>JASDDO010000004.1:314709669-317434953 GCA_030015575.1 Agapanthus africanus
CAAGCTCCATCCAACAGCACTGTCTCAAACTCAGATCCCGCTGCAGGAAGATTAAGCTCTGGTGGTCTGTGAAAATCTGACACGACTCTCCGAACAAGTAGTGTCTCTAAATCTTCAGCATAAAACCACCGCGGCCATCTCAAGATCATGAGTGGGATAAATCCTGCTCGTACTTCCTCCAACTTTCGGGAAGCATAAGCGATAACTCCATCGTGCTACCTCAGTACACAATTGAGCCCCACTCACGAAATATCACAGTAAACGACAAAGTCGCCCGATCCAGAAGCAAAGATAGAACTGGTGCAGTCGTCAACCGAGTCTTCAACTGCTGAAAACTCATCTCGCATGCCACAGTCTAAAGAAAGGAACTCCCTTCCTGGTCAATCCAATCAACGGTGCAACGATACACAAGAAATCCTACACGAAACGGCGGTAAAAACCGGCTAAGCTCAAATGCTGTGGACCTCTGTCACTGATACATGTCTGGGCCAAAGCTGTACAGCCTTGATCTTCCTCGGGTCCATATGAATACCGTCTCCCGTAACCACATGACCTAGGAAGTCAACACTATCAAGCCTGAAGGAACACTTCGAGAATTTAGCAAACAGCTGGTACTCTCTCAACGTCTACAAAGAAATCCTCAAGTGCTGCTCATGTTTCTCATGACTCTTGGAATAGACCAGAATGCCATCGATAACACAACAATAAACTGGTCGAGGAACGGCCTGGAAAAATCTTGTTCATCACATCCATGAATGCTGCTAGGGCATTGGTGAGTCCAACGACACCACCAAAAACTCATAATGCCCGTAGCGCACACAAAAAGCAGTCTTCGGAATGTCATCATTCCAATCCCGCAACTGATGATGACATGATCCCAAATCAAACTTTCAAAAATGTCTCGCACCCTGGAGCTGATCAAAGAAATCGTTAATGCGAGGTAAAGGATACCTAATGCGCACCGTAACTTCGTTCAATTAACGATCAATCAATACACAACCTCAAAATGTCGTCCTTCTTCTTGACGAACAGAACAGGAGCTCCCCAAAGAGAAACACTTAGACGTACAAGTCCCCCAACAAGCAACTCTGCAACTGATCCTTAAGCTCCCTAAGCTCCGCCGGCTCATCTGGAACAACGTCGGAAACTCTCGCACAATAGGAACTCGGTCCAACGAATCTTCTGTGGCTCCGGTATCATGAATGAAATCCAAGAATCCTCAACATCTTCTCCTCAAAAGCCGACTAGCGTAAAAGGCTGAAATCAAGCTGTGAGGGGCGACACCACAGTCCCCCTGCACAACAAGAACTGACTCGCCGGGAAAAAAAACCTGATTGTTTTCTCGCGGCAGTCCACAGACGCATAGCACATAGCTAACCAGTCTGTGCCCAGGAGAACGTCAAAGTCCAACATCTCTAGAAGGATCAAATCGACGGACGAATCTCTATCTCCTATGCAATTGGCACATGACCGAAACACGTATCGCGCAATCGCTGACATGAGTAATTACAACAAACGACTGATCTAGAAAACACAACTCTCGGCCCAATCTTGGCACGAAGTGTGTAGAACAAACGAGTGCATAGATCCCGAATTAAAAAAACATGCGCATCAAAAGAACCCACGAATAAGAATACCTTAAAACTCTGCATTGGACGCCTGCGCGTCCCGATGAGTAGAAGCAAACACTCTTGCCTTCCCTCTACCAGCAACTGGCTGTCCTCCTCCTCTACCATCGTATTCTCTCTGAACGAACCCCCCGTGACCATGACCTCTCTGAACATAAGTCTGACGCGGTACGACAACAGGCGCAAGGGGAAACGCTCCCTGAGGTGAAAGTGGTAAGGTTAAATATGGTACTGCTGTCCTCCTCTGGCGTACCAAGGTACAATTTCTGACGAGATGATGGAAACTCCCGCACCGGAAACATCCATACGACGACTGCTGACCCTCCTGGGGATAAGAACTAAACAACTGTCCTCGTCCCAAACCTCTGCTACTCTCGCGAACCGAACGAAATCTGTCGCGGCGTCTAAGCATCTAACTCTAGGTTGATACACCTGTACTAGCCCTCTTCGGTCCTGAAACTTCCAAAGTCTTGGAAAGACGTGCCTCATCTAGTAGGGTTACGTCCACTGCTGCTGTATACGTGACACAATGCTGTGTGCTAATAGCAAGGAATAACTGGGTAACAGGGATGGCAACCTTCTGTCGCTGCGCTCGACTGGCCTCAACCAACGATCTCATCATTTGGCGCAAATCCTGCATATCTGTCTCAATCCTAGCGATACGATCTATCGAAGGCAGATCAATCTGCTCCTGTACAGCGAGCGTACCGTCCTGGTCTGTCCTCGTCCCAAATGAGTCAACTCTGACTTCGGCTCTCGCTGCCTCTCTCTGAGCCCTCATAGTCATCGGCGGCATAATGGCTAGAAATGGAAATAGGATTCGATATGAACACGGAAATCGAATCACAAGGATATATATCATCATGGAAGGAATTTCAAGCAATAAGTACTTAGGTCACTTAGGCGGAGTACCGTGTCATAAGTATGCCGCGGACATACACACACTACATCATTCTGCTTAAGCTACCTACTCCATCATACCAAGGTCATCCTACACTTCGAAAGGTAAAACCTAGCGCTCTGATACCGACCCGAAATTTGGTACGTGACGACCCTTAAACCACGTAGCGTCTACAGGTGTAACGCAATTCAAGTAAGCCGAAAACCCAGCAATCTAAACCATCAAAAGTAGTAAATGATAAGAACATTGTTTAAAACTTTTGGGAATCTCAAGTAAAAATCTTTAAAGTCCAAATTTACTTTCTTTAAAATTTGGCAGCACCTCCTTTGTAAACAAGCCTCGAAAAGGGTACAACATAAAATATAAGTAAAGCATCCCCAAACAGGAGAAAATCCAAGCCCAAAGGCGGAAACAACTACCACAACAGATATACGACGCCGTAGCGAAGAAAATGGACGATATAAAGTGACAACAGCATAAAAGACATCCAAAGTCACAAAAAAAAAACAATATCGTCCTTACAACTTGTCTCTAAGTCAATACATGAAGTAGTAGATGGAGAGTACTTGATACAATGAATATACAAATGAGTACCATCGGATAACCACAAAACCCACCTATAGCAAAACTGCACACAGTCAGCCTAGCGGTATCCGCTGCAAAAGATGATACGATAAGAAGAAGCCCTGCCGTGACTGCTCTGAGGGATTCCTGCAAAACACTATGGCACAACGAGGGTGAGTTGCCAACTCGTGAATAGTAAATAACATATGCAGGTAATCGTAGGTATGCACGTACTGCGATGATCTATCACATGCAAGCTGATAGTATAATATGGCAATATGTATATGCAACAGTCATGAAAGGTACTCTATCGGGTACTACTAATACATGAAGCAATACATATCAAATAAATGCTGAGTATGGGATAAAACATATCATCAGCACGGAAATCCTCATCGTGGAGAAACTAGTGTCCATCAACGACACTCTAAATCCCAATACCAAAAGCACCGCATCCTCAGATTGGCCCTCATATCCTGTAAGTCTCATGGAACCTGAGTGTCCAATATCGACACCCGAAAACATCATGAAAACTAGTGTCCAGTATCGACACGTAAATACACATATATAGGGCTCTGTCGGTCCGGATTGGCCCTTGGGCTCTATCAGTCCGGATCGGCCCAGATGTCCATGTATCATACGTCTCACGGAATATGAGTGTCCAGCTCCGACACTCGCAATCCACGTATCCATATGTCTCATAACTCCGGTCGGTATCCTCCAGATATCCGCTGAGTTCTAATACTGTCACCGGTAAGGTAGTACTCCCTTTCCTCAGACTCATCGCCATCATCTGCGATCTTCTTGCCCCGGGGTACCTCCAGGCCCCACCATGTACCCACACACGGTCTCGTCCACTCCTCGCATGGGGTATCTAACACAAGTCTCAGAACCGAGAAATTTCATGGTGGACGCATCGAAATATCATATCAAGAGAAACCGGGTTTCAAACAATGCATAATTTCATGAAAATACTATGGTCCTCAAATCCAGAAAATATCATGTGAAATCCATATCTCAATGCGAAATCCATGAAATATAATATATGCAACATGAAACAGTAATATGATCATATAAAGGAAACACCACTATTTAAATGCATCAAGTAATTGAACATATCATGCGGTTTCCAAATTTCTCCAAAGTCAAATGCAATATCATATAAAGGTGAGCATGTAGCTATAGCAAGCTATGTGGGTGTACATGTAAATATGTATGCATTTCATATGCGCAATAGCATAAGAATCAATGTCTCCATGTCGATGACAATACAATACCACCTAGGGGTATTGATTGATCTAAAGTTTCGTATCGTGTTTTGAAAATGTTTTCGCAACCAAAGAAATTTATACCGCAATCATCTAACAGTGTCGATGTAGCTCGTTAATGAATACGGATCGTCCACTGAGATGCGAGTACTTATTCAATCTTGCTTTAGATGGGTTGAAATGAAAATATAAAAGAAAATTCAAGAAAGTAATTCGAGATTTAATTGAGTTGTCATTTCAAGAAAATCAAGAATATATTCAAGAGTTGAGAAATCAAGAAAGTGTCCAATATCAATTTGAATTATCAAGAATATAAAGGATAGCTTATAGGAATCGATCGAGTTAGTAGCAATGATGAATACTACAAATTACGAATCTTATCTATTGATGAATTGTAGCTTGAACGATGGTGATGAATGAAGATTAGGGATCTATTGAAGAAACTAGGGTTTCTCATTCACTATCTCTTGTCTTTTCATTGATTATCATTCAGATCTAGCCTTTAGCAAAGAGGATCATCAATCGTTTGATCCCTAATTTGTAACGAAATTATCAAGAACGTGATCTCGCTTCAAATTAGGTCATCAATGATTCTTTTTCCTAAAGTTCACAAATCTCATAAGACTTAATACTAGTATTAGGATTTTATCATCACTTGATCTACCGATTCTCTCGATTCCTTTACAAGCGGAGATTTCACTCACGCATTATGAAAATTAATGAATCAAGAATGAAAAGTTTCATAATGCAAGAATTCAAAGAAAGCAAAACTAGTAGTAATGATCACCTTTATTAAATCTTCTTCAAATTTACACAATTCATCAATTCGAGGTACAAGACTAAGCTCTCAATCCCTCCTTTGAAGAAGTGAATTTGTCATCGATCATTGCGTGGCTCGATCGCCGTGAGATGTGGATCGTCGCGGATCTCTTGCTCTTGATGACAATCGGCATTGCGATAAAAGATCTTTAAAGTAGTTGCTTGATAATGCTCTCAATGGATCTTGATTTTATTGAATTTGGATTGGATCTCAAGTTGTGTCACTCAACTTGAATCGAATTGTAATTGTGGCTCAATTGTGTAATAATGAGTAACCCCCAAAATTAGATCTAGATCCCCTTTTATAGCCCCCAAATCAAGCTTCTTTCATAAGCTTGGTTGTTATGCAGAGCCTTCCAGAAGAAGCCACGTGGTTATCAAGCGTCTTTAGGAAGTTAGGACGTTGAAGAGAAGGTTCTGGAAAAGTATCGACCGCTGATGACCTAACTCGGTCGCGGATCCGCGGCGGATCGGGCTGGATCGGCCGCGGTTCCGCGGCCGTTTGAAGAGCTCTCTGGATCATTTCTTCTGGGTTATCTTGATGTTGGTCTACATGTATTCTTTTGATATCTGGAATCATTTTATCTCTTCTGAATCTCTTCCAGATTTTAAGTCTTTGACTTGCTGCATTTTATCGGCAATTTTTTGATTCCGAAATCTTTGACCTGAATAATTTTCTGCACAAAATCTTGCTGAAAAGTGTTGAGAGATATAAAATATTATGCATGACATACTAAACATATAATTTCCTTCATAATGCCGGTTATAATGTACAACACATGGTAATTGGTATTTTCCAGATGATTCTGTAATATATGCCATATTTATAATAAACACCCTTAGATGATTAGAATAGTGAGGAAATTGTTATGTTACAGAATACAATATTTTCGACTGAACAAATTCCCCCAAACTTAATTTTGATCGTCTCGAGCAAACATTTTTTATTCAAGAGAAGGAGAAAATATAAAAGAAAAACTAACTAGCACACTTTCATAGGCAAACACGATTGCACTGAGCATGTGCAACAAGCCTTTAAATCTCTAGGTGTTCCTAGTTGGAGGAGTGTTGTCTCCTTAGGGTTTTCAGCGGATTGCACCTACAAAATCCTATAATAAAAGGAAGACTGTGAAAGTTACATGTAAAGATAAGAATTATAAAAGAAAGATTTTGAAAATCAGAGTTTCCAACTATACTAGCTTTTCGGTTGTCATGAGTCCTATCTTAATAGTCATGAAAAAATGTTAAAAATCACATCACCCCTCAATAAAACATCGCCTTTATTCTTCAGTCCTACCTTTCTTCCAAACACCGATCATATACCCCTACGTGTGTAAAGAACATCCCTACACTCGGAGAATTCAATTCAAGCTATCATACTCTTTTCCATCTACCTTAGTACTTTTTTAATTGGTGAATATTTAGATGGATTTGCTCACACATTTTTCATATGACCGTTAATACTTCTTAAGGTACTAACCGACCGATTACTCATGTGCTTGCTGATTAGGCGTAATTAGCAATTTTCTCATCTTGCAACATCTAAGGCTTAGCAGTGACTTCCAAACCAGTTGGCCTAAGGCACTAGGTGATGAAGCACCCTCGCTATATTTTTTTTATGCTGCCTTGGTGATTACAAAACCAGTGTTCATTTTTCTACACCATTTTATATTTTATGCTTCATTTATTATTTTCTTCATACTTTGGCTTTTAGACAAGAGCATTTCAAGGTATTCTCTACTATCTCGAGTTTCAAGACGTGTGTAAGTGCGTATAGTAGGGTATCAACGTTCAAATATTTTGCTTCCAGTATAGAAACTATTTTTCAGACCTATTTTTATCCTCAGATTAGTGACTTCCTTCATTTTACTAACCCTTGGGACAACGGCTCATAACTACTTATTACTAGTTTCGTTTAAGAAAACATCTAACTTTCTTGGTTTTCTTAAAATTTTCCAATCTTTAAGATGTAATTTTTCACTTTCTAATCTTTTATAATAAAAGATTAAATATTAAAAAGTATTATATATTTTTTTTATATGTTTTGTGCTTATGCAAAGTATGATGCAAAGTGATGCGTAAATAAGCACAAAGCTCCCCCAAACTTGTTTACAACAGTGTCCTCACTGTTGTCATTTGTTAAATCTCAGAAACCTGTAAATTTGGGCGGAAAAATTTATTAACAGGGACATAAAATATGATCGTGAACATCTCCCCCAAACTTATTCTTTATTTATGTATAATTTTTTATTTTTATTATTTATATATATATATTTTATGTGTATGTACAATTTGACTCACCTCCATTCTAAAAGATGAGACAATATTACCAAGACATAGAGGTGAGGTGGAGGAAAATCAGTCATTATAAAGCAGCTCCTGTAAAAACAGGAGCTCCTCCGAGGGGTTAGTGGAAAAATACTGTTTTAATATATGCCTATTTATTTTGAAAATTGTACCGTTTTCAACATTTTCAACCTTAACTGCCCTTTGCGGGTATACATACCGCACAACAAAAGTTTCTTTCCACCGAGATCGTAGCTTACATGCATGAAGATGGAGACGTGAATCGTAAAGAACGACTTGTTGACCTGGGGTAAAAGTTTTTCTCAAAATGTTTTTATCGTGAAATACCTTAGTCCGATTCTTTACAATTACAGCATTATCATAAACTTCATCGCGGAGTTCGCTTAGCTCATTTAGTTGCAGCTTTTGAAAGTTGCAGGCTTGACTTAAGTCAAAGTTCAGTTCTTTAATGACCCACGTTACTTTGTGTTCAATCTCGACCGGAAGGTGGCAAGCCTTACCAAACACTAGACGATAAGGAGACATACCGAGATCAGTTTTAAAAGCAATGTTTGAATAAAAAAATATGATAGATAAAAATTGAAGCCATGCTTCACAAATGAATAAACAAAGATGATAGATAAACAAAGATGATAGATAAATAAAAATTGAAGACACACTAGAATAGTTTTCACAAATGAATAAATAAAGATGATAGATAAATAAAAATTGAGGCCATGCTTCACACCATGCTTGAAGCCAGCTCACCCTTCCACCTCATTTTCTATTTCTAATAAATAAAAAAATACATCATGAGGTGTCATCTTCTAGAAGTATTCTTATATAAATACAAGAATACCTAATCGTATATACATACCCATATTCATACCAAAAATACGAATACAAAGAGATAGATAAGTCCGATAACATGATACTAGAATTAAATCAATACTTAATTTTAAAAAAAAATGGCTTAATCCTAAGCTCTTTAGTATCACAGACCGTTCGATTAAATTTCGCGCAACTAGTACACATATTTAATCGGAACCCTGCACGTATAAACATACGTCATCTATATCATTTCGCTTGAACCAGGAAAACCCTCTGTGTGGGACTCTAAAGACTAGACAGTACGCGGGCAGTGCGTTTAACCATAAGCACGTCAGCGGCACTAGCTGTACGTAACGGCTACCCAGGTACCCATAAAAAAGAAGGCCGACGAGCAAGCCATTCGAACCTCTACTGAGCCTATCCGTGACAATCTCCGTACAGTTCGGTCTCTTCGTCTAAGAGTATCGCATACCGGGTTTAAGGGGTGGTGAACGTCAGACACCTAATAACCTGGTAAGTCGTGTCGATGTGGCTAAGGACCGATCTGAGAAACTACTGATCTAACCATCAGTAAATTTCAACTGCCTTGTCCAAGGTCTTATTGTTCCGGCCAACAGGACACAGTGTGGTATCAACTCCCAATACCGGGAGAGACGAATCCCTGACAATCGCTCATTACCTCTATATGGCTCAGGACTGTACTCAACCAAAATCTGCTTGTACGACTCAGCAGAGCCGTGGTAAGATGGTGATCTAAGTACAGTGGGAACTCACGCGAGATAAATGACGATCTCAGGTCTAAAGACTAACATGTACTCATGTCACCTGAGAACCGCTATCTGACGATAGGTATAATACCATCTAGAAGTTCTCAGCGAGTCCGTCCGGTATACTCACCCCAGTAAGCACATGTATACAATCTTAGATGATCACACCAATAACTGTGGGACCAACCACTGTCCCTCGTCGGGGTCTAGAAATGTATACACAAGTCTACTCTGGAATATCAATGTCCGGTCTTGATACCCCTACTACCTGGGACATTTAAGGATGTGTTTATGGACTACCCAACCCCCACAAGTATGATCGTCATCATATCCCTGATAGTCAAGAAAAATCATACGGGTTTTATCAACATTTATTAGCCATATGTGATATCAAGTAAAACATATGCACATGTTAAGATAAAAACAAACCAAAATAGTATACTACTGTATCGAGTCTTTATCAACATGTATAAGCAATATAAAGCAGTATGAAAAAAATACACATGTTTAGATAAAGACAACTCAAATGGTATACTATAAACTGAGCAAGATTGTCATGTACATATATATCCCTAGCATCCTATACAATATAGACCTCAAATACATACATATCCAACATTAATGATACATAATAACAAATAAAATATATACACATGTTAAAATAAAGACAAACCAAATAGCATACAATCATATCGAGAAAGATTGTCTTGTACATACATATGTCCAAGCATCCACTATATATACATAAACAATAATGGCCTTTAGGGCATACATATCCAACATCATTTATATTTAGAGACTTAAATTCATTTGTAGACCATTTAGTTTGGTCCTCTTCGGCAAGTTGAACATATGTCTGTTGAACTTTACCCCAAACCTCATGACCTTATGCTCTAAGGTAAATTGACATCCTTACCTTCCATGCAGGATATTCATTTATGTCAAAATAAGAAGCCCGTGTGTAAGCGATACTCTCCTTAATAAAGATTTCAAGCGAAGTATGAGTTTCCATGTGATCTACTAAAAAACGGTTAAGTTTTGGGAAAAAAAAGCTCTATCTCTGATACCAATTGAAAATCACCCTAGAGGGGGTGAATAGGGTGAAAACAACTATTTAAAAATAGTACCCCACACAAGTAGTTTTAGCTAGAATGATGTTCACACTAATAATATATCAAACACCGAGATAAATAAAAGTAATTATCATAGAGCTAATTAAAAACAAAAATGCAAGGTAGGAAGAAACAAACACAGGAAATTTATCCAGATTCAGCAACTTTGCCTAGTCCTGTCCTCCACGATTATCTCACCGCCGTGAAGATTTTCACTAAAACCGATTTTTTTATGCGGGTAGAGATCAAATCTGGACAGAGTATAATGGTCTCTATCTCTCCTTGAATTTTTATACCCGAGGTTCAAGTACACACCCCAACTTCATAAGTAGAGCTCGAATTACCACCAAAGAAATACAATATAGAGAGACAGATCGTACACTATAACTCCTTGATTGAGTAAATATTTCAAGTTAAAGGCCTCTGATTTGTAGAGTATTCAAGTGTAAGTTTTTGATAGAAGAGTAAAAAAGTTTTCAAGTGTAAAGCTCAATCAAAAGAGAATGGATGATGAAACATGAAAACCTCTTCTCGTTTAATAATGAAAAAGTTGATATCTTTTGTGCCAGAATAAATCAAATTTGCATATAAGAAAAAATCTAGCTATTATAATTCAAATTTGAAAATGTATAGAAATTTATTTGAGCAAATATGGTAAACATAAAAATCAGCTCAAGAAAATACTGCAAAAAAATATATCCAGAAAGTCGCGCGGTCGAGTGTACCGGTCGACTGACTCCTGAAGCGGTCGACCGCTCAAAAGTGGTCGGTCGGCTGTTCGGTCATCTTTGGATTTTCAAATTAAAGCGCAATGTGCTAGCCGTCGAGTGATCGGTCGACTGCCAGTCGTCCGCTCAGTGAAAAAACACACAAAAATGACAGATTTTGCAAATCAATTTTCTCAAAATTTACGGAAAAATAAAACAATACTATGGAAGTAAATCAGATTAGATATTTGATTAAAACATAATTTCAAATGTAAATCCCCACAAATTTCTCAACCAAATATCCATGGAATCAAATCTTCAAACATATATTTTAATCAGAAAAATAGTTGAAATCTATCAATCAAGTATTTTAATAAGGAAAATATTTGAAAATTCCCAATCAAATATTCATGAAATCAAATATTTTAATAAGGAAAATATTTGAATTCTTTCAATCAGATATCAATGGAAATAATTTGGATTTTCTTCAATCAAACACTCAATCAAAATGGAAGTAATATGAAATCTCTCGATCAAATAGTTTTATGGAAGAATTTAAAAACTCTTAATCTTTATGAAAACTATAATTCCATAAAAAAAATTCACAAAAATTCTCATAATTTTTTTTAATAGACATAAAAATAATTTTGTAAAGAGCATCTTTTAAACTCACTTTGTGCATGAGATTTTTATTTCAAAGAAAAATTATCTAAAAATGCAACAAAGTGTTTTGTCTTAAAAATAAATTATGAAAAATAAAAGTTTAAAAACTCCTTTGTCATAATTGAAAATATCATATTATTATAAAAGGATGTTTTGTAAATTAGGATCTTAACTTATGTATTTGCAAAATCAAAAAGAATTTTACAAGTCATACATATTCCCAACTCAAAACGTAACCAAAATTACAATCACTTTTAATTCTCGAGTCTTGAATTCTTCAAGCTTCTTTTGTCATTTGATATGAAGTGGTTGTAGCATGCTCAAGCTCGTGAAGTTGACATCTTTACCATCTCTTATTGTACATCGTGTATATCTGAAATGTGTAAACTATATTTATACACAATATAGGGTTAGCTCAAAAAGATAAATTATTAATCATATGAGCAAAAATATTATCATTATTTTTAATGTGATCGCAACTATAGATTTGTTAATCATCAAAACCATCAGTAACAAGTGAAGCTCTTGGGGTTAACAACTTGATATCATACATCACCTTTTGTATTTATGGACTCAATCAAGACTCGTAAGTTTAATCATAGACTAATATACACGGGGTGTTGTGGTAGTTTAAGTGTAAATCCAACGGCATCTCAGTAGTTCCCTTTGTTCATGAATCCATGTCTACTAACACAAACATTCTATCATGAGGGTCCGTGTTTCCAAATCACTTAAGCCCTACTCTTAGGTTTGGAATATTTCGACACTAGGTTGAAATCCCGTTACTAATAATTGATTCGAGCCCGTGATTCCTTACTCCTGAAGCCCTACCCTTGAGTTCGAGAATATTTCTGAGATTGGTTGACATTCACATTTGGACTGACGTTAAGTTAGATTATCTTATAGAGACCTATTAAGACACATACTCATGCTCGCTCACACATACTTACCTACCTATTATGCTTTATATATGTGTCATACTATATTATTTTTCTTGCACCTGTTATTCATCATATTCATATGGGGATTTACCGAGCGCAGCTTCGCTGACGGGCATTCCATCCACTTTTGTTTTTTTAGAATTTTCGTTAGATAATGTAGGAACTGAGAAGGTAGAACCGATTGCCGATGATTACGATCAAATTGCAGCCCAAGACGACCTTTAGATTTCCTGTTCAGTTTTTCATTACCGATATGCCACTCGTTTAAGCATTTTCATGTTATTTGCATTTTCTTTTCAGAACATATATCCATGTGAATAAAGTTTGTTGAATGAATATAAATAAACCACTTTATTGAAAATTTTATGCTCTTATTATTCTTACACGGTATATAAATGCTTATTTACGCTTATCATATTTATTTTAAGAAATGACCTTCTTAACATAAATAGCTTGCACGCTTGTCACATGACCGTTATCGTCCATTGAGAAGTGGGGCATGACAAAACCCGTGGGCAATTGTCGACGGTCGGTTATCGGTTGCTAATGATGGTCGTCGATGGTCGGTTATCAATTGTTGGAGTGACCATCAACGGCCGATTGTCAGCCGCGATTATTGATGATCGATTGCCAGAGCCGCAAATAATGGTCGCCGGCATTAAAGGGTGGACGTTTGCCAGTTGCAATTGATAACCGTGGCTACGGCTGACAGTCTCAGAAATTTTCAAAGTGGGTATGAGTAAATTTAAGATTCAAAATTTTATTCATGTTTTCATTTTAATTTTATATGAAGAATTTTACAAATATAATTCTAGCATTTTGATCATACATTGTGACTCGTGACTCGCATTTTAATTTGAAAATGCTTGCTTCAAATGACTATGCTCTTTTTTAAATTCTAACTAGTTCTAGGTATTTAATTATCAAATGGCTTGAGACCAACATTTTCTCTAAGTTTCTAAATGGGTAAATTTTAAGTTGATACCATGCATTTTAGTCACTTTCCCTTAAAAATACCATAAACTTTTAAAACAATGTAAAAATACCATGAAATTTCTTTATCCTGTTAACATTTGATTAACAAAAAAGAGAAAATGACTGATTTAATACCCAACATATATTAATTCTCAGAAATGTTTTTTTTAAAAATTGATATATGTTGGATATAATTGTCATTTTATCTTTTTTTTATAATCACATGTTAACTCGATTAGAGAGTTTACTGTTAAAAAGAAATTTAGGGTAGTTTTGCATTATTTTAGAAGTTCGGGGTAGTTGACAAAAATTGATGGTATCAACTTAAAATTAAGCCTTTCTAAATTGAGTTAAATCCGTAGGGGATATACACATCATCAGCTAATCTTTTTCTTTTTTAATAAAGAGACGTTTTTATATTAAAAAACCAGAGGTAGTTAATGGCAGCCTACTTCTTGACTCCCATATATTGAAGCCTCAAATAGGCGGGTTCGGGTTGGTTCACCTATGGACGGATCATTAACGGACGGATCATTATGGATAGTGGGTTAAATGGGCACGGATCTAAATATCCGGATTTAAACAGGTGTCAAATTTCATGCTCATCATCTGACGTGGACGGATGTACAGGTAAGCAGTGAATATATAAATGGGTCAACCGTACATGTATTAACGGATAATTAAAGTATCATGAATATGTTTTGCAATTTTAAAGGACAAAAATATTTTTATAGGTTTTTTGAAGTTTGAATACAATAACAATCTTAATTAAAAACAAGATATAAATTAAAATATACTTTCTCATGAAAAAATTCAATAGTATTCATAATAAATATTTGCATATAGAATATCTATATCTCATTATTAAGAAAATGAATGAAAAGTCTTTGCCTTTCTTTAATACGGGCAGATAAAACCAACCAATCCGCTGGTCGGATCGATCCGGTGATTGGCCGCATAAAACACACGAATCCGTGCAACTCGATCCGGTGATAGTTGTAAATGGACGGGCCAAATACAAGTAATATTTTAACGGGTAAAACTTTGACCCATAAGCTATGATTCATATGTTGACTTGTGGGTTAAATAGGTAATCGGGCATCATTGCCACCCTTCCCGTATCAACCCTACCCGTATCACTTGCAAGCCAAACATGGTTACCTTGCGCTGACTTTACACATATCAACGCCTGTCTATAATTATGTTCCATGTCAGCAGTAGTCTTGACTCTTATGAAATTGACTCTTATAAAAACCTAATCATTAACTTCTAAAAATTAGGAACACTTCCGGAAATTCCTATTCTAAGAATAAAATATTAGCAGTAATAACATAATTATGCGACATAATCATTTTTCTGACAGTCAATTTAATTACTTTCCTTCAAATAAATTCTACCAATAACTTATATGGTAATAATATTAATCCAATTATCGGCATGGGTGCTCCCCAACTTGCTAAAAAATATTCCTATAAATAGCTCATGCTCCTTTTCCCTCATCACCACTCCTCACCCCCTCTATTCTCTGAAATGGAGAGCCTCAAACTTGGAGTATCTTCCTTTCTATTCTTGTTCTTGATCTTTCCGAACCTGTGCAATGCCGATACAACAAATGCCGATAAAGCCGAGCAGCAAACCTATGTGATCCAATTAAGACTCCCCGAAAACGCCATGTTTGACAAGCAAGAGGAGCTGGCCAGTTGGTACAGATCGTTCTTGCCCTATCAGCCGTCGAGGATGGTATACGAATACAGTGCTGCCATTACCGGCTTCGCTGCGAAGCTGACAGAAAGAGAACTGAAGGAGATCGAGAAGGAGGATGGCTTCTTGAAAGCCTACCCCAATCGCATGCTCCAACTCGCCACGACGCACACTCCAACCTTTCTAGGGCTGCATGAAGGCAACGGCTTTTGGAACAGGTCCAACTATGGGAAAGGGGTCATCATCAGGATGATCGACGGTGGCATCTTACCTGATCATCCCACTACTACAATAAGGGGTTGCCTCTACGGAGATAGGAATCCGTAGGGGCAACTTTATATTGTCCCTACGGATTAATCCTTAGGTCCGTCCGTATACCATCTCTGATGTCAAACACCAATAGATATGGGATCATCCATCGCCCATCATATGGGTCGAGAAGCGTATACGCTAGTCTGCTCTGGAATATCGATACCCCGTCTCGATACTTCTACGACTAGGAACATTTGAAGGATGTACTTGCCGACTAGCTCTGCCCCACTAGTATGATCTGCATCATAATCCTGTAGTCAAATACTCACCCTAAGGACTTTATCAACATGTAATAGAGAGACAATAAGTGTACATGTTAAGATAAAGTACAACCAGCATACTATCATGTCGAGCAAGAAAGTCCTCCCTATATATGTCCAAGTATCCACTACAATATATATCGTTTGTACAGTAATGACCTCTAGGGCATACATATTACTAACACACAAAGTACCGAGAATTTTCATATCAGACTTCATGCACACTGAACGGCTGGATGTCTCCATCAATGCGTCTTTCTTCACTATTTTTAGTATACTTTATGCATTGATGGAGAGTTGACGGGACGATGCCGTAATCGTGGAGCCACGGCCGTCCTAAGAGAATTTTATAAGACGTGTCAGTGTCGATCACGTATATTTTAGCTTCAGTTTGCAGATCTCCAAATTTGATTGGCAAAGATATGGATCCCAGAACTTACCGACAATTTTGGTTCAAGCCTTGAATAATAATCCTTTCTCTTGACAGTTGTCGGACTTCCATTAACAGACTTTTCAGAGTCCGCAAGTTCATGATTTTCACTGAGGATCCCGGATCAATCAATATGTGATTAATCCGATCCCTGTAGCTGTACCCTGTCACGTAAAGCGGCTGATTATGCTCAGCCGTTCCTAGTAGCAAGTCTTCATCCTTAAACGTGACTGTGGCGCTATGCAGAGAGTACTAGGCTTCTTTTATATTAATTTCCGCAAATCGAGCCTGATACCGCTCAGGGTTTTGTAGAGCGTGAATGAGAATATCTCTAAGCCTTTTAGATAGGACCAAGGCATTGCAGATGCTCAGGAGAGACGGAAGCTTCCGGAGGTGAGCCAAGACATTATAGTCCACTAAGGAAGGGCTTGAATTTTCATTAGCCGGTTCTCTGCCATCTTTCTCATTAGCCACTTGTTTTTCCATTCCTTTTGGGGCATTGCCCTGATTTGGCGGTAGAGCCCTGCCGCTTCTGAGTTGGATTTGGTTGGCCTTTGTGGAGAGCTCCTCATCCTCTTCAGGAAAACAGAGCTCCTCCTCAGAGTTGCTACCAAGGTGGATGACGTAGCAGGTCACTATAGAGATCTCGTTATCGGAGTCTTCTTCTAGCTCCTCCAGAGTTTCAGCCGCTTCTACAGGGAATAACTCCTTCAATTGAATTAAAGTCTTTTCCTTTTGTATGGTTTACCAAGCACCCTATGAGAGGTTTGGAAGTATCACATGTCACAAAGATCAAATTTTTATGGTGCTAAGTAAGCATACAAAGGATCTATCCTAAAAAATTAGGGTTTCATAAACTTTAACCAACATCATATGTTACAAAGGCTAGGGTTTTGAGAGTACAACCTTTGTAGCTCCCTTTAATAGACTCTTTGGCCACTTGAGAGTTGGAAAAAGATTAGCTTGAAGTCCTCTAACGTCCACGACGATCCACCCGAAGCTCCTTTGTCCAAGCTAGCAACTTCACTTTAGTAAGAAGATGAAATGAAGCTAACACTTTAAACAAGTGGGCTAGACTTGTGTAGAATGGTGTTGTGGTTCTCTTTCTCACTTCAAAATCCTATCTTTTTGAGTATTTTGCTCACTTGAAAAGTGTAGAGAGCAAGAGATCAAGGTTGAAGAAGATGATGGCCTTTTTTGAGAAGAAGAAAAAGATGAACTCATGAAAAGAAAAAGAAAATATATGTATATATATTTATTTCTTCTCATCTCAAATCATGGTTAAATCATGAAGATATTATTTAACTTGAGTTAAAACATGAAGGGAAAGTTTAATTCATGGTTAAGGGTAGGTGAGCATGGTTAGGTCAAAGAAGTGACTAGAAACAAACCATGAATTATCCTTGCCTTTTTCATTTTGTTTTAAAACAAATATAAGTAATAATCTATATAAATAACCAAGGTGTGAGTCTTATATTGCCACCATTTTTTTTTATGTATAAACAACCATGATAGAATGATGTATGTATGCATGTGTGCATGCACATCCATATGTACATGAACAAGAATGAATGCATACATGCATGCATACATCCAAAAGAAACAAGATAGGATTTCTAGTGAGAAGCTAATGGTTAAATGATAAATCAACACTTGATTTATCAACCCGGTCATATTACATACGACCCGACCAAAAGCAAGCCGCCCAATTAATATACGGTATCTCATACGCGCATTTTAACCGGGTCCATGCGCATATCGCATACGCGCAACACAACGTTTCGCCTGGACTAGGTAACTCCTTTGTGGGACTCTAAGACTCGTCAATACGCCGGTAGTGGGTGATGATCATATCAAGCACCCCCAAGCCGCAAGCGGTCAGCTAAACGTAACGGCCACCCGGGTATTGAGCGATCAGAAGAAAACAAGCGAACCTGCTACAACTCCCGTCGAGCCAACCTGCAACACTACCGTACAGTCCGGTCTCTTCGTCAGATATGCTGCATATCGAGCCTAAGGATGGTCACGTCGACCCCAATAACTCAATAAGTCGTGCCGGTGAATGGTCTATAACAGATCGAGAAACTACTGATAACACTTATCAGTAAATCTCAGCAGCCCTGGCCAGGGACTTACTGATATAACCAATCGAGCACAGCACAACATCAACTCCCAATACCGGGAGAGACGAAACCCCTCCTATCGCTCATCGCCTTCGTGTGTCTCGGGACTGTACCCAACGGCCACCTGTTTGCACGACTCAGTAGAGCCGTGGTAGGGTGGTAATCAAAGTACAGTGGGAGAGCACACAAGGCTCTATGACGATCTCGGGTCTACAGACTAACCTGTACCAGTGTCACCTGAGAACTGCTATCCGACGATAGATATAATTCCATATAGGAGTTCTCGGTGAGTCCGTCCAGTGTACCCAGTCACCACTGAGCACCCGTATATGATCTTGATGTCAAACATCGATGAATGTGGGAACATCCATCGCCCATCACATGGGTCTAGTATCATATATGCTAGTCTACTCTGGTATATCGATGCCCCGTCTCGATACACCTCCGACTAGGGACATTTCAGGATATGCTTATAAACTACAGATGTCCCACTAGTATGATCTCTATCATAATCACTGTAGTCAAGCCGATATCCTCAGGGCTTTATCAGCATGTATGAATGAATAAAAGTATGATCAAATCAACATATCAGATAAAGTAGAACCAGATAACATACTATCATTTCGAGCAAGAATGTACACTGAATATATATATACATGTACAGATACATCCACTATCATATAATGGCCTCTAGGGCATACATATATCCAACAATCTCCCACTTGCACTAAGGCCAGTTATTGGCGTATCTCATACCCAACATCTCAAAAAGTCGCTCATGCTGCGGCTGAGGGAGGGCCTTGGTGAGTGGATCCGCGGCGTTATTCTTTGTGTCTACTCTATTAATCTAGATCTCGCGGCGATCTACAATCTCCCGGATCAAATGAAAGCGCCTCAGGATGTGTCTGGACCGCTGATGGGACCCGGGCTTCTTGGCTAACGCCATAGCCCCATTATTATCACAATACAAAGGTATTGGATCAATAATGGTTGGAACTACTCCTAGCTCCGAGACGAACTTCTTCATCTAGACGGCTTCCTTGGCGGCATCATTTGCAGCAATGTACTCAGCCTCCATCGTAGAGTCTGCAACGGTATCCTGTTTGGAACTCTTCCAACTTACCGCCCCTCCATTGAGGGTAAATACAAACCCTGAGATAGATTTGTTGTCGTCCTTATCGCTCTGGAAGCTCGAGTCGGTAAAGGCTTCCATTTGGAGATCTCCATTACCATACACCAAGAACAATTCTTTAGTCCTTCGTAAGTTCTTAAGAATGTGCTTCACAGCTGTCCAGTGGTTCTCCCCTGGGTTGGATTGATACCTGCTTACAACACTAAGTGCATAAGCTACATCTGGGCGTGTACATAACATCGCATACATTATAGATCCTATTGCCGAAGCATAGGGTATAATGCTCATGTGAGCTCTCTCTTCATCGGTCTTTGGACAAGAATCCTTGGAGAGAGTGACCCCATGGCAAGCGGGTAAGGCACCCCGCTTGGAGTCTTCCATACTAAACCTTTTTAGGATGGTGTTGATGTACCTGGTTTGGGACAATCCCAATAACTTTTTGGATCTATCCCTATAGATCCTTATGCCCAGGATGTATGTGGCATCACCCAGGTCCTTCATAGAGAACCTTAGTGATAAGAAAGATTTGACCGACTGTAGCATAGGAATATCATTTCCTATCAGAAGAATGTCATCCACGTACAATACGAGGAATGTGACAGCTCTTCCTACAGCCTTCTTATAAACACAAGGTCCATCTGGATTTTTGATGAAATCAAACTCTTTGATAACATCATCGAAACAGATGTTCCAACTCCGAGATTCCTGCTTTAACCCATATATGGATTTAAGCAATCTACATGCTTTCCCGCTACTCCCACTGTCAATGAAGCCCTCTGGCTGATCCATATAAACGCATTCTTCTAAATCTCCATTTAGAAATGCTGTTTTAATGTCCACCTGCCAGATTTCTTAGTCGTAGTGAGCAGCAATAGCAAGTAGGATCCGAATGGATTTAAGCATGGCTACGGGCGAAAAAGTTTCGTCATAGTCCAAACCTGGTCTTTGACGAAAGCCTTTCGCCACAAGTCTTTCCTTATAGGTCTCTACCTGCCCATCTACACCAATCTTTCTTTTAAAGATCCATTTGCATCCCACAGGTTTTACCCCAGGAGGTACAATGTCCAAAGTCCATACTTTGTTGGTGTACATAGACTCCATTTTGGATCTCATGGCATCCAGCCACTTCACAGAGTCTCCACACGTGATAGCTTGCTGAAAACTGGTAGGATCATCATCATCCATAATGCAGTCTTCTCCGTCACCATCAATGAGGAAACCGTATTACCTCTCCGGTGGGCGAGAAGTCCTACCAGACCTACGGAGTGGCTGAGGTTCTTCAGTTTCTATTGCAACAGCCGGTTCAACCAAGTCGTCATTTGTAGTTTGTGTCTCTAGAACCTCTTCTAGATCCACTACATTGCCATCATCTTTATCTGTGAAAAACTCTTTTTCTAAGAATGTGGCATGTTGAGAAACAAATACCTTTTGTTCCTCCTTATGGTAGAATAGATATCCATATGAATTCTTTGGATACCCCACAAAATTACACATGACTGACTGTGTCTCGAGTTTGTCCGGATTCTGCTTTTTAACATAGGCCGGGCAACCCCAAATCTTAATTCTCTTAAGAGATGGTCTCTTCCCATGCCATATCTCATATGGCGTGGTAGACACGGTTTTGGTTGGAACCCTGTTCAGTAGAAACGCTGCAGTCTCCAATACATGCCCCTAAAATGAGACGGGTAACTCAGCATCACTCATCATGGATCAGACCATATCTAATAGGGTCCTATTCCGTCGTTCAGACACACCGTTGTGCTGTGGTGTGTAAGGAGGAGTGAGCTGAGAGAGAATCTCATTCTATTTTAGGAAGTTTGCAAATTCTGTACTAAGGAATTCCCCACCTCGATCTGATCTAAGCATCTTGATACTCAAGCCGGTTTGTTTTTCTACTTCTTGTTTATATTCAATGAATTTCTCGAAAGCTTCGGACTTGTGCTTTAATAAAAATACATGACCGAATCTTGAGAAATCGTCAGTGAAAGTAATGAAGTATGAAAAACCGCCTCTAGCCTGTGTAGACATTGGCCCGCATACATCATTATGTATGAGGCCTAGGAGCTCAGTAGCTTTTTCTCCGTGTCCGGTAAATGGAGTTTTGGTCATTTTACCCTTGATACAAGACTGGCAAGTCGCATAAGATTTATATTCAAAAGGGTTTAAATATCCATCTTTGTGTAACTTGTTTAGTCTTGTTTCGTTAATATGACCAAGTCTACAGTGCCAAAGAAAAGCTTCATTTAATTCTGAAAGTTTTCTTTTCTTAGTGTGTTGTATACTGAAAACTGGGTGTTGATTTAGGACGTATATCCCGTTATTAAGTGTACCAAACCCAACCAACATTTGATTTAGGTGAATGTTCATAACATTGTTCTGCAATACAAAATTATATCCTTCATTGTCTAACAAAGAAACAGATATTATATTACATAGCATACTTGGTACAAAATAACATGGGTTCAAAACCAATATACACCCAGATGGCAACCCCAAGTGATACTCTCCCACTGCGACTGTATGTACATTGGAACCATTTCCAACGCGGAGAGTATGGTCACCTATCTTCAAAACTTTGCTATTTCTCAGTCCATGCATAGAATTGCAAATGTGAGAACCTGAACCGGTATCTAATACCCAGGAAGCAGAGTTTATTGAAAAACAGTTTTCTGTCACAAACACACCTGAAGCGGAAGCATCCCCATGCTTCTTCTTGAGGTTCAAGTACTCTGTATAGTTGCGCTTCCAATGTCCTGTCTTGTGGCAATGAAAACATTCACCTTTCCCCGAGTCTCCAGCTTTGGACTTTTCCTTTCCCTTCACCTTTTTAACTCCACCCTTAGGATTGGTGGGCTTCTTGTTTTTCTTTCCTTTGGCCTTAGCTTTTGGGCTAGAAGAAGAAGATTGCCCAATAATCATAACGGGAGTTTTCATTAATTTCATAGTGCTCTCTGCACTCCTTAACATATTAAGGAGTTCAGGTAGCTCCTTCTCCATGCCGTGCATGTTGAAGTTAACTATGAACTGAGCAAAGCTGGAGGGGAGGGACTGCAGAATAATATCCGTATAGTGTTCATTGTCCATTGTCCATCCTAGGTCCTCAAGCTCTTCTATAAGAGCTATCATCTTCAGAACATGGTCTCCTACTGGTGTGCCAGGGGCCATTCGCATCTGAAACAATTTCTTTGATACTTCGTATCGTAATACGCGGGATTGCTCTCCATACAACTTCTTTATATGGAGAAATATGGTTTGAATGTCCATATTCTCGTGCTGCTTTTGATGTGTATTGTCCATTGATGCAAGCGCGAGGCATTTGGCCGTGGCATAGTCAGCGTCCTATGTCTTGCGGACTTCAATATCCGCAACTGAGGATTTTGGACCTGGGGTGGGCGGGGCTGAAGCCGTGAGGACATATGATACTTTATCATAAGTCAAGGCTATTTTCAGATTCCTCAGCCAGTCTTTATAATTGGTCCCATTCAGTTTGTTTTTATCTAGTAGAAGCTTGAGTCCAGTCATTGGTATCTGCCATTAAGAGAGAGAAAAGAATACACTCAGCGAAAGCTCTTGCATAGATCAGATTGGTTATTATCTTGTCTAATCGATGTCTCCCACTGCTTTAATCAAGTTTTTCTTTCAAACCTTAAAAAGAAAACTAGCCAGGATTAATTACAGTCTACAACTTCGCTAACCGTTCAGCCAGGCCAGTATCGGTACTTGAGGGAGGTTCCCCGTGCTTTCGCACGGACCTAATTAAAGTAAACCTCGTTTTCCCAGAGGCGTAGCCCCGTTAACACCTTTCTAGACACCTAATGAGTTAGCTAATTGTAAACTGCAAAACTCTCCTAGGAGCAACTATTGCCCACAGTGGGATCGGGATCCAACCATCATATGGAAGGTATGCAATCTCATTGCAAATCTCAACACTTGAAATTCCCGATATGATTTTTACCCCTAGTACCTATGACCTTGGCTATGGTCAACAAATCATAAGTACTAGTCAAGTTCAGCCCGTCATTTCTTGATTAATCAGACCCGTCTACATAACCCTTGGCTAAGGTCAACAAAGTCATATACCCGTCCTAATTAATCTGCATCATATGCATTGTAGGAAGACATCACTTAGCTACCGTACACTACGCCTTGGCTAAGGTCAACAAACGTAGCACGAATACTAAGTACTCTACTTCCTAAAATGACAGAGGGTTGCGGATGATTTTTAAGAAAATATTTAACGCTTTGAACTTGATATCGTCGTAGAATCAAATGGTTTTGAAAATGAGTGGCTTGTGCTCCGCAGTTTTTTTTGAAATACAGCTTTTTCATAAAGAGCCGAGTGGTTTTCAAATCCGATTCTACAACATCTTTTTAGGTTTATTTTCTTTACATTAATCATATTAATGTAATCCCATCATTTAAGTTCTTAAGCCAATCACAGAAAAAGAAACGAAAATAACACGTACGCTTATGCCATCCGCATTCACCACAATGTTCCGTTATGCACCGTTAGGTTACTTAACTAACGGCATACCGGGACGGGACTAGCGCGGGTGTAAAACATAAGCAACGTCTACTATATATCTCATATATAATATATCATTCGTCTCAGATATCACAGAACACAGGCAGCAGAAACATATATATAATGTGGGATATACTAGGACGTCCGTATTTAGTATTTAGCCAATAATAGAAAATACGGATTCCACAGTCGCGATGAATAGCCAAGCCCACACCCCTAGACCCGTACGAGAGCGGCAAGCGACCCTACCAATCCTGGAGTTTAGGAGACCCGGTCTCGACTCCTCGAGACGGCCTCCCACTGAACCCCAGAATCCGGTCACTTGTGCTCCCCTCCTTGGGTCTATCTTAATGCGGAAAAGTAAATAATATACAACACTGGTGACAGCAACCTCAACCCGGAAGTGCCCCAAATAAAAGAATATTACATTACATTTGAATTTACATGAATGAAAATATAAAACTCTCATCTCACATAAAAACCCCCCGGCTATTCGATCGCGACAATCCTGCACATCATATCTCAGCAACACATAATATCATATATCATCAACGTAAGTAAGTATGCGTACCCCGATTGTCGTTGATATATAGCAACGAGACCGGCGATATCGAACATA
Organism: Agapanthus africanus; assembly: GCA_030015575.1. Lineage (NCBI taxonomy): Eukaryota > Viridiplantae > Streptophyta > Magnoliopsida > Asparagales > Amaryllidaceae > Agapanthus > Agapanthus africanus. Next base: position 314,734,234 of record JASDDO010000004.1, read on the forward strand.
CTACACTTACGGTCACAGAAAAGAAAGTGTAAAACTACAATATTTGGAATCCACATTCTCTTTAGACATCATAAATGCGAAATATCACATACTCCGTAGTTCATGCCTAAACTATATGAATTCTACATATTGTATCACATTCCAGATAAATAGACAGTATTAAAGTTTTCGACCGAATGTTCAAATACCCAAAATTCCCTAAAGCTCAACACTTGAGCGGAGTTCAAAAAATTCGGAGTGTAACACAGTAGTAGCGCTTCGGCCGTTGAAGGGTCAAGCCAACGCCTCACATGTGGCACGCCGTACTGCCCCAAACCCTAAGGTTCAAAGGGCAGTTCAAGACGGTCACATAATCGAGTTAAGGTTTGTTGTCTTCTAGAGGGTCCACCACAAAACTTGCACATGTATCCGAAAGATTTAAACCCCGTGAAAAGTGAGCAAACAAAACTCGTTCGAACAATTCAATACTTTCTAGTTATCCGGAAAGACAAGAAGTTAAAATTCCGATCGAATCATTGAACTGAAAACAATCTCCAGAACATTCAACAGTAGATTCAGATTAAACATACTCAAAATATATACAAGCAGGTAGGGAAAAACACTGTACAAAAATTAGGAAATGAACCATCTGTACGGCCACGGAGCCGCGGCCTAAGTAAGCTTGGGCCGCTGTTCCGCGGTCAAGTGTACTGTTCATGGCTCCGAATTTCACTGTTGGTCTTATATTTACCTGCTGTATTTTTTAAGTATTTTTAATTCTGAAAAATAACAGATTTTTAAAAAATGTCCAGAGAGTGTCCCGTAATTCCGTATTTCCGTTCGATCGGAGTTTGTACTTCGCTAAAGTATCGCCTAATGTTCTAGGTCGGCTCTGATACCAATGTAAGGTTTACTTAGCACCCTATGAGAGGTTTGGAAGCATCACAAGTCACAAAGATCAAATTTTTATGGTGCTAAGTAAGCATACAAAGGATCTATCATAGAAAATTAGGGTTTCATAAACTTTAACCAACATCATATGTTACAAAGGCTAGGGTTTTGAGAGTACAACCTTTGTAGCTCCCTTTAGTAGACTCCTTGGCCACTTGAGAGTTGGAAAAAGATTAGCTTAAAGTTCTCTAACGTCCACGACGATCCACCCGAAGCTCCTTTGTCCAAACTAGCAACTTCACTTTAGTAAGAAGATGAAATGAAGCTAACACTCTAAACAGGTGGGCTAGACTTGTGTAGAATGGTGTTGTGGTTCTCTTTCTCACTTCAAAATCCTATCTTTTTGAGTATTTTGCTCACTTGAAAAGTGTAGAGAGCAAGAGATCAAGGTTGAAGAAAATGATTGCCTTTTTTGAGAAGAAGAAAAAGATGAACTCATGAAAAGAAAAAGAAAATATATGTATATATATTTATTTCTTCTCATCTCAAACCATGGTTAAATCATGAAGATATTATTTAATTTGAGTTAAAACATGAAGGGAAAGTTTAATTCATGGTTAAGGGTAGGTGAGCATGGTTAGGTCCAAGAAGAGACTAGAAACAAACTATGAATTATCCTTTCCTTTTTCATTTTGTTTTAAAACAAATATAAGTAATAATCCATATAAATAACCAAGGTGTGAGTCTTATATTGCCACCATTTTCTATGTATAAACAACCATGATAGAATGATGTATGTATGCATGTGTGCATGCACATCCATATGTACATGAACAAGAATGAATGCATACATGCATGCATACATCCAAAAGAAACAAGATAGGATTTCTAGTGAGAAGCTAATGGTTAAATGATAAATCAACACTTGATTTATCAACCCGGTCATATCACATACGACCCGACCAAAAGCAAGACGCCCAATTAATATACGGTATCTCATACGCGCATTTTAACTGGGTCCATGCGCATATCGCATACGCGCACCACAACGTTTCGCCTGGACTAGGTAACTCCTTTGTGGGACTCTAAGACTCGTCAATACGCCGGTAGTGGGTGATGATCATATCAAGCATCCCCAATCCGCAAGCGGTCAGCTAAACGTAACGGCCACCCGGGTATTGAGCGATCAGAAGAAAACAAGCGAACCTGCTACAACTCCCGTCGAGCCAACCTGCAACACTACCGTACAGTCCGGTCTCTTCGTCAGATATGTTGCATATCGAGCCTAAGGATGGTCATGTCGACCCCAATAACTCAATAAGTCGTGCCGGTGAATGGTCTATAACAGATCGAGAAACTACTGATAACACTTATCAGTAAATCTCAGCAGCCCTGGCTAGGGACTTACTGGTATAACCAGTCGAGCACAGCACAGCATCAACTCCCAATACCGGGAGAGACGAAACCCCTCCTATCGCTCATCGTCTTCGTGTGTCTCGGGACTGTACCCAACAGCCACCTGTTTGCACGACTCAGTAGAGCCGTGGTAGGGTGGTAATCAAAGTACAATGGGAGAGCACACAAGACTCTATGACGATCTCGGGTCTACAGACTAACCTGTACCAGTGTCACCTGAGAACTGCTATCCGACGATAGATATAATTCCATATAGGAGTTCTCGGTGAGTCCGTCCAGTGTACCCAGTCACCACTGAGCACCCGTATATGATCTTGATGTCAAACATCGATAAATGTGGGAACATCCATCGCCCATCACATGGGTCTAGTATCATATATGCTAGTCTACTCTGGTATATCGATGCCCCGTCTCGATACACCTCCGACTAGGGACATTTCAGGATATGCTTATAAACTACAGATGTCCCACTAGTATGATCTCTATCATAATCACTGTAGTCAAGCCGATATCCTCAGGGCTTTATCAGCATGTATGAATGAATAAAAGCATGATCAAATCAACATGTCAGATAAAGTAGAACCAGATAGCATACTATCATGTCGAGCAAGAATGTACACTGAATATATATATACATGTACAGATACATCCACTATCATATAATGGCCTCTAGGGCATACATATATCCAACAATCTCCCACTTGCACTAAGGCCAGTTATTGGCATATCTCATACCCAACATCTCAAAAAGTCGCTCATGTTGCGGCTGAGGGAGGGCCTTGGTGAGTGGATCCGCGGCGTTATTCTTTGTGTCTACTCTCTTAATCTCGATCTCGCGGCGATCTACAATCTCCCGGATCAAATGAAAGCACCCCAGGATGTGTCTGGACCGTTGATGGGACCCGGGCTCCTTGGCTATCGCCATAGCCCCATTATTATCACAATACAAAGGTATTGGATCAATAATGGTTGGAACTACTCCTAGCTCCGAGACGAACTTCTTCCTCCAGACGGCTTCTTTGGCGGCATCATTTGCATCAATGTACTCAGCCTCCATCGTAGAGTCTGCAACGATATCCTGTTTGGAACTCTTCCAACTTACCGCCCCTCCATTGAGGGTAAATACAAACCCTGAGATAGATTTGTTGTCGTCCTTATCGCTCTGGAAGCTCGAATCGGTAAAGGCCTCTATTTGAAGATCTCCATTACCATACACCAAGAACAATTCTTTAGTCCTTTGTAAGTACTTAAGAATGTTCTTCACAGCTATCCAGTGGTTCTCCCCTGGGTTGGATTGATACCTGCTTACAACACTAAGTGCATAAGCTACATCTGGGCGTGTACATAACATCGCATACATTATAGATCCTACTGCCGAAGCATAGGGTATAATGCTCATGCGAGCTCTCTCTTCATCGGTCTTTGAACAAGAATCCTTGGAGAGAGTGACCCCATGGCAAGCGGGTAAGGCACCCTGCTTGGAGTCTTCCATACTAAACCTTTTTAGGATGGTGTTGATGTACCTGGTTTGGGACAATCCCAATAACTTTTTGGATCTATCCCTATAGATCCTTATGCCCAGGATGTATGTGGCATCACCCAGGTCCTTCATGGAGAACCTCAGTGATAAGAAAGATTTGACCGACTGTAGCATAGGAATATCATTTCCTATCAGAAGAATGTCATCCACGTACAATACGAGAAATGTGACAGCTCTTCCTACAGCCTTCTTATAAACACAAGGTTCATCTGGATTTTTGATGAAATCAAACTCTTTGATAACATCATCGAAACATCTGGATTTTTGATGAAATCAAACTCTTTGATCCGAATCATCATAGAGCACACCATATCTAATATTGTGCGATTGCTCCGCCCCGATACACCGTTGTGCTGTGGTGTATTCAGAGGAGTAATACTGAGAGAGAATCTCATTTTCCTTTAGAATAGTCCAAGGATTCCATGCACATGTATTCTCCTCCCTGATCTTATCATAGGATATAAACTTATACCCGTATTGGTTCTCTACTTCTAGCTTATATTCTGTGAATATCTCAAAAGGTTCGGACTTGTGTTTCAACAGGAACATATGTCTGAATCTTGAGAGATTATCAGAGAACGTAATGAAGTATAAAGAACCAGTCCTGACATGTGTAGACAGGAGACCTTACATACATCATCATGTATCAGTCCCAAGAATTCATTAACTCTTTCTCTGTTTCTAATAAGCAGAGCTATGGTCATCTAATCTTTGTGACATGACTGGCAAGTTTCACAAGATGTAAATTTAAACTGATTTAAATATGCATCTAAAATGTAACTTCAGCCAGTCGGGTCGCATTGATATGACCTAGTCTACAATGCCTTAAGAATGATTCGTTCATTTCTGAACTCTTCCTTTTGTGTGTGTTCTGTATACTAGGAACTGCAATTTGATTTAGAACGTCAATGCTTTTAGATAACATGCCTGAACCGATCAACTTTTGATATAGGAAATGTTCAAAACATTATCCATCAATACAAAATTTTATCATTTCTTTACTAATAAAAAGACTGATATGATTTAGAATATCAGGTTCGGTATCTAATAGCATTTGTTCAGAATCAATGTATTGGTAATACAGGGTGACAGTGGCCAACAGACTTGGCTGCAACACTTGCCCCGTTTTCTGTCTCATGAAACTTATCATCCGTTCTCAGTTTTTCTACCCTTTTGTAGCCCTATGTAACAGATTACATATCTGGGATCCTGATCCGGTATCAAATACCCAGGATGCAGAGGATACTGAGAAACGGTTCTTTGTAATGAACACACCCGAAGGAGATGCATCATATGCACTTTCTTCGTTTGGACGGCATAGGAATTCTGGTATTCCCCTATTTCCTGCTCTGTCTTATAACAATTATAAGTTGGAGCGGGACTAACGTTCCCCAGCTCAGTATAACAAGCGGGTTCGGTCAATACATTCATATTATTATCTTGATTAAGGCGTGGTATGGTCGCTACCTGGAGAGAGAGAGATGAAAACACTCTGCGTGCGCTCTTGCAAGATTAGATTGGTTATTTATTTTATCTAATCAGGATGGCTCCCACTGTTTTTATCAAATCTTCCTTCAAACCCTAAAAGGAAAGACTAGCCGGGATTAATTACACTCTACAAGTTCACCAATCTTTCAGCCAGGCCAGTGTCGGTACTTTGAGGGAGGTTCCCCGTGCTTTCGCACGGACCTAATTACAATAAACCTCGTTTTCCCAGAGGCGTAACCCCGTTGACATCTTTCTAAAGGAGTCACTCCCGGTGAAGGGATCTCGGTCCTTTCCTCATCGAATAAGGTGCAGGATGTTCTTCAAGGAACACCGCGATGCAAAGCAAGAACTGTAGCTACCTGTTTTATTTTGAAATTCGATTCCACAACATCAATTAGGTTTATTTTCTTTCATTAATCTCATTAATGAATATCCCATCATTTAAGTCCACCTAAACATCACAGATAAATATAACGTACGCTTATGCCATCCGCATTCGCCTCGATGTCCCGTCTGCACCGTTAGGTTAGGTAACTAACGCCAGAGCGAGGAAGGGCTAGTGCGGGTGTAAAACATAAGCAACGTCTATATAATATATCATATATACTATATATAATATCTATCTGAACATATCACATGATCACATCACAGATAACGCAGCAGAAAGTATCATATGAAATATTGGATATACTAGGACGTCCGTGTTTTCAATACGAGCCAGTATAAAACACGGATTCCACGGTCGTGATGAACAACCAATCCCACACCCCTAGACCCCTACGAGAGCGGCAAGCAACCCTACCAATTCTAGGGTTAGGAGACCCGAACTCGACTCCTCGAGATGGCCTCCCACTGGACCCTAGAACCCGGTTACTTGTGCTCCCCTCCTTGGGTCTATCCTAGTGCGGAAAAGTAAATAATATACAATGGGTGATATCTTCCGCAACCTGGAAGTGCCCCAATAAAAGAATATTACATACAAGTTTTTACATGAATGAAAATGAAAAACACTCATTTCACATAAAACCCCCGGCTATTCAAACACGACGATCCAATATAACATACCCAGCAACACATAACATCACATGTCATCAACGTAAGTAAACATGCGTATCCCAATTGTCGTTGACATATAGCAACGAAACCGGCGATATCACATATTACACTTACGGTCACAGAAAAGAAAGTGTAAAACTACCACAGTTGGAATCCGCAACCTCTTTAAACATCGCATGCCTAATTAAATGAATTCCTTAGACATCGCATGCCTAACAGTTATAAACCCCGCATTTTAGTCTCATTATCGAAAACTCTTTTCAATATCAAGTCGGGCAATTCAACAAGATTCCCGACATCCTGATCGAATGCTCGTCGCAAACTTTAGTAGGCGACCGCACCCCCGACGCCGTCAACGAAGTGCACCAAGGCGGAACACCGCTGCTGCGAGCACCCGAACGGATGCTTTCGGCGACGGGGTTCTCCTACAGTCACTTGGTCGGGGCTATGGGGTGAGGCTGCCTATTAAGTTTACCCGGCGAGTATCCACGTACGCTAGATGATTGCGACGAACTTTTGATCACATCAAAATTCCGTGGCAACCGATCAAGTGAGACTAAACTGCTATGTTTATAACATTCATTCAGTTATCTCATAACAACTTGTGAATTCCAATTATTGTATCACATTCCGGATAAATAGAAAATATCAAACTTTCCGATCGAACAATCGAACACTCAAGTTTTCCCGAAACAGCTCAACACATGAAATAGGTTCAAAGACATTCACTTCATGCCTCAGTACCAACGGTCCAGCCGTAGAAGGGTCAAGCCAACGCCTCACATGTGGCACGCCGTACTGCTCCAAACCCTAAGGTTCAAAGGGCAGTTCAAGACGGTCAGATAATCGAGTTAAGGTTTGTTGTCTTCTAGAGGGACCATCGCGTTACTTGCACTACTTGGAACGTCATTAAACTACGGAAAAATCCAACAATTGGAAATTTCCCGGCAGGGGAAAAATGGGTATTTATATCCGGTCAAACTTTTTAACATATTCTAAAATCACCCGGAAAAACACATAGACAAAGTTTGATAATCCGATCGAATTTACGAACTCCCAATGCAACCCAGAAAACTCAACTCTTGAGTGATATTTAAAAATTCCTAGAAAATACAGCACCAAAATATAGGAATTACTGTGCAGATATTTATGGATGATGCGACCGTACGGCCGCGGAACCGCCGCCGGAGCCACGCTCCTGCCGCGGTTCCGCGGAGATTTAGATGATTCAGGAGCTCGTTTTGCACTGTAATTTTTAAAACTTCCTGCTGAATTTTTAAAGAATTTTTAATCTGGAAAAAACCCAGTTTTGAAAAAATGTCCAGAAAGGGTTGAAATCTAGGGTTTCGGGGTTCGATCGGATTTCTAATATCGTCTACGCATCGCCTAAGGCTCTAGCTAGGCTCTGATACCACTGCAGGGTTCCTAGGCACACTAATGAGGTCTCACAATAGATCAAACATGCCCAATTCAATTTTTTTCATGTGCCTACAAACCCTAATACGGATCGTTAACTAGATGATAAGGCGATGCAAGCAAGTAAACAACTTTATTGCTAAAGAAAAGTGACTACAACCTTTGTAGATCCGGTCCTCCACTTCCTAGGCTCCATGATGACGTCCCTCCGCTGTACCTATCGGAATCCGGACTCTGGCGAAGGTTTCGTCGAAGAAATGATCGGGCTAGGTCGTCGACTTCGATGCCGAAGATGATCTACGTCGAGGCAACTCAAGATCAAGCTCCAACTTCACCAAGTCATGAAACTTGTGAAGAAAACACCCTATACTACTTGGCAAGTGGTAGAGGATGAAGAAATAGGAAGTGGGTTCACTTTAGAATTGGATTTCTCACTCTTTTTCTCATGTTGCCATTAATGGTAGCAAGCTTTCTTCTTGTTTAAGAAAAAGAAGAAGAAGAAGAAGAAGAAAAAGAAGAAGAATATGATAAGTATTATATTGAATATAGAAAATAAGTGATTCTTATCATATAGCAACCATGGTTAAGTGTAGAGAATAAACTAGGGTTAGGTTTAATGGTTAGGTTAAGGCTAACAAACAAAATGGTCAAAGCTTCAAAGCTTCATGAAGTTTCAAAGAAAAAAAACAAAAGAAGCCACCCTTTTGTTTCTTGCCTTAAAATGAATAAATAAAAATAAATAGATAAGTAAATCAAAACCCTAACCATTAACATAACCATGGTTTAATCACACACACCCAAGTTTGCATGTATCATCAAACATGATACAAACTAGTGCACAAAACTATATCATATATACAATGTGCACATCAAGTGAGAAAATCCATCTTAAGTGAACAAATACTAGTTAATGTAAAGTAATATATCTAATATATAATTATACATTAAATCATTAAATCAACACTTGATTTAACGATCCGGTCATATCGCATATGACCGACTAATATCCAATGTATCGACTTATCGAATCAATCTTCGATTCGATAACTAGGTTATATCGCATACAACCATTCAATACATTCATCGCGAGAATAGAATACGGTATCACATACACGCATTATTCTCGGTCCCGCACATATCTCATATGCGCTCCTATTTCGTTTCGCTTGAGCCAGGAAACCTCTGTGTAGGACTCTAAAGACTCGTCAATACGCCGGCAGCAGCTGATGATCATATCAAACACCCACAAGCCGCAAGCGGTCTTCTAAACGTAACAGCCACCCGGGTATTGAGCGATCAGAAGATCGACGAGCAAGCCCGCTCACACTCCTGTGAATCCAACCAGTAACACTTACCGTACAGTCCGGTCTGTTCGTCTGATATGTCGCATATCTCGCCTAGGGGTGGTAAACGTCAGACCCCAATAGCTCGATAAGTCATGCCGACGTAAGGTCCATAACATGTGTGAAACTACTGATAACACTTACCAGTAGATCAATGCAACCCTGGCCAGGGATTTCCAGTTATGGCCAGTCGAGCATAGCGCAACATCAACCCCCAATATCTGGAGAGACGAATCCCCTTCTATCGCTCATTGCCTCCATGTGAATTAGGACTGTACCCAAAAACCACCTGTTTGCACGACTCAGTAGAGCCGTGGTAGGGTGGAAATCAAAGCACAGTGGGAGACACACAAGACTCTATGACGATCTCGGGTCAACAAACTAAGCTGAACCAGTGTCACCAGAGAACTGCCATCTGACGTGAGATATAATACCATCTGGGAGTTCTCGGCGAGTCCGTTTAGTGTACCCAGTCTCCACTGAGCACCCGCATACCATCTTTGATGTCAAACACCAATGGATATGGAATCATCCATCGCCCATCACATGGGTCGAGAAGATATACGCTAGTCTACTCTGGAATATCGATGCCCCGTCTCGATATTCCCACGACTAGGAACATTGAAGGATGTACTCATGGACTACCCAGGCCCCACTAGTATGATCTACATCATAGTCCTGGAAGTCGAGTACACATCCTAAGGGTTTTATCAATATGTAACAGAGAGACAGAAAGTATACATGTTAAGATAAAGAGCAACCAGATAGCGTACTATCATGTCGAGCAAGAAAGTCCTACCTATATATGTCCCAGCATCCACTACAATATACATCCAATGTACAGTAATGGCCTCTAGGGCATACATATAACTAACAAGACTAGCCGGGATTAATTACACCCTACAAGTTAACTAATCGTTCAGCCAGGCCAGTGTCGGTATTTTGAGGGAGGTTCCCCGTGATTTCGCACGGACCTAATTAAAATAAACCTCGTTTTCCCAGAGGCATAACCCCGTTGACACCTACTTGATCGGCTAATTGTAAAGTGCAAAACTCTTCCAGGAGTAACACGTACTCGCAGTGGGTATCGCGATCCAACTATCTCATAGAAGGTATGCAATCTCATTGCAAATTTCAACACTTGAAATTCTCGATAATATTTTGCCCCTAGCAGCTTATGACCTTAACATAGTCAACAAATCATAAGTGCAAGTCAAGTTCAAACCATCATTTCGTGATTGAATTAAACCCACCCGTACGACCTTTAACATAGTCAATAAAGTCGTAAGACTACCCTAATCCAATCGCATCACATACTTTAGCAGATAAGCACTAATCAACTACCGCACACTACGCCTTAACATAGTCAACAAACGTAGCATGAATACTAAATAGTACTTATCTGAAATGACTGAGGGCTTCGACAGGTTTTTAAGAAAACCTTTTACGTAATGAACTTGATATCGTTGTGGAATCGAGTGATTTTGAAAAGGATTGGTTTAAGCTCCGCTTTTAAAATCGAGTTTTTTCAAAATAAACCGAGTGGGTGTAGCATCTGCTATCTTCTGCAAATGAGGTCACTCCCGGTGAAGGGATCTCGGCTCTTTCCTCATCGAATGAGGTGCTGGATATTCTACAAGGAATACCACTACGCAAAGCAAGAACTAGAGCTACTAGTTTTGAAAATTTGATTCCACAACATCTTGGGTTTCTTTCCTTTTCATTAATCTCATTAATGAAGTCCCATCATTTATGCTTCCTAAGCATCACAGATAAAGAAACGAAAATAGAACGTACGCTTATATCATCCGCATTCGCCACAGTGTCCCGTTATGCACCGTTAGGTTACTTAACTAACGGCATAGCGGGGCGGGACTAGCGCGGGTGCAAGACATAAGCAACATTTATTATACATCATATATATAATAACCCATTCATCTCAGAATATCAAGTGATCACATCACAGAATATCATAGCAGAAGTCCACATATGAAATATTAGATATACTAGGAATTCCGTGTTTTAAATTAAGCCAGTAAAAAAACACGGATTCCACGGTCGTGATGAATAGCCAAACCCACATCTTTAGACCCCTACAAGAGTGGCAAGCAACCCTACCAATTCTAGAGTTAGGAGATCTGTTCTCAACTCCTTGAGATGGTCTCCTACTGGACTCTAGAACCCGGTTACTTGTGCTCCCCTCCTTGGGTCTATCCTAATGCGGAAAAATAAATAATATACATCAATGGTGACATCATCCTCAACCCAGAAGTACCCCAATAAAAGAATATTACATACAAGTTTTTACATGAATGAAAATGAAAAACTCTCAACTCACATAAAAATCCCCGGCTATTCAAACACGATGATCCAATATAAAATATCACAGCAACACATAACATCACATGTCATCAACGTAAGCAAATATGTGTATCCCAATTGTCGTTGACATATAGCAATGAAACCGGCGATACCCCACATATTACACTTACGGTTGCAGAAAAGAAAGTGAAAAACTACAATAATTGGAATCCGCAACCACCTTAGACATCATAAACCGAATGTATCATATACTTCGGATTTCATGCCTAACCAAATGAATTCCTTAGACATCATAAACCCGGAATATCTCATATTCCGAATTTCATGCCTAACAATTATAAACCCTGCATTTTAGTATCGTTATTGAAAACAGTTTCCAATAATAAGTCGGGCAATTCAACAAGATTCCCGACATCTTGATCGAATGCTCGTCAGAAACTTTAGTAGACAGTCACACCCCCGATGCCGTCGACGAAGTGCACTTAGACGGAACACTGCGGCCGCAAGCACCCGGACGAATGTTTTTTGGCAACAGGGTTCTCCTACAGTCACTTGGTCGGGGCTATGGGGCGTGGCTATCTAGTAACGTTACCCAGCGAGTATCCGCGTACACTACGTGATTGTGACAGAGTTTTTGATCCGAATCAAAATTCCGTGGCAACCGATCAAATGAGACTAAATTGCTAGATTTATAAAATTCAAATTAGTTTTCACAAAACTAATTATTGTGGATTCCAAATATTGTATCACAATCACAGATAGTTAGACGATATTAAACGTTTTGATCGAATCAATGAATTCCCAAAATTTCCCAGAAAGCTCAACACTTGAGCACAGTTTAAAAATACTCAGAACATGCCACAGTACATACGGACCAACCGTAGAAGTCTTGACCCAAGCCTCATACATGGCGCCACGGAACCGCCGCAAACCGTAGGGTTTGGCCGCAGTTCCGAGGTCATGTTGTCGAGTTAGGGTATCGTTCTTCTAGAGCGTCCATAAAATTACATGCATGATTTTCTGAGAATTTTTAATGTGAAAAATTCCAACTTTTGGAAAAATTTCCAGAGATGGGTGCAAGCCGAGGTTTCTAAGTTCGTTCGAAATCTTTAACTTCGCCTAGACAAACCCTAATGCTCTAGCAAGGCTCTGATACTACTGTAGGGTTCCCTAGCACGACTACTGGGTTTCGGAAGGCATCAACCATGATAATTTTAAATTTTTTAGCGTGCTAAGTAACCCAAACCAAGGATATAACTAGAGAATTAGGGTTATGCAATAATGTAAACAACTTTACATCTAAGTGAACAAGGAATACTGAAAGTCGACCTTAGCACCACCATGAGGTTCTAGAGGTATCAAGCATGCCAAATTCAAATTTTTAGTAGTGCTAAGCTAGACTAAACAAGATGTTTACTAGATTATTAGGATTTGCCTTTGTGATGTGAAGAACTAAAGAAAAGAAAAGAGCATACAACTTTTGTAGTTCGAGTCGTTCACTTCACATGCTCCGTGTAGTAGTCCCGCGACTCCACTAGGCTCCACTTGAGGCTTTGAACGAGCTTCCTCCGATGACCTTCCTGCCGAAGATGATCCACACGAAGTCCCTCCACCTCAAGCTACCTCCACACTAAACACTTTAGCGTAGTAAACACGCTACACTCGATCACTAGTAGGATGGTGAAGTAGGGGATGTTAAAAACTCACAAGTTTGTGTTCAAGCTTCATGATTCACATCTCATGTGAGGGTTGAAGCTTGAACCATGGCAATTGAGGAAGAAGATGAAGCTAGAGAGCAACCATGGGAGCAACTCAAGAAAAAATGGCTATGTGTTGAGAATGAGAATAGAATGAATGCCAACACTTGACCCCTACTCATTCAAGCATGGAATTTTGCAATATAAAATTGCAACCATGCTTGAATAGTGAGTCAAGATGAATAAACTATGAATAAAGCCCATGCTTGCAACCATGCTCTCATTTTCCACTTCTTTTCTATTTTTCTCAAAAATAGAAATCATGCCATGCTACATATATATATATATTTATATATATCATATATATATATATATATATTAATACATATAAGAAAATATTTATTGAGCTAATGATATTAGTTAAGATATAATTATATCACATATAATATATATCACATTATTGAATCAACACTTGATTTAATAATCCGGTTATATCACATATGACCGACTAATATCATTTATCTGTATATCACATTATCAAATCAGCACTTGATTCGACAATCTGGTTATATCACATATAACCGAACCGATAACAGATAAGTACAAGATTACAATACGGTATCACATACACGTATTTAATCATACCCACACACATATCACATATGTGTCTTACTTCGTTTTGCTTGAACCAGGAAACTTCTGTGTGGGACTCTAAAGACTCGTCAATACACCGGCAGTAGGTGATGATCACATCAGTTACCCACAAGCCGTCAGCGGTACTAGTTGGACGTAACGGCTACCTGGGTATTGAGCGATATGAAGATCAACAAGCAAGCATGTCCATAGTCTCCATGAAGCCTATCAGTAACACTACCGTACAGTCCGGTCTCTTTGTTTGATATATCGCATATCATGTCCAGGAGTGGTAAACGTCAGACCCCAGTAACGTGACAAGTCATGCCGATGTATGGCCTATAACAGGTTAAGAAACTACTGATAACACTTATCAGTAAATCTCATAAGCAGCCCTGGCCAGGGACTTCCAGTTATAGCCAATCGAGCATAGCATAACATCAACCCCCAATACCGGGAGAGACGAAACCCCTCTTATCGCTCATTGCCTCCATGCGACTCGGGACTGTATCTAAAATCCACCTATCTGCATGTCTCTTTTGAGCGTGGTAAGGAGGCAATCAAAGAACAGTGAGAGCCGCACAAGACTCTATGACGATCTCGGGTCTACAGACTAACCTGTACCAGTGTCACCAGAGGACTGCTATCTGATGATAGGTATACTACCACATAGGAGTCCTCGGCGAGTCCTGTTCGTTGTACCTATTCTCCAATGAGCACCTGTGTACAATCTTTGATGTCACATATTCATATCAAATTTTTGCATTTTTATATCGCCCATTCTTAATCACATTGCATATAAGTAGGTACTTTTGATCCATGTCTGCTAAATAATTGCAGGTTACAGGTTCTTAGCTCGTTACAGTGAAATTCATGAAAAGTCGCTACAAATGTGAGACTACGACCAACAATAGATGAATCCGTATGATGCCGCCAACCAATTCAAGGAACAAATGGAAAATCATTTAGACACTTTAATGCACAAAGCAAAAGGGCAACACAAGATCCAAGACTTCAACACGGAGCTCAAGGCAAAAGTCCACATCATTCTGCACTGTTGGAAATCTGGAAGGAGATTGAAGAGATTCTGAGAGACCAAGGGAAGAAAACAGAAGATAAAAGCAACTTGAAGAAACCCTGAAGAAATGGGCCTATGAACCCACCAAATGGCCGCGTAACCGCGGCCAAACAGGCTCTTCTGCCACGGTTCCGCGGCCGTGCAATGCACGTGTCGGTGCTTTGACTCGGTTTTTGGGATTGTTTTGTAATTTCATGTATGGATCAGAATGTAAACCTAGGGTTTTCCTATCTATAAATAAGAGGGCTCAAAGCCAAATAATGTGTGCCTCTTGTAGGGTGCCTTTCTTAGATGCCTCTTTTTAATTCTTAGAT
Source organism: Agapanthus africanus (assembly GCA_030015575.1). Classification (NCBI taxonomy): domain Eukaryota; kingdom Viridiplantae; phylum Streptophyta; class Magnoliopsida; order Asparagales; family Amaryllidaceae; genus Agapanthus; species Agapanthus africanus. Next base: position 314,749,407 of record JASDDO010000004.1, read on the forward strand.
CTAAATTTTAATTCCAATTGTAATGCATTATTGAGAGGTCATCAATAAAGTAAGTTTTATTTATTTTTATCTCGCATTCTTTTTATCTGAATTTTAATTCCTGCAATTCTTTATCTGTTCTTTTATTATCTGCAATTTAGTTCATCTATTAAAATACAAAAAATGAATTTTATTGTTATCTTCCTAATGAGTGAGTAATTCCTTATTTGTTAGGGGTAGGATAGGGAAGGTTTGAGAGAAGGAAATCTCTCTCACTCCTTTTTTTGCCCAAATAATTTTAAAAATACGGACTCCCTTTAAATCAACCATAATCCGCTCACTACGGCACTCTATCCTACATGATAGCGGCGATTCCCTAGTTAGACCGGTTGTGGTTGAATTAACCGGAGGTTAGGGCTAAGAGCTAAGAACGGACGGATAATGAACAAAAGGAAGAAACTAAGTTTCTTCCTAGTCGTGCTAATCCCCGTTGTTGACTATTACCCTAACACTTATATTCTTTACTAAGGCATTGAAAGAAGTGAAAAGATCCTTATTTCGAACTAATCTAATCCTAACCCTAGCAAACCTTTATATCAACTTATTCTTATTCTTAGATCTTATAACAAAACCAACTTAATTGGACTTAACTCGTTAGAACATAAAGAAAAGACTTCCTTCTCCCTGTGGATCGACCCGTACTCAACCGGCTAGCTACCAAGCGACACCGTCTTGATTGCGGTAAATTTAAACACAGAAAACCCCTACCAATCAAATGGCGCCGTTGCCGGGGAGACGGTAGTTTAATTCTTTGTGTAATTTCGGGTTAATTAGAAAAATATAAAAATTAAAAATATTAAAAATTGGAAAACATAAAAAAAAAATCATCTTGTTATTTTTGATTGGTTTTTGTGCAAATTGTGCAGAAAAGGAAGACGGACCGATTCAGATCTGGAGCAAATTCAGTGAACAAATCTAGAAATAGGGGATCCAAACAAAAAGAGGAGAATCAATTCAGCACAGGGAACAAAATTGACGACGTCAACCTTCATAAGAGCCGCGGAACCGCAGCACAAGTGCACGTTTGACCGCGGAACCGCAGTCAACTGCTGACGTCAGCAACCCGTATTTATTTGTAAGCATCCCATTTCTTCCCTCCTATCCATTGAACTCCACTGAAATAATTTTCCTGCAGGTATTCTTTGCACAGCAACTTCTTCGCTCTCTCCAATAAATTGTTTTTGAGCAGGATTCTTTGCACCGCAAATAAATAATTTTTTTGGCAAGTGTTTTAGATTTTGGTGTATTACTGCTTTGCATATTTAATACGGAATCTAAGGGGCTATAACACCAATTATGATTGGGTGAGGATTTCATTACCCTTCCTAAGACCCCAAAAATCACTAAAAGCATATGCATCACCCTTGAGTTGATTAAAAAATATCTAGACTCAGTAAATTAAGGACTATCGTGCTCATTAGGACAGAGGAAGGTTGTGGGCATTCATTCGTTTATCTAAACCTGACTTTGTGGTGCCTAGACTAGATAAGTAAGAAAGGTAATTTTAAAAGGCCCGTCTCACGGTGATTCGTGAGCAGAACCCTCCTTTCTTCATTTATGCTTACCTGGACACAATTGGTAATGAAGAGGCGATTTAAGTGATATCTCACAACTTGTCACTTTGGAACAGTTAGGAGCAGTCTAGTGGACTTAGAAGACCCTAGCTCTAGGTTTGATTGTGCATGTTTTAAACTGTGATTGTTTGAAGTAAGTCCGTACACATTCTTGCAAAAACTCTTTCTAAAAAAACACTTTCAAAAATTTCAAAAGCCCAAAAGCAAACGATTTTTTTAATACAAATATAAAAAAAAATTAAAAAAAATCACATTTTTTTCTTCTCCTTTCTCTCATCACATCATGGATACCCCACCTCGTAAAACTCTTGCCGAACTTTGGTACTCACAATTAGACATTACTTCCTACAGTTCTTGTTTTGGTCGAATTTCGAACGACTCCTCCATGCCCAAAATTTCTTTGAAAGATCGAATAGACGCGTCTAGGACAACCAATTGGACTCCGCAATCCACCTTGTATTAACCATTTCAACCTTCACTACCTTCTTACGTTGATACTCCTTTTTCGAGCCCTGTTGTAACTCCGAAACCCATGTCTATTGTTGAACATATTGAACAATCTCATAACCGATCTTTCACTCCTTTCACCATTGCGAATTCTTTGGATCAACAATTCCATTCACCTTCTTATCCGTATGTTGATCCTACCCCTGTCCAACCATTCTATTCCTATCTATCCTACCCAACTTTTACACCTTCCTTGGACATTGCTTCTACACAGCCATTTGGGAGTTTTCAGTATCCAAATAAATTTGAATCTTTTATTGAAACTCTGTCACAACCTATGTCTAGTCTGGAACAGTCGTTAGAAGACTTCCGGGTAGTGTCGTACCAACAGATGATGGATTTTAATGCGTCCATGGCCGCCCTCATACAACCTAACGAACCGGCAGCTAGTTTCTAACTAGCTCCACATTTCCCAATTTATGATGAGGCGGTAGGACAGGTTGAGAATTTGAGTGGAGAAAGTGAGCTGTACACCCTTCCAAATCAAACCTACCAATCCCCAATTGAATCCCACAACTCTGGTTTTGAATGTCTATCGAGTGTCCCATGTGATTCATCAATTGAAGATAGATTGAGTAATGAGTTGTGCGACTTTGTAGTGCTTGATTTGCCTGGTTGTGAAGGGTCCCTTTCGAGTGAACCCACACTCAATCCTTTTGACCTATACACCTCCATCTTAGAACCTGAATTAATTAATATCCATGTTGTTGATGAGGTGTCTGAAAAAATTGATTTTCACTTGATTAAGGATATTGACGCCGGGAATATTTTGGATGATGAACCCGTAGATTTGGATGCGTTTCTCTCTCCAATTCATCATCCCGAGTCATTAACTGTTTTTCCCAAACTTCATATGCGTATGGATTTTAATGATAATTGCATGGATGAGATAACTTGTGAGGGGAATTTTGAGGATAGTATTGAGGATGAACCAGTTTTGTTTGATGAGTCGGAATTTCCAATCCATCATGCCCCTTCCACTGACTGTGTACACCCTCTTGAACCTTTAACTGTTATCCTTCCTCAATCACTCCCTTTCATCCTTTCCATCATTCCGACCGTGTAAGAAACCGTATCACCTTCATTTCATATGTCTGGTTTACCAAGTTTGACATACCCATGTTTTCTCACGAATCTTGAGGGATTTGACCTCATTTCTCAGTGGGTTGATAGATTAGCACAATCGCTTTTTACACATAGGTCATTACAAATTGTGCTAATTTATACACTCCATTTCAACCCTCAAGTTCGTATTCCACTTCTTTCTCGCACTTTCTCTGGTTCTTCTTCTAATCTTTCTTTAATGATAGCGAGTGTTAATGAATCACAATCCGATATTTTGAGTTCGATAATTATAGAAAAACAACTTGATTTAGACTCTTTGAGAATAAGGTAGATGAGCCTTACGCGTCTCCTACCTCCATAATTTTTGAAAAATCAAGTGTGTTGAATTCTGGCGCGACACTTATTATCATTAAAACGTTCAATCGGACCATCGATGAAAGTTTCGAAGATACTTTTGCTGACGAACTCGCATTCCTACACGACACGGATTTTGTGATTAATCAACCTCCACCCGAAGAAGTCGAACCACCACCATTTCTTCTTATCTCATAGGAGAATGTGACCATTCTTCCCATTCCACACATCCACATTCTCGTTTCCGTTCACCATTATTGTTTTGTCTCTACAAATCGAGACGTAAACCTTTTCTTTTACACCACTTATCTTTTCCCCACTTCTTCCTGGCTCCATACAACATGTTCTTCCACCAACCGATGCGTTTCACTGATAAATTTTTCGAATGGTTGGTGTTGACTTTTGGTCTTTGCAAAGCTTAGCATTGACCGGTAACTTTGACCCCCCTCTTTAAAAGCTTAGCATTGTTTAACTTAAGTTTGGGGGGGGGGGGGTATAATTTGGCTCTTGAAAATAAATTTTTTTAACTCAAAGTGGTGAGCCAAAAATAAGTTTGGGGGAGATTTTCACAATCATATTTCATGTCCCCGTTAATAAATTTTTCCTCCCAAGTTTACAGGTTTATGAGATTTTAAAAAAATGGCAACAGTGGAAACACCGTTTTATTTAAGTTTGGGGGAACCATTTTTTTCGTGTATATATTTTTCTTGGTTTGCCTTTTGTTTTGTTTAAAATTCTCTTTTACAGAGCACCGACAATTTGACCCTCTTGGTGTGGCTTGACAGTGAGGGCACTGTCAAGTTTAAGTTTGGGGGTGTGCTCGATAAGCTTTCTACCTTCGCATTCATATGTATATTTTTGCATTTGCATATTTATTTTAAAACCCATAAAAATCAAAGATTAAAAAAATTGAAAATTTCAATTTTGTCCATATTTGACTTAAGTTTAACATGACGGTTGACTAGTTGGGAAAAACTAGATCCTAAACTTAGTAAATTAAAAACCCTAAAATAACCTTTCTTAAATTTTAACTGTAGAAAATATACGTCCTTGTAGTTTATTTAGAAATAGGCAAATTTTGAGTTCAGTTCTTGGGCTAAATTGAAATAAGGGAAGAGTATTGAAAGCTCTATTTGAAGTATAAGTCTGAAAAATAATTCTGAAGCTTAAGTCCAAATTCTGAAAATTTATACCCTACAAATCGCACATACACGCACCTTGAACTTGGGATAGTAGAGGATACCTTGAAATTCTCTTGTCTAAAATCCTTAATATGAAGGAAAATAAAATAAAAGTATAAGTGGTGAATAAAGAGATAAAAAAATGAACACTGGTTTTGTAATTGCTTAAGGCAGCATAAATAAAAAAATTATAGCGAGGGTGCTTTATCACCTAGTGTCTTAGACCAACTGGTTTGGGAGTCACTGCTAAGCCTTAAGTGTTGCAAGACGAGAATTTACGCCTAAATGCGCAAGCACATTTTGTAATCGGTCGTTTAGTATCTTAAGAAGTATTAACGGTCGCATGAAAGATGTGTGAGCAATTTCATCTAAAATTCACCAACTAAAAGTATTTTGGAAGATGGACAAGAGTATGATAGCTTGAATTGAATTTCCAAGTGTAAGGGTGATAATTACACATACGCAGGGGTATGTGATTCGAGTTTGGAGGAGAGATAGGAATAAAATATGGGACTTATATCTTCAGTAGAGATGATAAAAATTCATGAGTTAAGATTGCGCCTTAGAAGGAAAACTTAGGAGATGCTGAAAGCTTTATAAACTTGCAAAACGTATATGATCTTAAGTTAAATGAAAAGGAAGCGTGAAAAATACGGGTTGATGGTTTCTAAGTTGAAGATAATAGAATTTCTTACTAAAATACTGAATTGAAGAATTAGAGTCAACATACCAAATTGATCAGATTTTGTGGGTAGTATCCGCTGAAAACCCTCAGGAGACAACACTCCTCCTACTAGGGACACCTAGAGGTTTAACGACTTTTTGTACGAGCTCAGTGCAATCGTGTTCCCTGCGAAAGTGAGGTTAGGACTTTTGAAATAAATTGGCTTTGTTCGGGACGAGCAAAAGATAAGTTTGGGGGTATTTGTTCATATCAGATTTTTGCAATTTTATATCGCCCATTCTTAATCACATTGCATATAAGTAGGTACTTTTGATCCATGTCTGCTAAATAGTTGCAGGTTACAGGTTCTTAGCTCGCTACAGTGAAATTCATGAAAAGTCGCTAAAAATGTGAGACTACGACCAACAACAGATGAATCCGTATGATGCCGCCTACCAGTTCAAGGAACAAATGGAAAATCATTTAGACACTTTAATGCACAAAGCAAAACGGCAACACAAGATCTAAGACTTCAACACGGAGCTCAAGGCAAAAGTCCACATCATTTTGCACTGTTGGAAATCTGGAAGGAGATTGAAGAGATTACGAGAGACCAAGTGAAGAAAACAGAAGATAAAAGCAACTTGAAAAAACCCTGAAGAAATAGGCCCATGAACCCTCTAAATGGCCGCGGAACCACGGCCAAACAGGCTCTTCTGCCGCGGTTCCGCGGCCGTGCAATGCACGTGTCGGTGGGGTGTCGATGCTTTGACTCGGTTTTTGGGGTTGTTTTGTAATTTCATGTATGGATCAAAATGTAAACCTAGGATTTTCCTATCTATAAATAGGAGGGCTCAAAGCCAAATAAAGTGTGCCTCTTTTAGGGTACCTTTCTTATTTGCCTCTTTTTAATTCTTAGATCTAAATTTTAATTTCAATTGTAATGCATTGTTGAAAGGTCATCAATAAAGTAAGTTTTATTTTTTTATCTCGCATTCTTTTTATCTGAATTTTAATTCCTGCAATTCTTTATCTGTTCTTTTATTATCTGCAATTCAGTTCATCTATAAAAATACAAAAAAAATGAATTTTATTGTTATCTTCCTAATGAGTGAGTAATTCCTCACTTGTTAGGGATAGGATAGGGAAGGTTTGAGAGAAGGAAATCTCTCTCACTCCTTTCTTTGCCCGAATAATTTTAAAAATACGGACTCCCTTTAAATCAACCATAATCCGCTCACTACGGCACCCTATCTTACATGATAGCGGTGATTCCCTAGTTAGACCGGTTGTGGTTGAATTAACCGGAGGTTAGGGCTAAGAGCCAAGAACGGGCGGACAAGGACCAAAAGGAAGAAACTAAGTTTCTTCTTAGTCGTGCTAATCCCCGTTGTTGACTATTATCCTAACACCTATACTCTTTACTAAGGCATTGAAAGAAGTGAAAAAATCCTTATTTTGAACTAACCAAATCCTAACCCTAGCAATCCTTTATATCAACTTATTCTCATTCTTAGATCTTAAAACCAAACCAACTTAATTGGACTAAACTCGTTAGAACATAAAGAAAAGAATTCCTTCTCCCTGTGGATCGACCCGTACTCAACCGGCTAGCTACCAAGCGGCACCGTCTTGATTGCGGTAAATTTAAAAACAGAAAACCCCTATCAATCATCACACAGCAATGGTTGTGGGATCAACCATCGCCCTCTAAGGGACAAGAAATGTACACACTAGTCTATTCTGGAATATCGATGCCCTAGTCTCGATATTCCCTCGAATAGGAACTTATTAAAGGATATACTTTTGGACCATCCTGGCCCTACTAGTATGATCTCATCATAATCCTGGTAGTCAAGTACATATCCTAAGGGCTTTATCAACATGTAAGAGACCGACAGTATAAATACCAGTCTACATATTAAGATAAAGGTAACCTGATAGCATACTATCATGTCGAGCAAGAAAGTCGTCTATATATATGTCCAAGCATCCACTATATCAACAATAATGGCCTCTAGGGCATACATATTCCTAACAAATACAACCTTTGTAGACCGGCTCTTCACTTCAAAAAGCTCCGTGTAGTAGTCCCTTCGCTCCAAGTAGCGGTCTCCCGGACTCAAGTTGGACTACACAAGATGAAAGGAACAAGCTTTCTTGAAATCTTCGAGGGCGAAGATGATCTACATTGAGGAGGCTCTAACTCAAGCTACCTCTTCACTAATTAGAAATTAGTGAAGCAAACAACCTATACTAAATTGCTAATCTAGTGTAGGTTGATGAAGTAAGAATTTTGCTCACATTAGAAATATTTTTCTCACTAATTTTCTTCACCTCCTCAAAACCTAGAGAGCTCAAGAAGATGAAGAAGATGATAAAGTGGAGAATGGAATGAGTGAGAATAGCAACCATGGGTGAGAAAATATCATATACTAACTCATGTAGAGACTTAACTTTGGCTAATGAGAATGGCTGGGTTAATAAATATTTCAAGTAAAAAAAATTTAATGGACTAAGTCAATGGTTCCACAAGCTTCCACTAAGCTCCATACCATGACTAATTTCCAACTAATTTTGATTTACTTTAAATAAATAAACCCTACATTATCATAAGCATGGTGTGAGTCTTACACACCCATGTTTGCATATAGCAACAAGCATGACACAACAATATATATCATATATATATTAAGTGTGCACAAGTGAGAAAAAGAAATGCTTAAGTGAGCTAATATTAGTCAATGTACATTAATATATCAAATATATAATTATACATTAAATTATTAAATCAACACTTGATTTAATAATCCGGCTATATCACATATAACCGACTAATATCATATGTATCAACTTATTGAATCAACACTTGATTTGATAACCCGGCTATATTACATATAACCGACCGATATCACATATCGCGAGATTAGAATATGGTATCATATACGCGTAACAATCTTGGTCCCGCACATATCATATATGTGCTCCTACTTCGTTTCGCCTGAGCCAGGAAACCTCTGTGTATGACTTTAAAGACTCGTCAATACGCCGGTAGTAGGTGATGATCATATTAGTTACCCACAAACCGTCAGCGGTACTAGCTGCACGTAATGGCCACCCGGGTATTGAGCGATCAGAAGACCAACAAGCAAGCCTGCTCATACTCCTGCTAATCCAATTAGTAACAATACCGTAGAGTCCGGTCTCTTCGTCTCATATATCGCATATCTCGTCTGGGGGTGGTAAACATCAGACCGCAATAACTCGATAAGTCATGCCGATATTAGGCTCATAACGGGTCGAGAAACTACTGATAACACTTACCAGTAAATCTCGATATCAGCCCTGGCCAGGGACTTCCTGTTATGGCCAATCGACCACAGCGCAACATCAACCCCCAATACCGGGAGAGATGAAATCCCCTCCTATCGCTCATTCCCTCTATGTGACTCGGGACTGTACCTAACAACCACCGTTTTCCACGTTCTCTTGAACATGGTATGGTGGAAATCAAAGCACAGTGGGAATCACACAAGACTCTATGACGATATCGGGTCTATAGACTAACCTGTACCAGTGTCACCAGAGAACTGCTATATGAAGATATGTATAATACCATCTAAGAGTTCTCGGCGAGTCCGTCCAGTGTATCCAGTCTCCACTGAGCACCCGTATACCATCTCTGATGTCAAATACTAATGGATATGGGATCATCCATCGCCCATCACATGTGTCGAGAAGCGTATATGCTAGTCTACTCTGAAATATCTGTAGGGTTCCTGGGCACACTAAGGAGGTCTCACAAGGCATCAACCATGCCAATTTCAAATTTTACGGTGCCGAGAAACCCTAGACTAGATCGTTAACTAGAATTTTAGGCGAAACTAGAAGCTAGTTAACAACTTAACTAAAGGGTAAACGGAAATACAACCTTTGTAGATCCAGTCCGCCACCTCCATGGCTCCACGATGAAGTCTCCTCGATGCGATCATCGGATCCCGGTCTCTAGCGTCGGCTTCATCGGAGAAATGGGCGGGCTAGGTCGTCGACTTCGATGCCGAAGATGATCTACGTCGAGGCAATACAAGATCAAGCTCCAACTTCACCAAGTCAAGAAACTTGTGAAGAAAACACCCTATACTACTTGGCAAGTGGTAGAGGATGAAGAAATAGGAAGTGGGTTCACTTTAGAATTGGATTTCTCACTCTTTTTCACTAGTTGCCATTGATGGAGGCAAGCTTTCTTCATATTGAAGATGAAGAAGAAGAAGAAAGAATATGATGAGTTATTTTTTCAAAAAGAAAATAAAATGAATACTTATCATATGGCAACCATGATTAGGTGTAGAGAATAGACTATGGTTAGTGGGAATGGTTAGGGTTAAGCATGGGACAAATATGGTGGACTTGTTCAAAGCTTCATGAAGCTTCAACAAGCAAACAAAGAAAGCCACCATATCATTTTCTTTTCCAAAATAAATAAATAAATAAATAAATAAGTAAGTAAATAATCAAAAGCCTAACCATTACACAACCATGGTTTAATCATACACTTAACTAAGTAGGCATGTATCATCAAACATGATACAATCAAGTGTACAAAAGTATATCACATATACAATGTGCACATCAAGTGAGAAAATCCATTTAAAGTGAACCAATACTAGTTAATGCAAAGTAATATATCAAATATATAATTATACATTAAATCATTAAATCAACACTTGATTTAACGATCCGGTCATATCACATACAACCGACTAATATCCAATGTATCGGCTTATCGAATCAATCCTTGAATCGATAACTAGGTTATATCGCATACAACCAATCGATACATTCATCGCGAGAATGGAATACGGTATCACATACACGCATTATTCTCGGTCCCGCACATATCTCATATGCGCTCCTATTTCGTTTCGCTTGAGCCAGGAAACCTCTGTGTAGGACTCTAAAGAATCGTCAATACGCCGGCAGCAGATGATGATCATATCAAACACCCACAAGCCGGAAGCGGTCTGCTAAACGTAACGGCTACCCGGGTATTGAGCAATCAGAAGATCGACGAGCAAGCCCGCTCACACTCCTGTGAATCCAACCAGTAACACTTACCGTACAGTCCGGTCTCGTCGTCTGATATGTCGCATATCTCGCCTAGGGGTGGTAAACGTCAGACCCCAATAGCCCGATAAGTCGTGTCGATGTGAGGTCTATAACAGTTCGAGAAACTACTGGTAACACTTACCAGTAAATCTCAGCAACCCTGGCCAGGGATTTCCGGTTATAGCCAATCGAACACAGCGCAACATCAACTCCCTATACCGGGAGAGACGAATCCCCTCCTATCGCTCATTGCCTCCATGTGATTCGGGACTGTACCCAAAAGCCACCGTTTTGCACGCCCTCTTGGACGTGGTAAGGTGGAAATCAAAGCACAGTGGGAATCACACAAGACTCTATGACGATCTCGGGTCTACAGACTAACCTGTACCAGTGTCACAAGAGAACTGCCATCTGACGTAAGGTATAATACCATCTGGGAGTTCTCGGCGAGTCCGTCCAGTGTACCCAGTCTCCTCTGAGCACCCGTATATCATCTCTGATGTCAAACACCAATGGATATGGGATCATCCATTGCCCATCTGTATGGGTCGAGAAGGTATACGCTAGTCTACTCTGCTATATCGATGCCCCGTCTCGATACACCCACGACTAGGGACCATGAAGGATGTACTTATGGACTACCATGTCCCCACTAGTATGATCTGCATCATAGTCCAGGTAGTCAAGTACACATCCTAAGGGCTTTACCAACATGTAACAGAGAGACAATTAGTATACACGTTAAGGTAAAGAGTAACCAGATAGCATACTATCATGTCGAGCAAGAAAGTCCTCCCTATATATGTCCCAGCATCCACTACAATATACATCCTATGTACAGTAATGGCCTCTAGGGCATACATATAACTAACAATCTCCCACTTGCACTAGGGCCATCTGTAGCAGTGGTTGTAGTATCTCATACTCAACCATCCCATAAAAGTCTCTCTCTGGGAATAGGCCTTCGTGAGTGGATCCGCCGTGTTATCCTCTGAGTCTACTCTGCTAACCTCGATCACCTCGGAGATCAACCATCTCCATGATCAGGTGATACTGCCTTAGAATATGTCTGGATCACTGATGGGACCGGGGTTCCTTGGCCAAACCCACAGCTCCATTGTCACACAATGGAAGGAACGAAGTTCATCTCATGAACAAATATACACCCAGACTTCCTCTTTGGTAGCGTCTTAAGTAGCGATGTATCCAGCCTTTATCGTCTAGTATGCCACGGTATCTAGCTTGGAACTCTTCCAACATACCGTCCCTACGCTGAGGGTAAAGACAATGCCTGTGACTGACATTCAGTCGTCCTTATCACCCTGGAACCTTTCCAGTGATTCTCCCCAGGATCAACTGATACCTTCTCACTACAACTAGTGAGTATCCTAATATCCAATTACATCTATCTCATAGATGAAAACTCAGGATTTAGGAGGTATCACTTTGATCCTATATGGAGAATCCTTGTGATAAGCGGAAATTGACCGAGCGTAGCATAGAAAACTTCTTCCCTATCAAGAGTATGTCATCCACGTACTCTACGAGGATCACTACCATACTCCCTATTACCTTTTTGTTTATACAAGGTTCATCTACCATTTTGATGATGTCAAACTCTTTGACTACTTCATCAAAACAGACGTTCCAACTCCGCGATGCCTGCTTTATCACATAAAACATCTTGCACGCGTTTCCGCTGCTCCCACTGTTTACGAAGCCCTCTGGCTGTGTTCTTATAGACGTTCTCTTCTAAATCAATATTTAGAAAAGCAGTCATGGCACCCAACCGCCAGATATCGTAGTCATGGTATGTAGCCGTGGCAAGTAGGATCTGGATGGACTTAAGCATAGCTACTGGAAAAAGGTTTCATCATTATCCACGCCTGGTCGATGACGAAAACCTTTAACAAGTCTAGCTTCGAAAGTCTCAACTTTTCCATCTACACCAAGTAATCTTCTCAAGATATACTTGCTCCTGATGGAGATTTAACCCTTCAGATATAACAGCCAAAGTCCATACTTTGTTGGTGTATAAGGATTCCATCTCAGATCGATAAACATCCAGCCATTCTTACAGAGTCTCACTCCTGATGGCCAGCTCGAAACTAGTTGGGTCATCATCTCATGACGCAATCCTCGCTCCCACTGTCATAGAGGAACCGAAGTATCTCTCAGGTGGGTGAGGAACCCTACTAGATCGGCGGAGAGGCTGAGGTTCGTTGGTTACTATTGAATCCTTTGGTTCTATCATCGTCTGCAGTAGTTTGTATAGCTGAAACATTTCCAGTTCTACATAACTGACCTTGCCTCGAGCTTGTCCGGATTTTGCTTTTTAGACATAGGCCGGACAACGGCAAATCTTAACTAACTTAAGATATGGGCTCTTCCCTTTCCATATCACTTATGAAGCGGTAGGCATCTGATTTGATTTGAACCCTATTCAATAGGTATGCAGCTTCTCAAGTGCATAACTCCCAAAACGAAAAAGGTAACTCAGTAATACTCATCATAGAGCACACCATATCAAATAGGGTGTATCTGCTCCGCCCCGATATACCATCGTGCTATGGTGTATACGGAGGAGTAATTCTGAGAGAGAATCTCATTCTCCTTTAGAATAGTCCAGGAATTCCGTGCACAAGTATTCTCCTCCTCGATCACATCAATGGACATAATACTTATACCCGTATTTTGGTTCTCTGCTTCTAAATCATATTCTGTGAATATCTCAAAAGGTTCGGACTTGTGTTTCAACAGGGTCATATGTCTGAATCTAAAGAGATCATTAGAGAATGTAATGAAGTACAAAGAACCTGTCTTGGAATGTGTAGACAGGGGACCTTTATACATCAACATGTATCATCCCAAGAGTTCACTAACTCTTTCTCTGTTTCCAATGAACAGAGCTGGTGTCATTATATCTTTGTGACATGACTGGCAAGTTTTACAAGATGTAAATTCAAACTGATTTAAATATGCATCTACAAGTAACTTCAGCTAGTCGGGTCGCATTGATATGACTTAGTCTACAATACCTCAAGAAGGATCCGTTCATTTCTGAACTCTTCCTCTTGTGTGTGTTCTGTATACTAAGAACTGTAGTTTGATTTAGAACATCAATGCTTTTAGATAACGTGCCTGAACCGATCAACTTTTGATATAGGAAATGTTCAAACATTATCCAACAATACAAAATTTTATCATTTCTTTACTAATAAAGAGACTGATATGATTTTGTATATCAGGTTCGGTATCTAATAACATTCGTTCAGAATCAATGTATTTGTAATACAGGGTGACAGTGACCAACAGACTTGGCTGCAACTCTTGCCCCGTTTTCTGCCTCATGAAACTTATCACCCGTTCTCAGTTCTTTACCTATCTGTAGCCCATGTAACAAATTACATATACGGGATCCTGATCTGGTATCACATACCCAAGACGTAAAGAATACTGAGAAACAGTTCTGTACAACGAACACACCTGAAGATGATGCATCATATGCACTTTCCTCGTTTGGGCGGCACGGGAAATCTGGTATTCCCCAATTTCCTGCTCTGTCTTATAACAATTATAAGTTGGAGCGGGACCAATGTTCCCTAGCTCAGTATAACAAGTGGGTTCGGTCAATATATCCGTATTATTATCTTGATTAAGATGTGATATGGTCGCTACCAGGAGAGAGAGAGAAGAAAACACTCAGCGTGCGCTCTTGCAAGATCAGATTGGTTATTTATTTTATTTAATCAGGATGGCTCCCACTGTTTTTATCAAATCTTCCTTCAAACCCTAAAAGGAAAGACTAGCCGGGATTACACGCTACAAGTTCGCCAATCTTTCAGCCAGGCCAGTGTCGGTACTTTGAGGGAGGTTCCCCGTGCTTTCGCACGGACCTAATTAATGTAAACCTCGTTTTCCCAGAGGCGTAACCTCGTTAACACCTTTTTAGACACCTACTTGATCGGCTAATTGTAATGTGTAAAACTCTCCCAGGAGTAACAATTACTCACAGTGGGTATCGGGATCCAACTATCTCATAGAAGGTATGCAATCTCGTTGCAAATTTCAACACTTGAAATTCCCGATAATTTTGCCCCGAACGATCTATGACCTTGACAAGGTCAACAAACCATAGACCGTAAGTCAAGTTCAACCCGTCATTTCTTGATTGAATCAAACCTACCCGCACGACCCTTGACAAGGTCAACAAGGCCGCATGACTACCCTAACCCAATCTGCATCATATGCATAAGCAGATAAATAATGGTTAGCTACCGCACACTGCGCCTTGACAAGGTCAACAAACGCGGCACGAATACTAAACAGGACTTATCTGAAATGACGGAGGGCTACGACAGGTTTTTCTGAAAACCTATTGCGTAATGAACTTGATATCGTTGTAGAATCAAATGATTTTAAAATGGAGTGTTTTTGAGGCTTTTCTATTTTTGCTAAAGGAGTCATTCCCGGTGAAGGGATCGTCGGTCCTTTCCTCGTCGAATGAGGTGCGGGATATATCATATATATCACTGTTTCCCCAATCAGAGCAAGGCTCTGTTTGAATTTCAAAAATTCAAATTTTGAAGCAACGCTTCAAATCCCGTGTGCTGCGCGCAAAGCGCCACGTGTCAGAAGTTGATACGACAGCGCAACGCCCAAGGCAGTGCGTCCAATCAGAGCAGGGCTCTTTTAAAAACAAAATGTAAAAGAAGCAACGTTCAGTTGCGCAAGCGCTGCGCTGCGCGACACGTGTCTGCGCAGTTGCACAAGCACAGCTGCGCAAGCGCTGCGCTGCGCGACACGTGTCTGCGCAGTTGGAGTTGCGCAAAACAGAATGAATCTTTTCTGTTCTTGTTAAAACAAGAAGATTTTCTTCTGTAAAGCAGGGGCCTTTGGATCAAAGATCCAACGGTGGGGAAAACTCCCCAAATCACTCAGAAAAAGATCTCTGTAACAAATTTAACTAATTTGTGAGCCCTATAAAAAGGACCCCAGACCTCATTTCGAGGGGAGAAACATCTTGCTACAAAAAAAAGAGAGAAAGAGGACTCTGAAGAATTCCTCAAGAATAAAAAAAGGTAAAAACCTTTGAAAGAAGAGAAATTTCTCTTGTGAACAAGATCATGGATCCTCAATAAATAAATGAACAAATAAAATAAAAAAAATAAAAATAAAAATAGTGCCTTGCACTTGTTATGAACCTTTGGTTCTCTGAAACAAGGAAAAACTTGTTTAGATCAAGAGATCAAAAAGTGTTTTGCACTTCTGTTCTGAATCTAAAAAGATTTTTAGTGCTTCGCACAAATACAATGCATTTCCTAAAGGGCCAGGCCCAAATCAAAAAGACCTAGTAGGCCTAATTAAATTGCAGTGCAATAAAAGGGGCAGAGCCCAAACAAAATAGATGCTCTGCATCATTTATAAAAGGGCAGAGCCCAAACTAAACAAAGATAATGCAGTGCATTATTTGAAAAGGGACAAAGCCCTAACTCAGGTCTAATAGGCCAAAGACAAATAAAAATGTTGAACATCCAACTGGACTTAGCCCAGTCATGGCCGTAAGTCCTCAAACTAAATTGACCGAGCACAGCTGCTCTCCTAAATCAATTTACATCCGGTTCGAGGGTACATATCTGAACTCCTCTGACACCTATCGTTGTAATCCTTCAACGACGTCAGAGAGGTGACGGGTCCCGACGACTAAACACATCAACATGGACCGCGGGGTCCTTAAACTCGTGGACCGAAACGTCCTTAAACAAATATCGGACCGAAATGTCCCTAAACTAATATCGGACCGAAACGTCCCTAAACTAATAACGGACCACCACGTCTTTAAACTGGAATATGGACCACCACGTCCTTAAACTGGAATATGGACCACCATGTCCGTAAACTGGAATATCGGACCACCACGTCCCTAAACGGGCGATGGACCACTACGTCCCTAAACTGGAAAATGGACCACTACGTCCCTAAAACTAGAACAATAGAGCCTCCAAATGCTCTTTTGCCGGATCTAAATGGTCCCGTTTAAGTTGATCTTAGCCCCAAATACGGCTAACGTATCCTTAGACATTTAAAATGAATGATAAGACTCCCAATCAATTTTGGTTCAAGGGTACATATCTGAACTCCTCTGACATCTGCCGTTGTAATCCTTCAACGACGTTAGAGAGGTGATGAGTCCCGATGGCCAGATATTAAATGGATTATCACGTTAAGTTGATCTTAGTCTCAAACAGGACTATCGTATCCTTAACGAACGTATAAGTTGATCTTAGCCGCAACGAGACTAATGCATCCTTAAGCTAAAAACACCAAACCCAAATCTAAGTGTTCCCCTCCGAAAGGCGGCGCACAAGACTGCGATGTCCTGACGCTGAGATTCGGGGCAGATGCTATTTGGTTTTATCCGTCTACCTCTCCGAAGATGCCAAGTTGATTTATGGCACCGTGTATCGGAGGTTTAGACGGATGCGGCCGATGTAGCAGACTTTGTCAGATTCCCCCTCGCTTGAGGGGTTTTTGATTGTGGGGACGCTCTTCCCTGCAGGCGCAAGCCCCTGCAGTTAATTACGCTACCGCATCGCGGTAACAACTTTCTCCTTCTCCAGAATTTCACTTCGTGTCGTGTGTGTTTGTTTTGTTTGTGGTTGCCCGTGGATTGTATACGGAGACTGAGTGATGTCGTCACCCGTAGGACGTGGATTAGTCCAAATCCGTATTTAGTTAGATTTGGGCTTGGTGTTTTTAGTTTAAGGATGCATTAGCCGCGTTGTGGCTAAGACCAACTTAAACGTTCGTCAAGGATACGTTAGTCCTGTTTTAGACGACGATCGACCTGACGTAGTGATTGATTTAATTATCTGGTTGTCGGGACTCGTCACCTCTCTGACGTCGTTGAGGAATTACAGCGATAAATGTCAAAGGAGTTCAGAGATGTACCCTCGAACCAAAGTTGATTTGGAGTTTTATCGTTTATTTGAATATCTAAGGACACGTTAACCGTATTTGGGGTTAAGATCAACTTAGACGGGACCGTTTAGATCCAACAAAAGAGCGTTTGGGCCATATTGTGCCAGTTTAGGGGACGTGGCGGTCCATTGCCAGTTTAAGGACGTAGTGGTCCATCGCCAGTTTAGGGACGTGGTGGTCCAACATTAGTTTAGGGACGTTTCGGTCCGACATTAGTTTAGGGACGTTTCGGTCCGATATTAGTTTAGGGACGTTTCGGTCCGATTAGATAAGTGGTCGTTGGGACCCGTCACCTCTTTGACGTCGTTGAGGAATTACAACGACAGGCGTCAAAGGAGTTCGGAGATGTACCCTCGAACCGGTCATGAATTGGTTTAGGAGAGCCATTTTAATTTAAGGACTTACAGCCAGGATTGGGTTAAGTCCAATTTTTTTTTTTTTATTTTAGGCTCTGCCTGACTGAAAGAATCAGTCCAAACAGGGCTCTGCCCCTTTATTATTTTGCAATTTGACTTGGGCCAGGCCCTTAAGAATTTTCCAAACAGGGCTCTGCCCTTTTATTATATTTTGTTTTGATTTGGGCCAGGCCCTTTTAAATAATGAGCTGCACTTGTGCAAAAAATCAATAATTTTCTTGATTTGGGCCAGGCCCTTTTAAATAATAAGTTGCACTTGTGTAGAAACTCAAGAATTTTCTTGATTTGGGCCAGGCCCTTTTAAATAATGAGTTGCACTTGTGCAGAAACTCAAGAATTTTCTTGATTTGGGCCAGGCCCTTTTAAATAATGAGTTGCACTTGTGCAGAAACTCAAGAATTTTCTTGATTTGAGAACAGAAGTGCATAGCACTTTTGATCTAAATTTGGATCAAAGGAAAACAAGTTCCTCTTGTTTTCCCTGATTTTACAGAACCAAGGGTTCATATCAAGTGCAAGGCACTATTTATTATTCTCTGATTTTACAGAACCAAGGGTTCATATCAAGTGCAAGGCACTATTTATCATTCATTTCATTTTTTTTTATCTTCTGTTCTTCATAGATTTTTCTTTTCTTCCAAAAGAAGTTTTTTACCTTTTTTTTGTTCTTGAATAATCTTCAATAGTTCTTTCTCTTCTCTTTTTTTTTCAGAAGTTAATTCTTCTCTTGATGATGATCCTCATCTGAATGAGGTCTGGGGTCTTATTTATAGTGCCCACAAATTTGTTGAATTTGTTATCAAGATCTTTTCTGAATAATTTTGGGAATTTTCCCACCATTGGATCTCTGATCCAAGGGTTCCTGTTTTACAGAAGAACAGAAAAGATTTACTTAAATTTTCATTATGTTGCTGCGCAACTCACCAGCGCGTGACACGTGTCGCGCTGTCGTGCGCTTGCGCAGTTGCGATTGCGCAACTGCGCAGACACGTGTCGCGCATCCGTGCGCTTGCGCAGTTGCGATTGCACAACTGCGCAGACATGTGTCGCGCATCCGTGCGCTTGCGCAGTTGCGATTGCGCAACTGCGCAGACACGTGTCGCGCTGCCGTGCGTTTGCGCAGTTAAGTCTTAATTATGTTTTCTGAAGAGCCTTGCTCTGATTGGACGCATTGTCTTGGGCGTTACGCTGCCGAATCAACTTCCGCCATGTGGCAAATTGCGCGCTGCGCACGGGAACCGAAGCGTTGCTTCGAATTTTGAATTTTCAAAATTTAAGTAGAGCCTTGCTTTGATTGGGGGAAACAGATGCCCCCCCACCGTTGCGCTCACGTGGCGCGCGCGTGAGTGCTGCGGTGGCAAGATCCTGACCGTCGGATCGAGGGGTCAAGTGAACAGGCGCAGGCGCCTATAAATAGGACCCTTGGTCCTTGGTAATTCTTTACCATTCTCAAGAAATTGAATTTCAGAGCCTTGCTCTTACTTGAGAACTTCCAGAGCCTTGCTCTTGTGATTTCCTTAAGAATTTCCAAGTTCTAACCTTAGAACCATTCTAGGTAAAATTAAATTAATTTAATTTAAATTAAATTTAATTAACAGAGCCTTGCTCTTATAGATCTTTGATCTAAAGGAAACCCCTTTGGGGTTTCTTCAACAGAGCCTTGCTCTTATAGATCTTTGATCTACAGGAAACCCCATTGGTGTTTCATCCACAGAGCCTTGCTCTCAAAAATTTACAGAGACTCTGTTCCTGGGTTTTAACCCATGAACAGAGCCCTGCTCATAGATCAACTAGAAAACTTTTTAAAAGTTTCCATGGATCTTTAAGATCCCAAAATTTTAATTCTTAGAAGTTATAAAATTTTTATTGCTACTACAGAGCTAGGCTCTTTTTAAGAAGTTTTATTCCTTTGAAACAGGAGTTTGACAAATGTCACTCTGTGGCAGAGCTTTGCTCTGAAAAGAGGAGATTTTCTCCTTGTCTCTAGGGATCCCCCCAATGGGGATATTCTCTTGGGGGTCTTTTTAATTGACTGACAGTCTCATCCAATGGTGGGATTGTCTTATCAAATGATGCGCCGTCATCTTGATTTTGTGGGTCCCCCTTTGGTCCCCTACCCACTGCATCACAGTGTGGAGCAAGATTTTTATTTATTATTATTTTTTTTTTATTATTATTTTTTTTATATGTTAAGCGTCAGGCCACTAATGATATATATATATTTTTTATACAGAAAAGATGTCTGACGACTTGTTTTTTCCCTTCGTTCGCTCGGAAGGAGGGTTCCCCCATGCGCCAGTGGATCGGGTGGTGTTTGCTCTTATTAAAGATCGCGATCCTGAATGCAAAAAGCTTCATCTGTGGGGAAGGTGGTATAGCCAAATCATCCAGGGTCGTCACAGTTTTAGTTCCGCCTCGCCCTCCGAACCTATAGTTACGATCCCCTATGCGGACAAACCCCCGGTGGAGTATGCCGTGGAGGTTAAAAATTGGAATTCAGACGACCTCCTCCAGCCTGCAATCGGCGCTATTCCGGTGCAGCCGCCGCCGGCCATAGATATCTTGGGAAGGCGAATCTGTCAGGGTGAAGCACGCCCTTGGGGACAGGCTTACAACATTGGATTGAATCCGCGACCGCTTGCCGGATACCTGCCATGGGCCCGGTACATTTTAGCGGCGAAAAGAGCTCACCTGACGAAGATTGGTTTATACTCCGCCGTCTACGTCTCGCTTTTCGAGTATCCTACTCCTCCAACGTGGTGGACAAAGGCCTTCATTGAACAATGGAATATCCACACACATACTTTCCTGACAGCGGATAGGGAAGTTTCCATTTCTCTAGAGGAATTCGTTGAGCTTTCAGGTTTACCGGCGAGGGGGGAGCACTACGAAGAGCTGCTTCCTCCTGACGAGTACGTCTTTGCCACCAAGCAGGTGGTATTCGACTTAACTCCAGAAAATGCTATTCAGCATCAGCATCCGGGCCTGGTGAAGGTATTGGAGATTTACGAGGAGCTTCATTTGGAATTGGGCGACCGAGGCGTTAGTTTCGCGGACTTCATTGCTCGTTTTATTCGCCCGGAGTTTTTATCAGAGCAGGGTGAGAAGTTCGCCCAGCTTACTGACCCCTTTGGTTTTGGCCTGGACCGCCGACCTTCATCGGAAATTGATCAGCGAAGTTTTTACCTTCCCGGCACTGCTAGCGTTCCTTTCTCAGAGATCGCCGTTCCTGGCATGGATGAGGAGACCTTCTTCATAGGGTTCTTAGGTCTGTGGCTGTGCAGCTTCGCGCTTCCCATGCACCCGCGCCTTATGCGGTCCTCTGTCTTTTACCCGGCGCATCGAATGGTGGCCGGTTTGCAGTTATCAGTAGGGATCGCCGGGTTGGCTTATCTCTACAATAGACTTAGCGTAGCGGCGGACGCTAATGAGCCTGGGGTACAGCCTGCTAACTTCCCGATGCACTACTTCACTTCTTGGATGGAGCTGCATGTTCGAGGAGTGTTTGGTGCCCATAAAACTCCCCCGTTCTTTGAGAGATTCAAACTCCCAAGAATCATGCGATTGGTCGGGGCTTCCATTGTGTTTGCATCTCCGCGGGAGTCTAGGGGACTGCTCCTGTGTTCGCATCTAGTCGGAGCGAAGACCTCTTTTGTGGATAAGCTCATCACCATGGGTTCTGAGACTACTAAGTCAGTGGTGCCGCTGCGTGATGACTTTAAGGGCGGTGTTTCTGTGTTGAAGGCTCGGGAAATCCTCCACCTTTACTCCATTCGGCCGGGCTACTTGGTATTTAGGCAAAATGAAACGGCCCTCTTTATGAGGTATAACCCGCATCGATTTGCCCGGCAATCGAGTTACAACCAAGGGGTCCCGTTGGAAGCCTTCTTGGGAACACCTGCGGTCGGCCCAGAGGGGGTACGGAATGCGATGCATCACTTCATCCGGCTCAATACAAGTTCCTACTTTTTCATCAGTGAGCCCAGCTGTACCCCTAAGATACTCAATTCATATGTGGCCTGGTACGCGCATGCGATGGGCCCGATCATCTTGATGGAGAAACGCCTGCTGGTCGATCGTAGGGCTGCGCCTCCCGGCGGTGATCGCAAGGCTCCCTTGCAGCCCAGGGTTGAGGTTATCCCTCCGATGAAAGATGCCGGAGTTGATCGACCACGCGTGTTGCCCCCTCCGCGTGGATTGCCACTGTCTACTACGGTGGATGCACCAATGGCGCCCCGTGCTCCGACAAAGACGGTTAAAGCGGTATCGCCGGAATCGGGCGCAGGAGCGGACATCGGGACTCGCCGCCCGAAAGTGACTGCCAAAGCTGGCAAGCGCAAAGCTGTTCCGAGTGAATCCAAAGCTGGCGGACAGAAGAAGAAGAAGTCCACCTTATCCCTCGACGCGATCCTTAACTTAGAGCCCGCGGCTCATCCTACCGAGGCCATATGCGAGTACGGCAGCAATGAGGGTTTTGTGGTGGACCCTGAGGACACCAATCTAGCTGCCGCCATTGCAGCTTCGGAGCGATCGGCAAGGCTTGAAGCGATGTTGAGCAAACTCGCTGAGTCCGGTAATCATCAGACGCGTTATTTATTATTTCATTGCACTTTGTATCATTATATTTAATCAACATTTGCTCCATTTTTAACAGGCGCTTCTACTGAAGAGGCTATCGCTGCCTCCCTGAAAACCTTCCAAGAGGAGGAGGAGAAGCGTACCTTAGCAAGCGTCGGTATGTTTTATCCCTTTCTCTTTTATGAGGAAAGTTTGTTGTCTCTTTACGCTAGCCAACCTGACCTTCTTTTGTTTCTTTGCAGAGGTTGTATTAATCGACGCGAGGATCCTTCCCAAGCCCGTCGTCGAAGTCCCGGCTTCGCCGCAGTTGCCACAAGAGCCTCAGCTTGATAGAGTGACGAGGGATGCCTTGAAGAATCTAGAGGCATCCTTGTATACGGGCGAAGAAGCCTCACTTAAGGAGGCTCTGGTAGCATCTGTCTCTATGGCTCGAGAGGAGCGGAAGCGGTTAAGACGCGAAGCAAAGGCGCGCAGAGCTGCTCTGGCCGCAGGAGCGGGCCCTAGCACTATTCCTCGTGCCGACACTTCTTCTGAAGAGGCCCCTGCCGCCCTATCTACTGCTCATAGGCAGGCGGCGCGCACGGTCCGGGATGCAAACGATAAATCCTCTTCAGGTAACCTTTCTCTCAGAACTTTGTTGTAAGAATTATCAAATCGTTGACTCATACGCACTCCTATTTGCAGGGCCAAGTCCGACTGAGGGGGAGGCGGAGACCGTCGAACCCCGGGGAGCGGAGGAAGCGGCGCCTGCCGAGCCTGAGCTGACAGTGAGCAACGTCATCGGGGCCACGGCGCCCGAAAAAGAAGTTGAAGAATTCGCTGCCGAGAAGGTCATCGATGCCGCATCTGAAATGGCGGCAGGTGAGATGATTGTCGAGCCGGAGGCAGTAGAAATCGAGGCGCTTGAGGCTGGAGATGTCGCGGTGCCGATGGGTGAGGCAACTGTGACCGTAGGACCCGAAGGAGTAGTGGGTGAGGTGGACATGATTCGTGAGGAGGAGCCAGCCGCTCCTTCTCTGGAATCTGGCAATACTCCAATCATAGCCCTCCCTGCGTATGGTTCCTTGCCGTCTCTCCGGCTTGCGAGCACAACAACGGCTCCCATCGAGTCAGGTGATGAGGCTACGGGTGGTGGCCTGATGTCAGTGGAGGAAGGGATTGCCTCCGTCTCGGCCGGCAGTTCATCGGGTAAGTTTCGGGTTATTATCGTTTCCCCCCCTTTTTTTTATATATATCTTGCAATCTCTTCTAACAAGCTTGTCTTTGCAGGTGCGGCCAGTGCCGACGCTCCATTGCTTGAGGGAGCACCGTCGACTACTGCTTTGGCGGTGGTCACTTCCCCGTTTTCCCTCGTGCCGTCGCGGATGTTGGAAGGTATGGACCTGTGACTCACAAGTTAATCTCTTAACGTATAGTTCATGGACTAATGTCATACCATCGTGTCTTTTCAGGAGTGCTCTTTGATCACCTATATCAGGTGTTGCTCCCACACTTCTCCTTCCCCTCCGAGCTTACTTCTCCCTCTAGTGGCGTTGGTGAGTGTACGTTCAATATAGTATCTTCGTTCATCCCCTTTTTCTAGTAATTGAATGATTTTTGACCTTTCCCTTTCTTTATTGCAGTGTCACAAATCGAAGAAGGGGATGCCAGACCTGTCGCGCTACCGGCTCTCCCGGCTCTGCCGTCCGTTGCTGCTGGTATAGCAAGCACCCCTCCTTTTTTTGTAACCCTTAAATATCTCTTGAACCACTGTTTGACCATGTTTTGTTTTGTAGCTATTGTTCCGGCTCCGGTCCCCTTTGAGTCGCGCGTCCTTATACCGGCAGGCCCTTTCTTGAGGCGCCCGTCTTCAAAGGGTGCTGTGATGAGTCTAGGCATGCTGAGCGGGTATATCGAAGAGCTCAGCATGGATGCTCTCCCTTCTGCTGTAGATTTCGCTGTGGATGTTAACCCAATGTTAGCGGCGCTCGTAACTTTTCACAACGAAGGCGTCGTTGAATCTTGGGTTAATCACTGCAGGGAGATCGAGGCCTGTCTGTACCGGCTGGAGTTGACGCGCCCTTCTCCCGAAGTTTTAGCTCTGAGCACCCAACGCACAACTTGGCTCGAGCAAAGCACTTCGCACTCCCACCACTTGGAGCAAGAAGCAGCTCAAAGACTAAGAGAATGCCAAAAGACCTCGAACGAAACGGCCCATCTGCGCGCTGAGGTTGAGGCAAATGCTGCCCAAGTGAAGACTATTTTTGAGGGTCTCTTGGAGCGCATCTCCCATGGGCTAAACTTAAAGCGGAAGCTTGACGTGGCTGAGCGCAATATCCCAAGTCGGGAGGCTGCTTATCAAGTCGTGAGGGAGCAGCTTGCATCGGTCTTGCGGCAACGAGCCCAAGTGGAGGCAGAGTTGACGGTGGTAGCCGAGCAAGAGAAGGTGTGGAAGGACATATGCGAACGATTGCTACATCTGTGCAAGACGCTTCCTTCCCAATAATTCTCCTTGTATCATTTGTTTTTGTAAAGTATATGTATACGTTTTTTATTCTTTTAGCACAATGTATCCTGTACTCAATCAATATTTATGAATAAAAGATACACATTTTGTAATGTCTTGTGTCATTTCTCCGTCTTTCCTTTCTTTTATTATCAGTACGCCACCTTAATAACCATAATTGACGGACGATTGGGACGAGTATCCCGACCTTCTTAAGAAATAACGATGGCTTAGGCCGCAGGTTCAGATCTGCTGCCTAAGACTTTTCAACCCTATAAGCCGTGAGGGTCTCATAGAGACTTTTCTCCCTACGGATCGAGAGGATCTCGTAAGTGAATTTTCTCCTTAGGAGTCGTGAGGATTCCCAAGTGTGGTTTTCTCTCATAAGTCGAAAGGATCCTATAAGAGAATTTCTCCCTCTTACGAGTCGAGAGGGCCCGTAAGCGGTTGTTTCCCTCTTTGTCGAGAAACGACTTCAGAGAGTGAGACCCGTGAATAGTATGCAAGAGACCATTTAGGATTGAATTGCAGGGTCCCATTGCCCTCTTACGAGTCGATAGGGCTCGCAAGCGGTTGTTTCCCTCTTTGTCGAGAATCAACTTCAGAGAGTGAGACCCGTGAATAGTATGCAAGAGACCATTTAGGATTGACTTGCAGGGTCCCATTTGTTCAGGAGGCAGGTTTTTGAATCTTTACTGCCCAAGATGTGAGTCAAAGAAGCACTCGTCACGGAGTGTTTGTATCCGTGAGTTGAGAAGTTTTGCGAGGGATTATTTGTTTCCCAAGCGCCAAGGATTATTTGTGTCCTTGGGGTTTGAAACGAGTCGATGGTTCCCACGGAGGCGCTGGTGGCTCTGCGAGTCGACGCGGATTAGAAGGCTCTCGTCAAGGAGTGTTTGTATCCGTGAGTTGAGAAGTTTGCTGGGATTATTTGTTTCCCGAGCGCCAAGGATTATTTGTGTCCTTGGGGTTCGAAACGAGTCGAGGGTTCCTACGGAGGCACTGGTGGCTCTGCGGGTCGACGCGGATCAGGAAGCTCTCGTCAAGGAGTGTTTGTATCCGTGAGTCGAGGAATTTGCCGGGATTATTTGTTTCCCGAGCGCCAAGGATTATTTGTGTCCTTGGGGTTTGAAACGAGTCGAGGGTTCCTACGGAGGCACTGGTGACTCTGCGGGTCGACGCGGATCAGGAAGCTCTCGTCAAGGAGTGTTTGTATCCGTGAGTCGAGGAATTTGCCGGGATTATTTGTTTCCCGAGCGCCAAGGATTATTTGTGTCCTTGGGGTTTGAAACGAGTCGAGGGTTCCTACAGAGGCACTGGTGGCTCTGCGGGTCGACGCGGATCAGGAGGCTCTCGTCAAGGAGTGTTTGTATCCGTGAGTCGAGGAATTTGCCGGGATTATTTGTTTCCCGAGCGCCCAGGATTATTTGTGTCCTTGGGGTGTGAAACGAGTCGAGGGTTCCTACGGAGGCGCTGGTGGCTCTGCGGGTCGACACGGATCAGGAAGCTCTCGTCAAGGAGTGTTTGTATCCGTGAGTCGAGGAATTTGCCGGGATTATTTGTTTCCCGAGCGCCAAGGATTATTTGTGTCCTTGGGGTTTGAAACGAGTCGAGGGGATCAGGAGGCTCTCGTCAAGGAGTGTTTGTATTTCGTTGGAGTCACTGGCTTCTTCGGTTGAAATGAACCGTTGAGGCTTGGTTTCGTCGTTTGACGGAATCTGCTGGGGAGGTATGGCTCCTTCTTTGTTTACGCCCTTGGATTGTATACAGGGATCGATGTGATCTTAACTGTAGGGCCGAAGTTTTATCATTTCTTCTTTTTATTTTATGTTATTTCCGCGATGCTCTATCATTTCAGCTTTTATATCGCGAAGGTCGCGATTGCCCAATCTTTTCGGCTATTTTTCGCGGTGCCCAATCATTTCGGCTATTTGTTTTTTTTTATTTTTACTCGTTGCTTTTTATTACGAGTTGCCCAATCATTTCGGCTATTTTGCATGCATACATTTTACTTGCTGCTTTTTATTGCAAGTTGCCCTATCATTTCGGCTATTTCGTATGCATGAGCGGCCTACTGGCTTTCGCCGTAAACCTGAAATTGGACACCGATTTCGGCATCAGCACCGCTGCAACTGGGATATTACCAGGAGAGAATCATCATTTGCCTCTGTCGTTGTTGAACAAAGGAGGCTTAGCGACCAGGGTTAGGATTCCGTCGGCTAAGGCTTTCGACTTCATGAGCCGTAAGGGTCTCGTGAAGGTATTTCTCCCTACAAGTCGTGGGGATCTTGTAGGTGTATTTTCTCCTTAGGAACCGTGAGGGTTTCTAAGTGTTTTGTTCCCCTGTAAGTCGTAAGGATCCTACAGGAGGGCTTTCTCCTTGTGAGTCGAGAGGATTTACAAGGGTTGTTTTACCATGCAAACATATCCCTAGTTTCAGATGGAACTTAGTTAGGGAAATGTTTATTCGCGCCCGTGGATTGTATACAAGGGTCAATATTGAACTACTTGTAGGGCAATATTGGAAGTTTGTGGGGGTTTGCTTAAGCACAGGTTTAGGTCTCTGTGACTTAAGACTTTCAAATCCTATGAGCCGTGAGGGTCCCATAAGAGAGTTCTCCTTACGAGTCGTGAGGATCTCGCAAGTGTATTTTCTCCTTAGGAATCGTGAGGATCCCTAAGTGTGTTGCTCCTTTGTGAGTCGTAAGGATCTCACGCAGGTGGTTTCTCCTTACAAGGTCGAGAGGACCCTATAAGTGTTCTTAACGGGGTTGCGCCCTTTCAGGTTTTCACAAACACTCGCCGGTAGCCCTGCTGTTTTTACTCACGGAGCCCTTTCGGGTTTTCATCCGTGCCCATTTTGCTTATGGGCTTACCGTTTTTTTTTTATATTTTTTTTGTTACATATATTTTTTTATATTTTTTTTTTTACTCATCTCGTCAGCCTAAGGATGCTGCGGTATTAGTTTAAAGACGTTTCGGTCTGCTATTAGTTTAAGGACATTTCGGTCCATCGTTAGTTTAAGGACGTTTCGATCCGTCATGGAGAAGGCTGGCCACTGCTTATAGAGCTTGAGCTTAGGAAGATAGCGAGCGGACATAGTCGTCGTCATCTATCATTGACCTAAGCCGTGGCTTATTAAGCATAATATTTCTTTAGGAAGCGGCCGTTTATTGGCCTGAAAGGCCTTTCACCGTGCATGTCCATGAGTAGATAGGCTCCACCCTGGTAAACTTTATCTATGATGTACGGGCCTTCATAGTTTGGCTCGAACTTTCCCCGCTTGGCGCGATTGGGGATCATGGGCCTTTTGACTACTAGTACGAGTTCGCCTTGACGAAATGTCCTCGGTCGGGTCAATCTTTCGTATGAGCGCGTCATCTTTGCTTTATAGGCTTCCAGATTTTGCTGTGCTATGAGCCGGGTTTCATCAAGGGCGTCTAGCTCCTCAAACCGGAGGTGAGCATTTTCTTCATCCGTCAGCTCGTAGTGGACTGCCACTCGTAGAGAGGGTAGTTCTATCTCGAGAGGGAGTACTGCTTCCGTCCCAAATACCAACGCGTATGGCGTTGTGTTTGTGGCCGTTTTAAACGTAGTTCGATATGCCCAAAGAGCCTCTTGCAATCTTTCGTGCCAATCTCTCTTATTTCGTGACATTGTTTTCTTCATGATCTTCGTCAAGGTCTTGTTGAAGGCCTCAGCTAGACCGTTAGCTCGCGGGTTATAAACTGAGGAGTATCTCCAGTCTATATTGTGCTGCTGTGCGAAACGGCTAATTTTATGACTTCGGTAGGCTGGCCCATTATCAGAGATGATTCTTCTCGGGGTTCCAAACCGGTATATGACGTGCGTTCTGAAGAAATGGAGGATGTTCTCCGTTTTCACTTCCCTCAACGGTACCGCCTCTGCCCATTTGGAGAAGTAATCAGTCGTCGCCAAGATGAAACGATGTCCCTTTGACGATGCTGGTTCGATGGGACCGACTATGTCAGTTCCCCACATTTCGAATGGCCAACTAGCCACTGTTGGATGCAGTGGATTGGGATGCTGATGGATGAAGTCCCCATGAATTTGGCATGGATGACATTGCCTCGCGTATTCCAGGCAATCCTGCATCATCGTGGGCCAGTAGTAGCCCATCCGCTTTATCTTCAACTTCATCTTAGGGCCTGCTTGGTGGGAACCGCAGAGTCCGTCGTGAACTTCTTGGACGACCCTTCTCGCTTCGTCAGGTCCTAAGCATCTCAACCACAGAGAGTCGAATGACCTCTTGTATAGAGTATCATTGACGAAGGCGAAAGACAGAGCTCGTTTCGTGAGCTGATGTCTTGTGGACGCCTCTTCAGGTATTCGGTGGAACTTGAAGTAATCTATGAAGACTTCTTTCCAGTCCCCGGTATTTTCCCAGTCTTTTATTTGCAGGGTTGTCTCCTCTTTCGCTCCTTTTTCTTCAGACGATTTCGGAGATATTTCTGTTGGAGCGAGCACTCGACGGCTCTGTACCACGATTCTAACGTCGTCGAGGTTCTCGTCAGCCAGTTCTTTAGCAAGTTTGGCTAGTGCGTCTGCTTTGCTGTTTTCCGCACGCGGTATGCTTTCCAACGTGTAGGAGGGAATTTGGGTTCGCAGTTGCTGCACTTTTTCACCGTATTTTACCAATTCCGGTTTGCATGTTTGGTAATCGCCGTTCACTTGACTGACGACCAGTTGGGAGTCCCCATATATGAGGAGGCTTTCAATTCCCATATCAATGGCGATCTCGAGGCCTGCTATTAAAGCTTCATATTCAGCTTCATTATTCGTCCTCGGCTCTGTTAAGGAGAAGGCGAAGCGCATTATTCCTCCTTGTGGAGTCACAAAGATAAGTCCCACCCCTGATTTGATCATTGGCGTACTTTGTTTGTACTTTTTCATAGAAGATGCTCCATCGAAATAGAGCTCCCAGCGCTATCACCACTGTCGATTGCGTCAAACGCATAATTGTCTGGCAAATCGCAATTTAAAGGAGAATCGGCAGGTATGGGATGCTCAGCCAGGAAGTCGGCGATGGCCTGGCCCTTTACTGCCCTGAGAGGTTGATATGTTATCGAAAATTCCATCAAGAGCAGGGCCCATTTAGCGAGTCGCCCTGTCAATATGGCTTTTGACATTAAATATTTAAGAGGGTCCACTTTTGAAATAAGACGGACCTCGTGCGCCAACGCATAGTGCCTAAGCTTTGTTATTGCGAAGATCAACGCCAGGCAGTGTTTTTCAATGGGAGAGTAGTTGCTTTCTGCCCCCAGCAGGACTCGACTTAAGTAGTAGAGTGCTCTTTCTTTCCCTTGATCGTTCTCTTGTGCCCATAATGCGCCTAAGGAACCTTCGAGGGCGGTAGTATAGAGAATAAGAGGCTTCCCCTTAACCGGAGCAGCCAACACCGGCGGGTTCTGCAGGTATTGCTTGATTTCATCCAGTGCGCCTTGGCATTTTTGATCCCAAACGAATGGGGTTCCCTTCTTCATCAGGTGGCTGTAAGGACGGCACTTTCCTGAAAGGTTGGCTATAAATCGCCGTATATACGCGAGTTTCCCTTGGAGAGACCGCAGCTGTTTGAGAGTCCTCGGCGGAGGCATTTCCATGATCGCTTTGATCTTCGACGGATCTATTTCAATACCTCGGTGTCGAACGACGAATCCCAGGAATTTGCCTGAGGAAACCCCGAACGCACATTTAAGAGGATTCATCTTCAAGTTGTATTGCCGAAGGCGTTGAAATACAGTCTTCAGATGTTCGAGATGTTCCTCGTATGATTTGCTCTTAACCACGAGATCGCCGATATAGCATTCGACGATTTCGTGTATAAGGTCGTCGAAGATCTTCGTCATGGCCCTCTGATAAGTAGCACCGGCGTTCTTCAAACCGAAGGGCATCACTTTATAACAAAATATACCAAGAGGAGTCCTGAAGGCTGTGTGCTTCTGATCTTCAGGGTGCATTTTTATTTGATTATACTCCGATGAGCCGTCCATGAAGGAGAAAACCTCATGAGTGGATGTGTCGTCTATCATCAGTTCGGTGACTGGCACTGGGAAATCATCTTTTGGGCAGGCTTTATTAAGATCCCGAAAGTCCACGCATATGCGCACCGTCCCATTTTTCTTCATCACCGGAACGATGTTGGCGATCCATTCAGGGTATTGAACTTCCTGGATGAAGCCAGAGTCTATCAGCTTCTTGACCTCAGCATTGATGCTCATCTCAAGCTCGAGTCGCATTCTTCTCGGCGCTTGTTTGACTGGCTTGATGTCCGGGGATATCGCCAACTTATGTACAGCAATTTCTGGATCTAAACCCGGCATTTCGGAATAGTTCCACGCGAAGCAATCTTTGTGCTGTAGAAGCACATCCTTTAATGCAGCCACTCTTTCTTCAGATAGCAGCTCGCTGATGAATGTCGGTCGCGGGTCATTTCCCGTCCCCAACTCAATTTTCTTGAGATTATCTGCAGTGGTATGTATTCCGTCCTCCAGTTCTTTCGGAGCTGGGGGAAATTCTGAGATTACCTCATCGCTGCCGCTTTCAAAACACCAAGGGAGGTTGTTCATGTCCTCGGACCCTTCTTTTAATATTGTTATCACATGGCAGGTGCGAATTTTCTGCCAATCCCAATGCGGAGTTGGTTTTATCCTTGTGTTTTCGGGTTCGTGCCTTTGCGGCGGCGCTACCCTCCAACTGTCAGACAACGCGAATTTGCCAAGCTGATATTGGTCTTCAACCCAATTCTTAAAGGTGAAGCAATCTTCAAGCGGATGTCCTACTACTCGATGGTAAAAGCAATACTTTGGGTTGGAGACTTCGCCTGCTTGTTCAGGGTGTTTAGACTCTGGCAACGTAAGCATTGATGTTTTAGAGCGAGATCGAATATTTTCCTTGTTTTGTTCCGAGGAAATGAGTATGCTCGACCCATTTTCTTCCCGAGGGCTAAGTCAATAACGCTCGATTCTCGGATGCGTGGCTTCTTAGCTCTGCTTTGTGGTTGCCGAGCGCCTCTCTTGCCTTTCGACTTGTTTTCATTTTCGCGTCGAACCTTTTTTGTAGCAGGTTGACAAGGAGCGGCATCTTCGTTCTTTACTGCCTGTTGAAGGAGACGCTGTGTCTTAGCTTTCTCATAGATTGCCATTTCACGATCGTGATCATCTCGGGCTTTTTGACTCGCATCCCTTATAAGTTTGCTCATCTGGTCTTCGGACGATGGACTGGGCGGTTTTGTATCAGGAACTTTTGCTGGTTCAGGATTAGCATCCTCCTATTGAGCGTCCGCCTCTTCATCGAAGTCATACATGGCATAACAGCTGTTTACTAGCTCCCGCTTCTTTGGCCGGATGTACCCAAGCCCTTTGGTTTCTACTTTCCCGTTAGGCAGTTTGCATTGGGTCCCGGGAATGTTCCAGACCTTGTCATAGAATTTGGCTTTTGTAACGGTCTGTGTGAAGGACATCCCCTGGCGTTTCAGCAGTTTCTTCAAACCTTCGGTATAATATCGGGGAAGACGGATAGGCTGAAGCCTGTCGAGCGTGGGATCCGCGCCATGCCAAATTTCTTTTTCTACTTTGTTTTCTTCAGAACGGTAGAATAGGATTTCCTTCTCGCCTTTTCGTCCGGGAGGGATATAGAATGTCTGCAATTCTTCTACGCTGTTGGTGTCGAGTGCATCCAGTTCTTTGTAATGTTCAAGTGGCACCATGGTTATCTGCAGACTTCGCTCTTCATCAGCGGAAATCCGTATCGAAGGCCGAGCAGGGAATATAGCATGAACTCCATCCTCTGAATCACTACCGAAGATCAACGAAGGAACGGATGGTCCTGGCCTGGTAGATTGGGATGGACCTGAATAAATTATATCCTCCTCCTCGGTGTCACTGCCGAAGACAGGGATGGTGGCATTAGTTTTGTTCTCCGGTTTGTGACACCTTTCCGTGTCTTCGAAGCTCGGCAAGAAGTATTTAGCATCTTCATACTTGCGAACTTCGTTCATGGAAAACGGATTCAACTCTCCGGCCACAGTGTACTCGAGGCCATCCCTACAATACTTCATGCACTGATGCTGTGTAGAAGGGATGATATTGTACTCATGTAGCCATGGTCGGCCGAGCAGAGCATTATAGCACGTCTTGGCATCTATAACATGGAATTTGATGTCTGTGACGAGCAACCCGAAGCGTAGCGTCAATATCACAGATCCAAGAGTCTTTGAGGATTGAGAGTCGAAACCGGAGATAGTGATCTTGTCTCGGGCGAGGTGTTGGACACTCATGCAAATTTCTTTTAACACCCGTACATTGAGTAAATTGACGGACGATCCGTTATCGACCAAGATTTTACCTATCTTTATATCATGGCAATATCCTGAGACGTAAAGGGGGCGATTGTGTTCACACGTCCCGAGGAGAAGGTCTTCATCACCAAAAGCAACGTCGGCTGTGTGCACTTCTTCTAATTCGTCTTTCATCTTTTCTTCGGCTAAGAAGGCTTGAAACTGGTCCGGATCTTGTAGCGCCTTAATCAAAGAGTCTCTGGCTTCCTTTGATAGTAACAAGGCATCAAGGATACTGAGCTGAGATGGCAGTTTCCTCAGATGTGCCAGAACGTTGTAATCCACCTCACTTCTCTTCGGCGGGTTCTTGGCGTTTAGCTCTTCCAGAACTTGGTCATCTAAAACGATGTCTTCAGAGAACTTTTCTTTCCCTTTATCTTTTCTATTCGAGGGTCCGAGGTTCTTTTCAGGCAGTGTCCGATTCCGCAGCCGGATATTTTCGCAAACCACTGGCTCCTCTTCTTTTCCCGAAGTTGACTCTTTAAAGAGAGGGGCAAGCTCTAGCTCCTCATCAGAGTCGCTCCCAAATATAGGCACTTGTGACCTGGTAGTGTTAACCATGTGACAATTGCTGGCAGTTCTTTCAAGCACTTTGGTCGTGTTTCTTTGCTCCCGACGAATCTTACGCTTTTCCCGTTTAAAGCGTTGTTGATTAGCGACGTATCCTTGCCACCATCTATCGAACGCTTTGCACTCTTGGGTAGAATGTGAGACCTTCTGATGATATAAGCAATAAGAGGGGTGCATTTCTACCACGCTAGTAACTTTTTCTTCTGAGGGTAGTAGCTTCATGCCCATCGATATGGCCTTAGCGAACTTCTTTTTTATCTTGAATTGGCTTTTGTCAGCGGTGGAGGCATTTTGCTCCAGTGGGATCATCTCAGCTCCTCCCTCAAGTCGCTGGCGCTTGGCCGTTTCGAATATAGCCGTCTCGCGTTCTTGATCAGCTTTACTTTTCAATCGGGCTTCACTAAGAAACGCGTCAATCATTTCTATTGATAATTCCGGAACCCTTGACTCGGTATTTGCCCCCGGCGTTTTGGTGCCAGAAGTCCCTTCATCGTTCGAGGTCGAGTGAGAGATCATATGACAACTCGCTACGTATTCCTTGGATTCATCTGATGAACTTTCCTCCTCATCTTCTTTTTGAAAGACGTGATCAAGGAAATCTTGGAGCGTAACGGGAGTCCGCGCCTTCTGGTTATATTCATCCAGCGCGTCGATTTGCTTTTGTAAGTCGGTGCGCTTGTCGCCAGGCTTCACGGGCTTCTTAGATTTCTTCTTCTTCTTTTTCGAAGATTTTGACGGTTGGTTATGAACGCTTGAACTACCACCATCGGTCTTCGGAGTCGGACGTGGCTTCAACATCCCCTCTATAACCTGCGGCTCCAAGGGGTTCTTCCACTTGACCGCTGGACAGGTCTGAAGATCATTTAGCATTCTCCTCATTTTGGCCGATAATACGACTTCCCATGGAGTTTCTTCAACGACGGAGCATGTTGCCCCCGGCGTATTCGTCCCCTTAGAGGTGTGGGGCTGCGGGGGATTTACCTTCCATTTGTCGGATAGCGCAAATTTGCCCTGGCGGTACTGGTTTTCAAGCCAATATTTGAACACGTAGCAGTCCTCGATGGGATGGCCCAGCACTCGATGGTAAGGGCAGTAATTAGGCTCGTTAACGTCACTTGGTTGTGACGGACGTTTTGGATCTGGCAGATTTATGAGCCTGTTGCGCAATGCCAGCTCGAATAGCCTCCTCGTTTTATCACGGGGGAAGGAGTAAGCACGTCCCATCCTGTCCTCGAGGGGTACGTATGGGCGCGTATTGTTTGGACGAGCAACCTGCTTCGAGTCGTTCGGTTGTTGTTGGGCATTAGCGACGATAATCGCTTTTCCCTTTCCATTATCGTTTCGAGAGTCCGGCTTCGGGAGAGGGGGTTTATGGCCCATCTGGTCCATCTGCGCCAATTTGTCGATCAAAGCCTGGAAAGAAGTCGGCTTGAAGAACATCATAAACTGCGAAATCGTTGCTTGTGGATCAAGGGTTCCAACAAACATTCCCACCGCAGGGGCTTCTTCTATGCGCTGTTCACACTTAGACCATAGATTACGCCACCGTATAGCGTATTGGACCCACGTCTCGCCGGGCTTTACCCTGGCGTTAGTCAGCGCCGTCATCGGAGTACGCTCACTGGCACTTGCAAAGCGTTGGGTGAAGAGCAGCTCCATCTCTGCAAAGGTTTTAATAGAGTCGTTGGGGAGCTCGGAGTACCACTCGAACGCCGTATCTGATAGGCTTCCAACGAACTGGCGAAGCAGAAGCTTGTCGTCGCCGCCGGTGTTACCGCAAAGCGCCCTGAACTGGACGACATGTTGATGGGAATTGCCGGTCCCTTTGTAGACATGAAATTTGGGAATTGTATAACCCGGCGGGTACTTGATTTGGTCATACCAGCCCGGATACGGTCGCCCCGTTTTTACGACGTGGCCGGCTGCTTCGGCCGCGTGATGAACCTTTATTTGCTGGGCTATATATTCGTCCAGATCTGTTTTAGAGATTGTGTCTTCTTTAGCCGTCGATAGAACGGGCTGAGGGTTTGATGTTTCTCCCCTATCATCCCCAAGGACGATCGGGGGTTCTTTAGTCGGGGGCTCTGGTTGTATCATCATCCCTATCATGTCCTGGAAGAGAAGGCCCATACGTTGTATATTGGCTGCTTGTTCAGCAGCCTCTTTGTCTCTCTTTTCCAGTACTCTTCGGAGGAACTCAGCGTCGGTCTCTTCCTCTTGGCGTTCATCTAAAGACGTCTCAGGATTCTCTTTTGGCCCCGTGAGTGCAGCCATTGTAGTCATCATCTCCTGGAGCTTTTGTTGCTGCTCCTGAGACTTAGTCACTGACCGGGTAAGTGGTCGGTGACCCGTAGAAGTACGACTTTCTTCCTTCCCCGAAGCCATATAGACCGTATGAACTGCTATGCCCCCTGACTTGGGGCGTTTAGGTTCACCGCTTTTAAACTTTGTCAGCGTCACGGGAGCTTTTTCTGGCCTCTTCCTTTTATGGACCTTTGAGGTTGAAGGAGCCGTTGAAGCGGGCATCCTAGCATTTGTTGCCCCCTGCTGTTTAATGGGGCGGTTCTTGTCTTTTCCACTTTTGCCCTTTTCTGGCGACGGAAGTGGTCTGAGTCAATCACGGAGTCTTGAACCCTCCGCCAAACTTTATAAATTTTCGACGACAGCCGTTGAGGGGGCTGTTCCTGTTTCGTCT
Source organism: Agapanthus africanus (assembly GCA_030015575.1). Taxonomy (NCBI): domain Eukaryota; kingdom Viridiplantae; phylum Streptophyta; class Magnoliopsida; order Asparagales; family Amaryllidaceae; genus Agapanthus; species Agapanthus africanus. The sequence goes on from JASDDO010000004.1 coordinate 314,785,978, forward strand.
CCGGAGCTTTTTCCATGGGTGGAGGAGACCTTTTCAACGTAGCAACCGGGGAGTTCTTTCTCTCCTTCCTCAGTAATTCAAAGCTGTTCCCAGTTGGAACAGCAGCATTGACCTCCACCATTGGAGCAGGTGGGGTTAGCCCTGAGGGGGAGTTACCCCCTGCTTTCCTTACTCGCTGCCAATGGCGACGTCGCGCACGACGAGCTGTTGGGACGGGCTCGGAAATCGAGATGGTTTCTTGCTGCCCCCTGTTTGGGTGTGGGGTAACTGCTGATGTCAGCCTACCAAAGACTGATGCCTTCTGACCAGCTGGGGGAGGAGTAGGAATCGTCAATCTTGTGAAGACCGACCCTCTGATAGGAGAAGCCGCTTTAACGACTTCCGAAGCAGCGGTCGTTGCCCTCTTTGGGACAGCCACTTTATAGTTCTGACCCAGCCTGGTGAAAACGGAGGCTGTTGGTTCAGTAGCAGGCGACCCGTTGACAGGGGTCGTGGTAGCAGTGAGCCGGTCGAACACCGACTTCTTGTTCGCTTCCGGTACGGATATCGGCATAGAGAAGCTTGTAGGTGGGACCATGGTCCCGAAGAACAAGCCGGTGGTGGCCTGAGTCACCTGGCCTACCGGCAGAGTCAGGAAGGAAGCCGCCTGGGGCCCATATGCTACACCTCTCGGTGAGGTGGAACGTCCGTTGCAGTGGCATTTCGAGCAGTTGGTGGCCATTGAATGCTTGAGTTCTGTACCAAACAAAAGACCAAATCTTAGCAACTTGAAATCCGAAGGCAATCATTTAACAAACCGCGACTGGTTCGCGAAGACGACACACGAAGTGTGGAGTGGAAAGAGGAAGAGGTCCCACCGGGCGTGCCAGAATCTGTTCCCCTCCGAAAGGCGGCGCACAAGACTGCGATGTCCTGACGCTGAGATTCGGGGCAGATGCTATTTGGTTTTATCCGTCTACCTCTCCGAAGATGCCAAGTTGATTTATGGCACCGTGTATCGGAGGTTTAGACGGATGCGGCCGATGTAGCAGACTTTGTCAGATTCCCCCTCGCTCGAGGGGTTTTTGATTGTGGGGACGCTCTTCCCTGCAGGCGCAAGCCCCTGCAGTTAATTACGCTACCGCATCGCGGTAACAACTTTCTCCTTCTCCAGATTTTCACTTCGTGTCGTGTGTGTTTGTTTTGTTTGTGGTTACCCGTGGATTGTATACGGAGACTGAGTGATGTCGTCACCCGTAGGACGTGGATTAGTCCAAATCCGTATTTAGTTAGATTTGGGCTTGGTGTTTTTAGTTTAAGGATGCATTAGCCGCGTTGCGGCTAAGACCAACTTAAACGTTCATCAAGGATACGTTAGTCCTGTTTTAGACGACGATCGACCTGACGTTGTGATTGATTTAATTATCTGGTTGTCGGGACTCGTCACCTCTCTGACGTCGTTGAGGAATTACAGCGACAAATTTCAAAGGAGTTCAGAGATGTACCCTCGAACCAAAGTTGATTTGGAGTTTTATCGTTTATTTGAATATCTAAGGACACGTTAACCGTATTTGGGGTTAAGATCAACTTAGACGGGACCGTTTAGATCCAACAAAAGAGCGTTTGGGCCCTATTATGCCAGTTTAGGGGACGTGGCGGTCCATTGCCAGTTTAAGGACGTAGTGGTCCATCGCCAGTTTAGGGACGTGGTGGTCCAACATTAGTTTAGGGACGTTTCGGTCCGATATTAGTTTAGGGACGTTTCGGTCCGACATTAGTTTAGGGACGTTTCGGTCCGATTAGATAAGTAGTCGTTGGGACCCGTCACCTCTTTGACGTCGTTGAGGAATTACAACGACAGGCGTCAAAGGAGTTCGGAGATGTACCCTCGAACCGGTCATGAATTGGTTTAGGAGAGCCATTTTAATTTAAGGACTTACAGCCAGGATTGGGTTAAGTCCAATTTTTTTTTATTTATTTTAGGCTCTGCCTGACTGAAAGAATTAGTCCAAACAGGGCTCTGCCCCTTTATTATTTTGCAATTTGACTTGGGCCAGGCCCTTAAGAATTTTCCAAACAGGGCTCTGCCCTTTTATTATATTTTGTTTTGATTTGGGCCAGGCCCTTTTAAATAATGAGCTGCACTTGTGCAGAAAATCAATAATTTTCTTGATTTGGGCCAGGCCCTTTTAAATAATAAGTTGCACTTGTGCAGAAACTCAAGAATTTTCTTGATTTGGGCCAGGCCCTTTTAAATAATGAGTTGCACTTGTGCAGAAACTCAAGAATTTTCTTGATTTGGGCCAGGCCCTTTTAAATAATGAGTTGCACTTGTGCAGAAACTCAAGAATTTTCTTGATTTGAGAACAGAAGTGCATAGCACTTTTGATCTAAATTTGGATCAAAGGAAAACAAGTTCTTCTTGTTTTCCCTGATTTTACAGAACCAAGGGTTCATATCAAGTGCAAGGCACTATTTATTATTCTCTGATTTTACAGAACCAAGGGTTCATATCAAGTGCAAGGCACTATTTATCATTCATTTCATTTTTTTTTATCTTCTGTTCTTCATAGATTTTTCTTTTCTTCCAAAAGAAGTTTTTTACCTTTTTTTTTGTTCTTGAATAATCTTCAAGAGTTCTTTCTCTTCTTTTTTTTTTCAGAAGTTAATTCTTCTCTTGATGATGATCCTCATCTGAATGAGGTCTGGGGTCTTATTTATAGTGCCCACAAATTTGTTGAATTTGTTATCAAGATCTTTCCTGAATAATTTTGGGAATTTTCCCACCATTGGATCTCTGATCCAAGGGTTCCTGTTTTACAGAAGAACAGAAAAGATTTACTTAAATTTTCATTCTGTTGCTGCGCAACTCACCAGCGCGTGACACGTGTCGCGCTGTCGTGCGCTTGCGCAGTTGCGATTGCGCAACTGCGCAGACACGTGTCGCGCATCCGTGCGCTTGCGCAGTTGCGATTGCGCAACTGCGCAGACACGTGTCGCGCATCCGTGCGCTTGCGCAGTTGCGATTGCGCAACTGCACAGACACGTGTCGCGCTGCCGTGCGTTTGCGCAATTAAGTCTTAGTTATGTTTTCTGAAGAGCCTTGCTCTGATTGGACGCATTGTCTTGGGCGTTACGCTGCCGAATCAACTTCCGCCATGTGGCAAATTGCGTGCTGCGCACGGGAACCGAAGCGTTGCTTCGAATTTTGAATTTTCAAAATTTAAGTAGAGCCTTGCTCTGATTGGGGGAAACACTAAGTAAATACGGATTTGGACTAATCCACGTCCTACGGGTGACGGCATTACTCAGTCTCCGTATACAATCCACGGGCAACCACAAACAAAACAAACATACACGACACGAAGTGAAATTCTGGAGAAGGAGAAAGTTGTTACCGCGATGCGGTAGCGTAATTAACTGCAGGGGCTTGCGCCTGCAGGGAAGAGCATCCCCACAATCAAAAACCCCTCAAGCGAGGGGGAATCTGACGAAGTCTGCTACATCGGCCGCATCCGTCTAAACCTCTGATACACGGTGCCATAAATCAACTTGGCATCTTCGGAGAGGTGGACAGATAAAACCAAAATAGCATCTGCCCCGAATCCCAGCGTCAAGACATCGCGGTCCCGTGCGCCGCCGTTCGGAGGGGAACAGATTCTGGCACGCCCAGTGGGACCTTTTCCTCTTTCCACTCCACACTTCGTGTGTCGTCTTCGCGAACCAATCGCGGTTTGTTAAATGGTTGCCTTCGGATTTCAAGTTACTAAGACTTGGTCTTTTTCCTGGCGCAGAACTCAAGATTCAATGGCCTTCAACTGCACCAACTGCTCGAAATGCCACTGCAACGGACGCTCCACCTCGCCAGGAGGTGTAGCATATGGACCCCAAGCGGCTTCCTTCCTCGCTCTGCCGGTAGACCAGGTGACCCAGGCCACCACTGGCCTATTCTTCGGGACCATGATCCCACCTACAAGCTTCTCTATGCCAATACCTGCACCGGAAGTGAACAAGAAGTCGGTCTTCGACCGGCTCACTGCTACCACGACCCCTGTCAACGGGTCGCCCGCTACCAAACCGACAGCCTCTGTTTTCACCAGGCTAAATCAGAACTCTAAATTGGCTGTCCCAAAGAGGGCAACGGCCGCTGTTCCGGAAGTCGTTAAGACGGCTTCTCCCGCCAAAGAGTCAGTCTTTTCAAGACTGATGATTCCTGCTCCTGCTCCTGCCCCTGCACGAAGATCTGTCTTTGACAGATTGGATATTACCCCGCAAGGGACAACCTCAGTTTTTAAAAGGTTAACACCGGCGGTGCCTCATTCAGACAGGGGGCAAAAAGAAGTTATCTCTATCTCTGAGCCAATCCCAACGGCTCGTCGTGCTCGACGTCGCCATTGGCAACGAGTGAGGAAGGCAGGGGGCAACTCCCCCTCAGGGATAACTCCACCGGCTCCAGCGGTGGAAGTCAACGTTGCTGTTCCAACTGGGAACAACTTTGAACTGCTGAGGAGGGTACGGAAGAACTCACCAATCACTACATTGAAGAGATCTCCTCCACCTGCGGAGAGAGTTCCAGAAACGAAATGAGAACAGCCCCCTCAACGGCTGTCTTCAAGAATTTATAAAGTTTGGCGAAGGGTTCAAGACTCTGTGATTGACCCAGGTCACTCTCGTCGCCAGGAAAAAGCGAAGGTGGAAAAAGACAAGGATTGTCCCGTTAAACAGCAGGGGACAACAGCTGCTAGGGTGCCCCCTTCAATGGTTCCTTCAACCTCAACGACCCACAAAAGAAGGAGGCCAGAGAAAACCCCCGCGTCAGCGGAAAAAGTTAAAAATGGTGAACCTAAACGCCCCAAGTCAGGGGGCATAACTGTTCATACGGTTTACATGGCATCGGGAAAAGAAGACAGCCGTACATCCACGGGTCATTGACCGCTTACACGGTCAGTGACCAAGGCTCAGGAGCAGCAACAGAAACTCCAGGAGATGATGAACGCTATGGCCGCACTTACAGGGCCGAAAGAAACCACGGAAACATCCTCAGAAGAACGTCAAGGACAAGAAACGGACGCCGAATTCCTTCGGCGCGTGCTAGAGAAGAAAGATAAAGAAGCTGCGGAGCAGGCAGCCAACATAAAGAAAATGGCCCTCCTGTTCCAGGATATGGTGGGTATGATGATTCAACAAGATCCACCTGCTGAAGATCCCCCGATCATTCTTGAAGATGATAGGGGAGAGACATCGAGTCCTCCACCGGCTCTATCCACAGCTAAAGAGGATACCATATCAAAAGCTGATTTGGATGAATACATCGCCCAGCAAATACGGGTGCATCAGGCGACTGAAGCAGCCGGTCAGGTCGTAAAGACGGGGCGGCCATATCCGGGTTGGTACGATCAGATTAAGTACCCGCCAGCTTATACAATTCCTAAGTTCCATGTCTACAAGGGGACGGGCAATCTTCATCAGCATGTTGCCCAGTTCAGGGCGCTCTGCGGCAACACCGGCGGTGACGACAAGCTGTTGCTTCGCCAGTTTGTTGGAAGCTTATCAGACACGGCGTTCGAGTGGTATTCTGAACTCCCAAACGACTCTATTAAAACCTTCGCGGAGATGGAGCTGCTGTTCACTTAACGTTTTGCAAGTGCCAGTGAACGTACCCCGATGACGGCACTGATTAACGCCAGGGTAAAACCCGGCGAGACGTGGGTTCAGTACGCTATACGATGGCGGAATTTATGGTCAAAGTGTGAGCAGCGCATTGAAGAAGCTCCCGCGGTTGGTATGTTTGTGGGAACCCTCGATCCACAAGCAACCATCTCGCAGTTTATGATGTTTTTCAAGCCGACTACCTTCCAGGCCTTGATCGACAAATTAGCGCAGATGGATCAGATGGGCCCTAAACCTCCTCTTCCAAGGCTGGACTCCCGAAATGACAAAGGGAAGGGAAAAGCGATCGTCGTCGCTAATGCTCAACTACAACCAAGCGACCCGAAGCCAGTGGCTCGTCAAAATAATATACGCCCTTACGTACCCCTTGAGGATAGGATGGGACGTCCTTATTCCTTTCCCCGCGATAAAACGAAGAGGTTATTCGAGCTGGCATTGCGCAACAGGCTCATAAATCTTCCGGATCCAAAACGTCCGTTGCAACCAAGTGACGTCAACGAGCCCAACTACTGTCCTTATCATCGAGTACTAGGCCATCCGATCGAAGATTGCTACGTTTTCAAGAATTGGCTTGAAAACCAGTACCGACAGGGCAAGTTCGCGTTATCTGACAAATGGAAGGTGAATCCACCGCAGCCCCACACCTCTAAGGGGACGAATACGCCGGGAGCAACATGCTCCGTCATTGAAGAAGCTCCTTGGGAGGTTGTATTATCAGCCAAGACAAAGAGAATGCTAAACGATCTTCAGGCATGTCCAGCAATCAAGTGGAAGAACCCGTTAGAACCGCAGGTCATTGAAGGGATGTTGAAACTGCGTACAACTCCAAAGACTGATGGTGGTGGCTCAAACACTCGCAACCAGCCGTCAAAATCTTCGAAAAAGAAGAGGAAGAAATCTAAGAAACCCGTGAAGCCTGGCGACAAGCGCACGGACTTACAAAAGCAAATTGACACGCTGGATGAATACAACCAAAAGGCGCGGACTCCCATTACGCTCCAAGAGTTCCTCGATCACGTCTTTCAAGAAGAAGATGAGGGAGAAAGTTCATCAGATGAATCCGAGGAATATGTAGCGAGCTGTCATATAATCTCCCATTCGATCATGAACGATGAAGAGACTTCCGGCACTAAAGCGCTGGGGGCAGATACTGAATCAAAAATTCCGGAACTATCAGTCGAAATGATTGACGCGTTCCTTAACAAAGCTCGACTGAAAAGTAAAGCCGATCGAGAACGCGAAATGGCTATATTTGAAAGGGCCAAGTGCCAGCGACTTGATGAAAGAGCTGAGGCGATCCCGCTGGAGCAAAACGCCTTCGCTACCGACAAAAGCCAATTCAAGATAAAGAAAAGGTTTGCTAAGGCCACATCAATGGGCATGAAACTACCATCCTCGGAAGGAAAAAATACTGGTGAAATAGAAATGCACCCCTCCTTTTGCTTATATCATCAGAAGGTTTCGCACCCCACTCAAGAATGCAAAGCTTTCGATAAATGGTGGCAAGGATATGTTGCTCGTCAACAACGCTTCAAACGGGAAAAGCGTAAAACTCGTCGAGAGCAAAGAAATACAACTGAAGGGCTTGAAAGAACTACCGGCGATTGTCGCATGGTTAACACTGGCGGGTCACAAGTGCCTACATTCGGGAGCGATTCTTATGAGGAGCTGGAACTTGCCCCTCTCTTTAAAGAGTCAACTTCGGGAAAAGAAGAAGAGCCAAAGGTTTGCGAAAATATCCAGCTACGCAATCGGACGTTACCTGAAAAGAATCTCGGACCCTTAAATAAGAAAAATAAAGGGAAAGAAAAGGTCTCTGAGGATATTACTCTAGATAACCAAGTTGCGGAAAAGCTAACCGCCAAGAATCCGCCGAAAAGAAATAAGGTGGATTACAATGTCTTGGCGCATCTGAGGAAGCTGCCCTCACAACTCAGCATTCTTGATGCCCTGTTACTATCAAAAGAGGCGAGGGATTCTTTGATTAAAGCGCTACAAGATCCAGACCAGTTCCAAGCCTTCCTAGCCGAAGAAAAGATGAAGGATGAGTTGGAAGAGGTGCACACGGCCGACGTTGCTTTTGGCGATGAAGACCTTCTCCTTGGGACGCGCGAACACAATCGCCCTCTCTATGTCTCAGGATACTGCCATGATATAAAGATAGGCAAAATCCTGATCGATAATGGATCGTCTGTTAATCTCCTCAACGTGCGAGTGTTGAACGAAATCTGCATGAGCGTCCAGCACCTTGCTCGGGACAAGATCACCATCTCCGGGTTCGACTCCCAATCGTCAAAGACTCTTGGATCTGTGATATTGACGTTACGCTTCGGGTTGCTCGTCACAGATATTAAATTCCATGTCATAGACGCCAAAACATGCTACAATGCTCTGCTCGGTCGACCATGGTTACACGAGTACAATATTATCCCTTCTACACAGCATCAGTGTATGAAATATTGTAAGGATGGTCTCGAGTACACTGTGGCAGGAGAATTGAATCCGTTTTCCGTGAATGAAGTTCGTAAGTATGAAGATGCCAAATACTTCTTGCCGAGTTTCGAAGACACGGAAAGGTGTCACAAGCCTGAGAACAAAACTAACGCCACCAACCCTATCTTCGGCAGCGATACCGAGGAGGAAGAGGATATAGTTTATTCGGGTCCGCCCCAACACAATAAGCCAGGACCATCCACTCCTACGTTGGTCTTTGGTAGAGACTCGGAGGATGAGATCCATGCTGTATTCTCTGCTCGACCTTCAATACGAACGTCCGCTGACGAAGAACAAAGTGTACAAGTCGCCATGGTGCCGCTTAAACATCGTAAAGAACTGGATGCGCTTGATATTTACAATTTAGAAGAGCTGCAAACGTTCTATATCCCTCCCAGGCGAGAAAGCGAGAAAGCAATTCTGTTCTACCGCTCGGAAGAAACCAAGGTGGAAAAGGAAATCTGGCATGGCGCAGATCCTACGCTCGACAGGCTTCAGCCTGTCCGTCTTCCCAGATATTATACGGAAGGTTTGAAAAAACTGCTGAAACGCCAAGGGATATCCTTCAAGCAGACCGTTCGAAAAGCCAAGTTCTATGACAAAGTCTGGAACGTTCCCGGGACTCAACGCAAACTACCTAATGGAAAAATAGAGACAATCGGGCTTGGATACATCCGGTCAAAGAAACGGGAGCTACTAAACAGCTGCTATGTCATGTATGACTTTGATGAAGAAGCGGATGCTCAATGGGAGGATGCTAATCCTGAGACAATGAAAGTGCCAGATGCGAAGGAACCCAGTCCATCGTTCGAAGAACAAATGGACAAGCTTATAAGGGAAGCGGGTCAAAAGATCCGAGACGACCATAACCGCGAAATGGTCATCTATAAGAAAGCCAGAACGCAACGCCTTCTCCAACAAGCCGTGAAGGATGAAAAGGCTGCTCCCTGTCAACCTGTTATAAAGAAGGCTCAGCGCAAAAGCAGAAATAAGTCGAAAGGCCAAAAAGGAGCTCAACAACAACAAAGCAGGGCTAAGAAGCCACGCAAACGGGAGTCGAGCGTTATTGATCTATCCCTTATGAAGAAAATGGGTCGAGCATACTCGTTTCCTCGGGACAAAACGAAGAAGATACTTGACCTCGCTCTAAAACATCAGATGCTTACACTGCTGGAGTCCAAACACCCCGAACAAGCAGGCGAAGTCTCACACCTGGACTATTGCTCTTACCATCGAGTAATAGGGCACCCTCTCGAAGATTGCTTCACCTTCAAGAATTGGGTCGAAGATCAGTACCAGCTTGGCAAATTCGCTCTGTCCGACAACTGGAGGGTAACGCCACCACAAAAGCACGAGTCTAAGGACACGGAAGAAAAACCAGTTCCACATTGGGATTGGAAGCGGATTCGCACCTGTCACATGATCAAAATATTGAAAGAAGAGCCCGAGGACAGAGATGAGATCCCTTGGTGCTTCGAAAACAGCAGCGACGAGATAATCTCAGAATTCCCACCAGCGCCAAAAGAGCTGGAAGATGGAATCCATACCACTGCAGATAATCTCAAGAAAATTGAGTTGGGGACGGCAAATGACCCGCGACCAACATTCATCAGCGAGCTGCTATCTGAAGAAAGGGTGGCTGCGTTAAAGGATGTGCTTCTACAGCATAAAGATTGCTTCGCATGGAACTATTCCGAAATGCCGGGACTAGATCCAGAAATTGCTGTACACAGATTGGCGATATCTCCGAACGTCAAACCAGTCAAACAGGCGCCGAGAAGAATGCGGCTCGAGCTTGAGATGAGTATCAATGCCGAGGTCAAGAAGCTGATCGACTCTGGTTTCATCCAGGAAGTTCAATACCCTGAATGGATCGCCAACATCGTCCCGGTGATGAAGAAAAATGGGACAGTGCGTATATGCGTAGACTTCCGGGATCTTAATAAAGCTTGCCCGAAGGATGACTTCCCAGTGCCAGTCACCGAACTGATGATAGACAACACGTCCACTCATGAGGTTTTCTCCTTTATGGACGGCTCGTCAGGGTATAACCAGATAAAGATGCATCCAGAAGACCAGAAGCACACAGCCTTCAGGACCCCTTTAGGAATATTCTGTTACAAGGTGATGCCCTTCGGTTTAAAGAACGCCGGTGCCACCTACCAAAGGGCCATGACGAAGATCTTCGACGACCTTATACACGAAATCGTCGAATGCTATATCGATGATCTCGTGGTTAAAAGCAAATCATACGAGGAACATCTCGAGCATCTGAAGACCGTATTTCAACGCCTTCGACAATACAACTTGAAAATGAACCCGCTCAAGTGTGCATTTGGAGTTTCCTCAGGCAAATTCCTGGGATTCATTGTTCGACACCGAGGTATTGAAATAGATCCGTCAAAGATTAAAGCGATCATGGAAATGCCTCCGCCGAGAACTCTCAGACAGCTGCGGTCTCTCCAAGGGAAGCTCGCATACATACGGCGATTTATAGCCAACCTTTCAGGAAAATGCCGTCCTTACAGTCACCTGATGAAGAAGGGAACCCCATTTGTCTGGGATCAAAAATGCCAAAGCACGCTAGACGAGATCAAGCAACACCTGCAGAACCCGCCGGTGTTGGCTGCTCCGGTTAAGGGAAAGCCTCTCATTCTTTATACAACCGCCCTCGAAGGTTCTTTAGGCGCATTATGGGCACAAGAGAACAATCAAGGGAAAGAAAGAGCACTCTACTACTTAAGTCGAGTTCTACTGGGGGCAGAAAGCAACTACTCCCCCATTGAAAAACATTGCCTGGCGTTGATTTTGCGATAACAAAGCTTAGGCACTATGCGTTGGCGCATGAGGTCCGTCTCATTTCAAAGGTGGACCCCCTTAAATTCTTGATGTCAAAGGCCATATTGACGGGACGACTCGCTAAATGGGCCCTGCACTTGATGGAGTTCTCGATAACATATCAGCCTCTCAAGGCAGTGAAAGGCCAGGCCATCGCCGACTTCCTCGCTGAGCATCCGATACCGGCCGACTCTCCTCTGAATTGCGATCTTCCAGATGAACACGCGTTTGATGCGATCAACGGTGATGATACCCGATGGGAGCTTTATTTCGACGGAGCATCCTCCATGAAAAAGCGCAAACAAAATACCCCTATAATCAAATCGGGGGTGGGACTCATCTTTATAACTCCACAAGGAGGGATAATGCGCTATGCGTTCTCCCTGACGGAGCCGAGGACAAACAACGAAGCCGAATACGAAGCTCTGATAGCAGGCCTCGAGATCGCCATTGACATGGGAATTGAAGACCTCCTCATATACGGGGATTCTCAACTGGTCGTTAGTCAAGTAAACGGCGACTACCAAACGTGCAAGCTAGAATTGGTAAAGTACGGCGAAAAGGTGCAACAACTGCTGACCCAAATTCCCTCTTATACTTTGGAGAACATACCGCGCGCGGAAAACGGCAAAGCGGACGCATTGGCCAAACTTGCTAAAGAACTGGCTGACGAGAACCTCGATGACGTTAGAATCACGGTACAGAGCCGTCGAGTTCTTGCCCCAGCAGAAATATCTCCGGAATCATCCGAAGAGAAGGAAACGACTGAGCGAATGGCTCTGCAAATAAAAGACCCGGAAAAGGCCGAGGATTGGAGGGAAGTCTTCATAGACTACTTTAAGTCCCACCGATTGCCCGAAGAAGCGTCCACAAGACATCAGCTCATGAAACGAGCTCTGTCTTTCGCCTTCGTCAATGGTACTCTGTACAAAAGGTCACTTGATTCTCTGTGGCTGAGATGCTTAGGACCTGACGAAGCGAAAAGGGTCGTCCGGGAAGTTCATGACGGACTCTGCGGTTCTCACCAAGCGGGCCCAAAGATGAAGTTGAAGATCAAACGGATGGGCTACTACTGGCCCACGATGACTCAAGATTGCCTCGAATATGCGAAGTAATGCCACGCATACCAAATTCATGGGGATTTCATCCATCAGCATCCAAATCCACTACACCCAACGGTTGCTAGCTGGCCATTCGAAATGTGGGGGACTGATATAGTCGGCCCCATCGAACCAGCATCGTCTAGAGGACATCGTTTCATCCTAGCGACGACTGACTACTTCTCTAAATGGGCAGAAGCAGTACCGTTAAGAAAGGTGAAGACGGAAAATATCCTCCACTTCTTCAAGACGCACGTCATATATCGGTTTGGAACTCCGCGACGGATCATCTCCGATAACGGGCCAGCTTACAGAAGCCACAAGATCAGTCGCTTCGCGCAACAGCATAATATAGACTGGAGATATTCCTCGGTTTACAATCCACGAGCCAACGGACTAGCTGAAGCCTTCAACAAGACCTTAACAAAGATCATAAAGAAAATGGTGTTCCGAAAAAAGAAAGACTGGCACGAAAGACTGCAAGAAGCTCTTTGGGCATATCGAACTACGTTCAAGACGGCCACGAACACAACGCCGTACGCGTTGGTGTTCGGTACAGAAGCAGTACTCCCCCTCGAGATAGAGTTATCCTCTCTACGAATGGCAGTCCACTACGAGCTAACTGACGAAGAAAATGCTAACCTTCGGCTTGAGGAGCTTGATGCCCTTGAAGAAACACGGCTCATAGCGCAACAAAATCTGGAAGCTTATAAAGCAAAGATGACGCGCTCGTATGAAAGATTGACCCGACCGAGGACATTCCGCCAAGGCGAACTCATGCTAGTGGTCAAAAGGCCTATGATCCCCAATCGCGCCAAGCGGGGAAAATTCGAGCCGAACTATGAAGGCCCGTACATCATAGATAAAGTTTACCAGGGTGGGGCCTATCTACTCATGGACATGCACGGTGAAAGGTCTTTCAGGCCGATAAACGGTCGCTTCCTAAAGAAATACTACGCTTAATGAGCCACAGCCTAGGTCAATGATAGATGACGACGACTATGTCCGCTCGCTATCTTCCTAAGCTCAAGCTTTATAAAAAGTAGCCGGCCTTCTCCATGACGGACCGAAACGTCCTTAAACTAACGACGGACCGAAATGTCCTTAAACTAATAGCAGACCGAAACGCCTTTAAACTACTACCGCAGCATCTTTAGGCTGACAAGAGAAAAAAAATATATATATGAAAATAAAAAAAATGAATAAATAAATAAAAATAAATAAATAAATAAAAACGGTATGTCCATAAGCAAAAAAAAGGGCACGGATGAAAACCCGAAAGGGCTCCGTGAGTAAAAACAGTAGGACTACCGGCGAGTGTTTGTGAAAACCTGAAAGGGCGCAACCTCGTCAAAAAAGCACTTACAGGGTCCCCTCGACCTTGTAAGGAGAAACCACCCGCGTGAGATCCTTACGACTCACAAGGGAGCAACACACTTAGAGATCCTCAAGATTCCTAGGGAGAAAATACACTCGCGAGATCCTCACGACTCGTGAGGAGAACTCTCTTATGGGACCCTCACAGCTCATAAGATTTGAAAGTCTTAAGTTACAGAGACCTAAACCTGTGCTTAAGCACCGGGCGTGCCAGAATCAGTTTTTAAAAGGTTAACACTGGGCGTGCCAGAATCTGTTCCCCTCCGAATGGCGGCCAAGACATGGACTGTATCGCCTGAGATTCGGGGCAGATGCTAATTGGTGTTATCCGTCTACCTCTCCGAAGATGCCAAGTTGATTTATGGCACCATGTATCGAAGGTTTAAGCGGATGCGACCGATGTAGCAGACTTCGTCAGATTCCCCCTCGTTGAGGGGTTTTTGATTGTGGGTACGCTCTTCCCTGCAGGCACAAGCCCCTGCAGTTAATTACGCTACCGCATCGCGGTAACAACTTTCTCCTTCTCCAGCTGGTCACTTCGTGTCGTGGGTGTTTGTTTTGTTTGTGCTTTCCCGTGGATTGTGTACGGAGACAAATTTATGTTGTCGCCCGTAGGACGTGGATTAGTCCAAATCCGTATTTTCTTAGATTTGGGTTTGGGGGTTTGGTTTAAGGACACGTTAGCCATATTTGAGGCTAAGATCAACTTAAACATTTGTTAAGGATACGTTAGTCCAATTTGAGACTAAGATCAGCTTAACAGGATCGTTTAGATCCGACAAAAGAGCATTTGGGCTCTATTGTTCCAATTTAGGGACATAGTGGTCCATTGCATGTATGGCCATCGGGACCCGTCACCTCTCTGACGACGTTGAAGGATTACAACGACAGATGTCAGAGGAGTTCAGAGATGTACCCTTGAGCCAAAGTTGGTTGGGAGATCTATAGTCCAATTTGGGACTAAAGTCTGTTTGAAGGTTTTGGTTTAAGGATACGTTAGCCATATTTGAGGCTAAGATAAACTTAAACGTTTGTTAAGGATACGTTAGTCCAGTTTGAGACTAAGATCAACTTAACGGGATCGTTTAGATCCGACAAAAGAGCGTTTGGGCTCTATTGTTCCAGTTTAGGGACATGGTGGTCCATTGACAGTTTAGGGACATGGTGGTCCATTTCCAGTTTAGGGACATAGTGGTCTATGTTCCAGTTTAGGGACGTGGTGGTCCATAGGTAGTTTAAGGACGCATAAGTCCGTGGGGTTAAGGACCCCACAGTCCGTATTTTAGTTTAAGGACGCATAAGTCCGTGGGTTTAAGGACCCCACGGTCCGTCTTGATGTGTGGTCGTCGGGACCCGTCACCTCTCTGAAGACGTTGAAGGATTACAACGACAAATATCAGAGGAGTTCAGAGATGACCCTTGAACTAATGAGTTGGTTGAAAGAGCAGATGTGCTCAGTTCAAGATGATTTGAGGACTTATGGCCAGTTTGGGCTAAGTCCAATTATGTTTGAAATATCGGCCCTCTGTTGGTCCATTGAAGGAGAGGCTTTGCCTCTAGAAACTTAGCCAATTGGGCTGAAGCTAGTGTTAAACACTAAAGACCAACAGTGTTGAACACTGGGACTAAGATTAGCAAGTTAGTGTTAAACACTAAAAGATAACTAGTGTTAAACACTAGCAACAGGGCTTTCAAATTAGTGTTAAACACTAAAGCAAATCAGTGTTAAACACTGGTAATCAGAGATTTCAAATTAGTGTTAAACACTAAAGCAAATCAATGTTAAACACTGGTAATCAGAGATTTCAAATTAGTGTTAAACACTAAAGCAAATCAGTGTTAAACACTGGGAACAAAGTCTTCAGATTAGTGTTAATCACTAAGGAGGGAGGGGTCACGTTTGGACACGTGAGAGCGCCCTGATTTCTCTTATTTTATTCTGCGGATCAGTGTTTAACTCTTTTAATTCTGACGGCCATCACGTGTGAGCACGTGATGGAGGCTCCGCTCTGGTCTGTTAGAATGCTTATTAGGGGTCACGTGGTGACACGTGAGGGCGCCCTAAATGTGGAGCCAGATCTCCTTTTGGTTTATCCTCAAACACTTTTGTTTTTATTTTAGAGCATCACGTGTTGGCACGTGATGGAGGCCCCCGCTCTGGTCTGTTAGAATGCTCATTAGGGGTCACGTGGTGACACGTGAGGGCGCCCTAAATGTGGAGCCAGATCTCCTTTTGGTTTATCCTCAAATCTGCGAATAAGTGTTAAACACTTTTGTTTTTATTTTAGAGCATCACGTGTTGGCACGCGATGGGGATCTGTGCGCCAATTGTTAAAGAATTTGCTGAGGGGTCACGTGATAACACGTGAGAGCGTCCAAATCCTTCATTTCCTTTGCTTTTTCCTTCTGCGTTTTGGGAGTCACGTGGGAGCACGTGAGGTGATAGTTTAAAGTTCTTTGCAGGGGATCTTTTCAAGGGTCACGTGGGGGCACGTGACCCTAGTTCTTTTTATGAACAGAGATCTTTTAAGAATTGAATTCTTTGTAGGGTTAAATCCTAATTATGATTTTGGAGGAATTAAATTCCTATCGTGAAAGAATTAAATTCTTATTTAGGATGAAACCCTGATTTCTTTTCAAAGAAATTAAATTCCCAGATATGTAAAAGAATTAAATTCTTGATTAGGGTTAAACCCTAGTTTCATTTTAGGAGAATTAAATTCTCAAAACTCAATTCCCCTTCTAAGTTCAGGATCTGCATGGCAGGATCTCGACCCGATGAGAATTAAATTCTCAAAACTCAATTCCCCTTCTAAGTTTAGGATCTGCATGGCAGGATCTCGACCCGATGAGAATTAAATTCTCAACCTATGGGGAGATGTGCTTCTGCAGATCTTCAACTAGAGGAAGAACTAAGTTCCTTTTTGTATAAGAGTTAAACTCTTGGATTTTGAGAATTAAATTCTCTGTTTGAAGTTTGATTCCCTTTCTTTTCTCACCTAGGGTTTTTTTTGCAGAGAATTAAATTCTCCTCTCTTTGCTTTTTTTTTTCTTTTGAGAATTAAATTCTCCTCCCTCTGTTTTTATCTCAAAAAAGTAGATCCCTTCTCTTCTTTTCTTGGCTCCTATTTATAGGAGAAGGAAAAGAATCAATTTGTTTAGCAAATCTCTCATTGAGAGATTTGATTTGTATGTTGAGAGATTTGATTTATATTTATCATTAATCTGGGCCTTTAGATTGTTAAGTGAATTTTATTCACCATTGGATTTTAAATCCAAAGATATCCCTTTGTTATCTCGGTTAGATTTAGGGGGGAAATCTTTCCAAGTCCAAGATTTTTCCATAAATTGGTGATTTTTAATCACCCTTGGATCTTTAATCCAACGGTCCCCATAATCCTTTTCCATTTGGAAAGATTTAGAAGTTTTTAGAGTTTTAATTCTATTTCGAAAGATTTAAATGATCTTTTTTCAGAATTTAATTCTGTTGAACAGCAAGGCTTTTACAGCCAGTCACGTGTTGCCACGTGACCCCCAATTGAGTCCTTTTCTCAGTGTTTACTTATGCTTCAGTTGTAACCATCACGTGTCAACACGTGACCATTGGTCACGTGTGAGCACGTGATACCTCATTGAGGTATTTCTTTCAGTTGTTTGTTTACGCTTTAGTTTTAACCATCACGTGTCAACACGTGACCATTGGTCACGTGTGAGCACGTGATTCCTGATTTTTAATCAGGGAACAGATTTTAGAATTTAATTCTATTCATTATTTTAGAGGCCTTAAAAGCCCATCACGTGTCTGCACGTGACCCATGGTCACGTGTGAGCACGTGATGCCCCATTGGGGTCTTTTCTGAGTTTATATTATATTTTTTAACTCTTCCAGCGGGTTCTTAAAAGTCCATCACGTGTGGACACGTAATTCCTCATAACTTTTGATCCCGGATGAATTACGAGGCCCATAATATATCAAATCGAAGGGTTTTTTGAGCCGCTTTTGATACCATCAGAATTTATCTGTTTCTCATTCGGGAGTTTGTCAAAATACAGCCCGGAAGATACTGGTTCGCATTTCCTTAAGCATATCGCTGCCATTTGATACCTTGGACTCTTTTGCGCAGAAATTTTTGGCGGGAACAAATGCCCCTCACTACTTTGCCCACGTAAGTATATACGTGGGTGAAGTAGTGCAGAGTAATGCATGGCGTATGACCAGTTTTGGATTGGTATATAACTTTCTGGATCTTGATCTGAGAAGATAACGAGCGGACACAAGCGTCGTCATTTATCATTGACTCAAATCTTGACTCTTAAGAGATATAGTTCCAAACCCTTAACTCCATGAGCCGCACCCTTTTATCTCTTTATATCTTACTCTGGCGTGGAGTAGTTTATACGCTTATGAGTAAGTTCTCCATTTCAGTGGCATGTAGGTTTGGCAAGTGTGGCTCATAGATGGTCCATCTTGACCTCTTTGCAGGGCAGTGATGGCTTAGGAGACAGGGTTAGGATCTGCCACCTAAGACTTTTCAACTTTATGAGCCGTGAGGGTCTCATAAAGACTTTTCTCCCTACGGATCGAGAGGATCTCGTAGGTGTATTTTCTCCTTAGGAGTCGTGAGGATTCCTAAGTGCGTTTCTCTTATAAGTCGTAAGGATCTTGTAAGAGAATTTTTCCCTCTTACGAGTCGAGAGGACCCGTAAGCAGTTGTTCCCTTCCTTGTCGAAATTTGACTTCGGAGAGTGAGACCCGTGGATAGTATGCAAGAGACCATTTTGGGCTGACTTGCAGGATCCCAGTGCTTAAGAAACAGGTTTTTTAATCCCTACTGCCTAAGACTTTATCTCACGAGTCGAGACGAATCGAGAAGTTCTCGCAAAGACATCAATTTCCTCACGAGTCGAAACGAATCGAGCAGATCTCGCAAGAATATCCTAACGTCACAGTTAACCTCTGCTCTTTACGACAGAAGTCCGTTAGGGTCTGTGGTACTTAGGGTTTTGGCCGTCGTACCGTCGCATGAGCTGATGTATTCCTCGATAGGCAATCGTGCTGTTCGAGTAGCCCTGCGACTGCCGTGTCTCTGATCCCTTCGGGGGCTGGACAAGACGTCTTCAAGCAATCCTCCTTGGCAGTTTGACCGTCGGAAGAGCAAGCGCTAGGAATTCGCCATGCCGCTTTTTACTTGAGGTTAGGCTCATTTTGGAGAGCCCCGATGAGTCATAACCACTCCGCGCTGGTGTGGGATGATCTCCGATAGTCTTTCAGGCTTTATATGACTTGCCGTTAAGACCCTGAAGCTAGGAATTTGGCCTTTACTTCGTTTGCTGGCATTGCGTCCTCTGTATCGAGACGAATGTCGTGGTTGTCTCTAGGTTGCTGATGAACCGTCGAGATTTGGAACTAGGGATTTTGCCGTGGCTCCTTTTGGTGATGTTGCGTCTGCTGTATCGAGACGAACGTCGAGGTGGTGACCACTCCATGTGGGATGATCTCCGGTGGTCTTTCAGGCTTTATATGACTTGCCGTTAAGACCCTGAAGCTAGGAATTTGGCCTTCGCTTCATTCGCTGGCATCGCGTCCTCTGTATCGAGACGAATGTCGCGGTTGTCTCTAGGTTGCTGGTGAACCGTCGAGGTTTGGAACCAGGGATTTTGCCGTGACTCCTTTTGGTGATATTGCGTCTGCTGTGTCGAGACGAACGTCGAGGTGGTGACCACTCCGTGCTGGTGCGAGATGATCTCCAATTGTCTTTGAGGCTTTATATGACTTGCCGTCAAGACCTTGAAGCTAGGAATTTGGCCTTCGCTTCATTTGCTGGCATCGCGTCCTCTGTATCGAGACGAATGTCGCGGTTGTCTCTAGGTTGCTGGTGAACCGTCGAGATTTGGAACCAGGGATTTTGCTGTGACTCCTTTTGGTGATGTTGCGTCTGCTGTGTCGAGACGAACGTCGAGGTGGTGACCACTCCGTGCTGGTGCGAGATGATCTCCAATTGTCTTTGAGGCTTTATATGACTTGCCGTCAAGACCCTGAAGCTAGGAATTTGGCCTTCGCTTCATTTGCTTTGGTGTGTCCGAATCTTGTTGGAGGAAGGACGCTGTAGTTGACATCTCGTCTGCTGTATCGAGACGAATGTCGTGGTGGTGACCACTCCATGTGGGATGATCTCTGATTGTCTTTTCGGTTTTATATGAGTTACCGTCAAGACGTTGAAGCTAGGAATTTGGCCTTTGCTTCATTTGCTTTGGCGCGTCCGAATCCTGCTGGGGGAAGAATGCTGTAGTGACATTTCGTCTGCTGTAATGAGACGAATGCTTAGGTGGAGCTAGGATTTTGTCGTCACTCAGCTTTGCAAACCATGGGGTCTTTCGTCGATGTTGCATCTGCATCCTGCTGGACTGCGGAGGAACACCGTCGTTGACATTTCGTCTGCTGTAAAGAGACGAATGCTGAGGTGGAGCTGGGATTTTTCCGTCACTCCGTTTGATGGTGTAACATCTGTGTCCTGCTGGAATGAGGAGGCACACCGTTGTTGGTCTCCAGGCTGCAGATGTGGCCATTGAGATTTGGAACTAGGGCCTTTGCCATGGCTCCGTTTCGTTGCAACTCTGAGGTCGGTTGTTGATGTCATGTCTGCATCAGGTTGGAGGGACAAAGCATGCCGGTGTTGATTTCTAAGTTGTCGATGTTGACGTCGAGACCCTGAAGCTAGGGATCTTCCTTTGCTTCATTTGCTGACATTGTATCTGCAATATTGCGACAAATATCGAGATTGTCTCTAGGTTGTCTATGAACCGTCGAGATTTGGCTTCGCTTTCTGATGGAGCCTGTTGGGAAGGTATGGTTCCCTCTTTATCTGTGCCCCTGGATTGTATACAGGGATCGATGTGATTTCACCTGTAGGGCAAAAAGTTTCATTCTTTCATTTTTTTTATTCTTTCCGCGATGCTCTATCATTTCAGCTTTTTATATCGCGAAAATCACGATTGCCCGATCATTTCGGCTATTTTTCTTTTTACTCGCTGCTTTTTATTGCGAGTTGCCCAATCATTTCGGCTATTTTGCATGCATACATTTTTACTTGCTGATTTTGTTTGCAAGTTGCCCCATCATTTCGGCTATTTCGTATGCATTTTTTTGGGGGGGCTCGCTGATTTTTTTTTGCGAGTAGGGGATTTGGGATCTGATACCAATCTTGGCATCAGCATCGCTGCGATTGGAATATTGCCAGGAGCGAATCATCATTTGCCGTGAAAGGACTTGAAATTTGATACCGGTTTAGGCATCAGCATCGCAGCAACTGGGATATTGCCAGGAGCGAATCATCATTTGCCTTGAAAGGGCTTGGAATTTGATACCGGTTTAGGCATCAGTATCGCTGCAACTGGGATATTGCCAGGAGCGAATCATCATTTGCCTCTGTCGATGTCGAACAAAGGTGGCTTAGTAAACAGGGTTAAGGGTCCTGTCGGCTAAGGCTTTTGACTTCATGGGCCGTAAGGGTCTCACAAAGGTATTTCTCCTTACAAGTCGTGAGGATCTTGTAGGTGTGTTTTCTCCTTGGGAATCGTGAGGATTCCTAAGTGCATGTTCTCTTGTAAGTCGTAAGGATCTTACAAAAGGGTTTTCTCCTTATAAGTCGAGAGGACTTACAAGTGTTGTTTGCTGTACAAGCATATCCCTAATCACGGATAAGACTTGTTAGGGGAAATATTTATTCGTGCCCGTGGATTGTATACAAGGGTCAGTATTGAGCCACTTGTAGGGCCGTATTGGAAGTTGTGGGGGTTGCTCAATCACAGGTTTAGGTCTCTGTAACTTAAGACTTTCAAATCTTATGAGCCATGAGGGTCCCATAAGAGAGTTCTCCTTACGAGTCGTGAGGATTTCGCAAGTGTAATTTCTTCTTAGGAATCGTGAGGATCCCTAAGTGTATTGCTCCCTTGTGAGTCGTAAGGATCTCACACAGGTGATTTCTCCTAACAAGGTCGAGAGGATCCTGTAAGTGTCTTTTAACGAGGTTGCGCCCTTTTGGGTTTTCACAAACGCTCGCCGATCGCCCTGCTGTTTTTACTCACGGAGCCCTTTCGGGTTTTCATTCGTGCCCATTTTGCTTGTGGACATACCGTTTTTTTATCCTCTTTTTTTTATTCTCTTTTTTTTCTTTTTTTCTTTTTTTTTCTTTTTCTTTTTTTTTTAAACGAGGTCGCGCCCTTTCGGGTTTTCACGAACACTCGCCAGTAGCCCTGCTGTTTTTACTCACGGAGCCCTTTCGGGTTTTCATCCGTGCCCATTTTGCTTATGGGCATACCGTTTTTTTTTTGGCACGTCAGCCTGAAGATGCTGCGGGTTGGGAGTAGTTTAACGACGTTTCGGTCATTTGCAAGTTTTAGGACATTGCGGTCCGCCGTTAGTTTAAGGACGTTTCGGTCCGACGCCAGTTTTAGGACATAATGGTCCATCGTTAGTTTAACGACGTTTCGGTCTATCGTTGCCATATTTGAGGCGAGTTTTTAGTTTATGGACTTTTCGGTCCATGGGGCTTTCTCTATGAAAGTGCACGATGCCCCCGGCATGTCCATCTTTTTCGGAGCATGTGGTTGTGGCGGGCTCACCTTCCAGTTGTCAAACAACGCGAATTTGCCCTGTTGGTATTCATCCTCAATCCAACCTTTGAAGACATTAATTTTCGAGTGGGTGACCCATTATTCTGTGGTAGGGACAATAGTTAGGATTGTCAATGTCACCTGGCTGCAACGGACGTTTTGGATCCGGCAGAGTGATGAGCCCGCTGCGCACCGCTAGCTCGAACAGTCTCTTTGTTTTATCTCTGGGAAACGAGTAAGGACGTTTCAACTTCTCATTGAGGTATCGCGGCTTGTTTTTTTGACGACCAAACGGTTTCGGGTCACTCGGCTGTTGTTGAGTATTGGCGACGGAGGTCGCTTTTCCATTACCCTTATCCCTTTTGTTCGATCCCTTGTTTGCGGGTCCGAGATTCTTTTCGGGTAGCGTGCGATTGCGCACCTGAACGTTCTCGCAGCTCTTCTTTTCTTCCTCTTTTCCTGAGGTGGATTCTTTGAAGGGAGGGCTGAGAGTCATTTCTTCTTCAGAATTGCTCCCGAAGGTGAGGGCTTGCGATCTTCTGTCGTCGACCATGTAACCGTTGCCGGCAGTTTTCATATGCTCATTTGTCGTGTTCTGTTTCCGACGAGCTTCGCGCTTCAATCGTTGAACGTGCTGCCGGTGAGCAACGTATCCCTGCCACCAGTTTTTAAAGGCATTGCATTCTTCAGTAGGGTGTGCAATCTTCTGATGATATAAGCAGAAGTTAAGATGCATGTCCGCTTCATCAAGATATATATCGGTGGGAGAATTTCCTCTGAAAGAGGGGAGCTTCATTCCCATCGATATGGCTTTGGCGAACTTTTTCCTCATCTTGAACCTGCTTTTATATGCAGCGGATGTACTTTGATCCGGTGGGAGTGTTTCGACCCTTTCATCTAGTCGCCGACGTTTGGCTTTCTCGAATATGGCCATCCCGCGCTCTCGATCAGCTTTGCTTTTGAGACGGGCTTCGTTCAGGAATGCATCAATCATTTCGTCTGATGGTCCTAGAAGTTCTGGCTCAGGATCTTCCCCCAGCTTCTCTGTGTAAGGAGCTTCTTCGTCATTTATTGACGAGTGAGAGATCACATGGCAGCTTGCCACGTAATCTTCAAATTCATCCGACGAGTCTTCTCCATTGTCATCATCTTCGTCCTTAATGACGTGGCTGAGAAATTCTTGGTGTGTGATTGGAGTCCGCGCTTTTTGATTGTATTCTTCCAACGCGTCAATCTGCTTTTGCATGTCCGTGCACTTGTCACCAGGCTCCACGGGCTTTTTGGTCTTCTTCTTTGACGACTTTGACAGTTGAGTGCGAGCGCTTTGGCTATCATCACCGATCTTTGGAATTGGGCGCGGTTTCAGCATCCCGTCAATGATTTGAGGTTCGAGTGGGTTCTTCCATCTGACCGCCGGGCGCGTATGAAGATCACTCGGCATCCTTTTGGTTTTGGATGAAAGCACGACCTCCCATGGGGCTTCTTCAAGAAAAGAACAAGTTGCCCCCGGTGTGTCTGTCTTCTTAGGAGTGTGCGGTTGTGGTGGGTTTACTTTCCACTTCTCAGACAGCGCAAACTTGCCTTGTAGGTACTGATTCTCGATCCATCCCTTAAAAACGAAGCAATCCTCGATCGGGTGGCTTACCGTTTGGTGGTAAGGGCAATAATTGGGATTGTTGACATCGCCTGGCTGCAACGGACGTTTTGGATCCGGCAGATTGATGAGTCTGTTGCGCACTGCCAGTTCGAACAGTTTCCTCGTTTTATCCTGGGGAAACGAGTAAGGACGTCCCAGTCTCTCCTCGAGGGATGGGCATGGACGCACGTTGTTTTGGCTAACAACCGGCTTTAAGTTGCTCGGCCGCTGAGTATTGGCAACGAAAGTTGCTTTCTCTTTGCCCTTTTCATTCCAAAGCTCTGTCTTTGAAGAGGAAGGCCTATGGCCCATCTGGTCCATTTGGGCCAGCTTGTCAATCAAGGCCTGGAAGGTGGTCGGCTTGAAAAACATCATGAACTGGGAGATGGCCGCTTGAGGGTCAAGAGTGCCCACGAACATGCCTACTGCAGGAACCTCTTCTATGCGTTGTTCGCATTTCGACCATAGGTTCCACCATCGTGTTGCGTATTGGACCCACGTTTCGCCTGGCCTTATCCTGGCATTAATCAGTGCTGTTATCGGGGTGCGTCCACTAGCACTCGCGAATCTCTGTGTAAACAGCAGCTCCATCTCCGTAAATGTCTTGATAGAGTCATTTAGGAGTTCAGAGTACCACTCAAATGCCGTTTCCGGCAGGCTGCCAACAAACTGGCGGAGCAGCAATTTATCATCACCTCCAGTGTTGCCGCACATGGCTCTAAATTGAGCGACGTGCTGATGCGGATTTCCCGTCCCCTTATATACGTGAAACTTAGGGATCGTATATCCCGACGGGTAACTAATTTGGTCGTACCAGCCCGGGTAGGGTCGTCCGGTTCTAGCAATTTGCCCAGCCGCTTCATTTGCCTGGTGAGCTCGTATATGCTGAGCTATATGGTCATCCAGTGCGGCTTTGTAAATAGTTTCTTCCTTGGCTGCTGAAAGAGCCGGAGGAGGATTCGATGTCTCTCCTTTGTCATCTTCAAGGACAATCGGAGGATTTTCAGCAGGAGGATCTTGCTGGATCATCATCCCTACCATATCTTGGAAGAGAAGCGCCATTTGTTTTATGTTAGCCGCTTGCTCTGCGGCTTCTTTGTCCTTCTTTTCGAGGACTCTGCGTAGGTAGTCAGCATCAGTTTCTTTTTCATGACGCTGCTCTGATGATGCCTCCGAGCTTTCTTTTGGCCCGGTAAGTGCGGCCACTGCAGTCATCATCTCCTGAAGCTTCTGTTGCTGCTCCTGGGCTTTCGTTACGGATCGGGTGAGCGGTCGGTGACCCGTTGAAGCACGGATTTCCTCCTTTCCAGAAGCCATATAAACAGTGTGCACCACCATGCCCCCAGACTTGGAGTGTTTGTGCTCAGCGAGTTTACGGTTCGCCATGTTCACAGGGGCTTTTTGCGGCCTCCTTTTCTTTTGAGTGGTCAAAGTTAAAGGGGCCGTTGTAGTGGGCACCCAAGTGGTTGTTGCTTTTTGTGGCTTGACAGAGTGATCCTTCTCCTACCGCACCTTCATCTTTTTCTGTCGGTGGAGATAGTTTTTATCAATCACTGACTCCTGGATCTGTCGCCAGACCTTGTAAATTTTAGAGGGTAGCCGTTGAGGGGGCTGCTCCAGCTTCTTCTCTGGAGTATCCTCCACAGGTGAAGGAGTTCTCTTCAGCATCGCAGTAGGAGAGTTTCTGTGCACCGTGTTCAGCAATTCAAAGCTGTTTCCGGTTGGAACAGCAGCATCGATCCCCACCGTTGGAGTTGGCGGAGTTATCCCAGCTGGGGAGTTGCCCCCAGCCTTCCTCACTCGGCGCCAATGGCGACGTCGAGCGATTCGTGTGGATGGAGTTGTCTCAGCCGTAGGGGTGCCTCCTCATGCCCCCTGCTTTGAGGAGAGACCGTTATTGGTGGTGGCCTGTCGAAGACTGACACCCGTTGAGAAGCAATGTCTAATCTGTCAAAGACAGACCTCTGGGCAGAGGAAGCAGCTTTGAGGACCTCGCCTGGAGCAGAAGCCGGAATGGCCATCCTTGTAAAAACTGACTTTTTGGAAGGAGAAGCCTTTCCAACGATTTCGTCCGCTTGAGCCGGGATGGCTATCCGCTTTGGGATGGCAACTTCGGGTATCGCGGGCTTGTAGACGCTCTGGCCCAATCTGTTGAAAACTGAGGTATTGAAGTTGGGCGGCCTATTGAGAGGGGTCGCGGCAGTGGTAAGCCGATCAAAGACCGACTTCTTTGGGAATTCTTGAAACGTCATTATGGCATTGAAGCTCAACGGTGGGAGCATGGTCCCGAAGAATAATCCAGTGGTGGCCTGAGTTACCTGCTCCACTGGCATCTTGAAAAGGGAGGCCGCTTGGGGCCCATAAGTCACTCCTCCAGCAAGGACCGAGCGAGAGTTGCAGTTGCAGGCAGTGCAGTTTGAAGCCATTGATCTTCTGTTTTCTGCACGGAGAAAGACACCAAATCTTAGTACCTCGAATCCATAGGCAACCACAGTAAACCGCGATTCGTTCGCGAACACGACACACGAAGTGTGGGGTGGAAAGAGGAAAAGGTCCCACCGGGCGTGCCAGAATCTGTTCCCCTCCGAATGGCGGCCAAGACATGGACTGTCTCGCCTGAGATTCGGGGCAGATGCTAATTGGTGTTATCCGTCTACCTCTCCGAAGATGCCGAGTTGATTTATGGCACCACGTATCGAAAGTTTAAGCGGATGTGACCGATGTAGCAGACTTCGTCAGATCCCCCCTCGTTGAGGGGTTTTTGATTGTGGGGACGCTCTTCCCTACAGGCGCAAGCCCCTGCAGTTAATTACGCTACCGCATCGCGGTAACAACTTTCTCCTTCTCCAGCTGCTCACTTCGTGTCGTGGGTGTTTGTTTTGTTTGTGCTTGCCCGTGGATTGTGTACGGAGACAAATTTATGTTGTCGCCCGTAGGACGTGGATTAGTCCAAATCCGTATTTTCTTAGATTTGGGTTTGGGGGTTTGGTTTAAGGACACGTTAGCCATATTTGAGGCTAAGATCAACTTAAACGTTTGTTAAGGATACGTTAGTCCAATTTGAGACTAAGATCAGCTTAACAGGATCGTTTAGATCCGACAAAAGAGCATTTGGGCTCTACTGTTCCAGTTTAGGGACATGGTGGTCCATTGCATGTATGGCCATCGGGACCCACCACCTCTCTGACGACGTTGAAGGATTACAACGACAGATGTCAGAGGAGTTCAGAGATGTACCCTTGAGCCAAAGTTGGTTGGGAGATCTATAGTCCAATTTGGGACTAAAGTCTGTTTGAAGGTTTTGGTTTAAGGATACGTTAGCCATATTTGAGGCTAAGATCAACTTAAACGTTTGTTAAGGATACGTTAGTCCAGTTTGAGACTAAGATCAACTTAACGGGATCGTTTAGATCCGACAAAAGAGCGTTTGGGCTCTATTGTTCCAGTTTAGGGACATGGTGGTCCATTGACAGTTTAGGGACATGGTGGTCCATTTCCAGTTTAGGGACATAGTGGTCCATGTTCCAGTTTAGGGACGTGGTGGTCCATAGGTAGTTTAAGGACGCATAAGTCCGTGGGGTTAAGGACCCCACAGTCCGTATTTTAGTTTAAGGACGCATAAGTCCGTGGGTTTAAGGACCCCACGGTCCGTCTTGATGTGTGGTTGTCGGGACCCGTCACCTCTCTGAAGACGTTGAAGGATTACAACGACAAATATCAGAGGAGTTCAGAGATGTACCCTTGAACTAATGAGTTGGTTGAAAGAGCAGATGTGCTTAGTTCAAGATGATTTGAGGACTTATGGCCAGTTTGGGCTAAGTCCAATTATGTTTGAAATATTGGCCCTCTGTTGGTCCATTGAAGGAGAGGCTTTGCCTCTAGAAACTTAGCCAATTGGGCTGAAGCTAGTGTTAAACACTAAAGACCAACAGTGTTGAACACTGGGACTAAGATTAGCAAGTTAGTGTTAAACACTAAAAGATAACTAGTGTTAAACACTAGCAACAGGGCTTTCAAATTAGTGTTAAACACTAAAGCAAATCAGTGTTAAACACTGGTAATCAGAGATTTCAAATTAGTGTTAAACACTAAAGCAAATCAATGTTAAACACTGGTAATCAGAGATTTCAAATTAGTGTTAAACACTAAAACAAATCAGTGTTAAACACTGGGAACAAAGTCTTCAGATTAGTGTTAAACACTAAGGAGGGAGGGGTCACGTGTGGACACGTGAGAGCGCCCTGATTTCTCTTATTTTATTCTGCGGATCAGTGTTTAACTCTTTTAATTCTGACGGCCATCACGTGTGAGCACGTGATGGAGGCCCCCGCTCTGGTCTGTTAGAATGCTCATTAGGGGTCACGTGGTGACACGTGAGGGCGCCCTAAATGTGGAGCCAGATCTCCTTTTGGTTTATCCTCAAACACTTTTGTTTTTATTTTAGAGCATCACGTGTTGGCACGTGATGGAGGCCCCCGCTCTGGTCTGTTAGAATGCTCATTAGGGGTCACGTGGTGACACGTGAGGGCGCCCTAAATGTGGAGCCAGATCTCCTTTTAGTTTATCCTCAAATCTGCGAATAAGTGTTAAACACTTTTGTTTTTATTTTAGAGCATCACGTGTTGGCACGCGATGGGGATCTGTGCGCCAATTGTTAAAGCATTTGCTGAGGGGTCACGTGATAACACGTGAGAGCGCACAAAGCTTTCATTTCCTTTGCTTTTTCCTTCTGCGTTTTGGGAGTCACGTGGGAGCACGTGAGGTGATAGTTTAAAGTTCTTTGCAGGGGATCTTTTCAAGGGTCACGTAGGGGCACATGACCCTAGTTCTTTTTATGAACAGAGATCTTTTAAGAATTGAATTCTTTGTAGGGTTAAATCCTAATTATGATTTTGGAGGAAATAAATTCCTATCGTGAAAGAATTAAATTCTTATTTAGGATGAAACCCTGATTTCTTTTCAAAGAAATTAAATTCTCAGATATGTAAAAGAATTAAATTCTTGATTAGGGTTAAACCCTAGTTTCATTTTAGGAGAATTAAATTCTCAAAACTCAATTCCCCTTCTAAGTTTAGGATCTGCATGGCAGGATCTCGACCCGATGAGAATTAAATTCTCAACCTATGGGGAGATGTGCTTCTGTAGATCTTCAACTAGAGGAAGAACTAAGTTCTTTTTTGTATAAGAGTTAAACTCTTGGATTTTGAGAATTAAATTCTCTGTTTGAAGTTTGATTCCCTTTCTTTTCTCACCTAGGGTTTTTTTTTTGCAGAGAATAAAATTCTCCTCTCTTTGCTTTTTTTTTTTCCTCTTGAGAATTAAATTCTCCACCCTCTGTTTTTCTCTCAAAAAAGTAGATCCCTTCTCTTCTTTTCTTGGCTCCTATTTATAGGAGAAGGAAAAGAATCAATTTGTTTAGCAAATCTCTCATTGAGAGATTTGATTTGTATGTTGAGAGATTTGATTTATATTTATCATTAATCTGGGCCTTTAGATTGTTAAGTGAATTTTATTCACCATTGGATTTTAAATCCAAAGATATCCCTTTGTTATCTCGGTTAGATTTAGGGGGGAAATCTTTCCAAGTCCAAGATTTTTCCATAAATTGGTGATTTTTAATCACCCTTGGATCTTTAATCCAACGGTCCCCATAATCTTTTTCCATTTGGAAAGATTTAGAAGCTTTTAGAATTTTAATTCTATTTCGAAAGATTTAAATGATCTTTTTTCAGAATTTAATTCTGTTGAACAGCAAGGCTTTTACAGCCAGTCACGTGTTGCCACGTGACCCCCAATTGAGTCCTTTTCTCAGTGTTTACTTACGCTTCAGTTGTAACCATCACGTGTCAACACATGACCATTGGTTACGTGTGAGCACGTGACACCTCATTGAGGTATTTCTTTCAGTTGTTTGTTTACGCTTCAGTTTTAACCATCACGTGTCAACACGTGACCATTGGTCACGTGTGAGCACGTGATTCCTGATTTTTAATCAGGGAACAGATTTTATAATTTAATTCTATTCATTATTTTAGAGGCCTTAAAAGACCATCACGTGTCTGCACGTGACCCATGGTCACGTGTGAGCACGTGATGGCCCATTGGGGTCTTTTCTGAGTTTATATTATATTTTTTAACTCCTCCAGCGGGTTCTTAAAAGTCCATCACGTGTGGACACGTAATTCCTCATAACTTTTGATCCCGGATGAATTACGAGGCCCATAATATATCAAATCAAAGGGTTTATCGAGCCGCTTTCGATACCATAAGAATTTATCTGTTTCTCATTCGGGAGTTTGTCAAAATACAGCCCGGAAGATACTGGTTCGCATTTCCTTAAGCATATCGCTGCCATTTGATACCTTGGACTCTTTTGCGCAGAAATTTTTGGCGGGAACAATCACTGTGCAGAGCAAAAACTCTTAAAAGCAATCAAAAGATAAACCGAGTGTGTAGCATATACCAGTTATTGCTAAAGGAGTCACTCCCGGTGAAGGGATCTCGGTACTTTTCTTATCGAATAAGGTGCAGGATATATCATATATACCGCTGTGCAAAGCAAGAACTGTAGCTACCTGTTTCATTTTGAAATTCGATTCTACAACATCTCAGGTTTCTTTTCTTTCATTAATCAGATTAATGAAGTCCCATCATTTAAATACCTAAACATCACAGATAAATACGACGTACACTTATGCCATCCGCATTCGCCTCGATGTCCCCTCGTGCACCGTTAGGTTAGGTAACTAACGGCAGAGAGGGGCAGGGCTAGCGTGGGTGTAAAACATAAGTAACGGCTATATAATATATCATATATACTATATACTGTATCTATCATAGAACATCACATGATCACATCACAGATATCGCAGCAGAAGAATCATATGAAATATTGGATATACTAGGACATCCGTGTTTTCAATATGAGCCAGTATAAAACACGGATTCCACGGTCGTGATGATTGGCCAAACCCACACCCCTAGACCCCTACGAGAGCGGCAAGCAACCCTACCAATTCTAGAGTTAGGAGACCCGGACTCGACTCCTCGAGTTGGTCTCCCACTGGACTCCAGAACCCGGTTACTTGTGCTCCCCTCCTTGGGTCTATCCTAGTGCGGAAAAGTAAATAATATACAAACGGTGACATCTTCCGCAACCTGGAAGTGCCCCAATAAAAGAATATTACATACAAGTTTTTACATGAATGAAAAAGGAAAACACTCATCTCACAAAAAAACCCCGGCTATTCAAACACGACGATCCAATATAACATATCCAGCAACACATAACATCACATGTCATCAACGTAAGTAAATATGCCCATACCAATTGTCGTTGATATATAACAACGAAACCGGCGATATCACATATTACACTTACGGTCACAGAAAAGAAAGTGTAAAACTACAACAGTTGGAATCCGCAATCTTCTAAGACATCGCATGCCTGACCAAATGAATTTCTTAGACATCGCATGCCTAACAATTATAAACCCCGCATTTTAGTCTCATTATCGAAAACTCTTTTCAATGTCAAGTCGGGCAATTCAGCAAGATTCCCGACATCCTGATCGAATGCTCGTCGCAAACTTCAGTAGACGGCCGCACCCCCGATACTGTCGACGAAGTGCACCAAGGCGGAACAATGGTACCACGAGCACCCGAACGGATGCTTTCGGCGACGGGGTTCTCCTACAGTCACTTGGTCGGGGCTAGGGGGTGTAGCTGTCTATAAAGTTTACCGGCGAGTATCCGCATACGCTACGTGATTGCGACGGACTTTTGATCACATCAAAATTCCGTGGCAACCGATCAAGTGAGACTAAACTGCTATGTTTATAACATTCATTCAGTTATCTCATAACTACTTATGAATTCCAAATGTTGTATCACATTCCGGATAAATAGAAAATGTCAAACTTTCCGATCGAACAATCGAACACCCAAGTTTTCCCGAAACAGATCAACACATGAAACAAGTTTAAAAACATCCAGTTCATGCCTCAGTACCAACGGTCCAGCCGTAGAAGGGTCAAGCCAACGCCTCACATGTGGCACGTCGTACTGCCCCAAACCCGAAGGTTCAAAGGGCAGTTCAAGACGGTCACATAATCGAGTTAAGGTTTGTTGTCTTCTAGAGGGACCATCGCATTACTTGCACTACTTAGAACGTCATTAAACTACGGAAAAGTCCAACAATTGGAAATTTCCCGGCAGGGGAAAAAGTGGGTATTTATATCCGGTCGAACTTTTTAAAATATTCAAAAATTATCCGGAAAACACATAGGCAAAATTAGACAATCCGATCGAATAATCGAATCCCCAAAACAACCCCAGAAAAACTCAACTGTTGAGTAAAAAATAAAAATTTCCAGAAGACTCAGCACTTCAAGACAAGAATTACTGTGCAAGCCACGTGGTCTAACTCACCAAAATGGCCGCGGAACCGCCGCTAAACCAAGGGTGGGGTCGCGGTTCCGCGGCACTTTGGTCGAGTTAGCACCACGTGCTTCACAGTAACTCATAGAATTCCCTGCTGAATTTTTTGGGCATTTTTAATCTGGAAAAAACCCAGTTTTTGAAAAAATTCCAGAGAGCATTTTGGAGTTAGGGTTTCGGTTCGATCGGACTTCTAACTCCGTCTACGCATCGCCTAAGGCTCTAGCTAGGCTCTGATACCACTGTATAGTTCCTGGGCACACTAAGGAGGTCTTACAAGGCATCAACCATGCCAATTTCAAATTTTACGGTGCCGAGAAACCCTAGACTAGATCGTTAACTAGAATTTTAGGCGAAACTAGAAGCTAGTTAACAACTTAACTAAAGGGTAAACGGAAATACAACCTTTGTAGATCCGGTCCGCCACCTCCATGGCTCCGCGATGAACTCTCCTCGCTGCGATCATCGGATCCCGGTCTCTAGCGTCGGCTTCATCGGAGAAATGGGCGGGCTAGGTCGTCGACTTCGATGCCGAAGATGATTTACGTCGAGGCAACACAAGATCAAGCTCCAACTTCACCAAGTCAAGAAACTTGTGAAGAAAATACCCTATACTACTTGGCAAGTGGTAGAGGATGAAGAAATAGGAAGTGGGTTCACTTTAGAATTGGATTTCTCACTCTTTTTCACTAGTTGCCATTGATGGAGGCAAGCTTTCTTCATATTGAAGATGAAGAAGAAGAAGAAAGAATATGAACTCTCCCAGGAGTAACAATTACTCGCAGTGGGTATCGGGATCCAACTATCTCATAGAAGGTATGCAATCTCATTGCAAATTTCAACACTTGAAATTCCCGATAATTTTGCCCCGAACGATCTATGACCTTGACAAGGTCAACAAACCATAGACCGCAAGTCAAGTTCAACCCGTCATTTCTTGATTGAATCAAACCCATATGGGATCATCCATCGCCCATCTGTATGGGTCGAGAAGGTATACGCTAGTCTACTCTGGTATATCGATGCCCCGTCTCGATACACCCACGACTAGGGACCTTGAAGGATGTACTTATGGACTACCATGTCCCCACTAGTATGATCTGCATCATAGTCCAGGTAGTCAAGTACACATCCTAAGGGCTTTACCAACATGTAACA
Organism: Agapanthus africanus; assembly: GCA_030015575.1. Lineage (NCBI taxonomy): Eukaryota > Viridiplantae > Streptophyta > Magnoliopsida > Asparagales > Amaryllidaceae > Agapanthus > Agapanthus africanus. The sequence continues at coordinate 314,819,281 of JASDDO010000004.1, forward strand.
GAGAGACAATTAGTATACACGTTAAGGTAAAGAGTAACCAGATAGCATACTATCATGTCGAGCAAGAAAGTCCTCCCTATATATGTCCCAGCATCCACTACAATATACATCCTATGTACAGTAATGGCCTCTAGGGCATACATATAACTAACAATATCGATGCCCCATCTCGATACACCCACGACTAGGAATAATTTAAGGATGAACTTATGGACTACCATGGCCTTACTAGTATGATCTGCATCATAATCCTGATAGTCAAGTCCACATCCTAAGGGCTTTACCAACATGTAATAGAGAGACAGTATAAAGATACTAGTATACATGTTAAGATAAAGAGCAACAAGATAGCATACTATCATGTCGAGCAAGAAAGTCCTCTCTATACATGTCCAAGTATCCACTATAATATACATCATATGTACAATAATGGCCTCTAGGGCATTCATATAACTAACAGCCTCCGCCTCCACCTTCTCGAGCTCTTTTCCCCCGGCCGGTCTTAGGCAGCGAGGTGAATTTATTTAATTTGAAATTGAATTTTCTTTAGTTATGTTTTTTATATCTATAAATTAATTAGGAATTTAATTTATAATTTTGTTGTTTTTGGTGTTATTGTATTTGATTTTAGGGTTAGGGTTATAGGGCCAGGTTAATTAAGGGTTAATTTGGGTTATATGGTGATGATTAGGGTTAGGGTTAGGCTTAATTAGATTAATTTAGGTTAATTTTGGTTTGGGTTAAGGTTAATTTTGGTTTGGGTTAAAGTTAATTTGGGTTAATTAAGGTTAGGGTTAGGGTTAATTTGGGTTAATTAGGTAAAATAGGGTTGTTGATGATTTGGATTAGGGCTAGGGTTAATTAGATTAATTGGGGTTAATTTTGGTTTGGGTTAGGGTTAATTAGGGTTAGGGTTAATTAGGTAAAATAGTGTTGGTGATGATTAGGGTTAGAGTTAGGGTTACCACCCTGGCCCCACTAGTATGATCTCATCATAGTCATGGTAGTCAAGTACATATCCTAAGGGATTTATCAACATGTAAGAGACAGACAGTTTAAATACCAGTTTACATATTAAGATAAAGGTAACCTGATAGCATACTATCATGTCGAGCTAGAAAGTCCTCTATATATATGTCCAAGCATCCACTATATCAACAATAATGGCCTCTAGGGCATACATATTCCTAACAATCTCCCACTTGCACTATGGCCAGTTGTTGTAGTATCTCATACCCAACATCCCTAAAGTCTTTCGAATAGCATCTGGGAGATGGCCTCGGTGAGTGGATCCGCTGTGTTATCCTCTGTGTCAACTCTCCTAACCTCGATCTCCTGGAGATCAACTATCTCCCTGATCAAGTGATACTGTCTAAGAATATGTCTGGATCGCTGACGGGACCGGGCTTCCTAGGCCAAAGCCACAACTCCATTGTCATCACAATACACAGGTATTGGATGCTCAATGGTAGGAACCAAGTTCATCACATGAACTTTTTCAACCAGACAACCTCTTTGGCAGCATCGTTGGTAGCGATGTAATTAGCTTCTATCAACGAGTCTGCTACGGTATATAGCTTGGAACCCTTCCAACATACCGTCCCTCCACTGACGGGGAAGACAAAACCCGAGACCGACTTTCAGTCGTCCTTATCACTCTGGAAGCTCGAATCGGTAAAGGACTCCATCTGGAGTTCACCGTTACCATACACCAAGAACATCTCTTTAGTCCTTCTCAAGCACTTAAGAATGTTCTTCAGTTGTCCAGTGGTTTTCCCAAAGATCTTTTCGATACTTATTCACTGCACCTAGTGAGTAAACTCCATCTGGTATAGTACATAACATCGCATACATGATTGACCCGTCTGCCAAAGCATAGGGTATTACTTGTATGCGAGCCCTCTCCAAATCAGTCTCGAGAGACATCTCTTTGGAGAGAGTGATTCATGAACAAGCGGGTACATTACCACGCTTAGAATCATCCATACTAAACCCCTTTAGCATGGTGTCTATGTACCTGGATTAGGACAATCCCAAATTCATTTATATCTATCTCTATAGATCTATATCCCCAGGATATAGGAGACATTAGTTAGATCTTTCATGGAGAACCTGTGTGATAAGAGGTGCTTGACCGAGGGTACCATAGGAACATCGTTTCCTATCAAGAGTATATCATCCACGTAACATACGAGGAAGAAAACTATACTCTCTACAACCTTTTTATTTATACATGGTTCATCTACCTTTTTGATGAAGTCAAACTCTTTGACAGCTTCATTAAAACAGATGTTCCGTCTCCGCGATGCCTGCTTTAACCCGTAGATGGATTTAAGCAGCTTGCACATGCTTCCGCTGCTTCCACCGTCTATGAACCCTTATGGCAGTGTCATATACACGCTCTCTTCTAAATCACCATTTAGAAAAAAGGTTTTGACGTGCAGTCTGCCAGATATCGTAGTCACGGTATGCAGCAATGGCAAGTAGGATCCTTATGGACTTAAGCTTAGCGCCAAGTCTAGTTTGAAAGTCTCAACTTTTCCATCTATACCAAATTATCTTTCTCAAAGATTCTCTTGCTCTCGATGGGTTTTACCCCTTCAGGAACAACATCCAAAGTTAATACTTTGTTGGTGTACATGGATTCCATCTCAGATCGCATAGCATCTGTTGGTTTTACCTAGCACCTCATCAAGGGTTTAGAAGCATCACATATGCCAAAATCAAATTTTGAAGGTGCTAAGTGAACTTGACAAGAATCATGACAAGAAATTTAGGGTTTCTTTCAACTAAGCATCACATGCAAATGAAAAAACTATCACTAAGGGTAGAGATTACAACCTTTGTGGACCTCCCTTGGTGACTCTTTGGCACTATGAGAGTTTGGAACGGATCGATGAAAGCCTTCCTTGTCCACGAAGATCCACCCGAAGTCCCTTTGCCCAAAGCTCCTTGCTTTACTTGATATGTGAATGAAGTAGAGCAAACACCCAACACAAATGGGCTAGATGTGTATAGTATGATGATGTGGTTTGTATTCTATAATCAAAACCATTTCTTTTTATCAACTTCACTCAAAGAAAATTTCAAGAGAGGAAGAAGAAGATGATGGCTAAGCTTGAGCTCAAAGGATAATGATATGAATGAATAATTGAGATGAGAAAGAATAATCTATATTAATCCTTCTCACTTCAACCATGGTTAGTAATTATCTAGATCTTTATCAATGAGTTAATAAATCAAAAGGATAATTAACTCAAGGTTAAAAAGTAGTTGAAGTATGGTTAAAGATGATAAACATTAACCATGTGTGAATTATCCTTTCCTTTAATTCAAAATGATAAATAAATAAATAATTACTACAATATGAGTCTTGCATTGCTACCCAATTTGTATCAACAACCATGATACAATGTATGTATGTATGTGTCCATGCACATCATCATGTGCATACATGCATGCATACAAAAATAGAAAAAGGGTTTAATTAAAGAATTAATCTAAAACTCATTTGTTAAATTAACACTTGATTTTGCAAACCGATCGTATCACATATGACCCGACCAATAGAAAATGCCCGATTAATATACGGCATCACATATCCACATTTAATCGGGTCCCCGCGCATAACTCATATGCACACCACATCTTTTCGCCTGAGCCAGGAAACTTCATTGTAGGACTCTAAGACTCGTCAATACGCCGGCAGTAGGTGATGATCATATCAAATACCTACAAGCCGCAAGCGGTAAGCTAAACGTAACGGCCACCCGGGTATTGAGCGATCAGAAGAAAACCAGCGAAGCTGTCAAAACTCCCGTCGAGCCAACTGGCAACACTTACCGTACAGTCCGGTCTCCTCGTCAGATATGTTGCATATCGAGTTTAGGGATGGAATCGTCGACCCCAATAACTCAATAAGTCATGCTGGTGTATGGCTCATAACAGATCGAGAAACTATCGATAACGCTTATCAGTAAATCTCAGTAGCCCTGGCCAGGAACTTCCTGTTATAGCCAATCGAGCATAGCACAACATCAACTCCCAATACCGGGAGAGACGAAACCCCTCCTATCGCTCATCGCCTCCATGTGCCTCGGGACTGTATCCAAAGTCCACCTATTTGCACGACTCAGTAAAGCCGTGGTAGGGTGGATATCAAAGTACAGTGGGAGGACACACAAGACTCTATGACGATCTTGGGTCTACAGTCTAACCTGTACCAGTGTCACCTGAGAACTGCTATCCGACGATAGATATAATGCCATATAGGAGTTCTATGTGAGTCCGTTCAGTATACCAGTCTCCACTGAGCACCCGCATACAATCTTTGGTGTCACCTCACCAGATGGATATAGGATCATCCATCGCCCATCATATGGGACAAGAATAGTATAAGCTAGTCTACTCTGGAATGTTGATGCCCCGTCTCGATACACCCACGACTAGGAACAGTTCAAGGATATGCTTATAAACTACACATGCCTCACTAGTATGATCCGCATCATAGTCACTGTAGTCAAGCAAATATCCTGAGGGCTTTATCAATATATGCAAATGAATAAAAGCATGATCAAATCAACATGTCAAGATAAAGTAAACTAGATAGTATACTATCATGTTGAGCGAGAAAGTCATTTAAATCCATATATATATATGTCTAAGCATCCACTATACATATAATGGCCTCTAGGGCATACATATATCTAACAATCTCCCACTTGCACTAAGGCCAGTTATTGGCGTATCTCATGTAAGTCTACGCTAGCGTGCCGGCCGTCTTTCAAACGCTAAATGCGGAACAAAAACTTTTATGACTGGCGCTATCGCATACTTTAACCCGGATCTGCCATTATTGCTAAACTAACAAACTACAAAGTAGGTAGAAATGTTATAACGAACGATCCGAGTCCTTCGGTCTTTAACCATCATCCCACGCTTTGTTGCGGCTGCTCCGATCTCGCTCGATCTTCGGTCTCCTCGTCCAGGTGGCACCACATCTACGGATCTTTAAACAGGCTCCCGCCTCTGAACCTAGGCAACTCGGTCATCAAGTTTGCTAAAAGAAATGACCAAGATTGATATAGAGAATGAGTAGAACACTTGGTCTCGTTACATCCAAAACCATGGATGAACGGTTAATGAAGTTGCCTTTGAAACTTTGATAGAAAAATGAGCTATGAAAATATGAACCAAATCACTCTCTCATTTTAACAACCATATCCTTTTTTCTAAAATCATCATCATCTCATATGAAGGGGCCGGCCACTTTGAAGAGGGGGGTGAGTGTAGGAGAAGGGGAAGGTGACCATAACATTAAAGAAGAGAATGAGTCATTAAAACACCTTGCATAAATAATCAATGCATACAATGAATCATAATAACACATCATCAAATCATTTAATGCAACCTATGAATCACTAATCCTAGTCACAACTTCTTGAAGCTTCCACACTCATCACCCTCATGACTCACCCAAGTGAAGAAAAGATAAATCCGCATTTAACCGAATGTTAAAGCGGGTGATAGAAAACTGGCAACTTCCAAAAGTGATCCCGAAACGAATTTCAGGATAACCCCGTAATAGTATAAACATACCCGCATTTGTATTACGACCGAATACAAATGCAACTGAGACAAAAATATTATATCTACACAGTATAATACTCGGATCTGGCTTAAACCAAAGCCCACCAGTATTATCTGCCCGAAATATGACACGTGCGTAAACGCGCGTGCATTTTCCAAACCCTGCCATAAAACCATACGGGCTCTACAACGTTTCGCCCGAACTTGGGAAACTATCTGTGGGGGGCTCTAATGACTTGTCTGTACCCTGGCAGTGGGTTTAACCACAAGCCGTCAGCGACACTAGCTGTGCGTAACGGCTGCCCATGTACTGACCTCAAGGGAAGCCGATGAGCGAACTCATCCAGGAACCCTTCTGAGTCTAACAGTGACAATATACATATAGTCCGTTACGTTCGTCTATGAGTATCGCATATCGGCCTAGGGGGCTGGTAACGTCAGACCCCCAATAGCGGTATAAGTCGTGTCGGAGTGTAGCCCAGAACACCCTGAGATACTACTGGAGTACCTACCAGTAAATCTCCTGCCTCGACCGAGGGCTTTGTGTAATGGCTCTCCTAGACACAGCGCGATCTCACCCCCAATACCGGGAGAGATGAATCCCCTGCCGATCCGCTCACTTGACTCCATGTGGCTCGGGACTGTACCCAAAAAATACATGTTTGCACGACTCCTTTGAGCCGTGGTAGGGTTGAAATCAAAGCACAGTGGGAACTCACACGAGACAAATGATGACCTCAGGTCGATGAACTAACCTGTACACATGTCACCAGGGAACTGCTATCTGACGATAGGTATAATACCAACTAGCAGGTTCCCGGCGAGTCCTGTCCGGTGTACTCATAACCCAATGAGCACCAGTATACATCTTAGGTGATCCAACTAACACCAGTGGCTTGTGAGACCGGCCACCGCACCTCGTCGGGGTCTCGACTGTATACACTAGTCTACTCCGGAGTATCGATGCCCTGTCTCGAAACTCTCATGACTAGGGATCACAATTTAGGATATGCTTATAGACCACCCAACTCTCACGTATATGATCGCCATCATACTGTTGGTAGTCAAGCAAGATCTTAAGGGCTCTATCAACGTGTAACAGTAATCAGTCACCTGAACCTGTACACGACTGATAAAGGTAAACCGGATAGCATACTATCATCTCGAGTAAGACTGTGCTACCGATATATGTCCTCCTCAATCATTGCAATCACGTGCCTGCGATCCAATAATTGACTTTGAGGGCACAATATCCAACAATCTCCCACTTGCACTTAAGGCTAATTATTGCGATGTCGCATACTCACAGCCCGTGTGATACCGAACATCCAACTCCTCTACTAATCAGTTTCACAAAGCCCGTTTGTAAAACTATTGTGTTCGAGAAATAGCCTCAGTGTGTGGATCCGCCCTGATGTTTCTTTTTATGTCTCTCTTAATCTCAAGTTCGCGGAGAAAGTCATCTCCCGAATTGAGTAATACCTGTCTTAGAATATGTCTGGATATCTGATGGGACCTAGTTCATAAATGAACTCCAAATTCAAACTTCTTAGACTATATCCACAACTGAAACGAATCAGTGTCCGGCACTATGCCTCCCACAGTATCCTCTTGGACCACCTGTCCATAATACTGTCCCTCATCAGAGGAAAAACTATAACTCTGACAATCACTCTGTCATCCATGTCACCTTTGAAGCCAGGAATGATAACCGTCTCCCGAAGGAGGCTGCCGTCATCAAATCCGCAGAACATTCACTTATGTTCTAAAACCGCTTCCTTATGTTTCTCCAGGATTGGATTAATATAAACTTATCGCATCTAGTGCAAAAACAACATCTGGTGTGGTACTTGACATCTCACGATTGACTCAATTGCCTAAGCAAGTGATATGCCAATCATGCACATCCCTCTCCCCTTTAGTCTATAAGACACCTTTAGAGAGGGTGACTCCATTACCTGCAGGTACACCACCATGCCAGGAGTCATCTTTTCTAAATACCTTTAGAATACTGTTAAACTACCCATATTGGGAAACTACCCAAATCTAGATCTAAAACCATAGATCTAGTAACCAGAATGTCTGATATTATATCCATATCCTTTGTAGAGAAACAACTGTGTGACGACCACAGTATAACCGATCGTAGTATATGAATTTTACTTCCTGCTTTGTGTATGTCATCCAAATACCAGGACATCACACCCTACTACCTTCTCAATAGATCCATCCCTTAGTTTGATGAAGTCAAACCCATGACTGTCACATCAAAAATAGATGATCTATCTTCGCTATATCTGCTCAAGTCTATAAATAGACATAAGCTACTTGCCCACTATGCTTCCGCTGTTCCTACTGACCACAACAACCCTCTGGCAGAATAATATACACGTGCACTTCTAAAGCTAGTTTAGAACGACGCTATACTTAACCTCCTGCCGGGCCTCATAGCCTGGAACAACAGTAGTGTCAAGTCTGGGTAAACAAGAACCTCCCTGTCACCGTCCTTGAGGCTACCGGAGTACCTCTCGGGTGTCTGAGGTTACCCACCATATCTGCGGAGTGGCTTATGGAATGTCAAACCTGATTAAATATATAGATCCTATTAAATTTTCCGTAATCGTTTGCGGTTCTGGAATCACTTTCAGTTCTACCATACTCCCACTACTGTTTTCTGAAAAAATCCATTTTACTAAAACTGTGGCGAGTCAAGAACAATATCACTATTGATCTTCCAGATGGTAGAAAGTCAACCCTCGTCAAAGCCAGGGTCAACCCACAAACTGCCATTACAGAAACGTGCCTTGAGTTATCCAGAGTCTGGTTTTAAGCATAAGCCGGACAGCTCACCGTACCTTAACATCGTTAAGATATGAACCATTCTATATCCAATATAGAAACTTTGGCACTTATTTAATTAGAACCAGATTCTAATCATGCAGCTGTCTCCAGTGCATATCAACTTAATGGAAAGAGGCTAATCAGCATTACTCAACTTAGGAATACATCAAATTATGAGTAACCTGAAAGAGAAACAAGTTTCTCAAAACCATTACTATCATCTGAATACCACTCACAAGTATCTACATCTTCGATCTCTTTGAAGAATCCCGATACTTGCGATACCTGGTTCTCTACTTTATTCTTATACCCACAACTTCTCAAAACTTAGACATTATATTTCTACGAAACACTTGTCTAAAAACTAGAGAAGTCATAAGTAAACAGAACATAGTACGAGGACCAACCCCTTTGTCCTGATGGATAGTGGACAACATACAATCTCTGTATAACTCCGCTGAGTTTAATAACTCAAAACCTGTGCGTCGTAGACTGTACCCAGGCGATTTTCTCAAATATCACCAATTACAACGAATTCCGATATAATGAGGATGATTACCTAATTCCCAATAACTTACTCCCACTCATCATCTGTAAAACCATACAGATATGAGAATGAAACCTCGTAAATACATACCCTGGAGTAAGTATCTAATCGGGAAAACAGTTTTCCTTTAACAATGCACTGAAACATGAAAATGTTTCGTAGGGGTATCCTAGTATTCATAGTAATGCCTCTTCCATAATCAAATCCATGACTTTAACCGTATATTTCATTTCCATCTCTCCAAATCCCTTTATTTGTCTTTATTCATTACCTTCTATACACCATCGTTAGGCTAAATGGTTTTCTTCCTTCCCTACCGTTCGGTACCAGCCTATGGTTTGGAAGAAGACTATCCAGTAAGCATAATAGGTGTACTCTCCTAATCCTAGGAGTACTCGCAACTTGAGAGAAGGTGATGATAAAAGACAACTGAATAATACCTTATTCTAACAAAGGTGAAATAGGAGTGGCGATGAAGTACGCGGTTTGGTCGTGAATGATAGCAGTCGCAATTTACTTTGCCCTCTTTCTTATCCCTTTATTTTGTCTTTAGTTATTACCTTCCGTACACCCTACTTAGGCTAATTGGTTTTCTTCATTCCCTACCTTTCGGCACCTGCCTATGGTTTGGAAGAAGACTATCCAATAAGCGTAATGGGTGTACTCTCCTAAACTAATGAGCCCTCGCAACCTGAGAGAATGTGATAATAAAAGACATCTGAATAAACCAATTCTATTTCTCCTGAACCTTGATCCATCCTCGAAGAAGTCCCTTCGAGTTCGTATATAACCATACGATGGATCTATCCAATTGAAGTGAATGTCCGTAGTAATACGAGGTGTTCTGAGAAATGCAAAGGGTAAAAGAAGGAGTGGCAATGACTTATGCAACTTAGACAATCCATAAGCCAGTATTTTAAGAAGGTTCGGTCAATTTGGTCACTGAGTCATAGTTTAGGGTTGGTCAAAGGTTGCTGCCAAAGAGAGAGAGAAAAAAAACACTCCGCGTGCACTCTAACCTAGATCAGAATGGTTATCATTTATCTAATCAGGAAACCTCCCACTGTACTGTCAAATTCTCCTCCAAACCTAAAAGAAGAATCAATCGGGATCACCCGAAGAGTAAACCAACTCATCAGTGGGAATCGGGATCCAACTCTAATCGCATGATAACGTGACGGAATCCACTCATGTTATCACACTCCAGAAAGTATGCGCATACTTGGCAAGTTTCAGTTTCTTTAGAAACCCCCGATAAGATTTTTGCCCTATGCTCTTATGACCTTGGCGTTGGTCAAAATGTCATAAGTCACATGCCAAGTTCTACCCATCATTATCTTGTCAATTTGAACCCATCCGCACATGCCCTTGACGTTGGCCAAATGGCAGAACGACTGTCCCAAACCAACTCATCTATCTATGCAACAAATGAATACCCAGCAGCTACCAAACACTATGCCTTGGCGTTAGTCAAAATACATAGCTTAAATACTACTGAATACCTAAAAGAAATGACGGAGGGCTACGGCTGGTTTTTGGCGAAAATCCTTTAATGTAATGAACTTGATATCGCTGAAGGAACCTGATAGTTTTTTATAAAAATATAGTGGCGAAAACCTTTTGCTAAAAAGGTCACTCCCGGTGAAGGGATCTAGGCTCTTTCCTCATGGAATGAGGTACAGGATATTCCAACCAAATACCACTATGGAAAGCAACTTGTAATCGACTATAGTGAAGTTATTACCCTGACGCAAACTTTTGCTCAAGGGGTCACTCCCGGTGAAAGGATATCGGCCCTTGCCTCGTCGAATGAGGTGTACGATATTCCAACCGAATACCGCTATGCAAAACAAAAGGAAACGTCTTTGTAATAACACTTTTTAAAACTGTTCTAACAACTCCAAACAGGTTTGTTTTCCTTTGCATTGATCAGAATCAACGCAGTCCCATCATTTAATCACACCAGAAAAGAACGAAAATAAAATGTACGTATATGCCATCCGCATTCGTCACTGGGTCCCGTCATCACCCGTTAAGTTACTTAACTAACGATAGAGCGGGGACTGGACTAGCGCGGGAGTAAAACATATACACCATCTACTAGTATATATACCTTTATACAATAATCGCTCCAGGCGTGATAATATGCAACATTACAGAAAAGTAATAAGCATCTCAGAACAATACAGATAATCTGGGATCCTCGGGTTTCACAGGGCTGCAACTGAAACCCGACATTCCCCTGGTCGTGTTGATAGCCTGTGCAATGAAACCTAGACCCCTACGGGTGCGGCAAGTTACCCGCCAAAACCTGAAGCGAGGCAACCCCTTACAGCATAGTGAATGGACCACCCTGTACTTCACGGAATCCGGTAACTTGAGCACCCCTCCTTGGGTCAACCTGTACCCTCTACGAGTGCGGCGAATAGTCTGCCAATTCTAGAGTGAGGCCCCTCTGCCTCTCAAAGCCATGAGATGCGGACCGATTGCCCTCCAGACCCGGCTATCCGTGCACTCCGTGGCAGGGTAAACCTAGTACATAAATGAAAAATATGTACAACGGGTACATCGACCTCAGCCCGGTCGTGCCCCAAAAGAATATTATACAAACAGGCAGAGACGGCAGTCCACATTTTGGACGCTCGCCCCGCAATATCAAATGTACAAATAAATCCAAACTGCACTATTATTGCACACTGCTATCCACCATGACAAATCCGTAACATCACAGCACAACACAGAACATCAACGCGAATGTCACGTTCGCAAACCCGTCTAAAAGGACTATAGCAATTAGACGCAATTTACCACTCGAATGACATTCTCGGTCGGAGATATAATGTAAGTACTGCAAACTAACACGTATAAATTTCGATTGACAAAACTTCCCGAAGTGGGCCCCACAAACATCTGCTGTACAGTAACAAAATATGGGCCCAAAAGAAATATTCCAGAAACCATAATTAACCATGAAGAACACACTGTAGAAATTTGGCTCACTGTTCTCACAAACTCGTAGCGGATCCACGGCCAAACCCTGTTTGGGCCGCGGATCCGCCGCCGTACTGTAGGATCACGTGACCAAATTTCACCAGTTTTCTTATAAAAGCCTGCACAATTTTCTATGATGCTCAAAATGATTTTTAGACCAGATTTAAAATCGACAGAAACTTTGTAAAGAAAATTGTAGCTTTCGAAATTCCGTTCGATCGATGTTTTAAACGCATTAGCACAAGTTTGTAAAGCTTAATAGCGTGGCTCTGATACCACTGTAAGTCTACGCTAGCGCCCCGGCCGTCTTTCAAACGCTAAATGCGGAACAAAAACTTTTATAGCTGGCGCTATCGCATACTTTAACCTGGATCTGTCATTATTGCTAAACTAACAAACTACAAAGTGGGTAGAAATGTTATACCGAACGATCCGAGTCCTTCAGTCTTTAACCATCATCCCACGCTTTGTTGCGGCTGCTCCGATCTCGCTCGATCTCCGGTCTCCTCGTCCAGGTGGCACCACATCTACGGATCTTTAAACGGGCTCCCGCCTCTGAACCTAGGCAACTCGGTCATCAAATTTACTAAAAGAGATGACCAGGATTGATGTAGAGAATGAGTTGAACACTTTGTCTCGTTACATCCAAAACCATGGATGAACGGTTAATGAAGTTGCCTTTGAAACTTAGATAGAAAAATGAGCTATGAAAATATGAACCAAATCACTCTCTCATTTTAACAACCATATCTTTTTTTCTAAAATCATCATCATATCACATGAAGGGGCCGGCCACTATGAAGAGGGGGGTGAGTGTAGGAGAAGGGGAAGGTGACCATAACATTAAAGAAGAGAATGAGTCATTAAAACACCTTGCATAAATAATCAATGCATACAATGAATCATAATAACACATCATCAAATCATTTAATGCAACCTATGAATCACTAATCCTAGTCACAACTTCTAGAAGCTTCCACACTCATCACCCCCATGACTCACCCAAGTGAAGAAAAGATAAATTCGCATTTAACCGAAAGTTAAAGCGGGTGATAGAAAACTGGCAACTTCCAAAAGTGATCCCGAAATGAATTTCAGGATAACCCCGTAACAGTATAAACATACCCGCATTTGTATTACGACCGAATACAAATACAACTGAGACAAAGATATTATATCTACACAGTATAATACTCGGATCCGGTTTAAACCAAAGCTCATCAGTATTATCTGCCCGAAATATGACATGTGCGTAAACGCACGTGCATTTTCCGAACCCTGCCATAAAACCATACGGCCTCTACAACGTTTCTCCCGAACTTGGGAAACTATCTGTAGGGGACTCTAATGACTCGTCAGTACTCTGGCAGTGGGTTTAACCATAAGCCGTCAGCGGCACTAGCTGTGCGTAACGGCTGCCCATGTACTGACCTCAAGGGAAGCCGATGAGCGAACTCATCCAGGAACCCTACCGAGCCTAACAGTGACAATATACATACAGTCCGGTCCGTTCGTCTATGAGTATCGCATATCGGCCTATGGGGCTGGTAACGTCAGACCCCCAATAGCGGTATAAGTCGTGTCGGAGTATAGCCCAGAACACCTTTAGATACTACTGCAGTACCTACCAGTAAATCTCCTGCCTCGGCCGAGGGCTTTGTGTAATGGCTCTCCTAGACATAGCGCGATCTCACCCCCAATACTGGGAGAGGCGAATCCCCTGCCGATCCGCTCACTTGCCTCCATGTGGCTCGGGACTGTACCCAAAAAATACCTGTTTGCACGACTCCTTTGAGCCGTGGTAGGGTAGAAATCAAAGCACAGTGGGAACTCACACGAGAAAAATGATGACCTCAGGTCGATGAACTAACCTGTACACATGTCACCAGGGAACTGCTATCTGACGATAGGTATAATACCAACTAGCAGATTCCTGGCGAGTCCTGTCCGGTGTACTCATAACCCAATGAGTACCAGTATACATCTTAGGTGATCCAACTAACACCAGTGGCTTGTGAGACCGGCCACCGTCCCTCGTCGGGGTCTCGACTGTATACACTAGTCTACTGCGGAGTATCGATGCCCTGTTTCGAAACTCTCATGACTAGGTACCACAATTAAGGATATGCTTATAGACCACCCAACTCTCACGTATATGATCGCCATCATACTATTAGTAGTCAAGCAAGATCCTAAGGGCTCTATCAACGTGTAACAGTGATCAGTCACATGAACCTGTACACGACTGATAAAGTTAAACCAGATAGCATACTATCATCTCGAGTAAGACTGTGCTACCGGTATATGTCCTCCTCAATCATTGCAATCACGTGCCTGCGATCCAATAATTGACTTTGAGGGCACAATATCCAACATCTCATACCCAACATCTCAAAAAGTCGCTCATGCTGCGGCTGTGGAAGGGCCTTGGTGAGTGGATCCGCTGTGTTATCCTTTGTATCTACTCTATGAATCTCGATCTCCTGGCGATCTACTATCTCCCGGATCAAATGATATCGCCTTAGGATGTGTCTGGATTTCTGATGGGACCTCGGTTCTTTGGCTAACGCCATAGCTCCATTATTATCATAATACAATGGTATTGGATCAACAATGGTTGGAACTACTACTAGTTCCGCGATGAACTTCCTCATCCAGACGGCTTCCTTGGCTGCATCATTTGCAGCAATATACTCAGCTTCCATTGTAGAGTCTGTAACGGTATCCTGTTTGGAACTCTTCCAACTAACCGCCCCTCCGTTGAGGGTAAATACAAACCCTGAGATAAATTTGCTGTCATCCTTATCACTTTGGAAGCTGGAATCGGTAAAGGCCACCATCTGGAGATCCCCATTACCATACACCAAGAACAATTCTTTAGTCCTTCGCAAGTATTTAAGAATGTTCTTCACTGCTATCCAATGTTTCTCCCCTGGGTTGGATTGATACCTGCTTACTACAGCTAGTGCATAAGCTACATCAGGGCGAGTACATAACATCGCATACATTATAGATCCTACGGCTGAAGCGTAGGGTATAATGCTCATGCGAGCTCTCTCTTCATCAGTCTTCAGATAGAAGTCTTTGGAGAGAGTGATTCCATGACAAGCTTCTTAGGTGCTACAGCTTCTCAGCTTTCACACTGTTCGGGAGGACGGGTTTTCAACACTTATTCACTCGAAACCAGGAAGATTCGACGATAGCGGTTCTAAGAGTAATAGCGACTCTGCTATTACGGTTTGTTCTTACGAAAGGGAGGCACACTGAGCAAGTACGAGAAATTGGCCCCTCTCCGCTTTCTTAAAAAAAAGCAAGGCACCACGCTTGGAATCTTCCATACTAAACCTTTTTAGGATGGTGTCTATGTACTTTGATTGGGACAATCCCAATAACCTCTTGGATCTATCTTTATAGATCCTTATGCCTAAAATGCATGAGGCATCACCCAGGTCCTTCATGGAGAACCTTTGTGATAAGAATAGTTTGACCGATTGTAGCATAGGAATATCATTTTCTATCAGGAGAATGTCATCTACGTACAATACGAGAAATGTGACAGTACTCCCTACAATCTTCTTATAAATGCATGGTTCTTCTATATTTTTGATAAAATCAAACTCTTTGATTGTATCACCAAAGCAGATGTTCCAGCTCCGTGAGGCCTGCTTTAATCCATAAATGGATTTAAGCAATCTACATGCTTTCCTGCTGCTCTCACAGTCAATGAAACCCTCTGGCTGATCCATAAAAACCCATTCTTCTAAATCACCATTTAGAAATGCAGTTTTAACATCCATCTGCCAGGTTTCATAATCATAGTGAGCAGCAATAGCAAGTAGGATCCTAATGGATTTAAGCATTGCTACAGGAGAGAAAGTTTCATCATAGTCCAATCATGGTCTTTGACGAAAACCTTTCGCTACTAGCCTTGCTTTAAAGGTCTCTACCTATCCATCTATACCAATCTTTCTTTTAAAGATCCATTTGCACCCAACGGGTTTTATCCCAGGAGGCGCAGCGTCCAAAGTCCATACTTTGTTGGTATACATGGACTCCATTTCGGATCTCATGGCTTCCAGCCACTTCACTGAGTCACCACTCGTGATAGCTTGCTGAAAACTAGTAGGGTCATCATCTTCCATGATGCAATCTTCTCTATCACCATCAATGAGAAACCCATAGTATCTCTCTGGTGGGCGAGAAGTTCTACCAGATCTCCGGAGCGGCTGAGGTTCTTGAAGTTCTACTAAAACATCAGTTTCAACCAATTCGTCCTGAGTAATTTGTGTCTCTAGAACCTCTTCTAGTTCTACCGCATTGCCATCAGTACTGTCTGTAAAGATTTCATTTTCCAAAAATGTGGCATGCTGAGCAACAAACACCTTTTGTTCCTCCTTGTGGTAGAATAGATATCCATACAAATGTTTTGGATATCCCACAAATTTACACATGACCGATCGTGTCTCGAGTTTGTCTGGATTCTGCTTTTTAACAATAGCCGGACAACCCCAAATCCTAACTCTTTTAAGAGATGGTCTCTTTCCACTCCATATCTCATATGGAGTGGTAGACACGGTCTTGGTTGGAACCCTTTTAACAGATACATTGTTGTCTCTAATGCATGCCCACAAAAGGAAAGCGGTAACTCAGCATCACACATCATGGATCGTACCATATCTAATAGGGTATGATTCCTCCGTTCTGACACACCATTATGATGTGGTGTGTAAAGAGGAGTGAGCTAAGAGAGAATCCTATTCTTTTTTAAGAAGTCAAAATACTCTATACTTAAATATTCTCCACCTCGATCTGATCGAAGTTTCTTGATGCTCAAGCCTGTTTGTTTTTCTACTTCAAGTTTGAACTCCTTGAATTTCTCGAAAATTTCGGATTTGTGCTTTATCAAAAACACGTGTCCGAATCTTGAGAAATCATCAGTAAAAATAATGAAGTATGAAAAACCACCTCTAGCATGTATAGACATTGGTCCGCATACATCACTATGTATGAGGCTTAAGAGTTCCACAGCTCTTTCTCCGTGTCCAGTAAACGGAGTTTTGGTCATTTTACCTTTGATACAAGACTGACAAGTCGTATAAGATTTATATTCAAAAGGATTTAAATATCCATCTTTATGTAGTTTGTTTAGTCTTGTTTCATTAATATGACCAAGTCTACAATGCCAAAGAAAAGCTTCATTTATATCTGAAAACTTTCTTTTATTAGTATGTTGTATATTGAAAACTGTATGTTGGTTCAAGACGTAAATACCGTTATTTAATGTACCATACCCAATCAACTCTTGGTTCAAGTTAATGTTCATAACATTATTTTGCAATACAAAATTATCTCCTTCATTGTCCAACAAAGAAACGGATATTATATTACATAGCATACCAGGTATAAAATAACACGGGTTCAAAACCAAAATACAACCCGAAGGAAACCGAAGATGTGTAGGGTTCCTAGGCACACTAATGAGGTCTCACAAGGCATCAACCATGCCATTTTCAAATTTTACAAGTGCCGAGAAACCCTAATACGGATCGTTGACTAGAATTTCGGCGAAAACGAGCAACTAGTTAACATCTTAACTATGAGTGAACGGAAATACAACCTTTGTAGATCCGGTCCTCCACCTCCATAGCTCCGCGATGAAGTCTCCTCGCTGCGATCATTGGATACCTGGCTCTAGCGTCGGCTTCATCGAAAGAATGATCGGGCTAGGTCGTCGACTTCGATGCCGAAGATGATCTACGTCGAGGCAAGACAAGATCAAGCTCCCACTTCACCAAGTCATGAAACTTGTGAAGAAAACACCTTATACTACTTGGCAAGAGGTAGATGATGAAGAAATAGGAAGTGGGTTCACTTTAGAATTGGATTTCTCGCTCTTTTTCTCAAGATGTCATTAATGGTTGCAAGCTTCTTCTTTGTTGAAGAAGAAGAAGAATATGATAAGTTATTTTCTAAATAGAAAATAAATGAATACTTATCATATAGCAACCATAGTTAGGTGTAGAGAATAAACCATGGTTAGTTTGAATGGTTAGGGTTAAGCATGAAGACAAAATGGTCACTAAGTCAAAGCTTCATGAAGTTTCAACAACAAACAAAGAAATCCACCAATTTCTCTTTATCATTTCAAAAAGAATAATAAATAAATAGATAGATAATAAAATGAAAACCCTAACCATTACACAACCATGGTTTAATCTTTACACAAACCCTAGTGAGCATGTATCATCAAACATGATACAAACAAGTGCACAAAAATATATCACATATACAATGTGCATTTCAAGTGAGAAAATCCATTTAAAGTGAACCAATACTAGTTAATGCAAAGTAATATATCAAATATATAATTATACATTAAATCATTAAATCAACACTTGATTCAATGATCCGGTCATGTCACATATAACCGACTAGTATCCAATGTATCGACTTATCGAATCAATCCTTGATTCGATAACTAGGTTATATCACATACAACCAATCGATACATTCATCGCGAGAATAGAATGCGGTATCACATACACGCATTATTCTCGGTCCCGCACATATCTCATATGCGCTCCTATTTCGTTTCACTTGAGCCAGGAAACCTCTGTGTAGGACTCTAAAGACTCGTCAATACGCCGGCAGCAGATGATGATCATATCAAACACCCACAAGCCGCAAGCGGTCTGCTAAACGTAACGGCCACCCGGGTATTGAGCGATCAGAAGATCGACGAGCAAGCCCGCTCACACTCCTGTGAATCCAACCAGTAACACTTACCGTACAGTCCAGTCTCGTCGTCTGATATGTCGCATATCTCACCTAGGGGTGGTAAACGTCAGACCCCAATAGCTCGATAAGTCGTGTCGATATGAGGTCTATAACAGTTCGAGAAACTACTGGTAACACTTACCAGTATATCTCAGCAACCCTGGCCAGGGATTTCCGGTTATAGCCAATCGAACACAGTGCAACATCAACTCCCTATACCAGGAGAGACGAATCCCCTCCTATCGCTCATTGCCTCCATGTGATTCGGGACTGTACCCAAAAGCCACCATTTTGCACGCCCTCTTGGACGTGGTAAGGTGGAAATCAAAGCACAGTAGGAATCACACAAGACTCTATGACGATCTCGGGTCAACAGACTAACCTGTACCAGTGTCACCAGAGAACTGCCATCTGACGTAAGGTATAATACCATCTGGGAGTTCTCGGCGAGTCCGTCCAGTGTACCCAGTCTCTACTGAGCACCCGTATATCATCTCTGATGTCAAACACCAATGGATATGGATCATCCATCGCCCATCTGTATGGGTCGAGAAGGTATACGCTAGTCTACTCTGGTATATCGATGCCCCGTCTCGATACACCCATGACTAGGGACCTTGAAGGATGTACTTATGGACTACCATGTCCCCACTAGTATGATCTGCATCATAGTCCAGGTAGTCAAGTACACATCCTAAGGGCTTTACCAACATGTAACAGAGAGACAATCAGTATACACATTAAGGTAAAGAGTAACAAGATAGCATACTATCATGTCGAGCAAGAAAGTCCTCCCTATATATGTCCCAGCATCCACTACAATATACATCATATGTACAGTAATGGCCTCTAGGGCATACATATAACTAACAATCTTCCACTTGCACTAGGGCCATCTGTAGCAGTGGTTGTAGTATCTCATACTCAACCATCCCATAAAAGTCTCTCTCTGGGAATAGGCCTTCGTGAGTGGATCCGCCGTGTTATCCTCTGAGTCCACTCTCCTAACCTTGATCACCCTGGAGATCAACCATCTCCATGATCAGGTGATACTGTCTTAGAATATGTCTGGATCACTGATGGGACGGACGTTCCTTGGCATAAGCCACAACTCCATTGTCACACAATGGGAGGAACTAAGTTCATCTCATGAACAAATATACATCCAGACTGCATCTTTGGTAGCATCTTAAGTAGCGATGTATCCAGCCTTTATCGTCTAGTTTGCCACGGTATCTTGCTTGGAACTCTTCCAACATACCGTCCCTTTACTGAGGGTAAAGACAATGCCTGTGACTGACAATCAGTCGTCTTTATCACCCTGGAACCCTTCCAGTGATTCTCCCCAGGATCAATTGATACCATCTCACTACAGCTAGTGAGTATCCTAACATCCAATTATATCTATCTCATAGATGAAAACTCAGGATTTAGGAGGTATCACTTTGATCCTATATGGAGAATCCTTGTGATAAGCGGAGATTGACCGAGCGTAGCATAGGAAACTCCTTTCTTATCAAGAGTATGTCATCCACGTACTCTACGAGGATCACTACCATACTCCCTACTACCTTTTTGTTTATACAAGGTTCATCTACCATTTTGATGATGTCAAACTGTTTGACTAATTCATCAAAACAGATGTTCCAACTCCGCGATGCCTGCTTCATCTTGTAAAGCAACTTGAACACGTTTCCGCTGCTCCCACTGTTTACGAAGCCCTCTGGCTGTGTACTTATAGACGTTCTCTTCTAAAACATCATTTAGAAAAGCAGTCATGGCACCCAACCGCCAGATATCGTAGTCATGGTATGTAGCCGTGGCAAGTAGGATCTGGATGGACTTAAGCATAGCTACTGGAAAAGGTTTTATCAATTTCCACGCCTGGTTGATGACTAAAATATTTAACAAGTCTAGCTTTGAAAGTCTCAACTTTTCCATCTACACCAAGTAATCTTCTCAAGATATACTTGCTCCTGATGGGGATTTAACCCTTCAGATAAAGCAACCAAAGTCCATACTTTGTTGGTGTATAAGGATTCCATCTCAGATCAATAAACATCCAGCCATTCTTATAGAGTCTCACTCCTGATGGCCAGCTCGAAACTAGTTGGGTCATCATCTCATGATGCAATCCTCGCTCCCACTGTCATAGAGAAACCGAAATATCTCTCAGGTGGGTGAAGAACCCTACTAGATCGGCGGAGAGGCTGAGGTTCGTTGGAAACTATTGAATCCTTTGGTTCTGTCAAATCATCAGCTGCAGTTTGTATAGCTGGAACATTTCCAGTTCTACATAACAGACCTTGCCTCGAGCTTGTCCGGATTTTGCTTTTAGACATAGGCCGGACAACCCCAAATCTTAACTAACTTAAGATATGGGCTCTTCCCTTTCCATATCACATATGAAGTGGTAGGCAACTGATTTGTTTTGAACCCTATTCAATAGGTATGCAACTTCATAAGTGCATAACTCCTAAAAGGAAATAGGTAACTCAGTAGTACTCATCATAGAGCACACCTTATCATATAGGGTGTGATTGCTCTGCCCCGATATACCATCGTGCTATGGTGTATACGGAGGAGTAATGCTGAGAGAGAATCTCATTCTCCTTAAAATAGTCCAGGAGTTCCGTGCTCAAGTATTCTCCTCCTTGATCACATCAAAGGACATAATACTTTTACCCGTATTTTGGTTCTCTACTTCTAAATCATATTCTGTGAATATCTCAAAAGGTTCGGACTTGTGTTTCAACAGGAACATATGTTTGAATCTTGAGAGATTATCAGAGAATGTAATGAAGTACAAAGAACCGGTCTTGGCATGTGTAGACAGGGGACCTACATACATCAACATGTATCATCCTAAGAGTTCACTAACTCTTTCTCTGTTTCCAGTAAACGGAGCTATGGTCATCTTATCTCTGTGACATGACTGGCAAGTTTCATAAGATGTAAATTCAAACTGATTTAAATATGCATCTAAATGTAACTTAAGCTAGTCGGGTCACATTGATCTGACCTAGTCTACAATACCTCAAGAAAGATCTGTTCATTTCTGAACTATTCCTCTTGTGTGTGTTCCGTTTACTTAGAACTGTAGTTTGATTTAGAACATCAATGCTTTTAGATAACGTCCCTGAATCGATCAACTTTTGATATAGGAAATGTTCAAAACATTATCCAACAATACAAAATTTTATCATTTCTTTACTTCTAAAGAGACTGATATGATTTTGTATATCAGGTTCGGTATCTTAATAACATTTGTTCAGAATCAATGTACTGATAATACAGGGTGACAGTGACCAACAGACTTGGATGCAACACTTGCCCCGTTTTCTGTCTCATGAAACTTATCACCCGTTCTCAGTTCTTTACCTATCTGTAGCCCATATAACAGATTACATATGCGGGATCCTGATGCGGTATCATATACCCAGGATGTAAAGGACATTGAGAAACAGTTCTCTGTAATGAACACACCCGAAGATGATGCATCAACATGCACTTTCTTCGTTTGGGCGGCACGGGAAATCTGGTATTCCCCAATTTTCTACTCTGTCTTATAACAATTATAAGTTGGAGCGGGACCAACGTTCCCCAGCTCGGTATAACAAGCGGGTTCGGTCAATATTCCGTATTATTATCTTGATTAAGGCGTGACATGGTCGCTACCAGGAGAAAGAGAGAAGAAAACACTCAGCGTATGCTCTTGCAAGATCAGATTGGTTATTATTTTATCTAATCAGGATGGCTCCCACTGCTTTTTATCAAATCTTCCTTCAAACCCTAAAAGGAAAGATTAGCTGGGATTAATTACACGCTACAAGTTCGCCAATCTTTCAGCCAGGCCAGTGTCGGTACTTTGAGAGAGGTGCCCCGTGCTTTCGCACGGACCTAATTAATGTAAACCTCGTTTTCCCAGAGCGTAACCCCGTTGACACCTTTCTAGACACCTACTTGATTGGCTAATTGTAATGTGTAAAACTCTCCCAGGAGTAACAATTACTCGCAGCGGGTATCGGGATCCAACTATCTCATAGAAGGTATGCAATCTCATTGCAAATTTCAACACTTGAAATTCCCGATAATATTTTGCCCCTAGCGTCCTATGACCTTGACGCAGGCCAACAAACCATAGTCCCCTAGTCAAGTTCAACCCGTCATTTCCTGATTGAATTAACCCCATCCGCACGACCCTTGACGCAGGCCAACAAAGTCGCACGACTACCCTAATCCAATCTGCATCATATGCATAAGCAGATAAATACTAGTTAGCTACCGCACACTACGCCTTGACGCAGGCCAACAAACGTAGCACGAATACTAAGTAGGACTTATCTGAAATGACGGAGGGCTACGACAGGTTTTTCTGAAAACCTATTGCGTAATGAACTTGATATCGTTGTAGGATCGAATGATTTTAAAATGGAGTTTTTTTTAGGCTTTTCTAGTTTTGCTAAAAGGGTCACTCCCGGTGAAGGGATTGTCGGCCCTTTCCTCGTCGAATGAGGTGCGGGATATATCATATATATCACTGTGCAAAGCAGAAACTATAGAAGCAATCAAAAGACAAACCGAGGGTTGTAGCATCTTCCAGTTATTGCTAAAGGAGTCACTCCCGGTGAAGGGATCTCGGTCCTTTCCTTATCGAATAAGGTGCAGGATGTTCTATAAGGAACACCGCGATGCAAAGCAAGAACTATAGCTACCTTTTTTATTTAGAAATTCGATTCCACAACATCTTAGGTTTCTTTTATTTTCATTAATCACATTAATGAAGTCCCATCATTTAAATTACCTAAACATCACAGATAAATACGACGTACACTTATGCCTTCCGCATTCGCCTCGATGTCCCCTCGTGCACCGTTAGGTTAGGTAACTAACGGCAGAGCGGGGCAGGGCTAGCGCGGGTGTAAAATATAAGTAACGCCTATATAATATATCATATATACTATATCTAGTATTTATCACAGAACATATCAAATGATCACATCACAGATATCGCAGCAGAAGAATCATATGAAACATTGGATATACTAGGACGTCCGTGTTTTCAATACGAGCCAGAATAAAACACGGATTCCACGGTCGCGATGAATAGCCAAACCCACACCCCTATACCCCTACGAGAGCAGCAAGCAACCCTACCAATTCTAGAGTTAGGAGACCCGGACTCGACTCCTCGAGTTGGTCTCCCACTGGACTCCAGAACCCGGTTACTTGTGCCCTCCTCCTTGGGTCTATCCTAGTGCGGAAAAGTAACTAATATACAAAGGGTGACATCTTCCACAACCTGGAAGTGCCCCAATAAAAGAATATTACATACAAGTTTTTACATGAATGAAAATGAAAAACACTCATCTCACAAAAAAAACCCGGCTATTCAAACACGACGATCCAATATAACATATCCAGCAACACATAACATCACATGTCATCAACGTAAGTAAACATGCGTATCCCAATTGTCGTTGACATATAGCAACGAAACCGGCGATATCACATATTACACTTACGGTCGCAGAAAAGAAAGTGTAAAACTACAACAGTTGGAATCCGCAACCTGCATAGACATCGCATGCCTAATCAAATGAATTCCTTAGACATCGCATGCCTAACAATTATAAACCCCGCATTTTAGTCTCAAAATTGAAAACACTTTTCAATACATAGTCGGGCAATTCAACAAGATTCCCGATATCCTGATCGAATGCTCGTCGCAAACTTCAGTAGACAGTCGCACCCCCGATACCGTCGATGAAGTGCACCAAGGCGGAACACCGCTGCCGCGAGCACCCGAACGGATGCTTTCGGCGACGGGGTTCTCCTACAGTCACTTGGTCGGGGCTATGGGGTGTAGCTGTCTATTAAGTTTACGCGGCGAGTATCCGCGTACGCTACGTGATTGCTACGGACTTTTGATCACATCAAAATTCCGTGGCAACCGATCAAATGAGACTAAAGTGCTATGTTTATAACATTCAAATCAGTTATCGCATAACTGCTTGTGGATTCCAAGTATTGTATCCCATTCCAGATAAATAGAAAATGTTAAACTTTCCGATCGAACATTCAAACACCCAAGTTTTCCTGAAACAACTCAACACATGAAATAAGTTTAAAAACATTCACTTCGTGCCTCAGTACCAACGGTCCAGCCGTAGAAGGGTCAAGCCAACGCCTCACATGTGGCATGCCGTACTGCCCCAAACCCGAAGGTTCAAAGGGCAGTTCAAGACGGTCACATAATCGAGTTAAGGTTTGTTGTCTTCTAGAGGGACCATCGCATTACTTGCACTACTTAGAACGTCATTAAACTACGGAAAAGTCCAACAATTGGAAATTTCCCGGCAGGGGAAAAAGTGGGTATTTATATCCGGTCGAACTTTTTAACATATTCAACAAATTATCCGGAAAACACATAGACAAAGTTTGATAATCCGATCGAATCTACAAACTCCAATACAACCCAGAAAACTCAACTCTTGAGTAAATATTAAAAATTCCCATAAAACTCAGCACTAAAATATAGGAATTACTGTGCAATTTTCAAGAGGTGATGTGACAACATTGCCGCGGAACCGCCGCACAAGGCATGCTCGTGCCGCGGTTCCGCCGCGCTTTAGGCGTATCGTTTGCTCGTTTTTGCACCGTAATTCTTAGAATTTCCTGCTGAATTTTTTAAGCATTTTTAATCCGGAAAAAACCCAGTTTTTGAAAAATGTCCAGAGAGCATTTTGGAGTTAGGGTTTCGGTTCGATCGGACTTCTAGCTCCGTCTACGCATCGCCAAAGGCTCTAGCTAGGCTCTGATACCACTGTAGGGTTCCTAGGCACACTAATGAGGTCTCACAAGGCATCAACCATGCCATTTTCAAATTTTACAAGTGCCGAGAAACCCTAATACGGATCGTTGACTAGAATTTAGGCGAAAACGAGCAACTAGTTAACATCTTAACTATGAGTGAACGGAAATACAACCTTTGTAGATCTGGTTCTCCACCTCCATAGCTCCGCGATGAAGTCTCCTCGCTGCGATCATTGGATCCCGGGCTCTAGCGTCGGCTTCATCGAAAGAATGATCGGACTAGGTCGTCGACTTCGATGCCGAAGATGATCTACGTCGAGGCAACACAAGATCAAGCTCCCACTTCACCAAGTCATGAAACTTGTGAAGAAAACACCCTATACTACTTGGCAAGAGGTAGAGGATGAAGAAATAGGAAGTGGGTTCACTTTAGAATTGGATTTCTCACTCTTTTTCTCAAGATGCCATTAATGGTTGCAAGCATCTTCTTTGTTGAAGAAGAAGAAGAATATGATAAGTTATTTTCTAAATAGAAAATAAATGAATACTTATCATATAGCAACCATAGTTAGGTGTAGAGAATAAACCATGGTTAGTTTGAATGGTTAGGGTTAAGCATGAAGACAAAATGGTCACTTAGTCAAAGCTTCATGAAGCTTCAACAACAAACAAAAAAAGCCACCATTTTCTCTTTATCATTTCAAAAAGAATAATAAATAAATAAATAGATAATAAAATGAAAACCCTAACCATTACACAACCATGGTTTAATCTTTACACAAACCCTAGTGAGCATGTATCATCAAACATGATACAAACAAGTGCACAAAAATTTATCACATATACAATGTGCATTTCAAGTGAAAAAATCCATTTAAAGTGAACCAATACTAGTTAATGCAAAGTAATATATCAAATATATAATTATACATTAAATCATTAAATCAACACTTGATTCAATGATCCGGTCATGTCGCATATAACCGACTAGTATCCAATGTATCGACTTATCGAATCAATCCTTGATTCGATAACTAGGTTATATCACATACAACCAATCGATACATTCATCGCGAGAATAGAATGTGGTATCACATACACGCATTATTCTCGGTCCCGCACATATCTCTTATGCGCTCCTATTTCGTTTCGCTTGAGCCAGGAAACCTCTGTGTAGGACTCTAAAGACTCGTCAATACGCCGGCAGCAGGTGATGATCATATCAAACACCCACAAGCTGCAAGCGGTCTGCTAAACGTAACAGCCACCCGGGTATTGAGCGATCAGAAGATCGACGAGCAAGCCCGCTCACACTCCTGTGAATCCAACCAGTAACACTTACCGTACAGTCCGGTCTCGTCGTCTGATATGTCGCATATCTCACCTAGGGGTGGTAAACGTCAGACCCCAATAGCTCGATAAGTCGTGTCGATATGAGGTCTATAACAGTTCGAGAAACTACTGGTAACACTTACCAGTAAATCTCAGCAACCCTGGCCAGGGATTTCCGGTTATAGCCAATCGAACACAGTGCAACATCAACTCCCTATACCGGGAGAGACGAATCCCCTCCTATCGCTCATTGCCTCCATGTGATTCGGGACTGTACCCAAAAGCCACCGTTTTGCACGCCCTCTTGGACGTGGTAAGGTGGAAATCAAAGCACAGTGGGAATCACACAAGACTCTATGACGATCTCGGGTCAACAGACTAACCTGTACCAGTGTCACCAGAGAACTGCCATCTGACGTAAGGTATAATACCATCTGGAAGTTCTCGGCGAGTCCGTCCAGTGTACCCAGTCTCTACTGAGCACCCGTATATCATCTCTGATGTCAAACACCAATGGATATGGGATCATCCATCGCCCATCTGTATGGGTCGAGAAGGTATACGCTAGTCTACTCTGGTATCGATGCCCCGTCTCGATACACCCACGACTAGGGACCTTGAAGGATGTACTTATGGACTACCATGTCCCCACTAGTATGATCCGCATCATAGTCCAGGTAGTCAAGTACACATCCTAAGGGCTTTACCAACATGTAACAGAGAGACAATCAGTATACATGTTAAGGTAAAGAGTAACCAGATAGCATACTATCATGTCGAGCAAGAAAGTCCTCCCTATATATGTCCCAGCATCCACTACAATATACATCCTATGTACAGTAATGGCCTCTAGGGCATACATATAACTAACAAGATGATACTCTCCCACGGATACAGCATGTACATTGGAATCATTTCTAACCCGCAGAGTATGGACACCTGTCTTCAAAACTCTACCGTTTCTCAATCCCTGCGTACAATTGCAGATGTGAGAACTAGAACCAGTATCTAATACCCAAGATGCAGAGTTTAAAGAAAAAAAGTTTTCTGTTACAAACACACCTGAAGTGGAAGCATCAGCATGCTTCTTCTTCTTGAGATCAGCAAGATACACAGCACAGTTGCGTTTTCAATGTCCTGACTTGTGGCAGTAAAAACATTCTCCTTTCCCGCTTCCTGCAGCCCCGGATTTGTCTTTCCCCTTTGCTTTTTTAACTCCACCTTTCTGTTTGATGGACTTCTTCTTTTTCTTTCCCTTGGCCTAGGCTTTTGGGACTGAAGAGGAAGATGGCCCAGCAAGCATAGAGGGAGTCTTCGATGTTTTCAACGTGCTCTCTGCACTTCTCAACATATTGATAAGTTCAGGCAATGATTTCTCCAAATCGTTCATATTGAAATTCACTATGAACGGAGCAAAGGCAGGGGAGAGACTGTAGAACAATATCTGTATACTGCTCATTATCCATGGTCCATCCCAGTTCCTTAAGTTCTTCTATAAGACCAATCATCTTCAAAACATGGTCTCCTACTGATGTACCAGGGGTCATTCCCATCTGAAACAGCTTTCGAGATGCCTCGTATCTCAAAGTACGAGATTGCTCTTCATACAAGTCCTTTGTGTAAAGAAATATGGATTGTACATCCATATTCTCGTGTTGCTTCTGATGGATATTGTCCATAGAAGCAAGCGCGAGGCACTTGGCCGTGTTACAATCAGTATCCCAAGTTTTTCGGATCTCCCTATCCGAGACAGATGATTCAGGTCCTGGGACGGGTGGGGCTTTGGTTGTGAGGACATATGATACTTAATCATATGCAAGTGCAATGTTCAAGTTCCTCAACCATTCTTTATAGTTTGGTCCCGTCAGTTTATTTTTCTCTAGTAGAAGCTTAAGTCCCGTCATTGGTATCTGCCATTAGGAGAGAGAAAAGATTACACTAAGCGAAATGCTCTTGCAAAGAATTAGATTGGTTATTATCTTATCTAATCGATGTCTCCCACTGCTGTAATCAAATTTTCTTTCAAAACCTGAAAAGAAAACTAGCCAGGATTAATTACATTCTACAGTTTCGCTAACTGGTCAGCCAGGCCAGTGTCGGTACTTTGAGGGAGGTTCCCCGTGCTTTCGCATGGACCTAATTAAAGTAAACCTCGTTTTCCCAGAGGTCAAAATCCCGTTAACACCTTTCTAGACACCTACTGGATCAGCTAATTGTAAAGTGTATAACTCTCCTGGAAGTAACATTTACTCACAGTGGGATCGGGATCCAACTATCATATAGATGGTATGCAATCCCATTGCAAATTTCAACTCTTGAAACTCCCGATATGGTTTTTACCCCTAGTTACTTATGACCTTGGCTATGGTCAAAATATCATAAGTACTAGTTAAGTTCTACCCGTCATTTTGAGATCAACTAGACCCACCCATATGACCCTTGATTATGATCAACATAATCACATGAATGTCTTAACTGATCGCATCATATGCTCTGTAGGAAGACATCACTTAACTACCGTACACTACGCCTTGACTATGATCAAAATACGCAGCACGAATACTAAGTACTCTGCTTCCTAAAATGACGGAGGGTTGCGGATGGTTTTTATGAAAACCTTTAACGCTTTGAACTTGATCTCGTTGTAGAATCAAAACAGTTTTAGAAAAGGAGTGGCTTAAGCTCCGCATCTTTTGAAACTTGCATTTTTCATAAAAAGGCCGAGTGGGTTTCAAATCTGATTCTACAACATCTTTTAGGTTTCTTTTTCTTTACATTAATCTCATTAATGTAATCCTATCATTTAAGTTCCTAAGCCATCACAGAAAAGAAACGAAAATAGAACGTACACTTATGTCATCCGCATTCGCCACAGTGTCCCGTTATGCACCGTTAGGTTACTTAACTAACGGCATAGCGGGGCAGGACTAGTGCGGATGTAAAACATAAGTAATGTTTATTATATATCATATATATAATAATAATCCATTCGTCTCACATACTAAGTAATCACATTACAGAATATCAACAGCAGAAGCACATATGAAAATAAAAGGACAGCAGAAGCACATATGAAAATAAAAGGATATCTAGGATGTCCGTATTTTGTATTTAGCCAACAATAGAAAATACGGATTTCATGGTCGCGATGAATAGCCAAGCCCACACCCCTAGACCCCTACGAAAGCGGCAAGTGATCCTGCCAATTCTAGAGTTTAGGAGACCCAGTCTCGACCAATCGAGATGGCCTTCCACTGAACCCTAGAACCCGGTCACTTGTGCTCCCCTCCTTGGGTCTATCCTAATGCGGAAAAGTAAATAATATACAATGATGGAAACATCTTCCTCATCCCGGAAGTGCCCCAAATAAAAGAATATTACATACAATTGATTTATACATGAATGAAAATAAAACTCTTATCTCACATAAAACCCCCCGGCTATTCAATCGCGACAATCATGCACATCATATCTCAGCAACACATAATATCTCATATCATCAACGTAAGTAAGTATGCATACACCGATCGTCGTTGATGTATAGCAACGAAAACCGGCAATACAACTACATACTACACTTACGGTCACAGAAAAGAAAGTGTAAAACTACAAAATTTGGAATCCACAATCACTTTAGACATCATAAATCCGAAATATCACATACTTCGCATTTCATGCCTAACCATATGAATTCCACATATTGTATCACATTCCATATAAATAGACAATGCTAAACTTTTCGATCGAATAAACAAACACCCAAGATTTCCCAAATAGCACAACACTTGAGCCGAGTTCAAAAATTCCAGAATACGTCACAGTACCAATGGTCCAGCCGTAGAAGGGTCAAGCCAACGCCTCACATGTGGCACGCCGTACTGCCCCAAACCTTAAGCTTTAGAGGCGGTTCAGACGGTCACATAATCGAGTTAAGGTTTGTGTTCTTCTAGAGGGTCCATCGCGTTACTTGCACGTTTTTCTGAAAGATTTAAACCCAAGAAAAATTCAACACTTGAAAGTTTTTCGTGCCGGGAAAAATGAGTTAATGATATCCGTTCGAACATTTTAACAGTTTCTAAATATCTGAAAAACAGAACGAAATTAAATTTTCCGATCAAATCAACGAATTCAAAATAATCCCCAGAACACTCAACACTTGAGTCAGATTAAAAATACCCAGAAATATGCACTAACAGCTACGGACATTACTGTGCAAAAAAGATGCAATAATACTTCTGTATGGCCGCTAATCCGCGGCCCAAGCAAGGTATGGCCGCGGTTCCGCGGCTGTTTGTACGTAATATGGTCTCGTTTTTTTACAGTAATGCTTATGTTTTCCTACTGAATTTTTAAAGTATTTTTAATACAGGAAAAATCACAGTTTTAAAAATTGTCCAGAGATGGGTCTAAATTGGTGTTTCGTGGTCCGATCGGAGTTTTAACTTCGCCTAAACATCGCCTAAAGCTCTAGCTTGGCTCTGATACCATTGTTGGTTTTACCTAGCACCTCATCAAGGGTTTAGAAGTATCACATATGCCAAAATCAAATTTTAAAGGTGCTAAGTGAACTTGACAAGAATCATGACTAGAAATTTAGGGTTTCTTTCAACTAAGCATCACATGCAAATGAAAAAACTATCACTAAGGGTAGAGATTACAACTTTTGTAGACCTCCTTTGGTGACTCCTTGGCACTATGAGAGTTTGGAACGGATCGATGAAAGCCTTCCTTGTCCACGAAGATCCACTCGAAGTCCCTTTGCCCAAAGCTCCTTGCTTTACTTGATATGTGAATGAAGTAGAGCAAATACCCTACACAAATGGGCTAGATGTGTGTAGTATGATGATGTGGTTTGTATTCTATAATCAAAACCCTTTCTTTTTATCAACTTCACTCAAAGAAAATTTCAAGAGAAGAAGAAGAAGATGGTGGCTAAGCTTGAGCTCAAAGGATAATGATATGAATGAATAATTGAGATGAGAAAGAATAATCTATATTAATCCTTCTCACTTCAACCATGATTAGTAATTATCTAGATCTTTATCAATGAGTTAATAAAGCAAAAGGATAATTAACTCAAGGTTAAAAAGTAGTTGAAGTATGGTCAAAGATGATAAATATTAACCATGCGTGAATTATCTAATTCAAAATGATAAATAAATAAATAATTACTACAATATGAGTCTTGCATTGCCACCAAATTTGTATCAACAACCATGATACAATATATGTATGTATTTGTCCATGCACATCATCATGTGCATACATGCATGCATACAAAAATAGAAAAAAGGGTTTAATTAAAGAATTAATCTAAAACTCATTTGTTAAATCAACACTTGATTTTGCAAACCGGTCATATCACATATGACACGACCAATAGAAAATGCCCGATTAATATACGGTATCACATATCCACATTTAATCGGGTCCCCGCGCATATCTCATATGCACACCACATCTTTTCGCCTGAGCCAGGAAACTTCATTGTGGGACTCTAAGACTCGTCAATACGCCGGCAGTAGATGATGATCATATCAAATACCTACAAGCCGCAAGTGGTCAGCTAAACGTAACGGCCACCCGGGTATTGAGCGATCAGAAGAAAACCAGCGAAGCTGTCAAAACTCCCGTCGAGCCAACTGGCAACACTTACCATACAGTCCAGTCTCCTCGTCAGATATGTTGCATATCGAGTTTAGGGATGGAATCGTCGACCCCAATAACTCAATAAGTCATGCTGGTGTATGGCTCATAACAGATCGAGAAACTACTGATAACGCTTATCGGTAAATCTCAGTAGCCCTGGCCAGGGAATTCCTGTTGTAGCCAATCGAGCATAGCACAACATAAACTCCCAATACCGGGAGAGACGAAACCCCTCCTATCGCTCATCGCCTCCATGTGCCTCGGGAGTGTACCCAAAGTCCACCTGTTTGCACGACTCAGTAGAGCCGTGGTAGGGTGGATATCAAAGTACAGTGGGAGGACACACAAGACTCTATGACGATCTTGGGTCTACAGACTAACCTGTACCAGTGTCACCTGAGAACTGCTATCCGACGATAGATATAATACCATATAGGAGTTCTCTGTGAGTCCGTTCAGTGTACCCAGTCTCCACTGAGTACCCGCATACAATCTTTGGTGTCACCTCACCAGATGGATATGGGATCATCCATCGCCCATCATATGGGACAAGAATAGTATACGCTAGTCTACTCTGGAATATCGATGTCCCATCTCGATACACCCACGACTAGGAACAGTTCAAGGATATGCTTATAAACTACACATGCCCCACTAGTATGATCCGCATCATAGTCACAGTAGTCAAGCAAATATCCTGAGGGCTTTATCAACATGTGCAAATGAATAAAAGCTTGATCAAATCAACATGTCAAGAAAAAGTAAACCAGATAGCATACTATTATGTTGAGCGAGAAAGTCATCTAAATCCATATATATATGTCCAAGCATCCACTATACATATAATGGCCTCTAGGGCATACATATATCTAACAGCATCCAGCCATTTCACATAGTCTCCACTTGTAATGGCCTGCTTAAAACTAGTTGGGTCATCATATCCATGATGCAATCCTCGCTCCCACCGTAGACAAGAAAACCATAGTATCTCTCAGGTGGATGAGGAACCATACTAGATCTGCGGAGTGGCTTCGGTTCGTCGGGGACTATTGAATCTTCCGGTTCCAACAAATTGTCAGTTATAGTTTGTTTTGCTGGAACTTCTTCCAGTTCTACCTCATTGCCACTAATTTCTTTGAAAAGAAATTCCTTTTCTAAAAAGGTGGCATGTCGAAAAATAAAACATCTTTTGTTCCTCGGTGTGGTAGAAGATATACCCTCACGAATAGTTGCGATATCCTACAAACTTGCACAGAACTGACCTCGCCCCGAGCTTGTCCGGATTTTGCTTTTCAACATAGGCCGGATAACTCCATATCTTAACTCGTTTAAGAGATTGTCTCTTCCCATTCCAT
This sequence comes from Agapanthus africanus, assembly GCA_030015575.1. Lineage (NCBI taxonomy): Eukaryota > Viridiplantae > Streptophyta > Magnoliopsida > Asparagales > Amaryllidaceae > Agapanthus > Agapanthus africanus. The sequence goes on from JASDDO010000004.1 coordinate 314,853,178, forward strand.
ATCTCATATGAAGTGGTAGGCAACGGATTTAATCGGAACTCTATTCAATAGGTATGCATCTTCTCAAGTGCATGTCCCTAAAAGGAAATAGGCAACTCAGCAGTACTCATTATAGAGCGCACCATATCTCATAGGGTGTGATTCCTCCACCCCGATATACCGTTGTGCTGTGGTGTATACGGAGGAGTACACTGAGAGAGAATCTCATTCTCTTTTAAATAATCTTGGAATTCCCTGCTCCAGTATTCTTCTCCTCGATCATATCAATGGACTTGAATACCTTTACCCTTTTGGTTCTCATCTTCGTACTTATATTCGTTGAAATTCTCAAAAGATTCAGATTTGTGTTTCAACAAGAATACATGTCCGTATCTTGAGAGAACATCGGTGAATGTAATAAAGTACGCGGAACCATCACTGGCATGTGTAGACATAGGACCACATACATCACCATGTATCTGTCCAAGAGTTCAGTAGCTCTTTCTCCGTTTCCAGTAAACGGAGATTTGGTCACCTTGGTCTTTGAGACATAACTGGCAAGTTTCAAAAGATGTGAATTCGATTAAAATATGCATCCTTATGGAACTTTAGCTAGTCTTGTCTCATCGACATGACCTAGTCTACAATGCCTCAAAAAGACTTTGTTCATTTCTGAACTGTTCCTTTTGTGTGTGTTCTGTACGTTTAGAACTGTGGTTTGATTTAGAACGTGTACACTATTATACAACATATCTTACCCAATCAACACTTGATTTAGGAAAATATTCACAATATTATTGGTATGATATAACAGTCGCTCAGAATGATTGTATTACCAGTTGGTAACACTAGGTGATATTTGCCAACTGCTTTGGCTGCAACAATTATACCATTCTCTACTACTTGAGACATATCACCCTTTCCCAGTTCTCCACCTATCTATAGCCCATGTAACAAATTACTTGTGTGGGATCTGATTAGTGTAGGATTTTAACGATCAAAGCAATTTACCGCAATCAAGAACGGCGTCGCTTTGCAGCTAGCCGGTGAATACGAGTCGGTCCACAGGGATGTGTAATTTTCCTAAGTGTTCTTACGAGCTAATTCCAATGGTTATTTGGTCTTTTAATTTAATCTAAAAAAGAACTAAGTTGTGCGATGGTTAAGAAACTTGCTAGGATTAGGTCTAAGGTGGAGTTTGATAAGATTTAATATCACACCTCTTTCAATGCCCTAAATGAAATCTTTTAGAAGTTATAGCAACTATTAGAAAAAGGGATTAGGATGATTGGGAAGAAACGAAGTTTCTTCCTCTAGATCCTTGTCCGTCCTTTCCTAATATTTGCTCTAACCTTCATGGAAGACATGCATGTCAGGTCCTTTATACTATGGTTTCACCGTTACCTCGTGGGTAGGGTGCCGTAGGGAGCGGATCATGCATGCATGCATGAAGTTCTAGTTATTAAAAATAATTGGGCACGAAAGAGATGAGAGATCTTCATCTCTCATTCCCTCCCTTATTCCTAACCCTAACAAGCGAGAAAATTACTCGCTCATTAGGGGATTTATTAAAAACATCATTTTAAGATTTTGCATTTTTAGATCTACTGGATTAATTTCCTACTGCAGTTTTAAGAGATTCTACACTAGAATTAACTAAGGCAAAAGATTAATTAATCTAAGGCAAGAATTTAATTATAAACTAAGGCAGGAATTAAAAGAAGAACTTACAGAAATGATGCTCTTTAATCCTCAAAAGAATCTGAATTTTTATTTATTGAAAAGAGGCATCCTTAATACAATATTTTGATTACATATTTATAAGGAAATAGGAAAATTAGGGTTACAATTGCTCACATATGTGCTATTACAGATATACCTCCGAAAAATCCCAACAAAAGCACCGACGCACCGACAGACTTTTTCTGCACCGACACGTGCAATGAATGGCCGCGGAACCGCGGTTCCGCGGCCAAACTAGGGAGTTGAGTCTGGAAACTTTTGGGTTTTCTTCTATGCTGCTTGGGCTTTTTATTTCTTTATTTCTTTTCTCCTTTTGGCTTCTGGTCCTTCTCCAGATCTTCAGTGAAAACTTGTATTGGTCTTTTAACCGTTCACTTTAACGTTTTGGGCCTTGCGTTGCCTTGTACCTTTGTGAACTGTTCTTCGTCTAGGCTTGACTAGGATCCTTCTACTTGTTGGTTAAAAGTCCCGCTTTTGTATCATCTTTTGTCTTTTTCACTGTTTTTGCTCCAAGAACCTGTATCCTGTAATATGTAGTAGACATGCGTCAAAAGCACCTGTTTATTTATAAAACGAATAAAAATGGGGAATATAATAATGCAATATTATAGTATGAACAAATACCCCCAAACTTATCTTTTGCTCGTCCTCGAGCAAACTTATTCCTTATTCTCAACAAAAAGGACTTAACCGCACTTTTGCAGGGAAACGCGATTGCACTGAGCTCGTGCAACAAGCCGTTGAACCTCTAGGTGTCCCTAGTAGGAGGAGTGTTGTCTCCTGAGGGTTTTCAGCGGATACTACCCACAAAATCCTATCAATTAGGCCCATTAACTTTTATTCTCCAATTAGGTTTTCTAACAAGGAATTCTATTATCATCGACCCGTAAATTATCCATCCATATTCTTCACACTTCCTCAGCATTTAACTTAAGATTATATATGTTCGATAGACTCACTCAGCTTTCGGCATTTCTTAAGTTTTCCTTCTAGGGTTCCATCTCCACTTAGGAATTTTTCTATCAACTCTACTAAAGATACAAGTTATATTCTTCATTCCTTTCTCTTATCTCAACTCTAATCATATATCCCCACGTGTGTGTATAAATCACCCCTACACTTGGAAATTCAAATCAAGCAATCATACCCTTGTCCGTTGTCCAAAGCACTAATCAACTGGTGAATTCTTAATGAATTTTTGCTTACACATCCTTCATGCGACTGTTAATACTTCTTGAGGAACCAACAACCGATTACAAGATATGTTTGCACTTTAAAGCGTAATTCCTAGTCTTGTAACACACAAGGCTTTTAGCAGTGACTCCCAAACCAGTTGGTTTAAGGCACTAGGTGATGAAGCACCCTCGCTAAATATTTTTTTTATTTTTGCAGCCTTAAGTAATCACAAAGACCAGTGTTCATTTTTTTTCTTTATTCACATTTTTTTTATTTTCTTCGTACTAAGGACTTTAGACAAGAGCATTTCAAGGTCTCATTTACTATTCCAAGTTTCAAAGTGCGTGATTGTGCAATTTGTAGGGTATATATTTTCAGAATCTAGACTTAAGCTGGGAATTATTTTTCAAACTTATACTCTAATAAGAATATCAATATTTTTCCTTTATTTCAACTTAGACATATACTTTCTACCGTTAATCTTTAAAGAAGGTTATTTTTAAGGTTTTCAATTTACTCAGTCTAAGATCTAGTTGTTCGTAGCCAGTTAACCTATTTTTCAAACTCAAGTTAAATAAGGTCAAAATTGAATACAATAATTTTTTACAATAATTTTTTATAATTTTTGAAATTTTTAATTTTTTATGGGTTTTCAAAATAAGTATGCAAATGCAAAAATATACATATGAATGCGAAGGAAGAAGACGTACCGAGCATACCCCCAAACTTAAACTTGACAGTGTCCTCACTGTCATGCCACACCAAGAGGGTCAAAATGTCGGCAATGTCCTGTTTATTTATTTATAATTTTTATTTTATTTTATTGTTAAAAGAAAAACAAAAATATATACAGAAAGGCCCCCCCAAACTTCAGTGAAACAATATTAGACATTACTGCCAAACTTTGCATAGACCAAACGTCAACACCAACTAGTCGAAAAATTTATCTGTCAAGAGTATCGGTTGGTGGAAGAACATGCTGTACTGATCCAAAAAGAATTGGGGAAGATAGAAGTGGTGGTAGGGAAAGTATGGAAGTGAATAGATATGATGTGGTGATGAATCAAAATGAGAATGGGAATGATCAGCAATCAGTGGAATATTGGCATTCCCGTAGCTTATTAAAAGAAATGGGGGTGGTTCAACATCTAAAGGAGGAAGTTGACTAACCACAATATCCCCAAGATGTTTCTGTGGATCCATTATTGACTTGGCATCATCCATCATATGCATATGATATTCAATTATGAGGGAATTAATCTCCTCGATGTCCGCCATAATCCAACCGCAAACTTAACGCCTATCTTGTAAGACCATTAAAATAGCGTTCTCTTGCTCAAAGGATAGAGAGGCCGATATTATAATGGGGAAGGTCTCATTCTCACCTATGTAAGCATATTTAAGGTGAGACGGCAAGGGCATGAGTTCAAGTTTCGGAGGCGAAAGAATCATAGGTAAAATTGGGGAATCTATCTCGAACTCAAAGGACTCCAACACAGGTTCGAAATCACTGCAAACAACCGATTCGGATGGTTCAACTAATTCATCCAAAAATTCAAAAGACTCATATTCAGGCTGTGAGTCGTCATCATCCGAAAAAGTGAAACATTCATAATCAATATCGGTTGTGTCCACAGTGGTAGGCTCAAGGAGGGGCGCACTAGTGGCGTCAAAACTGTTTTCATCAAACAAAAATCTTTCAAGCTCGCAGTCCTCCTGTGTGATTTCGTGAATAGAGCAAACTTCTCGTGTACTAGTTTTAGGCACGGGGGGCAGACTTCCTAACTTGTAAATATTGAACTCACTAGACGTCTTCCCAAAGGATAGAGTCATGGAGCCATTGCGACAATTTATTACGGCATTGGAAGTGGCCTAAAATGGTCGACCGATGATCACCGGAATTTGGTTCCGTGGGTTAGCAACAGGTTGTGTGTCCATGACAATAAAATCAACGGGGAATATGAAATCCCCAACTTTGATCAACACATCCTTTAGCTCACCCCTAAGATGGGTGATTGATTGATCAGCCATTTGGAGAGTACAACGAGTGGGTTTCAACTCTCCAACCCCTAATTGTTCATACACGGAGTAGGGAAGCAGGTTAATACTAGACCCAAAATCTAAAAGTGCTCTATTGATGTTCTTGTCCCCAATTGTTATCGAAATAGTAGGACAACCGGGGTCCTTGTGCTTTTGGGGTAAAGATTGGACAAGAGCATCGCTAACAGCACTAGCCACAAAAACTTTCTTTGGTACTTGTGACTTCCTCTTTTTGGTGCATAAGTCATTTAAGATTTTTGCATATTAAGGAGCTTGTTGGATCGCATCCAAAAGAGGGATGTTTATGCTAACCTGATTGAACAACTCTACAATCTTCTCCATTTGTGGAGTTGGTTTATTAGATCTCAACCGGTTTAGAAAAGGAACATGTTGAAATGTTGTTGAGTCCAATTTTTGCGGATCAGATTGTAGAGTTGGAACGGAATCCCGTGTAGATGTGTTCGTGTTGTGAGAAGTGGGTCCGTTCGAGATAGAAGAAGTAGAGCCGTGTGATGGATGGAGAATAGGCTCTAACGAAGAAGAAGGAGAAGGTGAAGAAGATGAAGAAGAAGAACCACCGGCAGGGGTGTCATGGTTAATACCCAAATTGTTTTTCACCACTTTTCACGATCTCAACGTGGTCACGGCATTTACGTTATTATTTTGCTGTTGATATGCAGCATGTGCGTGACCGGGATTGGGCAGTGGTTGAGATGGGAGATTTCCTTTTTCTCGCTCGCTCAATGCTGCATTGAGTTGTGCAATTTGTGCCTCAATAGATTTGATGCTTTGATCGTGTGAAGCACTGTTTTGCACCAAAGATTGAATAAAAGTCTCTAATCTTGCTGTAGATTGTGTAGATTGCTTTAGGAACGCATCTAGACTTCTTTCGAGCGAGCTAACCTTGTCATTATTAGGTTGAACAAAATTGTTTGGCGCGTAAGAATTGTTAGGCATAAAATTGTTCACTTGATTAGGGTAAGGTTGCTGTTGAAAAGGTTGTTGAAATTGAGTTTGTGGGGGTGCTTGTTGTTGTTGTGGAGGAGGCCCTTGAAAATTTTTATTTTCTTGGAATTGTTGATTTTGGTTCCAAGCGAAATTTGGGTGACTCCTCCAACCCGGATTATATGTAGAAGAGTATGGATCGTTTCTTTGTTGTTGTTGAAAGGCAGCATTGACTTGATCATATCCTTGAGTAGATGCATTGTAAGGACACTCTTCGGTCAGGTGTGATGGAGCCGAACAACAAGCGCACATAGTTCGTGGAGGCATAACAGGGGCAGGAGAAGGCGATAAGATTTTGGTCTCAATCGCTTCTAGCTTTTCCGTAAGAGCGGCCATCTCGGCCTTCATAGCAATCGACATCTCTACTTGATGTATGCCTGCCCTAGGTTGACCACTAGAAGAAGATGATGTAGTCTTGGTGCTCTCCCACTGAATTGTTTGTTCACTAAGATCCTCAAGAAACTGCCATGCTTTCTCACTAGATTTGGAGAGAAAGTGACCTTGACAGATGGTTTCTAGCAACTGCTTCGTTGCCGAGTTCAATCCCTCGTATAATGTTTGGCAAAGTTGCCAACTTTCGATCCCATGATGAGGGCATTGAACGAGTAGGTCTTTAAATCTCTCAAAACACTTCCAAAATGGTTCGGAAGGAAGCTGTGAAAATTGTATAATCTCATTACGGATTCTAGCAGTTTTGTGGTGAGAATAGAACTTTTTAAGAAAAGCTTTCAAAAACTCGTCCCAATTTCTAATGGAATGTGATGCTGTGCTGTATAGCCACTTCTCGGCTAAGTCACATGAGGTAAAAGGAATGACCCTTAGCCTTATAGCGTCATCACTTAATTGGGTCGTTTCCATCATAGCGCAAACGTTTTGGAATTTATTGATAAAGATATAAGCATCTTCAGATTCCAAACCATGAAATTTTGGCAGCAAATTGATGAAATGTGGTTTTATTTCAAAATTGTCCCCATTTGCCGGTGGGGGTGAAAGACAGGTAGGTAAAGAGGTGCGGATAGGATAGAAGAGATCCTGGAGCACGACTCGTGCGGGCGCTTCAACAGGCGGGTGATTCGGGTTATTCACACCTAACGGAGGTGGAATCATTCCCGTCGGTAAGGTATTATTAGGATTGTATCCCGACATACCTTCGGAAGACGAATTTGAAGGTGGAGGTACGAAAGTGGACGGAATTTCGACTTCAGTGTCGAAAGGCTCGTCGGTCGGTACCAACGAAACACGGACTAATCGGGCATTAGTGTCCCTAGTCCAAAGTCGCATACACTAAAGGGGTAGTGTAGTCAGAAAAATGAAAAACAGAATGTGGAGGTAAGAAAATGTCAATGAGAGGAAGTGGTGTAAGTGAGGTGCGAGATTTCTTTAGCGACAAGTTGCAAGTTTTGAAAAGATTTTTTTTTCTCTTTTTTTATGTGTGATTTTTGCAAAAAGGTTTTTGAAAAGAGACTTTTGACACAATTACATTCAACCACAAATGCACAATCAGGCCTAGATCTAGGGTCACCTAGGTCAGCTAGACAGCTCCTAACTGTTCCAAAGGGCTAGAGATAGGACCTTAAACCGCCTCTTCACCGTCAATTGCGGCCAGGTAAGTGCCAGGTAAGTGGGAAGGAACCACAGTAGTGGGCCTAATTAAAAACCACTAGCCTTTTACACACTTGCCTAGGCACCGCAAAGTCAGGTTAGGATAAACGGCTGATGCCTATACTAGTCCTCTGTCCTGGTGAGCGCGACGTCCTTAAGGCTGAGTCTAATATTTTTTAATTTAAGAGTGGTCAATGCAAATGCTTTAAATGTTTTCTAGGGTCCTGGGAAGGGTAATGAAATCCCCACCCAATCTGAGTTTGGTCAATAGCCCCTTAAAGTCCGATTAAAATATGCAAAAACAGTAAATTCACTTGCAATCAATTATTTTTAGCGCGGCGCAAAGAAACCTGCAGAAAATCTGTTATTTAGAAGGGGGAAGAAGATTTTTAGCGCAAAGAAATCCTGCAGAAAATTTCGCAAAAGGATATATTGAAGGTTTCAGAGGGGCAAAGGAGGGAACAAACCATGCAAAATTTTCGCGATTCTGCCACGTGGAGACCGCGTTTCCACGGTCTGGCGCTCTGTAACGCCGCGGTTCCGCGGTATGATGAAAGCTTCAGCTCTCCGAAATTCTTCTGCTGTTCTGTGCTTTCAATCCTTCTCTGTTTTGATGTATCTTTTTCTGTTTCACCTTCTGTAAATTTCCAGATCCGAGATTCTTCGCTGTTCCTGCAAGATTCAAACAGTAAACCTTTCAAACAGATAAAAATTGATAAATTTTTTTGTACTTTTTCTATTTTCATATTTTTATGATTTATAAGATTTATATCAACCCGAATTTACATAAAAGAAATTTTACGCCATCCCCGGCAACGGCGCCATTTGATTAGTGTAGGATTTTAACGATCAAAGTAATTTACCGCAATCAAGAACGGTGTCGCTTTGCAGCTAGCCGGTGAATACGGGTCGGTCCACAGGGATGTGTAATTTTCCTAAGTGTTCTTACGAGCTAATTCCAATGGTTGTTTGGTATTTTAATTTAATCTAAAAAAGAACTAAGTTGTGCGATGATTAAGAAACTTGCTAGGATTAGGTCTAAGGTGGAGTTTGATAAGATTTAATGTCACGCCTCTTTCAATGCCCTAAATGAAATCTTTTAGAAGTTATAGCAACTATTAGAAAAAGGGATTAGGATGATTGGGAAGAAACGAAGTTTCTTCCTCTAGATCCTTGTCCGTCCTTTCCTAATATTTGCTCTAACCTTCATGGAAGACATGCATGTCCGGTCCTTTATACTACGGTTTCACCGTTACCTCGTGGGTAGGGTGCCGTAGGGAGCAGATCATGCATGAATGCATGAAGTTCTAGTTATTAAAAATAATTGGGCACGAAAGAGATGAGAGATCTTCATCTCTCATTCCCTCCCTTATTCCTAACCCTAACAAGTGAGGAAATTACTCGCTCATTAGGGGATTTATTAAAAATATCATTTTGAGATTTTGCATTTTTAGATCTATTGGATTAATTTCCTACTGCAGTTTTAAGAGATTCTACACTAGAATTAACTAAGGCACAAGATTAATTAATCTAAGGCAAGAATTTAATTATAAACTAAGGCAGGAATTAAAAGAAGAACTTACAGAAATGATGCTCTTTAATCCTCAAAAGAATCTGAAGTTTTATTTATTGAAAAGAGGCATCTTTAATACAATATTTTGATTACATATTTATAAGGAAATAGGAAAATTAGGGCTACAATTGCTCGCGTATGTGCTATTACAGATATACCCCCGAAAAATCCCAACAAAAGCACCGACGCACCGACAGACTTTTTCTGCACCGACACGTGCAATGAATGGCCGCGGAACCGCGGTCCCAGCCTGGGTTTGGCCGCGGTTCCGCGGCCAAACTAGGGAGTTGAGTCTGGAAACTTTTGGGTTTTCTTCTATGCTGCTTGGGCTTTTTATTTCTTTATTTCTTTTCTCCTTTTGGCTTCTGGTCTTTCTCCAGATCTTCAGTGAAAACTTGTATTGGTCTTTTAACCGTTCACTTTGACGTTTTGGACCTTGCGTTGCCTTGTACCTTTGTGAACTGTTCTTCATCTAGGCTTGACTAGGATCCTTCTACTTGTTGGTTAAAAGTCCCGCTTTTGTATCATCTTTTGTCTTTTTCATTGTTTTTGCTCCAAGAACCTGTATCCTGTAATATGTAGCAGACATACGTCAAAAGCACCTGTTTATTTATAAAACGAATAAAAATAGGGAATATAATAATGCAATATTATAGTATGAACAGGATGCTGATCCGGTATCCAATACCCAGGACGTATAGGTAACTGAGAAATAGTTCTTGGTTGCGAACACACCCGAAGACAATGCATCAACATGCTTATTCTTCATATGGGAGGTGTGGGAATCCGAATATTCCCCTATTTCTTACTCAGACTTATGACAATAATAAGGTAAAGCGGAACCTAGCCCAGTATAATAAGTAGGTTCGGTTAATACACCCATATTATTATTTTGATTAAGGCATGTCATTGGTCGCTACCAGGAGAGAGAGAAGGATAATCACTTTGTATGCGCTCTTTGCAAGATTAGATTAGTTATTTAATCTAATCAGGATGACTCCCACTATTTTTATCAAATCTTCCTTCAAACCCTAAAAGGTAAGATTAGCCGGGATTAATTACAACCTACAGGTTCGCTAATCGTTCGGCCAGGCAGGTATCGGTACTCGGAGGGAGGTTCCCCATGCTTTCGCACGAACCCAATTAAAATAAACCTCGTTTCCCTAGAGGCATAACTCCGTTGACACCTTTCTAGACACCTACTTGATTAGATAATTGTAAAGTGCAAAACTCTCCCAGGATTAACTCTTACTCGCAGTGGGTATCGGGTTCCAATTATCATATAGAAGGTATGCAATCTCATTGCAAATTTCAACACTTGAAATTCCCAATAATGGTTTTTACCCCTAGCGTCCTATGACCTTGACGGAGGCCAAACTACCCATAGGAAGCTAGTCAAGTTCAACCCGTTCATTTCTCGATTGAATTAGACCCACCCGCACGACCCTTGACAGAGGCCAAAAAACACCGTACGACTACCCTAATCTAATCGCATCACATGCTGCAGATAAGTACTAATCAGCTACCGTACACTACGCCTTGACGGAGGCCAAACTACCGTAGCACGAATACTAAAATAGCACTTATCTGAAATGATGGAAGGCTATGCAGGTTTTTAAGAAAACCATGAGCGTAATGAACTTGAAATCGTCGTAGAATCTAGTGATTTTGAAAATGAGTGTTTTTGAGGCTTTTGCTAGTTTCGCTAAAGAGGTCACTCCCGGTGAAGAGATCTCGGCTCTTTCCTCATCGAATGAGGTGCAGGATATTCAAGAATACCACTATGCATAGCAAGAACTAGAGAAGCAGTCAAAAGATAAAACCGAGTGGGTTGTAGCATTTGCTAGTTTCGCTAAAGAAGTCACTCCCGGTGAAGAGATCTCGGCTCTTTCCTCATCGAATGAGGTGCTGGATATTCATCAAGGAATACCACTACGCAAAGCAAAAACTAGAGCTGCCCTTTTTAAAAATTTGATTCTACAAAATCTTTAGGTTTCTTTCTTTTCATTAATCTCATTAATGAAGTCCCATCAATTAATGTTTCCTAAACATTACAAAAAAGTGAAACGAAAATAGAACGTACGCTTATGCCATCCACATTCGCCACGGGGCCCCGTCATGCATCGTTAGGTTACTTAACTACCGGCAGAGCGGGTGCTGGACTAGCATGGGTGCAAAACATAAGAAACGTTTATTATATATCATATATATAATATTACATTCTTCTCACGCGGTTATATGATCAAAATCACATAATCAAGCAGCAGAAGAAATATATGAAATATTGGATATACTAGGATGTCCGTGTTTTAAATTTAGCCAGTAATGTAAAACACGGATTTCACGGTCGTGATGAATAGCCAAAACTACATCCCATAGACCCCTACGAGAGCGGCAAGTAACCCTGCCAATTTTAGAGTTAGGAGACCCGGTCTCAACTCCTTGAGATGGTCTCCCACTGGACTCTAGAACTCGGTTACTTGTGCTCCCCGCATTGGGTCTATCCTAATGCGGAAAAGTAAATAATATACAACAATTGTGACATCATCCTCAACCCGGAAGTGCCCCAATAAAAGAATATTACATACAAATTTTACATGAATGAAAATTGAAAAACTCTCATCTCACATAAAACCCCCGGCTATTCTTTCACGACGATCCAATAAAATATATCAACAACAACACATAACATCTCATGTTATCAACGTAAGTAAATATGCGTATCCCGAAACTCGTTGATATATAGCAACCAGATCGGGATACGCCACATATTACACTTATCGTCGCAGAAAAGAAATTGAAAAACTACAATAATTAGAATCCGTAATATCCTTAGACATAATAAACCCGGAATATCTCATATTCCGAATTTCATGCCTAACTTATAAAACTTTCCTTTTAGTCTTAAATTGAAAACACTTTTCAATTGGTTGTCGAATAATTCAAAAAGATTCCCGACTTGGTGATCGCGTACAATATGCAATTGCGACGGAGTTTTGATCCGAATCAAAACTTCGTGGCAATCGATTAATTAATACTAAGCGACTAGGTTTACAACATACTAACTAGTTTTCATAAAACTAATTAATCCGGATTCTAATAATTGTATCACACATCACAAAGCTTGTAAAGTAACCGCGACATTAGAATTCCGCACGCTATTAGCAAACTAAACCAATTTTTCCAAAACATTGAAAAATCCTGTGAGCTAAAGTTCCAAAAACGATCGTTTTAAACCAATCCGGGAGTCGAAACGAACTCGAAACTTGCCCGAATCTTCGCGGAGGTGAAGACCCCAAAATTAACTATCGAATGGAGGGCCTAGAAGGGGTACCCCACGTTCGAGGCCACCATGAGGTGGCCAGGGGGGTGAGGCAATCCCGAAACTGTCTAAGGTGGGGCAGTTTTGGGTCCCCACCACCAAGACCACCTTATGGTGGTCTTGGGAGTGGGCCCAACCATTCGGTCCCCCAGGGTGTACCCGGGATGCGTACTCTCCACCCCGCGGCTTCTCAGTTCAAACCGTGAGCCCACGGGGTGCAAACAACTCAAAACATCATTTTTAGACTGTTTTTATCGGCAGTTTCTGCGCGACAAAAACGGCGAATTTCTAACGTCGCAACAAGCTACCCTAATGTTCTAGCTTGGCTTTGATACCATGAAAGTCAATCTTAGCACCACCATAAGGTTTTAGAAGTATTAAGCATGCCAAATTCAAATTTTTAGTAGTGCTAAGCTAGAGTAAACATGATCTTTACTAGATTATTAGGGTTTGTCTTTGTGATGTGAAGAACCAAAGAGAAGAAAAGAGCATACAACCTTTGTAGTTCGAGTCCTTCACTTCACATGCTCCGTGTAATAGTCCCACGACTCCACTAGGCTCCACTTGAGCCTTTGGACGAGCTTCCTCCGATGATCTTCGTGCCGAAGATGATCCACGCGAAGTCCCTCCACCTCAAGCTACCTCTACACTAAACAGTTTAGCGTAGTAAACACGCTACACTCGATCGCTAGTCAAGTGTAGGATGGTGAAGTAGGGGATGTTAAAAGCTCACAAGTTTGTGTTCAAGCTTCATGATTCACATCTCATGTGAGGGTTGAAGCTTGAACCATGGCAATTGAGGAAGAAGATGAAGCTAGAGAGCAACCATGGGAGCAACTCAAGAAAAAATGGCTAAGTGTTGAGAATGAGAATAGAATGAATGGCAACACTTGACCCCCACTCATTCAAGCATGGAATTTTGCAATATAAAATTGCAACCATGCTTGAATAGTGAGTCAAGATGAATAAACTATGAATAAAACCCATGCTTGCAACCATGCTCTCATTTTCCACCTCTTTTCTATTTTTCTCAAAAATAGAAATCATGCCATGCTACATATATATATTTATATATATATCATATATATATATATATTATAATGCATATAAAAAAATATTTAGTGAGCTAATGATATTAGTTAAGATATAATTATATCACATATAATATATATCACATTATTGAATCAACACTTGATTTAATAATACGGTTATATCACATATGACCGACTAATATCATTTATCTGTATATTACATTATCAAATCAACACTTGATTTGACAATCTGGTTATACCACATATAACCGAACCGATCACGGATAACTGCCATATTATAATATGGTATCACATACACGTATTTAATCGGGTCCACACACATATCACATATGTGTCCTACTTCATTTCTCTTGAACCAGGGAACTTCTGTGTGGGACTCTAAAGACTCGTCAATACCCCAGCAGTAGATGATGATCACATCAGTCACCCACAAGCCGTCAGCGGTACTAGCTGGACGTAACGGCTATCCGGGTATTGAGCGATATAAAGATCAACAAGCAAGCCTGACCATAGTCTCCATAAAGCCTATCAGTAACACTACCGTACAGTCCGGTCTCTTCGTATGATATGCCGCATATCATGTCTAGGGGTGGTAAACGTCAGACCCCAATAACGTGATAAGGCATGCCGATTTCTTGCTTATAACAGGTTGAGAAACTACTGATAACGCTTATCAGTAAATCTCATAAGCAGCCCTGGACAGGGACTTCCAGTTATAGCCAATCGAGCATAGCGCAACATCAACACCCAATACCGGGAGAGACGAAACCCCTCCTATCGCTCATTACCTCCATGCGACTGGGGACTGTATCTAAAATCCACCTGTTTGCACGTCTTCTTTGAGCGTGGTAGGGAGGAAATCAAAGCACAGTGGGAGCCGCACAAGACACTATGACGATCTCGGGTCTACAGACTAACCTATACAAGTGTTACCAGAAGACTGCTATCTGACGATATGTATACCACCACATAGGAGTCCTCGGCGAATCCTGTTCGGTGTACCCATTCTCCAATGAGCACCTGTGTACAATCTTTGATGTTACACACCAATGGTTGTGGGATCAACCATCGCCCTCTAAGGGACAAGAAATGTACACACTAGTCTACTCTGGAATATCGATGCCCTAGTGCCGATATTCCCTCGACTAGGAACTTATTAAAGGATGCACTTTTGGACCATCCTGGCCCCACTAGTATGATCTCATCATAGTCCTGGTAGTCAAGTACATATCCTAAGGGCTTTATCAACATGTAAGAGACAGACAATATAAATACCAGTCTGCATGTTAAGATAAAGGTAACCTGATAACATACTATCATGTCGAGCAAGAAAGTCCTCTATATATATGTCCAAGTATCCACTATATCAACAATAATGGCCTCTAGAGCATACATATTCCTAACAAATGCAACCTTTGTAGACCGGACCTTCACTTCAAAAAGCTCCGTGTAGTAGTCCCTTCGCTCCAAGTAGTGGTCTCCCGGACTCAAGTTGGACTCCACAAGGTGAAAGGAACAAGCTTGCTTGAAGTCTTCGAGGCCGAAGATGATCTACGTTGAGGAGACTCTAACTCAAGATACCTCTTCACTAATTAGAAATTAGTGAAGCAAACAACCTATACTAAATGGCTAATCTAGTGTAGGTTGATGAAATAGGAATTTTTCTCACTTTAGAAATATTTTTCTCACTAATTTTCTTCACCTCCTCAAAAGCTAGAGAGCTCAAGGAGATGAAGAAGATGATGAAGTGGAGAATGGAATGAGTGAGAATAGAAACCATGGGTGAGAAAATATCATATACTAACACATGTAGAGACTTAACTTTGGCTAATGAGAATAGTTGGGTTAATAAATATCCCAAGTAAAAAGAAATTAGTGGACTAAGTCAATGGTTCCACAAGCATCCACTAAGCTCTAAACCATGACTAATTTCCAACTAATTTTGATTTACTTTAAATAAATGAACCCTACATTATCATAAGCATGGTGTGAGTATCATACACCCATGTTTGCATATAGCAACAAGCGTGACACAACAATATATATCACATATATATTAAGTGTGCACAAGTGAGAAAAAGAAATGTTGAGCTAATATTAGTCAATGTACATTAATATATCAAATATATAATTATACATTAAACTATTAAATCAACACTTGATTTAATAATTCGGCTATATCACATATAACCGACTAATATCATATGTATCAACTTATCGAATCAACACTTGATTTGATAACCCGGCTATATCACATATAACCGACCGATATCACATATCGCGAGATTTGAATATGGTATCATATACGCGTATCAATCTTGGTCCCGCACATATCACATATGTCATCTTACTTCGTTTCGCCTGAGCCAGGAAACCTCTGTGTAGGACTCTAAAGACTCGTCAATACGCCGGCAGTAGGTGATGATCATATCAGTCACCCACAAGCCGTCAGTGGTACTAGCTGCATGTAACGGCCACCCGGGTTTTGAGCGATCATAAGATCAACAACAAACCCTGCGCATACTCCTGCGAATCCAATTAGTAACACTACTGTACAGCCCGGTCTCTTCGTCTCATATGTCGCATATCTTGTCTAGGGGTGGTAAACATCAGACCGCAATAACTCGATAAATCATGCCGATATTAGGCTCATAACGGGTCGAGAAACTACTGATAACACTTATCAGTAAATCTCGATATCAGCCCTGGCCAGGGACTTCCTGTTATGGCCAATCGAGCACAGCGCAACATCAACCCCCAATACCGGGAGAGACGAAATCCCCTCCTATCGCTCATTGCCTCTATGTGACTCGGGACTGTACCCAAAAACCACCGTTTTGCACGTTCTCTTGAACGTGGTAAGGTAGAAATCAAAGTACAGTGGGAATCACACAAGACTCTATGACGATCTCGGGTCTACTGACTAACCTGTACCAGTGTCACCAGAGAACTGCTATATGACGATATGTATAATACCATCTAGGAGTTCTCGGCGAGTCCGTCCAGTGTACCCTGTCTCCACTGAGCACCCGCATACCATCTATGATGTCAAACACCAATGGATATGGGATCATCCATCGCCCATCACATAGGTCGAGAAGCGTATATGCTAGTCTACTCTGGAATATTGATGCCCCGTCTCGATACACCCACGACTAGAAACAATTTAAGGATGAACTTATGGACTACCATGGCCCCACTAGTATGATCTGCATCATAATCCTGATAGTCAAGTCCACATCCTAAGGGCTTTACCAACATGTAATAGAGAGACAGTATAAAGATACCAGTATACATGTTAAGATAAAGAGCAACCAGATAGCATACTATCATATCAAGCAAGAAAGTCCTCTCTATATATGTCCAAGCATCCACTATAATATACATCATATGTACAATAATGGCCTCTAGGGCATGCATATAACTAACAGCCTCCACCTCCACCTCCTCGAGTTGTTTGCCGCCGGTCGGTCTTTGGCAGCGAGGTGAATTTATTTAATTTGAAATTGAATTTTCCTTAGTTATGTTTTCTATTTCTATAAATTAATTTAGAATTTAATTTATAATTTTATTGTTTTTGGTGTTATTGTATTTGATTTTAGGGTTATGTTTATACGGCCAGGTTAATTAGGGGTTAATTTGGGTTATATGGTGATGATTAGGGTTAGGGTTAGGCTTAATTAGATTAATTTAGGTTAATTTTGGTTTGGGTTAAGGTTAATTTTGGTTTGGGTTAAAGTTAATTTGGGTTAATTGGGGTTAGGGTTAAGGTTAATTTAGGTTAATTAGGTGAAATAGGGTTGGTGATGATTTGGATTAGGGCTAGGGTTAATTAGATTAATTAAGGTTAATTTTCGTTTGGGTTAGGGTTAATTAGGGTTAGGGTTTGGGTGATGATTAGGGATAGGGTTAGGGTTAATTAGGTAAAATAGTGTTGGTGATGATTAGGGTTAGGGTTAATTTGATTAATCAGGGTTAATTTTTGTTTGGGTTATGGTTAATTAGGGTTAGGGTTGTTAGTTATATGTATGCCCTAGAGGCCATTATTGTACATATGATGTATATTATAGTGAATGCTTGGACATATATGGAGAGGGCTTTCTTGCTCGACATGATAATATGATATCTGGTTGCTCTTTGTCTTAACATGTAGACTTGTATTGTGATACTGTCTTGCATTCACATGTTGATAAAGCCCTTAGGAGGTGAACTTGACTACCAGGACTGTGATGGAGATCATACTAGTGGGGCCAGGGTAGTCCATAAGTTCATCCTTTAATAGTTCCTAGTCATGGGTGTATCGAGACGGGGCATCGATATACCAGAGTAGACTAGCGTATACGCTTCTCGACCCATATGATGGGCGATGGATGATCCCATATCCATTGGTGTTTGATATCAGAGATGGTATACGGGTTCTCAGTGGAGACTGGGTACACTGGACGAAC
The DNA here is from genome assembly GCA_030015575.1 of Agapanthus africanus. NCBI lineage: Eukaryota > Viridiplantae > Streptophyta > Magnoliopsida > Asparagales > Amaryllidaceae > Agapanthus > Agapanthus africanus. Next base: position 314,871,118 of record JASDDO010000004.1, read on the forward strand.
TCGCCGAGAACTCCTAGATGGTATTATACATATCATCATATAGCAATTCTCTGGTGACACTGGTACAGGTTAGTCTGTAGACCCGAGATCGTCACAGAGTCTTGTGTGATTCCCACTGTGGTTTGATTTCGACCTTACCACCTTCAAGAGAACGTGCAAAATGGTGGTTTTTGGGTACAGTCCCGAGTCACATATAGGCAATGAGCGATAGGAGGGGATTTCGTCTCTCCCAGTATTAGGGGTTGATATTGCGCTGTGCTCGATTGGCCATAACAGGAAGTCCCTGGCCAGGGCTGATATCGAGATTTACTGGTAAGTGTTATCAGTAGTTTCTCGACCCATTATGAGCCTCATATCGGCATGACTTATCGAGTTATCGGGGTCTGATGTTTACCACCCCCAGACGAGATATGTGACATATCAGACGAAGAGACCGGACTGTACAACAGTGTTACTGATTGGATTCGCAGGAGTATGAGCAGGCTTTCTTGTTGATCTTATGATCGCTCAATACCCAGGTGGTCGTTACGTGTAGTTAGTACCGCTGACGGCTTATGGGTGACTGATATGATCATCACCTACTGCCGGCGTATTGACGAGTCTTTAGAGTCCTACACAGAGGTTTCCTGGCTCAGGAGAAATGAAGTAAGAGCACATATGTGATATGTGCGGGACCAAGATTGATACGTATATGTGATACCGTATTCTATTCTCGTGACATGTCATATCGGTCGGTTATATGTGATATAGCCGGGTTATCGAATCAAGTGTTAATTTGATAAGATGATGCAATTGATATTAGTCGGTTGTATAAGATATAGCCGGATTATTAAATCAAGTATTGATTTAATAATTTAATGTATAATTATATATTTGATATATTAATTTATATTAACTAATATTAGCTCACTTAAGCATTTCTTTTTCTCACTTATGTGCACTTAATATATTTGTGATATATATTATTGTGTCATACTTGTTGATACATGCTACATGGGTGTATGAGATTCACACCATGCTCATGATAATTTAGGGTTTATTTATTTAAAGTAAATCAAAATTAGATGGAAATTAGTCACATGGTTGAAGCTTGGAGAAGCTTGTGGAACCATTGACTTAGTCCACTAATTTTGTTTTACATTAGATATTTATTAACCCAACCATTCTCATTAGCCATGGTTAAGTCTCTACATGAGTTAGTATATGATATTTTTCTCACCCATGGTTGCTATTCTCACTCATAACATTATTCTCTTCATCTTCTTCTTCATCAAGAGAGCTCTCTAGGTTTTTGAGAGGTGAAGAAAATTAGTGAGAAAATAAATTCTACAGTGAGCAAAAATATTACTTCATCATCCTCTACTAGACTAGCCATTTAGTTTAGGTTGTTAGCTTCACTAATCTCTAATTAGTGAAGAGATGGCTTGGGTTGGTGTCTCCTCGACGTAGATCATCTTCGGCCTTGAAGACTTCAAGCAAGCTTGTTCCTCTCATTTTGTGGAGCCATTCTTGAGTCCGGAAGATCCCTATTTGGAGCGAAGGGACTACTATACGTAGCTTTTGAAGTGAAGGACCGGTCTATAAAGGTTGTATTCCTTGTTCACTTAGATGTAAAGTTGTTTGCATGCATGTATTGTCTAATTCTCTAGTTAAGATTCTAGGGTTTGGGATATTTAGCATGGCAAATTTTTGAAAGCGGCGTGGATGATGCCTCCCGAAATCTTACTGTCGTGCTACGCAACCCAACAGTGGTATCAAAACCATGCTAGAGAATTAGAAGATGTTTGTAGAATTACGAAACCGAAACAACTCCGAAATATCAAAACATAAAACCTAGTTTCTGTCGAAATTTTCAGAATGTCTAAATTTTTTTTAAGCAGTTGCAGAATGTTGCATGAGATGTAAAATGAACACCAGACGAAAACGAGCTTTTTTCGCCCGATTTGGACCATCCACATGTTGCTACTGGACCGGCCTGGCCGGTTTTCCTTTTGAGTTCTGGGTTCGTTTTCGTTCGGTGTTCTGGTCTCTGGGTTTTGGTGTTTCAGGTGTTGCTTGATTTTACTGAAATTGCATGTGATGTTAATTTTCTGTAAAGTCAATTCGGAGTGTTTCGTAGTCGTAATTCTAACCTCGTTTTGGGTAATTTAGACGACGTTAAAAAGTTCGAACGAATATCAATAACCCATTTTCTCCCTCGCTGGAAATTTTCCAAAAGTTGGATTTTTTCCAAGTTATAAACATTCAAAAAAAATCATGCAAGTAATTCTATGGACCCTCTAGAAGAACAAAATCCTAACTCGACCGCCGGAACCGCCGCCAAACTCTAGGGTTTGCGGTAGTTCTGCGGCGCCATAGGTGAGGCAAGGGTTGGCCTTTCTACGGTTGGTCCATAGGTACTGTAGCATGTTCTGAGTATTTTTAAACCGTTCTCAAGTGTTGAGCTCTATGGCAAATTTTGGGTGTTTGTTGATTCGATCGAAATATTTAATATCGTCTAGCTATTTATGGAATGTGATACAATATTTGGAATCTACACTAATTAGTTTTGTGAAAATTGATTAGTTGCTTGTAAGTTTAACATTTCGGTCTCGGTAGGAATCGGGAATCTTGTTGAATCACCCGATTTCTTTTGAAAAAGTGTTTTCATAGATGAGATCCAAATGTAAGATTTATAATGTTAGGCATGAAATCCGAAATATATGATATTCCGGGTTTGTGATGTCTAAGGGCTGCGTCGATTCCAAATGTTGTAGTTTGACATTTTCTTTTCTGCGACCGTAAGTGTAATATGTGGTGTATCGCCGGTTTCGTTGCTATATGTCAACGAAAATTGGGATACGCGTATTTACTTACGTTGATGACATATGATGTTATGTGTTGCTGGGATATGTTATATTGGATCGTCGTGTTTTGAATAGCCGGGTTTTTTTTATGTGATATGAGAGTTTTTCATTTCATTCATGTAAAAACTTGTATGTAATATTCTTTTATTGGGGCACTTTTGGGTTGAGTATGATGTCACCATTGATGTATATTATTTACATTTCCGCATTAGGATAGACCCAAGGAGGGGAGCATAAGTAACCGGGTTCTAGAGTCCAGTGGGAGACCATCTCGAGGAGTCGAGTCCGGGTTTCCTAACTCTAGAATTGGTAAGGTTGCTTGCCGCTCTCATAGGGGTCTGGGGATGTGGGTTTGGCTATTTATCGCGACCGTGGAATCCGTGTTTTTTACTGGCTTAATATAAAACACGGACCTCCTAGTATATCTAATATTTCATATGTTGACTTCTGCTGCTGTTGTTCTGTGATGTGATCACTTTATCTGTCTGAGACGAATGCTTATATTATATATATGATATATAATAAATATTGTTGTTTTTGTTTCTTCTGTGATGCTTAGGAAGCATAAATGATGGGACTTCATTAATGATATTAATGAAATAAAAGAAACCAAAATATGTTGTAGTATCAAATTTTCAAAAAGGGTAGCTCTAGTTCTTGCTTTGCATAGTGGTATTCCTTATAGAATATCCAGCACCTCATTCGATGGGGAAAGAGCCAAGATCCCTTCACCGGGAGTGACCTCTTTAGCGAAACTAGTAAAAGCTTCAAAATCACTCCTTTTCAAAATCACTCGATTCTACAACGATATCAAGTTCATTACGCAAAGGTTTTCTTAAAAATCTGTCGTAGCCCTCCGTCATTTCAGATAAGTACTATTTAGTATTCGTGCTACGTTTGTTGACCTTAGCCAAGACGTAGTGTGCGGTAGCTAATTAGTGCTTATCTGCAGCATATGATGCGATTGAGTTAGGGTAGTCGTACGACTTTGTTGACCTTAGCCAAAAGTCGTACGGGTGGGTTTAATTCAATCATGAAATGACGGGTTGAACTTGACTAGAGCTTATGATTTGTTGACCATAGCCAAGGTCATGAGTTGCTTGGGGCAAAATATTATCGGGAATTTCAAGTGTTGAAATTTGCAATGAGATTTCATGCCTTCTATGAGATAGTTGGATCCCGATACCCACTGTGAGTAAGAGTTACTCCTAGGAGAGTTTTACACATCACAATTAGCTCATCAAGTAGGTGTCTAGAAAGGTGTTAATGGGGTTACGCCCTTGGGAAAATGAGGTTTATTTTAATTAGGTCCGTGCGAAAGCACGGAGAACCTCCCTCAAAATACCGACACCGTCCTGGCCGAAAGATTGGCGAACCTGTAAGATGTAATTAATCCTGACTAGTCTTACCTTTTAGGGTTTGAAGGAAGATTTGATAAAAACAGTGGGTGTCATCCTGATTAGATAAGATAATAACCAAGCTAATCTTGCAAGAGCATACGCTAAGTGTTTTCTTCTCTCTCTCAAGGTAGCGACCATGTCATGCCTTAATCAAGATAATAATATGGACGTATTGACCGAACCCGCTTGTAATACTGAGCTGGGGAACGTTGGTTCTGCTCCTACTTATAATTGTTATAAGTCCGAGCAGCAAATAGGGGATTTCCAGGATTCTCAAGCCGCCTAAATGAAGAAAGTGCATGTTGATGCATTTTCTTCGGGTGTGTTAGTTACCGAGAACTGTTTCTCAATACACTCTACGTCCTGGATATTAGATACCGGATCGGGATCCCACATATGTAATATGTTACATGGGCTAAAGAAAGGTAGAGAACTGGGAATAGGTGATCATTCCGTATGAGTAGGGAATGGTGCAAATGTTGCAGCCAAGGCAGTTGGCAATTATCACCTTGTATTACCAACTGGTAATATATTCATTCTGAACGAATGCTATTACATACCGAACCTGATATGCAACATTATATCGGTCTCTTTATTGACTAAAGAATGATATAATTTTGTATTCAGGATAATGTTATGAACATCTTCCTGAATCAAAAGTTGATTGGATCAGACATGCTATGCAATGGCATATACGTTCTAAATCAAACCACAATTCTCAGCGTACAAAACACACACAAGAGGAAGAGTTCAGAAATGAATGAAACCTACTTGTGGCATGGTAGACTAGGTCATATCAATGCGACACGGCTAGCTAAGTTACATAAGGATGGATATTTGAATCCGTTCGAATTTTCATCTTATGACACTTGCCAGTCATGTCTCAAAGGCAAGATGACCAAAACTCCGTTTACTGGACACGGAGAAAGAGTTACGGAACTCTTGGGACTAATACATAGTGATGTATGCGGTCCCATGTCTACACATGCCAGGAATGGTTTTTCGTACTTCATTACATTCACTGACGATCTCTCAAGATACGGACATGTGTTCCTGTTGAAACACAAGTCTGAAGTTTTTGAGAAATTCAAAGGATATAAGCATGAAGTTGAGAACCAGACGGGTAAAAATATTAAAATCTTTCGATCTGATCGGGAAGGAGAATACTTGAGCAATGAGTTCCTGGACTATTTAAAAGAGAATGGGATTCTCTCTCAGCTTACTCCTCCGTGTACACCACAGCACAACAGTGTATCGGAGCGGAGGAATCGCACCATATTAGATATGGTGCGCTTTATGATGAGCACCGCTGAGTTACCTATTTCCTTTTGTGGTTATGCGCTTGAGATATCAGCATACCTATTGAATAGAGTTCCAACCAAATCTGTGCCTACCACTCTATATGAGATATGGAATGGGAAGAGACCATCTCTTAAGCGATTTAAAATATGGGGTTGTCCGGCCAATGTCAAAAGGAAAAATCCGGACAAACTCGAGGCACTATCTGTTCTTTGCAAGTTTGTGGGATATCCAGACAATTCGTATAGATATCAATTCTACCCCAGTGAGGAACAAAAGGTGTTTGTTGCTCAACATGCCACCTTTTTAGAAAAGGAATTTCTTGTAAAAGAGATTAGTAGCAAAGAGGTAGAACTGGAAGAAGTTCCATCTATACAAACTACGACAGGCGATTTGGTAAAACCAGAGAATTCGATAGTTCCCAACGAACCTCAGCCTCTCTACCGATCTAGTAGGTTTCCTCATCCGCCTGAGAGATACTACGGTTTTCTCATTAATGGTGAGAGCGAGGATTGAATCATGGAAGATGATGACCCAACTAGCTTCAAGCAGGCCATCATGAGTAGGGACTGTGAAATGGCTGGAAGCAATGCGATTTGAGATGGAATCCATGTACACCAACAAAGTATGGACTTTGGAAGTTGCTCCCGAAGGGGTAAAACCCATTGGGAGCAAATGGATCTTTAAGAAGAAACTTGGTTTAGATGGAAAAGTTGAGACTTTCAAAGCTAGACTTGTTGCAAAAGGTTTTCGTCAATGACCAGGTGTGGATTATGATGAAACCTTTTCTCCAGTGGCTATGCTTAAGTCCATCTGGATCCTACTTTCCATTGCTGCATACCATGACTATAAAATCTGGCAGATGGATGTTAAGACCGCCTTTCTAAATGGTGATTTAGAAGAGAGCGTGTACATGACTCAGCCAGAGGGCTTCGTAGATAGTGGGAGCAGCGGAAAGGTGTGCAAGCTGCTTAAATCCATCTACGGGTTAAAGCAAGCATCGCGGAGTTGGAACATCTGCTTTGATGTGGTAGTCAAAGAGTTTGACTTCATCAAAAACGTAGATGAACCTTGTATATACAAGAAGGTGGCAGAGAGTAATGTTGTCTTCCTCGTATTGTACGTGGATGACATACTCTTGATAGGAAATGATGTTCCTATGTTGCACTCGGTCAAGCTCTTCTTATCACAAAGATTCTCAATGAAAGATCTGGGTGATACCTCCTACATCTTGGGAATTAGGATCTATAGAGATAGATCTAAAAGGATACTGGGATTTTCCCAATCCAGGTACATTGACACCATACTAAAGAGGTTTAGTATGGAAGATTCCAAGCATGGGAATTTATCCACGATCTCAGGACTCACTCTCTCCAAAGAGATGTCTCCCAAGACTGATTTGGAGAGAGCTCACATTCAAGGGATACCCTATGCTTAGGCAGTAGGCTCCATCATGCACGCGATGCTATGTACCAGACCCGATGCAGCATACTCACTAAGTGTAGTGAGTAGGTATCAAGCAGATCCAGGAGAGAATCACTGGACAGGTGTGAAGAACATTCTTAAGTATTTGAGAAGGACTAAAGAGATATTCTTGGTGTATAGTAATGGTGAACTCCAAGTGCCTTTACCGATTCGAGCTTCCAGAGTGATAAATACGACTCTAAGTCGGTCTCGGGATTTGTCTTCACCTTTAATGGAGGGGAGGTTTGTTGGAAGAGTTCCAAGCAAGAAATCGTGGTAGACTTGATGATGGAAGCTGAATACACGCTGCCAATGATGCTGCCAAAGAGGCTGTCTGGATGAAGAAGTTCATAACCAAATTTGGAGTGGTTCCATCCATCGAGCATCCAATACCTTTGTATTGTGATAACAATGGAGCAGTGGCTTTGGCCAAGGAACCTAGGTCCCACCAGCGATACATCCATATTCTGAGGCTGTATCACCTGATCCGGGAGATAGTTGATCGCCGGGAGATCGAGGTCAGGAGAGTTGAGACGAAAAATAACATGGCGGATCCAATCATGAAGGCCATACCCCAGATATAATTTGAGAGACCCTTCGGGATGTTAGGTATGAGATATTAGAACAACTGGCCTTAGTGCAAGTGGGAGATTGTTAGTTATATGTATGCCCTAGAGGCCATTATTGTACATATGATGTATATTATAGTGGATGCTTGGACATATATAGAGAGGACTTTCTTGCTCGACATGATAGTATGCTATCTGGTTGCTCTTTGTCTTAACATGTAGACTTGTATTGTGATACTGTAATGCTCTCATATGTTGATAAAGCCTTTAGGATGCGTACTTGACTACCAGGACTATGATAAAGATCATACTAGTGGGGCCAGGGTAGTCCATAAGTTGATCCTTTAATAGTTCCTAGTCGTGGGTGTATCGAGATGGGGCATCGATATACCAGACTAGACTAGCGTATACTCTTCTCGACCCATGTGATGGGTGATGGATGATCCCATATCCATTGGTGTTTAACATCAGAGATGGTATATGGGTGCTCAGTGGATACTGGGTACACTGGACAAGACTCGTCGAGAACTCCTAAATGGTATTATACCTAACGTCAGATAGCAGTTCTCTGGTGACACTGGTACAAGTTATTCTGTAGACCCGAGATCGTCATAGAGTCTTATGTGATTCCCACCGTGCTTTGATTTCTACCTTACCATGTTCAAGAGAACGTGCAAAATGGTGGTTTTTGGGTACAGTCCCGAGTCACATGGAGGCAATGAGCGATAGGAGGGGATTCGTCTCTCCCGGTAATGGCGGTTGATGTTGCGCTGTGCTCGATTGGACATAACAGGAAGTCCCTGGCCAGGGCTGTTACGGTGATTTACTGGTAAGTGTTATCAGTAGTTTCTCGACCCGTTATGAGCCTTACATCGACATGACTTATCAAGTTATTGGGGTCTGACATTTACCACCCCTAGACGAGATATGCGACATATCAGACGAAGAGACCGGACTGTACGGTAGTGTTACTTATTGGATTCGCAGGAGTATGAGCGGGCTTGCTTTTTGATCTTCTGGTCGTTCAATACCCGGGTAGCCATTACGTCCAGCTAGTACCGCTGATGGCTTGTGGGTGACTGATATGATCATTACCTACTGCCGGCGTATTGACGAGTCTTTAGTCCTACACAAAGGTTTCCTGGCTCAGGCGAAACGAAGCAGGAGCACATATGTGATATGTGCGGGACCGAGATTAATATGTGTATGTGATACCGTATTCTATTCTCGTGACATGTGATATCGGTCAGTTATATGTGATATAGCCAGGTTATCGAATCAAGTGTTGATTCGATAAGATGATACAATTGATATTAGTCGGTTATATATGATATAGCCGGATTATTAAATTAAGTGTTGATTTAATAATTTAATGTATAATTATATATTTGATATATTAATTTACATTAACTAATATTATCTCACTTAAGCATTTCTTTTTCTCACTTATGTGCACTTAATATATGTGTGATATATATTATTGTGTCATGCTTGTATCAACATGCTACATCGGTGTATGAGATTCACACCATGCTCATGATAATGTAGCGTTTATTTATTTAAAGTAAATCAAAATTAGATGGAAATTAGTCACATGGTTGAAGCTTAGAGAAGCTTGTGGAACCATTGACTTAGTCCACTAATTTTATTTTACATTAGATATTTATTAACCCAACCATTCTCATTAGCCATGGTTAAGTCTCTACATGAGTTAGTATATGATATTTTTCTCACCCATGGTGGCTATTCTCACTCATAACATTATTCTCTTCATCTTCTTTCATGAAGAGAGCTCTATAGGTGTTTGAGAGGTGGAGAAAATTAGTGAGAAAATAATTCTAAAGTAAGCAAAAATCCTACTTCATCATCCTCTACTAGACTAGCCATTTAGTTTAGGGTGTTAGCTTCACTAATCCCTAATTAGTGAAGAGGTAGCTTGGGTTGGTGTCTCCTCGACGTAGATCATCTTTGGGCTCGAAGACTTCAAGAAAGCTTGTTCCTTTCATCTTGTAGAGCCATTCTTGAGTCCGGAAGATCACTACTTGGAGCGAGGGGACAACTACACAGAGCTTTTGAAGTAAAGGACCGGTCTACAAAGGTTGTATTTCTTGTTCACTTAGATGTAAAGTTGTTTACATGCATGTATTGTCTAATTCTCTAGTTAAGGTTCTAGGGTTAGGGTTATTTAGCATGGCAAATTTTTGAAAATGACATGGTTAATGCCTCCCGAAACCTTGCTGCCGTGCTACGTAACCCAACAAGGGTTTGGGTGATGATTAAGGTTAGGGTTAATTTGGGTTAATTAGGTAAAATAGGGTTAATTTGGGTTAGGGTGTTGATTAGGGTTAATTTGGTTTAATTAGATTAATTTTGGGTTAATTAAGGATAATTTGAGTTCGGGTGATGATTAGGATTAATTTGGGTTAATTAGGTTAATTTGGGTTAGGGTTTAAGGTGCATTAGTTCCTTCATTAGGATACTCGATGATAACGTAAACGTAAAATTTTATCGTAAACGTAAGAAAACTTTACCCTAAACTAAAAACTTCAAACCCTTAAAAACGAAATGTAAACGTAAAACTTATTCAAGTTAAATGTTCAAGTTAAAACCAATATATGATACTCGATGATAATATGAAACTTTCATATTCTCATCGATAGTCATATGTGAAAATCAAAGCGCGACTTAGTCCCCTTCTATCGGTTAACATACGCTCAATATTCGTCGTGACATAGAACTATACGAAGGTTGTTAAATATCGAACGGTATCGTTCGGTTCTACAACCATCATGTAGTCTATGTGACGAGAAGATTCAATCATATGATAATCGATAGATTTGTCCAGTGTGGACACGTTAGGAATGTATAAAGTAAAAACCTGCATTCACTTGTGTTTTCATTTGTTTCGAGTTATTTAGTCGGTACTTTTCCATTGGTTCTCTGTGTACAAAGATAGATTAGATGTTCATTTTAATGTTGTTTCACAGCATTGAAATGATTATCTATTCTATTACAGTGTACTCGGAGAACAGCGGGGAGGTGCTGCCGAAATTTACTCGAAACAGATGAAAACACAAGCGAATGGGTGTCTAGTCTATACATTCTTAATGGGATAAAAACCTTACCTTCGATAGCCGAAACACACACATACAACATGAATACACAACAAACGCACACACAAAATACATACACACTAACAACCATACACCTAAGCGAAATCATAAGTTGAAACACACATCCATATAATACAACTCATACTTGGGTATCTTTAAATCTAATTTTGTTAATCGATAATTTATTCTTTTCAAAGACAAACTTTCCTCTATGGATTTTCTTCTTTGTCGATAACCATCTCGTTTTTAGATTTCTCAATATATTCAGCATAACTTACAATTTATATGTTATACAGTATAACATGGCCCATGAGTACATCAGAGTTAAGGACTGGATGTATGTAGATTGGCAACAGCACATGCAATCTAAGTTTGTCACAGAAGTTGTTGCTTTCATTTAATTTTCACGCGCACATAATAAGATCGTGTTAGAGAAGATTCTCTGTCTATGCGATAGATGTGGGAATAAGTTCTGGCAGAAGGTAGAAAACGTAGAGCTTCACATCGTTAAACATGGTTTTACTAGACATTATACAACTATATCATGGGGAAGGACAAGAAGAAGACCGTAATGCGACAGAAGGAGAAAACGGTAATGAGGCAGAAGAAGAAGAAGACGATAACTTCTTTCCAGGAGAAAAAATGGAGGATATGGTAGAGGCTGCTCATGGTGATAGTATTTCTTCCGAAGATGTCATTCCTTCCGGTCAAGGACCGCGTGTGGATAAGTATGAAAGGTTCATGAATAATGCTAGAAGACCAATTTATAAGAATGCAAAGTATTCCACCCTATCATGGTTCGTCCAACTTTTCCAGATTAAATGCATAAATGGATGGAGCAATAAGTCATTCATGATACTTCTGAAGTTCTTAAAAGATTCTATACCCCCGGGAAATAACGTACCTAACAGCTGGTATGAAGCCCGAAAGATGATGTCTGATTTGGGTCTGAAGTGTGAGAAAATTCATGCATGTCCCATGTTGTACCGGAAAGAGAATTTAGATTAGAATGAGTGTCCAACATGCGGAGATGCCAGGTATTAACCGAAAGAATCTGATAAGAAGCCCAATATACCTGTCAAGATAGCACGATATTTTCCCATAACACAGAGGCTGTAGAGGCTATTCAGGTGCAAGAAAACAGCCAAGGCAATGATTTGACATCACCGTGCTGCTCCAAGAGAAAATGGAAAAATGAGTCATCCAAGAGATTCACTGATATGGAAGGATTTCGATAGGAGGCATCAAATATTCAGTAGTGATCCTCGCAATGTCAGGCTCAGACTGGCTAGTGATGGCTTCTGCCCATTCAACTATATAGATAAAAGCCACATCACATGGCTCGTTGTAATGATAGTTTATAATCTGTCGCCTTGGTTGGCTATAGATCAATCCTATTTTATGATGCTATTTTATGATGCCTCTTCTTATTGACGGACCAAACTCACCGGGAAACAATATCGACATCTATCTCCGACCTCTAATCGATGAGTTAAAATCTTTATTCATTGATGATGTAGAGACTTACGATACAAACACAGATACAACCTTCACAATGCATGCGGCTTTAATGTGGAAAATTAATGAATTTCTTGCATATGGAATGCTATCAGGTTGCTTCGTACATGGTCACAAAGCATGCCCTTATTGCCATCAAGATACAACATCGAAATGGTTGAATTTTAGCAGGAAGGTTTATTATTGCGGTCATCGGCGTTTCCTGCCACTAGACCATCCCTACAGGTTGCTCACTTTAATGGTCATCGGAGCTTCTTGGGCCTCCGGCCTCATTGTTCGGAGATGACTTGATTGCTCAGTGGGATGGTTACAATAATTTGACCTTCGGGATAGATCCGGCAAAACAGGTCAAACCACCCTACCGGAACAAGTTAAGTATTTTCTACGATCTTCCGTAATGATCAACAAATTTAGTGCGTCATTGTCTGGATGTCATGCACATAGAGAAGGGAGTATCCGAGCACGTACTCAACTTGCTTCTTTGTAAAGATGGAAAATCGAAAGACAACCTCCGTACTCGGATGAATCTTTAGTATAGGGAAATTAGAAGTGAATTGCATCCTAAACCGATAGCGGGTAAACCAGGAAAATTTGTACTTTCTAATGCTGCGTATCATATGTCACAACCGGAGAAGAAAATGTTTCTATAGGTGTTGCATGATTTGAAAGTTCCCACGGGTTTCTCAGGATCATTTAGCAAGAAGATAAAAATTGTGAAAGGCAAGATCGATGGGCTGAAAAGTCATGATCACCATGTTATTATGGAACACCTTCTCCCATTAGCCCCTAGGACTTCCCTTCCCGAATCCGTTGGTCTAGTAATTAATGACCTTTATTGCTTTTTTAGAGAATTTTGCGCTAAAACTTTAGATGTTATGACGCTGGAGAATCTAGAAAATTCTATTTCATTGATACTTTGCAAGTTTGAGCGTATTTTCCTACTGTCATTCTTCGATATCATAATACACCTGATGGTTCATCTTGCATGGCTAAGTTTGCCGGACCGGTACAATATCGATGGATGTATCCTGTCGAAAGGTACGTTGAATTTTTCGTTTCACGCATTTTGTAAAATTATTGTTGTCCTATATGCTCGTATTTATTTATTTAACATATTTTCTTTAGGTATTTCTACACTCTAAAAAAGTATATACGTAATAAAAATCGACCACAGGGTCTATCATGCAAGGTTATCTTCTAGATGAAGTTACCACATTTTGTTCCCGCTATTTAGATGAGAACATTGAAATAAAACTTAACCGGCCTTGGAGAATTCAGGACGGGTGATTCGTCTCAAAAATATCTAGTAACCGCAATCAAGAATGGCGTCTCTTGGTAGCTAGCCGGTGAGTACGGGTCGGTCCACAGGGATTTTGTGAATCTCCAAACTCTCTTACGAGTTAATTCCGATGGGAGCCGGATTGATTATTAAATCTAAAAACTAAATTAATCTATATCTAAATCTTGCTAAGGTTAGGTCTAGGTTGAGTTTGGAAAGTCAATAAATCTCACCGCTTTCTATACCCATATGAAGATCTAATTAGGTGTTATGGTAATTATTAATAAAAGGGATTAGAACCATTTGGAAAGATGTTTCTTCCTCTAGGTTCTTGTCCTTCCTTGAGAAATCCTTACCCTAACCTCCATGGAAAACCATCACAACCGGGCCTTTATACTACGGTATCACCGCTACCTGATTAGTTGTAGGTTTTACGATCACCAAAAATATTTTACAGTAATCAGAAACGGCGTCGCTTTGCAGCTAGCCGGTGAATACGAGTCGATCCACATGGATGTGTAATTTCCCTAAATGTTTTCACGAGTTGATTCCAATGGTTGTTTGGTTTTGTTGATTGATTTTAAAAACTAAGTTGTACGATGGTTAAAGAACTTGTTAGGGTTAGGTCTAAAGTAGGGTTGATAAGATTGATATTAACACCTCTTTCAATGCCTTCGATTAAAAATTTTTAGAAGTCATAACAATTATTAGTAAACGGGATTAGGATGATTGGGAAGAAACGAAGTTTCTTCCTCTTGATCCTTGTCCGTCCTTTCCTACTAATTGCTATAACCTTCATGGATATCATGCATGTCCGGTCCTTTATACTATGGTCTCACCTTTACCTCGTGGGTAGGGTGCCATAGGGAGCGGATCATACATGCGCGCATGAAGTTCTACTTATGAAAATTTATTGGCATTGAAGGAGATGAGAGATATTCATCTCTCAATCCCTCCCTTGTTCCTAACCCTAGCAAGCGAGGAAATTACTCGCTCATTAGGGGATCTTCTAAAAATAGCATTTTTATTATGATTAATGTGTTTTGTTTTTTATCTAAAGAATTAATTATCTACTGCAGATTAAAGGAAGACTACACTAGATTAAACTAGGGCAATGAAAGGATTTATCTAAGGCAAGAAAATAATTTTAAACTAAGGCAGAAAAATTAAAAGAAACTTACAATAAATGATGCTTTTAATCTTCCAAAGAATTCTGAATTTTCTTTATTGAAAAGAGGCATCCGGTTTACAAACTTGTGATTACAATTTATAAGTAAACAGGGAAAACTAGGGTTACAGATTCTCGCGCATGCGCTTTTACAGATATGCCCACGAAAAATCCCAACCCTCGCACCAACGCACCGACACAAAAAGTCTGCACCGACACGGGCACTAAGCGGCCGCGGAACCGCGGCATTGGTTGTCTTGGGCCGCGGTTCCGCGGCCCATTGGTGAGTTTAGATCACCAAACTTCCTGGGCTGCATACTGGTTATTTGGGCTTCTTTATTATTCACTACTTTTCTCTGTTTGGCTTTTTATTCTTCTCCAGATCCTTCAGTGAAAATCTTGTAGCGATCTTTTAACCGTTTTCCTTGACATTTTGGACCTTGCACTGTTCTTCGTCTAGGCTTGATTAGGATCCTTCTATTTGTTGGTCACAAGTCCCTTTTTCTGTCGTCTTGTGTCTTTTTCAGTGTATTTGCTCCAAGAACCTGTATCCTGTAATATGCAGCAGTCATGCGTCAAAAGCACCTGTTTAGTTATAAAACGAATAAGAATTGGGGAATATGAATTGCTATATTATGATATGAACAAATACCCCCAAATTTATCTTTTGCTCGTCCTCGAGCAAACTTATTATTTTATTCTCGATAAAACCTAACCGCACTTTCGCAGGGAAACACGATTGCACTGAGCACGTGCAACAAGCCGTTAAACCTCTAGGTGTCCCTAGTAGGAGGAGTGTTGTCTCCTGAGGGTTTTCAGCGGATTACACCCACAAAATCCTATCAATTTGGCTTTTTCGACATTAATTCTCCAATTAGGTTTTCTAACACAGAATTCTATTATCATCGACTCATAAACTATCCACCCATATTCTTCACACTTCCTCATCATTTAACTTAAGATTATATATGTTCTATAGAATTACTCAGCTTTCGGCATTTCTTAGGTTTTCCTCTTAGGGTTCCATCTCCACTTAGAAATTTTTCTATCAACTCTACTAAAGATACAAGTTTTATTCTTCATTCCTTTCTCTTATCTAAACTCTAATCACATATCCCCACGTGTGTGTATAGATCATCCCTACACTTGGAAATTCAAATTAAGCAATCATACCATTGTCCGTTGTCCAAAGCACTTATTAATTGGTGAATTTTTAATTGAATTTTGCTTACACATCCTTCATACGACTGTTAATACTTCTTGAGGTACCTACAACCGATTACAATATGCGTTAGCATTTTAAAGCGTACTTCCTAGTTTTGCAACACCCAAGGCTTTAGCAGTGACTCCCAAACCAGTTGGTCTAAGGCACTAGGTGATGAAGCACCCTCGCTAAATATTTTTTATTTTTACAGCCTTAAGTAATCACAGAAACCAGTGTCCATTTTTTTCTTTATTCACTTTTTTTTCCTTTTATTTTCATTGTACTAAGGACTTTAGACAAGAGCATTTCAAGGTCTCTTCTACTAATCCAAGTTTCAAGGTGCGTGATTGTGTATTTTGTAGGGTATACATTTTCAGAATTCAAACTTAAGCCACGAATTATTTTTCAAACTTATACTCTAATAAGAATATCAATATTTTTCCTTTATTTCAACTTAGCCCAAAAAGTGAACTCAAAATTTGCCTATTTCTAAATAAACTACAAAGACATATGCTTTCTATCGTTAATCTTTAAAGAAGGTTATTTTTAGGGTTTTTTAATTTACCAAGTCTAAGATCTAGTTGTTCGTAGCTAGTTAACCTATTTGTCAAATTCAAGTTAAATATGGCCAAAATTGAATACAATAATTTTTTATAAATTTTTTGAAATTTTTCAATTTTTATGCGCATTCAAATAAATATGCAAATGCAAAAATATGTACAAATGAATGCGAAGGAAAGAAAACGTACCGAGCATACCCCCAAACTTGAACTTGACAGTGTCCTCACTGTCATACTATACCACGAGGGTCAAAATGTCGGCATTCCCTGTTTATTCACATCATTACAAATGATACACACCCCCAAACTTATTCGAAATAAAGTTTTGGAAAAATTGATTGGAAACTCGGGGGTGAAATTGGAGGAAGATCAATCAGTGTAAATCGGCTCCTGCAAAAACAGGAGCTCCTCCGATGGGTCCGCTGTGAAGAACGGTTTCAATCGATGCCCATTCACTTTGAATAAGGTACCGTCTTCAGGATTTTCAAGATCAACCGCACCGTGCGGATAAACGGTGCGGACTACAAAAAGTCCTCTCCATCTAGAACGGAGCTTGCCGGGGTGATAATGTAACCGAGTGTCATAGAGTAAAACCTGTTGACCAGGTTCAAAAGTTTTTCGCAGAAGGTGTTTATCGTGGAACACCTTAGCTCGGTTTTTAGCAATTATGGCATTATCATATGCCTCATCCCGCAGCTCTTCTAGTTCATTCAATTGCAGCTTTCGATTGCTGCCCGCATCTCCTAAAGATAAATTCAGCTCTTTGATAGCCCAAAATGCTTTATGCTCAATCTCTACTGGGAGGTGGCAAGCCTTTCCGTAAACAAGCCGGTATGGAGACATACCGAGATCGGTCTTATATGCAGTACGGAAATCCAATAGTGCATCAATCAGTTTAAGTGACCAATCTTTACGGTTTTTAGAAACCGTTTTCTCCAAGATTTGCTTTATTTGCCGATTTGAAACCTCGGCTTGCCCACATGTTTGGGGGTGATATGGCGTTGACAGTTTGTGGGTGATAGAGTATTTGCGCATTAAGGACTCGAAAGTCCTATTGCAAAAGTGAGAGCCATTATCACTTATTATCGCCCGAGGGTGCCCAAATCGAGAAAAGATGTGTTCTTTAAGAAATCGAACGACAACCTTGTTGTCTTTCGTTCGGCTAGGCACAGCCTCGACCCACTTTGAAACGTAGTCAACGGCCAAAAGAATATACACATTTCCAAAAGAGTTAGGAAATGGTCCCATGAAATCTATACCCCAAACATCAAAAATGTCCACAACCAAAATTGGTTGGAGCGGCATTTCGTTTCTCCGCGATATCCGGCCCAAGTGTTGGCACTGGGAGCAAGTTTTGCAGTATTCATAAGCATCCTTGAAGATTCGTGGCCAATAGAAACCACACTGCAAAACTTTTTCGGCTGTCTTCTTTGGGCCAAAGTGCCCGCCACATGCCTGATCGTGGAAAAAAGACAACACGCTCTTAACCTCACTTTCAGGTACACACCGACGAATGATTTGGTCGGAACAGTATTTAAAAAGGTAAGGTTCATCCCAGTAAAAATGCTTTACTTGGGACAAAAATCGAAGTTTATCCTGTTTCGACCAATCTTTAGATATCAGGCCGGTGGCTAAGTAGTTTACAATATCGGCGAACCATGGTTCGCAAGAAACGGTCAAGAGTTGCTCATCGGGAAAAACATCAGTGATTAGAAGTTCAAGCGTAGGCGAAGAAAGAAGTCGTGATAAGTGATCAGCTACTACGTTTTCCCATCATTTTTTGTCCTTTATGATAAGGTCAAACTCTTGTAGTAAAAGGATCCAACGTATTAGCCTCGACTTAGCATCCTTCTTCGCAAAAAGGTGGCGAAGAGCTGAATGATCTGTATATACAATGACTGGAGAGCCAATTAAATAAGGCCGAAATTTTTCAAGTGCAAACACAACCGCTACAAACTCTTTCTCTATTGTTGTGTAGTTTAGTTGGGCCTCATTTAGTGTTCGGCTAGCATAATAAATCACATGCGGCATTTTATTAATATGCTGTCCAAGAACAGCGCCAATGGCAAAATCTGATGCGTCGCACATGATTTCGAAAGGGTGCGTCCAGTCTGGAGATGAAAGAATGGGCGCAGAGATGAAAGAGTGTTTCAAAGACTCGAATGCTTCCATGCAAGTGGAGTCGAAAGCAAATGTTGTTTCCTTGGCCAATAAGAGAGTCAAGGGTCTAGCGATCTTGCTAAAGTCCTTGATGAACCGTCTGTAAAAACCGGCGTGACCAAGGAAGGCTCTGATGTCTTTGACGCATTTAGGGGGAGGAAGATTAGAAATTACTTCGATTTTAGCTCTATCAACCTCGATGTTGTTTTGCGAGATGACATGTCCTAAGACAATGCCTTCTCGTACCATAAAATGCCACTTCTCCCAATTCAACGTTAGGTTCTTATCCCTACAGCGGGTAAGAACAGCGCCAAGATGTCGTAAACACTCGTCGAAGGAGTCACCAAAGATGGAGAAATCATCCATAAAGATCTCCAAGAACTTTTCAACCATGTCTGAAAAGATCCCCATCATACACCGCTGAAATGTCGCGGGTGCATTGCATAACCCAAAGGGCATGCGACGATAAGAAAAAGTGCCAAAGGGACAAGTAAATATTGTCTTGTCTTGATCCTCTTTGGCGATGGGGACTTGGTTATAACCGGAATAGCCATCTAGAAAGCAATAGAACTCGTGCCCTACCAATCGCTCGAGCATTTGTTCAATGAAAGGTAAAGGAAAGTGGTCTTTCCTTGTCGCGGCATTGAGTTTTCTATAGTCTATGCAAACTCGCCACCCAGTTTGGGTGCGAATGGGAATTAACTCATTTACCTCATTGGTAATGACCGTAATGCCCGATTTCTTTGGCACAACGTGGATTGGGCTAACTCATTGGCTATCCGAGATAGGGTAAATGATACCACTATCCAGACACTTAACAATCTCCTTCTTAACAGCCTCTTTCATAATGGGGTTGAGGCGTCTTTATGGATCCCTTTCCGGCTTGGCATCATCCATCAAGTGTATATGATGTTCGACTATGAGGGGACTAATCCCCTTAATGTCCGCCATAGACCAGCCGAAAGCTTGTTGATTATTATGTAAGACCATTAAAAGGGCCTTCTCTTGCTCAAGAGCTAAAGAGGCCGATATGATAACGGGTAGGGTCTCATTATCACCTAGATAAGCATATTTTAGGTGCGACGGCAAAAGCTTTAATTCGAGTTTAGGAGGTGAAACAATAGATGGTAATATTGGAGTAACTTTTTCAAACTCGAAGGATTCCATCAAAGGTTCAAATCGAGCGTACGCAATCGAGTCGGATGGTTCAACTAACTCATCCGAAAAAGCAAAAGACTCAAACTCAGGTGATGAGTCTTCAAAATCATCAACAAAGGTGAAACACTCATAATCGTTATCCGCCGTGAAAGCTGTGTCGGATTCTAGGAGGAACGCACTAGTGGCGTTAACATTGCTGTGATCGAACAAAAAATTCTTGAACTCACAGTCCTCCTCCGCGATCTCATTGATCGAGCAAACGTCAAGTACACTAGCATTAAGCTCGGCCGGTTGACTCCCCAACTTGAAAATATTGAGCTCAATTGTCATATTGCCGAAAGATAGGTTCATTGAACCATTACGACAATTGATCACTGCGTTGGAGGTCGCCAGGAATGGTCGACCAAGTATCACCGGAATTTGATTCCGAGGGTTAGCGACAGGTTGTGGATCCATCACAATAAAGTCAACGGGGAAAATGAAATCCCCTACTCTAATTAACACATCCTCCAGCTCTCCCCTAGGATGGGTGATTGACCGGTCGGCCATTTGGAGAGTACAGTGAGTGGGCTTAAGCTCTCCAACGCCCAATTGCTCGTACACAGAATAAGGTAGCAAATTGACACTGGCACCAAGATCTAATAGTGCTCTATTGATGTTCTTGTCCCCAATTGTTATCGAAATGGTAGGACAACCGGGGTCCTTTTGCTTTGGGGGTAAAGAATTGACAATAGCATCACTAATAGCACTAGCCACAAAAACTTTCTTTGGCACTTGTGACTTCCTCTTTTTGGTGCATAAGTCCTTTAAAATTTTTGCATATGAAGGAACTTGTTGGATTGCATCCAAAAGAGGGATATTTATGCTAACTTGTTTGAACAACTCAACAATCTTCTCCATCTGTGGAGTTGGTTTATTGGATCTCAATCGATTTGGAAAAGGAACATTTTGAAAGGTTGTTGAGTCTAATTTTTGCGGATCAGATTGTCGAGTTGGAACGGCACCCCGTGTAGATGTGTTCGTGTTGTGAGAAATAGGTCTGTTCGAGCTAGAAGAAGTAGAGCCGTGTGAAGGATGAAGAATAGGCTCTGAAGAAGAAGAAGTAGAAGAAGAAGGTGAAGAAGATGAAGAAGGGCCACCGGCAGGGGTGTCATTATTAATACCCACATTGTTTTGCAACACTTTTCCCGATCTCAACGTGGTCACAGCATTTACGTTATGATTCTGCTGTTGATTTGCAGCATGTGCGTGACCGGGGTTGGACAGTGGTTGAGACGGGAGCTTTCCTTTTTCGCGCTCGCTCAAAGCTGCATTGAGTTGTGCAATTTGTGTCTCAATAGATTTGATGTTTTGATCGTGTGAGGCACTGTTTTGCACCAAAGATTGAATAGAAGTCTCTAGTCTTGCTGTAGACTGTGTAAATTGCTTTAGGAATGCATCTAGACTTCTTTCGAGCGAGCTAACCTTGTCATTATTAGGTTGAACATAATTGTTTGGCGGATAAGAAGTGTTAGGCACAAAATTGTTCACCTGATTAGGGTAAGGTTGTTGTTGAAAAGGTTGCTGTTGAAATTGAGTTTGTGGAGGTGCTTGTTGTTGTGGGGGAGGAGGTCTTTGAAAATTATTATTTTCTTGGAATTGTTGATTTTGGTTCCAAGCGAAATTTGGGTGACTCCTCCACCCCGAATTGTATGTCGAAGAGTACGGATCGTTTCTTTGTCGTTGCTGAAATGCAGCATTGACTTGATCATGTCCTTGAGTAGATGCATTATAAGGACACTCTTCGGTTAGGTGTGATGGATCCGCACAACAAGCACAAACAGTTCGTGGAGGCATAACAGGGGCAGGAGAAGGCGATGAGATTTTGGTCTCAATCGCTTCTAGCTTTTTCGTAAGAGCGGCCATCTCGGCCTTCATAGCAATCGACATCTCTACTTGATGTATGCCTGCCCTAGATTGACCACTAGAAGAAGATGATGTGGTCTTGGTACTCTCCCACTGAATTGTTTGCTCACTAAGATCCTCAAGAAACTGCCATGCTGCGTCACTAGATTTGGAGAGAAAATGACCTTGACATATGGTTTCTAGCAACTGCTTCGTTGCCGAGTTCAATCCCTCGTATAATGTTTGGCAAAGTTGCCAACTTTCGATCCCATGATGAGGGCATTGAACGAGTAGGTCTTTAAATCTCTCGAAGCACTTCCAAAATGGTTCGGAAGGAAGCTGTGAAAATTGTATAATCTCATTACGGATTCTGGCAGTTTTATGATGAGGATAGAACTTTTTAAGAAAAGCTTTCACAAACTCGTCCCAATTTCTAATGGAATGTGATGCGGTGCTGTATAGCCACTTCTCGGCTAGGTCACATAAGGTAAAAGGAATAACCCTTAGCCTTATAGCGTCATCACTTAATTGGGTCGTTTTCATCATAGCACACACATTTTGGAATTTATTGATAAAGATATATGCATCTTCAGATTCCAAACCATGAAATTTTGGCAGCATATTGATGAAATGTGGTTTTATTTCAAAATTGTCCCCATTTGCCGGTGGGGGTGAAAGACAGGTAGGTAAAGAAGTGCGGACGGGGTAGAAGAGATCCTGGAGCGCAATTCGTGCAGGCGCTTCGACAGGCGGTTGATTCGGGTTATTCGCACCTAACGGAGGTGGAATCATTCCCGTCGATAAGGTCTCGTTGGGGTTGAATCCCGACATGCCTTCGGAGAAAGAATTTGAAGGTGGAGGTAAGAAAGTGGACGGAATTTCGACTTCGGTGTCGAAGGGTTCGTCGGTCGGTACCAACGAAACACGGACTAATCGGGCGTTAGTGTCCCTAATCCAAAGTGACATACACTAAAGGGGTAGTGTAGTCAGAAAAAAATGAAAGACAGAATGTGGAGGTAAGATAACGTCAATGAGAGGAAGTGGTGTAAGTAAGGTGCAAGTTTTCTTTAGCGACAAGTTGCAAGTTCTGAAAAGATTTTTCTTTTTTTCTTTTTATTTATGTAGGAGAGAGTTTTGCAAAGAGATTTTTGAAAAGAGACTTGAGACACAGACGAGATCAACCACACATGCACAATCAGGCCTAGATCTAGGGTCACCTAGGTCATCTAGACAGCTCCTAACTAGGGCTAGAAATAGGACCTCAAACAGCCTCTTCACCGCCAATTGCGGCCAGGTAAGTGCCAGGTAAGTGGGAAGGAACCACAGTAGTGGGCCTAATTAATAACCACTAGCCTAGACACACTTGCCTAGACACCGCAAAGTCAGTTAGGATAAACGGTCGATGCCTATACTAGTCCTTTTTCCTATTGAGCTCGAAGTCCTTAGGGCTGAGTCTAGTATTTTTTAATTAATAGTGGTCAATGCAAATGCTTTAAAGTGATTTCTGGGGTCCTGGGAAGGGTGATGAAATCCCCACCCAATCTTAGTTTGGTCAATAGCCCCTTAAAAATCCAATTAAATTATGCAAAACATTAAATTCACTTGCAATCAATTTTTTAGCGCGGTGCAAAGAAACCTGCAGAAAATCTGTTATTTAGAAGGGGAGAGAAGATTTTTAGCGCAAAGAAATCCTGCAGAAAGTTTTGACAATGGATATATTGTAGGTTACAGAGGGGAGAAGGAGAAGACAAACCGAGCAAATTTCACGCAGAGAGGAGGCTAAACCGCCGCGGTTCCACGATTCTGTGCGCTAAATGGCCGCGGTTTCGCGATCTGGTGACGGGATCAGCTCCTGAAAAAAATTGTACTGCTCTGTTGTGAACTTTCCCTTCCGTTCTGATGTGATTTTTTCTATTTTGCCCTCTGTAAATTTCCAGATCCGAGAATCTTCGCTATTCCTGCAAAATTCAAAAGATAAACCCTTCAAACAAATAAAAATTGATAAAAAAATATTTTATTTTTTTCTATTTTCAGATTTTTATACTTTTTAAAATTTATATCAACCCGAAATTACACAAAAGAAATTTTACGCCATCCCCGGCAACGGCGCCATTTGATTAGTTGTAGGTTTTACGATTACCAAAAATATTTTACCGTAATCAGAAACGGCGTCGCTTTGCAGCTAGCCGGTGAATACGGGTCGATCCACAGGGATGTGTAATTTTCCTAAATGTTTTCACGAGTTGATTCCAATGGTTGTTTGGTTTTGTTGATTGATTTTAAAAACTAAGTTGTACGATGGTTAAAGAACTTGTTAGGGTTAGGTCTAAAGTAGGGTTGATAAGATTGATATTAACACCTCTTTCAATGCCTTCGATTAAAACTTTTTAGAAGTCATAACAATTATTAGTAAAGGGGATTAGGATGATTGGGAAGAAACGAAGTTTCTTTCTCTTGATCCTTGTCCGTCCTTTCCTACTAATTGTTATAACATTCATGGACGTCATGCATGTCCGGTCCTTTATACTACGGTCTCACCTTTACCTCGTGGGTAGGGTGCCGTAGGGAGCGGATCATGCATGCGTGCATGAAGTTCTACTTATGAAAATTTATTGGCATTGAAGGAGATGAGAGATATTTATCTCTCAATCCCTCCCTTCTTCCTAACCCTAACAAGCGAGGAAATTACTCGCTCATTAGGGGATCTTCTAAAAATAGCATTTTTATTATAATTAATGTATTTTGTTTTTGATCTAAAGAATTAATTATCTAGTCCAGATTAAAGGAAGACTACACTAGATTAAACTAGGGCAATGAAAGGATTTATCTAAGGCAAGAAAATAATTTTAAATTAAGGCAGAAAAATTAAAAGAAACTTACAATAAATGATGCTCTTAATCTTCCAAAGAATTCTGAATTTTCTTTATTGAAAAGAGGCATCCGGTTTACAAACTTGTGATTACAATTTATAAGTAAACAGGGAAAACTAGGGTTACAGATTCTCGCGCATGCGCTTTTACAGATATGCCCACGAAAAATCTCAACCCTCGCACCGACGCACCGACACAAAAAGTCTGCACCGACACGGGCACTAAGCGGCCGCGGAACCGCGGCATTGGTTGGCTTGGGCCGCGGTTCCGCGGCCCATTGGTGAGTTCAGATCACCAAACTTCCTGGGCTGCATACTGGTTATTTGGGCTTCTTTATTCTTCACTACTTTTCTCTGTTTGGCTTTTTATTCTTCTCTAGATCCTTCAGTGAAAAACTTGTAGCGATCTTTTAACCGTTTTCCTTGACATTTTGGACCTTGCACTGTTCTTCATCTAGGCTTGATTAGGATCCTTCTATTTGTTGGTCACAAGTCCCTTTTTCTGTCGTCTTGTGTCTTTTTCACTGTATTTGCTCCAAGAACCCGTATCCTGTAATATGCAGCAGTCATGCGTCAAAAGCACCTGTTTAGTTATAAAACGAATAAGAATTGGGGAATATGAATTGCAATATTATGATATGAACACTACTTCGATGGAAAG
The DNA here is from genome assembly GCA_030015575.1 of Agapanthus africanus. NCBI lineage: Eukaryota > Viridiplantae > Streptophyta > Magnoliopsida > Asparagales > Amaryllidaceae > Agapanthus > Agapanthus africanus. The sequence continues at coordinate 314,896,270 of JASDDO010000004.1, forward strand.
GGTGGCATAGGGAGCGGTATGTGCATGTATGTATAGAGTCCTATGAAAATATATGACGGGCAAGAAAGGGGTTAAGAGATTTTCGTCTCTCAAACCTTCCCCAGATCTAACCCTAACAAGCGAGGAGACTACTCACTCATTAGGGAATTAAAGAACATTTATCTAGGGCAGAGAATGAAAGATTAACTAGGGCAAAGAATTAAATTTAACTAGGGCAAGAATAGAAAATTAACCGAGGGCAGAAAATAAAGAACTTACAACTTGATTCTCTCCAAAAGAATTCTGAAATTTATTAATGAAGGAAGGCATAGCTAATACAATGATTTGGGCTTCTATTTATAAGACATAGAAACCCTAGGTTACAATTGACCTGCATGTCTGCATTTACCAAAATAACCCTAGGAAGACCAGTCCAAGCCGCCAAAGAATTATGGTAAGATTTCTTTCAACTGTGGGCTCTGGATGGCCGCGGATCCGCGGCCACAACAGGGGTTGGGCCGCGGTTCCGTGGCCCATTGATGGTCTTGAAGTCTGGGCTTTTGGGTGCTGGTTTCTGGATCTTTGGTCTTCTTAATTCTTTGATTCTTTCTTTAAAATAGCTTCTGGTACTCTTCCAGATTTTCCAGTGAATAATTGTGGTGGACTTTAACCGTGGCTTCGCGATCTTGGACCTTGCATTGCTTTGTACTTTGTAAACTTTATCTTTTATGTAGGCTTTATCAAGATCCTTCTGTTTGTTGGTTGTAGTTCCACTTTTGCTTCGTCTTTTATCTTTTTCACTGTTTTAGATCCAAGAAGCTGTAACCTGTAATATGTAGCAGACATGTGTCAAAAGCACCTGTTTATTTATAAAACGATTAAGAATGTGGAATATAATAATGAAATATTATGGTATGAACAAATACCCCCAAACTTATCTTTTGCTCGTACTCGGGCAAACTTAGTTTTATTCTCGACAAAAAACTTAACCGCACTTTCGCAGGGAAACGCGATTGCACTGAGCACGTGCAACAAGCCGTTAAACCTTTAGGTGTCCCTAGTAGGAGGAGTGTTGTCTCCTGAGGGTTTTCAGCGGATACTACCCACAAAATCCTATCAATGAGGCCAATTAACTCTTATTCTCCAATTAGGTTTTCTAACAAGGAATTCTATTATCTTCTACTCGTAAATTATCCATCCATATTCTTCACACTTCCTCATCATTTAACTTAAGATTATATATGTTCTGCAGACCTACTTAGCTTTCGGCATCTCTTAAGTTTTCCTTCTAGGGTTCCATCTCCACTTAGGAATTTTTATCAACTCTATTAAAGATACATGTTCTATTCTTCACTCCTTTCTCTCATCTAAACTCCAATCACATATCCCCACATTTGTGTATATATCACCCCTACAGTTGGAAATTCAAATCAAGCAATCATACTCTTGTCTGTTGTCCAAAACACTTATTAATAGGTGAATTTAAATGAATTTTTCTTACACATCCTTCATGCAACCATTAATACTTCTTGAGGTACCAACGACCGATTACAAGATGCGTTTGCACTTTAAAGCATACTTCCTAGTCTTGTAACACCTAAGGCTTTTAGCAGTGACTCCCAAACCAGTTGGTCTAAGGCACTAGGTGATGAAGCACCCTCGCAAAATATTTTTCTATTTTTTACAGCCTTAAGTAATCACAAAAATCAGTGTTCATTTTTTTTTATTCACACTTGTATTTTTTTATTTTATTTTCCATCGTACTAAGGACTTTAGACAAGAGCATTTCAAGGTCTCCTCTACTATTCCAAGTTTCAAGGTGCGTGATTGTGAAAATTATAGGGTATATATTTTCAAAATCTAGACTTAAGCTAGGAATTATTTTTCAAACTTATACTCTAATAAAAATATCAATACTTTTCCTTTGTTTCGACTTAGCCCAAGAAGTGAACTCAAAATTTGCCTATTTCTAAATAAACTACAAAGACATAAACTTTCTACCGTTAAACTTTAAGGAAGGTTATTTTTAGGGTTTTTAATTTACTAAGTCTAGGATCTAGTTGTTCCTAACCAGTTAACCTATTTGTCAAACTCAAATCAAATAAGGCTAAAATTGGATACATTAATTTTTATACCTTTTCAAAATTTTCAATTTTTATGGTTTTTAAAATAAGTATGCAAATGCAAAAAATATACACATGAATGCGAAGGAAGAAAACGTACCGAGCATACCCCCAAACTTAAACTTGACAGTGTTCTCACTGTCATGCTGCACCAAGAGGGTCAAAATTGTCGGCACTCCCCTGTTTTTTATTTATAATTATTTTTTTTTGAATTTTTTTTATTATTAGAAAAGAAAACAAAAAATATATATACATATATACAATAAGTTCTTCCCCAAACTAAGCAAGGCCTTATACAGACCAAAGGTTAGCACCAACCATTCAAAAATTCTATCGTGATAACGGTGGGGTTGGTGGAAGAATGGAGTGGAAAGAAAAGAAATGAGAAGCACACGAGACCGTGTGGGAAGAAAGGTAGAATATGGTCTCGGTGGAGGAGAAGAATGGCGGAAAAAAGAAAGAAGTGTAGTGTTCAGGCCATAATATTGCATTATTATATTCCCCATTCTTATTCGTTTTATAAATAAACAGGTGCTTTTGACGCATGTCTGCTACATATTACAGGTTACAGGTTCTTGGACAGAAAACAGTGAAAACAATGAAAAGACGATGCAAAAGTGGACTTTGACCAACAAACAGAAGACTCTTGATCAAGCCTACATCAAAGATAAAATTCACAAAGTACAAGGCAATGCAAGGTCCAAGATTACAAAGCGAACGGTTAAAAGTCCACCGCAACTATTCACTGGAGATCTGGAAGAAACATAGAAGCTATTTTAATAAAAGAACCAAATAATAAGGAAGCACAAAGACAGAAGAGACCACAAAGGAAATTTCAAGGCCCAATACTTCTTTTAAAGAGATAGAGACATAAAATTTTACCAAACCTTGGAGTCTACTTTGACTAGGTCTTCCTAAGGATATTTTGGTAAATGTAGACGTGCGAATCAATTGTAACCTAGGGTTTCCTATCCTCTATAAATAGGAACTCTAAATCATTGTAAAGGCTATGCCTCCCTATGCCTCCTTTTAATAATAAATTCAGAATTCTTTATGGAGAGCATCGATGCCTCTTTTCAATTCATCTATTCAGATCTGACAACCCTGCGTAAATGTTTGGAGAGAGCCATCTGTAAAGTAAGTAGATTTATTTATTTTCTTGCTCTAGGTAATTTCAATTCCTGCCCTAGATTAAATTTAATTTCCTGCCCTAGTTAAATAGTTAGATCTTTAATTCAATTGCCCTAGATAGAATAATTAGGTTTTTAGATTTAATAATCAATCCGAACACCCATCGGAATTAACTCGTAAGAGCAACTAGGAAATTCACAACATCCCTGTGGACCGACCCGTACTCACCGGCTAGCTTCATGAGACGCCGTTCTTGATTGCGGTAATAGATAGTTTTTGAGACACAATCAAATGGCGCCGTTGCCGGGGAAGTTTTGAGTTCACTTCTTGGGCTATGTCGAAACAAAAGAAAAGTATTGATGTTCTTAGTAGAGTATAAGTTTGAAAAATAATTCCTAGCTTAAATCTAGATTCTGAAAATGTATACCCTACAATTTGCACAATCACGCACCTTGAAACTTGGAATAGTAGAGGAGACCTTGAAATGCTCTTGTTTGAAGTCCTTAGTACGAAGAAAATGAAAAAAAAAAATACAAGTGTGAATAAAGAATAAAAAAAGTGAACACTGGTTTTTGTGATTACTTAAGGCTGCAAAAAATAGAAAAATATTTAGCGAGGGTGCTTCATCACCTAGTGCCTTAGACCAACTGGTTTGGGAGTCACTGCTAAAGCCTTGGGTGTTGCATGACTAGGAAGTACGCTTTAAAGTACTAACGCATCTTGTAATCGGTCCTTGGTACCTCAGGAAGTATTAACGGTCGCATGAAGGATGTGTAAGCAAAATTCAATTAAAAATTCACCTACTAATAAGTACTTTGGACAACGAACAAGGGTATAATTGCTTGATTTGAATTTCCAAGTGTAGGGGTGATCTATACACACACATAGGGGTATGTGATTGGAGTTTAGATGAGAGAAAGGAGTGAAGAATAGAACTTGTATCTTTAGTAAGGGTTGATAGAAATTTCTAAGTGGAGATGGAACCCTAGAAGGAAAACTTAAGAGATGCCGAAAGCTAAGTAAGTCTATAGAACATATATAATCTTAAGTTAAATGATGAGAAAGTGTGAAGAATATGGGTGGATAATTTACGAGTCGACGATGATAGAATTCCTTGTTAGAAAACCTAATTGGAGAATTAAAGTCAATGGGCCGAATTGATAGGATTTTGTGGGTAGTATCCGCTGAAAACCCTCAGGAGACAACACTCCTCCTACTGGGGACACCTGGAGGTTTAACGGCTTGTTGCACGAGCTCGGTGCAATCGCGTTTCCCTGCGAAAGTGCTGTTAGGTTTTATCGAGAATAAAAAAATAAGTTTGCTCGAGGACGAGCAAAAGATAAGTTTGGGGGTATTTGTTCAGACCATAATATTGCATTATTATATTCCCCATTCTTATTCGTTTTATAAATAAACAAGTGCTTTTGACGCATGTCTGCTCCATATTTCAGGTTACAGGTTCTTGGACAGAAAACGGTGAAAACAATGAAAAGACGATGCAAAAGTGGACTTTGACCAACAAACAGAAGACTCTTGATCAAGCCTACATCAAAGATAAAATTCATAAAGTACAAGGCAATGCAAGGTCCAAGATTACAAAGCGAACGGTTAAAAGTCCACCACAATTATTCATTGGAGATCTGGAAGAAACATAGAAGCTATTTTAATAAAAGAACCAAATAATAAGGAAGCCCAAAGACAGAAGAGACCACAAAGGAAATTTCAAGGCCCAATACTTCTTTTAAAGAGACAGAGACATAAAATTTTACCAAACCTTGGAGTCTACTTTGACTAGGTCTTCCTAAGGATATTTTGGTAAATGTAGACGTGCGAATCAATTGTAACCTAGGGTTTCCTATCCTCTATAAATAGGAACTCTAAATCATTGTAAAGGCTATGCCTCCCTATGCCTCCTTTTAATAATAAATTCTAGAATTCTTTTGGAGAGCATCGGTGTCTCTTTTCAATTCATGAATTCAGATCTAACAACCTTGTATTGATGTTTGGAGAGAGTCATCTGTAAGTAGTTTTATTTAATTGCTCTAGTTTAGATTCAATTCTTGCCCTAAGTAGATTTAATTCCTTGCCTTAGGAAATTGTTTAGAGTTAGCTTTGGGGAAGGCTTTTGAGAGATGAGATCTCTCATCCCTTTCTTGCCCATAATATATTTTCAATAGGACTCCATGCATACACGTACACACTACGCCCTACGGCACCCTATCCCTCGAGGTAGCGGTGATACCGTAGTATAAAGGCCCGGTTGCGCGTGTTTTCCATGGAGGTTAGGGTAAGGAGCTCTAAAGTAAGGACAAGAACCTAGAGGAAGGAATACCTTCCCGAATAGATCTAATCCCCTTTATTGATAATTACCATAACTCCTCATAGATCTTCATTTGGGTATAGAAAGTGTTGAGATTTACTTGCATTTCCAAACCATCCCTAAACCTAACCCTAGCAAGATTTAGATCTAGATAATCGTAGTATAGAATAATTTAGGTTTTTAGATTTAATAATCTGTCCGAACACCCTTCGGAATTAACTCGTAAGAGCGATAAGGAGATTCACAACATCCCTGTGGACCGACCCGTACTCACCGGCTAGCTACCAAGCGACGCCGTTCTTGATTGCGATAATAGATAGTTTTTGAGACCAATCATGTAGTACGAACTTGAGGGTGTAAATCGAGTGAATAAATTAGCGCAATTTGTGATGACCGATGTGTTAAAAGTAATTGTGCTAATCTATCAACCCGACGAGAAATGGGGTCAAATCCCTCAAGATTCGCAAGAAAATATGGGTACATTGAACTTGGTATAGGAGATGAGAGCGTAACAGTCTCTTGCAAGGTCGGAATGATAGGAATGACGAAAGGGAGTGAAGTAGGGATAGTCTCATTCTCACCGTAGTAAACTGTCTCGAACTTGAAAGATTCCATCAATGGTTCGAAACGACTGTAAGCAACCGAGTCTGGTGGTTCAACTAACTCATCTGAAAATTCAAAGGACTAAAACTCGGGCGGTGAGTTTTCAACATCGTCCGAAAAAGTTAAACACTCGTAAGTGTTATCGGCTGTGAAAACTGTGTCAGATTCAAAGGAAAATTTTTCAAGCTCACAGTCTTCAAGCGTGATCTTTTGCGTGGTCGGAACGATGGAAAGGAGGGAGGGTGATATAACAGTTAAAGGTTCAGGAGGATGAATTGGAAAATCCGACACATCAAACAAAAATGGTTCAACCTCAATATTATCCTCAATACTATTCTCATAATTCTCCTCAATATTTTCCTCGAAATTTAGCTCATCTATGCCGTTATCATCAAAATCAAGACGCATGTGAAGTTCGGAAGAAACAATTAATGACTCGGGATGATGAATTGGACATACAATTTTCAAATCTACGGGTTCATCATCCAAAATATTCCCGGCGTCTAAATCCTCAATCAAGTGAAAATCAATTTTTTCTGACACCTCATCAAAAGCATGGATATTTATCAATGTAGGTTCTAGAGTGGAGATATAACGTTCAAAAGGATTAGGTGTGGTTTCACTCGAAAGGGGTTCTTCACAATCTGGCAAATCAAGCACTACAAAGTCACACAACTCGTTTTTATTTTCAACTTGTGAATCGTTTGGGACAATCGATGGAATACCAGAGTTGTGGGTTTCAAGTGGGTATGGGTAGGTCTGATTTGGGAATGTGTAGAACTCACTCGCTCCTCTCAAATTCTCACTCTGTCCAACCGCCTCCTCATACATTGAAAAATTTGAAGCTAGTTGGAAACTAGCTACCGGTTCAGTAGGTTGCATAAGGGCGGCTATGGGCGCATCCACATTCCTAACCATTTTGTTTGTTGCTGAAATATAAGCTTCCAACGACTGTTCCAAACTAGACCTTTGTTGTGAAGGGGTTTCGGTAAAAGATTCGAAATTGTTTGGATACATGAAACTCCCAATTGGCTGTGTAGAAGCAATATCTGGTGAAGGTGGGAAAGTCGGGTAGGACTGGTAGGAATTGGATGGTTGGACAGGAGTAGGATCAACATCTATATAAAAAGGTGAATGGACTTGTTGATCCCTATAACTGGATGTGTGGAGAGGAGTGAAAGATCGGTTACGAGATTGAGCAATATGCTCAGCAATGGACATCGGTTTAGGAGTTACAGCAGGACTCGAAAAAGTGGTGTCAAAGTACGAAGGTGGTGAAGGTGGACATGGTTGACACAAAGTGGGTTGCAAAGTCGAACTGTTTTTCCAAGACGCTTCTATTTGATCTTTCAAAGAAACTTTTGGCATGGAGGAATTTTCTTTAAATGACCGAAACAATTGACGTACGAAGCAAAGTTAGGTTCGGGATACCAAAGTTCGGAAAGTGATTTATGATGTGGGGTACCCATGATAGAAGAAAGAGAAGAGAAAGAAGGTAGGTGGTGCAAGGATTTCTTAGCGGCAAACTTTGCAAGTTTTGTTTAAAAAAATTTCCTTTTTCCTTTGTTCTTTATTTGGAAATTTTTGCAAAAAGATTAAGGATATGCAAATCAGAAAAGATCACTTGCAATCAATTATTATTTTAAGCATAGCGCAACGAATCCTGCACAATATTTGTTATTTGGAAAGGAAAATTTTTTTAAGCACACGGAATCCTGCAGGAATTTTTCAGAAGATATATTGAGATTTACAGAGGAGAAATAACAGAGGAGCTTACAATGAAAATTCCAGAGGCTGATGTCACGACGATGCCGCTCTTCCGCGGCCTAAACCAGGTTCACACCGCGGTTCCGCGGTTGTCTAGCACGCACGGTTCCCGAGAAAAAATTGTGGATGATGATGACACAAAACCGCCGCCCTTCCGCGGTCTAAGGTAGGGTTATGCCGCATTTTCGCGGTCTGATGACGGGTTCAGATCCCGAGAATTTTTCTTTCCCTCTGTTTTGATTTTCCCCTATTTTTCAGATCTTTATTTTTCTGTTTCGCTCTCTGGATTTTTCCAGATCCGTCGATCCTGCAAAATTCTCACAAAAATACCCTTTCCAAAAATAACAGATGATATATTTTTATATATTTTTTTGATTTTGCAGCTTTTATGATTTTTTTAATTTTAGATTAACCCGAAATTGCAAAAAGGAAATAACACGCCATCCCCGGCAACGGCGCCATTTGATTCGTCTAAAAAATATCTAGTAACCGCAATCAAGAACGGCGTCGCTTGGTAGCTAGCGGTAAGTATGTATCGGTCCACAGGGATTTTGTGAATCTCCTAATCGCTCTTACGAGTTAATTCCGATGGGAGCCGGATTGATTATTAAATCTAAAAACTAAATTAATCTATATATAAATCTTGCTAGGGTTAGGTCTAGGTTAAGTTTGGAAAGTCAATAAATCTCACTGCTTTCTATACCCATATGAAGATCTAATTAGGTGTTATGGTAATTATTAATAAAAGGGATTAGAACCATTTGGAAAGATGTTTCTTCCTCTAGGTTCTTGTCCTTCCTTTAGAAATCATTATCCTAACCTCCATGGAAAACCATCACAACCGGGCCTTTATACTACAGTATCACCTCTACCTCGATGGATAGGGTGCTATAGGGAGCGGTATGTGCATTTATGCATAGAGTCCTATGAAAATATATGACGGGCAAGAAAGGGGATGGGAGATCTTCGTCTCTCAAACCTTCCTCAGATCTAACCCTAGCAAGCGAGGAGACTACTCACTCATTAGGGAATTGAAGAATATTTATCTAGGGCAGAGAATGAAAGATTAAGTAGGGCAAGGAATTAAATTTAACTAGGGCAAGAATAGAAAATTAACCTAGGGCAGAAAATAAAGAACTTACAATTTGATGCTCTCCAAAAGAATTCTGAAATTTATTAATGAAGGGAGGCATAGCTAATACAATGATTTGGGCTTCTATTTATAAGACATAGAAAGCCTAGGTTACAATTGACCCGCATGTCTGCATTTACCAAAATAACCCTAGGAAGACCAGTCCAAGCCGCCAAAGAATTATGGTAAGATTTCCTTCAACTGTGGGCTCTAGATGGCTGCGGATCCGCGGCCGCAACAGGGGTTGGGCCGCGGTTCCGCGGCCCATTAATGGTCTTGAAGTCTGGGCTTTTGGGTGCTGGTTTCTGGATCTTTGGTCTTCTTAATTCTTTGATTCTTTCTTTAAAATAGCTTCTGGTACTCTTCCAGATTTTCCAGTGAATAATTGCGGTGGACTTTAACCGTGGCTTCACGATCTTGGACCTTGCATTGCCTTGTATTATGTAAACTTTATCTTTTATGTAGGCTTTATCAAGATCCTTCTGTTTGTTGGTTATAGTTCCACTTTTGCATCGTCTTTTATCTTTTTCACTGTTTTAGATCCAAGAACCTGTAACCTGTAATATGTAGCAGACATGCGTCAAAAGCACCTGTTTATTTATAAAACGAATAAGAATGGGGAATATAATAATGCAATATTATAGTATGAACAACAGGCCATATGGTAAAGCTGATTATAAGAGATTAGACACTATGTTTATCAATAAGATATATCGATTTATCCTCCTCAATAGCGTATGTCTTAAAGAAATTAGAGAGTATGTTTTTTTAGATTAATTGTTATATTTGTGTTTGTGTGTATATGAAATAATATAATATTAATGTTATAATTTATTGTTGAGAACATAATTCATATTGATGAGGTATGTGAGGTGCATCCTGATTGGATTGATGAACGATTGGAAAAATATCATCAGGATAATTTTTGCGATTGGGTTGCAAATCATGTAAGTTGTTCGAATAACATGTTATTGGTACCAGTCTTAATACACACTTATATCATTATGTATTTGCCGTAAAATTTGTTTTGTTAAATCCACGATCCGAACTTGTTTGCATCATTAGAGAGAGATTCAAGATGTTTACCTCAGTTTCCTAGCATGGAGGTGGAATATTATAAAGGATTCGATGTTCTTAGATACAAATTTGAAGTTAAGAACATAGAAATATCTCGAATCACTCAGAATAGTGGGATTACGATGGTAGGATCAGATGGTGTGATTTATTATGAATACTTAAATTGCATACTTAGCCTCCAATATCCCGGATGATCAGAACCGTTTTATATATTTCATTGTATTTGATACGATACATGAACCGATACGGATAAGTGGAGAAACAATCTCGGGACATGGAAAGATAAATATGGATTGACTAGTATGAACACACTTCAATTTTATGGTCAGGATGATCAATTTATCTTTCCGAACCAAGCGTTCCAAATATACTACTCACAGTGCTTGAAACATCCGGGATGGAGTGTCGTATGCCGTTGGAAACTCAGGGATGTTTACGATGTCCCAGAATTTGAGGATCGTGTGGAGGACAGCGATGAGGATGAAGAAGAGAGAAGACTCAGAGTGCTCCGACCGTCTATTTCAAAAGACGGGTTGTCGTCGGCTGATCGTAAAGTTACGTGGGTTAGAAATAATATCAATGATGAGATCCAAGTAGATATGTCTAATGCGTCTACGAAACGAAAAAGATTATCAGTAATGTTATATTATTAGTTCACATTTCTACGATCTATACATATATTGCATGCATATGTAATAATTGTACTCTTATTTAGGTTTGATGACGACGCCCGGAGCAACGAGAGGCGACTGGAGCATTAGCCGCGGCAAAGGCAGAGGCAGAACGGTTATTGCACCCCGATCTGTATCCTCTTCAGATGACTCCTTCCGTGTGGACTTTGCCACACCACCAAGTATATTGCACACATATTCATTTTTGAATGTAATATTATACATATACACACGTATTTATTTTAAAATTACTTATATAGTCAATGTTTAATTGTCTAGCTGTGGCTGGTGCATCCATCTCAGAGGCAGCGGCCACTACCGCACCTGCATGTATGTTTATATATCCTATAATGCATACATATTGATTTAAAATGTTATATCATAAATATACACATATTCTTTTTGCTCTTACTTAGATAATCAATTTTTGATTGTCTAGCTGTAGGTGGTGCCTCCACATCCCGGGCAAAGGCCACCACCGCACCTGCGGGTATGTTTATATATCATATATTGTATGCATATTAATTTAGAATGTTATATTATAGATATACACATTCTTTTTCCAATTACTTATATAATCTATTTTTAATTTTCTAATTATAGGTGGTGCATTCACATCTGGCGTAGAGGTCACTCCCGCCACTTCCGTACCCTCCACTCAGCCTGCAGATTAGTATTCTTAAATATAAAATATTTATTCATTTTACATATCCTTTAAGAATAACTATGAACTTCATATAATTTTATCGTCAATGTTTATTTCTTAGTTGGAGAGGATGCGTCCACATCCGGATCACCGGTTGTTCCTCACCGGAGGAACTATCGTCTTGCTCATGCTGCTGCCCGGGCCCAGGCTCGTGCTGCTTTCGCTGGAGGTATATATCATACTTCAATTTTTGTTAATCCTTAATTTCTTAATACCGTTTCGTCATAATATTGCTTGTCTTGATATTTCTTGTAGATGCAGGGCAACCCCATGCCGAGAGGGGGACTCAAGGGCCGAATCAGTCCCACAGCCTGAGGCCCGATAGAGGTAGGGGAGGCACCATTTCCGCTCTTATTTACCCCTGATTATCGCTACACTGGCGATTATGCCGAGAGGTTCGGCCGGTATATAAGGGATGAAAGCTGCATCCAAAAGAAGTATCCACTTCACGTTGAGTGGGGAGATCAGCACCGGCACTCATTTTCCCTCTTCTGGGATCAGGCTCGGGTATTAATATATATTTTCATTTGACTTATCAAATAAATTTATTATTATTTAACACTTGTAATTTAAATACATTATTTTTTTGTATTTGCAGTTGAATTACGACTTTCAGCCTGTACCCGACCTTAATCACCCTGACAGAGTGCTCGATCTTCACGCTCTTTATCTGGGCCTCATGAAGAACATGCAATCTAAGATCCGATATAATAGGAATGAGATGAAGAACGATTGCTATTTGATATGGCTGGTGACCCCCGAGGCAGATAGAGCGGCTCTCCTACATTCTCCGGCCTTTGCCAGAGTCGACGTAAATACATGGCCTCTCTTGTACCAATATTATGGCTCCGAGCGCAAACAGATTTGTAATTTAAATGTAATTCATCGTTTAGTATATAATTTATATTTTTTGTTGCTTAATTAGAAAACTAAATCTGATTGAGTTGTGCAGAAATAGGCCGATCAAAATAAGGAGAATAAGAAGTCGGCGAAGAGGGGTTGCCCCACTTACACAGGTGGCTCGAGAAATATTACTCGTACCATGGAGGCTGTTGGGACTTTACCCGCACACCAATCTGTAGGTTTTGAAAAGAAGTGATTTCGGAAAGATTGCACATGCGAGCTCGGTCTCGTTTTAAAATTTATAAAACCGCAAGTACACGGCGCGTTGTAGCGAGCCGGCAAGTACGGGTCGATCCACAGGGAATTGGAGATTATGGATTGTCGCTTAAGGTTCGAGAACAAATAAATAAATTGGTTTGGTTGTCACTAAAATATAATTACGAAATAAGAAAACAAGTTAAAGAAGAAGTGGTCGTAGCTTTGGCTTGAATGGTTGAATTGCGGCGATTCCTTCGACGTTCCCTTGATCATGAGTTGTCCGTTTTGTTCACTTACCGTTTGTATATCCATACTTGAAGTATCAACACTAAGCACAAGGGTTAACAAGTATACCGCAACATCAAAAACACAAATTAGTGAATGAGAGCAAATAGTTTTAGAGTTAAGTTTGCTAAGTGTTTGTGATAGTATATGGTATATGAAACCAAGAGATTTGTCAAGTCACTTGATCACAAAATACCATAACTAAACCTAGCACCTCAACACTAAATTGATTCTAACCTTAGGCTTGCAAGATGGGGTTTGTTGGAGAGAATACGATATGTGATGAGGTTACCAAGTAACCATGGAATCAACATACCTTATCAAACCTATCCAAGTTACAATCCTAAGTTTAGAATCATATTATAACACATTAAACATTAACAAGAGGAGGAGGAAGGCAAAGCCATTCGTCTCACATCCTCACCATCACCACAACCAAGATATTAGTTACACATAAAAAAGGAAAGCAAGTAAGAAAGAACAAAAGAAAAGAAAGCAAATAAACAAAGCAAAGACAAATATATTAACACTTGAATGACTTGAGATACAATATGTTGGTTACTTGTTCAACCTCCATAATGAAGCTCTCAAAAGAAAGCTCCAAGAGGGAAGAAGAAGAAGAAGAAAACCAAGTTAAGCTCACACAACTCTCTCAAAACTAAACCAAAACTAAAACTAAAACTATGGAATGGATATCGTACATCCACCCCTCACTAACTCAGTTATAGTATTTATAGGTAACACAATAGAATAAACAAACAATATAAAAGGGATGATGTGGTGCCTATAAAAGGACAAAAGAAAAATGGGGACAAAAGGAGACATGGGGACCGGCGGCGCCAGGTCATCGTAGGGATCTCGCCGGTTTAGTTGTGGAAATTTGGGTACATTTTGTTATGGTGAACTCGAGTGCTCTCCAATATATCTCTGGTGTTGTTTGATTTCTCTATTTAATCCTGGTTTGTGCTCAGAAGATTTAGAGGGAAACTAGTTGCTTTATATCACATCATAACCTTTTGCAATTATTACACACCCCACTTGTGCCACCACTTGCATAAGTCATGAGTGTTGTGTAGGGTTACTAGGCACTAGAATAAGGTTCTACAAGGCATCAACCATACCAAAATCAAAATTTTCAAGTACCGAACAACCCAAGCAAGATCTTAGACTAGAGAATTAGGCAAACAATAAGCAAGTAAACAACTTTACTTCTAAGAGAAAGGGATTACAACCTTTGTAGTCCATTCCTTCGCTTCATAAGCTCCGAGTAGTAGTCCCTTAGCCGTGATCCATGAACTCCTGAACTCTAGAGAGGCTCCACAAGTCGAATGATGCATGCTTGCTAGAAGTCTTCATTTTCAAAGATGATCTACCTTGAAGAAACTCAAACCCAAGCTCTTGCTTCACTAATCAAGTATTAGCAAAGCAAACACCCTAATCTAAGTGGCTAGAATAGATGAGGATGATGAAGTAGGAATTTAGCTCTCATTTTTTTTCAATTTCTCACTCATTATCATCACTTCACAAAGAGCTAGAAAGCTTTTCCAAGAGGAAGAAGAAGAAGAAATCTCTTTGTGATGAATAATGAAATCATTGTGTGAGGTTAGAATTGCAACCATGGGTTAAGAATGAAGACTTAACCCTTGTAGATAACTAACTATGGTAAAGGGTTTGGGTTGGGTTAAGAAATATCTACACAAAATATCATAAGTCAAAGTCAAAGCTTCATGAAGCTTCTTGAAAGCTTCATCCAAGCTTAACCCTAATCCAAACCCTAACCATATTTAAACTCCACAAAACATGTTGCATTTGTAACCCTAACTTTTTACAATATTATATATCACATATACAATATTTAATGTAACAAAAGAAAATAATACAATTAACATATATCACATGTATATCAATGTATTATCCAAGTAAGAAAAAGAATCTTTAAGTGAGCTAATATTAGTTAATATAATATAATATATCAAATATATAATTATACATTAAATTATCGAATCAACACTTGATCCGATAATCTGGCTATTTCTCAAATAACCGACTAATATTATTTGTATCAGTTCATCGAATCAACACTTGATCCGATGACCCGGTTATGTCACATATACCCGGCCGATATCACATATCGCGAGAATCTAATACGGTATCACATACACGTATTGTTCTCGGTCCCGCACATATCACATATGTGCTCCTACTCCGTTTTGCCTGAGCCAAGAAACCTCTGTGCATGACTCTAAAGAATCGTCAATACGCCGGTAGTAGGTGATGATCATATCAAACACCCACAAGCTGCAAGCGGTCAGCTAAACGTAACAGCCACCTAGGTATTGAGCAATCAGAAGATCAACAAGCAAGCCTGTACATTCTCCTGCGAATCCAATCAGTAACACTCCCGTACAGTTCGGTCTCTTCGTCTGATATGTCGCATATCTAGTCTAGGGTGGTAAACGTCAGACCCCAGTAACCGATAAGTCGTGTCGATATGAGGTCCATAACAGTTCGAGAAACTACCGATAACACTTACCAGTAAATCTCAGCAACCCTGGCCAGGGATTTCCAGTTATAGCCAATCGAACACAGCGCAACATTAACTCCCAATACCGGGAGAGAAGAAACCCCTCCTATCACTCATTGCCTCCATGTGATTCGAGACTGTACCCAAAAGCCACCATTTTGCACTCCCTCTTGGATGTGGTATGATAGAAATCAAAGCACAGTGGGAATCACACAAGACTCTATGACGATCTCAGGTCTACAGACTAACCTGTACCAGTGTCACCAGAGAACTGCCATCTGACGTTAGGTATAATACCATCTGGGAGTTCTCGGTGAGTCCGTTCAATGTACCCAGTCTCCACTGAGTACCCGTATACTATCTCTGTTGTCAAACATTAATGGATATGGGATCATCCATCGCCCATCTACATGGGTCGAGAAGCATACGCTAGTCTACTCTGGTATATCAATTCCCTGTCTCGATATACTTACGACTAGGAACATTTGAAGGATGTACTTAGCGACTACTCTGTCCCCACTAGTATGATCTGCTTCATAGTCCTGGTAGTCAAGTACTCATCCTAAGGGCTTTATCAACATGTAACATAGAGACAATCAGAGTACATGTTAATATAAAGAGCAACCATATAGTATACTATTATGTTGAGCAAGAAAGCCTTCCATATATATGTCCAAGCATCCACTACAATATACATCGCATGTACAGTAATGGCCTCTAGGGCATACATATCACTAACAATCTCCCACTTGCACTAGGGTCATCTGTTGTGGTATCTCATACCCAACAATCAGCTGTGGTTGAAATATCTCATACTCAACCATCCCATAAAATTCTCTACTGGGAAATAGGCCTTTGTGAGTGGATCCGCACTGTTGTCCTCTGTATCTACTCTCCTGACCTCGATCTCCCTAGAGATCAACCATCTCCATGATCGGGTGATACCGCCTAAGAATATGTCTGGATCTCTCATGGGACGGGGTTCCTAGGCATAAGCCACAATTCCATTGTCACACAATGGTAGGAACGAAGTTTATCTCATGAACTTATATATATCCAGACTGCCTCTTTAGTAGCATCCTTGGTAACGATGTATCTTGCCTTTAATCGTCTAGTATGTCACGGTATCTAGCTTGGAACTCTTCCAACATACCGTCCCTCCACTGAGGGTAAAGACAATGCCTGTGACTGACAATCAGTCGACCTTACCACCCTGGAAACTTTCCAGTGATTCTTCTCAGGATCAATTGATACCATCTCACTACACCTAGTGAGAATCCTAACATCCAATTAGATCTATCTCATAGATCCAAAATTCAGGATTCAGGAGGTATCACCTTGATCCTATATGGAGAATCCTTATGATAAGAGGAGATTGACCGATCGTAGCATAGGGAACTCTTTCCCTATCAATAGTATGTCATCCACGTACTATACGAGGATCACCACCATACTCCCTACTACCTTTTTGTCTATACAAGGTTCATCTTCCATTTTGATGAAGTTAAACACTTTGACTACCATATCAAAACAGATGTTCCAACTCCGCGATGCCTGCTTTAACCTTTAAAGCAACTTGCACACGTTTCCGCTGCTCCCACTGTCTACGAAGCCCTCTGGCTGTGTACTTATAGACGCTCTCTTCTAAATCACTATTTAGAAAAACAGTCATGACACCCAACCGCCAGATATCGTAGTCATGGTGTGTAGCAGTGACAAGTAGGATCTGGATGGACTTAAGCATTGCTTTGACAGTCTCAACTTTTCCATGTACACATAGTAATCTTCTCAAGATATACTTGCTCCTGATGGGGATTTAACCCTTCAGATAAAGCAACAAAAGTCCATACTTTGTTGGTGTATATGGATTCCATCTCAGATCGCTTAGCTTCCAGCCATTCTTACAGAGTCCCCACTCCTGATGGCCTGCTCGAAATAAGTTGGGTCATCATCTCATGATGCAATCCTCGTTCCCACTGTCATAGAGAAAACCGAAGTATCTCTCAGGTGGGTGAGGAACCCTACCAGATCGCCGGAGAGGCTGAGGTTCGTTGGAAACTATTGAATCCTTTGGTTCTATCAAATCATCAGCTGCAGTTTGTATAGCTGGAACTTCTTCCAGTTCTACCTCATGACCATTAACTTTTTCTCAAAAAGGTGGCATGCCGAGAAATAAAACACCTTTTGTTCCTCAGTTCGGTAGAAGATATTCCCTTGCGAATGCTTGGGATATCCAACAAATTTCCACAGAACTGACCTTGTCTCGAGCTTGTCCGGATCATGATTTTAAACATTGGCCGGACAACCCCAAATCTTAACATCCTTAAGAGATGGGCTCTTCCCATACCATATAACATATGGAGTGGTAGGCACCTAATTTGATTGGAACTCTATTCAATAGGTATGCAGTTTCTCAAGTGCATAACCCCCAAAAGGAAATAGGCTACTCAGTACTACTCATCATAGAGCACACCATATCACATAGGGTGCGATTTCTCTACCCGATATACCAACGTACTATGGTGTATACGGAGGAGTATTGCTGAGAGAGAATCTCATTCTCCTTTAGAATAGTCCAGGAATTTCGTGCTCAAGTATTCTCCTTCCTGATCACATCAAAGGACATAATACTTACACCCGTTTTGGTTCTCTACTTCTAACTCATATTCATTGAATTTCTCAAAAGGTTCAGACTTGTGTTTCAACAGGAACATATGTGCGAACCTTGAGAAATAATCAGTGAATGTAATGAAGTATAAAGAACCGGTCCTGGCATGTGTAGACATGGGACCTTACATACATCATCATGTATCAATCCCAAGAGTTCACTAACTCTTTTTCTGTTTCCAATAAACAGAGCTGTGGTCATTTTATCTTTGTGACATAACTGTTAAGTTTTATAAGATGTAAATTCAAACTTATTTAAATATGCATCTTGATGTAACTTCAGCTAGTCGGGTCACATTGACATGACCTAGTCTACAATAGCTCAAGAAGGATTTGTTAATTTCTGAACTCTTTCTCTTGTGTGTGTTCTGTACTTTAAGAACTGTAGTTTGATTTAGAACGTCTATGCTTTTAGATAACGTGCCTGAACCGATCAACTCTTGATATAGGAAATGTTCAAAACATTATCCAACAATAAAAAATTATATCCTTCTTTACTGATAAAGAGACTAATATGATGTTGTATATCAGGTTTGGTATCTAATAACATTCGTTCGGAATCAATGTATTTGGTAATACAGGGTGATAACTTCCAACATACTTGGCTGCAACAGTTGCACCATTTTTAACTCTTAAAACTTATCACCCATTCTCAGTTCTCTACCTATCTGTAGCCCATGTAACAGATTACATTTGCGGGATCCTGATCCGGTATCTCATACCCAGGACGTAAAGGATACTGGAAAACAGTTCTCTGTAATGAACACACCCAAAGAAGATGCATCAGCATGCACTTTCTTCGTTTGGACGGAACGGGAATTCTGGTAATCCCATATTTCCTGCTCTGTCTTATAACAATTATAAGTTGGAGCGGGACCAACGTTCCCTAGTGCAGTATAACAAACGGGTTCGGTCAATACATCCATATTATTATCTTGATTAAGGCATGACATGGTCGCTACCTGGAGAGAGAGAGAAGAAAACACTCAGCGTATGCTCTTGCAAGATCAGCTTGGTTTATTAATATATCTAATCAAGATGGCTCCCACTGTTTTAGTCAAATCTTCCTTCAAACCGTAAAAGGAAAGACTAGTCGGGATTAATTACACCTTACAATTTTGCCAATCTTTCAGCCAGGCCAGTGCCGGTACTTTGAGGAAGGTTCCCCGTGCTTTCGCACGGATCTAATTAAAATAAACCTCATTTTCCCAGGGGCGTAACCCTGTTAACACCTTTCTAGACACCTACTTGATCGGCTAATTGTAATGTGTAAAACTCTCCCAGGAGTAACTCTTACTCGCAGTGGGTATCGGGATCCAACTATCTCATAGGAGGTATTCAATCTCATTGCAAATTTCGAAACTTGAAATTCCCAATAATGTTTTACCCCTAGCATCCTATGACCTTGACGAAAGCCAACAAAGCATAGGCTACTAGTCAAGTTCAACCCGTCATTTCCCAATTGAATTAAGCTCACCCACACGACCTTTGACGAAAGCCAACAAAGTCGCACGACTACCCTAACTCAATCGCATCATATGCTTATGCAGATAAGCATAAATAGCTACCGCACACTACGCCTTGATGAAAACCAACAAACGCAGTACGAATACTATGAAGTACTTATCTGAAATGACGGAGGGCTACGACAGGTTTTTAAGAAAACCCTTTGCGTAATGAACTTGATATCGTTGTAGAATCGAGTGATTTTAAAAGGAGTGTTTTTGAGGTCTTTTCTAGTTTTGCTAAAGAGGTCACTCCCGGTGAAGGGATTTGTTCAGTTGATAAAACTGCACATTTGTTATTATATTTTTCCTACTATTATTATATAATAAAAGGTGTTTATTATAATATATGATACATATGAGGGTTTATCTGTAAAAATACCATTTTCATGTGTTTATATATTATAAATAACATTTTGTAGGAAAAAGTAAGCGTATAATATCCATGTAACATTTGGCCCATTTAAATATGCTTACCTTATTAATGCCTTTGACCAATTCTTAATGGTTAAGTTAATATCTCAATAAAACAAACTCTACTAATATTGTTTGTTGAGTTATTGTGCAGAATTTTCAGGGCTGAAATCAAGGAAATCAAAGTTGGCAAATCAAATCTACCAAAGATATTCAAGAAACTAATTCTGGTAGAAATATAGAAAAGATTTTCAAAGTCTAGATATTCAAAAGATTACCAAGTGTTACAGATATGAAGCTACAAAAATTAGAGGCCATGATCTCACCAAAAGGGGGCGGATCCGCGGCCAAACCTATCCAATGGCCGCGGTTCCGCCGCGGATTTGAAGAGTTGAGATATGGGATTGTGGTGGTTAGGATCCTAACAACTAGTTTCCATATTAGGAAACTAGGGTTCTGGCTCTGTGACTATAAATAAGGACCGAGAGCCTCTTGGAAAAATCATCAAGTCGATGCGATCACGAAGTCCAAGACGGCTCACGCATCCAGACTGATCATCAACTGTTCGTCTACCTCCTTGGAAGAGATCGAGAAGCAAGCTAGTCTTTGTAATCATTTTCTAAGGATCAAAGTGTAATGAATTTTTGATTACTAAAGATAGTTCTTTTTCTTATTCTATTTCTTCATAGTTTAATTATGCATTTTCTCTCCATCTCTTTTTCTCCCAACATGCGCGAGTAATTCTCCGCTTGTTAGGGTTCGTAGGATTAGGGTAGGCTAATGGATGATGAACATCCCTAAATACTTTTTAATTCCTATAAAGTTTATGAACTTTATCAAAAGAATCATTAACATCCTAATCGGGGGCGCTAACAATTCTTTGTTAGTTCCGACCGCGATTAGAGATTAGATTAATGATTGTTTTGGTAAAGGCTAGATATGAACGGAGTTCCGTGTCGAGATAAGGGTTAAGAGTGGGATTCCTTTTCCCTCCAGAAACCCTAATCTACACGCATCACCGTCATTCTAGTTTTAAATCTATTAAAGGATAAAAGGGTAACTTTTAATTAATCGTCCATGACTACTAAATCCTAACGAACCCTACAAGCCCCCTTATTATATTAACTACATCCCTAAAATAATCTAGATCTATATTTTTGCATTCTTGCTTAACGTAGATCTAGAAACCATTCTTCAAAATTCTTTATCCCTCCTCTCTTTCTCAACACATCTAAAGTAAGAATAAAAGGTTCAACGTTTCCCTGAGGACGACCCGTACTCATCTCGGTCTAGCTACACGCGACACCAATCTGATTGCGGTTACACTACTAAACACAATTTTTCGAACCAATCAAATGGCGCCGTTGCCGGGGATACGTGCGTAATTTTTTATTTTACTATTTGTGTTGAATTCTTAGACGATTTATATCATTATTAACACAAAACTGCAAATTACATATTTAACGATTTGTGCGTGAATTTTGCAAGGAGATCTGGAGTCACAGAATTGAGGAAAACAGAAGACAGGGGCATTCATCGAGATCCAGAGGAGCACAGAGGGCTTGAGAAAAATTTTCATCAACTGTTCCTTCCACCTCGCGGCGGAACCGCGGCACAAAGGTGCTTCCTGCGGCGGAAACGCGGCGGTTTAGAGGGATTAGGGCTACAGAACTCTCTGGTAAGATTCTTAACTCCTTCCCTCTCCTCTCAAATCCAATAAAATCTATCTTCTGCAGGATTCTTTGCAAAAATCACGCCGCTCAAAAATCTTTTTGCAAAAGTTTTGTGATTGGTTTTGTTTTGCATATTTTTATTACGGACTCTAAGGGGAAAAGACCAAATCAAGATTAGGTGGGGATTTCATCACCCTTCCTAAGCCCCACAAATCACAAACCGAGCATCTGCATCAACCCTACAATAATTTAAAAAATATCTAAACCAGACTCTAAGGATTGTCGCGCTCATTAAGGACAGAAGAAGGTCGTGGGTAATCTATCGTTTATCCGCATTACTTTTGTAGTGCCTAGGCAAGTGTGTCAAAGGCTAGTGGTTTTTAATTAGGCCCACTACTGTGGTTCCTTCCCACTTACCTGGCATTTACCTGGCTACAAGGGTAGTACGGAGGCGGTAGAGGATTGATCCTGCGGCTTGTCCTTTGGAAGTCTAGGAGAGGTCTAGAGACTGGACCTAGGTGACCTTAGTTCTAGGGTTGCTTGTGCATCTTAGGGTGATTTGTCTTGAGTCCCACTTTTTCAAAACAAGCCAATTTTAAATCACACACACGCTACCACTTGCACTAAACCCACTTAGTGCATGCTCGGCTGGACACGGGATCCTAGTGCCCGTCTTGTTCGCGTTCCTGCTATCGACGCCGAAGTCGGTACTTCTTCATCTTCATTTCCCCCACCACACACCACGACCGAGATGGACGGCACTCCATCAGATTATACCGCCACGCTGCCACCGCCCGAAGGTGCGCAGAATCCACCGCGCATCTCTCTCCAAGAGAGATGCTATCCTATCCGTGGTCCTCTTCCCACTTGTCTATCTCTTCCACCACCTAATGGGGATAATTTCGAAATTAAACCCCACTACATCAATCTGCTACCCAAATTTCACGGGCTTGAGTCGGAAGACGCGTACGTTTTCATCACTAAATTCGAAAACGTATGCGCAATGATGGGTACTTCACAATTGACTTTAGATGCTATGCGCTTACGTCTTCTCCCATTCACACTGTGTGATTTGGCAGAAAAATGGCTTTACAATACTGCCGCACACTCTATCACTAATTGAGATGAACTCGTTATAGCATTTCTTAAGAAGTTTTACCCAAACCATAAGACTGCACGTGTTAGGAGCGAGATCAACCAGTTCACCCAGCTTCCCAATGAACCATTTTGGAAGTGCTTTGAACGTTTCAAAGATCTGCTTGTCCAATGTCCTCATCATGGAATCAATAGATGGGATTTATGTCGGATTATATATGAGGGCATTAATTCAGCGACAAAGCAGATGCTTGAAACAATGTGTCAATGCAATTTCATGTCTAAAGATGACGGTGAAGCTTGGAAGTATCTGGAAGACCTCACTGAACACACTTTGCAGTGGGAAAGCGTAAGACCACCTTCATCTAGGGGAGGTGTTCACCAGCTCGATGTTTCCATCGCAGTGAAAGCCGAAATGGTAGCGATGCAGAAGAAACTCGACGCTATTGAGAGCAGATTCTCATCAGCCTCCCTAAATCAGGTTACGCTTCCTAAGACCGTATGTGGTTGCTGTTCGGATCCTTCACACTTAACGGAAGAATGTCCTATGAATGCATCGTTTCAATCTAATGCTGCTTTTCAGCAGCGACCTAGAAACGACCCTTATTCTTCCACATACAATCAAGGATGGAGGAATCATCCTAACTTTGCTTGGAATCAAAACCAACAAAGCAATTATCAAAGACCTCCTCCACAGCAACCACAACCACAGAATCAGCCCCCCTTTCAGTCACAAAATTTCCAAAATCCGGCCAACATTTCTACACCACAAGTGGCCGGTACTGAATACTCACTTGCACAAACTTTGGATATGTTCATGAAACAATCCATGCAATTGTCGGATGAGATGAGGTCTTCTATTGATACCATAACGAAAAACTCCGCCTCCCATGGTGAGAGTATTAAATCATTAGAAAACCAAATCGCACAGTTAAACGCCGCAATGAGTGCGAGAGAAAAATGGAAACTCCCATCTCAACCCATACCTAATCCTGGCCACTCACAAAGTTATAATGTGAGTGTTGTTACCACGTTGAGATCGAGAAAAGTGCTGAATAACCGAGTGGGTGAGCAATGTGATGATAGTGACACCAATGATACCCCAGCTTCTTCTTCTTCCCCTAATTCGTCTAGTCTTCCACCTTCATCCGAGCCTATTCTCCGTTTTTCCCAAGGCTCGAAAATTTTGCCAAATCTATCTAAGTCGATTCCCACTCCAGTTTTGGGATCGAATCCGTCACCACAATCTTCTCCACAAACGTTGGACCCAAAACTTATTGATCGTGCTCCATTTCCAAACCGATTAAGGGCCAACAGACCAAGTCCACAAATGGAGAAGATTGTGGAAATTTTTAAGCAAGTTAACATAAATATTCCTCTCCTAGATGCTATTCAACAAGTTCCGTCATATGCAAAAATCTTAAAGGACTTGTGCACTAGGAAGAGAAAAGTTCAAGTACCTAAAAAAGTTTTCCTTGCGAGTAATGTGAGCACAGCTTTTACACAACAACTACCCAAGAAACGAAAGGACCTCGGAAGTCCTACAATTTCAATTTCTATTGGGGGTAAAAATATCAATCGTGCTCTACTCGATTTAGGTGCTAGTGTTAACTTGCTTCCGTATTCTGTTTATGAGCAATTAGGGATCGGAGAGTTAAAACATGCGCATTGCACTCTTCAGATGGCCGATCGATCTATCACCCAACCTAGGGGTGAGCTAGAGGATGTGTTAATTAAAGTCGGGGAATTCATATTCCTTGTGGACTTTATCGTTATAGATACACAACCTGTAGCAAACCCACGCAATCAAATCCCGGTGATACTCGGTCGACCCTTTTTGGCCACTTCCAACGCAGTAATCAATTGTAGAAATGGCTCTATGACCCTATTCTTTGGAAAGAAGTCAATTGAGCTTAACATTTACAAGTTGGGAAGTGAACCCTCCGAACCCTATGCCCATGTGTGTTCTGTCAAATTAATGGATGTCGACAGCAGCGAATTTGATCAACCTCATGATACTGACTCTTTTCATATGTTGTTGTTTGACCCAACCATGTACTCTTCCACCGAGTTGTTCGGGTCAACATCTAACGCTGATGAGGAACTTTTTATAGAGTCTGACGATCACCCCATTTTTTCTGATGACATTATTCTTCGGGGTATCGATGAAAGCATTGAGGAAATTTTCGCTGATGAACTCGCATTCTTACAAGACACGGGTGTTGAGATGAATCAACTCCAAGATGAAGAAATTGGACCTCCACCCCTTCTTTTGGACAATCATAATAACGCGAGTGATCCATCATTACTATCACTGTGTCGTCTCTCCAAATTGAGACACAATTCTTTTCCATTACACCTCTTATCACCTCCCCACTTCTTCTTGTCGAAAGGTGACATGTTCTTCCACCAACCTTGGTGCTTCATCGATAAAATTTTTGAATGGTTGGTGTTGACCTTCGGTCTTTGCAAAGCTTGGCATTGACCAATAATCTCGATCCCCTCGTGTGATTTTAAAAGATTAAAATTGTTTAACTCAAGTTTGGGGGTGGTATATTTTGGCTCTTGAAAGAAAATGATTTTTACAAAATCGTGAGCCTAAAATAAGTTTGGGGGAGGATTTTCACTTTCATATATTCTTTCCCCCATTAATAATTTCCTCCCAAGTCTACAGGTTTTTGAGCTTAACGGATGACATCAGTGAGGACACTGCTGTAAACAGGTTTGGGAGAGGTTTGTGCTTATTTACGCATCAATTTGCATCATACTTTGCATAAGCACAACATTTTCAAAAATTTCAAAATTTTTCTTTTATAACAAAAGAGTAAAAAGTGAAAAATTACATCCAAAATATAGGAATAGTTTAAGAAAACTAAGAAAATTAGAAGTTTTCTTAAACGAACTGGTAATAAGTAGTTATGAGCTATTGTCCCAAGGGTTAGTAAGATGAAGGAAGTCACTAATCTGAGGATAAAAATAAGTCTGAAAAATAGTTTCTATTCTGAAAGCCAAACATTTGAATGTTGATACCCTACTATATCCACTTACATACGTCTTGAAACTCGGGATAGTAGAGGATACCTTAAAATGCTCTTGTCTAAAGGCCAAAGTATGAAGGAAATGAAAAAAATGAAGAAAATATAAAAATGGTGAAAAGAAAAAAATGAACACTAGTTTTGTTATCGCCAAGGCAGCAATAAAAAAATATAGCGAGGGTGCCTCTTCACCTAGTGCCCTAAGGCCAACTGGTCTGGGAGTCACTGCTAAGCCTTAGGTGGTGCAAGACGAGGAAAATATTATCACCTAATCAGCAAGCACATGAGTAATCGGTTGGTTAGTACCTCAAGAAGTATTAACGGTCGCATGAAAATGTGTGAGCAAATCTAAATATTCATCAAATTAAAAAGTACTAAGGTAGATGGACAAGAGTATGATAGCTTGAATTGAATTCTCCGAGTGTAGGGATGTTCTATTCACACACGTAGGGGTATATGATTGATTTTTGGACGAAAGGTAGGAATGAAGAATAAAGACGATGTTTTATTGAGGGATGATGTGATTTCTAACATTTTTTTTCATGACTATTAAGATAATGCTCATGACAACTGAAAAGCTAGTATAGTTGGAAACTCTTATTTTCAAAGTCTTTCTTTTACGGTTCTTATCTTTATATGTAAATTTCACCATCTCTCTTTTGTTATAGGATTTTGTGGGTGTAATCAGCTGAAAACCCTCGGGAGACAACACTCCTCCTACTAGGGACACCTAGAGGTTTAACGGCTTGTTGCACGTGCTCAGTGCAATCGTGTCTGCCTACGAAAGTGTGCTTAGTTTTCTCCTTTCTTTTTCTCCTCTTGAATAAACTAGTTTGCTCGGGACGATCAAAGATAAGTTTGGGGGTATTTGTTCAGTTGATAAAACTGCACATTTGTTATTACATTTTTTCTACTATTATTATATAATAAAAGATGTTTATTATAATATATGATACATATGAGGGTTTATCTGTAAAAATACCATTTTCATGTGTTTATATATTATAAATAACATTTTGTAGGAAAAAGTAAGCATATAATATCCATGTAACATTTGGCCCATTTAAATATGCTTACCTTATTAATACCTTTGACCAATTCTTAATGGTTAAGTTAATATCTCAATAAAACAAACTCTACTAATATTGTTTGTTGAGTTATTGTGCAGAATTTTCAGGGCTGAAATCAAGGAAATCAAAGTTGGCAAATCAAATCTACCAAAGATATTCAAGAAACTAATTCTGGTAGAAATGTAGAAAAGATTTTCAAAGTCTAGATAGTCAAAAGATTACCAAGTGTTACAGATATGAAACTACAAAAATTAGAGGCCATGATCTCACCAAAAGGGGGCAGATCCGCAGCCAAACCTATCCAATGGTCGCGGTTCCGCCGCGGATTTAAAGAGTTGAGATATGGGATTGTGGTGGTTAGGATCCTAACAACTAGTTTCCATATTAGGAAACTAGGGTTCTGGCTCTGTGACTATAAATAAGGACCGAGAGCCTCTTGGAAAAATCATCAAGTCGACGCGATCACGAAGTCCAAGACGGCTCACGCATCCAGACTGATCATCAACTGTTCGTCTACCTCCTTGGAAGAGATCGAGAAGCAAGCTAGTCTTTGTAATCATTTTCTAAGGATCAAAGTGTAATGAATTTTTGATTAATAAAGGTAGTTCTTTTTCTTATTCTATTTCTTCGTAGTTTAATTATGCATTTTCTCTCCATCTCTTTTTCTCCCAACATGCGCGAGTAATTCTCCGCTTGTTAGGGTTCGTAGGATTAGGGTAGGCTAATGGATGATGAACATCCCTAAATACTTTTTAAGTCCTATAAAGTTTATGAACTTTATCAAAAGAATCATTAACATCCTAATCGGGCGCGCTAACAATTCTTTGTTAGTTCCGACCGCGATTAGAGATTAGATTAATGATTGTTTTGGTAAAGGCTAGATATGAACGGAGTTCCGTGTCGAGATAAGGGTTAAGAGTGGGATTCCTTTTCCCTCCAGAAACCCTAATCTACACGCATCACCGTCGTTCTAGTTTTAAATCTATTAAAGGATAAAAGGGTAACTTTTAATTAATCGTCCATGACTACTAAATCCTAACGAACCCTACAAGCCCCCTTATTATATTAACTACATCCCTAAAATAATCTAGATCTATATTTTTGCATTCTTGCTTAACGTAGATCTAGAAACCATTCTTCAAAATTCTTTATCCCTCCTCTTTTTCTCAACACATCTAAAGTAAGAATAAAAGGTTCAACATTTCCCTGAGGACGACCCGTACTCACCTCGGTCTAGCTACACGCGACACCGATCTGATTGCGGTTACACTACTAAACACAATTTTTCGAACCAATCAGGATTGTCGGCTCTTTCCTTATCGAATAAGGTGCAGGATATTTCACAAATACCACTATGCAAAGCAAGCACTATAGAAGCAATCAAAAGATAAACCGAGGGTTGTAGCATCTGCTAGTTTCGCTAAAGAGGTCATTCCCAGTGAAGGGATCTCGGCTCTTTCCTTATCGAATAAGGTGCTGGATATTCTACAAGGAATACCGCTATGCAAAGCAAGAACTAGAGCTACCAGTTTTTTTAAACAAGTTTCTACAACATCTTTAAGTTTCTTTTAGTTTCATTAATCTCATTAATGAAGTCCCATTTTATTATGCTTCATAAGCATCACTTTTGAAATGAAATTAACAATATATAATATATATCTCATATATATAATATAAACATTCGTCTCAGGCAGTAATATGATCTCATCACAGA
Organism: Agapanthus africanus; assembly: GCA_030015575.1. Classification (NCBI taxonomy): domain Eukaryota; kingdom Viridiplantae; phylum Streptophyta; class Magnoliopsida; order Asparagales; family Amaryllidaceae; genus Agapanthus; species Agapanthus africanus. The sequence goes on from JASDDO010000004.1 coordinate 314,924,862, forward strand.
ACATTGCAGCAGAAGAAACATATGAAATATTGGATATACTAGGATTTCCGTGTTTTATATCAAGCCAGTATAAAACACGGATTCTACGGTCACGATGAATAGCCAATCCCACACCCCTAAACCCCTACGAGAGCGGCAAGAAACCCTGCCAGTTCTAGAGTTAGGAGATCCGGTCTCGACTCCTCGAGATAGTCTCCCACTGGACCCTAGAACCCGGTTACTTGTGCTCCCCGCCTTGAGTCTATCCTAATGCAGAAAAGTAAATAATATACAATGGTGACATCATCCTCAACCTGTAAGTGCCCCCAATAAAATAATATTACATACAATGAATTTTACATGAATGAAAATGAAAAACTCTCATCTCACATAAAACCCCCGGCTATTCAGAACACAACGATCCAATATAACATATCACAGCAACACATAACATCACATATCATCAACGTAAGTAAATATGTGTATCCCAGTTGTCGTTGACATATAACACCGAAACCGGCGATACACCGCATATTACACTTACGGTCGCAGAAAAGAAAGTGTAAAACTACAACATTTGGAATCCACAATCACTTTAGACATCTTAAATCCGAAATATCACATACTTCGCATTTCATGCCTAACTATATGAATTCCACATATTGTAGCACATTCCAGATAAATAGACAATGTTAAACTTTCCGATCGAATAAACAAACACCCAAGATTTCCTAAATAGCTCAACACTTGAGCGAAGTTCAAAAATTCCAGAACATCTCACAGCCCCAGTGAACCAGCCGTAGAAGGGTCAAACCAACGCCTCACATATGGCAACGCTAAACTACCACAAACCCTGGGGTTCAGTGGCAGTTTTGACGGTCACATAATCGAGTTAAGGTTACGTTCTTCTAGAGGGTCCACAGATACGCTTGCATGATTTCCCGAAAGTTTCAAACTCAGGAAAAATCCAACACTTGAAAGTTTTCCGTGTCGGGAAAGAAGTGAGTTATTGATATCTGTTTGAACTTTTTAACACGTTCTAAATTACCTGAAAAACTAAATGATGTTAAACTTTCCGATCGAATCAACGAAAACAAAAGATCTCCAGAAAACTCAACACTTGAGTAATATTAAAAATTCCCAGAAGCATGTAGTAATACATATGGATGAACCCTAGAAATAACTATCCCTGACACCCAAGTACTGCCGCTGAACCGCCGCCAAAAGCATGGTATGGCCGCGGTTCCGCGGTGACTTAAAGGCTACAGTGACTTGTATTTCACAGTAATCCATAAAATTACCTGCTTGATTTTTTGAGTATTTTTAATATGGAAAAAATCAACTTTTTAGAAAATTTCCAGAGAGGGGTCAAAATATGACGTTTCGGGGTTTGATCGGACTTATAACTTCGTCTAGACAACGCCTAAAGCTCTAGCTTAGCTCTGATACCACTGTAGGGTTACTAGGCACTAGAACAAGGTTCTACAAGGCTTCAACCATGCCAAAATCAAATTTTTCAAGTGCCGAACAACCCAAGAAAGATCTTAGACTAGAGAATTAGGCAAACGATGAGCAAGTAAACAACTTTACTTCTAAGAGAAAGGGATTACAACCTTTGTAGTCCATTCCTTCGCTTCATAAGCTCCGAGTAGTAGTCCCTTGGCCGCGATCCATGAACTTCCGAACTCTAGAGAGGCTCCACAAGTCGAATGATGCATGCTTGCTAGAAGTCTTCCTTTTCGAAGATGATCTACCTTGAAGAAACTCAAACCCAAGCTCTTGCTTCACTAATCAAGTATTAGCAAAGCAAACACCCTAATCTAAGTGGCTAGAATAGATGAGTATGATGAAGTAGGAATTTAGCTCTCATTTGTTTTCAATTTCTCACTCATTATCACCACTTCACAAAAAGCTAGAAAGCTTTTTCAAGAGGAAGAAGAAGAAGAAATCTCTTTGTGATGAATAATGAAATCATTGTGTGGGGTTAGAATTGCAGCCATGGGTTAAGAATGAAGACTTAACCCTTGTAGAGAACTAACTATGGTAAAGGGTTTGGGTTGGGTTAAGAAATATCTACACAAAATATCATAAGTCAAAGTCAAAGCTTCTTGAAAGCTTCATCCAAGCTTAACCCTAATCCAAACCCTAACCATATTTAAACTCCACAAAACATGTTGCATTTGTAACCCTAACTTGTTACAATATTATATATCACATATACAATATTTAATGTAACAAAAGAAAATAATACAATTAACATATATCACATGTATATCAATGTATTATCCAAGTAAGAAAAAGAATCTTTAAGTGAGCTAATATTAGTTAATGTAATATAATATATAAAATATATAATTATACATTAAATTATCGAATCAACACTTGATTCGATAATCTGGCTATTTCTCAAATAACCAACTAATATTATATGTATCAGTTCATCGAATCAACACTTGATCCGATGACCCGGCTATATCACATATACCCGGCCGATATCACATATCGCGAGAATCTAATACGGTATCACATACACGTATTGTTCTCGGTCCCGCACATATCACATATGTGTAAATATATAATTATACATTAAATTATCGAATCAACACTTGATCCGATAATCCGGCTATTTCTCAAATAACCGACTGATATTATCTGTATCAGTTCATCGAATCAACACTTGATCCGATGTCCTGGCTATATCACATATACCCAGCCGATATCACATATTGCGAGAATCTAATACAGTATCATATACACGTATTGTTCTCGGTCCCGCACATATCACATATGTGCTCCTACTCCATTTTGCCTGAGCCAGGAAACCTCTGTGTATGACTCTAAAGAATCGTCAATACGCCGGCAGTAGGTGATGATCATATCAAACACCCACAAGCTGCAAGCGATCAGCTAAACGTAACAGCCACCTAGGTATTGAGCTATCAGAAGATCAACAAGAAAGCCTGTACATTCTCCTGCGAATCCAATCAGTAACACTCCCGTACAGTCTGGTCTCTTCGTCTGATATGTCGCATATCTAGTCTAGGGGTGGTAAACGTCAGACCCCAGTAACCGATAAGTCGTGTCGATATGAGGTCCATAACAGTTCGAGAAACTACTGATAACACTTACCAGTAAATCTCAGCAACCCTGTCCAGGGATTTCCAGTTATAGCCAATCGAACACAGCGCAACATCAACTCCCAATACCGATAGAGTCAAAACCCCTCCTATCGATCATTGCTTCCATGTGATTCGGGACTGTACCCAAAATCCACCGTTTTGCACGTCCTCTTGGACGTGCTATGATGGAAATCAAAGCACGGTGGGAATCACACAAGACTCTATGACGATCTCGGTTCTACAGACTAACCTGTACCAGTGTCACCAGAGAACTGCCATCTGATGTTAGGTTTAATACCATCTGGGAGTTCTTGGCGAGTCCGTTCAGTGTACCCAGTCTCTATTGAGCACCCGTATACTATCTCTTATGTCAAACACCAATGGATATGGGATCATCCATCGCCCATCTACATGGGTCGAGAAGCATATGCTAGTCTACTCTGGTATATCGATGCCCTATCTCGATATACCTACGACTAGGAACATTTGAAGGATGTACTTAGCGACTACTCTGTCCCCACTAGTATGATCTGCATCATAGTCCTGGTAGTTAAGTACTCATCCTAAGGGCTTTATCAACATGTAACATAGAGACAATCAGAGTACGTGTTAAGATAAAGAGCAACCAGATAGCATACTATCATGTCGAGCAAGAAAGTCCTCCATATATATGTCCAAGCATCCACTACAATATACATCGCATGTACAGTAATGGCCTCTAGGGCATACATATCACTAACATGTTGTGCCCACTTGTGCCATAAGCAGCCCCCACCATGGTCCAAGTCACCACAGAGCTTGTGCACACTTATATTGTATTGGACTAAAATTGTGTACACATGATTATTTGCAAAAGATCTCTTTGAATATCGGTCGATTTTCTATTCTGATTGCAGTGTTTACTCCCAAACGTTATATCCGTGATTTTGAGTGTGTTTCCAGTATTTTATCATAAATACTTGTAATCTGTATTTACTGAGCAGACACTGGTTAATAGTACCGATATATAACAAAGATAATGAATGAGTGGTATTAAAATGCAGTTTTTTGTGATGAACAAAAACCCCCAAACTTATCTTTTGCTCGTCCCGAGCAAAACAAAAAATCCTAGCCACACTTTCGCAGAGAACGCGATTACACTGAGCACGTGCAACAAGCCGTTAAACCTGAAGGCGTCCTTAGTAGGAGGAGCGTTGTCTACTGAGGATTTTCAGCAGATTGCACCCACAAAATCCTGTCAAGTTAGTGTCGTGCGAAAACTGTTGATTCTAATCTTACAGTTACGGATCAAAGCTAGAAGCTCTATCATCCCAGTTAGAAACGTGAAACCCTATTTTTCACTCCTCTCAATTTATTTAACATAAGCTAGTACACATTTTTACGTGGTTGTGCGAATAGTGTCGTCAAGTTTTTAAGAACTTGATTAAGGTCATCATGTCAAAAATACGGACCAGGATAGACTTCTAAAGGATCACACGTGTTTGAAAAGACTTAAGATTTTCTCAAGTTTTGTTCTCCAGTTAGGTTTCAAGTCAGAATTTTATATCATTTTCAACATAGAACCATGTCATATTCTTCACTCCTACCTTTAATCTGTTGTTGCTCATACACACCTTTCGTTATCGTGCAAACGTCTTTAAAAATATAAACCTTCATATCTTTGCGAAAAAAACTGTTTTAATAGAAAACTCGTCTCCGCCAAGATTATTCTCCCACAAAGAACCGTAAGGATTTTTAACTTGTAGAGAATACTTGCTTAGCATGTTTTATTTGGTGATTGGAAACATAGTGAGTTTTGGGTCAATGACTCCCAAACCAGATGGTTTTAGGGCATTAGGTGTGAAAATACCCTAAGGACTTAATTACCCAAGTTACCAAGGCCACAAAACAAAAGACTCGTTTTGTTTGCATTTAAAATATTCTAAAAGTAGTGAAAATGAAGATATTGCCAGCTTTTACTTTTTAATCCCAAAGACGTGATCATGTAGAAAAGGTGTGTATTCACTACAACAAAGTTCCAGATGCGTTATTTTTCAGACTTTTGGCTTCCATTAAAACCTTAATAATATCCTTCATATCTACTTCACTTTGTGAACTGTTCTTGATATTACTTAATTCAGAACAAAGCAAATTTGATCCTAAAAATGTTTATCCATTTTCAAAAAGTTTGAAGACATGTCAGACATTTATATAATTCTCAAAAACCTACGACATATGTAAAGTGATATAAAAGACGTATATTAGCTACGGTTAAACTCAAAGGACGGTTATCTTCCGGGTTGCCAATCTGTTAAAAGGATTTAGCTGTTTCTATCTTATCAACCGAACCGTTAGACTTCGAGTCTAAGTTCCCCCGCTAGCTAAACATGACGAAAAAGTTTTTATGTTTTTGTAAAAAATTTCAAATTTTTATGGTTTTTTTATGTATGCAATGAAGAATATACACATGATGCAGCAAAACAAACGCAGTGCTCACCCCCAAACCTGAGTTTTACGATGTCCTCATCGTTGCTCCGGTCTCCGGTAGCTAGACTTAGAGATCAGGGTGAGAATTTTATTCAAAGAAAAAGAAAAAACCTAATACTAATTACAGTATTTACAAGTTAAAAGATTGGGTTAATCCAAAAATTAATACCAGCCATTCAAAAATTTTGTCGATATATGGCCAAGGGTGGTAAAAGAAAATGTATAATAAAAAGAAAAAGAGAATGTACAAAGTATAGTTAGATATTAGTAAAGGGCAAGGGTGCGTGAAAGTAAGGACCAGAAGACGCTGAATGCAAAGATGAATTTTGAAGGAATCAAAGAATTGTTGCCCGAATGAATTGAATGTTCAAGAAGTATGTGTTGAGTTCCAACATCAGGTTCGTTTAAAAACTGGAGTTCATCCTCAAAAAGTTCAGCAAAAGAAAGGTTCTTAGGATGTTCTTAAATTGATCCTAACTCAGACGCGGAAAGAATATCAAGTTCATCCGCAAATATCTCCTCAAAACTCTACATGAAAGATTGTTTCTCCAGGCTGTCTCCTTCTCTATGATCCTGCATAATCATACTCTTATCGTTACAGCTCACATCTCCCAATACACGTTCTCCCTTATCACATTCACATATGGGTAGTCCATGTCATCTAAAAATATAGGTTCCCACACTAGCGTTTCATCTAAACTTATAACAATAGGCGATACAAAAATTGTGGGTTCCTGATTGTGAATTATACCGAACACTACATCGGCACCATAGCCGCCAAATTCACAAGCTCCCTCCTCTAAAATTTTAGTGCAAAAATTAGTCGGTGCAAGAATTTCCTCTTCAAATAGGATATCGGTTAAATTAACCTCAAGATTATAAGTGACAAGAGGCTCGGTAGGTACCTGAAAGCTAGTGTTGGACTGACTCAGAGGGTTTTCCTATTTATCCTGATAACACTCGGTCAATTCAATTGTATCATCATCTATGAAATCATCAGAATTTATTTGATCGTTTATCTCACTCGGGTGACTTCGTAGATGAATGATATTGACATTATTGGTTTCCAATTGACAGTGTTCACTCCCTAGAATCCTCACAGCTAAATGTTTCACTTGTTCTTCGATTCTAGCCAATGATTGAGTTTGAGCATGAAACAATTGCTCAGATTTTTGTATAAACATGGCTAGTGTCGCAGCTGTTTAATTCTCGAATGCAATCATTGTAAGTCCACGGTAGCGCCCCGGCCGTTTAACAGACGCCAAATGCGGAACAAAAACTTTTTACGAACTGGCGCCATCGTGTACCGTAATCCGGATCTGCCATTAAAGCTAAACTAACAAAATGCAAAGGGGTAGAAACGTTATACCGAATGATCCGAGTCCTTCGGTCTTCAACCATCATCCCATGCTTGTTGCGGCTGATCCGATCTCCTGAATTTCCAATCTTCTCGTCCAGGTGGCACCACGTCGACGGATCTTTAAACGGGCTCCCGCCTCTGAACAGAGGAAACTCGATCGTCAAGTTTGCTAAAAGAGATGACCAAGATGAAGTAGAGAATTAGTAGAACACTTTGTCTCGTTACGTCCAAGGCTATGGACGAACGGTTAATGAAGTTGCCTTTTGGATCGGGTGAAATGAGAAATGAGGCTATCTAAGTTTCATGAACCCGAATCTATCATAATCTTTTTTCTAGTGAACAACAACAATGAGCCAAGAGAGGGGGGAGGCCGGCCACTTATAGGAGAGGAGGGAGGTGAGAGTAGGAGGGGGAAGGTGACCACAAAGGAAAAGATCAACAACAAATATCTTAGCACCAAGTATGAATGCATTAAAAGCAAACCAATCACAATTAACCTAGTCACTTTGTCATTAATTGCACCATTAATGACCTAATGACTCACAAGCCTTGTCACCCTCTCTAGAACCTTCTAGAACACTGACTCACCTCATCAAGAAAAGATAAATCCGCATTTAACTGAATGTCAAAATACGGCTGATAGAAAACTGGAAACTGGCAACTTCCAAAAGCGATCCTGAAACGAATTTCAGGATAACCCCGTATCAGTATAAACATACCCATATTTGTATTACGACCGAATACAAATGCAACTGAGACAAAGATATTATATCTACACAGTATAATACTGGGTTCCGGCTTAAACCAAAGCCTACCAGTATTATCTGCCCGAAAAACGACACGTGTGAAAACGCACGTGCTTTTTCCGAAACTTACCATATCACCATACGGCCTCTACAACGTTTCGTCCGAACTTGAGAAAGTGTCTGCGGGGGACTCTAATGACTCATCAATACACCGGCACTGGGTATAACCCCTAGCACGTCAGAGGTACAAGCTGTACGTAATGGTTTGCCTATGTATTGATTGGAAGGGAAGCTGACGAGCGAACTCATCTATAAACCCTACTGAGCCTGACAGTGACAATGTATATACTGTCTGGTCCATTCGTCTAAAGAGTATCACATATCGAGTCTAGGGGGGTGGATAAAGTCAGACCCCTAATAACGCGATAAATCGTGTCGGCATGAAGCCCATCACCACCTGAGAAACTACTGATCCAAATCAGTAATTCTCCACTACCTCAGCCGAGGATTCCTAGTGATGGCCACCCGTGCACTGCGCGACATCAACTCCCAATACCGGGAGAGACGAATCCCCGACGATCCGCTCACTTGCCTCCAATGTGACTCGGGACTGTACCCAACTAAAACCTGTTTGCACAACTCCTTTGAGCATGGTAGGGTAGTAATCTAAGCATAGTGGGAACTCACATGAGACAAACGACGATCTCAGGTCGATGAACTAACCTATACACATGTCACCAGGGAATTGCTATCCGACGATATGTATAATACCAACTAGCAGATTCCCGGCGAGTCCTGTCCGGTGTACTCATAACCCAATGAGCACCTGTATACATCTTAGGTGATCAAACTGACACCAATGGCTTATGAGACCGGCCATCGCCCCTCGTCGGGGTCTCGACTGTATACACTAGTCTACTCTGGAGTATCGATGCCCTGTCTCGAAAACACCCACGACTAGGGACACTTTCAGGATGTGCTTATAGACCCCAGCTCCCATGTATATGATCACCATCATACTGCTGGCTGTCAAGCAGAATCCTATGGGCTCTATCAATCATACAATAGCGAACTAAAGCATGTATACGATGATAAAGACAAACCAGATAGCAAACTATCATCTCGAGCAAGACTGTCATATCGGTATAGGTCCTGCCTCAATCATTGCAATCACGTACCTGTGATCCAATAATTGACTTTGAGGGCACTATTTCCAACAATCTCCCACTTGCACTCAAGGCTAATTATTGCGATGTCGCATACTCACAGCCCGTGTGATACCGAACACCCAACTTCTCTACTAATCAGTTTCACAAAGCTAGTTTGTAAAACTCTTGTGTTCGAGAAATAGCCTCAGTGAGTGGATCCGCCCTGATGTTTCTTTCTATATCTCTCTAAATCTCATATTCGCGGAGAAAACCATCTCCTGAATCGAGTAATACTTGTCTTAGAATATGTCTGGATATCTGATAGGACCTAGTTCATAAATGAACTTCAAATCCAAACTTCTTAGACTGTATCGATAACTGAACCTAATCAGTATTCAGCACCATGCCTACCACAGTATCCTCTTGGACCACCTGTCCATAATACTGTCCCTCGTCAGAGGGAAAACTATAACTGTGACAATCACTCTGTCATCCATGTCATCTTGGAAGCCTAGAATGATAACCGTCTCCCGAAGGAGGCTGCCGTCATCAAATCCGTAGAACATGCACTTATGTTCTATAACTGCTTCCTTTTGTTTCTTCAGGATTGGATTAATATAAGCATATCGCATCTAGTGCAAAAACAACATCTGGTGTGGTACTTGACATCTCATTATTGACTCAATTGCCTAAGCAAGTGATCTGCCAATCATGCACATCCCTCTTTCCTTTAGTCTCTAAGACACCTTTAGAGAGGGTGACTCCATCACCTGCAGGTACACCACCATGCCAGGAGTCATCTATTCTAAAATACCATTAGAATACTGTCAAAATACCCATATTTGGAAACTACCCAAATCTAGATCTAAAACCATAGATCTAGTGACCAGAATGTCAGATATTATATCCATATCCTTTGTGGAGAAACAACTGTGTGACGACCAAAGTACGACCGATCGTAGTATAGGAATTTTACTTCCTACTCTGTGTATGTCATCCAAATACCAGGACATTACACCCTACTACCTTTTTAACAGATCCATCCCCTATTCTGATGAAGTCAAAGCCATGACTATCACATCAAAATTAGATGATCTAATCTCCGCTATAACTGCTGAAGTCTATAAATAGACATAAGCTACTTGTCCACTATACTTCCGCTGCTCCCACTGACTACGATAACCCTCTGGCAGAATAATATCTACGTACACTTCTAAAGCTAGTTTAGAACGACGTTATATTTATCCTCTTGCCGGGTCTCATAGTCTGGAACAACAGTACTGTCAAGTCTGAGTAAACAAGAACCTCCCTGTCACCGTCCTTGAGGCTACCGGAGTACCTCTCAGGTGTCTGAGGTTACCCACTATATCTGCGGAGTGGCTATTGGAATGTCAAATCTGATTGAATATATAGGTCCTATTAAATTTTCCGTAATCGTTTGCGGTTCTGGAATTACTTCCAGTTCTACCATACTCCCACTACTGTTTTCTGAAAAAATCCATTTTAATAAAACTGTGGTGAGTCAAGAACAATATCACTATTGATCTTCCAGATGGTAGAAATGTCAACCTTCGTCAAAGCCAGGGTTAACCCACAAACAGCCATTACAGAAACGTGCCTTGAGTTATCCATTGTCTGGTTTTAAGCATAAGCTGGACAACTCCCCTTACCTTAACATAGTTAAGATATGAACCATTCTATATCTAATATAGAAACAGAGGCGCTAATTTAATTGTAACCAGATTCAAATCATGCAGCTGTCTCCAGTGCATAACAACTTAATGGAGAGAGGCTAATCAGCATTACTCAACTTAGGAATCCATCCAATTATGAGTAACCTGAAAGAGAAACAAGTTTCTCAAAACCATTACTATCGTCTGAATACCAATCACAAGAATCTATATCTTCGATCTCTTTGAAGAATCCCGATACTTGCGATACCCGGTTCTCTACTTTATTCCTATACCCACAACTTCTCAAAACTTAGACATTGCATTTCTACGAAACACTTGTCTAAAAACTAGAGAAGTTATAAGTAAACAGAACATAGTACGAGGACCTGCCCCTTTGTCCTAACGGACACTGGACAATATACAATACTCTGTATAAGTCCGCTGAGTTGAATAACTCATAACCTGTGCATCGTAGGTTAAAAACTGTACCCATGCGATTTCCTCAAATATCACCAATTACAACGAATTCCGATATAATGAGGATGATCACCTAATTCCCAATAACTTACTCCCACTCATCATCTGTAAAAACATACAGATATGAGAATAAAACCTGGTAAATACATACCCTGAAGTAAGTATGTAATCGGGAAATCAGTTTACAATAAACAATGCACAGTTAAACTGAAACATGAAAATGTTTCGTAGAGGTATTCTGGTATTCTTAGTAATGCTTCTTCCATAATCCAATTCATGACTGTAACCGTATATTTCTTTGTCATCTCTCCAAATCCCTTTATTTGTCTTTAGTCGTTACCTTCTGTACACCATCGTTAGGCTAAATGGTTTTCTTCCTTCCCTACCGTTCGGCACCAGCCTATGGTTTGGAAGAAGACTATCCAGTAAGCATAACAGGTGTACCCTCCTAAACCTAGGAGTTCTCGCAACTTGAGAGAAGGTGATGATAAAAGCTGAATAATACCTTATTTTATTTCTCCCGAACTGAGGAAAAAGCAAAAGTGAAATAGGAGTAGTGATGAAGTATGTGGTTTGGTCGTGAATGATTAGCAGTCGCAATTTACTTTGCCCTCGTTCTAATCCCTTTAATTTTGTCTTTAGTTATTGTAGGGTTGCTAGGCACGGGCACAAGGGTCTACGAGGCATCAACCATGCCCGATTAAAAATTTAGCCGTGCCGAACAACCCGAATACGGATCTTTAAACTAGAGATTAGGCGAAAACTAACATGTTAACAACTTTAATATTAAGTGAGAGGGATTACAACCTTTGTAGATCCGGTCCTTCACTTCATATGCTCCGTGTTGTGGTCCCTTCGCTGCGATCATCGGGTTCCGGACTCTCGAGAGGTTCCGCGAAGAGAAAGATGCAACCTTTGCTTCCGATCTTCGATACTAAGATGATCTACCTTGAAGTTTCGTTAACACAAGCTAACACTCATGAAATGATGTGAACACCCTCATCTAAATGGCAAGGGAAGATGAGGATGATGAAGTAGGATTTTTGCTCTCTTTATTTATCTTTTTCTCATATTTATTCATCACTTTAGAAAAACTAGTAAGCTTTTTCATGAAGAGAATGAAGGAAGAAGATGAACAATAATGATAGATGCCTTTTGTGATGAATAGAAAAAGAATTAATATGATGAATAATGCAACCATGGTCAAGCAAACTCATGTAGAGAATTAACTAGGGTTAGGGTTTGGGTTAGGTTAAAGATGAGTCACACACAAATATCTTTATCATGACAAAATGAAAAGCTTCTAGAATCAACTAGAAGACTTAACCCTAATCCAAACCCTAATCATGTTTAAACTCCACAAAACATGTTGCATTAGTTATCATATCATGTTACAATATTATATATCACATATATAATATTTATTGTAACCAAATAAAATAATACAATTAACATATATCGCATATATATCAATGTATTACCCGAGTGAGAAAAAGAATCTTTTAGTGAGCTAATATTAGTTAATGCAATTTAATATATCAAATATATTATTATACATTAAATTATCGAATCAACACTTGATCCGACAATCCGGCTATATCGCATATAACCGACTAATATATATCTGTACCGATTCATCGAATCAACACTTGATCCGATGACCCGGCTGATATCAAATATCACGAGAATATAATACGGTATCACATATCGCATTATCCTCGGTCCCGCACATATCACATATGTGCTCCTACTCCGTTTTGCCTGAGCCAAGAAACCTCTGTGTAGGACACTAAAGAATCGTCAATACGCCGGCAGTAGGTGATGATCATATCAAACACCCACAAGCTGCAAGCGGTCAGCTAAACGTAACAGCTACCCAGGTATTGAGAACTCAGAAGATCAACAAGCAAGCCTGTAACTTCTCCTGTGAATCCAAACAGTAACACTCCCATACAGTTCGGTCTCGTCGTCTGATATGTTGCATATCTTGCCTAGGGGTGGTAAACGTCAGACCCCAGTAGCTCGATAAGTCGTGTCGATATGAGGTCTATAACAGTTCGAGAAACTACTGATAACACTTACCAGTAAATCTCAGCAACCCTGGCCAGGGATTTCCGGTTATAGCCAATCGAACACAGCACAACATCAACTCCCTATACCGGGAGAGACGAATCCCCTCCTATCGCTCATTGCCTCCATGTGATTCGGGACTGTACCCAAAAGCCACCTTTTTGCACGCCCTCTTGGACGTGGTATGATGGAAATCAAAGCACAGTGGGAATCACACAAGACTCTATGACGATCTCGGGTCAACATACTACTCTGTACCAGTGTCACCGGAGAACTGCCATCTGACGTGAGGTATAATACCATCTGGGAGTTCTCGGCGAGTCCGTCCAGTGTACCCAGTCTCTACTGAGCACCCGTACACCATCCTTGATGTCAAACACCAATGGATATGGGATCATCCATCGCCCATCATATGGGTCAAGATGCGTATACGCTAGTCTACTCTGGTGCATCGATGCCCTGTCTCGATACACCCTCGACTAGGAACAGTTATAGGATGTACTCGTCGACTACCGTGGCCCCACTAGTATGATCTCATCATAGTCCCAGTAGTCGAGTACATATCCTAAGGGCTTTATCAACAAGTAACAAAGAGACAATCAGAGTACATGTTAAGATAAAGTACAACCAGATAGCGTACTATCAGGTCGAGCAAGAAAGTCCTCCCTATATATGTCCAAGCATCCACTACAATATACATCGTATGTACAGTAATGGCCTCTAGAGCATACATATAACTAACAATCTCCCACTTGCACTAGGGCCATCTGTTATGGTATCGCATACCCAACAGTTAGCTGCGGTTGAAGTATCTCATACTCAACCATCCCGTAAAAGTCTCTACTGGGAAAAAAGGCCTTTGTGAGTGGATATGCGCTGTTGTCCTCTGTGTCTACTCTCCTAACCTCGATCACCCTGCAGATCAACCATCTTCATGATCAGGTGATACTGCCTAAGAATTATATCTGGATTTTAGATGGGACGGGGGGTTCCTTGGCATAAGCCACAACTCCATTGTCACACAATGGTATGAACGAAGTTCATCTCATGAACTTATATATATCCAGACTGCCTCTTTGGTAGCATCCTTGGTAACGATGTATCTTGCCTTTAATCGTCTAGTATGTCACGGTATCTAGCTTGGAACTCTTCCAACGTACCGTCCCTCCACTGAGGGTATAGACAATGCCTGCGACTGACATTCAGTCGTTCTTATCACCCTGGAACCTTTCCAGTGATTCTCCCCAGGATCGACTGATACCATCTCACTACAACTAGTGAGTATCCTAACATCCAATTAGATCTATCTCATAGATCCAAGAACCCAGGATTTAGGAGGTATCACTTTGATCCTATATGGTGAATCCTTGTGATAAGCGGAGATTGACCGAGCGTAGCATAGGAAACTCCTTCCCTATCAAGAGTATGTCATCCATGTACTCTACGAGGATCATCACCATACTCCCTACTACCTCTTTGTATATACAAGGTTCATCTACCATTTTGATGAAGTCAAACTCTTTGACTACCACATCAAAACAGATGTTCCAACTCCGCGATACCTGTTTTATCATATAAAACATCTTGCACACGTTTCCGCTGCTCCCACTGTCTACGAAGCCCTCTGGCTGTGTACTTATAGACGTTCTCTTCTAAAACATCACTTAGAAAAGCAGTCATGACACCCAACCACCAGATATCATAGTCATGGTATGTAGCCGTGGCAAGTAGGATCTGGATGGACTTAAGCATAGATCCTTAGAAAAGGTTTCAACATAATCCATACCTGGTCTATGATGCAAACCTTTAACAAGTCTAGCTTTGAAAGTCTCAACTTTTCCATCTACACCAAGTAATCTTCTCAAGATATACTTGCCCATGATGGGGATTTAACCCTTCAGATAAAGCAACCAAAGTCCATACTTTGTTGGTGTATAAGGATTCCATCTCAGATCGCTAAGCATCCAGCCATTCTTAAAGAGTCCCACTCCTGATGGCCAGCTCGAAACTAGTTGGGTCATCATCTCATGATGCAATCCTCGCTCCCACTGTCATAGAGAAACCGAAGTATCTCTCAGGTGGGTGAGGAACCCTACTAGATCGGCGGAGAGGCTGAGGTTCGTTGGAAACTATTGAATCCTTTGTTTCTACCAAATCATTAGCTGCAGTTTGTAAAGCTGGAACATTTCCAGTTCTACATGACAAACCTTACCTCGAGCTTGTCCGGATTTTGCTTTTATACATAGGCCGAACAACCCCAAATCTTAACGAGCTTAAGATATGGGCTCTTCCCTTTCCATATCACATATGAAGTCGTAGGCAACTGATTTGATTCGAACCCTATTCAATAGGTATGCAGCTTCTCAAGTGCATAACTCCCAAAAGGAAATAGGCAACTCAGTAGTACTCATCATAGAGCACACCATATCAAATAGGGTGCTATTGCTCCGCCCCGATACACCGACGTGCTGTGGTGTATACGGCGGAGTAATGCTGAGAGAGAATCTCATTCTCCTTTAAAATAGTCCAGGAATTCCGTGCTCAAGTATTCTCCTCCTTGATCACATCAAAGGACATAATACTTTTACCCGTATTTGGTTCTCTACTTCTAACTTATATTTTGTGAATATCTCAAAAGCTTCGAACTTGTGTTTCAACAGGAACATATGTCTGAATCTTGAGAGATCATCAGAGAATGTAATGAAGTACAAAGAACCGGTCTTGGCATGTGTAGACAGGGGACTTTCATATATCAACATGTATCAATCCTAAGAGTTCACTAACTCTTTCTCTGTTTCCAATAAACAGAGCTGTGGTCATCTTATCTTTGTGACATGACCGGCAAGTTTCACAATATGTAAATTCAAACTAATTTAAATATGCATCTATATGTAACTTCAGCTAGTCGGGTCGCATTGATATGACCTAGTCTACAATGCCTCAAGAAGTATCCGTTCATTTCTGAACTCTTCCTCTCGTGTGTGTTCTGTATACTAAGAACTGTAGTTTGATTTAGAACGTCAATGCTTTTAGATAACGTGCCTGAACCGATCAACTCTTGATATAGGAAATGTTCAAAACATTATCCAACAATACAAAATTATATCCTTCTTTACTAATAAAGAGACTGATATGATTTTGTATATCAGGTTCGGTATCTAATAACATTCGTTCAGAATCAATGTATTCAGGTAATACAGGGTGAAAGTGACCAACAGACTTGGCTGCAACACTTGCACCGTTTTCTATCTCATGAAACTTATCACCCGTTCGCAGTTCTCTACCTTTCTGTAGCCCATGTAACAGATTACATATGCGGGATCCTGATCCGGTATCAAATACCCAGGACGTAAAGGATACTGAGAAACAGTTCTCTGTAATGAACACACCCGAAGAAGATGCATCAGCATGCACTTTCTTCGTTTGGGCGGCATGGGAATTCTGGTAATCCCATATTTCCTGCTCTGTCTTATAACAATTATAAGTTGGAGCGGGACCAACGTTCCCCAGCTCAGTATAACAAGCGGGTTCGGTCAATAATCCGTATTATTATCTTGATTAAGGCGTGATATGGTCGCTACTTGGAGAGAGAGAGAAGAAAACACTCAGCGTATGCTCTTGCAAGATTAGATTGGTTATCTAATATATCTAATCAGGATGTCTCCCACTGTTTTAGTCAAATCTTCCTTCAAACCCTAAAAGGAAAGACTAGCCGGGATTAATTACACGCTACAAGTTCGCCAATCTTTCAGCCAGGCCAGTGTCGGTACTTTGAGGGAGGTCCCCCGTGCTTTCGCACGAACCTAATTAAGTAAACCTCGTTTTCCCAGAGGCGTAACCCCGTTAACACCTTTCTAGACACCTACTTGATCGGCTAATTGTAATGTGTAAAACTCTTCCAGGAGTAACTCTTACTCGCAGCGGGTATCGGGATCCAACTATCTCATAGAAGGTATGCAATCTCATTGCAAATTTCAACACTTGAAATTCCCAATAATATTTTACCCCTAGCGTCCTATGACCTTGACGGAGGTCAACAAACCATAGGCTACTAGTCAAGTTCAACCCGTCATTTCCTGATTGAATTAAACCCACCCGCACGACCCTTGACGGAGGTCAACAAGGCCGCACGACTACCCTAATCCAATCTGCATCATATGCATAAGCAGATAAATACTAGTCAGCTACCGCACACTACGCCTAGACGGAGGTCAACAAACGTAGCACGAATACTAAGTAGGACTTATCTGAAATGACGGAGGGCTACGACAGGTTTTTAAGAAAACCTATTGCGTAATGAACTTGATATCGTCGTAGAATCGAGTGATTTTAAAATGGAGTGTTTTTTAGGCTTTTCTAGTTTTGCTAAAGGGGTCACTCCCGGTGAAGGGATCGTCGGCCCTTTCCTCGTCGAATGAGGTGCGGGATATATCATATATATCGCTGTGCAAAGCAAGAACTATAGAAGCAATCAAAAGAAAAACCGAGTTTGTAGCATCTGCCAGTTATTGCTAAAGGAGTCACTCCCGGTGAAGGGATCTTGTTTCTTTCCTTATCGAATAAGGTGCAGGATGTTCTACAAGGAACACCGCGATGCAAAGCAAGAACTGTAGCTACCAGTTTTTAAACAAGTTTCTACAACATCTTAGGTTTCTATTAGTTTCATTAATCTCATTAATGAAGTCCCATTTTATTATGCTTCACAAGCATCACATTTGAAACGAAATCTGCAATATAACATATATCTCATATATATAATATAAACATTCATCTCAGGCAGTAATATGATCTCATCACAGAACATTGCAGCAGAAGAACATAAATGAAATATTGGATATACTAGGACGTCCGTGTTTTCAATACGAGCCTGCATAAAACACGGATTCCACGGTCGCGATGAATAGCCAAACCCACATCCCTAGACCCCTACGAGAGCGGCAAGTAACACTGCCAATTCGAGGGTTAGGAGACCCGGTCTCGACTCCTCGAGATGGTCTCCCACTGGACCCTAGAACCCGGTTACTTGTGCTCCCCTCCTTGGGTCTACCTAATGCGGAAAAGTAAATAATATACAACGGTGACATCTTCCGCTACCTGGAAGTGCCCCAATAAAAGAATATTACATACAAATGAATTTTACATGAATGAAAAAGAAAAAACTCTCATCTCACATAAAACCCCCGGCTATTCAAAACGTGACGATCCAATATAACATATCTCAGCAACACATAATATCTCATATTATCAACGTAAGCAAGTATGGGTATCCCGATTGTCGTTAATGTATAGCAACGAAGCCGGAGATACACCACATACTATGCTTACGGTCACAGAAAAGAAAGTGTAAAACTACAACAGTTGGAATCTGCAACCTTCTTAGACATCGCATGCCTAACCAAATGAATTCCTTAGACATCGCATGCCTAGCAATTATAAACCCCGCATTTTAGTCTCATTATCGAAAACTCTTTTCAATATCAAGTCGGGTAATTCAACAAGATTCCCGTTGTCCTGATCGAATGCTCGTCGCAAACTTTAGTAGACGGCCGCACCCCCAGATGCCGTCGACGAAGTGCACTAAGGCGGAACACTGCAGCCGCGAGCACCCGAACGGATGCTTTCGGCGACGGGGTTCTCCTACAGTCACTTGGTCGGGGCTTTGGGGCGTAGCTGTCTATTAAGTTTACCCGGCGAGTATCCGCGTACACTACGTGATTGCGACGGACTTTTGATCGCATCAAAATTCCGTGGCAACCGATCAAGTGAGACTAAAGTGCTGTGTTTATAACATTCAAATTAGTTATCTCATAACTACCTGTGGATTCCAAATATTGTATCACATTCCAGATAAATAGAAAAAGTTAAACTTTCCGATCGAATAATCAAACACCCAAGATTTCCCCAATATATCTCAACACTTGAAATCAGTTTAAAAACATCCATCACATGCCACAGTACCAATGGTCCAGCCGTAGAAGGGTCAAGCCAACGCCTCATATGTGGCACGCCGTACTGCCCCAAACCCTAAGGTTCAAAAGGCAGTTCAAGACGGTCACATAATCGAGTTAAGGTTTGTTGTCTTCTAGAGGGTCCACCGCGTTACTTGCACGACTTAGAACGTTCTTAAACATGAGGAAAAATCCAACTTTTGAAAAAATTTCCGACAGGGGAAAAAGTGAGTTATTGATATCCGTTCAAACTTTTTAACAGTTTCTAAAAGTTATCCGGAAAACTAAACAAAGTTAAAATATCCGATCGAAACAACGAGTCCCCAATACACCCCAGAAAACTCAACACTTGAGTGAAAAATAAAAATTCCCAGAAGAATCAGTAAAACCGTACGGACATTACTGTATAAAAACAATCCATCAAGCGCACTATTGCGCCGCGGAACCGCCGCGGGAAGCATGGTTCTGCCGCGGTTCTGCGGCGCTTTAAGCGTATCAGTGGATCGTTTTTCATATAGGTCCATAGAATTCCCTGCTGATTTTTTTAAGAATTTTTAATATGAAAAAAATCACAGTTTTGAAAAATTTCCAGAAACTAGGGTATATCGGGTTTTCCGGGTTCGATCGGACTTTAAACTTCGTATAGACTTCGCCTAAAGCTCTAGCTTGTCCCTGATACCACTGTAGGGTTGCTAGGCACGCGCACAAGGGTCTACGAGGCATCAACCATGCCCGATTAAAAATTTAGCCGTGCCGAACAACCCGAATACGGATCTTTAAACTAGAGATTAGGCGAAAACTAACATGTTAACAACTTTAATATTAAGTGAGAGGGATTACAACCTTTGTAGATCCGGTCCTTCACTTCATATGCTCCGTGTTGTGGTCCCTTCGCTGCGATCATCGGGTTCCGGACTCTCGAGAGGTTCCGCGAAGAGAAAGATGCAACCTTTGCTTCCGATCTTCGATACTAAGATGATCTACCTTGAAGTTTCGTTAACACAAGCTAACACTCATGAAATGATGTGAACACCCTCATCTAAATGGCAAGGGAAGATGAGGATGATGAAGTAGGATTTTTGCTCTCTTTATTTATCTTTTTCTCATATTTATTCATCACTTTAGAAAAACTAGTAAGCTTTTTCATGAAGAGAATGAAGGAAGAAGATGAACAATAATGATAGATGCCTTTTGTGATGAATAGAAAAAGAATTAATATGATGAATAATGCAACCATGGTCAAGCAAACTCATGTAGAGAATTAACTAGGGTTAGGGTTTGGGTTAGGTTAAAGATGAGTCACACACAAATATCTTTATCATGACAAAATGAAAAGCTTCTAGAATCAACTAGAAGACTTAACCCTAATCCAAACCCTAATCATGTTTAAACTCCACAAAACATGTTGCATTAGTTATCATATCATTTTACAATATTATATATCACATATATAATATTTATTGTAACCAAATAAAATAATACAATTAACATATATCGCATATATATTTACCCGAGTGAGAAAAAGAATCTTTTAGTGAGCTAATATTAGTTAATGCAATTTAATATATCAAATATATTATTATACATTAAATTATCGAATCAACACTTGATCCGACAATCCGGCTATATCGCATATAACCGACTAATATATATCCGTACCGATTCATCGAATCAACACTTGATCCGATAACCCGGCTGATATCAAATATCGCGAGAATATAATACGGTATCACATATCGCATTATCCTCAGTCCCGCACATATCACATATGTGCTCCTACTCCGTTTTGCCTGAGCCAAGAAACCTCTGTGTAGGACTCTAAAGAATCGTCAATACGCCGGCAGTAGGTGATGATCATATCAAACACCCACAAGCTGCAAGCGGTCAGCTAAACGTAACAACTACCCAGGTATTGAGCGCTCAGAAGATCAACAAGCAAGCCTGTAACTTCTCCTGTGAATCCAAACAGTAACACTCCCGTACAGTCCGGTCTCGTCGTCTGATATGTTGCATATCTTGCCTAGGGATGGTAAACGTCAGACCCTAGTAGCTCGATAAGTCGTGTCGATATGAGGTCTATAACAGTTCGAGAAACTACTGATAACACTTACCAGTAAATCTCAGCAACCCTGGCCAGGGATTTCCGGTTATAGTCAATCGAACACAGCACAACATCAACTCCCTATACCGGGAGAGACGAATCCCCTCCTATCGCTCATTGCCTCCATGTGATTCGGGACTGTACCCAAAAGCCACCTTTTTGCACGCCCTCTTGGACGTGGTATGATGGAAATCAAAGCACAGTGGGAATCACACAAGACTCTATGACGATCTCGGGTCAACAGACTACTCTGTACCAGTGTCACCGGAGAACTGCCATCTGACGTGAGGTATAATACCATCTGGGAGTTCTCGGCGAGTCCGTCCAGTGTACCCAGTCTCTACTGAGCACCCGTACACCATCCTTGATGTCAAACACCAATGGATATGGGATCATCCATCGCCCATCATATGGGTCAAGATGCGTATACGCTAGTCTACTCTGATGCATCGATGCCCTGTCTCGATACACCCTCGACTAGGAACAGTTATAGGATGTACTCGTCGACTACCGTGGCCCCACTAGTATGATCTCATCATAGTCCCAGTAGTCGAGTACATATCCTAAGGGCTTTATCAACAAGTAACAAAGAGACAATCAGAGTACATGTTAAGATAAAGTACAACCAGATAGCGTACTATCATGTCGAGCAAGAAAGTCCTCCCTATATATGTCCAAGCATCCACTACAATATACATCGTATGTACAGTAATGGCCTCTAGGGCATACATATAACTAACAGTTATTACCTTCTGCACACCCTACTTAGGCTGATTGGTTTTCTTCATTCCTTACCTTTCGGCACCAGCCTATGGTTTGGAATAAGACTATCCAATAAGCGTAATAGGTGTACTCTCCTAAACCAAGGAGCTCTCGCAACCTGAGAGAAGGTGATCATAAAAGACAACTGAATAAACTAATTCTATTTCTCCTGAACCTGGATCTATCCCCGAAGAAGTTCTTCGAGTTCGTATATAACCATACGATGGATCTATCCAATGGAAGTGGATGTCCGTAGTAATACGGGATGTTCTGAGAAATACAAAGGGTAAAAGAAGGAGCGGCAATGACTTATGCAACTTGGACAATCCAAAAGCCAGTATTTTAAGAAGTTTCGGTCAACTTGGTCAATAAGTCATAGTCTAGGGTCGGTCAAAGGTCGCTGCCAAAGAGAGAGAGAGAAAAGAAACACTCTGCGTGCACTCTAACCAAGATCAGAATGGTTATCAATTTATCTAATCAGGAAACCTCCCACTGTAATCTCAAATTCTCCTCCAAACCTGAAAGAAGAATTAGTCGGGATCACCCGAAGAGTAATCTAACTCATCAGTGAGAATCGGGATCCAACTATCATCGCATGATAACTTGATGGAAGCCACTCAATGTTATCACACTCCAGAAGGTATGCGCATGCCTGGAAAGTTTGCTTTATGTTTGAAACTCCCGATGTAATTTTTGCCTCATGCTCTTATGACCTTGACTTTAGTCAACAAATCTTAAGTCACATATCAAGTTCTACCCGTCATTGTCCTGGTTGATTTGAACCCACCCGTACATACCCTTGACTTTAGTCAACAAGGTAACACGACTGTCCTAAACCAACACATCTATCTATGCAACATACAAATACCCAGCAACTACCAAACACTATGCCTTGACTTTAGTCAACAAACATAGCTTGAATACTACTGACTACCCATAAGAAATGACGGTGGGCTACGGCTGGTTTTTGGCGAAAAACCTTTAATGTAATGAACTTGATATCGCTGAAGGAACCTGATAGCTTTTTATAAAAATATAGTGACGAAAACGCTTTGCTAAAGTGGTCACTCCCGGTGAAGGGATCTCGGCTCTTTCCTCATGGAATGAGGTGTAGGATATTCCAACTGAATACCGCGATGCAAAGCAACTTGTAATCGAATATTTTAAAGTTACTACCCTGACGTAAACTTCTGCCCAAGGGGTTTTTCCCGGTGAAGGGATATCAGCCCTTGCCTCGTCGAATGAGGTGCAGGATATTCCAACTGAATATCACTATGCAAAACAAAAGGAAATATCTTTGTAATAACACCTTTTAAAATTTGTTCCAACAACATCAAATATAGGTTTGTTTTATCCTTGCATTGATAAGAATCAATGCAGTCCAATCAATCAATCACACCAGAAAAGAACAAAAATAAAATGTACGTATATGCCATCCGCATTCGCCACTCGGTCCCGTCATCACCCGTTAGGTTACTTAACTAACGACAGAGGGGGGGCTGGACCAGCGCGGGTGTAAAACATATACAACATCTAATAGTATATATACCAATATACAGTAATCGCTCCAGGCGTGATAATATGCAACTTTACAGAAAAGTAATAAGCATCACAGAACAATACAGATAATTTAGGATCCCCGGGTTTCACAGAGCCGCTGCTGAAACCTGACGTTCCCCTGGTCGTGTGGATAGCCTGTGCAATGAAACCTAGACCCCTACGGGTGCGGCAAGTTACCCGCCAAAACATGAAGCGAGGTAGTCCCCCACAACATAGTGAATGGAACACCCGGCACTTCACGGAATCCGGTAAATTGAGCACCCCTCCTTGGGTCAACCTGTACCCCCTACGAGTGCGGCGAATAGTCTGCCAATTCTAGAGTGAGGCCCCTTTGCCTCTCAATGCCATGAGATACGGACCCGTTGCCCTCCAGAACCTGGCTATCCGTGCACTCCTTCGCGGGATAAACCTAGTACAAAAATAAAAATATACAACGGGTACATCGACCTCGACCCGGTCGTGCCCCAAAAGAATATTATACAAACAGGCAGTGACGGCAGTCCACATGTTGGACGCTCGCCCCACAATATCAAATGTACAAATAAATCCAAACTGCACTATCATTGCACCCTGCTATCCACCACGACATATCCGCAACATCACAGCACAACACAGAACATCAACGCGAATGTCACGTTCGCAAAACCGTCTAAAAGAACTATAGCAATCAGACGCGGTTTACCGATCAAATGACATTCCCGGTCTGAGATATAATGTAAATACCGCATAATAACATGTTTAAAATTTCGATCAACTAAATATCACGAAGTGGGCCCCACGAACAACTGGTGTACAGTAATAAAAACTGGGCCTAAAAGAATATACCAAAAACCAACAATTCCAAATAAAGCCTACTGGGAAAAATTGATGCACTGTTCCCTCAAAAGCGCCGCGGATCCACGGTGATCTTGTGGGAACACGTGTCCAAAATTTTCCAGTGTGCTTAAAAATCCCTGCACGCTTTTCTATGATATGCAAAATTATTTTTAGGCCTTTTAAAAAATCGACAGAAACCCAGGTGCTAGAAAAATGTGATTTCGGAAATTCCGTTCGATCGATCTTTTAAACGCGTTAGCACAAGTTAGTATAGCTTAATGGTGAGGCTCTGATACCACTGTAAGTCCACGGTAGCGCCCCGGCCGTCTAACAGACGCCAAATGCGGAATAAAAACTTTTTACGAACTGGCGCTATCGTGTACCGTAATCCGAATCTGCCATTAAAGCTAAACTAACAAAATGCAAAGGGGGTAGAAACGTTATACCGAATGATCCGAGTCCTTCTGTCTTCAACCATCATCCCACGCTTGTTGCGGCTGATCCGATCTCCTGAATTTCCAATCTTCTCGTCCAGGTGGCACCACATCGACGGATCTTTAAACAGGCTCCCGCCTCTGAACCGAGGCAACTCGATCGTCAAGTTTGCTAAAAGAGACGACCAAGATGAAGTAGAGAATGAGTAGAACACTTTGTCTCGTTACGTCCAAGGCGATGGACGAACGGTTAATGAAGTTGCCTTTTGGATCGGGTGAAATGAGAAATGAGGCTATCTAAGTTTCATGAACCCGAATCTATCATAATCTTTTTTCTAGTGAACAACAACAATGAGCCAAGAGAAGGGGGAGGCCGGCCACTTATAGGAAAGGAGGGAGGTGAGTGTAGGAGGGGGAAGGTGACCACAAAGGAAAAGATCAACAACAACTATCTTAGCACCAAGTATGAATGCATTAAAAGCAAACCAATCACAATTAACATAGTCACATTGTCATTAATTGCACCATTAATGACCTAATGACTCACAAGTCTTGTCACCCTCTCTAAAACCTTCTAGAACACTAACTCGCCTCATCAAGAAAAGATAAATCCACATTTAACCGAATGTCAAAATACGGCTGATAGAAAACTGGAAACTGGAAACTGGCAACTTCCAAAAGTGATCCTGAAACGAATTTCAGGATAACCCCGTATCAGTATAAACATACCCACATTTGTATTACGACCGAATACAAATACAACTGAGACAAAGATATTATATCTACACAGTATAATACTGGGTTTCGGCTTAAACCAAAGCCTACTAGTATTATCTGCCCGAAAAACGACACGTGCGAAAACGCACGTGTTTTTTCCGAACCTTGCCATATCACCATACGGCCTCTACAACTTTTCGCCCGAACTTGGGAAAGTGTCTGTGGGGGACTCTAATGACTCATCAACACACCGGCACTGGGTATAACCCCTAGCACGTCAGAGGTACAAGCTGTACGTAATAGTTTGCCTATGTATTGATTGGAAGGGAAGCTGACAAGTGAACTCATCTATAAACCCTACTGAGCCTGACAGTGACAATGTATATACAGTCCGGTCCATTCGTCTAAAGAGTATCGCATATCGAGTCTAGGGGGGTGGATAAAGTCAGACCCCTAATAACGCGATAAATCGTGTCGGCATGAAGCCCATCACCACCTGAGAAACTACTGATCCAAATCAGTAATTCTCCACTACCTCGGCCAAGGATTCCTAGTGATGGCCACCCGTGCACTGCGCGACATCAACCCCCAATACCGGGAGAGACGAATCCCCGACGATCCGCTCACTTGCCTCCAATGTGGGTCGGGACTGTACCCAACTAAAACCTGTTTGCACAACTCCTTTGAGCGTGGTAGGGTAGTAATCTAAGCACAGTGGGAACTCACATGAGACAAACGACGATCTCACGTTGATGAACTAACCTGTACACATGTCACCAGGGAATTGCTATCTGACGATATGTATAATACCAACTAGCAGATTCCCGGCGAGTCCTGTCCGGTGTACTCATAACCCAATGAGCACCTGTATACATCTTAGGTGATCAAACTGACACCAATGGCTTGTGAGACCGGCCATCGCCCCTCGTCGGGGTCTCGACTGTATACACTAGTCTACTCTGGAGTATCGATGCCCTGTCTCGAAAACTCCCACGACTAGGTACACTTTAAGTATGTGCTTATAGACCCCAGCTCCCACGTATATGATCACCATCATACTGCTGGCTGTCAAGCAGAATCCTATGGGCTCTATCAATCATGCAATAGCGAACTAAAGCATGTATACGCTGATAAAGACAAACCAGATAGCAAACTATCATCTCGAGCAAGACTGACATATCGGTATAGGTCCTGCCTCAATCATTGCAATCACGTACCTGCGATCCAATAATTGACTTTGAGGGCATTATCTCCAACAATCATCACTTCAATACTCTTCTCTAAAGCGGTCAACCTAGCATCCATCTCACCATCATACCCTAATGATGTGTCAGTTGTTTCAGGAAAGGAGGGTTGTGATAGTGGTGATGCTAAAGCCGTCATCCTGTCGACATATTTCTCTAAATTTTCAATCATTTGATCTATGTTTGAAGTGGGACTGAGTTCAAGAGTCTTAGGTGGGTGACCGATATCAAAATTCTGGGACGGTTGGCCACCCCCTAAGGAAGGACAGTTTTCATGAATGTAGGAATAATCTTAGCAATTTGAATAAAAGGATTGGGAATGAGTATAAACAAAAGAATGTGGATCGTGAAGAATCGAATCAAAATGTGTATCACCCATATCAACAAGCACTCACAAAATCATAAAAAACAAAGAATATCACACCCCTAGCAGTTTATGTTCTGCTAAGTCAACTAGACCTACTCAAGAACCTGAATATCGAAGTAAAACCGTGTCGAGAAACGGGCTCAAGATATACGGATCACAAAGCAAAGTAAGTGCAGAGATAAGGGGAGGTTTTCCATCGCGAAGTTCCTTAATTAGAATAACCCTTTCTCTTCTGGCGGTTTCGCCGTGAACACTTGCCTAGACACCCCGTGAACGATATACCGTTAAGCGGTGTTCTAAACAAAGTTAACTTCTTCTAATGAGCGCGAAGTCCTTAAAATCTAAGTTCTAGTTGATTTTAAATTACTGGGGGTATGCAAGAATGTAGTTTTATGATTTGTAGGCTACGGAGAAAGGTGATGAAATCATTTACCGTATCTTGTTTGGTTTCGTGCCCTTAATATCCGTATTAA
Organism: Agapanthus africanus; assembly: GCA_030015575.1. Taxonomy (NCBI): domain Eukaryota; kingdom Viridiplantae; phylum Streptophyta; class Magnoliopsida; order Asparagales; family Amaryllidaceae; genus Agapanthus; species Agapanthus africanus. The sequence continues at coordinate 314,952,322 of JASDDO010000004.1, forward strand.
GATGCAAATACGCAAATTAATAAAAGAATTCAAGAATTCAATCAATAAAGCAATTCTTTTTCCGTTTTAAGTTTAAAGCACTACAACCAATACGGATTAGTTCTCTGTGCAATTGGTGGCAAGTTGTGCGAATAATCCTGCAAAAGATAGAATATTGAAATGCGTCGTATTTGAGCGTAGGTGTTAGAAAATATGTACCGATGCGATTTTGGGTTTAGAAACCCCTTTGAAGTGATCTCGAGTCTTTAAATGTTCGCTTGCACGAGTCAAACTAGCTGGATCTTTGGCACTATACTTCACTAACATCTTACAATTGAATTTGAATCTTGCTCCACACGATCGCTCCTCATAATCCCGTAAAAATCTTAAAATGTCGGAAAATACGATATTTAGTGTCAAAAGCGATATATCTGCCCTAATTTCTGTACATACAAAATTATAAAAATCAAACAATACCACTAGAATACCAACAATGCACTGGAGATCACATAAAAAGAAAAAACAAAAAATCTCACAATTGACCCGGCGGCGCCGGATTTTTCTCAATTGTCGCCGGTCAAATGAAATCCGATGGCGCTAAAATTTTGTGTAGCTTCTCTAGACAATATTAGTATTCAATTTGTATACTTTGCTTTTTTAATTTAATTGCAGAGTGATAGCAGGTTATAAGGACAGAGAACAAAGAGTTAGAAAGTGTTGTTTTGTTAGTTTTGAAAAAAATGAGCTACTAATTAGTGAGTTAGTACGAACTAGAAATAACAATTCCTAATAACTACCAACTCCCCGGCAACAGCGCCAAAAACTTGCTGGGACTTTACCCGCGCTCCAATTTGTAGGTTTTGAAAAGAAGTGATTTTGGAAAGATTGCACACGCAAACTCGGTCTCGTTTTAAAATTTATAAAACCGCAAGTGCACGACGCGTTATAGCGAGCCGGCAAGTACGGGTCGATCCGTAGGGAATTGGAGATTAGGGATTGTCGCTTTAGATTCGAGAACAAATAAAGAAATGGGTTTGGTTGTCACTAAAATATAATTACGAAATAAGAAAAAAAATTAAAGAAGAAGTGGTCATGACTTTGGCTTGGATGATTGAATTGCGGCGATTCCTTCGACGCTCCCTTGATCATGAGTTGTCTGTTTATTCACTTACCGTTTGTATGTCCAAGTTTGAGGTATCAACACTAAGCACAAGGGTTAGCAAGTATACCACAACATCAAAAACACAAATTAGTGAGTGAGAGCAAATAGTTTTAGAGTTAAGTTTGCTAAGTGTTTGTGATAGTATATGGTATATGAAACCAAGAGATTTGTCAAGTCACTTGATCACAAAATACTATAACTAAACCTAGCAATCTCAACACTAAATTGATTCTAACCTTAAGCTTACGAGATGGGGTTTGTTGGAGAGAATAGGGTATGTGATAAGGTTACCAAGTAACCATAGAATCAACATACCTTATCAAACCTATCCAAGTTACAATCCTAAGTTTACACTCATATTATAACACATTAAACATTAACAAGAGGAGGAGGGAGGAAAAGCTATTCGTCTCGCATCCTCACCATCACCACAACCAAGATATTAGTTACACATAAGAAAGGAAAGCAAGTAAAAAAGAACAAAAGAAAAGAAAGCAAATAAAAAAAGCAAAGACAAATATATTAACACTTGAATGAATTGAGATACAATATGTTGGTTACTTGTTCAACCTCCATAATGAAGCTCTCAAAAGAAAGCTCCAAGAGGGAAGAAGAAGAAGAAGAAAACCAAGTTAAGCTCACACAACTCTCTCAAAACTAAACCAAAACTAAAACTAAAACTATGGAATGGATATTGTACATCCTCCCCTCACTAACTCAGTTCTGTTATTTATAGGCAACACAATAGAATAAACAAACAATATAAAAGAGATGATGTGGTGCCTATAAAGTGCCAGAAGAAAAATGGAGACAAAAGAAGACAGGGGGACCGGCGGCGCCGGGTCATCTTGGGGATCTCGCCGGTTTAGTTGTGGAAATTTGGGCACGTTTTATTATGGTGAACTCGAGTGCTCTCTAATATATCTCTGGTGTTGTTTGATTTCTCTATTTAATCCTGGTTTGTGCTAAGAAGATTTAGAGGGAAACTAGTTTCTTTATATCACATCATAACCTTTTGCAATTATTACACACCCCACTTGTGCCCGCCGCTTGCACAAGTCATGAGCGTTGTGCCCACTTATGCCATAGGCAACCTCCACCATGGTCCAAGTCACCAAAGTGCTTGTGCACACTTATATTGTGTTGGACCAAAATTGTGTACACATGATTATTTGCAAAAGAGCTCTTTGAATATCGGTCGATTTTCTATTCTGATTTCAGTGTCTGCTCCCAAACGTTATATCCGTGATTTTGAGTGTGTTTCCAGTATTTTATCATGAATACCTGTAATCTCTATTTACTAAATAGAGACTGGTTAATAGCACCGATATATAACAAAGATAATGAATGAGTGGTATTAAAATGCAGTTTTCTGTGATGGACAGAGGCATTGGTAAATTACAATAGATCTATTTTGATATAATGCAATATTAAGATTTATTTTTTAATATATGTAATTTTTTGGCGAATTGCAGAGAGCTCAGACCCTGGCTCAGGGTGGTACACCGAGCATGTTAACCACATATCTTACCGTCCACGGCACCTCGACAGATCCCACCATGGGTGAGCTTCGATTCCCCGACACCGCTTCCCAGGAGTATTGCGTAAGTGTTAATATTTATTCTAATTCGAATGAAATTTTTGTTTTGATAAGTTCAAATTTAATTGATATACTTATATTTTAATGGTTAATATGGGTGTAGGAGCGGATGGTGGAGCAAGCGGGGGTATCGGGGATCGATTTTAGTGGACATACTGATTCGATGCTACTGACCCCGGTCCTAAACGTCGCATATGGAGAGCTCCACGGAGGTTGGGAGAGACGCCGGAGACTGGGTCCTAGCACGGCCCATATGAAGTTGGTCTTCACTCCGGTGATTACTTCCCCTACTCCCCGTGAGCGACGTCTGGAGCATGATGTTGCCGTCTTTAAAACCATCATCGAGGAGTTGAAGGAGATGTTGGTACGTATATTATTTAATAGTAAAATATTATATCACATGATAGATAGTAACATATGCAATATTAGTATCCTGAGCTTATTTGGTTGTAGACTTTGCTTTGATTAATCATACTTACATAAAACTATCTGATTAAAATAAACTACGTTTTTCCAAACTACATACCCAAACTAGGCATAAGTCCCTAAGTATTCTTAGATTGGGGTTTTGCAATAATCTGATAATGATACGAATTCGACTAAAATCTAATACACCGTTCTTACTCGTTAATTACACACAAAATTTTACAGATTCGGCGGGCTACTTCGGCTGTGGCTCCACATGCATCTCCTTCGGCTGCAGCTCCGCAAGAAACTAGCACGACTGTGGTTGCGCAGACCACTCCTATAGCTGCACAGTGCGCTCAGACTTCCGCACAGTCCGCTCCTTCATTAGTCGAGTTTTTGATGACTCAGGATTGTACCGAGGAGCAAATGCGTCAGATTAGGACGATTATCAGAGGTGGAGGAACTGGATCGAGATAGAGTAGCTTTATTTATATTTTTGAGGATATATGTACTTATATGATACATATTGTATATATTTTGGACGATATTGGTAGTTGTTTGCTTATTCATGGTGATTTAGATTGATTTCGTATTCTGATTGTTTATTTCTTTTATATATTATGCGTGAGATGTTGATAATGAATATTTCTGTATTTGGTTATATATATATATATATATATATATATATATATATATATATATATATATATATAGTATTGTGCACAGGACGGAGAAAACGGAGAAAAAACAGGAAGCTTCTTTTAAAAAAACCCTGATATAATGTCCCTATGGATAAATTCATAGGAGCAACTGTTGCACATACGGATTAATCCGTAGGGGCAAGTTTTGTCCCTACACATTTCTCCATAGGGACAAAATATCAGAATATCTGATATTTTCTCCCTATGGACTCAGTAACAGGGCATTTCTCCGTAGGGACAAAATATCATAATATATGATATTTTGTTTCTATGGACTCAGTAACAGAGGAAAATATTTTATTTTATAAACAGATAAATTAAATAAAAATTATGTTCCTATAGAATAATCCGTAGGGATAAATGTACCTACGGAATGAGGCATAGGAGTAATTATTACTCCGTAAGGATATGTTCAGGACGAAGACTTGCACCTGCAGCTTTTGGATCTACAGAGTTATTTTATGTCTCTATGGATATATCCGTAGGGGCAGTGGTTTGCCCCTACGGCTAAATCTGTAGGGGAATGTGATTACTGTAGTAGTGTTACATTTTAAGTTTATACTTTGTTTTAGATTAGTACTTGTAGTAATGGATCGAAATATGTTTTTTAATGAATTAGACTTTATTGATGTTATGAGATTTTTTTTTAAAACATATATATTGGAGGTTTTATTTATCAGATTTTAGTTTGAAAAAATATTTGTACGTAGAGGTTATTTGATTTTAGGATTGCGGTTATTATAGGTAGGAATTACGGTGGTGGCACTAGGTGTGGAAAATGAGGCGAGCCAGACTTCACGACTTGTCTGTCAAACGAGGCGAGTTGGATTCGTCTCGCCGGACAAACGAGTCGAGGCGAGACGAGTTGCCAAACACGAAAACCCAAACCCACGTGTCTCGCCGACTCGCTTGGGGGAATCATCAGTCGAAGCGAGACAAATCAGGCGAGTTACTCACCTTATTTTATTATTTTTTAAAAATAAAATTTGACTTAAAATAACAAAAAAAATGACTAAAATATAAACTAAAATGTCATTGATATAAATTAAATTACAATTAAATAATGCATTATAGAGAGTGGAATCACTCAGGCTGCCTCGCCTCTACTAAAATTTCATTGATATAAATCAAATTCCATGGTGTCATGGCACACTCTCATTTCTCATGACAAGTGTTAGCGATGAGAAAGGAAGAGGGTGTTATGTGAAGGGGTTCACTGCACTTCATACAACACTTAGCCATTTTGGAGTTTTTTCTTCATCTCTCATACTTAAGAAATGTTGAAAGAGCTAAGAAAAAGAAGAAGAGAGCAACTGAGAAAACAATTTACTACATTTCTTTCAAATTGATGCATGTTTAACACACACCAAATGAGAGTTACATCAATTGGATTGAAGTTGAAGCAAGAACCGGTGACCTTCGTGTGGATCATCTTTGACGAAACCGATTGGGAACCAAACGCGATCTGAAACGTCTCGGAACATAGCCGGAGTCCGGAATTCAACTGTTGGAGCAAATGAAGATGCTTCAAAGGTTGTGCATTCTTTACTCTAGCTTTCTTTTGTTATGCAAGTTTCTAGTCTATGGTTGATTCTTGGGTAGGATGCTCTTGCTCGTTCGGAATTTTTCGTTTTCCGCTTCCGCTGTTTTTCAAAACCCGTTCAGCAAGCACCAAAAGCTGCCTACGCCAAAATTTCAAGAATATCTGTTAATAATGTTGCTGTACATTCACTCATTTCTCCTAATTAAGCTTCCATTCAAGCAATTCAAAGAATGCAGACCTCCTTGTGCATTTGTTTCATTTTCTTTTTTGGATACAAACAATTATGGTATTAGCAAACAATTATGGTATTAGCATGGTGCAATGAACTTTGGAATATTTTGATTCATGAAGTAAATGAGGTATTAGCAATAAACAAATTTAAAAGTAATCACATATCCTAAAATTCATCCTTGACACAGAATCCCTAATTATTCCCATATTTTACACATTTCTTTATTTCCTCCCTCACACACCATATTTCACACTATATTTGGTTTATGATTCTATACCCAATTATGCTGAATTTTTTTATTGATATGAAAGATCTACTGAATCTCTACTAGATATATAAAGCCATGCAGCACCATGACAATCTCACCACAACAACAACAACAACAACAACAATGGCTTCCTCTCTCCTCCTCAATATCGCCTTCCTCGTTCTCCTCTCCTACCCTTCTTCTATCCTATGCCGTGGCCTCGCCACCACTTCCCCTAACAATGCCAAGCTACAAACATACATAGTCCATGTCCAACCCATGGGCGATGTTGCGGTTGAATCCGGTGATCTCGAGGATTATTACCGCACTTTCTTGCCGCCCTCCACTACCGATTCCCAAGATTCCGATCGGTTGGTGTTCGCGTACCGTGAAGTCTTCAGCGGCTTTTCTGCACGGCTCACCGAGGATGAGCTCGATGCGATGTCCAACAAAGAAGGGTTTGTTCGTGCTTATCCGAACAAAGTCTACCCTCTCCTCACTACACACACTCCCGATTTCCTCAGCCTCAGCGGTTCTCGTGGAGTCTGGAACAGTTCTAACCTTGGCAAGGGTGTTATCGTTGGAGTGCTGGACTCGGGTATCTTGCCCGGTCATCCTTCCTTCAATGACGATGGGGTCCCGCCGCCTCCTGTGAGTTGGAAGGGCGAGTGCGACTTCACTAAAGGTTGCAACAACAAAGTCATTGCTGCGAAGGATTTCACTGGAGGCAGCTCTCCTGTTGATGAAGAGGGGCATGGCTCGCACACTGCCAGCACTATTGCTGGCAACTTTGTGAAGAATGTGAATGCATTCGGGTTAGGAGAGGGCACGATGGCGGGTATGGCCCCTCATGCTCACTTGGCTATTTACAAAGTCTGCAGCATCCAAGCTTGTTCTTCGGATGCTATATTAGCGGGTCTTGATGCCGGTGTAAGGGACGGAGTTGACATCCTCTCGCTCTCTCTTGGTGGTCTCTCTACACGGTATGAAGAAGATCCCATCGCCACTGGTGCTTTTAGAGCAAATGAGAAAGGCATCACTGTTGTTTGTGCCGGTGGCAATAATGGCCCACTGGAAAGAACGGTCTCAAACGAAGCACCATGGATTCTCACGGTCACTGCAACCACCGTCGATCGAAGCTTTCGATCTACCGTGAAGCTCGGAGACGGTAGTGAGATCGACGGTGAATATCTGTACCAGCCTGCTAACTTTACCTCTAAGCCTGTCTCTCTAGTTTATCCATCCAGCGGCGATTGCGGCATCAGGTTAGGCGCTATCAAGGGGAAACTTGTGGTTTGTCAATCTGGTGGCGGTGTAAGCGCTGAGGATATGATCTTTTCAGTACGTGCCGGCGGTGGAATTGGCATCATCATTATTGCTCCAATAGAATATGGCTACACCATCATAGTGCGAGCCGGGGTTGAGTTTGCTGGCTCTATCGTGACATATGACGATGGAGAAAAGATCAGGAAATACGCAACCTCCTCCTCTGACCCCACCGCTTCATTAATCTTCAACGGCACAGTTCTTGGTGTGTCTCCGGCTCCTGTGGTCGGCTTTTTCTCATCGCGCGGCCCAAGCCAGCAAAACCCTGGAATTTTGAAGCCTGATATCTCCGCCCCAGGATTAAACATTCTAGCAGCGTGGCACATGCAACTCGACCAGAGTTCAAATATCCCTTACAACATAATCTCCGGTACATCCATGGCCACTCCCCATGTTAGCGGCATCGCGGCACTGATCAAGAGCTTGCACCCTGATTGGTCTCCATCTGCCATCAGATCCGCCATCATCACATCGTCCGACACGCTTGATCGTGAAGGCGAACATATCAAAGACGAGCAGCACAAGGACGCGAGCTTCTTCATGTCTGGCGCGGGTCATATCAATCCTTCTAAGGCCACAGACCCTGGTCTAGTTTACGAAACTGAAGTGGAGGAGTACATTGCTTATCTCTGTTCTGCAGTGGGAGACTCGGGAGTTTCCGTAATTACTGGTCGATCTAATTCCACCTGCGCCAAATTGAAGAATATTACGGATTCAGAGCTCAACTATCCGACCACAATAGTTTCTCTCTCATCGAAAACTCTCACAGTGAACCGCACAGTGACAAATGTTGGCGCTGCTAATGCCAAGTACACAGTTGAGGTTGATGTGCCCAAGGGTGTTACCGTGACCGTGGTGCCCGAGACCCTCAAATTCTCAAAGGTCAACGAGAAGCAATCGTTTTCGGTTACTGTCAAGTCTAGCAGAACCGCCGAAGGGAATCTGAAGTGGGTTTCTGGCAATACTGTTGTAAGGAGTGCTCTAGTCATCACAGAATAAGTTCGAAAGGTTACATTCCGTGTTCAAGCATTGTTGGTTGTTGTAATTATTTCTTATTATGACTGAGTGTTAAAACAACGGTTTTCATTTCTTCGGTGGTGTTTGATCGGTTGTGTTATTAATAAAGCTTTTGAATTGTGTATCTCTGTGATCTTGTCATTGTTTAAATGAATTTGTAGTTTTCAGACTGTTTTATGATGTCTCTGGTTGCAAATTCTACTGTTTGTTTACCATTTAGTTGATATTCAAAACAAATTATGGATACCAATACTTTAAAAATCATAATTTTAACAAGTATACTTATCACAAGATAATAATTAACAATATACAACATTCACAATACCAAAATTGCATCATCATAATAATAAAATGTAAACAATCATTTTATCACATCATATAAAACATGACTAAAATGTACTAACCTCAGAAACACTAAAACCAGGGAAATTTTCAAGAATATCTGTTAACAGTGTTGCTCTACTATAATTGTTCTACATACACTCTCCATTCAAGCAATTCAAAGAATGTAGACGACCTTGTGCATTTGTTTCATATTTCTTTTTTTGGATACATAATCAAATATTTATGTTAATAAATAACAATCAAACAATTATGGTATTAGCAGGATGCAATGAACTTTGGAATCTTTTGATTCATGAAGGAAATAAGGTATTAGAAACAAAAAAAATTAAAAGTAATCACATATCCTAAAATTCATCCTTGATACGGCACCAAATCCCTAATTATTCCCATATTTTACTCATTTCCTTTTTCCCCCGACACACCATATTTACTAATTTTCACCACGATATTTGGTTTATGATTCTATACCAATAATGTTGAATTTTTATTGATATGTATTGAGAGAGATTTGGGGATAAAAATTTGATGATTAGGTTAACCCTTTCTTATTATCTCTTTATATATAGGCAACTACTTATTACAAATATATTTTTCATCACAACTACATCACAAACGTCTATTAAATTATTTACTCTAACACTTCCTATCAAGTTGGAGCATATATATTACACATGCTCAACTTTTTACAAATAAAATACATATGTGATCTCTCATGAGGTTTAGTGAACAAATCAGCAAGATGGTTCTGTTAGTGATATATATCTTAAAGACCATTATTGTATAGTACATGATTATATGTTACTTTTCAGAAGCTTGGAATATATACTGATATGTAATCGTTGTTAGGAGCCTTGAGCTCACTACTAGGATTTTAGAACATGCAAAACTAGGTTTTAAAATTTTCAAGTAAGCTCAAGTCTACATAAACTATGATCTAGGCTAAGCGATTAAACATGCAAACAAAAACCAAGAGTTTACATTCAAGATTAGAACCATACAATCTTTGTAGTATCTTCATTTGCTCCAATTCGGTTGGACTCTACTGTAGGCTTCTCGAAAGTCCATGGAACATGCTTGCAAAATCACCTCATCTATCGAAAATGATCCACCTTGAAGGCTCAAGAACTTTAGTTCCAATCTCAAATTGATATAACCTAAGTAATTAGGTTGCTAAATAAACTACATAGGGAGCTGTAATTTCTTCTTCACTGTAATTTTTCTTTCATTTTTTTTTTGTAATTTGTTTTCTAATTTTAGAGGAGGAGGGAGATGAGAGATTCATGGTTAAAGAGAGGAAAAACTAGAGAAATGAATTAGTTAACCATTCACTTAAAAAGAAAATGGTTACTAATAAAATATTCTCTACAAAATTCTAACCATAGAATTTAATCAAGCAACCAAGTGTCTATCATCTTCTCTCCCCTCCACATGCCACCCTATAGTGTGAGGCAAAGGTTATGTTATTTGTTTGGAATAATATAAACTAAACAGAACAAAAGAAAAAGAATAAACAAAAACAATATATATATATATATATATATATATATATATATATATATATATCTATCTATCTATATCTATATCTATATCTATATCTATATCTATATATATATATATATATATATATATATATATATATATATATATATTGTATATGTATAATATACATATACTTGTAATTGTTATCCAAGATATTTAAAATACATAAAAAAAGAGATTAATTAATAGTGATATAGTACTAGTAAATACATATACATTATATATATATATATATATATATATATATAATATTAAATCGGCATCTGATTTAATATCCGTCTTTCCAAAAAGACCGGCTAGTATTACAACCGTCCGATTATCGTCAGTGTATAAAATACACCAAGTTTAATAGAACCGTGGAGCATACAAATATACCACAATTACAACATTTCGCCAAAATCGAAAACGCTCTGTGTGAGATTCTAAAGACTTAACAATACGCTGGCAGTGTGTTTAACCACAAGCACGTCAGCGGCACTACATATACGTAACGGCTACCCAGGTATTGTCGAAAAGAAGTTCGACAAGCAAGCTAGTACGAAACCCTACTAGCATATCAACGACATGTACCATACAGTCCGGTCCGGTCATCTGAGACTGTCGCATATCGGTTGTAGGAGGGTAATAAACATCAAATTACTAATAACGCAATAAGTCGTGCCAATATCAAGCCCATCACCATCCGAGAAACTACTGATACAAATTAGTAAATCTCAGCTGCTTGGACAGGTCTTATGATGATGTCCAACCAGGCACAACGCGATATTAACCCTCAATACCGAGAGAGACGAATCCTCAAAATCCGCTCACTGCCTTCATGTGGCTCGGGACTGTACCCAACTAAAACTTGTTTACACGACTCCTTTGAGCCGTGGTAGGGTAGTAATCAAAATAAAATGAGAACCCATACAAGACAAATGATGATCTTGGGTCAACAGACTAACATGTACTAATACCACCAGAGACCTGCTACCCGACGATAGGTATAATACCATCTAATATGATTTCGGTGAGTCCGTCCAGTATAACTCATAATCCAATAAGCACATGTATACAATCTCGTTGACTGACTAACACTAATGGCTGTGAGATCGGCCATCGCCCATCGTCGGGGTCAAGAAACATATACACTAGTCTACTCTGGAATATCTATACACAGTCTCGATATTTCCACGACTAGGAACATTTAAGGATGTGCTTAAAGACTACCCAGTTCTCACAAGTGTGATCGCCACAATAACCCAGCTAGTCAAGCATAAATCCTATGGGCTTTATCAACATGTAATAGTGATATGCAATACCCCACAAGACATGTACATGATGATAAAGTTGTTAGGAATATGTATTCTCTAGAGGCCATTATTGTATGATATAATAGATAATTGGACATATATATAGAGGACTTTCTTGCTCGACATGATAGTATGATATCTTGTTGCTCTTTATCTTAACATGTACGCTTATGTTATTATACTCTCTGTTACATGTTGATAAAGCTCTTAGGATGTAGGCTTGGCTATCAGGACTATGATGGAGATCATAATAGTGGGGCTACATAGTCCATAAACACATCCTTTAACAGTTCCTAGTCGAGAGAGTATCGAGACAGGGTATCGATAATTCAGAGTAGACTAGTGTGTACGTTTCTTGACCATGTATGGGGCGATGGTTGATCCCACAGCCATTAGTGTTTGACATCAAAGATTGTATACATGTGCTCATTAGAGAATGGGTACACCGAACATGACTTGCCGAGAACTCCTAGATGGTATTATACCTATCGTCAGATAGCAGTTCTCTGGTGACACTTGTACAGGTTAGTCTGTAGACCCGAGATCGTCATAGTGTCTTGTGTGGTTCCCACTATGCTTTGATTTTCTCCATACCACGGCTCAAAGGAGTCGTGCAAACAGGTGGATTTTGGGTACAGTCCCGAGTCACATGGAGGAAGTGAGCAATAGGAGGGGTTTCGTCTCTCCCGGAATTGGGAGTAGATGTTGTGCTATGCTTGATTGGCTATAACAATAAGTCCCTGGCCAGGGCTGATGAGATTTACTGGTAAGTGTTATCAGTAGTTTCTCAAACTGTTTTAGGCCACACATCGGCATGACTTATCAAGTTACTGGGGTCTGATGATTCCACCTCCAGACTCGATATGCGACATATCAGACGAAGAGACCGGACTGTACGGTAAGTGTTGCTTATAGGCTTTACGGGAGTTTGGACAAGCTTGCTTGTTGATCTTCTATTCGCTCAATAGCTGGGTAGCCGTTACGTCCTGCTTGTACCGCTGACGGCTTATGGGTGTCTGATGTGATCAGTACCTACTGCTGGCGTATTGACGAGTCTTTAGATTCCCACACAGAAGTTTCCTAGCTCAAGCGAAACAAAATAGGGCATATATGGTGACATGTGCGAATGCTTGATTAAATACGAGTATGAGATACCGTATTCTAATCTCGTAATATTTGATATCAGTCAGGTTATATGTGATATAACCGGGTTATTTAATCAAGTATTGATTTGATAATATGATATACATATATATGATATTAGTCGGTTGTATATGATATAACCGGATTATTGAATCAAGTGTTGTTAATAATTTGATATGTATTTATATATTTGATATATTTATATATATTAACTAATATCATTGCTCACTAAACATTTTCTTCTCTTTATACATACATACATACATACATATATATATATATATATATATAATTATATGTATTATATATTATATCATGGTTGATGATACATAGAACTAGAATGTTTGAGAATCACACATAAGTTAAACATGAGATGATAATGGTTTGATTTACAAATTAAAGAAAAATGGAAATAAGTCATTTTGCTTAAAATGCTTGTGGAAGTTTTGAGAAGCCGTGACTCATCACATTTTTCTTGTTTTTGTAACTAATCTGTTTTAATGTACATAAAATTTGTTTAAAAGTTAATGTACAAATGGAGTATTTGCAATCCTGTATATGCTATAAGTATTTAATTTGCTTTTGAACAACAAGGAACAACTTGTAGCTCATTGGTAAAGCCTTACACTGCTGTGACGTAGCCCCTGTGTTCGAATCCTTCTAGCCACACATATTTTTGTTGATTTTTCTTTTTAAACTTTTAGAAGCTCAAAAGTTTGCACGTGCACTGCACATAAAATGAAAAGTCAAAAAGAAATCAAACATGTGGAAAATGTTGCACACACAGACCTAGACACGTGTCAGAAATCCCACACCCCTCACCCCCAATCGGACCGGCGAGATTCATCTAGGGGCTGGCGCAGCCGGTCCAACCCATCCCAAATGCTCTAATATTTTAATCCTAGCATCCCTTGGCCTACTCCATTAACCCTAGTCTGTTTGTTTTCTCTGCACATTTCCAGAGAATTAAAAATGGGCATTAATCCAAGTTTAAATGCATTTTAATCCATTTCTTCAATACCCTAAACCCTAATTTCTTCTATAAATACCACACTACACTTTAGCCTCCTCATTTTGAAATTTAGAACCAAAACTCTAAAAATTTTCTAAGTCAAAAGTTGTACAAGTGGAGTTAGCTCAAGGTCAAGTTCCGGCGATGACTCGGGACAAATACGGCGACACCGCGACTTCCCGTCGCTTCCAAAAGTTTCCTCTACCTCCCCCCTCTATTCTCAAATGGTAAGTTCCTACTCCTCTCATCTCTTCTAGTCTAAAACAATCTCTTATTAAAATTCGTCGGAAGCGGAGTTAATTCGACTCCCGATTCTCATTTTCATTAAAAACCTAAATTATCTTAACCGCAAATTATCCATCTCTTTATATATTGTTTAACAACCATAAGATAAAAATTTGACCAAGTTTCAATTCCAAATTTAATGTTAAACAAATTCTACTTCACTTTTTCGGTAAATACCATCAAGTTTACATGCGACCTTACTTTATCGTTTTACACATATTATCTTTAGAAAACTCACAAGGTAATGACCTACCTCATCACAACGCTCACCATGACATAGCACGATATCTTGTAAAACATGATTTGGGGACAAAAATACTAATTTACATTTTAATACCATAAACTATCAAAAATCGTTTCTTTAAAAATGTATTATTTAATTCCTTGCAAATGCGCCTTTACAACCCACTCTTGGGGACCCCGATCGGGATGGTGCGAGTTATCGCACATCCTCGGGTATAGTAGAGTGAGATGCAGACCTCCTCACGGAGCACTCGATCTCGATGGAATTTTAATGCAATTTTTAAGAAAAATGTGATTTCTACTTAATAAATAAAATTTAATTTTTTTTATAATTATATATATATATATATATATATATACATATTATCAAAATATCTACTTTAAATATAAATAAAAATATTCCATGTTTCTAAACAAAAAGAAAAGATTTACATATTTCATGAAAATACAACCACAAATCCGTATAATTCCAATTTACAACAAAATACCATATAATATCCAAATTAGGTTTATATCCACTAGAATAACTTCCCATTCCAAAAAAAATCACATCTATGAAAAACCATAAAGACGATAAATAAATACTTAAGGTTATTTTGAAAATATATCAAAACTATTTTTCATAAAATCCGCTCAAGTTATATTAATTTATAATAAGGACTCTAGTAAATATAGGTTTAAGCGGAACCAATTCTTTTAAGTATCAGGGAGCTGGAGAAAATGGGTGCTTGCCTATTTAAGGTAGAAAACTAAAACGGGGTTATCAATGGTAATTGGTTTGGAAAAAATCACAAATCCCACCGTCCATATACAACAGCTACCGATAACACCAAAACTAACTCAGGACTTCAATACTGTCTAAAATGTCTGAGTCAAAACTGGAAACAATCTATACAATTCAAAGATAACTTCAATACAACATGAATCCATTTATACCAGATACAATCTATATCAACGTGACTTGACTAACCGAACCATGGGTATTCATTGACTTGATTACATGACTATCCATTTACATCATTATCCGTATACATGAACAATTGATATCATGGTTTTGGCAAGTCATCTATCTACAATCAATACAATCAATACAAAAGATATTACGGGGTATTTCAGGGGTAGACTGGTACGGAATGTGTTAGAAGTGGCACGATACGGTCACTTTAATACACCTAACCTGAATATCCATTGTTGTTGTTCCGTGGCTTAATGGTTCCTTGTGCTCCGTATACCTTAGTCCATGGAATAGTTGGACTCCTCTCGTATACAGTGGCATATTCTGTACCAAGCTACAAACAACTGCGATAACATGACAAACTTACAATACACCAGTTATATTCTTATATCTGTATATTTATCTGTCTATTCCTAACTTTTCTCTGGGACTTACCGAGCGATTGTTCGCCGACGACATTCCTTCTCTTCTTTCTTTGGAATGTTGTCAGGTGGATCCGAATCTCTGGAGGTCGAACCCAGCATAGAAGACTTGGATCGG
The DNA here is from genome assembly GCA_030015575.1 of Agapanthus africanus. Lineage (NCBI taxonomy): Eukaryota > Viridiplantae > Streptophyta > Magnoliopsida > Asparagales > Amaryllidaceae > Agapanthus > Agapanthus africanus. The sequence continues at coordinate 314,967,891 of JASDDO010000004.1, forward strand.
TTCATGAAGGTTATGCTAACGCCATTACCATCAACCGAGGCCGATTGCGGAACAATTTTTTTTCTTACGATCAAAACTTGGTGCTAGAATAAGCCTAAACCGGATCTACCATAAACCTAACTAGCATAACTTGAGAGGCTATCTACTATGAAAGGAGTTGTACCAAGAGGCTCAAGTCCTTCGGGTATTCACTCCACTACTTTAATGTGCTCCTAGTGGCCTCCATGATCGAGCTTGATCAACGGCTCCTTGCGACAAAGATGATCCACCCGAGAGTGTCTACTTGGAGCTCCTACCTCTAAACCGAGGTAACTAGGTTTCTTAGTTTGCTAAACTAAGTGGCCTAGATGATATAGAGAGTGATGATAGATTAATTTGTCTCAAGAACTCTAGGTTTCTCAACACATGAGACTATTAGGGTTTGAGGTAGAAGAAGGGAGAGCCTGCAGGAAGTGAGAGTGTTGTGAAAAAAATGAATGAAGAATGGCTAAGTCATTGTACTTAATAATGCAAACACAAAATATCTCCACAAATATCTACAAAATATCAACCATGTGAGAATAGTAAACCATGAGTCACTACATGACTCACCACTTAGTCATGCTTCATTCAAAGAATGTAACACCTCACTCTCCACCTCATTAAACCTTTTAACCTAAATGGTTAATCCAAAAAATGAGGTGTCTTCTTCTAGAAGCACCTTGAAAAATTACAAGAATACCCCTCACCTCAATAGACATGCCTGCATCCATATTCCGAGAAAATACAAATACAAAGAGACGAAAATAATCCATCAATATAATACTAGGATCCGGCTTAAACCAAAGCCCGCTAGTATTATCCGCCCGAACATCATACGCGCACGAGTGCACGCACATGATCGAACCCTTGTCGTAAAACCATACGGTTTCTACATCGTTTCGCCCTAAGCAGAGAAACCCTATGTGTGGGACTCTAAAGATTCGATAGTACGCCGACAGTGCGTTACTAGATAAATCCATAATTACAAGCACGTCAGCGGCACTAGTTATACGTAACGGCTACCCGGGTACATGTCGAAAAGGAAAGCTGACGAGCAAACTCATCCGGATCCCAACTGAGCCTATCCGTGACAATATCCGCACAGTCCGGTCTCTTTGTCTAAGAGTATCGCATATCGGATCTAGTGGGCGGTAAACGCCAGACCCTAATAACCCGATAATTCGTGCTGATGTAGCTCAGGACCAATCCGGGAAACTACCGATCAATCTATCAGTAAATCCTAACTGCCTTGGCCAATGTCTTATGGTCCTAGCCGATCGAACACAGTGCGATATCGACTCCCAATACCGGGTGAGACGAATCCCTAACAATCACTCACTGCCTCCATGTTGCTCGGGACTGTACCCAACCAAAACCTGTTTGCACGACTCAGTAGAGCCATGGTAGGGTAGTGATCAAAGCACAGTAGGAACTCACACGAGACAAATGATGACCTCAGGTCCAAAGACTAACCTGTACACATGTCATGTGAGAACCGCTATCTACCGATATGTATAATACCATCTAAAGGATCTCAGTGAGTCCGTCCAGTGTATTCACCCCCAGTGAGCATCCGTATACAATCTTAGGTGATCACACCAATGGTTGTGGGACCAACTACCACCCCTAGTCGGGGTCTCGAAACGTATACACAAGTCTACTCTGGAGTATCAATGCCCAATCTCGATACTCTCGCGACTTGGGGCTTTTAAGGATGTGCTTATAGACTGCCCAGCTCCTACAAGTATGATCGCCATCATAACGCTGGTAGTCAAGTAAGATCCTACGGGCTTTATCAACATGTGGTCGACATATATAACATATGCACATGTTAAGATAAAGACAAACCATAATAGTATACTACTGTATTAAGTCATTATTAATATATGCAAGCTTGACAAAACATCAACAGTAAAAGATACACATATCCTGATAAAGACAACTTAAATAATATACTATATAACTGAGCAAGATTGTCCTGTACATACATATCCCTAGCATCCATATGTATACAGATACAATAATGGCCGCTAGGGCATACATAACCAACAATCTCCCAATTGTACTAAGGCCATATATTGGCGTACCGCATACCCAACGCCTGCACTAAGGCCAGCTGATGGTGTACCGCATACCCAACATCTCAAAAAGCCGCTCGAACTACGCTTGAGGGAGGGCCTTCGTAAATGGATCCGCCGTGTTTTCTTTAGTATCCACTCTCCGGACCTCGATCTCCTGGCGATCTATGATCTCCCTGATCAGGTGATACCGCCTTAAGATGTGTCTGTATTTCTGACGGGGCCGTGGTTCCTTTGCTAAAGCTATAGCCCCATTGTTATCGCAATACAAAAGTATTGGATCAACAATGGACGGAACTACCTGAAGTTCAGCAATGAACTTCCTCATCTAGACCGCTTCTTTTGCGGCATCGCTCGCAGCAATGTATTCAGCCTCCATCGTCGAGTCTGCGACGGTATCCTGTTTGGAACTCCTCCAACACTCCGCCCCTCCATTGAGGGTAAACATAAATCCTGAGACAGACTTGCTGTCATCCTTGTCACTCTGGAAGCTTGAATCGGTAAAGGACTCGACCTTCAGGTCTCCATTACCGTAAACCAGGAACATCTCCTTAGTCCTTCTCAGGTACTTGAGAATATTCTTCACAGCTGTCCAGTGGTTCTCACCTAGGTTCAACTGATACCGGCTCACCACGCTTAGTGCGTGAGCTACATCTGGTCTTGTACATAGCATCGCATACATTATAGATCCTACCACCGAAGCGTAGGGTATAGTGCTCATCTGAACCCTCTCTTCGTCAGTCTTGGGAGACATCTCCTTGGAGAGGGTGATTCCGTGCAATGCGGGTATATTACCGCGCTTGGAATCTTCCATACTAAATCTCTTTAGTACGGTCTTTATATACCTGAATTGCGAGAGTCCAAGTAATCTCTTGGATCTATCTCTGTAGATCTTGATCCCCAGAATGTACGAGGTATCACCCAGGTCCTTCTTGGGGAACCTTTGTGATAAGAACAACTTAACCGATTGTAGCATAGGAATATCATTTCCTATCAAAAGAATGTCGTCTACGTACAAGACTAGAAATACGACAGTTCGTCCTACAATCTTCTTATAAATACGTAACTCATCCTCGTTCTTGATGAAGTCAATTTCCTTGACCGTTTCATCAAAACAGATGTTCCAACTTCGTAATGCTTGCTTCAATCCATAAATTGATTTGAGCAACTTGCACACCTTCCCGCTGCTCCCACTGTCCACAAGACCTTCTGGCTGATCCATAAAAATACACTCTTCCAAACTTCCATTTAGAAAAGCCGTTTTTACGTCCATCTGCTAGATTTCATAGTCATGGAAGGCAGCAATAGAAAGTAGGATCTGAATGGATTTGAGCATAGTCATTGGAGAAAAAGTTTCGTCATAGTCCAATCCTGTTATTTGACGAAATTTTTTTGCAACAAGTCTAGCTTTATAGGTTTCTATCTGTCCATCTACACCAATCTTCTTCTTGTAGATCCATTTGCATCCAACGGGGTTTACCCCAGGTGGAGCAATTTCCACGGTCCACACTTTATTGGTGTACATGGACTCCATTTCAGATTGCAAAGCATCCAGCCACTTATCAGAGTCCCTACTGATAATGGCTTGCCTGAAACTAGTAGGATCATCTTCTTCCAAGATGCAATCCTCTCGATCCCCGTCTATGAGAAAACCGTAGTATCTCTTGGGCGGATGGGAAATCCTACTAGATCTGCGAAGTGGCTGAGGTTCGTCTGGTACTACTGAATCTAGAGGTTCCACTAAATCTTCAGTTATAGTTGGTGTTTCTGGAACTTCATCCAGTTCTACCACACTGTCACTAATATTTTTTGCAAGAAATTCTTTTTCCAAAAATGTGGCGTTCCTGAAAACAATAATCTTCTGTTCCTCTGCGTGGTAGAATAGATACCCATTTGAATCTTTTGGGTATCCCACAAATTTACACAGAACTGATCGTGCCTCGAGTTTGTCTGGGTTCTGCTTTTTGACATAAGCAGTGCAACCCCAAAATTTAACAAGTTTAAGATACAAACTCTTGCCACTCCATATTTCATATGGAGTCTTTATCACAACCCGGATATGTGGAACGTGGCTGGCACTTAAATTACGAAACGTTCAGAGGCGTAACGTAATCTAAGTAAGCCAAAACCCAGAAACCTAAACCATTTAAAGAAATAAAGTGAAGGAAAATTTAACTTAAAAGGGTGATTTTTGTAAAATAAAATCACATTAAAACATTTTAAAGCATCAAATTTTCCCGAAAATTTCGGCAAAATTTTCTTTGTAAATACTGGCCCCAAATGGGTACAAAAACAAGAATATACATAAGTAATGAATAAAGACATCCCCAAGCGGAAGCTAGCTCTTCGCCAATGGCGGAATCACAACCGCATTCAATATATATCATCATAATATGAGATAAGTATCTGAAAACAAGAAATAAGAAAACACCACGTCGGCTCAAGTGAGCATCGGCACCAGAAATAGAATACATACAAATCTCATAAGCTCACCATCTAGGTCCAATGTATAACTGGTGGAAATGGTAGATAAGGAAGATAGAGTGTACTAGATACAATAATAATACACAAGGTGGAATAAAAAATATCCTCGCAACCCACCTTTGAGCAAACCGCAAGTCAATGCAAATGAAGAAAAATGAGGAAGTACGCCCGCCGCTACTGTGCTGATGGATCAGACCTGCAAGATACTGGGGGTGAGTTGCCAAGTCGTGAGTAGTAAGTAACATCTAATAAGGCGATCGTAAGCATGCACGCAAACGCGTCACACCCTACTGATACAAATATGCTACGATGCACTAGTATGTATGCAACATGAATGCATAATCAAACAAGAAACCTGAATATATCTGGTATGAGAAAATCTGTATTCTTATCCTAGTAAAACTCCTGTGCAATAAACTGAAGTATCATCAATGAAATCAACAGAAAATCCGTGTCAATCATCGACACAATATATGTATATCTCAGTATCTCAATGTCTCACTATCTCAATATCTCAATGTCTCAATATCTCAATATCTCAATATCTCAGGCTCCGTCAGTCCGAATCGACCCATATCATCAAATCTCATGACTACAGTCGATATCCTCCGGATATCCGCCACGCCAGACATCACCGGTGGGTAGTGCTCCCCTGCCGGGCTCAACGCCTTTCTATACAATCTTCTTGCCCCGAGGTACCGCACCGGGTCCACCATGTACCCGCAGACGGTGCATCCCCCTCCTCGAATCGGGTATATGATACAACTCAAGAACCGAGAAAACTCATGGTGGACGCCGCACACATCATATCACGAGAAAATCGCAAATTTCTATTTTTAAAATGATAATAAGTTTATAAAATTCTTGTGGTTTTCCCTAAAATCCAGAAATCTCATCAATACTGAAATCTCCAAGAAGAATTACAATATATGAACATGTTGGAAATGATGGATGTCTATGATATCGCTAACATGCGATGCAATGCTTGACTAGAAAACTATGTATGAATGATGATACAATGAGTTATATACATATGACTAGCAATCTTACGTATCCATCCAGATGAAATGAATATATTGAAAGGTTATGCTAGTGCCCCGGCCAACTACCTGTAGGGTTGCTATGCACTGCCACAAGGGTCTACGAGGCATCAACCATGCCCGATTAAAAATTTAGCCGTGCCGAACAACCCAAAGCCGGATCATTAAACTAGAGATTAGGCGAAAACAAGCATGTTAAACAATTTAACACTAAGTGAGAGGGATTACAACCTTTGTAGATCGGGTCCTTCACTTCTTAAGCTCCGTGTTGAGGTCCCTTCGCTGCGATCATCGTGTTCCGGACTCTCGAGAGGCTCCACGAAGAGAAAGATGCAGTCTTGCTTCCGATCTTCGATAACATAGATGATCTACCTTGAAGTTTCATTAACACAAGCTAACACTCACTACATGAAGTGAACACCCTCATCTAAAGGGCAAGGGTAGATGAGGATGATGAAGTAGGATTTTTGCTCTCATTTATTTTCTTATTCTCACTCACTTTCATCACAAAGAGCAAAGCAAGAAAGCTTTGCTTCAAAGAAGAAGAAGAATATTGATCAATCCTTTTGTGATGAATAATGCAAAGATAAATATGATGAATAATGCAATCAAGGTCAACTAAACCCTTGTAAAGAATTAACTAGGGCCAGGGTTTGGATTGGGTTAAAGCATGAGTCATTTGAAAATATCTTAGCAAAAACAAAAGGAAACCTTCTAGAATCATCAAGAAGGAACTAATCCAAAACAAACCCTAACCTTATTTAATCTCCACTAAACATGTTGCATTAATTATCATATCATGTTACAATATCATATATCACATATATAATATTTATTGTAACAAAATAAAATAATACAATTAACATATATCGCATATATCAATGTATTACCCGAGTGAGAAAAAGAATCTTTTAGTGAGCTAATATTAGTTAATGTAATTTAATATATCATATATATTATTATACATTAAATTATCGAATCAACACTTGATCCGACAATCCGGCTATATCGCATATAACCGACTAATACGATGACCCGACTATATCACATATATCCGGCCGATATCTCATATCACGAGAATCCAATACGGTATCACATACCGCATTATCCTCGGTTCCGCACATATCACATATGTGCTCCTACTCCATTTTTCCTGAGTCAAGAAACCTCTGTGTAGGACTCTAAAGAATCGTCAATACGCCGGCAGTAGGTGATGATCATATCAAACACCCACAAGCTGCAAGCGGTCAGCTAAACGTAACAGCCATCCAGGTATTGAGCGCTCAGAAGATCAAAAAGCAAGCCTGTACTTTCTCCTGTGAATCCAATCAATAACACTCCCGTACAGTCCGGTCTCGTCGTCTGATATATCGCATATCTCGCCTAGGGGTGGTAAACGTCAGACCCCAGTAGCTTGATAAGTCGTGTCGATATGAGGTCTATAACAGTTCGAGAAACTACTGATAACACTTACCAGTAAATCTCAGCAACCCTGGCCAGGGATTTCCAGTTATAGCCAATCGAACACAGCGCAACATCAACTCCCTATACCGAGAGAGACGAATCCCCTCCTATCGCTCATTGCCTCCATGTGATTCGGGACTGTACCCAAAAGCCACCTTTGTGCATGCCCTCTTGGACGTGGTATGATGGAAATCAAAGCACAGTGGGAATCACACAAGACTCTATGACGATCTCGGGTCAACAGACTACTCTGTACCAGTGTCACCGGAGAACTGCCATCTGACGCGAGGTATAATACCATCTAGGAGTTCTCGGCTAGTCCGTCTAGTGTACCCAGTCTGCACTGAGCACCCGTACACCATCCTAGATGTCAAACACCGATGGATATGGGATCATCCATCGCCCATCATATGGGTCAAGATGCGTATACGCTAGTCTACTCTGGTGTATCGATGCCCTGTCTCGATATACCCTCGACTAGGAACAGTTATAGGATGTACTCGTCGACTAGCGTGGCCCCACTAGTATGATCTCATCATAGTCCCAGTAGTCGAGTACATATCCTAAGGGCTTTATCAACATGTAACATATAGACAATCAGAGTACAGGTTAAGATAAAGTACAACCAGATAGCATACTATCATGTCGAGCAAGAAAGTCCTCCCTATATATGTCCAAGTATCCATTACAATATACATCGTATGTACAGTAATGGCCTCTAGGGCATACATATAACTAACAATCTTCCACTTGCACTAGGGCCATCTGTTGTGGTATCACATACCCAACAATTAGCTGTGGTTAAAGTATCTCATACTTAACCATCCCATAAAAGTCTCTACTGGGAAAAAGGCCTTTGTGAGTGGATCCGCGCCGTCGTCCTCTGTGTCTACTCTCCTTACCTCGATCTCCCTAGAGATCAACCATCTCCATGATCAGGTGATACTGCCTAAGAATTATATCTGGATTTCTGATGGGACGGGGGGTTCCTTGGCAAAAGCCACAACTCCATTGTCACACAATGGTAGGAACGAAGTTCATCTCATGAACTTATATATATCCAGACTGCCTCTTTGGTAGCATCCTTGGTAACGATGTATCTTGCCTTTAATCGTCTAGTAAGTCACGGTATCTAGTTTGGAACTCTTCCAACATACCGTCCCTCCACTGAGGGTAAAGAAAATGCCTGCGACTGAAATTCAGTCGTCCTTATCACCATGGATCCTTTCCAGTTATTCTCCCCAGGATCGATTGATACCATCTCACTACAACCAGTGAGTATCCTAACATCCAATTAGATCTATCTCATAGATCCAAAACCCAGGATTTAGGAGGTATCATCTTTGATCCTATATGGAGAATCCTTGTGATAAGCGGAGATTGACCGAGCGTAGCATAGGAAACTCCTTCCCTATCAAGAGTATGTCATCCACGTACTCTACGAGGATCACCACCATACTCTCTACTACCTTTTTGTATATACAAGGTTCATCTACCATTTTGATGAAGTCAAACTCTTTGACTACTACATCAAAACAGACGTTTCAACTCCGTGATGCCTGCTTCATCACATAAAACATCTTGCACACGTTTCCGCTGCTCCCACTGTCTACGAAGCCCTCTGGCTGTGTACTTATAGATGCTATCTTCTAAAACATCATTTAGAAAAGCAGTCATGACACCCAACCACCAGATATCATAGTCATGGTATGTAGCCATGGCAAGTAGGATCTGGATGGACTTAAGCATAGCTTTGAAAGTCTCAACTTTTCCATGTACACCAAGTAATCTTCTCAAGATATACTTGCTCCTGATGGGGATTTAACCTTTCAGATAAAGCAACCAAAGTCCATACTTTGTTGGTGTATAAGGATTCCATCTCAGATCACTAAGCATCCAGCCATTCTTACATAGTCCTACTCTTGATGTCCTGCTCGAATCTAATTGGGTCATCATCTCATGATGCAATCCTCGCTCCCACTGTCATAGAGAAACCGAATTATCTCTCAGGTGGATGAGGAACCCTACTAGATCGGCGGAGAGGCTGAGGTTCGTTGGTTACTATTGAATCCTTTGGTTCTACCAAATCATCTGCTGTAGTTTGTATAGCTGGAACTCCTTCCAGTTCTACCTCATGACCATTAATTTCTTCACAAGAAATTCCCTTTCACAAAGGTGGCATGTTGAGAAACAAAACATTTTTGTTCTTGTTCCTCGGTTAGGTAGAAGATATTCCCTTGCGTATGCTTGGGATATCCAACAAACTTCCACAGATCTGACTTTGCCTCGAGCTTGCCCGGATTTTGCTTTTAGACATAGTCCATACAACCCCAAATCTTAACATACTTAAGATATAGGCTATTCCCTTTCCATATCACATATGAAGTGGTAGGCAACTGATTTGATTTGAACCCTATTCAATAGGTATGCAGCTTCTCAAGTGCATAACTCCCAAAAGGAAATAGGAAACTCAGTAGTACTCATCATAGAGCACACCATATCACATAGGGTGCTATTGCTCCGCCCCGATATACCATCGTGCTATGGTGTATACGAAGGAGTAATGCCGAGAGAGAATCTCATTCTCCTTTAGAATAGTCCAGGAATCCTGTGCTCAAGTATTCTCCTCCTTGATCTCATCAAAGGACATAATACTTATACCCGTTTTTGGTTCTCTACTTCTAACTTTTATTCTGTGAATATCTCAAAAGGTTCAGACTTGTGTTTCAACGGGAACATATGTCCGAATCTTGGATGATAAACAGTGAATGTAATGAAGTACAAAGAACCGGTCTTGGTATGTGTAGACCGGGGACCTTCATACATCAGCATGTATTAATCCCAAGAGTTCACTAACTCTTTCTCTGTTTCTAATAAACAGAGCTATGGTCATCTTATCTTCGTGACATGACCGGCAAGTTTCACAAGATCTAAATTCAAACAAATTTAAATATGCATCTTAATGTAACTTTAGCTAGTCGGGTCGTATTGATATGACCTAGTCTACAATGCCTCAAGAAGGATTTTTTCATTTCTGAACTCTTCCTCTCGTGTGTGTTCTGTATATTAAGAACTGTAGTTTGATTTAGAACGTCAATACTTTTAGATAACGTGCCTGAACCGATCAACTCTTGAAATAGGAAATGTTCAAAACATTATCCAACAATACAAAATTATATCCTTTCTTTACTAATAAAGAGACTGATATGATGTTGTACATCAGGTTCGGTATCTAATAACATTCGTTCAGAATCAATGTATTCTGGTAATACAGGGTGACAGTGACCAACAGACTTGGCTGCAACACTTGCACCGTTTTCTGTCTCATGAAACTTATCACCCGTTCTCAGTTCTCTACCTTTCTATAGCCCATGTAACATATTACATATATGGGATCCTGATCCGGTATCACATACCCAGGACGTAAAGGATACTGAGAAACAGTTCTCTGTAATAAACACACCTGAAGATGATGCATCAGCATGCACTTTCTTCGTTTGGGCGGCACGGGAATTCTGGTAATCCCCAATTTCCTGCTTTTTCTTATAACAATTATAAGTTGGAGTGGGACCAACGTTCCCCAGCTCAGTATAACAAGCGGGTTCGGTCAATATTCCGTATTATTATCTTGATTAAGGCGTGATATGGTCGCTACCTGGAGAGAGAGAAGAAAACACTCAGCTTATGCTCTTGCAAGATTAGATTGGTTATCTAATATATCTAATCAGGATGTCTCCCACTGTTTTAGTCAAATCTTCCTTCAAACCCTAAAAGGAAAGACTAGCCGGGATTAATTACACGCTACAAGTTCGCCAATCTTTCAGTCAGGCCAGTGTCGGTACTTTGAGGGAGGTGCCCCGTGCTTTCGCACGGACCTAATTAAAGTAATCCTCATTTTCCCAGGGGCGTAACCCCGTTGACACCTTTCTAGACACCTACTTGATCGGCTAATTGTAATGTGTAAAACTCTCCCAGGAGTAACTCTTACTCGTAGCGGGTATCGGGATCCAACTATCTCATAGAAGGTATGCAATCTCATTGCAAATTTCAACACTTGAAATTCCCGATAATATTTTCCCCAAGCGTCCTATGACCTTGACGGAGGTCAACAAACCATAGGCTGCTAGTCAAGTTCTACCCGTCATTTCCTGATTGAATTAAACCCAACCGCACGACCCTTGACGGAGGTCAACAAGGCCGCACGACTACCCTAAAACAATCTGCATCATATGCATAAACAGATAAATACTAGTTAGCTACCGCACACTACGCCTTGACGGAGGTCAACAAACGTAGCACGAATAGGACTTATCTGAAATGACGGAAGGCTACGACAGGTTTTTAAGAAAACCTTTTGCGTAATGAACTTGATATCGTTGTAGAATCGAGTGATTTTAAATGGAGTGTTTTTGAGGCTTTTCTAATTTTGCTAAAGGGGTCACTCCCGATGAAGGGATCGTCGGCCCTTTCTTCATCGAATAAGGTGCAGGATATTTCACAAATATCACTATGCAAAGCAAGAACTATAGAAGCAATCAAAAGACAAACCGAGTTTGTAGCATCTGCTACTTTCACTAAAGAGGTCACTCCCGGTGAAGGGATCTCGGCTCTTTCCTTATCGAATAAGGTGCTGGATGTTCTACAAGGAACACCGCTATGCAAAGCAAGAACTAGAGCTACCAGTTTTTAAACAAGTTTCTACAACATCTTTAGGTTTCTTTTAGTTTCATTAATCTCATTAATGAAGTCCCATTTTATTATGCTTCGCAAGCATCACATGTGAAACGAAATCTGCAATATAACATATATCTCATATATATAATATAAACATTCGTCTCAGGCAGTAATATGATCTCATCACAGAACATTGCAGCAGAAGAACATATATGAAATATTGGATATACCAGGACGTCTGTGTTTTTAATACGAGCCTGTATAAAACACGGATTCCACGGTCGTGATGAATAACCAAACCCACATCCCTAGACCCCTACGAGAGCGGCAAGTAACACTGCCAATTCTAGGGTTAGGAGACCCGGTCTCGACTCCTCGAGATGGTCTCCCACTGGACCCTAGAACCCGGTTACTTGTGCTCCTCGCCTTGGGTCTACCTAATGTGGAAAAGTAAATAATAGACAATGGTGACATCATCCTCATCCCGGAAGTGCCCCAATAAAAGAATATTACATACAAATGAATTTTACATGAATGAAAAAGAAAAACTCTCATCTCACATAAAACCCCCGGCTATTTAGAACACGACGATCCAATATAACATATCACAGCAACACATAATATCACATATCATCAACGTAAGCAAGTATGCGTATCCCGATTGTCGTTGATGTATAGCAACGAAGCCAGCGATACACCACATACTACGCTTACGGTCACAGAAAAGAAAGTGTAAAACTACAACAGTTGGAATCCGCAACCTCTTTAGACATCGCATGCCTAACAAATGAATTCCTTAGACATTGCATGCCTAACAATTATAAAACCCGCATTTTAGTCTCATTATCGAAAAATCTTTTCAATATCAAGTCGGGCAATTCAACAAGATTCCCGACATCCTGATCGAATGCTCGTCGTAAACTTTAGTAGACGGCCGCATCCCCGATGCCGTTGACGAAGTGCACTAAGGCGGAACACCGCTGCCGCGAGCACCCGAACGGATGCTTTTGGCGACGGGGTTCTCCTACAGTCACTTGGTTGGGGTTATGGGGCGTGGCTGTCTATTAAGTTTACCCGGCGAGTATCCGCGTATGCTACGTGATTGCGACGGACTTTTGATCACATCAAAATTTCGTGGCAACCGATCATCTGAGACTAAACTGCTATGTTTATAACATTCAAATTAGTTATCTCATAACTACTTGTGGATTCCAAATATTATATCACATTCCAAATAAATAGACAATGTTAAACTTTCCGATCGAATAATCAAACGCCCAAGTTTTCCCAATTAGTTCTCAACACTTGAAATTAGTTTAAAAACATCCATCACATGCAACAGTACCAGTGGTCCAGCCGTAGAGGGGTCAAGCCAACGCCTCACATGTGGCATGCCGTATTGCCACAAACCCTAAGGTTTAGAGGCAGTTCAAGACGGTCACATAATCGAGTTAAGGTTTGTTGTCTTCTAGAGGGTCCACCGCGTTACATGCACGACTTAGAACGTTCCTAAATTACGAAAAAATCCAACACTTGGAAATTTTCCGGCAGGGGAAAAAATGAGTTATTGATATCCGTTCGAACTTTTTAACACGTTCTAAAAATTACCCGGACAAACTAAACGGAGTTAAATTATCTGATCGAATCAACGAGTCCCCAATAAAACCCTAGAAAACTCAACACTTGAGTGGAATTAAAAAATTCCCAGAAAAAAATGACAAGAAAGGACCTAAGAATAAATATATGAAGTTCCAGGGACTAATTCAAAATTTTGGCCGCGGAACCGCCGCCAAACCCTTGGTTTGGCCGCGGTTCCGCGGTCAAATCAGCGCATTACAGGTCCGTACTTCACAGTAATTCTTAGTTTTTCCAGTTCTATTTTCTGAGCATTTTTAATTCATAAAAAATCACATTTTTGGAAAATGTCCAGAGAAGGGTTCATATCGGGGTATCCGGGTTCGATCGGACTTTAAACTTCGTCTAGACTTCGCCTAACGCTCTAGCTTGGCTCTGATACCACTGTAGGGTTGCTATGCACTGCCACAAGGGTCTACGAGGCATCAACTATGCCCGATTAAAAATTTAGCCGTGCCGAACAACCCAAAGCCAGATCTTTAAACTAGAGATTAGGTGAAAACAAGCATATTAAACACTTTAACACTAAGTGAGAGGGATTACAACCTTTGTAGATCCGGTCCTTCACTTCTTAAGCTCCGTGTTGAGGTCCCTTCGCTGCGATCATTGTGTTCCAGACTCTCGAGAGGCTCCACGAAGAGAAAGATGCAGTCTTGCTTTCGATCTTCGAAAACATAGATGATCTACCTTGAAGTTTCAATAACACAAGCTAACACTCACTAAATGAAGTGAACACCCTCATCTAAAGGGCAAGGGTAGATGAGGATGATGAAGTAGGATTTTTTCTCTCATTTATTTTCTTATTCTCACTCACTTTCATCACAAAGAGCAAAGCAAGAAAGCTTTGCTTCAAGGAAGAAGAAGAATAGTGATCAATCCTTTTGTGATGAATAATGCAAAGATAAATATGATGAATAATGCAACCATGGTCAACTAAACCCTTGTAGAAAATTAACTAGGGCTAGGGTTTGGGTTGGGTTAAAACACGAGTCATTTGAAAATATCTTAGCAAAAACAAAAGGAAACCTTCTAGAATCTTCAAGAAGGAACCAACCCAAAACAAACCCTAACCTTGTTTAATCTCCACTAAACATGTTGCATTAGTTATTATATCATGTTACAATATCATATATCACATATATAATATTTATTGTAACAAAATAAAATAATACAATTAACATATATCGCATATATATCAATGTATTACCCGAGTGAGAAAAAGAATCTTTTAGTGAGCTAATATTAGTTAATGTAATTTAATATATCATATATATTATTATACATTAAATTATCGAATCAACACTTGATCCGAAAATCCGGCTATATCGCATATAACCGACTAATACGATGACCCGGCTATATCACATATATCCGGCCGATATCTCATATCGTGAGAATCCAATACGGTATCACATACCGCATTATCCTCGGTCCCGCACATATCATATATGTGCTCCTACTCCGTTTTTCCTGAGTCAAGAAACCTCTGTGTAGGACTCTAAAGAATCGTCAATATGCCGGCAGTAGGTGATGATCATATCAAACACCCACAAGCTGCAAGCGGTCAGCTAAACGTAACAGCCACCCAGGTATTGAGCGCTCAGAAGATCAACAAGCAAGCCTGTACTTTCTCCTGTGAATCCAATCAATAACACTCCCGTACAGTCCGGTCTCTTCGTCTGATATGTCGCATATCTCGCCTAGGGGTGGTAAACGTCAGACCCCAGTAGCTTGATAAGTCGTGTCGATATGAGGTCTATAACAGTTCGAGAAACTACTGATAACACTTACCAGTAAATCTCAGCAACCTGGCCAGGGATTTCCAGTTATAGCCAATCGAACACAGCGCAACATTAACTCCCTATACCGGGAGAGACGAATCCCCTCCTATCGCTCATTGGCTCCATGTGATTCGGGACTGTACCCAAAAGCCACCTTTTTGCACGCCCTCTTGGACGATGTATGATGGAAATCAAAGCACAGTGGAAATCACACAAGAATCTATGACGATCTCGGGTCAACAGACTACTCTGTACCAGTGTCACCGGAGAACTGCCATCTGACGTGAGGTATAATACCATTTGGGAGTTCTCGGCGAGTCCGTCCAGTGTACCCAGTCTGCACTGAGCACCCGTACACCATCCTTGATGTCAAACAACAATGGATATGGGATCATCCATCGCCCATCATATGGGTCAAGATGCGTATACGCTAGTCTACTCTGGTGTATCGATGCCCTGTCTCGATACACCCTCGACTATGAATAGTTATAGGATGTACTCGTCGACTAATGTGGCCCTACTAGTATGATCTCATCATAGTCCCAGTAGTCGAGTACATATCCTAAGGGCTTTATCAACATGTAACATAGAGACAATCAGAGTACATGTTAAGATAAAGTACAACCAGATAGCATACTATCATGTCGAGAAAGAAAGTCCTCCCTATATATATCCAAGCATCCATTGCAATATACATCGTATGTACAGTAATGGCCTCTAGGGCATACATATAACTAAAACTACCATGACCTAATGCGGAACAAATTTTTTTCTAATGATTAGAACATGGTATTAGAATAACTTTTAACCCGGATCTTACCATAAACCTAACTAGCTAAATAAAGAGAGCTATCTACTATGATGAAGAAATCTCACCAAACGAACCAAGTCCTTCGGTCTTCTTTCCTCATTTTTAGCTCCAAGTGGCCACCTTGAACATGCTTGATCTTCTTTGTTGGCTCTTTTGGTTCTCCGCGATCGTTCTTTCTCTCCGGTCCTCCTTCTTCGTAGATGATCCACCCGAAGGATATGATCCATGGCTCTAGCTCCTCACAATATGTCAAGTGGAGCAACCAGAGAACTTAGGTTTCTAAACCAAGTAATCTAGGATGTAGCGTGAAGATTTAAGTGTTTGCTATCTCTTTCGTGCCTCTTCACTTGTTTCTCAACCCCTGAGAATGGTAGTGAAGAGGAAGATGATGAGGGTGGAGGAAACTCAAAAGGAGGGAGGAGATGAAGAAAGATGGGAGTTCAAGAAAATAATGAAGCATGCATAAGAGGGAAAATCAACACCAAGGTTTTGTGTATGAATTCTCATGAATAAACAAGTGTAGCCATGCTTCAATAGTAATCACAAATGGATAAATAATTCATTTGTGAACTATTGAAGCCATGCTACTCACCATGCCCCCTCTCCTTAATTTCAACCTCATTTCTATTTATCAATAAATGGAAAAGTCCATGATGAGGTGTCCACCTTCTAGAAGGTAATCTATAACAAAATACGGATTACAGTCTGCTGTATATACATACCTGCATTCGGATAAAAAAATGAATGCCTAAAGAGATAGAATAACACAAAGAATGTAATACTAGAATATACATATCGAAATACATATATGTAAACTATTAAATCAATACATGACTTAATAATCCGGTTCAAACCAGAGCCGGCTAGTATTACCAACTATCTGATTGAAAGTCCGAGTACAAAGTACATCAATCGATCGAGACCCTGCACGTATCCAATATGGCTACTACATCATTTCGCCTGAACCAGGGAAACCCTCTGTGTGGGATTCTAAAGACTCGACAGTACGCCGACAGTGAGTTACTGGATAAATCCATAACCACAAGCACGTTAGCAGCACTAGCTGTACGTAATGGCTACCTGGGTACCTGTCGAAAAGGAAGGTCGACGAGCAAACTCATCCGGATCTCTACTGAGCCTATCTGTGACAATCTACGTATAGTCCAGTCTCTTCGTCTGAGAGTATCGCATATCGGGTCTAGGGGGTGGTAAACGCCATACCCTGATAACCTGGTAATTCATGCTGATGCGGCTCAGGACCAATCCGGGAAACTACTGATCAGCCTATCAGTAAATCCCAACTGCCTGGGCCAAGGTTATGGTCCTGACCAATCAAACACAATGCGATATCGACTCCCAATACCGGGATAGACGAATCCCCAACAATCACTCACTGCCTTCATGTGGCTCGGGACTGGACCCAACCAAAACCTGTTTGCACGACTCAGTAGAGCCATGGTAGGGTAGTGATCAAAGTACAGTGGGAACTCACACGAGACAAATGACGATCTCAGGTCCAAAGACAAACCTGTACTCATGTCACCTGAGAACTTCCATCCGACGATAGGTATATTACCATTTGGAAGTTCTCGGCGAGTCCGTCCGGTGTACTCACCCCCAGTGAGCATCTATATACGATCTTAAGTCTAAAGACCAATGGTTGCAGGACCAAACCATCACCCCTTGTCGGGGTCTAGAAACATATACACTAGTCTACTCCGGAATATCGATGCCCAGTCTTGATATTTCCACGACTAGGGACCATTTAAGGATGCGCGTACCGACTACCCAGCTCCCACAAGTATGACCGCCATCACAATGTAGGTAGTCTAGAAATGATCATACGGGCTTTATCAACATGTATAAAGGATATGTAATAGCAAGTAAAACATGCACATGTTAAGACAAAGACGAACCAGATAGCATACTATCATATCGAGCAAGACTGTCCTGTACATATATATGTACAAGCATCCATATGTATACATATACAATAATGGCCTCTAGGGCATAGATATCCAACAATCTCCCACTTGCACTAAGGCCATATATTGGCGTACTGAGTATCCAACGTTTGCTCTAGGGCCAGCTGTTGGCGTACCGCATACCCAACATCTCAAAAATTCTTTCGAACTGTGCTTGGGAAAGGGCCTTGGTGAATGGATCCGCAGTGTTGTCTTGTATCCACTCTCCGGACCTCGATCTCCTGGCGATCTACAATCTCCCTGATCAGGTGATACCTCTTTAAGATGTGCCTGGATTTCTAATGGGACCGTGGTTCCTTCACTAAATCTATAGCCCTATTGTTATCGCAATACAAAGGTATTGGGTTAACAATGGACGGAACTACCTGAAGTTCACTAATGAACTTCTTTATCCAGACCGCCTCTTTTGCGGCATCGCTCGCAGCAATGTATTCAGCCCCGATCGTCGAGTCAGTGATGGTACCCTGTTTGGAGCTCTTCCAACACACTGTCCCTCCATTGAGGGTAAACACAAAACCCGAGACATACTTGCTGTCATCCTTGTCACTCTGGAAGCTCGAATCGGTAAAGGACTCGACCTTTAGGTCTCCATTACCGTAAACCAAGAACATCTCCTTAGTCCTTCTCAGGTATTTGAGAATGTTCTTTACTGCTGTCCAGTGGTCCTCACCTGGGTTCGACTGATACCTGCTCACCACGCTCAGCGCATAAGTTACATCTGGCCTTGTACATAACATCACATACATTATAGATCCTACCGCCGAAGAGTAGGGTATAGTGCTCATTCGAACCCTCTCCTCGTCAGTCTTGGGAGACATCTCCTTGGAGAGGGTGATTCCGTGCAATGCAGGTATGTTACCGTGCTAGGAATCTTCCATACTAAATCTCTTTAGTATATTCTTTTTGTACCTAGACTGCGACAGTCCGAGTAATCTCTTGGATCTATCTCTGTAGATACTGATCCCCAGAATGCATGAGGCATCACCCAGGTCCTTCATGGAGAAATTTTGTGACAAGAACATCTTGACTGATTGTAGCATAGGAATGTCATTTCCTATCAAAAGAATGTCGTCCACGTACAAGACTAGGAATATGACAATTCGGCCTACAATCTTCTTATATATACAAGGCTCATCCTCATTTTTGATGAAGTCAAATCCCTTGACTGTTTCATCAAAACAGATGTTCCAGCTCCGCGATGCCTGCTTTAATCTATAAATAGATTTAAGCAACTTGCACACCTTCCCGCTGCTCCCACTGTCTATGAAACCTTCCAGCTGATCCATATAAATGTACTCTTCTAAACTTCCGTTCAGAAAAGCCGTTTTTACATCCATCTACCAGATCTCATAGTCATGGAAGGCAGCAATGGCATGTAGGATCCGAATGGATTTGAGCATAGCCACTGGAGAAAAGGTTCGTCATAGTCCACACCTGGTCTTTGATGAAAACCTTTTGCAACAAGTCGAGCCTTATAGGTTTCCACCTGCCCATCTACACCAAATTTCCTTTTGTAGATCCATTTGCATCCAACGGGTTTTACCCCAGTTGGAGTAATATCCAAGGTCCACACTTTATTGGTGTATATGGACTCCATTTCGGATCGCATAGAATCCAGCCACTCAGAGTCCCTACTGATAATGGCCTGTTTGAAACTAGTAGGATCATCTTCTTCCAAGATGCAATCCTCTCGATCCTCTTCTACGAGAAAACCGTAGTATCTCTCGGACGGATGAGAAATCCTACCAGATCTGTGGAGTGGCTAAGGTTCGTCTGGGATTACTGAATCCAGCTGTTCCTCCAAACCATCAGTTCATTTTGTGGTTCATGGATTTCTCTCAGTTCTACCGTACTCCCACCAGTTTCTTTTGCAAGAAACTCCCTTTCCAAAAAGGTAGCATGGCGAGATACAAACGCCTTCTGTTCCTCAGTGTGGTAGAACAGATATCCCAGTGAATCCTTAGGATATCCCATAAATTTACATAGAACTGACCGTGCCTCTAGTTTGTCCGATTTCTGTGTTTTCACATAGGCCGGACAACCCCATATCTTAAATCGCTTAAGATATGGATTTCGTCCACTCCATACTTCATATGGAGTCTTAGGCATAGATTTGGATGGAACGTAGTTCAGTAAGTATGCAGCTGTTTGAAGCGCATATCCCCAAAATGAAAGAGGCAACTCAGTACTACTCATCATAGAGCGAACCATATCCAATAGGGTACGATTCCTCCGTTCCGATACACCGTTGTGCTGTGGTGTATATGGAGGAGTAAGCTGAGAGAGAATGCCATCCTCTTTTAGAAAGTCCCGGAATTCCGTACTCAAGTATTCCCATCCTCTATCAGATCGGAGGCTCTTGATACTTTTGCCAATCTGGTTCTCTACTTCGCTTCTATATTCTATGAATTTCTCAAAAGCTTCAGATTTGTGTTTCATAAGATACACATACCCGAATCTAGAGAGATCGTCAGTGAATGTGATGAAGTACGAGAACCCACCCCGTGCATGTCTAGACATTGGACCACATACATCACTGTGTATGAGTCCCAAGAGCTCTGCTGCTCTTTCTCCGTGTCCGGTGAACGGAGATTTGGTCATTTTTCCTTTGAGACAAGACTGACAAGTTTCATAAGATGAGAATTCGAACGTATTCAAATATCCATCTTTATGCAATTTACTTAGTCTTTTCTCTCCGATATGACCAAGTTTACAATGCCACAAGTAGGATTCGTTCACATTTGAACTCTTCCTCTTGCGTGTGTTTTGTATACTGAGAACCGTGTTTTGATTAAGAACATAAATACCATTACACAGTGTACCTTTTGCAACCAATACCTGATTAAGGTAAATGTTCATGACATTTCTATCAAGAACAAACTTATATCAATCTTTATCAAGTAAAGAAACTGATATGATGTTGCAAACTATGAAAGGTATATAGTAGCAGTTGTTCAAAATCATAGTGTTGCTTCTTGGCAATACTAGGTGATATTCACTGACGACGGCAACAGCATCAAGCTGTGCTCCGTTCCCTACTCTGAGGGACATATCACCAGGTCCAACTATCCTGCTTTTTCTCAGTCCCTGCAATAAATTACAAATATGAGATTCTGATCCAGTAACTAGTACCCAGGAGATAGGACTGACCGAAAAACGGTACTCAATAACAAAAACACCTGAAGAAGACGCAGTAGTTTGCTTCTTCTTTGTTGGGGTCATCAAGGAATTCATGCAATCCTCTTTCCCTAGCTCATACTCATGACATCCATCATAAGTTAGAGCCAAACCGACGTTCCCTAGCCCCGAATAAGAATTCGGATCGGTCAAGTAATACATTTTATTATCTTGATTAGGGCGTGAAATGGTTGCTACCTGGAGAGAGAAAAGAAACACTCAGCGTGCGCTCTTGCAAGATTAGATTGGTTTATTGATTTATCTAACCAGGATGGCTCCCACTGTTTCCTCGAATTCTTCTTCAATACTTAAAAGAAGAACTAGTCAGGATTAATCGCACGTCACAATACTTGCTTAACCTTTCAGCCAGACTAGTGTCGGTACTTCGAGGGAGCTTTTCCAACGCTTTCGCGAAATTCTTTAATCACATAACCACTTTTCCCTGGAGGCCTAGCCCCGCTAACACCGTTATAGACACCTACTTGGTTTATAGCATTGATTGTTAAGTGAGATAATCTCGCAGGAGTAATCCTACTCATCAGTGGGATCGGGATACAACTGTCATTGTGTGATGCACTAGATGGAATCCACTCTAGTCACCACACTCCAGAAGGTATTCTAAATCTGCAAGTTTCCTGTATGTTTGAAACTCCCGATGTGGTTTTTGCCCCAAGGACCCTAGTGACCTTGACGGTGTCAACAAATCAAAGAGTCCTAGTCAAGTTCAACCCGTCATTATCTTGATTGCATCAAACCTACCCACATAACCCTTGACGGAGTCAACAAGGTTATACGACTGTCCTAACCAATCGAATCCAGTGCTACAAACAAGTACCACTCAGCTACCGTACACTACGCCTTGACGGAGTCAACAAACGCAGCACGAATACTAAGTGTTACTTGTAGGAAATGACGGAGGGCTACGACTGGGTTTTTGGCGAAAAACCCGTTAACGCAATGAAATTGATATCGTTGAAGGAACCTACGCAGTTTTGAAAAGGAGTAGTTCAAGCTTCGCTTTTGAAAACTAGTGGTTTTGAAGAAAACCGAGTAATCTACAGTATAGACTTTTGCTCAAGAGGTCACTCCCCGTGAAGGGATCTCGGCTCTTGCCTCGTGGAATGAGGTGTAGGATATTCATAACCGAATACCACTATGCAAAGCGAAAGAATATAACTGTAGTTTTTCGAAATTTGTTCCAACATCTTTTTAGGTTTCTTTTCTTGCATTAATCAAAATTAATGTGGTCCCATCATTTAACTTATCATACCAGAAAAGAACGAAAATATGATGTACGTATATGCCATCCACATTCGCCACGGGGTCCCGTCATCACCTGTTAGGTTACTTAACTAATGACAGAGCGGGGGCAGGACTAGCGCGGGCGCAAAACATATACAACATCTACTAGTATATATATAAGTATATATAACATTCGTCCCAGGCATGATAATAAGCAATATCACAGAATCTCTGCCAACAACACAGAAAGGTGGATAATCTTGGAGCCCCGGGTTTCATTTGAGCCACAAATAAAACCCGACGTTCCCGGTCGTATGGATAGCCCGAGTAATGAAAACCTGGACCCTTACGATCGTGGCAAGTTACCCGCCAATCCCAGAAGTGAGGCAACCCCTTTCAATAAAGTGAATGGGCCACCCAGCACTTCACCGAATCCGGTAACTTGGGCGCCCCTCTGTGGGTCATCCTATACCCCCTACGAGTGCGGCGAATAGCCCGCCAATTCTAGAATGAAGCCCCTCCGTCTCAACGCCATGAGATGCAGGCTATTGCCTTCTAGAACCTGGCTATTCGTGCACTCCACCGTGGAGTAATCCTAGTACAGAAAATGAGAATAATATGTACAAATGGTGACATCGACCTCAACCCGGTCGTGCCCTAAATAAATAATATACAACCCGGCAAAGACGGTAGTCCACATGTCGGATGCTCGCCCCGCAATAACAAATGTACAAATGAATACAAACTGTACCACTAATATTGCACCACATGCTATCCACCATGACTATCCAACCACAATCATAGCACAAGCACAAAACATCAACACAGATGTCATGTTCGCAAACTCGTCTAAAAGAACATATAGCAATCAGACGAGTTGTACCGATCGAATGACATTCACAGTCGCAGATAAATGTGAATGTACTGTAAACTATTAAACAGTGTCAAATATAACGACTTCGGAAACACTCTAAATTGCTCCAAACTGAAAAATAACAGAAAATCAAATCTGGGCAAAAATAAACAACACCTGAAACCCAAACTTCAAGAGACAAGAGCACTGGCCAAAGCTCGATCCAATTCCCTTCCAGAAAACCGGTGAGGCCGGTTTTAACCTTGTTTTGGCCGGTCCAAAATAGTGGGAATCGTGTCGTTTTTGGTCAGTGTTCATCTTTCTGTGTAAAGAGCACTCTGCAATTGTTTAAAAAAAATTTTGAAGCCTCTGAAAAATCGACAGAAACTTAAAGTTTAGTTTCAATGTTATGGAGTTGTTTTGGATCCGTTGTTTTAACATTGTTTAAACTTGCTAGTATATGATTTATGGGCTGACTCTGATACCATGAAAGGTTACGCTAGTGCCCCGGCCAACTATCGTGACCAAATGCGGAACAATTTTTTTTCTAATGATTAGAACATGGCACTAGAATAACTTTTAACCCGGATCTTACCATAAACCTAACTAGCTAAATAAAGAGAGGTATCTATTATGATGAAGAAATCTCACCAAACGAACCAAGTTCTTCGGTCTTCTTTCCTCATCTTTAGCTCCAAGTGGCCACCTTGAACATGCTTTATCTTCTTTGTTGGCTCCTTTGGTTCTTCGCAATCGATCTTGCTCTCCGGTCCTCCTTCGTCGTAGATGATCTATCTGAGGGATATGATCCATGGATCTAGCTCCTCACAATATGTCAAGTGGAGCAACTAGAGAACTTGGATTGCTAAACTAAGTAATCTAGGTTGTAGCGTGATGATCTAAGTGTTTGCTATCTCTTTCTTGCCTCTTCACTTGTTTCTCAACTCTTGAGAAGGGTAGTGTAAAGGAAGACGATGAAGGTGGAGGAAACTCAAGAGGAAGGAAGAGATGAAGAAAAATGGGAGCTCAAGAAAATAATGAAGCTTGCATGAGAGAGAAAATCAACACCAAGGTTTTGTGTATGAATTCTCATGAATAAACAAGTGTATCCATGCTTCAATAGTAACCACAAATGAATAAATAATTCATTTGTGAATTATTGAAGCCATGCCACTCACCGTGCCTCCCTCTCCTTAATTTCTACCTTATTTCCATTTATCAATAAATAGAAAAGCCCATGATGAGGTGTCCACCTTCTAGAAGGTAATCTGTAACAAAATACGGATTACAGTCTGTTGTATATACATACCTACATTTGGATAAAAAGACGAATACCTAAAGAGATAAAATAACACGAAGAACGTAATACTAGAATATACATATCGAAATACATATATATAAACTATTAAATCAATACCTGATTTAATAATCCGGCTCAAACCCGAGCCGGCCAGTATTACCAACTGTCCGATCGAAAGTCCGAGTACAAAGTACATCAATCGATCGAGACTCTGCACGTATCCAATACGGCTACTACATCATTTCACCTGAACTAGGGAAACCCTCTGTGTGGGACTCTAAAGATTCGACTGTACGCCGGCAGTGAGTTATTGGATAAATCCATAACCACAAGAACGTTAGCGGCACTAGCTGTACGTAATGGCTACCCGGGTACCTGTCGAAGAGAAATGCCGACGAGAAAACTCATCCGGATCCCTACTGAGCCTATCTGTGACAATCTCCGTACAATCCGGTCTCTTCTTCTGAGAGTATCGCATACCGGGTCTAGGGGGTGGTAAACATCAGACCCTGATAACCTGGTAATTCGTGCTGATGCTGCTTAGGACCAATTCGGGAAACTACTGATCAGCCTATCAGTAAATCCCAACTGCCTTTCCCAAAGTCTTATGGTCCTGACCAATCAAACATAGTGCGATATCGACTCCCAATACCGGGATAGACGAATCCCCGACAATCGCTCACTACCTCCATGTGGCTCGGGACTGTACCCAACCAAAACTTGTTTGCACGACTCAGTAGAGCCGTGGTAGGGTAGTGATGAAAGTACAGTAGGAACTCACACAAGACAAATGATGATCTTAGGTCCAAATATTAACCTGTACTCATGTCACCTAAGAACTTCCATCTGACGATAGGTATATTACCATCTGGAAGTTCTCGGCGAGTCCGTCCGGTGTACTCACCCCCAATGAGCACCTGTATACGATCTTAGGTCTAAAGACCATGAATGTCGACCTTTGCACCGTCAACGGGTTCAAGAGGCATCAAGCATGCCAAATTTTAATTTTTTAGATGCTAAGCGAGACTACTAAGATCATTACTAGAATTTTAGGTTTTTCCTTTGTGATGTGATTAAGCTTAAGAGAAAGTTTAAGAGCATACAACCTTTGTAGTTCTTGTCCTTCTCTTCAAAAGCTCTGGGATGAAGTCCATGAGACTCTTCAAGGCTCCTCTCCAAGTTGAACGAACCTCCTTCGTAATCTTCGCACCAAAGACGATCCATCCGAAGTCCACAAGCATAAGCTCTTCACTACACTAAACACTTTTAGTGTAGGAAACACACCACACCAAATTGCTAGTTTGGTGTGGGATGATGAAGTAGGGGATAAGTAAAGCTCACTAAGATCTCACAAGATCAATGATTCACATCTCATGTGAGGGTTTAAGCTTGGAGGTGAGGTGAAGAAAATTGTAGAGAGCAAGAGAAGAAAAGAGCTCTTGAAAAATGGCTAAGGCAGGAACTATGAAGCAAGTGTAGAATGAATAAAATGAATCTTCTCTCTCCTCACTCATTCAAGCTGTAAGTCCACGTTACCTCTCCCGGTACTTACGGGCTTGCGGAAATGATGAAAAACGATTTTTCAAGAGGTGGTAACATGGACTCAAAATTCGGATCTTTGTTAAACAACTAACTAACAAACCTAACAAGAGATTTACCTACTCGGTTAGGGGGTTATACCTTTCTTGAACTCCTTCGTCTTCAACTCTTTCCGGTGTACAGATCGGCCTCACCCCGTCGTCTCTTTGCGCCGAAGATGGATCCACCTGAAAGCTTCTACCTTTGGCTTCTTCTTCGAACTTGAAGAAACTAGAACACTTGGTTTGCTAAACCTTGTGAACTAGAATGAGTAGAGAAATGATATGGATTTTCTTTTATCTCTAAGGCAATGTTTCTCAACTCATGAGAGGGTGTTGCCTTCAACTAGAGAGAGAGCAAGAGGAAGAGCAAGAGGGAGAGCTCAATCAAGAGAGAGAATTGAAATGAGAGAATGAGTAACTCTTTTGCCATCCAAGCTCTCATAATCCAAAACCATCATAACAAAAATAGCAATCAAGTATTATGTGATGGTTCAAGTCAAAATGGCTATATCATTTCATGCACTCATTTTGCAAAAACAAACAAGCAAGCAAAAGTCTTTGCCATGAAATGATAGCCATTGTCATGATGATGGTCAACTAGTCCAACCTAGTCAACCGGTCAACAAAGTCAACAAGTCAACAAAGTCAACCCCTCAACAACCATGTCACTATAATACTTAATTAATATTATTATTAATTATATTTCTTATTCTCATTAGGGTTTTGACAAAAGTCAACAGTCAACAGTCAACAACCCCAATGAGAATTCTCTGCCTCCGTCTCTTTGTCAACTGTGCATACAC
This sequence comes from Agapanthus africanus, assembly GCA_030015575.1. NCBI lineage: Eukaryota > Viridiplantae > Streptophyta > Magnoliopsida > Asparagales > Amaryllidaceae > Agapanthus > Agapanthus africanus. The sequence goes on from JASDDO010000004.1 coordinate 314,994,819, forward strand.
ACCCGCATCCGCGTTCCGAGGAACACGAATACAAACGAGATAAAACCAATCCCAAAATGTACACTAGGATCTGGCTTAAACAAAAGCCCGCTAGTGTTAACTGTCTGGACACCAAACGTTCACAAGTGCACGGATGTGACCGAACCCTGTCGCAAAACCATGCGACCTGTCGCAAAACCATGTGACCTCTACTCTTTTGCCTAAAGGCGAATAGCTTTCTGTGTAGTACTCTAAAGACTCGACAATACGCTGGCAGTGGGTTTAACCACAGACCGCAAGCGGCACTAGCTGTGCGTAACGGTCCCCAGGTAGATGCCGACAAGAAGACTGACGAGGTGAAACCCATCTGAACTCCTACGGAGCCTGAATGTGACAATCTCCGTACAGTCCGGTCTGTTCGTCTGATACATCGCATGGCGGGCCTAGGGGGCAGTAATCGTCAGTCCCCTAATAGCGGTACAAGTCGTGTCGGAGTGTAGCCCAGAATACCCAGAAATAACACTGGAAACCTACTAGTATATCTCGCTTACCTTGGCCAGGGACTACTCGTGTAATGGCTCTCCTAGACACAGCGCGATGTCAACCCCTAATACCGGGAGAGACGAATCCTGTTTAACCGTAACTGCCTTCAAGTGCTTCGGAACTGCATCCTACTACTACCTGTTTGCACGACTCCTTTGAGCCGTGGTAGGGTAGTAATTTAAGTACAGTGGGAACACACTTGAGGCGAAGTGACAGTGTCAAGTCAGCGGACTAAGCTGTATTCATGTCACCTGGGAACTGATAACTGACGATAGGTATAGTACCAACCAACAGTTCCCGACGAGTCCTGTCCAGTGTACTCGTAACCTAACTAGCACCCGCATACTATCTCAAGTACGACGTACTGACGGCTGTGGAACAGACCGTCTCCCACACTGGGATAAGAAGCGCATACGCTGGTCTACTCCGGAGTATCGATGCCCTGTCTCGATAGTCCTGTGACTAGGGACCTGCATAAGGATGTGCTTGTGGATTACCCAGCCCCCACTAGTGTGACTGCCATCACAACGCTGGTAATCAAGCAAAGATCCTAAGGGCTCCACTAATGTGTATAGGTGATATACTAAAATAAACACATGTACACATTAAAGCAGAAACAAACCATGTAGCATACTACTATATTGAGCAAGATTGTCTATACAAGGTGAATATCCCAAGCTTCCATTAAGTAATATACAAACTAGTATGATACAGTAATAGCCTCTAGGGCATATACACTAACAATCTCCCACTTGCACTAAGGCCATGTACTGGTGTATCGAAGACCTATCATCTCGATCAGCCGCTCGAACTGAGTCTGGGGTAAGGCCTCCGTGAATGGATCAGCAGCGTTATCTTCCGTAGCAACTCTCCGAACCTCGATCTCTTGGCGACCCACAATCTCCCTGATCAGGGGATACCGCCTCAAGATGTGTCTGGATCTCTGATGGGACCTGGGTTCCTTCGCCAAAGCTATAGCCCCGTTGTTGTCGTAATACAGAGGTATTGGGTGAACAATGGACGGAACCACCTAAAGCTCTTTCAAGAACTTCCTCATCCAGACGGCTTCTTTTGCGGCATCAGATGCAGCGATATATTCCGCTTCTATAGTCGAGTCAACAACGGTTTCCTGTTTGGAACTCTTCCAACACACCGCCCCTCCATTGAGAGTAAATACATAACCCGACATGGACTTGGAATCATCCTTGTCACTCTGGAAGCTGGAGTCAGCAAAGGCCTCAATCTGGAGGTCCTTTCCGCCATACACAAAGAACATCTCCTTAGTCCTTCTCAGGTACTTGAGAATGTTCTTTACCGCTATCCAGTGGTTCTCCCCAAGGTTTGACTGATACCGGCTTACCACACTCAGTGCATAAGCTACATCTGGTCTGGTACACAACATCGCATACATTATAGAGCCTATCGTAGAAGCGTAGGGTATAATAGACATGCGATCCCTTTCCAAATCAGTCTTGGGAGACATCTCTTTGGAAAGGGTGATCCCGTGACAAGTCGGTAGATTACCGCGCTTGGAATCTTCCATACTAAATCTTTTCAGTATGGAGTCGATGTACCTGGACTGTGAGAGTTCCAGTATCCTCTTGGATCTGTCACGATAGATCCGGATCCCCAGAATGTATGAGGCATCACCCAAGTCTTTCATAGAGAACCTGTGTGACAAGAACCCTTTGACAGATTGTAACATAGGAATGTCATTTCCTATTAAGAGAATGTCATCCACGTATAAAATGAGGAATACTACAGTTCTCGCTACAAATCTACTGTAGATGCATGGTTCATCTGGATTTTTGATAAAGCCAAATTCTTTGACCGTCTCATCAAAACAGATGTTCCAACTCCGCGATGCCTGCTTTAGTCCGTAGATGGACTTAAGCAACTTGCGCACCTTTCCGCTGCTTCCACTCTGAATGAAACCCTCCGGCTGGTCCATATAAACACACTCCTCTAAATTTCCATTTAGAAAAGCGGTCTTTACGTCCATCTGCCAAATCTCATAATCGTGGAAGGCATCAATGGCAAGAAGGATCCGAATGGATTTCAGCATAGCTACTGGAGAAAAGGTCTCGTCATAGTCCAAACCAGGTCTTTGACGAAAACCCTTTGCAACCAGTCTAGCTTTATAGGTATCAATCTGTTCATCTACACCAATCTTCCTTTTGAAGATCCATTTGCATCCTACGGGTTTTACCCCATCTGGAGCAACGTCCAACGTCCATACTTTGTTGGTGTACATGGACTCCATTTCGGTCCGCATTGCATCCAGGCATTTTACCGAGTCAACGCTCTGAATGGCCTGCTGGAAGCTAGTCGGCTCATCATAATCAATGATGCCTCTCTATCCCCATCTATGAGAAAACCGTAGTATCTCTCGGGCGGATGAGACTGCCTACTACTCCTGCGGAGCGGCGCAGGAATTTCATGTTCTTTTGAACCCTCTGGTTCTACTAAGCTTTCAGTAATAGCTCGTGGTTTTGGAATTTCTTTCAGTTCTATTGCGCTCCCACTTATCTGATTCTCCAAAAACTGAGTTTCCAAGAAGTGGGCATGCCGAGAAACAAAAACCTTTTGTTCCTCTTCGCAATAGAAGAAATATCCCTTTGAGTTCTTTGGATATCCCACAAAGTTGCACTGTACTGAGCGTGCCTCGAGCTTGTCCGCATGCTGCTTTTTGACAAAAGCTGGACTTCCCCATGTCTTAATGTGATTAAGATAGGGTTTCTTCCCACACCATATCTGATATGGTGTAGTAGGCACAGTCTTAGTTGGAACTCGGTTCAAAAGGTATGCAGCTGATTCTAGTGCATATCCCCAGAATGATCGCGGTAACTCAGCGTTACTCATCATGGACCGTACCATATCCAATAGGGTTCGGTTCCGTCTCTCCGATACACCGTTATGTTGCGGAGTGTATGGAGGAGTAAGCTGAGAGAGAATTCCATTCTCTTTTAAGTAATCCAGGAACTCGGCACTCAAGTATTCACCACCTCGATCAGATCTTATTGTCTTGATACTTTTGCCAGTTTGTTTTTCTACTTCATTTTTATATTCCTGGAATTTTCCAAAGGTTTCGGATTTATGTTTCATTAAGAAGACATAACCGTACCTTGAAAAGTCATCCGTAAAAGTAATGAAGTAAGAATAACCGCTTCGCGCATATGTAGACATTGGACCGCACACGTCGCTGTGTACGAGTCCCAAGAGCTCGCTCGCTCTTACTCCGTGTCCAGTGAACGGAGTCTTTGTCATCTTTCCTTTGAGACAGAATTTACAAGTGGCATACGATTGATATTCGAACGGATCCAAATATCCTTCTGTATGTAACTTCGTCAACCTTCTCTCATTGATGTGACCCAGTCTACAATGCTATAAGAAAGTCTGATTTATTTCCAGAGACTTTCTTTTGTGTGTATTCTGGACATTGAAAATCTGTGGTTGGTTTAATACGTATATACCATTGCTTAATGTACCTGACCCAATCAGAACTTGATTAAGGTGAATATTTACAACATTACTTACAAACGCAAATTCATAATCTTATTTAGAAATCAAAGATACAGAAATGATATTATAAGTTGCGTTGGGTACAAAAAAGCAATTACGTAAAACCAAAACATGTCCATCTGACATTCCCAAGTGATAGTCCCCTACGGCCTTAGCATCCATGCTAGCTCCGTTTGCAACTTTGAGGGTCATGTCACCTGCCTTAAAAAACCTACGGTTTCTCAACGCCTGTAAAGAATTACAGATATGAGATCCTGATCCGGTATCCAATACCCAGGAAGTAGAGTTTATTGATAGACAGTTTTCAATAACATACACACACACCTGAAGCTGAAGCCGCAACTTGCTTCAGATCCTGTGTTCTGGCTTTCCAAGCCCTGCAATCTTTCTTCCAGTGCCCACTCTTATGACAGTAAGAGCACTCTTCCTTCCCCACAAGCTTCCCGGCTATCTTTGTTGCTTTTGCCTTTCCCTTCATATCCACTTTACTAACACCGCCCCTTGGTTTGGCGGGGGTTTTCTTCTTCTTTCCCTTGGCTTTCGCCTTGAACCTAGAAGAGGAAGATCCTCCTACAAACAAAGTGGATGTTTTCCTATCTTTCTGTAGGGTGCCCTCTGCACTCCTCAGCATGTTGAGGAGCTCTGAAAGTTCAACTTCCTTTTCTTGCAAGTTGAAGTTCAGGATAAACTGGACGTAAGTGGAAGGAAGGGACTGGAGAATCAAGTCCGTGTAGAGCTCGTTCTCTAACGTGGTCCCAAGGTCCGCGAGCTCCTCAATGAAGCCAATCATCTTAAGCACGTGTTCCGCTACCGATGATCCGACGGCCAATCTTGCCAAAAATAGCTTCTTCGACACTTCGTATCTTGCGATACGAGATTGCTCTCCATACAGTTCTTTTTTTATGGAGAAATATGGATTCGAGGTCCATATTCTCGTGCCTCCTTTGATGTTTGTTGTCCATAGAGGAAAGCACGAGGCACTTGGCCTTCGCGCAATCGATTTCCCAGGTCTTATGGATTTCCCTATCCGCGACGCTGGTTTTGGGACCTGGGACAGGGGGAGCTCTGGTGGTAAGGAGATACCCCAACTTGTCATAAGTGATTGCCATTTTGACATTCCTGAGCCAATCTTTGTAGTATGGCCCTGTCAGTATGTTTTTATCTAGTAGTAACTTAAGTCCGGTCATGATGTTTGGTCGCTGCAATTAGGAGAGAGAGAAGAAACACTTTAGCATGATGCTCTTGCAAGTTTAGAGTGGTTTTTAAATTGTCTAAACAGGATGGCTCCCACTGTCTCTCGAATCCCTCCTCAAACCAAAAAGGAAGAATTAGTCAGGAGCAATCTCACCGTACAATACTTGCTTAACCGTTCGGCCAGGCTGGTGTTGGTGCTTTGAGGGAGGTTTTCCAACGCTTTCGCGAAGTTCCTTAATTAAATAACCTCTTTTCCCTGGGGGCGTAGCCCTGCTAACACCTTTCTAGACACCTACTTGGTTTATAGTATTGATCGTTAAGTGAGAAATTTCCTGAGGAGTAGCATATACTCACAGTAGGATCGGGATCCAAATATCATCACGTGACAAAACTGAAGGAATCCTACCAGAATCATCACACTCCAAAAGGTATGCAGTGCTAGCAAGTTTCAATTCTTTTGAAACTCCCGATGTGGATTTTTGCCCCATGCTCTTATGACCTTGACTTTGGCCAAAATATCATAAGTCACATGTCAAGTTCTACCCGTCATTCTCCAGGTTAATTTGAGCCCACTCGCACATACCCTTGACTTTGGCCAAAATGGTAGAACGACTGCCCCAAACCAACACATCTATCTATGCCGCACATGAATACCCAATAGCTACCAATCACTATGCCTTGACTTTGGCCAACATACATAGCTTGAATACTTATTGACCATTCATGTGAAACGACGGAGGGCTACGAATGGTTTTGGCGAAACCGTGAACGTAGTGAACTTGATATAATCGAAGGAACGAGATAGCTTTTAAAAGGAGTGGCTTAAGCTCCACGTTTAAAAGTTATTTTTGAAAAGAAACCGAGTGGTTTTGAAAGTGTTCCAACGATTTTACTTTGGTTTATTTTTTCTTGCATTAATTCCATTGCGTCCCATCATTTAATCCTACCATTACAGAAAACAACCAAAATATGACGTACGCTTATGCCATCCGCATTCACCACAGGGCCCCGTCATTACCCGTTAGGTTACTTAACTAACGACAGAGCGGGAGCTGGACTAGCACGGATGCAAAACATAAGCAACGCCTAAATAATATCATATATAGATATATTGCAATGATAGCCATTTCAGATCATAGATGAACACATTGGATATACTAGGAATCCGCAATTCGTACGAGCCTGTAACGAAAAGCGGATTACACGGTCGCGATGAATAGCCAAAACCCCACCCTAGACCCGTACGGGTGCGACAAACTACCCGCCAAATATCTGAAGCGGAGCAACCTCCCTCAACGACATGAGTTGGCCACTCGGCATTTCGAGATACCCGGTAGTTTGTGCACCCCACCATGGGTCTATCCTAGGAGCAAAAACAGTAAAAAGAAATTATACAATGATGGCTACAACCCCGACCCGGTTGTGCGGCCAAAAATAATATTACATCAATTTACATATTACATGAATTGAAAGATAAAAGGAAAAACTCTCATCTCACAACCCCCGGCTATTCATCCGCGACAATCCAATGAATTCATATACACATACCATCAACATTACAGATCACAGATATGTATAACCCCCACTAATAGACATATAGCGATTAGCAGACGTTCAATACATATATCACATCACAGATATGAACCCGTTAGCTTTAGTCTTTAGAAGTTCGATCAAAATACGGATTTTTAGGCCCTAAACACAAATTTTTCTTTCTGTAAAATCTGGGCAAAAAAAACATATCCCGAAAATCCGAAAACAGCCCCAGAAAAACACTGCAAGAAACCTTTTCCACGACCGAGTCAACTCGGCCGCGTAACCGCGGCGGGACTCCCGCCGCGTTTCCGCGGCGCTTTGACCGAGTCGATGGACCAAATTTCTTGTGTGGGTTTTAAAAAGCCTGAGCCGATTTTTAGTGTATGATTTATTACTTTTGGAACAGAGGAAAAAATCGGCAGAAACTAGATTTTACGGGCGTGTTTCGTGACTTTTTCTTCGATCGAACTTTTAGTTACTTTGCTAACATGTTAGATAGTGTTTAACTAGGCTCTGATACCACTGTAAGTCCACGTTACCTCTCCCGGTACTTACGGGCTTGCGGAAATGATGAAAAACGATTTTTCAAGAGGTGGTAACATGAACTCAGAATACGGATCTTTATTAAACAACTAATTAACAAACCTAACAAGAGTTTTACCTACTCGGTTAGGGGGTTATACCTTTCTTGAACTCCTTCGTCTTCAACTCTTTCCGGTGTACGGATCGGCCTCACCCCGTCGTCTCCTTGCGCCGAAGATGGATCCACCTGAAAGCTTCTACCTTTGGATTCTTCTTCGAACTTGAAGAAACTAGAATACTTGATTTGCTAAACCTTGTGAACTGGATGAGTAGAGAAGTGATATGGGTTTTCTTTTATCTCTAAGGCAATGTTTCTCAACTCATGAGAGGGTGTTGCCTTCAACTAGAGAGAGCAAGAGGAAGAGCAAGAGGGAGAGATCAAGCAAGAGAGAGAATTGAAATGAGAGAATGAGTAACTCTTTTGCCATCCAAGCTCTCATAATCCAAAACCATCATAAAAAAAATAGTAATCAAGTATTATGTGATGGTTCAAGTCAAAATGGCTATATCATTTCATGCACTCATTTTGCAAAAACAAACAAGCAAGCAAAAGTCTTTGCCATGAAATGATAGCCATTGTAATGATGATGGTCAACTAGTCCAACCTAGTCAACCGGTCAACAAAGTCAACAAGTCAACAAAGTCAACCCCTTAATAACCATGTCACTATAATACTTAATTAATGTTATTGTTAATTATATTTCTTATTCTCATTAGGTTTTTGACAAAAGTCAATAGTCAACAACCCCAATGAGAATTCTCTGCCTCTGTCTCTCTGTCAACTGTGCATACACATCCGCATCCGCGTTCCGAGGAACACGAATACAAACGAGATAAAACTAATCCCAAAATATACACTAGGATCTGGCTTAAACCAAAGCCCGCTAGTGTTAACTGTCCGGACACCAAACGTGCACAAGTGCACGGATGTGACCGAACCCTGTCGCAAAACCATGCGACCTGTCGCAAAACCATGCGACCTCTACTCTTTTTCTTAAAGGCGAATAGCTTTTTGTGTGGGACTCTAAAGACTCGACACTACGCTGGCAGTGGGTTTAACCACAGACCGTAAGCGGCACTAGCTGTGCGTAACGGTCCCCAGGTAGATGCCGACAAGAAGACTGACGAGGTGAAACCTATCTGAACTCCTACTGAGCCTGAATGTGACAATCTCCGTACAGTCCGGTCTGTTCGTCTGATACATTGCATGGAGGGCCTAGGGGGCGGTAAACGTTAGTCCCCTAATAGCAGTACAAGTCGTGTTGGAGTGTGGCCCAGAACACCCAGAAATAACACTGGAAACCTACCAGTATATCTCGCTTGCCCTGGCCAGGGACTACTCGTGTAATGACTCTCCTAGACACAGCGCGATGTCAACCCCCAATACTGGGAGAGACGAATCCTGTCTAACCGTCACTGCCTCTAAGTGCTTCGGGACTGCACCCAACTACTACCTGTTTGCACGACTCCTTTGAGCCGTAGTAGGGTAGTAATCTAAGTACAGTGGGAACACACTCGAGGCGAAGTGACAGTGTCAAGTCAGCGGACTAAGCCGTACTCATGTCACCTGGGAACTGATAATTGACGATAGGTATAGTACCAACCAACAGTTCCCGACGAGTCCTGTCCAGTGTACTCGTAACCTAACGAGCACCCGCATACTATCTCAAGTACGACGTACTGACGGATGTGGGACAGACCGTCTCCCACACTGGGATAAGAAGCGCATATGCTAGTCTACTCCGGAGTATCGATGCCCTGTATCGATAGTCCTGCGACTAGGGACCTACATAAGGATGTGCTTGTGGATTACCCAGCCCCCACTAGTGTGACTGCCATCACAACGCTGGTAATCAAGCAAAGATCCTAAGGGCTCCACTAATGTGTATAGGTGATATACTAAAATAAACACATGTACACATTAAAGTAGAAACAAACTAAGTAGCATACTACTATATTGAGCAAGATTGCCTATACAAGGTGAATATCCCAAGCTTCCATTAAGTAATATACAAACTAGTATGATACAGTAATGGCCTCTAGGGCATATACACTAACACAAGCATGAAATAAAAATGCAATTAAAATTGCAACCATGATTGAATAGTGATTCAAGAGTAATATAAAAACATATAAACCCATGCCTTGAACCATACCATAAATATCTCCACAATTTACATCTCATTTTTCTATTTTCTAAAAATAGAAAAACATGCCATGCTTCATATAATATATATATATATATATATTTATATATATCAAATATACATTAATATATATATATATATATATATATATATATATATATATAAAGCAATTAGTGAGCTAATGATATTAGTTAAGATATAATTATATCACATATAATATATATCACATTATTAAATCAACACTTGATCTAATAATCCGGTTATATCACATATAACCGACCAATATCATTAATCTGAATATCACATTATGAAACCAACACTCGATTCGATAATCCGGTGATATCACATATAACCTGACTGATAACAGATAACTGCCAGATTACAATACGGTATCACATACTCGTATTTAATCAGGCCCACACACATCACATATGTGTCCTACTTCGTTTCGCTTGAATCAGCAAACTTCTGTGTGGGACTCTAAAGACTCGTCAATACGCCAGCAGTAGGTGATAATCACATCAGTCATCTAAAAGCCGTCAGCGGTACTAGCTGGACGTAAAGGCTACCCGGGTATTGAGCAATATGAAGATCAACAAGCAAGCTCGTCCATACTCTCCATGAAGCCTATCAGTAACACTACCGTACAGTCCGGTCTCTTCTTCTGATATGTCGCATATCATGTCTACGGGTGGTAAACGTCAGCCCCTAGTAACGTGATAAGTCATGCCGATGTCTGGCCTATAGCGGTTTGAGAAACTACTGATAACTCTTATCAGTAAATCTCATCAGCAGCCCTGGCCAGGGACTTCCAGTTATAGCTAATCGAGCATAGCGCAACATCAACCCCCAATACCAGGAGAGACGAAACCCCTCCTATCGCTCATTGCCTCCATGTGACTCGGGACTGTACCCAAAATCCATCTGTTTGCACGACCCTTTTGAGCCATGGCAGGGAGGAAATCAAAGCACAGTGGGAGCCACACAAGACACTATGACGATCTCGGGTCTATAGACTAACCTGTACCAGTGTCACCGGAGGACTGCTATCTGACGATAGGTATACTACCAACTAGGAGTCCCCGGTGAGTCCGTTTGGTGGACCCATTCTCCAATGAGCACCTGTGTACAATCTTTGATGTCACACACCAATGGTTGTGGGATCAACCATCACCCTCTGAGGGACAAGAAACGTACACACTAGTCTACTCTGGAATATCGATGCCCTAGTCTCGATATTCCCATGACTAGAAACTGATTAAAAGATGTACTTTTAGACTACCCTGGCCCCACTAGTATGAACTCATCATAGTCCTGGTAGTCAAGTACATATCCTAAGGTCTTTATCAACATGCGAGAGCAAGATAATATAGAATACTAGTCAACATGTTAAGATAAAGAGTAACCGATAGCACACTATCATGTCGAGCAAGAATGTCCTCTATATATATGTCCAAGCATCCACTATAATATACGTCACATGTACAATAATGGCCTCTAGGGCATACATATTCCTAACAATCTCCCACTTGCACTAAGGCCATGTGTTGTAGTATCTTATACCCGACATCCCAAAAAGTCTCTCAAACTGTATCTGGGGGAGGGCCTTCGTGAGTGGATCCGCTACGTTGTCCTTCGTGTCAACTCTCCTGACCTTGATCTCCCGGCGATCTACTATCTCCTTGATCAGGTGATACCGCCTCAGAATATGTCTGGATTTCTGATGGGACCTGGGTTCCTTGGCCAAAGCCACCGCTCCATTATTATCACAATACACAGATATTGGATGCTCAATGGATGGAACCACACCAAGCTCAGCAATGAACTTCTTCATCCAGACAGCCTCTTTGGCAACATCGTTGGCAGCGATGTATTCATCCTTCATCGTCGAGTCTGCTAAGGTGTCTTGCTTGGAACTCTTCCAACACACCGCCCCTCCGTTGAGGGTAAAGACAAAACCTGAGACTGACTTACTGTCGTCCTTATCACTCTGGAAGCTTGAATCAGTAAAGGACTCCACCTGAAATTCACCGTTACCATACACAAAGAACATTTATTTAGTCTTTCTCATGTACTTAAGAATGTTCTTCACAGCTGTCCAATGGTTCTCCCCAGGATCTGATTGATACCTGCTCACTATGCCTAGTAAGTAAGCTATATCCGGTCTGGTACATAACATCGCATACATGATAGAGCCTACTGCCGAAGTATAAGGTATCCCTTGCATGTGAGCTCTCTCCAAATCAGTCTTGGGAGACATCTCTTTGGAGAGAGTGATTCCTGAGCAAGCAGGTAAATTACTTCGCTTGGAATCTTCCATACTAAACCTCTTTAGTATGCTGTCAATGTACCTGGATTGGGACAATCCCAAATCCGTTTAGATCTATCTCTATAGATCTTTATCCCCAAGATGTAGGAGGCATCACCAAGATCTTTCATGGAGAACATGAGTGATAAGAAGAGCTTGACCGAGTGTGGCATAGGAATATCATTCCCTATCAAGAGTATGTCATCCACGTACAATACGAGAAAGACCACCTTACTCTCTACAGCCTTCTTATATATACAAGGTTCATCTACATTTTTGATGAAGTCAAACTCTTTGATAGCTTCATCAAAACAGATGTTCTAACTCTGCGATGCTTGCTTTAATCCGTAAATGGATTTAAGAAGCTTGCATACCTTTCCGCTGCTCCCACTGTCTATGAAGCCCTCTGGTTGTGTCATGTACATGCTCTCTTCTAAATCACCATTTAGAAAAGCGGTCTTGACGTCCATCTGCCAGATTTCGTAGTCATGGTATGCAGCAATGGCAAGTGGGATCCTGATTGACTTAAGCATAGCGACAGGAGAAAAGGTTTCATCATAGTCGACGCTAGGTCGTTGACGAAAACCTTTTGCTACAAGTCTAGCTTTGAAAGTCTCAATTTTTCCATCTACACCAATCTTCTTTTTGAAGATCCACTTGCTCCCAATGGGTTTTACCCCTTTAGGATCAACTTCCAAAGTCCATACTTGGTCGGTGTACATGGATTCCATCTCGGATCTCATAGCATCCAGCCATTTCACAGAGGCTCCACTCGTGACGGCCTGCTCGAAACTAGTCGGGTCATCATCTACCATGATGCAATCCTCGCTCCCACCGTTTACGAGAAAACCGTAGTATCTCTCACGTGGATAAGAAACCCTACTAGATCTGCGGAGTGGCTGGGGTTCATTGGGTACTATTGGATCCTCTGATTCCATCAAATCGTCAGTTGTGGTTTGTACTCCTGGAACTTCTTCCAGTTCTAAAGTTCTACGTCATTGCCACTAATTTCTTTCACAAGAAATTCCTTTTCCAAAAAGGTGACATGTTGAGCAACAAACACGTTTTGTTCCTCAGTATGGTAGAAGATATATTCATAGGAATCCTTTGGATATCCCACAAACTTGCACAAAATAGACCTTGCCTCGAGCTTGTCCAGATTTTTCTTTTTAACATAGGCCGGACAACCCCATATCTTAACTCGTTTAAGAGATGGTCTCTTCCCATTCCATATCTCATATGGAATGGTAGGCATTGATTTGGTCGGAACTCTATTCAATAGGTATGCAGCTGTCTCAAGCGCATGTCCCCAAAAAGAAATAGGTAATTCAGCAATACTCATCATAGAGCGCACCATATCTAATAGGGTGCGATTTCTCCGTCCCGATACACCATTGTGCTGTGGTGTATACGGAGGAGTGGGCTGAGAGAGAATCCCATTCTCTTTTAGATAGTCTCGGAATTCACCGCTCAAGTATTCTCCTCCACGATCAGATCGTAGGATTTTAATACTTTTGCCCGTCTGGTTTTCAACTTCGCACTTACATTCCTTGAGTTTCTCAAAAGCTTCAGAATTGTGTTTCAATAAGAACACATGTCCGAACCTTGAGAGATCATCGGTGAATGTAATAAAGTACGAAAAACCAATCCTGGCATGTGTTGACATAGGACCGCATACATCACTATGTATCAGTCCCAAGAGTTCAGTAGCTCTTTCTCCGTGTCAAAAAAACGGAGTTTTGGTCATCTTTCCTTTGAGACGTGACTGGCAAGTTTCATAAGATGAAAATTCGAACGAATTCAAATATCCATCTTTATGCAACTTATCCAATTGTCGCATTGATATGACCTAGTCTACAGTGCCACAAGAAGGCTTCGTTCATTTATGAACTTTTCCTCTTGTTTGTGTTCTGTACGTTAAGGACTGTACTTTGATTAAGAACGTATATACCGTTACATCATGTACCAAATGCAATCAACACTTGATTCTGGAAAATGTTCATAACATTGTCCTCTAATGTGAGATTATATCCTTCTTTAGTTAGTAAAGAAACTGATATAATGTTGCACATCATCTTTGGTACGTAGTAACAGTCGTTCAGAATCAATGTATTACCAGTTGGTAATACAAGGTGATAATCGCCAATTGCCTTGGCTGCAAGAATTGCACCATTCCCTACTGTTTGGGATTTATCACCCTTTCCCAGTTCTTTACCTTTCTTTAGCTCATGTAACAAATTACATACGTGGGATCCTGATCCGGTATCTAATATCCAGGACGTAGAACAAATTGAGAAACAGTTCTCGGTAACGAACACACCCGAAGAAGATGCATCAACATGCTGTTTCTTCGTACGGGTGGCGGGGGAATCCTGACATGCCCCTATCCTTTGCTCAGACTTATGACATTCATAAGATAAAGCGGGACCAACGTTCCCTAGCCCTGTATAAAAGGATGATTCGGTCAATAAAACCATATTATTATCTTGATTAAGGCGTGATATTGGTTGCTGCCTGGAGAGAGAGAAAAGGAAAAGCATTAGCGTGTGCTCTTTGCAAGATTAGATTGGTATTTATCTTATCTAATTAGGATGGCTCCCACTGGTTTTATCAAATCTTCCTTCAAACCCTAAAAGGTAAGATTAGCCGGGATTAATTACACCCTACAAGTTCGCTAATCGTTCGGCCAGGCCAGTGTCGGTACTTTGAGGGAGGTTCCCCGTGTTTTCGCACGGACCTAATTAAAATAAACCTTGTTTTCCCAGAGGTATTACCCCGTTGACACCTTTCTAGACGCCTACTTGATTGGCAAATTGTAAAATGCAAAACTCTTCCAGGAATAACTCTTACTCGCAGTGGGTATCGGGATCCAACTATCATATAGAAGGTATGCAATCTCATTGCAAATTTCAACACTTGAAATTCCCGATAATGGTTTTTACCCCTAGCAACTTATGACCTTGGCTATGGTCAACAAATCATAAGTGCTAGCCAAGTTCAACCCGTCATTTCTTGATTGAATCAAACCCACCCGCGTGATCCTTGGTTAAGGTCAACAAAGACGCACGACTACCCTATCACATGCTGCAGACAAGCACTAATTAGCTATCGCATACTACGCCTTGGCTAAGGTCAACAAACGTAGCACGAATACTAAATAGTACTTATCTGAAATGACGGAGGGCTATGCACGTTTTTAAGAAAACCATGAGCGTAATGTACTTAATATCGTTGTAGAATCTAATGATTTTGAAAAGGAGTGTTTTTGAAGCTTTTTCTAGTCTCGCTAAAGAGGCCACTCCCGGTGAAGGGATCTCGGCTCTTTCCTCATTGAATGAGGTGCAGGAAATTCAGGAATACAACTATGCAAAGCAAGAACTACAAAAGCAATCAAAAACAAAACCGGGTGAGTTGTAGCATTTGCTAGTTTCGCTAAAGAGATCACTCCCGGTGAAGGGATCCCGGCTCTTTCCCCATCGAATGAAGTGCTGGATATTCATCAAGGAATACCACTATGCAAAGCAAAAACTAGAGCTACCCTTTTTGAAAATTTGATTCTACAACATCTTTTGGTTTCTTTCTTTTCATTAATCTCATTAATGAAGTCCCATTAATTAATGTTTCTTAAACATTACAGAAAAATGAAACGAAAATAGAACGTACGCTTATACCATCCGCATTCTCCACGAGGCCCCGTCATGCACCATTAGGTTACTTAACTACCGGCAGAGCGGGGGCTGGACTAGCGCGGGTGCAAAACATAAGAAACGTTTATTATATATCATATATATAATATTACTTTCGTCTCACGTAGTTATATGATCAACATCACAGAATTAAGCAGCAGAAGCAATATATGAAATATTGGATATACTAGGATGTCCGTGTTTTAAATTTAGCCAATAATGTAAAACACGGATTCCACAGTCGTGATGAATAGCTAAAACCCACATCCCTAGACCCCTACGAGAGCGACAAGTAACCCTGCCAATTCTAGAGTTAGGAGACCCGGTCTCAACTCCTTGAGATGGTCTCCCACTGGACTCTAGAACCCGGTTACTTGTGCTCCCCACCTTAGGTCTATCCTAATGCGGAAAAGTAAATAATATACAATAGTGGTGACATCATTCTCAACCCGGAAGTGCCCCAATAAAAGAATATTACATACAGATTTTACATGAATGAAAATAAAAACCCTCATCTCACATAAAAACCCCCGGGTATTCTTTCACGATGATCCAACAAATCATATCAATAGCAACACATGACATCACATATCATCAACATAAGCAAATATGCATATCACTAAATCTCGTTGACATATAGCAACGAGATTGGGATACCCCACATATTACACTTACGGTCGCAAAAAAGAAACAACAAACTACAATGATTAGAATCCGCAATATCCATAGACATCATAAACCCGGAATTTCTCATATTCCGGATTTCATGCCTAACATGTAAAGCTTGCGTTTTAGTCTCAAATTGAAAACTCTTTTCAGTTGGTTGTCGGATAATTCAACAAGATTCCCGACTAGGTGATCGCGTACAATACGCAATTGCGACGGAGTTTTGATCCGAATCAAAACTTCGTTGCAATCGATTAATTGATACTAAACGACTAGGTTTACTAACTAGTTTTCATAAAACTAATTAATCCGGATTCTAATAATTGTATCACACATCACAAATCTTGTAAAGAAACAGCGACATTAGAATTCCGCACGCATTTAGCAAACTTAAACCAATTTTTCCAACACTTGAAAAAACAGTGAGCTAATAGTTTCAAAACCGATCGTTTTAAGCCAATCAGGGAGTCGAAACGAACTCGAAACCCGTCCGAATATTTGCGGGGGTGAAGACCCACAAATTAACTCCAAGTTGGGAGCCTAGAAAGGGTACCCTACCCCCGAGGCCACCACGAGGTGGCAAGGGGGTGAGGCAGACCCGAAACTGCATCAAGTGGGGCAGTTTCGGGTCCCCACCGCCATGACCACCTTGTGGTGGTCTTGGAGAGTGGGCTCAGCCATTCGGTCCCTCCCAGAGGGTCCCCGGGGTGCGCATGCTCCACCCCGCGGCTTCTTGGTTCAAACCGTGTGTAACATCTGAGAATATGTTAGTGACTAATTATATTTTAATATGTGATTTTTTAATAAAAAGTTTACCAAATTGATTTTCAAATATTTTATCAAAATTAATAAATATTTTTCTAGAATTTTCCTAAGCTTGCACAAACATGTGCATGTAAACTAGGGTTAAAATTTGGGTTAAACCATATTTAGGCACCATGGTGGTCTAACCCCTTTTGTTAAGCTAATTAGTTTTAAATTAAGGATTTTTAGTTTAAAAATTTAAATTGGTTTTGGGGTTGACTTGTGTTGAGGAGAGAGAGGTTATGATGGTGATGCATGAAAACATTTAATGGGGGGGAGAGAGAGAGAGAGAGAGAGGTGGCTAAGGCTATGTCACCTCCTTTTCATTTCAAAACTTTTTCATATCCTTCACACTCTCCCTCTCACTCACATCCCTCACATCTCTCACTCACACACACACCATCATCATATACACAACACTTCACCCCTTAAGATAACATCACACAACACTACAACTTCACCCTCCAACAGCCACAAAACTTCTGCTGCTGCTACAACAGCAACACAAACACCATAACAAAAATATCAAAACAGAAGCAGCAGCAGCAGCAGCAGCCTGAACTGCATCAGCAGCCAGAACAACAATTTGGCAGCAGCAAACTTGGATGCACTTCAGCAGCAGCAGACCATCCCCTCTTCTTCTTCTCCTTCTACTTGTTTGTGAGGTTCCTAGAGGGTATAACTTCTAAACACCTTCTTTGTTGGCTTAGTTGTGTCGATATAGCTTCGATTAGTGTAGAATGTGAGATTTTGTGCTTGTTTTGGTGATTTGTGTGATGTTTTGTTAGGTGATGTTAGTGTTGGGTAGACTAGCCCAAGTGAGTGTTGTTAGGGCCAAGTTAACCCAGGAAAACCCCAGATTACACTAAAATACCTCCAGTTTTCAAATTGTGCATAATTTAACGTTTTTATGAACTTTTAGCCTTTCTGGAATCTGCTTTCGACCCGAGCCACTAAGGTAAAAATTGGGAAGACTGTAGCACAGTTACCATGTCAGAAACACACACACGAAGCACGAGGACCCACCTCCCACTCTTGGCCACAGATTTATTACATCTGGCCGCAAATTGCGGCCAGAGTAGGGGGTGGGGTGTTAGGGTTTTGGTTATGGGGGTGTTCTGGGTAGATTAGGGTGTGGGTACCTGCAAATTTTTGTGCTGGAACCAGAGTCAAAATCTGGAGCCTAAAACCAGTTATTGACATCTTTTTTTTTTAGCAAAATCTTAGCTTTTAAAATCTGCTTTAGAACCAGTGAGTTTAGAATGAAATTGAGTGGACTGTAGCCTACTGCGGATGCCCTGACCACACCACCAGAGCCCGACCCCACCAACCCAAACCCAGGCCGCCAAAATATTCATTCTGGCCGCAAATTGCGGCCAGACTAGGGAGATTGGTCCCAGGGTTTTAGGGTAGGTGTCTACTACATTTTGAAGGTCTCTGGTATATACAGTTTTGCAATATTCTAACCTGGGTAAAATCTTGGGCAGTATATCGTTTTCTGGTGTTTTTAGTTTGCGCGGTACGCGAGTGGGTCTTGTGATTTAGCATATCACGGCGTGTCGGGTTAAGCGTTGGGCGCGTACACACACGTTTCAGCATATCGCACACACGCGCGTTAATTCGCGACGCAAGTTTCTCGTTTTGTTCCGATATCGCGTTTTGCGAGATTTTTGATTATATTTGGATTCTTGTGTAAATTCCAGGTTCGAAGGCAGGTACGTCAGATGCCGTCAGGAAAGGGAAGCAGGTGGTCGGCTATACTTAGCACGCGACCAGGTGAGTAGATTTAACATCTACGGGGAAATTGCCCGTATGTCGTTAAGCGTCAGGGCGTAATAGGATGTTTAGATTTATGTGTTCATATAAATATACTAGAGCAGCATACCTCCTGTTATACATAGAACTGGTAGTATAGAACACTGCACTGTCACTAACGGTGCAAGTTGCACGAGCACGATTTATATGCTACACTCACACCATTAGTGATTGCCATGACACTCACATTATAGGATTGCTAGAAATCATATATCATATTGATTCCGTCTTATTGACATTGTCATGATTTGCCACATATCAGCATATGCTACCTTCATACCATGGACACTATATACTCACGGTTGTGCATACCTTCCTTGATATATCACTACCTGTGCACACGCACCCTTATATTTCGTCGTAGTGCATATATATATAAATATATCTTGATATGTTTACCCTTGTGCCCCTACACATCATATATTCACACTTGGGCACACATACATCATATATTCATACTTGGCACAGATACATCACATATTCATACGTGTGCCACATATATCATCTATTCGTACTTGGGCACATATACATCATATGTCCACATTAGTGCACATGCACATTGCTATATTCACTTTGCGTACTTACCCGTTCGCACATCCATACCCATACACATATTCATATGTTACACACATGGATGACATTGACTTGATTTAAAAACTAAGGGACCGCATGTGATATTTCAAACTGGATCTTTAAAAGAGCGGTTTTCCCTTTCTTTTACTCTTGATGTCATACGACACATTGCATGGATTTACGCATTAGATTTGATTGGTGTGATTTCTGGATTTAGGAACCGGAGTACTATTTTAAGAAAATATGCACCGTTTAAAAACCCGGTTTCCCTGATATGATATTTCAGTGCGTCCACCATGTGTTTTCTTGGTGCTAGAGCGATATATGTGAACCCGAATCGTGGAGCTGGACGAGGCCGATTGCGGGTACATGGTGGACCCGGTATGGTACCCCGGGGCGAGAACGGATCGCTGTGCAGTAGACGGTGAGCCTGGCAGAGGGATTACTACCTACCGGTGATTGGTTGTACTTGGAGGTAATCTGGAGGATACTGACCAGAGTCGAGAGATGGATACGGGACGACTCGTACTGCCGGGGCCGAGGGCCGATACCGCAGACGGAGCCCGTGGGCTGACCCGGACTAACGGATGCCCTATATATGAGGATTTACGTGTCGATGCTGGACACGAGTTTTCTTGATATTTGGGTGCCGATGTTGGGCACTCACGATTTATGAGATTACAGGATTTGAGGGCCGATGTGGATGACGGCGCCTGAGTTGTACTGGGATTTGGGTGTATTGATAGACACCAGTTATTTTCCACGTTGATATTCCGTGTAGACATTACTTCTTCCCATATTCAGCATTCAGTACTTGACATCTCATCCTGTAGCTAGCGTACCTGATAGAGTACTCATGCTTACATATCATTGCGTACCCTGCTCATCATATATATAGGGTTGTTAGAGTGCATTGCCGTGCCTGATTATCACATATCTTGCTCATCACATAGAGATATTATCATATCACACTTGTTGCATGAGATTGAGCATCCGGTTCATCATATAGATGTTTATCTGTTGGCATAGGTTAGAGTATCGCAGCACGTGCATACTCGCGATTACCCTTATATGTTATCTACTATTCATGAGTTGGCAACTAACCCCCGTTGTGCCACAGTGCTTGCAGGTTGTCCTTTGGAGTAGTTGCGGTTGGCTGTTTACCGCACCTTTTGACACAGATACCATTGCTGAGGCGTGTTAGCCCTTTTTGCGATTAGGTGGGTTTTGTACGGTATCTGTTTACTTTTCAGTTGTATATTGATGTATCTAGTACTCTCCATCTACCTTCATGTATTGACTTAGAGACAGTTGTGAGGACGACATATGTTATTCTTTACTCTGGTGTCGAGCTCGTTGTGAGCCGACTTTATTTATGCAGTTCTATATTTCTTGTCGTCTTCATTCATTTTTACTCAGTCGTACATTATCATTGTGATGTTGTTCCGCCGTTGGGCGTAATTTCTCCCGTTTGGGATGCTCTATTTATTCCACATGTCATTTTACTTACATCTTGTCTTTTACCCGCTGCCCGGGACAAATTTTTGTGAAGGAAATGTTGCCAATATATTTAAATAGCACTTGAACTTAAAAGGGATTTCTACTAAATTAATTAAAGTTTTCTAAACAATTACAACTGTTTTTACAAAAATGTTTTAACACTCTATATTTAATGAGTTTTGATTACTGGGCTTCGGCTTACTTAGTCGCGTTACGCCTGTAGACGTTATGTGGTTAAGTGCCGGTCACGGGCCGAACTTTGGGTTGTGACAAAGTTGGTATCAGAGCGTAGGTTTTACGTTCGGAGTGTAGGATGACCCTGGTTTGATGGAGTAGGTAGCTGCAGCAGAGTGGCGTGGCGTGTGTACGTTCCGCGGCATACTCACGACATGGTACTCCGCCTAAGCGACCTTAGGACTTATTGATTTAAATTCCTTCTGGATATATATTCTTGCGATTCGATTTCCGTATCATCATCGAATCCTACTTTCCTTTCAGCCATTATGCCGCCAAAGACTACGAGGGCACAGAGAGCGGCCGCGAGGGCCGAGATGTGAGTTGATTCATCCGAGATGAGGACTGATCCGGGTAGTACCCCTGTTATACCCGAGCAGACTGTTCCTCCTATGACAGATCAGATAGCCACGTTAGGGGCTGGTATGCAAGAGATGCGCCAGATGGTGGGATCCAGCATGCAGGAGATGCGTCAGATGATAGGATCGCTAGTTGAGACGCTTTGAGCGCAGCGACCAGAGGTAGCTCCACCAGTCACAGGGACCGTGATGGTATCTACAGCACAGGCAGTTGCCCCTGCAGCCACGGAGGTGATTACAGTATCGCTAGCGGAATTCATGAGGCTGAAGCCTCCGGTATTCACAGGCACCGATGTAGCCGAGGACCCACAGTCTTTCGTTGATAGGATGGCCCGGATATGCCGTTCCCTTAGATGCTCAGACACGAGATGTGTAGAGTTCGCGAGCTTTCGCCTGGAAGGACTTGCGTAGAAATGGTGCGAATCGGTCGAGAAGGGTAGAGCAGCAGGTCTTCCTCCTATGACCTGGACAGAGTTCATGACGGTGTTCCTTGCCCGCTTCCTTCCCCAGAGTGTTAGGGATGCCCGAGCACGCAGATTCGAGTCCTTACGCCAGACGCCAGAGATGACCATGGCAGAGTACGATGTGCTATTCACCGAGCTATCAATTTTTGCTCCGTACCTAGTGGCTACTGAGGAGATGCGAGTCAAGAGATTTGTCCGAGGCTTGCTTACACCTCTATTCCTTGCGATCAGTGCACAGCATTATGAGACATATGCAGCAGCTGTAGACGCAGCCCTATTAGTCGAGGAGCGCCTTGCAGAGATTTTGGCAGTTCTAGGGCCGAAGAGAGTGCGTACTGATACACCGGCACAGAGACGGCCATTCAGGCACCACGACAGACACCTTGCAGGTGTCAGAGACTCGAGACGAGGTCAGCTTTTCAGCTCTTATCCCCAGGAGGGTCAGCCAGTATCATCCGGATGTTTCTGATGCGGGAGTTCCTATCATCGTGTTCGAGAGTGTCCTGAGATACCCCAGAGGGAGGCAGCCATACCGCATGTCACACTACCACCTTCACCACCCCAGAGGGCGTTGCCCATTGTACCCACAGTTGCTCCGCGTCAGACTCAGGCACAGAGAGGCCGTGGTCGCGGAGGGTTTATTCCTAGAGGGCGAGGCGGTCGAGGCAGAGGGCAGCCAGCCACTGGTAGAGTACAGCCAGTTGCAGGTGGAGGACAGGCACGGGTTTTTGCATTGACACATTAGGACGCGCAGGCGTCCAATGCGGTGGTCTCAGGTACCTTATCAGTATGTTCTGTTGATGCACACATATTGTTCGATCCCGGATCCATACACCCGTACGTTTCCATGCATTTTGTGCCGAGTTTGGGTAGAGAGTCTGGGTTGCTTGATCAGCCGCTTGTTGTGACCACTCCCATGGGAGAGTCGTTTGTTGCTAGGCACATGTTCCGATTCTGTGTTGTCTGTATTGGCGAAAGAGATTTGCCTGTCGACTTGATCCTTCTGGAGACGTTGGACTTCGACGTTCTTTTGGGCATGGATTGGTTAGCCACGTGCTATGCGTCTGTGGACTGCCGCGAGAAGACAGTTAGATTCTGTTTTCCCGGCGAGTCGGCTTTTGTTGTGCAGGGGGACCGTGGTGACGCCCCTCACAGATTGATTTCTTCTCTTCACGCTGGACAGCTTTTGAGGAAGGGATGTCAGGGATTTCTAGCCTACGTTTGCGATACTAGAGCTACAGATGTTCCATTGGACCAGGTTCTGATTGTATGTGAGTTCCCTGACGTGTTCCCTGACGAGCTTCCTGGGCTACCGCCTGAGCGTGATGTTGTGTTCTGTATTGATTTGATGCCCGGCACAGGGCCTATTTCTATACCGCCTTATCGGATGGCCCCGGCGGAACTTAGTGAGTTGAAGAGTCAGTTGCAAGATTTGATGGACAAGGGACTTATTCGACCCAGTGTTTCTCCTTCGGGTGCTCCGGTCCTGTTTGTCAAGAAGAAGGACGGAAGCTTACGTTTGTGTATCGATTACCGGCAGCTGAACTGGGTAACCGTGCGGAACAGATATCCTTTGCCACGCATCGACGATTTGTTTGACCAGCTTCAGGGGGCAGGATATTTTTTGAGGATCGACTTACGATCAGGGTACCATCAGCTGCGAGTTCGACAGGAGGATATACCGAAGACAGCTTTCCGCACACGTTATGGCCATTATGAGTTTTTGGTGATGTCGTTCGAACTCACCAATGCGCCAGCAGCCATCATGGACTTGATGAACTGTATATTCAGGCCGTATCTCGACTTGTTCATCATCGTATTCATTGACGATATATTGGTGTATTCCCGGAGCAGAGAGGAGCACGAGCAGCACCTACGGATCACGCTGCAGACTTTGAGGGAGCACCAGCTTTATGCAAAATTCTCCAAGTGCGCGTTCTGGTTGGACATCGTGGACTTCTTGGGTCACGTGATTACACGGGATGGTATATGTGTAAACCCGAGGAAGATTGAGGCCGTTCAGAGTTGGCCCAGACCTACCCCCGTTATTGAGATACGCAGCTTTCTAGGACTGGCCAGCTACTACAGGCGATTTGTGCAGGATTTCTCCCGTATTGCCGCACCCTTGACCGGATTGACCCGAAAAGGAGTCCCTTTCATTTGGACGGAGGAGTGCGAGCGCAGTTTCCAGCAGCTACGGACTTGTTTGACTACGGCGCCAGTGTTATCATTGCCTTCAGGATCAGGCGGATTTGTAGTCTATTGTGACGCTTCACGAGTGGGGCTAGGATGCGTATTGATGCAGCATGGCAGGGTGATCACTTATGCTTCCCGGCAATTGAAGAAACATGAACAGAACTACCCCACTCACGATCTGGAGATGGCTGCAGTGGTCTTTGCACTTAAGATCTGGCGACATTACCTCTATGGCGAGTCGTGCCAGATATTCATTGATCACAAGAGCCTAAAGTATATATTTCAGCAGCGAGACCTGAATCTCCTACAGCGCCGTTGGATGGAGCTGGTGAAGGACTACGACTGCGATATCTTATATCACCCGGGCAAGGCTAACGTAGTAGCAGATGCTTTGAGCAGGAGGCCCGAGGGTAGTCTATCATGTTTAAGTGTAGTACAGAGCCAGTCATCAGCAGATTGGCAGATATTATGCGACAGCCGAGTGCAGTTCTAGTTCACGCAGATCGGGGGACAGATTGCGCATGTTCGTGCATGCCCACAGTTGCTTGACCGTATATATGAGGCACAGCGTAGGGATGGCCGTTGCTCAGAGATCATGGCACAAATTGGACAGGGCAGATTTTCCGAGTTCGTGATCGATGATCAGGGGATATTACGATTTGGGTCTAGACTGTGCGTACCAGATGCTGAGGGATTGCGGCGCGATATTCTTGAGGAGGCGCATCGATCAGTGTACAGTGTACATCTACTGGTGGGACGGAATGAAGAGGGACATCGCAGATTTCATATCGAGATCCCTGACTTGTCAGCAAGTCAAGGCCGAGCACCAGAGGCCTGCGGGAGAGCTACAGCCGTTACCCATTCCGGAGTGGAAATGGGAACAGATTTCGATGGATTTCGTTGTGGGTTTACCAAGGACTAGGCGAGGGTATGACTCCATTTGGGTGATCGTGGATCGTTTGACGAAAAAAGCTCACTTCCTGCCAGTGAAGACGACTTTTGGATTTGCTCAGTACGCCCAGATTTACATCGACGAGATTGTACGACTGCATGGGGTCCCGACGTGTATTGTATCCAACCGAGGCACCCAGTTTACCAGCCGACTATGGCAGAGGCTTCAGGAGGCTTTAGGCACTCGTTTGAGTTTCAGCACAGCATTTCATTCGCAGACCGACGGACAATCAGAATGGACCATTCTTACTCTCGAGGACATGCTCCGAGCGTGCGTTTTCGACTTTGGTGGTAGCTGGGATCATCATTTACCCTTGATAGAGTTCTCCTACAACAATAGCTTCCAGCACACTATTCAGATGGCTCATTTCGAGGCTTTGTATGGGAGGAGATGTAGATCGCCCGTTTGTTGGACAGAGCTGAGCGAGAGCAGTATTTTGGGGCCACAGATCGTACAGGAGACGACCGAGAAGATACAGCTGATTCGAGACAGGATGAGGACAGCTCAGAGCAGGCAGAAATTGTATGCTGACAGACGTCGCTGCAGATTAGAGTTCGCAGTTGGCAATCACGTTTTTCTGAGGGTCTCTCCAATGAAGGGAGTGATGAGGTTTGGACGAAAAGGGAAGCTTAGCCCCAGATTCATAGGTCCTTTCGAGATCCTCGAGCGGGTAGGCACAGTAGCATATCGTTTGGCTCTTCCACCCAGTCTTTCAGATGTTCACCCTGTCTTCCACGTGTCGATGCTAAGCAGATATCTTCATGACCCTTCCCACACGATCCAACATCAGACAATTCAGCTTGAGCCCGACCTTTCGTTCACCGTGCAGCCAGTTGAGATATTGGATCGGTAGGTGAAGAAACTTCGATCTAGGGTCATGCCGTCGGTGAAGGTTCTTTGGCGCAGCCCGAATGGTGAGGAGATCAGTTGGGAGGCCGAGGGAGAGATGCGGAAGAAATTCACTCATCTCTTTGAAGGTACTCATAGTTACATATTTTAAATTCGGGGATGAATTTTCTTAAGGGGGAAGACTGTAACATCTGAGAATATCTTAGTGACAAATTATATTTTAATATGTGATTTTTTAATAAAAAGTTTACCAAATTGATTTTCAAATATTTTATCAAAATTAATAAATATTTTTCTAGAATTTTCCTAAGCTTGCACAAACATGTGCATGTAAACTAGGGTTAAAATTTGGGTTAAACTATGTTTAGGCACCATGGTGGTCTAACCCCTTTTGTTAAGCTAATTAGTTTTAAATTAAGGATTTTTAGTTTAAAAATTTAAATTGGTTTTGGGGTTGACTTGTGTTGAGGAGAGAGAGGTTATGATGGTGATGCATGCAAACATTTAATGAGAGAGAGAGAGAGAGGTGGCTAAGGTTATGTCACCTCCTTTTCTTTTCAAAACTTTTTCATATCCTTCCCACTCTCCCTCTCACTCACATCCCTCACATCTCTCACTCACACACACACCATCATCATATACACAACACTTCACTCCTTAAGATAACATCACACAACACTACAACTTCACCCTCCAACAGCCACAAAACTTCTGCTGCTGCTACAACAGCAACACAAACACCATAAAAAAAATATCAAAACAGAAGCAGCAGCAGCAGCCTGAACTGCATCAGCAGCCAGAACAGCAATTTGGCAGCAGCAAACTTGGATGCACTTCAGCAGCAGCAGACCATCCCCTCTTCTTCTTCTCCTTCTACTTGTTTGTTAGGTTCCTGGAGGGTATAACTTCTAAACTCCTTCTTTGTTGGCTTAGTTGTGTCGATATAGCTTCGATTAGTGTAGAATGTGAGATTTTGTGCTTGTTTTGGTGATTTGTGTGAAGTTTTGTTAGGTGATGTTAGTGTTGGGTGGACTAGCCCAAGTGAGTGTTGTTAGGGCCAAGTTAACCCAGGAAAACCCCAGATTACACTAAAATACCTCCAGTTTTCAAATTGTGCATAATTTAACGTTTTTATGAATTTTTAGCCTTTCTGGAATCTGCTTTCGACCCAAGCCACTAAGGTAAAAATTGGGAAGACTATAGCACAGTTACCATGTCAGAAACACACACACGAAGCACGGGGACTGTAACATTTCAAAAAAATAAAATATTGTTTTTGGGAATTTTCATTATTTAATATTAATTTTTAATGAATATTTCAATAGTCGGTATAATTAAATACCGATAAATGGTGAAAATTCTGGAGAAAATTATGGAAATTCTAAAATAGGTTATTTTGTGGAAATATGCCATTTTACAGTTTTATGATGGATTATATGTTATTTCGGTGTTAATCGCGTTTAAAAATCGCTATTTGGATTTTTTGCTTTTTGTGCAAAGATGTGCACATAACATTTCTACACTTGTTACACTTGTTTCATGTTTTGGACTCATGATGGCTTAGGGTTGAACCATGTTGAGATGACCATGGTGGATTGAACCAATTGGTTAGGTTAGTGGGGTTACTTAAGGGTTGTTAGCTTTGTGTTAGGGTGATTAGGGTTAGGTTGACTTGTATAGGAGGGAGGGTGAGCCGTGATGGCTTGAGCAAGCAACATTAAGAGAGAGAGGTGGTTAGAGTGAGCCATGATCCATTCCATTCTATAATCCCTTGTATTCTTTCACCCCCCTCTCACTCATACCATTCCCTCTCATTTATCACATCCTTCCTCACATCACTCACACTCAAAAACCATTAAAATAACACCTTCATAAGCTGCAACAGCAGCTGAAATAAACCATCAGCCTCCCCCCAATCTTGCCTCAGCCACCCTACACAGCAACATACTACCATAGCCCCACACCTATACACCCTTATCAACACTTTTCAGCCCCCAAAACAGCATATCAGCCCCAAGATTCAGCCATATGTCATCATTTCAGCACCAAACCAGCAACAAGAAAAAGAACAGCCATAGCAGCAGCAACTCCATTTCAAAACAAACCCACACCATCCTCATACTACAACACTACACCTCACCACAAACCAACACCCTTAGCACAGCAGCTGCTGCAACACACACAGGGAAATACCATAAGAGAAATCTCAACCAGTAGCTGCAGCCACTGAAACAGCAAGAAAAGGAGCAGGCCAGCTGAAGGAACATCACCCCACCAGCAACCACACACTCCCCTTCATCTTGATCTTCTTTTCTCCTGCATTCTAAGAGTTTCTTAAGGTATAATCTCTCAACCAACTCCTATCTTGTTCAGTTTTGGGTTATTAGCTGATAGTTTACTGTTATATTGAAGATTAGTGCTAGTTTAGGAGAAATTGAGTGAGACTTGACCAAGTGTTGGTTTTGAATGTTGGTATAACCTTACTAGGTGTTGTTAAGACCAGTTTAACCAAGATTTGTTCCAGATTTCACCCAAATACCATATTTGTTATACTTAGCGTAAATTAGCGTTTTTGTCGACTTTGTGGCTTTCTGAAAACTGCTATCAACCCGGACCTCCTAAAATAAAATTGACTTGGCAGTGAGACATGCAGGTAGATAGAAACCATTACCCAAAACCCTAGCCCAAACCACCATACCCCGGCCGCAGATTTATTCCCCCTGGCCGCAATTTGCGGCCAGACCAGGGTGGAACCTCCTCGTTTTGCGTGCACAACTCTATTTCATGTAAACTTGACCCCCTGTATGTCTAGTTTTGACTGTTTCCAGTTAGGGTAAAATCTGAGTTGTTTTTCATGAGTTGGCGTATAATTTATGACTTGTTTTCAGTATGGATTTTTGGAAGTTGATGTTTAGTTCTGTCGGGTGGCGTTTGGACGTCAACGACAGTGAATATTGGCTGTGTTTGCACACACGGCTACAGGTTTTTACCTATGGGCGTAGTGTGCACCATTTTGGTTTCCGACATGGTTTTTATGAGTTTTAGCATGTGATATTCTTGTAGGTACTCACGTGGCGTCGAGGCGTTGGAGATGCGAATGGCGACATCGACACCGGCACACATAACAAGGTGAGTAGATTTATATCTACGGGAAGAAGTCGGGTGGATGGCGTATAGCACCCCCGCAGTCCGTGGTGATGTATACGGATGCGTATACACACCTACAAATATTATATGTTGTTCAGGAATTTATTGATGTTTAAATGGATATTGGTATGTTGGATTGGTAAATGGTTACGAATCCTAGGGTAGTGGGTGCACTACACATACATACTCACACATACATACATGCATACATCCTCACTTCATATGTGCATAGATGGGATTCTACATAGATATGTGTGCACATGGGTTTGGGATGTTGTGTTCACATACGGATTTGAGGATGATACCTGGGATTGATATGAGTCGGTGAGTTTGATCTGGATTATGATATCGGTGATATGATAGGATTCATAATTAAGATACATCTTGATACTTTAGAGGATTTTGGGAATGTTAATGCCATAGTAATAGTGACATATATATTATGTGATCGACATGCGATTATGTTATAAGATATGATATGATATGACAGGATACTTGTGATAGGCCGCCTTGGGCGATGTATACTCTTGTGATGATATATGATGATAATACCGATTTATACTGGACTGTCGATCAGTAGTCAGATCTTGATTTTAGTGATGATGTTAGCATTGTACCAGACATAGGTCAGTACCCAGATGATGATATTTGATAAAGAGAATACTCGATGAATGATATGACAAATGTGATATTGACCCGTACCCAGATTTGGGGAGGCCGTACGACGGATTTACGTACGAGTTATAATTGGATGTTTGATCCGCACTCTTGATTTGGGAATAACTGATTATAGAGGTATGTTATCGGATGTAGTATTATCGAGGCGGGATCACCGACTATATGTATATATTTATATGTATCGACTCAGAGGTTAGGCGGTTTCCCTTACCTACTGTTAGCTTTAGCTCAGCCTTGTAGTGGTGTAGCTATGTGACTCTTTTGACTTTAGATGCAGTTTAGCTATCTTTGGGTTTAGCATTCAGCTCCCGCATATTATTATTGTTGCTCTGCATCGCATACTTATTGTGATTCATATTTTATTGTTGATTTCATGCTGTTAGAACACCAGCACCATTACCGATGATGCGTATGTACCACGTACACTTACTTGCCGGCTCACACACATCTTCATCGGTAATTGCCATATCACTACACAGTAGTATTATTGCATCAGGATATGACCCTTGTATGTGCATACTATTATTCCATGTTTTATGATATACTGTTATACTGCATTTCATTTATATGTCACATACATCATGCTTTCTGATTATGCGCATTAAGATATGTTGTTTCTATGATATTTCTGGATTTGGGAACCGTGGGTATTTCAAAGAGATTATGTAAATGTTTTAAAACCCGGTTACCCTTGATATGATATTTTAGCATCCACCATGAGTTTTATCGGTTCTGATATGTATATACCCCATGCGAGGAGGCGTTGAGGCCGTATGAGGGTACATGGCGGGGCCCGGAGGTACCCCGGGGCAAGAAGATCGAAGGTCCATGCCGTTGAGCCTGGCAGGAGAACCATACACTCCGGTGATTTTACCCGACGCGTCGGATATCCGGGGAATACCGTCGTGGTCTTGAGATGGATGGTAGGGGACGATCTGGACTGACGGCGCCCGAGATATTGAGATTGAAATATTGAGGTACAGAGATTGTGATACAGAGATATCGAGATAATGGGATTTATGTTTTGTGCCGATGCTGGGCACAGGTTTCATGATGTTTTTACATGATTTTGACTATATCCTCATATTTACATGCATGATTACATTGATCATACTTCATTTGTATATATAACAGGGTATGAGGGCGTTGTTATATATACCCTTACACCAATATTAGTGGAATGGGACGCTAATATATGTGTATTGATATCATTTTAAAAACTTCATCATACTTTTCATGCATTTATACATCATTCATATACATATTGCCACCTGATGCACTGACACGGTCACATGGGATTACACTTGGGTTAGATATTTACCCTAGCCATAATTATAGACTGGTGGTTATATTTGAGGTTTATATATATTGATCGTATGACCTAGGATTGCGTCATACATGCGATTTTCTGTTCGTAGATCTTTTTCTACTCATGAGTTGGCAACTCACCCCCATTGTGCCCCAGTTTCTTGCAGGTGTTGCCGTACAGGTTCCATTACGGCTTTGCGGGCACTGTTCCTTTCGGGTGACTTGCTAGTAGGTGGGTTTATTGTTTTGTACCCATCATTATACATTGTATATTATATTTCAGTTGTATCTAGAATTTTCCATTAACCAAACATGTACTTATTTGAGATAGAGACCAGTGATATTTATTCTTTCGATCTTAGAGTCGCGTGTTATATTTCTATGGGTTTCTTGCTGGTTGAGTTTCTTTCTGTTGTGATCCTCGCCTTTAGGCGTTGTATATTCTGTTGCTAGCTGGTTGACTCATATTGGTTCTTCCTACTCTCTACTACTTTCTTGGTTTAGATTTCTGGGCTCGGCTTACTTAGAGTACGTACGCCTTGAGACGTTCGTAGTCTAGGTGCCGGTCATATTCCATACTTTTGGGACGTGACAGGGACCCACCTCCCACTCTTGGCCGCAGATTTATTACATCTGGCTGCAAATTGCTGCCAGAGTAGGGGGTGGGGTGTTGGGGTTTTGGTTGTGGGGGTGTTCTGGGTAGATTAGGGTGTGGGTACCTGCAACTTTTTGTGTTGGAACCAGAGTCAAAATCTGGAGCCTAAAACCTGTTATTGACATCTTTTTTTAGCAAAATCTTAGCTTTTAAAATCTGCTTTAGAACCAGTGAGTTCAGAATGAAATTGAGTGGACTGTAGCCTACTGGGGATGCCCCGACCACACCACCAGAGCCCGACCCCACCAACCCAAACCCAGGCCGCCAAAATATTCATTCTGGCCGCAAATTGCGGCCAGACTAGGGAGATAGGTCCCAGGGTTTTTAGGGTAGGTGTCTGCTACATTTTGTAGGTCTATGGTATATACAGTTTTGTAATATTCTAACCTGGGTAAAATCTGAAGCAGTATATCGTTTTCTGGTGTTTTTAGTTTGCGCGGTACGCGCAATACGCGAGTGGGTCTTGTGATTCAGCGGATCGCGGCATGTCGGGTTAAGCGTTGGACGCGTACACACATGTTTCAGCATATCGGACACACGTGCGTTAATTCGCGACGCGAGTTTCTCGTTTTGTTCCGATATCGCGTTTTGCGAGATTTTTGATTATATTTGGATTCTTGTGTAAATTCCAGGTTCGAAGGCAGGTACGTCAGATGCCGCCAGGAAAGGGAAGCAGGTGGTCGGCTATACTTAGCACGCGACCAGGTGAGTAGATTTAATATCTACGGAGAAATCGCCCGTATGTCGTTAAGCGTCAGGGCGTAATAGGATGTTTAGATTTATGTGTTCATATAAACATACTAGAGCAGCATACCTCCTGTTATACATAGAACTGGTAGTATAGAACACTGCATTGTCACTAACGGTGCAAGTTGCACGAGCACGATTTATATGCTACACTCACACCATTAGTGATTGCCATGACACTCACATTATAGGATTGCTAGAAATCATATATCATATTAATTCCGTCTTATTGACATTGTCATGATTTGCCACATATCAGCATATGCTACTTTCATACCATGGACACTATATACTCACGGTTGTGCATACCTTCGTTGATATATCACTACCTATGCACACGCACCCTTATATTTCGTCGTAGTGCATATATATATACATATATCTTGATATGTTTACCCTTGTGCCCCTACACATCATATATTCACACTTGGGCACACATACATCATATATTCATACTTGGCACAGATACATTACATATTCATACGTGTGCCACATATATCATCTATTCGTACTTGGGCACACATACATCATATGTCCACATTAGTGCACATGCACATTGCTACATTCACTTTGCGTACTTACCCGTTCGCACATCCATACCCATACACATATTCATATGTTACACACATGGATGACATTGACTTGATTTAAAAACTAAGGGACCGCATGTGATATTTCAAACTGGATCTTTAAAAGAGCGGTTTTCCCTTTCTTTTACTCTTGGTGTCATACGACACATTGCATGGATTTACACATTAGATTTGATCGGTGTGATTTCTGGATTTGGGAATCGGAGTACTATTTTAAGAAAATACGCACTGTTTAAAATCCCGGTTTCCCTGATATGATATTTCAGTGCGTCCACCGTGTGTTTTCTCGGTGCTAGAGCGATATATGTGAACCCGAATCGAGGAGCTGAACGAGGCTGATTGCAGGTACATGGTGGACCCGGTATGGTACCCCGGGGCGAGAACGGATCGCTGTGCAGTAGACGGTGAGCCTGGCAGAGGGATTACTATCTACCGGTTATTGGTTGGACCTGGCGGTTATCCGGAGGATACTGATCAGAGTCGAGAGATGGATACGGGACGACTCGTACTGCCGGGGCCGAGGGCCGATACCGCAGACGGAGCCCGTGGGCTGACCCGGACTGACGGATGCCCGATATATGAGGATTTACGTGTCGATGCTGGACACGAGTTTTCTTGATATTTAGGTGCCGATGTTGGGCACTCACGATTTATGAGATTACAGGATTTGAGGGCCGATGTGGATGATGGCGCCTGAGTTGTACTGGGATTTGGGTGTATTGATAGACACCAGTTATTTTCCACGTTGATATTCCGTGTAGACATTACTTCTTCCCATACTCATCATTCAGTACTTGACATCTCATCCTGTAGCTAGCGTACCTGATAGAGTACTCATGCTTGCATATCATTGCGTACCCTGCTCATCATATATATAGTGTTGTTAGATTGCATTGCCGTGCCTGATTATCACATATCTTGCTCATCACATAGAGATGTTATCAGATCACACTTGTTGCATGAGATTGAGCATCCAGTTCATCATATAGATGTTTATCTGTTGGCATAGGTTAGAGTATCGTAGCACGTGCATACTCGCGATTACCCTTATATGTTATCTACTATCCACGAGTTGGCAACTCACCCCCGTTGTGCCACAGTGCTTGCAGGTTGCCCTTTGGAGTAGTCGCGGCTGGCTGTTTACCGTACCTTTTGACACAGATACCATTGCTAAGGCGTGTTAGCCCTTTTGCCATTAGGTAGGTTTTGTACGGTATCTGTTTACTTTTCAGTTGTATATTGATGTATCTAGTACTCTCCATCTACCTTCATGTATTGACTTAGAGACAGTTGTGAGGACGATATATGTTATTCTGTACTCTGGTGTCGAGCTCGTTGTGAGCCGACTTTATTTATGCAGTTCTATATTTCTTGCTGTCTTCATTCATTTTTACTCAGTCGTACATTATCATTGTGATGTTGTTCCGCCGTTGGGCGTGATTTCTCCCATTTGGGATGCTCTATTTATTCCACATGTCATTTTACTTACATCTTGTCTTTTACCTGTTGCCCGGGACAATTTTTTGTAAAGGAAATGTTGCCAAAATTATTAAATAGCACTTGAACTTAAAAGGGATTTCTACTAAATTAATTAAAGTTTTCTAAACAATTACAACTGTTTTTACAAAAATGTTTTAACACTCTATATTTAATGGGTTTTGATTACTGGGTTTCGGCTTACTTAGTCGCGTTACGCCTGTAGACGTTACGTGGTTAAGTGCCGGTCATGGGCCGAACTTTGGGTCATGACACCGTGAGCCCACAGGGTATGCAGACAACTTAAAACATCAATTTCGGAACTGTTTTTATCGGCAGTTTTTGCGCGATAAAAATGGCGAATTTCTAACGTTGATATAAGTAATCCTAATGTTCTAGCTTGGCTTTGATACCATGAAAGTCGACCTTAGCACCGTCAAGGGGTTCAAGAGGCATCAAGCATGCCAAATTTTAATTTTTTAGATGCTAAGCTAGACTACCAAGATCATTACTAGAATTTTAGGTTTTTCCTTTGTGATGTGATCAAGCTTAAGAGAAAGTTTAAGAGCATACAACCTTTGTAGTTCTTGTCTTTCTCTTCAAAAGCTCCGGGATGAAGTCCACGCGACTCTTCAAGGCTCCTCTCCAAGTTGAACGAACCTCCTTCGTGATCTTCACGCCAAAGACGATCCACCCGAAGTCCACAAGCATAAGCTTTTCACTACACTAAACACTTTTAGTGTAGGAAACAAACCACACCAAATTGCTAGTTTGGTGTGGGATGATGAAGTAGGGGATAAGTAAAGATCACTAAGGTCTCACATGCTCAATGATTCACATCCCATGTGAGGGTTTTGAGCTTGGAGGTGAGGTGAAGAAAATTGTAGAGAGAAAGAGAAGAAAAGAGCTATTGAAAAATGGCTAGGCATGAACTATGAAGCAAGTGTAGAATGAATAAAATGAATCATCTCTCTCTTCACTCATTCAAGCATGGAATAAAAATACAATTAAAATTGCAACCATACTTGAATAGTGAGTCAAGAGTAATATAAAAACATATAAACCCATGTCTTGAACCATACCACAAATATCTCCACAATTTACACCTCATTTTTCTATTTTCTAAAAATAGAAAAACATGCCATGTTTCATATATATATATATATATAAAGCAATTAGTGAGCTAATAATATTAGCTAAGATATAATTATATCACATATAATATATATCACATTATTAAATCAACACTTGATCTAATAATCCGGTGATATCACATATAACCGACTAATATCATTAATTTGAATATCACATTATCAAACCAATACTTGATTCGATAATCCGGTTATATCACATATAACCTGACTGATAACAGATAACTGCCAGATTACAATACGGTATCACATATTCGTATTTAATCAAGCCCACACACATATCACATATGTGTCCTACTTCGTTTCGCTTGAACCAGTAAACTTCTGTATGGGACTCTAAAGAATCGTCAATACGCCAGCAGTAGGTGATGATCACATCAGTCACCTACAAACCGTCAGCGGTACTAGCTGGACGTAACGGCTATCCGGGTATTGAGCGATATGAAGACCAACAAGCAAGCTCGTCCATACTCTCCATGAAGCCTATCA
Source organism: Agapanthus africanus (assembly GCA_030015575.1). NCBI lineage: Eukaryota > Viridiplantae > Streptophyta > Magnoliopsida > Asparagales > Amaryllidaceae > Agapanthus > Agapanthus africanus. The sequence continues at coordinate 315,030,969 of JASDDO010000004.1, forward strand.
ATAATACTACCGTACAGTCCGGTCTCTTCGTCTGATATGTCGCTTATCATGTCTAGGGGTGGTAAACGTCAGTCCCCAGTAACGTGATAAGTCATGCCGATGTCTGGCCTATAACGGTTTGAGAAACTACTGATAACTCTTATCAGTAAATCTCATCAGCATCCCTGGCCAGGGACTTCCAGTTATAGCCAATCGAGTATAGCGCAATATCAACCCCTAATACCGGGAGAGACGAAACCCCTCCTATTGCTCATTGCCTTCATGTGACTCGGGACTGTACCCAAAATCCACCTGTTTCCACGAATTTTTTGAGCCGTGGCAGGGAGAAAATCAAAGCACAGTAGGAACCACACAAGATTCTATGATGATCTCGGGTCTACAGACTAACATGTACCAGTGTCACCGGAGGACTTCTATCTGACGATAGGTATACTACCAACTAGGAGTCTTCGGTGAGTCCGTTCGGTGTACCCATTCTCCAATGAGCACCTGTGTACAATTTTTGACGTCACACACCAATGGTTGTGGGATCAACCATCGCCCTCTAAGGGACAAGAAACGTACACACTATTCTACTCTGGAATATCGATTCCCTAGTCTCGATATTCCCACGACTAAGAACTGATTAAAGGATATACTTTTAGACTACCCTGGCTCCACTAGTATGATCTCATCATAGTCCTGGTATCAAGTACATATCCTAAGGTCTTTATCAACATGCGAGAGGAAGACAATATAGAATACCAGTCAACATGTTAAGATAAAGAGTAACCAGATAGCACACTATCATGTCGAGCAAGAAAATCATCTATATATATGTCCAAGCATCCACTATAATATACATCACATGTACAATAATGGCCTCTAGGGCATACATATTTCTAACAGACCAATGGTTGCGGGACCAAACCATCGCCCCTCGTCAGGGTCTAGAAACGTATACACTAGTCTCCTCCGGAATATTGATGCCCAGTCTCGATATTCCCACGACTAGGGACCATTTAAGGATGTGCGTACCGACTATCCAGCTCCCACAAGTATGATCGCCATCATAACGCAGGTAGTCTAGCAATGATCCTATGGGCTTTATCAACATGTATAAAGGATATGTAATAGCAATTAAAACATGCACGTGTTAAGACAAAGAGAAACCAGATAGCTTACTATTATATCGAGCAAGACTGTCCTGTACATATATATGTCCAAGCATCCATATGTATACATATACAATAATGGCCTCTAGGGCATACATATCCAGCATATACAACTACATGTTACCTATCATATATGATGCAAATGCTCAGATACTGATTTAAATAGGTTCTATAGTTTTCGTGGCATAGTAATTACCAATGACGTGTGTGTTCACATAGGTAGTGCACGTGCGGTATGAACCACTGGTAATGGTGCAAGTATCCTAAGTAATAACATCATATGTAAGAAGATGAAATGCCATGCAATGAATGCTATGAGACTACGCATATAGATGCAAGAACTACTGATAATCCTAACTATCAGGCGTCTTGCGCCATCCAGACGATCCCTCCATAGATGTGCACATCTACTCACCAGGACGCCTCAGCTGATCTGATCCAATCACAGCCTTTCCTATCCGCGCCGTGTCCAACGTCTCTGAAACCGATCTTAGAATCGCACACAAGTAAATAAGAGGATAGATATATAAATAGTTACAGACACAAACGATACAAGACAACCAACGTGCACTAACTAAACGAGCACGCACTTAGTGCACAAACGCGCTCGCGACAACGCTACAGACCACCACTAGGGGTCGCTATATGTGACAACCACCAAACCTAAAACCCGATCGTACCAATCGCGCATTCACATCACATTACATATCTTAGAATTTAGGTTGTGGATCGTCCCAACCTCAAACTTAATTAAAACCTAGTAAGCAAACAAAGGGAATTTTTGTGCAAAGCTAGGTGTTTTAGCAAACCTAGTAGCCACAAAGTTCATTTAATATCTTAATTAGGTCACACAATTATTAACTAAATTTTAATCTCACATATTTATACACTAATCATGAAATTAGTTTGCATGAACATTTAATTTAGATAATTAAAAGTAAAGATTTGCAAGTTAATAACTAGATTAGATTTTGTAAAGCTACTAGATATTAATCTATAATTAGTTAACTTAATTTATTTATAAAAACCCTAACTTTAACTCAAATCCTTCTCTTTAAAAACTCAATCTTGCAATTAGGACCACATTAATACCTAAATAAATTAGATCAAAGTAATTAATCAACAAGGTAACCATTGGGCTAAAATTTATACCTCAACAATTTAGAGATCCAACTTGCAAACTTGGCCTCCCAAATGCTTTCTTGCTTCAAGATCCAAGCTAGTTTAGGCTAAGGAATTTTGGATGAAGGTTTAATTATGAATTAGTGAGGTTTTGTGTGGATTTTTGATGGAAAAAATGAGAGTTTTTTTGTGATGAAATGAGATGGAGAAATAGGAATGGGGGGTTGCCTCAAGTTCGGCCTAAATGAGAGGTGTTTGTGTGTGGGTGAGTGAGAGAAAGAGAGGTAACCATACCCCCACACACACATCAACATCTTATCATTCTTTTCTCTTTAATTATTTTCTTTTAATTTTATTTTTAATTTAAAAATTTTCCTAGAATTGTCTAGAACAATGGAGATAATTTAAGAAAGAATGAACATGTTACAAACTTGGTATTAAGTTATCATGGTGCACTAATGTGCCATTAACCCATTCTAATTTGTAATTATCACTGATTTAGTGTTTAAGTGAAAACTTAAAATAATATTTAAAAATAATTAATTAAGGAAAATATTTAAGTAAACTAAAAATTAATAAGTGACTAATTAAATATTAAATACTAGCAATTATATAGCTAAAATAGGTATATTTAAGTCTATGTGGAAAAAAATTATAACCAAGTTTTTTCGAAAAAACACGTATTATCAATAATTAATACATAATTAACATAATCGAATTTTCAGAACGTTACAATCTTCCCCGCCTTAAAGAAATTCGGGCTCTGAATTGAAAATCTAACTACGCGTACGTTCGAAGAGATGGGGATATTTCTTCCTCATCTCGTCCTCGGTCTCCCAGGTGACCCCTTCGCTATTCGGGCCACGCCAAAGAACCTTTATGGACGGTATGACCTTATGTAAGTGCACGGCGGCGCCCCGGTCGTCAATCCGACGCCGGAATGCGGAAACGGTGATAAACTTTAATTTTGCGGACTTAGCAAACCGGCACCACCGCGCACTAAACCCCGGATCGTGCCATTAAACTAGATCTAGCAAACTATAAGAAGGGAAAGAGATATACCGATTGATCCGAGTCCTTCGGTCTTCGTCTCCACTCTGATCTCCCGCGGATGCTTCGTCCGTCATCTCCTCGTTGTCGCCTCTTCGCCGGAAGGGCACCACATCGCCTGCATCTTTTACGGGCTCCCACCTCAATACCGAGGCAACTCGGGCGCGAAGCTGGCGAGTCGACGCGTCCAAGATTTGCTGTAGGAAGTGTAGTGTAGAGGCTATGTCTCATTTGGGTTCGTTGCCATTTGAAGATGATGGAGGAAACAAGATAAGAAAAATGGTGCTTGCATTTTTCTAGCATGAAATGAGATGAACAAATTTTCCCTCTTGAAAATGATCCTCTCATCTTCTTCTCTCTCAACCATGAAAAAAAAACTCTTCAATTAGAAAATGGTGGAGGAAAGAATATGAAGCATGAAGGGAGGTGATGGTAGGAGCACAAGTGGTGACCACATCCAAAACATCATCATAACTAACTCACATCAACTACAAATCACTTCTAATCACAAAAAGCAAGTGATGAGAATGGTATCAAAAGATGCTTTCATAATTAAAACATTTGCAAGAAAATCCTCCACAAAGTGTTATTTGCAAACTTGCAAATAACCCCCTCCATCGGAAAAGTCCGGCCGGGAAAGAACAAAGCAAAACCGGCCGGAACGGAATGCAAACTGGCAACTCCAGAAAACTGGTCCCGTAATAAATTACAGGAAAACCCCGATACTGTGCATACATACCCGCATCTGTATTCCGTCCGGATACAAATGCAATGAGACAAAATCTACACTGTACTATACTAGGATCCGGCTTAAACCAAAGCCGGCTAGTAATATCCGTCCGATCCTGATCCGTACAATACCGCACGTATCTGATCGAACCCTGCCATATAACCATACGGCCACTAGTACAAACCGTCCGATCCCGATCCGTGCAATACCGCACGTATCTGATCGGACCCTGCCATATCTCCATACGGCCTCTACAGCGTTTCGCCCGAAAGCTTGAGTAACTGAAAGTGTGGTGGACTCTAAAGACTCGTCAATACTATGGCTGTGGATTTAACCACTAGCACGTCAGAGGTGTAAGCCAATACGTGACGGGCCACCAGCTATTGACTAAAAGGGACGTCGATGAGCGAACTCATCCTGACACCCTACTGAGCCTGTCAGTGACAATATCCGTACAGTCCGGTCCGTTCGTCTATGAGCATCGCATGGCGGGCCTAGAGGGTTGGTAAAAGTCAGACCCCCAAAAGCGGTACAAGTCGTGTCGGAGTGTAGCCCAGAACACCCTGAGATACTACTGGAATACCTACGAGCCTTGGCCAAGGTCTTCGTGTAATGGCTCTCCTGGACACAGCGCGACCTCACCCCCAATACCGGGAGAGACGAACCCCTGAAGATCCGCTCACTGCCTCCATGTGGCTCGGGACTGTACCCAACTAAAACCTGTTTGCACGACTCCTTTGAGCCGTGGTAGGGTAGTAATCAAAGCACAGTGGGAACTCACACGAGACAAATGACCATCCTCAGGTCGATGAACTAACCTGTACACATGTCACCAGGGAACTGCTATCTGACATCAGGTATAAGACCAACTAGCATGTTCCCGGCGAGTCCTGTCCGGTGTACTCATAACCCAATGAGCACCTGTATATATCTTAGGTGATCCAACTGACACCAATGGCTTGTGAGACCGGCCACCGCCCCTCGTCGGGGTTTCGACTGTATACACTAGTCTACTCTGGAGTATCGATGCCCTGTCTCGAAACTCCTACGACTAGGGACCTTTTAAGGATGTGCTTATAGACTACCAGCTCCCACGTATATGATCGCCCTCATACTGCCGGTAGTCAAGCAAGAATCCTAGGGGCTCTATCAACGTGCAATAGTGACCTGTCATGTCACCTAAAGCAGTACACGATGATAAAGGTAAACCAGATAGCATACTATCATCTCGAGTAAGACTGTCCTACCGGGATAGGTCCTCCCTCAATCATTGCAATCACGTGCCTGTGATCCAATAATTGACTCTGAGGGCACTATCTCCAACACCTTAGACCTCAGTTTCTTCACCTGCCGATTTAGAATGACTACCGGCTGCTCGGTGAGAGAAAGATGGCGCTCCAGCTGAATTTTCTGGTACTGAATCGCATGAGAGGGGTCGTGAAGGTACTTGCGGAGCATCGATACATGTAACACTAGGTGAACTTCTGGGATGCTGGGTGGAAGAGCCAAACGATAAGCAACTGTGCCGATGCGCTCGAGAATTTCAAAGGGACCCACAAATATGGGACCAAGCTTCCCTTTCCTCCCGAATCTCTACACGCCCTTCATCGGAGAAACCCTCAAAAAAACATGATCTCCAACGGCGTAATAAAGTCTGCGGCGGTGTTTATCAGCATAAGATTTCTGCCTACTCTGGGCTGCTCTCATCCTATTCCGAATCAACTGGATCTTTTCTGTCGTCTCCTGCACAAGCTGCAGTCCGAAAATATTGCTCTTACTAAACTCTGTCCAACAAACGGGCGAACGACATCTCCTCTCATATAACGCCTCAAAAGGTGCCATCAATATCGCTTCCTAGAAGCTGTTATTGTAAGAGAACTCTATCAAGGGAAATGACGATACTAACTGCCACCAAAATCTAAAACGCATGCTCGGAACATGTCCTCAAGAGTCTGTATGATCCGCTCTAACTGACCTTCGGTCTGCGGATAGAAAGCTGTACTAAAACTCAATTGGGTGCCCAACGCCTCCTGAAGTTTCTGCCATAGTCGGCTGTTGAATTGGGTGCCTCTGTCGGAAACAATGCAAGTCGGAACGCCGTGTAGTTGCACAATCTCATCAATATAAATCTGAGCGTACTGAGAGAATCCGAAAGTGGTTTTCACTGGCTGAAAGTGAGTTGCTTTCGTCAATCGGTCCACGATCACCCAATTAGAGTCATACCCTCGACTGGTCCTAGGTAGACCCACAATAAATCCATAGAGATCTGCTCTCATTTCCACTTTAGAATGGGCAAGGGCTGTAACTCTCCTGCTGGCCTCTGATGCTCAGCCTTGACTTGTTGATAAGTCAAGCATCCCGAAACAAAATCTGTGACGTCTCTCTTCATTCTTTCACACCAGTAGGCATCTCTCAAGTCATGATACATCTTGGTGGAACCCGGATGAACACTATATGTCGACTGATGTGCCTCCTCTAAAATCTCACGTCTCAGTCCCTCGGAATATGGCATACATAGTCGAGTCCCAAATCGTAGTACTCCCTGATCATCGATCATGAACTCTGAATCTCTGCCCTGTCGAACTTGCTCCATGATCTCTGACAAACGAACGTCATCAGACTGTGCCTCACGAATACGATCAAGTAACCGTGGATGTGCACGAACACGGGCAAGATGTCCCCCGGTCGAAGTAAACTCAAACTGTACTCGATTATCATATAAAATCTGCCAATCTGCCGTCAACTGTCTCTGAACTGCACTCAACAGGACAAGCTACCTCCGGGTCTCCGTGTAACAACCCTAAACTTTCTGTACAATTCTTTTTCAAAAATACAGAAAGGGGTACTTGAGCCTAAGCACAAGTTATAAGTTTGTTTTGCTTTAGAACATCTAGAAGGAGCTTGTAGCTCATTGGTAAAGACCTTGCACTGCTGAACCAAAGCACCAGAGTTCAAATCCCATCAGCCACATATTATTTTTATTTAAAATTCTTTTAGTCTTTTAGAAGCCCAAGAGTCTACACGTGCACTACATGTAATAGGGTAAGTTACAGAATAAATAAACGTGACCATGAGGCTAGAACAAGCGTCAAGGACATATGGCATCAAGACGCTCCCCGACTCACCCAACTCGGGCCAGCGACTCGCTCGAATCGGCCGGCGCCGCCGGGTCAACTCGGTCCGATCCCACTTTTTCTTGAACCCCTGCACCCTTTGGACTACCCACTCCCCTTGCACTGTTTAAATTCTCTGCAATTAACCAGAGAAATAAAATACCCCCTTTTAATCCTTTTTAATGCAAATTTAAATACAATTTTTATCACACCCATTCACTACCCTAAACCTTAGATTTTTTTTCTATAAATACCGCCCTCAAATCACCCCTCCTCACACCCAAATCCCTGTCCAAACTCTCAAGAAAATTCCCATGACTTTTTGTGTGCAAGTGGAGCTAGCAAAGGGCGAAGCTCCGACGACAATCCGAGAAGATTCCAACGACGAAACGACGCACCGACACCTCCTGTTGGATATATGTATGCCCTAGAGGCCATTTTATGATAGTGTATGTACCGGTATGTGTGTGTGAGTGTGTGTGTGTGTCTACATATATATATATAGGGGACATTCTTGCTCGACATGATAGTATGCTATCTGGTTGAACTTTATCTTGACATGTTCATTTGATCATGCTTTCACTCATTTGATACATGTTGATATAGCCCTTAGGATATGCTTGACTACTGAGATTATGATGCGGACCATATTAGTGGGACATGTGTAGTTTATGAGCATATTCTTGAAATGTTCCTAGTCGTGGGTGTATCGAGACGGGGCATCGATATCACCAGAGTAGACTAGCGTATACGTTACTTGTCCCATATGATGGGCGATGGATGATCCCATATCCATTGGTGTGGTGATACCAAAGACTGTATACGGGTGCCCAGTGAGACTGGGTACACTGAACGGACTCGCCGAGAACTCCTATGTGGTATTATATCTATCGTCGGATAGCAGTTCTTAGGTGACACTGATACAGGTTAGTCTGTAGACCCAAGATCGTCATAGAGTCTAGTGTTTCCTCCCACTGTACTTTGATCTCCACCCTACCATGGCTCTATTAAGTCATGCAAACAGGTGGATTTTGGGTACAGTCCCGAGGAACATGGAGGCAATAAGCGATAGGAGGGGTTTCGTCTCTCCCGGTATTGGGGGTTGTTATTACGCTATGTACGATTGGTTATAACAGGAAGTCCCTGGCCAATGTGCTGAGATTTACTGATAAGTGTTATCAGTAGTTTCTCGATCTGTTATGATCCATATACGGGCATAACTTATTGGGTTAATGGGGTTGACGATACCACCCTTAGACTTGATATGCACCACTACTGACGAAGAGACCGGACTGTACGGTAAGTGTTGCCAGTTGGCTCGACGGGAGTATTAGCAGGTTCGCTTGTGTTTCTTCTGATCGCTCAATACTTGGGAGCCGTTACGTACAGCTTGTGCAACTGACGGTTTGTGGGAATGTGATGTGATTACTGCCTACTGATAGCGTATTGACGAGTCTTAGAGTCCCACAAAGGGGTCTTCTGGCTCAGGAGAAACGATGTGGGGTGCATATGAGATATGCGCAGGAGCTCGATTAAATGCGAGTAGTTGATACCGTACTTTAATTGGGCGTTTACTATTGGACGGGTCGTATATGATATGACCAGGTTATTAAATCAAGTGTTGATTTAATATTAAGTCCATTAGCTCATTTATTAAAACCTATTTCTTTATGATGCATGCATGAGTGTATGTATATGTTGATATGGATGCACACATACAAGCATACATGTGTCATGGTTGATGAGACATTGGTGGTGGCAATGCAAGACTCATATGGTAAAATATTTATATATTTTGTTTATTTGAGAAAAGAAAAATGGCAACAAAATCATTGTTGACTATTCAACTCTTTTGAGTTGACCAAAGTCAATGGTTTCATTTGCCCATGGTTTTGTAGCCAATGGTTTTGCTTAACCTCAAGTCATAAAATATCTAGATATTTTGTAACCATAGTTTAGCATGGCATTACTCTCATTCACTTGGGATTATGTTAGCATTATTGACTTGAGTCAAGTTTTGCCATCTCCTTCTTCCTCTCTCTTTCAAGCTCTCCAGGGTTTCAAAAAGAAAGAGAAGAAATTAAAAAGAAAAGATTTTTAAGTGAGATCCAAACCCACATCACCAATCTATACTAGTCTAGCCCATTAGTGTAGGTTGTTTGCTTCACTTCTTCATTGATCAAGTGAAGCTAGGAGCTTAAGCAAAGGGACTTCGTGGTGGATCATCGTGGACTTGGAAGGATTCAAGTGAACCGGTTCAAACCACACTCGATCCAAGGAGTCAAGGAGGAGGTCTACAAAGGTTGTATTTCTCCCCACTTAGTGTTAGACACTACTTAGTATGAGATACTATATGTTGTTACTCTATTTTTCTAGTTCGATTCATGGTTGGTATTGTTTAGCACCCCCAAAATATTTTAATATAGCATGTGTGATGCAACCCTAAACCTAGGATGGTGCTAGATAATCCCTACAGTGGTATCAGAGCTAAGCTAGAAAATTAGACGATGTTAGATTAATTACGAAACCGAAACAAATCCGAATTAACGATTTCTGCAACCCTAAAAAATTGCTCTCTGTTGATTTTTAAACGGGCTCAAAAATTTTTTTAGCAACTGCAGAAGTTTACATATGATGTACTGAGAACACTGGAGAATAACGAGGCAAATCTACCACGAAAAAACCGGCCACGTACCTCTTTTTTCCGAGCTTGCCGGCCCCTGTGCTCCAGATTTGTCTCGTTTTGTTTTGGTGCTCTGGTCTGTAGATTTTGGGGTTTTAGGTGTTGTTTGTTTAGCACAAAATTTCATGTGATATTAATTTTGCTTAGGGGCTAATTCGGAATATTTCGTAGTTGTAATTTTAACATTGTTTTTGGTAACTTGGAAGACGTTAAACAGTTCGAACGAACATTACACACCGCCTCATTACCCTCGCTGGAAATTTTCCAAGTGTTGGAATTTCCTAAGTTAAATTTATTTGAATGTTCATGCAAATAACTTTATGGACCCTCTAGAGGAACAAAACCCTAACACGATTCTTTGACCATGGAACCGCGGCCAAACCTTAGGGTCTGCCATAGTCCTGTGGCGCCATAGGTGAGGCAAGGGTTGGCCCTTATACGGTTGGTCCATAGATATTGTGGCACGTTTTTGGATATTTTATCTTTGCTCAAGTGTTGAGCTCTAGGGGCAATTTGTGAGTGTTTGGTGACTCGATCGAAACGTTTAATATTGTCTCGATATTTGTGAATGTGATACAATAATTGGAATCTACACTAATTAGTTTTATGAAAATTAATTAGTTGCGTGTAAATCTAATATTTTGGTCTCGGTAGAATCGAGAATCTTATTGAATTACCCGGCTTCTTTTGAAAAGGTGTTTTCATAGTTGAGACCTAAATATAAGATTTGCATTGTTTGGCATGAAATCCAGAATATGTGATATTTCGGGTTTATGATGTCTAAAGGCAGTGTTGATTCCAATTGTTGTAGTTTTTCACTTTCTTTTCTGCGACCGTAAGTGTATTATGTAGTGTATCGCCGGTTTCGTTGCTATACATCAACGACAATTAGGGTACGCATACTTACTTACGTTGATGATATGTGATATTATGTGTTGCTTAGATATGATGTACAGGATCGTCGTGAATGAATGGCCGGGGGTTTTATGTGAGATGAGATTTTTTCTTTTCATTCATGTAAAATTAATTGTATGTAATATTCTTTTATTGGGGCACTTCCGGGTTGAGGATGATGTCACCATTGTTGTATATTATTTACTTTTCCGCATTAGGATAGACCCAAGGAGAGGAGCACAACTGACCGGGTTCTAGGGTTCAGTGGGAGGCCATCTCGAGGAGTCGAGACCGGGTCTCCTAAACTCTAGAATTGGTAGGGTCACTTGCCGCTCTGGTAGGGGTCTAGAGGTGCAGGCCTTGCTATTCATCACGACCGTGGAATCCGTATTTTCTATTGTTGGTTAAATACAAAATACGTACCTCGTAGTATATCCTGTATTTTCATATATGTGCTTCTGCTGTGGATATTATGTGATGTGATCACTTTATGTGTTGAGACGAATGGTGTATTATATATATGATATATAATAAACGTTGTTTATGTTTTGCATCCGCGCTAGTCCCGTCCCGCTATGCCGTTAGTTAAGTAACCTAACGTTACATAATGGGACATTGTGGCGAATGCGGATGGCATAAGCGTACATTCTATTTTCGTTTCTTTTCTGTAATGGCTTAAGGACATAAATTATGGGACTACATTAATAAGATTAATGTAACAAAAATAAACCTAAAAAGATGTTGTAGAATCAGATTTGAAACCTACTCGGCTTTTTGTGAAAAAGCAAGTTTTCAATTTGTGGAGCTTGAGCCACTACTTTTAAAAACCATTGGATTCTACAACGATATCAAGTTCAAAGCGTTAAAGGTTTTCTTAAAAACTATTCGCAACTCTCCGTCATTTTAGGAAGTAAAGTACTTAGTATTCGTGCTACGTATGTTGACTTTAGCCAAGGCGTAGTATACGGTAGCTAAGTGATGTCTTCCTACACAGCATATGATGTGATTAATTAGGATTGTCACATGATTATATTGACTATAGTCAAGGGTCATGTGAATGGGTCTAATTAATCATGAAATGACGGGTAGAACTTGACCAGTACTTATGATATGTTAACCGTAGCCAAGGTCATAAGTGCTAGGGGTAAAAACCGTATCGGGAGTTTCAAGAGTTAAAATTTGCAATGAGATTGCATACCTTCTATATGATAGTAGGATCCTGATCCTACTGTGAGCAATAGTTTCTCCCGGGAGAATTTTACATTTTACAATTAGCTAACTCATTAGGTGTATAGAAAGGTGTCGACGGGGCTACGCCTCTGGGAAAATGAGGTTTATTTTAATTAGGTCCGTGCGAAAGAACGGGGAACGTCCCTCAGAAGTACCGGCACTGGCCTGGCTAAATGGTTAGCGAAGTTGTAGAATGTAATTAATCTTGGCTAATATTTTCCTTGTAAGGTTTGAAGGAAAATTTGATAAAAGCAGTGGGGGATCTCGATTAGATAAGATAAATAACCAATCTGATCTTTGCAAGAGCTTTCGCTGAGTGTATTCTTTTCTCTCTCCTAATGGAAGATAACCATGACCGGACTTAAGCTACTGTTAGAGAAAAATAAGCTAAATGGGCCGAACTATAAAGATTGGTTGAGAAACATTAACATTGATCTCACATATGATAAAGTATCATATGTCCTCACTGCCTCAGCCCCGCCCAGCCCAGGCCCTGAATCTTCTGTTGCAGATCGGGAGATCCGCAAAACGTGGGATATTGACTGTGCTACTGTCAAATGCCTCGCGCTTGCATCGATGGACAAACACATCAAAAGAAGCACGAGCAAATGGATGTTCAATCAATCTTTCTCCATACAAAAGATATGTATGGGGAGCAACCTCGTATCCTTTGATACGAAGTGTCTCGAAAGCTGTTTCACATGCGGATGGCTTCTGGCACACCAGTAGGCGATCACGTTTTGAAAATGATAGCTCTTATTGAAGAGCTTGAGGGCCTCAGATGGACAATGGAGAACGGGCAGTATATTGATATTGTTCTACAGTCTCTTCCCTCTGCCTTTGCTCCATTCATGGTGAACTTCAACATGCATAGCATGGAGAAGTCACTACCCGAACTTCTCAATATGTTGAGAAATACGGAGAGAACTCTTAAAGCGAAGTCCCCCTCTCTGCTTGTTGGACAATCTTCCTCTTCCGTCCCAAAAGCCAAGGCCAAGGGAAAGAATAAGAAGATATCCACCAAACCGAGAGGTGGAATCAAAAAGGCAAAGGGGAAAAACAAATCTAATGCTGCGGAGTCGAGAAAAAGAGAATGTTTCTTTTGCAAGAAGACGGGGCACTGGAAGCGGAACTGTACTGAGTACCTTGGTCTCAAGAAAAGGAAGCATGGTGATGCTTCAGCTTCAGGTGTGTTCGTAACTGAAACTGTTTTTCTATAAACTCTGCTTCCTGGGTATTGGATACCGATTTGGGTTCTCATATCAACAATTCTATGCAGGGGTTGAGAAATAGTAGAGTTTTGAAGACCGGTGATCATACTCTCCGAGTTGGAAATGGTTCCAATGTACATGCAGTTTCAGTAGGAGAGTATCATCTGGGGTTGCCATCGGGTTGTATATTGGTTTTGAACCCATGTTATTTTGTACCAAGCATGCTTTGTAATATTGTATCTGTTTCTTTGTTAGATAATTAAGGATATCATTTTGTATTGCGGCATAATGTTATGAACATTAAACTAAATCAAGAGTTGATTAGTTCTGGTACACTTAATAACGGGATATACGTCCTTAATCAACATACAGTTTTCAACATACAACACACAAATAAAAGAAAGTTTTCAGATATAAATGAAGCTTTTCTTTGGCATTGTATACTTGGTCATATTAATGAAACAAGACTAAACAAGTTTCATAAAGATGGATATTTAAATCCTTTTGAGTATAAATCTTACGCGACTTGTCAGTCTTGTATCAAAGGGAAAATGACCAAAACTCCGTTTACTGGACACGGAGAAAGAGCTACTGAGCTTTTGGGCCTCATACATAGTGATGTATGTGGGCCAATGTCTACACATGCGAGAGGCGGTTTTTCCCACTTCATAACTTTTACTGATGATTTCTTAAGATTCGGTCATGTGTTTTTGTTAAAGTATAAGTCTGAAGCTTTCGAGAAATTCAAGGAGTACAAACTTGAAGTAGAAAAACAAACTGGAATGAGCATCAAAATACTTCGATCAGATCGAGGTGGAGAGTTTCTTAGTAAAGAGTTTTCGAACTTCCTAAAAGAGAATGGGATTCTCTCTCATCTCACTTCCCCTTACACACCACAGCACAATGGTGTGTTAGAGCGACGGAATCGTACCCTATTAGATATGGTACGATCCATAATGAGTGATACTGAGTTGCCTATCTCCTTTCGGGGGCATGCATTGGAGACTGCAGCTTTTCTGTTGAACAAAGTTCTAACCAAGACCGTGTCTACCACTCCATATGAGATATGGTATGGGAAGAGATCATCTCTTAAACGAGTTAAGATTTGGGGTTGTCCGGCTTTTGTTAAATAGGAGAATCCAGACAAACTCGAGACACGATCGGTCAAGTGTATATTTGTGGGATATCCGAAACATTCGTTTGGATATCTTTTCGACCACAAGGAGGAACAAAAGGTGTTTGTTTCTCAACATGCCACATTTTTAGAAAATGAGATTTTTCCAAATGATATTGATTGCGATGTGGTAGATCTAGAAAAGGTTCTAGAAACATAAGTTACAAATGACGACTTAGTTGAACCTGATGTTGCAACAGAACCTAATGAATCTCAGCCACTCCGTAGATCTGGTAGGACTTCTCGCCCACCGGAGAGATACTACGGTTTTCTCGTTGATGGTGACGTAGAATATTGCATCATGGATGATGATGACCCTACCAGTTTTCAGCAAGCTATCACGAGTGGTGACTCTGTGAAGTGGCTGGATGCCATGAGATCCGAAATGGAGTCTATGTACACTAATAAAGTATGGACTTTGGATGTTGTACTCTCTGGGGTAAAACCCGTAGGGTGCAAATGGATCTTTAAGAGAAAGATCGGTATAGATGGGCAGGTGGAGACCTATAAGGCAAGGCTTGTGGCGAAAGGATTTCGACAAATACCGGGACTGGACTATGATGAAACCTTTTCTTCTGTAGCCATGCTTAAATCCATTCGGATCCTACTTGCTATTGCTGCTCACTACGACTATGAAATTTGGCAGATGGATGTTAAAACCGCTTTTCTAAATGGCCATTTAGAAGAATGCGTTTATATGGATCAGCCAGAGGGCTTCATCGATAGTGGGAGCAGCGGGAAAGAATGTAGGTTGCTTAAATCCATTTATGGATTAAAGCATGCATCACGGAGTTGGAACATTTTTTTTGATGATGTTATCAAAGAGTTTGATTTCGTCAAAAATCCAGATGAACCTTGTGTTTATAAGAAGATTGTAGGAAGTACTGTCACATTCTTCGTATTGTACGTGGATGACATTCTTCTGATAGGAAACGATGTTCCTATGCTACAATCGGTCAAACTGTTCTTATCACAAAGGTTCTCTATGAAGGAACTGGGTGATGCCTCGTACATATTGGGCATGAAGATCTATAGGGATATATCTAAACGGTTATTGGGATTGTCTCAAACCAGGTACATTAACACCATCCTAAAGAGGTTTAGTATGGAAGACTCCAAGCAAGGTTCCTTACCCGCTAGTCATGGAGTCACTCTCTCGAAGGACTTTTGCCTAAAGACTGGTGAAGAGAGAGCTCGCATGAGCATTATACCTTACGCTTCAGCTGTAGGATCTATAATGTATGCGATGTTATGTACACGCCCTGATGTAGCTTATGCACTGGGTGTAGTAAGCAGGTATCAATCCAACCCAGGGGAGAATCACTGGACAGCTGTGAAGAACATTCTTAAGTACTTGCAAAGGACTAAAGAAATATTCTTGGTGTATGGTAACGGAGATCTTCAAATGGAGGTTTTTACCGATTTGAGCTTCCAGAGTGATAAGGATGACAACAAATCTATCTCAGGGTTTGTGTTTATCCTCAATGGAGGGGCGGTATGTTGGAAGAGTTCCAAACAAGATACCGTTGCAGACTCCACGATGGAAGCTGAGTATATTGCTGCAAATGATGCTGCCAAGGAATCCATCTGGACAAGGAAGTTCATCTCGGAGCTAGGAGTAGTTTCGACCATTATTGATCCAATACCTTTGTATTGTGATAATAATAGGGCTATGGCATTAGCCAAAGAGCCCATGTCCCATCAGCGATCCAGACACATTCTCAGGCGATATCATCTGATCCGGAAGATAATTGATCGTCACGAGATCTAGATTCGGAGAGTAGATACAAAAGATAACACTGTGGATCCACTCACCAAGTTCCTCCCTCTGCCGCAGCATGAGCGACTTTTTGAGATGTTAGGTATGAGATACGCCAATAATTGGCCTTAGTGCAAGTGGGAGATTGTTGGATATATGTATGCCCTAAAGGCCATTATATGATAGTGTATGTACCGGTCGGTGTGTGTGTGTGTGTGTGTGTGTGTGTGTGTGTGTGTGTGTGTGTATTCAGGGGACATTCTTGCTCGACATGATAGTATGCTATCTGGTTGAACTTTATCTTGACATGTTCATTTGATCATGCTTTCACTCATTTGGTACATGTTGATACAGCCCTTAAGATATGCTTGACTACAGAGATTATGATGCAGATCATACTAGTGGGACATGTGTAGTTTATGAGCATATCCTTGAATGTTCCTAGATGTTGGTGTATCGAGACGGGGCATCGATATCACCAAAGTAGACTAGCGTATATGTTACTTGTCCCATATGATGGGCGATGGATGATCCCATATCCATTGGTGTGGTGACACCAAAGACCGTATATGGGTGCTCAGTGAGACTGGGTACACTGAACGGACTTGCCGAGAACTCCTATGTGGTATTATATCTATCGTCGGATAGCAATTCTCAGGTGACACTGGTACAGATTAGTCTGTAGACCAGAGATCGTCATAGAGTCTTGTGTGTCCTCCTACTGTACTTTGATCACTACCCTACCATGGCTCTACCGAGTCGTGCAAACTGGTGGATTTTGGGTACAGTCCCTGCAGGGTTACCTAGGACGGCAGCAAGGTTTCGGGAGGCATCGTCCATGCCAAATTCGAAAAATTGTCGTTCTAGCTAACCCTAACCCTAGAATCGTATACTAGAAATCCGACGGAATAATATACAAACACTTTATAACTAAAAGAGAACAAAGAATACAACCTTTGTAGACCGGTCCTTCACTTCATTAGCTCCGTGTAGTCGTCCCTTCGCTGCGATCATGAACTCCGGGCACTATAGAGCTTCCACAAGAAGAATAGAACAAGCTTGCTTCGAAGTCTTCAAGGCCGAAGATGATCTACGTCGAGGAGACACTAACCCAAGTTATCTCTTCACTAATTATGGAATTAGTGAAGCAAACACCCTATTCTAAATGGCAGGTAGTAGAGGATGATGAAATAGGAATTTTGCTCACTTTAGATTTCATATTCTCACAATCATTCATCACCATTGAAAAAGCTAGAAAGCTTTTATGGAAGAAGAAGAAGAAGAACAAGTGATGAAATGAATTCCTTGTGTGAGGTTAGAAATGCAACCATGGGTTAAGCATGGCATGCTTAACCTTTGTAGAGAATAAACCATGGGCTAGGGTTAGGGTTAGGTTAATAAAATATCTTAGAAATATCTACATGGGTGGACTAAGTTAACAAGAGCATAATATCTTTGCATAATCCACTCATTTTAGATTTATCCAAAATAAAATATAAACCCTAAACTAAACCCTACCATGGTATAATCTCAAAAAACCCTAGTTACATTTGTAACCTAACATGTTACAATTATACATATCTCATATATACAATTTTGTAAGAAAAGAAAATAATACAATTAACATATATCATATATATAGCAATGTATCATCAAGTGAGAAAAAGAATCATTTAAGTGATCTTATATTAGTTAATGTAATGTAATATATCACATATATAATTATACATTAAATTATTAAATCAACCTTCGATTTAATAATCCGGATATGTTACAAATAACCGACTAATATAATATGTATCAATTCATCGAATAAACACTTGATCTGATGACCCGGCTATATCATATATACCCGGCCGATATCACATATTGCGAGAATACAATACGGTATCACATACTCGTATCAATCTCGGTCCTGCACATATCACATATGTGCTCCTACTCCATTTCTCTTGAGCCAGGAAACCTCTGTGTAGAAGTTTAAAGACTCGTCATTACGCCGGCAGTAGGTGATGATCATATCAAACACCCACAAGCCGCAAGCGGTCTGCTTGTAGGGTTACTAGGCACTCTAAAGAGGTTCTACAAGGCATCAACCATGCCGGATTAAAATTTTAGCCGTGCCGAATAACCCTAAACAAGATCTTTAACTAGAGATTAGGGGAAAAACATGCAAGTTAAACTTTTTAACACTAAGTGAATACGAAATACAACCTTTGTAGATCGGTCCTTCACTTCATATGCTCCTTGATGTAGTCCTTTCGCTGCGATCATCCAACTCCCGGACTCTCGGACGGCTCCATGAGAAGAGGCAACGGTATTGCTTGAAGTCTTCGAGGCCGAAGATGATCTACGTCGAGGGATTACTAACTTAAGCTTCTACTTCACCAACTAAGGAATTAGTGAAGCAAACACCCTAAACTAAAATGCTAGTCTAGTAGAGGATGATGAAATAGGAAATGGGTACTCTTTAGAATTTGATTTCTCACTTTGTATCTCTCTCTTTTTCAAACCCTAGAAAGAAAATCAAGGAGGAAGAAGATGAGCTCAAAATGAGAATGAAGAATAATCAAGAGAGAGAATAATCTAACCATGGTGAGTGAGTATCTAACTCATGTAGAGACATTACCATGGCTAAATATATTGGTTAGGTTAATTAATATCCAAAGCAAAACAAAAAGGGTTGAAATTGTCAAAGCACTCACAAGCTTCTACAAGCTTCATGCATTTAACAAATTTCCACTAATTTTGTATTTACTTTGAATATTAAAAAAACCATACCAATACATTTATAATGGTGTATGTCTCATACACCCATGATAGTTGTATCAACAACCATGATACAATATGTACACAAATAAATATATATCACATATACATTAACTTGTGCACAAGTGAGAAAATCAAATACTTAAGTGAACCAATGTTAGTTAATGTAAATTAGTATATCACATATACAATTATACACTAAATTATTAAATCAACACTTGACTTAATAATCCGGTTATATCATATATAACCGACTAACAAACAATGTATCGACTTATCGAATCAACCCTTGATTCGATAACTTGGTTATATCGCATATAACCGATCGACACAAATATCGCGAGAATAGAATACGGTATCACATACACGCATTATTCTCGGTCCCGCACATATCACATATGCGCTCCTATTCCGTTTTGCCTGATCCAGTAAAACCTCTATGTAGGACTCTAAAGACTCGTCAATACGCCGGCAGTAGGTGACGATCATATCAAACACCCACAAGCCGTCAGCGGTACTAGCTGGACGTAACGGCTACCCGGGTATTGAGCGATCAGAAAATCAGCAAGAAAGCCCGCTCCAACTTCTGCAAAAAGCCTGACAGTGACACTACCGTACAGTCCGGTCTCCTCGTCTGATATGTCGCATATCAAGTCTAGGGGTGGTAAACATCAGACCCCAATAACCGATAAGTCATGCCGATACGAGGCTCATAACGGGTCGAGAAACTACTGGTAACACTTACCAGTATATCTCTAAACCAGCCCTGGCCAGGGACTTCTCTGTTATGGCCAATCGAGCATAGCGCAACATCAACCTCCAATACCGGGAGAGACGAAACCCTTCCTATCGCTCATTGCCTCCATGTGACTCGGGACTGTACCCAAAAACCACCGTTTTGCACGCCCTCTTAGACGTGGTAAGGTGGAAATCAAAGCACAGTGGGAATCATACAAGACTCTATGATGATCTCGGGTCTACAGACTAACCTGTACCAGTGTCACCAGAGAACTGCCATCTGACGTAAGGTATAATACCATCTGGGAGTTCTCGGTGAGTCCGTCCAGTGTACCCAGTCTCCACAGAGCACCCGTATACCATCTCTGATGTCAAACACCAATGGATATGGGATCATCGATCGCCCATCTGTATGGGTCGAGAAGACATACACTAGTCTACTCTGGCATATCGATGCCCCGTCTCGATACACCCACGACTAGGGACCTTGAAGGATGTACTTATGTACTACCATGTCCCCACTAGCATGATCCGCATCATAGTCCAGGTAGTCAAGTACACATCTTAAGGGCTTTACCAACATGTAACTGAGAGACAATCAGTGTACACGTTAAGGTAAAGAGTAACCAGATAGCTTACTATCATATCGAGCAAGAAAGTCCTCCCTATATATGTCCAAGCATCCACTACAATATACATCCTATGTATAGTAATGGCCTCTAGGGCATACATATAACTAACACTGCTAAACGTAACGGTCGCCCGGGTATTGAGCGATCAGAAGATCAACAAGCAAGCCTGTTTACACTCCTGCGAATCCAATCAGTAACACTACCGTACAGTCCGTTCTCCTCGTCTGATATATCGCATATCTCGTCTAGGGGTGGTGAACGTTAGACCCCAGTAACTCGATAAGTCATGCCGATGTGAGACTCATAACGGGTCGAGAAACTACTGCTAACACTTACTAGTATATCTCTGAATCAGCCCTGGCCAGGGACTTTCTGTTATAGCCAATCGAGCACAGCGCAACATCAACTCCCTATACCGGGAGAGACGAAACCCCTCCTATCGCTCATTGCCTCCATGTGATTCAGGACTGTACCCAAAAGACACCGTTTTGCACGTTCTCTTGAACGTGGTAAGGTGGAAATCAAAGCACAGTGGGAATCACACAAGTCTCTATGACGATCTCGGGTCTACAGACTAACCTGTACCAGTGTCACCAGAGAACTGCCATCTGACGTGAGGTATAATACCATATGGGGGTTCTCGGCGAGTCCGTTCAGTGTACCCAGTCTCCACTGAGCACCCGTATACTGTCTCTGATGTCAAACACCAATGGATATGGGATCATCCATCGCTCATCTACATGGGTCGAGAAGCTATATGCTAGTCTACTCCGGTTATCGATGCCCTGTCTCGATACACCCTCGACTAGGAACATTTGAAAGATGTACTTAACGACTACCCTATCCCCACTAATATGATCCGCATCATAGTCCTGGTAGTCAAGTACTCATCTTAAGGGCTTTATCAACATATAACATAGAGACAATAAGTGTATATGTTAAGATAAAGTGCAACCAGATAGCATACTATCATGTTGAGAAAGAAAGTCCTCCATATATATGTCCAAGCATCCATTACAATATACATCGCATGTACAGTAATGGCCTCTAGGGCATACATATAACTAACAATCTCCCACTTGCACTAGGGCCATCTGTTATAGTATCCCATACCCAACAATCGGCAGTGGTTGAAGTATCACATACTCAACTATCCCATAAAAGTCTCTCCTGGGAACAGGCCTTTGTGAGTGGATCTGCTGTGTTGTCCTCTGTATCTACTCTCCTATCCTCGATCTCCCTGGAGATCAACCATCTCCATGATCAGCTGATACTGCCTAAGAATATGTCTGGATCACTGATGGGATGGGGGTTCCTAGGCATAAGCCACAACTCCATTGTCATACAATGGTAGGAACGAAGTTCATCTCATGAACTAGTGTACATCCAGACTACCTCTTTGGTAGCATCCTTGGTAGCAATGTATCCAGCCTTTATCATCTAGTTTTTCACGGTATCTAGCTTGGAACTCTTCCAACATACCGTTCCTGCACTGAGGGTAAAGACAATACCTGTGACTAATATTCAGTCGACCTTATCACCCTGGAAGCTATCCAGTGATTCTCCCCAGGATCGATTGATACCATCTCACTACACCTAGTGAGAATCCTAACATCCACTTAGATCTATCTCATAGATCCAAAACCCAGGATTTAGGAGGTATCACCTTGATCCTGTATGGAGAATCCTTGTGATAAGAGGAGATTGACCGAGTGTAGCATAGGAAACTCCTTTCCTATCAAGAGTATGTCATCCACGTACAATATGAGGATCACCATCATACTCCCTACTACCTTTTTGTATATACAAGGTTCATCTACCATTTTGATGAAGTCAAACGCTTTGAATACCACATCAAAACAGATGTTCCAACTCCGCGATGCCTGCTTTAACCTATAAAGCAACTTGCACACGTTTCCGCTGCTCCCACTATCTATGAAGCCCTCTGGCTTTGTACTTATAGACGCTGTCTTCTAAATCACTATTTAGAAAAGCAGTCATGACACCCAACCGCCAGATATCATTGTCATGGTATGTAGCAATGGCAAGCAGAATCCGGATGGACTTAAGCATAGGCACTAGAAAGGGTTTCATCATTATCCACACCTGGTCGACGATGACAATCTTTTGCAATAAGTCTAGCTTTGAAAGTCTCAACTTTTCCATGTACACCAAGTAATCTTCTCAAGATATACTTGCTCCTGATGGGGATTTAACCCTTCAGATAAAGCAACCAAAGTCCATACTTTGTGTAAGTGCACGGCAGCGCCCCGGCCGTCTTTTCGAGGTCAAAATGCGGAATATAAAAACTTTTCTATAAACAAGAACCGGCACTACCGCGGACTTTAAAACCCGGATCGGGCTATTAACCTACCACTAGCTAACTAGAGAAGGGGTAGAGAGATATACCGAGCGATCCGTGTCCTTCGGTCTTCTCGTCGTCATCCCGATCTCCCCACGGAATCTCCGGTCTTCATCTCCTCGTTGGAAGGGCACCACATCGCCGGGTTCTTTTACGGGCTCCCACCTCTAGACCGAGGCAACTCGGGAATGAAGTTGGCGAGTCGACGTGTCCAAGAATGCTGTAGGCTAAGTGTAGAGTGGTATGTCTCTAGGGGTTGTTGAAGTTGCCCTTTTAGATATCAAGGTGGAGGAATGAACTTGGGAGATGAGGTAAGTGTTTTGTGTAAGCAAATGAGATGAAATCCCACACTCCAAATTTTTGGACAGCCCCCTCTTCTATGAATGGCCGGCCCTCTCTTGAGCAATCAGAGAATGGATAGAATGAGAATGAATGAGTGAGCCAAAAATAATGCATGAAAGAGAAAAAGGTTATCATGATGAATAATGATCACAAACAAAGTCCAATCCTCATCAACCATCTCATCAAGCAAAACATGATGAGCAAAAAGGTAATCATGAACCAAGAAGTCAAATGATGGCTGAACCATCATGAAGATATCATCACAAAAAGTCTTCTCCTTTATAAAATGCACAATTGCAAATAACCCCCTCCACCAAATTTCAGCCAAAGAAGGAACAAAAGAAAAATGGCCGAAACGGAATGCAAACTCGCAACTTCAGAAAACTGATCCCGTAATAAATTACAGGAAAACCCCGCGACTGTATATACATACCCGCATTTGTATTCCGACCGAATACAAATGCAATGAGACAAAATCTACAATGTACAATACTAGGATCCGGCTTAAACCAAAACCCGCTAGTATTATCCGTCCGATCATGATCCGTGCAATACCGCACGTATATGATCGAACCCTGCCATATCTCCATACGGCCTCTATAGCGTTTCGCCCGAAACTTGAGAAACGGTATGTGGGGGACTCTAAAGACTCGTCAATACTTTGGCTGTATATTTAACCACTAGCACGTCAGAGGTATTAGCCATATGTAACGGGCTACCAGGTATTGACCAAAAGGGACGTCGATGAGTGAACTCATCCTGACACCCTACTGAGCCTGTCAGTGACAATATCTGTACAGTCCGGTCCATTCGTTTATGAGCATCGCATGGCGGGCCTGGGGGGTTGGTAAAAGTCAGACCCCCAAAAGCGGTACAAGTCGTGTCGGAGTGTAGCCCAGAACACCCTGAGAAACTACTGGAATATCTACGAGTAAATCTCCTACCTTGGCCAAGGACTTCGTGTAATGGTTCTCCTAGACACAGCGCGACCTCACTCCCAATACCGGGAGAGACGAACCCCTGAAGATCCGCTCACTGCCTCCATATGGCTCGGGACTGTACCCAACTAAAACCTGTTTACATGACTCCTTTGAGCCGTGGTAGGGTAGTAATCAAAGTACAGTGGGAACTCACACGAGAAAAATGACGATCTCAGGTCGATGAACTAACCTGTACATATGTCACCAGGGAACTGCTATCTGACGTCTGGTATAAGACCAACTAGCATGTTCCCGGCGAGTCCTGTCCGGTGTACTCATAACCCAATGAGCACCTGTATACATCTTAGGTGAACCAACTGACACCAGTGGCTTGTGAGACCGGCCACCGCCCTTCGTCGGGGTCTCGACTGTATACACTAGTCTACTCTGGAGTATCGATGCCCTGTCTCGAAAACTTCCCACGACTAGGGACCTTTTAAGGATATGCTTATAGACCTAGCTCCCACGTATATGATCGCTATCATACTGCTGGTCGTCAAGCAAGAATCCTAAGGGCTCTATCAACGTGCAATAGTGACCTGTAAGGTCACCTAAAGCAGTACACGATGATAAAGATAAACCAGATAGCATACTATCATCTTGAGTAAGACTGTCCTACCGGTATAGGTCCTCACTCAATCATTGCAATCATGTGCCTGTGATCCAATAATTGACTCTAAGGGCAATATCTCCAACACTTTGATGGTGTACATAGATTCCATCTCAGATCGCTTAGCATCCAGCCATTCTCACAGAGTCCCCACTCCTGATGGCCTGCTCGAAACTAGTTGGTTCATCATCTCATGATGCAATCCTCGCTCCCACTTTTATTGAGAAAACTGAAGTATCTCTCAGGCGGATGAAGAACCTTACTAGATCGGCGGAGAGGCTAAGGTTCATTGGAAGCTATTGAATCTTCCGGTTCTATCAAATCATCAGCTGCAGTTTGTATAGCTGGAACTCCTTCCAGTTCAACCTCATGACCACCAATTTCTTCACAAGAAATACCTTGTTTAACAAGGTGGCATGCTGAGAAACAAAACACCTTTTGTTCCTCGGTGTGGTAGAAGATATTCCCTTGCGAATACTTGGGATATCCAACAAACTTCCACAGAACTGACCTTATCTCGAGCGTGTCCGGATTTTGCTTTTAGACATAGGCCGGACAACCCTAAATCTTAAGTTTCTTAAAAGATGGGCTCTTCCCATATCATATCTCATATGGAGTGGTAGGCCCCTGATTTGGTTGGAACCCTATTCAATAGGTATGCAACTTCTCAAGTGCATAACCCCCAAAAGGAAATAGGCAACTCAGTAGTACTCATCATAGAGCACCCCATATCATATAGGGTGCGACTTGCTCCGCCTCGATACACTGGCATGTTGTGGTGTGTATGGAGGAGTAATGCTGAGAGAGAATCTCATTCTCCTTTAGAATAGTCTAGGAATTCCGTGCTCAAGTATTCTCCTCCCTGATCACATCAAAGGAAATAATACTTATACCCGTTTTGGTTCTCTACTTCTAACTTATATTCTTTCAATTTCTCAAAAGTTTCAGACTTGTGTTTCAACAGGAACATATGTCCGAATCTTGAGAGATCATCAGTGAATGTAATGAAGTACAAAGAACTAGTCCTGGCATGTGTAGACAGGGGACCTATATACATCATCATGTATCAATCCCAAGAGTTCACTAACTCTTTCTCTGTTTCCTATAAACGGAGCTATGGTCATCTTATCTTTGTGACAAGACTGGAAAGTTTCACAAGATGTAAATTCAAACTGATTTAAATATGCATCTTTATGTATTTTTTCTAGTCGGGTCGCATTGATATGTCCTAGTCTACAATGCCTCAAGAAGGATTCGTTCATTTCTGAACTCTTCCTCTTGTGCGTGTTTTGTACGTTAAGAACCGTGGTTTGATTTGGAATGTATATGCTTTTAGATAACATGCCTAAACCGATCAACTCTTGATATAGGAAATGTTCAAAACATTATCCAACAATACAAAATTATATCCTTCCTTATTAAATAAAGAGACTGATATGATATTGTATATCAGGTTCGGTATCTAATAACATTCGTTCAGAATCAATGTATTTAGTAATACAGGGTGATAACTGCCAACAAACTTGGCTGCAACACTTGCACCGTTTCCAACTCTTGAAACTTATCACCCATTCCCAGTTCTCTACCTATTTGTAGCCCATGTAATATATTACATATGCGGGATCCTGATCCGGTATCACATACCCAGGACGTAGAGGATACTAAAAAATAGTTCTCGGTAATGAACACACCCAAAGAAGATGCATTAGCATGCACTTTCTTCGTTTGGGCAGCACGGGAATCCTGGTAATCCCCTATTTCATGCTCGGTCTTATAACAATTATAAGTTGAAGCGGGACCAACATTCCCCAGCTCAGTATAACAAGCGGGTTTGAACAATACATCCATATTATTATCTTGATTAAGGCATGACATGGTCGCTACCAGGAGAGAGAGAGAGAAGAAAACACTCAGCGTATGCTCTTGCAAGATTAGATTGGTTATTATTTTATCTAATCAGGATGGCTCCCACTGCTTTATCAAATGTTCATTCAAATCCTAAAAGGTAAGACTAGCCAGGATTAATTACACTTTACAAGTTCGCCAATCTTTCAGCCAGGCCAGTGTTGGTACTTTGAGGGAGGTTCCCCGTGCTTTTGCACGGACCCAATTAAAATAAACCTCATTTTCCCAGAGGCGTAACCTCGTTAACACCTTTTTAGACACCTACTTGATCGGCTAATTGTGATGTGTAAAACTCTCGCAGGAGTAACTTTTACTTGCAGTGGGTATCGGGATATAACTATCTCATAGAAGGTATGCAATCTCATTGCAAATTTCAACACTTAAAATTCCTGATAAAGCTTTTACCCCTAACGTGCTATGACCTTGACGAATGCCAAACAACCCGTAGTCCGCTAGTCAAGTTTAACCCGTACATTTTTTGATTGAATTAAACCCACCCGCACGACCCTTGACAAAAGCCAAACAACGCCATATCAATACCCTAATCCAATCGCATCATATGCAGCAGATAAGCAGTAAATAGCTACCGTACACTACGCCTTGACGAAAGCCAAACTGCCGTAGCACGAATACTAAATAATACTTATCTGAAATGACGGAGGGCTACACATGTTTTTATGAAAACCATGAGCGTAATGAATTTGATATCGTTGTAGAAATAAGTGATTTTGAAAAAAAAGGTGTGTTTTTGAGGCTTTTACTAGTTTCGCTAAAGAGGTCACTCCCGGTGAAGGGATCTCGGCTCTTTCCTTATCGAATAAGGTGCAGGATATTTCACAAATACCGCTATGCAAAGCAAAAACTATAAAAGCAGTCAAAAACATAACCGAGTGAGTTGTAGCATCTGTTAGTTTCGCTAAAGAGATCACTCCCGGTGAAGGGATCTCGGCTCTTTCCTTATCGAATAAGGTGCTGGATATTCAATAAGGAATACCGCTATGCAAAGCAAGAACTAGAGCTACCGGTTTTTACAACAAGTTTCTACAACATCTTTTAGGTTTCTTTTATTTCATTAATCTCATTAATGAAGTCCCATCATAATATGTTTCCCAAGCATCACTTATGAAACGAAAGCAGCAATATTAATTATATCTCACATATATAATATATAGGCATTCGTCTGAATATATCATAGTGATCACATCACAGAGCAGCAGAAGATAACATATGAAATATTGGATATACTAGGATTTCCGTGTTTTAAATTAAGCCTGTATAAAACACGGATTCCACGGTTGTGATGAATAGCCAATCCCACACCCCTAGACCCCTTTGAGAGCGGCAAACAACCCTACCAATTCTAGAGTTAGGAGACCCGGTCTCGACTCCTCGAGATTGTCTCCCACTGGACTCTAAAACCCGGTTACTTGTGCTCCCCGCCTTGGGTCTATCCTAATGCAGAAAAGTAAATAATATACAATGGTGACATCATCCTCAACCTGGAAGTGCCTCAGTAAAAGAATATTATACAATGAATTTTACATGAATGAAAATGAAAAACTCTCATCTCACATAAAACCCCCGGCTATTCAAAACACAACGATCCAATATAACGTATCACAGCAACAAATAACATCACATGTCATCAATGTAAGTGAATATGCGTATCCCAGTTGTCGTTGACATATAGCACCGAAACCGGCGATACACCACATATTACACTTACGGTCATAGAAAAGAAAGTGAAAAACTACAACAGTCAGAATCCGCAACCACCTTAAACATCATAAACCCAAAATATCTCATACTTTGGATTTCATGCCTAACTAAATGAATTCCTTAGACATCGCATGCCTAACAATTATAAACCCCGCATTTTAGTCTCGATCTCGAAAACACTATTCAATATCCAGTCGGGCAATTCAACAAGATTCCCGACATCCTGTTCGAATGCTCGTCGGAAACTTTAGTAGACGGCCGCACCCCCCAATGCCGTTGACGAAGTGCACTAAGGCGGAACACCGCTGTCGCGAGCACCCGAACGGATGCTTTTGGCAACGGTGTTCTCCTACAGTAACTTGGTCGGGGCTATGGGGCGTGGCTATCTAATAATGCTCCCCGGCGAGTATCCGCGTACGCTACGTGATTGCGACGGACTTTTGATTACATCAAAATCCTGTGGCAACCGATCAAATGAGACTAAACTGCTAGATTTATAACATTCAAATTAGTTATCTCATAACTACTTTTGTGGATTCCAAATATTGTATCCCATCACATGATACCCGGACGAACGTTAAATTTTTCGATCGATTCATCAAAGTCCCATAATTTCCCGACAGCTCAACACTTGAGCACAGTTTTAATAATACCCAGAATATGCCACAGTACCTATGCACCAACCGTAGAAGGGCAAACCCAAGCCTTACTTATGTCACCACAGAACTGCGGCAAACCCTAGGGTATGACCGTGGTTCCGCGATCCAAAAAGTCGAGTTAGGGTTTCATTCCTCTAGAGGGTTCATAGAATTACTTGCATGTTTTTCCGGATACGTTAAACTTGGAAAAATGGGTTTTTGACATTCAATCGAACTTTTTAACTTCGTCTAGAAAACATGTGAATAACCCAAACAATGTTAAAACTACGAATACGAAACACTCTGAATTGCTTATAGTGTAAGATCACATCACATGCAAAATTAGTAAAAACAAACAACACCTGAAACACCAAATCCCAGAGACTAGAACACAGACAAAATTTGAAGGGTTTTGCTCGGATTTTGGCCGGTATGGGGGGGGGGTTGTAACCGGCCAAAAAGTTTCAAAATTTCCTCGAATTTCTTCTGTGTTCATGTCATATCACATATAACATTCTGCAGTTGTTTAATTTTTTTTTGAAGACTTTTTAAAATGGATAGAAACCAAGTTTTTGGCATTGCAAGTTTCGGAGTATTTCGGTTTCGTAATCTTAACAAAATCCGTCTAATTTTCTAGCATGGCTCTGATACCACAACAGGGTTGCCTAGCACGGCAGCAAGGTTTCGAGATGCATCGTCGATGCCAAATTCAAAAATTTGCTGTTCTAGCTAACTCTAACCCTATAATCGTATACTAGAAATCCGACAGAATAATATACGAACACTTTGTAACTAAAAGTGAACAAGGAATACAACTTTTGTAGATTGGCCCTTCACTTCATTAACTCCGTGTAGTCGTCCCTTCGCTGCGATCATGAACTCCGGGCTCTAGAGAGGCTCCACAAGAAGAATAGAATAAGCTTGCTTCGAAGTCTTCGAGGCCGAAAATGATCTACGTCGAGGAGACACTAACCCAAGCTATCTCTTCACTAATTATGGAATTAGTGAAGCAAACACCCTATACTGAATGGCAAGTAGTAGAGGATGATGAAGTAGGAATTTTGCTCACTTTAGATTTCATATTCTCACAATCATTCATCACCACTGAAAAAGCTAGAAAGCTTTTATGGAAGAAGAAGAACAACAACAAGTGATGAAATGAATTCCTTGTGTGAGGTTAGAAATGCAACCATGGGTTAAGCATGGCATGCTTAACCCCTGTAGAGAATAAACCATGGGTTAAGGCTAGGGTTAGGTTAATAAAATATCTTAGAAATATCTACAAGGGTGGACTAAGTCCACAAGAGCATAATATCTTTGCATAATCCACTCATTTTAGATTTATCCAAAATAAAATATAAAACCTAAACTAAAACCTAGCATGGTATAATACCAAAAAACCTAGTTGCATTTGAGTTACATTTATACATACCTCAAATATACAATTTTGTAACAAAAGAAAATAATACAATTAACATATATCACATATATATCAATGTATCATCAAGTGAGAAAAAGAATCATTTAAGTGAGCTTATATTAGTTAATATAATTTAATATATCAAATATATAATTATACATTAAATTATTAAATCAACTTTTGATTTAATAATCCGGCTATCTTACAAATAACCGACTAATATAATATGTATCAATTTATCGAATCAACACTTGATCCGATGACCCGGCTATATCACATATACCCGGCCGATCTCACATATCACGAGAATACAATACGGTATCACATACTCGTATCAATCTTGTTCCCGCACATATCACATATGTGCTCCTATTCCGTTTCGCTTGAGCCAGGAAACCTCTGTGTAGGACTCCAAATACTCGTCAATACGTCGGCAGTAGGTGATGATCATATCAAACACCCACAAGCCGCAAGCGGTCTTCTAAACGTAACGGCCACCCGGGTATTAAGCGATCAGAAGATCAACAACCAAGCCTGATCACACTCCTGCGAATCCAATCAGTAACACTACCGTACAGTTCGTTCTCCTCGTCTGATATGTCGGATATCTCGTCTAGGGGTGGTGAACGTCAGACCCCAGTAACTCGATAAGTCATGCCGATGCGAGACTCATAACGGGTCGAGAAACTACTGATAATACTTACCAGTATATCTCTGAATCAGCCCTGGCTAGGGAATTCCTGTTATAGCCAATCGAGCACAGCGCAACATCAACTCCCTATACCGGGAGAGATGAAACCCCTCCTATCGCTCATTGCCTCCATGTGATTCAGGACTGTACCTAAAAGCCACCATTTTGCACGTTCTCTTGAATGTGGTAAGGTGGAAATCAAAGCATGGTGGGAATCACACAAGACTCTATGACGATCTCGGGTCTACAGACTAACCTATACCGGTGTCACCAGAGAACTGCCATTTGACGTGAGGTATAATACCATCTGGGAGTTCTCGGCGAGTCCGTTCAGTGTACCCAGTCTCCACTGACCACCCGTATACTGTATCTGATGTCAAACACCAATGGATATGGGATCATCCATCGCCCATCTACATGGGTCGAGAAGCTATATGCTAGTCTACTCTGGTATATCGATGCCCTGTCTCGATACACCCTCGACTAGGAACATTTGAAGGATGTACTTAACGAATACCCTGTCCCCACTAGTATGATCTGCATCATAGTCCTGGTAGTCAAGTACTCATCCTAAGGGCTTTATCAACATGTAACATAGAGACAATTAGTGTACATGTTAAGATAAAGTGCAACCAGATAGCATACTATTATGTCGAGCAAGAGAGTCCTCCATATATATGTCCAAGCATCCATTACAATATACATCGAATGTACAGTTGTGGCCTCTAGGGATTACATATAATTAACAGTCCCGAGGAACATGGAGGCAATGAGCGATAGGAGGTGTTTCGTCTCTACCGGTATTGGGGTTGTTATTGCGCTATGTACGATTGGCTATAACAGGAAGTCCCTGGCCAGGGCTGCTAGGATTTACTGATAAGTGTTATCAGTAGTTTCTCGATCTGTTATGAGCCATATACCGGCATAACTTATTGGGTTAATGGTGTCGATGATACCACCCTTAGACTTGATATGCAACATTATTGACGAAGAGACCGGACTGTACGGTAAGTGTTGCCAGTTGGATCGATGGGAGTTTTAGCAGGTTCCTTATGTTTCTTCTGATCGCTCAATACCTTGGAGCCGTTACGTACAGCTTATGCCACTGATGGTTTGTGGGCATGTGATGTGATCATTGTCTACTGCTAGCGTATTGACGAGTCTTAGAGTCCCACAAAGGGGTCTCTTAGCTCAGGCGAAACGATATGGGGTGCATTTGAGATATGTGCGGGAGCTCGATTAAATGCGAGTGGTTGATACTGTACTTTAATCGGGTGTTTACTATTGGACGGGTCGTATGTTATATGACCGGGTTATTAAATCAAGTGTTGATTTAATATTAAATCCATTAGCTCATTTATTAAAACTTATTTCTTTATGATGCATGCATGAGTGTATGTATATGTTTATATGGATGCACACATGCAAGCATGCATGTGTCATGGTTGATGATACATTGGTGGTGGCAATGCAAGACTCATATGGTAACATATTTATATATTTTGTTTATTTGAGAAAAGCAAAATGGCAACAAAATCATTGTTGACTATTCAACTCTTTCGAGTTGGCCAAAGTCAATGGTTTCATTTGCCTAGGGTTTTGTAGCCCATGGTTATGCTTAACTTCAAGTCACAAAATATCTAGATATTTTGTAACCATAGTTTAGCATGGCATTACTCTCATCCACTTGGGATTATGTTAGCATTATCGACTTGAGTCAAGTTTAGCAATCTCCTTCTTCCTCTCTCTTTCAAGCTCTTTAGGGTTTCAAAAAGAAAGAGAAGAAATTAAAAAGAAAAGATTTTTAAATAAGATCCAAACCCACATCACCAATCTATACTAGTCTAGCCCATTAGTGTAGGTTGTTTGCTCCACTTCTTTATATATCAAGTGAAGCTAGGAGCTTGAGCAAAGGGACGTCGTGGTGGATCATCGCGGACTTGGAAGGATTCAAGTGAACCAGTTCAAACCCTACTCGATCCAAGGAGTCAAGGAAGAGGTCTACAAAGGTTGTATTTCTCCCCAATTAGTGTTAAACACTACTTAGTATGAGATACTATATGTTGTTACTCTATTTTTCTAGTTCGATTCATGTTTGGTATTGTTTAGCACCCCCTAAATTTTTTAATATAGCATGTGTGATGCAACCCTAAACTTAGGATGATGCAAGAGAATCCCTACACCTCCTACCTCTTCCTCCTTCTCTCTTCTAGTCAAATAACCTTTAAGTCCCTACTTCTTCCTCTTTTCATTATTCTAAAAACATTCAATACTAAAACCCGACGAAAGCAGAGTTAATCCGACTTCCGATTCGGTTTTTCCTTAAAAAATTCTATTTTAATTAAACAAAATAATACCAAACTCTTATGTCATGACCATTAAACACTAACGAAGATAATAAAACAAGTTTGGCATCAAAATAATAACTGTAGCAAATTTTATTCCACTTTTACATTAAAATACCCTTATGTTTCATTTCGACATGCTTGAACTTTTTAAACCGTATTACCTTAGATAACTCATGAGGTAATGACCTACCTCCTCACAACACTCATATGTAACATAGCACGATAGAATTTGGGAACATAGATTTGGGAAAAATACGATTTTACACATAACTATCTCCGACTTATAAAAACCTTTTTCTACAAGATGTGTATTTTAACAAATCATTACAAATGTGCCTCTACAACCCATTTCGGGGAACCTGTTCGGGATGGTGCGGATTATCGCACATCGTTGGGTCTAGTAGAGTGAGATGCAGACCTTCGCAAGGAGCATACGATCTCGAAAGATTTAAAATACATTTTTCTTTAGAAAATGTGATTTCTATTATAAATAAAACTTATATTTTTAATAAATAAATATATATGTAATTAACATCCAAATATCTATTTTTAATATTTATAATATTCCAAATTTCCAAAATTCAAGAAAAACATTCCATTTACAAGAAAATACCATACAATTCCGATATTTCAAATAAATACCATACATTATGAAATTAGGTTTTATTCACTAGAAATGTTACATTGATAAAATATACATCAATAAAAACTCTAAAGATGATAATAAAATACTTGAGGTGTATTTTGAAAATATAACAAAACTATTTTACATTAAACCCCTCAAGTTATGTTAAATTACAATAAGGACCCTAGTAAACATAGGTTTAAGCGGAACCAGTCTCTTGAGCCTCAGGGAGCCGGAGATATGAGTGCTTGCCTATTTAAGGTAGACAACTTAACAAACGGTGTTATCAACACGGTAATTGTCTTTGAAAAAGACACAAATCCTGCCGTCTATGTGCAGCAGTTACCGATAACACCACAACCTAATTCAGGATTCAATTTCTTTTCTAATTGTCTGACTCAGACTGGGTCTCAAATTAATCAATCTGACTTGAATATGATTCAAGTATCAAACTATAATACAACATGGATCTATGAATTCATCCATTCAATTTATTCAATCTATATTGACTAAACCGAACCATGGATATTTCCATCTACATGTTCATCCATTATATCCATTCCATTATTGATATCATGGTTTCGGCAAGTCATCCATCTATACAATTTACAATACAAGACAAAACAACACAATACATTCCGTACAATCAGTACATTCAATACAATAAACACCACGGGGTTATAAAGGGGTAGACTGGTACGGAATATGTTAAAGGTGGCACGAGGTGGTCACTTAAGAAGTAATTACATCCAAGCCGTTATTCCGTGGTATTATCGACGGAGCCTTGTACTACGGGTTACCAAAGTCCACGGTGTAAGTCGGACTCCTCTCGTATACACTGGCATCTTCTGTACCAAAGTACAAACAACATCGTTAACACTAAATACAACATTATAACAATATACTCTCTATTCTGTTTAGTCCATTCTTGTCTATCTACGGGACTTACCCAGCGATTTGTTCGTTGACGACATTTTCTTTCTTCTTCTTTGGAACGTCGTCAGGTGATTCACTGGAAAATCGAGCCCACCAGCGAAGACTTGGATCAGCTAGTCTTCGACCCGGAGCGCTAGTTACTTGTACACATTTATATTCTGTATTTTCCATTTCTGTTATGTCTCTGTTTAGGCATTTCTTTCCATTCCATGTATTTACTTTCAGATGTATTGTAAAAAGAATGTTAATAAATAAAGTAGCTGTTCAATTAGATCTATTGTCTTTGTCTTTTGTGCATTTTACTTATATTGCTTAGATACGCTTAGCGTGTTTACTTCAGAGTAAATACGTAGCAGCCAGTCGCATCTCCTTCGCCGAACACCGGCAAGCGGGGCGTGATACTTCGACTCAAAGCATCTGCCACAACATTCGCCTTGCCCTGATGGTAAGGAGTCTCGCAGTCATAGTCCTTTACTAGCTCCATCCAACGGCGCTGTCTCAAATTTAGATCTCGCTGCTGAAAGATATACCTTAAGCTCTTGTGGTCCATGAATATCTGCCATGACTCGCCGTATAAGTAGTGTCTCCAGATCTTAAGTGCAAAAACCAATGCATCCATCTCTAATACATGAGTAGGATAGTTCTGCTCATGCTTTTTCAACTGCTGAGAAGCATAAGCGATGACCTTGCTGTGTTGCATCAACACACAGCCTAGCCCTACTCGATAAGCATCATAATAAACAAAAAATCACCTGATCTTGAAGGCAAAGATAATATTAGCACTGTAGTCAAACAAGTCTTCAACTGCTGAAAGCTCTGCTCGCATATCTCGGTCCAAAGAAAAGAAACCCCTTTCCGTGTCAACCCGGTCAACGGTGCAGCTATACAAGAAAAATCCTGTACGAAACGTCGATAGAATCCAGCCAAACCTAAAGAGCTGCGAACTTCCGTCACTGATACAGGTCTGGGCCAGTGCTGAACGGCCTCGATCTTCTTCGGTTCCATACGTATATCATCTCTCGTAACTACGTGACCCAAGAAGTCAACACCATCCAACTAGAAAACATACTTGGATAATTTAGCGAATAGCCGGTGCTCCCTCAAATTCTGCAACGAAATCCTCAAATGCTGCCCAGGTTCCTCTCGGTTCCAAAAGTATACTAGGATGTCATCAATGAACACGATGATAAACTGATCTAGAAACTTCCTGAATATACGGTTCATCAAGTCCATAAACGCTACTGGGGTATTGGTGAGCCCGAACGACATCACCAAAAACTCATAATGCTCGTAACGTGTGCGAAAAGCAGTCTTCAGAATATCATCCTCTCGAAAAGCAACCGATGGTAATCCGATTGCAAGTCAACCTTCGAGAAATGTCCCGCACCCTGGAGCTGGTCGAACAAATCATCAATACAAGGTAAGGGATATCTGTTCCGCACAGTCACTCGATTCAATTAACGATAATCAATGCAATCACAAGCTGTCGTCTTTCTTCTTGGCGAACAGGACATGAGCTCCCCAAGGTGACACACTCGGACGAATAAGCCCTTTATCTAGCAAATTTGCAACTGATCCTTCATCTCTTTAAGCTCCACCGGGGCTATCATATAAGATGGTATAGAAATAGGCCTCATGCCGGGGATCAAGTCAAAGCAGAACTCACTATCGCGCTCTGGAGACAAACCAAGCAACTTGTAAGGAAAGACATCGGGAAATTCCCTCACAATCGGGACCTGGTCTAACGGGACCTCTGCAGCTCTAACATCACAAACATATGCTAAGAATCCCTGACATCCTTTCCTCAAGTGCTTACTAGCGCGAAAAGAAGAAATCAAGCCGGGAAGGGTGGCGCTAAGGCCTCCCTGATTAACAAAAACTGGTCCACCCGGAAAACTAAATCTAACTGCCTTCTCACGGCAGTCCACGGATGCATAACACGTGGCTAACCAATCCATGCCCAGAAGAACTTCGAAGTCAAACATATCGAGAAGAATCAAATTGACAGAAGAATCCCTATCTCCGATACGAAGAAAACAAACACGAACGAAAAACACATCGAGCGAAAAAAGACTAGCCTACGGAAGAAATCACAACAAGCGGCCGATTTAGAAAGGACTACTATCGGCTAAACCTCGATACAAAATATATGGATACCATTTCAAACAACACAAGAAAAAAATATTCATCGGAAGGAAACACCGAAAGAATACCTGTCACAACGGCCTTGGATGCCTGTGCATCCAGAGGAGTCAAAGCGAACACTCGGCCTGTCCCCCACTAGTAGCCGGTTGTCCTCTGCCTCTGCCACCACCGTCTCCCGAAAATAACCCGTCACAGTGTCTACCTAACCGCCTCTGAGCTGGCATACCGGTACAAATCCGCTTCGGTCCAGAAATGACCGAAGTCTTAGAAATGCGCTCCTCCAACAGTAAGGCTGCGTCCATAGCAGCGGCGTAAGTGTCAAAAGGCTCGATACCAAGAAATAACTGCGTGTCTAGTCCCCGCACGAACCTCTTTATGCGTTTCTCTTCAGTGCCTACCAGGTAAGGAGCATATCGGACCACTAAGTAAACTGAATGTCGTACTTGGACACTGTCATCCTTGGAGTCTTGCACAAAGACTCAAAACTATGAGCTCGAGCACCTCGGACGCTCTCCGGAAAGAAACGTGCAAGAAATATAGCTGTTAACTCATCCCAAGTCATAGGAGGTAGATCTGCAGCTCGACCTCTCTGGACTGACTCGCACCACGTCTGAGCAAGACCCACTAGACGAAAACTCGCAAGCTCGACCCATCTCTCGTCAGAACATCTCAGCGAACGACAAATCCTAGCCATCCTGTCGAGGAATGTCTGCGGATCCTCTGCCGCATATGTGCTGGTGAAAACTGGTGGCTTCAGCCTCAAAAACACCTGTAAGGATTCAAAAATAGTCTCAGTAACAATAGGAACAACTTCCTGAGCAACAGGTACAATCACAGACCCTGCAGTAGGAGGGACATCATCGGCTCTCGGAGCTCGGCTAGCCTCAACTAATGATCCAACCATCTGTCATAAGTCCTGAGTACCCGACTCCAGCCCAGCTATCCGGCCTGGAGAAGGAGGATCACTCTGTCCCTGAGGGGTGGGCGTACCGCCCTGATCGGTCCTCGTCTCAAACGAGACTACTCTAATCTCATCCCTGGCGGCAGCCCTCTGGGCCCTCATAGTCTTCGGCGGCATAGTGGCTGGAACAAGAAACAGGATTGATAGGAACATTGCGATCGAATCAAGAGGACATATGGAATCAAGGAAGGTAGTACAAGCAAATATATATCCTAAGGTCACTTAGGCGGAGTACCGTATCGCAAGTATGCCGCGGAACATACACGCGCTACGTCACTCTGCTTAAGTCACCTACTCCATCTACCAAGGGTCATCCTACACTCAGAAAGGTAAAACCTATCGCTTTGATACCAACTTTGTCATGACCCGCATATGTGGAACGTGACTGGGACTTAAATTACGAAACGTCTAGAGGCGTAAAGTAATCTAAGTAAGCCAAAGCCCAGAAATCTAAACAATTTAAAGAAATAGAGTGAAAGAAAACTTAACTTAAAAAGGTGATTTTTGTAAAATAAAGTCACATTAAAACATTTTAAAGCATCAAATTTTCCCGAAAATTTTGGCAGAGTTTCCTTAGTAAATACTGGCCCCAAACGGGTACAAAAACAAGAATATACATAAGTAATGAATAAAGGCATCCCCAAGCGGGAGCCAGCTCTTCGCCAATGGCGGAATCACAACCACATTAAATATATATATATCATCATAATATCAGAAAAGTATCTGAAAACAAAAAATAAGAAAACACCACGTCGGCTCAAGTGAGCATCGACACCAGAAATAAAATACATACAAATCTCACAAGCTCACCATATAAGTCCAATGTATAACTGGTGGAAACGGTAGATAAGGTAGATGGAGTGTACTAAATACAATAATAATACACAAGGTGGAATCAAAAATATCCTCGCAACCCACCTATGAGCAAACCGCAAGTCAATGCAAATGAAGCAAAATGAGGAAGTACGCTCGCTGCAACTGTGCTGACGGGTCAGACCTGCAAGATACTGTGGCATAACGGGGGGTGAGTTGCCAACTCGTGAGTAGTAAGTAACATCTAATAAGGCTATCGTAAGCAAGCACGCAAACGCGTCACACCCTACTGATACAAATATGCTACGATGCACTAGTATGTATGCAACAAGAATGCATAATCAAATACGAAACCTGAATATATCTGGTATGAGAAAATCTGTATTCTTATTTTAGTAAAACTCCTGTGCAATAAACTGAAGTATCATCAATGAAATCAACAGAAAATCTGTGTCAAGCATCGACACAATATATGTATATCTCAATATCTCAATGTCTGACTATCTCAATATCTCAATGTCTTAATATCTCAATATCTCAATATCTCGGGCTCCGTCAGTCCGGATCGGCCCATATCATCAAATCTCACGACTACGGTCGGTATCCTCCGGATATCCGCCGCGCCAGACATCACCGGTCGGTAGTGCTCCCCTGCCGGGCTCAACGCCTTTCTATACGATCTTCTTGCCCCGAGGTACAGCACCGGGTCCACCATGTACCTGTAGACGGTGTATCCCCCTCCTCGAATCGGGTATATGATACATCTCAAGAACCGATAAAACTCATGGTGGACTCCACACACATCATATCACGAGAAAACCGTAAATTTCTATTTTTAAAATGATAATAGGTTTATAAAATCCTTGCGGTTTTCCCCAAAATCCAGAAATCTCATCAATACTAAAATCTCCAAGAAGAATTACAATATATGAACATGTTGGAAATGATGGATGTCTATGATATCGATAACATGCGATGCAATGCATGACTAAAAATCTATGTATGAATGATGATGCAATGAGTTATATACATATGACTAGCAATCCTACGTATCCATCCTCATGAAATGAATATACAACTACAAGTTACCTATCGTATATGATGCAAATGCTCAGATAATCATTTAAATAGGTTCTATAGTGTTCGTGGCATAGCAATTACCAATAACGTGTGTGTTCACATAAGTAGTGCACGTGCGGCACGAATTACTGGTAATGGTGCAAGTGTCCTAAGTAATAACATCATATGCAAGAAGATGAAATGCCATGCTATGAATGCTACGAGACTACGCATATAGATGCAAGAACTACTGATAATCGTAACTATCGGGCATCTTGTTCCATCCAGACGATCCCCCCATAGATGTGTACATCTACTCACCGGAACGCCTCAACTAATCTGATCCAATCACAGCCTTTCCTATCCGCGCCGCATCTAACGTCTTTGCAACCGATCCTAGAACCGTACACAAGTAAATAAGAGGATAGACATATAAATAGTCATGGACACAAACAATACAAGACAACCAACGCGTACTAACTAGACGCGCGCACACTTGGTGCACAAATGCGTTCGCGACAACGCCACACACCACCACTATGGGTCGCTATACGTGACAACCACCAAGTTTAGAATCCGATCGTACCAATCATACATTCACATCACATTACATATCTTAGAATTTAGGTTGTGGATTGTCCCAACCTCAAACTTAATTAAAACCTATTTATTCTAAAACCTAGTAAGCAAACAAAGGGAATTTTTGTGCAAAGCTAGGTTTTTTAGCAAACCTAGTGGCCACAAAGTTCATTAAATATTTTAATTAGGCCACACAATTATTAACTAAATTTTAATCTTACCTATTTATACACTAATCATGAAATTAGTTTGCATGAACATTTAATTTAGATAATTAAAAATAAATATTTGCAAGTTAACAAGTAGATTAGATTTTGTAAAGCCACTAGATATTAATCTATACTTAGTAAACTTAATTTATTGATAAAAACCCTAACTTTACTTAAATCATTCTCTTTAAAAACTCAATCTTGCAATTAGGACCACATTAATACCAAAATAAATTAGATTAAAGTAATTAATCAACAAGGTAACAATTGGGCTAAGATTTATACCTCAACAATTTAGAGATCCAACTTGCAATCTTGGCCATCCAAATGCTTTCTTGCTTCAAGATCCAAGCTAATTTAAGCCAAGGAATTTTGGGTGAAGGTTTAATTATGAATTAGTGAGGTTTTGTATGGATTTTTGATTGAAAAAATGAGAGTTTTTTTGTGATGAAATGAGATGGAGAAATGGGGATGGGGGGGTGCCTCAAGTTTGGCCAAAATGAGAGGTGTTTGTGTGTGGGTGAGTGAGAGAAAGAGAGGTAACCATACCCCTACACACACATCAACATCTTATCATTTTTTTCTCTTTAATTCTTTTCTTTTAATTTTATTTTCAATTTAAACTTTTTCCTAGAATTGTCTAGAGCTATGGAGACAATTTAAGAAAGAAGGAATATGTTACAAACTTGGTATTAAGTTATCATGGTGCACTAATATGCCATTAACCCATTCTAATGTGTAATTATCACTAATTTAGTGTTTAAGTGAAAACTTAAAATAATATTTAAAAATAATTAATTAAGGAAAATATTTAAGTAAACTAGAAATTAATAAGTGACTAATTAAATACCAAATACTAGCAATTATATAGATAAAATAGGTATATTTAAGTATATGTGGAAAAATAATTATAACTAAGTTTTTACGGAAAAACACGTATTATCAATAATTAATACATAATTAACCTAATCGAATTTTCAGAACGTTACAGTGTTATGCATGGATTTAGATGGAGCTTGATTCAAAAGATGTGCCGCTGTCTGAAGAGCATGTCCCCAGAAAGAAAGAGGCAACTCAGCACTACTCATCATGGAGCGAACCATGTCCAATAGGGTACGGTCCCTCCTCTCCGATACACCGTTGTGCTGTGGTGTATACGGAGGATTAAGGTGAGAGAGAATTCCATTCTCTTTTAGGTATTCTAGGAATTCCGTGCTTAAGTACTCCCTTCCTCTATCAGAATGGAGGATCTTGATACTTTTGCCAGTCTGGTTCTTTACTTCGTTTCTAAATTCTTTGAATTTCTTAAAAGCATCAGATTTGTGTTTCATGAGATACACATATCTGAATCTAGAGAGATCGTCAGTGAATGTGATGAAATACGAGAACCCACCCCGTGTATGTATAGACATTAGACCACATACATCACTGTGTATGAGTACTAAGAGTTCTCCGGCTCTTTCTCCGTGTCCGGTGAATAGAGATTTGATCATCTTACCTTTGAGACAGGATTGACAAGTTTCATAAGATGAAAATTCGAACGTATTCAAATATCCATCCTTATGCTATTTACTCTGTCTTTTCTCTCCGATATGACCTAGTCTACAATACCACAAGTAGGATTCGTCCTGTTCTGAACTTTTCCTCTTTCGTGTGTTCTGTATATTGAAAACTATGTTTTGATTTAGAACATAGATACCATTAAACAGTGTACCTTCTGCAACCAATACCTTATCAAAGTAAATGTTCATGATATTTCTATCAAGAACAAAGTTTATCAATCTTTATCGAGTAAAGAAACTGATATGATGTTGCAAACCATGGAAGGTATATAGTAGCGGTTAGTTGTATGTATGCCCTAGAGGCACGTATTGTACAGATGATGTATATTATATTGGATGCTTGGACATATATAGAGATGACTTTCTTGCTCGATATGATAGTATGCTATCTGGTTGCTCTTTATCCTAACATGTATACTAGTCTATTTATACTGTCTTATAGTTACATGTTGGTAAAGCCCTTAGGATGTGTACTTGACTACCTGGACTATGATGCAGATCATACTAGTGGGGACATGGTAGTCCATAAGTACATCCTTCAAGGTCCCTAGTCGTAGGTGTATCGAGACGGGGCATCGATATACCAGTGTAGACTAGCGTATACGCTTCTCGACCCATGAGATGGGCGATGG
Source organism: Agapanthus africanus (assembly GCA_030015575.1). NCBI lineage: Eukaryota > Viridiplantae > Streptophyta > Magnoliopsida > Asparagales > Amaryllidaceae > Agapanthus > Agapanthus africanus. The sequence goes on from JASDDO010000004.1 coordinate 315,073,764, forward strand.
ATGATCTCATATCCATTGGTGTTTGACATCAGAGATGGTATACGGGTGCTCAGTGGAGACTGGGTACACTGGACGGACTCGCCGAGAACTCCCAGATGGTATTATACCTCACGTCAGATGGCAGTTCTCAGGTGACACTTGTGCAGGTTAGTCTGTAGACCCGAGATCGTCATAGAGTCTTGTGTGATTCCTACTGTGCTTTGATTTCCACCTTACCACGTCCATGAGGGCATGCAAAACGGTGGTTTTTGGGTACAGTCCCGAGTCACATGGAGGCAATGAGCGATAGGAGGGGTTTCGTCTCTTCCGGTATTGGGGGTTGATGTTGCGCTGTGCTCGATTGGCCATAACAGGGAAGTCCCTGGCCAGGGCTGAATCAGAGATTTGCTGGTAAGTGTTACCAGTAGTTTCTCGACCTGTTATGAGCCTCACATCGGCACGACTTATCGGTTATTGGGGTCTAACGTTTACCACCCCTAGACTTGATATGCGACATATCAGACGAGGAGACCGGACTGTACGGGAAGTGTTGCCGGTTGGCTCGACGGGAGTTGTAGCAGGTTCGCTTGTTCTCTTCTGATCGCTCAATACTCGGGTGGTCGTTACGTTTAGCTGACCGCTTGCAGCTTGAGGGTGCTTGATATGATCATCATCCACTGCCGGCGTATTGACGAGTCTTAGAGTCCCACAATGGAGTTTCCTAGTCCAGGTGAAACGTTGTGGTGCACGTATGCGATATGCGCATGGACCCGATTAAAATGCGCGTATGGGATACCGTATATTGATCGGGCGGCTTGCTTTTGGTGGGTTCATATGTGATATGGCCGGATTGATAAATCAAGTGTTGATTTATCATTTAACCATTAGTTTCTCACTTGATATCCTTTCTTGAGTTTGATGGATGTATGCATGCATGTATGCCTTCTTTATAGATTCATGCACATATGGATGTACATACACACATACATACATACATACATACATCATGGTGTTGGAGATAGTGCCCTCAGAGTCAATTATTGGATTACAGGCACGTGATTGCAATGATTGAGGGGAGGACCTGTCCCAGTAGGACAGTCTTACTCGAGATGATAGTATGCTATCTGGTTTATCTTTATCATCATGTACTGCTTTAGGTGACCTTACGAGTCGCTATTGCAAGTTGATAGAGCCCCTAGGATTCTTGCTTGACTACCAGCAGTATGAGGGCGCTCATATAAGTGGGAGCTGAGGTCTATAAGCATATCCTTAAAAGGTCCCTAGTCGTGGAAGTTTCGAGACAGGGCATCGATTATCCAGAGTAGATTAGTGTATACAGTCGAGACCCTGACGAGGGGCGGTCTCACAAGCCACTGGTGTCAGTTGGTTCACCTAAGATGTATACAGGTGCTCATTGGGTTATGAGTACACCGGACAGGACTCGCCGGGAACCTGCTAGTTGGGATTATACCAGACGTCAGATGGCAGTTCCCAGGTGACATGTGTACAGGTTAGTTCATCGACCTGAGATCGTCATTTGTCTCGTGTGAGTTCCCACTGTGCTTTGATTACTACCTTACCACGCTCAAAGGAGACGTGCAAACAGGTTTTAGTTGGGTACAGTCCCGAGCCATATGGAGGCAGTGAGCGGATCTGCAGGGGTTCGTCTCTCCCGGTATTGGGGGTGAGATCGCGCTGTGTCTAGGAGAGCCAGAGCATGAAAATTCTTTGGCCAAGGTAGGAGATTTGCTGGTAGGTATTCCGGTAGTATCTCAGGGTGTTCTGGGCTACACTCCGACACGACTTGTACCGCTATTGGGGGTCTGACTTTCACCAACCCCCTAGGCCCGCCATGCGATGCTCATAGACGAACGGACCGGACTGTACGGATATTGTCACTGATAGGCTCAGTAGGGTGTCAGGATGAGTTCGCTCATCGACGTCCCTTTTGGTCAATAGCTGGTGGCCCGTCACGTATGGCTGATACCTTTGACGTGCTAGTGGTTAAATCCACAGCCATAGTATTGACGAGTCTTTAGAGTCCACCACACACAGTTACTCAGGTTTCGGGCGAAACGCTGTAGAGGCTGTATGGAGATATGGCAGGGTCGATCAGATACGTGCGGTATTGCACGGATCGTGATCGGATGGATTTTACTAGCCGACTTTGGCTTAAGCCGGATCCTAGTATTAGATAGTGTAGTTTTGTCTTTTTGCATTTGTGTTCAGTGGGAATACAAATGCGGGCATGTATATGCAGAAGCGGGGTTTTCCTGTAATTTTTTACGGGATCGGTTTTCTGGAGTTGCCAGTTTTCATTCCGTTCCGGCCGGTTTTCCTTTGTTCTTTCGCGGCCGGACTTTCCGTTGGAGGGGGTTATTTGCAAGATGCAAATAACTTATTTGTGGAGGGGTATCTTGCATAAGTGTGGCTTCATGATTATTCTTTCATCATGAGATGCTCTTTGAGTCCATTCCTTTGCTTTTCATGTGATGGTTTGTGAGTGGATTGAAAAAGGAAATTGGTGTGACCTTTTTATTCTTATTCTTATTCTTCTCTTGATAATTCATTCCTCCCTCCACCATTCTTGCTTGGCCGGCCACTAGAAAGGGGAGTGAGTGAGAGGTTTCATTTTTGCATGAGGGAAAGAAATTCATATCACTTTGATGCTTGCAAAATATATACACCATCCTTCTACAAAAGCTCATTCTCTTCTTCACCTCCACAACATCAAGGCAACTTCATTTACCCCATAAGAGACAACTATTCTACACTCGTCTACAGCAAATCTTGGACGCGTCGGCTAGCCAACTTCGCGCCCGAGTTGCCTCGGTCAAGAGGTGGGAGCCCGTAAAAGAATCCGGCCACGTGGTGCCCTTTCCGACGAGGAGGTGACGGACGGAGATTCCGCGGGAGATCGGAGTGGTGACGAAGACCGAAGGACACGGATCGCCTGGTATAACTCTCTACCCATATTTTAGTTTGCTAGTAGCTAGGTTAATAGCCCGATCCGGGTATTAAGTGCGCGGTGGTGCCGGTTCAATAGTTTTAGAAAATTTTCGTTTCCGCGTTTCCGGCGTCGGATCGACGACCGGGGCGCCACCGCGGACTTACATTGGTATCAGAGCCACGCCATTAACCTACCTAGCTTGCTCTAGTATGTTTAAAACTCGATCGATCAAAAATCCCAAAAAACCATATTTTCACATGCAAAGTTTCTGTCGAAATTTTTTCAGCTCCAAAAATTTTTCAGGTTGTTTCAGAATACTGTGTATGGAAATCTAAGCAATCTGTGAAAATTTGGTCACGAGATCTCACCATACCGCCGCGGAACCGCGGCTAAACCCATGCTTGGGCCGCGGTTCTGCCGCGCTTTTAACTGTTCATCGTGCCAATTTTTTCCAGAGGGCTTTAAACTTGGAAATAGGGATTTTGGGATATTATTTTTTGGGCCCAGATTTTCTGTAAGTGCTATAGTACTGCTTGGGGCCCACTTCGATAAATTTGTTCGATCGGAAGTTTTAAACATGCCAGTTCACAGTATTTACATTATATCTGCGACCGTGAATGTCACTCGATCGGTAAATCCAGTCTATCTGCTATAGCCCTTTTAGATGGATTTGCAAACGTGACATTCACGTTGATGTTCTGTGTTGTGCTGTGATATTGCGGATCGGTCGTGGGGGATAGCCTGGTTGCAATGTTAGTACAGTTTTATTGTATTATGTACATTTGATATTGCGGGGCGAGCGTCCGACATGTGGACTGCCGTCACTGCTTGTTTGTATTATTCTTTTGGGGCACGACCAGGTTGCGGTCGATGTACCCGTTGTATGTATATTTTACTTTCTGTACTAGGATTACCCCGCGGAGGGGTGCACGGATAGCCGGGTTCTAGAGGGCAACGGGCCCGCATCTCATGGCATTGAGACGGAGGGGGCTTCACTTATAATTGGCGGGCTATTCACCGCACTCGTAGGGGGTATAGGTTGACCCAGGAGGGGTGCCCAAGTTACCGGATTCCGTGAAGTGCTAGGTGGTCCATTCACGGTGCTGAAGGGGACTGCCTCGCTTCAGGTTTTGGCGGGTAACTTGCCGCGCCCGTAGGGGTCTAGGTTTTCATTGCACAAGCTATCCACACGACCAGGGGAACATCGGGTTTCAGTAGCGGCTCTGTGAAACCCGGGGATCCCAGATATCTGTATTGTTTCTGTGATGCTGATTACATTTCTATGATATTGCTTTTTTATCACGCCTTGAGCGAAAATTATATATTATATATATACTAGTAGATGTTGTATATGTTTTGCATCCGCGCTAGTCCAGTTCCCGCTCTGTAGTTAGTTAAGTAACCTAACGGGTGATGACGGGACCCAGTGGCGAATGCGGATGGCATATACGTACATCATTATTTTCGTTCTTTTATGATGAGATCAATTGATGGGACTGCGTTGATTCGGATCAATGCAAGGTAAACAAACCTATTCTGATGTTGTTGGAACACTTTTTCAAAAAGCTGTTATCGCAAGGGCGTTTGCTTTTGTTTTGCACAGTGGTATTCGGTTATGAATATCCAGCTCCTCAGTCGACGAGGCAAGGGCCGAGATCCTTTCACCAGGAGTGACCCCTTGGACAAATGTTTGCGTCAGGGCAATAACTTCACTATAGCCGATTACTTTTGCTTTGCATCGTGGTATTCAGTTGGAATATCCTGCACCTCATTCCACGGGGAAAGAGCCGAGATCCCTTCACCGGGAGTGACCTCTTTAGCAAAGGTTTTCGTCACTATATTTTTATAAAGCTATCAGTTCCTTCAACGATATCAAGTTCAATACGTTAAAGGTTTTCGCCAGAAACCATTCGTAGCCCTCCATCGTTTCATATGGATAGTCAATAGTATTCAAGCTGTGTATGTTGGCCAAAGTCAAGGCACAGTGTTTGGTAGCTGTTGGGTATTCATATGCAGCATAGATAGATGCGTTGGTTTTGGACAGTCGTATAGCCTTGTTGGCCAAAGTCAAAGGCTTGTACGGGTGGGTTCAAATTAACCTGGATAATGACGGGTAGAACTTGATATGTGACTTATGATATGTTGGCCAAAGTCAAGGTCATAAGAACATGGGGCAAAAATCACATCGGGAGTTTCAAAAGAACTGAAACTTGCCAGATATGCGCATACCTTCTGGAGTGTGATAGCGTGAGCGGATTCCGTCACGTTATCATGCGATGATAGTTGGATCCCGATTCCCACTGATGAGTTGGTTTACTCCTCGGGTGATCCCGGCTAATTCTTCTTTCAGGTTTGGGGAAGAATTTGACGTTGCAGTGGGAGGTTCCCAGATTAGATAAAGTGATAACCATTCTGATCTAGGCTAGAGTGCACGCTGAGTGTTTCTTTTCTCTCTCTCTCTCTTTGGAAGTGACCATTGACCTGACCCTAGACTATGACTCAGTGACCAAGTTGACCGAACCTTCTTAACACTGGATTTTGGATTGTCAGAGTTGCAAACCTCATTGCCACTCCTACTTTTACCCTTTTCTCCAGGACACCCCGTATTACTACGAACGTCTACTTCCATTGGACAAAACCATCGTATGGTTATATACGAACTCGAAGGAATTCGAGGTTGTTTCTGGTTCTGGAGAAAACGAATAGGACTATTCAGTTGTCTTTTCCTTTTACCTTCTCTCAGGTTGCGAGTACTCCTTGGTTTAGGAGATAGTACACCTATTACGCAAATTGGACAGTCTTCTTCCAAACCTTAGGCTGGTGCCGAACGGTAGGGAATGAAGAAAACCAGTTAGCCTAAACGGTGTACAGAAGGTATTAAGTTAAGACAAAGCAAGGGATTAGTAAGAGGGCAAAGTAAATTGCGACTGCTATTCACGACCAAACCAAGTATTTCTTCGCCAATCCTAAATCACCTATTTCTAAGGTTCATTCAGTTGTCTTTTATCTTCACCTTCTCTCGAATTGTGAGTGCTCCTAGGATTAGGATAGTATACCCATTACGCTTATTGGATAGTCTTCTTCCAAACCATAGGCTGGTGCCGAACGGTAGGGAAGGAAGAAAACCATTTGGCCTAAAGGGGTGTACAGAAGGTAATGACTAAAGACATATAAAGGGATTTGGAGAAATGGCAAAGAATTATACGGTTATAGTTGTGAATCTGGATAATGGAAGATGCATTACTAGGAATACCAGGATACCCCATCGAAACATTTAAATGTTTCAGTTTCACTGTGTACTGTTAAAAGAAAACTGATTTCCCAATTAGACACTTGCTCCAGGGTATGTATTTACCAGGTCTTATTCTCACATCTGTATGGTTTTACAGATGATGAGTGGGAGCAAGTTATTGGGAATTAGGTGATCAATCCTCATTATATCAGGATTCGTTGTAATTGGTGATATTTGAGGAAGTCACCTGGGTTGTTTGCCGGTCGGCAAATATTTGGTTTTGAATATCCGTTGTTATGCACCAATTTTAAATTGATATATCTGTACGTCTATTTTCATAGAGTGAGATATACCTTTTTGAGATTATGTCCATGACATTTACCTATATCAGTGGATGGTTAGGTAAGGAGCATTGAACAGCGGTGTAATTCTTCATAACCATAGTAAAGTTTTCAACCTACGACACACAGTGAATGAGTTATTAGACTCAGAGGAATTGTACAGAGTATTGTATATTGTCCAGTATCCATTAGGACAGAGGGGTTGGTCCTCGTACTATATTCTGTTTACTTATGACTTCTCTGGTTCTTAGACAGGTGTTTCGTAGAAACACAGGGTCTAAGTTTTGAGAAATTATATGTATAAGAATAAAGTAGAGAACCAGGTATTGCAAGTATCGGGATTCTTCAAAGTGATCAAAGATGTAGATACTTGTATAAGGTATTCAGTTGATAGTAATGTTTAAGAGAACTTGCTTCTCCTTCAGGTTACTCATAATTGGAAGCACTCCTAAGTTGAGTAACGCTGATCGGCCTTTTTCCATTTAGTTGACATGCACTGGAGACAGCTGCATGATTTGAATCTGGTTCAATTAAATCAGTGCCTCTGTTTCTATATTGGATATAGAACAGTTCATATCTTGACATTGTTAAGGTACGGGGAGTTGTCCGGCTTATGCTTAAAACCAGACTCCGGATAACTCAAGGGACGTTTCTGTAATGGCTGTTTGTGGGTTGACCCGGGCTATGACGAGGGTTAATATTCTACCATCTAGAAGATCCATAGTGATATTGTTCTTGACTCGCCACAGTTTTAATAAAAATGGATTTCTTTTCAGAAAACAGTAGTGGGAGTATGGTAGAACTGGAAGTGATTCCAGAACCGCAAACGATTACTGAAGATTTGATAAGAACCTAAAGATTCAATCTGGTTTGACATTCCATTAGCCACTCCGCAGATATGGTGGGTAACCTCAGGCACTCGAGAGGTACTTCGGTATGCTCAAGGACGGTGGCAGGGAGGTTCTTGTTTACCCAGACTTTCCATTGCTGTTGTTCCAGACTGTGAGACCCGGCAGGAGGATGAGTATAGCGTCGTTCTAGACTAGCTTTAGAAGTGTATGTGTATATGACACTACCAGAGGGTTGTCGTAGTCAGTGGGAGCAGCAGAAGCATTGGTAGACAGGTAGCTTATGTCTATTTATAGACTAAAGCGGATATAGCGGGGATAGATCATCTATTTCTGATGTGACAGTCATAGGTTTGACTTCATCAGAATAGGGGATGGATCTGTTGAGAAGATAGTAGGGTGTGATGTCCTGGTATTTGATGACATACATAGAATAGGAAGTGATATTCCTATACTACGATCGGTTATACTTTGGTCGTCACATAGTGGTTTCTCCACATAGGACTTGGATATTATATCAGACATTCTGGTCACTGGATCTATGGTTTTAGATCTAGATTTGGGTTGTTTCCCAACCTGGATACTTAGACAGCATTCTATGAGTATTTAGAATGGACGACTCCTGGCACGGTAGTATACCTGCAGGTGATGGAGCCACCATCTCTAAAGGTGTCTTACAGACTAAAGGGGAGAGGGATACACATGATTGGCAGATCACTTGCTTAGGCAATTGAGTCAATCATGAAATGTCAAGTACCACACCAGATGTTGTTCTTGCAGTAGGTGCAATAAGTTGATATTGATCCAATCCTAGAGAAACAGTCGGAAGCAGTTTTAGAACATAAGTTGATGTTCTAGGGATATGATAACAGCATTCTCCTTCGGGAGACAGTTATCATTCCAGGCTTCCAAGGTGACATGGTTGGCAGAGTGGCTGTCAGAGTTATAGTTTTCCCTCTGACGAGGGGCAGTATTTTGGACAGGTGGTCCAGGTGGATACCGAGGGAAGGCATGGCGCAGGATACTGATTAAGTTCAGTTGACGATACAGTTTAAGAAGTTTGGATTTGGAGTTCATTAATGAGCTAGGTCCCATCAGATATCCAGACATATTCTAAGACAGGTATTGCTCATTTCGGGAGATGGCTTTCTCCGCGAACTTGAGATAAAGAGAGACATAGAAAGAAACATCAGAGCGGATCCACTCATTGAGGCTATTCCTCGAACGCAATAGTTTCGCAAACGAGTCTTGTGAGACTGACTAGTAGAGGAGTTGGGTGTTCAGTATCACACGGGCTGTGAGTATGCGACAACGCAATAATTAGCCTTGAGTGCAAGTGGGAGATTGTTGGAGATAGTGCCCTCAGAGTCAATTATTAGATCACATGCACGTGATTGCAATGATTGAGGGGAGGACCTGTCCCAGTAGGACAGTCTTACTCGAGATGATAGTATGCTATCTGGTTTATCTTTATCATCGTGTACTGCTTTAGGTGACCTTACGAGTCGCTATTGCACGTTGATAGAGCCCCTAGGATTCTTGCTTGACTACCAGCAGTATGAGGGCGATCATATAAGTGGGAGCTGGGGTCTATAAGCATATCCTTAAAAGGTCCCTAGTCGTGGGAGTTTCGAGACAGGGCATCGATTCTCCAGAGTAGACTAGTGTATACAGTCAAGACCCCGACGAGGGGCGGTGGTCGGTCTCACAAGCCACTGGTGTCAGTTGGTTCACCTAAGATGTATACAGGTGCTCATTGGGTTATGAGTACACCGGACAGGACTCGCCGGGAACCTACTAGTTGGGATTATACCAGACGTCAGATAGCAGTTCCCAGGTGACATGTGTACAGGTTAGTTCATCGACCTGAGATCGTCATTTGTCGCGTGTGAGTTCCCACTGTGCTTTGATTACTATCCTACCACGCTCAAAGGAGACGTGCAAATAGGTTTTAGTTGGGTACAATCCCGAGCCACATGGAGGCAGTGAGCGGATCTGCAGGGGTTCGTCTCTCCCGGTATTGGGGGTGAGATCGCGCTGTGTCTAGGAGAGCCAGAATATGAAAAGTCCTTGGCCAAGGCAGAAGATTTGCTGGTAGGTATTCCAGTAGTATCTCAGGGTGTTCTGGGCTACACTCCGACATGACTTGTACCGCTATTGGGGGTCTGACTTTCACCAACCCCGTAGGCCCGCCATGCGATGCTCATAGACTAACGGACCGGACTGTACGGATATTGTCACTGACAGGCACAGTAGGGTGTCAGGATGTGTTCGCTCATCGACGTCCTTTTTGGTCAATAGCTGGTGGCCCGTCACGTATGGCTGATACCTCTGACGTGCTAGTGGTTAAATCCACAGCCATAGTATTGACGAGTCCTTAGAGTCCACCACACACAGTTACTCAGGTTTCGGGCGAAACGCTGTAGAGGCCGTATGGAGATATGGCAGGGTTCGATCAGATACGTGCGGTATTGCACGGATCGTGATCGGACGGATTTTACTAGCTGGCTTTGGCTTAAGCCGGATCCTAGTATTAGATAGTGTAGTTTTGTCTCTTTGCATCTGTGTTCAGTGGGAATACAAATGCGGGCATGTATATGCAGAAGCGGGGATTTCCTGTAATTTATTACAGGATCGGTTTTCTGGAGTTGCCAGTTTGCATTCCGTTCCGGCCGGTTTTCCTTTGTTCTTTCGTGGCCGGACTTTCCGTTGGAGGGGGTTATTTGCAAGAGTGCAAATAACTTATTTGTGGAGGGGTATCTTGCATAAGTGTGGCTTCATGATTATTCTTTCATCATGAGATGCTCTTTGAGTCCATTCATTTGCTTTTCATGTGATGGTTTGTGAGTGGATTGAAAAAGGAAATTGGTGTGACCTTTTTATTCTTATTCTTATTCTTCTCTTGATAATTCATTCCTCCCTCCACCATTCTTTCTTGGCCGGCAACTAGAGAGGGGAGTGAGTGAGAGGTTTCATTTTTGCATGAGGGAAAGAAATTCATATCACTTTGATGCTTGCAAAATATATACACCATCCTTCTACAAAAGCTCATTCTCTTCTTCACCTCCACAACATCAAGGCAACTTCATTTACCCCAAAAGAGACAACTATTCTACACTCGCCTACAGCAAATCTTGGATGCGTCGGCTAGACAACTTCGCGCCCGAGTTTCCTCGGTCAAGAGGTGGGAGCCCGTAAAAGAATCCGGCCACGTGGTGCCCTTTACGACGAGGAGGTGACGGACGGAGATTCCGCGGGAGATCGAAGTGGAGACGAAGACCGAAGGACACGGATCGCCTGGTATAACTCTCTACCCGTATTTTAGTTTGCTAGTAGCTAGGTTAATGGCCCGATCCGGGTATTAAGTGCGCGGTGGTGCCGGTTCAATAGTTTTAGAAAATTTTCGTTTCCGCGTTTCCGGCGTCGGATCGACGACCGGGGCGCCGCCGCGGACTTACACATGGTTGTACATACATGAAAATGGTGGCAATATAAGACTCACACCATGGTTTTATATATGGATTTTATTGCATTTGATTTAAAACAAAAAGGAAAAAGGAAAAAGGTTATCATTGATTTGTTTCTACACTCTTCCTTTAAACTAACCATCCTCACCCACCTTTTAACCTTGGGTGAACTTTCCTTTTGTGTTTTAACTCAAGTTCAATAAGATATTCATTGTTTAACCATGGTTTGAGATGAGAACATGAAAATATATATGCATATATTTTCATTTTTCTTAACAAGGGTTATTCTTTTCACTCTTGTTAAAAAATATAGCCATCATCTTCGTCTTCCTCTCTCATTTGCTCTCTAGATTTTTGTAGTGAGAAATATACTCATCAAGTTAGGATTTTGAAATGAGAAAGAGAACCACAACACCATTTTATACAAGTCTAGCCCACTTGTTTGGAGTGTTAGCTTCATTTCGTTCTCTTGATCGGGTGAAGTTACAAGCTTGGACAAAGCGGACTCCGGGTGGATCATCGGTGACCTAGAGGAGTTCAAGAGGAGCTTTTTCAAACCCCAAGTAGCCGAGGAGTCTAGCGTAGGGAGATACAAAGGTTGTACTCTCTAAACCCTAGCTTTTCTTTCATGAGATGATGTGAAAAAATTGAAACCCCAATTTTTTTTAGGAACGATTCTATGTTCGTTAACTTAGCACCCTAAAAATTCAATCTTTGGTTCATGTGATGCTTCCAAACCCTTCATGAGGTGCTAGGCTAACCCAACATTGGTATCAGAGCCAACCTAGAACATTAGGCGACACTTTAACGATGTAAAAACTCCGATCGAACCGAAATACGAGATTACGGGACACTCTCTGGACATTTTTTAAAATCTGGTTATTTTCAGAATTAAAAATATGAAAAAAATTCAACAGGTAAATATATGAATTACTGTGAAAAACGAGGCCATGAACAGTTAATATGACCGCGGAACCGCAGTAATAGCCTGCTTAGGCCGCGGTTCCGCGGCCGTTCTGTTGCTTCATGGTGTCATTTTTGTACAGTAACTCATTTCTCTGCTTGTATATTGTTTTGGAGTATTTTTAATCTGAATTTAGTACTGCAAATTCTGGAGATTTTTTTGGACTTGTCGATTCGATCGGAATTTTCATTTCGTGTTTTTTCCGGATAAATTAGAAAGTATTGAAGTGTTTGAACGAGTATCATTTGCTCACTGTTCACCGGGTTTAAATATTTTGGAGATACATGCAAGTTTTGTGGTGGTCTCTCTAGAAGACAACAAACCTTAACTCGATTATGTAACCGTCTTGAACTGCCCTTTGAACCTTAGGGTTTGGGGCAGTACGGCGTGCCACATGTGAGGCGTTGGCTTGACCCTTCTACGGCTGGACCGCTACTACCGTGTCACACTCCGGGTTTTTGAACTCCGCTCAAGTGTTGAGCTTTAGTGAATCTTGGGTATTTGATCGTTCGTTCGAAAACTTTAATACTGTCTAGTTATCTGGAATGTGATGCAATGTGTGGAATTCACATTATAAGACATGAAATACGAGGTATGTGATACTTCGCATTTACGATGTCTAAAGAGAATGTGGATTCCAGATATTGCAGTTTTACACTTTCTTTTCTGTGACCGTAAGTGTAGTATGTAGTGGTATTGTCGATTGTCGTTGCTATACGTCGACGACAATCGGTGTATGCATACTTACTTACGTTGATGATATGAGATATTATGTGTTGCTGAGATATGATGTACAGGATTGTCGCGACTGAATAGCCGGGGTTTTTTTTTATGTGAGATGAGAGTTTTATATTTTCATTCATGTAAATTCAAATGTAATGTAATATTCTTTTATTTGGGGCACTTCCGGGTTGAGGTCGATGCCACCTGTGTTGTATATTATTTACTTTTCCGCATGAGGATGGACCCAAGGAGGGGAGCACAGGTGACAGGGTTCTGGGGTTCAGTGGGAGGCCATCTCGAGGAGTCGAGACCGGGTCTCCTAAACTCCAGAATTGGTAGGGTCGCTTGACGCTATCGTAGGGGTCCAGGGTGTGGGCTTGGCTATTCATCGCGACTTTGGAATCCGTATTTTCTATTATTGGCTAAGTACTAAATACGGACGTCCTAGTATATCCCACATTATATCTATGTTTTTGCTGCGATATCTGTGATGTGATCATTTGATATGTTGTGATGGATATAGTATATAGTATATATGATATACTATATAGACGTTACTTATGTTTTACACCCGCACTAGCCCTGCCCTGCTCTGTCGTTAGTTACCTAACCTAACGGTGCACGAGGGGACATAGAGGCGAATGCGGATGGCATAAGTGTACATCGTATTTATCTGTGATGTTTAGGTGACTTAAATGATGGGACTTCATTAATGTGATTAATGAAAGAAAAGAAACCTAAAAGATGTTGTAGAATCAAATTTTCAAATAAAAGGGTAGCTACAGTTTTGCTTTGCATAGCGGTATATATGATATATCATGCACCTTATTCGATGGGGAAAGAGCCGAGATCCCTTCACCGGGAGTGACCTCTTTAGCAAAACTGGCAGATGCTACAACACTCGGTTTGACTTTTGACTGTTTTTGGAGTTTTGCTTTGCATAGTGATATATATGATATGTCCTGCACCTTATTCGATGGGGAAAGAGCCGAGATCCCTTCACCGGGAGTGACCTCTTTAGCAAAACTAATAAAAGCCTCAAAATCACTCCATTTCAAAACTTCATTTGATTCTACAACGATATCAAGTTCATTACGCAATAGGTTTTCAGAAAAACCTGTCGTAGCCCTCCGTCATTTCAGATAAATCCTACTTAGTATTCGTGCTACATTTGTTGACCTCCGTCAAGGCGTAGTGTGCGGTAGCTAACTAGTATTTATCTGCTTATGCATGTGATGCAGATTGGATTAGGGTAGTCGTACGACCTTGTTGACCTCCGTCAAGGGTCGTGCGGGTGGGTTTGATTCAATCAAGAAATGACAGGTTGAACTTGACTTGCACCCTGTGGTTTGTTAACCTCCGTCAAGGTCATAGGATGCTTGGGGCAAAATATTATCGGGAATTTCAAGTGTTGAAATTTGCAATGAGATTGCATACCTTTTATGAGATAGTTGGATCCCGATACCCACTGCGAGTAATTGTTACTCCTGGGAGAGTTTTACACAGGACAATTAGCCGATCAAGTAGGTGTCTAGAAAGGTGTCAACGGGGTTACGCCTCTGGGAAAACGAGGTTTACTTTAATTAGGTCCGTGCGAAAGCACGGGGAACCTCCCTCAAAGTATCGACACTGGCCTGGCTGAAAGATCGACGAAGTTGTAGGGTGTAATTAATCCCGGCTAGTCTTTCTTTTTAGGGTTTGAAGGAAGATTTAATAAAAACAGTGGGAGCCATCCTGATTAGATAAGATAATAACCAATCTGATCTTGCAAGAGCATACGCTAAAGTGTTTTCTTCTCTCTCTCTCCAGGTAGCGACCATGTCATGCCTTAATCAAGATAATAATATGGATGTATTGACCGAACCCGCAAGTTATACTGCGCTGGGGAATGTTGGTTCCGTTCTTTCTTATAAGAGTTATAGGACTGAACATGACATAGGGGAATACCAGGATTCCCATGCCACCCGAATAACGAAAGTACCCGTTGATGCATTTTCTTCGGGTGTGTTCGTTATAGAGAACTGTTTCTCCATTTGCCCTACGTCCTGGGTATTAGATACCGGGTCAGGATCCCATTTATGTAATCAGTTACATGGGCTTAGGAAAGGTAGAGAACTTGGAGAAGGTGATAAAGACATAAGAGTTGGAAATGGCGCAATTGTTGCAGCTAAGACTGTCGGGGAATATCACCTTGCATTACCAACTGGTAATACATTGATTCTGAACGAATACTATTACATGCCGAACCTGATATGCAACATTATATCGTTTTCTTTGTCGAGTAAAGAGGGATATAATTTTGTATTACAGGATAATGTTATGAACATTTTCCGTAACCAAAAGTTGGTTGGATCAGGCACGTTGTGCAATGGCATTTATGTTCTAAATCAATCAACAGTTCTGAGTATAACAAACACACACAAGAGGAAGAGTTCAGAACTGAACGAATCCTTCTTGTGGCATTGTAGACTGGGTCACATCAATGCGACACGACTAGCTAACTTGCATAAAGATGGATATTTGAATCCGTTTGAATTTTCATCTTATGACACTTTCCAGTCATGTCTCAAAGGCAAGATGACCAAAACTCCGTTTACGGGACACGGAGAAAGAGTTACTGAACTCTTGGGACTGATACATAGTGATGTATGCGGTCCCATGTCTACACATGCCAGGGATGGTTCTTTATACTTCATTACATTCACTGACGATCTCTCTAGGTTCGGGTATGTGTACCTGATGAAACACAAATCAGAAGCTTTTGAGAAATTTAGAGAATATAAACAAGAAGTCGAGAACCAAACCGGAAAAAGTATTAAAATCCTACGATCTAATCGAGGAGGTGAATACTTGAGCATTGAATTCCTGGACTTCCTAAAAGAGAATGGGATTCTCTCTCAGCTGACTCCTCCATATACACCACAGCACAACGGTGTATCAGAACGGAGGAACCGCACCCTATTAGATATGGTGCGCTCTATGATGAGTGTAGCTGAGTTACCTATTTCCTTCTGGGGATATGCACTGGAAACAGCAGCATATCTACTGAATAGGGTTCCTACCAAATCTGTGCCTACCACCCCATATGAGATATGGGAGGGGAAGAGACCATATCTTAATTTTATAAAGATATGGGGTTGCCCGGCCTATGTCAAAAGACAAAAACCGGACAAACTCGAGACAAGGTCCGTTTTGTGTAAATTTGTTGGATATCCCAAGCATTCGCGAGGGTATATCTTCTACCACAGTGAGGAACAAAGAGTATTTGTTGCTCAACATGCCACCTTTTTAGAAAAGGAATTTCTTGCAAAAGAGATTAGTGGTCCTGAGGTAGAACTGGAAGAGGTTCCAGCTGAACAAACCACAACAGAAGATTTAGAGTAACCAGAGGATTCAGTAGCTCCCAACGAACCTCAGCCTCTCCGCCGATCTAGTAGGGTTCCTCGCCAACCTGAGAGATACTACGGTTTTCTCATGGATGGTGGGAGCGAGGATTGCATCGTGGAGGATGATGACCCAACTAGCTTCGAGCAGGCCATCACGAGTGGGGACTCAGTGAAATGGCTGGATGCTATGCGGTTCGAGATGGAATCCATGTACACCAACAAAGTATGGACTTTGGAAGTTGCTCCTGAAGGGGTAAAACCCATTGGGAGCAAGTGGATCTTCAAGAAAAAACTTGGTGTAGATGGGAAAGTGGAGACTTTCAAAGATAGACTTGTTGCAAAGGGTTTTCGTCAAAGACCAGGTGTGGACTATGATGAAACCTTTTCTCCAGTGGCTATGCTTAAATCCATCCGGATCATGCTTGCCATCGCTGCATATCATGACTACGAAATCTGGCAAATGGATGTTAAGGCCGCCTTTCTAAACGGTGATTTAGAAGAGTGCGTGTACATGACTTAGCCAGAGGGCTTCGTAGATAGTAGGAGCAGCGGGAAGGTGTGCAAGCTGCTCAAATCCATTTATGGATTAAAGCAAGTATCGCGGAGTTGGAACATCTGCTTTGACGTCGTTATCAAAGAGTTTGATTTCGTCAAAAACGTAGATGAACCTTGTATCTACAAGAAGGTGGCAGAGAGTAAGGTTGTCTTCCTCGTATTGTACGTGTACGACATACTCTTGATAGGAAATGACATTCCTATGCTGCAATCGGTCAAGCTCTTCTTATCACAAAGATTCTCAATGATAGATCTTGGTGATGCCTCCTGCATATTGGGAATTAGGATCTATAGAGATAGATCCAAACGGATATTGGGATTGTCCCAATCCAGGTACATTGACACCATACTAAAGAGGTTTAGTATGGAAGAATCCAAGCATGGGTACTTACCCACAATCTCTGGTGTCACTCTCCCCAAAGATATATCTCCCAAGACTGATTTGGAAAGAGCTCGCATGCAAGGGATACCCTATGCTTCGGCTGTAGGCTCTATCATGTACGCGATGCTATGTACCAGACCCGATGTAGCATACTCACTAAGTGTAGTGAGCAGGTATCAAGCTGATCCTGGAGAGAGTCACTTAACAGCTGTGAAGAGCATTCTCAAGTACTTGCGAAGGACTAAAGAGATGCTCTTGGTGTATGGTAACGGAGAACTCCAAGTGGAGTCCTTTACCGATTCGAGCTTCCAGAGTAATAAGGACGACTCTAAGTCGCAGTCGGGATTTGTCTTTACCCTTTACGGAGGGGCGGTTAGCTGGAAGAGTTCCAAGCAGGAAACCGTGGCAGACTCGACGATGGAGGCTGAATACATCGCTGCCAACGATGCTGCCAAAGAGGCTGTCTGGATCAAGAAGTTCATTACTGAACTTGGAGTGGTTCCATCCATTGAGAATCCAATACCTTTGTATTGCGATAACAATGAAGCGGTGGCTTTAGCCAAGGAACCCAGGTCCCATCAGCGATCCAGGCACATTCTGAGGCGGTATCACCTGATCCGGGAGATAGTTGATCGCCGGGAGATCGAGGTCAGGAGGGTTGACACGAAGAATAATACAGCGGATCCACTCACGAAGGCCATTCTCCAGATACAGTTTGAGAGACTCTTTGGGATGCTCGGTATGCGATACTACAGCAGCTGGCCCTAGTGCAAGTGGGAGATTGTTAGTTGTATGTATGCCCTAGAGGCCAGTATTGTACAGATGATGTATATTATATTGGATGCTTGGACATATATAGAGATGACTTTCTTTCTCGATATGATAGTATGCTATCTGGTTGCTCTTTATCTTAACATGTATACTAGTCTCTTTATACTGTCTTATAGTTACATGTTGGTAAAGCCCTTAGGATGTGAACTTGACTACCTGGACTATGATGCAGATCATACTAGTGGGGACATGGTAGTCCATAAGTACATCCTTCAAGGTCCCTAGTCGTAGGTGTATCGAGACGGGGCATCGATATACCAGTGTAGACTAGCGTATACGCTTCTCGACCTATGAGATGAGCGATGGATGATCCTATATCCATTGGTGTTTGACATCAGAGATGGTATACGGGTGCTCAGTCGAGACTGGGTACACTGGACGGACTCGCCGAGAACTCCCAGATGGTATTATACCTCACGTCAGATGGCAGTTCTCAGGTGACACTTGTGCAGGTTAGTCTGTAGACCCGAGATCGTCATAGAGTCTTGTGTGATTTCCACTGTGCTTTGATTTCCACCTTACTACGTCCATGAGGGCGTGCAAAACGGTGGTTTTTGGGTACAGTCCTGAGTCACATGGAGGCAATAAGCGATAGGAGGGGTTTCGTCTCTCCCGGTATTGGGGGTTGATGTTGCGCTGTGCTCGATTGGCCATAACAGGGAAGTCCCTGGCCAGGGCTGATTCAGAGATTTGCTGGTAAGTGTTACCAGTAGTTTCTCGACCCGTTATGAGCCTCACATCGGCACGACTTATCGGTTATTGGGGTCTGACGTTTACCACCCCTAAACTTGATATGCGACATATCAGACGAGGTGACCGGACTGTACAGGAAGTGTTGCCGGTTGGCTCGACGGGAGTTGTAGCAGGTTCGCTTGTTCTCTTCTGATCGCTCAATACCCGGGTGGCCGTTACGTTTAGCTGACCGCTTGCGGCTTGGGGGTGCTTGATATGATCATCACCCACTGCCGGCGTATTGACGAGTCTTAGAGTCCCATAATGGAGTTTCCTAGTCCAGGCAAAACGTTGTGGTGCGCGTATGCGATATGCGCATGGACCCGATTAAAATGCGCGTATGGGATACCGTATATTGATCAGGCGGCTTGCTTTTGGTGGGGTCATATGTGATATGGCCGGATTGATAAATCAAGTATTGATTTATCATTTAACCATTAGTTTCTCACTTGATATCCTTTCTTGAGTTTGATGGATGTATGCATGCATGTATGCCTTCTTTATAGATTCATGCACATATGGATGTACACACACACACACATACATACATCCATCCATCATGGTTGTACATACATGAAAATGGTGGCAATATAAGACTTACACCATGGTTTTATATATGGATTTTATTGCATTTGATTTAAAACAAAAAGGAAAATGGAAAAAGGTTATCATTGATTTGTTTCTACACTCTTCCTTTAACCTAACCATCCTCACCCACTTTTTAACCTTGGGTGAACTTTCCTTTTATGTTTTAACTCAAGTTCAATAAGACATTCATTGTTTAACCTTGGTTTGAGATGAGAACATGAAAATATATATACATATATTTTCATTTTTCTTAACAAGGGTTATTCTTTTCACTCTTGTTAAAAAATATAGTCATCATCTTCTTCTTCCTCTCTCATTTGCTCTCTAGATTTTTGTAGTGAGCAATATACTCATCAAGTTAGGATTTTGAAGTGAGAAAGAGAACCACAACACCATTCTACACAAGTCTAGCCCACTTGTTTGGAGTGTTAACTTCATTTCGTTCTCTTGATCGGGTGAAGTTGCAAGCTTGGACAAAGCGGATTCCTGGTGGATCATCGGTGACCTAGAGGAGTTCAAGCGGAGCTTTTTCAAACCCCAAGTAGCCGAGGAGTCTAGCGTAGGGAGCTACAAAGGTTGTACTCTCTAAACCCTAGCTTTTCTTTCATGAGATGATGTGAAAAACTTGAAACCCTAATTTTTCTAGGAACGATTCTATGTTCGTTAACTTAGCACCCTAAAAATTCAATCTTTGATTCATGTGATGCTTCCAAACCCTTCATGAGGTGCTAGGCTAACCCAACAGTAGCAATTGTTCAAAATCATAGTCTTGCCATTTGGCAACACTATGTGATATTCACCAACGGCAACATCATCAACTTGTGCTTTGTTCCCTATTCTGAGGGACATATTACCAGGTCCAACTATCCTACTTTTTCTCAATCCCTGCAATAAACTAGAGATATGAGATCCTGATCCGGTATCTAGTACCAAGGAGGTAAGACTGACCGAAAAGCAGTTCTCAATTACAAGAACACCTGAAGGAGATGCAATAGTATACTTCTTCGTTGGGTCATCAAAGAATTCATGCAATCCTTTTTCCTCTGCTCATAGTCATGACCGCCGTCATAAGTTAGAGCCAAATCGACGTTCCCCAGCCCGAATAAGAATTTGGATCGGTCAAGCGATACATTTTATTATCTTGATTAGGGCGTGAAATGGTTGCTACCTGGAGAGAGAGAAAAGAAACACTTAGCATGCACTCTTGCAAGATTAGATTGGTTATTATTTTACTAATCACGATGGCTCCCATTGTTTCCTTGAATTCTTATTCAAATCTTAAAAGAAGAACTAGTCAGGATTAATCACACATCACAATACTTGTTTAACCTTTCAGCCAGGCTAGTGTTGGTACTTCGAGGGAGGTTTTCCAACACTTTCGCAAAGTTCCTTAATTATATAACCTCATTTCCCTGGAGGCGTAACCCCGCTAATACCGTTCTAGACACTTACTTGGTTTATAGCATTGATTGTTAAGTGAAATAATTTCCCGAGAGTAATCCTAATCATCGGTGCGATCGGGATCCAACTATCATTGTGTGATGACCTAGATGGAATCCACTCTAGCCGCCACACTCCAAAAGATATGCTAAATCTGCAAGTTTCTTGTATATTTGAAACTCCCGATGTGGTTTTTGTCCCTAGGACCCAAGTGACCTTGACACAGTCAACAAATCAAAGAGCCCTAGTCAAGTTCAACCCGTCATTATCTTTATTGCATTAAACCCACCCGCATAACCCTTGACTCAGTCAACAAGGTTATACAGTTTTCCTAACTAATCACATCGTATGCTACAAATAAGCAATACTCAGCTACCTTCACTACGCCTTGACACGGTCAACAAACACAGCACGAATACTAAGTATTACTTATAAGAAATGATGAAGGGCTACGACTAGATTTTTGGCGAAAAACCCTTTAACGTGATGAACATGATATAGTTGAAGGAACCAGAGTAGTTTTGAAAATGAGTGGTTTAGGCTCCGCTTTTGAAAACTTCTAGTTTTGAAAAAAAACGAGTAATCTATAGTATAGACTTTTTCTCAAGAGATCACTCTCCGTGAAGAGATCTTGGCTCTTGCCTCCTGGAATGCTTTGCTGTATATTCACAACCGAATACTACCATGCAAAGCGAAAGAATATAACTGTAGTTTTTCGAAATTTGTTCCAACATCTTTTTAGGTTTCTTTTCTTGCATTAATCAAAATTAATGTGGTCCCATCATTTAACCTATTACACCAGAAAAGAACGAAAATACAATGTACGTATATGCCATCTACATTCGCCACGGGGCTCCATCATCACCCGTTAGGTTACCTAACTAATGACAGAGCGGGGGCTGGACTAGCGCAGGTGCAAAATATATACAACATCGACTAGTATATATATAAGTATATACAACATTCGTCCCAGGCATGATAATAAGCAACATCACAGAATCTCAGCTAACTACACAGAATGGTGGATTATCTTGGAGCCCCGGGTTTCAATTGAGCCACAAATAAAACCCGGGTTTCATTTGAGCCGCAAATAAAATCCAACATTCCCGATCGTGTGGATAGCCTGTGCAATGAAAACATGGACCCCTATGAGTGCGGCAAGTTACCTGCCAATCCTAGAAGTGAGGCAACCCCAATCAACAAAGTGAATGGGCCACCCAGCACTCTACAAAATCCGGTAACTTGAGCGCCCCTTTATGGGTCATCCTATACCCCCTACGAGTGCGGCGAATAGCCCGCCAATTCTAGAATGAAGCCCCCTTCGTCTCAACGCTATGAGATGCGGGCTTGTTTCCTTCTAGAATCCGGTTATTCGTGCACTCCACTGCGGGGTAATCCTAGTATAGAAAAAGAAAATAATATGTACAATGGTGACATCAACCTCAACCCGGTCGTGCCCCAATAAAATAATATAAAACCCGGCAAAGACGGCAGTCCACATGTCGGACGCTCTCCCCGCAATAATAAATGTACAAATGAATCTTAACTGTAGTACTGACATTGCACCACAAGCTATCCACCACGACAATCCAACCACAACCACAGCACAAACACATAACACCAACATGAATTTCATGTTCGCAAACGCGTCTAAAGGAACATATAGCAATTAGACGAGTTATACCGATCGAATGACATTCATGGTTGCAGATAGTAATGTATGTACTGTAATAATTAAACAGTGTTAAAAATAATGACTTCGAAATACCCCGTATTTCCCCAAAACTCAAGATAACTGAACTTTCACAATCTGGGCAATCAAACATATCCTGAAACCCTAAATCCAAGAGTTAGAGAGAAGCAAACAAAAACAACCCAATTCCACATTACAAAAATCGGTGGGGCCGGTTTTTAAAGGACCTTGGCCGGCCAAGTTCATGTGCAATTGTTTCGTTTTTGTTTTATGTTCATCTCACATCCAAAAGAGTACTCAGCAATTGTTTAAAAAAATTTTAGAGCCTCTGAAAATTTCGACAGAAACTTGGATTTATCGTTTCGTGATTTGGAGTTATTTCGGTTTCATTACATTAACATCATTTAAATCTGCTAGTATAGGGTTTATGGGCAGGCTCTGATACCATAAAAGGTTATGCTAATGCCCTGGCCATCAACCGAGGCTGATTGCAGAACAAATTTTTTCTTACGATCAAAACTTGGCGCTAGAATAACCCTAAACCGGATCTACCATAAACCTAACTAGCATAACTTGAGAGCCTATCTACTATGAAAGGAGTTATACCAAGAGGCTCAATTCCTTCGGATCGTCACTCCTCTCCTTTAGTGTGCTCCTAGTGGCCTCCATGATCGAGCATGATCAACGGCTCCTTGCGTCAAAGATGATCCATCCGAGAGTGTCTACTTGGAGCTCCTACCTTTAAACCGAGGTAACTGGGTTGCTTAGTTTGCTAAACTAAGTGTCCTAGATGATATAGAGAGTGATGATATATTAATTTGTCTCAAGAACCCTAGGTTTCTCAACACATGAGACTATTAGGGTTTTAGATAGTAGAAGAGAGAGCTTGGAGGAAGTGAGAGTGTTGTGGAAAAAAATTAATGAAGAATGGCTAAGTCATTGCATTTAATAATGCAAACACAAAATATCTCCACAAATATCTATAAAATATCAACCATGTGAGAATAGTAAACCATGAGTCACTACATGACTCACCGCTTAGCCATGCTTCATTCAAAGAATGTAACACCTCACCCTCCAACTCATTAAACCTTTTAACCTAATTGGTTAATCTAAAAAATGAGGTGTCTTCTTCTAGAAGCACCTTGCAAAATTACAAGAATTCCCCTCACCTGTATATACATACTCGCATTCGTATTCCGAGAAAATATGAATACAAAGAGACAAAAACAATCCACCAATATAGTACTAGGATCCAGCTTAAACCAAAGCCCGCTAGTATTATCCGCCCGAACATCATACGTGCACGAGTGCACGTGATCGAACCCTTGCCGTAAAACCATACGGATTCCACATCGTTTCGCCCTTAGCAGAGAAACCCTCTGTGTGGGACTCTAAAGACTCGACAGTACGCCGGCAATGCATTGCTGGATAAATCCATAACCACAAGCACGTCAGCGGCATTAGCTGTATGTAACAGCTACCCAGGTACATGTCGAAAAGGAAAGCCGACGAGCAAACTCATCCGGATCCCAACTAAGCCTATCCGTGACAATATCCACACAGTCCGGTCTCTTCATCTAATAATATTGCATATCATATCTAGGGGTGGTAAACGTCAGACCCTAATAACACGATAATTCGTGCCGATGCGGCTCAGGACTAATCCGGAAAACTACTGATCAACCTATCAGTAAATCCCAACTTCCTTGGCCAAGGTCTTATGGTCCTAGCTGATCGAACACAATGCGATATCGACTCCCAATACCGGGAGAGACGAATCCCTGACAATCACTCACTGCCTCCATGTGGCTCGGGACTGTACCCAACCAAAACCTGTTTGCATGACTCAGTAGAGCCGTGGTAGGGTAGTGATCAAAGCACAGTAGGAACTCACACGAGACAAATAATGACCTAAGGTCCAAAGACTAACCTATACACATGTCACGTGAGAACCGCTATCTGACGATAGGAATAATACAAT
This sequence comes from Agapanthus africanus, assembly GCA_030015575.1. NCBI lineage: Eukaryota > Viridiplantae > Streptophyta > Magnoliopsida > Asparagales > Amaryllidaceae > Agapanthus > Agapanthus africanus. The sequence goes on from JASDDO010000004.1 coordinate 315,097,859, forward strand.
TTAGAGGTTCTCAGTGAGTCCGTCCAGTATACTCACCCCCAATGAGCACTCGTATACAATCTTAGGTGATCACACCAATGGTTGTAGGACCAACCACCGCCCCTCATTGGGGTCTCGAAACGTATACGCAATTCTACTCTGGAGTATCAATGTCCGATCTCAATACTCCTGTGACTTGGGACTTTTAAGGATGTGCTTATAGACTACCCAGCTCCCACAAGTATGATCGCCATCATAATGCTGGTAGTCAAGTAAGATCCTACGGGCTTTATCAACATGTGGCCGATATATATAACATATGCACATGTTAAGATAAAGACAAACCATAATAGTATACTACTCTATCGAGTCATTATCAATATGTGCAAGCTGGATAAAACATCAATAGTAAAAGATACACATATTCAGATAAAGAAAACTCAAATAATATACTATATAACTGAGCAAGATTGTCCTGTACATACATATCCCTAGCATCCACGTGTATAAAAATACAATAATGGCCTCTAGGGCATACATATCCAACAGTTCACAGGCGACCCAGAGCTATAGATACTTGTATATACTTTTCTTTTCAGTTTATACCATTGTTTAGGCATTGCTTTCCATTCGTGTATTTACAATTCCAGTTGTATTGTAAAGAAATGTTTAATAAATAAAAGTTGATGTTCAATTACATATCTTGTCCTTTTTCTTGTGTACTTTATTATATTGCTTATTTTCGCTTAGCGTGTTTGCTTCTGAGTAAATACGTAGCGGGCCTCGCCGCGCCTCCTTACCCGTACCCTGGGAAGCGGGGCATGACAGGTTTTGTTGGCAGCCCATGCAGGTCAGTTCCGTGTGGAAACTTACATAACCATGCAGAGCGAATTCTTCATGGAAACCTAAGAAATATATATCACAAGAATCAGAAACTAAACATTCTTTATATTTCATATTTTTTGAATCATATTCTTTTAATCTATCATAACCTTATTTTTTCTTTCAAGGTTATGGATTATCCAAACAACATGAGTACAAACGTCAACAACACACCACCACCTCTTCAACTTACGCCTACCGTTGTAGCTCCGGTCAACGAGCAGACGGTACTGCTCGAGGCAATAAAGAGCCTCCTGGAAGGACAAAAGAAACAGGCTACTATAGTATTGAACTGTCTAGAAGTGGAAGCACCCGGAGTGAAGCAATTCCCGGCATCGCACCCTAAGCATTTACTGGATAAGAGAGCCCTTTGGAAGCTGAAGAATGGGCTCAGAGTATCGAAGACGATCTGGTAGTAGCACAAGTGCCAGACATTGCTTGGGTAAAGGTTGTGAAGCTGCAACTCATCGACAACACCCGAGTTTGGTGGAAGGCGTAAGAAAGCCGTCTTGCCTAACCGATCGAATGGAAGACTTTTTGCGAAATGTTCAATGCGAAATATTTTCCCGAGACTGCCCGCTTTGATATGGAGCAGCAATTCATCCACTTGCAACAAGGTTCGATGTGGACCAAATCAGTGGATGAGTATGATGCCGAGTTCACCATATTGAGCAGGTAAGATATGTTTTAATATTCGATTTTTATATATCAAATACTACACATATAACACAAGATTGTAACAGGTTCGCGGAACACCTCATTCCGACAGCTGAGATCAGGTCCAGACAATTTCAGCAAGGGTTAGATCCGGAGATCCAAGCTGCCTTAGCTATAGGCGATTTCCTAACCCACGATCTGGCTCTGAAAGCTTCCCTTCGATATAAGGCAATAGTGAAGAAGAAGGGCAGACCTTAATCTGCCGGAGCTAAGCGCCCTGTCACTCAGATGGCAGGAAGAGCCTCTTCAAGGACACTTTTTGTGTCCAGGAGACCAGGACCACCATTCAACCGGCCCAGTCCAGACTTTTGCACTTACTGCAGGAGGGATGGACACCTGGCGAAGGATTGCAGGCATGCTAATCGCCTTTGCTTAGTCTGTGGCTCAGCTACACATGATATTGGGTCTTGTCCTCATCGACTCAATCCGAATGCTGCACTCAGACCAGCAATTACCTATCAGCAGCGGCCAGCTATCCAGGCACCTGCTCCACGACTTGCTCTCCCTGCTCCACCTCCTCGTGGACCGACTGCACCTCCTCCTCGTCAGTTCCATCAAGCACAAAGGAACCTACCTCAAGGACAGAGGAACGGACAGAGGAATGCACCTCCAGCTAGGAGGAATATACCGAGGCGACAGGCTTTCACAATGACTGTGGAAGAAGCTGAAGCCACTGGCCAAGTCATTACTGGTAACCTTTCAATCTTTCAAAGATGTTCAATACTTATTATATCTATATATCTTTTTCCTATATCTAACACCTATCCCACATAACTTAAGTACGATCTTAGTAGGCTCACTCCCTGCACAAACCCTCTTCGATACTGGAGCATCTCATTGCTTTATGTCACAACGGTTCGTCCGAACCTATGCGATTCCAGTCAAACCACTCGTATCTAGCTAGAATGTCAGTTCAGGGAATATCGTTCTAAAGGCAACAATGGGATATGATCTGTGTCCAGCGGTCATCTGTAGCAGAGAATTCTATGCTGACTTCAAGGTACTGGAGATACCGAACTTCAATGCAGTTTTGGGTATGGATTAGCTAGGAAACTTTTATGCTACCATCGACTGTCGTCAAAGGAGGGTAGTGTTCGAGATTCTGTTGGATATAGTGCCCTCAAAGTCAATTATTGGATCGCAGGCACGTGATTGAAATGATTGAGGAAGGACCTATGCCGGTAGGACAGTCTTACTCAAGATGATAGTATGCTATCCGGTTTATCTTTGTCATTGTGTACATGCTTTAAGTGATGTTACAGATCACTATTACACATTGATGGAGCCCTTAGGATTCTTGCTTGACTACCAGCAGTATGATGGCGATCATATACGTCAGAGTTGGGTAGTCTATAAGCACATCCTTAAAGTGGTCCCTAGTCGTGGGAGTTTCGAGACCGGGCATCGATACTCCATTAGTAGACTAGTGTATACAGTCGAGACCCCGACGAGAGGTGGTGGCCGGTCTCACAAGCCATTGGTGTCAGTTGGTTCACCTAAGATGTATACAGGTGCTCATTGGGTTATGAGTACACCGGACATGACTCGCCGGGAACATGCTAGTTGGTATTATACCTAGCGTCAGATAGCAGTTCCCTGGTAACATGTGTACAGGTTAGTCCATCGACCTGAGATCATCATTTGCCTAGTGTGAGTTCCCACTTTGCTTTGATTACTACCCTACCACGGCTCAAAGGAGTCGTGCAAACAGTTTTTAGTTGGGTACAGTCCCGAGCCACATGGAGGCAGTGAGCGGATCGGCAAGGGTTTCGTCTCTCCCGGTATTGGGGATGAGATCGCGCTGTTTTTAGGAGAGACATTACACGAAGTCCTTGGCTAAGGCAGGAGATTTACTGGTAGGTATTCCAGAAGTATCTCAGGGTGTTCTGGGCTACACTCCGGCACGACTTGTACCGCTTTTGGGGGTCTGACGTTTACCAGCCCCCTAGGCCCGACATGCGATACTCATAGAAGAACGGACCGGACTGTACGGATATTGTCATTGACATGCTTAGTAGGGTTCCAGGATGAGTTCGCTCATCGGCTTCCCTTTTTGTCGATACATGGGTAGCCGTTACGTACAGATAGTGCCACTGACGTGCTAGTGGTTAAATCCACAGCCAATGTATTGACAAGTCTTTAGAGTCCCCCACAGACAGTTTCTCAAGTTTCGGGCGAAACGTTGTAGAGGCCGTATGATATTATGGCAGGGTTCGATCATATACGTACACTCTTGCACGGATCATGATCGGACGGATCATACTAGTGGGCTTTGGTTTAAGCCGGATCCTAGTATTAGATTTGTTGGATTGCTTTCGTCTCATCGCATTCGCATTCAGTCGGAATGCGGATGCAGGTATGTATATACAAATGAGGGGTATTCTTATGATCCGTCATGAGTTTACTTTAGATGATGCCGTTATTTTTATTGTCATAAACATTTGGGTTAATGTTTATTTTGGTGGAAATTGTGAGTGGTTTTTCATCATGAGGAACATTAATTGTGACACATGCATAAGTGATGACTCATGGTCTCTTTATTTGTGCATATGTCTCATTTTGGATTGATTTAGAGTGTGAAATGAAAGATGGAGAGAGAGAGGGCAACCATGTACATAGGTTAGCTCTTGTGATTATCATTCTTGGCCTCTCTCATTTTTCATCTCACACAAGAAAAGAAAAGCTCTTCTTCTTCTTCTTCTTCCTCTAGCTCATAACTTCCACCAATGGCATCATCTTCAACCTCCATCCATACACTCTCATGTGTTGAGAATCAATGGATGTTTGAGACAAAGTTATCACACACATTCTCTACATCGCCTTGGACTTGTCGGCTGGCATACTTCATGTTCGAGTTGCTTCGGATAAAGCGGGAGCCCGTAAAAAGACTCATTGATGTGGTTCCCTTCCGAGGAGGAGACCGAAGATCGAAGATGCCGCGAGGTTCTTGGGATGGTGGCCAAAGACCGAAGGACACCGATCGATCGGTATAGCCACTCTCACTTCTTAGTAGTTAGCTAGTTTAGCGTTAATGGTTCGATCCGGGTGAAAGTCTACGATAGCGCTGGTTTCCTAAAAGTTTTTGTTTCCGCATTTGACCTCGGATTGACGGCCGGGGCGCTACCGTAGACTTACATGGTATCAGAGCCACGTCATTAACCTTTACTAGCTTGTTCTTACGTGTTTAAAATATCGATCGATCAAAATTTCCGAGTCGTATTTTCATTTCAGTGTGCTTGCTGTCGAATTTTAAAGTTGTTCAAAAAATTATTTTAGGCATCTTAAAAATACATGCAGGCATAACTTAAGCTACAGAAATAGTTTAGAGACCTAACTTTAAAATTCCACCGCGGAACCACCGCGATATGTCGCATTTGGCGGCCATTCCGTCGCCCTTTTTGGGCTACAGTGCCCCAAATTTTTTCTGGGGGTTTAGTTCATGGAAATATGATTTTTGTGATATATAGTTTTGGCCTGGATTATTTTGAGTTCTGGAATTGTACTTGGGGCCCATTTCGGAAAATTCTGTCGATCGGAATTTTAAATATGTTAGTTTACAGTGCTTACATTATATCTACGACCGTGAATGTCATTCGAGCGGTAAATCTTGTCTAATTGCTATAGCTCTTTTAGACGGATTTGTGAACGTGACATTCACGTTGATGTTCTGTGTTGTGCTGTGTTGGTGCGGATCTGTCGTGGTGGATAGCTTGGTGCAATGTTAGTACAGTTTAGTTTTATTTGTATATTTGATATTGCGTGGCAAGCGTCCGACATGTGGACTGCCGTCACTGCCTGTTTGTATATTATTCTTTTGGGGCACAACCGGGTTGAGGTCGATATACCCGTTGTACATATTTTATTTTCTGTACTAGGATTACCCCGCGGTGGGGTACACGGATAGACGGGTTCTAGAGGGCAACAGGCCCGCATCTCATGGCTTTGAGACAGAGGGGGCTTCACTCTAGAATTGGTGGGCTATTCGCCGCACTCGTAGGGGGTATAGGTTGACCCAAGGAGGGGTGCTCAAGTTACCGGATTCCGTGAAGTGCTGGGTGGTCCATTCACTTTGCTGAAGGGGGCTGCCTCGCTTCAGGTTTTGGCGGGTAACTTGCCGCACCCGTAGGGGTCTATGTTTTCATTACACAGGCTATCCACACGACCAGGGGAATGTCGGGTTTCACTTGCCGCTCAAAGGAAACCCGGGATCCCAGATTATCTGTTTTGTTCTGTGATGCTTATTGCTTTTCTGTGATGTTGCATTTATTACGCCTTGAGCGATTATTGTATATTGATATATATATATATATACACTAGTAGATGGTGTATATGTTTTACACCCGCGCTAGTCCAGTCCCTACTCTGTCGTTAAGTAACCTAACGGGTGATGACGGGACCTAGTGGCTAATGCGGATGGCATATACGTACATTTTATTTTCGTTCTTTTCTGGTGTGATTAATTGATGGGACTGCGTTGATTCGGATCAATGCAAGGAAAACAAACCTATTCGATGTTGTTGGATCATTTTTTTTAAAAGAGATGTTATTACAAGGACATTTTCATTTGCTTTGCACAGTGGTATTCGGTTATGAATATCCAGTACCTCAATCGACGAGGCAAGGGCCGAGATCCCTTCACCGGGAGTGACCCCTTGGGTAGAAGTTTGCGTCAGGATAATAACTTCACCATAGTCGATTACTTTTTTGCTTTGCATCGTGGTATTCAGTTTGGGATATCCTGCACCTCATTCTACGGGGAAACAGCCGAGATCCCATCACCGGGAGTGACCTCTTTAGCAAAGGTTTTCGTCACTATATATTTGTAAAATCTATCCGGTTCCTTCAACGATATCAAGTTCATTACGTTAAATGTTTTTTCGCCAAAAACCATTCGTAGCCCTCCGTCATTTCAGAAAGGTAGCACTTAGTATTCATGCTATGTATGTTGGCCTTCGTCAAGGCATAGTGAATGGTAGCTATTTGTTACTTTTCTATTGCATAGATAGATGCGTTAGTTTGGGACAGTCGTACTACTATTTTGGCCTTCGTCAAGGGTATGTACAGGTGGGTTCAAATTAACCTGGATAATGACGGGTAGAACTTGACATGTGACTTATGATATGTTGGCCTTCGTCAAGATCATAAGAGCATGGGGTAAAAATCATATCGGGAGTTTCTAAAGAAACTGAAACTTGCCTGGCATGCGCATACCTTCTGGAGTGTGATAACGCGAGTGGATTCCATCACGTTATCATGCAATGATAGTTGGATCCCGATTCCCACTGATGAGTTGGTTTACTCCTCGGGTGATCCCGACTAATTCTTCTTTCAGGTTTGGAGGAGAATTTGAGGTTACAGTGGGAGGCTTCCTGATTAGATAAAGTGATAACCATTCTGATCTAGGTTAGAGTGCACGCAGAGTGTTTCTTTTCTCTCTCTCTTTAGCTATGACCATGGCCCCACCCTAGACTATGACTCAGTAACCAAGTTGACCGAACTTTCTTAAAAAACTGGCTTTTGGATTGTCTGGGTTGCATACATCATTGTCACTCCTTCTTTTACTCTTTGCATTTCTCCAGAACACCCCGTATTATTACGAGCATCCACTTCCATTGGATAAATCCATCGTATGGTTATATACGAACTCGAAGGAACTTGTTCCAGATTCAAGGATGGATTCTGGTTCTGAAGAGATTGAATAGGACTATTCAGTTGTCTTTTCCTTTTACCTTCTCTCAGGTTGTGAAGGCTCCTAGGATTAGGAGAGGGTACACCTATTACGCTTATTGGATAGTCTTCTTCCAAACTATAGGCAGGTGCCGAAAGGTGGGGAATAAAGAAAACCAATTAGCCTAAGTGTGGTGTACAGAAGATATTAAGTAAAGAAAAATAAAGGGATCAGAAAGAGGGCAAAGTAAATTACAACTGCTATCATTCATGACCAAACCACATATTTCATCGCCACTCCTACTTCACCTTGGTATTTCTCCAGAACACCCCGTATCACTACGAAGATCCACAGTTATTAGATATTCCATCGTATGGTTATATACGAACTCGAAGGAACTTGTTCCAGTTCGGGGATGGATTCTGGTTCAGGGGAAATAGGAATAAGGTTTATTCAGTTGTCTTTTATCTTTACCTTCTCTCATGTTTTGAGTGCTCCTAGGATTAGGACAGTACACCTATTACGCTTATTGGATAGTCTTCTTCCAAACCATAGGCTAGTGCCGAACGGCAGGGAAGGAAGAAAACCATGTAGCCTAAGGGGGGTGTACAGAAGTTAATGACTAAAGACATATAAAGGGATTTGGAGAGATGGCAAGGAAATATACGGTTACAGTCATGAATCTGGATAATGAAAGAGGCATTACTAAGAATACCCGGATACCCCTTCGAAACATTTTCATGTTTCAGTTTCACTGTGTAATAATAGAAAACTGATTTCCCAATTAGTACTTACTCCAGGGTATGTATTTACCAGGTATGATTCTCACATCTGTATGGTTTTACAGATGATGAGTGGAAGCAAGTTATTGGGAATTGGGTGATCATCCTCATTATATCGGGATTCGTTGTAATTGGTAATATTTGAGGAAATCGCCTAGATTGTTTGCCGGACGGCAAATAGTAATGGTTTTGAATATTCATTGTTATGCACCAATTTCAAATTGATATATCTGTACGTTTATTTTATAAAGTGAAATATAACTTTTTGAAATTATGTCCATGACATTTACCTATATCAGTTGATGGTTAGGTAAGGAGCATTCAACAGCGGTGTAATTCTTCATAACCATAGTATAATTTTCAACCTAGGACGCTGTCACGACCCGCTTCCCAGAGTACGCAAGATTTGGGCACGTGACATAGCCAACCATGCTACCTGTGGGTAGGAAGTATCCATCCACAGTCACATTACGGTTGTAAAGATATCAAGAACCGTAAAAATAAACTAAACTAATACATGTCCAAATCCATAATAACAAGAATCAATAAACAATAAGTGCGGAAGCTAATGATCCAATACAATGAATAAACAGTACGTCCCATAATGCGGGCTCACATCTGGAAATGAAATGAAATAATTAAACTAAACTCTAAAGAACTCACAGTTCAGCCTGCTGGCTGAAGTACTCCTGCTCAGTCGGCGGCAAAGGTACGGAATCTGGGCCATGCAAAACCCAGACGTCAGCGCGTCATGATATCAAGTATGTAGCATAAACATGGTAATGAACAGTGCAAGCATGAACATGAATAAGCAGTAATAAGAAGTAATAAACAGGGTAACGTGCAGTAGTGACTAAACTGTCCTATCAGGTTTCCTACTCTATAGTCTTTGAAACCAATTGATGAATCGTCGATGTAACTCAATAGTATCCCGTGCGTGCCCGGGACCACGGTCATAATTCTCGGGGCTGAATCCGAGACGTGCCGCTAAGCAGTAAAAGGTAGTAGGATAGATGAGTGATGTCAGCATCAACACTCCGGAGCTGGCCAAGCCCGTAAGACTGATCAGAACAATGTATCGAACTGTTGAGTTACAAGTCGGTTTCACCTTTGATTTCCCCATACCCCCAAACTATGTATGTCAGTCAGGTATTCAGTAGTCAAGAACTAATGCCAACACAAGTCAAGTAAAGGTAGGTCTGTCTGGATCGACAGCAGGAATGGTTAGGTTTGTCGGCATTAGGCATAAGATCAGGTAACAGGTCAGGTTACTTTCAACAGGTAGAGTCGATATGTACAGGGTGTTGTGTCCGGTGTATCAGTACATGTGTCAGGTGCATCAAGATCGGTCAATGTGTAATGCAATCAGGTATATGATGATAACAGGTATAGTAACCAATAATGAACAGTAGCAGGAAACAGTAAATAACAATTATTATTCTATGTGAACACAGTACTGTTTGTATTTTCATATTAATCCGGTTCACGCACCTTTGGGGTGCAAAAGCCATAAGGTGAAGCGATATCGATAACCTACGTAATGGAGTTGCATGAATTTAAACTAAGCATAATAATTGTCTCATGAGTGATTTTAACAAATGAATTGGGGATGATCTACTTGGTTTGATTAGTTAAGTATGACTTAATAGCAGACCGGTTAAAGCGAGTAATGATTTCATTGATTTAAAGTTACGGATAATCGTGGCTAGCAATTCTAAGTTATAACAGGTATCGATATTATATTAGTGGTGTGGTTATAATATGATGATAAAGTTGTAGCATGTTAAGCAAGTATTCAGATACTTGCCTCGGCGGTTCCGCAAACCGAAACACGGATGCCATGTCGGCAGAAACTGCGATATGGAAGCACGGGCCACGGATCGAGTCCCGACTGAGGTCAACGGGATCACACGGACCAGGGGACTTCGCTGGAGCGTCGGGTTCGTCAGACGGCACGGTCGGATTCCGGCAAAATGTCAAAAGTAGCAGAGTTAGCGACAAAACTACGCATTCACGATACGGACCAGCGGGGGGGGGGGGGTTGTACCAAAAGGAAAGAGAAGGAAACTTACAGGGAGACACCAAGGGGGTGACCACGGCGGGTTCGACGGCACTGGAACGCCGGCGAGGCCGCGACGGTGGCAGCGAAGGCTGGAACAGCCGCTGGGCTTGCTGGAGAGGGGTGCGACGAGTGGAGGAGAGAGGGGGTCGGCTCTGGTGGTCGAGGGAACAGGGAGGTGGTCGGAGGTGGCGTCGACGAGGTCGTCGGCGCGCTTCTCCGGCGAACAGGGGAGGTGCAGGCGAAGGGTTTGGGCTCGGGTTTACTGTTCCGGCGAGGGGAGGAAGGAAACGACGACGAGGTCTCGACGAGGAGGGTGAAAGGGGGTCGTGGGAGGCTTCGACGGTCGGAGGCGACGTCGACGGCGAGGTCGCGAGGGGATGGAGACGAGGCTGGGGTTGCGTGCAGGTGCGGGAGAGAGGAGGAAGGAGGGAGGAGGAAGGCGCGGTTGTCGCGGAGGCGTCGCAGGCGGCGACGGCGAGGTCGCGGTGGCGACGGTGGTGAGTTCTGCGGTGAGCTAGGGTTAGGGTTGAGGGGGTTTCGCGTCGGGCTCGTAAGAAAGAGGACGTGGGGGGGCGGCTGTTGCATGGGGTTATATAGAGGGAGAGAGAGAGAGAGAGAGATTGATTGAGGGAGAGATTGAGGGAGGAGAGAGAGAGGTTTGAGGGAAAGAGAGGCAGGCCCCACGAGCTCGGTAGGAGCTCGTGATTGGCCGGGGGAGAAATATAAGAAGGATTTAGTGGGATTTGCTGTTAGGAAAAAGGATTAGGATATATATATATATTAGATATTAAATTTAAATGGGCCATTTTGGCGCAAAATGAAACATTTCCAAATCGCGCCCGGGTTGCGCCCAAAGGTTCCAAATTCAAATTATATGATTTTAAGCGGGCTCCAAATTTTGGAAAGAGGTGTTTAGTGATTAAAATGCATGCCCCCAAGTCGGACACTTGCACACGCGCGTAGTCGCCCAAACTGGCCCGTTTAGCCAAACGGAACGGAATCTCGACACGCGGACGCTACCACGCGACTAGTGGCGACGAGTAGGCTAACATGGACATCTTAAATTTCATTTTCGGAGTTAAAATTTGTTATGTGCCAAAATGACTTAACCGGGTAAAATTTAGCAATAAACACCAGAAAATCAGGAAAATTGGAAAGAGCAATAAATAACCCTCAACTAGTAATATACATAGTATTATTGGGCTCGGGTGTTACATCATACCCAACTACAAAAGAATTTCGTCCTCGAAATTCCAAGAATACAAGATAACTAACTACTGGAAAAGATGAGGGAATTTCTGCCGGATCTCGTCTTCTCGCTCCCAAGTAGATTCTCCATGCGATCGGTTACCCCAAGAAACTAGCACAAGAGGGATAACCTTGTTCTTAAGAACCTTTTCTCTTCGATCCTTGATCTCGACTGGTCGTTCCTCAAAAGTCAGGTCCTCTCGTACAGTCAACTCCGAATGATCCAAGACATGAGTCTCATCACGAACATACCTCCGTAGTTGAGACACATGAAACACATCGTGAACTCCTGCTAATGACGGTGGTAACGCCAACCGGTACGATACCTCTCCAACACGCTCCAATATCTCGAAGGGTCCAACGAATCGGGGACTAAGCTTTCCCCGACTTCCAAAGCGAATCACCCCTCTAGTCGGTGATATCTTCAGGAATACTAAATCGCCCACGGCGAACTCTAGAGGTCTTCTTGACGTGTCGGCCCAACTCTTCTGTCTGTCTTGAGCTGCCTTCATGTGCTTTCTGATTGTATTCACCTTCTCGACTGTCTGCACCACCAAATCTGGTCCTAGTAACCTTCGTTCACCAACATCATCCCAACAAACCGGTGAACGGCACTTACGACCATACAGTGCCTCAAACGGAGCCATCTGAATTGTCGCTTGGAAGCTATTGTTGTACGACAACACCACCAGGTGTAGATGATCTTCCCAAGAACCTTTGAAGTCTAACCTGCAAGCCCTCAACATATCTTCAAGGGTCTGGATCGTTCTCTCTGATTGTCCATCAGTCTGGGGATGATAAGCTGTGCTGAACTTCAATCGAGTCCCCAAACTTTCTTGTAAACTCCTCCAAAAGTGTGACAGGAACCGAGTGTCCCGGTCGGACACGATGCTTACCGGTACTCCATGCAATCTGACAATCTCCTGCATGTATCGCTCTGCCAAGGTCTCTGTCGATTGACCAACCCGAAAAGGAATAAAGTGAGCTGCCTTGGTCAACCGATCGACAACCACCCATACATCATTGTTGCCCTTTGGACTCCGCGGTAAAGCCGTCACGAAATCCATGGTTATATGTTCCCACTTCCATTGAGGAATCGGAAGTGGTTGCAACAAACCAGCAACCCTTTGATGTTCAGCCTTGACTTGCTGACACACCAAGCATTTAGCCACGAAGCGAGCAATTTCCCGTTTCATACCTTCCCACCAGAAATGCTGTCGAATATCTCGGTACATCTTCGTCCCTCCTGGATATACAGAGTAAGCTGAACTGTGTGCCTCCTTCATAAGCTCCTCACGCACGTCTCCTTTTGGCACACACACACGGCTACCATATCTCAACGAACCATCTTCATGGATCAGTAAATCGGTTCGTAGTCCAGCTCCAATCTGCTCTCGAAACTTTTTCAGTCTATGATCCTGCGATTGCGCCACTTTAATCTTCTCAACTAAGGACGATTGTACTTGCAACTGCATCAACTGTCCTGTAGCACGTGGTAGCACAACCTCCAAGTCAAATCTCCGAAACTCCTCAATGATCTCTCTCTGTGCAGTCAATAACTGAATTGCTGGTAACCGACTTAGCGCATCTGGCACGACGTTAACCTTTCCCGGATGGTACTTAAGATCAAGGTCGTAGTCGGCCATCAGCTCCAACCATTTGCGTTGCCTCATGTTCAACTCCTTCTGAGTGAACACATATTTCCAACTCTTGTGATCCGTAAAGACTTCAACTCTCTCGCCCAGAAGGTAGTGTCTCCAAATCTTCAGGGCGAAGATCACGGCTGCAAGCTCTAAGTCGTGAGTCGGATAGTTCTGCTCATGAGTCTTCAGCTGTCTCGATGCGTAAGCGACGACTTTCCCATTCTGCATCAAAACACATCCCAATCCTTTTCCAGATGCATCGCTGTGAATCACCAGTCCTCCTGAATCATCCGGTACGGTTAGGATAGGGGCGGTTATCAACTTCTGCTTCAACGTCTCGAAGGCCAATGCACATCCATCTGTCCAAACAAACGGTACCTCCTTACGCGTAAGCTTGGTTAACGGCTTAGCTAAACGAGCGAAGTTCTCCACAAATCTTCTGTAGTATCCGGCGAGTCCAAGAAAACTTCTTATCTCTGCAACATTCTTTGGAACAGGCCAATCCCGAACTGCTGCTATCTTCTCGGGATCAACGGCGATTCCATCGCCTGACACGTCATGTCCCAAAAACTTCACTTCTTCCAGCCAAAATTCGCACTTACTCGTCTTCGCGAATAGTTTCTCTTGTCTCAGCGTCGGCAGTGCGATCCTTCTTCCTCACTAAAAGAACTGGAGCTCCCCAAGGTGAGTTGCTGCTTCGAATCCATCCCTTCTCGAGTAATTCACTCACTTGTTTCTTAACTCCCTCCAATACTACTGGTGCCATTGGATAGTCAGCTTTTGATACTGGCGTTGCACCAGGAGTAAAATCAAACGCAAACTCTACTCCTCGCTTCGGCGGTAAGCCCGAAATATCTTCAAACACATCCATAGGTCGCGGACAACTGTCGGCTCTTCATCACTCTCCACTACCATAGCCGCAAGAACACTGTTCGTCGGCCTAGCCCTAAACTCGACTGGCCCGACAGAATTTCCTTCTCCAATGAAAGTAAACTTAGGATGTCCGGGAATCTGGAAATTACCTTCCTTGCCCTACAGCCAATGTGGGCGTGGGAAGTGCCAAGAAAATCCATCCCCAAGACAACCTCATAACTGCCCGTACCTATCCCCAAGAAGTCTGCAAAAAGCTCCCGTCCGCAAACAACAACTGTACAATCTCTACCTTCCTTACTAGGTATAATTTTCCCATTCCCAGTGTGTATGTCCCAAAAACTAGACAGGGTCGTGCAGTTGATCGAGTGTGTAGTTATAAATCTGGATGACATAAACAATGGGATGCTCCGAAATTAAGTAATGCCAAAGCGGGAAAACCATGAACGAGTAAATTACCTGAAACCACTTCTCCCGATGCCTTAGCTTCTTCAGCTGTCAACGTGAACGCTCGAGCCTGCTGTGGTCCTTGAGTAAGCGGTTCCTGTCCTTGGAACGGTCCTTGCGGAGGCTTCTGTGTATCATCCTTCGTGCGAGGCTTCGACGGACAAGCATCAACGGTGTGATCTGCCGCTCCACATCTAAAACAAAGTCCCAGCCTCAAACGACACTCCCTTCGCACGTGTCCGAGTTTATGGCAGTAACTACAGATCACGCTGCCCTTCCGATCACCCATACTTGTTTTCTTCATTGGTGCCACGCTGCGCCTGTTCACTGGAATACGTCTACGTACGGACGTGGGGTCCATTGTAAATGCTGGTTCCAGCTCGAGTTGTTCCTTTAGTTTCTCCATCAATCCCCTTATCACTCTTTGCCTGGCGGCTAAGACCGCATGCCCTGGGTCCATCTTCAAATTCTGATCGGCCATATTCCTGGAAATCAAAGTACCCACATTAGCATGATGATAGTTTTCGAGTATAGATCAAGGCTAGAACTCCAAGATACTTAAATAGAGTGCTGCATTGTAGCTATGCCGCGGTATCATAGCCGCAATTACTTAACTCCACCCAAGTCGCCTAAGTCCTAGAGATAACAAGAAGTTAGGTTTTTGAGTTGACAAATGCAAAGTAAGTTTGCACGTCGACATGATCCGGAAGAATGATTCAAGGATAGTAAAACGGTCACAGTGGCAGGACATGTTTCCTAATCACGGGTATTCTGATTCGTGTATCGGGTGCAATACCCAACTACGAGAATCAACCCAATTAACCTATGGCTCTGATGCCATAAAACCATGTCACGACCCGCTTCCCAGAGTACGCAAGATTTGGGCACGTGACATAGCCAACCATGCTACCTGTGGGTAGGAAGTATCCATCCACAGTCACATTACGGTTGTAAAGATATCAAGAACCGTAAAAATAAACTAAACTAATACATGTCCAAATCCATAATAACAAGAATCAATAAACAATAAGTGCGGAAGCTAATGATCCAATACAATGAATAAACAGTACGTCCCATAATGCGGGCTCACATCTGGAAATGAAATGAAATAATTAAACTAAACTCTAAAGAACTCACAGTTCAGCCTGCTGGCTGAAGTACTCCTGCTCGGTCGGCGGCAAAGGTACGGAATCTGGGCCATGCAAAACCCAGACGTCAGCGCGTCATGATATCAAGTATGTAGCATAAACATGGTAATGAACAGTGCAAGCATGAACATGAATAAGCAGTAATAAGAAGTAATAAACAGGGTAACGTGCAGTAGTGACTAAACTGTCCTATCAGGTTTCCTACTCTATAGTCTTTGAAACCAATTGATGAATCGTCGATGTAACTCAATAGTATCCCGTGCGTGCCCGGGACCACGGTCATAATTCTCGGGGCTGAATCCGAGACGTGCCGCTAAGCAGTAAAAGGTAGTAGGATAGATGAGTGATGTCAGCATCAACACTCCGGAGCTGGCCAAGCCCGTAAGACTGATCAGAACAATGTATCGAACTGTTGAGTTACAAGTCGGTTTCACCTTTGATTTCCCCATACCCCCAAACTATGTATGTCAGTCAGGTATTCAGTAGTCAAGAACTAATGCCAACACAAGTCAAGTAAAGGTAGGTCTGTCTGGATCGACAGCAGGAATGGTTAGGTTTGTCGGCATTAGGCATAAGATCAGGTAACAGGTCAGGTTACTTTCAACAGGTAGAGTCGATATGTACAGGGTGTTGTGTCCGGTGTATCAGTACATGTGTCAGGTGCATCAAGATCGGTCAATGTGTAATGCAATCAGGTATATGATGATAACAGGTATAGTAACCAATAATGAACAGTAGCAGGAAACAGTAAATAACAATTATTATTCTATGTGAACACAGTGCTGTTTGTATTTTCATATTAATCCGGTTCACGCACCTTTGGGGTGCAAAAGCCATAAGGTGAAGCGATATCGATAACCTACGTAATGGAGTTGCATGAATTTAAACTAAGCATAATAATTGTCTCATGAGTGATTTTAACAAATGAATTGGGGATGATCTACTTGGTTTGATTAGTTAAGTATGACTTAATAGCAGACCGGTTAAAGCGAGCAATGATTTCATTGATTTAAAGTTACGGATAATCGTGGCTAGCAATTCTAAGTTATAACAGGTATCGATATTATATTAGTGGTGTGGTTATAATATGATGATAAAGTTGTAGCATGTTAAGCAAGTATTCAGATACTTGCCTCGGCGGTTCCGCAAACCGAAACACGGATGCGATGTCGGCAGAAACTGCGATATGGAAGCACGGGCCACGGATCGAGTCCCGACAGAGGTCAACGGGATCACACGGACCAGGGGACTTCGCTGGAGCGTCGGGTTCGTCAGACGGCACGGTCGGATTCCGGCAAAATGTCAAAAGTAGCGGAGTTAGCGACAAAACTACGCATTCACGATACGGACCAGCGGGGGGGGTTGTACCAAAAGGAAAGAGAAGGAAACTTACAGGGAGACACCAGGGGGGTGACCACGGCGGGTTCGACGGCACTGGAACGCCGGCGAGGCCGCGACGGTGGCAGCGAAGGCTGGAACAGCCGCTGGGCTTGCTGGAGAGGGGTGCGACGATTGGAGGAGAGAGGGGGTCGGCTCTGGTGGTCGAGGGAACAGGGAGGTGGTCGGAGGTGGCGTCGACGAGGTCGCTGGCGCGCTTCTCCGGCGAACAGGGGAGGTGCAGGCGAAGGGTTTGGGCTCGGGTTTACTGTTCCGGCGAGGGGAGGAAGGAAACGACGACGAGGTCTCGACGAGGAGGGTGAAAGGGGGTCGTGGGAGGCTTCGACGGTCGGAGGCGACGTCGACGGCGAGGTCGCGAGGGGATGGAGACGAGGCCGGGGTTGCGTGCAGGTGCGGGAGAGAGGAGGAAGGAGGGAGGAGGAAGGCGCGGTTGTCGCGGAGGCGTCGCAGGCGGCGACGGCGAGGTCGCGGTGGCGACGGTGGTGAGTTCTGCGGTGAGCTAGGGTTAGGGTTGAGGGGGTTTCGCGTCGGGCTCGTAAGGAAGAGGACGTGGGGGGGGGCGGCTGTTGCATGGGGTTATATAGAGGGAGAGAGAGAGAGAGATAGGAGAGAGAGAGAGATTGATTCAGGGAGAGATTGAGGGAGGAGAGAGAGAGGTTTGAGGGAAAGAGAGGCGGGCCCCACGAGCTCGGTAGGAGCTCGTGATTGGCCGGGGGAGAAATATAAGAAGGATTTAGTGGGATTTGCTGTTAGGAAAAAGGATTAGGATATATATATATATTAGATATTAAATTTAAATGGGCCATTTTGGCGCAAAATGAAACATTTCCAAATCGCGCCCGGGTTGCGCCCAAAGGTTCCAAATTCAAATTATATGATTTTAAGCGGGCTCCAAATTTTGGAAAGAGGTGTTTAGTGATTAAAATGCATGCCCCCAAGTCGGACACTTGCACGCGCGCGTAGTCGCCCAAACTGGCCCGTTTAGCCAAACGGAACGGAATCTCGACACGCGGACACTACCACGCGACTAGTGGCGACGAGTAGGCTAACATGGACATCTTAAATTTCATTTTCGGAGTTAAAATTTGTTATGTGCCAAAATGACTTAACCGGGTAAAATTTAGCAATAAACACCAGAAAATCAGGAAAATTGGAAAGAGCAATAAATAACCCTCAACTAGTAATATACATAGTATTATTGGGCTCGGGTGTTACAGACGCACAGGTTTGAGTTATTCAACTCAGGGGACTTATACAAAGTATTGTATATTGTCCAGTGTCCATTAGGATAGAGGGATTGGTCCTCGTACTAAATTCTGTTTACTTATGATTTCTCTAGTTTTTAGACAAATGTTTCGTAGAAATACAAGGTCCAAGTTTTGAGAAGTTATAGGTACAAGAATAAAGTAGAGAACCATGTGTTGCAAGTATCTGGATTCTTCAAGGTGATCGAAGATGTAGATACTTGTGTTGGGTATTCAGTTGATAGTAATGGTTTTGAGAACTTGCTTCTCTTTTAGGTTACTCATATCTGGATGTATTCCTAAGTTGAGTAATACTGATTGGCATCTCTCCATTTAGTTGACATGCACTGGAGACAGCTACATGATTTGAATCTGGTTCCAATTAAATTAGTGCCTCTGTTTATATATTGGATATAGAACGATTCATATCTTAAAGATGTTAAGGTACGGGGAGGTGTCTGGCTTATGCTTAAAACCAGACTCTGGATAACTCAAGGTCCGTTTCTGTAATGGCTGTTTGTGGGTTAACCCGGGCTATGACGAGGGTTGACTTTCTACCATCTGGAAGATCAATAGTGATATTTTTCTTGACTCGCCACAGTTTTAGTAAAATAGATTTTTTCAGAAAACAGTAGTGGGAGTATGGTAGAACTGGAAGTGATTTCAAAACCGGAAACGATTTCTGAAAATTTAATAGGACCTAAAGAATCAATCAGAATTGACATTCCATTAGCCACTTTGTAGATATGGTGGGTAACCTCAGGCACCCGAGAGGTACTCCGGTAGCCTCAAGGACGGTGACAGGGAGGTTCTTGTTTACCCAGACTTGCCATTGTTGCTGTTCCAGACTATGAGACCTGGCAGGAGGATGAGTATAGCGTCGTTCTAAACTAGCTTTAGAAGTGTACGTGTATATGACCCTGCCAAAGGGTTGTTGTGGTCAGTGGGAGCAACGGAAGCATAGTGGACAAGTAGCCTGTGTCTATTTATAGACTAAAGAAAATATAGCAGAGATAGATCATCTATTTTTGATGTGACAGTCATGGGATTTGACTTCATCAGAATAGGAGATAGATCTGTTAAGAAAGTAGTAGGGTGTGATGTCCTGGTATTTGGATGACATACACAGAGTAGGAAGTAAAATTCCTATACTACGATCGGTTATACTGTGGTTGTCACACAGTGGTTTCTCCACGTAGGGCTTGGATATTATATCAGACATTCTGGATACTAGATCTATGGTTTTAGATCTAGATTTGGGTAGTTTCCCAATCTGGGTGCTTAGACAGCATTCTAAAGGTGTTTTAGAATGGACGGCTCCTGGCATGGTAGTGAAACTGTAGGTGATGGAGTCACCCTCTCTAAAGGTGTCTTACAGACTAAAGGGGAGAGGGAAGCACATGATTGGCATATCACTTGCTTTGGCAATTGAGTCAATCATGAGATGTCAAGTACCACACCAGAAGTTGTTTTTACACTAGATGCAATAAGTTGATATTAATCCAATCTTGGAGAAACGTTCGGAAGCAGTTTAAGAACATAAGTTGATGTTCTGGGGAAATGATGATGACATCCTCCTTCGGGAGACAGTTATCATTCCAGGCTTCCAAGGTGACCTGGATGACAGAGTGACTGTCAGAGTTATAGTTTTCCCTCTGACGAGGGGCAGTAGTTTGGACAGGTGGTCCAAGGGGATACTGAGTGAGGCATGGTGCAGGATACTGATTAAATTCAGTTGACGATACAGTCTAAGAAGTTTTCTGGATTTGGAGTTCATTTGTTAACTAGGTCCCATCAGATATCCAGACATATTCTAAGATAGGTGTTGCTCATCTCGGGAGATGGTTTTCTCCGCGAACTTGAGATAAAGAGAGACATGGAAAGAAACATCAGAGCGGATCCACTCACTGAGGCTATTCCTCGAACGCAATAGTTTCATAAACGGGCTCTGTGAGACTGATCAGTAGAGGAGTTGGGTGTTCGGTATCACACGGGTTGTAAGTATGCGACATCGCAAAAATTAGCCCTGAGTGCAAGTGGGAGATTGCTGGATATAGTACCCTCAAAGTCAATTATTGGATCGCAGGCACGTGATTGAAATGATTGAGGGAGGACTTATGCCGGTAGGACAGTCTTACTCAAGATGATAGTATGCTATCTGGTTTATCTTTGTCATCGTGTATGTGATTTAAGTGATGTTACATATCACTATTACACATTGATAGAGCCATTAGGATTCTTGCTTGACTATCAGCAGTATGATGGCGATCATATACGTCAGAGTTGGGTAGTCTATAAGCACATCCTTAAAGTGGTCCCTAGTCGTGGGAGTTTCGAGACCGGGTATCGATACTCCATTAGTAGACTAGTGTTTACAGTCGAGACCCCGACGAGGGGTGGTGGCCGGTCTCACAAGCCATTGGTGTCAGTTGGTTCACCTAAGATGTATACAGGTGCTCATTGGGTTATGAGTACACCGGACAGGACTCGCCGGGTAATGCTAGTTGGTATTATACCTAGCGTCAGATAGCAGTTCCCTGGTAACATGTGTACAGGTTAGTTCATCGACCTGAGATCGTCATTTGCCTCGTGTAAGTTCCCACTTTACTTTGATTACTACCCTACCACGGCTCAAAGGAGTCGTGCAAACAATTTTTAGTTGGGTACAGTCCCGAGCCACATGGAGGCAGTGAGCGGATCGGCAAAGGTTTCGTCACTCCCGGTATTGGGGATGAGATCGCGCAGTGTTTAGGAGAGCCATTACACGAAGTCCTTGGCTAAGGCAGGAGATTTACTGGCAGGTATTCCAGTAGTATCTCAGGGTGTTCTGGGCTACACTCCGACACGACTTGTACCGCTTTTGGGGGTCTGACGTTTACCAGCCCCTTAGGCCCGACATGCGATACTCATAGAAGAACGGATCGGACTGTACGGATATTGTCACTAACATGCTCAGTAGGGTTCCACGATGAGTTCGCTCATCGGTTTCCCTTTTTGTTGATACATGGGTAGCCGTTACGTACAGCTAGTGCCACTGACATGCTAGTGGTTAAATCCACAGCCAATGTATTGACAAGTTTTTAGAGTCCCCCACAGACAGTTTCTCAAGTTTCGGGCGAAACGTTGTAGAGGCCGTATGATATTATAGCAGGGTTCGATCATATACATACACTCATGCACGGATCATGATCGGACGGATCATACCAGTGGGCTTTGGTTTAAGCCGGATCCTAGTATTAGATTTTTTGGATTGCTTTCGTCTCATCGCATTCGCATTCAGTCGGAATGCGGATGCAGGTATGTATATACAAGTGAGGGGTATTCTTATGATCCGTCACGAGTTTACTTTAGATGATGCCGTTATTTTTATTGTCATAAACATTTGGGTTAATGTTTATTTTGGTGGAAATTGTGAGTGGTTTTTCATCATGAGGAACATTAATTGTGACACATGCATAAGTGATGACTCATGGTCTCTTTATTTGTGCATATGTCTCATTTTGGATTGATTTAGAGTGTGAAATGAAAGATGGAGAGAGAGAGGGCAACCATGTACATGGGTTAGCTCTTGTGATTATCATTCTTGGCCTCTCTCATTTTTCATCTCACACAAGAAAAGAAAAGCTCTTCTTCTTCCTCTAGCTCATAACTTCCACCAATGGCATCATCTTCAACCTCCATCCATACACTCTCATGTGTTGAGAATCAATGGATGTTTGAGACAAAGTTATCACACACATTCTCTACATCGCCTTGGATATGTCGGCTGGCATACTTCATGTTCGAGTTGCTTCAGATGAAGCGGGAGCCTGTAAAAAGACTCATTGATGTGGTGCCCTTCCGACGAGGAGACCGGAGATCGAAGATGCCGCGAGGAGCTTGGGATGGTGGCCAAAGACCGAAGGACGCGGATCGATCGGTATAGCCACTCTCACTTCTTAGTAGTTAGCTAGTTTAGTGTTAATGGTTCGATCCGGGTGAAAGACTACGATAGTGCCGGTTTCCTAAAAAGTTTTTGTTTCCGCATTTAGCCTCGGATTGACGACCGGGACACTACCGTAGACTTACAGATTCCAGACCATCTGGTATTTTATTTCAAAAGTGGAGACCGTATCATGGAGCTAAGCACCTATAACTGAAGAAGGTGGTGATTGCTACTCATCAGGCAGAAGAAGACAAGCCAGAGGTAGTTGTTGAGTTCGACGACGTATTTCCTGAAGACATATCAGGTTTGCCTCCCGATCGAACTCTTGAATTTGGAATTTATTTAGTACCTGGAGCACAACCGGTGATCAGAGTACCGTATCGACTAAGTCCAGAAGGTTTGAAGGAGATCCGTACTCAATTGGACGAATTATTGAAGAAAGGATGGATTCGTCCCAACACTTCAAGTTGGGGATCTCCAGTTTTGCTCGTGAAAAAGAAGGAAGGTTCATACCGAATGTGCGTGGATTATAGAGCTCTGAACGAAATAACAATAAAGAACAAGTATCCACTACCGCGCATCGATGATTTGTTCGATTAGCTAAGTGGGTCCGGCGTTTTCTCCAAGTTAAATCTTCGTTCGAGTTATCATCAGGTGAAGGTCAAAGAATCTGATATTCCTAAAACGGCATTCAGAACTTGCTATGGACATTACGAATATCTCGTGATGCCATTTAGAGTGACCAATGCACCAGCTATATTTATGAACCTGTTGAATCAAGTTTTCCGGGAGTACTTAGACATGTTTGTTGTCATTTTCATCGACGACATCCTAGTGTATTCAAAGAGTCGGAGAGAACATGCCGAACATTTAAGGATTGTCCTGGAGACTTTGCGACCGCATAAACTCTATGCCGAATATAGCAAGTGCGAGTTTTGGATAGATCAAGTCGAATTTCTCGGACATATCGTTTCAGGCGAAGAAATATTCGTAGATCCAGCTAAAGTATCAACAGTAAGCGAATGGCCGACACCAAAGATAGTGAAGGACATTCAAAGTTTCTTGGGTTTAGCAGGATATTACAGAAGATTCATTAAAGGATTTTCGAAGGTTGCAACACTCCTGACCAAGCTCATACGTAAAAATGAAGAATTCGTGTGGTCAGAAGCATGTGAATGAGCTTTCGTAGAACTCAAGTCAAGATTTACATCAGCACCTATCCTTGTCATACCAGACCAATCTGGAGGTTTTGTAGTGCATTGCAATACATCCGGTAAGGGATTAGGATGTATTCTACATCAGCACGGTAAAGTTGTAGCTTATGCATCAAGACAGCTGAAGGTTCATAAGCGCAATTATCCGACGCGTGATTTGGAGTTGGCTTCCGTTATCCTTGCATTCAAGATATGGCACCATTATTTTCTTGGAGAACGGGTAGATATATACACAGACCATAAAAGTCTGAAGTATGTTTTTACTTAGAAGGAGTTGAATATGCGGAATAGAAGATGGCTAGAACTTATGGCGGACTTCGACATCAACCTACAATATCATTCAGAGAAGGTGAATGTAGTACCTAATGCCCTTAGTCGCCAACCACTATCATTGAATCTCACTGCAGAGTGGAAGTTTTAACAAGATTTGCACCAGATGGAGATTACAGTGGTCATGCCAGGTAACGTCTCAAGTTTGATGAACTTACAAATTCAGTTTACTATTGTCAATTAGATCAAAGCAGCTTGTTCAGTCGAAAATATCGCGCATTTGATATAACATTTTGAAAGGTTCCTAGGCATCCTATAGAGGTCTCACAAGGCATCGAACATGCCAATTTAAAATTTTATGGGTGCTGAGAAACCCTAACGCGGATCGTAGACTAGATGTTTAGGCGAAAAACAAAACTAGTTAACTACTTAACTAAAAGTTAGATGCTACAACCTTTGTAGATCCGGATATCCACTTCCTTAGCTCCATGTGGACGTCCTCTCGCTGTCCATCTTGAATCTTGGACTCTCGCGACGGCTTCATCGGAGAAACGAGCGGAATTGGTCGTCGGCTTCGTGTCAAAGACGATCTACGTCGAGGCATCACAATTTCAAGCTCCAACTTCACCAAGTTGTGAAACTTGTGAAGAAAACACCCAAAACTACTTGGCAAGAGGTAGAGGGTGAAGAAATAGGAGGTGGGTTCACTTTAGAATTGGATTTATCTCACTTTAGCTCAAGTTGCCATTGATGGACCTTAAGCTTTTCTTGAAGAAGAAGATGAAGATGAAGAAAGAATATGATAAGTGTTGTTAAAAAAAGAATAATAAAATCCAACACTTATCATGTTCTAACCTAGGTTAAGTGTAGAGAATAAACCATGGTAAATGGGAATGGTTAGGGTTAAGGATGATGACAAAATAGTCACTTTAGTCAAAGCTTCATGAAGCTTCATGAAAGAAACCATTTTGTTATCATATATATTTATTTATCAAAAAGAATAGATAAATAAATAAGTAAATAAATAAAAACCCTAACTATTATCATAACCATGGTTTAAGTCTTAACACATCACCAAACAACATGTATCATCAAACATGACACAAAGTAGTGCACAAAAGTATATCATATATACTTCTTGCACATCGAATGAGAAAATCCATATAAAGTGAACCAATACTAGCTAATGCAAAATAATATATCAAATATATATAATTATACATTAAATCATTAAATCAACACTTGATTTAACGATCCGGTTATATCGCATATACCCGACTAGTATCAAATGTATCGGCTTATCGAATCAATGATTCGATAACTAGGTCATATTGAATATAACCAATCGAAACATTTATCGCGAGAATGAAATGCGGTATCACATACACGCATTATTCTCGGTCCCGCACATATCTCATATGCGCTCCTATTTCGTTTCGCTTGAGCCAGGAAACCTCTGTGTAGGACTCTAAAGACTCGTCAATACGCCGGTAGCAGATGATGATCATATCAATCACCCACAAGCCGCAAGCGGTCTGCTAAACGTAACGGCCATCCGGGTATTGAGCGATCAGAAGATCGACGAGCTAGCCCGCTCACACTCCTGTGAATCCAACCAGTAACACTTACCGTACAGTCCGGTCTGTTCGTCTGATACGTCGCATATCAAGTCTAGGGGTGGTAAACGTCAGACCCCAATAACCGATAAGTCGTGCCGATGTGAGGCTCATAACGGGTCGAGAAACTACTGGTAACACTTACCAGCAAATCTCTGATCAGCCCTGGCCAGGGACTTCCCTGTTACGGCCAATCGAGCACTGCACAACATCAACCCCCAATACCGGGAGAGACGAAACCCCTCCTATCGCTCATTGCCTCCATGTGACTCGGGACTGTACCCAAAGACCACCGTTTTGCACGCCCTCATGGACGTGGTAAGGTGGAGATCAAAGCACAGTGGGAATCACACAAGACTCTATGACGATCTCGGGTCTACAGACTAACCTGCACAAGTGTCACCTGAGAACTGCCATCTGACGTGAGGTATAATACCATCTGGGAGTTCTCGGTGAGTCCGTCCAGTGTACCCAGTCTCCACTGAGCACCCGTATACCATCTCTGATGTCAAACACCAATGGATATGGGATCATCCATCGCCCATCTCATGGGTCGAGAAGCGTATACGCTAGTCTACTCTGGTATATCGATGCCCCGTCTCGATACACCAACGACTAGGGACCTTGAAGGATGTACTTATGGATTACCATGTCCCCACTAGTATGATCCACATCATAGTCCAGGTAGTCAACTACACATCCTAAGGGCTTTACCAACATGTAACCATAAGACAGTTTAAAGAGACTAGTATACATGTTAAGATAAAGAGTAACCAGATAGCATACTATCATATCGAGCAAGAAAGTCATCTCTATATATGTCCAAGCATCTAATATAATATACAACATCTGTACAATACTGGCCTCTAGGGCATACATATAACTAACAATCTCCCACTTGCACTAGGGCCAGCTGTTGTAGTATCGCATACCGAACATCCCGAAGAGTCTCTCAAACTATGTCTGGGGAATGGCCTTCGTGAGTGGATCCGCGGTGTTGTTCTTCGTGTCAACCCTCCTGACCTCGATCTCCCGGCGATCAACTATCTCCCGGATCAGGTGATACCACCTCAGAATATGCCTGGATCGCTGATGGGACCTGGGTTCCTTGGCCAAAGCCACCGCTCCATTGTTATCGCAATACAAAGGTATTGGACGCTCAATAGATGGAACCACTCCAAGTTCAGTAATGAACTTCTTGATCCAGACAGCCTCTTTGGCAGCATCGTTGGCAGCGATGTATTCAGCCTCCATTGTCGAGTCTGCCACGGTTTCCTGCTTGGAACTCTTCCAGCTAACCGCCCCTCCGTAAAGGGTAAAGACAAAGCCCGACTGCGACTTAGAGTCATCCTTATCACTCTGGAAGCTCGAATCGGTAAAGGACTCCACTTGGAGCTCTCCGTTACCATACACCAAGAACATATCTCTAGTCCTTCGCAAGTACTTGAGAATGCTCTTCACAGCTGTCCAGTGACTCTCTCCAGGATCAGCTTGATACCTGCTCACTATACTTAGTGAGTATGCTACATCGGGTCTGGTACATAGCATCGCATACATGATAGAGCCTACTGCCGAAGCATAGGGTATCCCTTGCATGCGAGCTCTCTCCAAATCAGTCTTGGGAGACATCTCTTTGGAGAGAGTGACTCCAGAGATCGTGGGCAAGTTCCCACGCTTGGATTCTTCCATACTAAACCTCTTTAGTACGGTGTCAAAGTACCTGGATTGGGACAATCCCAATATCCGTTTGGATCTATCTCTATAGATCCTGATTCCCAATATGCAGGAGGCATCACCAAGATCTTTCATTGAGAATCTTTGTGATAAGAAGAGCTTGACCGATTGCAGCATAGGAATATCATTTCCTATCAAGAGTATGTCGTCCACGTACAATACGAGGAAGACAACCTTACTCTCTGCCACCTTCTTGTAGATACAAGGTTCATCTGGATTTTTGACGAAATCAAACTCTTAGATAACGACGTCAAAGCAGATGTTCCAACTCCGCGATGCTTGCTTTAATCCATAAATGGATTTAAGCAGCTTGCACACCTTTCCGCTGCTCCCACTGTCTACGAAGCCCTCTGGCTGAGTCATGTACACGCACTCTTCTAAATCACCGTTTAGAAAGGCGGTCTTAACATCCATTTGCCAGATTTCGTAATCATGATATGCAGCGATGGCAAGCATGATCCGGATGGATTTAAGCATAGCCACTGGAGAAAAGGTCTCGTCATAGTCCACACCTGGTCTTTAACGAAAACCCTTTGCTACAAGTCTAGCTTTGAAAGTCTCCACTTTCCCATCTACACCAAGTTTCTTCTTAAAGATCCACTTGCTCCCAATGGGTTTTACCCCTTCAGGAGCAACGTCCAAAGTCCATACTTTGTTGGTGTACATGGATTCCATCTCGGACCGCATAGCATCCAGCCATTTCACTGAGTCCCCACTCGTGATGGCCTGCTCGAAGCTAGTTGGGTCATCATTCTCCATGATGCAATCCTCGCTTCCACCATCCATGAGAAAACCGTAGTATCTCTCAGGTTGGCTAGGAACCCTACTAGATCGGCGGAGAGGCTGAGGTTCATTGGGAGCTACTGAATCTTCTGGTTCCACTAAATCTTCAGTTACGGTTTGTGTATCTGGAACCTCTTCCAGCTCTACCACTTTGCCACTAATTTCTTTTTCAAGGAATTCCTTTTCTAAAAAGGTGGCTTGCTGAGCAACAAACACTTTTTGTTCCTCACTGTGGTAGAAAAAATACCCATATGAATTCTTTGGATATTCCAACTTGCAGAGAACTGACCGTGCCTCGAGCTTGTCCGGATTTTGCCTTTTGACATAGGCCGGACAACCCCATATCTTAACTCGTTTAAAATATGGTCTCTTCCCACTCCATATCTCATATGGTGTGGTAGGTACAGATTTAGATCGAACTTGATTCAATAGGTATGTTGCTGTTTCCAGCGCATAACCCCAGAAGGAAATAGGTAACTCAGCTGTGATCATCATAGAGCGCACCATATCTAATAGGGTGCGGTTCCTCCGTTCTGATACACCGTTGTGCTGTGGTGTATATGGAGGAGTCAGCTGAGAGAGAATCCCATTCTCTTTTAGGAAGTCCAGGAATTCATTGCTCAAGTATTCCCCTCCTCGATCAGATCGAAGGATTTTAATACTTTTTCCGGTTTGGTTCTCAACTTCTTGTTTATATTCCCTAAATTTCTCAAAAGCTTCTGATTTGTGTTTCATCAGGAACACATACCTGAACCTAGAGAGATCGTCAGTGAATGTAATGAAGTAAGAAGAACCATCCCTGGCATGTGTAGACATGGGACCGCATACATCACTATGTATAAGTACCAAGAGTTCGGTAACTCTTTCTCCGTGTCCCGTAAACGGAGTTTTGGTCATCTTGCCTTTGAGACATGACTGGCAAGTGTCATAAGATGAAAGTTCGAAAGGTTTCAAATATCCATCCTTATGCAACTTAGCCAGTCGTGTCATATTGATGTGACCCAGTCTACAATGCCACAAGAAGGATTCATTGAGTTCAGAACTCTTCCTCTTGTGTGTGTTTGTTATGCTCAGAACTGTTGATTGATTTAGAACATAAATGCCATTGCACAACGTGCCTGATCCAACCAACTTTTGGTTACGGAAAATGTTCATAACATTGTCCTGTAATACAAAATTATATCCCTCTTTACTTAATAAAGAAACCGATATAATGTTGCATATCAGGTTCGGCATGTAATAGCATTCGTTCAGAACCAATGTATTACCAGTTGGTAATACTAGGTGATATTCCCCGACAGTCTTAGCTGCAACAATTGCACCATTTCCAACTCTAATGTCCTTATCACCTTCTCCAAGTTCTCTACCTTTCCTGAGCCCATGTAACTGATTACATATATGGGATCCTGACCCGGTATCTAATACCCAGGACATAGAGCAAATGGAGAAACAGTTCTCAGTAACGAACACACCCGAAGAAAATGCATCAACATGTACTTTCTTCATTCGGGTGGCATGGGAATCCAGGCATTCCCCTATATCCTGTTCATTCCTATAACTCTTATAAGAAAGAACGGAACCAACGTTCCCCAGCACAGTATAACATGCGGGTTCGGTCAATACATCCATATTATTATCTTCATTAGGGCATGAAATGGTCGCTACCTGGAGAGAGAGAGAAGAAAACACTTTAGCGTATGCTCGTGCAAGATCAGATTGGTTATTATCTTATCTAATCAGGATGGCTCCCACTGCTTTTTATCAAATCTTCCTTCAAACCCTAAAAGGAAAGACTAGCCGGGATTAATTACACACTACAGGTTCGCCAATCTTTCAGCCAGGCCAGTGTCGGTACTTTGAGGGAGGTCCCCCGTGCTTTCGCACGAACCTAATTAATGTAAACCTCGTTTTCCCATAGGCGTAACCCCGTTGACACCTTTCTAGACACCTACTTGATCAGCTAATTGCAATGTGTAAAACTCTCCCAGGAGTAACTCTTACTCGCAGTGGGTATCGGGATCCAACTATCTCATAGAAGGTATGCAATCTCATTGCAAATTTCAACACTTGAAATTCCCGATAATATTTTGCCCCGAACGATCTATGACCTTGACAAGGTCAACAAACCATAGACCGCAAGTCATGTTCAACCCGTCATTTCTTGATTGAATCAAACCCACCCGCACGACCCTTGACAAGGTCAACAAGGCCGTACGACTACCCTAACCCAATCTGCATCATATGCATAAGCAGACAAATACTGGTTAGCTACCGCACACTGCGCCTTGACAAGGTCAACAAATGCAGCACGAATACTAAACAGGACTTATCTGAAATGACGGAGGGCTACGCTAGTTTTTTTTGAAAACCTATTGCGTAATGAACTTGATATCGTTGTAGAATCAAATGAAGTTTTGAAATGGAGTGATTTTGAGGCTTTTCTAGTTTTGCTAAAGGAGTCACTCCCGGCGAAGGGATCTCGGTCCTTTCCTCGTCGAATGAGGTGCGGGATATATCATATATATCGCTGTGCAAAGCAAAAACCCAAAAGCAGTCAAAAGCAAACCGAGTTTGTAGCATCTGCCAGTTATTGCTAAAGGAGTCACTCCCGGTGAAGGGATGTCGGTCCTTTCCTCATCGAATAAGGTGCGGGATATATCATATATATCGCTGTGCAAAGCAAGAACTGTAGCTACCCTTTTTATTTAAAATTTTGATTCCACAACATCTTAGGTTTCTTTTCTTTCATTAATCACATTAATGAAGTCCCATCATTTAAATACCTAAACATCACAGATAGATATGACATACACTTATGCCATCCGCATTCGCCTCGATGTCCCCTCGTGCACCGTTAGGTTAGGTAACTAACGACAGAGCAGGGAAGGGCTAGCGCGGGTGTAAAACATAAGTAACGTCTATATAATATATCATATATACTATATACTATATCCATCACAGAAACACATCACAGATATCGCAGCAGAATAAACATATGAAATATTAGATATGCTAGGATGTCCGTGTTTTTAATACGAGCCAGTATAAAACACGGATTCCACGGTCGTGATGAATAGCCAATCCCACACCCCTAGACCCCTACGAGAGCGGCAAGCAACCCTGCCAATTCTAGGGTTAGGAGACCCGGACTCGACTCCTCGAGTTGGTCTCCCACTGGACCCCAGAACCCGGTTACTTGTGCTCCCCTCCTTGGGTCTATCCTAATGCGGAAAAGTAAATAATATACAAAGGGTGACAACTTCCGCTACCTGGAAGTGCCCTAAATAAAAGAATATTACATACAAGTTTTTACATGAATGAAAATGAAAAACACTCATCTCACATAAAAACCCTCGGCTATTCGAACACGACGATCCAATATAACATATCCAGCAACACATAACATCACATGTCATCAACGTAAGTAAGTATGCATACCCCAATTGTCTTTGACATATAGCAATGAAACCGGCGATATGAACATACTACACTTACGGTCACAGAAAAGAAAGTGTAAAACTACAACAATTGGAATCCGCAACTTCTTTAGACATCGCATGCCTAATCAAATGAAATACTTAGACATCACATGCCTAACAGATATAAATCCCGCATTTGAGTCTCATTATCGAAAACTCTTTTCAATAACATGTGGGACTAAACTGCTAGATTTATAACATTCATTCAGTTATCTCATAACTGTTTGTGAATTCCAATTATTGTATCACATTCCAGATAAACAGAAAATGTTAAACTTTCCGATCGAACAGTCGAATACCCAAGTTTTCCCGATACAGTCCAACACATGAAATAAGTCTAACAACATTCAGTTCGTGCCTCAGTACCAACGGTCCAGCCGTAGAAGGGTCAAGCCAACGCCTCACATGTGGCACGCCGTACTGCCCCAAACCCGAAGGTTCAAAGGGCAGTTCAAGACGGTCACATAATCGAGTTAAGGTTTGTTGTCTTTTAGAGGGTCCATTGCGTTACTTGCACTACTTAGAATGTCGTTAAACTCCGGAAAAATCCAACACATGGAAATTTCCCGACAAGGGAAAAATTGGGTATTTATATCCGGTCGAACTTTTTAACAAATTCAAAAAAATTATCCGGAAATACACAAAGACGAAATTTGATAATCCGGTCGAAACACCGAAGCTCTAAAACACCCCAGAAAATTAAACTCTGGAATAATTATTAAAAAATACTCATAAAACTCAGCTGCAGAAACTATGAATTACTGTGCAGAGGAGGAGGGATGACGTCATCAAGCCGCCGCTGAACCGCCGCCTAAGCTGGCTTAGGCCGCGGTTCCGCCGCGCGTATTGCTGTTCATTGGATGAAATTTGCATCGTAATTCTTAGAATTCCCTGCTGAATTTTTTAAGCATTTTTAATATTGAAAAATCCCAGATTTTAGAAAATGTACAGAGAGCATGTTTGGTTTAGGGTTTCGGGTTCGTTCGGGCTTCAAATCACGTCTAGACTTCGCCTAAGGCTCTAGCTAGGCTCTGATACCAGTGAAAGGTTCCTAGGCATCCTATAGAGGTCTCACAAGGAATCGAACATGCCAATTTAAAATTTTGTGGGTGCCGAGAAACCCTAACGCGGATCGTAGACTAGATGTTTAGGCGAAAAACAAAACTAGTTAACTACCTAACTAAAAGTTAGATGCTACAACCTTTGTAGATCCGGATATCCACTTCCTTAGCTCCATGTAGACGTCCTCTCGCTTTCCATCTTGAATCTTGGACTCTCGCGACGGCTTCATCGGAGAAACGAGCGGAATTGGTCGTCGGCTTCGTGTCAAAGACGATCTACGTCGAGGCATCACAAGTTCAAGCTCCAACTTCACCAAGTTGTGAAACTTGTGAAGAAAACACCCAAAACTACTTGACAAGAGGTAGAGGGTGAAGAAATAGGAGGTGGGTTCACTTTAGAATTGGATTTATCTCACTTTAGCTCAAGTTGCCATTGATGGACCTTAAGCTTTTCTTGAAGAAGAAGATGAAGAAAGAATAAGATAAGTGTTGTTAAAAAAAGAATAATAAAATCCAACACTTATCATGTTCTAACCTAGGTTAAGTGTAGAGAATAAACCATGGTAAATGGGAATGGTTAGGGTTAAGGATGATGACAAAATAGTCACTTTAGTCAAAGCTTCATGAAGCTTCATGAAAGAAACCATTTTGTTATCATATATATTTATTTATCAAAAAGAATAGATAAATAAATAAGTAAATAAATAAAAACCCTAACTAATATCATAACCATGGTTTAAGTCTTAACACAACACCAAACAACATGTATCATCAAACATGACACAAAGTAGTGCACAAAAGTATATCATATATACTTCTTGCACATCGAGTGAGAAAATCCATATAAAGTGAACCAATACTAGCTAATGCAAAATAATATATCAAATATATATAATTATACATTAAATCATTAAATCAACACATGATTTAACGATCCGGTTATATCGCATATACCCGACTAGTATCAAATGTATCGGCTTATCGAATCAATGATTCGATAACTAGGTCATATTGAATATAACCAATCGAAACATTTATCGCGAGAATGAAATGCGGTATCACATACACGCATTATTCTCGGTCCCGCACATATCTCATATGCGCTCCTATTTCGTTTCGCTTGAGCCAGGAAACCTCTGTGTAGGACTCTAAAGACTCGTCAATACGCCGGTAGCAGATGATGATCATATCAATCACCCACAAGCCGCAAGCGGTCTGCTAAACGTAACGGCCATCCGGATATTGAGCGATCAGAAGATCGACGAGCTAGCCCGCTCACACTCCTGTGAATCCAACCAGTAACACTTACCGTACAGTCCGGTCTGTTCGTCTGATACGTCGCATATCAAGTCTAGGGGTGGTAAACGTCAGACCCCAATAACCGATAAGTCGTGCCGATGTGAGGCTCATAACGGGTCGAGAAACTACTGGTAACACTTACCAGCAAATCTCTGATCAGCCCTGGCCAGGGACTTCCCTGTTACGGCCAATCGAGCACTGCGCAACATCAACCCCCAATACCGGGAGAGACGAAACCCCTCCTATCGCTCATTGCCTCCATGTGACTCGGGACTGTACCCAAAGACCACCGTTTTGCACGCCCTTATGGACGTGGTAAGGTGGAGATCAAAGCACAGTGGGAATCACACAAGACTCTATGACGATCTCGGGTCTACAGACTAACCTGCACAAGTGTCACCTGAGAACTGCCATCTGACGTGAGGTATAATACCATCTGGGAGTTCTCGGCGAGTCCGTCCAGTGTACCCAGTCTCCACTGAGCACCCGTATACCATCTCTGATGTCAAACACCAATGGATATGGGATCATCCATCGCCCATCTCATGGGTCGAGAAGCGTATACGCTAGTCTACTCTGGTATATCGATGCCCCGTCTCGATACACCCACGACTAGGGACCTTGAAGGATGTACTTATGGACTACCATGTCCCCACTAGTATGATCCACATCATAGTCCAGGTAGTCAAGTACACATCCTAAGGGCTTTACCAACATGTAACCATAAGACAGTTTAAAGAGACTAGTATACATGTTAAGATAAAGAGTAACCAGATAGCATACTATCATATCGAGCAAGAAAGTCATCTCTATATATGTCCAAGCATCCAATATAATATACAACATCTGTACAATACTGGCCTCTAGGGCATACATACAACTAACACATTTTCCATACTTTTCTTAAATATCTAAAGGTGTTTATTATAAATATAGAACATATTTGGGTTTATCTGCAAAATACTATTTACCATAAGTTTATATATTATAATTAACATTATAAAGGAAAATATATGCATATAATATTTATATAATATTTTTATTATGCATATCATATCAAATATTCTAATCAAGATTCTTTAAAAGATATAACATCATACAAATGGTTAGAATAATATCTCTATAATAAATATTACTAACATTATTCATGGAGATATTGTGCATGATTTAGCTCAGGTCAGGAGATCGTGATATCGAGATGTTGGGAATTAAAAATCTGCCGATAAAGTTAAATAAAATCGAAGAATCAATACTGGTAGAGACTCAGGAAATATTTCCAAAATCTAGATATCTAGAAGATCTCTACGTGTCAATGTGAGGCCACTGAAAAAATCCTAAACCCTATGTTTCCCCTAATCAGAGCAAAGCTCTGTTTAAAATTCAAATTTTGAAATGAAGCAATGCTTCAGATGCAGCGCCAAGTGCGCTGTGTTTGTGTATATGCCCTAGGGGCCATTATTGTATCATACTAGCTTGTATATTACTTAATGGAAGCTTGGGATATTCACAGTTGTATTAACAGTCTTGCTCAACAAAGTAGTACGTTACTTGGTTTATATCTATCTTAATATGCGTATATGTTTCTTTTAACATATCACGAAAACATATTGATAGAGCCCTTAGGATCTTGCTTAACTACCGGCGTTATGTTGGCAGTCACACTAGTGGGGGCTGGATAGTCTATAAGCACATCCTTTTTCAGGTCCCTAGCCGTAGGATTATCAAGACAGGGCATCGATACTCCAGAGTAGACTAGTGTATACGCTTCTCATCCCAGCAGGGGAAATGGTATGTCCCACAGCCATTAGTACGTTGTACTGGAGATAGTATGCTGGTGCTCGTTGGGTTACGGGTACACCGGACAGGACTCGCAGGGAACTGTTGGTTGGTATTATACCCATCGTCCGTTAACAGTTCCCAGGTGACATGAGTACAGCATAGTCCGTAGACTTGACACTGCTGCTTCGCCTCGAGTGTGTTCCCACTGTTCTTAGATTGCTACCCTACCACGGCTCAAAGGAGTCGTGCAAACAGGTAGCAGTTGGGTGCAGTCCCAAAGCACCTGGAGACGGTGGCGGTTAGATAGGATTCGTCTCTCCCGATATTGGGAGTTGATATCGCACTGTGTTTGGAGGGCCATTACGTAAAGTCCCTGGCCAGGGCAAGCGAGATTTACAGGTAGGTTTTCCAGTAACTTCTCAAGGTGTAATGGGCTTCACTCCGACATGACTTATACACTTTTAAGGGACTGACACTTGCCGCCCCCTTAGGCTCGATATGCGATAGTCTTAGACGAACATACCGGACTGTATGGAGATTTTCACATCAGGCTCAGGAGGAGTTCGGATGGGTTTCCTCATCGGCCTTCTTATCGACATCTACCTCGGGACCATTACGTACAGCTAGTAGCACTTGCGGCCTGTGGTTAAATCCACTGCCAGCGTAGTGTCGAGTCTTTAGAGTCCCACACAGAGAGTTTCCCATCTTCAGGCGAAACGATATAGAGGTCGTATGGTTTTACGATAGGGTTCAGACATATACGTGTACTTGTGCACGTATGATGCTCGGACAGATTATACTAGCGGGCTTTAGTTTAAGCCAGATTCTAGTATTCGATTATTAGATTTATGCAGTCTCAGTTTATCTGTGTTTTTCGTAAATACGGATGGGAGGGGCATTCTCGTAAATAGTCGAGAAGCTTCTAGAAGAAAGGTGACTCATTTAGTTTTAATTCATTTATGAATTAAACTTAATGAGGTGGAGAGCTTATGTGTTATTATCATTAATTGCACAATGACTCATGAGATAATTCATCTCAAGAATTAAATGAAGCGTGCAAGATATTTGTGCAAGATATTTTTGATGCTTCATATTATTCAAAGTGAGAAGGGTTCAATTCATGATTAACATACACACTCTCTCTCCTCAAGTTCTCCTCTTCTTCAAACAAACTCTAATCCTCTCATGTGTTGAGATCCTAAGGGTTAGAAAGACTAATAGATCCTTAATCTATCTCTATATCATCTAGGTCACTTGGATTAGCAATCCTAGCCACTTAGTTACCTCAAGTTAGAGGTTAAAGCTTGGAGAAGGAACTCTCGGGTGGATCTTCTATTACATCGAGGAGGCCGACGAGGTGGCGAACAACAAGAACAAGAAGGACTAGTATCTTGAGGTATAATCATCTATCATAGTAGTTAATCACTTCTAGATAGTTGTTAGTTAGGGTTTAGTAAAGATTCGTATGATAGTCAATGTTACTTTGAACAAAATGATTGTTTTACCTATTCCGTCTTCCCGCATCTTATGGGGTGTGTAACGTCGACTTACAGTGGTATCAGAGCCTAGCTAAACTATAACTAACATGTTAGCAAAGTCTTTAGAAATTTGATCGCAAAATAATCCTGAAAAAACGACGTTTTCACCAAGTTTCTGCCGATTTTAAATTGGGGTCTAAAAATTTTTCAGGGACCCTTAAAAATACAAGCAGGGTTTTTTAAGAATTGTGAAGAAATTTGAGATCGTGACTCGTCCAAACCGCCATGGATCCGCGGCCGAGTTGACGCCGAGTCAACTTAAATTTACTCAGTTATTCTTCTATGTTGATGTTGTGTTTTCTGGGATGTTTTGTTTCTGCTAAGGTTTTATGTGCACAGAGAATAATTTGGAGTAGATTCATATGTGTTGCTTGATCGAAATTCTAAGAACTTTGACTAACTGGATTATATCTGTGTTGTGTTTAATGTGTTCATAAACCTCCCTTAATTGCTAGTATGTCGGTTAGCAGGGGGTTGCACATTTCTGTAATGGTTTTTACTGGTTTGTGAATGTGAACTTGTTGGATTGTCGTGAATGGATAGCCGGGGATGTGAGACGAGTGTTTCTTTCATTCAAATGTAAATTGTAATTTGTTGTAATATTCTTTTGCGGGGCATATCCGGGTTGAGATTGTAGCCACCGTTGTATTATTTCATTTACTGTTTTCTGCTCCTAGGATAGACCCAAGGTGGGGTGCCCAAACTATGGGCTAATTTGATGTGCTTCGTGGCCTCACGTTGTTGAGGGAGACCGCTTCACTTTATGTACTTGGCGGGTAGTTTGCCGTACCCGTAGGGGTCTAGGGTGGGGTTGGCTATTCATCACGACTGTGTAATCCGTCTTTCATTGCAGGCTCAAAAGAAATGCGGATTGCTTGTATATCCAATATGTTCATCTGTGATCTGGAATGCCTATTATTGCGTCTGACGAATGTACAATATCTATATATGATATCTAGTAGGCGTTGCTTATATTTTGCATCCGCGCTAGCCCAGCACCCGCTCTGTCGTTAGTTAAGTAACCTAACGGGTGAATGACGGGGCCCAGTGGCGAATGCGGATGGCATAAGCGGACGTTGTATTTCGTTGTTTTCTGCAATGATAGGTTAATTGATGGGATGCATTATATTAATGCAAAGAAAATAAACCAAAGTTGAATCGTTGCAACAGTTTAAAAGAAACCACTCGGTTATTTTTAAAACAGCAGATTTTTAATTGCGGAGCTTAAACCACTCCTTTTAAAAAACTATCAGGTTCCTTCGATCATATCAAGTTCACTACGTTCACAGTTTCGCCAAAACCATTCGTAGCCCTCCGTCATTTCATTTGGGTATTCAGTAGCATTCAAGCTATGTATTTTGACCAACGCCAAGGCATAGCGTTTGGTAGCTGCTGGGTATTCATCTGTTGCATAGATAGATGAGTTGGTTTGGGACAGTCGTACTGCCATTTGGCCAACGTCAGGGGTATGTACGGATGGGTTCAAATTAACAAGATAATGATGGGTAGAACTTGACATGTGACTTATGATATTTTGACCAACGCCAAGGTCATAAGAGCATGGGGCAAAAATCCATATCGGGAGTTTCTAAAGAAACTGAAACTTGCTAAGAGTTGCATACCATTTGGAGTATGATAATTTTGGTAGGATTCCTTCAGCTTTATCACACGATGATATTTGGATCCCGATCCTACTGTGAGTATATGCTACTCATCAGGAGATTCTTTCACTTAACGATCAATGCTATAAACCAAGTAGGTGTCGAGAAAGATGTCAGCGGGGCTATGCCCCCAGGGAAAAGAGGTTATTTAATTAAGGAACTTCGCGAAAGCGTCGTAAAACCTCCCTCGAAGTACCGACACTTGCCTGGTTGAACGGTTAAGCAAGTATTGTACAGTAAGAATAATCTTGACTAGTTCTTCCTTTTTGGTTTGAGGAGGGATTCGAGAAACGGTGGGAGCCATCCTGTTTAGATAAGCTAAAAACCACTCTAAACTTGCAAGAGCATCATGCTAAAGTGTTTTCTCTCTCTCTCCTAATTGCAGCGACCCAGAACATGACAGGCCTTAAGTTATTATTAGATAAAAATATTTTGACAGAGCCAAACTATAAAAATTTGTTCCGGAATGTCAAGATGGCAATTACCTATGACAAATTGGGGTATGTCCTTACTACTAAAGCCCCTACCGTCCCAGGTCCAGAATCCAGTGTCGTGGATAAGGAAATCCACAAGACCTGGGAGATTGACTGCGTGAAGGCCAAATGTATCGTGCTTGCTTGCCTCTATGAATAATGAACATCAGAGGAGGCACGAGAATATGGATCTTGAATCCATATTTCTCCACACCAAGGAACTGTATGGAGAGCAATCTCTTATAGCTAGGTACGAGACCTCGAAGAACTTGTTTCAGTCGAGGCTGGCCGTCGGATCATCTGTAGAGGAATATGTCCTTAAGATGATTGGCTATATTGAAGAGCTCGCGGACCTCGGGACAACATTTGAGAACGAGCTATATACAGACTTGGTTCTTTAGTCCCTTCCTTCTACCTACGCCCAGTTTATCTTGAATTTCAATATTCAAGGTAAAGAAGTTGAACTTCCAGAACTCCTCAACATATTAAGGAGTGCAGAGGGCACCTTGCAGAAAGCAAGGGAAACACCCACTATGTTTGTTCGTGGTGCTTCTTCTTCCAGGTCCAAAGCAAGGGCCAAAGGAAGGAAGAAGAAGGCCGCTACCGAACCAAGAGATGGTGTTGGTAAGGTGGAAGCCAAGGGAAAGGCAAAGGTTGCGGTGCCGGTAGAGGCAAAGGTTGCGGTGCCGGTAGTAACAAAGGATGAGTGCTTCCACTATCGTAGAAAATGCCATTATAAGAAGGATTGCAAATCTTGGAATGCCAAGAACCAGGATCCGAGGCAAGTTGTGGCTTCAGCTTCAGGTGTGTTTGTAATTGAAAATTGTCTGTCAATCAACTCTACTTCCTGGGTATTGGATACCGGATCAGGATCTCATATATGCAATTCATTGCAGGCAC
This sequence comes from Agapanthus africanus, assembly GCA_030015575.1. Taxonomy (NCBI): domain Eukaryota; kingdom Viridiplantae; phylum Streptophyta; class Magnoliopsida; order Asparagales; family Amaryllidaceae; genus Agapanthus; species Agapanthus africanus. The sequence continues at coordinate 315,137,679 of JASDDO010000004.1, forward strand.
TGAGAAACCGTAGAGTGCCGAAGGTTGGTGATATGACCCTCCAGGTTGCTAACGGAGCGAGCGTGGGTGCTGTGCCTGTAGGGGATTATCACCTTGGATTGACGAGTGGACATATTTTGGTTTTGCGCAACTGTTTTTATGTACCTAGTTTAACGTGTAATATCATATCAGTATCGTTGTTATCAAAGGAAGGTTATGATTTCACGTTTGTAAGCGATGTTGTTAACATCCACCTTAATCATGGTTTGATTGGGTCCGGTACACTAGATAACGGTATATACGTGTTAAACCAATTACAGATTTTCAATGTCCAGAACACACTAAAAAGAAAGTCTCCAAATATAAATCAGGCTTTCTTATGGTGTTGTAGACTAGGTCACATCAATGAGACAAGGTTAACTAAGTTATATAGAGAAGGATATTTGGATCCGTTCGACTATCAATCTTATGCCACTTGTCAATCATGTCTCAAAGGAAAGATGACAAAGACTCCATTCACTGGACATGGAGTAAGAGCGAGCGAGCTCTTAGGACTCATACACAGCGATGTATGTGGTCCAATGTCTACACATGCAAGAAGTGGTTTTTCATATTTCATTACTTTTACGGATGATTACTCTAGGTATGGATTCATTTTCTTGTTGAAACATAAATCCGAAGCCTTTGAGAAATTCCGAGAATATAAGAATGAAGTATAAAACCAAACCGGCAAAAGTATCAAGATACTGAGATCTGATCGAGGTGGTGAATACTAAAGTGCCGAGTTCCTAGGTTACCTAAAAGAGAATGGAATTCTCTCTCAGCTTACTCCTCCATACACTTGTTCCCCTCCGAAAGACGGCCAAGACGACGTAGAGACGTCTTGCCTAAGATTCGGGGCAGATGCTATTTGGTTTTATCCGTCCACCTTTCTGAAGATGCCAAGTTGATTTATGGCACCGTATATCGGAGGTTTAGACGGATGCGGCCGATTTAGTAGACTTCGTCAGATTCCCCCTCGCTCGAGGGGTTTTTGATTGTGGGGACGCTCTTCCATGCAGGCGCAAGCCCCTGCAGTTAATTACACTACCGCATCGCGATAACAACTTTCTCCTTCTCCAGAATTTCACTTCGTATCGTGGGTGTTTGTTTTGTTTGTGGTTGCCCGTGGATTGTATACGGAGACTGATTTATGTCGTCGCCCGTAGGACGTGGATTAGTCCAAATCCGTATTTTCTTAGATTTGGGTTTGGGGTTTTGGTTTGAGAATACGTTAGCCATATTTGAGGCTAAGATCAACTCAAACGTTTGTTAAGGAAACGTTAGCCCTGTTTGAGGCTAAGATCAACTTAAACGGGATCGTTTAGATCCGACAAAAGAGCATTTGGGGCTCTATTGTTCCAGTTTAGGGACATAGTGGTCCATTTCCAGTTTAGGGACATGGTGGTCCATTTAATATATGGCCGTCGGGACCCATCACCTCTCTGACGACGTTGAAGGATTACAATGACAGATGTCAGAGGAGTTCAGAGATGTACTCTTGAACCAGAGTTGGTTAGAGGATCTATAGTCCAATTTGGGAATAAAGTCTGTTTGAAGGTTTAAGGATGCGTTAGCGTTATTTGAGGCTAAGATTAACTTAAACAGGATCGTTTAGATCCAACAAAAGAGCATTTGGGGGCTCTATTGTTCCAGTTTAGGGACATAGTGGTACAATGCCAGCTTAGGGACATGGTGGTCCATGGTTTAAGGATGCTTGAGTCCGTATATCGGTTTAAGGACGCTTAAGTCCATGAGTTTAAAGACGCTTAAGTCCATATATTGGTTTAAGGACGCTTAAGTCCATGAGTTTAAGGACGCTTAAGTCCGTATATTTGTTTAAGGACGCTTAAGTCCATGAGTTTAAGAACGCTTAAGTCCGTATATTGTTTTAAGGACGCTTAAGTCCATGAGTTTAAGGACGCTTAAGTCCGTAGCAATGTATGGTTGTCGGGACCCGTCACCTCTCTGACGACGTTGAAGGATTACAACGACAAATAACAGAGGAGTTCTGTACCCTTGAACCGGATATAAATTGATTTGAGAGAGCAGTTGTGCTCAATTCAATTTAATTTGAGGACTTACGACCAGAATTGGGCTAAGTCCAGTTGAAAATGTTCAACATTTTATTTGCATTTGGCCTGTTAGGCCTTTATAAGGGCTCTGCCCCTGTTAATAATGCACTGCATTTTATTCTGGCCTGTTAGGCCTTTTTGATTTGGGCTCTGTCCCTTTATTTTATAATGCAGAGCATTTGTTTTGGTCCATTGGACCTCTTAATTGGGCTCTGCCCTTTAATAATGACCTGCATTTAATATTCTGACAGTGCGCCACGTGGCCTGTCAGATGCTTTGCGTTGATTGAGGAGCGCAAGGCGCAAGCGCATGCGGAGGTGAACGTGTCATGCTCTGGTAAGCGCAAGCGCAGTGCGCTGCGCCATTGCGCTGCGCTAGTGCGCTGCTGACACGTGGCGCGCTCAGATGACTTGCGCCAATTTAAGAGAGCAGTGCTCTGTTTTTCAAAGCGCAAGGCGCAGTTTGTTCTGGGTCTGACACGTGGCGCTTTCTGGTGGCTTGCGCCAACCCAAGAACGCAACAGTGCAAATTTTACAAGTGCAGGGCACTGTTTAATCTCTTGATCAAATTTGGATCAAAGAAAATAAGTTTTCTTTCTTGTTTCAAGAGGTTTTACCTCATGTTTAAAGAACCAATGGTTCATCAAAAGGCTGTGCCTTTATATGTAGATCAAAAAGATCTAAGAAAGAAGTATATTACTTCTTTTTTTATTCTTATTATTTGATCTTTTCTTTTTATTTAAGATCTTGATCTTGTTCTTAGATCAATGATCATTTTAGAAGAAATTCTTCTTTTCAAAAGTTTACCTTCTTTTTCTGAGTTCTTTCTCAAAGTTTTCAGAAGATTTCTGTGAGTTCTCTCTCTGTGTTAGACTTAGAGTCTAGGGGTCTTTATATAGTGCCAATTGATTTGTTAAATCAGTTAAAGAGATCTTTCTCTAAGTGATTTAAGGATTTTTCCCTACCGTTGGATCTTTGATCCAAGGACTTCTGTTTTACAGAAGAGGATCTTATTGTTTTAATAAGATCAGAAAGATCTTTCTGGAATTTTAATTCTGTTTTAGTGCTGGCACAGTTGGCGCAAGCGCACATGCGCTTGACACGTGTCGCGCAGCGCAGCGCAACTGCGCGAGCGCAACTGCGTTGACACGTGTCGCGCAGCGCAGAGCAACTGCGCTGACACGTGTCGCGCAGCGCAGAGCGCAGCGCAACTGCGCTGACACGTGTCGCGCAGCGCAGAGCGCAAGTTAGCCGAAGCGTTGCTTCTCTAATTTTAACTTTAATTTCAAAGCAGGGCTTTGCTCTGATTGGGGGAAACAGAAGCGTTGATTCATCTCCCGCCTTGGAATTTGAACAGAGTTTTGCTCTGATTTGGGTAAACAAATGCCCCCCCACCGTTGCGCTTACATGGCCCCCAAACGTGAGTACAGCGGTGGCAGAATTCCAACCGTTGCAGCAATTTTTGGAAGTTGAAATGGCACTCAGTGCCTATAAATAGGACCTTTGGTCTCTTAGATGATTTTCATCTCTAGATGATTTTCATCTCTTCATAAGAATTTTTATTCAGAGCCTTGCTCTTTAATTTAAGAACTTTTCAAGAGTAAAACTCTGTCAAAACTTAGGTAAAGTTTAAAAAACTTTTAAGAATCCAGGGTTTAACCCATTAACAGAGCTTTGCTCTTCATAGATCTTTGATATAAAGAAAACCCATATAGGGTTTCATTAATAGAGCTTTGCTCTCTTCAGATCTTGATCTTTTCTTGAGGTTTCTTAGCCCATGAATCAGAGCTCTGCTCTCTTGATACATGTAGATTTCTTAATCTTTTGTGAGGAACTCTTAAGAGTTTGATCATGGATAATGAAGATCAAAAATGGAGTTTTATCTTTGATGGATTATATCGTCTTTTCATAGTAAGGCTCTCAGAGTTCTCGGGGAATTTCTTTAGATTCCCCTCATTAATGGATTTTGACAGGTGTCACTCCTGTCTGCAGAGCATTGCTCTCGAGGAGTTTAACTCCCTGTGTCTTTTTTCTCATCGCTAATCTTCCAATGATGTTTCCTTCAGGCATTATGGTTGTTCATTTATACAGTCTGCACGAATTCATCACTTATGAGGATATCCGCGTACAGGGCCGTCACCAAAATCAAGAGTTTACAGATGCCCAGTGTACGGAGGTTATGGGTTGTCTGAACGCACGCGTTGGTTGGTTGCTTCCTCGCGGTTCTGCTCTCTTGAAAGTTGTGCTGGGAGCAATTTGGAGAGCACTTCCGGGGTTTCACGAGGCCATGCCGCTTAATGTGCTAGATGATGCCGAAGACAAGGTGCATTCAGTGTACCTGTCGGGGCTGATCTCGAAGAAACGGCGAGATTGCCTCATCGACATTCTGCATCAAATTTTTCAACAGACGACGATAATTGCTGCTTATCGAAGGATGGGGGGCCTTGCCGAAGATCTTGACACACGTGAGCGCGAGAGGATGCACACGAGAATGATCAGAAAGGCCAGAAAGACTCTAGATGGCCTTACTTTCGAATTCCTTAATCCATGCCCTGGATCTGAGGTTTTGCCATTGTAATCATTTGGATAATGTCTTTGTTTATTCCTTTATGATTGTAAGAACCCTTTGCAATATGAATGGAAATTTTTTTTATTTCAGCTTGTCTTATTTCTCGTTCTGAGCCTTTTGCACATGCATCAATGAGTGTGTCTCGAACGCTTGATCAAATGCAAATCGGATGTTCTTTCTGTCGCTTTCTTCTTTCTTTTATTATCAGTATGCTGCCTTAGTAAACATGGTTGACGGATGATAGAGTGAGCATCCTGCATTGGCTTCTTCAAGAGGTAGTGATGGCTTAGGCCGCAGGTTCAGATCTGCTACCTAAAAATTTTCAACTCTATGAGCCGTGAGGGGTCTCATAAAGAATTTTCTCCCTACGGGTCGAGAGGATCTCGTAGGTGTATTTTCTCCTTAGGAATCGTGAGGATTCCTAAGTGCGTTTTCCCTTATAAGTCGTAAGTATCTTATAAGAGAATTTTCCTTCTTACGAGTCGAGAGGACCCGTAAGCTGTTGTTTCCCTCCTTATCGAGATTTGAGTTTGGAGAGTGTGACCCGTGAATGGTATGCAAGAGTCCATTTTTGGACCGACTTGCAGGGTCCCAGTGCTTAGGAAACAGGTTTTTTAATCCCCGCTGCCTAAGGCTTTTCCTCACGAGTCGAGACGAATCGAGCATTTCTCGCAAGAATATCCTAACATCACAGTTAACCTCTGCTCTTTACGACAGAGGTCCGTTAGGGTCTGTGGTACTTAGGGTTTTGGCCGTCATACCGTCGCGTTGGCTGATATATTCCCCGATATGCAATCTTGCTGTTCGAGTAGCCCTGCGATTGTCGTGTCTCTGATCCCTTCAGGGGCTGGATAAGACGTCTTCAAGTGATCTTCCAGGTAGTATTACCATCGAAAGAGCAAGTGTAGGGATATTCCATGTCACTTTTTACTTGAGGTTAGGCTCATTTTGGAGAGCCCCGATAAGTCATAACCACTCCGCGCTGGTGTGGGATGATCTCCGATAGTCTTTCAGGCTTTATATGACTTGCCGTCAAGACCATGAAGCTAAGAATTTGGCCTTTGCTTCGTTTGCTGGCACTGCGTCTGCTGTATCGAGATGAATGTCGCGGTTGTCTCTGGGTTGTTGGTGAACCGTCGAGGTTTGGAACTAGGGACTTTTTCGTTGCTCCGCTGTTTGATTATGCTGCGTTTGCTGTGTCGAGACGAACGTTTAGGTGATGACCATTCCGCACTGGTGTGAGATGATCTCCGGTTGTCTTTCGGGCTTTATATGACTTGCCGTTAAGACCTTGAAGCTAGGAATTTGGCCTTCGCTTCATTTGCCGGCACCGCGTCTGCTATATCGAGACGAATGTCGTGGTTGTCTCTAGGTTGTTGGTGAACCGTCGAGGTTTCGAACTAGGGACTTTGTCGTGGCTCCGCTGTTTGATGATGTTGCGTCTGCTGTGTCGAGGCGAACGTCTAGGTGGTGACCATTCCGCACTGGTGTGAGATGATCTCCGGTTGTCTTTCAGGCTTTATATGACTTGCCGTTAAGACCTTAAAGCTAGGAATTTGGCCTTCGCTTCGTTTACTGGCACTGCGTCTGCTGTATCGAGACGAATTTCGCGGTTGTCTCTAAGTTGTTGGTGAACCGTCGAGGCTTGGAACTAGGGACTTTGCCGTGGCTCCGTTGTTGTTGTCGCGTCTGAACCCTGCTGGAGGAAGAACGCTGTGGTGACATCTCGTCTGCTGTATCAAGACGAATGTAGAGGTAGTGATCACTCTATGATGGTGTGAGATGATCTCTGATTGTCTTTCCGGTTTTATATAAGTTATCGTCAAGATGCTGAAGCTAGGAATTTGGTCTTCACTTCGTTTGCTTTGGTGTGTCCGAATCCTGTTGGAGGAAGGACGCTGAAGCGACATCTCGTCTGTTGTATCGAGACAAATATCGAGGTGGTGACCACTCCGCACTGGTGCAAGATGATCTCCGATTGTCTTTCAGGCTTTATATGACTTGCCGTTAAGACTCTGAAGCTAGGAATTTGGCCTTCACTTCGTTTGCTTTATTGCGTCCGAGTCCTGTTGGAGGAAGAACGCCGTTGTGACATCTCGTCTGTTGTATTGAGACGGACGTTGAGGTAGAGTTGGGATTTTGCCGTCACTCCGCTTGACTGACCATGGGGTCTCTTGCTGACGTTGCATTTACATCCTGCTGGACTGCGAAAGAACGCCGTTGTTGACATCTCGTCTGCTGTATCGAGACGAATGTTGAGGAGGTGATCACCCCATGTGGGATGATCTCCGATGGTCTTTCCGGTTTTATATGAGTTGCCGTCAAGACTTGTCTCCGTTTTTTTATGGAGCATGGGGAGGGAAGACGTGACTCCTTTTTTGTTTGTGCCCCTGGATTGTATACAGGGATTGCTGTGATATCGCCTGTAGGGCAAAAGTTTCATTCATCATTTTTTTATTTCCGCGATGCTCTATCATTTCAGCTTTTATATAGCGAAGGTCACGATTACCCAATCATTTCGGCTATTTTTCGCGGTGCCCAATCATTTCGGCTATTTGTTTTATTTTCACTCGCTGCTTTTTATTGCGAGTTGCCCAATCATTTCGGCTATTTATTTTATTTTTACTCGCTGCTTTTTATTGCGAGTTGCCCAATCATTTCGGCTATTTTTCACGCATATATTTTTACTTGCTGATTTTTTTTGCAAGTGGGACCATCATTTCGGCTATTTTGTATGCATGTGTGGCTTGCTGTCTTTTCGCCGTAAGCCTGGAATTAGATACCAATTTCGGCATCAGCACCGCTACAACTGGGATATTGCCAGGAGCGAATCATCATTTGCCTCTGTCGATGTTGAACAAAGGTAGCTTAGTAAACAGGGTTAGGATCCTGTCGACTAAGGGTTTTGACTTCATGAGCCGTAAGGATCTCACAAAGGTATTTCTCCCTACAAGTCATGAGGATCTTATAGGTGTGTTTTCTCCTTAGGAATCGTGAGGATTCCTAAGTGCATGTTCCTCTGTAAGTCGTAAGGATCTTACAAAAGGTTTTCTCCTTATGAGTCGAGAGGACTTATAAGGGTTGTTCACCATATGGACATATCCCCAGTCACGGATGGGACTTGGTTAGGGAAATGTTTATTCACGCCCGTGGATTGTATACAAGGGTCAGTACTGAGCCCCTTGTAGGGCAGTATCGAAGGTTGTGGGGGTTGCTTAAGAACAGGTTCAGGTCTCTGTAACTTAAGACTTTCAAATCTTATGAGCCGTGAGGGTCCCATAAGAAAGTTTTCTATACGAGTCGTGAGGATCTTGCAAGTGCAATTTCTCCTTAGGAATCGTGAGGATCCCTAAGTGTGTTGCTTCCCTGTGAGTCGTAAGGATCTCACGCGGGTAGTTTCTCCTTACAAGGTCGAGAGAACCCTGCAAGTGTCTTTTTTAACGAGGTTGCGCCCTTTCGGGTTTTCACAAACACTCGTCGGTAGCCCTGCTGTTTTTACTCACGGAGCCCTTTCGGGTTTTCATCCGTGCCCATTTTGCTTATGGGCATACCGTCTATATTTTATTCTTTTTATTCTTTTTTATTCTCTTTTTTTTACGAGGTTGCGCCCTTTCGGGTTTTCACAAGACTCGCCGGTAGCCCTGCTGTTTTTACTCACGGAGCCCTTTCGGGTTTTCATCCGTGCCCATTTTGCTTGTGGACATACCGTTTTTATTTTATTTTTTATTTTTTTTATCACGTCAGCCTGAGGATGCTGCGGTAGTAGTTTAAAGACGTTTCGGTCATTTGCAAGTTTTAGGACATTGAGGTCCATCGTTTGTTTAAGGACGTTTCGGTCCGTTGTCGCCGTATTTGAGGCGAATCTCTAGTTTATTGACCTTTCGGTCTATGGGACTTTCCCTATGAATGAGCATGATGTCCCCGGTATATCCATCTTTGTCGGAGCATGTGGTTATAGCGGGCTCACCTTCCAGTTTTCGGACAACGCGAACTTTCCCTGTTGGTATTGGTCTTCAACCCAGTTTTTAAAAACGTAGCAGTTTTCGATGGGATAGCCCAATACTTGGTGGTAAGGGCAGTAATTAGGAGTGTCGACATCATTCATTTGTAGCTGGTGTTTCGGCTCCGGTAGAGTGATAAGCCTGTTGTGCACTGCCGCTTCGAATAGCCTCCTTGTTTCATCCTGGGGAATTGAGTAAGGACGTTTCAACCTCTCATAGAGGGGTTGCCGCTTGTTGTTTTGGCGAACAACCGGTCTAGGGCCACTCGATTGTTGTTGAGTGTTGGCGACGAAGACCGTTTTTCCTTTCCCTTTATCCTTTTTGTCCGCTCCGTTGTTTGCGGCCGAGATTCTCTCCGGGTATCGTGCAATTGCACGGCTGAATGTTCTCGCAACTCCTCAATTCTTTCATTTTAGAGAAGGATTCTTTGAAGAGGGGGCCGAGGGCTTCTTTTTTGTCGGAGTCGCTCCCGAAGGTGATAACTTGCGGTCCCTCGGGATCAATCCTATGACAATTGCCAACAATTCTTTTATGCTCATCTGTCATACTCTTCCGCTGTCTATGAGCTTCACTCTTTGTCCTGTTGAAGTGTTACCTGTGAGCGACATACCCTTGCCACCAACACTTAAAGGAGTCGCAGTCTTCAGTAGGATGTGCGATCTTCTGATGATATAAGCAGTAATTAAGATGCATCTCTACTCCACCGAGAGTGTTTTCTTCATAGGGTGGTAGCTTCATTCCCATTGATATGAACCTTTTCTTCGTCTTGAATTTGTTTTTATCCACAGCGGATGTCTTTTGATTCGACGGGAGTGCCTCGACTCTTTCGTCTAGTCGTCGGCGTTTGGCTCCTTCCAATATGGCCATCTCACGCTTCTGATTGACTTTACTTTTCAGACGAATCTCATTCAGGAAGGCATCGATCATCTCGTCTGACGGCCACAGAAGTTCTGGTTCAGGACCCGCCCTTGGTTTCTCGGTGCAAGAAGCCTCTTCATCATCTATCAATGAGTGAGAGATCACATGACAACTTGCTACGTAGTCCTCAGATTCATCTGATGAGTCTTCTCCATCATCTCCGTCTTCAAGGACGTGGCTAAGGAACTCCTGGAGCGTGATGGGAGTCCGCGCTTTCTGGTTATACTCTTCCAGCGCGTCGATTGGTTTCTGCAGGTCCGTGCGCTTGTCGCCAGGTTTCATGGGCTTTTTGGATCTTTTCTTCTTCTTCTTTGAAGATTTTGACAACTGGGTATGAGTACTTGGGCCATCACCACTTTTCTTTGGAGTCGGGCGGGGCTTCAGCATCCCTTCAATGATCTGGGATTCTAGCGGGTTCTCCTACCTGATCGCCGGGCATGTCTGGAGATCATTCAGCATCCTCTTGGTTTTGGTTGATAGCACAACCTCTCATGGAGCTTCTTCAATAAGGGAGCACGTTGCCCCCAGCGTATTCACCTTTTTAGCGGTATGAGGTTGCGGCGGATTCACCTTCCATCTTTCGGACAACGCGAACTTGCCCTGTTGGTATTGGTCTTCAATCCAGTTTTTGAAGATGTAGCAATTCTCGATCGGATGACCCAACACTCGGTGGTAGGGACAGTAATTGGGATCATTAACGTCGTTTGGCTGCAACGGGCGTCTTGGATTTGGCAGATTGATGAGCCTGTTGCGCAGTGCCAGCTCGAACAGTCTTCTCGTTTTATCTTGAGGAAACGAGTAAGGACGTCCTAGCCTCTCCTCAAGGGATACGCGTGGACGCATATTGTTTTGACGGACAACCGGCTTCAAGTTGCTCGGCTGTTGTTGAGCATTGGTGACGACAATCGCTTTTTCTTTCCCCTTCTCATTTCGAGAGTCTGGCTTTGGAGGAGATGGTTTATGTCCCATCTGATCCATTTGGGCCAACTTGTCGATCAAGGCCTAGAAAGTAATTGGTTTGAAGAACATCATGAACTGCGAGATGGTCGCTTGCGGATCAAGAGTGCCCACGAACATGCCCACCGCTGGCACTTCTTCGATGCGTTGTTCGCATTTCGACCACAGATTCCGCCCTCGTGTTGCGTATTGAACCCACGTTTCGCCTGGCCTTATCCTGGCGTTGATCAGTGCTATTATCGGGGTGCGTTCACTAGCACTCGCGAATCTTTGTGTAAACAATAGCTCCATCTCCGCAAATGTTTTGACAGATTCGTTAGGTAGCTCCGAATACCATTCAAAGGCTGTTTCCGCTAGGCTGCCGACGAACTGGCGAAGCAACAGTTTGTCGTCGCCTCCCGTGTTGCCGCATAAGGCCCTGAATTGAGCGATATGCTGATGTGGATTCCCTGTCCCTTTATATACGTGGAACTTAGGGATCGTATATCCCGGCGAGTAACTGATTTGGTCATACCAGCTTGGGTAGGGTCGTCCGGTTCTAACCATTTGCCCAGCCGCTTCATTCGCCTGATGAGCTCGTATTTGCTGAGCTATATAGTCGCCTAGTGCAGCTTTGGAAATAGTTTCCTCCTTGGCTGCTGAAAGAGCCGGAGGAGGATTAGATGTCTCCCCTCTATCGTCTTCAATAATGATCGGAGGGTCTTTAGCTGGAGGGTCAGGCTGTAACATCATTCCTACCATGTCTTGGAAGAGAAGCGCCATTTGTTTTATGTTGGCAGCTTGTTCTGCTGCTTCTCTGTCCTTCTTTTCGAGGATTCTACGTAGGAAGTCAGCGTCGGTTTCTTGTTCGTGACGCTGTTCTGACGATGCCTCCGAGCTTTCTTTTGGTCCGGTAAGTGCGGCCATTGCAGTCATCATTTCCTGAAGCTTCTGTTGTTGCTCCTGGGCTTTTGTCACGGATCGGGTGAGCGGTCGGTGACCCATCGAAATGCGGCTTTTCTCCTTTCCGGAAGACATGTAAACAGTATGCACCACCATGCCCCCAGACTTGGGGCGTTTGTGTTCAGCGCTTTTACGGTTTGCCATGTTCACGGTGGCTTTTTGCGGCCTCCTTTTCTTTTGAGTGATTGACGTTGAGGGAGCCGTTGCAGTGGACACCAAGTCAGCTGCTGCTTTTTTCGGCTTGACAGAGTAGTCCTTCTCTTGCTGAACCTTCATCTTTTTCTGTCGGCGGAGATAGTCTTGATCCATCATGGAGTCTTGGATTTGACGCCAAACCTTGTAAATTTCAGAGGATAGCCATTGAGGAGGTTGCTCCAGCTTCCTCTCTGTAGCATTCTTCACAGGTGAAGGAATTCTCTTTAGCACTGCAGTAGGAGAGTTTCTGCGCACCTTGTTGATCAGTTCAAAGCTGTTCTCAGTTGGAACAGCAGGATCGATCCCCACCATCGGAGCTGGCGGAGTTACTCCAGAGAGGGAGTTTCCCCCAGCCTTCCTCACTCGGCGCCAATGGCGACGACGAGCGTGTCATGCGAACGGAGTTATTTCAGCTATGCGGGTGACTCCATCATGCCCCCTGCTTTGAGGAGAGATTGTTATTGGTGCTAGCCTGTTGAAGATTGACACCCGTTGAGAAGCAATGTCTAATTTGTTAAAGACAGACCGTTGGGCAGGGGAAGCAGCTTTGAGGATCTCGCCTGGAGCAGAAACCGGAATGGCCATCCTTGTAAAAATTGACTTCTTGGAAGGAGAAGCCTTTTCAATGATTTCGTCCGCTTGAGCCGGGATGGCTATCCGCTTTGGGATGGCAACTTCGGGTATCGCGGGCTTGTAGACATTCTGGTCCATTGATTTGTCTTAAAAACTATCTATTACCGCAATCAAGAACGGCGTCGCTTGGTAGCTAGCCGGTGAGTACGGGTCGGTCCACAGGGATGTTGTGAATTTCCTAATCGCTCTAACGAGTTAATTCCGATTGTGGTCGGATTGATTATTAAATCTAAAAACTGAATTATTCTATACTAAGATTATTTAGATCTAAATCTTGCTATGGTTAGGTTTAGGAATGGTTTGGAAATATAAATAAATCTCAACGCTTTCTATACCCAAATTAGGATCTAAAAGGAGTTATGGTAATTATTAATAAAGGGGATTAGATCCATTCAGGAAGGTGTTCCTTCCTCTAGGTTCTTGTCCTTCCTTTATCAATCCTTATCCTAACCTCCATGGAAAACACGCGCAACCGGGCCTTTATACTATTGTATCATCGCTACCTCGAGGGATAGGGTGCCGTAGGGCGCGGTGTGTGCGTGTATGCATGGAGTCCTATTGATTATATGTGATGGGTAAGAAAAGGATGAGAGATCTCATCTCTCAAAAGCCTTCCCCAAAGCTAACTCTAACAATTATCTAGGGCAAGGAATTAAATCTAAACTAGAGCAGAGAATGAAAAATTACCTACTTTATTGATGGCTCTCTCCAAACATCAACACAGGGTTGTCAGATCTGAATTCATGAAATGAAAAGAGGCACCGATGCTCTCCAAAAGAATTCTAAAATTTATTAATGAAGGGAGGTATGAAAAGAATACAATGATTTGGGTTTCTATTTATAAGGCATAGAAACCCTAGGTTACAATTGACCCGCATGTCTACATTTACCAAAATAACCCTAGGTTGACTAGTCAAAGCCGTCTTAAAATTATGGTAAAATTTATTTCCATCAAGTTCTCTGGGCGGCCGCGGAATCGCGGCCCAAGGCCCTGTTTGGCCGCGGTTCTGCGGTCCAACAGTGGGCTTGGGCCTTCATCTTTCTTGGGCTGGCTCTGGTAATTTTGTTCTTCTTATTTCTTCTGTACTTTTCTTAATTGGGCTTCGAGGTTTCTTCCAGATCTCCAGTGAATAATGTAGTGGATTTTAACCGTTGCTTCGAGACGAATCTTGGACCTTGCACTACCTTGTACTTTGTGAACTTTATCTTTTATGTAGGCTTGATCAAGATCCTTCTATTTGTTGGTTGTAATTCCACTTTTGCATTGTCTTTTATCTTTTTCACTGTTTTAGATCCAAGAACCTGTAACCTGTACTATGTAGCAGACATGGGTCAAAAGCACCTGTTTATTTATAAAACGAATAAGAATGGGGAATATAATAATGCAATATTATGGTATGAACAAATACCCCCAAACTTATCTTTTGCTCGTCTTCGAGCAAACATATTTTTTTTATTCTCTACAAAAACCTAACCGCACTTTCGCAGGGAAACGCGATTGCACTGAGCTCATGCAATAAGCCGTTAAACCTCTAGATGTCCCTAGTAGGAGGAGTGTTGTCTCCTGAGGGTTTTCAGCGGATACTACCCACAAAATCCTATTAATTTGGTTTTTCGACTTTTGTTTTCCAATTAGGTTTTCTAGCAAGGAATTCTATTATCGTCGACCTGTAAATTATCCACCCATATTCTTCACACTTTCTCATCATTTAACTTAAGATTATATATGTTCTGCAGACCTACTTAGCTTTCGGCAGTTCTTAAGTTTTCCTTCTAGGGTTCCATCTCCACTTAGGAATTTCTATCAACCCTTACTAAAGATACAAGTTCTATTCTTCACTCATTTCTCTCATCTAAACTCTAATCACATACCCCCACGTGTGTGTATAAATCACCCATATACTTGGAAATTCAAATCAAGCAATCATACCCTTGTCCGTTGTCCAAAGCACTTATTAATTGGTGAATTTAAATGAATTTTGCTTACACATTCTTCATGCGACCGTTAATACTTCTTGAGGTACCAACGACCGATTACAAAATACGTTTGCACTTTAAAACGTAATTCCTAGTCTTGCAACACCTAAGACTTTAGCAGTGACTCCCAAACCAGTTGGTCTAAGGCATTAGGTTGTGAAGCACCCTCGCTAAATATTTTTCTATTTTTGCAGCCTTAAGTAATCACAAAAACCAGTGTTTTTTTTTCCTTATTCACACTTGAATTTTTTATTTCATTTTCTTCGTACTAAGGACTTTAGACAAAAGCATTTCAAGGTCTCTTCTACTATTCCAAGTTTCAAGGTGCGTGATTATGCAAATTGTAGGATATACATTTTCAGAATCTAGACATAAGCTAGGAATTATTTTTCAAACTTATACTCTAATAAAAATATCAATACTTTTCCCTTATTTTCACTTAGCCCAAGAAGTTAACTCAAAATTTGCCTATTTCTAAATAAACTACAAAGACATATACTTTCTACCGTTAAATTTTAAGGAAGGTTATTTTTAGGGTTTTTTTAACTTACTAAGTATAAGATCTAGTTGTTCCTAGCTAGTTAACCTATTTTTCAAACTCAAGTTAATTACGGCCAAAATTGAATACATTAATTTTTATAATTTTTCAAAATTTTTCAATTTTTCATGGGTTTTAAAATAAGTATGCAAATGCAAAAATATGTACAAATGAATGCGAAGGAAAGAAGACGTACCGAGCATACCCCCAAACTTAAACTTGACAGTGTCCTCATTGTCATGCTACACCAAGAGGGTCAAAATGTCGGCACTCCCCTGTTTATTTATTTATATAAAAAAAATATTTTTTTTTATATATTTTTTATTTTATTGTTAAAGAAAACAAAATATATATATACATATATACAATAAAGTCCTCCCCAAACTAAGCAAGGCATTACATAAGCCAAAGATTAGCACCAACCATTCAAAGATCTTATCGTGGTAATAGTAGGGTTGGTGAAAGAATAGGGTGTAAAAGAAAGAAATGAGAAACACACGAAACCGAATGGGAAGAAGAGTGGAATATGGTCTCGTCGGAGGAGAAGAATGGCGGAAAAGAGAAAGAAGTGTAGTACGAACTTGAGGGTGTAAATCGAGTGAATAAATTAGCGCAATTTTTTATGACCGATGTGTTAAAAGCGATTGTGCTAATCTATTAACCCGTCGAGAAATGGGATCAAATCCCTCAAGATTCGCAAGAAAACATGGGTCCGTCGAACTTGGTATTGGAGATGAAAGCGTAACGGTCTCTTGTAAGGTCGGAATGATAGGAAGGACAAAATGGAGTGAATTAGGGATAGTCTCATTCTCACCATAGTAAACTGTCTCGAACTTGAAAGATTCCATCAATGGTTCGAAACGACTGTAAGCAACCAAGTCTGATGGTTCAACAAACTCATCTGAAAATTCAAAGGACTCAAACTCGGGTGGTGAGTCATCAACATCGTCCGAAAAAGTGAAACACTCATAAGTGTTATCGGCTGTGAGAACTGTGTCAGATTCAAAGGCAAATTTTTCAAGCTCACAGTCTTCAAGCGTGATCTTTTGCGTGGTCGGAACGATGGAAAGGAGGGAGGGTGATATAACAGTTAAAGGTTCGGGAGGATGAATTGGAAAATCCGACACATCAAACAAAAATGATTCAACCTCAATATTATCCTCAATACTCTCCTCGATACGATCCTCATAATTCTCCTCAATATTTAACTCATCCATACCATTATCATCAAAATCAAGACGCATATGAAGTTCGGGAGAAACATTTAATGACTCGGGATGATGAATTGGACATACAATTTCAATCAAATCTACTGGTTCATCATCCGAAATATTCTCGGCGTCTATATCCTCAATCAAGTGAAAATCAATATTTTCTGACACCTCATCAAAAGCATATATATTTATCAATTCAGGTTCTAGATTGGAGGTGTAAAGATCGAAAGGGTTAAGTGTGGTTTCACTCAAAAGGGGTTCTTCACAATCTGGCAAATCAAGCACTACAAAATCACACAACTCGTTTTTATTTTCAACTGGTGAACTATTTGGGACAATCGATGGAAAACCGGAGTTGTGGGTTTCAATTGGATAAGGGTAGGTTTGATTTGGGAATGTGTAGAACTCACTCTCTCCTCTCAAATTCTCTCTCTGTCCAACCGCCCCCTCATACATTGAAAAATTTGGAGCTAGTTGGAAACTAGCTGCCGGTTCACTAGGTTGCATAAGGGCGGCCATGGACGCTTCCACATTCCTAGTCATTTTGTTTATTGCTGCAATATAAGTTTCCAACGACTGTTCCAAACTAGACATGGGTGGTGAGGGGGTTTCGGTAAAAGATTCGAAATTGTTTGGATACGTGAAACTCCCAAATGGCTGTGTAGAAACAATGTCTAGTGAAGGTGGGAAAGTCAGGTAGGACTGGTAGGAAGTGGATGGTTGGACAGGAGTAGGGTCAACATGTAGATAAAAAGGTGAATAATCTTGTGGATCCCTAGAACTAGATGAGTGGAGATGGGTGAAAGATCGGCTTCGAGATTGAGCAATATGCTCAGCAACGGACATCGGTTTAGAAGTTACAGCAGGACTTGAAAATGTGGTGTCAACATACGAAGGTGGTGAAGGTTGACATGGTTGACACAAAGTGGGTAGCAAAGTCGAACTGTTTCTCCTAGACGCTTCTATTTGATCTTTCAAAGAAATTTTGGGCATGGAGGGATCTTCTTTAAATCGACCGAAACAATTGACGTAGGACGCAAAGTTAGGTTCGGGATACCAAAGTTCGGCAAGAGATTTATGATATGGGGTACCCATGATAGCAGAAAGAGAAGAGAAAGAAGGTAGGTAGTGCAAGGATTTCTTAGCGACAAACGGTTGCAAGTTTTCTAATAAAATTTTCCTTTTTTTCTTCGTCTCTTTATTTGGAAAAATTTTTTAGCAAAAAAGATTAAGGATATGTAAATCAGAAAAGATCACTTGCAATCAATTATTATTTTAAGCATAGCACAAAGAATCCTGCACAAGATTTGTTAATTGGAAGGGAAAATATTTTTAAGGCGCAAATAATCCTGCAGGCATTTTTCAGAAGATTTATCAAGAGGAACAGAGGGAAGCTTATTGAGAAAAGTTGGTCAGATGAGGTCACCACGTAGCCGCCCTTCCGCGGCAAAAGATGGGGTCCCACCGCGGATCCGCGGCTCACTAGCCGGCACGGTTCACAAAATTTTTTCGCACGTGCTGAATCATCAAGGCGGCCGTGTTTCCGCGGTATAAGGTAGGTTGGGGCGGCGGAAACGCGGTGCGGTGGGGGGTTCAAATCTCCAGAAAAATTCTACTGCTCTGGTTTTGAAATCTCTCTCTGTTCTGATCTGTTGTTTTCTGTTTCGCTTACTGTAGATTTCCAGATCCGAACTCGATTGTAAATCCTGCAAAATTCACACAAAAATACCCTTTCCAAAAATAAAAGATGATATATTTTTATATTTTTTGTGATTTTTCAGATTTTTCAGATTTTTTTAATTTTATATTAACCCGAAATTGCAAAAAGGAAATAATACGCCATCCCCGGCAACGGCGCCATTTGATTTGTCTCAAAAACTATCTATTACCGCAATCAAGAACGGCGTCGCTTGGTAGCTAGCCGGTGAGTACGGGTCTGTCCACAGGGATGTTGTGAATTTCCTAATCGCTCTAACAAGCTAATTCCTATTGTGGTCAGATTGATTATTAAATCTAAAAACTAAATTATTCTATACTAAGATTATCTAGATCTAAATCTTGCTATGGTTAGGTTTAGGAATGGTTTGGAAATGTAAATAAATCTCAACGCTTTCTATACCCAAATTAGGATCTAAGAGGAGTTATAGTAATTATTAATAAAGGAGATTAGATCCATTCGGGAAGGTGTTCCTTCCTCTAGGTTCTTGTCCTTCCTTTATCAATTCTTATCCTAACCTCCATGGAAAACACGCGCAACCGGGCCTTTATACTACGGTATCACTGCTACCTCGAGGGATAGGGTGCCGTAGGGCGCGGTGTGTGCGTGTATGCATGGAGTCCTATTGATTATATGTGATGGGTAAGAAAGGGATGAGAGATATCATCTCTCAAAAGCCTTCCCCAAAGCTAACCCTGGCAATTATCTAGGGCAAGGAATTAAATCTAAACTAGAGCAGAGAATGAAAAATTACCTACTTTATAGATGGCTCTCTCCAAACATCAACACATGGTTGTCAGATCTGAATTCATAAAATGAAAAGAGGCACTGATGTTCTCCAAAAGAATTCTAAAATTTATTAATGAAGGGAGGCATGAAAAGAATACAATGATTTGGGCTTCTATTTATAAGGCATAGAAACCCTAGGTTACAATTGACCCGCATGTCTACATTTACCAAAATAACCTTAGGTTGACTAGTCAAAGCCGTCTACAAATTATGGTAAAATTTATTTCCATCAAGATCTCTGGACGGCCACGGAACCGCGGCCCGAGGCCCTGTTTGGCCACGGTTCCGCGGTCCAATAGTGGGCTTGGGCCTTCATCTTTCTTGGGCTAGCTCTGGTAATTTTGTTCTTATTATTTCTTCTGTACTTTTCTCAATTGGGCTTCTAGGTTTCTTCCAGATCTCCAGTGAATAATGTAGTGGATTTTAACCGTTGCTTCGAGACGAAATCTTGGACCTTGCACTGCCTTGTACTTTGTGAACTTTATCTTTTATGTAGGCTTGATCAAGATCCTTCTATTTGTTGGCTGAAGTTCCACTTTTGCATTGTCTTTTATCTTTTTCATTGTTTTAGATCCAAGAACCTGTAACCTGTACTATGTAGCAGACATGGGTCAAAAGCACATGTTTATTTATAAAACGAATAAGAATGGGGAATATAATAATATAATATTATGGTATGAACACCCAGTCTGTTGAAAACTGAGGTATTGAAGTTGGGCGACCCGTTGAGAGGGGCCGTGGCAGTGGTAAGTCGATCAAAGACCGACTTCTTTGGGGCTTCTTGCAACGTCATTGGGGATTGAAGCTCATCGGTGGGAGCATGGTCCCAAAGAACAACCCAGTGGTGGCCTCAGTTATCTGGTCCACCGTCATAGCGAAGATGGAGGCCGCTTGGGGCCCGTAAGTCACTCTTCCAGCAGGGACGGAGCGAGAGTTCCAGTTGCAGGTAGTGCAGTTGGAAGCCATTGATCTTATGTTTTCTGCACGGAGCAAGACACCAAATCTAAGTAGCTCGAATCCACAGGCAACCACAGCAAACCGCGATTCGTTCGCGAACACGATACACGAAGTGTGGAGTGGAAAGAGGAAAATGTCCCACCGGGCGTGCCAGAATTTGTTCCCCTCCAAAAGACGGCCAAGACGACGTAGAGATGTCTTGCCTAAGATTCGGGGAAGATGCTATTTGGTTTTATCCGTCCACATCTCCGAAGATGCTAAGTTGATTTATGGCACCGTATATCGGAGGTTTTGACGGATGCGGCCGATTTAGCAGACTTCGTCAGATTCCCCCTCGCTCGAGGGGTTTTTGATTGTGGGGACGCTCTTCCCTGCAGGCGCAAGCCCCTGCTGTTAATTACGCTACCGCATCGCGGTAACAACTTTCTCCTTCTCCAGAATTTCACTTCGTGTCGTGGGTGTTTGTTTTGTTTGTGGTTGCCCGTGGATTGTATACGGAGACTGATTTATGTCGTCGCCCGTAGGACGTGGATTAGTCCAAATTCGTATTTTCTTAGATTTGGGTTTGGGGTTTTGGTTTGAGGATACATTAGCCATATTTGAGGCTAAGATCAACTCAAATGTTTGTTAAGGATACATTAGCCCAGTTTGAGGCTAAGATCAACTTAAACAGGATCATTTAGATCCGACAAAAGAGCATTTGGGGCTCTATTATTCCAGTTTAGGGACATAGTGGTCCATTGCCAGTTTAGGGACATGGTGGTCCATTTAATATATGGTCGTCGGGACCCGTCACCTCTCTGACGACATTGAAGGATTACAACGACAGATGTCAGAAGAGTTCAGAGATGTACCCTTGAACCAGAGTTGGTTGGAGGATCTATAGTCCAATTTGGGACTAAAGTCTGTTTGAAGGTTTAAGGATGCGTTAGCCGTATTTGAGGCTAAGATCAACTTAAACAGGATCGTTTAGATCCAACAAAAGAATATTTGGGGGCTCTATTGTTTCAGTTTAGGGACAAAGTGGTCTAATGCCAGTTTAGGGACATGGTGGTCCATGGTTTAAGGACACTTGAGTCCGTATATCGGTTTAAGGACGCTTAAGTCCATATATTGGTGTAAGCACGCTTAAGTCCATGAGTTTAAGGACGCTTAAGTCCGTAGCAATGTATGGTTGTCGGGACCCATCACCTCTCTGACGACGTTGAAGGATTACAACGACAAATATCAGAGGAGTTCAGAGATGTACCCTTGAACCGGATGTAAATTGATTTGAGAGAGCATTTGTGCTCAATTCAATTTAATTTGAGGACTTACGACCAGAATTGGGCTAAGTACAGTTGAAAATGTTCAATATTTTATTTGCATTTGGCCTGTTAGGCCTTTACAAGGGCTCTGCCCCTGTTAATAATGTACTGCATTTTATTCTGGCCTGTTAGGCCTTTTTGATTTGGGCTCTGTCCCTTTATTTTATAATGCAGAGCATTTGTTTTGGTCCATTGGACCTCTTAATTGGGTTTTGCCCTTTAATAATGCGCTGCATTTAATATTCCGACAGTGCGCCATGTGGCCTGTCAGATGCTTTGCGCTGATTGAGGAGCGCAAGGCGCAAGCGCATGCGGAGGTGACACGTGTCATACTCTAGTGAGCGCAAGCGCAGTACACTACGCCATTGCGCTGCGCTAGTGCGCTGCTGACACGTAGCGCGCTCAGATGACTTGCGCCAATTTAAGAGAGCAGTGCTCTGTTTTTCCAAGCGCAAGGCGCAGTTTGTTCTGGGGCTGACATGTGGCGCTTTCTGGTGGCTTGCGCCAACCCAAGAGCGCAACAGTGCAAATTTTACAAGTTCAGGGCACTGTTTAATATCTTGATCAAATTTGGATCAAAGAAAATAAGTTGTCTTTCTTGTTTCAAGAGGTTTTTCCTCATGATTAAAGAACCAATGGTTCACCAAAAGGCTGTGCCTTTATATGTAGATCAAAAATATCTAAGAAAGAAGTATATTACTTCTTTTTTTTATTCTTATTATTTGATCTTTTCTTTTTATTTAAGATCTTGATCTTGTTCTTAGAGCAGGTCTAGTTGACCTAGGTGAACCCTAGAACGATTAGGTGTGTGGTATTTTTGTGTCGTGATTGTTTTTGTCAATATTCTTTTTGTATGTATATTTCATTCTTTTGTTAATATATAACTAAAAAAAAACTAAAAAAAATTATCACATTCTTTTTCCCCTCCTTTTCTCTGCCTTTCTCTCTTTCTCTCTTCATATCATGGGTACTCCACCTCGCAAAACTCTTGCCGAACTTTGGTACCCACAACCAGACATTACTTCCTACGGTTCTTGTTTTGGTCGAACTTCGAACGATCCATCCATGCCAAAAATTTCTTTGAAAGATCGGATAAACGCGTCTAGGACGAACAACTGGACCCCGCAATCCACTTCGTATCAACCGTTTCAAACATTCACACCTTCTTGCGTTGATACCCCTTTTGAAAATCCAGTTGTAACCCCGAGACCTATGTCTATTGCTGAACGTATTGAACAATCTCGTAGCCGATCTTTCACTCCTTTCACCACTACAAATTCTTGGGATCAACAATTCCATTCACCTTCTTATCCCACTGTTGATCCCACTCCTGTCCAGCCATTCAATTCCTACCAGTCCTACCCAACTTTTACACCTTCCCTAGACATTGTATCAGAACCGCCATTTGGGAGTTTTCAGTATCCAAAAAACTTTGAATCTTTTACTGAAACCCCTTCACAACCAATGTCTAGTCTAGAACAGTCGTTGGAAGACTTTAGGGTAGTGTCAAGCCAACAGATGATGGATTTGAATGCGTCCATGGCCGCCCTCATGCAACCTAGTGACCCGGGAGCTAGTTTTCAACTAGCTCCAACTTTTTCAATGTATGATGAGGCGGCAGGACAGGCTTGAATTTGAGTGGAGAGAGTGAGATGTACCCCCTTCCAAATCAAACCTACCCGTCCCAAATTGAATCCCACAAATCCTGTTTTGAAAATCAATCGAGTATCCCACATGATTTATCAATTGAAGATAGAATGATGAATGAGTTGTGCGACTTCGTAGTGTTTGATTTGCCCGATTGTGAAGGGTCCCTTCCAAGTGAAACCATACCTAATCCTTTTGACCTCTACACCTATATCTTAGAACCTGAATTGATTGAAATCCATGCTTTTGATGAGATTTCAGAGAATTTTGATTTTCACTTGATTAAGGATATTGACGCTGGGAATATTTTGGGTGATGAACCCGTAGATTTGGCTGAGTTTGTCTCTTCAAATCATCATCCCGAGTCATTAAATGTTTTTCCCGAACCCCATATGCGTCTGGACTTTGATGAAATATGCATGGATGAGCTTAACTTTGAAGAGAATTTTGAGGATATTTTTGAGGATGAAACAGTTCTAGATGATGAGTCGGATTTTCCAATTCATCCTGTTCCTTTCACTGACTGTGTACACCCTCCAGAACCCTTAACCGATACCCTTCCTCAACCACTTCCCTCCATCCTTTACATCGTTCCGACCTTGCAAGAACCTGTCTCACTTTCATTTCATATGTCTGGTTTACCAAGTTCGGCGTACCCATGGTTTCTCACGAATCTTGAGGGATTTGACCCCATTTCTCGACGGATAAATATATTAGCACAATCGCTTTTCACACATCGGTCATCACAAATTGTGCTAATCTATTTACTCCATTTGCACCCTCAAGTTCGTATTCCACTTCTTTTTCCCTTCCGCTATTCTTCTTCCTCTCATATACCGAGACCATATCCCGCTTCTCTCCGCATATGGTCTCACGTATTCTCCATCTCTTTTCTCTACGCCTTCTTCCACCAACCTGTACATTATAGCGATAAAATCTTTGAATGGTTGGTGTTAACTTTTGGCCTGTGTAAGGCCTTGTATAGCTTGATACTGTTCTCCTTCCCCTCTAATCCTGAACTTCAACGCTTAACAGTGGAAACACTGTTTTACTTAAGTTTGGGGGAGACACTTTTTTTGTATATATTTTTTGTTTTCTTTGTTGTATATAATTTGTTTTTAGGGAGCGCCGGCAATTTTGACCCTCTTGGTATAGCCTTACAGTGAGGGCACTGTCAAGTTTAAGTTTGGGGGTGTGCTCGGTAAGCTTTCTTCCTTCGCATTCATTTGTATATTTTGCATTTGCATACCTTATTAAAAACCCCACAAAAATCGAAAATTTTCCAAAAAATATAAAAACTTTGTCGTCAAGTTAGCTAATAGGGTAACTTAGATCTTTATTCCGAAAGTTTAGTTGATATGATAGAAATAACTAAATTTTAGGCTTAGGAATTGAAAACCCTAAAAATAACCCTCTTTCTATTTAAACTTGGTAAGTATACGTCCTTACAGCTTTTTTTGAGAACTAGGTAATCTTGAGTTCAGTTCTTGAGTTAAGTCAAGATAAAGGGAAAGTATTGAAGCTTTACCGGAGGATAAGTCTGAAAAATAGTATCTTTTCTTGAGTTCAAATTTAGAAAGTATATACCCTACAAACTGCACCTACACGTACCTTGAAACTTGGGATAGTAGAGGATACCTAGAAATACTCTTGCCTGAAAGCCTAGTATGAAAGAAAAAAACGGTATTTAAAGCTAAACACCAAAAGAGCATATTGAAAAATATATCCGGTCTTGAAAAAAAGAAAAAAAAAAGAAAAAGAAAAAGAAAAAAATAGAATAAAATCAAGACCTGGAGACTGCTATTTACACTTTAAAGTTCACACATTCAGTAATCGGTCGTTAGTGCCTCAAGAAGCATAAATAGTCGCATGAAAGGTGTGTGAGCAAATCCGTCCATCCTTAATGAAAAGAAGTAGTATTAGGTATTAGGGCAAGGGTATTATAGCTTGAATTGAATTCTTGAGTGTAGGGGTGCAAATATACACACACGTAGGGGTATACAATCGATGTTTGAATAAAAGATAGAAATAAAGAATAAGACTTGTGTTTTCTGTAAAGTTGATAAAAATCCCTAATTTGAGGCCGCACTTTAGAAGGAAAACTCAGGGGAACCAATATCTTTCTAAACTTTTTTGGAACGTATATGATCTAAGAATAAATAGATTAGAGGTGTGAAGCATAAGGGTTGGATATTTCTAACTTAGGATGATAGAATTTCTAACGTAAATACTAAACTGTAGGAGTAGAATCGACGTTAACTTATGACACTAGCTTGACGGGATTTTGTGGGTAGTATCCGCTGAAAACCCTCAGGAGACAACACTCCTCCTACTAGGGACACCTAGAGGTTTAACGGCTTGTTGCACATGCTCAGTGTAATCGCGTTCCCTGCGAAAGTGCGGTTAGGATTTTATTTTTGTGAATAATTGGTTTTGCTCGGGACGAGCAAAAGTTAAGTTTGGGGGTATTTGTTCATACCAGAATATTGCATTTTATACCGCCCATTCTTACGCTCGTGTGTTTATAGGTAGGTGCTTTTAATCCGTGTTTGTTGCATATTTACAGAGTACAGGTTTCCAGTCCAAATATTGCAAATCAAGGCAAAATCTCCACAGTTATGCCAAAAGCAGAACATCTGTTGACAGCAGATAAAAGCCGGGTTCCGGTCATCCATATCCGTCCAGTGCCGAGTACCAGTTCCTGAGACAAGACATATGACAGTGGTCATTCGTGTCTGGGATAAGCACAGAGCACGAGGGGGGCAGCACAAGAATCAATGGGTGCGCGGAGCTCGAGGGAGAAAAGGTCAAAAGTATTATTTTTGTTGCCACTTTGGACCATTGCAAATCTGAAGCAACTGTGGAACCAAATTGCAGATTGGTACATGTATAACAACACAGGACAAGAAACCAGGGAAGCACCAAAAATACGACGACCCAACTCATCAATATGGCCGCGGATCCGCGGCCAAAGGGGGGTATTGGCCGCGGATCCGCGGCCATGTGGGGCCCTCGATCTGTCGTTTTTTAGGGGCATTTTGGTACATTCATTTTATGGCAGATTGTTGCCCTAGGTTTTCAGTTCACCTCCTATAAATACCCCAGAACTTGCCAAAGCCAAGGGTCATTCTTTTGTTCCTCTTTTTGTTAGGATTTAGTCTTTTTCTTCTTCTTCTTCATTCTTTTTCCATGAAAATTGTAGTGAGAGCTTTTTGAGTGGGAGATCAATGAAGATGAGGGCTTTTTGTGTCATTCTCTCTTGTTTCTTCTTCTCCTTGAGATTCTTGCTTTCTCTTGATCATTCAACCTCTTCATTGAGCTTGAATGGTTAAGGGTTAGTTATTGATCTCAAGGGTCGTATTCTTTCATGGGATTAGCACTTCATTTCACATGCGTTCTCTACCCTTCCCTTGATCTTGCAACCTCTTGATTGAGCTTGCAAGTTTAAGGGTTGGCTATTGATCCCATACTTGTCTTGAGTTCTACTTTCTTGTTCTTTTTATTTGCTTATTTATTACTTGCTTTTTATTACCTTGCTTTACTTTCTTGCAATTTAATTCATGCACTTAATTACTTGTAATCTTTTCTTTTCTTTGTTCTTTTCTTTTGCTCTCTTTTGTTCATTTTGTGAATGTTGTAATTATTATTGTTAAGAAGAAATACGATATTATAAGTTAAAGATTTTCTTTTCTCTTTTCCTTTTCCCGTTATTTTCCATTGAACTCCGCCCAAACCATACGCAAGCGCTCCGTTAGGCACCCTACCCTGACAAGGTAACGGTGATTCCTAACCGCGACCGGTTGCGTTCGGTTTGGCCGGAGGCGAAAGCAAGAGACAAGAACGGAAGGACAAGGGTAAATAAGCCGGATTCCACGAATACCGCGCTTAAATCCCCTAATCCACGTTGTTGCCGATTGCTCTAGCTTCAATTGGTCAAGACTCGGCTCAATGGTTTTGAGTACGGATTTCTTAGCTTACAATCTCGTATCTTTTCTTAACAACTTCATACTTGCAAATAATACACATAGGTTAGATTGAACAAACTCATACAAATTCTTTATTGACTCGTCTAAGACAAGAAAGGACATAACAACCATCTCCCTGTGGACCGACCCGTGCTCAACCGGCTAGCTGCATAGCGACACCGTCTTGATTGCGGTTAACTTTAATTCTTCCAATCATCGCGCAGCGCAGAGCGCAGTGCAACTGCGCTGACACGTGTCGCGCAGCACAGAGCGCAAGTCAGCTGAAGCATTGCTTCTTTAATTTTAACTTTAATTTCAAAGCAGAGCTTTGCTCTGATCGAGGGAAACAGTAGCGTTGCTTCATCTCCCGCCTTGGAATTTGAACAGAGCTTTGCTATGATTGGGGTAAACAACGCTCCACAACATAACGGTGTGTCGGAGAGACGGAACCGAACCCTATTAGATACGGTACGTTCCATAATGAGTAATGCTGAGTTACCGCAATCTTTCTGGGGTTATGCACTAGAATCAGCTGCATATCTTTTGAACAGGGTTCCTACCAAGACTGTGCCTACCACACCATATCAGATGTGGAGTGGGAATAAACCCTCTCTTCAGTATCTCAAGATATGGGGATCTCCGGCTTTTGTTAAAAAGCAGCATGCGGAAAAACTCGAGGCACGATTAGTACAGTGGAAGTTTGTGGGATATCCAAAGAACTCCAAGGGGTATTTTTTTTATTACGTAGAGGAACAAAAGGTTTTTGTTTCTTGTAATGCCCATTTTCTAGAACAGCAGATTTTAGAAAAGGAAATAAGTGGGAGCGCAATAGAACTGGAAGAAATTCCAAAACCACAAACTACTACTGAAAGTTTGGTAGAACCAGAAGTTCCAGAAGAACAGGACAATCCCGCACCTCTCCGTAGGAGTAGTAGGCCGTCTCATCCGCCTGAGAGATACTACGGTTTTCTCATAGACGGGGATAGAGAAATTGCTTCATTGATAATGATGAATCTACTAGCTACCAGCAAGCCATCCAGAGCGGCGACTCAGTAAGATGGTTGTATGCAATGCGGACCAAGATGGAGTCCATGTACACCAACAAAGTATGGACTTTGGACTTTGCTCCAGATGGGGTAAAACCCATAGGTTGCAAGTAGATCTTCAGAAAGAAGATTGGTGTAGATGGATAGGTGGAAACCTATAAGGCTAGACTTGTTGCAAAGGGTTTTCGTCAAAGACCTGGTTTGGACTATGACGAAACTTTTTCTCCAGCGGCTATGCTCAAATCCATTCGGATCCTTCTTGCCATTGCCGCCTTCCATGATTATGAGATCTGGCAGATGGACGTAAAAATGACTTTTCTAAATGGTAATTTAGAAGAGTGCGTCTATATGGATCAGCCAGAAGGTTTCAATCAGAGTGGGAGCAGCGGGAAAGTGTGCAAGTTGCTTAAGTCCATTTATAGACTAAAGCAGGCATCGCGGAGTTGGAACATCTGTTTTGATGAAACGGTCAAAGAATATGACTTTATTAAAAATCCCGATGAACCATATATATATAGTAAGATTGTAGCACAAATTGTCGTATTCCTCGTCTTGTACGTGGATGACATTCTCTTGATAGGAAATGACATTCCTATGCTACAATCTGTCAAAGGATTCTTGTCACACAGGTTCTCCATGAAAGACCTGGGTGATGCCTCTTACATTCTGGGGATCCAGATCTATCGTGATAGATCTAAAAGGATGTTAGGACTTTCGCAGTCCAGGTATATCAACACTATACTGAAAAGATTCAGTATGGAAGATTCAAAGCGCGATAATTTACCGGCTCGTCACGGAATCACCCTCTCCAAAGAGATGTCTCCCAAGACCGATTTGGAAAGGGATCGCATGTCAATTATACCCTACGTTTCTGCGGTAGGCTCTATAATGTATGCGATGTTTTGCACCAGACCAGATATAGCTTACGCACTAAGCGTGGTAAGCCGGTATCAGTCAGACCCAGGGGAGAATCACTGGATAGCAGTAAAGATCATTCTCAAGTACCTAAGAAGGACTAAGGAGATGTTCTTGGTTTACGGCAGAAAAAACCTCCAGATCGAGGCTTTTACTGACTCCAGCTTCCAGAGTGACAAGGATGACTCCAAGTCCATGTCAGGTTATGTCTTTACCCTCAATGGAAGGGCGGTGTGCTGGAAGAGTTCTAAGCAGGACACCGTTGCTGACTTGACGATGAAAGCAGAGTACATAGCTGCTTGTGATGCCGCAAAAGAAGCAGTCTGGATGAAAAAGTTCCTAAAAGAACTTCAGGTGGTTCCTACCAGTGTTGATCCAATACCTCTGTATTGCGACAACAACGGCGCTATAGCTTTAGCGAAGGAAACCAGGTCCCATCAGAAGTCCAGACATATCTTGAGGCGGTATCACCTGATCAGGGAGATCATAGATCACCGAGAGATCGAGGTCCGGAGAGTTGCTACAGAGGAGAACACTGCAGATCCATTCAAAAAGGCCTTATCTTAGACGCAGTTCGAGAGACTATTCGAAATGATAGGTCTTCGATACGCCAGTACATGGCCCTAGTGCAAGTAGGAGATTGTTAGTGTATATGCCTTAGGGGCCATTATTGTATCATACTAGCTTGTATATTACTTAATGGAAGCTTGGGATATTCACAGTTGTATTAACAGTCTTGCTCAACAAAGTAGTACGCTACTTGGTTTATATCTATCTTAATATGCGTATATGTTTCTTTTAACATATCACGAATACATATTGATAGAGCTCTTAGGATCTTGCTTGACTACCGGCGTTGTGATAGCAGTCACACTAGTGGGGGTTGGGTAGTCTACAAGCACATCCTTTTTCAGGTCCCTAGTCGTAGGATTATCGAGACAGGGCATCGATACTCCAGAGTAGACTAGTGTATACGCTTCTCATCCCAGCAGGGGAAATAGTATGTCCCACAGCCATTGGTACGTTGTACTGGAGATAATATGCAGGTGCTCGTTGGGTTACGGGTACACCGGACAGGACTCGCATGGAACTGTTGGTTGGTATTATACCCGTCGTCAGTTAACAGTTTCCAGGTGACATGAATACAGCATAGTCCGTAGACTTGACACTGCTGCTTCGCCTCGAGTGTGTTCCCGCTGTTCATAGATTGCTACCCTACCACGGCTCAAAGGAGTCGTGAAAACAGGTAGCAGTTGGGTGCAGTCCCGAAGCACTTGGAGGCAGTGGCGGTTAGATAGGATTCGTCTCTTCCGGTATTGTGAGTTGATATCGCACTGTGTTTGGAGAGCCATTACGCAAAGTCCCTGGCCAGGACAAGCGAGATTTACGGGTAGGTTTTCCAGTAACTTCTCAAGGTATAATGAGCTTCACTCCGGCACGACTTATACCGCTTTTAGGGGACTGACGCTTGCCGCCCCCATAGGCCCGATATGTGATAGTCTTAGACGAACAGACCAGACTGTACGGAGATTATCGCATCAGGCTCAGTAGGAGTTCGGATGGGTTTCCTCATCGGCCTTCTTATCGACATCTACTTGGGGACCGTTACGTACAGCTAGTACCGCCTGCGGCCTGTTGTTAAACCCACTGCCAGCGTAGTGTCGAGTCTTTAGAGTCCCACATAAAGAGTTTCCCTTCTTCAGGCAAAACGATATAGAGGTCGTATGGTTTTACGACAGGGTTCAGACATATACGTGTACTTGTGCACGTATGATGCTCGGATAGATTATACTAGCGGGCTTTAGTTTAAGCCAGATTCTAGTATTCGATTATTGGATTTATGCAGTCTCAGTTTATCCGTGTTTTTCGTAAATACGGATAGGAGGGGCATTATCGTAATTAGTCGAGAAGCTTCTAGAAGAAAGGTGACTCATTTAGTTTTAATTCATTTGTGAATTAAACTGAATGAGGTGGAGAGCTTATGTGTTATTATCATTAATTGCACCATGACGCATGAGATGATCCATCTCAAGAATTAAATGAAGCGTTCAAGATATTTGTGCAAGATATTTGTGCAAGATATTTTTGATGCTTCATATTATTCAAAGTGAGAAGGGTTCAATTCATGATTAACATAGACACTCTCTCTCCTTAAGTTCTCCTCTTCTTCACCCTAACCCTAATCCTCTCATGTGTTGAGATCCCAAGGGTTAGAAAGACTAATAGATCCTTAATCTATCTCTATATCATCTAGGTCACTTGAATTAGCAATCCTAGCCACTTAGTTACCTCAAGTTAGAGGTTAAAGCTTGGAGAAGGAACTCTCGGATGGATCTTCTATTACATCGAGGAGGCCGACGAGGAGGCGAACAACAAGAACAAGAAGGACTAGTATCTTGAGGTATAATCATCTATCATAGTAGTTAATCACTTCTAGATAGTTGTTAGTTAGGGTTTAGCAAAGATCCGTATGATAGTCGATGTTACTTTGAACAAAATGATTGTTTTACCTATTCCGCCTTTCCGCATCTTGTGGGGTGTATAACGTCGACTTACACGCTGCACCCTGAATAGCGCACCACGTGCAAAGCACGTGTGCGCTAGCGCTAGGTGCGATGCGCTCTAAGCAGCGCACCACATGCAAAGCACGGATGCGTTAGCGCTGCGTGCACTGCGCCCTAAGGAGCGCACCATGTGCAAAGCATGTGTGCGCTAGCACTAGGTGCGCTACGCTCTAAGCAGCACACTATATGCAAAGCACGGGTGCGCTAGCGCTGGAACTAAAAGCTCCCCACCGTCAGATCAAAAGATCCAGTAATAATGATAAATCATTAATTAATCAGAATAAAATTCTGTTAGGAAAAGATTCCTCAAAATCTTTCCAAATAACAAGATTGTGCTCTATAAATCAGAGCACCGTTGGATCAATGATCCTAGGGTGATTACAAATCACCAATATACAGAATAGATTCTGTATGGAAAGATTTCCCAATCATGTTAAAAACAAGAAGATTGCCCTCTATAAATCAGAAGCCCTTGGATCAAAGATCCAACGATGGGAAATTCCCCAAATCAATTGGAGAAAAGATCTCATTAACTGATTGAACAAATCAACTTGCCCTATATAAAGGCCCCAAGACTTCAAGTCTAAAAGGGAGAGAAGCATAGAGAGGAACCTCCCCCCATAAGCTTTGAGAAACATCTCAGAGCCAAGCTCTTGATAGAAGAACTTCTTTTCTTCAAGGTAAAAAGAACAGAGAGATGAAATCATCTCATAATTGAAAGAAGAACTCACTTCTTTAAAGATCATAGATCTACAGAGACCAAGGTCTTTTCAAAAAGAGATCAAAGGATCCCATCGTAAAATAGAAAGAAGAATATAGATCTTCTCACAGATCATAGATCTACAAGACTAAGGTCTTTTACAAAATGAGATCAATACATCTCAACATAAAAGGAGGGGGAGAATTATTCAATTCTTTTAGGATAGCAGATCCATAAAGGCAAAGCCTTTCAAATAAAGTAAGAACTTTTGTTCTTAGGATTTTGAGACAAAGTCTCTTCTAAGGGAGAATTTATTTTCCGGATCATATAATTGATCAAATGCACTTCTGCGCTCTTGGACTGGCACTCAGCGCCGAGCGCACCATGTGTCGCTCATGAGTGAGCCACTTAACAGCTAGCACTTTGCTCTCTTGAACTAGCGCACTGCGCTTATGAGCTGGCGCTCTGCGCCAGGCGCACCACGTGTCACTCATATATGCGCCACTGAACGAACAGCGCAAAGCGATCATAAACTAGTGCTCTGCGTTCATAAACTGGCACAATGCACCCATCATCTGGCGCTTAGCGCCAAGCGCGACACGTGTCCCTCACGTGTGCGCTACTCGGCAGAAGCACACTGCGCTCTTTGATTAGCGTAAAGCGCCAAGCGCACCATGTGTTGCGCTGATAAGAACATAAATTGTTATTTAATAAGCCCCGGAGCTATGATGAATGCTCAGCATTCAATAAAAGACAAAAATATTGTCAGAATCCAAATCAATGCTTAGTATTGTTAAAAGGGCCAAGCCCAAAATATATGTTAAACATTTTAACTTGATTGGACTTAGCCCAAGATTGGCCGTAAGTTCTTAACTCAGATTAATTGAGCCTATATGCTCATAAATCTCAGATCTTAGTCCCAATTGGACTGCAGGTCTCCCAACTCATATCGGTTCAAGGGTACATCTTTTTATTCCTTTGATATTTGTCGTTGCAATCCTTCAACGTCTTCAAAAAGGTGACGGGTCCCGACAACCATACAATTCATAGACTATGACGTCTTTAAACTGGACTGTGGGGTCCTTAAACCCATGGACTATGATGTCCTTAAACTGGACTGTGGGGTCCTTAAACCCATGGACTATGATGTCCCTAACCTTGGACTGTGGGGTCTTTAAACCCATGGACTATGATGTCCTTAACCTTGGACTATGGGGTCCTTAATCACATGGACTATGATGTCCTTAACCTTGGACTGAGATGTCCTTAAACTAACATTGGACCACCATGTCCTTAAACTGGTAATCGACCGCAATGTCCCTAAACTAAAAAATAGAGCCCAAACGCTCTTTTGTTGGATCTAAACGATCCCGTTAAGTTGATCTTAGTCTGAAATTGGACTAACGTATTCTTAACATACGTTTAAGTTGATCTTAGTCTCAAATGAGACTAACGTATCCTTAAACCCAACCCCCAAACCCAAATCTAAGAAGAAACGGATTTGGACTATTCCACGCCCTACGGGCGACAACATAAATTAGTCTCCGTATACAATCCACGGGCAACCACAAACAAAAAAAACACCCACGACACGAAGTGACTATCTGGAGAAGGAGAAAGTGGTGACCGCAATGCGGTAGCGTAATTAACTGCACGGGCTTGCGCCTACAGGGAAGAGCGTCCCCATAATAAAAAAAACCCCTCAAATGAGGGGAATCTGACGAAGTCTGCTACATCGGCCGCATCCGTTTAAACCTTCGATACATGG
This sequence comes from Agapanthus africanus, assembly GCA_030015575.1. NCBI lineage: Eukaryota > Viridiplantae > Streptophyta > Magnoliopsida > Asparagales > Amaryllidaceae > Agapanthus > Agapanthus africanus. Next base: position 315,171,090 of record JASDDO010000004.1, read on the forward strand.
TGTTTTAAATTAACTTGGCATCTTCGAAGAGGTGGACGGATAGCACCAATTAGCATCTGCCTCGAAATTCAGGCAAGACGGACCTACGCGGTCGCGTCTCGCGTCTTTCGGCGGGGTACAGATTCTGGCACGCCCCATGGGACCTTTTCCTCTTTCCACTCCACACTTCGTGTGTCGTGTTCGCGAATGAATCGTGGTTTGATATGGTTGCCTTTGTGTTCGAGGTACTAAGATTTGGTTTTTCTCCCGTGCAGAAAAAAGAACATCAATGGTCTCTAACTGCTCTAGCTGCAACAGCAACTCCCGTTCCGCCTCATCTGGAGGTGTAACCTACGGGCCCCAAGCGGCCTCCCTGTTCAAGATGCCGGTACAAGTAACTCAGGCTACCACTGGGCTGTTCTTTGGGACTATGATCCCACCGATGAGCTTCAATGCCCCGTTGTTGTCTCAAGAAGCCCCAAAGAAGTCGGTCTTTGATCGACTTACCACTACCGCGGCCCCTCTCAACGGGTCGTCCAGCTCCAATGCCTCAGTCTTTGACAGACTGGGCCAAAGCTCCAACGGGCCCATGAAGAAGCCCGCAATACCAGAAAGGGTTATCCTGAAAAGGATAGCCATTCCTGCTCTCGAAGTCGTCAAAGCGGCTTCTCCTGTCAAAGGGTCGGTCTTCACAAGACTGACTGTTCCGGTTCCCGCTTCAGGTGAAGTCCTCAAAGCTGCTTCCCCTGCCCAAAGGTCTGTCTTTGACAGATTGGACACTGCTTCTCAACGGACATCGGTCTTCAAGAGGCTGATGCCGGCGGCAACTCTTCGCCAAAACAAGGGGCAGGATGAAGTCACCCCTACTACTGAGACAATCCTATCCGCACGACATGCTCGCCGTCGTCACTGGCGCCGATTAATGAAGGCTGGGGGCAACTCTCCTTCCGGACTGACTCCGCCAGCTCCCATAGTGGAAATCGATGCTGCTGTTCCAACTGGGAACAGCTTCGAACCGCTTAGGAGGGTTCACAAGAACTCTCCAATTGCCATGCTGAAAAGATCTCCTCCACCTGTGGAGAATGGTACAGAAAAGAAGCCGGAGCAGCCCCCTCAGCGACTGTCCTCCAAAATATACAATGTCTGGCAACAGGTCCAGGAGTCGGTGATTGACCAAGACTACTCTCGCCGACAGAAAAAGGTGAAAATTCAGCAAGAAAAGAGCTATCCCGTGGTACCACAGAAGATGTCATCCGTCTGGGTGCCTGCTACAACGGTTCCCTCAACTTCAACTGCTCACAAGAGAAGGAGGCCGGAGAAAGCCCCTGTGACTGTGGCGAACCTCAAGGACGCTGAATCTAAACGCCCTAAGTCTGGGGGCATGGTAACACATACCGTTTATATGGCTTCCAGAAAAGAGGAAAGGCGTGCTTCTACGGGTCATCGACCGCTTACTCGATCGATAACAAAGGCTCAGGAGCAACAGCAGCGAAAGCTCCAAGAGATGCTGACTGCAATGGCTGCACTCACTGGGCCGAAAGAAAATCCAGAGACCTCAGAGCAGCGTCAGGAACAAGAAACTGATGCTGAATTCCTCCGAAGAAAGCTCGAGAGGAAAGAAAAAGAGGCCGTGGAATAGGCGGCCAAAATAAAACGAATGGCTTTCTTGTTCCAAGACATGACCAGGATGATGTTACAGCCGGAACCTCTAGCTGAAGACCCCCCGATTATCATTGAAGACAACAGAGGGGAGACATCAAACCCTCCTCCGGCTCTTTCAACAGCCAAGGAGGAGACCATCTCCAAAGCCGCTCTGGATGATTACATCGCTCAACAAATACGAGCTCATCAGGCGAGCGAAACGTCCGGGCAGATCGTTAAGACTGGACGTCCCTATCCGGGCTGATGACCAAATAAGGTACCCGCTGGGATATACGATCCCTAAATTCCATGTATATAAAAGGACCGGAAATCCGCATCAGCACGTCGCTCAGTTCAGAGCCTTGTGCAGCAACACCGGAGGTGACGATAAACTGTTACTTCGCCAGTTCGTTGGCAGCTTGTCGGAGACAGCGTTCGAATGGTACTCTGAACTCCCGAATGACTCTGTCAAGACATTTGCGGAGATGGAGCTGCTGTTTACCCAGCGTTTCGCAAGTTCTAGCAAGCGCACCGAGATCACTGCATTGATTAACGCCAGGGTGAAGCCAGGCGAGACATGGGCTCAATACGCAATACGATGGCGGAATCTGTGGTCGAAGTGCGAGCAGCGCATCAAAGAACTACATGCAGTAGGCATGTTCGTGGGCACTCTCGATCCGCAGGCGACCATATCCCAATTCATGATTTTCTTCAAGCCGACCACCTTCCAGGCCTTGATTGACAAGCTGGCCCAAATGGACCAGATGGGACATAGGCCTTCCTCTTCAAAGACGGATCCTCGGAATGAAAAGGGAAAAGGAAAAGCAACCTTGGTCGCCAATACTCAACAACAGCCGAGCAACTTAAAGCCGGTTGTTCGCCAAAACAACGTGCGTCCACGCCCATCCCTCGAGGAGAGACTGGGACGTCCTTACTCGTTTCCCCGCGATAAAACGAGGAGACTGTTCGAGCTGGCATTACGCAACAGACTAATCAATCTGCCGGATCCAAAACGTCCGTTGCAGCCAGGCGATGTCAACAATCCTAATTACTGCCCTTACCACCACGCAGTGAGCCATCCAATCGAAAATTGCTTCGTCTTCAAAGACTGGATTGAGGATCAATACCAACAAGGCAAGTTCGCATTGTCCAAAAACTGGAAGATGAACCCGCCACAACCACATGATCCGAAAAAGATGGACATACCGGAGGCATCGTGCTCATTCATAGATAAAGCCCCATGGACCGAAAAGTCAGTAAACTAGAAACTCGCCTCAAATATGGCAACGGTAGACCGAAATGTCGTTAAACTAACATTGGACCACTATGTCCTAAAACTGGCTATTGACCGAAATGTCGTTAAACTACTACCAACCCGCGGCATCCTCAGGCAGACGTAAAAAAATAAATAATAATAATAAAAAAATGGTACGTCCACAAGCGAGATGGGCACAGATGAAAACCCGAAAAGGCTATGTGAGTAAAAACGGCAGGACTACCAACGAGTTTGTGAAAACCCGAAAGGGCGCAATCTCGTTAAAAGACACTTGCAAGGTCCTCTCGACCTTGCGAGGAGAAAATACCTCCGTGAGATCCTTACGACTCACAAGGGAGAAACACACATGGGAATCCCCACGATTCCTAAGGAGAAATTACACTTGCGAGATCCTCACGACTCGTAAGGAGAACCCTCTTATGAGACCCTTACGGCTCATAAGATTCAAAAGCCTTAAACTACAGGGATCTGAACCTATTCTTAAGCAGTCATACACCCTGATTCTGCCCTATAAGCGGTTCAATGCTGACCCTTGTATACAATCCACGGGCACAAATAAACATTTCCCTAACAAAGTCCTACCAGCGACTGGGGATATGCTCATACGGTGAACGACCCTTGTAAGTCCTCTCGACTTATAAGGAGAAAACACTCTTGTAAGATCCTTACGAGTTACAAGAGACCATACACTTAAGACTCCTCACGATTCTTAAGGAGAAAACGCACTTACGAGATCCTCACGAATCGTAGGGAGAAATACCTTTATGAGACCCTTACGGCTCGTAAAGTCAAAAAGCCTTAGTCGACAGGATCCTAACCCTGTTTGCTAAGCCGCCTTTGTTCAAACTGACAAAGGCAAATGATGATTTGATCCTGGAAATATCCCAGTTGTAGCGATGCTGATACCTAAATCGGTGTCCAATCCCAAACTCGCAGCAAAAAGTCAGCGAGCCACAAATGCATACGAAATAGCCGAAATGATGGGGCAACTTGCAACAAAATCAGCAAGTAAAAATGTATGCATACAAAAACAGCCGAAATGATTAGGCAACTCGCAATAAAAAGCCGCGAGTAAATAAAATAGCCGAAATGATTGGGCACCGCGAAAAATAGCCGAAATGATTGGGCAATCGCGACTTTCGCGATATAAAAGCTGAAATGATAGAGCATCGCGGAAAGAAAAATATATAAAATGAAACTTTTTTCCCTACAAGTGAAATCACATCAATCCCTGTATACAATTCAGGGGCACAAACAAAAAGGGAACCATACCTTCCCACCAGGCTCCATCAGAAAAAGAAGCCAAATCTCGATGGTTCACAGACAGCCTGGAGATCATCTCAACATCCGTCTCGTTACACCAGACGCAATGTCAACAATGGCGTTCCTTCGCAGTCCAGCAGGATGCAGATGCAACGTCAACAAAAGACCTCACGGTCAAAACAAGACAGGGTGACGGCAAAATCCCAGCTCCACCTCAGCATTCGTCTCGTTACACCAGACACAATGTCAATAACGGCGTTCCTTCGCGGTCCAGCAGGATGCAGATGCAACGTCAACAAAAGACCTCACGGTCAAAACAAAGCGGAGTGACGGTAAAATCCCAGCTCCACATCAGCATTCGTCTCGATACAGCAGACACAATGTCAATAATGGCGTTCCTTCGCAGTCCAGCAAGATGCAAACGCTATGTCAATAAAAGACCTCACGGTCGAAACAAAGCGGAGTGACGGCAAAATCCCAGCTCCACCTCGGCATTCATCTTATTACACTAGACGCAATGTCAACAACGGCGTTCCTTCACAGTCCAGCAAGATGCAGACGCAACGTCAACAAAAGACCTCACGGTCGAAAAAAAAGCGGAGTGATGGCAAAATCCCAGCTCCACCTCAGCATTTGTCTCGTTACAGCAGACGCAATGTTACCCCAGGGTCAAAACAACGGATCCATGGCAAAGTCCCTAGTTCCAAATCTCGATGGTTCACCAACAACCTAGAGACAACCGTGATATTCGTCTCGATACAGCAGACGCAATGCCAGCAAAAGAAGCAAAGGCCAAATTCCTAGCTTCAGGGTCTTGACAGCAACTCATATAAAATCTGAAAGACTATCGGAGATCATCCCACACCAGCGCGGAGTGGTCACCACCTCGACGTTCATCTAGATACAGCAGATGAGATGTCACTAGAGTGCCCTTCCTCCAACAGGATTCAGACACGCCAAAGCAAACGAAGTGAAGGCCAAATTCCTAGCTTCAGAATCTTGACGGCAACTCATATAAATCTGAAAGACTATCGGAGATCATCCCACACCAGCGCGGAGTGGTCACCACCTCGACGTTCATCTCGATACAGCAAACGAGATGTCACTACAGCGTCCTTCCTCTAACAGTATTCAGACATGCTAAAGAAAAAGAAGCGAAGGACAAATTCCAAGCTTCATAGTCTTGACGGCAACTCATATAAAACCTGAAAGACTATCGGAGATCATCCCACACCAGTGCGGAATGGTCACCACCTCGACGTTCGTCTCAATAGAGTAGATGAGACATCACTACAGCGTCCTTCCTCCAACAGGATTCAGACACGCCAAAGCAAACGAAGCGAAGGCCAAATTCCTAGCTTCAGGGTCTTGACGGCAACTCATATAAAACCTGAAATACTATCGGAGATCATCCCACACCAGCGCGGAGTGGTCACCACCTCGACGTTCATCTCGATACAGCAGACGAGATGTCATTACAGCGTCCTTCCTCCAACAGGATTCGGACACGCCAAATCAAATGAAGCGAAGACCAAATTCCTAGCTTCAGAGTCTTGACGGCAACTCATATAAAACCTGAAAGACTATTGGAGATCATCCCACACCAGCCTGGAGTGGTCACCACCTCGACGTTCGTCTCGATATAGCAAACGAGATGTCACTACAGCGTCCTTCCTCCAACAGGATTCGGACACGCCAAAGAAAACGAAGTGAAGGCCAAATTCCTAGCTTCAGGGTCTTGACGGCAACTCATATAAAACCTAAAAGACTATCGGAGATCATCCCACACCAGTGAAGAGTGGTCACCACCTCGACGTTCGTCTCGATATAGCAGACGAGATGTCACTACAGCGTCCTTCCTCCAACAGGATTCGGACACGCCAAAGCAAAGAAGCGAAGGCCAAATTCCTAGCTTCAGGGTCTTGACAGCAACTCATATAAAACCTAAAAGACTATCGGAGATCATCCCACACCAGCGCGGAGTGGTCACCACCTCGACGTTTGCCTCAATACAGCAGAAGAGATATCATTACAGCGTCCTTTCTCCAACAGGATTCGAACACGCCAAAGCAAACGAAGCGAAGGCCAAATTCCTAGCTTCAGGGTCTTGACAACAACTCATATAAAACCTGAAAGACTATCGGAGATCATCCCACACCAGCTCGGAGTGCTCACCACCTCGACGTTCGTCTCGATACAGCAGACGAGATGTCACTACAGCGTCCTCCCTCCAACAGGATTCGGACACGCTAAAGCAAACGAAGCGAAAGCTAAATTTCTAGCTTCAGGGTCTTGACGGCAACTCATATAAAACCTGAAAGACTATCGGAGATCATCCCACACCAGCGCGGAGTGATTATGACTCATCGGGGCTCCCCAAACTGAGCCTAACCTCAAGTAAAAAAGCGGCATGGCAAAATTCCTAACGCTTTCTCTTCCGATGGTAAAACTGCCTAGGAAGATTGCTTGAAGGCGTCTTGTCCAACCCCCGAAGGGATCAGAGACATGACAGTCGCAAGGCTACTCGAACAGCAAGATTGCCTATCGAGGGATACATCAGCCTACGCGACGGTACGACAGGAAAAACCCTAGTACCATAGACCCTAACGGACCTCTGTCGTAAAGAGCAAATGATAACTGTGACGTTAGGACATTCTTGCGAGAACTTCTCGATCCGTCTCGACTCGTGAGGAAATTAGTGTCTTTGCGAGAACTTCTCAATTCGTCTCGACTCGTAGAGAAAAGCCTTAGGCAATAGAGATAAGGATCTATTTCCTAAGCACTCGGGCCCTTCAAGTCGGTCCAAAATGGACTCTTGCATACTATTTACGGACCACACTCTCTAAAGTCGAATCTCGATAAGAAGGGAAACAACCACTTACGAGTCCTCTCGACTTGTAAGAGGGAAAATTCTCTTGTGAGATCCTTACGACTCTCAAGAGGAAGCACACTTAGGAATCCTCACGATTCCTAAGGAGAAAATACACCTACGAGATCCACTCGACTCGTAGGGAGTAAAGTCTTTATGAGACCCTCACGGCTCATAAAGTTGAAAAGTCTTAGGCAAGCAGGCATGAACCTGTTTCCTAAGCCATTGTCACCCAGCAAAGAGTCCAAGATGGACCGTCACTTACTATCTCCAAGCCACACTCGCTAAAATCACATGTTAACGACACAGCGAAGAGAAGAAAGCGACAGTTAGGAAAACACATGATTCGCATTCAGTTAAGCATTCAAATCGCACCCATTCATGCATGAGCGAAAAGGTTTAACGTATAAAGTAAACACATGGAAATGGAAAAGCTTGCTATTCATACTTCAGAAAATTCTTACATTGATGAAAACGGTAAAAAAAACGCCATTAAAATGTTTACAAAGGCAAAACATCAAATCCAGGACATGGATTGAGGAATTCAAAAGTGAGGCCATCCAAAATTTTGCGGGCCTCTCGGACCATCTTCGTGTGCATCCTTTCACGATCACAAGCGTCAGGATCCCCACTGATGTCCTCCACCCTTCGATAGGCAGTGAGTATCGCCGCCTGTTGAAAAGCATGATGCAGGATATCAACAAAGTTGTCTCCCCTTTTCTTTGAGATTAAGCTCATCAGATACACCGAGTGCACCTTATCTTCAGCGTCGTCCAATGCTTTAAGCGGCATGCCGGCATAAAATAGAGGAAGTGCTCCCCAGATTGCTCCCATAATAAGCTCCAAGAGAGAGGAACGACAAGGAAGCAGTCGACCATTGTATGCATCAAAATGACCCATAATTTCTGCACAATGGGCGTTTGTGAATTCTCGGTTTAAGGAACGGCCAAGTGCGTGAATGTCTCCATATGAAATAATCTCGTCGAGATCATACATATGAGCGTCCATAACGTCTAAAAAGGAAAATCAGTGGACAGACTGATTAAGAAAAAGCTTACTGAAACAGACACGGGATTTAAACAACTCTTGATATCCCCAGGGAGGAAATAAGTGCTAATTAAATCACCAAATGAATTTAATTATGTGCAATTAAGAAAGGAAACCTAAAAAGGATTTCACATTTAATAAAAAGATTCCTCGGGCCAGGGAGTAAATCTCCTCTTGAGAGCAGTGCTCTATAACAGAGTGACATCTGTCAACTCTGGGAATAGGAAAATTCCTCAAAGGAAAATCTGAAGAGCCTTACTCTGTAAAATTGATGCAATAATCATCAGAAAACTTAAAATAAAATCTTTAATAAATTAAAATTCTGAGATCTTCAAGATCTATGAACAAACTCTAAGAGTTCTTTATGAGCAAAGCTCTGTTCATGGGCTAAGAAACCCCAAGAAAGATCTCTTTAGATCTATGGGTTCAAGAGAGCAAAGCTCTGTTGATGAAACCCTAAAAGGGTTTACTTTAGATCAAAGATCTATGAAGAGCAAAGCTCTGTTAATGGGTGAAACCCTAGATTGTTAAATAATCCTTTAAAAGATTTAATCTTTACCTAAATTTTGACAGAGTTCTGTCCTTAAAAGAAGTTCTTAAGACAAAGAGCTATGCTCTGAAAGAGAGTAACAATTCTCAGAAAACAAGAAGGAAGATGAACAGAAATTATCTCAAGGACCAAAGGTCCTATTTATAGGCACTGAGTGTCGTTTCAACTTCTAAATTGATCTAATGGTGGAGATATTGCTACCGCGGCACTCACGTGTGAGCCACGTGAGCGCAACGGTGGGGGGCATTTGTTTCCCCCAATCAGAGCAAAACTCTGTTTAAAATTTAAATTTTGAAATGAAGCAATGCTTCAGATGCAACGTCAAGTGCGCTGCGCCCTGAATAGCGTACCACGTGCAAAGCACGTGTGCGCTAGCGCTAGGTGCGCTGCGCTCTAAGCAACGCACCACGTGTAAAGTACAGATGCGCTAGCGCTGAGTGCGCTGCGCCCTAAGCAGTGCACCACGTGCAAAGCACATGTGCGCTAGCGCTAGGTACGCAGCGCACCACGTGCAAAGAACGGGTGCACTGGCGTTGGAACTAAAAGCTCCCCACCGTCAGATCAAAAGATCCAGTAATAATGATAAATCATTAATTAATTAGAATTAAATTCTTTTAGGAAAAGATTCCTCAAAATCTTTCCAAATAATAAGATTGTGCTCTGTAAATCAGAGCACCGTTGGATCAATGATCCAAGGGTGATTAAAAATCACCAATATACAGAACAGATTCTGAATGGAAAGATTTTCCAATCTTGTTAAAAACAAGAAAATTGCCATCTATAAATCAGAAGCCCTTGGATCAAAGATCCAACGATGGGAAATTCCCCAAATCAATTGGAGAAAAGATCTCCTTAACTGATTGAACAAATCAACTCGCCCTATATAAAGGCCCCAAGACTTCAATTCTAAAAGGGAGAGAAGCATAGAGAGGAACCTCCCCCGTAAGTTTTGAGAAACATCTCAGGAAGAAGAGCCAAGCACTCGATAGAAGAACTTCTTTTCTTCAAGGTAAAAAGAACAGAGAGATAAAATCATCTCATAATTGAAAGAAGAACTCACTTCTTTAAAGATCATAGATCTACAGAAACCGAGGTCTTTTCAAAAAGAGTTCAAAGGATCCCATCATAAAATAAAAAGAAGAATATAGATCTTCTCACAGATCAAAGATCTACAAGACTAAGGTCTTTTACAAAATGAGATCAATACATCTCAACATAAAAGGAGGGGGGAGAATTATTCAATTCTCTTAGGATCGCAGTTCCATAAAGGCAAAGCCTTTCAAATAAAGTAAGAACTTTTGTTCTTAGGATTTTGAGACAATGTCTCTTCTAAGGGAGAATTTATTTCCCGGATCATAAAATGGATCAAATGCGCTTCTGCGCTCTTGGACTGGCGCTCGGCACCGAGCGCACCACGTGTCACTCATGAGTGCGCCACTTAACAGCTAGCACTTTGCGCTCTTGAACTAGCGCACTGCGCTCATGGGCTGGCGCTCAGCGCCAGGCGCACCACGTGTCACTCACGTATGCACCACTGAACTAACAGCGCAAAGCGCTCATAAACTAGCGCTCTGCGCTCATAAACCGGCGCAATGCGCCCATTATCTGGCGCTTAGCGCCAAGCGCGACACGTGTCCCTCACGTGTGCGCGACTTGGCAAAAGAGCACTGCGCTCTTTGATTGGCGCAAAGCGCCAAGCGCACCATGTGTTGCGCTGATAAGAACATAAATTGTTCTTTAATAAGCCCCGGAGCTATGATGAATGCTCAGCAATCAATAAAAGAAAAAAATATTGTCAGAATCCAAATCAATGCTCAGCATTGTTAAAAGGGCCAAGCCCAAAATAAATGTTAAATATTTTAACTTGATTGGACTTTGCCCAAGATTGGCCATAAGTCCTCAACTCAGATTAATTAAGCCTATATACTCATAAATCTCAGATCTTAGTCCCAATTGGACTATAGGTCTCCCAACTCACATCGGTTAAAGGGTATATCTCTTTACTCCTCTAATATTTGTCGTTGTAATCCTCCAACGTCTTCAGAGAGGTGACGGGTCCCGACAACCATACATTTCATAGACTATAACGTCTTTAAACTGGAATGTAGGGTCTTTAAACCCATGGACTATGATGTCCTTAAACTGGACTGTGGGGTCCTTAAACCCATGGACTATGATGTCCTTAACCTTGGACTGTGGGGTCCTTAAACCCATGGACTATGATGTCCTTAACCTTGGACTGTGGGGTCCTTAAGCCCATGGACTATGATGTCCTTAACCTTGGACTGATATGTCCTTAAACTAGCATTGGACCACCATGTCCTTAAACTGGTAATCGACCGCAATGTCCTTAAACTAAACAATAGAGCCCAAACGCTCTTTGTTGGATCTAAACGATCCCGTTAAGTTGATCTTAGTCTGAAATTGGACTAACATATCCTTAACATACGTTTAAGTTGATCTTAGTCTCAAATGAGACTAACGTATTCTTAAACCCAACCCCAAAACCCAAATCTAAGAAGATACGGATTTGGACTAATCCACGCCCTACGGGTGACAACATAAATTAGTCTTCGTATACAATCCACAGGCAACCACAAACAAAAAAAAACACGACACGAAGTGACCATCTGGAGAAGGAGAAAGTGGTTACCGCGATGCGGTAGCGTAATTAATTGCAGGGGCTTGCGCCTGCAAGAAAAAGCGTCCCTATAATCAAAAACCCATCAAATGAGGGGGAATCTGACGAAGTCTGCTACATCGGCCGCATCCGCTTAAACCTTCGATACATGGTGTCATAAATCAACTTGGCATCTTTGAAGAGGTAGACGGATAGTACCAATTAGCATCTGTCCCGAAATTCAGGCAAGATGGACCTACGCGGTCGCGTCTCGCGTCTTTCGGCGGGGAACACCCTAACTCCACCAAACCGCGACGGAAAGGAGGCTAAATAGGGGTAAACGCGGCGGATCTGTGGCGCTTTGGTGGCCGTACGATGTGAGATTTCAGGATCATGATCTTAACAGTATATCTTAACCTATAAAATCTAGGGTTTCTGGCTTTGGGGCTATATAAAGGACCGAGGGCTAAACGTAGAAATCATCATCTTTTACACGAAGCAATTTACCGTCAAAAGAATAAGAGATCCATGACAGGTCCGCGATTCGACGTGATAAGGCGACGTGAGATTCGACGGAGCATCTACTTCCGACGAGGCAGAGATCGAGAGCAACTTCTTCCTCTTGTAATCTAAACTCGAAGGTTTTGTAATTGTGAAGTTGATTAATAAAGGTAGATCATTAGTTTAATTATTTAGTTATATTATAATTTCATTCTCTATCCATTCTTCTGTCTCCATCATGCGCGAGTAATTCTCCGCTTAATAGGGTTCGTAGGAATAGGGTTCGTAGGATTATGGTAGATCAATGGATGAGAAAATATTAAAACTTTTTTTACGTCGTATGAAGTTTATAAACTTTAGCAAAAGAATCGTTAACATCCTTATCGGGCGCGCTACCAATTTATTGCTAGTCTTGACCGCAATTTGAGATCAGATTAACGATTGTTTTGTTAAGGGCTAGACATGAATAGAGATCAATGAAGGGACAAGGGTCGGTAGTGGGGAAACCCTAGTTTCTTCCAAGAACCCTAATCCTCATTCATCACTATCTATTTAGTTTTAAATCTATCAAAAGATAAAAGGAGTCATCTTTATTAGTCATCCATGACTACTAAATCCTAACGAACCTACAAGCCTCTTCTTTATATATATTCAACATCCGTGGTTAACATAGATCTAGAATCTATTATCTATTCTTCCTATTTCTAATCAATACGTCTAAAGCAAGATTAAAAGTTCCACGCTTCCCTGCGGACGACCCGTACTCATCTCGGATAGCTACACGCGACACCGTTATTGATTGCGGTTACTACTACACACTTCTTCACACAGATCAATCAAATGGCGCCGTTGCCTGGGATACATGAGTATTTTTTTTCTTACTATTCGTGTTGAATTCTTATTCGATCCATATCATAAAAATAAAATAAAACAACAAACTGTGTATTTAATGATTAGTGTACGATTTTTGCGAGGGATTCTAGAGACACTAGAATGAGGAATTTGAGATTCAGAGACCTTCAGAGAGTACCAGAGGAGCAAAGGAGGCAACTGTAGAAAAATTACCAAACGAAACCTTATTCATGCGGCGGAACCGCGGCAACAAGGCACTTTTGGCGGCGGAACCGCGGTGGAGTTGGGGAGTTGTGTCCCAAAAATTCTCTGGTATATTTCTCAACTCTTTCTCTCTCCTCTAGAAATCCAATAATATATTTTTCTGCAGGATTCTTAGCAAAATATCGCCGCTCAAAAATCTTTTTCCGTGTTTTGTTTTGCAAGTTGTTTTTGCATATTTTAATACGGACTTTAAGGGGCAAGACCAAAATTCAGATTAGGTGGGGATTTCATCACCCTTCCTAGGCCCCACAAATCACAAAACGAGCATCCGCATAACCCTATATTAATTATAAAATATCAAGACCAAGACTCTAAGGACCGTCGTGCTCAATTAGGAAAGAGGAAGGTCGTAGATAATATATCGCTTATCCGTATTTCTTTTGTGGTGTCTAGGCAAGCGTGACTAAGACAAGTGGTTACTTAATTAGGCCCACTATTTTCGGTGATTCGTATAGAGGATACCTCCCACTTACCTGGCCACAAAAGCCATAAAGAGGTGGTAGAGGATTGATCATGCGGCTTGTCCTTTGGAAGTCTAGGAGCGGTCTAGTGACTTGACCTAGGTAACCTTAGTTCTACGGTTTGTTTGTGCATTTTGTTATTTGTCGAGTCAACTCTCAAGTCCCGCTTTCAAAGAAAAACAATCCAAATAGAGCTTAAATCTTTCTCTTTTCACCCTCTTTTCTTTTCACCTTCTTATAATAGGTAAACAAAATAAAAGAACTCTTGCCGAGCTTTGCTATCCAGAACCACCAGATATTTCTTGTTTTCGTAATCGCTTCGGTATACCATCCGACTCTACCATATCTTTAAGTGATCGGATAGAGCAAGCGGAAAGAAACAGTTAGACATCTCACTCTAGGTCCTATCAACCGCATCAAAATTCTACATTTTCTTATGTTGATACTCCATTTAAAGCATGTGAGGGAACTCCTAAACGCATGTCGATCGCTGAGCATATAGCGAGGGCTAACATCAAAAGTTTCAATCCGATCAAACTGTTAGGACAACAAACACCACCACTTTCTAAGGAAGATATTGCTACTCGTTTTGCGGCGTATATGACATCTGTTGACAGTCGCCAACCAACCAACCAATATCAATATTCGTCTTATCACAATGTTGATCCTACTCATGTCCAATTTTCACAACCATTCGATTCCTATCAATCATACCCTACTTTTACACCTTCTCTAGACAATTCTTCTAATTAGTCATTTGAGAGTTTTACCTATCCACAAGAATTTCAATCTTATGCAGAAACCCCTTACCGACCCATGTGTAGTCTTGAACGGACAGTGGAAGAATATCGGATAGCGTCGTGCCACCACATAGAGTAATTAAATGCGTTCTCAGCTGTCCTCATACAACAAAACGAATAAGCAACTAGTTTCCAACTAGCTCAAAATTATCCAACGTATGATACGGAAATAGGACAAATAGAGAATTTGGGTAGTGAGAGAGAGCGGTACACCCTTCCAAATCAAACCTCCCCATCCCAAATTGAAATCCACAACTTCAGTTTCATAGATCTATCGAGTACACTAAATGATTCACCGATTGAAGATAGAATGTTTGATGAGTTGTGCAACTTTGTAGTATTTGATTTACCTGATTGTGAAGGGTCCATTTCAAGTGAAACCACACCCAATCCTTGTGATCTTTACACCTACACTCTAGAACCAACATTGAATGAAAACCATGCTTTTGATGAGGTGTCTGAGACTTTTAACCTTCACTTGATTGAGGATATTGACCCTGGGGATATATTGGATGATGAAGCCACAATTTTGGATGAGTTTCTCTCACCAATTCATCAGGTCCTTTCACTTCCGTGTGGACATCATCTCGAACCTTTAACTATTTTTCCCGAACCCTATATACGTCTGGAAATTGATGATAAATCCATGACCGAAAAGAAGAATGAAATTCAGCCTTCATTTCCAATATCTGGTTCAGCAATACTCGACACCCCGATTTTTGTACCCATTTCATCACCCACTTTCTTTGGTTCTTCTTCTAATCTTCTTTTAATTTTAGTGAGTGTTGATGAATCGCAATCCGATATTTCGATTTCTATGATTCTTGAAAGACCACTTGATTTAGACCCCTTTGAGAATGAGGTAGATGAGTTTTTCATGGTTCCTACCTCCATAATTTTTGACAAATCAGGTGTGTTGAATTCTGGCATGACCCTTATTGACATTGAAACGTTCAATCGGACCATCGATGTTCGAATATATTTTCGCCAACGAACTCGCATTCCTAAACGACACGGATTTTGTGATTAATCAACCTTCACATGCAGAAGTAGAACCACCACCATTTCTTCTTATCCCATACGAGAATGTGACTATTCTTCCCATTCCTAATCATTCACATTCTCGTTTTCATTCACCATAACTATTTCATCTCTATCAACTGAGACGTAAACCATACCACTTTTTATCTCCTTCCCACTTCTTCACATCGTTAGGTGACATGTTCTTTTACCAACCTTGGTGCTATATTGATAAAAAATTTGAATGGTTGGTGTTGACTTTTGATCTTTGTAAAAATTTATATTGACCAAAAACTTTAACCCCCCTCATAATTTTAAATGCTTAATATTATTTTACTCAAGTTTGAGGGAGGGATATATTTTGGCTCTTGAACGAAAAGAATTTTTTATTATGAGCCAAAAATAAGTTTGGGAGAGGTTTTCACTGTCATTAATTCATATCCCCGTTACTAACTTTTCCTTCCACGTCTACAGTTTTTTAAGCTTAACAGATGACATCAGTGAGGACACTGCTGCAAACAAGTTTGGGGGAGGTTTGTATTTATTCACGCATTATTTTGCATTATACTATATATAAGCACAATTTTTTTAATAATGAAGGTTTGAAAGTGAAAATTTACATATGAAAGATATGAATAGTTTGAGAAAAGCAAGAAAATTAGATATTTTCTTAAACAAAGCTAGTAATAAGTAATTATGAGCCATTGTCCAAAGGGTTAGTAAGTTAAAGGAAATTACTAATCTGAGAATAAAAATAAGTCTGAAAAATAGTCTCTATTCTTAAGTCCAAACATTTCAACGTAAATACCCTACTATACGCACTTGCACACATCTTGAAATTTGGGATAGTAGAGGATACCTTGAAATGCTCTTATCTAAAAGCCTTAGTATGAAGGAAAAAAAAAAAAAAAGTATAAGTGGTGAAGAAAAAATAAACACTGGTTTTGTAATTACTTAAGGTAGCATAAAAAATATAGCGAGAGTGCTTTATCACCTAGAGCCTTAGACCAACTGGTTTGGGAGCCACTGCTAAGCCTTAGGTGTTGCAAGACGAGGAATTATGCCTAAATGCGCGAGCACATTTTGTAATCAGTTGGTTAGTATCTCAAGAAGTATTAACGGTCGCATAAAGGATGTGTGAGAAATTTCATCGAAAATATTCACCGATTATAAGGTACTAAGGAAAATGGACAAGAGTATGATAGCTTGAATTGAATTCTCTAAATGTAGGGATGTCTTTTACACATACGTAGGGGTATATGATCGATGATTAGATGAATGGTAGGGAGAAAGAATAAAGAAGATGTTTTATAGAGGGATGATGTGATTTCTAATATTTTTTCATGGCCATTAAGATAGGGCTCATGGCAACCGAAAAGATAGTGTAGTTGGAAACTCTTATTTTCAAGTTCTTTCTTTTATAGTTCTTATCTTTCTATGTAACTTGCATTTTCTTTCTTTTATTATAAGATTTTGTGGGTGGAATCCGCTGAAAACCCTCAAGAGACAATACTCCTCCTACTAGGGACACCTAGAGGTTTAACGGCTTGTTGCACGTGCTTAGTGCAATCATGTTGCCTACGAAAGTGTGATAGTTAGCTTTTTATTTTTCTTTTTTCTCCCTCTCTTGAATAAATAGTTTGCTCAAGACGATCAAAGTTAAGTTTGGGGGTATTTGTTCAGTCGAAAATATCACGCATTTGATATAATATTTTCCTTATTTTTTTAAATATCTAAAGATGTTTATTATAAATAAAGAACATATTTGGGTTTATCGGCAAAATACTATTTACCATAAGTTTATATATTATAATTAACATTATAAAGGAAAATATATGCATATAATATTTTTATTATGCATATCATATCAAATATTCTAATCAAGATTCTTTAAAAGATATAACATCATACAAATAGTTAGAATAATATCTCTATAACAAATATTACTAACATTATTCATGGAGATATTGTGCAAGATTTAGCTCAGGTTGGGAGATCGGGATATCGAGATGTCGGGAATCAAAAATCTGCCGATGAAGTTAAATAAAATCGAAGAATTAATACTGGTAAAGACTCAGGAAATATTTCCAAAATCTAGATATCTGGAAGATCTCTACGTGTCAATGTGAAGCCATTGAAAAAATCCCAAACCCTAACTCCACCAAACCGCGGTGGAAGGTCGGCCAAATAGGGGTAAACGCGGAGGATCCGCGGCGCTTTGGTGGCCGTAACATGTGAGATTTCAAGATCATGATCACAATAGCATATCTTAACCTATGGAATCTAGGGTTTCTGGATTTGGGGCTATATAAAGGATCGAAGGCTAAACTTAGAAATCATCACCTTTTACAAGAAGTAAATCACCGTCAAAGAACAAGAGATCCATGACAGGTCCACGATTCGATGTGATAAGGCGACGTGAGATTCGACGGAGCATCTACTTCACACATGTCAGAGATCGAGAGCAACATCTTCTTCCTCTTGTATTCTAAACTTGAAGGATTTGTAATTGTAAAGTTGATTAATAAAGGTAGATCATTAGCTTAATTATTTAGTATTTACATTATGATCTCTATCCATTCTTCTTCTGTCTCCATCATGCATGAGTAATTCACCGCTTGATAGGGTTCGTAGGATTAGGATAGATCAATGGATGAGAAAATCCTTTAACTTCTTTTATGTCTTATGAAATTTATAAACTTTAGCAAAAGAATCGTTAACATCCTAATCGGGCGCGCTACCAATTTATTGCTAGTCTCGACCGCTATTTGAGATCAGATTAACAATTGTTTTGTTAAGGGCTAGACATGAATAGAGATCAATGAAGGGACAGGGGTCAGTAGAAGGGAAACCTTAGTTTCTTCCAATAACCCTAATCTTATTCATCACTATTTATCTAGTTTTAAATCTATTAAAAGATAAAAGGAGTCATCTTTATTAGTCATCCATGACTACTAAATCCTAACGAACCCTACAAGCCTCTTCTTTATATATATTCTACATCCGTGGTTAACATAGATCTAGAATCTATTATCTATTCTTTCTCTTTCTAATCAACACGTCTAAAGAATGATTAAAAGTTCCACGCATCTCTGCAGACGTCCCGTACTCATCTCGGCTAGCTACACGCAACACTGATTGCGGTTACTACTACACACTTCTTCACAAAGATCAATCACAGCTCAAGCAAGTGATGCCAAGTTGCAAAAGATCAGAGAACAAGTAGAAAGTAGACTTAGAACAGACTTCATCATACACGACGACGGATCTTTGAGATATGGAAGCGGGTTTTGTGTACCACAAGGTTCAGTGCTGGAAGAGTTGATGAAAGAAGCTCACAACTTTCCCTATTCAGTACATCCTGGTGGTATAAAGATGTACAAGGATCTGTGTCAACATTACTGGTGGCATGGAATGAAGCGTGAAGTAGCCAGAAGCGTCGCTAAATGCTTGGTGTGTCAACAAGTAAAGGTTTAACATCACAGGACAGCTGGTTTACTTCAACCGTTACCTATTCCAGAATAGAAGTGGCAAAACATCACCATGGACTTCGTAACTGCACTTCCTCGCAGCACGAAAGGTAACGATGCCGTATGGGTTATTGTGGATTGACTCACAAAGTTGGGTCACTTCATTCCATTTAGAGTTGGCCAATCTATCGAGACTCTCGCATAGAAGTACATGGAAGTAAGTATGAATCTAAGTAAAGATTTTACTCTTCATAGTGTACTATTTCTGATACCCATGAACTCATGCACGAGATCGTGAGAATACATGGAGTACCGGTTTGCATTGTCTCCGATCGTGACACTAGATTTCGATCACAATTCTGGCAGAGTCTGCAAGTTAGCTTGGGAACAAGTCTGAATTTTAGCACGGCTTATCATCCACAAATAGATGGTCAGTCTGAGCGAACGATTCAGATCACAGAAGACTTGCTGAGAGCTTGTATGCTAGACTTCGGAGGATCGTGAGAAGATCACCTATATCTTGTGGAGTTTTCATACAACAACAGCTACCAAGCAAGTATTGGAATGGCACCCTTTATAGCTCTTTATGGAAGGAAGTGTCGATTGCCATTAAGTTGGGACGATATCGGAGATAGAGAACTACTTGGACCTGAGATGATAGTGACAACTGTCGATGTAGTTCGCACTATCAGGAAGAGAATGCATATAGCCCAAGACCGACAGAACCACTGGGCTGATATAAAGCGTCGTCACTTAAAGTTCCAGACGGGAGATCATGTTTTTCTGAAGATTTCTCCAAATCGTAAAGTGATTCACTTTAGAAGACGGGGTAAGCTTAGTCCGAGATACATTGGACCGTTCGACATTCTCAAACGAGTCGGAGAAGTAGCTTATCGTTTGGCACTTCCACCATCATCAGAAGGAGTGCACAATTTATTTCACATATCCCAGCTCCGAAGGTATGTGAGTGACCCCAGTTATATCCTTAATCACTCCGAACTCACTATACAGAAGAATCTATCTTGTGAGCAACAAACCGTTGAAATCCTGAATAGAAAGGTGAAGTCACTTTAGAGCAAGAAAGTAAACTTGGTCCGGGTGATGTGGTGAAAAGACACACCAGGAGAGTCAACATGGGAAAGAGAAGACGACATGCGTGTAAGATACCCTCACTTGTTTGTAAATTAGTCCTTAAAATAATTCTAAATTTCGAGGAAGAAATTTTTGTAAGGAGGGTAAAATATAACGACTATGTTTTAATGAACAAAAAATTTGCTTAAAAGTTAATGTATAAATGGATGATTTGCAATCTTGTGTATGCTATAAGTATTTAATTTGCTTTTGAACAGCAAGAAACAACTTGTAGCTCATTGGTAAAGCTTTGCACTGCTGTGACGTAGCCCCTGTGTTCGAATCCCCCCAGCCACATATATTTTTTCTAATTTTTCTTTTTAAACTTTTAGAAGCTCAAAAGTTTGCACGTACACTGCACGTAAAATAAAAAGTAACAAAGAAATCAAACATATGGAAAATGTTGCACACACAGACCTAGACACATGGCAGAAATCCCATACCCCTCACCCCCAATCGGACCGGCGAGATTCATCTAGGGGCCGGTGCCGCCAGTCCAACCCGTCCCAAATGTTCCAATATTTTAACCCTAGCACCCCTTGGCCTACCCCATTAACCCCAGTCTATTTGTTTTCCCTGCATATTTCTAGAGAATTAAAAATGAGCATTAATCCATGTTTAAATGCATTTTAATTCATTTCTTCAATACCCTAAATCCTAATTTCTTCTATAAATACCATACTACACTTTAGCCTCCTCATTCTGAAATTTAGCACTAAAACTCTCAAATTTTTCTAAGTCAAAAGTTGTACAAGTGGAGTTAGCTCAAGGTCAAGTTCCAGCAACGACTCGGGACAAATCCGGCGACACCGGAACTCCCCGATGCTTCCAAAAGTTTCCTATACCTCCCCCCTCTATTCTCAAACGGTAAGTTCCCACTCCTCTCCTCTCTTCTAGTCTAAAACAATCTCCTATTAAAACTCGTCGAAAGTGGAGTTAACCCGACTCCCGATTCTCATTTTCATTAAAAACCTAACTTATCCTAACCGCAAATTATCCATATCTTTATATATTGTTTAGCAACCATAAGATAACAATTTTACCAAGTTTCAATTCAAAATTTAATGTTAAACAAATTCTATTTAACTTTTTCGGTAAAATACTATCAAGTTTACATGCGACCTTACTTTATCGTTTTACTCATATTACCTTTAGAAAACTCATGATGTAACGACCCACCTCATCACAAAACTCACCATGACATAGCACTGTGGCTTATAAAACATTATTTGGGGACAAAAATACAAATTTACATTTTAATACTATAAACTATCAAAAACCGTTTTCTTTAAAAACATATTATTTAATTTCTTCCAAATGCGCCTTTACAACCCACTCTTGGGGACCCCGATTGGGATAGTGTGGTTATCGCACATCCTCGGGCCTAATAGAGCGAGATGCAGACCTCCTCACGGAGCATCCGATCTCGATGGAATTTTAATGCATTTTTTAAGAAAAATGTGATTTCTACTTAATAAATAAAATTTATTTTTTTTATAATTATATATATACATATTATCAAAATATCTACTTTAAATATAAATAAAAATATTCCATGTTTCTAAACAAAAAGAAAAGATTTACATATTTCATGAAAATACCATCACAAATCCGTATAATTCCAATTTACAATAAAACACCATATAATATCCAAATTAGGTTTATATCCACTAGAATAACTTCACATTCAAAAAAAAATCACATCCATGAAAAAACCTAAAGGTGATAAATAAATACTTGAGGTTATTTTGAAAATATATCAAAACTATTTTTCATAAAACCCCCTCAAGTTATATTAATTTACAATAAGGACCCTAGTAAATATAGGTTTAAGCGGAACCAATTCTCTAGAGCCTCAGGAAGCCGGAGAAAATGGGTGCTTGCCTATTTAAGGTAGAAAACTAAAATGGGATTATCAATGGTAATTGGCTTGGAAAAAGTCACAAATCCTGCCGTCCATGTGCAGCAATTACCGATAACACCAAAACTAACTCAGGACTTCAATACAGTCTAAAATGTTTGGCTCAGTCTGAGTCTCAATCAAAACTAGAAATAATCTATACAATTAAAAGATAACTTCAATACAACATGAATCCATTTAAACCAGATACAATCTATATCAACGTGACTTGAACTAACCGAACCATGGGTATTCATTGACTTGATTAGATGACTATCCATTTACATCATTATCCGTATACATGAACAATTGATATCATGATTTTGGAAAGTCATCTATCTACAAATCAATACAAAAGATATTATGGGGAGTTTAAGGGGTAGACTGGTACGGAATGTGTTAGAAGTGGCATGAGACGGTCACTTTAATACACCTAACTTGAATATCCATTGATGTTGTTCCGTAGCTCAACAGTTCTTTGTGCTCCGTATACCTTAGTCCATGGAATAGTTGGACTCCTCTCGTATAAACTGGCATATTCTGTACCAAGCTACAAACAACTGCGATAACATGACAAACTTACAATACACCAGTTATATTCTTATATCTGTATATTTATCTGTCCATTCCTAACTTTTCTTTGGGACTTATCGAGCGATTGTTCGCTGACGACATCCCTTCTCTTCATTCTTTAGAATGTTGTTAGGTGGATCCGACTCTCTGGAGTTCGAGCCCGGCGAAGAAGACTTGGAGCAGTTCACAGACGACCCCGAGCTATAGATACTTGTATATACTTTTCTTTTTAGTTTATTCCATTGTTTAGGCATTGCTTTCCATTCGTGGATTTACAATTCCAGTTGTATTGTAAAGAAATGTTTAATAAATAATAGTTGTTGTTCAATTACATCTCTTGTCATTTTCCTTGTATAGTTTATTATATTGCTTATTTACGCTTAGCGTGTTTGCTTCTGAGTAAATATGTAGCGGGCCTCGCCGTGCCTCCTTACCCCTACCCTGGGAAGCGGGGCATGACAGTTTTTATTTATAGATAATTTCCTACATCATCTCACAACTCACCTCATGGTTGCTTCTCTCATCCAAGTTCATTCCCTTAGCTCCTCTTGCTTCCTCTCTAGGTTTTCTTGAGGTGAAGAAGAGAAAAGAGAAAGAAGAAAATATTGTGAGCAAAAATTTCTACTTCATCAACCTACACTTTACTAGCCCTTTAGTTTAGATTGTTTTCTTCACTAATACTTTGATTAGTGAAGAGTGAGCTTGAGTATGAGAGACTTGAAGGTAGATCATTTTCGGCCTCGAAGACGACGAAGCAAGCTCGTTCCTTTCTCAAGTGGAGTCTAAGAAGAGTTCGAGGGATTACTAATTGGAGTTTTAGAAGTGAAGGACCGGTCTACAAAGGTTGTATTCCCTTTTCACTTAGTGTAGAACTTGTTTGCTTTCACTAAAACCCTAATTCTCTAATTTGATTCTAGGTTAGTGTAGCTTAGACCTCTAGATTTTTGAAAATTGCATACTTGATGCATGTGAAAACCTAGTAAACGTGCTAAGACACATTTTCATGGTATCAGAGCCAAGCTAGAGACTCAGGTGAAAACTAGACGACGTTAAAGTGTTCGATCAAAGTTTCGAAACCCAAAATTTCATAGTTTCTGTCCATTTTTCAAAAGTTGAAATTTTTTCAGATTAAAAATTTCCAGAAAATCATGCAGGCTTTTCTATGGAGCCCCAAGAAATACGAAGACCTAATTCTTCAATATTGTCGCGGAACCGCCGCCTAAACCATGGGTTGACCGCGATTCCGCTGTAGGTATGAAGAGATGAAGGCTCTAATTTCTTGTGCTGCTCCATTGTTTCATTTTATACTTTCTGGGTATTTTTAGCGAGGTTCAAGTTGTTGAGATATCTGTGATTTGCAGGTGTTTGAAAAATCGATCGAAATGTTTAACATCGTCTAGATAGTTAAGATATGTGATACAATTTTTGGAATCCACGTTGATAAGTTTTATGAAAACTAGTTAGCATTTTGTAAATCTAGCATTTTATTCTCATTTGATGGATTTCCAAGGAGTTTCGATTCGGATCAAAACTCCGTCGCAACTCGTATCGTACATGAATAGTCGCCGGGAGACACTAGTAGACAGCCACGCCCCATAGCCCTGACCAAGTGATTATAGGAGAACCCCATGGCTAAAAGCATCCACTCGGGTGCTCACGGCCACGGTGTTCCGTCCAAGTGCACATCGGCATCGGGGATGCGACAATCTACTAAAGTTCCCGACAAGCATTCGATCATTTAATTAGGAATCTTGTTGAATTACTCGACCGTTTTTTGAAAAGTGTTTTCAATTCGAGACTTCAATGCGAGGTTTATATGCTTAGGCATGAAATCCGGAGTATGTGATATTCGGGGTTTATGATGTTTAAGGATGATGCGGATTCTAATTATTGTATTTTTCATTTCTTTTCTGCGACCGTAAGTGTAATATGTGGTGTATTCCCGATCTCGTTGCTATATGTCAACGACATTAGGAATACGCATATTTACTTACGTTGATGACATGTGATGTTATGTGTTGCTTCTGATATGTTATATTGGATCGTCGTGATAAAATAGCTAGTTTTTTTTTACGTGAGATAAGAGTTTTTATATTTTCATTCATGTACAATTTGTGTGTAATATTTTTTTATTGGGACACTTCCGGGTTGAGGATGTTGTATCCATTAATGTATATTATTTACTTTTCCGCATTAGGATAGATCCAAGACGGGGAGACAAGTAACTGGGTTCTAAAGTCCAGTGAAAGGCCTCGAGGAGTCGAGACCGGGTCGCCTAACTCTAGAATTGGTAGGGTTACTTGCCGCTCTCATAAGGGTCTAGGGATGTAGGATTGGCTATTCATCACGACCGTGGAACCCGTGTTTTTCATTACTGGCTTAATTTAAAACACGAACTTCCTAGCATATCCTATATTTCATATGTTTGCTTCTGCTAATTGAGTTCTGTGATGTGATCATATAACTGCGTGAGACGATTGCTGCTATATATATATGATATATTAGTAGACACTATATATGTTTTGCATCCACGCTATTCCTGACTCCGTCCTGCCGTAAGTTAAGTAACCTTAAGGTGAAGACCCGGGTCCCTGTGGCGAATGTGAATGGCATATATGTGTGTTTTATTTTCGTTTCTTCTGTGATATTTAGGAAACATAACTGATGGAACATCATTAATGAGATTAATGAAAAGAAAAGAAATCTAAAAGATATTGTAGATTCAAATTTTTTAAAAAGGTAGCTCTAGTTCTAGCTTTGCATAGCGGTATTCCATTATAAATATCCAGCGCTTCATTCGATAAGGAAAGATCCTAGATCTCTTCACCAGGAATGAACTCTTTAGCAAAACTAGCATATACTATAACCCACTCGATTTGGTTTGAAAACTACTCGATTTTAAAAGCGGATCTTAAACCACTCCTTTTTCAAATTACTAGATTCTACAACGATATCAAGTTCATTACGTTAAAGCTTTTCTTCAAAACCAGTCATAGTCCTCTGTCATTTCAGATAAGTGCTATTTAGTATTCGTGCTGCTTTTGTTTACCTTGTCAAGGTGTAGTGTTCGGTAGCTGATTAGTGCTTATCTGCTGCATATGATGCGATTGGATTAAGGTAGTCGTACGGCCTTATTGACCTTATCAAGGATCATGCGGGTGGGTTTAATTCAATCATGAAATGATGGGTTGAACTTGACTTGCGATTTATGGTTTGTTGACCTTTTCAAGGTTATAAACTGCATGGCGTAAAAACAGATATTGGGAATTTCAAGTGTTGAAATTTGCAATGAGATTGCATACCTTCTATGAGATAGCTGGATCCTGATACCCACTGCGAGTAAGTGTTACACCTGGGAGAGTTTTTCACTTTACAATTAGCTGATCCAGTAGGTGTCTAAGAAAGGTGTTAACGGTGTCATGCCTCTGCGAAAACGAGATTATTTAATTAGTTCCATGCGAAAGCATGGGGAGACTCCCTCGGAGAACCAATTCCTGCCTGGCTGACCGATTGGCGAACTTATAGGGTGTAATTAATCCGGGCTAATCTTACCTTTTAGGGTTTGAAGGAATATTTGATAAAAACAGTGTGAGCCATCCTGATTAGATAAGATAATAACTAATCTAATCTTGCAAAAGCGCATGCTAAAGTGTTTTCTTCTCTCTCTCTCCAGATAGAGACCATGTCACGCCTTAATCAAGATAATAATATGGATGTATTGACCGAACCTGCTTATTATACTAGGTTGGGGAACATTGGTTCTGCTCTATCTTATGACTATCATAAGTCTGAGCAAGGAATAGGGGAATGTACGGATTCCCATGCAACCCGAACGGAGAACGAGCATGATGATACATCTTCTTCAGGTGTGTTAGTTATTGAGAACTGTTTCTCAGTTTGGTCTATGTCCTTGGTATTAGATACCGGATTAAGATCCCGCATTTGTAATCAGTTACAATGGTTAAGAAGAAGTAGAGAACTGGGAAAGGGTGATATGTCTCTCAGAGTAGGGAACGGAGCAATTGTTGCTGCCGAAGCTGTCGGCGAATATCACCTTGTATTGCCAAATGGTAATACATTGATTTTGAACGACTGTTATTACGTACCGTCGATGATGTGCAATATAATATCCGTCTCTTTATTAGATAAAGAAGGATATAACTTTGCACTAGAGAAAAATGTTATGAACATTTTCCTGAATCAAATGTTGATTGGGTTTGGTACGTTGTGTAACGGTATATACATTCTAAATCAAAATACAGTTCTTAATATACAGAACACACACAAAAGGAAAAGTTCAGAAATGAACGAAGCCTTTTTGTGGCATTATAGACTTGGTCATATCAATGCGACAAGACTAACCAAGTTGCATAAAGATGAATATTTGAATCTGTTCGAATTTACATCTTATGAAATTTGTGAGTCATGTCTCAAAGGGAAGATGAATAAAACTCCATTTACTGGACAAGGAGAACGAGCTACTGAACTCTTAGGACTGATACATAGTGATGTATGCAGTCCTATGTCTACACATGACAGGAATGGTTTCTCATACTTCATTACATTCACCGATGACCTCTCAAGATTCGGACATGTGTTCCTGTTGAAACACAAATCTGAAGCTTTTGAGAAATTCAAGGAATATAAAAACGAAGTAGAGAACCAGATGGGTAAAAGTATTAAAGTCCTTCGATCTGATCGAAGAGGAGAATACTTAAGCACGGAATTCCGGGATTATTTAAAAGAGAATGGAATTCTCTCTCAGCTTACTTCTCCGTATACACCACAGCACAATGGAGTATCGGAGAAAAGAAACCACACCCTTTTAGATATGGTGCGCTCTATGATGAGTGTTGCTGAGTTACCTATTTCTTTTTGGGGTTATGCACTTGAGACAGCTGCATACCTATTGAATCAAGTTCCATCAAAATCCATGCCTAAAACAGCATATGAGATATGGAGTAGAAAGAGACCATATCTTAAAAAAGTTAAGATATAGGGTGATCCGACCTATGTTAAAAAACAGAATCCGGACAAACTCGAAACACGATCAGTTCTTTGAAAGTTTGTGTGATATCCAAAGAATTCACATGGATATCTATTCTACCACAGTGAGGAACAAAAGGTGTTTGTTGCTCAGCATGCCACATTTTTAGAAAAAGGAATTTCTTGTAAAAGAAATTAGTGGTAATGAGGTAGAGCTGGAAAAAGTTCCAGAAACACAAACTACAACTGATGATTTGGTAGAACCGGAGGATTCAATAGTCCCCGATGAACCTCAGCACTCCGCAGATTTGGTAGGGTTCCTCATCCACCTGAGAGATACTACGAGTTTCTCATAAACGATGGAAGTGAGGATTGCATCATGGAAGATGATGACCCAACTAGTTTCGAGCATGCCATCATAAGTGGAGACTCGGTGAAATGGCTGGATGCTATGCGATCTGAGATGGAATCCATGTACACCAACAAAGTATGGACTTTGGAAGATGCTCTTGAAGGGGTAAAACCCATTGGGAGCAAGTGGATTTTCAAGAAGAAAGTTGGTGTAGATGGAAAGGTTGAGATCTTCAAAACTAGACTTGTAGCAAAAGGTTTTCGTCAATGACCAGGAGTCGATTATGATGAGACATTTTCTCTAGTGGCTATGCTTAATTCCATCAGGATCCTACTTGCCATTACTGCATAGCATGATATGAAATCTGGAAAATGGACGTCAAGACCGCTTTTCTAAATGGTGATTTAGAAGAGAGCGTGTATATGACACAGCCAGAGGGCTTCGTACCCACTGGAGCAGCGGAAAGGTGTGCAAGCTGCTTACATCTATCTACAGATTAAAGCAGGCATCGCGGAGCTGGAACATCTGTTTTGATGTGGCAGTCAAAGAGTTTGACTTCATCAAAAACGTAGATGAACCATGTATATATAAAAAGGTTGTAGAAAGTAAGGTTGTCTTTCTCGTATTGTACGTCGATGACATACTCTTGATAGGAAATGATGTTCCTATGCTGCACTCGGTCAAACTCTTCCTATCATACAAGTTCCCCATGAAAGATCTGGGTCATGCCTTCTATATCCTGGGGATAAAGATCTATCGAGATAGATCTAAAAGGATGTTGGGATTGTCCCAATCTATGTACATAGACACCATACTAAAGAGCTTTAGTATAGAAGATTCTAAGCATGGTAATTTACCAGCTTGTTCAGGAATCACTCTCTCCAAAGAGATCTCTCCCAAGACTGATTTGGAGAGGGCTTGCATGCAAAGGATACCCTATGTTTCTGCAGTTGGGTTTATCGTGTATGTGATATTATGTACCAGACCGGATGTTGCTTACGTACTCAGTATGGTAAGTAGGTATTAATCAAACCCATGGGAGAAGCACTGGACAACTGTGAGAAACATTCTTAAGTACTTGAGAAGGACTAAAGAAATGTTCTTGGTGTATGGTAAAACTTCAAGTGGAGTCCTTTACCGATTCGAGCTTCCAGAGTGATAAGGACGATAGTTAGTCGGTCTCGGGTTTTGTCTTCACCCTCAATGGAGGGGCGATATGTTGGAAGAGTTCCAAGCAAGATACCATAGCAGACTCGATGATGGAGGCTGAATACATCGCTGCCAACGATGCTGTCAAAGAGGCTGTCTGGATGAAGATGTTCATTACTGAACTTGGTGTGGTTCTATCCATTGAGCATCCAATACATTTGTATTGTGATAATAATAGAGCTGTGGCTTTGGCCAAGGAACCCCGGTCCCATCAGTGATCCAGACATATTCTAAGGCGGTATCACCTGATCCAGGAGATAGTTGACGCTGGGAAATCGAGGTCGGGAGAGTAGATACGAAGGACAACACAGCGGATCCACTCACGAAGGCCCTCCCACAGACACAGTTTGAGAGACTTTATGGGATGTTGGGTATGAGATACTACAATAAATGGCCTTAGTGCAAGTGGGAGATTGCTAGGAATATTTATACCTTAGAGGCCATTATTGTATGATATAGTGGATGCTTGGACATATACACAGAGGACTTTCTTGCTCGACATGATAGTATGCTATCTGGTTGCTCTTTATCTTAACATGTACGCTTGTGTTATTATATTGTCTCTCTGTTACATGTTAATAAAGCCCTTAGGATGTAGGCTTGGCTACCAGGACTATGATGGAGATCATACTAGAGGGGCTTGTGTAGTCCATAAGCACATCCTTTAACAGTTCCTAGTCGAGGGAGTATCAAGACAGGGCATCGATATTCCAGAGTAGACTAGTGTGTACATTTCATGACCCTGTATGGGGCGATGGTTGATCCCACAGACATTGGTTTTTGACATCAAAGATTGTACACATGTGCTCATTAGAGAGTGGGTACACCGAACATGACTCGCCGAGAACTCCAAGATGGTATTATATCTATCGTCAGATTGTAGTTCTCTGGTGACACTTGTACAGGTTAGTCTGTACACCCAAGATCGCCACAGTGTCTTGTGTGGTTCCTACTGTTCATTGATTTTCTCCCTACCATAGCTCAAAGGAGTCGTGCAAACAGGTAGATTTTTGGTACAATCCCGAGTCACATGGAGGCAGTGAGCGATAGGAAGGGTTTCGTCTCTCCCGGTATTGGGAGTTGATGTTGCGCTATAATCGATTGGCTATAACAACAAGTCCCTGTCTAGGGCTGATTAGATTTACTGGTAAGTGTTATCAGTAGTTTCTCAAACGGTTATAAGCCACACATCGGCATGGCTTATCAAGTTATAGGGGTCTAACGATTCCACCTGCAAACTCGATATGCGACATATCAGACGCAAAGACCGGACTGTACGGTAAGTGTTTCTTATAGGCTTTACAGGAGTTTGGACAGGCTTGCTTGTTGATCTTCTATTCACTCAATACCTGGGTAGCTGTTACATCCAGCTAGTACCGCTGACGGCTTATGGGTGTCTGATGTGATCAGTACCTACTGCTTGCGTATTTACGAGTTTTTAGATTCCCACACAGAGGTTTCCTAGCTCAAGCGAAACGAAGTAGGCCACATATGGTGATATATGCGGATGCTTGATTAAATACGAGTATGTGATACCGTATTTTAATTTTGCGATATTTAATATCAGTCAGGTTATATATGATATAACCGGGTTATTGAATCATGTGTTGATTTGATAATATGATATTAGTCGGTTGAATATGATATAACCGGATTATTGAATCTAGTGTTGATTTACTAATTTGGTATGTATTTATATATTTGATATATTTATATATATTAACTAATATCATTGCTCACTAAACATTTTCTTCTCTTTATACACACACACACACATACACACACACACACACATATATATATCTGTGTGTGTGTGTGTGATATATATATAATTATATGTATTATATATTGTATCATGGTTGATGATACATAGAACTAGGATGTATGAGAATAACACATGAGTTAAACATGAGATGATAATGGTTTGATTTATGAATTAAAGAAAAATGGAAATGAGTCATTTTGCTTAAGATGCTTGTGGAAGCTTTGAGAAGCCATGACTCATCACATTTTTCTTGTCTTTATTCATAGATATTTTCCTACATCATCTCACAACTCACTTCATGGTTGCCTCTCTCATCCAAGTTCATTCCCCCATCTCCTCTTGCTTCCTCTCTAGGTTTTCTTGAGGTGAAGAAGAGACAAGAGAAAGAAGAAAATAATGTGAACAAAAATTCCTACTTTATCAACCTACACTTTATTAGCCCTTTAGTTTATTTTGTTTGCTTCACTAATACTTTGATTAGTGAAGAGTGAGCTTGAGTGTGAAAGACTTCAAGGTGGATCATCTTCGGCCTCGAAGACGATGAAGCAACCTCATTCCTTTCTCAAGTGGAGTCTTAGAAGAGTTCTAAGGACTACTACTTGGAGCTTTAGAAGTGAAGGACCGGTCTACAAAGGTTGTATTCCCTTTTCACTTAGTGTAGAACTTGTTTGCTTTCACTGAAACCATGATTCTCTAGTTCGATTCTAGGTTAGTGTAGTTTAAACCTCTAGATTTTGTTAAATTACATACTTGATGCATGTGGAAACCTAGTAGAGGTGATAAAACACAAATTCAAAAGTCAAACCATATAGCATACTATCATCTTGAGTGAGACTGTTCTATCCGTATAGGTCCACCCCTAATCATCATAATCGCCTACCTGCGATTACAATAATTGCCTTGAAGGCGCTATATCCAACAATCTCCCACTTGCATTTAGGGACAATTATTGCGGTATCGCGTACGTACAGCCCGTGTGGTTCCGAATACCCAACTTCTCTATTAATCAGTTTCGCAAACCGAGTTTGAGGAAACAATCGTCTTCGAGAAATAGCCTCAGTGAGTAAATCCGCTCCAATATTTCTATCTGTATCTTTTTATATCTCAACTTCACGGAGAACGAACATCTCCCGAAATGAATGATACATGTCTTAGAACTTGTCTAGATATCCGATGGGACCAAGTTCATAACATGAGCACCAAATCCAACAAACTTCTTAGACTGTATCATCCACTGAATTTAATCAGTATTCTGCGCCATGCCTACCTCAGTTTCTTCTTAGATCCTTGTCCAACATACTGCCCCTCATAAGAAGGTAAACTTATTACTCTGACAATCGCTCCATTATCCAGGTCACATTGGAAGTCATAACTGGTAACCGCCTTGTAACACCCGAGCCCAATAATGCTATGTATATTACTAGTTGAGGGTTGTGGTTTGCTCATTTCCAATTTTCCTGATTTTCTGGTGTTTATTGCTAAATTTTACCCGGTTAAGTCATTTTGGCACATAACAAATTTTAACTCCTAAATTGAAATTTAAGATTTCCATGTTGGCCTACTCGTCGCCACTAGACGCGTGGTAGCGTCCGCGTGTCGAGATTCCGTTCCGTTTGGCTAAACGGGCAGGTTTGGGCGACTACGCGCGCGTACAAGTGTCCGACTTGGGGGCATGCATTTTAATCATTAAACACCTCTTTTCAAAATTTGGAACCCGCTTAAAATCCTATAATTTGAATTTGGAACATTTGGGCGCAACCCGGGCGCGATTTGGAAATGTTTCATTTCGCGCCAAAAAGGGCCCATTTAAATTAATATCTAATATATGCATCTATACTCTAATCTAAAATTCGTAACAGTAAATCCCCAAAATCCTACGCAATTTCCCCTCAAATCTATCTCGTGGCCAATCACGAGCTCTTATTGAGCTCGTGGGCCCCCTTTCTTTCTATCTCTCTCTCTGCCTCTCTCTCTCTTCACTCAATCTCTCATTTTCTCTCTCCTATCTCTCTCTCTCTCATCTATATTTACGTAAACATGCAGCCGCCTCCCCGTGCTTCTGCCTCGCCACGAACCCACGTGAAACCCTAACCCTAGCTCACCGCAGACCCACCGCCGGCCTCCTTGCGACCTCGCCGTCACCGCCCTCACCACCACGACCTCCACCGCACCCACCTACCCTCCTTCCCCCGTTCTCCCGCTCCTCCCCGCGCCTGCGACCCATCCCGACCTCGCCTCCACCCTCGTAGACCTCTCCGTCGACGTCTCCTCTCACCGTCGACGCCTCCCACGACTCCCTCTCACCCTCCTCGTCGAGACCTCGTCGTCGCTGCCCTCCTCCCTCGCCGGAACAGTAAACCCGAGCCCTAACCCATCGCCTACCCCGCTGTTCGCCGGAGGAACGTACCGGCGACCTCGTCGACGCCACCTCCGACCACCTCCCTCTCTCCCACAACCACCAGAGCCGACCACACTCCTCTCCAACTCGCCGCAGCACACTACCCTGCACACCCGAGGCCTTTCCCCTTGCTGCAGCCACCGTCGCGGCCTCGCCGGCGTTCCAGTGCCGTCGAACCCGCCGTGGTCACACCCCTGGTGTCTCCCTGTAAGTTTCCTCCTCCTTCCTTTTGGTACAACACCCCCCCGCTGGTCCGTATCGTGAATGCGTAGTTTTGTTTGCTAACTTTGTTGTTCTGTTTGCTGCCGGATCCGACCGTACCGTCTGACGAACCCGACGCTCCAGCGAAGTCCCCTGGTCCGTGTGATCCCGTTGACCTCTGTTGGGACTCGATCCGTGGCCCGTGCTTCCATATCGCTGTTTCTGCCGACATCGCATCCGTGTTTCGGTTTGCGGAACCGCCGAGGCAAGTATCCGAATACTTGCTTTAACATGCTACAACTTAATCATCATATTATAACCACACAACTAATATAACATCGATACCTTTTATAACTTAGAATTACTAGCCACGATTATCCGTAACTTTAAATCAATGAAATCATTGCTCGCTTTAACCGGTCTGCTATTAATTCATACTTAACTAATCAAACCAAGTAGATCATCCCCACTTCATTTGTTAAAATCACTCATGAGACAATTGTTGTGCTTAGTTCAAATTCATGTAACTCCATTACGTATATTATCGATATTGTTCGTCTTGTGGCTATTGCACCTCAAAGGTGCATGAACCGGATTAATATGAAAATACAAACATCACTGTGTTCACATAGAATAATATTTGTTATTTACTGTTTCCTGCTACTGTTCATTATTTGTTACTATACCTGTTATCATCATATACCTGATTGCATTACATATTGACCGATCTTGATACACCTGACACATGTACTGATACACCGGACACAACACCCTGTACATATCGACTCTACCTGTTGAAAGTAACCTGACCTGTTACCTGATCTTATGCCTAATGCCGACAAACCTAACCATTCCTGCTGTCGATCCAGACAGACCTACCTTTACTTGACTTGTGTTGGCATTAGTTCTTGACTACTGAATACCTGACTGACATACATAGTTTGGGGGTATGGGGAAATCAAAGGTGAAACCGACTTGTAACTCAACAGTTCGATACATTGTTCTGATCAGTCTTACGGGCTTGGCCAGCTCCGGAGTGTTGATGCTGACATCACTCATCTATCCTACTACCTTTTACTGCTTAGCGGCACGTCTCGGATTCAGCCCCGAGGATCATGACCATGGTCCCGGGCACGCACGGGATACTATTGAGTTACATCGACGATTCATCAATTGGTTTCAAAGACTATAGAGTAGAAAACCTGATAGGACAGTTTAGTCACCTTTGCACATTACCCTGCTTGTTACTTCTTATTACCGCTTTATTCATGTTCATGCTTGCATTGTTTATTACCACGTTTTGCTGTATACTTGATATCATGACGCGCTGACGTCTGGGTTTTGCATGGCCCAGATTCCGTACCTTTGTCGTCGACCGAGCAGGAGTACTTCAGCCAGCCGGCTGAACTGTGAGTTCTTTAGAGTTTAGTTTATTTATGTCATTTCATTTCCAGATGTGAGCCCGCATTATGGGACATACTGTTTATTCATTGTATTGGATCATTAGCTTCCGTACTTATTGTTTATTGATTCTTGTTATTATGGATTTGGACATGTATTTAGTTTATTTTATCTTGTTCTTGATATCCTTACAACCGTAATGTGACTGTGGATGGATACTTCCTACCCACAGGTAGCATGGTTGGCTATGTCACGTGCCCAAACTTGCGTACTCTGGGAAGCGGGGCGTGACATGGTTTTATGGTATCAGAGCCATAGGTTAATTGGGTTGATTCTTTGTAGTTGGGTATCGCACCCGATACACGAATCAGAATACCCGTGATTAGGAAACATGTCCTGCCACTTTGACCGTTTTACCATCCTTGAATCATTCTTCCGGATCATGTCGGCATGCAAACTTACTTTGCATTGTCAAACTTGAAAACCTAACTTCTTGTTATCTCTAGGACTTAGGCGACTTGGGTGGAGTTAAGTAATTGCGGCTATGATACCGCGGCATAGCTACAATGCAGCACTCTATTTAAGTATCTTGGAGTTCTAGCCTTGATCTATACTCGAAAACTATCATCATGCTAATGTGGGTACTTTGATTTCAGGGATATGGCCGATCAGAATTTGGAGATGGACCCAGGGCATGCGGTCTTAGCCGCCAGGCAAAGAGTGATAAGGGGATTGTTGGAGAAACTGAAGGAACAACTCGAGCTGGAACCAGCATTTGCACTGGACCCCACGTCCGTACGTAGAAGTATTCCAGTGAACAGGCACAGCGTAGCACCGATGAAGAAAATGATTGTGGGTGATCGAAGGGGGAGCGTGATCTGTAGCCACTGCCATAAACCCGGACATGTGCGAAGGGAGTGTCGTTTGAGGCTGGGACTCTGTTTGAGATGTGCAGCGGCAGATCACACCGTTAATGCTTGTCCGTCGAAGCCTCGCACAAAGGATGATACACAGAAGCCTCCGCAGAGACCGTTCCAAGGACAGGAACCGCTTACTCAAGGACCACAGCAGGCTCGAGCGTTTGTGTTGACAACGGAAGAAGCTAAGGCATCGGAAGAAGTGGTTTCAGGTAATTTACTCGTTCATGGTTTTCCCGCTTTGGCATTACTTAATTTCGGAGCATCCCATTGTTTATGTCATCCAATTTATAACTACACACTCGATCACCTGCACGACCTTGTCTAGTTTCTGGGATATACACACTGGGAATGGGAAAATCATAGCTAGTAAGGATGGTAGAGATCGTACAGTTGTTGTTTGCGGACGGGAGCTTTTTTGCAGACTTCTTGGTGGTAGATACGGGCAGTTATGAGGTTGTCTTGGGGATGGATTTTTCCTGGCACTCTCCACGCCCACATTGGCTGTAGGGCAAGGAAGGTAATTTCCAGACTCCCGGACATCCTAAGTTTACTTTCATTGGAGAAAGAAATTCCGTCGGGCCAGTCGAGTTTAGGGCTAGGCCGACGAACAGTGTTCTTGCGGCTATGGTAGTGGAGAGTGATGAAGAGCTGGCAGTTGTCCGCGACCTTATGGATGTGTTTGAAGATATTTCAGGCCTACCGCAGTAGCGAGATGTGGAGTTTGCGTTTGATCTTACTCCTGGTGCAACGCCAGTATCAAAAGCTGACTATCCAATGGCACCAGTAGAGTTGGAGGGAGTTAAGAAACAAGTGAGTGAATTACTCGAGAAGGGATGGATTCGAAGCAGCAACTCACCTTGGGGAGCTCCAGTTCTTTTAGTGAGGAAGAAGGATCGCACTGCAGACGCTGAGACAAGAGAAGATATTTGCGAAGATGAGTAAGTGGGAATTCTGGCTGGAAGAAGTGAAGTTTCTGGGGCATGTCGTGTCGGGCGATGGAATCGCCGTTGATCCCGAGAAGATTGCAGCAGTTCGAGATTGGCCTGTTCCAAAGAATGTTGCAGAGATAAGAAGTTTTCTTGGACTCGCCGGTTACTACAGAAGATTTGTAGAGAACTTCGCTCGTTTAGCTGAGCCGTTAACCAAGCTTACGCGTAAGGAGGTACCGTTTGTTTGGACAGATAGATGTTCATTGGCCTTCGAGACGTTGAAGCAGAAGTTGATAACCGCCCCTATCCTAACCGTACCGGATGATTCAGGAGGACTGGTGATTCACAGCGACGCATCTGGAAAAAGGATGGGGATGTGTTTTGATGCAGAATGGGAAAGTCGTCGCTTATGCATCGAGACAGCTGAAGACTCATGAGCAGACCTATCCGACTCACGACTTGGAGCTTGCAGCCGTGATCTTCGCCCTGAAGATTTGGAGACACTACCTTCTGGGCGAGAGAGTTGAAGTCTTTACGGATCACAAGAGTTTGAAATATGTGTTCACTCAGAAGGAGTTGAACATGAGGCAACGCAGATGGTTGGGGCTGATGGCCGACTACGACCTTAATCTTAGGTATCATCCGGGAAAAGTTAATGTCGTGCCAGATGCACTAAGTCGGTTACCAGCAATTCAGTTATTGACGACACAGAGAGAGATCATTGAGGAGTTTCGGAGATTTTACTTGGAGGTTGTGCTACCGCGTGCTACAGGACAGTTGATGCAGTTACAAGTACAATCGTCCTTAGTTGAGAAGATTAAAGCGGCGCAATCGCAGGATCCTAGACTGCAAAAGTTTCGAGAGCAGGTTGGAGCCGGACTACGAACCGATCTACTGATCCATGAAGATGGTTCGTTGAGATATGGTAGCCGTGTGTGTGTGCCAAAAGGAGATGTGCGTGAAGAGCTTATGAAGGAGGCACACAGTTCAGCTTACTCTGTACATCCAGGTGGGACAAAGAGGTACCGAGATATTCGACAGCATTTCTGGTGGGAAGGTATGAAACGGGAAATCGCTCGCTTCGTGGCTAAGTGCTTGGTATGTCAGCAAGTCAAGGCTGAACACCAAAGGGTTGCTGGTTTGTTGCAACCACTTCCGATTCCTCAATGGAAGTGGGAACATATAACCATGGATTTCGTGACGGCTTTACCGCGGAGTCCAAAGGGCAACAATGCTGTATGGGTGATTGCCGATCGGTTGACCAAGGCAACTCACTTTATTCCTTTTCGGGTTGGTCAATCGACAGAGACTCTGGCAGAGCGGTACATGCAGGAGATTGTCAGATTGCATGGAGTGCCGGTAAGCATCGTGTCCGACCGGGACACTCGGTTCTTGTCACACTTTTGGAGGAGTTTACAAGAAAGTTTGGGGACTCGATTGAAGTTCAGCACAGCTTATCATCCCCAGACTGATGGACAATCAGAGAGAACGATCCAGACCCTTGAAGATATGTTGAGGGCGTGCATGTTAGACTTCAAAGGTTCTTGGGAGGATCATCTACACCTGGTGGAGTTTTCGTACAACAATAGCTTCCAAGCGACAATTCAGATGGCCCCGTTTGAAGCACTGTATGGTCGTAAGTGCCGTTCACCTGTTTGTTGGGATGATGTTGGTGAACGAAGATTAGTAGGACCAGATTTGGTGGTACAGACAGTCGAGAAGGTGAATACAATCAGGAAGCATATGAAGGCAGCTCAAGACAGACAGAAGAGTTGGGCCGACACGTCAAGAAGACCTCTAGAGTTCGCCGTGGGTGATTCGGTATTCCTGAAGATATCACCGACTAGAGGGGTGATTCGCTTTGGAAGTCGGGGAAAGCTTAGTCCCCGATTCGTTGGACCCTTCGAGATATTGGAGCGTGATGGAGAGGTATCGTACCGGTTGGCGTTACCACCGTCATTAGCAGGAGTTCACGATGTGTTTCGTGTGCCTCAACTACGGAGGTATGTTCGTGATGAGACTCATGTCTTGGATCATTCGGAGTTGACCGTTCGGGAGGACCTGACTTTTGAGGAGCGACCAGTCGAGATCAAGGATCGAAGAGAAAGGTTCTTAAGAACAAGGTTATCCCTCTTGTGCTAGTTTCTTGGGGTAACCGATTGCATGGAGAATCCACTTGGGAGCGAGAAGACGAGATCCGACAGAATTTCCCTCACCTTTTCCAGTAGTTAGCTATCTTGTGTTCTTGGAATTTCGAGGACGAAATTCTTTTGTAGTTGGGTATGATGTAACACCCGAGCCCAATAATGCTATGTATATTACTAGTTGAGGGTTGTGGTTTGCTCATTTCCAATTTTCCTGATTTTCTGGTGTTTATTGCTAAATTTTACCCGGTTAAGTCATTTTGGCACAGAACAAATTTTAACTCCTAAATTGAAATTTAAGATGTCCATGTTGGCCTACTCGTCGCCACTAGTCGCGTGGTAGCGTCCGCGTGTCGAGATTCCGTTCCGTTTGGCTAAACGGGCAGGTTTGGGCGACTACGCGCGCGTAAAAGTGTCCGACTTGGGGGCATGCATTTTAATCATTAAACACCTCTTTTCAAAATTTGGAACCCGCTTAAAATCCTATAATTTGAATTTGGAACATTTGGGCGCAACCCGGGCGCGATTTGGAAATGTTTCATTTCGCGCCAAAAAGGGCCCATTTAAATTAATATCTAATATATGCATCTATACTCTAATCTAAAATTCGTAACAGTAAATCCCCAAAATCCTACGCAATTTCCCCTCAAATCTATCTCGTGGCCAATCACGAGCTCTTATTGAGCTCGTGGGCCCCCTTCCTTTCCATCTCTCTCTCTGCCTCTCTCTCTCTTCACTCAATCTCTCATTTTCTCTCTCCTATCTCTCTCTCTCTCATCTATATTTACGTAAACATGCAGCCGCCTCCCCGTGCTTCTGCCTCGCCACGAACCCACGTGAAACCCTAACCCTAGCTCACCGCAGACCCACCGCCGGCCTCCTTGCGACCTCGCCGTCGCCGCCCTCACCACCACGACCTCCACCGCACCCACCTACCTTCCTTCCCCCGTTCTCCCGCTCCTCCCCGCGCCTGCGACCCATCCCGACCTCGCCTCCACCCTCGTAGACCTCGCCGTCGACATCTCCTCTCACCGTCGACGCCTCCCACGACTCCCTCTCACCCTCCTCGTCGAGACCTC
The DNA here is from genome assembly GCA_030015575.1 of Agapanthus africanus. Taxonomy (NCBI): domain Eukaryota; kingdom Viridiplantae; phylum Streptophyta; class Magnoliopsida; order Asparagales; family Amaryllidaceae; genus Agapanthus; species Agapanthus africanus. The sequence goes on from JASDDO010000004.1 coordinate 315,210,691, forward strand.
GTCGTCGCTGCCCTCCTCCCTCGCCGGAACAGTAAACCCGAGCCCTAACCCATCGCCTACCCCGCTGTTCACCGGAGGAACGTACCGGCGACCTCGTCGACGCCACCTCCGACCGCCTCCCTCTCTCCCACGACCACCAGAGCCGACCACACTCCTCTCCAACTCGCCGCAGCACACTACCCTGCACACCCGAGGCCTTTCCCCTTACTGCAGCCACCGTCGCGGCCTCGCCGGCGTTCCAGTGCCGTCGAACCCGCCGTGGTCACACCCCTGGTGTCTCCCTGTAAGTTTCCTCCTCCTTCCTTTTGGTACAACACCCCCCCGCTGGTCCGTATCGTGAATGCGTAGTTTTGTTTGCTAACTTTGTTGTTCTGTTTGCTGCCGGATCCGACCGTGCCGTCTGACGAACCCGACGCTCCAGCGAAGTCCCCTGGTCCGTGTGATCCCGTTGACCTCTGTTGGGACTCGATCCGTGGCCCGTGCTTCCATATCGCTGTTTCTGCCGACATCGCATCCGTGTTTCGGTTTGCGGAACCGCCGAGGCAAGTATCCGAATACTTGCTTTAACATGCTACAACTTAATCATCATATTATAACCACACAACTAATATAACATCGATACCTTTTATAACTTAGAATTACTAGCCACGATTATCCGTAACTTTAAATCAATGAAATCATTGCTCGCTTTAACCGGTCTACTATTAATTCATACTTAACTAATCAAACCAAGTAGATCATCCCCACTTCATTTGTTAAAATCACTCATGAGACAATTGTTGTGCTTAGTTCAAATTCATGTAACTCCATTACGTATATTATCGATATTGTTCGTCTTGTGGCTATTGCACCTCAAAGGTGCGTGAACCGGATTAATATGAAAATACAAACATCACTGTGTTCACATAGAATAATATTTGTTATTTACTGTTTCCTGCTACTGTTCATTATTTGTTACTATACCTGTTATCATCATATACCTGATTGCATTACATATTGACCGATCTTGATACACCTGACACATGTACTGATACACCGGACACAACACCCTGTACATATCGACTCTACCTGTTGAAAGTAACCTGACCTGTTACTTGATCTTATGCCTAATGCCGACAAACCTAACCATTCCTGCTGTCGATCCAGACAGACCTACCTTTACTTGACTTGTGTTGGCATTAGTTCTTGACTACTGAATACCTGACTGACATACATAGTTTGGGGGTATGGAGAAATCAAAGGTGAAACCGACTTGTAACTCAACAGTTCGATACATTGTTCTGATCAGTCTTACGGGCTTGGCCAGCTCCGGAGTGTTGATGCTGACATCACTCATCTATCCTACTACCTTTTACTGCTTAGCGGCACGTCTCGGATTCAGCCCCGAGGATCATGACCGTGGTCCCGGGCACGCACGGGATACTATTGAGTTACATCGACGATTCATCAATTGGTTTCAAAGACTATAGAGTAGAAAACCTGATAGGACAGTTTAGTCACCTTTGCACATTACCCTGCTTGTTACTTCTTATTACCGCTTTATTCATGTTCATGCTTGCATTGTTTATTACCACGTTTTGCTGTATACTTGATATCATGACGCGCTGACGTCTGGGTTTTGCATGGCCCAGATTCCGTACCTTTGTCGTCGACCGAGCAGGAGTACTTCAGCCAGCCGGCTGAACTGTGAGTTCTTTAGAGTTTAGTTTATTTATGTCATTTCATTTCCAGATGTGAGCCCGCATTATGGGACATACTGTTTATTCATTGTATTGGATCATTAGCTTCCGCACTTATTGTTTATTGATTCTTGTTATTATGGATTTGGACATGTATTTAGTTTATTTTATCTTGTTCTTGATATCCTTACAACCGTAATGTGACTGTGGATGGATACTTCCTACCCACAGGTAGCATGGTTGGCTTTGTCACGTGCCCAAACTTGCGTACTCTGGGAAGCGGGGCATGACACGCCTCCAATAGGAGGCTACATATTACTATATACCAAGAACATTCTCTTATGTTCATAACTGCTTCTATTTGTTTCTCTTGAATTGGATTAATATCTGCTTACTGCAGCTAGTGCAAAAGCAACATTATCCATGTCCTGTGTGGAGAAACACCTGTGACAACCACAGTTTAATCGATTATAGTATAGAAACCTCACTTCCTATCCTGAGTATGTCATCAAAATCCCCTAGACAGTACTCCCTATTACCTTCTTACTAGGTTCATCTATTGTTTTGATGAAGTCAAACACTATAACCATCACATCTAAACAAATGATCCATCTCCGATATACCTGCTGTAATCTATAAATGGACATAAGTAACTTGCCCACCACACTTCCGCTGCTCCCACTGACTACAACAACCATCTGGAAGCATCATATAAACGTGCACTTCTAAAAGTCCATTTAGAATAACGTTATAGTCATCCACCTGCCAGGTCTCATAGTCAAGGGCAGAAGCAGTAGTAAGTATAGGTCATCAAACCATGATGCAAACCTCCTTGTCACCGTCCATAAGGAAACCAAAGTACCTCTCGGGTGGCTGAGATTACCCACTAAATCTGCAAAGTGACTTACGGATCGTCGAATCCAATTGAATTCTTAGGTTCTACCAAATTTTTAGTATTTGTGGTTCTGGAATCACTTCCATTTCTACTATACTCCCACTAATGTTTTCTGAAAAGAATCTATTTTACTAAAAATTGTGGCGAGTCAAGAACAAAATAAATTTTGATCTTGAAAATGGTAAAAAGTTAATCCATCGCCTATGCCTGGGATAACCCACAAACTTCCATTACTAAAACATGGCTTGAGTTTATCCAGATTCTGATTTTAAGCATAAGCCGGAAAACTCCATATACCTTAATATCGTTAAGATATAAACCATTCTATATCCATATAGAAACTGAGGCACTAATTTAGACGGAACCATATTTAAATAGTATGCAGCTATTTCCAGTGCACAACCATCTTAATGGGAAAGGCCCTTACAGCATTACTCATCAAGAAGTGCACCCACGAATGAGTAAACTGTCTGTAAAACAATACTCTCAACATTACTATAGTGGGATACCTAGCAGAAATATCTACATTTTTTATCACCTCAAAAAATCCTGATACTTCTAACGTATGGTTCTCTACTTTATTCTTGTACCTATGAACTTTTTTAGATTTTGGACCTTGCATAAATGCGTGCCCAGAACAAGAGAAATTATAAGTAAATGGAATACAGTACGGGTACCAACCCTTGTCCTACTGTATACTGGACAACATACAATATTTTGTATAAGTCTCTTGAGTTTACTAACTCAAATCCTATGTGTCGTAAGTTGAAAACTGTATTTTGGTTAAGAACAATTATGCCGTTATTGAATGCACCTTACCTAAACATCAACCGATAAAGGTAAATGTTATAAATATAATTTCAAAAAGTTATATCTTACTTTAAGAAATAAACGTACAGATATATCGGTTTGAAATTGGTGCACAATAACGGATATTGAAAACCAACTATTTGCCGTTAGGCTAACCCAAGCGATTTCCTCATACATCACCAATTACAAAGAATACTGATATTGAGAATCTAATCACCTAATTTCTAATGTTCAGCTCCCACTCATCATCTGTAATACCATACAGATATGAGAATCCAGTCTGATAAATACATACTCTGGAGTCAGAATCTATTGGGAAAGCAGTTTTCCAATTACGTGTGTACAGGAAAACTGAAACAAGAAAATGTTTCGAAGGGGTGAATAGGGATTCCTAGTAATTCCTCTTCCATTATCCCGATCCATAACACCATTTGCAATTTCCATTGCCCTCATTTCAATCCCTTCATTTGTCTTTACTTCTTACCTTTTGTACACCATATTTAGGCTAATTGGTTTTCTTCCTTCCCTATCTTTCGGTACCTGCTCAAGATTTGGAAGAAGACTATCCAATAAGCATTATAGGTGTACTCTCCTAATACGAGGAACTCTCACAATCTGAAAGAAGGTAAAGGTTAGAGACAACAGAATAATCCTATTCAAATTCTCTAGAACCGGAATCCATCCTTCAACTGAAATAAATTTCTACGAGTTCGTATGTAACCATACTAGATGGTTTTATCCATTCTATCAGGATCTTCATAGTGATACGGAATATTATGAAGAAAGCTAAGGGTAAAGAAAGAGGGATATGGATATACGTGACTTTGTCGTGAATCTAGATAATCCAAAGTCGAATGGTAAAAGGTTCGGTTTAACTGTCACGACCCAAAATTGGCACGTGACGACCCTAATACTACGCAATGTCTACAGGAGTAACACAGTAAAAGAAAGAAAAAACCCAGAAATCTAAACCATTAAAAGACAAGAAAAGATAAGAAACATTGTTTAAACTTTTGAAAATCTCAAGTATAAATTCTTTAAGTCCAATTTACTTTCGTAAAAATTTCGGCAGCACCTCTTTTGTAAAAACCAACCCCAAAATGGGTACAACATAAATATAAAGTAAAGCATCCCCAACGGGAGCAAATCCACGCCAAAAGGCGGAAAACAACCACCACAAAAAATATACGACGCCGTAGCGAAGAAATAAAAGACGGTAGAAAGGAAACTGTATAAAAGACAACCCAGTCACAAAATAATATACAATATCGTCCTCACCAAGTCACTAAGTCAACATGAAAATAGTAGATGGAGAGTACAAGAATACAATGAATATACAATACAACAACGAATAACCATAATACCCACCTAAGCAAACTGCACACTGTGAGCTGATGCGGTATCCGCAGCAAAAGATGATAAGATAGATGAATAGCCTGCCTCGACTACTCTGGGGAACAACCTGCAACACTGTGGCACAACGGGGGTGAGTTGCCAACACGTGAATAGTAAATAACGTATGCAGGTAATCGCAAGTATGCACGTACAGCGCGAATCTATCATAAGCAATTAATAGCAACAAAAGTCATATGTGTGCAATAGTCATGAAAGGTACACTAGCAGGTATCACTAATACATGAAGCAGTAATATGACAATCTGTATGCAACAATCATGTAAGGTACTCTATCAGGTACAACTAATACATGAAGCGATGATATGACAATGTATATATGCAACAGTAATGAAAGGTACTCTATCAGGTACTACTACTACATGAAGCAATGCATATAAAGTAAAAGTATGTAAATGCAACAGTGCATAAACAATAAATGTTGAGTATGGAATGAAACATGTCATTTCCATGGAATCCTGACATCGTGGTAGGATCAAAGTCCATCAAGACAATCCAAATCCCAATTTGCTCAAATCAGCCCCCAAATTGGCTCTCATATCATATAAGTCTCACAAATCCTTAATGTACAATATCGAATAAATCTCATATATCCTGAATGTAAAAAATCAGCAATCTCATAAATATCCTGTATCCAATATCAAATGAATCACCTATATCCCAAATCCAATATCAAATAAATCTCTAACATCCTAAATATATTTGCATGAATAAATATGACAATGTATATAAATTGATATCAATACACATATATTAGCGTCTCATTCCACTAATATTGGTGTAAAGGCATATATAATAATGTCCCATTCCACTGTTAGATATACTTAGGAGTAAAAAGAAATATCATGAAACCAATGTGTCAAGTATCGACACAGAAATGCTGATTTATCAGGTGCTGTCACCAAGACTGGCCCCCTGATAGGTACGTATTATACGCTATCCCGAAAGCTCGAGTGCCTAGCTCTGACCCTCGCCTCTCGACGCATCCATATGCACATGACTCCCGTCGGTATCCCCATGATAACCGACGAATCATTGGTAATGTCACCGGAAAGTATGGTTCCCCCACTAACTCATCTCCTCACTGAGATTCTTGCCCCGGGGTACCTCCGGGCCCCACCATGTACCCACACACGGACCCCTCCGTTTCTCGTGTGGGGTATATATATATATCCGAACCGATAAATCTCATGGTGGCTGCTGAAATATCATATCAAGGGAAACCGGGTTTTTTAAATAATGCATAATTTCATGAACTCCCACGGTCCGCAAATCCAGAAAACATATGAAAAATCCATATCTCAATGCGAAAATCCATGAATATAATATATGCAACATAAAACTGTAATGAAAGTATATAAAGGGAAAGTCGCTAATTAACTGCAATAAGTTAATATAAAATATCATGCGGTTCCTATTTTCTCCAATTCTAAATAACATCAAGTAAAGGTAAACATGTAGCTATAACCAGATATATGTGTAACTATAAAGGTATAGCAAGGTATATGTATCTACCTATAAGTAATGATATAATATACCCCCTGGGTATAAGTGAAGTATGTGTGCAAGGTATACCTGTAGCTATGTCATGAAGTGTGTATGTACCTATCGCTAATGGTACAATATTCTATAGGTATACAGATAACTAGAATGTAAGCATGTCAAGGCATATGTGTATGCATGTAGGTATACAGGTATGCTATATGTCATATGCATAAAGAAATATGAATCAATGTCTCAATGTCCCTATCCAAACAGTATTATATCTATACGGGTGTTGTGCGTGACATGGCAATTATTGACGGTGTGTGTGGCATACAATCAGTGCTCGTGCAACAAGAGCCGTCAATAATATGTACAGTGTCCTAAGGGTACTAGTCTAAGCACAACAATTAATTAAGCAATAAGGTGTATGCGCAAATTCTAAATAAGAAATTGAATGTGCGACAAGTCAAGTCATTTCTAGCCCAGACGCATAATGCCAGACGGGCGATTCCCCTGTAGATGTTAAATCTACTCACCAACGCTCCTGACTAAGTGAAGCCTACCACCTGCTTTCCCTTCGTCGCAGCTTCTGAAGTCACCGCCTGCGAACCTAAAATTTCACAAACACATCACATAAGCTAAATTTCCTGAAATGACGAAAAGATAACGAAACACAAGGATAACGCCCTGAAAAATGCACTGCGCACTTAGCGAATCTATCGCGCACGACATCGGCCAAAAACACTAACTAGGGTCGCTAAACTACGAAACACCATGCCTAGACTCCAATCGTCCCGATTGCGCAACACAACACAATAAATACGAGAAATATAATAGATATAACCTCGAAACGACTAATCGAACCCACGTCGGAAAAACCCCGAAACCTAGAAAACAACTTATCGCAATATTTCGCAGTAGAATCAAGCTGACACATTTCTAGTGATTACAAACACCTTAAAATAGCTTAAATAAGCTATCAAAATCAATTCAATATTTTTAACACTTGCGAAATAAGTTTTAGCAAAAACCTAGTAAGCAATATAACATAATTAAACAAAGTATTCATTAACAATAATTAATATTTTCTACTAGGTTAAGCTTTTCCTAATCACAAATTAACACTTCAATAAAACATTAAACACTTAAATCAAGATTTAACGTTAACTTGAATTTCTAAAACCATTTCTAGAATTTTGAAACATGAAATTAAAGCTTAAATTAACATCTAATTAAGCTCGCATAAAGTATTAAGCAACAAAAAAGGGATTATAGTTAAGATTTTATACCTTCAAGAACACCACTTGAATCAAGAATAAAACAAAACTTTAGCCTCCAAAATCCTCACTAGAATGAAGATCCAAGCAATTTTTGTGAAGAAGAATGAAGGTTTTGGATTTTATTTGAATTTCTATGAATTAATATGGATTTTTCATGAATTTTGAAGCAAAAATGAGAGGAAAATGGGAAAAATAAAAAGAGGGCAGAAATGGGGAAGGAAGGCTCGGCCAAGAGGTGAAGGGGGTGTTTTGTGTTAAAAAAAAGAAATATCTAGAAAAAAAAAAACATTAAATGTTAATAAATGCATTTTGCCACCTTTCATTTTCTTTTCTTTTTAAAAATTAATTCCATTGACCCAAAAAAAATCTAGATATTTAAAAAGAAGGTTCTAAAATAATTGTAGTGATGATTTCTAATGATTCTCATTTAGAAGAAATTTCTCGATTTACGTGCATATTTTACCGGCTAAAATAATATTTTATTTGGGAAATATTCTATCTGAACCAAAACCTCCCATATACCCCCAAAGTTCACGCACAAGCTTTATTTTAGCTAAAATAGGCGCCGGCAAGTTTCTACGGACGTTTGATCGAAATCGGGTTAAAACGGAAAATACCGACTATTTTGCCCTAAAACGGAAAAATTCGCAAAACGATTTCTAAAACGTTACAATCTTCCCCCCCCCCCCCTTAAAGAAATTTGGTCCCCGAATTAAAATTCATCTACGCGTACCTTCAAGAAGATTAGTATAAAACTCCTAAATCTCTCTCACAGCTTGCCAAGTAATCACCTCACTATATAGCTACGCCGAAGAACCCTCGCAGACGGCAAGACCCTTGACCGAAGTTCCTCCACCTGCCGATCCACTATAACTAGCGGCTACTGGTGAACGAATGATCGCATCTAAGCTAATTTGTCTGATGCTGAATCATGTGAAATAGGTCATGAAGGTAATTACGAAGTATCGACACAAGGAATACGGGTGAATACTCAAAAATATGGGCGGAAGTTCCAAATTATAGGCAACGGAACCAACTCGCTTCAAGGATCTCAAAAGGACCTACAATCCTGGGATTCTTCCCAAAACTCAACACGTTATTCATCGGAAAATCCCGTAGGAATACATGATCTCTCACTGAGAACTCAAGTCTGCGACCACTACGGTCGGCATAAGACCTCTGTCTGCACTGGGCCACTCTCATCTTGACCTGAACCAACTGGATCATCTCCGAAATCTCCAGACTAGCTGGGGTCCAAAAATCTTACTTACGCAGAGTCAGAAAACAGACTGGAGATCGACACGACCTAACAAATAAACTTAAAGGTTGCCAATTGGAGTGCCTCCTGATAACTGCTATCGAAGGAGAACCCTAACAATGGCAAGTGACGATCCCCACAGCCGACAACAATTAGTACGCACGCACAAACATATCCTCCAGAGTCGGTATAGCCTGCTCTCACAAAACCATCATCCTGCGGATGGAAAGGAGGAGCTAAAGCTCAACCAGTACCCAAGGCTTCCTGAAGCTCCTGCCCAAGACGGCAAGCGACCCATGAAGGAACTCCGTGCAACGCACAAACTAAGAAAGAACAACTGAGCAACCCGAGAATAACCGGACAACTAGCATCCGAATGGAGTCACACCTTGACTAAACCTGATTAGACGCCACAACGAATATTCATGGAGACCTGCTCCCATTCCCACTCCGGAAAGGTTAAAGGTTGCAACTCTCCAGCCGGTCTCAGATGCTCAACCTTAGCACTCAACAAGACAGACACCCTGAAACGAAATCCGAAACATCACTCTTCACCCCTGCCCACCCGTAACTATTTCATAAGTCACGCTACAAATTGATGGAACTTGGATGAACACCGAAAGCTGACTGATGTGCCTGCTCTAGGATTTCGCGTCTCTACCCAATAGTATCAGGTACGCAAACGCGTCCCCAAATGTAGCACATCTGGTCATAATTCAAGGACTCCGAATCATTACCCATCCGAGTATGCTCACGTTTCTCTGACGAACGAGCATCGGCGGGCAGTGCCTCGCGAAAGCGATTAAGGAAAAGTGGTCGGGCGCGGACATGAGTAAGTTGTCCCCTCAGTAGAGGCGAACTTAAGCTGTACTCAACGATCGCACAAGAACTGTAAATCTGCAGAAGACTGTCTCAACAATCAACACCTGCTGCAGGAGATGTATATTAAGCTCTGGTGGTCCGTGAAAATCTGACACGACTCTCGAACAAGTAGTGTCTCAAATCTCCAACGCACGACCACCGCGGCCATCTCCAGATCATGAGTGGGATATCCTGCTCGTACTTCCAACAGATGTAGGGAAGCAAAAGCAATAACTCTATAGTATCACCTCAGTACACAATCGAGCCCCACTCGCGAAACATTACAGTGAAACAACAAAGTTGCCCGAACCAGAAAGCAAAGAAAGAACTGATGCAGTTGTTAACCGAGTCTTCAACTGCTGAAAAACTCCGCACGCATGCCTCAGTCCAAAGAAAAGAAACCTCCCTTCCGGTCAATTCAGTCAACGGTGCAGCACTACACTAGAAATCCTGCATGAAACGGCGGTAAAAACCTGCTGAGCCCAAAAATCTGCGGACCTCCGTCCGTACACAAGTCTGGACCAAAGCTGTATGGCCTCGATCTTCCTCGGAACCATACGAAAACCGTCTTCCGTAACTACAAGACCTAGGAGTCAACATAAATAAGCCTGAAGGAACACTCCGAGAATCTAGCAACAGCTGGGGCTCTCCCAATGCCTGCAAAACAAATCCTCAAGTGCTACTCCTGTCCCTCACGACACATTGAATAGACCAGAATATCGTTAATAACACAGCAATAACTGGTCGAGGAACGGCCTGAAGAAATCCGGTTCATCATATCTACGAATGTTGCTAGGGCATGGTGAGTCCAATGACACCACCAAAACACACAAAGCCCGTAGCACGCACAAGGCAAACTTCAGAATGTCATCACTCTGAACCCGCAACAATGATGACCTGATCCCGAACAACGTAGAAAAATGTCTCGCACTCTGGAGCTGATCGAAGAAATCGTCAATGCGAGGTAAATGATACCTATCCGCACCGTAAGCCGGTTCAATTGACGATCAATCAATACACAACCTCAACTGCCGTCTTTCTCCTTGACGAACAGAAATAGGAGCTCCCCAATACTAAACACTCATACACACAAGCCCCCCAACAAACAACTCTGCAGCTGATCCTTAAGCTCCCTAAACTTCGCCGGCTCATCTGGAACTGTTCCCCTCCGAATGGCGGCGCGATGACGTGAGACGTCTCCTTATACAATCTACGGGCAACCACAAATAAAACAAACACCCATAACACAAAGTTAAATTCTGGAGAAGGAGAAAGTTGTTATCGCGATGCGGTAGCGTAATTAACTGCAGGGGCATGCGCCTGCAGGGAAGAGCGTCCCCACAATCAAAAAACCCTCAAGCGAGGGGGAATCTGACGAAGTCTGCTACATCGACTGCATCCATCTAAACCTCCGATACACGGTGCCATAAATCAACTTGGCATCTTCGGAGAGGCGGACGGATAAACCAAATAGCATCTGCCCCGAATCTCAGGCGACACGTCTCTACGTCGTCGCGCCGCCATTCGGAGGGGAACAGATTCTGGCACGCCCGGTGGGACCCCACAGTCCGTATTACCAGTTTATGGACATGGTGGTCCAACATGCCCATTTTGGGGACGAAAATTGATTTCCAGTTTAGGGACATGGTGGTCCAACATTCCTATTTTGGGGACGAATATTGGTTTAAGGACGCATTAGCCCATGAGTTTAAGGACCCCACAGTCCATAGCAATGTGTGGTTGTCGGGACCCGTCACCTCTCTGACGACGTTGAAGGATTATAACGACAAATATCAGAGGAGTTCAGAGATGTACTCTTGAACCGGGTGTAAATTGATTTGGGAGAGCAGTCGTGCTCAGTCAATTTAATTTGAGAACTTACGGCCAGAATTGGGTTAAGTCCAGTTGAGAATATTCAACATTTTATTTGTGTTTGGCCTGTCAGGCCTTTATTTGGGCTCTGCCCTTGCTTAATAATGCATAGCATTTTATTTGGTCTGATCGACCTTTTAATTGGGCTCTGCCCTTTTCTGATAATGCATAGAATTAAATGTTCTGACAGTGCCCCATGTGGCTTGTCAGACGCTTTGCGTCAATTGAGGAGCGCAAGGCGCAAATCCATGTGGAGGTGACACGTGTCACGCGCTAGTGAGCGCAAGTCTGTTAGAGCAGTGTGCTGCACCAGTGCGCTGCGCTGGTGCGCTGCTGACACATGGCGCGCTCTGGTGACTTGCGCCAAACCAAGAGAGCAGTGCTTTGTTTTTAGAAGTGCAATACGCAATTGTTCTGTGATTGACACGTGACGCTCTCTGGTGACTTGCGCCAAACCAAGGAGCGCAACAGTGCAGATTTCAAAAGTGCAAGGCACTGTTTAATATCTTGATCAAATTTAGATCAAAGAAAACAAGTTTTTCTTTTTTCCAGAGAGATTCTACCTCAAATTTCAAGAACCAGTGGTTCATCAAAAGGCAATGCCTTTATATAGATCAAAAGATCTAGTCATGAAGTAGATTACTTCTTTTTTTTATTATTTTTTTATTAAAGATCTTGATCTTGTTCTTAGATCATTGATCTTTTTAGAAGAAATTCTTCTTTTTTTTCTAAAGGTTTTACCTTTTTTCTTTCTCTCTGAATTCTTCTCAAAGTTTTTAAGGAGGTCTCTGTATCTCTCTCTGTGTATATTTGTATCCCTCCCTTTTCTTTTCTTTTTTAATTTTAGAAAGAAGGATCATTGGTCGTTGGGACCCACCACCTCTTCGACGACACTGAGAGATTACAGTGCCATATATCGAAGGTGTGGAGGGATGTACCCTTTGAACCATGTCTCACTCATCAAGGGGGAAGAACAGGCTGGAGCTTAAGCTTCTCGCTGATGAAAAAGGGTTCTTTGCGTTCACGCACGTGCGTCGCACGTGTTGGGCGCACATGCGTCGCACGTGTTGGGCGCTCATATTTGCACGTAGCGCACATGGAGCTTACGCATATGCGCATTATGAGAAGAAGCAGGGCTTCTATATATGGAGAACTAAGCTCCTTTTAATATTATTAAATATTCTCATGTGGTGCGCACGTGGTGCACGCGTGGCGGGCACACGTGCGTTGCACGTAGCGCACATGCGCATTATGAGGAGAAGCAGGGCTTCTATATATGGAGAACTAAGCTCCTTTTAATATTATTAAATATTCTCATATGGTGCGCACGTGCGTTGCACGTGGTGCGCGCGTGGCGGGTACACGTGCGTTGCACGTAGCGCACATGCGCATTATGAGGAGAAGCAGGGCTTCTATATATAGAGAACTAAGATCCTTTTAATATTATTAAATGTTCTCATGTGGTGCGCACGTGCGTTGCACGTGGTGCGCGCGCGGCGGGCACACGTGCGTTGCACGTAGCGCACATGCGCATTATGAGGAGAAGCAGGGCTTCTATATATAGAGAACTAAGCTCCTTTTAATATTATTAAATGTTCTCATGTGGTGCGCACGTGTGTTGCACGTGGTGCGTGAGTGGCGGGCACATGTGCTTTGCACGTAGCGCACATGCGCATTATGTGTTAAGTCCACGTTGCCTCTCCCGGTACTTTCGGGATAACGGAAACGGCAAAACAAAAAATTTTCTGGACTTGGCAACATGGACCGTAAAAGCCGGATCTTTGCTAAACAATACACTAGCATCCTAACTAGAGATATATCTACTTGGTTAGGGGTTATACCTCAACTTGAACTCCTTCTCTTCTTGTTGTTCTTCTCCTTGCTTGCTCCAAGGGTTGATCCGGACTTTGGTCACTCAACTTGAACTCCTTCTCTTCTTGTTGTTCTTCTCCTTGCTTGCTCCAAGGGTTGATCCGGACTTTGGTCACTCAACTTGAACTCCTTCTCTTCTTGTTGTTCTTCTCCTTGCTTGCTCCGAGAGTTGATCCGGACTTTGGTCACCTCCGCGGCCTCCTTGAGTCGAAGACGATCCACTCAAGAGATGTGCACCGAGCTCCACCTCGAGCCGAGATAACTAGGGCAAAGAGATTGCTAATCTAGAAGCCCTAGGTTGTGTAGAAATGATCAATGGATGGTTTTGTCTTTGTGGGATCTTTATCTCTCAACACATGAGATCAAAAGATGAATCAAGAGGAGGAAGAAGAAGGAGGAGCAACAACCATGGTTCATTTCTTTTCTTCTCACTTGAATAATCAAGAGAGAGAATGAGAAAGAAAATTATCATACAAAGAAAAGTAACCATGGTTGCAATAATGTAAAAACAACATCATTACTAATCCCATCAAGATAAAGTTTGATGGCTACAAATGACATGACCATTATCATAACAAAAAGAAAAAGAAAACCAAAAAATACTTTAGATCTTTCAAGAAGATCTTTCAAGAAGATCTTAGTCAACTTTGGTCAAATGGTCAACAAAGTCAAAGTGGTCAAATGGTCAATGTCATTAGCCATAACATAATTATCAATGAAAGGATTAGTAAATGATATCCGCGGCTCATAATGGTTTTGACCAAACGAACTGTCAAAACCCTAATGAGTCCGCCTCAAAATGGTTTTGACCGAATCAACTGTCAAAACCCTAATGAGCCTGCCACATAATGGTTTTGGCCGAACCAACTGCCAAAACCCTAATGAGGCACCTCCTCCTTCATCGCTCCGGAAAACTGTGCATACACACCTGCATCCGCATTCCGTAGAATGCGGATGCGCAGAAGACAAAACAAATCCATCCGTACAATACTAGGATCCGGCTTAAACCAAAGCCCACTAGTACTGCCTGCCCGAACACCATACGCACACAAGTGTACTTAAATGATCGCAGCCCTGCCGTAAACCATACGGCCTCTACACGTTTCGCTCAGTGCTGGGAAACTCTCTGTGTGGGACTCTAAAGACTCGACACTACGCTGGCAGTGGGTTTAACCACAGACCGCAAGCGGCACTAGCTGTACGTAACGGTCCCCAGGTAGATGTCGATAAGAAGGCCGATGAGGTAAACCCATCCGAACTCCTACTGAGCCTGTATGTGACAATCTCCGTACAGTCCGGTCTGTTCGTCTGATACATCGCATGGCGGGCCTAGGGGGCGGTAAACGTCAGTCCCCTAATAGCGGTACAAGTCATGTCGGAGTGAAGCCCAATACACCCTGAGATAACACTGGAAACCTACCAGTATATCTCGCTTGCCGTGGCCAGGGACTACTCGTGTAATGGCTTTCCTAGACACAGCGCGATGTCAACCCCCAATACCGGGAGAGACGAATCCTGTCTAACCGTCACTGCCTCCAAGTGCTTCGGGACTGCTCCCAACTACTACCTGTTTGCACGACTCAGTAGAGCCATGGTAGGGTAGTAATCAAAGAACAGTGGGAACACACTCGAGGCGAAGTGACAGTGTCAAGTCAGCGGACTATGCTATACTCATGTCACCTGGGAACTGATAACTGACGATAGGTATAATACCAACCATCAGTTCCCGACGAGTCCTGTCCAGTGTACTCGTAACCTAACGAGCACCCGCATACTATCTCAAGTACGACGTACCGACGGCTGTGGGACAGACCGTCTCCCCTGCTGGGATGAGAAGTGCATACGCTAGTCTACTCCGGAGTATCGATGCCCTATCTCGATACTCCCATGACTAGGGACGTGTATAAGGATGTGCTTGTAGATTACCCAGCCCCCACGAGTGTGATCGCCATCACAACGCCGGTAATCAAGCAAAGATCCTAAGGGCTCTACTAATGCGTATAGGTGATATAATAAATAAACACATGTACACATTAAAGCAGAGACAAACCAAGTAGCATACTACTATATTGAGCAAGATTGTCTGTACAACTGTGAATATCCCAAGCTTCCATCAAGTAATATACATACTAGTATGATACAGTAATGGCCTCTAGGGCATATACACTAACAATCTCCCACTTGCACTGAGGCCACGTACTGGCGTATCGAAGACCTATCATCTCGATCAGCCGCTCGAACTGAGTCTGGGGTAAAGCTTTCGTGAATGGGTCCGCTGTGTTGTCCTTTGTGTCCACTCTCCGCACCTCGATCTCCTGGCGATCAATGATCTCCCTGATCAGGTGATACCGCCTTAAGATGTGCCTGGATTTCTGATGGGACCTTGGTTCCTTCGCTAAAGCTATAGCCCCATTGTTATCGCAATACAAAGGTATTGGGTCAACAATGGACGGAACCACCTGAAGTTCATTAATGAACTTCTTTATCCAGACCGCCTCTTTTGCGGCATCGCTTGCAGCAATGTATTCACCCTCCATCGTCGAGTCTGCGACGGTATCCTGTTTGGAACTCCTCCAACATACCGCCCCTCCATTGAGGGTAAACACAAAACCCAAGACGGACTTGCTGTCATCTTTGTCACTCTGGAAGCTTGAATCGGTAAAGGACTCGACCCGGAGATCTCCATTACCGTAAACCAGGAACATCTCCTTAGTCCTTCTCAGGTACTTGAGAATGTTCTTCACTGCTGTCCAGTGGTCCTCCCCTGGGTCTGACTGATACCGGCTTACCGCGCTCAGCGCGTAAGCTACATCTGGTCTTGTACATAGCATCGCATACATTATAGATCCTACCGCCGAAGCGTAGGGTATAGTGCTCATGCGAACCCTCTCCTCGTCAGTCTTAGGAGACATCTTCTTGGATAGGGTAATTCCGTGCAATGCGGGTATGTTACCGCGCTTGGAACCCTCCATACTAAATCTCTTTAGTACGATCTCTATGTACCTGGACTGCGAAAGTCCCAGTAGTCTCTTGGATCTATCTCTATAGATCTTGATCCCCAGAATGTACGAGGCATCACCCAGGTCCTTCATGGAGAACCTTTGTGACAAAAATAGCTTGACCGATTGTAGCATAGGAATATCATTTCATATCAAAAGAATGTCGTCCACGTACAAGACTAGGAATACGACAGTTCGTCCTACAATCTTCTTATAAACACAGGGTTCATCTTCGTTCTTGATGAAATCAAATTCCTTGATTGCCTCATCAAAACAGATGTTCCAGCTCCGTGATGCCTGCTTTAATCCATAAATGGATTTAAGCAACTTGCACACCTTTCCGCTGCTCCCACTGTCCACGAAACCTTCTGGTTGATCCATGTAAACGCACTCTTCCAAACAACCGTTTAGGAAAGCCGTTTTAACATCCATCTGCCAGATTTCATAGTCATGGAAGGCAGCAATGGCAAGTAGGATCCGAATGGATTTGAGCATAGCCACCGGAGAAAAAGTTTCATCATAGTCCAAACCAGGTCTTTGACGAAAACCTTTTGCAACGAGTCTAGCTTTATAGGTTTCCACCTGCCCATCTACACCAAGTTTCCTTTTGTAGATCCATTTGCATCCAACGGGTTTTACCCCAGGTGGAGCAATATCCAAGGTCCAGACTTTATTGGCGTACATGGACTCCATTTCGGATTGCATTGCTTCCTGCCACTTATCAGAGTCCCTACTGATAATGGCCTGCCTGAAACTGGTAGGGTCATCTTCTTCCAAGATGCAATCCTCTCGATCCCCGTCAATGAGAAAACCGTAGTATCTCTCGGGCGGATGAGAAATCCTACCAGATCTGTGGAGTGGCTGAGGTTCGTTTGGGGTTATTGAATCTAGCGGTTCCTCCAAATTTTCAGTTACATTTTGTGGTCGCTGAATTTCTTCCAGTTCTACCGAACTCCCACTAGTTTCTTTTGCAAGAAAATCCCTTTCTAAGAAGGTAGCGTGGCGAGATACAAACACCTTCTGTTCCTCAGTGTGGTAGAACAGATATCCTAGTGAGTCTTTAGGATATCCCACAAATTTACACAGAACTGACCGTGTCTCTAACTTGTCCGATTTCTGTGTTTTCACATAGGCCGAACAACCCCATATCTTAATAAACTTAAGACATGGTTTCTTACTACTCCATATTTCATACGGAGTTTTAGGCACAGATTTGGACGGAACTTGATTCAAAAGGTATGCCGCTGTCTGAAGCGCATGTCCCCAAAATGAAAGAGGTAACTCAGCACTACTCATCATGGAACGAACCATATCCAATAGGGTACGATTCCTCCGCTCCGAAACACCGTTGTGCTGTGGTGTATAAGGAGGAGTAAGCTGAGAGAGAATACCATTCTCTTTTAAGTAATCTAAGAATTCCGTGCTTAAGTACTCCCCTCCTCTATCAGACCGGAGGATCTTGATACTTTTGCCAATCTGGTTCTCTACTTCCTTTCTGAATTCCTTGAATTTCTCAAAAACTTCAGATTTGTGTTTCATCAGATACACATATCCGAACCTAGAGAGATCGTCAGTGAATGTGATGAAGTAGGAGAACCCACCCCTTGCATGTGTAGACATCGGACCACATACATCACTGTGTACGAGTCCTAAGAGCTCTGCTGCTCTTTCTCCATGTCCGGTGAACGGAGATTTGGTCATCTTCCCTTTGAGACAAGACTGACAAGTTTCATAAGATGAAAACTCGAACGCATTCAAGAGTCCATCTTTATGCAACTTACTCAGTCTTTTCTCTCCGATATGACCAAGTCTACAATGCCACAAGTAGGATTCATTCGTATCTGAATTCTTCCTCTTGCGTGTGTTTTGTATTTTGAGAACTATATTCTGATTTAGAACGTAGATACCATTACACAGTGTACCCTCTGCAACCAGTACCTTATGAAGGTAAATATTCATGATATTCTTATCAAGAAAAAAGTTATATCCATCTTTATTGAGTAAAGAAACTGATATGATGTTGCAAACCATGGAGGGTACATAGTAGCAATCGTTCAAAATCATAGTCTTGCCATTTGGCAATACTAGGTGATATTCACCGACGGCTGCCGCATTAACTTGTGCTCCGTTCGCTACTCTGAGCGACATATCACCCGGTGCAACTTTCCTACTTTTTCTCAGTCCCTGCAATAAATTACAGATATGAGATCCTGATCCGGTATCAAGTACCCAGGAGGTAGGGCTGACCATAAAACAGTTCTCAATTACAAGAACACCTGAAGTAAATGCAAAACCATGCTTCTTCTTCAACTGGGTATCCTGGAAATCCATACAATCCCCTTTCCCATTCTCATACTCATGACTGTTGTCACAAGTTAGAGCTGAACCAACGTTCCCCAGCCCCGAATAAGAATTCGGATCGGTCAAGCGATACATTTTATTATCTTGATTAGGGCGTGAAATGGTTGCTACCTGGAGAGGGAGAAAAGAAACACTCAGTGTATCTCTTGCAAGATTAGATTGGTTTATTAATTTATCTAACCAGGATGTCTCCCACTGTTTCCTCAAATTCTTCTTAAAACCTTTTAAAAGAAGAACTAGCCGGGATTTAATTCATGTCACAATACTTGCTTAACCTTTCAGCCAGGCTAGTGTCGGTACTTCGAGGGAGGTTTTCCAACGCTTTCGCGAAGTTCCTTAATTTAAGAACCTCTTTTCCCTGGGGGCGTAGCCCCGCTAACACCTTTCTAGACACCTACTAGATTTATAGCATTGATCGTTAAGTGAAAGTAATCTCCCGAGAGTAATCCAACTCATCAGTGGGATCGGGATCCAACTGTCATTGTGTGATGACCTAGATGGAATCCACTCTAGCCACCACACTCCAGAAGGTATGCTAAATCTGCAATTTTCAGTACTTTTGAAACTCCCGATGTGGTTTTTGCCCTTAGGACCCAAGTGACCTTGACGAATAATCAACAAATCAAAAGGTCCTAGTCAAGTTCAACCCATCGTTATCCAGGATTGCATTAGACCCGCCCGCATGATCCTTGACGAATAATCAACAAAATCATGCGACTGTCCTAACCAATCGCATCTATCAGTGCAACAGAGAATTATTACTCAGCTACCGTTCACTGTGTCTTGACGAATAATCAACAAACGCAGCACGAATACTAAGTATTAATTATCTGAAACGACGGAGGGCTACGGCTGGGTTTTTGGCGAAAAACCCGTTAACATAATGAACTTGATATCGTTGAAGGAACGTGATACACCTTTTTGAAAATATATAGGCGAAAACTTTTGCTAAAGAGGTCACTCCCCGTGAAGGGATCTCGGCTCTTTCCTCGTCGAATGAGGTGCAGGATATTCCAAACCGAATACCTCGATGCAAAGCAAGAATAATCGACTATAGCGAAGTTATTACCCTGACGCAAACTTTTGTCCAAGGGGTCACTCCCGATGAAGGGATCTCGGCCCTTGCCTCGTCGACTGAGGTGTTGGGCATTCATAACCGAATACCTCGATGCAAAACAAAAATTGAACGTCCTTGCAATAACAGCTTTTTGAAAAACTTGTTCCAACAACATCTTTTAGGTTTATTTTCTTGCATTAGTTCTTTTAATGCGTCCCATCATTTAAATCCTACCATTGCAGAAAACAACCAAAATATGACGTACGCTTATGCCATTTGCATTCGCCACGGGGCCCCGTCATCACCCGTTAGGTTACTTAACTAACGACAGAGCGGGGGCTGGGCTAGCGCGGCTGTCAAACATAAGCAACGCCTAAATAGTTATTATATATAGATATACAGCAATGATAGCCAATCCAGATCACAGATGAACACTTTGGATATACTAGGAACCCGCGATTCATTCGAGCCTGCAACAAAAAGCGAATTACACGGTCGCGATGAATAGCCAATACCCCACCCAAGACCCCTACGGGTGCGGCAAACTACCCGCCAAGTACCCGAAGTGAAGCAACCTCCCTCAACGCCATGAGTAGGCCACTCGGCACTTCGAGATACCCGGTAGTTTGTGCACCCCCTCCATGGGTCTATCCTAGGACCAAAAACAGTAAAAAGAATTATACAATGACGGCTACAACCCCGACCCGGTTGTGCGGTCATACAAATAATATTACATCAATTTACAAATTTATTACATGAATGAAAGAAAAAGAAACTCTCATCTCACATCCACCCCGGCTATTCATCCGCGACAATCCAACGAGTTCATATACACAAACCATCAACAACACAGATCACAGATATGTATAACCCCCACTAATCGACGTATAGCGATTAGTAGACGTTCAATACATATATAACATTACAGATATAACCATTAGCCAAAGTTTACAGAACATCGACCAAAAATACTGATTTTTAAGCCCCAAAAACTAATTTTGCTTTCTGGAAAATCTGGGCAGAAAAGTCATATATCAAAAATCCCAAATTCCCATATAAGAATACTGCAGAAAAGAAAATCGCCAACCGAGTTAACTCGGCCGCGGTTCCGCGGCATAAGAAAGCTTATGCCGCGGAAACGCGGCGCTTTAACCGAGTTAGGTGACCATTTTTCTTCAGTATTCTATAAAAAGCCTGAGCCGATTTTTAGTGTATGATTTATTGATTTTGGAACAGATTTAAAATCGGCAGAAACTTGAAATTTCCGGGGTATTTTGCGGTTTTTCGTCCGGTCGAAATTCTAAATACTTTGCTAATATGCTAGGGTGTGTTTAGTTAGGCTATGATACCACTGTTAAGTCCACGTTGCCTCTCCCGGTACTTTCGGGGTTACGAAAACGGTAAAACAAAAAAATTCTGGACTTGGCAATATGGACCGTAAAAGCCGGATCTTTGCTAAACAATACACTAGCATCCTAACTAGAGATATATCTACTCGGTTAGGGGTTATACCTTAACTTGAACTCCTTCTCTTCTTGTTGTTCTTCTCCTTGCTTGCTCCAAGGGTTGATCCGGACTTTGGTCACTCAACTTGAACTCCTTCTCTTCTTGTTGTTCTTCTCCTTGCTTGCTACGAGAGTTGATCCGGACTTTGGTCACCTCCGCGGCCTCCTTGAGTCGAAGACGATTCACCCGAGAGATGTGCACCGAGCTCCACCTCGAGCCGAGATAACTAGGGCAAAGAGATTGCTAATCTAGAAGCCCTAGGTTGTGTAGAAATGATCAATGGATGGTTTTGTCTTTGTGGGATCTTTATCTCTCAACACATGAGATCAAAAGATGAATCAAGAGGAGGAAGAAGAAGAAGGAGCAACAACCATGGTTCATTTCTTTTCTTCTCACTTGAATAATTAAGAGAGAGAATGAGAAAAAAAATTATCATACAAAGAAAAGTAACCATAGTTGCAATAATGTAAAAACAACATCATTACTAATCCCATCAAGATAAAGTTTGATGGCTACAAATGACATGACCATTATCATAACAAAAAGAAAAAGAAAACCAAAGAATACTTCAGATCTTTCAAGAAGATCTTAGTCAACTTTGGTCAAATGGTCAACAAAGTCAAAGTGGTCAAATGGTCAATGTCATTAGCCATAACATAATTATCAATGAAAGGATTAGTAAATGATATCCGAGGCTCATAATGGTTTTGACCAAACGAACTGTCAAAACCCTAATGAGTCCGCCTCAAAATGGTTTCGACCGAATCAACTGTCAAAACCCTAATGAGCCTGCCACATAATGGTTTTGGCCGAACCAACTGCCAAAACCCTAATGAGGCACCTCCTCCTTCATCGCTCCGGAAAACTGTGCATACACACCTGCATCCGCATTCCGTAGAATGCGGATGCGCAGAAGACAAAACAAATCCATCCGTGCAATACTAGGATCCGGCTTAAACCAAAGCCCACTAGTACTGCCTGCCCGAACACCATACGCACACAAGTGTACTTAAGTGATCGCAGCCCTGCCGTAAAACCATACGGCCTCTACACGTTTCGCTCAGTGCAGGGAAACTCTCTGTGTAGGACTCTAAAGACTCGACACTACGCTGGCAGTGGGTTTAACCACAGACCGCAAGCGGCACTAGCTGTACGTAACGGTCCCCAGGTAGATGTCGATAAGAAGGCCGATGAGGTAAACCCATCCGAACTCCTACTGAGCCTGTATGTGACAATCTCCGTACAGTCTGGTCTGTTCGTCTGATACATCGCATGGCGGGCCTAGGGGGCGGTAAACGTCAGTCCCCTAATAGCGGTATAAGTCGTGTCGGAGTGAAGCCCAATACACCCTGAGATAACACTGGAAACCTACCAGTATATCTCGCTTGCCGTGGCCAGGGACTACTCGTGTAATGGCTCTCCTAGACACAGCGCGATGTCAACCCCCAATACCGGGAGAGACGAATCCTGTCTAACCGTCACTGCCTCCAAGTGCTTCGGGACTGCTCCCAACTACTACCTGTTTGCACGACTCAGTAGAGCCGTGGTAGGGTAGTAATCAAAGAACAGTGGGAACACACTCGAAGCGAAGTGACAGTGTCAAGTCAGCGGACTATGCTGTACTCATGTCACCTGGGAACTGATAACTGACGATAGGTATAATACCAACCATCAGTTCCCGACGAGTCCTATCCAGTGTACTCGTAACCTAACGAGCACCCGCATACTATCTCAAGTACGACGTACCGACGGCTGTGGGACAGACCGTCTCCCCTGCTGGGATGAGAAGTGCATACGCTAGTCTACTCCGGAGTATCGATGCCCTATCTCGATACTCCCACGACTAGGGACGTGTATAAGGATGTGCTTGTAGATTACCCAGCCCCCACGAGTGTGATCGCCATCACAACGCCGGTAATCAAGCAAAGATCCTAAGGGCTCTACTAATGCGTATAGGTGATATAATAAATAAACACACATGTACACATTAAAGCAGAGACAAACCAAGTAGCATACTACTATATTGAGCAAGATTGTCTGTACAACTGTGAATATCCCAAGCTTCCATCAAGTAATATACATACTAGTATGATACAGTAATGGCCTCTAGGGCATATACACTAACATTATGAGGAGAAGCAGGGCTTCTATATATGGAGAACTAAGCTCCTTTTAATATTATTAAATGTTCTCATGTGGTGCGCACGTACGTTGCACGTGGTGCGCGCTTGGTGGGCACATGTGCGTTGCACGTAGCGCACATGCGCTTTATGAGGAGATGCAGGGCTTCTATATATGGAGAACTAAGCTCCTATGGAGAACTAAGCTCCTTGGAGTATTGAATCCTTTGAGGATTTAACTCTCCCCTTTCTAAGAGGTATCCCCTATTATTTATATGGGAGTGGTAGAGAAGTCATCTCTCCTTTTCCGGATGTGGGACTAAAAATGCATTCCCTATGTAGTAGAGCATTATTTTAGATTACACGTGCATAGCACTTTTGATCTCGGATGAATTATGAGTCCCATAATATATCAAATCGAAGGTTTTTTAAAGATGCTTTCAATACTATCAGAATTTAGCTGTTTCTCATTCCGGAGTTTGTCAAAATACAGCTCGGAAAATACTGTTTTGCATCTTCTTCCTTAGATCACATGTGCATAGACATTTGCTCATAACTTTTGATCCCGGATGAATTATGAGGCCCATAATATATCAAATCGACGGTTTTTTCGAGATGCTTTCAATACTATCAGAATTTAGCTGTTTCTCCTTCGGAAGTTTATCAAATTACAGGACGGAAGATACTGGTTCGCATTTTCTTAATCGTATCGCTGCCATTTGATACCTTGTGCGCTTTTGTACAGAAATTTTTGGCGGGAACAGGAACAACGTCGGAAAACTCTCGCACGAAGGAAAGCCGGTCCAACAAACCCACTGTGGTTCCGGTATCATGAATGAACGCCAAGAATCCTCGACATCTTCTCCTCAACAGCCGACTAGCGAAAAAGGCTGTATTCAAGCTGTGTGAGGCGGCACCACTGCCCTCCTATGCACAACAAGAACTGACTCGCCGGGAAATCAAACCCTGACTGTTTTATCACGGCAGTCCTCAGACGCATATCACGTAAGTAACCAGTCCGTGCCCAGGAGAACATCAAATCCAACATCTCTAGAAGGATCAAAACGACGGACGAATCTCTATCTCCTATCCGATTGGCACATGACCGAAATACGTGTCGCGCAACAAAAGAATCGCTGACAGAAGTTAACAAAACAAACGGCTGATCTAGCTAACACGACTCTCGGCCCAACCACGGCACAAAGTGTGTAAGACAAAAAAGTTCATCTAAGAACATATGAATTTAGAATACTGAAACTCTGCATTGGACGTCCTCGCGTCCCGATGAGTAGAAGCAAACTCTCGTGTCTGCCCTCTACCAGCAACTGACTGATATCCTCCCCGGTTAACCTGTCCCCTCTGAGCGAACCCTTCGCGACTATGACCTCTCAAAGTACGCATCTGACGTGGTGCTAAGGAACAATTTCTGATGAAGTGATGAAAGCTCCCGCACCAGAAACATCCACACGACGACTGCTGACCCTCCTGGGAATGGGAGCTGAACGACTGACCTCGTTCTAAGCCTCTACTACTCCCGCAACGGTCACGAAATCTGTCTCGACGACTAAGCCTCTGTCTCTGAGCTGGTACATCTGTACGAGTCCTCCACTGTTCCGGAACTCCTAAAGTCTCAGAAAGACGTGTCTCGTCAACTGGGGCCGCATCCATAGGTGCTATGTAGGTGACAGAATGCTGTGTGCTAATCGCAAAGAACAACTGGGTAACAGGGGAACAACCTCCAGTCGCTGTGCTCGAATGGCCTCAACCAATGAACTCATCATCTAGCGCATGTCCTGCATCTCTGCTATAAGCCTAGCGATACTATCTGTCGATGGTCTGCTCCTGTGCAACGAGCGTGCCATCCTGGTCAGTCCTCGTCCTACTCGAGTCAATCCTGACCTCGGCCCTCGCTGCATCACTCTGAGTCCCCATAGTCATCGGCGGCAAAGGCTATAAATATAAATAAGATTCGATATGAACACGGAAATCGAATCACAAGGATATGTCATCAAGGACGGAATTTCAAGCAATTTGTACTTAGGTCACTTTAGGCGGGGTACCGCATTGTGAGTATGCCGCGGACATACACACACTACGTTACTCTGCTTAATTTACCTACTCCATCATACCAAGGTCATCCTACACTCCGAAAGGTAAAACCTAGCGCTCTGATACCAACTTTGTCATGACCCAAAATTGGCACGTGTCGGCCCTAATACTACGCAACGTCTACAGGCGTGACTCAGTAAAAGAAAGCCAAAACCCAGAAATCTAAACCATTAAAAGACAAGAAAAGATAATAAACATTGTTTAAACTTTTGAAAATCTCAAGTATAAATTCTTTAAGTCCAATTTACTTTCTTGAAAATTTCGGCAACACCTCCTTTGTAAAAACCAACCCCAAAATGGGTACAACATAAATATAAAGTTAAACATCCCCAACAGGAGCAAATCCATGCCGAAAGGCGAAAAACAACCACCACAACAAATATACAACGCCGTAGGAAAGAAATAAAAGACAATAGAAAGGAAACTGTATAAAAGACAACCTAGTCACAAAATAATATATAATATCGTCCTCACCAAGTCTCTAAGTCAACATAAAAATAGTAGATGGAGAGTACAAGAATACAACGAATATACAATACAACAACGAATAACCATAAAACCCACCTAAGCAAACTGCACACTTTGAGCTGATGCGGTATCCGCAGCAAAAGATGATAAGATAGATGAATAGCCTGCCTCGACTACTCTGGGGAACAACCTACAACACTGTGGCACAACGGGGGTGAGTTTCCAACTCGTGAATAGTAAATAACGTATGCAGGTAATCGCAAGTATACACTTACAGCGCGAATCAAACATAAGCAATTAATAGCAACAAAAGTCATATGTGTGCAATAGTCATGAAATGTACACTAGCAGGTATCACTAATACATGAAGTAGTAATATGACAATCTGTATGCAACAATCATATAAGGTACTCTATCAGGTACAGCTAATACATGAAGCGATGATATGACAATGTATATATGCAACAGTAATGAAAGGTACTCTATCAGGTACTACTACTACATGAAGCAATGCATATAAAGTAAAAGTATGTAAATGCAACAGTGCATAAACAATAAATGTTGAGTATGGAATGAAACATGTCATTTCCACGGAATCCTGATATCGTGGTAGGATCAAAGTCCATCAAGACAATCCAAATCCCAATTTTCTCAAATCGGCCCCCAAATTGGCTCTCATATCATATAAGTCTCCCAAATCCTTAATGTACAATATCGAATAAATCTCATATATCCTGAATGTACAAAATCAGCAATCTCAGAAATATCCTGTATTCAATATCAAATGAATCACCTATATCCCAAATCCAATATCAAATAAATCTCTAACATCCTAAATATATTTGCATGAATAAATATGACGATGTATATAAATTGATATCAATACACATATATTAGCGTCTCATTCCACTAATATCGGTGTAAAGGCATATATAACTGCATCCCATTCTACTGTTATATATACTTAGGGGTAAAAAGAAATATCTTGAAACCAATGTGTCAAGCATCGACACAGAAATACTGATCTATCAGGTGCTGTCACCAAGACTGGCCCCGTGATAGGTACGTATCATACGCTATCCCGAAAGCTCGAGTGCCTAGCTCTGACCCTCGCCTCTCGACGCATCCATACGCACATGACTCCCGTCGGTATCCCCATGATAACCGCCGAGTCATTGGTAATGTCACCGGAAAGTATGGTTCCCTCACTAACTCATCTCCTCGCTGAGATTCTTGCTCTGGGGTACCTCCGAGCCCCACCATGTACCCGCACACGGACCCCTCCGATCCTTGCGTGGGGTATATATATATCCGAACCGATAAATCTCATAGTGACTGCTGAAATATCATATCAAGGGAAACCGGGTTTTTCAAATAATGCATAATTTCATGAACTCCCACGGTCCCCAAATTCAAAAAACATCATGAAAAATCCATATCTCAATGCGAAAATCCATGAATATAATATATGCAACATAAAACTGTAATGAAAGCATATAAAGGGAAAGCCGCTAATTAACTGCAACAAGTTAATATAAAATATCATGCGGTTCTTATTTTCTCCAATTCTAAATAACATCAAGTAAAGGTAAACATGTAGTTATAACCAGATATATGTGTAAACATAAAGGTATAGCAAGATATATGTATCTACCTATAAGTAATGATGTAATATACCCCCTGAGTATAAGTGAAGTATGTGTGCAAGGTATACCTGTAGCTATGTCATGAAGTGTGTATGTACCTATCGCTAATGGTACAATACTCTATAGGTATACAGGTAACTAGTATGTCAGCATGTCAAGGCATATGTGTAAGCATGCAGGTATACAGGTATGGTATATGTCATATGCATAAAGAAATATGAATTAATGTCTCAATGTCCCTATTCAAACAGTATTATATCTATACGGGCGTTGTGCGTGACTTGGCAATTATTGACGGTGTGTGTGGCATACAATCAGTGCTCGTGCAACAAGAGCCGTCAATAATATGTACAGTATCCTAAGGGTACTAGTCTAAGCACAACAATTAATTAAGCAATAAGGTGTATGCGCAAATTCTAAATATGAAATAGAATGTGCGAAAAGTCAAGTCATTTCTAGCCCAGACGCATAACGCCATGGGGGCGATTCCCCTGTAGATATTAAATCTACTCACCAACGCTCCTGGCTAAGTGAAGCCTACCACCTGTTTTCCCTTCGTCGCAGCGTCTAAAGTCACCGCCTGCGAACCTAAAATTTCACAAACACATCACATAAGCTAAATATCCTGAAATGATGAAAAGACAACGAAACACAAGGATAACGCCCTGAAAAATGCACTGCGCACTTAGCGCATCTATCGCGCACGACATCGGCCGAAAACACTAACTAGGGTCGCTAAACTACGAAACAACATTCCTAGATTCCGATCGTCCCGATTGCGCAACACAACACAATAAATACGAGGAATATAATAGATATAACCTCGAAACGACTAATCGAACTCACGTCGGAAAAACCCCGAAACCTAGAAAACAACTTATCGCAATATTTCGCAGTAGAATCAAGCTGACACATTTCTAGCGATTACAAACACCTTAAAATTGCTTAACTAAGCTATCAAAACCAATTCAATATTTTTAACACTTGCGAAATAAGTTTTAGCAAAAACCTAGTAAGCAATATAACATAATTAAACAAAGTATTCATTAACAATAATTAATATTTTCTACTAGATTAAGCTTTTCCTAATCACAAATTAACACTTCAATAAAACATTAAACACTTAAATCAAGATTTAACCTTAACTTGAATTTCTAAAACCATTTCTAGAATTTTGAAACATGAAATTAAAGCTTAAATTAACATCTAATTAAGCTCGCATAAAGTATTAAGCAACAAAAAAGAGATTCGAGTTAAGGTTTTATACCTTCAAGAACACCACTTGAATCAAGAATAAAACCAAACTTTAGCCTCCAAAATCCTCACTAGAATGAAGATCCAAGCAACTTTTGTGAAGAAGAATGAAGGTTTTGGATTTTATTTGAATTTCTATGAATTAATTTGGATTTTTCATGAATTTTGAAGCAAAAATGAGAGGAAAATGGGAAAAATAAAAAGAGGGAAGAAATGGGGAAGAAGGCTTGGCCAAGAGGTGAAGGGGGGTGTTTTGTGTAAAAAAAAGAAATATCTAGCAAAAAAACAACATTAAATGCTCATAAATGCATTTTGCCACCTTTCATTTTCTTTTCTTTTCTTTTTAAAAATTAATTCCATTGACCCAAAAAAATCTAGATATTTAAAAAGAAGGTTTTAAAATAATTGTAGTGATGATTTCTAATGATTCTCATTTATAAGAAATTTCTCGATTTATGTGTATATTTTACCGGCTAAAATAATATTTTATTTGGGAAAAATTCTATCTGAACCAAAACCTCCCATATACCCTAAAGTTCGCGCACAAGCTTTATTTTAGCTAAAATAGGTGCCGGCAAGTTTCTACGGACGTTTGATCGAAATCGGGTTAAAACGGAAAATACCGACTATTTTGCCCTAAAACGGAAAAATTCGCAAAACGATTTCTAAAACGTTACATTAACTTGGTAAGTTTTTAGTTTAATACGGGTCAAGGTCGTAGCCGGAGAGAGAAAAGAAACACTCAGCATGCACTTTAATCTAGATTAGATTGGTTAATCACTTTATTTAATCAGGATGGCTCCTACTGTTTCCTTGAATTCTCCTTCAAATCCTAAAAGGAGAACTAGTTAGGAGTAACCCGAGGAGTAATGACTACTCATCAGTGGGAATCGGGACCCAACTATCATTGCGTGATAACTTTGATATAATTTGACCGAAATCACCACACTCTAGAAGGTATGCGCATGCATGGAAAGTTTCCTTTATATTTGAAACTCCCGATATGGATTTGTACCCCTAGGATCCAAGTGACCTTAACTGAGTCAACAAGTCAAAGGGTCCTAGTCAAGTTCTACCCGTCATTATCTTGATTGCATTAAACCCACTTGTATGAGCCCTTAATTGAGTCAATAAGGCTATACGACTTTCTTAACCAATCGTATCAAATGGTACAAACAAGCAATACTCAGCTACTGCACACTACGCCTTCACTTAGCGTAGCACGAATAGTAAGCATTACTCGTAGAAAATTACGGAGGGTTACGGTTGGTTTTTGGAGAAAAATCTTTAACGTAATGAACTTGATCTCATTGAAGGAACCGTGTCGTTTTAAAAAAGGAGTGGTTTAGGCTCCGCATTTTAAAACGGGTGGTTTTGAAGAAAACCGAGTAGTTTATAGTCACGTAAAATTTTTCCAAAGAAGTCATTCCCTGTGAAGGGATCTATGCTCTTTCCCAATTGAATGAGGTGCAGGATATTCCTAACTGAAAATCTCGACACAAAGAAAAAGGAAACGTCTACAGTTTTCCGAAATTTGTTCCAGCAACATCATTATAGGTTTGTTTTCTTGCATTCATGAAGATTAATGCGGTCCCATTAATTAATCATACATGCCAAAAGAACAAAAATAAGCATGTACATATATGACATCCGCATTATTCACAGGGTCTCGGGACGTCATCGTAAGGTTACTTAACTTACGGCAGAGCGGGGACAGGACTAGCGCGGATGAAAAACATATATAGCATATACTATATATATATATATTTATATATATATATATTTATATATATAAACATTTGTCTCACGCATGATATCAAGAAACATCATAGAAGCAACACAGCAGAAGCAATCACAACATAGAAATGCAGATAAACTAAGAAAAGTACATTTCAATGGAGCCAAATATGAAATGCAATTTTCCCGGTCTTGTGGATAACCCGCAATATTATATCCTAAACCCCTACGAGTTCGGAAAGCCACCTGCCAATCCTAGAAGTGAGGCAACCCTAATCAACGAAGTGAATGCGCCACCTGACACTTCCAAAATCTGGTGACTTGGGCACCCCTCCACGGGTCAATCCTATACCCCCTACGAGTGCAGCGAGTAGCCCACCAATTCTAGAATAAAGCACCCCAGTCTCAACGCCGTGAGATGGTGTCCCGTTGCCCTCTAGAAACCGGCTACTTGAGCACTCCGCCGCAGGGTAAACCTAGCACTAGTAAAGAATACTTGAATATACAACGGTGACTACATCAGCAACCAGGACATGCCCTAAAGAATAATACAACCCGCAATGACAGCAATCCACATGTCGGGCGCTCGCCATACAATATAAATATACATTACATCACAGAGGTATCTAATACTATATATACTGAGCTATCCATCACGACAATCCAACAAAACCATAATCACAGAACATCACAGAACATCAATACGAGTATCAATTTCGTAACCCCGTTTAATTAATACATATAGCAATTAGACGACATTTTACCAAACGTTATGATACTCACAGTCGCAGAACAAACACGCATCGAATCCGTAACCAAACTATCACAAACCTGCAAAGTTATACGTTCAAATTCCAAACAATTTGAATTTCAATCGCAAACAGACGCATCAAAAATCTCTCATTTTTGCAAGAAAACGAAACCCGTTAAAACCCAAAAAAATCCCACATGATTTGAGCCTTGATTCGGCCTCGAAACGAAGCCGAATCAAGGACGGAATCGGCCCCAAAACGGGGCTTGAACAACCCTGGAATAACCCTAATTCGGGGCTAATTCCAGCCCTCGTTTCGGAGCTGTTTCGGCTTTGGTTTAGTCCTGTTTCAGGGCCGAACCGAGCACAAATCGGATGGGTATTTGGCTATTATGTGCCTACACGAAATTCATGGTCCAAACAAAGAATTCGGTGCCACTAATACAACAAAAAGAGAGCTTTTCATGCAAGTTTTCAAAACAAAGTTTTACTAAAATGTGTTAATGAATTCTTTTGGCTACAAGATATCAAGTTTAATTATTTAGTTTGGCTCTAATACCATGTTAGGAGACCTTGAGCACACTATTAGGTTTTTGAACATGCAAAACTAGGTTTTAAATTTTTTGAGTAAGCTCAAGTCTACATAAACTAGGATTTAGACTAAAGAATTAAATATGCAAACAAAAATCAAGAGTTTTCATTCAATGTTAGAACCATACAACCATTGTAGCATTTTCATTTGCTTCAATTAAATTGGACTCCATTGTAGGCTCCTTGAAGGTCCATGAAACAAGCTTGCAAGCACATTTACTTCATCGAAGATGATCCACCTTGAAGGCTCAAGAACTTTAACTTCAATCTCAAATTGAGATAACATAAATAGTTAGGTTGCTAAACTAACTAGGTAGGAGTTATAGTTTCTTCTTCACTATAATTTTTCTCTCATTTTTCTTTTTTTTCTAATTTGTTTTCTTACTTTAGAGGAGGAGGAAGATGAGAGCTTCATGGCTAAAGAGAGAAAGAACTAGAGAAATGAATTAGTTAACCATTCACTTAAAAAGAAAAAGGTTCCTAATAAAACATTCTCTACAAGATCCTACCCATAAGATTTAATTAAGCTACTAAGTGTCCACTCTCTTCTCTCCCCTCTACATGTCACCTTATAATGTGAGGCAAAAGTTGTGTTATTCCCTTGGAATAGAATAAGCTAAAGAAAACAAAAGAAAAAGAATAAACAAAAACAATATATATATTTATATGTAATATAACATACTAAATACATATAATTGTGACTGTTAACCAAGGTATTTAAAATATATAAAAGAGAGATTAATTAATAGTGATATAATAGTAGTAAATACTTATACAATATATATGTATAAAATATTAAATCGATATCTGATTTAATATTCGTCTTTCTAAAAATACCGGCTAGTATTACAACCGTCTGATTACCGTCAGTGTATAAAATACACTAGTTTTAATCAAACCCTGGCGCATACAAATGTACCACAACTACAATATTACGCCAAAACCGGAAACCCTCTGTGTGGAACTCTAAAGACTCGACAATATGCCGGCAGTGGGTTTAACCACAACCACGTCAGCGGCACTACCTGTACGTAACGGCTACCCAGGTATTGTCGAAAAGGAGATTGAAAAGCAAGCTAGTCTGAAACCCCATTGAGCCTATTAGCGACATGTACCATACAGTCTATTCTATTCGTATGAGACTATCTCATATCAGATGTAGGAGGGTGGTAAACGTCAGACTCTTAATAACGCAATAAGTCATGCTGATATCAAGCCCATCACCATCGAAGAAACAACTGATCAAAATCAGTAAATCTTAGCTGCCTAGTCAGGTCTTATGATGATGGCCAACTGGGCATAGCACGGCATCAACCCCAAATACCGGGAGAGACGAATCCTCGCAATCCGCTCACTGCCTCCATATGGCCCGGGACTGTACCCAACTAAAACCTGTTTGCACGACTCCTTTGAGTTGTGGTAGGGTAGTAATCAAAATATAGTGGGAACTCACACAAGAAAATGACGATCTTGGGTCAATAGACTAACCTGTACTAATGCCACCAGAGACCTGCTCCCTGACGATAGGTATAATACCATCTAGCATGATCTCGGTGAGTTCGTCCAGTGTAACTCATAACCCAATGAGTACATGTATACAATCTCGGTGACTGACTAACACCAATGGTTGTGAGACAGACCATGCCCTTCGTCGGGGTCAAGAAACATATACACTAGTCTACTCTGGAATATCGGTGCCCAATCTCGATATTCTTATGACTCGGGACATTTAAGGATATGCTCGTAGTTCTCATAAGAGTGATTTCCACAATAACCCTAGTAGTCAAGCATAAATCTTATAAGCTCTATCAATATGTAACATTGATATGTAATACCACAAAAGACATGTACACGATGATAAAATCAAACTAGATAGCATACTATCATCTCGAGTGAGACTGTTCTATCCGTTTAGGTCCACCCTTAATCATCATAATCGCCTGCCTGCGATTACAATAATTTCTTTGAGGGCACTATATCCAACAACAGTCTTGCTTAATATAATAGTATGCTATCTGGTTTGTATATATCTTAACATGTGTATATTTTTCTTTTAACGTATCGCTAATGCATGCTAATAGAGCCCGTAGGATCTTTGCTTGACTACCAGTGTTGTGATAGAGTCACACTAGTGGGGGCTTGGTAATCTATAAGCACTTCCTTAAACTTGTCCTTAGTCATAGGATTATCGAGACTGGGCATTGATACTCCAGAGTAGACTAGTGTATACATTTCTTATCTTCGTCAGGGAAGATGGCCTGTCCCGCAGCCATTGGTATATGGTACCAAAGATAATATACAATTTCTCATTTGATTATGAGTTACACTGGACGGATTCACTGGGAACTGCTGCTTGGTATTATACTTTTCGTCGGATGGTAGTTCTCCGATAACATGAGTACAGGTTAGTTCGTTGACTGACATCACTATTAATCTCGAGTGTGTTCCCACAGTACTTAGATTACTATCCTACCACGGCTTTAAAGAGTCGTGCAAACAGGTAGTAGTTGGGTACAGTCCCGAAGCACTTGGAAGCAGTATGTGATAGAAGAGTTTCGTCTCTCCTGGTATTGGGAGTTGATATCACGCTGTGTACGGTTAGCCAATACTGCAGGTCCCTGGCCAGGGCAAGTGAGATTTGCTGGCAAGTACACCAGTTGTATCTCAGGTTGTATTGGGCCCCACACCGACATGACTTGTTGTGCTATTAGGGGTTTGACGTTTACCGCCCCTTTGACAAACAGATCGGACTGTACGGAGAATGTCACATATAGGCTCAATAAGGGTCGAACGAGTTTTCTTTTCGATCTTCCTTTCAACAGATACCTGGTTAGC
Source organism: Agapanthus africanus (assembly GCA_030015575.1). Lineage (NCBI taxonomy): Eukaryota > Viridiplantae > Streptophyta > Magnoliopsida > Asparagales > Amaryllidaceae > Agapanthus > Agapanthus africanus. The sequence continues at coordinate 315,245,548 of JASDDO010000004.1, forward strand.
CATTACGTACAGCTAGTGCCACTGACGTGCTTGTGGTTAAACCTACTGCCAACGTATTGACGGATCTTTAGAGTCCCATAAGAGGGTTTTCCCGGTTCAGACGAAACGGTGCAGTTTGCATATTTCGATATGCTTGGGTGATTGATTGAACACATGTTTTTATACATGTGCTTTAATCGGACTATTTAGTAGTACTACCAGGTTTGAAAGACAACCGGTTTTGATACTAGTATTATATTGCTCTCTTTTGGGTATTTGTATTTTAACATGAATACTGTATTTATACGAATATGAGTATTTGTATGAATACAAGTATTTATGTCTTTATACAAATATATGTATTTCTTTCTAAATATGAATACGCGTATTTTGTATTTTCGGTACATATACGGTATTCGTATTTTATACGTATTTATTAAAAATACGGGTTTGGTATACTTGTTTATATGTGTGTGTGTGTGTACACCAAGTGAGGTGGCTACTCTCTCTCTCTCACTCTCTCTCTCATTTCTTCATGGTTAATGTAGAAGTGTGTGGGCTTGTGACTCACACTTGTGAGTGACTAGCCCACCCACTTATTTGTATCTAGTATGAAGAGATAAGAGAGAAGAGGTTGATGTTTATCTTGTGATGAGATTTTTCTTTAGTTGCCATCCTTCATCTTCATCTTCTTCACATGCTTACTAGAGATTTGAGGGATTAAAAGAGAGTATCTTGTTTCATAAACTATAACTCTAAGCATCTTGTCCTAACAAGACTCGATCTTTAGTAGCTTTGATGAAGTTATTGCTTGATTCGGCATCCTTGGATGGATCGTCTTTAACGCGGGAAATTCGACTTCGAGAGCTCGATTGGAGTACCCTAGGAGCTTAAGGAGTGAACTTTTTAAGACCCGAAGAACCGTCTACAAAGGTTGTTACACAAATCTAGTAGTTAAATCTCTAATTAGTGTTGTTTAGTTTAGTATTTAGGCTTGTATTCTAGGGTTTCAAGTGTGTAGTGCTCAAGATTTTAAAGTTTTTGATTCCGTAAAGTTGTAGCAGTCACGGCAAAAAGCACCACACACTTACACTAGTATCAAAGCCTATCAAAACACTTAACTATATTGAATAGACAAAGTTTAAAGTATCGAAACCGAAATAGTTCCGTAACGAAAATTCAAACTCCAAGTTTCTGTCGAAATTTTTTTGATCTCTAAAAAATATTTTAAGTATTGCAGAGAGTTCTTTATATTAGTAGTTTACTACTGTAGAAATACACACCAATAATTTTTATTTTTGGCTGCAATTTTATTCCCTTCACTCGCAATTTGCGGCCAGAGTAAAAGATTTGGGGTCGTGCTTCGAACAGTGGTTTGGTCACTTGGATTTAGGATTTTTGTGATACTTAATTTTGGCCCGGATTTCCTATAGTGTTATCTTTGTATTCAGGCTTTACAGAATGTTTCGAAGTCTAGATTTTAGCATCGTTTATTCGCTTTGTGTTTGTATATGTGTTTCTAAACGTCGACTAATTGCTATACGTCGATTAGTAGGGGTTTCACATATCTTGTATCTTGTTGTTGTTGGTTTATGGATATGAATTATTGGATCGTCGTGTTGAATTGCCGAGGGATGTAAGAAGAGTGTTTTTTTATTTCATTCATATATTTGTAAATGTGATGTAATATTCTTTTGTGGGGCACATCCAGGCTGATATTGTAGCCACCGTTGTATTATTCATTTACTTATTTGCACCTAGGATAGATCCAAGGTGGGGTGCACAAACTACATGTTTCTTGAAGTGTCGAGTGGCCTACTCATCTCATTGAGGGAGGTTGCTTCACTTCGGGGATTTAGTGGGTAGTTTGTCGCACTTGTAGGGGGCTAGGGTGAGGTTTTGGCTATTCATCACGACCGTGGAATCCATTTTTCGTTAAAGGCTAAAACGAAACACGGAAATCCTAGTATATCCAATATTTTCATCTGTGTTGCTTCTGCTATGATCTGTGATGACTATTATAACGTGAGACGAATGGCTATATATAAATTATATATAATAAACGTTGCTTATATTTTGAATCCACACTAGTCTAGGCCCAGCCCTGCCGTAAGTTAAGTAACCTTCTGGTGAAGACTCGGGGTCCCGTGGTGAATGCGGATGGCATAAGCGTACGTTCAATTTTCGTTTTTTCTGCAATGATAAGGTTAAATGATGGGACTGCATTAATTTTGATTAGTGCAAAGAAAACAAACCTAAAGCTTAAATTGTTGGAACAATTTAAAAATCACTCGGTTTTCTTTAAAAACAACTTTTAAATGCGGAGCCTAAACCACTCCTTTTAAAATCTATTCAGGTTCCTTCGACTATATCAAGTTCATTACGTTCATGGTTTTCACCAAAACCAGCCATAGCCCTCTGTCATTTCAGATAGGTATCCACTAGTATTCAAGTTATGTATTTTGACCTTCATCAAGGTAAAGTGATTGGTAGCAATTGGGTATTCTCTGTAGCACAGATAGATGCGTTAATCTAGGACAGGCATATGGCTATTTTGGCCATCGTCAAGAGTTTGTACAAATGAGTCTACGTTAGCCTGGACAATGACGGGTACAACTTGACTTGCGTCTTATGATATTTTGGCCTTCGTCAAGGTCATAAGCGCTTTAGGGCAAAAATCCACATCGGGCGCTTCAAAATAAAAGGAAACTTGCCGGTTTTGCATACCATCTTGAGTATGATGATTTTGGTAGGATTTCTTCAAATTTATCACACAATGATAGTTGGATCCCGATCCCACCGTGAGTAATTATTATTATTTCTCGGGAGAGTTTTTTACTTTAAGATCAATGCTATAAACCCGGTAGGTGTCTAGAAAGGTGTCGGCGGGGCTACGCCTCCAGGGAAAAAAGGTTATTTAATTAAGGAATATCGCGAAAGCGGTGTAAAACCTCTCTCAAAGTACCGACACTAGCTTGGCCGAAGGGTTAAAGAAAGAATTGTAGGGTGTAATTAATCCCGACTAATTCTACTTTTATGGTTTGAAGGAGTATTCGAGGAAACAGTGGGAGCCATCCTGTTTAGATAAACTAAAAACCAATCTAAACTTGCAAGAGCATCATGCTGAGTGTTTCTTCTCTCTCTCTCTCCTAATTGCAGCAACCAAGATGACTGGGCTTAAGTTAATATTAGAAAAAAAATATATTAACGGGGCCAAACTTTAAAGATTGGTTAAGGAATATTCAGATGACCGTTACTTATGATAAGTTGGGCTACCTCCTTACCGCTAAAGCCCTCGCCGTCCTAGGTCCAGATTCCACCATCACGGATATTGAGATCCGTAAGATAAGGGATATAGACAGTGCGAAAGCCAAGTGCCTTGTGTTAGCCTCTATGGATAATGAACGCCAGAGGCGGCACGAGAAAATGGACTTAACTTCCATCTTCCTCCATACCAAGGATTTATATAGAGAGCAATCTCGTATCGTAAGATACAGGACCTCGAGGAAACTATTTCAGGAGAGCTTGGCTGTCGGGTCATCTGTAGGGGACCACGTCCTTAAGATGATCGGCTTTATTGAAGAGCTCGCGGACCTTAGGACCACTTTGGAGAACAAGTTGTACACAGACTTGATTCTACAGTCCTTCCCCTCCATCTATACCCAGTTTATATTGAATTTCAATATTCAAGGGAAGAAAGTTACACTTCTAGAGATCCTCAACATGTTGAGGAGTGCAGAAGGCACCCTATAGGAAACCAGGGAGATACCCGCTCTGCTTATTGGGGAATCATCTTCCTCTAGATCTAAGGAGAAAACCAAGAGGAAGAAGAAGAAGGTCCTCACCAAGACAGAAGGAGGTGTCACTAAGGTACATGGGAAGGACAAGGAAAAAGTTGGGGAGCCAACAGTTACAAAAGATGAATGCTTCTATTGTCGTAAGAAAGGTCATTGGAAAAACGATTGCAGGGCTTGGAAAGTCCGAAACCAGGATTCGAAGAAAGTTATAGCTTCGGCTTCAGGTGTGTTTATGATTGAAAATTGTTTGTCAATCAACTCTACTTCCTGGGTATTAGATACTGGTTCAGTATCTCATATCTATAATTCATTGCAGGCACTAAGAAGTCGTAGAGTTTTGAAAGCAGGTGATATGACCCTCAGGGTTGCTAACGGAGAGAGCATGGATGCTGTTTCCATAAGGGAATATCACCTAGGAGTGACAAGTGAGAACATTTTGATTTTGTGTAAATGTTTTTGTGTTGTGTAGCAAGTTTGACATGTAATATTTTCTCTGTATCTTTACTATCTAAAGAAAGTTATGATTTTACATTTGTAAGCAATGCTGTAAACATTCACCTTAATCATGATTTGATTGGATCCGATACACTAAACAACGGTATATACATATTAAATCAACATTCAGTTTTCAATGTCCAGAACACACTCAAAATAACAACTTCAGAATTAAATCAAGCTTTCTTATGGTATTGTAGACTGGGTCACATCAATAAAACACGATTGACGAAATTACATAAAGAGAGATATTTGGATCCGTTTGAATATCTATCTTACGCAACCTGTCAATCTTATATCAAAGGAAAGATGACAAAAACTCCATTCACTGGACATGGAGTAATAGCTATTGAGCTCTTGGTACTCATACACAGCGACGTGTGTGGTCCAATGTCTACACATGCAAGAAGTGGTTATTCTGTCGGGACCCGGTTCTTACTCACAGAACAAAGTGCCACATGGAACAACATGTTTAAGTGGGCGGGGGACACCTCTTGAATCCGTGGGGGCCACCTCTTGAGTCCGTGGGACCCACTGTAGAACAATGGGGAATCTTCAAAACACATTCCGAAAGAGGGAAGATCTGTACTATAAATGGAACGATACCACTCTTTAATACAGAGGCACATTTTAAGTGAACCGGCAATACAGGAGCTTGAGAACTCCGTAGTTAAGCGTGCTCGAGCCAAGGAATTTCTGGGATAGGTGACCTCCTGGGAAGTGGCCCATGGTCGGGTCCGGTTCGCCCCGAAGAACAAAACCGTGCGGCTTCGGCCAGAGCGGACAATACTCTCTGTATTGGGGGTGGGGTGTGACAGAATGGTCTCAGAGCTTGTCCTTTTATAAAGGTAGGTGGTTCGAGGACGAACCATTGTTCAAAGGTGGGGAGAATGTCGGGACCCGGTTCTTGCTCACGGAACAAAGTGCCACGCCAAGTGTCATGTTTAAGTGGGCGGGAGGCCACCTCTTGAATCCGTGGGGGCCACCTCTTGAGTCCGTGGGACCTACTGTAGAATAATGGGAAATCTTCGAAACACATTCTAAAAGAGGGCAGATCTGTACTATAAATGGAACGATACCACACTTTAATACAGAGGTGCCTTTTAAGTGAAACGGCACTACAAGATCTTGAGAGCTCCGTAGTTAAGCGTGCTCAAGCCAGGGAAGTTCTGGGATGGGTGACCTCCTGGGAAGTGGCCCCTGGTCGGGTCTGGTTTGTCCCGAAGGACAAAACCGTGCGGTTACGGCCAGAGTGGACAATACTCTCTGCATTAGGGGTGGGGCGTGACAGAATGGTCTTAGAGTTGGTCCTTTAATGTAGGTCTGTGGTTCGAGGACGAACCATTGTTCAAAGGTGAGGAGAATGTCGGGACCCGGTTCTTGCTCATGGAACAAAGTGCCATGCCAAGTGTCATGTTTAAGTAGGCGGGGGCCACCTCTTGAATCCGTGGGGGCAACCTTTTGAGTCCATGGGACCCACTGTAGAACAATGGGGAATTTTCGGAACACATTCCGAAAGAGGGCAGATCTGTAATATAAATGGAACGATACCACTCTTTAATATAGAGGTGTCTTTAAGTGAACCAGTACTACAGGAGCTTGAGAACTCCGTAGTTAAGCGTGCTCAAGCCAGGGAAGTTCTGGGATGGGTGACCTCCTGGGAACTGGCCTCTGGTCGGGTCCGGTTCGCCCCGAAGGACAAAAACCGTGCGGCTTCGGCCAAAGCGGAAAACACTCTCTGTATTGTGGGTGGGGCGTGACATATTCCTACTTCATTACTTTTACCGATGATTTCTCAAGGTATGGACATGTATTCTTTATGAAATATAAATCCGAGGCCTTTAAGAAATTCTAGGAGTATAAGAATGAAGTGGAAAAACAAACAGGAAAAATTATAAAGACACTTCGATCTGATCGGAATTGTGAATACTTGAGTGCCGAGTTCCTAGGATATTTAAAAAAATGGAATTCTCTCTCAGCTTACTCCTCGATACATACCTCAACACAATAGTGTATCGGAAAAGCAGAACCGCACCTTACTAGATATGGTGTGTTCCATGATGAGCAATGCAGAGTTACCACGATCCTTATGGGGTTATGCACTAGAATCTGTTGCATATGTTTTGCACAAAGTTCCTATTACTCTATATGAAATGCGGAGTGGGAAGAAACCCTATCATAAGTATCTTAAGATATGGGGATGTCCATATTTTGTTAAAAAACAGCATGCAGACAAGCTCAAGGCGCGATCAATACTGTGTAAGTTTGTGGTGTGTAAGTTTGTGGGATACTCAACGAATTCCAAGCGGTATCTTTTCTATTACGCAGAGGAACAAAATGTTATTATTTCTCGACATGCCCATTTTCTGGAGACTCAATTTCTTGAAAAAGAAATAAGTGGGAGCATAATAGAACCGGAAGAAATTCCAGAACCATAATCTATTATTGAAAACTTGGTGGAACTCGAACTTTCAAAAGAACCGGACGTCCCTGCACCGCTCCGCAGATCTAGTAGGCAGTCTTATCCGTCTGAGAGATACTACGGTTTTCTCTTAGACGGGGATAAAGAGGATTGCATCATCGATGATGATGAGCCAACTAGTTTCCAGCAGGCCATTACGAGCAGAGACTCAGTAAAGTGGCTGGTTGCAATGTAGTTCAAGATGGAATCCATATACACCAACAAATTTTGGACTTTGGACATTGCACCTCAAGGGGTAAAACCCATATGCTGCAAATGAATCATCAGAAAGAAGATTGGTGCAGATGGACATGTTGAAACCTATAAAACTAGACTTATAGCAAAAGGTTTTCATCAAAGATCTGGCTTGGACTATGATGAAACCTTCTCTCTAGTGGCTATGCTTAAATCTATTCGGATCCTACTTGTCATTACTGCCTTCCATGATTATGAAATTTGGCAGATGGACATAAAGACCGCTTTTCTGAATGGAAGTTTGGAAGAGTGCATTTATATGGATTAGTCAGAGGGCTTCATAGAGAGTGGGAACAACAGAAAAGTGTGCAAGTTGCTTAAATCCATTTATGAATTAAGGAAGGCCTTGCGGAGTTGGAACATCTGCTTTGATAAGACAGTCAAAGAATTTGACTTTATCAAAAATGTAGATGAACCATGCATTTATAGTAAGATTGGAGCGAGAACTGTGGTATTTCTCGTCTTGTACGTGGATAACATTCTCTTGATAGAAAATGACATTCTTACGCTACAATTAGTCAAAAGGTTCTTGTCACGGAAGTTCTCCATGAAAGACCTGAGTGATGTCTCCTACATTCTAGGGATCAAGATCTATCGTGATAGATCTAAGAGGATGTTAATATAGGGTTCCTAGGCACACTAAGGAGGTCTCACAAGGCATCAACCATGCCAAATTCAAAAATTTCCGGTGCCGAGAAACCCTAATACGATCGTTGACTAGAGTTTAGGCGATAACTACAACTAGTAAACTGCTTTACTAATAAGTGAACGGAAATACAACCTTTGTAGATCCGGTCCTCCACCTCCATAGCTCCGTGATGAAGTCCCTCCGCTGTACCCATCGGATCTCGGACTCTCGCGGTGGTTTCATCGAAGAAATGATCGGGCTAGGTCGTCGACTTCGATGCCAAAGATGATCTACGTCGAGGCAACTCAAGATCAAGCTCCAACTTCACCAAGTCAAGAAACTTGTGAAGAAAACACCCTATACTACTTGGCAAGTGGTAGAGGATGAAGAAATAGGAAGTGGGTTCACTTTAGATTTGGATTTCTCACTCTTTTTCTCATTTCACTATTGAAGCTAGCAAGCTTTTTCTTCTTGAAGAAGAAGAAAAAGAATATGATAAGAATTGTTATGAAAATAGAAAATAAGTCATTCTAATCATATAGAAACCATGGTCAAGTGTAGAGAATAAACTAGGGTTAGGTTTAATGGTTAGATTTAAGGAATAAAACAAAATGGTCAAAGCTTTTTCAAAGCTTCATGAAGTTTCAACAAAGTCCAAATAAAGCCACCATTTTATCTTAAGCCAAAATGAAATAAATAAATAAATCAAATGAAACCCTAACCATTAACTAACCATGGTTTAATCAAACATACACCCAAGTTTGCATGTATCATCAAACATGATACAAACAAGTGCACAAAAATATATCGCATATACAACTTGTGCAATTCAAGTGAGAAAATCAATCTTGAGTGAACCAATACTAGTTAATGTAAAGTAATATATCAAATATATAATTATACATTAAATCATTAAATCAACACTTGATTTAACGATCCGGTCATATCATATATAACCGACTAATATCTATAGTAACAACTTATCGAATCAACACTTGATCCGATAACCCGGCTATATCGCATATAACCGATCAATGTCACAAATCGCGAGAATCGAATATAGTATCACATACTGGTATTATTCTCGGTCCCGCACATATCTCATATGCGCTCCTATTTCGTTTCTCTTGAGCCAGGAAACCTCTGTGTAGGACTCTAAAGACTCGTCAATACGCCGGCAGCAGGTGATGATAATATCAAACACCCACAAGCCGCAAGCGGTCTGCTAAACGTAATGGCCACCCGGGTATTGAGCGATCAGAAGATCGACGAGCAAGCCCGCTCACACTCCTGTGAATCCAACCAGTAACACTTATCGTACAGTCCGGTCTGTTCGTCTGATATGTCGCATATCTTGCCTAGGGGTGGTAAACGTCAGACCCCAATAGCTCGATAGGTCGTGTCGAAATGAGGTCTATAACAGTTCGAGAAACTACTGGTAACACTTACCAGTAAATCTCAGCAACCCTGGCCAGGGATTTCCGGTTATAGATAATCGAACACAGCGCAACATCAACTCCCTATACCGGGAGAGACGAATCCCCTCCTATCGCTCATTGCCTCCATGTGATTCGGGACTGTACCCAAAAACCACCGTTTTGCACGCCCTCTTGGACGTGGTAAGGTGGAAATCAAAGCACAGTGGGAATCACACAAGACTCTATGACGATCTCGGGTCTACAGACTAACCTGTACCAGTGTCACCAGAGAACTGCCATCTGACGTAAGGTATAATACCATCTGGAAGTTCTCGGCGAGTCCGTCCAGTGTACCCAGTCTCCACTGAGCACCCGTATATCATCTCTGATGTCAAACACCAATGGATATGGGACCATCCATTGCCCATATGTATGGGTCGAGAGGGTATACGCTAGTCTACTCTGGTATATCGATGCCCCGTCTCGATATACCGACGACTAGGGACCTTGAAGGATGTATTTATGGACTACCATGTCCCCACTAGTATGATCCGCATCATAGTCCAGGTAGTCAAGCACACATCCTAAGGGCTTTACCAACATGTAACAGAGAGACAATCAGTGTACACATTAAGGTAAAGAGTAACCAGATAGCATACTATCATGTCGAGCAAGAAAATCCTCCCTATATATGTCCCAGCATCCACTACAATATACATCCAATGTACAGTAATGGCCTCTAGGGCATACATATAACTAACAATCTCCCATTTGCACTAGGGCCATCTATAGCAGTAGTTGTAGTATCTCATACTCAACCATCCCATAAAAGTCTCTCTGGGAATAGGCCTTCGTGAGTGGATCCGCCGTGTTATCCTCTGAGTCTACTCTCCTAACCTTGATCACCCTGGAGATCAACTATCTCTATGATCGGGTGATACTACCTTAGAATATGTCTGGACCACTGATGGGACAGACGTTCCTTGGCATAAGCCACAACTCCATTGTCACACAATGGGGGGAACTAAGTTCATCTCATGAACTAATATACACCCAGACAGCCTCGTTGGTAGCATCATAAGTAGCGATGTATCCAGCCTTTATCGTCTAGTATGCCACGGTATCTAGCTTGGAACTCTTCCAACATACCGTCCCTTTACTGAGGGTAAAGACAATGCCTGTGACTGATATTCAGTCGTCTTTATCACCCTGGAACCTTTCCAGTGATTCTCCCCAGGATCAATTGATACCATCTCACTATAACTAGTGAGTATCCTAATATCCAATTAGATCTATCTCATAGATCCAAAATCCAGGATTTTGCAGGTATCACTTTGATCCTATATGGAGAATCCGTGTGATAAGCGGAGATTGACCGAGCGTAGCATAGGAAACTCCTTCCCTATCAAGAGTATGTCATCCACGTACTCTACGAGGATCACCACCATACTCCCTACTACCTTTTTGTTTATACAAGGTTCATCTACCATTTTGATGATGTCAAACTGTTTGACTAACTCATCAAAACAGATGTTCCAACTCCGCAATGCCTGCTTCATCCTGTAAAGCAACTTGCACATGTTTCCGCTGCTCCCACTGTTTACGAAGCCCTCTGGCTGTGTACTTATAGACGCTCTCTTCTAAAACATCATTTTAGAAAAGCTGTCATGACACCCAACCACCTGATATCATAGTCATAGTATGTAGCCGTGGCAAGTAGGATCTGGATGGACTTAAGCATAGCTACTTAGAAAAGGTTTCATTATAATCCATAGCTGGTCAATGATGCAAACCTTTAACAAGTCTAGCTTTGAAAGTCTTAACTTTTCCATGTACACCAAGTAATCTTCTCAAGATATACTTGCTCCTGATGGGGATTTAACCCTTCAGATATAGCAACTAAAGTCCATACTTTGTTGGTGTATAACGATTCCATCTCAGATCGCTAAGCATCCAGCCATTCTTACAAAGTCTCACTCTTGATGGCCAGCTCGAAACTAGTTGGGTCATCATCTCATGATGCATTCCTCGCTCCCACTGTCATAGAGAAACCGAAGTATCTCTCAGGTGGGTGAGGAACCCTGCTAGATCGGCAGAGAGGCTGAGGTTCGTTGGTTACTATCGAATCCTTTAGTTCTACCAAATTAGCAGCTGCAGTTTGTATAGCTGGAACCTTTCCAGTTCTACATAACAGACCTTGCCTCGAGCTTGTCCGGATTTTGCCTTTTAGACATAGGCCGGACAACCCCAAATCTTAACCAATTTAAGATATGGGCTCTTCCCTTTCCATATCATATATGAAGTGGTAGGCAACTGATTTGATTTGAACCCTATTCAATAGGTATGCAGCTTCTCAAGTGCATAACTCCCAAAAGGAAATAGGTGACTCAGTAGTACTCATCATAGAGCACACCTTATCATATAGGGTGTGATTGCTCCACCCCGATATACCATCGTGCAATGGTGTATACGGAGGAGTAATACTGAGAGAGAATCTCATTCTCCTTCAGAATAGTCCAGAAATTCCGTGCTCAAGTATTCTCCTCCTTGATCATATCAAAAGACATAATACTTATACCCGTTTTTGGTTCTCTACTTCTAACTTATATTCTGTGAATATCTCAAAAGCTTCGGACTTGTGTTTCAACAGGAACATATGTCTGAATCTTGAGAGATCATCAGAGAATGTAATGAAGTACAAAGAACCAGTCTTGGCATATGTAGACAGGGGACCTTACATACATCAATATGTATCAATCTCAAGAGTTCACTAACTCTTTCTCTATTTCCATTAAACAGAGCTATGGTCATCTTATCTTTGTGACATGACTGGCAAGTTTCACAAGATGTAAATTCAAACTAATTTAAATATGCATCTAAATGTAACTTCAGCGAGTCGGGTCGCATTGATATGACCTAGTCTACAATGCCTCAAGAAGGATTCATTCATTTCTGAACTCTTCCTCTTGTGTGTGTTCTGTATACAAGGAACTGTAGTTTGATTTAGAACGTTAATGCTTTTAGATAACGTGCCTGAACCGATCAACTTTTGAAATAGGGAATGTTCAAAACATTATCCAACAATACAAAATTATATCATTTCTTTATCTAAATAAAGAGACTGATATGATTTTGTATATCAGGTTCGGTATCTAATAACATTTGTTCAGAATCAATGTATTCTGGTAATACAGGGTGACAGTGACCAACAGACTTGGCTGCAACACTTGCCCCGTTTTCTGTCTCATGAAACTTATCACCCGTTCTCAGTTCTCTACCTTTCTGTAGCCCATGTAACGGATTACATATCTGGGATCCTGATCCGGTATCATATACCCAAGACGTAAAGGATACTGAGAAAAAGTTCTTTGTAATGAACACACCCGAAGAAGATGCATCATCATGCACTTTCTTCGTTTGGGCGGCACGGGAAATCTGGTATTCCCCAATTTCCTGCTCTGTCTTATAATAATTATAAGTTGGAGCGGGACCAACGTTCCCCAGCTCAGTATAACAAGCGGGTTCGGTCAATATATCCGTTTTATTATCTTGATTAAGGCATGACATGGTCGCTACCATGAGAGAGAGAGAAGAAAACACTCTGCGTGCGCTCTTGCAAGATCAGATTGGTTATTATTTTATCTAATCAGGATGGCTCCCACTGTTTTTATCAAATCTTCCTTTAAACCCTAAAAAGAAAGACTAGCCGGGATTAATTACATGCTATAAGTTCGCCAATCTTTCAGCCAGGCCAGTGTCGGTACTTTGAGGGAGGTGCCCCGTGCTTTCGCACGGACCTAATTAATGTAAACCTCGATTTCCCAGAGGCGTAACCCCGTTGACACCTTTCTAGACACCTACTTGATCGGCTAATTGTAATGTGTAAAATTCTCCAAGGAGTAACAATTACTCGCAGTGGGTCTCGGGATCCAACTTTCTCATAGAAGGTATGCAATCTCATTGCAAATTTCAACACTTGAAATTCCCGATAATTTTGCCCCTAACCTCCTATGACCTTGACAAAGGCCAACAAACCATAGGATGCTAGTCAAGTTCAACCCGTCATTTCTTGATTGAATTAAACCCACCCGCACGACCCTTGACAAAGGCCAATAAGGTCGCACGACTACCCTAACTCAATCTGCATCATATGCATAAGCAGATAAGCACCAGTCAGCTACCGCACACTACGCCTTGATAAAGGCCAACAAACGCAGCACGAATACTAACTACTACTTATCTGAAATGACGGAGGGCTACGACAGGTTTTTCTGAAAACCCATTGCGTAATGAACTTGATATCGTTGTAGGATCGAATGAATTTTAAAATGGAGTGTTTTTTAGGCTTTTCTAGTTTTGCTAAAGGGGTCACTCCCGGTGAAGGGATCGTCGGCCCTTTCCTCATCGAATGAGGTGCAGGATATATCATATATATCACTGTGCAAAGCAGAAACTATAGAAGCCATCAAAAGACAAACCGAGTGTGTAGCATCTGCCAGTTATTGCTAAAGGGGTCACTCCCAGTGAAGGGATCTCGGCCCTTTCCTCATCGAATAAGGTGCAGGATGTTCTACAAGGAACACCGCGATGCAAAGCAAGAACTGTAGCTACCTGTTTTTAAGAAATTCGATTCCACAACATCTTAGGTTTCTTTTCTTTTCATTAATCATATTAATGAAGTCCCATCATTTAAGTACCTAAACATCACAGATAAATACGACGTACATTTATGCCATCCGCATTCGCCTCGATGTCCCCTCGTGCACCGTTAGGTTAGGTAACTAACGGCAGAGCGGGGCAGGGCTAGCGCGGGTGTAAAACATAAGTAACATCTATATAATATATCATATATACTATATACAGTATTTATCACAGAACATATCAAATGATCACATCACAGATATCGCAGCAGAAGAAACATATGAAGCATTGGATATACTAGGATGTCCGTGTTTTCAATACGAGCCAGTATAAAACACGGATTCCACGGTCGTGATGAATAGCCAAACCCACACCCCAAGACCCCTACGAGAGCGGCAAGCAACCCTACCAATTCTAGAGTTAGGAGACCCGGACTCGACTCCTCGAGTTGGTCTCCCACTGGACTCCAGAACCCGGTTACTTGTGCCCTCCTCCTTGGGTCTATCCTAGTGCGGAAAAGTAAATAATATACAAACGGTGACAACTTCCACAACCTGGAAGTGCCCCAATAAAAGAATATTACATACAAGTTTTTACATGAATGAAAAAGAAAAACACTCATCTCACATAAAAAAAACCCGGCTATTCAAACGCGACGATCCAATATAACATATCCAGCAACACATAACATCACATGTCATCAACGTAAGTAAGTATGCATACACCGATTATCGTCGACGTATAGCAACGACAATCAGCAATACCACTACATACTACACTTACGGTCACAGAAATGAAAGTGTAAAACTACAACAGTTGGAATCCGCAACCTCTTTAGGCATCGCATGCCTAATCAAATGAATTCCTTAAACATCGCATGCCTAACAGTTATAAACCCCGCATTTTAGTCTCATTATCGAAAACTCTTTTCAATATCAAGTCGAGCAATTCAACAAGATTCCCGACATCCTGATCGAATGCTCGTCGCAAACTTCAGTAGACGGTCGCACCCCCGATGCCGTCGACGAAGTGCACCAAGACGGAACACCGCTGCCGCGAGCACCCGAACGGATGCTTTCGACGACGGGGTTCTCCTACAGTCACTTGGTCGGGGCTATGGGGTGTAGCTGTCTATTAAGTTTACTCAGCGAGTATCTGCGTACGCTGCGAGATTGTGACGGACTTTTGATCACATCAAAATTCCGTGGCAACCGATCAAGTGAGACTAAACTGCTATATTTATAACATCCAAATCAGTTATCTCATAACTACTTGTGGATTCCAAATATTGTATCGCATTCCAGATAAATAGAAAATGTTAAACTTTCCGATCGAACATTCAAACACCCAACTTTTCCCGAAACAGCTCAACACATGAAATAAGTTTAAAAACATCCACTTCGTGCCTCAGTACCAACGGTCCGGCCGTAGAAGGGTCAAGCCAACGCCTCACATGTGGCACGCCGTACTGCCCCAAACCCTAAGGTTCAAAAGGCAGTTCAAGACGGTCACATAATCGAGTTAAGGTTTGTTGTCTTCTAGAGGGTCCATCGCGTTACTTGCACTACTTAGAAAGTCATTAAACCACGGAAAGATCCAACACTTGGAAATATCCCGGCAGGGGAAAAAGTGGGTATTTACATCCGGTCGAACTTTTTAACATACTCTAAAATATCCGGAAAACACATAGACGAAGTTAAAGATTCCGATCGAATCATCGAGTCCCCAATACAACCCAAAAAAGTCCACTGTGGAGTATAAATTAAAAATATCCAGAAGAATCAGGAATAAGAAAAGGACATTACTATGAAATTTCAAAGAATGATGCCACTATATGGCCGCGGAACCGCCGCATTAGGCATGCTCATGCCGCGGTTCCGCGGCAGCTTCATCGAATTACGAGCACGAATTTCACAGTAACTCCTAGAATTGCCTGCTGAATTTTTTGGCTATTTTTAAATGGGAAAAATCCACAGTTTTGAAAAAAGTACAGAGAAGGGGTCGGATTAGGGTTTCGGGGTTCGTTCGGATTTCTAATATCGTCTACGCATCGCCTAAGGCTCTAGCTAAGCTCTGATACCACTGTAGGGTTCATAGGCACACTAAGGAGGTCTCACAAGGCATCAACCATGCCAAATTCAAAAATTTCCGGTGCCGAGAAACCCTAATGCGATCGTTGACTAAAGTTTAGGCGATAACTACAACTAGTAAACTGCTTTACTAATAAGTGAACGGAAATACAACCTTTGTAGATCCGGTCCTCCACCTCCATAGCTCCGTGATGAAGTCCCTCCGCTGTACCCATCGGATCCCGGACTCTCGCGGTGGTTTCATCGAAGAAATGATCGGGCTAGGCCGTCGACTTCGATGCCGAAGATGATCTACGTCGAGACAACTCAAGATCAAGCTCCAACTTCACCAAGTCAAGAAACTTGTGAAGAAAAAACCCTATACTACTTGGCAAGTGGTAGAGGATGAAGAAATAGGAAGTGGGTTCACTTTAGATTTGGATTTCTCACTCTTTTTCTCATTTCACCATTGAAGCTAGCAAGCTTTTTCTTCTTGAAGAAGAAGAAGAAGAAGAAAAACAATATGATAAGTATTGCTATGAAAATAGAAAATAAGTCATTCTAATCATATAGCAACCATGGTCAAGTGTAGAGAATAAACTAGGGTTAGGTTTAATGGTTAGGTTTAAGGAATAAAACAAAATGGTCAAAGCTTTTTCAAAGCTTCATGAAGCTTCAACAAAGTCCAAATAAAGCCACCATTTTATCTTAAGCCAAAATGAAATAAATAAATAAATAAATAAAATGAAACCCTAACCATTAACTAACCATGGTTTAATCAAACATACACTCAAGTTTGCATGTATCATCAAACATGATACAAACAAGTGCACAAAAATATATCACATATACAACTTGTGCAATTCAAGTGAGAAAACCAATCTTGAGTGAACCAATACTAGTTAATGTAAAGTAATATATCAAATATATAATTATACATTAAATCATTAAATCAACACTTGATTTAACGATCCGGTCATATCACATATAACCGACTAATATCTATAGTAACAACTTATCGAATCAACACTTGATCCGATAACCCGGCTATATCGCATATAACCGATCAATGTCACAAATCGCAAGAATCGAATACAGTATCACATACTGGTATTATTCTCGATCCCGCACATATCTCATATGCGGTCCTATTTCGTTTCGCTTGAGCCAGGAAACCTCTGTGTAGGACTCTAAAGACTCGTCAATACGCCGGCAGCAGGTGATGGTCATATCAAACACCCACAAGCCGCAAGCGGTCTGCTAAACGTAACGGCCACCCGGGTATTGAGCGATCAGAAGATCGACGAGCAGGCCCGCTCACACTCCTGTGAATCCAACCAGTAACACTTATCGTACAGTCCGGTCTGTTCGTCTGATATGTCGCATATCTTGCCTAGGGGTGGTAAACATCAGACCCCAATAGCTCGATAAGTCGTGTCGATATGAAGTCTATAACAGTTCGAGAAACTACTGGTAACACTTACCAGTAAATCTCAGCAACCCTGGCCAGGGATTTCCGGTTATAGCCAATCGAACACAGCGCAACATCAACTCCCTATACCGGGAGAGACGAATCCCCTTCTATCACTCATTGTCTCCATGTGATTCGGGACTATACCCAAAAACCACCGTTTTGCATGCCCTCTTGGACGTGGTAAGGTGGAAATCAAAGCACGGTGGGAATCACATAAGACTCTATGACGATCTCGGGTCTACAAACTAACCTGTACCAGTGTCACCAGAGAACTGCCATCTGACGTAAGGTATAATACCGTCTGGGAGTTCTCGGCGAGTCCGTCCAGTGTACCCAGTCTCCACTGAGAACCCGTATATCATCTCTGATGTCAAACACCAATGGATATGGGATCATCCATCGCCCATCTGTATGGGTCGAGAGGGTATACGCTAGTCTACTCTGGTATATCGATGCCCCGTCTCGATATACCGATGACTAGGGACCTTGAAGGATGTACTTATGGACTACCATGTCCCCACTAGTATGATCCACATCATAGTCCAGGTAGTCAAGCACACATCCTAAGGGCTTTACCAACATGTAACAGAGAGACAATCAGTGTACACGTTAAGGTAAAGAGTAACCAGATAGCATACGATCATGTCGAGCAAGAAAGTCCTCCCTATATATGTCCCAGCATCCACTACAATATACATCCAATATACAGTAATGGCCTCTAGGGCATACATATAACTAACAGTTAAGACTCTCACAGTCTAGGTACATAGAAATCATACTGAAAAGATTTAGTATGAAAGATTCCAAACGCGGTAATCTACCCGCTTGTCACGGAATCACCCTCTCCAAAGAGATGTCTCCCAAGACTGATTTGGAAAGGGACCGTATGCTTATTATACCCTACGCTTCGGCGGTAGGATCTATAATTTATGCGATATTATATACGAGACCAGATATTTCTTATGCACTGAACGTGGTGAGCAAGTATCAGTCGAACCCAGGAGAGAAGCATTGGGTAGTAGTAAAAAACTTTCTCAAATACCTAAGAAGGACTAAGGAGATGTTCTTGGTATACGGCAGTAAAGACCTCCAGATCGAGGCCTTCGCTGACTCCAGGTTCCAGAGTGACAAAGATTACTCCAAATCTAAGTCGGGTTATGTCTTCACCCTCAATGGAGGGGCGGTCTGTTGGACGAGCTCCAAGCATGACACCATTTCTAACTCGACGATGGAGGAAGAATATAGTCTGGATAAAGAAGTTCATTACAGAACTTCAGGTGGTTCCGTCCATTGTTGACCTAATACCTTTGTATTGTGACAATAACGGGGCTATAGCTTTAGCGACGAAACCACGGTCCCATCAGAAGTCTAGACATATCTTGAGGCGGTATCACCTGATCAGGGAGATCGTAGATCCCCAGGAGATCGAGGTGCGGAGAATAGACACAGAGAATAACCCTGCAGATCCGCTCACAAAGGCCATCTCTCAGATACAGTTCGAGAGGCTATTCGAGATGATAGGTCTGCAATATGCCAATACATGGCCTTAGTGCAAGTGGGCGATTGTTAGTGATATATGCCTTAGAGGCCATTATTGTATAGTACATGATTGTATATTACATTTTAGAAGCTTGGGATATATACAGATATATAACAGTCTTGCTCAATATGATAGTATGCTATTTGGTTTATATCTATCTTAACATGTGTATATTTTTCTTCTAACGTATCGGTAATACATATTGATAGAGCCAGTAGGATATTTGCTTGACTACCAACGTTGTGGTGGCAATCACACTAGTAGGGGCTGGGTAGTCTATAAGCACATCCTTAAACTTGTCCTTATTCATAGGATTATTGAGACTGGGCATCAATACTCCAGGGTAGACTAGTGTATACGTTTCTTATCCCTATTATGGGAGATGGCCTTTCTCCCATCCATTGGTATACAGTACCAAAGATAGTATACAGATGCTTATTAGGTTATGTGTTACACTGGAAGGACTCCCTGGGAACTACTGGTTGGTATTATACCTTTCTTCGGATAGCAGTTCTCCGGTGACATGAGTACAGATTAGTCTGTTGACTTGACATCACTATTAGTCTCGAGTGTGTTCCCACCGTACTTAGATTACTACCCTACCACGGCTTTAAAGAGTCATGCAAACAGGTAGTAATCGGTGCAGTCCCGAAGCACTTAGAGGCAGTAGCTGATAGAAGGGATTTGTCTCTCCCGGTATTAGGAGTTGATATCGCGCTGTGTATGGTTGGCCAATACTATAGGTCTCTGATCAGGGTAAGTGAGATTTATTGGTAGGTACACTAGTAGTTTCTCAGGTTTTGGGTCCCACACCGACATGATTTGTTGCGCTATTAGGGGTCTGACATTTACCACCCCTTAGGCCCGATATGCGATACTATTTGACGAACAGACAAGAATGTACGGAGAATGTCACCTATAAGCTCAGTAGGGGTTCAGACGAATTTTCTAGTCGATCTTCCTTTCGACAAATACCTGGGAAACTAGTGTCACTGACGTGCTTGTAGTCAAACTCATTGCTAGCGTATTGTCGAGTTTTTAAAGTCCCACACAGAGGGTTTCCCGGTTAAGGCGAAACGGTGTAGATTGCATATTTGGATATGCCCGGGTGTTCGATTGAACACGTTTACAAACTCACATGAATTTTATCAATGACTCCATCCTCAACTTTTCACGAACTAAGTGACAATCAACATCAATATGTTTTGTTTGTTCATAGAAAACAGGGTTGTTCTCAATATAAATCGCAGCCATGTTATCACAGTATAGATTCATAGGTGAAGCAGGACCATATCCAAGCTTTGTAAGTAGAAATCCAATCCACACCAACTTACTTGTGATGTTTTCCATGGCTATATACTCTGACTCTGCACTGGATATAGAGACCACACTTTGTTTTTTACTTTTCCAAGAAATCAAATTTCCGCTAACAAACACACAGAAACTAGTGGTCGACCTCCTATCATCGGGAGACCCTACCCAATCTGCATCTGTGAAGCCTGTAGCCTTGGAATGCCTATAATCCTTACGATACCTTTCTCAAGGGCACCCTTTAGGTGCCTCAAGAAACAGAGAACTGCATGAAGGTGAGCCTCATGAGGATCATACATAAACCGACTCGCCATGTTAACTAGGAAGGCTATATCAGGACGAGTGACGGTCAGGTAGTTAAGTTTACCAGCTAACCTCCCGTACCATTCTGGGTCAGGAACATCTCCCCCTGACCCATAAAGAGTTTCACATTTGGATCCATAAGGGAATCGATAGGCCTACAAGCAGACATACTAGCCTCTGAAAGCATATCAAGCACATATTTTTACTGAGTGAGGAAAATCCCTTCCTTTGGTCATCTCGATACCTCAATACCTAGAAAGTATTTCAACTCTCTTAGGTCTTTGGTGCAGAACTGTTTCTGAAAATGAGCCTTCAAGTCAGAAACCCCCCTCTTATCATCTCCTATAATAACAATCTCATCCACAAAGACGAACATAAGGATCCTCTTTCTATCATGATGTTGATAGAAACAAAGTGATCGCTATCAGACCTTCGTAAACCAAAGGTCCTAACAACATCTTTCAGTATCCCAAACCATGCATATGGAGACTGTTTGAGATCATACAACAACCTCGTAAGCTTGCAAACAATTCTAGACTTCCCCTGAGCAACAAAGCCAGGCGATTACTCTATATATACTTCCTCCTGCAAGGTGCCATGTAGAAATGTAGTCTTCTGTAACGTTTCAGAAATCGTTTTGCGAATTTTCCCGTTTTAGGGCAAAATTGTCGGTTTTTCCCGTTTTAACCCGATTTCAATCAAACGTCCGTATAAACTTACCGAAACCTTTTTTAGCTAAAATAAAGGTTGTGCGCGAACTTTAGGGGTATTTGGGAGGTTTTGGTTCAGATAGATTTTTTCCCAAATAAAATATTATTTTAGCCGGTAAAATATGCACGTAAATCGGTAAATTTTCTACTAAATGAAAATTCTTGGAAATTATCACAACAATTATTTTAGAACCTTCTTTTTAAATATCTTGATTTTTTGGTCAAAGGATTTAATTTTTTTAAAGATAAAGAAAAAGAAAAGTAGTGTGAACATAAGCTTTGTTATATTATCCAATTATTCCCTTTTTCTTCTAGAAAATTCTATAATTCACCAAAAATCATATCCTTCATCATTTGGCCGGCCACATCCTTCCTCTTGCTGTCCATGATCTTTCTCAACTCATTTCTTCTCATTTTTCTTCAAAATAATCATGAATAATCCAAAAAAATTCATAGAAATTCAAATAAATTCCAAAAGCTTCATTCTTCTTCACAAAAGTTGCTTGGATCATCATTCTAGTGAGGATTCTGGAGGATAATGTTTGGTTTTATCCTTGATTCAAGTGGTGTTCTTGAAGGTATAAAACCTTAACTCTAATCTTTTTTTTATTGCTTAATACTTTATGCTAGCTTAATTAGATATTAGTTTAAGCTTTAAATTTCATGTTTCAAAATTCTAGAAATGGTTTTAGAAATTCAAGTTAAGGTTAAAACTTAATTTAAGTGTTTAATATTTAATTTAAGTGTTAATTTGTGGATTGGAAAAGCTTAACCTAGTAGAAAATGCTAATTTTTGCTAATTACTACTTTGTCTAATTAAGGGTTTTGCTTACTAGATTTTTGCTAAAACATATTTAGCGAGTGTTAAAAATATAGGATTGGTTTAGATAGCTTAGTTAAGCTATTTTAAGGTATTTGTAATTGTTAGATTTGTGTTATCTTGAATCTAGTGCGATATATTGCGATAAGTTGCTTACTAGATTTCGGGGTTTTTCCGACGTAGGGTTCGTTTGGTAGTTGCGAGGTTATATCCAGTGTATTCCTCGTAATTTTTGTGTTGTGTTGCGCGATCGGGACGATCGGGGTCCAGAATTGGTGTTTTGTAGTTTAGCGACCCCAATTAGGGTTTTGGCCGGTATCGTGCGCGATAGATGCGCTAAGCGCGCAGTGTAATTTTCGGGGCATTATTCTTGCGTTTCGATGTCTTTTCGTCGATGTAGAATATATGCTTATGTGATGTGTTTGTGAAATTTTAGGTTCGCAAGCGGGGACATCGGACGCTACGACAAGGGGAAAACAGGTGGTAGGCTTCACCTAGCTTGGAGCGTTGGTGAGTAGATTTAACATCTACAGGGGAATCGCCCGCATGGCGTTATGCGTCTGGGCTAGAGATGTTATTTCTTTCGCATATTCTATGTCATATTTAGAATTGCGCATTTACCCTATTACTTAGATATTGTTGTGCTTGGACTAGTATCCTTAGGACACTGCACATATTATTGACGATTCATGTTGCACGAGCACTGATTATATGCTACACACACCGTCAATAATTGCCATGTCACACACAAACCACTTATAGATGTTATATTGCTTGGTTAGGGACATTGTGACATTGATTCATACTGCTTATCATATATGGCATTTAGCATACATGTAGTCCTATAGAGTATTGTACCATTAGTGATAGGTACATATACACTCCCTGTCATAGCTACAGGTATACCTTGCACATACAATTCTTATACCCAGGGGGTATACTATATCATTGCTTATAGGTAGACACATTATCTTGCTATACCTTATTCATTTCACATACATCTGGTTTTAGCTACATGTTTACCTTCTCTTGATGTTATTTAGAAGTGGATAAATAGAAACCACATGATATTTGTATTAACTTGATGCAGTTAATTAGCAGTTTTTCATCTATATGCTCGCATTTCAGATTTATGATGCATATACTTTATTCATGGATTTTCGTATTGAGATGTGGATTTTTCATGATGTTTTCTGGATTTGGGAACCGTGGTATTTCATGAAATTATGCATTATTTGAAAAACCCGGTTTCCCTTGATATGATATTTTAGCATCCACCATGATATTTATCGGTTCTGATATATGCCCGATTCGAGGAGTGAGGAGGCACCGTCTGTGGGTACATGGTGGGGCCCGGAGGTACCCCGAAGCAAGAACGATGTCGCGGTGCTAGGCGATGAGGCTTAGGGGAAACATACCTACCGGTGACAGGACCAATGACTCAGCGGCTATCATGTGGATACCGACGGGAGTCATGTACGTATGGATACGTTGAGAGGCGAGGGTCAGAGCTAGGCACTCGAGCTTTCGGGATAGAGTATGATACGTACCTATCAGGGGGCCAGTCATGGAGACAGCACCTGATGGATCAGCATTTCTGTGTCGATACTTGGCACATTGGTTTCATGATATTTCTAATTACTTCTTTGTATATATAACAGGGGATTGAGCCACTGTTATATATACCCTTACACCAATATTAGTGGAATGGGACGCTAATATATGTGTATTGACCTCATCATATTTATTTATGACATTATATTTAGGATGTTAGAATTTTGCTGGAGATTTGATTCGGGATATAAGAGATTCATTTGAGATTGGATACTGGATAGATATGTGAGATCTACTTACTGTTGTACATTCGAGATATGTGAGATATACTTGATATTGTACATACGAGATATGTGAGATCTACTTACTGTTGTACATTCGAGATATGTGAGATATACTTGATATTGTACATACGAGATATGTGAGATCTACTTACTGTTGTACATTCGAGATATGTGAGATATACTTGATATTGTACATACGAGATATGTGAGATCTACTTGCTGTTGTACATTCGAGACATGTGAGATATACTTCATATTGTACATACGAGATATGTGAGATCCACTTGATCTTGTACATTCGATATATACGAGATATACTTGATGATTGTACATTCGATATATGTGAGATATACTTGAGGTTGTACATTCGGGATATATGAGATATACCTGTTATTGTGCAATTGAGGAGATGTGATACTTAGATGATATGAGAGCCAATTTGGGGGCTGATTTGAGGAATTGGTATTTAAATTGTCTTGCTGGATTATGATCCTACCACGACGTCAGGATTCCGTGGAAATGACATACTGCACACCATACCTCACCTTATCTGTTTGTGCATTGCTTCATGTACTAGTAGTACCTGTTAGTGTACCTTTCATGATTGTTGCACATTTACAATCTCATATCACTATCGCATGATTATTGCATATTGTTGCCATATCATTATGGCTTTATTATTGGCTGTACTTGTTAGTGTACTTTCCATTATTCAGCATTCATATGACATGTTATTACTGCAAATTTCATATCTTAGATTCATACTGTACGTACATTCCTGCGATTACCTGCATATGTTATTTACTGTTCATGAGTTGGCAACTCACCCCCGTTGGGCCACAGGTGTTACAGAGTGTTCCCCAGAGTAGTCGAGGCTGGCTATTCATCTATCATCTTTTGCTACGGATACCGCATCAGCTCACAGTGTGCAGTTTGCTTAGGTGGGTTTTGTGGCTATTCGTTGTATTGTATATTCGTTGTATCCCTGTACTCTCCATCTACTATTTTCATATTGACTTAGAGACTTGGTGAGGACGATGTTGTATATTATGTTGGATTTGTTGTCTTTTATACAGTTTCCTTTCTATCGTCTTCTATTTCTTCGCTACGCCGTCGTATATTTGTTGTGGTGGTTGTTTTCCGCCTTTGGGCGTGGATTTGCTCCCGTTGGGGATGCTTTTCTCTATATTTATGTTGTACCCATTTTTGGGGCTAGCTTTTACAAAGGAGGTGCTGCCAAAAGTTTAAAGAAAAAGTGGACTCTTTTAAAGAATTTGGGTTGTGATTTCAAATATTTTAAAAACTTTTATTATCTTTTCCGTATTTTCATGGTTTAGATTTCTGGGTTTTGGCTTTCTTTTACTGCGTTACGTCTGGAGGCGTTGCGTAGTATTTGGGCCGTCACGTGCCAATTTCGGGTCATGACAAAGTTGGTATTAGAGCGCGGTTTTACCTTTCGGAGTATAGGATGACCTTGGTATGATGGAGTAGGTAACCTAAGCGGAGTAACGTAGTGTGTGTATGTCTGCAGCATACTCACGATGCAGTATTTCGCCTAAAGTGACCTAAGTACAATTACTTGAAATTCCTTCCTTGATGATTCATATCCTTGTGATTCGATTTCCCTGTTCATATCGAATCCTATCCCTATTTATAGCCTTTGCCGACGATGACTATGGGGACTCAGTGAGGTGCAGCGAGGGCCGAGGTCAGAGTTGGCTCGGGTGAGACGAGCACTGACCAGGATGGCACTCTTGTTGCACAGGTGCATACGGATCCGCCTTCGACAGATCAGCTCGCTAGGCTTGTGACAGAGATGTCGGACTTGCGCCAGACGATGAGATCATTGGTTGATGCCATTGGAGCGCAGCGACAGGAGGTTGACACCCCAGTTACTCAGTTGTTCCTTTGGATCAGCATGCAGCAGTCTGTCACTTACGTAGCACCAGTGGATGTAACCCAGTCGACGAGACCCGTATTCCAGAGACTTTGCGAGTTCCAGGACAGTAGAGGACCCGTACAGGTGTACCAGTCCAGGGACAGAGGTTCAGTCGTCGTGACAGGTTTCGTGCACGTCATGGGAGTAGCAGAGGCTTGAGGCGAGGACAGTCGTCTAGCTCTTATCCCCAGGATGGTCAGCTGTTTTCTTCCGGATGTTATCGGTGCGGGAGTTTGTATCATCGGGCTCAAGCTTGTACTGAGCCACGTAGTCGCGAGACAACTTTACCGCAGAGTAGAGGATTTCAGCCAGTTCCGGGTAGAAGGCAGACACGAGAGTTTGTTTCTACTCATCCGGACGCACAGGCGTCCAATGCAGGGTTTTCAGGTATCCTTGTTCATGTTCTTTGATGTACTTGTTGGTTTTCGCATTTTGTGCCGTGGTTGGGACGAGGATCGTGTTAGCTAGATCAGCCGTTTTGTTGTGTTAACTTCTGTCGGCGATTCTTTTGTTGCGCGACACGTATTTCAGTTGTATGCCAATCGCTGAGGAGATTTTGCCGTCATTGGATCCTTCTAGAGATGTTCGATTTGACGTTCTCCTGGGCATGGATTGATTAGCTACGTGTTAGGCGTCTGTGGACTACCGTGAGGAAACAGTCAGGATTTTTTTTACCGGTGAGTCAGTTCTTGTTGTGCAGGTGGATAGTTGTGCCGCCTCTCACAGCTTGAATTCAGCCTTTTCCGCTAGTTAGCTTTTTGAGGAGATGTCGTGGATTCTTGGCGTTCATTCGTGATACCGGAGCCACATTGGGATTGTTGGGCCGGGTACTTATCGTGCAAGAGTTTTCCGACGATGTTCCAGAGGAGCTAGCGAAACTCAGGGAACTTAAGGATCTGCTGCAGAGTTGTTGTTGGGAGGTTTGTGTGTCCGTGTGTTTCGCTTTTGGGAGCTCCTATTTCTGTTCGTCCGAGAGAAAGACGACAGATTGCGGTTGTGGATTGATGGATCGTCAATTGAACCGGCTTACGGTGCGGTTAGGTATCATTTACCTTGCTTTGACGATTTCTTCGATCAGCTCCAGAGCGCGAGACTTTTTCTAAGTTTGTTTGGGATCAGGTCATCATTGTTGCGGGTTCGGAGTGGTGGCATTCCGAATACTGTTTTTGTGCGTGCTACGGGCAGTTTGTGTTTTGGTGGTGTCGTTGGACTCGCCAATGCCCTAGCAGCATTTGTTGATATGATGCACCAGATTTCTTCTGGCCGTTCCTCGACCAGTTGCTGTTGTGTTTTGACGACATTCTGGTCAATACTTTGTGTCTTGAGGAACAGGAGCAGCACTTGAGAATTTGTTTTGCAGACATTGGGAGAGCCCCAGCTGTTTGCTAAATTCTCGGAGTGTTCCTTCAGGCTTGTTTCTGTTGACTCCTAGGTCTTGTAGTTACGGGAGACGGTTTCGTATGGTTCCGAGGGAGATCGAGACCGTACATCTTAGGCCCAGACTTGGGTGCAGGACGGAGGTCCTTTGATTTTGGGCTTAGCAGGTTTTACCGCCGTTTCGTGCAGGATTACTAGAGTATTGCAGCACCGTTGACTGGACAGACCTGAAAGGAGGTTCTTTTCTTTGAACTGAGGCATGTGTACGGAGTTTTCGGCAGTTGAAGATTCAGTTAGCAATTGCATCAGTTCTTGCTTTTGATTCGGAGTCTGTGATTATGACAAGGTTGTGCTAAGTTAGGAATGCGTTTGTGTACCTGATGTTTTCGGGTAGAGACGTGAAATCCTAGAGCAAGCACATCAGTCAACTCTCTATATTCATTCAAGTTCCGCCAACATTGACGTGACTTGTGAGATAGTTACGGGTGGACAGGAGTGTAAAGAGAAATTTTAGGTTTCGTTTCAAGGTGTTTGTTTTGTTGTGCGTTTGTGTTCATTTGTTGTTTGCGGCAGTTGGGATCGTCACTCGCCATTGTAGGATACTTCTTGATAGCTGTTGTCAGGAGACATTCCAATTGGCAACCTTTAGGTTTAGTCAGGTCGTGTCGATCACCAGTTTGTTTTCTGACTCTGTGTAGTAGGATTTTTGGACCCCAGCTAGTCTAGAGACTTCGGAAATGATCCAGTTGTTTCAGGTAAAGATGATGACAGTCCTGTGCGGACAGAGGTCTTATGCCGACCATGGTGATCGCATGCTCGAGTTCGCAGTGGGAGATCATGTATTCCTACGGATTTTTCCGATGAAGGACGTGTTGAGTTTTGGGAAGCTTACCCAGAATTGTAGGTCCTTTCCAGATCCTTAAAGTGAGTTAGTTCTGTTGCCTTTAATTTGGCACTTCCGCCCAGATTATTGAGTATTCACCCCGCATTCTTTGTGTTAATACTTTGCAATTACCTTCATGACCTTTCTCACATGATTCAGCACCAGACCATTAGGTTGGACGCGATCTTTCGTTCACCATCAACCAATGGTGTTAATGGCTAGGCAGGTGGAGAAACTTCGGTCAAGGGTCTTGCCATCTGTGGAGAGTTTTCTTTGACGTAGCCGTATAGTGAGGGGATCACTTAGGAGGCTGCGAGCGAGATTTGGGAGTTTTGTACTCTTCTCTTTGAAGGTATGCTTGGTGAAAAATTTAAATTCGGGGACGAATTTTTATAGGGGGGGATTGTAACGTTTCAGAAATCGTTTTGCGAATTTTCCTGTTTTAGGGCAAAATTGTCGGTTTTTCCCGTTTTAACCCGATTTCGATCAAACGTCCGTATAAACTTACCGGCACCTTTTTTAGCTAAAATAAAGGTTGTGCACGAACTTTAGGAGTATTTGGGAGGTTTTGGTTCAGTTAGATTTTTTCCCAAATAAAATATTAATTTAGCCGGTAAAATATGCACGTAAATCGGGAAATTTTCTACTAAATGAAAATTCTTGGAAATTATCATCACAATTATTTTAGAACCTTCTTTTTAAATATCTTGATTTTTTGGTCAAAGGATTTAATTTTTTTAAAGATAAAGAAAAAGAAAAGTAGTGTGAACATAAGCTTTGTTTTATTATCCAATTATTCCCTTTTTCTTCTAGAAAATTCTATAATTCACCAAAAATCATATCCTTCATCATTTGGCTGGCCACATCCTTCCTCTTGCTGTCCATGATCTTTATTATCTCATTTCTTCTCATTTTTCTTCAAAATAATCATCAATAATCCAAATAAATGCATAGAAATTCAAATAAATTCCAAAAGCTTCATTCTTCTTCACAAAAGTTGCTTGGATCTTCATTCTAGTGAGAATTTTGGAAGATAATGTTTGGTTTTATCCTTGATTCAAGTGGTGTTCTTGAAGGTATAAAACCTTAACTCTAATCTTTTTTTTTAGTTGCTTAATACTTTATGCTAGCTTAATTAGATATAAGTTTAAGCTTTAAATTTCATGTTTCAAAATTCTAGAAATGGTTTTAGAAATTCAAGATAAGGTTAAAGCTTAATTTAAGTGTTTAATATTTAATTTAAGTGTTAATTTGTGGATTGGAAAAGCTTAACCTAGTAGAAAATGCTAATTTTTGCTAATTACTATTTTGTCTAATTAAGGGTTTTTGCTTACTAGATTTTTGCTAAAACGTAATTAGCGAGTGTTAAAAATATAGGATTGGTTTAGATAGCTTAGTTAAGCTATTTTAAGGTATTTGTAATTGTTAGATTTGTGTTATCTTGAATCTAGTGTGATATATTGGGATAGGTTGCTTACTAGATTTCGGGGTTTTTCCGACGTAGGGTTCGTTTGGTAGTTGCGAGGTTATATCCAGTGTATTCCTCGTAATTTTTGTGTTGTGTTGCGCGATCGGGACGATCGGGGTCCAGAATTGGTGTTTTGTAGTTTAGCGACCCCAATTAGGGTTTTGTCCGGTATCGTGCGCGATAGATGCGCTAAACGCGCAGTGTAATTTTCGGGGCATTATTCTTGCGTTTCGATGTCTTTTCGTCGATGTAGAATATATGCTTATGTGATGTGTTTGTGAAATTTTAGGTTCGCAAGTGGGGACATCGGACGCTACGACAAGGGGAAAACAGGTGGTAGGCTTCACCTAGCTTGGAGCGTTGGTGAGTAGATTTAACATCTACATGGGAATCACCCGCATGGCGTTATGCGTCTGGGCTAGAGATGTTATTTCTTTCGCATATTCTATGTCATATTTAGAATTGCGCATTTACCCTATTACTTAGATATTGTTGTGCTTGGACTAGTTTCCTTAGGACACTGCACATATTATTGACGATTCATGTTGCACGAGCACTGATTATATGCTACACACACCGTCAATAATTGCCATGTCACACACAAACCACTTATAGATGTTATATTGCTTGGTTAGGGACATTATGACATTGATTCATACTGCTTATCATATATGGCATTTAGCATACCAGTATTCCTATAGAGTATTGTACCATTAGTGATAGGTACATACACACTCTCTGTCATAGCTACAGGTATACCTTGCACATACTATTCTTATACCCAGGGGGTATACTATATCATTGCTTATAGGTAGACACATTATCTTGCTATACCTTATTGATTTCACATACATCTGGTTTTAGCTACATGTTTACCTTCTCTTGATGTTATTTAGAAGTGGATAAATAGGAACCGCATGATATTTGTATTAACTTGATGCAGTTAATTAGCGGTTTTTCATCTATATGCTCGAATTTCAGATTTATGATGCGTATACTTTATTCATGGATTTTCGCATTGAGATGTGGATTTTTCATGATATTTTCTGGATTTAGGAACCGTGGTATTTCATGAAATTATGCATTATTTGAAAAACCCGGTTTCTCTTGATATGATATTTTAGCATCCACCATGAGATTTATCGGTTCTGATATATGCCCGATTCGAGGAGTAAGGAGGCACCGTCTGTGGGTACATGGTGGGGCCCGGAGGTACCCCGAAGCAAGAACGATGTCGCGGTGCTAGGCGATGAGGCTTAGGGGAAACATACCTACCGGTGACAGGACCAATGACTCAGCGGCTATCATGTGGATACCGACGGGAGTCATGTACGTATGGATACGTCGAGAGGCGAGGGTCAGAGCTAGGCACTCGAGCTTTCGGGATAGCGTATGATACGTACCTAACAGGGGGCCAGTCATGGAGATAGCACCTGATGGATCAGCATTTCTGTGTCGATGCTTGGCACATTGGTTTCATGATATTTCTAATTACTTCTTTGTATATATAACAGGGGATTGAGCCGCTGTTATATATACCCTTACACCAATATTAGTGGAATGGGACGCTAATATATGTGTATTGACCTCATCATATTTATTTATGACATTATATTTAGGATGTTAGAATTTTGCTGGAGATTTGATTCGGGATATAAGAGATTCATTTGAGATTGGATACTGGATAGATATGTGAGATCTACTTACTGTTGTACATTCGAGATATGTGAGATATACTTGATATTGTACATACGAGATATGTGAGATCTACTTACTGTTGTACATTCGAGATATGTGAGATATACTTGATATTGTACATACGAGATATGTGAGATCTACTTACTGTTGTACATTCGAGATATGTGAGATATACTTGATATTGTACATACGAGATATGTGAGATCTACTTGCTGTTGTACATTCGAGACATGTGAGATATACTTCATATTGTACATACGAGATATGTGAGATCCACTTGATCTTGTACATTCGAGACATGTAAGATATACTTCATATTGTACATACGAGATATGTGAGATCCACTTGATCTTGTACATTCGATATATAAGAGATATACTTGATGATTGTACATTCGATATATGTGAGATATACTTGAGGTTGTACATTCGGGATATATGAGATATACCTGTTATTGTGCAATTGAGGAGATGTGATACTTAGATGATATGAGAGCCAATTTGGGGGCTGATTTGAGGAATTGGTATTTAAATTGTCTTGCTGGATTGTGATCCTACCACGACATCAGGATTCCGTGGAAATGACATACTTCACACCATACCTCACCTTATCTGTTTGTGCATTGCTTCATGTACTAGTAGTACCTGTTAGTGTACCTTTCATGATTGTTGCACATTTACATTCTCATATCACTATCGCATGATTATTGCATACTGTTGTCATATCATTATGGCTTTATTATTGGCGGTACTTGTTAGTGTACTTTCCATTATTCAGCATTTATATGACATGTTATTACTGCAAATTTCATATCTTAGATTCATACTGTACGTACATTCTTGCGATTACCTGCATATGTTATTTACTATTCACGAGTTGTAACTCACCCCCGTTGTGCCACAGGTGTTACAGAGTATTCCCCAGAGTAGTCGAGGCTGGCTATTCATCTATCATCTTTTGCTACGGATACCGCATCAACTCACAGTGTGCAGTTTGCTTAGGTGGGTTTTGTGGTTATTCGTTGTATTGTATATTCGTTGTATCCATGTACTCTCCATCTACTATTTTCATATTGACTTAGAGACTTGGTGAGGACGATGTTGTATATTATGTTGGATTTGTTGTCTTTTATACAGTTTCCTTTCTATCGTCTTCTATTTCTTCGCTACGACGTCGTATATTTGTTGTGGTGGTTGTTTTCCGCATTTGGGCGTGGATTTGCTCCCGTTGGGGATGCTTTACTCTATATTTATGTTGTACCCATTTTTGGGGCTAGCTTTTACAAAGGAGGTGCTGCCAAAATTTTAAAGAAAAAGTGGACTCTTTTAAAGAATTTGGGTTATGATTTCAAATGTTTCAAAAACTTTTATTATCTTTTCCGTATTATCATGGTTTAGATTTCTGGGTTTTGGCTTTCTTTTACTGCGTTACGTCTGGAGGCGTTGCGTAGTATTTGGGCCGTCACGTGCCAATTTCGGATCGTGACATCTTCATATCAAGCTGATGTAAAGGACAATGATAGGTAGCAACCAACGATAAGAATATGCGAACTGAGGTCATCGTGGCCATAGGAAAGAAAGTTTCATCATAATTAATTTCGTAGGTCTGTGAATATCCTTTTACCACAAAGCGAGTTTTGAGCCGAGCAAGTGAGCCATCAGGATTCAACTTCACAGTATATAACCACTGACAACCGACTACGCACTTTCCAATAGGAAGGCGAGTAAGATCCCATGTTCCATTAAGACGTAATGCTAGTATTTCCTCATCCATAGCTCTCTTCCAACCAGGATGAATCAGGGCATTTGATACTAAACTCGGAAGAGAGTAAGAATCCAAGGATGATATAAATGCATAATAAGAAGGGTCAATCGTGCATAGGTGACATAATCCGTGGTGGGATATCGAGGAACAATAGTTCGAGTGCCTTTCCTAAGAGCAATTGGAACATCTAACTCGGAGGGATCTGGATCTGGAACCATAGAGGTGGCTGGAGACATTAAAGCTGGAGGTTGTTGTACCCGTCGAGTGTAGACCTGAGTAACTTGTTCTCGCATTAACTCCTTGGTTTGATCCGTAGAAGGTTCAGTAGGAACAAGAGTAGGTTGGGTAGCCAAAACATCAAGTTCATCAATAAGAAAATCCTCTCGAACAGAAGAAGAGGAATAGGTGGATGAAAAATATGGAGTGTTCTCATGAAAAGTAATATCTGCAGATATGAACACTCTATCTAACTCCCGATCATAACACATATACCCCTTTTGATCCTTAGAATATCCTAGAAAGACACATCAAATAGATTTGGATCAAGTTTGGATTTCCCGGGACGATGATCATAAACAAAGAAGGTGCAAACAAATACTTTAGGAGGTAGAGGAAAAAGCGATTTAGAAGAAAACAAGACAGTATAGGGTATTTGTCCCCTCAAAATAGAACTTGGCATGCAGTAAGAACAATATCGTCCCAAAAACGTTTTAGAACCTACATATGAATCAACAACGTATATGTAATTTCTAACAAATGTCTATTCTTTCTCTCGGATACCTCATTCTGTTGAGGGGTGTAAGGACATGAAGACTGATAAACAATACCAAAAGAGTCAAAGAATTGCCAAAAATCTGAATTGAAGTATTCTTTGGCATTGTCAGTTCGCAAAATTTTAAAAGTCGTATCAAATTGATTTTTAATCTTAGCAACAAAAGATTTAAACACGGTGAATACTTCAGCTCTAGATTTTAGCAAATACAACCATGTCACTCTAGAAAAGTTATCAATAAAAGTCATAAAATAATGATATCCACAATTTGATACAGTAGGACACAGACCCCAAACATCAGAATGAACAATGCTAAACAAATCAGTGGTCATATTGGTAACTCTAAAAGGATAAGAAGCACAATAATGCATTCTCATCTTACAAGATGCACAATCAAGAGAAAATAGATGGCTGAGTGAAGGGACAAGTTTCTTAAGGCTCTCTAAACATGGATGGCCTAACCTACTGTGAACCTCAAGAGAAGATGTAGACGTAAGACAAGCTGTAAGTGTGCTCCCATCAATGTAGTATATACCTCCACGCTCATGGCCTGAACCATCACCTCCCTCGTCTCTAAGTCCTGCATAATACAACTAGAAGGAGAAAATGTTACCGAACATTCTAAAGAGCGCATAAGTTGACTAACAAATAATGAACTGAATGGAAATGTTGGTACATAAAGATCTGAAGATACAGACAAGGATTGAGTGAGATGAGTAGATCCAATACCTTCCACTTTAGATGTGGAACCATTGGCTACTGTGATAGGACTTTTATATGAAGTGGAAGATAATGAAGTGAGTATACCTGACATTCCAGTCATTTGATCTGATGCACCTAAATCTATGATCCAGGATGTGAGAGATGCTATAGAGATAAAATAGCTATTACCTTTACCCTTGGTCATAACAGATGCAGCATGTGACGATGATGATGTAGATCCCCCTGAAAGAAGACTTCGCAGCTGTGATAACTCCTCCTCAGTAAAACTCCCGGGTGTGATCATAGAGGCAAATGCTGAGACTGAAGAAACTGAATCAGATGTAACAACTCTGGAAGTAGGTCGAAGCTCGGGGTGGAGAGTGTTGCAATCATCTTGAGTGTAGTTAGACATCTCACATTGAGTACAGAAATGGTAACCTCTCCCCCTGCCGGCCATTCCTCTGCCTCCCCGACCTCCACGGCCCCGAATACCCCATCCTCTTCCTCCAACAAAGGATACATGAGAGGCAAGAGAAAATCTATCATCAACAGCTTTCATTGAGGTCTTAGAAACACCATCAGTCATGGCAGAGGGGAATGCAGTCAGGATGGCTCTATAGGTATCCGCAAGAGTGGGAACATGCGAGCCTCCCAAAATTTGTTGGCGAATAGTTACAAATTCTAAGGTAATGGCCCTCAGAAAATTCATCACTGTCATCTGCTCATGTTGTCTTCTTCTCTCATTGACATCAACTGCAAGAGGGAAATTGGAGAGCAACTCGTCTCTAATCGCTTAAGCTCACCATACACAGGAGATATAGATCGGCCTCCACGCTGCAACTCGTGAATAGACTCAAAAATCTCGAATGCTCGATTAGCATTTTCCTTCCCTTTCAAATATGCCAAAATAGAATAGGCCTACTTTTTTGATAAAAATCAACAAGAAACTCTTTGTAGCTCACTGGTTAATACTCTCCACTGCTATTCCTTAACCTGTGTGTTCGAATCCCGTTAGCCCCAATTATTTTAATATTTTTCCTTAACCTGCACGAGCTTTACACAGGTTTACCAAACGTTGCAACAGAAAAGAAGTATTAAAATGCGACCTTGAAACCCATTTAAAATCCTGGTACAAACCACGAGGTCAAAGGCCAACTTAGGGCCGCTATTTAGCCGGGATCAACGGCCAAGATGTGCCAGATCGGATCCATGTTGGACCTGTGCGATTTTTGGCCTCCTCTTAGCACATTTTGTTACATTAAAATCTTTGAATTAAAATAGAGAACAAAAGACTCTTCACCTAGCCCATTTACACCCTTTTAATTTAATTTTTAATTTTCTTTTTAACACACCCTACTCCCTAATTATCCTTTAAATACCTAGCCATCCTAGCCTTATCCTCATTTCTAAAAAATACTCTAAATTCTTCTCAAAAGTTCTCTCTCTCTCTCTCTCTCTCAATACTCCCAAGTCCAAGCTAAGCTCAAGGGGTCAAGCTTACTTTTCACATCGCGTCGTTATTCTCTCGAGCTCGTTCCTCCATTTCTTCATTGGTCTAGGTTCTTCCAACCGAGACTTACCCGTTTTCTATTATTATCTAATCTAGTATGCGCAACTCGTAAGTCTCCCCTCGATCTCTTTCTCTCTCTCTCTCTCTATTCTTCCCCATCATCAACACACTACGGCATGTTAAAAATTAAACAAAATAAACTAAAATATTAAATTGTTGCAACATGACTTGTTCATTCCAAAATGTTATCTAGAACAATATAAATTTCAAGCTATTTTTCTTGTAAATCCATGTCCAATATAATTTCATATGTAGTTTATAAAAGAATTTTCATGTTAATCAATATTAGAAAAGTAACTTAAAAATACCATACTTAGTTCTTGTTAAAATACTAGTTTCTATGATATGGTAATCTAGATCATGCACAGTGCAATGACCTACCCCACTCACGCACACTTGGAATCATATCACGATCAATCGATTGTAGCATTTTATCGAAACATTTTTCATTAAGCCGCCCTTAAGTTTTGAAACATAGAATTTTAAACCGAAATCCTTTTTCCTTGGAAATTACGCCCCTCACAACACTCTTTAGGGGAGCTCTGTTAAAAGATAGTGTGGATTATTGCACATCTTGGGTCTAGTGGGTGAAATCAGAGCTCATGACAGAGCGCGTTCTCGAAGGAAAAAAGAATACAAAAAAATTTAAAACAAAGTTAAAACAATTTTAATATAACTAAAATATTATATACTTGTAACTTAAAAGAAAGCGTTTTTGTAAATATAATTTTAATAAAATACTCTAAATTAAAATATTAGGTTTTTATTAAAGTAACTCAAGTTTTCCAAAAGTTATATTTTTCATTAAAATACCGTAAACTTTTAAAAGCTAGGTTTTATCACTAAAATTCCAATCAAACTAAAATATTTTTTATTAAAACTCTCGACATTCTAATTAATATAAGTTTCCCAAAAACACCCTCGAGATTTATTTTTAAAATGAAACATTTTACATGTCGAGAAATTTAATGGTTTAAATCATGTAAATACATATAGTATATAACCTATTTAATCTTTCAAATATTTAGATAATAATGGGTTTAAGTGGTATCTTTTTTCTTGAGCCTCGGGGAACCGGAGAAAGTGAGTGCTTTCTTAGTTTAGGAAAACTGGTATTTGTCCGACAATCGTCCTTGAAAAGGGCACAAATGCTGCCGGCCATGTGCAATGGTTGTCAAATTAAATCATATGAATATCGAATCATATATTATCAAACACATGACATCCTGCATGACTTAACATAAATTCTTGAAACTTAAGTTAAACCGGACCTTGAATTAAACCTAAATTTGACTTGAACCTGAACTTGACTTAACTTGAACTTGACATGAATACTTGAACCCAATATGAATACTTGAACCGACTTGACTCGAACCATGAATACAATTGACATGAATCCTTGCAATTGACATGACTACATGATTTTGACATGAACTCAATCCTGAAAACTTGATATCATATATCACCTTTTATATTCATGGACTCGATAAAGACTCATAATCTTAATCATAGACTAATATATACGGGGTGTTAGAGTAGTTTAAGTGTGAATCCAACAGAATCTCATAAGTCTGCCTAGTTCATGAATCCATGTCTACTAACACAAGCAGTCTATCATACCCTACTCTTGGATTTGGAATACTTCGACACTGGGTTGAAGTCCCGTTACTAACAATTGATTCGAGCCCGTGATTCCTTACTCGTTTGGCCCAACTCTTGAGTCCGAGCATACTCCTGAGATTGATGGACATTCACATTTAGACTGACGTTAAGTTAGATTATCTTGTAGAGACCTGTTAAGATACATACTCATGCTCCTTCATACATACTTACCTGTTATGCTCTATATATATGTCATACTACATTATTTTTCTTGCACCTGTTATACATTATATTCCTTTGGGGACTTACTGAGAACAAGTTCGCTGACGAACATTCCACCCACCTTTGTTTCTTTAAAATGTTCGTCAGATAATTTAGAGGCTGAGGAGGTGGATCCGACTGCCGAGGACGACGACCAGATCGCAGTCCAAGCCGGCCTTTAGATTTCCTGTTCAGTTTTTCATTACCAGTATGCCACTTGTTTAGGCATTTCATGTTATTTTCATTTTCTTTTCAAAACATCTATCTATGTAAATAAAGTTTGTTGAATGAATGTGAATAAAGTTTGTTGAATGAATGTAAATAAAGTAGTTTGTTGAAAATTTCATGCTCTTATTATTCTTGCACCGTATATAAATGCTTATTTAAGCTTAGCATATTTATTTTAAGAAATGGCTTTCTTAACAAAAATATATTGCGGGCTTGTCATGTAAGCGTTACCGTCCATTGAGAAACGGGGCGTGACAGGTTT
Organism: Agapanthus africanus; assembly: GCA_030015575.1. Lineage (NCBI taxonomy): Eukaryota > Viridiplantae > Streptophyta > Magnoliopsida > Asparagales > Amaryllidaceae > Agapanthus > Agapanthus africanus. The sequence continues at coordinate 315,283,813 of JASDDO010000004.1, forward strand.
TATTGGTAGCCCATGCAGGTCCGTTCTGTATGAAGTCGTAAGAAATATATTATAAGAATTATGAAATTCAACAACCTTACATTTCTTGCATTTCAATTCCTTTGAATCTCATTTTATTCCTTGAATCAATCTTGAACTTCTCTTTCGACTTATTTGAATATAATCTTTTAAATTTTGAATCCTTAACTCTAGTTTATCCCTTCTAATTGTATCTCATAAGCCTATTAGCTCACCTAGTTTGAACATCGATTGAAGAAGCTCGAAGACAACTTGCCCCAAACTTGTCCTTACTTTCTCGTGCCTTACTGCATCGTACTCCTCGAGAGAATTCCGTGGAAGAAATTCTTTTAAGAAGGGTAAAGTGTAACGGCTCACCATTCTTGAATCTATCTCGCTTCCTGCATTAGACCAATTCTTTCATTTCTAAATTCATGTAAGTTTCTCCTTTCATCTCTTAGACATCCCTTCCATCCAATTTTACCTTTGTGTCGATTAGAGTACCGACTGGTGGAGCAACGACAAAACGCGACTGCATTCTCGAATCATATCTCTTTGAATCACTTCTTGTTCCCCAATGATCATGTCTCAACATGACGGAAACGGATGTATAATCTTTCATCACCATTTCGATCTTTCTTGTAACTATCTTATTTCTTTGGTTGCATCATCTTTATTGAGTAATTTCGAGAACGATATTATTTTTAAGGAGGGTAGGATGTAACGACTCTGAATTTTGAATACCCTTGTAATAATTCAATGTTAATAGAAGGGTATTTCTACTTCAGATTCTGAGTTATAAGAAGTTTTTGATAAAAGTCAACAAGAAATTTCTTGTATCTCACTGGTTAATAATCTCCACTGCTGTTCCTTGGCCTGCATGTTCGAATCCCATAAGTCCTAATTATTTTAATATTTTTTCTTTTCAACGTTTTAAAAGCCCAAGGGGTTTGCACGAGCTTTACACTGGTTTACCAAACGTTGCAACGGGAAAGAGGTATTAAAATGCGACCCTTAAACCCATATAAAACCCTGGCATGAACCCTGAGTCCATAGGCCAATTTGGGCCGCCATTTAGCCGAGATCGACGCCCAGGATGTGCTAGATTAGGTCCGTGTTGGATCCGTGCGATCTTTGGCCTCCCCTCAACTCATTTTGATACTTTAAAATCTCTGAATTAAAATAGATAACATAAAACTCTTCACCTAGCCCATTTACACCCTTTTAATTCAATTTTTAATTTTCTTTTTAACACACCCTACTCCTTAATTCTCCTATAAATAGCTAGCCATCCTAGCTGTTCCCGCCTAAAATTTCTGCGCAGAAGAGCCCAAAACATCAAATGGCGGCAATGCGGTTTAGAAAATGCAAACCAGTATTTACTGGGTCGCATTTTGCCAAACTTGTCACAACCTAAAGTTTGGATATGACCGGCACTTAGATTGTATGATATCTAAAGATGTCAACACAATCTAAGTAAGCCAAAAACCAAGATCAAAACCCTTTTTGCGGAAATTAGAAAATATTTAGTTTTAAGTAAAAGAATGAAGTAGCATGCCGAATGATTTTTAAATAATAGAAGTTAAGCAACTGGTTTTGAAACTTCGACAGTACTTCCTTGTTAATTATTAAATAAGCAGTTATAGGATGTGTGAATAGGTTGCATCCCTAGTTGGGAGTAAAACGATGTCAAACAGCGGAAATCGGTACACAATACTAATACGACACTAAAAATGAAGAATCTCACGCATAAGTAAAAGAAATATAATTTAGCACAACTAAAGGATCTCATCAGTCGAAATAATATACATACAACAACATCTCATTCTAAATCAATTATACAGGATCTGATGGAGTAATACTAGATCCAATATACATAACCAAAATAGGAGGTTACTGCGCAGGTAAGCCACCTAGCAAAAAGAATGATGAGTGCTGATATATGGATCCGCACTGCTGCTACACGTCCACACGACTCCTGCAAGGAACTATGGCACAACGGGGGTGAGTTGCCAACTCAGTGAATAAAACTAACATATATCAGCTGATAATGTAAGTATGACGAACTAGAGCTAATATACACAATGATGAATATAATACATATAAATATATGGAAGCATAACATGTGCTACTAAGTGTATAAATAAAAACTGAAATCTCATAATCTATTTTCAAATAAGGTTCATTTTTCCCGTGTCCAACATCGACACAAATCTTCTGTTTCCGTCAGGCATCGTTCCCCGAACGATCTTGTCATCCAGTAATACCAGTCGGTATCACCTAGATATCCGCCGTATTCATAACTGTCTACGGTATCGAGTATCCTCGCTAGGCCCCCCGCCTCGAATGCGGCTTTCCTTCACCTCGGTCTCGACCGGGTCCACCATGTATCCAACTGTATATCCCCCCACTCAGTCTGGATAACGTATAAATCCGCAACCGTATAGCCCCTCCACTCGGTTCGGAATAAATCCAAATCATAAAAACGATATCTCATGGTTGACATATCATATCATTCAGGAAGAATCAATGAATATACTCAATAGTATATAAAAACTCAAAACCATAAATCCTCAATAATCCAATGCATCTTATATCGAACTACTAACACTTGAATATGAAGCATGATATCATTTATGCAAAGTAACTACCATTATTAATGCTTAAGTTATAATAGAAATCATATTTAACATAATAAATACTAAGTGTGTAGGTGACATGTTAATATCGACGAGGTGTACTGTAACATGTAGGTATGTGCATGTGCAGTATGACTCGTCGATAATTGTGCAGTGTTCTAACAATTATTAACATGACGATGTATATATATGAACGCATATGATCAATCTTTATAAACGAAGAAACAATTGTAATTTAAAATTAAACTACGGGCGTATCACGCCATCCATACAAAATCCATCGGTAGATATTTAGTTCACTCACCGGAATACGTCGAATCTATTCAGAAATTGTCAATCCCTTTTCCTTTCCTTGCGGCCTCTGACGTTCCCGTACTCAAATCTAACATCGACATTAAGTTGTATAAGAAACGGCTAAACTTCGATACAGAGAAAACATAGAAATACAAGTTTTACGTATTAACTATACTACGTACGACGATTGTAAACTATCACATACCTATACTAACTGGATTTTAACCAATCGTTGTTCGTAACAGAAAACAGAAACGCGTTACGAAACATCCGTGTCGTGTTTTAGAATTTTAAAACTTTTTCAGATATTAGCTTCCAGTTTTCATACACCATTAAAATAATTTAAACAAACAATATCAAACATCTTAATACATATACAGAGACCTATCTTAAAAACCACAACATCCAACTCCACTAAAAATCCGGCGAGATCGGATTTTTCCTTAATGTCGCCGGCCAAAATCCGAGCAATAGGGTTCGTCTTCTTAGGATTTATTCTAGATCCAGTTTATAAGATTAAGGCACCGTTTGGTTAAGTTAGTTATTATGTAAGTTCCAGCAGATCTTCACAGAGCCTATATTTTCCTAAAATATCATATATCCGATATCCAATTTCTACTTTTAAACAGTTACTGAACTATAATCCTACAGAGTTAAAGATTATACCTCCAGAAGATTACTCGAAAGGCTTCCTCCAAGATGCCTAACTCAAAGATCCTAGCTTGGTGATGGTAAGAATCCTTAGCACCTAGTTCTTCTCTTCTCTTGTTTTCTTTTGTGAGTTCTAAATTATTTTCTTTCTCTTTCCTTTTTGTTAAATTCTGATTTTTATTTGGTTTTATGAACTGAACCATTGATGCAAGATAAGGAGAATGAACTATGAATTGTAGAAGGAGGTGTCACCAAAAGAATTATGGTGTTTTCATGCAAGGGTGAGGTGCGTGCATGAGGTGTACATGCAAGAAGGAGGTGTGTGTGCGTGGTTACTCATAAGGTGTGGTGTCTTGGAGGTAAAACATAAGCTTAACCATTATCTAACCCTAATTGCATAAACACCCTCACACAACTCTAATTTGCATAAGGAAACTAACATTTTTCTCATAAATCCCTCATTACATATGTTATTATATAAATACTATTTTCTTTACTAGTTTAATTCTACTTTAACTTTAAAAGCCCTCTTTACTACAATAAAAATTAAATAACATTATCTATTTAATTAAATAATTTAATTAATTATCTAAAATATTTCAAAATGTTACAAAACTTCTGGCTGAGAATCAGAAAAATTCTGATAGCATCAAAAGAGTCTTGAGAAGTATTTTGATTTGATATATTACAGGCCTCATAAATCTTTTGGAATCAAAAGTTATGAGCAAACGTGCTATACACTTATGCTCTAAGTAATGCTCTACCACAAGGGAGATATATGTTTAGGCCCAGATCGAAAAAAAGAGAGATCACTTCTTTACCACTCCCTTATAAATAAGAAGGGTGACCATTCAAAAAAGGGGAGGATTCATCCTCACAGAAGCCATTGCTTCTTTTTGAAAACCATTACTTTCTTTAGGCATACATTCCCCCCTCTCGTGCACATATGTGCAAGCGTTCGTACCATGTGCATCACATGCGGCACACATGCGTAGGAGCCATGCACACCATGTGCGGCGCACATGCGCTGGTCCCATGAGCAACACGTGCGGCGCACGTGCGCCGGCTTGCACAACACGTGCGACGCACATGCACCAAGAATAAAGAAACATTTCCGGCTTCTCAGAAGAAACTTCTCCAACATGTTCTCTACCTTAATGAACGGGACCGGTTTAAGGGTATATCCCTCCACACCTTCGATGTACAGCACTGTAATTCCTCCGCGTTTTCGGAGAGGTGGTGGGTCCCAATGACCAATAATCCCTCCTTCTTTCCTATGAATCCCAGGCTTCACCAAATAGAAACATACGCTTCACTTGAAAGTTTAAGCATTCCTCAATGGGTGCACCCTATGCAATTGTACAAGGGCACAAATTCTAATGGTGCTCTCCAAATTCACATGTATGATACACATGCATGCAAAAAGAACGAAAGACATGAGTTTGAAGCTTTTGCTTCATTTAAAGCCTTTGCATTCTCGAAAGTCTACAACTTTCCCATATAGATGCGCACCATAGCTTTCTGACGAACAATGCGCATTTGATCTTAGGCCGCACTTCAAAAGAAATTTGCCCATACAGAAGTGTGCACATAAGCACTTACATAAAATAATACTTTTGGAAATGTGCGCATCGCATGATACTCACGTATGCTAAGTGGAACATACCATCCTTCAATACATGCGCATATATATGTGCGCAACCCCCATGATTGTTAACAAGTGCGCAACCACGTGATATGGACGTGCGCAACCCCATGACTGATAACAAATGCGCAACCTCGTGATATGCACATGCGCAACCCCTATGATTGATAACAAGTGTGCAACCACGTGATATGCACGTGCGCAGCCCCCAACTATAGGAGATGCACATCACGTGATATGCACATGCGCAGTCCCTGATCACAAGCAAGTGCGCAACCCACGTGATATGCACGTGTGCACCCTCATTAAAGATGATACATCTACATGCGTATTTTACATGTACATGCGCACATAGATAGCAAGCCTTTGCTTGAGTACTTAGTTAAATAAACTAAGTATAGAAGCTTTTGTTTCTCGTATATGATCCATTGATCAACATATCAATGATGACCAAATTGATCTTAGTCCCATATACGACTAATGATCGTCCACCCATATTGATCTTAGTCTCATATATGACTAATGATTGTTCATCCATATTGATCATAGTCGGATATATGACTAATGATCTTTCATCCATAATACTTATATTGATCTTGGTCGAATATATGACTAATGATTTTCATCAATTGATCTTAGTCTCATATAAGACTGACAATCCTCAGTTCCGACCTAATCCCCTCCCACATATACGGGATTTAATTCAAGGATATATCTTTCTACACATATGATATACGGTGTTGTAATTCCCGAGTCCCAATAACCAAAGAATCATTTCTCTTTCCAACTTGATGAAAGATATGAAATTTAATCAAGACAGGGAATGCTTTACGCATCCTATATAGATATGCACCCTCATATCGATACACCCCACATTGATGCATTTCTATATTGATGTGCATACTTCATATTGACACGCATCCCATATAAATGAGCATCTTATATTGAGCTCCAGCTTTATACATATATGTATATGTATATATTGAAGGAAACATAAATGACATCAAATTGTATCGCACCCCAATATTGGGTGCATCCCATATCACCATCGTTCACTTCGCCACGTAATATATACACATGCGCGCAAGATGAAAGATGGACCGAAATGACCCTAAACTAATATTGGACCCAAATGTCCTTAAACTAATATTGGACCGCAATGTCCTTAAACTAATACGTTTGGCACTACAGCAGATCTCCATATTGATCCCCGTATACATTCCATGGGTATAAACAATCTATATTCCATCTATGTCTCCCATGGACCGCAATGTCCTTAAACTAATATGTTTGGCCCTGCAGACTGTCTCCATACTGACTGCCGTATACTATCTATGGGCTATTCATATATAATCCGATGATCGGTTGAACCCATATGCTCACTATTCCTAAGTCGATCTTAGTCCCATATAAGGGTAATGATCCTTAAATTGAACCTATATATCTCATGAACTGATGGACCTCATTTATATGAGATCTGCGTTCTATGTTCAAAACCACAAAATAAACAATATATAACACGACATGAAGTGATCTACCTGGAGAAGATGAAAGTTATTATCGCAATGCAATAGTGTAATTAACTGCAGGGGCTTGCACCTATAGGGAAGAATGTCTCTACAATCAAAGACCCATCACATATGAGGGGGAATCTGATAATTCGCGCTACAATGGTCTCATCTATCCAAACCTCCCATATATGGTGCCATAAATCTACTTGTTATTTTCGGAGAGGCGGATGGATATATTCCATATAGCATCTGCCCCCAAATTTAGGCTAGACGTCTCCGCGTCTCAGTCCAGTCTCAGCGGTAAACAGATTCTGACATGCCCAGTGAAACTTATTCATCTTTCCAGTCCACACTTCGTGTGTTGTTTTTTCGCGATGTGTGTGTGTGTGTTTTTGTAGTTTCCCTTGGGTGATGGGATACTAAAGCTAGTGTTTCCTCTCTATGAAGAATGGCGTTCACTTCTACTCACTGCAACTCGAGCTCTGCTACATCTGGTGGAATCAAAAATAGGCTACTTATAGCCTCAATTTTCTGCGTTCCGGCTCTTCAAGAAATGAAGTGGCTTTTCTTTAGGTCAGTGCTCCCACATCCTACCCTCGGTATTTTAACGCCGAACGAGAAAGCCCAAAAGAAATTTGTCTTCCACAGGCTGGCTCCCCAAGCTCCAGCTCTGCCGACAGCATCAATATTCATACGACTGGCTCTTGCCAAAGACCAAGGTCAACACAGGCGGCATAATATTCATGCTCTGAAAGAAAACAGGGAGAAAGCTCAGCAAATTCCTGAGACTGACGAAACTTCGGTTGCGAGACATGATCGACGTCAATATCGGCGTCAAATAAGACAAGATGGGGGCAGTTCTCCGTCCGGGTTGACTCCCCCTACTCCAACTCCAATGGTGAATACGGTTGTTACAACTGGGAACAAGTTTGAACTGCTGTGAATTGTCAGACGAAATTCTCCCACTGCAATATTGAAGAAATCTCTGCAGCTCGTAGAGATCCAAGGAGAGCAGAAACCAGTTCGCTCTCCAAAAAGACTTTCCTCATTTATATATATAAGGTGTGGAAGGAGGTGAAGAACTCCTTCGTTGTCTACAGCTCTTCTCCCAAGCTCAAGAAAATGAAGCGTCAGCCAAACTCTGACAACTCCCCTTCTAAATACAAGGGGACTCATCACAAGGCGGTTCCTAATATGATGGTTCTTACTAAAGCGACTTCTCACAAAAAAAGAGAGGCCAGATAAAGCTCAAATGCCCAAGGAAAAATCCAGAGGCCAAAGATCCAAACACCCTAAGCCTGGGGGGATAGTAGTTCATACAGTCCATATGGTGAACTCCAAAGACGAAGGTCATGCTTCTACTTGTCATTGGCTGCATACTCGATCTCTAAGAAAATCTTAGCAGCAACATGAAAACATGCAGGAGATGAAGAAGCGGCAGCGTTGTTCGCTAAAATGAACAAGATGTAAGTCGATGTCGCGCACCACACATGTTCGCGGGGAGGCGGAAATAGGAAAAAATGATTTTTACGGGCTTCTCAACACCGACTTGAACCAAGGATCGATCACAAACCTTAGCTAGCAAACAACTTGAGGTTTAACTACTCGGATGAATGTTATACCTCGTAGTATCGTGTCCTTCGGGTCTTCTCGCTGTCCTCCTCGTCATCGTAGGCTTCGAGGATCGAAACGGATCGAAGCAACCTCGACGGCCTCCTTGAGTCAAAGACGATCCACCCGAGAGTCTGCAGTCCGAGCTCCTACCTCAAATCCGAGATAATTACGACTTCTAGTTTGCTAAACTAGAAGTCCTACAGGGTGTAGTGTAAGAAGATGAATTAATTTGTCTCTTGGAACCCTAGGATTCTTAACACATGAGATCTTTTAGGGTTTAGATGAAGAAGAAGAAGACTTGAAGAAAATGAGAGTTGAGTGTGAACATGGAAATAGCTTGGCTACCCACTTGATAAAGAATGAAGCATATCTCATAATTATTGAGATATAATATCACGCATAAATATCTAATAAGCTTCATAAAATATCTATTTTGTCAAGAGAGTGAGTCATGAGCATGAGTCACCAAGTAGCCATGCTAGATTCAATGTAAAACTCCACCTCATTTCTTCACCCAATTTGTTTAGTCCATAAAAGAATTAAACCCTAATAGGTGTATACTTCTAGAAGCTTTCTCGAGAAAATTATGAGAATGCCCCGCATCCGTATATACATACCCGCATCCGCATTCCGAAGAATACGAATACAAAGAGACGAAACAAATCCATCAATACAATACTAGGATCCGGCTTAAACCAAAGCCCATTAGCATTGTCCGCCCGAACATCATATGCACACAATTTCACGTACGTGATTGAAGCCCTGTCGTAAAACCATACGACCTCTACACCTTTTGCCCAGTGCAGGGAAACCCTCTGTGTGGGACTATAAAGACTTGACACTACGCTGGTAGTAAGTTTAACCACGAGCCACAAGTGGTACTAGCTGCACGTAATGGCTGCCCAGGTATGTGTCGATAAGAAGGCTGATGAGCTAACTCATCCGAACTTCTACTGAGCCTGAATGTGACAATCTCCGTACAGTCCGGTCTGTTCGTCTAAGAGTATCGCATATCGGGCCTAGGGTGCGGTAATCGTCAGACCCCTAATAGCGTAATAAGTCGTGGCAAAGAGTAGCCCAAAACACCCTGAGAAACTACTGGAGTACCTACCAGTAAATCTCGCTTGCTTTGGCCAAGGAATTTGTGTAATGGCCTTCCGAACACAGTGCAATATCAACCCCCAATACCGGGAGAGACGAATCCTAGCTAACCTCCACTGCTTCCAAGTGCTTCGGGACTGCACCCAACTACTACTTGTTTGCACGACTCTTTTAAGCCATGGTAGGGTAGCAATCAAAGTACAGTGGGAACACACTCAAGGTGAAGTAGCAGTGTTAAGTCGACGGACTAAGCTGTACTCATGTCACTTAGGAACTGCTACCCGACGATAGGTATAATATCCACTAACAGTTCCCGACGAGTCATGTCCAGTGAACTCATAACCCAATGAGCACCTGCATATTATCTCCAGTAAGACGTACTAATGGCTGTAGGACAGACCATCTCCCCTGCTGGGACGAGAAGCGTATACATTAGTCTACTGTGGAGTATCGATGCCCCGTTTCGATAATCCTACGACTAGGGACATATATAGGATGTGCTTATAGATTACCCAGCCCCTACTAGTATGACTGCCATCATAATGCTGGTAATCAAGCAAAGATCCTAAGAGCTCTACCAATATGTATAAGCGATATGCTAAAAAGCACATGCACATATTGAGGTAGAAACTAACCAAGTAGCATACTACCATTTCGAGCAAGACTGTTACTATATCCATGTATATTCCAAGCTCCCATTAAGTAATATACAACTCAGTATGATGCAATATTGGCCTCTAGGTCATATATCACTAACAATCTCCCACTTGCACTAAGGTCATATACTGGCATATCGCAGACCTAAGATCTCGAATAGCCTCTCGAGCACTGTTTGAGGGATGGCCTCTGTGATTGGATCTGCAGTGTTGTTCTCTGAATATACTCTCCTTACCTCGATCTCCTGAGGATCAACAATCTCCCTGATCAGATGGTACCGCCTCAAGATATGTCTGGATCTCTAATGGGACTTGGGTTCCTTCCTTAAAGCTATGGCGCCATATGTTGTCACAATACTAAAGTATTCGACCAACAAATGGAAGGAACCACCTGAAGTTCAATTAAGAACTTCCTCATCCAGACTGCCTCTTTTGCGGCGTCTCATGCAGTGATCTGCTCCGCTTCCATCATTGAGTTAGAAATAGTGTCCTTCTTCCCTCCACTAAGGGTAAAAACATAACCCGACATGGACTTGGAGTCATCTTTGTCACTCTGGAAGCTGGAGTCAGCTAAGGCCTCGATCTGGAGGTCCTTTTCTGCTATACACCAAGAACATCTCCTTAGTTCTTCTCAGGCACTTGAGAATGTTCTTTACTGCTATCCAGTGCTCCCCTGGGTTTGATTGATACCAGCTTACCACGCTAGTGCGTAAGCAACATCTGGTCTGATGCACAACATCACATACATTATAGATCCTACCGCAGAAGTATAGGTTATAATTGAAATGCGAACCATTTCCAATCATTCTTGGTAGACATCTCTTTGGAGAGGGTGATTCTGTGATAAGCCGGTAGACTACCGCGCTTTGAATCTTCCATACTAAATCCTTTTAGTATGATATTGATGTACCTTGACTGTGAAAGTCCCACTATCCTCTTTGATCTATCACGATAGATCTGTATCTCCATAATGTAGTTGGTATCACCCAGGTAAATCATAGAGAACCTCTGTGATAAGAACCCTTTGACTGATTGTAGCATAGGAATGTCATTTCCTAAGAAAATGCTATCCACATACTAGATGAGGAATCCCTCAGTTCTCACTACAATCTTACTATAAATGCATGGTTCATCTGGATTTTTGATAAAGTCGTATTCTTTGACTGTCTCGATAAAAACAGATGTTCCAACTCCGCGATACCTTCTTTAGTCCATAAATAGATTTAATCAACTTGTACACTGTCCTGCTGCTCCCACTCTAATTGAAACCCTCTGGCTGATTCATATAGACGCACTCTTCCAAGTTACAACTTAGAAAAGCCGTCTCTACATCCATCTGCCGGATCTCAAAATCTTGGAAGGCAGCAATGGAAAGAAGGATCTGAATGGATTTGAGCATAGACACTGAAGAAAAGGTTTCATCATGGTCCAAACTAGGTCTTTGACGAAAACCTTTTGCAACAAGTCTAGCCTTATAGGTTTCAACCTATCCATCTACACCAATCTTCTTTCTGAAGATCCATTTGCAGCCTACGGGTTTTACCCCTTCTGGAGCAATGTTCAAAGTGCATACTTTGTTGGTGTATATGGACTCCATCTCGGTTCGCATTGCATCCAGCCATTTTACCGAGTCACCGCTCTAAATAGCTTACTAGAAGCTAGTTGGCACATCCTTGTCAATGTTGCAATCCTCTCTATCCCCGTCTATGAGAAAACCGTAGTATCTCTCGGGCGGAAGAGACTGCCTAATAGTCCTGTGGATTGCCGTAGGGATGTCCGATTCTTTTGAAACCTCTGGTTCTACCATTCTTTCAGTAATAATTTGTGATTCTGGAACTCTTCCGGTTCTATTACGCTCCCACTATTTCCTTTTACCAAAAAATTGATTTTCTATAAAAATGGGCATGACAAGAAACAAAACCTTTTTTTCCTCTGCGTAATAGAAAAGATACCCCTTGGAGTTCTTTAGGTATCCCACAACCCTACACAGTACTGAGCGTGCATCAAACTTATCCGCATACTGCTTTTTGACAAAAGCTGGACATCCCTATATCTTCAGATACTGAAGATAAGGTTTCTTCCCACTCCATATCTGATATGGTGTGGTAAGCATAGTCTTTGTAGGAACCTTTTTCAAAAGATATGCAGCTGATTCTAGTGCATAACTTCAGAAGGATCGCGGTAACTCAGCATTACTCATCATGGAACGAACTATATCCAATATGGTTCTGTTCCGCCTTTCTTCTACATCGTTGTGTTATGGTGTGTATGGAAGAGTAAGCTGAGAGAGAATTCCATTCTCTTTTGAGTAATCCAGGAACTCGGCAATTAGGTATTCACCACATCGATCAGATCTCAGTGTCTTGATACTTTTGCCAGTTTGTTTTTCCACTTCATACTTAAATTCTCGGAATACCTCAAAAGGTCTTGGATTTCTGCTTCATCAAAAAGACATGTACTTACCTTGAGAAATCATCCGTAAAAAGTAATGAAATTGGAATAACCACTTCGTGCATCTATAGATATTGGACTACACACGTCGCTGTGTATGAGTCCTAAGAGCTTGCTCGCTCTTACTCCGTGTCCAGTGAACGGAGTCTTTGTCACCTTTCCTATGAGACAAGATTGACAAGTTGCATAAGACTAATATTCGAACGGATCCAAATATCCCTCTCTATGTAACTTCGTCAACCGTGTTTCATTGATGTGACCCAGTCTATAATGCCTTAAGAGAGCCTTATTTAATTCTGGAGACTTTCTTTTAAGTGTGTTATGAACGTTTGAAAACCTGAGCTTGATTCAATATATATACTATCCTCTAGTGTACCTGACCCAATCAAACTTTGATTTAGGTGGATGTGAACCACATCGCTTACATACTAGACTTGGTACACACAAATAGTTATGTAGAATCAATATCTGCCCATTTGTCAATTCTAGGTGATATACCCTACGGATACAGCGTCCACGCTCATTCCGTTAGCAACCCTAAGAGTCATATCACCTGCCCTGATAACTCTACGGTTTCTCAAAACCTGTAATGAATTACAGATATGAGATCCTGATCTGGTATCATGTACTCAGGAAGTAGAGTTAATTGAAAGACTGTTTTCAATCACAAACACACCCGAAGCCGAAGCCACAACATGCTTCGGATCTTGGATTCTGGCTTTCCAAGCCCTGCATTCCTTCTGCCAATGCCCTTTTCTGTGACAATAGGAACAACCCTCCTTCCCTACTGTTAGCCCTGAAACTTTTACCCTTCCCCGTCCCTCTACCTTACTAACACTGCCTATCGGCTTTATGGAGGTCTTCTTCTTCTCTCCCTTGGCTTTCGCCTTGGATCTAGAAGAAGAAGATTCCCCGATAAGCAGAATGGGTGTCACCCTGGTTTCCTTCAGGATGCCCTCAACTGGAAGTATAACTTTCTTCCCCTGGGCGTAAGTAGAAGGTAGGGGCTGTTGAATCAAGTCAGCATATGACTCGTTCCTCAACGTGGTCTCTAGGTCTGTGAGCTCATTAATATAGCTAGTCATTGTAAGGACATTGTCCCTTACAGATAACCCGACAGCCAACCTCGCGTGAAGCAATTTCCTTCGAGGTTCATATTTTGCAATACGAGATTGCTCTTCATATAAATCTTTGTTATGGAGGAAGACGGAAACTAAGTCCATCTTCTCGTGATGCCTCTGGTATACGCAATCAACTGAGGCTAACACGAGACACTTGACATTCGCACGGTCCTTTTCCCTTGTCTAACGGATATCAACATCCGCGACGATAGAAACTGGACAGGGGATGGCAGGGGCTTCAGTAGTAAAGAGGTGGTCCATCTTGTCATAGATAATGGACATCTGGACAAACCTTTGCCAGTCATTATAGTATAACTCAGTACTTTTATTATCTATCTATAACCTAATCTATTCACATGTTCGCTGCAATTAGGAGAGAGAGAAGAAAACACTCAGCATGATGCTCTTGCAAGCTTAGATTGGTTTTTAATTTATCTAATCAGGATGGCTCCTACTGTTTCTCGAATCCTTCCTCGAACCATAAAAGAAGAATTAGTCAGGATTAGTCTCATCGTACAATACTTGCTTAACCTTTCAGCCAGGCTAGTGTCGGTACTTCGAGGGAGGTTTTACGACGCTTTCGTGAAGTTCCTTAATAAAATAACCTATTTTCCCTGGAGGCGTAGCCCCGCTAACACCGTTCTAGACACCTACTTGGTTTATAGAATTGATCGTTAAGTGAAAAATCTCCCGAGGGGTAGCAGACACTCACAGTAGAATCGGGATCCAAATATCATTGTGTGATAATCCTGAAGGAATCCTACTAACATTATCACACTCCAAATGGTTTGCAGCACTAATAAGTTTCAGTTTCTTTAGAAACTCCCGATGTGGATTTTTTCCCCACGCTCTTATGACCTTGACGAAGGCCAACATATCATAAGTCACATGTCAAGTTCTACCCGTCATTGTCCAGGTTAATTTGAACCCACCCATACATACCCTTGATGAAGGACAAAATAGTAGTACGACTGTCCCAAACCAACGCATCTATCTATGCTACAGATGAATATCCAGCAGCTACCAATCACTATACTTTGGCGAAGGTCAAAATACATAGCTTGAATACTACTGAATATTCAACTGAAATGACGAAGGGCTACGAATGGTTTTGGCGAAACCATGAACGCAATGAACTTGATATAATCGAAGGAACCTGATAGCTTTTAAAAGGAGTGGTTTAAGCTCCGCATTTAAAAGTATCCTGTTTTAAAATAACCGAGTGGTTTTAAAATTTGTTCTAACGATTCATCTTTGATTTGTTTGCATTAATCTAATGCAGTCCCATCATTTATACCTATCATCACAGAAAGAAACGAAAATAAAACGTACGCTTATGCCATCCGAATTGGCCACTAGGCCCCGTCATCACCCGTTAGGTTACTTAATTAATAACAGAGCGGGGGCTGGACTAGCACGGATGCAAAACATAAGCAATGCCTACTAGATATCATATATAGATATATACATTCGTCTCACGCAATAATAGGCATTCCAGATCACAGATGAACATATTAGATATACTAGGAATTCCGTGTTTCATTTAAGCCTATAACGAAAGACGGATTCCACAGTCGTGATGAATAGCTAAACCCTACCCTAGACCCCTACGGGTGGGGAAAACTACCCGCCAAATACCCGAAGTGAAGCAACCTCCCTCATCAAAGTGAGTAGGCCACTAGGCACTTTAAACTACCTAGTAGTTTGTGCACCCCACCTTGGGTCTATCCTAGGAGCAAAAATAGTAAAAGAAATAATACAACAGTGGCTACAACCTCAACCCTGATGTGCCCCACAAAATAATATTACATCACTTTACAAATTTTACATTAAATGAAAGAATGAAAACCCTCATCTCACATCCCTGGCTATTCATCCACGACGATCCAACAAGTTCATATACACAAACCAACATAACATCTCACAGATATGTGCAACCTCGACTAATCGATGTATAGCAATTAGTCGATGTTTCCAAACTCATATACACATCACAAAGCTTGTAAAGTAACCGCGACATTAGAATTCCGCATGCAATTAGCAAACTAAACCAATCTTTCCAAAACATGAAAAATCCAGTGAGCTAAAGTTCCAAAACCGATCGTTTTGAGCCAATCTGGAGTCGAAACGAACTCGAAACCCGTCCGAATCTTCACGGAGGAGAAGATATCAAAATTAACTATCGAATGGGAGACCTCAAGGGGGTACCCACCCCGGAAGCCACCACGAAGTGGCCCCCTAGGGTAGGCAGACCCGAAAGCACCCAATTAGGGTTCTCTCTGGTCACCCACCCTAAGGCCACCTTGTGGTGGTCTTGGGGTGTGGGTCTGGCCTATGGTCCCCCCCAGGGTTTCCCTAAGGTGCGCACACTCCACCCGTGGCTTCTCGGTTCAAACCATGAGCTCGCGGGGTGTGCAAACAACTCAAAATATCGTTTTTGGAAACTGTTTTGTCGACAGATTTTGCGTGACAAAAACGGCGGATTTCTAACGTCGCTACAAGCTATCTAAGGTTTATGAGAGGCTCTGATACCACTGTAAGTCGATGTCACGCACCCTACGTGTTCTCGGCGAAGCAAAAATAGCAGATTTTTACGGGCTTCGCAACACCGACTTGAACCAAGGATCGATCACAAACCCTAGCTAGCAAACAACTTGAGGTTTAACTACTCGGATGAATGTTATACTTCATAGTATCGTGTCCTTCAGGTCTTCTCGTTGTCCTTCTCCTCATCGTAGGCTCCGAGGATCGAAACAGATCGAAGCAACCTCGACGACCTCATCGAGTCAAAGACGATCCATCCGAGAGTCTATAGTCCGAGCTCCTACCTCAAATCCAAGGTAACTACGGCTTCTAGTTTGCTAAACTAGAAGTCTTAGAGGGTGTAGAGTAAGAAGATAAATTAATTTGTCTCTTGTAATCCTAGGATTCTCAACACATGAGAGCTTTTAGGGTTTAGATGAAGAAGAAGAAGAAGACTTGAAGAAAATGAGAGTGGAGTGTGAACTTGAAAACAGCTTGGCTGCCCACTTGATAAAGAATGAAGCATATCTCATAATTATTGAGATATAATTGTTGGGTTTCCTCAGCACCTAGCCTAGGATTTGCAAGCATCACACATGACACAACAAAAATTTAAGGGGGTGCTAAGCAATCAACTACGAATCGTACTAGAAAACTAGGGTAACAAAACTTTGCAATCTAACATTACAAGAGAAGTGAATAAGAATACAACCTTTGTAGATCCGGTCCTTCACATCTAAAGCTCCGTGTTGACGTCCCTTCGCTGCGATCATCGTTGTCCTGAACTCTAGAATGGATTTCCCCGGAGAAATGAACGGATTTGCTCGTAGTCTTCGAGGCCGAAGATGATCTACGTCGAGGAGACTCAAACCTAAGCTAACCCTTCACTTGGTCATAAACTTTGTGAAGAGAACACCCTAAACTAAATGGCAAGTAGTAGAGGATGATGAAATAGGAAGTGGGTTCACTTTAAATTTATTTTTCTCACTTTGTTTCTTCACTTAGAAAAAACCTAGAAAGCTTTTTTCTTTTGGATGAAGAAGAAGAAGAAGAAGAAAAAGAATAAGAATGAAAACTCAAGTGAAGTTATTTGCAACCATGGGTAAGTTAGCATCATATACTAACCTTTGTAGAGATTTAACCATGATTTTAGATAATGGTTTGGTTAATAAATATCTTAGGTGAGACAAATTAGTGGATTAAGTCAATGGAATCCACAAGCTTCTACAAGCTTGCAACCATGACCAATTTCCACTATATTTGAATTACCAAAATAAATAAAATCCAAATACATTATCATGGTCATGGTGTAAGTCTCATACATATAAGTTTCATGTGGCATCTAGCATGACACAATTCATGTACATCAATATATATATCATATATATACACTTTGTGCACATCAAGTGAGAAAATAATCTTAAGTGAACCAATACAAGTTAATGTAAAGTAATATATTATATATATAATTATACATTAAATCATTAAATCAACACTTTATTTAATGATCCGGTCATATCACATATAACCGACTAATATCATGTGTATCAAAATATCGAATCAACACTTGATTCGATAACCCGGCTATATCGCATATAACCGGCCGATAATACAAATCGCGAGAATAGAATACGGTATCACATACTCGTATTATTCTCTACCCCACACATTTCTCATATGTGCTCCTATTTCGCTTCGCTTGAGCCAGGAAACCTCTGTGTAGGACTCTAAAGACTCGTCAATACGCCGGCAGTAGGTGGTGATCATATCAGTCACCCACAAGCCGCAAGCGGTCTGCTAAACGTAACGGCCACCCTGTTATTGAGCGATCAGAAGATCAACGAGCAAGCCTGCTTACACTCCTGCGAATCCAATCAGTAACACTTACCGCACAGTCCGGTCTGTTCGTCTGATATGTCGCATATCTCGCCTATGGGTGGTAAACGTCAGACCCTAGTAGCTTAATAAGTCATGCCGATGTAAGGTCCATAACGAGTATGAAACTACTGATAACACTTATCAGTAAATCACATCAACCCTGGCCAGGGATTTCCAGTTATGGCCAGTCGAGCATAGCGCAACATCAACCCCCAATACCGGGAGAGACGAATCCCCTCCTATCGTTCATTGCCTCCATGTGACTCGGGACAGTACCCAAAAAACACCTGTTTGCACGACTCAGTTGAGCCGTGGTAGGGTAGAAATCAAAGCACGGTGGGAGACACACAAGTCTCTATGACGATCTTGGGTCAACAGACTAAGCTGTACCAATGTCACCAGAGAACCGCCATCTGACGTGAGGTATAATACCATCTGGGAGTTCTCGGCGAGTCCGTTCAGTGTACCCAGTCTCCACTGCACACCCGTATACCATCTCTGATGTCAAGCACCAATGGATATGGGATCATCCATCGCCCATCACATGAGTCGAGAAGATATACGCTAGTCTACTCTGGAATATCGATGCCTCGTCTCGATATTCCCACGACTAGGAACATTGAAGGATGTACTCATGGACTACCCAGGCCCCACTAGTATGATCTGCATCATAATCCTGGAAGTCGAGTACACATCCTAAGGGCTTTATCAACATGTAACAGAGAGACAATAAGTGTACTTATTAAGATAAAGAGCAACCAGATAGCAAACTATCATGTCGAGCAAGAAAGTCCTCCCTATATATGTTCCAGCATCCACTATTATATACATTTCATGTACAATAATGACCTCTAGGGCATACATACAACTAACAATCTCCCACTTGCACTAGGGCCTGTAGGGTTGCTAGGCACGCGCACAAGGGTCTATGAGGCATCAACCATGCCCGATTAAAAATTAGCCGTGCCGAACAACCCGAAGCCGGATCTTTAAACTAGAGATTAGGCGAAAAATAACATGCTAAACATTTTAACACTAAGTGAGAGGGATTACAACCTTTGTAGATCCGGTCCTTCACTTCATAAGCTCCGTGTTGTGGTCCCTTCGCTGCGATCATCGGGTTCCAGACTCTCGAGAGGTTCCACGAAGAGAAAGATGCAGTCTTGCTTCCGATCTTCGATACAAAGATGATCTACCTTGAAGTTTCATTAACACAAGCTAACACTCACTAAAATTGAGTGAACACTCTCATCTAAAGAACAAGGGAAGATTAGGATGATGAAGTAGGATTTTTGCTCTCTTTATTTATCTTTTTCTCACATTTATTCATCACTTGGAAAAAGCTAGTAAGCTTTTTCCATGAAGAAAGAAGAAGGAAGAAGATGAAGAATATGATAGAATTCCTTTTGTGATGAATAGAAAAAGAATTAATATGATGAATAATGCAACCATGGTCAAGTAAACTCATGTAGAGAATTAACTAGGGTTAGGGTTTGGGTTGGGTTAAAGCATGAGTCACATGAAAATATCTTTCACAAAACAAAACCAAAACCTTCTAGAATCATCTAGAAAGCTTAACCCTAATCCAAACCCTAATCATGTTTAAACTCCACTAAACATGTTGCATTAGTTATCATATCATGTTACAATATTATATATCACATATATAATATTTATCGTAACAAAATAAAATAATACATTTAACATATATCGCATATATATCAATGTATTACCCGAGTGAGAAAAAGAATCTTTTAGTGAGCTAATATTAGATAATGTAATTTAATATATCATATATATTATTATACATTAAATTATCGAATCAACACTTGATCCGACAATCCGGCTATATCGCATATAACCGACTAATATTTATCCGTACCGATTCATCGAATCAACACTTAATCTGATGACCCGGCTGATATCATATATCGCGAGAATAGAATACGGTATCTCATATCGCATTATCCTCGGTCCCGCACATATCACATATGTGATCCTACTCCGCTTTGCCTGAGTCAAGAAACATCTGTGTAGGACTCTAAAGAATCGTCAATACGCTGGCAGTAGGTGATGATCATATCAAACACCCACAAGCGGTAAGCTAAACGTAACAGCCACCCAGGTATTGAGCGCTCAGAAGATCAACAAACAAGCCTGTAACTTCTCCTGTGAATCCAAACAGTAACACTCCCGTACAGTCCGGTCTCGTCGTCTGATATGTTGCATATCTCGCCTAGGGGTGGTAAACGTCAGACCCCAGTAGCTCGATATGAGGTCTATAACAGTTCGAGAAACTACTGATAACACTTACCAGTAAATCTCAGCTACCCTGGCCAGGGATTTCCGGTTATAGCCAATCGAACACAACACAACATCAACTCCCTATACCGGGAGAGACGAATCCCCTCCTATCGCTCATTGCCTCCATGTGATTCGGGACTGTACCCAAAAGCCACCTTTTTGCATGCCCTCTTGGACGTGGTATGATGGAAATCAAAGCACGGTGGGAATCACACAAGACTCTATGACGATCTCGGGTCAACAGACTACTCTGTACCAGTGTCACCGGAGAACTGCCATCTGACGTGAGGTATAATACCATCTGGGAGTTCTCGGCAAGTCCGTCCAGTGTACCCAGTCTCCACTGAGCACCCGTACACCATCCTTAATGTCAAACACCGATCGATATGGGATCATCCATCGCCCATCATATAGGTCAAGATGCGTATACGCCAGTCTACTCTGGTGTATCAATGCCCTGTCTCGATACACCCTCGACTAGAAGTTATAGGATGTACTCGTCGACTACCGTGGCCCCACTAGTATGATCTCATCATAGCCCCAGTAGTCGAGTACACATCCTAAGGGCTTTATCAACATGTAATATGGAGACAATCAGAGCACATGTTAAGATAAAGTACAACCAGATAGCATACTATCAAGTCGAGCAAGAAAGTCCTCCCTATATATGTCCAAGCATCCATTACAATATACATCGTATGTACAGTAATGGCCTCTAGGGCATACATATAACTAATAATCTCCCACTTGCACTAGGGCCATCTGTTATAGTATCGCATACCAAACATTTAGTTGCGGTTGAATTATCTCATACTCAACCATCCCATAAAAGTCTCTACTGGGAAAAAGGCCTTTGTGAGTGGATCCGCGCTGTTGTCCTCTGTGTCTACTCTCCTAACCTCGATCTCCCTGAAGATCAACCATCTCCATGATCAGGTGATACTGCCTAAGAATTATATTTGGATTTCTGATGGGACGGTAGTTCCTTGGCTAAAGCCACAACTCCATTGTCACACAATGGTAGGAACGAAGTTCATCTTATGAACTTATATCTATTCAGACTGCCTCTTTGGTAGCATCTTTGGTAACGATGTATCTTGCCTTTAATCTTCTAGTAAGTCACGGTATCTAGCTTGGAACTCTTCCAACATACCGTCCCTCCACTGAGGGTAAAGACAAAGCATGCGACTGACATTCAGTCGTCCTTATCACCCTGAAAACTTTCCAGTGATTCTCCCTAGGATCGATTGATACCATCTCACTACAACTAGTGAGTATCCTAACATCCAATTAAATCTATCTCATAGATCCAAAACCCAGGATTTAGGAGGTATCACTTTGATCCTATATGGAGAATCCTTATGATAAGCGGAGATTGACCGAGCGTAGCATAGGAAACTCCTTCCCTATCAAGAGTATGTCATCCACGTACTCTACGAGGATCACCACCATACTCCCTACTACCTTTTTGTATATACAAGGTTCATCTACCATTTTGATGAAGTCAAACTCTTTGACTACCGCATCAAAACAGATGTTCCAACTCCGCGATGCCTGTTTTATCATATAAAACATCTTGTTCACGTTTCCGCTGCTCCCACTGTCTACAAAGCCCTCTGGCTGTGTACTTATAGACGTTCTCTTCTAAAACATCATTTAGAAAAGCAGTCATGACACCCAACCACCAGATATCGTAGTCATGGTATGTAGCCGTGGCAAGTGGGATCTGGGTGGACTTAAGCATAGCTTTGAAAGTCTCAACTTTTCCATGTACACCAAGTAATCTTCTCAAGATATACTTGCTCCTGATGGGGATTTAACCCTTCAGATAAAGCAACCAAAGTCCATACTTTGTTGGTGTATAAGGATTCCATCTCAGATCGATAAGCATCCAGCCATTCTTCCAGAGTCCCACTCCTGATGGCCAGCTCGAAACTAGTTGGGTCATCATCTCATGATGCAATCCTCACTCCCACTGTCATAGAGAAACTGGAGTATCTCTCAGGTGGGCGAGGAACCCTACTAGATCGGCGGAGAGGCTGAGGTTCGTTGGAAACTATTGAATCCTTTGGTTCTACCAAATCATCAGCTGCATTTTGTATAGCTGGAACATTTCCAGCTCTACATAACAGACCTTACCTCGAGCTTGTCCGGATTTTTCTTTTAAACATAAGCCGGACAACCCCAAATCTTAACTAACTTAAGATATGGGCTCTTCCCTTTCCATATCACATATGAAGTGGTAGGCAACTGATTTGATTTGAACCCTATTCAATAGGTATGCAACTTCACAAGTGCATAACTCCCTAAAGGAAATAGAAAACTCAGTAGTACTCATCATAGAGCACACCATATCACATAGGGTGCTATTGCTCCACCCCGATACACCGACGTGCTGTGGAGTATACGGAGGAGTAATGCTGAGAGAGAATCTCATTCTCCTTTAGAATAGTCCAGGAATTCCGTGCTCAAGTATTCTCTTCCTTGATCTCATCAAAGGACATAATACTTATACCCGTATTTTGGTTCTCTACTTCTAACTTATATTCTGTGAATATCTCAAAAGGTTCGAACTTGTGTTTCAACAGAAACATATGTCTGAATCTTGAGAGATTATCAGAGAATGTAATGAAGTAAAAAGAACCGATCTTGGCATATGTAGACAGGGGACCTTCATACATCAGCATATATCAATCCCAAAAGTTCACTAACTCTTTCTCTGTTTCCAATAAACAGAGCTGTGGTCATCTTATCTTTGTGACATGACCGGCAAGTTTCACAAGATGTAAATTCAAACTAATTTAAATATGCATCTATATGTAACTTAGCTAGTCGGGTCGCATTGATATGACCTAGTCTACAATACCTAAAGAAGGATTCGTTCATTTCTGAACTCTTCCTCTTGTGTGTGTTCCGTATACTAAGAACTGTAGTTTGATTTAGAACGTCAATGCTTTTAGATAACGTGCCCGAACCGATCAACTCTTGATATAGGAAATGTTCAAAACATTATCCAACAATACAAAATTATATCACTTCTTTACTAATAAAGAAACTGATATGATGTTGTATATCAGGTTCGGTATCTAACAACATTCGTTCAGAATCAATGTATTCAAGTAATACAGGGTGATAGTGACCAACAGACTTGGCTGCAACACTTGCACCGTTTTCTGTCTCATGAAACTTATCACCCGTTCTCAGTTCTCTACCTATCTGTAGCCCATGTAATAGATTACATATATGGGATCCTGATCCGGTATCACATACCCAGGACGTAAAGGATACTGAGAAACAGTTCTCTGTAATGAACACACTCGAAGATGATGCATCAATAAGCACTTTCTTCGTTTGGGTGGCACGGGAATTCTGGTAATCCCCAATTTCTTTCTCTGTCTTATAACAATTATAAGTTGGAGCGGGACCAACGTTCCCCAGCTCAGTATAACAAGCGGGTTCGGTCAAATATATCCGTATTATTATCTTGATTAAGGCGTGATATGGTCGCTACCTGGAGAGAAAGAAGAAAACACTCAGCGTATGCTCTTGCAAGATTAGGTTGGTTATATAATATATCTAATCAGGATGTCTCCCACTGTTTTAATCAAATCTTCCTTCAAACCCTAAAAGGAAAGACTAGCCGAGATTAATTACACGCTACAAGTTCGCCAATCTTTCAGCCAGGCCAGTGTCGGTACTTTGAGGGAGGTCCCCCGTGCTTTCGCACGAACCTAATTAAAGTAAACCTCGTTTTCCCAGAGGCGTAACCCCGTTAACACCTTTCTAGACACCTACTTGATTGGCTAATTGTAATGTGTAAAACTCTCCCAGGAGTAACTCTTACTCGCAGCGGGTATCGGGATCCAACTATCTCATAGAAGGTATACAATCTCATTGCAAATTTCAACACTTGAAATTCCCAATAATATTTTGCCCCTAGCAGCTTATGACCTTGGCTAAGGTCAACAAATCATAAGTGCTAGCCAAGTTCAACCCGTCATTTCCCGATTGAATTAAACCCACCCGCACGACCTTTGGCTAAGGTCAACAAAGTCGCACGACTACCCTAACTCAATCGCATCATATGCTTATACAGATAAACACTAATCAGCTACCGCACACTACGTCTTGGCTAAGGTCAACAAACGCAGCACGAATACTAACCGGTACTTATCTGAAATGACGGAAGGCTACGACAGGTTTTTAAGAAAACCCTTTGCGTGATGAACTTGATATCGTTGTAGAATCGAGTGATTTTTAAATGAAGTGTTTTTTAGGCTTTTCTAGTTTTGCTAAAGGGGTCACTCCCAGTGAAGGGATCGTCAGCCCTTTCCTCATCGAATAAGGTGCAGGATTTTCACAAATACCGCTGTGCAAAGCAAGAACTATAGAAGCAATCAAAAGACAAACCGAGTTTATAGCATCTGCCAGTTATTGCTAAAGGAGTCACTCCCGGTGAAGAGATCTCGGTCCTTTCCTTATCGAATAAGGTGCTGGATGTTCTACAAGGAACACCGCTATGCAAAGCAAGAACTAGAGCTACCAGTTTTTAAACAAGTTTCTACAACATCATAGGTTTCTTTTATTTCATTAATCTCATTAATGAAGTCCCATTTTATTGTGCTTCACAAGCATCTCATTTGAAACGAAATCTGCAATATAACATATATCTCATATATATAATATAAACATTCGTCACAGGCAGTAATATGATCTCATCACAGAACATTGCAGCAGAAGAACATATATGAAATATTGGATATACTAGGACGTCCGTGTTTTCAATATGAGCCTGTATAAAACACGAATTCCACGGTCGCGATGAATAGCCAAACCCACATCCCTAGACCCCTACGAGAGCGTCAAGCAACACTGCCAATTCTAGGGTTAGGAGACCCGGTCTCGACTCCTCGAGATGGTCTCCTACTGGACCCCAGAACCCGGTTACTTGTGCTCCCCGCCTTGGGTCTACCTAATGCGGAAAAGTAAATAATATACAACGGTGACATCTTCCGCAACCTGGAAGTGCCCCAATAAAAGAATATTACATACAAATTGAATTTTACATGAATGAAAAAGAAAAACTCTCATCTCACATAAAAACCCCCGGCTATTCAAAACGCGACGATCCAATATAACATATCACAGCAACACATAATATCACATATCATCAACGTAAGCAAGTATGCGTATCCCGATTGTCGTTGATGTATAGCAACGAAGCCGGCGATACACCACATACTACGCTTACGGTCACAGAAAAGAAAGTATAAAACTACAACAGTTGGAATCCGCAACCTCCTTAGACATCACATGCCTAACCAAATGAATTTCTTAGACATCACATGCCTAACAATTATAAACCCCGCATTTTAGCCTCTTTATCGAAAACTCTTTTCAATATCAAGTCGGGCAATTCAACAAGATTCCCGACATCCTGATCCAATGCTCGTCGCAAACTTTAGTAGACGGCCGCACCCCCGATGCCTTCAACGAAGTGCAGTAAGGCGGAACACCGCTGCCGCGAGCACCCGAACGGATGCTTTTGGCGACGGGGTTCTCCTACAGTCACTTGGTCAGGGCTAAGAGGTGTAGCTGTCTATTAAGTCTATCCGGCGAGTATCCGCGTACGCTACGTGATTGCGACGGACTTTTGATCACATCAAAATTCCGTGGCAACCGATCATCTGAGACTAAACTGCTAGATTTATAATATTCAAATTAGTTATCTCATAACTACCTGTGGATTCCAAATATTGTATCACATTCCAGATAAATAGACAATGTTAAACTTTCCGATCGAATAATCAAACACCCAAGATTTCCCCAATATATCTCAACACTTGAAATCAGTTTAAAAAAATCCATCACATGCCACAGTACCAATGGTCTAGCCGTAGAAGGGTCAAGCCAACGCCTCACATGTGGCACGCCGTACTGCCCCAAACCCTAAGGTTCAAAAGGCAGTTCAAGACGGTCAGATAATCGAGTTAAGGTTTTTTGTCTTCTAGAGGGTCCACCGCGTTACCTGCACGACTTAGAACGTTCTTAAACACGAGGAAAAATCCAACTTTTGAAAAAGTGAGTTATTGATATGCGCCCGAACTTTTTAACAGTTTCTAAAATTATCCGGACAAACTAAACAAAGTTAAATTATCCGATCGAATCAACGATTCCCCAATACAACCCTTGAAAACTCAACACTTGAGTGGAATTAAAATAATCCCAGAAAAAAATAACAATAAAGGGCCTAAAAATAATTACATGAAATTTCAGGGACTAAGTCCAAATTTTGGCCGCGGAACCACCGCGAAACCCTAGGTTTCGCCGCGGTTCCACGGTCAAATTGTTGACTTAGGGGACCATACTTCACATTAATTCTTAGTTTTTCCTGCTTGTTTTTCTGAGCATTTTTAATTCAGGAAAAATCAACTTTTTGAAAAATGTACAGAGAGGGTTCCGTGTCGGGGTTTCGGGGTTCGATCGGACTTTAAACTTCGTCTAGACTTCGCCTAAAGCTCTAGCTTGGCTCTGATACCACTGTAGGATTTCTAGGCACGCGCACAAGGGTCTACGAGGCATCAACCATGCCCGATTAAAAATTAGCCGTGTCGAACAACCCGAAGCCGGATCTTTAAACTAGAGATTAGGTGAAAACTAACATGCTAAACATTTTAACACTAAGTGAGAGGGATTACAACCTTTGTAGATCCGGTCCTTCACTTCATAAGCTCCGTGTTGTGGTCCCTTCGCTGCGATCATCGGGTTCCGGACTCTCGAGAGGTTCCACGAAGAGAAAGATGCAGTCTTGCTTCCGATCTTCGATACAAAGATGATCTACCTTGAAGTTTCATTAACACAAGCTAACACTCACTAAAATTGAGTGAACACTCTCATCTAAAGGGCAAGGGAAGATGAGGATGATGAAGTAGGATTTTTGCTCTCTTTATTTATCTTTTTCTCACATTTATTCATCACTTGGAAATAGCTAGTAAGCTTTTTCCATGAAGAAAGAAGAAGGAAGAAGATGAAGAATATGATAGAATTCCTTTTGTGATGAATAGAAAAAGAATTAATATGATGAATAATGCAACCATGGTCAAGTAAACTCATGTAGAGAATTAACTAGGGTTAGGCTTTGGGTTGGGTTAAAGCATGAGTCACTTGAAAATATCTTTCACAAAACAAAACCAAAACCTTCTAGAATCATCTAGAAAGCTTAACCATTATCCAAACCCTAATCATGTTTAAACTCCACTAAACATGTTGCATTAGTTATCATATCATGTTACAATATTATATATCACATATATAATATTTATCATAACAAAATAAAATAATACATTTAACATATATCGCATATATATCAATGTATTACCCGAGTGAGAAAAAGAATCTTTTAGTGAGCTAATATTAGATAATGTAATTTAATATATCATATATATTATTATACATTAAATTATCGAATCAACACTTGATCCGACAATCCGGCTATATCGCATATAACCGACTAATATTTATCCGTACCGATTCATCGAATCAACACTTGATCCGATGACCCGGCCGATATCATATATCGCGAGAATAGAATACGGTATCTCATATCGCATTATCCTCGGTCCCGCACATATCACATATGTGCTCCTACTCCGTTTTGCCTGAGTCAAGAAACCTCTGTGTAGGACTCTAAAGAATCGTCAATACGCCGGCAGTAGGTGATGATCATATCAAACACCCACAAGCTGCAAGCGGTCAGCTAAACGTAACAGCCACCCAGGTATTGAGCGCTCAGAAGATCAACAAGCAAGCCTGTAACTTCTCCTGTGAATCCAAACAGTAACACTCTCGTACAGTCCGGTCTCGTCGTCTGATATGTTGCATATCTCGCCTAGGGGTGGTAAACGTCAGACCCCAGTAGCTCGATAAGTCGTGTCGATATGAGGTCTATAACAGTTCAAGAAACTACTGATAACACTTACCAGTAAATCTCAGCAACCCTGGCCAGGGATTTTCGGTTATAGCCAATCGAACACAACACAACATCAACTCCCTATACCGGGAGAGACGAATCCCCTCCTATCGCTCATTGCCTCCATGTGATTCGGGACTGTACCCAAAAGCCACCTTTTTGCATGCCCTCTTAGACGTGGTATGATGGAAATTAAAGCACAGTGGGAATCACACAAGACTCTATGACGATCTCGGGTCAACAGACTACTCTGTACCAGTGTCACCGAAGAACTGCCATCTGACGTGAGGTATAATACCATCTGGGAGTTCTCGGCGAGTCCGTCCAGTGTACCCAGTCTCCACTGAGCACCCGTACACCATCCTTGATGTCAAACACCGATGGATATAGGATCATCCATCACCCATCATATGGGTCAAGATGCGTATACGCCAGTCTACTCTGGTGTATCGATGCCCTGTCTCGATACACCCTCGACTAGGAAGAGTTATAGGATGTACTCGTCGACTACCGTGGCCCCACTAGTATGATCTCATCATAGTCCCAGTAGTCGAGTACACATCCTAAGGGCTTTATCAACATGTAACATGGAGACAATCAGAGTACATGTTAAGATAAAGTACAACCAGATAGCATACTATCAAGTCGAGCAAGAAAGTCCTCCCTATATATGTCCAAGCATCCATTACAATATACATCGTATGTACAGTAATGGCCTCTAGGGTATACATATAACTAACAGGGCCATCATATAGCAGTTGTTGTAGTATCTCATACTCAACCATCCCATAAAAGTCTCTCTCTGGGAAAAGGTCTTTGTGAGTGGATCCGCCGTGTTGTCCTCTGAGTCTACTCTCCCAACCTCGATCTTTCTGGGGATCAGCCATCTCCATGGTCAGGCGATACTGCCTTAGAATATGTCTGGGTCACTGATGGGACCGGGGTTCCTAGGCCTAAGCCAGACCTCCATTGTCTCACAATGGAAGGAACCTAGTTCATCTCATGAACTAATATACACCCAGACTGCCTCTTTGGTAGCATCTTTGATAGCGATGTCACAAGCCTTTATCGTCTAGTTTTCTATGGTATCTAGCTTGGAACTCTTCCAACATACTGTCCCTCCACTGAGGGTAAAGACAATGCCTGTGACTGACATTCAGTCATCCTTACCACCCTGGAAGTTATCCAATGATTCTCCCCAGGATCGATTGATACTATCTCACTACACTTAGTGAGAATCCTAACATCCACTTAGATCTATCTCATAGATCCAAAAACCCAGGATTTAGGAGGCATCACCTTGATCTTATATGGAGAATCCTTCTGATAAGAGGAGATTGACCGTGCGTAGCATAAGAAACTCTTTTCCTATCAAGAGTAAGTCATCCACATACAGTACGAGGAATACCACCAAACTCTCTACTACCTTTTTCTATATACAAGGTTCATCTACCATTTTGATGAAGTTAAACACTTTGACTGTAAATCTACGGTAGCGCCCCGGCCGTCTGTCCGAGGCCAAAATGCGGAAACAGAACTTTTCTTTACTTAGAAACGGGCTCTACCATGGACTATAAACCCGGATCGGGCCATTAACCTACTACTAGCTAACTAGAGAAAGGGTAGAGAGCTATACCGAGCGATCCATATCCTTCGGTCTTCGGCCACCTCCCCGATCTCCCCGTGGCATCTTCGGTCTCGATCTCCTCATCGGAAAGGGAACCACACCACCGAGTCTTTTTACGGGCTCCCACCTCTGAACCGAGGCAACTCGGACACGAAGTTGGCTAGCCGACGTGTCCAAGATTGCTGTAGACTGAGTATAGAATGCTATGTTTCGAGGGGTTAATAGAAGTTGCCATTTGGATGTGGAGGAAAAATGAGCCAGAGGAATGAACTTGAGGATTTTTCATTTGCAATGAAATGAACCAAAAATCCTCAGACAAAAATGAATCTCCCTCCCTAAAATAGTGGCCGGCCCCTTTGTGAGGGAAGGGAGGTGAGTGTAGGAACCAAAAGAAGTGACCACAAGCAAAAAAGAAAATGGGTGATAAAGAGGCAAAAATGTCACACCCATTTCCTTTTCAAATCCCATCACCATAAAGCAAGGAAATGATGAACCAAAAGGAATCAAAAGATGCTAGACAACTCATGAACCCTCCACCATAAATATCACCCTCCATTTTGCTAATTTGCACATTTGCAAATAAGCCCCTCCCATCAAAGGAATTTCAGCCAAGAATGGAAGAAAGAAAAACGGCCGAAACGGAATGCAAACTGGCAACTTCAAAAAAGCGATCCCGTAATAAATTACAGGAAAACCCCACGACTGTATATACATACCCGCATTTGTATTCCGACCGAATACAAATGCAATGAGACAAAATTTACACGGTACAATACTAGTATCCGGCTTAAACCAAAGCCAGCTAGTATTATCCGTCCGATCATGATAAGTGCAATACCGCACGTATATGATCGAACCCTGCCATATATCCATACGGCCTCTACAGCGTTTCACCCAAAACTTGAGAAACTGTCTGTGGGGGACTCTAAAGACTCGTCAATACTTTGGCTGTGGATTTAACCACTAGCACGTCAGAGGTATTAGCCATACATAACGGACTACCAGGTATTGACCAAAAGGGAAGTCGATGAGCGAACTCATCCTGACACCCTACTAAGCCTGTCAGTGATAATATACATACAGTCCGGTCCGTTCGTCTATGAGCATCACATGTCGGGCCTAGGGGGTTGGTAAAAGTCAGACCCCCAAAAGCGGTACAAGTCGTGTCGAAGTGTAGCCCAGAACACCCTGAGATAGTACTGGAATACCTACCAGTAAATCTCCTTCCTTGGCCGAGGACTTCGTGTAATGGCTCTCATAGACACAGCGCGATCTCACCCCTAATACCGGGAGAGACGAAACCCCTGCCGATCCGCTCACTGCCTCCATATGGCTCGGGACTGTACCCAACTAAAACCTGTTTGCACGACCCCTTTGAGCCGTGGTAGGGTAGTAATCAAAGTACAGTGGGAACTCACACGAGACAAATGACGACCTCAGGTCGATGAACTAACTTGTACACATGTCACCAGGGAACTGCTATCTAACGCTAGGTATACTACCAACTAGCATGTTCCCGGCGAGTCTTGTCTGGTGTACTCATAACCCAATGAGCACCTGTATACATCTTAGATGAACCAACTGACACCAATGGCTTGTGAGACCGGCCACCGCCCCTCGTCGGGGTCTCGACTGTATACACTAGTCTACTAATGGAGTATCGATGCCCAGTCTCGAAACTCCAACGACAGGGGACCACTTTAAAGATGTGCTTATAGACTACCCGACTCTCACGTATATGATCGCCATCATACTGCTGGTAGTCAAGCAAGAATCCTATGGGCTCTATCAACGTGCAATAGTGACCTGTAAGGTCACCTAAAGCAGTACACGATGATAAAGACAAACCATGGCAGCATACTATTCTCTATCAACGTGTAATAGTGAATTGCAATGTCACCTAAAGCATGTACACGATGATAAAGATAAACCAGATAGTATACAATTCTCTTGAGTAAGACTGTCATACCGGCATAGGTCCTCCCTCAATCATTGCAATCACGTGCCTGTGATCCAATAGTTGACTCTGAGGGCACTATATCCAACAATCTCCCACTTGCACTCAAGGCTAATTATTGCGATGTCGCATACTCACTGTCCGTGTGATACCGAACACCCAACTCCTTTACTAATCAGTCTCACAAAGCCCGTTTGCGAAACTATTGTGTTCAAGGAATAACCTCAGCTAGTGGATCCGCCGTAATGTTTCTTTCTATGTCTCTCTTAATCACAAGCTCGCGGAGAAAACCATCTCCCGAAATAAGCAATACCTGTCTTGGAATATGTCTGGATATCTGATGGGACCTAGTTCATAAATGAACTCTAAATCCAAACTTCTTAGACTGTATCGTCAACTGAAACCAATCAGTATCCTGTGCCATGCCTCCCTCAGTATCCTCTTGGACCACCTATCCAAAATACTGCCCCTCGTCAGAGGGAAAACTATAACTCTGACAGTCACTCTGTCATCCAGGTCACCTTGGAAGCCTGGAATGATAACTGTCTCCTAAAATAGGCTGTTGTTATCATATCCCTAGAACATCCACTTATGTCCTAAAACTGCTTCCGAACGTTTCTCCAGGATAGGATTAATATCAACTTACTGCATCTCATGCAAAAACAATATCTGGTGTGGAACTTGACATCTCATGATTGACTCAATTGCCTAAGCAAGTGATCTGCCAATCATACACATCCCTCTCCCCTTTAGTCTGTAAGGCACCTTTAGAGAGGGTGCTCCATCACCTCCAGGTACACTACCGTGCCAGGAGCCGTCCATTCTATAACACCTTTAGAATGCTGTCTAAATACCCATATTGGGAAACTACCTAAATCTAGATCAAAAACCATAGATCTAGTAACCAGAATATCTGATATTATATCTATATCCTATGTGGAGAAACCACTGTGTGACAACCAAAGTATAACCGATCGTAGTATAGGAATTTCACTTCCTACTCTGTGTATGTCATCCAAATACCAGGACATCATACCCTACTACCTTCTTAACAGATTCATCCCCTATTCTGATGAAGTCAAACCCATGACTGTCACATCAGAAATAGATGATCTATCTCCGCTATATCTGCTTTAGTCTATAAATAGACATAAGCCACTTGTCCACTATGCTTCCGCTGCTCCCACTGACTATAACAACCCTCTGGCAGAGTCATATACATGTGCACTTCTAAAGCCAGTTCAGAACGATGCTATACTCATCCTCCTGCCGGGTCTCATAGCCTGGAACAACAGTAGTGTCAAGTCTGGGTAAACAAGAACCTCCCTGTCACCGTTCTTGAGGCTACCGGAGTACCTCTCAGGTGCCTGAGGTTACCTACCATATCTGCGGAGTGGCCAATGGAATGTCAAACCAGATCGAATCTTTAGGTTCTTATCAAATTTTCAGTAATCGTTTGCGGTTCTGGAATCACTTCCAATTCTACCATAATACCACTACTGTTTTCTGAAAAAAATCCAATTTTATCAAAACTGTGGCGAGTCAAAAACAATATCACTATTGATCTTCCAGATGGTAGAAATTCATCCCTCGTCATAGCCCGAGTCAACCCACAAACAGCCATTACAGAAACGTGCCTTGAGTTATCCAGAGTCTGGTTTTAAGCATAAGCCGGACAACTCTCCGTACCTTAACATCGTTAAGATATGAACTATTCTATATCCAATATAGAAACAGAGGCACTGATTTAATTGGAACCAGATTCAAATCATGCAGCTGTCTGCAGTGCATGTCAACTAAATGGAAGGAGGCCGATCAGCGTTACTCAACTTAGGAATGCATCCAGATATGAGTAACCTGAAAGAGAAACAAGTTTCTCATAATCATTACTATCAACTGAATACCATACACAAGTATCTACATCTCCGATCACCTTGAAGAATCCTGATACTTGCAATACCTGGTTCTCTACTTTATTCTTATACCTATAACTTCTCAAAACTTAGACCTTGCATTTCTACGAAACACATGTTTAAGCACTAGAGAAGTCATAAGTAAGCAGAATATAGTACGAGTACCAACCTTTCTTTCCTTATGGACACTGAACAACATACAATACTCTGTATAAGTCCCCTGAGTCTAATAACTCATTCCCTGTGTGTCGTAGGTTGAAAACTATACTTATGGTTAAGAAGAATTACACCGCTGTTTAATGCTCCTTACCCAACCATCCACTGATTTAGGTAAATGTCATAGACATAATTTCAAAAAGTTATATCTCACTTTATAAAAATAAACGTACAGATATATTAATTTGAAATTGGTGAATTACAACGGATATTCAAAACCAAATATTTGCCGTCCGGCAAACAACCCAGGTGATTTCCTCAAATATCACCAATTACAACGAATCCCGATATAATGAGGATAATCACCCAATTCCCAATAACTTACTTTCACTCATCATCTGTAAAACCATACAGATGTGAAAATCAAACCTGGTAAATACATATCCTGGAGCAAGGACTAATTGGGAAATCAGCTTTCTTTTAACAGTACACAGTGAAACTGAAACATGTAAATGTTTCAAAAGGGTATCCTGGTATTCTTAGTAATGCCTCTTCTATTATCAGATTCACAACTGTAACCGTGTATCTCTTTTCCATCTCTCCAAATCCCTTTATATGCCTTTAGTCGTCACCTTCTGTACACCCTCTTAGGCTAAATGTTTTTCTTCCTTCCCTATCTTTCGGTACCAGCCTATGGTTTGGAAGAAGACTATCCAATAAGCATAATGGGTGTACTGTCCTAATCCTAGGAGCACTCGTAACCCGAGAGAAGGTAAAGATAAAAGACAACTGAATAAACCTTATTCATATTTCTCCTGAACCAGAATCCATCCCCGAACTGGAACAAGTTCCTTCGAGTTCGTATATAACCATACGATGGAGTATCCAAATAACTGTGGATCTTCGTAGTGATACGGAGTGTCCTGGAGAAACACAAAGGTGAAGTAAGAGTGGCAATGAAATACTTGGTTTGGTCGTGAATAGCAGTCGCAGTTTAATTTGCCCTCTTACTAATCCCTTTATTTGTCTTTACTTAATACCTTCTGTACACCTTCGTTAGGCTAATTGGTTTTCCTCATTCCCCACCATTCGGCACCTGTCTATGGTTTGGAAGAAGACTATCCAATAAGCGTAATAGGTCTACCGTCCTAATCCAAGGAGCGCTCGCAACCTGAGAGAAGGTAAAAGGAAAAGACAACTAAATAGTCCTATTCGTTTTCTCCAGAACCGGAAACCGTCCTCGAAAAAGTTCCTTCGAGTTCGTATATAACCATACGATGATTTTATCCAATGGAAGTGGACGTTCATAGTAATACGGGGTGTTCTGGAGAAAAGGGTAAAAGTAGGAGTGGCAATGAGGTATGCAACTCTGACAATCCAAAAGCCAGTATTTAAAAAGGTTCGGTTAATCTTGGTCACTGAGTCATAGTCAAAGGTCGGGCCATGGTCACAGCCAAAGAGAGAGAGAAAAGAAACACTCAGCGTGCACTCTAACCTAGATCAGAATGGTTATCACTTTATCTAATCAGGAAACCTCCCACTGTAACCTCAAATTCTCCTCCAAACCTGAAAGAAGAATTAGTCGGGATCACCCGAGGAGTAAACCAACTCATCAGTGGGAATCGGGATCCAAGTATCATCGCATGATAACGTGATGGAATCCACTCACGTTATCACACTCCAGAAGGTATGCGCATATCTGGCAAGTTTCAGTTTCTTTAGAAACTCCCGATGTGATTTTTACCCCATACTCTTATGACCTTGACGAAGGCCAACAAATCATAAGTCGCATGTCAAGTTCTACCCGTCATTGTCCAGGTTAATTTGAACCCACCCGTACAACCCCTTGACGAAGGCCAACAAGGCTATACGACTGTCCCAAACCAACGCATCTATCTATGCAGCAGAAAGGTAACAAATAGCTACCATACACTATGCCTTGACGAAGACCAACAAACATAGCATGAATACTAAGTGCTACCCGTCTGAAATGACGGAGGTCTACGAATGGTTTTTGGCGAAAAACCTTTAATGTAATGAACTTGATATCATTGAAGGAACCAGATAGATTTTTATAAAAATATAGTGACGAAAACCTTTGCTAAAGAGGTCACTCCCGGTGAAGGGATCTCGGCTCTTTCCCCGTAGAATGAGGTGCAGGATATTCCAACTGAATACCACGATGCAAAGCAAAAAGTAATCGACTATAGTGAAGTTATTACCCTGACGCAAACTTCTGTCCAAGGGGTCACTCCCGGTGAAGGGATCTCGGCCCTTGCCTCGTCGACTGAGGTGCTGGATATTCATAACCGAATACCACTGTGCAAAACAAAAGAGAACGTCCTTGCAATAACAGCTTTTTTGAAAAATGTTCCGACAACATCAGAATATGTTTGTTTAGCTTGAATTGATCCGAATCAATGCAGTCCCATCAATTGATCACACCACAAAAGAACGAAAATACGATGTACGTATATGGCATCCGCATTCACTACTAGGTCCCGTCATCACCCGTTAGTTTACTTAATTAACGACAGAGCGTGGACTGAACTAGCGCGGATGCAAAACATATACAACATCTACTAGTATATATATCAATATATAATAATCGCTCAAGGCATGATAAAATGCAACATCACAGAAATGTAATAAGCATCACAGAACAATACAGATATCTGGGATCCCCGGGTTTCATAGAGCCGGTACTGAAACCCGACGTTCCTCTGGTCGTGTGGATAGCCTGTGCAATGAAATCCTAGACCCCTACGGGCGCGGAAAGTTACCCGCCAAACCCTGAAGCGAGGCAGCCCCCTTCAACAACATGAATGGACCACCCAGCACTTCACGGAATCCGGTAACTTGAGCACCCCTCCTTGGGTCAACCTGTACCCCATACGAGTGCGGCGAATAGCCCGCCAATTCTAGAGTAAAGCCCCCTCCGTCTCAACGCCATGAGATGCGGGCCCGTTGCCCTCTAGAACCCGGCTACCCGTGCACCCCTCCGTGGGGTAATCTTAGTATAGAAAATAAAATATACAAACAACGGGTACATCGACCTCAGCCCGGTCGTTCCCCAAAAGAATAATATACAAACAGGCAGTGACGGCAGTCCACATGTCGGACGCTCATCCCGCAATATCAAAGGTACAAATACAACCAGACTGTACTAATATTGCATCCAGGCTATCCACCACGACAAATCCGCAACATCACAGCACAACACAGAACATCAACGTGAATGTCACTTCGCAAATCCGTCTAAAAGGGCTATAGCAATTAGACAGGATTTACCGATCAAATGACATTCACGGTCGCAGATATAATGTAAATACTGTGAACTAACATTTTTAAAATTTTCGATCGACTAAATTTCCCGAAGTGGGCCCCAAGCACAACTGTAGCACTCAAAATAAATCTGGGCCCAAACAGAATATACCAAAAACCCCAATTCCAACACAAAGAACACTGTACAAAATTTGGTGCACTGAAGAGTCAAACTAGAGGCGAAACAGCGGCCAAAGCATGGGGAAGGCCGTGGTTCCGCGGCTGAACAGTAACCGCATGCAACCAAATTTTTACAGAATTCTTAGAATCTCCTGCACGAATTTCTGCAATACTCAAAATAATTTTTTGACAACAAAACAGAATCGACAGAAACTGATGCTTTTGAAATTGTGGTTTTTTGAAATTTCTTTCGATCGAGTTCTAAACACGTTAGAGCAAGCTAGAAAAGGTTAATGGCGTGTCTCTGATACCATGTAAGTCTACGGTAGCGCCCCGGCCGTCTGTCCGAGGTTAAAATGCGGAAACAAAAACTTTTCTTTACTTAGAAACCGGCGCTACCGTAGACTATAAACCCGGATCGGGCCATTAACTTACTACTAGCTAACTAGAGAAAGGGTAGAGAGCTATACCGAGCGATCCGTGTCCTTCGGTCTTCGGCCACCTTCCCGATCTCCCAGCGGCATCTCCGGTCTCGATCTCCTCGTCGGAAAGGGCACCACATCACCGAGTCTTTTTATGGGCTCCCACTTCTGAATCGAGGCAACTCGGACACGAAGTTGGCTAGCCGACGTGTCCAAGATTGCTGTAGACTGAGTGTAGAATACTATGTTTCTAGGGGTTAATAGAAGTCGCCATTTGGATGTGGAGGAAAAATGATCAAGAGGAATGAACTTGAGGATTTTTCTTTTGCAATGAAATGAACCAAAAATCCTCACAAAAAAATGAATCTCCCTCCCCAAAATAGTGGCCGGCCCCTTTTTGAGAGAAGGGAGGTGAGTGTAGGAACCAAAAAAGGTGACCACAAGCAAAAAAGAAAATGGGTGATAAAGAGGCAAAAATGTCACACCCATTTCCTTTTCAAATCCCATCACCATAAAGCAAAGAAATGATGAACCAAAAGGAATCAAAAGATGCTAGACAACTCATGAACCCTCCACCACAAATAACACCCTCCATTTTGCTAATTTACACATTTGCAAATAAGCCCCTCCCATCAAAGGAATTTCAGGCAAGAATGGAAGAAAGAAAAATGGCCGAAACGGAATGCAAACTGGCAACTTCAAAAAAGCGATCCCGTAATAAATTACAGGAAAACCCCGCGACTGTATATACATACCCGCATTTGTATTCCGACCGAATACAAATGCAATGAGACAAAATCTACACTGTACAATACTAGGATCCGGCTTAAACCAAAGCCTGCTATTATTATCTGTCCGATCATGATCCGTGCAATACCGCACATATATGATCGAATCCTGCCATATATCCATACGGCCTCTACAGCGTTTCGCCCGAAACTTGAGAAACTATCCGTGGAGAACTCTAAACACTCGTCAATACTTTGGTTGTGGATTTAACCACTAGCACGTCAGAGGTATTAGCCATACGTAACGATCTACCAGGTATTGACAAAAATGGAAGTCGATGAGCGAACTCATCCTGACACCCTACTGAGCCTGTCAGTGACAATATACGTACAGTCCGGTCCGTTCTTCTATGAGCATCGCATTTCGGGCCTAGGGGGTTGGTAAAAGTCAGACCTCCAAAAGCGGTAAAAGTCGTGTCGGAGTGTAGCCCAGAACACCCTGAGATACTACTGGAATACCTACTAGTAAATCTCCTGCCTTGGCCAAAGAGTTCATGTAATGGCTCTCATAGACACAGCGCGATCTCACCCCCAATACCGGGAGAGACGAAACCCCTGCCGATCCGCTCACTGCCTCCATGTGGCTCGGGACTGTACCCAACAAAAACCTGTTTGCACAACTCCTTTGAGCCGTGGTAGGGTAGTAATCAAAGTACAGTAGGAACTCACACGAGACAAATGACGACCTCAGGTCGATGAACTAACCTGTACACATGTCACCAGGGAACTGCTATCTGACGCTAAGTATACTACCAACTAGCATGTTCCCGACGAGTCCTGTCCGGTGTACTCATAACCCAATGAGCACCTGTATACATCTTAGGTTAACCAACTGACACCAATGGCTTGTGAGACCGGCCACCGTCCCTCGTCGGGGTCTCGACTGTATACACTAGTCTACTAATGGAGTATCGATGCCCAGTCTCGAAACACCCACGACTGGGGACCACTTTAAGGATGTGCTTATAGGCTACCCAACTCTCATATATATGATCGCCATCATACTGCTGGTAGTCAAGCAAGAATCCTATGGTCTCTATCAACGTGCAATAGTGACCTGTAAGGTCACCTAAAGCAGTACACGATGATAAAGACAAACCATGGTAGCATACTATTCTCTATCAACGTGTAATAGCGAACTGCAATGTCACCTAAAGCATGTACACGATGATAAAGATAAACCAGATAGTATACAATTCTCTTGAGTAAGACTGTCATACCGGCATAGGTCCCCCCTCAATCATTGCAATCACATGCCTGTGATCCAATAATTGACACTGAGGGCACTATATCCAACATTGACTACCACATCAAAACAGATGTTCTAACTCCGCGATGCCTGCTTTAACTTTTAAAGAAACTTGCACACGTTTCCGCTGCTCCCACTGTCTACGAAGCCCTTGTTGGAGATAGTGCCGTCAGAGTCAATTATTGGATCACGGGTACGTGATTGCAATGATTGAGGGAGGACCTATCCCGGTAGGACAGTCTTACTCGAGATGATAGTATGCTATCTGGTTTACCTTTATCATCGTGTACTGCTTTAGGTGACCTGACATGTCACTATTGCACGTTGATAGAGCCCCCAGGATTCTTGCTTGACCACCAGCAGTATGAGGGCGATCATATACGTGGGAGCTGGTAGTCTATAAGCACATCCTTAAAAGGTCTCTAGTCGTGGGAGTTTCGAGACAGGGCATCGATACTCCAGAGTAGACTAGTGTATACAGTCGAGACCCCGACGAGGGGCGGTGGCCGGTCTTACAAGCCACCGGTGTCAGTTGGTTCACCTAAGATGTATACAGGTGCTCATTGGGTTATGAGTACACCGGACAGGAATCGCCGGGAACATACTAGTTGGTCTTATACCTGACGTCAGATAGCAGTTCCCTGGTGACATATGTACAGGTTAGTTCATCGACCTGGGGATCGTCATTTGTCTCGTGTGAGTTCCCACTGTACTTTGATTACTACCCTACCACGCTCAAAGGAGACGTGCAAACAGGTTTTAGTTGGGTACAGTCCCGAGCCACATGGAGGCAGTGAGCGGATCTTCAGGGGTTTGTCTCTCCCGGTATTAGGGGTGAGGTCGCGCTGTGTCTAGGAGAGCCATTACACTAAGCCTTCGGCCGAGGCAGGAGATTTACTGGTAGGTATTCCAGTAGTATCTCAGGGTGTTCTGGGCTACACTCCGACACGACTTGTACCGCTTTTGGGTGTCTGACTTTTACCAACCCCCTAGGCCCGCCGTACGATGCTCATAGACGAACGGACCGGACTGTACGGATATTGTCACTGACAGGCTCAGTAGGGTGTCAGGATGAGTTCACTCATCGACGTCCCTTTTGGTCAATACCTGGTAGCCCGTTACGTATTGGCTTATACCTCTGACGTGCTTGTGGTTAAATCCACAACCAAGGTGTTGATGTTGGAGATAGTGCCCTCAGAGTCAATTATTGGATCACAGGTATGTGATTGCAATGATTGAGGGAGGACCTATCCCGGTAGGACAGTCTTAGTCGGGATAATAGTATGCTATCTGGTTTACCTTTATCATCGTGTACTGCTTTAGGTGACCTGAAATGTCGCTATTGCACGTTGATAGAGCCCCTAGGATTCTTGCTTGACTGCCAGCAGTATGAGGGCGATCATATAAGTGAGAGCTGGAGTCTATAAGCACATCCTTAAAAGGTCCCTAGTCGTGGGAGTTTCGAGACAGGGCATCGATTCTCCAGAGTAGACTAGTGTATACAGTCGAGACCCCGACGAGGGGCGGTGGCCGGTCTCACAAGCCACTGGTGTCAGTTGGTTCACCTAAGATGTATACAGGTGCTCATTGGGTTATGAGTACACCGGACAGGACTCGCCGGAAACATGCTAGTTGGTCTTATACCTGACGTCAGATAGCAGTTCCCAGGTGACATGTGTACAGGTTAGTTCATCGACCTGGGGATCGTCATTTGTCTCGTGTGAGTTCCCACTGTGCTTTGATTACTACCCTACCATGGCTCAAAGGAGTCGTGCAAACAGGTTTTAGTTGGGTACAGTCCCGAGCCACATGGAGGCAGTGAGCGGATCTTCAGGGGTTCGTCTCTCCCGGTATTGGGGGTGAGGTCGCGCTGTGTCTAGGAGAGCTATTACACGAAGTCCTTGGCCAAGGCAGGAGATTTACTGGTAGGTATTCCAGTAGTATCTCAGGGTGTTCTGGGCTACACTCCGACACGACTTGTACCGCTTTTGGGGATCTGAATTTTACCAACCCCCTAGGCCCGACATGCGATGCTCATAGACGAACGGACCGGACTGTACGGATATTATCACTGACAGGCTCAGTAGGGTGTCAGGATGAGTTCGCTCATCGACTTCCCTTTTGGTCAGTAGCTGGTGGCCCGTCACGTATTGGCTTTATACCTCTGACGTGCTAGTGGTTAAATCCGCAGCCATAGTATTGACGAGTCTTTAGAGTCCACCACACTTTCAGTTACTCAAGCTTTCGGGCGAAACGCTGTAGAGGCCGTATGGAGATATGGCAAGGTCCGATCAGATACGTGCGGTATTGCACGGATCAGGATCGGACGGTTAGTACTAGTGGCCGTATGGTTATATGGCAGGGTTCGATCAGATACGTGCGGTATTGCACGGATCAGGATCGGACGGATATTACTAGCCGGTTTTAGTTTAAGCCGGATCCTAGTTTAGTACAGTGTAGATTTTGTCTCATTGCATTTGTATCCGGACGGAATACAGATGCGGGTGTGTATGCACAGTATCGGGGTTATCCTGTAATTTATTACGGGACCAGTTTTCTGGAGTTGCCAGTTTGTATTCCGTTCCGGCCGGTTTTCCTTTGTTCTTTCCCGGCCGGACTTTTCCGATGGAGGGGGTTATTTGCAAGTTTGCAAATAACATATTATGGAGGATTTTCTTGCAAATGTATTGATTATGATGGCATCTTTTCTTTTCAACCATCATTTGATTCTCTTTACATCAACCTTTTGCATTAAATTGAGATTAGAAGTGATTTGGAGTTGATGTGAGATTGTTATGATGATGTTTAGGATATGGTCACCTCTTACCTTTTACTACACTCACCTCCCTCTTGCATTTTGTATTCCTTCCTCCACCATTCTCATTTGGATATGGTTGAACACATTTGAGAGAAGAGAAGATGAGAGTTTCATTCTTGAGAGTGTGGCATTCTTGATCTCTTTTTCATGCTAGAAAAATGCAAGCACCATTTTTCTTATCTTGTTTCCTCCATCATCTTCAAATGGCAACAAACCCCAAATGAGACATAGGCTCTACACTACACATTCTACAGCAAATCTTGGACGCGTCAACTCGCCAGCTTCGCGCCCGAGTTGCCTCGGTATTGAGGTGGGAGCCCGTAAAAGATGCAGGCGATGTGGTGCCCTTCCGGCAAGGAGACGACGACTGGAGTTTCCGCAGGAGATCGGGACGACGACGAGAAGACCGGAGGACTCGGATCATTCGGTATATCTCTAACCCGTCTTGTAGTTAGCTTAGACTAGTTAATGGTTCGATCCGGGTGTTTAGTGCGCGGTGGTGCTGGTTTGCTAAGTTCGCAAAATTAAAGTTTATCACCGCTTCCGCATTTGGCCGTCGGATTGACGGCCGGGGCGCCGCCGTGCACTTACAGTTGATGAGTCTTTAAAGTCCCCCACATTCAGTTACTCAAGTTTCGGGTGAAACGCTGTAGAGGTCGTATGGAGATATGGCACGGTTCGATCAGATACGTGCGGTATTGCACGGATCAGGATCGGACGGTTAGTACTAGAGGCCGTATGGATATATGGCAGGGTTCGATCAGATACGTGCGGTATTGCACGGATCAGGATCGAACGGACATTCCTAGCCGGCCTTGGTTTAAGCCAGATCCTAGTATAGTACAGTGTAGATTTTATCTC
The DNA here is from genome assembly GCA_030015575.1 of Agapanthus africanus. Taxonomy (NCBI): domain Eukaryota; kingdom Viridiplantae; phylum Streptophyta; class Magnoliopsida; order Asparagales; family Amaryllidaceae; genus Agapanthus; species Agapanthus africanus. The sequence continues at coordinate 315,327,402 of JASDDO010000004.1, forward strand.
ATTGCATTTGTATTTCGGTCGGAATACAAATGCGGGTGTGTATGCACAGTATCGGGGTTTTCCTGTAATTTATTACGGGACCAGTTTTCTGGAGTTGCCAGTTTGCTTTCCGCTTCGGCCATATTTCTTTGTTTCTTTCAATGGCCGAAGATTGGTGGAGGAGGGCTTATTTGCATTTGTGCAAATAAGCAATTTGGAAGGGGGGTCTTTGCATATTATTGTATCATGATACTTGCACCATCATTTGACTTCTTTTGACCATGATGGCTTGACTTGTGGTTTCATGATGGTTGTGGTGGTGTGTTGGTCTTTGTTGGTTATCATGCTTGTTGATGATGAAGGGTTATGATGTTTGATGTGAGACTTGCCTTTTTCCTTTTACACTCAACCTTGCATCATGTTGAAGGTTTTGATTCATTTCTCTTTCACTTCACTCACTCACTCTCATTCTCTCCTCTCCCACCATGCATGGCCGGCCAAACCATGAGGGGGCTGTCCCAATTTTTGGGCAAGGGAATTACACTCATTTGGCTTCACAAAATCCTATTGTTCCACCTTCAAAGTATAGTTCATTCTCCTCCACAAAAAGGCAAACTCCATGAACCCCAAAATGAGACATGGTTCTACACTACATTCTACAGCAAACCTTGGGCACGTCGGCTCGCCAACTTCATGCCCGAGTTGTCTCGGTATAGAGGCGGGAGCCCGTAAAAGAAGCAGGCGACGTGGTGCCCTTCCGGCGACGAGGTGGAGACCGGAGCTTCCGCGGGAGATCGGGACGACGACGAGAAGACCGAAGGACACGGATCGCTCGGTATATCTCTCTTCCCATCTTGTAGTTAGCTAGGAATAGTTAATGGTTCGATCCGGGTTTTTAGTGCGCGGTGGTGCCGGTTCAAGAAAAATCAAAGTTTATCACCGCTTCCGCATTCCGGCTCGGGATTGACGGCCGGGGCGCCGCCGTGCACTTACAGCCCTCACGCTGTGTACTTATAGACGTTCTCTCCTAAATCTATATTTAGAAAAGCAGTCATGACACCCAACCGCCAGATATCGTAGTTATGGTATGTAGCAGTGGCAAGCAGGATCCAGACGGACTTAAGCATAGCTATTGGAGAAAAGGTTTCATCATTATCCACGCCTGGTCGATGATGAGAACCTTTAACAAGTCTAGCTTTGAAAGTTTCAACTTTTCCATCTACACCAAGTAATCTTCTCAAGATATACTTGCTCCTAATGGGGATTTAACCCTTCAGATATAGCAACCAAAGTCTATAATTTGTTGGTGTACATGGATTCCATCTCAAATCGCTTAGCATCCAGCCATTCTTACAGAGTCCCTACTCTTGATGGCCTGCTCGAAGCTAGTTGGGTCATCATCACATGATGCAATCCTCGCTCCCACTGTCATCGAGAAACCGAAGAATCTCTCAGGCGGATGAGAAACCCTACCAGATCGGCGAAGAGGCTGAGCTTCATCGGGAACTATTGAATCCTCATTCAATAGGTATGCAGCTTCACAAGTGCATAACCCCCAAAGGAAACAGGTAACTCAGTAGTACTCATCATAGAGCGCACCATATCTAATAGGGTGTGATTGCTCCTCCCCGATACACCGTTATGATATGGTGTATACGAAGGAGTAATGTTGAGAGAGAATCTTATTATCCTTTAGAATAATCCAGGATCTCTTTGCCTAAGTATTCTCCTCCCTGATCACATCAAAGGACATAATACTTAGACCTGTATTGGTTCTCTACTTCTATCTTATATTCTTTGAATTTCTCTGAAGCTTCAAACATGTGTTTCAACAAGAACATGCGTCCGAATCTTGAGAGATCATCAGTGAATGTAAGGAAGTATAAAGAACCAGTCCTCGCAATTGTAGACAAGGGACTTATTATATCATTATGTATCAGTCCCAAGAGTTCACTAACCCTTTCTCTGTTTCAAGTAAACGGAGCTATGGTCATCTTATCTTTGTGACATGACTGGCAAGTTTCACAAGATGTAAATTCAAACGGATTTAAATATGCATCTAAATGTAACTTAGCTAGTCGGGTCGGATTGATATGACCTAGTCTACAATACCTCAAGAAGAATTCGTTCATTTCTGAACTCTTCCTCTTGTGTGTGTTCTGTACGTTAAGAACTGTGATTTGATTTAGAATGTAGATGATTTTAGATAACGTGCCTGAACCGATCAACTCTTGATATAGGAAATGTTCAAAACATTATCCAACAATACAAAATTATATCCTTCTTTACTAAATAAAGAGACTGATATGATGTTGTATATCAGGTTCGGTATCTAATAGCATTCGTTAAGAATCAATGTATTTGGTAATACAGGGTGATAACTGCCAACACCTTGGCTGCAACAATTGCACTGTTTTCAACTCTTGAAACTTATCACCCATTCTCAGTTCTCTACCTATCTGTAGCCCATGTAACAGATTACATATCCGAGATCCTGATCCGTTATCAAATACCCAAGACGTAGAGGATACTGAGAAACAGTTCTATGTAATGAACTCACGCGAAGAAGATGCATCATATGCACTTTCTTCGTTTGGGCGGCATGGGAATCATGGTATTCCCCTATTTCCTGCTCGGTCTTAAAACAATTATAAGTTGGAGCGGGACCAATGTCCCCCAGCTCAGTATAATAAGCGGGTTCAGTCAATACATCCATATTATTATCTTGTTTAAGGCGTGACATGGTCGCTACCTGGAGAGAGAGAAGAAAACACTCTATGTGCACTCTTGCAAGATTAGATTGGTTATATATTTTATCTAATCAGGATGGCTCCCACTGTTTTTATCAAATCTTCCTTCAAACTTTAAAAGGAAAGACTAGCCGGGATTAATTACACCCTACAAGTTCGCAAATCTTTCAGCCAGGCCAGTGCCGGTACTTTGAGGGAGGTTCCCCATGCTTTCGCACGGACCTAATTAAAATAAACCTCATTTTCCCAGGGGCGTAACGCCGTTGACACCTCTCTAGACACCTACTTGATCGGCTAATTGTAAAGTGCAAAACTCTCCCAGGAGTAACAATTACTCGCAGTGGGTATCAAGATCCAACTATCTCATAAAAGGTATGAAATCTCATTGCAAATTTCAACACTTGAAACTCCCGATAATGGTTTTTACCCCTAGTACTTATGACCTTAACTATGGTTAACAAATCATAAGGACTAGTCAAGCACTATCCATCATTTCGTGATTAATTAGACCCATCCACATGACCCTTAACTAAGGTCAACAAAGTCACGTGACTGTCCTAACTAATCCCAGCATATGTTGTGTAGGAAGACATCACTTATTTACCATACACTGTGCCTTAACTAAGGTCAACAAACACAGCACGAATACTAAGTACTCTACTTCTTAAAATGACGGAAGGTTGCGGATGGTTTTTAAGAAGACTTTTAACGCTTTGAACCTGATCTTGTTGCAGAATCAAATGATTTTAAATGGAGTGTTTTTTAGGCTTTTGCTAGTTTCGCTAAAGAGGTCACTCCCGGTGAAGGGATCTCGGCTCTTTCCTCGTCGAATGAGGTGCAGGATATTCACAATACCACTGTGCAAAGCAAGAACTAGAAAAGTAATCAAAAGACAAAACCGAGGGTGGTAGCATCTGCTAGTTACTGCTAAAGAGGTCACTCCCGGTGAAGGGATCTCGGCACTTTCCTCGTCGAATGAGGTGCTGGATATTCTACAAGGAATACCGCTATGCAAAGCAACAACTAGAGCTACCTAATTTTTGAAATTCGATTCCACAACATCTTTTAGGTTTATTTTCTTTCATTAATCTCATTAATGAATGTCCCATCATTTAAGTTTACCTAAACATCACAGTTAAATACAACGTATGATTATGCCATCCGCATTCGCTTCGATTTTCCGTCATGCACCGTTAGGTTAGGTAACTAACGGCAGTGCGGGGCAGGGTTAGCGCGGGTGTAAAACATAAGCGGGATATGCACTTTCCGGGATCCTGATCCGTTATCAAATACCCAAGACGTAGAGGATACTGAGAAACAGTTCTATGTAATGAACTCACGCGAAGAAGATGCATCATATGCACTTTCTTCGTTTGGGCGGCATGGGAATCATGGTATTCCCCTATTTCCTGCTCGGTCTTAAAACAATTATAAGTTGGAGAGGGACCAATGTCCCCCAGCTCAGTATAATAAGCGGGTTCAGTCAATACATCCATATTATTATCTTGTTTAAGGCGTGACATGGTCGCTACCTGGAGAGAGAGAAGAAAACACTCTGTGTGCACTCTTGCAAGATTAGATTGGTTATATATTTTATCTAATCAGGATGGCTCCCACTGTTTTTATCAAATCTTCCTTCAAACTTTAAAAGAAAAGACTAGCCGGGATTAATTACACCCTACAAGTTCGCAAATCTTTCAGCCAGGCCAGTGCCGGTACTTTGAGGGAGGTTCCCCGTGCTTTCGCACGGACCTAATTAAAATAAACCTCATTTTCCCAGGGACGTAACGCCGTTGACACCTTTCTAGACACCTACTTGATCGGCTAATTGTAAAGTGCAAAACTCTCCCAGGAGTAACAATTACTCGCAGTGGGTATCAGGATCCAACTATCTCATAAAAGGTATGAAATCTCATTGCAAATTTCAACACTTGAAACTCCCGATAATGGTTTTTACCCCTAGTACTTATGACCTTAACTATGGTTAACAAATCATAAGGACTAGTCAAGCACTACCCGTCATTTCGTGATTAATTAGACCCATCCACATGACCCTTAACTAAGGTCAACAAAGTCACGTGACTGTCCTAACTAATCCCAGCATATGTTGTGTAGGAAGACATCACTTATTTACCATACACTGTGCCTTAACTAAGGTCAACAAACACAGCACGAATACTAAGTACTCTACTTCTTAAAATGACGGAAGGTTGCGGATGGTTTTTAAGAAGACTTTTAACGCTTTGAACTTGATCTCGTTGCAGAATCAAATGATTTTAAATGGAGTGTTTTTTAGGCTTTTGCTAGTTTCGCTAAAGAGGTCACTCCCGGTGAAGGGATCTCGGCTCTTTCCTCGTCGAATGAGGTGCAGGATATTCACAATACCACTGTGCAAAGCAAGAACTAGAAAAGCAATCAAAAGACAAAACCGAGGGTGGTAGCATCTGCTAGTTACTGCTAAAGAGGTCACTCCCGGTGAAGAGATCTCGGCACTTTCCTCATCGAATGAGGTGCTGGATATTCTACAAGGAATACCGCTATGCAAAGCAACAACTAGAGCTACCTAATTTTTGAAATTCGATTCCACAACATCTTTTAGGTTTATTTTCTTTCATTAATCTCATTAATGAATGTCCCATCATTTAAGTTTACCTAAACATCACAGTTAAATACAATGTATGCTTATGCCATCCGCATTCGCTTCGATTTTCCATCATGCACCGTTAGGTTAGGTAACTAACGGCAGAGCGGGGCAGGGCTAGCGCGGGTGTAAAACATAAGCAACGTCTATATATCATATATACTATATACAGTATATATCTCCACATATCAAATGATCACATCACAGATATCGCAGCAGAAAACAACAAATGAAATATAGGATATATTAGGATGTCCATGTTTTATTTAGAGCCTGTATAAAACACGGATGTGGAGGTCGTGATTGTTAGTTATATGTATGCCCTAGAGGCCATTACTGTACATAGGATGTATATTGTAGTGGATGCTGGGACATATATAGGGAGGACTTTCTTGCTCGACATGATAGTATGCTATCTGGTTGCTCTTTACCTTAACGTGTATACCGATTGTCTCTCTGTTACATGTTGGTAAAGCCCTTAGGATGTGTACTTGACTATCTGGACTATGATGCGGATCATACTAGTGGGGACATGGTAGTCCATAAGTACATCCTTCAAAGTCCCTAGTCGTGGGTGTATCGAGATGGGGCATCGATATACCAGAGTAGACTAGCGTGTACCTTCTCGATCCATACAGATGGGCGATGGATGATCCCATATCCATTGGTGTTTGACATCAGAGATGATATACGGGTGCTCAGTAGAGACTGGGTACACTGGACGGACTCGCCGAGAACTCACAGATGGTATTATACCTCACGTCAGATGGCAGTTCACTGGTGACACTGGTACAAAGTAGTCTGTTGACCCGAGATCGTCATAGAGTCTTGTGTGGTTCCCACTGTGCTTTGATTTCCATCTTACCACGTCCAAGAGGGCGTGCAAAACGGTGGTTTTTGGGTACAGTCCCGAGTCACATGGAGGCAATGAGCGATAGGAGGGGATTCATCTCTTCCGGTATAGGGAGTTGATGTTGCGCAGTGTTCGATTGGCTATAACAGGAAATCCCTGGCCAGGGTTGCTGAGATTTACTGGTAAGTGTTACCAGTAGTTTCTTGAATTGTTATAGACCTCATATCGACACGACTTATCGAGCTATTGGGGTCTGACGTTTACCACCCTTAGGCGAGATATGCGACATATCAGACAATCAGACCGGACTGTATGGTAGTGTTACTGGTTGGATTCACTGGAGTGTGAGCGGGCTTGCTCGTCGATCTTCAGATCGCTCAATACCCGGATGGCCGTTACGTTTAGCAGACCGCTTGCGGCTTGTGGGTGTTTGATATGATCATCACCTGCTGCCGGCGTATTGACGAGTCTTTAGAGTCCTACACAGAGGTTTCCTGGCTCAAGCGAAACGAAATAGGAGCGCATATGAGATATGTGCGGGACCGAGAATAATACCAGTATGTGATACTGTATTCAATTCTCGCGATGTGACATTGATCGGTTATATCCGATATAGCCGGGTTATCGGATCAAGTGTTGATTCGATAAGTTGATACTAATGATACTAGTCGGTTATATGCGATATGACCGGATCGTTAAATCAAGTGTTGATTTAATGATTTAATGCATAATTATATATTTGATATATTACTTTGCATTAACTAGTATCGGTTCACTTTAAATGGATTTTCTCGCTCGGGTGTGCGCATTGCATATGCGATATGATTTTGTGCACATGCTTGTATCATGTTTGATGATACATGCCTTTTTGGTTAAGTGTATAGGATTAAACCTTGGTTAATGGAATGGTTAGGGTTTGCTATTTGCTTATTCATTTTATTCATTTATTTATTTATCTTTTTCTTATTGGAAAAAGGAAATGAAATGATAAAATGGTGGCATTTCTTTTGTACATTCATGAAGCTTCATGATTGCTTTGACTTGATGACCATTTTGTTTTTAGCTTAACCCTAACCATTGCATCAAACCATGATTAGTTCTCTACACTTAACTATGGTCAAGTTATGATAAGAATTGATATTCTTTTCTTTTTTAAATTAACTTATCATATCATTTCTTCTTCTTCTTCCTTGAACTCAAGAAGAAACCTTCACTTCATCAATGGTGGATTGATGAAATGAGTGAGAAATCCAAAACTAAAGTCTACCCACTTCCTATTTCTTCATCCTCTACCTCTTGCCAAGTAGTAGAGTGTGTTTCCTTCACAAGTTTTCAAGACTTGGTGAAGGTGGAGCTCGATCTAGTGATGCTTCGACGTAGATCATCTTCGGCACGTCGTCGACGACCTAGCCCGTCCATTCTCCGATGAAGCCGACGCTAGAGCCCGGATTTGATTTGGACAGCGGAGGGGACCTCGTTGCGGAGCTATGGAGGTGGAGCACCGGATCTACAAAGGTTGTATTTCCGTATCTTATAGTTTAGTTGTAAACTAGTTTGTATTTTCGCCTAAAATCTAGCCGACGATCCGTAGTCGGGTCTCTCGGCACCCATAAATTTTTATATTGGCATGTTCGATGCCTTGTGAGACCTCATTAGGGTGCCAAGGGACCTTTCACTGGTATCAGAGCCTAGCTAGAGCCTTAGGCGAAGTCTAGACGGAATTTGAAACCCGGACGAACCGAAAACCCGAACCCTAAATTGCTCTCTGGACGATTTCTGAAATCTGGTCTTTTTCAAAATTAAAAATATGCAGAGAACACATCACAAACATCTAAGAGTTACTGTAAAATTTGGAGGCCCAATTCAATTTTTCCAGCGCGGATCCGCGGCATGAGCAATAGCTCATGCGGCGGTTCCGCGGCCGTACGGCCACACTATTTAAATTATTTTGCACAGTAACTCTTAGTTTCCAGTGGTGATTTTTCTGGGAATTTTTAATATTTTTTCAAGAGTTGAATTTTCTGAGTTGTTTTTGGGATTCGGTGTTTCGATCGGGGTATCAAATTTTGTCTATTTGGCTTTCCGGATAATTTTTAGAATATGTTAAAAAGTTCGACCGGATATAAATACCCAATTTTTCCCCTGCCGGGAAATTTCCAATTGTTGGATTTTTCTGTAGTTTAACGACGTTCTAAGTAGTGCAAGTAACGCGATGGACCCTCTAGAAGACAACAAACCTTAACTCGATTATGTGACCGTCTTGAACTGCCCTTTGAACCTTCGGGTTTGGGGCAGTACGGCGTGCCACATGTGAGGCGTTGGCTTGACCCTTCTACGGCTGGACCGTTGGTACTGAGGCACGAACGGAATGTTGTTAGACTTATTTCATGTGTTGATCTGTATCGGGAAAACTTGGGTGTTCGATTGTTCGATCGAAAAGTTTAGCATTTTCTATTTATCTGGAATGGGATACAATAATTGGAATTCACAAGTGGTTATGTGATAACTGAATGAATGTTATAAATCTAGCGGTTTAGTCTCACTTGATCGGTTGCCACGGAATTTTGATGTGATCAAAAGTCCGTCGCAATCACGTAGCGTACGCGGATACTCGCCGGGTAAACTTAATAGACAGCCTCACCCCATAGCCCCGACCAAGTGACTGTAGGAGAACCCCATCGCCGAAAGCATCCGTCAGGGTGCTCGCGGTAGCGGTGTTCCGCCTTGGTGCACTTGGTCGACGGCGTCGGGGGTGCAGCCGCCTACTAAAGTTTGCGACGAGCATTCGATCAGAATGTCAGGAATCCTGTTGAATTGCCCGACTTGATATTGAAAAGTGTTTTCGATAATGAGACTAAAATGCGGGGTTTATAATTGTTAGGCATGCGATGTCTAAAGAATTCATTCGATCAGGCATGCGATGTCTGAGATGGTTGCGGATTCCAACTGTTGTAGTTTTACACTTTCTTTTCTGTGACCGTAAGTGTAATATGTGATATCGCCGGTTTCGTTGCTATATGTCAACGACAATTGGGATGGGCATATTTACTTACGTTGATGACATGTGATGTTATGTGTTGCTGGATATGTTATATTGGATCGTCGTGTTTGAATAGCCGGGGGTTTTTATGTGAGATGAGTGTTTTTCATTTTCATTCATGTAAAAACTTGTATGTAATATTCTTTTATTGGGGCACTTCCAGGTAGCGGAAGTTGTCACCTTTTGTATATTATTTACTTTTCCGCACTAGGATAGACCCAAGGAGGAGGGCATAAGTAACCGGGTTCTGGAGTCCAGTGGGAGACCAATTCGAGGGGTCGAGTCCGGGTCTTCTAACTCCAGAATTGGTAGGGTTGCTTGCCGCTCTCGTAGGGGTCTAGGGGTGTGGGTTTGGTTATTCATCACGACCGTGGAATCCGTGTTTTATACTGGCTCGTATTGAAAACACGGACGTCCTAGTATATCCAATATTTCATATGTTTCTTCTGCCGTGCTTTATCTGTGATGAGATCATGCGATGTTCTGTGGCAGATATTATATATAGTATATATGATATATTATATAAACATTGCTTATGTTTTACACCCACGCTAGCCCTGCCCCGCTCTGCCGTTAGTTACCTAACCTAACGGTGCACGAGGGGACATCGAGGCGAATGCGGATGGCATAAGTGTACGTCATATCTATCTGTGATGTTTAGGTAACTTAACATGATGGGACTTCATTAATATGATTAATGAAATAAAAGAAACCTAAGATGTTGTAGAATCGAATTTCAAAATAAAACAGGTAGCTACAGTTCTTGCTTTGCACAGCGGTATATACGATATATCCTGCACCTTATTCGATAAGGAAAGGACCGAGATCCCTTCACCGGGAGTGACTCCTTTAGCAATAACTGGCAGATGCTACACACTCGGTTTGTCTTTTGATAGCTTTTAAGTGTTTTTGCTTTGCACAGTGATATATATGATATATCCCGCACCTCATTCGACGAGGAAAGGACCGACGATCCCTTCACCGGGAGTGACTCCTTTAGCAGAACTAGAAAAGCCTCAAAAGCACTCCATTTTAAAATCATTTGATTCTACAACGATATCAAGTTCATTAGGCAATAGGTTTTCAGAAAAACCTGTTGTAGCCCTCCGTCATTTCAGATAAGTAGTAGTTAGTATTCGTGCTACGTTTGTTGGCCTGCGTCAAGGCGTAGTGTGCGGTAGCTAACTGGTGCTTATCTGCATAAGCATATGTTGTGATTGGATTAAGGTAGTCGTGCGACTTTGTTGGCCTGCGTCAAGGGTCGTGCGGGTGGGTTTAATTCAATCAGGAAATGACGGGTTGAACTTGACTAGCGGACTATGGTTTGTTGGCCTGCGTCAAGGTCATAGGACGCTAGGGGCAAAATATTATCGGGAATTTCAAGTGTTGAAATTTGCAATGAGATTGCATACCTTCTATGAGATAGTTGGATCCCGATACCCGCTGCGAGTAAGAGTTACTCCTGGGAGAGTTTTATACATTACAATTAGCCGATCAAGTAGGTGTCTAGGAAGGTGTCAACGGGGTTACGCCTCTGGAAAAATGAGGTTTACATTAAGTGCGAAAGCACGGGGGACCTCCCTCAAAGTACCGACACTGGCCTGGCTGAAAGATTGGCGAACTTGTAGTGTGTAATTAATCCCGGCTAGTCTTTCCTTTTAGGGTTTGAAGGAAGATTTGATAAAAATCAGTGGGAGCCATCCTGATTAGATAAAATAATAACCAATATATTCTTGCAAGAGCGCACGCTGAGTGTTTTCTTCTCTCTCTCTCCTGATAGCGACCATGTCACGCCTTAATCAAGATAATAATACGGATTATTGACCGAACCCGCTTGTTATACTGAGCTGGGGAACGTTGGTCCCGCTCCAACTTATAATTGTTATAAGACAGAGCAGGTAATTGGGGAATACCAGATTTCCCGTGCCGCCCAAACGAAGAAAGTGCATATGATGCATCATCTTCGGGTGTGTTCATTATACAGAACTGTTTCTCAGTATCCTCCGCATCCTAGGTATATGATACCGGATCAGGATCCCAGATATGTAATCTGTTACATAGGGCTACAAAAAGGTAGAAAAACTGAGAACGGGTGATAAGTTTCATGAGGCAGAAAACGGGGCAAGTGTTGCAGCCAAGTCTGTCGGTCACTGTCACCCTGTATTACCAATACATTGATTCTGAACGAATGTTATTAGATACCGAACCTGATATACAAAATCATATCAGTCTCTTTATTAGTAAAGAAAGGATATAATTTTGTATTGTTGGATAATGTTTTGTACATTTCCTATATCAAAAGTTGATCGGTTCAGGCACGTTGTCTAAAAGCATTAATGTTCTAAATCAAACTACAGTTCTTAATATACGGAACACACACAAGAGGAAGAGTTCAGAAATGAACGGATCCTTCTTGAGGTATTGTAGACTAGGTCAGATCAATATGACCCGACTAGCTAGAGTTACATAAAGATGCATATTTAAATTAGTTTGAATTTACATCTTATGAAACTCGCCAGTCATGTCACAAAGATAAGATGACCAAAGCTCTGTTTAATGGAAACAGAGAACGAGTTAGTAAACTCTTGGGATGATACATGTTGATGTATGTAGGTCCCCTGTCTACACATACCAGGACTGGTTCTTTATACTTCATTACATTCTCTGATGATCTTTTGAGATTCAGACCTATGTTCCTGTTGAAACACAAGTCCGAACCTTTTGAGATATTTACAGAATATAAGTTAGAAGTAGAGAACCAAAATACGGGTATAAGTATTATGTCCGATGATGTGATCAAGGAGGAGAATACTTGAGCACGGAAATCCTGGATTATTCTAAAGGAGAATGAGATTCTCTCTCAGCATTACTCCTCCGAATACACCATAGCACGATGGTATGTCGGGGCGGAGCAGATACACCCTATTTGATATGGTGTGCTCTATGATGAGTACTACTGAGTTACCTTTTTCCTTTGGGGGTTATGCACTTGAGAAACTGCATACCTATTGAATTAGGGTTCCAATCAAATCAGTTGCCTACCGCTTCATATGTGATATGGAATGGGAAGAGCCCATATCTTAAGGTAGTTAAGATTTGGGGTTGTCCGGCCTATGTCTAAAAGCAAAATTCGGACAAGCTCGAGACAACGTCTGTAATGTAGAACTGGAAAGGTTCCAGCTATACGAAATACAGCAGATGATTTGGTACAACCAAAGGATTCAGTAGATTCCAACGAACCTCAGCCTCTCCGCCGATCTAGTAGGGTTCCTCACCCACCTGAGAGATACTTCGGTTGCTCTATGACAGTGGGAGCGAGGACTGCATCATGAGATGATGACCCAACTAGTTTCGAGCTGGCCATCAGGAGTAAGACTCTGTAAGAATGGCTGGATGCTTAGCGATCTGAGATGGAATCCTTATACACCAACAAAGTATGGACTTTGGTTGCTATATCTGAAGGGTTAAATCCCCATCAGGAGCAAGTATATCTTGAGAAGATTACTTGGTGTACATTCAAAGGTTGAGACTTTCAAAGCTAGACTTGTTAAAGGTTTTCGTCATCGACCAGGCGTGGATAATGATGAAACCTTTTTTCTAAGTAGCTATGCTTAAGTCCATCCAGATCCTGCTTGCCACGGCTACATACCATGACTACGATATCTGGTGGTTGGGTGTCATGACTGCTTTTCTAAATGTTGTTTTAGAAGAGTGCGTCTATAAGTACACAGCCAGAGAGCTTCGTAGACAGTGGGAGCAGCGGAAACGTGTGCAAGATGCTTTATAGATTAAAGAAGGCATCGCGGAGTTGGAACATCTATTTTGATAGATTGTCAAAGAGTTTGACATCATCAAAATGGTAGATGAACCTTGTATAAACAAAAAGGTAGTAGGGAGTATGATAGTGATCCTCGTAGAGTACGTGGATGACGTACTCTTGATAAGAAAGGAGTTTCTTATGCTACGCTCGATCAATCTCCGTTTATCACAAAGATTCTCCGTGTAGGATCAAAGTGATACCTCCTAAATCCTGAGTTTTAGATCTATGAGATAGATATAATTGGATGTTAGGATTCTCACTAGTTGTAGTGAGATAGTATCAATCGATCCTGGGGAGAATCACTGGAAGTGTTCCAGGGTGATAAAGACGACTGAATGTCAGTCGCAGGCATTGTCTTTACCTTCAGTAAAGGGACGGTATGTTGGAGGAGTTCCAAGCTAGATACCGTGACATACTAGACGATAAAGGAAGAATACATCGCTACTTAAGATGCTACCAAAGAGGTTGTTTGGGTGTATATTGGTTCATGAGATGAACTACGTTCCTACCATTGTGAGACAATGGAGTTGTGGCTTATGCCAAGGAACGACGGTCCCATCAGTGATCCAGACTTATTCTAAGGCAGTATCACCTGATCATGGAGATGGTTGATCTCCAGGTTGATCGAGGCAAGGAGAGCAGACTTAGAGGATAACGCGGCGGATCCACTCACGAAGGCCTATTCCCAGAGAGAGACTTTTATGGGATGGTCGAGTATGAGATACTACAACCAATGCTACAGATGGCCCTAGTGCAAGTGGGAGATTGTTAGTTATATGTATGCCCTAGAGGCCATTACTGTACATAGGATGTATATTGTAGTGGATGCTGGGACATATATAGGGAGGACTTTCTTGCTCGACATGATAGTATGCTATCTGGTTGCTCTTTACCTTAATGTGTATACCGATTGTCTCTCTGTTACATGTTGGTAAAGCCCTTAGGATGTGTACTTGACTATCTGGGCTATGATGCGGATCATACTAGTGGGGACATGGTAGTCCATAAGTACATCCTTCAAAGTCCCTAGTCGTGGGTGTATCGAGATGGGGCATCGATATACCAGAGTAGACTAGAGTGTACCTTCTCGACCCATACAGATGGGCGATGGATGATCCCATATCCATTGGTGTTTGACATCAGAGATGATATACGGGTGCTCAGTAGAGACTAGGTACACTGGACGGACTCGCCGAGAACTCCCAGATGGTATTATACCTCACGTCAGATGGCAGTTCTCTGGTGACACTGGTACAAAGTAGTCTGTTGACCCGAGATCGTCATAGAGTCTTGTATGGTTCCCACTGTGCTTTGATTTCCATCTTACCACGTCCAAGAGGACGTGCAAAACGGTGGTTTTTGGGTACAGTCCCGAGTCACATGGAGGCAATGAGCGATAGGAGGGGATTCGTCTCTCCCGGTATAGGGAGTTGATGTTGCGCAGTGTTCGATTGGCTATAACAGGAAATCCCTGGCCAGGGTTGCTGAGATTTACTGGTAAGTGTTACCAGTAGTTTCTTGAATTGTTATAGACCTCATATCGACACGACTTATCGAGCTATTGGGGTCTGACGTTTACCACCCCTAGGCGAGATATGCGACATATCAGACGATCAGACCGGACTGTACGGTAGTGTTACTGGTTGGATTCACTAGAGTGTGAGCGGGCTTGCTCGTCGATCTTCAGATCGCTCAATACCCGGGTGGCCGTTCCGTTTAGCAGACCGCTTGCGGCTTATGGGTGTTTGATATGATCATCACCTGCTGCCGGCGTATTGACGAGTCTTTAGAGTCCTATACAGAGGTTTCCTGGCTCAAGCGAAACGAAATAGGAGCGCATATGAGATATGTGCGGGACCGAGAATAATACCAGTATGTGATACTGTATTCAATTCTCACGATGTGACATTGATCGGTTATATCCGATATAGCCGGGTTATCGGATCAAGTGTTGATTCGATAAGTTGTTACTAATGATACTAGTCGGTTATATGCGATATGACCGGATCGTTAAATCAAGTGTTGATTTAATGAGTTAATGCATAATTATATATTTGATATATTACTTTGCATTAACTAGTATCGGTTCACTTTAAATGGATTTTCTCGCTCGGGTGTGCGCATTGCATATGCGATATGATTTTGTGCACATGCTTGTATCATGTTTGATGATACATGCCTTTTTGGTTAAGTGTATAGGATTAAACCTTGGTTAATGGAATGGTTAGGGTTTGCTATTTGCTTATTCATTTTATTCATTTATTTATTTATCTTTTTCTTATTGGAAAAAGGAAATGAAATGATAAAATGGTGGCATTTCTTTTGTACATTCATGAAGCTTCATGATTGCTTTGACTTGATGACCATTTTGTTTTTAGCTTAACCCTAACCATTGCATCAAACCATGATTAGTTCTCTACACTTAACTATGGTCAAGTTATGATAAGAATTGATATTCTTTTCTTTTTTAAATTAACTTATCATATCATTTCTTCTTCTTCTTCGTTGAACTCAAGAAGAAACCTTCACTTCATCCATGGTGGATTGATGAAATGAGTGAGAAATCCAAAACTAAAGTCTACCCACTTCCTATTTCTTCATCCTCTACCTCTTGCCAAGTAGTAGAGTGTGTTTCCTTCACAAGTTTTCAAGACTTGGTGAAGGTGGAGCTCGATCTAGTGATGCTTCGACGTAGATCATCTTCGGCACGTCGTCGACGACCTAGCCTGTCCATTCTCCGATGAAGCCGACGCTAAAGCCCGGATTTGATTTGGACAGCGGAGGGGACCTCGTTGCGGAGCTATGGAGGTGGAGCACCGGATCTACAAAGGTTGTATTTCCGTATTCTTTATAGTTAAGTGTTAACTAGTTTTTAGTTTCGCCTAGTTTTCTAGCAAACGATCCGTAGTCTAGGGTTTCTCGGCACTATTTTTTTGAAATTGGCATGATCGATGCCTTGTGAAACCACCTTAGGGTGCCTAGGAACCTTTCAGTGATGAATAGCCAATCCCATACCCCTAGACCCCTACGAGAGCGGCAAGCAACCCTACCAATTCTTGAGTTAGGAGACCCGGACTCGACTCCTCGAGTGTTGGATATAGTACCCTCATAGTCAATTATTGGATCACAGGCACGCGATTGCAATGATTGAGGGAGGACCTATGCCAGTAGGACAGTCTTACTCAAGAGAATTGTATACTATCTGGTATGTCTTTATCATCGTGTACATGCTTTAAGTGACATTGCAGTTCATTATTACACGTTGATAGAAAATAGTATACTATCGGGTTTATCTTTATCATCGTGTACAGCTTTAGGTGACATTACAGGTCACTATTGCACGTTGATAGAGCCCATAGGATTCTTGCTTGACGACCAGCAGTATGATGGCGATTATATACGTGGGAGCTGGGGTCTATAAGCTCATCCTTAAAAGGTCCCTAGTCGTGGGTGTTTCGAGACTGGGCATCGATACTCCATTAGTAGACTAGTGTATACAGTCGAGACCCCGACGAGGGGCGGTGGCCGGTCTCACAAGCCATTGGTGTCAGTTGGTTCACCTAAGATGTATACAGGTGCTCATTAGGTTATGAGTACACCGGACAGGACTCGCCGGGAACATGCTAGTTGGTATTATACCTGACGTCAGATAGCAGTTCCCTGGTGACATGTGTACAGGTTAGTTCATCGACCTGAGATCGTCATTTGTCTCGTGTGAGTTCCCACTGTACTTTGATTACTACCCTACCACGGCTCAAAGGAGTTGTGCAAACAGGTTTTAGTTGGGTACAGTCCCGAGCCACATGGACACAGTGAGCGGATTGGCAGGGGTTTCGTCTCTCCCGGTATTGGGCGTTAGATCGTGCAGTGTCTAGGAAAGCCATTACACAAAGCCCTCGGCCGAGGCAGGAAATTTACTGGTAGGTATTCCAGTAGTATCTCAGGGTGTTCTGGGCTACACTCCGACATGGCTTGTACCGCTTTTGGGGGTCTGACTGTTACCAACCCCTTAGGCCCGCCATGCGACACTCATAGACGAACGGACCGGACTGTACGGATATTGTCACTGACAGGCTTAGTAGGGTGTCAGGATGAGTTCGCTCATCGACCTCCCTTTTGGTCAATACCTGGTAGCCCGTTATGTACATCTAGTACCTCTGACGTGCTGGTGGTTAAATCCACAGCCAAAGTATTGACGAGTCTTTAGAGTCCCCCACAGACAGTTTCTCAAGTTTCGCGCGAAACGTTGTAGAGGCCGTATGATATATGGCAGGCTTCGATCATATACGTGCGGTATTGCACGGATCATGATCGGGCGGATCATACTAGTGGGCTTTGGTTTAAGCCGGATCCTAGTATTAGATTTGTTGGATTACTTTAGTCTCATCGCATTCGCATTCAGTCGGAATGCGGGTGCAGGTATGTATATACAAGTGAGGGGTATCCTTGTGATCCGTCGCAAGTTTACTTTAGATGTTGCCGTATCTTTTTTTTGTTGTAAACATTTGGGTTAATGTTTACAAATGGAAATAATGAGCTCAATGTCATGATGGAGTGCATTAAATGTAGCATGTGCAAGAGTAGTGACTCATGGTATTATTCTTTATGCATGCCATCATTTCATGGTTGGTTATTGTGTGAGATTGTGATGGGAGGAGAGAGAGGGCAGCCACATATGGTTATGGTTAGCTCTTGGATTATTTTTTCTTGCTCACAACATTATCTCACACAAGAATAACAAAAGGCTTCATCATCTTCTTCTCTCTTCTTTCTCTTGAGCTCATCATTTTCTATGAATGGCAACACCTTCAACCTCCATCCATCTCATGGATGCAAGAGACAAAGTGATCGCAAACATTCTCTACATCGCCTTGGACACATCGGCTAGCACACTTCGTGCCCGAGTTGCTTCGGATGAAGCGGGAGCCCGTAAAAGGAATCGAGACGAGGAGATCGAGACCGGAGTTGCCGCGAGGAGCTTGGGATGGTGGCCAAAGACCGAAGGATACGGATCGATCGGTATAGCTTTCCAACCCTCTCTCTAGATAGCTAGCTGTAGGTTAATTGTTCGATCCGAGTTTTAAGCATACGATAGCGCCGGTTTCTAGTTTGAAAAAGTTTCGTATCCGCATTTTGGCCTCGGAAAGACGGCCGGGGCGCTACCGTAGTCTTATATGGTATCAGAGCCACGCTATTAACCTTTACTAGCTTGCTCTAACGTATTTAGAACTTCGATCGAACAAAAATTCCGGAACCACGATTTCAAAAAGTGCAGTTTCTGTCGAAATTTTTTTGTTGTCAAAAAATTATTTTGAGTGTTGCAGAAATTCGTGCAGGCTTTTCTAAGACCACTGATGAAATTTGGTGAAGTAAGCTTACTGTTGCGCCGCGGAACCACGGCCTTACCCTAGTTTTGGCCGCGGTTCCACCGTCGAACTGTAGCATCACTGCACCATTTTTCCTGCAGTGGTCTCTGAGTTGGAATTGGGGTTTCTGGTAATTTTGTTTTGGGCCCAGATTTGTTTGAGTACTGGGTATTGTGCTTGGGGCCCGCTTCGGGAAATTTTGTCGATCGAAAATTTTAAATATATTAGTTCACAGTATTTACATTATATCTGCGACCGTGAATGTTATTCGAGCGGTAAATCCTGTCTAATTGCTATAGTTCTTTTAGACGGATTTGCGAATGTGACATTCATGTTAATGTTCTGTATTGTGCTGTGATGTTGAGGATTTGTCATGGTGGATAGCCTGGATGCAATGTTAGTACAGTTTGGTTGTATTTGTACATTTGATATTGCGGGGCGAGCGTTCGACATATGGATTGCCGTCACTGCCTGTTTGTATATTATTCTTTTGGGGCACGACCGGGCTGAGGTCGATGTACCTGTTGTATATTTTACTTTCTGTACTAGGATTACCCCGTGGAGGGGTGCACGGATAGCCGGGTTCTAGAGGGCAACGGGCCCGCATCTCATGGCTTTGAGACGGAGGGGGCTTTACTCTAGAATTGGCAGGCTATTTGCCGCACTCGTAGGGGGTACAGGTTGACCCAAGGAGGGGTGCTCAAGTTACCGGATTCCGTGAAGAGTTGGGTGGTCCATTCACATTGTTGAAGGGGGCTGCCTCGCTTCAGGTTTTGGCGGGTAACTTGCTGCGCCCGTAGGGGTCTAGGATTTCATTGCACAGGCTATCCACATGACCAGAGGAACGTCCGGTTTCAGTAGCGGCTCTATGAAACCCGGGGATCCCAGATTATCTGTATTCTTCTGTGATGCTTATTACATTTCTGTGATGTTGCATTTTATCACGCCATGAGCGATTATTATATATACTGGTAGATGTTGTATATGTTTTACACCCGCACTAGTCCAGTCCCCGCTCTGTCGTTAGTTAAGTAACCCTTTGCTAAAGTTTCTGTTGATTTTTTTTCTGCTCTAAAAATAATAAATCATACTTTAAAAATCGGCTCAGTGTTTTATTAAGAAACACACCAAAGACGATCCAGTGAACCGTTCAAAGCGCCGCGTTTCCGCGGCAAAAACATGCTTCTTGCCGAGGAACCGCGGCCGAGTTGACTCGGTTGGGGACCGAGTTTGGTGCAGTGTTCTTCTGTTAAGGTTTTGGGATTTTTAAGATATTTTATTTCTGTCCAGATTTTCCAGAATAGAAATTTGTATTTGGGGTGGCTATAAATCCGTATTTTTTATCGAACTTCCCTATACTTTGACTATTGGGTTATATCTGTGATGTTTATATGTATTGAACGTCTGCTAATCGCTATACGTCGATTAGTGGGGGTTATACATATCTGTGATCTGTAATGATTATTGGTTTGTGTATATGAACTCGGTGGATTGTCGCGGATGAATATCCGGGGTGGATGTGAGATGAGAGTTTCTTTATTCTTTCATTCATGTAATATGTAATTTGATGTAATATTATTTGTATGGCCGCACAACCGGATCGGGGTTGTAGTCGTCATTGTATAATTCTTTTTACTGTTTTTGCTCCTAGGATAGACCCAAGGTGGGGTGCACAAACTACCGGGTATCTCGAAGCGCCGAGTGGCCTACTCACGGGTTGAGGGAGGTTGCTTCGCTTCGGGTACTTGGCGGGTAGTTTGCCGCACCCGTAGGGGTCTTGGGTGGGGTATTGGCTATTCATCGCGACCGTGTAATCCGTTTTTCGTTGCAGGCTCGAACGAATCGCGGATTCCTAGTATATCCAAAGTGTTCATCTGTGATCTGGATTGACTATCATTGCTATATATCTATATATGATATCTATTTAAGTGTTGCTTATGTTTTGCATCCGCGCTAGTCCAGCCCCCGCTCTGTCGTTAGTTAAGTAACCTAACGGGTGATGACGGGGCCCCGTGGCGAATGCGGATGGCATAAGCGTACACCATATTTTGGTTGTTTTCTGCAATGGTAGGATTAAATGATGGGACGCATTAAAATTAATGCAAGAAAATAAACCAAGTAAAAGTCGATTGGAACACTTCGAAAACCACTCGGTTCTTTTCAAAACTAAACTTTTAAATGCGGAGCTTGAACCACTCCTTTTAAAAGCTATCTCGTTCCATCGATTAAATCAAGTTCACTACGTTCACGGTTTCGCCAAAACTATTCGTAACCCTCCGTCATTCCACATGAATGGTCAAAAAGTATTCAAGCTATGTATTTTGGCCAAAGTCAAAGCATGGTGATTTGTAGCTATTGGGTATTCATGTGCAGCATAAGTAGATGCGTTGGTTTGGAACAGTCGTGCTGCCATTTTGGACAAAGTCAAGGGTAGGTACGGGTGGGTCCAAATTAACCAGGAGAATGACGGGTAGAACTTGACATGTGACTTATGATATTTTGGCCAAAGTCAAGGTCATAAGAGCATGGGGCAAAAATCCACATCGGGAGTTCCATAAGTACTGAAACTTTCTAGCGATGCATACTATCTGGAGTGTGATGATTCTGGTAGGATTCCTTCAGTTTTATCACGCGATGATATTTGGATCCCGATCCTACTGTGAGTATATGCTACTCCTCGGGAAATTTCTCACTTAACGATCAATGCTATAAACCTAGTAGGTGTCTAGAAAGGTGTTAGCGGGGTTACGCCCACAGGGAAAAGAGGTTACTTAATTAAGGAACTTCGCGAAAGCGTTGGAAAACCTCCCTCGAAGTACCGACACTGGCCTGGCTGAACGGTTAAACAAGTATTGTACGGTGAGATTGATCCCGACTAATTCTTCCTTTATGGTTTGAGGAGGGATTCGAGAGACAGTGGGAGCCATCCTGTTTAGACAAACTAAAAACCACTCTAAACTTGCAAGAGCATCATGCTAAAATGTTTCTTTTCTCTCTCCAAATTGCAGCGACCAATCAACATGACCGGACTTAAGTTATTACTAGATAAAAACATACTGACAAGGCTAAACTACAAAGATTGACTCAGGAATGTCAAGATGGCAATCACTTATGACAAGTTGGGGTATATCCTTACCACAAAAGCTCCCCCTGTCCCAGGTCCCACCTCCAGCGTCGCGGATATAGAAATCCGTAAGACATGGGAGATCGATTGCACGAAGGCCAAATGCCTCGTGCTTTCCTCTATGGACAACGAACATCAGAGGAAGCCCGAGAATATGGACCTAGAATCCATATTTCTTCATACAAAAGAACTGTATGGAGAGCAGTCTCGTATCTCCAGATACGAAGTGTTGAAGAAGCTATTTTCGGCAAGATTGGCCGTCGGATCATCGGTAGCGGAACACGTGCTTAAGATGATTGGCTACATAGAGGAGCTCGCAGACGTTGGGACCACGTTGGAGAATGAACTCTACACTGACTTGATTCTCCAGTCCCTTCCTTCCACTTACGCCCAGTTTGTCCTAAACATCAACATGCAAGGAAAGGAGGTTGAACTTTCCAAACTTCTGAACATGTTGAGGAGTGCTGAGGGCACCCTACAGAAAGGTAGGGAGACATTCACTTTGTTTGTAGGAGGATCTTCCTCTTCTAGGTCCAGGGCGAAGGCCAAGGGAAAGAAGAAGAAAGCCCCCGCCAAACCAAGGGGCGGTGTTAGTAAAGTGGATACGAAGGGAAAGGGAAAGGCAACAAAGGTAGCGGGAAAGCTTGTGGGAATGGAAGAATGCTTCTACTGTCACAAATGTTAGTTATATGTATGCCCTAGATGCCATTACTGTACATTGGATGTATATTGTAGTGGATGCTCGGACATATATAGGTAGCACTTTCTTGCTCGACATGATAGTACGCTATCTGGTTGCTCTTTATCTTAACATGTATACTTTCTGTCTCTCTGTTACATGTTGATAAAGCCCTTAGGATGTGTACTCGACTTCCAGGAATATGATGCAGATCATACTAGTGGGACCTGGGTAGTCCTTGAGTACATCCTTCAATGTTCCTAGTCGTGGGAATATCGAGACGGGGCATCGATATTCCAGAGTAGACTAGCGTATATCTTCTCGACCCATGTGATGGGCGATGGATGATCCCATATCCATTGGTGTTTGACATCAGAGATGGTATGCGAGTGCTCAGTGGAGACTGGGTACACTGAACGGACTCGCCGAGAACTCCCAGATGGTATTATACCTCACGTCAGATGGCAGTTCTCTGGTGACACTGGTACAGCTTAGTCTGTTGACCCGAGATCATCATAGAGTCTTGTGTGTCTCCCACTGTGCTTTGATTTCCACCCTACCACGGCTCTACTGAGTCATGCAAACAGGTGGTTTTTAGGTACAATCCCGATTCACATGGAGGCAATGAACGATAGGAGGGGATTCGTCTCTCCCGGTATTGGGGGTTGATGTTGCGCTATGGTCGACTGGCCATAACAGGAAATCCCTGGCCAGGGTTGCACTGATATACTGGTAAGAGTTATCAGTAGTTTCACGATTGTTATGGACCTTACGTCGGCATGACTTATCAAGCTATTGGGGTCTGACGTTTACCACCCCTAGGCGAGATATGCGACATATCAGACGAACAGACCGGACTGTACGGTAAGTGTTACTGGTTGGATTCACAGGAGTGTGAGCGGGATTGCTCGTTGATCTTCTGATCGCTCAATACCCGGGTGGCCGTTACGTTTAGAAGACCGCTTGCGGCTTGTGGGTGTTTGATATGATCATCACCTGCTGCCAGCGTATTGACAAGTCTTTAGAGTCCTACACAAAGGTTTCCTGGCTCAAGCGAAATGAAATAGGAGCGCATATGAGATATGTGCGGGACCGAGAATAATGCGTGTATGTGATACCGTATTCTATTCTCGCGTTGAATGTATTGAATGGTTGTATGCGATATAACCTAGTTATCGAATCGAAGATTGATTCAATAAGTCGATACATTGGATATTAGTCGGTCATATGCGATATGACCGGATCGTTAAATCAAGTGTTGATTTAATGATTTAATGTATAATTATATATTTGATATATTACTTTACATTAACTAGTAATTGTTCACTTAAGATGGATTTTCTCACTTGATGTGCACAAGTTGTATATGTGATATATTTCTTTGTGCACTAGTTTGTATCATGTTTGATGATACATGCAAACTTGGGTTTGTGTTTATTTTAAACCATGTTTAGGATTATGATTAGGTTTTATATTTGTTTTATTTATTTTCTTTTATTCTTTATTTGGAAAGAAAATGAAATGGTTGCTTCTTTTGTTCTTTTGTTGAAGCTTCATGAAGCTTTGACCATTTTTGTTTCTTTCCTAAACCTAACCATTCTCCTAAACCCTAGTTTATTCTCTACACTTGTTAAACTAACCCAAGGTTGCATTATGATAAGAATGATTTTATTTTCTATTATTGATAATCATTATATCATATTCTTTTCTTCTTCTTCTTCTTCTTCAAGAAGAAGAAACCTTGCATCCTCTAATGGTGTCTTGAGAAAAAGAGTGAGAAATCCAATTCTAAAGTGAACCCACTTCCTATTTATTCATCCTCTACCACTTGCCATGTAGTATAGGGTGTTTTATTCACAAGTTTCATGACTTGGTGAAGTTGGAGCTTGATCTTGAGTTGCCTCGACGTAGATCATATTCGGCATCAAAGTCGACGACCTAGCCCGCCCATTTCTTCGCCGACGCTAGAGTTCGGGATCCGATGATCGCAATGAGGGGACATCGTCATGGAGCTAAGGAAGTGGAGGACCGGATCTACAAAGGTTGTAGCCTCTTTCATTTTATAGCAAAGTAGTTTGCTTGCTAGTTTCGCCTTTATCTCTAGTTATCGATCTTGCATAGGGTTTCGTTGGCACATGAAAATTTTGAATTGGCCATGTTTGATCACTTGTAGAACCTCATGGGTGTGCCTAGGAACCCTACAGTGGTATCAGAGCCTAGCTAGAGCTTTAGGTGAAGTGTAGATGTAGTTAGAAGTCCGATCGAACCCGTAAACCCCGACAAAACCCTTCTCTGTACATTTTTCAAAACAGTGGATTTTTGTGAATTAAAAATTCTCAGAAAAACAAGCAGGAAAAACTAAGAATTACTGTGAAGTACGGTCCTCTAAGTCAATAATTTGACCGCGGAACCGCGGCGAAACCATGCGTTTGGCGGCGGTTCCGCGACCAAAATTTGGACTTAGTCCCTGAAATTTCATATATTTATTCTTAGGTCCTTTCTTGGCAATTTTTTATGGGAATTTTTTAACTCCACTCAAGTGTTGAGTTTTCTAGGGTTTTATTGGGGACTCGTTAATTTGATTGGATAATTTAACTTCGTTTATGTTTTTCCGGATATTTTAGAAACTGTTAAAAAGTTCGACCGGATATAAATACCCACTTTTTCCCCTGCCGGGAAATTTCCAAGTGTTGGATTTTTCCGTAGTTTAATTCTAAGTAGTGCAAGTAACGCGATGGACCCTCTTGAAGACAACAAACCTTAACTAGATTATGTGACCGTCTTGAACTGCCCTTTGAACCTTAGGGTTTGGGGCAGTACGGCGTGCCACATGTGAGGCGTTGGCTTGACCCTTCTACGGCTGGACCGTTGGTACTGTGGCATGAAGTGAATGTTTTTAAACTTATTTCATGTGTTGAGTTGTTTCAGGAAAACTTGGGTGTTTGGTTGTTCGATCGGAAAGTTTGACATTTTCTATTTATCTGGAATGTGGTACAATACTTAGAATCCACAAGTAGTTATGAGATAACTGATATGAATGTTATAAACATAGCACTTTAGTCTCACTTGATCGGTTGCCACGGAATTTTTATGCGATCAAAAGTCCGTCGCAATCGCGTAGCGTACGCGGATACTCGCCGGATAAACTTAATAGACAGCTACACCCCATAGCCCCGACCAAGTGACTGTAGGAGAACCCCGTCGGCGAAAGCATCCGTTCGGGTGCTCGCGGCAGCGGTGTTCCGCCTAAATTCACTTCGTCGACGGTATCGGGGGTGCGGCCATCTACTAAAGTTTGCGACGAGCATTCGATCAGTTTTTCGGGAATCTTGTTGAATTGCCCAACTTGATATTGAAAAGTGTTTTCGATAACGAGACTAAAATGCGGGGTTTATAATTGTTAGGCATGTGATGTCTAAGGAATTCATTGATTTAGGCATTCGATGTCTAAGGTGGTTGCGGATTCCAACTGTTGTAGTTTTACACTTTCTTTTCCGCGACCGTAAGTGTAATATGTGATATTGCCGGTTTCGTTACTATATGTCAACAGCAATTGGGATGCGCATATTTACTTACGTTGATGACATGTGATGTTATGTGTTGCTGGATATGTTATATTGGATCGTCGTGTTTGAATAGCCCTGGGGTTTTTATGTGAGATGAGTGTTTTTCATTTTCATTCATGTAAAAACTTGTATGTAATATTCTTTTATTGGGGCACTTCCAGGTTGCGGATGATATCACCATTTGTATATTATTTACTTTTCTGCACTAGGATAGACCCAAGGAGGGGAGCACAAGTAACCGGGTTCTGGGATCCAGTGGGAGACCATCTCGAGGAGTCGAGTCCGGGTCTCCTAACCCTAGAATTGGTAGGGTTGCTTGCCGCTCTCGTAGGGGTCGAGGGGTGTGGGATTGGCTATTCATCACGACCGTGGAATCCGTGTTTTATACTGGCTCGTATTAAAAACACGGGCGTCCTAGTATATCCAATATTTCATATGATATTTTCTGCTGCGTTATCTGTTATGTGATCATGTGATGTTCTGTGATAGATATTGTATATAGTATATATGATATATTATATAGACGTTGCTTATGTTTTACACCTGCGCTAGCCTTGCCTCGCTCTGGCGTTAGTTACCTAACCTAACGGTGCAGAGGGGACATCGAGGCGAATGCGGATGGCATAAGCGTACATTATATTTATCTGTGATGTTTAGGTGGACTTAAATGATGGGACATTCATTAATGAGATTAATGAAAGAAAATAAACCTAATTGATGTTGTGGAATCGAATTTCAAAAATAAAACAGGTAGCTACAGTTCTTGCTTTGCATCGTGGTGTTCCTTGAAGAACATCCTGCACCTTATTCGATGAGGAAAGGACCGAGATCCCTTCACCAGGAGTGACTCCTTTAGCAATAACTGGCAGATGCTACACACTCGGTTTGTCTTTTGATTGCTTCTATAGTTTCTGCTTTGCACAGTGATATATATGATATATCCCGCACCTCATTCGACGAGGAAAGGGCCGACGATCCCTTCACCGGGAGTGACCCCTTTAGCAAAACTAGAAAAGCTTCAAAAACACTTCATTTAAAAACCATTTGATTCCGCAACGAGATCAAGTTCGAAGCGTTAAAGGTTTTCTTAAAAACCATCCGCAACCCTCCGTCATTTTAGGAAGTAGAGTACTTAGTATTCGTGCTACGTTTGTCGACCATAGCCGAGGCGTAGTGTGTGGTAGCTAAGTGATGTCTTCCTACACAGCATATGATGCGATTAGTTAGGACAGGCATGTGGCTTTATTGACCTTAGCCAAGGGTCATGTGGGTGGGTCTAATTAATCACGAAATGACGGGTAGAACTTGACAAGTACCTATGATTTGTTGACCTTAGCCAAGGTCATAGGTGCCAGGGGTAAAAACCATTATCGGGAGTTTCAAGTGTTGAAACTTGCAATGAGATTGCATACCTTCTATATGATAGTTGGATCCCGATACCCACTGCGAGTAATTGTTACTCCTGGGAGAGTTTTGCACTTTACAATTAGCCGATCAAGTAGGTGTCTAGAAAGGTGTCAACGGGGTTACGCCTCTGGGAAAATGATGTTTACTGTAATTAGGTCCGTGCGAAAGCACGGGGAACCTCCCTCAAAGTACCGACACTGGCCTGGCTGAAAGATTGGCGAACTTGTAGAGTGTAATTAATCTCGGCTAGTCTTTCCTTTTAAGGTTTGAAGGAAGATTTGATAAAAACAGTGGGAGCCATCCTGATTAGATAAAATAAATAACCAATCTAATCTTGCAAGAGCGCACGCAGAGTGTTTTCTTCTCTCTCTCTCCGGGTAGAGACCATATCACGCCTTAATCAAGATAATAATACGAATTATTGACCGAACCCGCTTATTATACTGGGCTGGGGAACGTTGGTCCCGCTCCAACTTATAATTGTTATAAGACAGAGCAGGAAATAGGGGAATACCAGAATTCCTATGCCGCCCAAACGAAGAAAGTGCATATGATGCATCTCCTTCGGGTGTGTTCATTACAAAGAACTGTTTCTCAGTGTCATATGCGTCCTGGGTATCTGATACCGGATCAGGATCCCAGAAATGTAATCTGTTACATAGGGCTACAGAAAGGTAGAGAACGGAGTATGGGTTATAAGTTTCATGAGACAGAAAACGGGGCAAGTGTTGCAGCCAGGTCTGTTGGTCACTATCACCCTGTATTACAAATACATTGATTCTGAACAAGTGCTATTAGATACCGAACCTGATATACAAAATAATATCAGTCTCTTTATAAGTAAAGAAATGATAAAATTTTGTATTGTTGGATAATGTTTTGAACATTTTCTATATCAAAAGTTGATCGTTTCAGGCACGTTATCTAAAAGCATTGATGTTCTAAATCAAACTACAGTTCCTAGTATACAGAACACACACAAGAGGAAGAGTTCAGAAATGAACGGATCCTTCTTGAGGTATTGTAGACTAGGTCATATCAATGTGACCCGACTAGCTTAAGTTACATTTTAGATGCATATTTAAATCAGTTTAAATTTACATCTTGTAAAACTTGCCAGTCATGTCACAAAGATTAGATGACCATAGCTCTGTTTATTAGAAACAAAGAAAGAGTTAGTAAACTCTTGGGACTGATACATGATGATGTATGTAAGGTCTCCTGTCTACACATGCCAGGACCGATTCTTTGTACTTCACTACATTCTCTGATGATCTCTCAAGATTCAGTCATATGTTCCTGTTGAAACATGAGTCTGAACATTTTGAGATATTCACAGAATATAAGCTAGAAGTAGGGAATCAATACGGGTATAAGTATTATGTCCTATGATAAGATTAGGGAGGAGAATACTTGTGCATGGCATTCCTGGACTATTCTAAATGAGAATGAGATTCTCTCTCAATATTACTCCTCTGAATACACCACAGCACAACGGTGTATCAGGGCGGAGCAATAGCACCCTGTATGATATGGTGTGCTCTATGATGAGTACTACTGAGTTACCTATTTCCTTTTGGGGTTGTGCACTTGAGAAGCTGCATACCTATTGAATTAGGTTCGAATGAGATCACTGCCTACTACTCCATAAAAGATATGGTGTGGGAAGAGCCTATCTCTTAAGTAAGTTAAGATTTAGGATTGTCCGGCCTATGTCTAAAGAAAAATCCGGACAAGATCGAGGCAAGGTCGGTTCTGTAGAATTGGAAAGGTTCCAGCTATACAAAACTGCAGCTGATGATTTGACAGAACCAAAGGATTCAATAGTTCCTGACGAACCTCAACCTCTCCGCCGAACTGGTAGGGTTCCTCATCTGCTTGAGAGATACTTCGGTTTCTCGATGACAGTGGGAGCGAGGATTGCATTATGAGATGATGACCCAACTAGATTCGAGCAGGCCATCGAGAGTAGGGACTCTATAAGAATGGCTGGATGCTTAGCGATCTGAGATGGAATCCATGTACACCAACAAAGTATGGACTTTGGTTGCTATATCTGAAGGGTTAAATCCCCATCAGGAGCAAGTATATCTTGAGAAGATTACTTGGCGTAGATGGAAAAGTTGAGACTTTCAAAGCTAGACTTGTTAAAGGTTTTCGTCATCGACCAGGCATGGATAATGATGAAACCTTTTCCAGGGACTATGCTTAAGTCCATCCAGATCCTACTTGCCATTGCTACATACCATGACTACGATATCTGGTGGTTGGGTGCCATGACTGCTTTTCTAAATACTGATTTAGAAGAGAACGTTTATAAGTACACAGCCAGAGGGCTTCGTAAACAGTGGGAGCAGAGGAAACGTGTGCAAGTTGCTTTACAGAATAAAGCAGGCATCGCGGAGTTGGAATGTCTGTTTTGATGTAGTAGTCAAAGTGTTTGACTTCACCAAAATGGTAGATGAACCTTGTATATACAAAAAGGTAGTAGTGTAGCGTCTTGAAAAGTCGTTTTGGTGTTTTCCTGAAATTCGGTGAAAATTCGGTATTTTTCCGAAAACCGTCTTTCTCGATATTTTGCAGTTTATGGCTAATTATACCTTAAATGGATAGGTAATTACTTGTTTTTAGTAGCTAATGAGTTAATTATGAAATTTTGGTCATTTAAAAATTTTTCCCTATTTTTCAATTTTTTAATATTATTTTAAGCCGGTAAGAAAATACATTAAATAAGCGATAAATACAAATTTTTCCGGGCTAATTTTAATCTCTAAAATTATGATAATTATAATCTAGTGATAACATGAATTTTTAGTAATTTATTTTGATTTTTAACAAATTTTTATGATTTGAAACGAATTTATTGAATTTTGGGCTAAAACTTGCAATTTTTGAGTTGTAGGGGGCCTTTTTGCATAAAATTTCTTTTGTAAAACCCCTCTCACTTTTCCCTCAGCCCTAGGACAGCCCAACCCTGACCAAGTCCAGAAAATTCTGATCTCTTTTCTTTAGTTGCTTTCTTGAGTTGATTTAAGGGGTTTTTTGGATTTATTTTAAATATAATGGATAAAGTATGATACATTGACTTTTGTGGACTTGACCATGACTTTCCCCACTTGCCCACACCCTCCCCCATTCCTCCTCTGGCCGAAAAACCTGCACACCCTCTTCTTCCTCTCTTTTCTTTTCATTTTCCTTCATTTTCTTCAAAAAACCACATCAAAATCCACACTTTATTCAAAAATCCAAACAAATCCTTATGCTATCCTTTCCTTAACCATTCTTGCTTGGATCTTGATGCTTGAGGCCTTCAATTGGAGCAAAATCCATTCTTTCTAGATCTCAAGTGAGGTATAATCCCTTGCAATTTAAATTCTTTTGTTTAAGTTTCTTATGTTAGATGGTTGTAGTGTTAATTTAGTATAGTTTTAATCTAGTTTTCTTAGGTTATGCTTGAAAATTTAGCTAGGGTTTTGAACCATGATAATTAATTAGGTTGTTTTATAGTTAATCTAGTTGTTAATGAACTAATCCATATAGTTATCTTGTTGATGTAGTTTTCAATTATGCTAATTTGATTAAATTTAGAAGTGTGAAATTGCTTTTTTAGGATTTTCAAGAGAGGGTTTTTGTATGGAATTGGTTTGTGAAACATGATTAGTGAGTTGATTAAGTTTTAGAAAACATTATTTAGTTGATTAAACCTAAATTGCTATCTAGTATTTTGCTAACCTAATCTAAGAGGTTAATTTTCTTAAGTGGGCTTTGTTGTGTTAATTTAAAGTTTCAAGTGTGGAAATTGATTGGATTTTGCTAGGTTTTAAATTCAAGAATTGGTGGTTATGGAAAATAGGATTGGAATCATTGCTTTTGTGTTGTAATTAGTATTTGTAGATTTCTTGTAGTGTGCTTGGGTAATTATACTTTATTGTAGTCGTTTTGTCGCAAATCGGAGATTGTTGCACCGATTTTTTTTGGAATGTATATGCTTACTAGATTTTTATATAAATTATGTGATGGATTATTTTTGATATCTTGATGGTTGTAATGGCTTGTCCTACGACTTTTAGGATGCGTGAGTGCGGTTTTTTGGGTAGTCGGGTTTTAGTTTTGCCGGGCGATCCAAATCGGGGTTTTTCGGCAGTTTTTGCGATTTTCGGGTGTGTCCGCGCACTTTGTGCACGTTGTACCTAGCTAGAGAACCTTAGTAGTTTCGTTGGGGTTTTGCGTCGTTCTTGATATGTAACCTTATATTTGGTATTGGTGTAAATTCCAGGTTCGGTCGCGGAAACGTCAGACGCGGCGCGAAAGGGAAAGGCGGTGATTGGACACAGCTAGCCAGGGATCCCGGTGAGTAGATTTAACATCTACGGGGGACGATCGTTTGGATGGCGCAAGTCGCCCGATAGATTTAGTAAACTGAAAAATAGTAAACTGGATAACCACTTGTGACATTAGAATAATATTACTGGCATGATAATTGCTGCAATTAGATCAATATGTTATACCCTTATACGCAAACTCAATTGTAGGACACATGCACCATTACCAGGTTTTTATATGCAGCACGAGCACTATTCATGCTTACACACACACCCTGGTAATTGCCATGCCACCACACTAGATAACATTTAAATTTAAACCTTTTACTAATTGATACTTAAACTGGTGCTATTGCCTTTAATTTCTTAAAATGAAACCGTAGAATTGCTATTCATGTGCATGTACTTCATCATATTAATTGTTCATGCTTAATCCATTAATCACACATCGCAACTTGATTATTGATACCATATGCATTCATTATCACTGATATATGCACTTATGAGGATTTTCTTGAGATTTTATGATATTGCTGGATTTCGGGGGAAAGCCGCAAAATTTCCAAACTTATGATATTTTTAAAACATGTAAATTGCGGTTTTCTAGTGATGTAAGTGTCGTCCACCATGAGTTTGCTGTGGTTTTTGGAGACCCGTTTCGAGGAGTTGGATGAACCGTTTCGGGTACATGGTGGGCCCGGTAGGGTACCCCGGGGCAAGAAGCTCGTGGTGTTGACGATGAGCCTGGCAGGGGACGGATTACCTACCGGTGACTTCATTGGGCACGGCGGATATCCAGAGGATACCGACCGGGGCCGCGAGAGGATGATATATTGATACTGAGATGGGTCAGCCGGATGGCTGAGGCCAGAGACACTATGACATGGATTTATGAGATTTGAGACAGCTTTTGGGTGTCGTTGCTGGACACCGATTTTCGTCGATTCATTGACATTATGCTGGCATTCTAAAAGAGTTTCAAAAACAAAAAGAGATAAAATATTTCTTATATATACCTATTGAGGCCTCAGATATTCATGTTGCATACATATTAGTACACTGATGTTATATACACACCTGCTAGTGCATCCAGTCATACCTGTATTATAGATGCTAGGATGCTTGTGTGCATGCATACGATAGCCTTTGTAGATGTTATTTATTACTCACGAGTTGGAAACTCACCCCCGTTGTGCCACAGTCTTTTGCAGGTCCGCTCCGTCAGTTCTGTAGCGGCGGGCGCACTTGTTCTTTTGCCTCTTTTGCCTGAGCTCGAGATTTGCTCATAGGTGGGTTATGTTATTATTTTGTACCACCTTGTATATTCTTTGTATCTAGTGTACTCCATCTACTGTTTCCACCAGATTATTGTATATTGACATAGAGATGAGACTGTGAGGTTGTGGATTTTATGCTGTATTTTGGGGTCGAGCTCACTTGAGCCAACATGCTACTTTTTTATGCTTCCTTATGATTATTATGCTTGTTGTCATTTATATTGCGTGGGATTTGTGACCGCCTTATGGCGAAGAGCTAGCTCCTGCTTGGGGATGACTTATTGTTGGTTTTACATATATTTTTGTTGTACCCATTTTTGGGGGGCAGTATTTACAAAGGAGACTCTGCCGAAATTTTCGGAAAAATTAGTATTGTTTTTAAAAAGGGTTTTACATGACTTATTTGATAAACTTGCTTTCAAATGTTTGGGTTTTCTTCACTCTTTTGCTTGTTGGTTTTGTTTTCTGGGCTTTGGCTTACTTATTTTACGGACGCCTTTAGACGTTTCGTAAACTTAAGTGCCAGTCACGTTCCGTACCCTGCGGGTCGTGACAAAGTTGGTATCAGAGCGATAGGTTTTACCTTTGTGAGTGTAGAATGACCCTTGGTAGATGGAGTAAGTGACTTAAGCAGGGTAACGTAGCGTGCGTATGTCCGCGGCATACTTACTATACGGTACTTCGCCTAAGTGACTTTAGGATATACTTGCTTGAAAAATTCCTTCTTCAATTCCGTGTATCCTATGATCCTATTGCACTGTCCTTACTATCCGTTTTCCTGTAACGGCCACTATGCCGCCGAAGGCTACGAGGGCACAGAGGGCTGCCGCCAGAGACGAGATTCGAGCTGGCTCGTCCGAGACTAGGACTGAGCAGGGTGGTATGCCTACGCCGCAGGGACAGACCGATCCACCTTCCCCAGGCCGTATGGATAGGCTCGAGACCGGTATGGAGGAGTTGCGACAGATGATGGGAGGCATGCAGGAGCTGCGTCTGATGGTAGGATCCCTAGTTGCAGCCAGTCGTACACCGAGGCCGGATGACGTACCTACTACATCACAGACGACCATGATACCTGCTCCTACTACTACCACCGTGGCCATTCCGGTTTCACTACAGGATTTCATGAGGCTGAGACCTCCAGTATTCACCGGCACCGAGGCAGCGGAGGACCCACAGACGTTCCTTGACAGTTTAGCCAGGATCTGCCGTTCGCTGAGATGTTCGGATGATCGATGGGTAGAGCTTGCGAGTTTCCGACTAGAGGGTCTCGCGCAGACATGGTGGGAGTCAGTCTTGAGAGGTCGAGCTGCAGGTCTGCCGCCTATGACTTGGGCCGAGTTTACAGCGGTCTTTCTAGCCCGTTTCCTTCCAGAGAGCGTTCGTGACGCCAGAGCTCGTAGCTTCGAGGCCTTAGTCAAGACACCTGGGATGACGGTGTCTGAGTATGACATCCAGTTTACACAGTTATCCCGATATGCTCAGTATTTGGTGGATACCGAGGAGAAGATGGTGAAGAGGTTCGTACAGGGACTTGATGCCCAGCTATATCTTGCCATTGGCGCCCAGCACTACGACACTTATTCAGCGGCTATAGATACGGCATTGCGGATGGAGGCACGCATATCACGGAATTCGGCCGTTTCTGGGCCGAAGAGGATGCGCACCGATGTACCGTTTCAGAGGCAGCGCGCCAGATTCTTTCCGAGAGATAGGCCTGGCAGAGGATTTGGGCGGGGACAGTTATATGGTTCTTATCCCCAGGGGCAGCAGCCGTCGCCAGGATGTTTTGGGTGCGGGAGTCTACACCATCTTGTCAGAGACTGTCCGGTGAGACGACAGGGAGCAGCGACAGTTCCGCATGTGACCCTACCACCATCACCACCCCCTCCTTAGAGAGCCCTACTTCCTACCCCAGGCGATGCTCCACGCCAGTTAGGTGCACCGAGAGGCCGTGGACGTGGCGGTCCTGTTCAGAGAGGACGAGGAGGCAGAGGCCGAGGTCGAGGTCAGCCCGCTATCGGTGGAGGACAGGCCTGAGTTTTTGCTTTGACACCGCAGGATGCGCAGGCATCCAATGCCGTTGTGACAGGTACCTTGCCAGTTTGTTCTTTCGACGCACGGGTATTATTCGACCCAGGTTCCACACATTCGTACGTCTCTACACACTTTGCACCGATGTTGGGCCGTGAGTCGTCGTCGTTAGATCAGCCGCTTGTTGTCGTTACTCCGGTAGACGAGTCGTTTGTCGCTCGGTTTGTATTTCGTTTGTGTTCCGTTCGTATCGGGGAGAGGGATTCATCAGTTGATTTGATACTCCTCGATATGTTGGACTTTGATGTGCTTCTGGGCATGGATTGGCTAGCCACTTGTTATGCTTCGGTGGACTGCCGTGAGAAGGCAGTCAGATTTAGCTTTCCGGGAGAGCCAGTCCTTGTTATTCAGGGAGACCGCGGTGTCGCCCTTCCCAGCTTAATTTCGTCTCTTCGCGCTGGTCAGCTCTTGCGGAAGGGATGTCAGGGATTCTTAGCGTTTGTTTGTGATACTCGAGCTGCAGAGGTTCCGTTGGACCGGGTCCCGGTAGTTTGTGAGTTCCCTGATGTTTTCCCCGATGAGCTACCTGGGCTACCGCCTGAGCGCGATGTTGAGTTCTGCATTGATTTGATTCACGGTTCGGGGCCTATTTCTATACCGCCTTATCGGATGGCCCCGGCAGAGCTTCGAGAGCTGAAGGATCAGTTGCAGGATTTGTTGGATAAGGGGCTTATTCGACCGAGTGTTTCTCCGTGGGGTGCTCCGGTCCTGTTTGTCAAGAAGAAGGATGGAAGTTTATGCTTATGTATCGACTACCGCCAGCTGAACAAAGTTACCGTTCGGAACAGATATCCGTTGCCGCGCATTGATGATTTGTTCGACCAGCTTCAGGGTGCGGGGTATTTTTCGAGGATCGACTTGAGATCAGGATACCATCAGCTGCGAGTTCGACAGGAGGATATACCGAGGACAGCTTTCCGTACACGCTATGGCCACTACGAGTTTTTGGTGATGTCGTTCGGACTCACCAACGCCCCAGCAGCATTTATGGATTTGATGAACCGTACATTCAGGCCGTATCTTGACTTGTTCATCATCGTGTTTATCGACGATATCTTGGTGTACTCCCGGAGCAGAGAGGAGCACGAGCAGCACTTGCGGATTACGTTACAGACTCTGAGGGAGCACCAACTGTTCGCGAAGTTCTCCAAGTGTGCATTCTGGCTGGACAGCGTCGGATTCTTGGGTCACGTGGTTACGAGAGACGGCATTTGTGTGGACCCGAAGAAGATTGAGGCTGTTCAGCAGTGGCCCCGACCTACATCGGTTACTGAGATCCGTAGTTTTCTAGGCTTGGCGGGCTACTACAGGCGTTTTGTTCAGGACTTCTCCCGTATAGCTGCATCGTTGACCGGTTTGACCCGGAAGGGAGTTCCTTTCGTCTGGACAGAGGAGTGCGAGCGCAGTTTTCAGCAGCTACGGACTTGTTTGACTACGGCGCCGGTATTATCTTTGCCTTCGGGATCAGGCGGATTTGTTGTCTACTGTGATGCTTCGCGAGTGGGATTAGGATGCGTTTTGATGCAGCATGGCCGGGTGATCGCTTATGCTTCTCGGCAGTTGAAGAAGCATGAACAGAACTACCCCACTCATGATTTGGAGATGGCTGCAGTGGTCTTTGCACTGAAGATTTGGCGACATTACCTGTACGGCGAGTCGTGTCAGATATTCACCGATCACAAGAGCTTAAAGTACATATTTCAGCAGTGAGACCTGAACCTCAGACAGCGTCGTTGGATGGAGTTGGTGAAAGACTACGACTGCGAGATCTTATATCACCCCGGCAAGGCAAATGTGGTGGCAGATGCGTTGAGTAGGAGGCCCGGGGGTAGTCTATCCTTTTTGCGCGCAGTGCAGAGGCAGTCGTCAGCAGATTGGCAGATGTTATGCGACAGCCGAGTTGAGTTCGAGTTCACTCAGACAGGGGGACAGCTCGCGCATGTTCGTGCACGCCCACAGTTGCTTGACCGTATATATGAGGCACAGCGCAGTGACGACCGTTGCTCAGAGATCATGGCACAGATGGGACAGGGCAGATTTTCCGAGTTCGTGGTTGACGATCAGGGGATTTTACGATATGGATCTAGACTGTGCGTACCAGATGCTGATGGATTGCGGCGCGACATTCTTGAGGAGGCACACCGATCAGTGTATAGTGTCCACCCAGGTTCCACCAAGATGTACCATGATATGAGAGAGACCTACTGGTGGGACGGGATGAAGAGGGACATTGCGGAGTTCGTTTCGAGATGCCAGACTTGTCGGCAAGTCAAGGCCGAGCACCAGAGGCCCGCAGGAGAGCTACAGCCGTTACCCATTCCAGAGTGGAAATGGGAGCAGTTTTCGATGGATTTCGTTGTGGGTCTACCCAGGACCAGTCGAGGGTACGACTCCATCTGGGTGATCGTGGATAGATTGACGAAAGCGGCTCACTTCCTTCCAGTGAAGACGACTTTCAGCTTCGCTCTGTATGCTCAGCTCTATATTGACGAGATCGTGCGACTACATGGCGTACCGACTTGTATCGTGTCAGATCGAGGCACTCAGTTCACCAGCCGACTTTGGCAGAGACTTCAGGAGGCTTTGGGCACTCGTTTGAGCTTCAGCACAGCGTTTCATCCGCAGACAGACGGACAGTCAGAGCGGACCATTCAGACTCTCGAGGACATGCTCAGAGCGTGCGTTTTAGACTTTGGTGGTAGCTGGGATCGTCATTTACCTCTAGTGGAGTTCTCCTACAACAACAGCTTCCAGGATACTATTCAGATGGCACCTTTCGAGGCATTGTATGGGAGGAGATGCAGATCGCCCGTTTGTTGGACAGAGCTCAGTGAGAGCAGCATTTTGGGGCCGCAGCTTGTTGAGGAGACGACATCGAAGATACAGTTGATCCGAGACCGGATGAGAGCGGCTCAGAGCAGGCAGAAATCATATGCTGACAGGCGCCGTCGCAGATTAGAGTTCGCAGTTGGCGACCATGTTTTTCTGAGGGTCTCTCCGATGAAGGGCGTGATGCGTTTTGGGCAAAAGGGAAAGCTTAGCCCTAGATTCGTAGGTCCCTTCGAGATCCTCGAGCGTGTTGGCGCTGTTGCATATCGTTTGGCTCTTCCACCCAGCTTTCCCGATGTTCACCTCGTTTTTCATGTTTCGATGCTCCGCAAGTACCTTCACGACCCTTCGCATGCGATTCAGCACCCGGCAGTCCAGCTAGAGCGCGACCTTTCTTTTGCAGAGCAGCCGGTGGCCATCCTGGATCGGCAGGTGAAGAAGTTGAGGTCGAAGATCATACCAACCGTCAAGGTCCTTTGGCGTAGCCCGAGCAGCGAGGAGGTAACCTGGGAGACCGAGGGCGAGATGAGGAAGAAATATCCCCATCTCTTCGAAGGTACGCGTAGCTATATTTTTAAATTCGGGGACCGAATTTCTTTAAGGGGGGAAGATTGTAGCGTCTTGAAAAGTCGTTTTGGTGTTTTCCTGAAATTCGGTGAAAATTCGGTATTTTTCCGAAAACCGTCTTTCTCGATATTTTGCAGTTTATGGCTAATTATACCTTAAATGGATAGGTAATTACTTGTTTTTAGTAGCTAATGAGTTAATTATGAAATTTTGGTCATTTAAAAAAATTTCCCTATTTTTCAATTTTTTAATATTATTTTAAGCCGGTAAGAAAATACATTAAATAAGCGATAAATACAAATTTTTCCGGGCTAATTTTAATCTCTAAAATTATGATAATTATAATCTAGTGATAACATGAATTTTTAGTAATTTATTTTGATTTTTAACAAATTTTTATGATTTGAAACGAATTTATTGAATTTTGGGCTAAAACTTGCAATTTTTGAGTTGTAGGGGGCCTTTTTGCATAAAATTTCTTTTGTAAAACCCCTCTCTCTTTTCCCTCAGCCCTAGGACAGCCCAACCCTGACCAAGTCCAGAAAATTCTGATCTCTTTTCTTTAGTTGCTTTCTTGAGTTGATTTAAGGGGTTTTTTGGATTTATTTTAAATATAATGGATAAAGTATGATACATTGACTTTTGTGGACTTGACCATGACTTTCCCCACTTGCCCACACCCTCCCCCATTCCTCCTCTGGCCGAAAAACCTGCACACCCTCTTCTTCCTCTCTTTTCTTTTCATTTTCCTTCATTTTCTTCAAAAAACCACATCAAAATCCACACTTTATTCAAAAATCCAAACAAATCCTTATGCTATCCTTTCCTTAACCATTCTTGCTTAGATCTTGATGCTTGAGGCCTTCAATTGGAGCAAAATCCATTCTTTCTAGATCTCAAGTGAGGTATAATCCCTTGCAATTTAAATTCTTTTGTTTAAGTTTCTTATGTTAGATGGTTGTAGTGTTAATTTAGTATAGTTTTAATCTAGTTTTCTTAGGTTATGCTTGAAAATTTAGCTAGGGTTTTGAACCATGATAATTAATTAGGTTGTTTTATAGTTAATCTAGTTGTTAATGAACTAATCCATATAGTTATCTTGTTGATGTAGTTTTCAATTATGCTAATTTGATTAAATTTAGAAGTGTGAAATTGCTTTTTTAGGATTTTCAAGAGAGGGTTTTTGTATGGAATTGGTTTGTGAAACATGATTAGTGAGTTGATTAAGTTTTAGAAAACATTATTTAGTTGATTAAACCTAAATTGCTATCTAGTATTTTGCTAACCTAATCTAAGAGGTTAATTTTCTTAAGTGGGCTTTGTTGTGTTAATTTAAAGTTTCAAGTGTGGAAATTGATTGGATTTTGCTAGGTTTTAAATTCAAGAATTGGTGGTTATAGAAAATAGGATTGGAATCATTGCTTTTGTGTTGTAATTAGTATTTGTAGATTTCTTGTAGTGTGCTTGGGTAATTATACTTTATTGTAGTCGTTTTGTCGCAAATCGGCGATTGTTGCACCGATTTTTTTTGGAATGTAT
Organism: Agapanthus africanus; assembly: GCA_030015575.1. Lineage (NCBI taxonomy): Eukaryota > Viridiplantae > Streptophyta > Magnoliopsida > Asparagales > Amaryllidaceae > Agapanthus > Agapanthus africanus. The sequence continues at coordinate 315,367,255 of JASDDO010000004.1, forward strand.
ATGCTTACTAGATTTTTATATAAATTATGTGATGGATTATTTTTGATATCTTGATGGTTGTAATGGCTTGTCCTACGACTTTTAGGATGCGTGAGTGCGGTTTTTTGGGTAGTCGGGTTTTAGTTTTGCCGGGCGACCCAAATCAGGGTTTTTCGGCAGTTTTTGCGATTTTCGCGTGTGTCCGCGCACTTTGTGCACGTTGTACCTAGCTAGCGAACCTTAGTAGTTTCGTTGGGGTTTTGCGTCGTTCTTGATATGTAACCTTATATTTGGTATTGGTGTAAATTCCAGGTTCGGTCGCGGAAACGTCAGACGCGGCGCGAAAGGGAAAGGCGGTGATTGGACACAGCTAGCCAGGGATCCCGGTGAGTAGATTTAACATCTACGGGGGACGATCGTTTGGATGGCGCAAGTCGCCCGATAGATTTAGTAAACTGAAAAATAGTAAACTGGATAACCACTTGTGACATTAGAATAATATTACGGGCATGATAATTGCTGCAATTAGATCAATATGTTATACCCTTATACGCAAACTCAATTGTAGGACACATGCACCATTACCAGGTTTTTATATGCAGCACGAGCACTATTCATGCTTACACACACACCCTGGTAATTGCCATGCCACCACACTAGATAACATTTAAATTTAAACCTTTTACTAATTGATACTTAAACTGGTGCTATTGCCTTTAATTTCTTAAAATGAAACCGTAGAATTGCTATTCATGTGCATGTACTTCATCATATTAATTGTTCATGCTTAATCCATTAATCACACATCGCAACTTGATTATTGATACCATATGCATTCATTATCACTGATATATGCACTTATGAGGATTTTCTTGAGATTTTATGATATTGCTGGATTTCGGGGGAAAGCCGCAAAATTTCCAAACTTATGATATTTTTAAAACATGTAAATTGCGGTTTTCTAGTGATGTAAGTGTCGTCCACCATGAGTTTGCTGTGGTTTTTGGAGACCCGTTTCGAGGAGTTGGATGAACCGTTTCGGGTACATGGTGGGCCCGGTAGGGTACCCCGGGGCAAGAAGCTCGTGGTGTTGACGATGAGCCTGGCAGGGGACGGATTACCTACCGGTGACTTCATTGGGCACGGCGGATATCCAGAGGATACCGACCGGGGCCGCGAGAGGATGATATATTGATACTGAGATGGGTCAGCCGGATGGCTGAGGCCAGAGACACTATGACATGGATTTATGAGATTTGAGACAGCTTTTGGGTGTCGTTGCTGGACACCGATTTTCGTCGATTCATTGACATTATGCTGGCATTCTAAAAGAGTTTCAAAAACAAAAAGAGATAAAATATTTCTTATATATACCTATTGAGGCCTCAGATATTCATGTTGCATACATATTAGTACACTGATGTTATATACACACCTGCTAGTGCATCCAGTCATACCTGTATTATAGATGCTAGGATGCTTGTGTGCATGCATACGATAGCCTTTGTAGATGTTATTTATTACTCACGAGTTGGAAACTCACCCCCGTTGTGCCACAGTCTTTTGCAGGTCCGCTCCGTCAGTTCTGTAGCGGCGGGCGCACTTGTTCTTTTGCCTCTTTTGCCTGAGCTCGAGATTTGCTCATAGGTGGGTTATGTTATTATTTTGTACCACCTTGTATATTCTTTGTATCTAGTGTACTCCATCTACTGTTTCCACCAGATTATTGTATATTGACCTAGAGATGAGACTGTGAGGTTGTGGATTTTATGCTGTATTTTGGGGTCGAGCTCACTTGAGCCGACATGCTACTTTTTTATGCTTCCTTATGATTATTATGCTTGTTGTCATTTATATTGCGTGGGATTTGTGACCGCCTTATGGCGAAGAGCTAGCTCCCGCTTGGGGATGACTTATTGTTGGTTTTACATATATTTTTGTTGTACCCATTTTTGGGGGGCAGTATTTACAAAGGAGACTCTGCCGAAATTTTCGGAAAAATTAGTATTGTTTTTAAAAAGGGTTTTACATGACTTATTTGATAAACTTGCTTTCAAATGTTTGGGTTTTCTTCACTCTTTTGCTTGTTGGTTTTGTTTTCTGGGCTTTGGCTTACTTATTTTACGGACGCCTTTAGACGTTTCGTAAACTTAAGTGCCAGTCACGTTCCGTACCCTGCGGGTCGTGACAAGTAGAGAGTAAGGTGGTTATCCTCGCATTGTACGTGGACAACATACTCTTAATAGGAAAAGAGTTTCTTATGCTACGAACGGTCAATCTCCTCTTATCACAAGGATTCTCCAAATAGGATAAAGGCGAATCACTGGAAAGGTTCCAGGGTGATAAAGACGACTGAATGTCAGTCACAGGCATTGTCTTTACCCTCAGTAAAAGGACGGTATGTTGGAAGAGTTCCAAGCTAGATACCGTGGCAAAACTAGACGATAAAGGCTGGTAATATCGCTATTAATGATACTGCCAAAGAGGCAGTTTGGGTGTATATTAGTTCATAAGATGAACTAGGTTCATACCATTGTATGACAATGGAAGTGTGGCTTTGGCCCAGGAACCCTGGTCCCATCAGTGACCCAGACATATTCTGAGGCAGCATCACCTGATCATGGAGATAGTTGATCTCCAGGGTGATCGAGGTTAGGAGAGTAGACTCAGAGGACAACACGGCGGATCCACTCACAAAGGCTTATTCCCAGAGAGAGACTTATATGGGATGGTTGAGTATTAGATACTGCAACCACTGCTACAGATAGCCCAAGTGCAAGTGGGAGATTGTTAGTTATATGTATGCCCTAGAGGTTATTATTGTACATTGGATGTATATTGTAGTGGATGCTGGGACATATATAGGTAGGACTTTCTTGCTCGACATGATAGTACGCTATCTGGTTGCTCTTTATCTTAACATGTATACTTTCTGTCTCTCTGTTACATGTTGATAAAGCCCTTAGGATGTGTACTCGACTTCCAGGACTATGATGCAGATCATACTAGTGGGGCCTGGGTAGTCCATAAGTACATCCTTCAATGTTCCTAGTCGTGGGAATATCGAGACAGGGAATCGATATTCCAGAGTAGACTAGCGTATATCTTCTCGACCCATGTGATGGGCGATGGATGATCCCATATCCATTCGTGTTTGACATCAGAGATGGTAAGCGGGTGCTCAGTGGAGACTGGGTACACTGAACGGACTCGCCGAGAACTCCCAGATGGTATTATACCTCACGTCAGATGGCAGTTCTCTGGTGAAACCGGTACAGCTTAGTCTGTTGACCCGAGATCGTCATAGAGTCTTGTGTGTCTCCCACTGTGCTTTGATTTCCACCCTACCACGGCTCTACTGAGTCATGCAAAACAGGTGGTTTTTGGGTACAGTCCCGATTCACATGAAGGCAATGAACGATAGGAGGGGATTCGTCTCTCCCGGTATTGGGGGTTGATGTTGCGCTATGCTCGACTGGCCATAACAGGAAATCCCTGGCCAGGGTTGCACTAATATACTGGTAAGAGTTATCAGTAGTTTCACGATTGTTATGGACCTTACGTCGGCATGACTTATCAAGTTATTGGGGTCTGACGTTTACAACCCTTAGGCGAGATATGCGACATATCAGACGAACAGACCGGACTGTACGGTAAGTGTTACTGGTTGGATTCACAGGAGTGTAAGCGGGCTTGCTCGTTGATCTTCTGATCGCTCAATACCCGGGTGGCCGTTACGTTTAGCAGACCGCTTGCGGCTTGTGGGTGTTTGATATGATCATCACCTGCTGCCGGCGTATTGACGAGTCTTTAGAGTCCTACACAGAGGTTTCCTGGCTCAAGCGAAACGAAATAGGAGCGCATATGAGATATGTGCGGGACCGAGAATAATGCGTGTATGTGATACCGTATTCTATTCTCGCGATTAATGTATTGAATGGTTGTATGCGATATAACCTAGTTATCGAATCGAAGATTGATTCGATAAGTCGATACATTGGATATTAGTCGGTCATATGCGATATGACCGGATCGTTAAATCAAGTGTTGATTTAATGATTTAATGTATAATTATATATTTGATATATTACTTTACATTAACTAGTAATTGTTCACTTAAGATGGATTTTTTCACTTGATGTGCACAAGTTGTATATGTGATATATTTCTTTGTGCACTAGTTTGTATCATGTTTGATGATACATGCAAACTTGGGTTTGTGTTTATTTTAAACCATATTTAGGATTATGATTAGGTTTTATATTTGTTTTATTTATTTTCTTTTATTCTTTATTTGGAAAGAAAATGAAATGGTTGCTTCTTTTGTTCTTTTGTTGAAGCTTCATGAAGCTTTGACCATTTTTGTTTCTTTCTTAAACCTAACCATTCTCCTAAACCCTAGTTTATTCTCTACACTTGTTAAACTAACCCAAGGTTGCATTATGATAAGAATGATTTTATTTTCTATTATGGATAATCATTATATCATATTCTTCTTCTTCTTCTTCTTCTTCTTCTTCAAGAAGAAGAAACCTTGCATCCTCTAATGGTGTCTTGAGAAAAAGAGTGAGAAATCCAATTCTAAAGTGAACCCACTTCCTATTTCTTCATCCTCTACCACTTGCCATGTAGTATAGGGTGTTTTCTTCACAAGTTTCATGACTTGGTGAAGTTGGAGCTTGATCTTGAGTTGCCTCGACGTAGATCATCTTCGGCATCGAAGTAGACGACCTAGCCCGCCCATTTCTTCGATGAAGCCGACGCTAGAGTCCGGGATCCGATAATCGCAACGAGGGGACATCGTCATGGAGCTAAGGTGTTAGTTATATGTATGCCCTAGAGGCCATTACTGTACATAGGATGTATATTGTAGTGGATGCTTGGACATATATAGGGAGGACTTTCTTGCTCGACATGATAGTATGCTATCTGGTTGCTCTTTACCTTAACGTGTACACCGATTGTCTCTCTGTTACATGTTGGTAAAGCCCTTAGGATGTGTACTTGACTACCTGGACTATGATGCGGATCATGTTAGTGTTTATGCCCTAGAAGGCCATTACTGTATCATACTAGCTAGTATATTACTTAATGGAAGCTTGGGATATTCACATGTATATAAAAGTCTTGCTAAACATGGTAGTATGCTACTTGGTTTTTCTATCTTAATATGTGAGTGTACGTATTGATAGAGCTCTTAGGATCTTGCTTGTCTACCAGCGTTGTGATGGCAGTCACACTTGTGGGGGCTGGGTAGTCTACAAGCACATCCTTATTCAGGTCCCTGGTCGTTGGATTATCGAGACAGAGCATCGATACTCCGGAGTAGACTAGTGTGTACGCTTCTCATCCCAGTTGGGGAGATGGTCTGTCCCACAGCCGTCAGTACGTCGTACTGGAGATAGTATGCAGGTGCTCGTTAGGTTACGGGTACACCGGACAGGACTCACAGGGAACTGTTGGTTGGTTTGATACCAGTCGTCAGTGAACAGTTCCCAGGTGACATGAGTACAGCGTAGTCCGCAGACTTGACACTGCTACTTCGCCTCGAGTGTGTCCCACTGTTCTTAGATTGCTACCCTACCACGGCTCAAAGGAGTCGTGCAAACAGGTAGCAGTTGGGTGCAGTCCCGAGAACTTGGAGGCAGTGGCGGTTAGACAGGATTCGTCCCTCCCGGTATTGGGAGTAGATATCGTGCTGTGTCAGAGAGCCATTACGCAAAGTCCCTGGCCAGGGCAAGCGAGATTTGCTGGTAGGTTCCAGTAGTTTCTCAGGGTGTAATGGGCTTCCCTCCGACACGACTTATACCGCTATTAGGGGACTGACGCTTGCCGCCCCCCTAGGCCCGATATGCGATAGTCTTGGACGAACGGACCGGACTGTATGGAGATTGTCACATCAGACTCAGTAGGAGTTCGGATGGGTTTCCTCATCGTCCTTCTTATCGACAACTACCTGGGAACCGTTATGTACAGCTAGTGCCGCTTGCGGTCTGTGGTTAAACCCACTGCCAGCGTAGTAGTCGAGTCTCTAGAGTCCCACACAGAGAGTTTCCTATTCCAGGCGAAACGATATAGAGGTCGTATGGTTTTACGACAAGGGTTCGGACGCATACGTGCGTTTACGCACGTACGACTTTCGGACAGTTTTTACCAGTCGGCTTTGGTTTAAGCCAGTTACTGGTATCCGGTTATTGGATTTTTACAGTCTAAAGTTTTTGCGTATTTTTGCGGATTGGAGGGGCGTTCTCGTAATTGTGCGAGAAGCTTCTAGAAGATGTGACTAAGGAGGTTACTTTGGATAAGATTTGTGAGTCATGAGAGTGATTCATCATTATCATTATTGCACCATAAATGATAATGACACATGCTTAATGAATCACCATTAGATATTTGTGAAGCATGCTTATTCATCACTCATTTTCTTTTGTTGATAAATGAGAATGCTTCATTTATATTATGATAACTTACTATTCTCATTTCATTATTATTATCATCTTCTCTCTCCTCAAGCTCTCATCTTCAAACCCTAATCCTTACACCTCATGAGTTGAGATCAAAGGATTAGTTAGACTAAACAATCCATAACCATCACTCTATTTCATCCTAGCTTCTTTGATTAGCAATCCAAGAAGGTTAGTTGCCTCAAGTTTAGAGGTTTAGCTTGGAGTTTTGCTCTCGGGTGGATCGTCTACTACCTAGAGAAGGCCGAGGAGAACAAGGAGATCGTAAAGACGAAGGAGTTGGTTCATTAGGTATAATCCCTAAACACAGTAGTTTAGAAACACTTTGTGTTTGGTTATTTATAGTTTAGCTTCGATTCAAGCGGTTAGTCGATGTTCGTTCACTAAACAAGTTCGTTTTTGAAAATTCCGCCTCCCCACAAGCATTGGGGTGTAGCACATCGACTTACAGTGGTATCAGAGCCTCGCTAAACAATAAATAACTTAATTGCAAATTTGTACGAATTTTGAACGGAAAAACGAAGCCGGAAAACCCTAAATCTGTCAAGTTTCTGTCGAATTCAAAACGATGTCCAAAAATTTTTCAGGTTCGTTCAGAAAGCTTAACAAGTCATTATAAGAACACCCAAGAAAAATGGTGCCCTGAATCGTCTAACTCGCCGCGGATCCGCGGCCTCACCCTACTAAGTCGCCGCGGTTCCGCCGCCGAGTTGGCGAGTCAGGAGCCAATTTTTCTTCTGTTGCTTCTGTGTAATATTTGGGATTTTCTGGAATATTTTAATTTTGCTCAGGTTTCAGTTTAACAGAGCAGTTTTTGGAGCAATATTAAAGATGTTTAATCGATCGAAATTGTACAGTATTTGCATATTGGATTATATCTGTGATTGTTTAATGTGTTCGTAAACCTCCCCTAACTGCTAGTATGTCAGTTGGCAGGGGGTTGCACATTTCTGAAATGGTTATATCTGTTTGTGCATATAAACTGTATTGGACTGTTGTGGTGTTTAGCCGGGGTTTAGCAATGGGTTATTGTTTAATTCATTTGTTGTAAATGTAATTTGTTGTAATATTATTTTTGCGGGGCACATCCAGGTTGCGTTTGTAGCCACCGTTGTATTATTTCATTTTACTGTTTTTGCTCCTAGGACTGACCCAAGGTGGGGTACACAGACTGCCGGGTGGGTAGTTTGCCGTACCCGTAGGGGTCGAGGGTGGGGTAACGGCTATTCATCACAACTGTGTAATCTGTCTTTTCTTGCAGGCTCAAAAGAAATACAGATTGCTTGTAAATCCAATATTGTTTATCTGTGTTCTGGAATGAATATCATTGCGTCAGACGAATGTAAAATATCTATATATAATGTAGCTATTTAGACGTCACTTATGTTTTACACCCGCGCTAGCCCAGCCCCCGCTCTGTCGTTAGTTAAGTAATCTAACGGGTGATGACGGGACCCCGTGGCGAATGCGGATGGCATAAGAGGATGTTGTATTTTCGTTGTTTTCTGCAATGTTAGGTTAATGATGGGACGCATTATCTATAATGCAAAGAAAATAAACCAAAGTTTTAAATCGTTGGAACAATTTAAAAGAAACCACTCGGTTAATTTTAAAAACAGATATTTTTAAATGCGGAGATTTAACCACTCCTTTTAAAAGCTATCAGGTTCCTTCGGTTATATCAAGTTCACTACGTTCACGGTTTCGCCAAAACCAGTCGTAGCCCTCCGTCATTTCTTATGGATGGTCAGTAGTATTCAAGCTATGCTTGTTGGCATACGTCAAGGCATAGTGTTTGGTAGCTGCTGGGGTATTCATTTGTTGCATAGATAGATGTGTTGGTTTGGGACAGTCGCATTACCTTGTTGGCATACGTCAAGGGTATATACGGGTGGGTTCAAATTAACAAGATAATGATGGGCAGAACTTGACATGTGACTTATGATTTGTTGGCATACGTCAAGGTCATAAGAGCATGGGGTAAAAACTTATATCGGGAATTTCTAAAGAAACTGAAATTTGCAAAGAGATGCATACCATTTGGAGTTTGATGAATGTTGGTAGGATTCCTTCAACATTATCATACGATGATATCTGGATCCCGATCCTACTGTGAGTATATGCTACTTATCAGGATATTCGTCACTTAACGATCAATGCTATAAACCTAGTAGGTGTCCAGAAAAGTGTCAGCGGGGTTACGCCCCCAGAGAAAAGAGGTTATTTAATTAAGGAACTTCGCGAAAGCGTTGGAAAACCTCCCTCGAAGTACCGACACCAGCCTGGCTGAACGGTTAAGCAAGTATTGTACGGTGAGAATAGTCTTGGCTAATTCTTCTTTTATGGTTTGAGGAAGGATTCGAGAAACAGTGGGAGCCATCCAGTTTAGATAAACTAAAAACCACTCTAAACTTGCAAGAGCATCATGCTAAAGAGTTTTCTTCTCTCTCTCCTAATTGCAGCGACCCTGAAAATGACTGGACCTAAGTTACTTTTAGAGAAAAATATACTGACGGGGCCAAACTATAAAGATTGGCTGCGGAATGTCAAAATGGCTTTGACCTATGACAAACTGGGGTACATCCTCACCGCTACGGCACCTGCTGTCCCTGGTCCCAAATCCAGCAATGCGGATAAGGAAATCCGCAAAACCTGGGATTTAGATTGCGCGAAAGCCAAGTGCATCGTGCTTGCCTCGATGAACAATGAACATCCGAGGAGGCACGAAGATATGGACCTTGATGGCATATTTCTCCATACAAAGGAACTTTATGGAGAGCAATCTCGTATAGCAAGATACGAAACCTCAAAGAACTTGTTTCGAGCGAGGTTGGCTGTCGGGTCATCAGTAGGAGAACATGTCCTAAAGATGATCGGCTACATAGAAGAGCTCGCAGACCTTGGGACGACTTTGGATAATGAGCTCTATACAGACCTTATTCTCCAGTCCCTTCCTCACACCTACGCCCAGTTTATCCTGAACTTCAATCTTCAAAGAAAAGAAGTTGAACTTCCGGAACTCCTGAACATGTTAAGGAGTGCAGAGGGCACCTTGAAGAATTCAAGGGAAACACCCGCTATGTTTGTTGGCGGTACATCTTCTTCCGGGTCCAAGGCTAGGGCCAAAGGAAGGAAGAAGAAGGCCGCACCCAGACCTAGAGGAGGTGTTAGTAAGGTGGGAGGGAAGGGAAAGAAAAAGCTTGCAGCACCGATAGTTGGCCAGGATGAGTGCTTCCATTGTCACAGGAAAGGGCACTGGAAGAAGGATTGCAAGGCGTGGAACGCCAAGAACCAGGAACCGAAGCAAGCTGTGGCTTCGACTTCAGGTGTGTTTGTAATTGAGAATTGTCTGTCGATCAACTCTACTTCCTGGGTATTGGATACCGGATCAGGATCTCATATTTGCAATTCATTGCAGGTACTGAGAAACCGTAGAGTGCTGAAGGAAGGTGATATGACCCTAAAGGTTGCTAACGGAGCTAGCGTGGGAGCTGCGTCCGTCGGGGATTATCACCTAGGATTGACGAGTGGACACATTTTGGTTTTACATAACTGTTATTTTGTACCCAGCTTAACGTGTAATATCATATCAGTTTCCTTGTTATCAAATAAAGGTTATGATTTCACGTTTGTAAGAGATGTTGTCAACATCCACCTTAATCATGGTTTGATTGGGTCCGGTACTCTAAATAACGGCATATATGTTTTGAACCAACTCCAAATTTTCAATGTCCAGAACACACTAAAAAGAAAGTCTCCAGATTTGAATAAATCTTTCTTATGGCATTGTAGACTGGGTCACATCAATGAGAGAAGGTTGACTAAGTTGCATAGAGAAGGATATTTAGACTCGTTCGAATATCAATCTTATGACACTTGTCAATCTTGTCTCAAAGGAAAGATGACAAAGACTCCATTTACTGGACAAGGAGTAAGAGCGAGCGAGCTCTTAGGACTCATACACAGCGATGTATGCGGTCCAATGTCTACACATGCGAGAGGTGGTTATTCCTACTTCATTACTTTTACAGATGATTTCTCTAGGTTTGGACATGTCTTCTTAATGAAGCATAAATCCGAAGCCTTTGAGAAATTCCTGGAATACAAGAGTGAAGCGGAAAACTAAACAGGCAAAAGTATTAAGACACTGAGATCTGATCGAGGTGGAGAATACTTAAGTGCCGAGTTCCTAGGTTACTTAAAAGAGAAAGGAATTCTCTCTCAGCTTACTCCTCCATACACTCCACAGCACAACGGTGTATCGGAGAGACGGAATCGAACCCTATTGGATATGGTACGATCCATGATGAGTAATGCTGAGTTACCGCGATCTTTCTGGGGGTATGCGCTAGAATCAGCGATACATCTTTTGAACAAAGTTCCAACCAAAACTGTGCCTACCACACCATATCAGATGTGGAGTGGGAAGAAACCCTATCTTCAGTACCTGAAGACATGGGGATGTCCAGCTTTTGTAAAAAAGCAGCATCCGGACAAGCTCGAGGCACGCTCAGTAGAGTGTAAGTTTGTGGGATATCCAAAGAACTCTACAGGATATTGCTTCTATTACGCAGAGGAACAAAAGGTTTTTGTTTCTCGTCATGCCCGCTTCTTAGAAACTGAATTTTTGGAAAATCAGAAGAGTGGGAGCGCAGTAGAACTGGAAGAAATTCCAGAACCACAAGCTGCTACTGAAAGTTTGGTAGAACCAGAGGTTCAAGAAGAACAGAACATTCCCGCACCCCTCCGCAGGAGTAGTAGGCCGTCTCATCCGCCTGAGAGATACTACGGTTTTCTCATAGATGGGGATAGAGAGGATTGCATCATAGATGATGATGAACCTACTGACTTCCGGCAGGCCATCCAGAGCGGCGACTCGGTACGATGGCTAGATGCAATGCGGACCGAAATGGAGTCCATGTACACCAACAAAGTATGGACTTTGGACTTTGCTCCAGATGGGGTAAAACCCATAAGATGCAAATGGATCTTCAAGAAAAAGATTGGTGTAGATGGGCAGGTAGAAACCTATAAGGCTAGACTTGTTGCAAAGGGTTTTCGTCAAAGACCTGGTTTGGACTATGACGAAACTTTTTCTCCAGTGGCTATGCTCAAATCCATTCGGGTCCTTCTTGCTATTGCTGCCTTCCATGATTATGAAATCTGGCAGATGGACGTAAAGACGGCTTTTCTGAATGGTAATTTAGAAGAGAGCGTCTATATGGATCAGCCAGAGGGTTTCAATCAGAGTGGGAGCAGCGGGAAAGTATGCAAGCTGCTTAAGTCCATTTATGGACTAAAGCAGGCATCGCGGAGTTGGAACATCTGTTTTGATGAGACAGTCAAAGAATATGCCTTTATCAAAAATCCAGATGAACCGTGCATATATAGTAAAGTTGTAGCCAGAAGTGTCGTATTCCTCGTCTTGTACGTGGATGACATTCTATTGATAGGAAATGACATTCCTATGCTACAATCTGTCAAAGGATTCTTGTCACACAGGTTCTCCATGAAAGACCTGGGTGATGCCTCTTACATTCTGGGGATCTGGATCTATCGTGATAGATCCAAAAGGATGTTGGGACTTTCGCAGTCCAGGTATATCGACACTGTACTGAAAAGATTCAGTATGGAAGATTCTAAGCGCGGTAATCTACCGGCTTGTCACGGAATCACCCTCTCCAAAGAGATGTCTCCCAAGACTGATTTGGAAAGGGAACGCATGTCTATTATACCCTACGCTTCTGCGGTAGGCTCTATAATGTATGCGATGTTGTGTACCAGACCAGATGTAGCTTACGCACTAAGCGTGGTAAGCCGGTATCAGTCAGACCCAGGGGAGAAACACTGGATAGCAGTAAAGAACATTCTCAAGTACCTGAGGAGGACTAAGGAGATGTTCTTGGTTTACGGCGGAAAAGACCTCAGGTTGGAGGCCTTTGCTGATTCCGGCTTCCAGAGTGATAAGGACGATTCCAAGTCCATGTCGGGTTATGTCTTTACCCTCAATGGAGGGGCGGTGTGCTGGAGGAGCTCCAAGCAGGACACCGTTGCTGACTCGACGATGGAAGCGGAGTATATAGCTGCTTGCGATGCCGCAAAAGAAGCAGTCTGGATGAAGAAGTTCCTAACAGAACTTCAGGTGGTTCCTACCATAGTTGATCCAATACCTCTGTATTGCGACAACAACGGAGCTATAGCTTTAGCGAAGGAACCAAGGTCCCATCAGAAGTCCAGACACATCTTGAGGCGGTATCACCTGATCAGGGAGATCATTGATCGTCAGGAGATCGAGGCTCGGAGAGTTGCTTCAGAAGAGAACATTGCTGATCCATTCACAAAGGCCCTTCCTCAGATTCAGTTCGAGAGGCTACTCGAGATCATTGGTCTACGATATGCCAGTACATGGCCCTAGAGCAAGTGGGAGATTGTTAGTGTTTATGCCCTAGAAGGCCATTACTGTATCATACTAGCTTGTATATTACTTAATGGAAGCTTGGGATATTCACATGTATATAACAGTCTTGCTAAACATGGTAGTATGCTACTCGGTTTTTCTATCTTAATATGTGAGTGTACGTATTGATAGAGCTCTTAGGATCTTGCTTGTCTACCAGCGTTGTGATGGCAGTCACACTAGTGGGGGCTGGGTAGTCTACAAGCACATCCTTATTCAGGTCCCTGGTCGTTGGATTATCGAGACAGAGCATCGATACTCCGGAGTAGACTAGTGTGTACGCTTCTCATCCCAGTTGGGGAGATGGTCTGTCCCACAGCCGTCAGTACGTCGTACTGGAGATAGTATGCAGGTGCTCGTTAGGTTACGGGTACACCGGACAGGACTCACAGGGAACTGTTGGTTGGTTTGATACCAGTCGTCAGTGAACAGTTCCCAGGTGACATGAGTACAGCGTAGTCCGCAGACTTGACACTGCTACTTCGCCTCGAGTGTGTCCCACTGTTCTTAGATTGCTACCCTACCACGGCTCAAAGGAGTCGTGCAAACAGGTAGCAGTTGGGTGCAGTCCTGAGCACTTGGAGGCAGTGGCGGTTAGACAGGATTCGTCCCTCCCGGTATTGGGAGTAGATATCGTGCTGTGTCAGAGAGCCATTACGCAAAGTCCCTGGCCAGGGCAAGCGAGATTTGCTGGTTGGTTCCAGTAGTTTCTCAGGGTGTAATGGGCTTCCCTCCGACATGACTTATACCGCTATTAGGGGACTGACGCTTGCCGCCCCCCTAGGCCCGATATGCGATAGTCTTGGACGAACGGACCAGACTGTATGGAGATTGTCACATCAGACTCAGTAGGAGTTCGGATGGGTTTCCTCATCGGCCTTCTTATCGACAACTACCTGGGGACCGTTACGTACAGCTAGTGCCGCTTGCGGTCTGTGGTTAAACCCACTGCCAGCGTAGTAGTCGAGTCTCTAGAGTCCCACACTGAGAGTTTCCTATTCCAGGCGAAACGATATAGAGGTCGTATGGTTTTACGACAAGGGTTCGGACGCATACGTGTGTTTACGCACGTACGACTTTCGGACAGTTTTTACCAGTCGGCTTTGGTTTAAGCCAGTTACTGGTATCCGGTTATTGGATTTTTACAGTCTAAAGTTTTTGCGTATTTTTGCGGATTGGAGGGGCGTTCTCGTAATTGTGCGAGAAGCTTCTAGAAGATGTGACTAAGGAGGTTACTTTGGATAAGATTTGTGAGTCATGAGAGTGATTCATCATTATCATTATTGCACCATAAATGATAATGACACATGCTTAATGAATCACCATTAGATATTTGTGAAGCATGCTTATTCATCACTCATTTTCTTTTGTTGATAAATGAGAATGCTTCATTTATATTATGATAACTTACTATTCTCATTTCATTATTATTATCATCTTCTCTCTCCTCAAGCTCTCATCTTCAAACCCTAATCCTTACACCTCATGAGTTGAGATCAAAGGATTAGTTAGACTAAACAATCCATAACCATCACTCTATTTCATCCTAGCTTCTTTGATTAGCAATCCAAGAAGGTTAGTTGCCTCAAGTTTAGAGGTTTAGCTTGGAGTTTTGCTCTCGGGTGGATCGTCTACTACCTAGAGAAGGCCGAGGAGAACAAGGAGATCGTAAAGACGAAGGAGTTGGTTCATTAGGTATAATCCCTAAACACAGTAGTTTAGAAACACTTTGTGTTTGGTTATTTATAGTTTAGCTTCGATTCAAGCGGTTAGTCGATGTTCGTTCACTAAACAAGTTCGTTTTTGAAAATTCCGCCTCCCCACAAGCATTGGGGTGTACTACATCGACTTACAAATCATACTAGTGGGGACTTGGTAGTCCATAAGTACAACCTTCAAGGTCCCTAGTCGTGGGTATATCGAGATGGGGCATCGATATACCAGAGTAGACTAGCGTATACCTTCTCGACCCATACAGATGGGCGATGGATGATCCCATATCCATTGGTGTTTGACATCAGAAATGATATACGGGTGCTCAGCGGAGACTGGGTACACTGGACGGACTCGCCGAGAACTCCCAGATGGTATTATACCTTACGTCAGATGGCAGTTCTCTGGTGACAATGGTACAGGTTAGTCTGTAGACCCGAGATCGTCATAGAGTCTTGTCTGATTCCCACTGTGCTTTGATTTCCACCTTACCACGTCCAAGAGGGCGTGCAAAACGGTGGTTTTTGGGTACAGTCCCGAATCACATGGAGGCAATGAGCGATATGAGGGGATTCGTCTCTCCCGGTATAGGGAGTTGATGTTGCGCTGTGTTCGATTGGCTATAACCGGAAATCCCTGGCCAGGGTTGCTGAGATTTACTGGTAAGTGTTATCAATAGTATCTCGAACTGTTATAGACCTCATATCGACACGACTTATCGAGCTACTGGGGTCTGACGTTTACCACCCCTAGGCGAGATATGCGACATATCAGACAAACAGACCGGACTGTACGGTAAGTATTACTGGTTGGATTCACAGGAGTGTGAGCGGGCTTTCTCGTCGGTCTTCTGATCGCTCAATACCCGGGTGGCCGTTTCGTTTAGCAGACCGCTTGCGGCTTGTGAGTGTTTGATATGATCATCACCTGCTGCCGGCGTATTGACGAGTCTTTAGAGTCCTACACAGAGGTTTCCTGGCTCAAGCGAAACGAAATAGGAGCGCATATGAGATATGTGCGGGACCGAGAATAATGCGTGTATGTGATACCGTATTCTATTCTCGCGAAGAATGTATCGATTGGTTGTATGCGATATAACCTAGTTATCAAATCAAAGATTGATTCGATAAGTCGATACATTGGATACTAGTCGGTCATATGTGATATGATCGGATCGTTAAATCAAGTGTTGATTTAATGATATAATGTATAATTATATATTTGATATATTACTTTACATTAACTAGTATTTGTTCACTTAAGATGGATTTTCTCACTTGATGTGCACATTGTATATGTGATATATTTTTGTGCATAAGTTTGTATCATATTTGATGATACATGCTAACTTGGGTGTATGTTTGTATTAAACCATGGTTAGTTAATGGTTAGGGTTTCATATGCTTTATTTGCTTATTTAATTTATTTATTTATTCATTTATTTATTTATTTATTTTGGCAAAAAGAGAAATGGTGGCTTGCTTTGTTTTACATTGAAGCTTCATGAAGCTTTGAAAAAGTCTACCATTTTTGTTTCATGCCTAACCTAACCATTCACCTAACCTTAGTTTACTCTCTACACATAACCATGGTTGCTAATATGATAAGAATCACTTATTTTCTATTTTCCAATAATTCATATCATATATTATCTTTTCTTCTTCTTCTTCTTCAAGAAGAAGAAAACTTGCAACCTTCAATGGTGACTTGAAGAAAAGAGTGAGAAATCCAATTCTAAACTGAACCCACTTCCTATTTCTTCATCCTCTACCACTTGCCAAGTAGTATTGTTTTCTTCATATGTTTCTTGACTTGGTGAAGTTGGAGCTTGATCTTGAGTTGCCTCGACGTAGATCATCTTCGGCATCGAAGTCGACGACCTAGCCCGATCATTTCTTCGATGAAACCACCGCGAGGGTCCGGGATCCGATGAGTACAGCGGAGGGACTTCATCACGGAGCTATGGAGGTGGAGGAACGTATCTACAAAGGTTGTATTTTCGTTCACTTATTAGTTAAGTTGTTAACTAGTTGCTAGTTTCGCCTAATCTCTAGTTAACGATCCGTATTAGGGTTTCTCGGCACCTTGTAAAATTTAAAATTGGCATGGTTGATGCCATGTGAGACCTCCTTAGAGTGCCTAGGGACCCTACATAAGGAAGTGGAGGACCGGATCTACAAAGGTTGTAGCCTCTTTCATTTTATAGCAAAGTAGTTTGCTTACTAGTTTCGCCTTTACCTCTAGTTATCGATCTTGCATAGGGTTTCTTTGGCACATGAAAATTTTGAATTGGCCGTGTTTGATCACTTGTAGAACCTCATGGGTGTGCCTAGGAACCCTACAACAAAAGTGGACACTGGAAACAGGATTGCAAGGCTTGGAAGGCCAGAACCCAGGATCTGAAGCGAGTTGCTGCTTCAGCTTCAGGTGTGTATGTTATTGAAAACTGTCTATCAATAAACTCTACCTCCTGAGTATTGGATACCGGATCAGGATCTCATATCTGTAATTCTTTGAAGGCGTTGAGAAAGCATAGGGTTTTGAAAGCAGGTGATATGACCCTCAGAGTTGCAAACGGAGCTAGCATGGATGCTGAGGCCGTGGGGGACTATCACCTGGGATTGTCAGATGGACACTTTTTGGTTTTGCGTAGTTGTTATTTTGTACCAAATGCAACTTGTAATATCATTTATGTATCTTTATTGTCTAAAGAAGGTTATGAATTTGCATTTGTAAGTAATGTTGTGAACATTCACCTTAATCAAGTTTTGATTGGGTCAGGTACATTAAACAACGGTATATACGTATTAAACCAATCACAGATTTTCAATGTCCAGAATACACACAAAAGAAAGTCTCCAGAAATCAATAAAACTTTCTTATAGCGTTATAGACTTGGTCACATCAATGAGAGAAGGTTGACTAAGTTACATACTGAAGGATATTTGGATCCGTTCGAATATCAATCATATGCAACTTGTCAATCCTGTCTCAAAGGAAAGATGACAAAGACTCCGTTCACTGGACACGGAGTAAGAGCGAGCGAGCTCTTGGGACTCGTACACAGCGACGTGTGCGGTCCAATGTCTACACATGCACGAAGCGGTTATTCTTACTTCATTACTTTTACGGATGACTTTTCAAGGTACGGTTATGTAACACTTTGATTTTCCCGTTTGTTTGGTGTTGGTGATAATTAGAAGTCGTGCATGTTTTTATGTTTGTGTGTGCGTAGGATTTATAGTTGTTATTGGTAGTGTGTGCATTTTGGGATAGGTCTTGTGCTTGTGTACACCTTGCATACTTAGACTTTTCTTGCAACTTGTTAACCCTTCATATGCATGGTTGCAAACTCTTTTCCCACCATTTAATCTTTTCTAAAACCCATTATATAATTCAAAGTCCAAATAAAACAAGGAAGCATGGAGGGTAGGTAAAGGGTGGACTTTCTTGACCATTTCCCTCTCTTCTCTCTCTCTCTTCCTCATTCTGAATTCCTGCAACTCTCCAGCAGAAAACCCACCCCATTCTTCATCATTTCTTTCCCTTTTCTTTACCCTTGATTCCCAAACCAAACCTTACCCAAAACAATACTTTTTCCTTCATTAAAACATGAAAAAATTGAGGTTTTTGGGGTGTTCAAGGGCCAATCTGCGCAACTGAGGGAAAAGCTGAAAACTTTGGTGTCTCTAAGGTCATTTGAAGGTATAAATCTTAATCCTAGCACCCAATTTCCATAACTTGCATGTTTAGTTTAGAAATATCACATTTTTGTACCATTTTAGTGCTTTTGGAGAGGGTTTAGTGTATCATGTTAAAACTTATGTTGTTGTGGCTTGATTAGCTTATTAACAAGTTATTGGTGAGTGATTAGACCTAGGTTTGGTTCAGATTTCATCAAAATACCATAAAGTTCTATTTTTGTGCAAATTGTGTGTTTTGAACTGATTTTAGGCACTGTAGGAATCTGCTGCTATCCGAGACTTTTCAGAACGAAACTAGTGATTGCTTTAGCATGTATGTATGGTATAGAGTGCACCGACCAAATCTTGGGACCCAATTCCCAAGTCTGGCCGCCAAAAATGGCATTCTGGCCGCAAATTGCGGCCAGACTGGGGAGATTTGGGTTGGGGTTTGGGGTGTGGGTCTCTGCTTATATGTAGGTTATTTTGGTATATATAGTTTTTCAATATCTTTCCTGTATTAAAATCTGGAGCTGAATACCTATTTTCCCGTATTTTCAACCTTTCGCGACACGCGTGTTACGTGTGTGTGGGTTTTGGGTTTTTGCGTATCGCGACGCGTCGGAGTGATTTCAGACGCGTAACCACACGTTTTAGCGTATCGCGCACACGCGCGCTTGGTTCGCGACACGAGTTACTTGTTGGGCTTTAATGTCGCGTTTGTGTGATTTCGAGCTTACATATGATATATTGTGTAATTCTAGGTTCGCAGGCGAGTACGGCGGACGCAGTGAAGAAAGGGAAGCAGGTTGTTGGCTACACCTAGCGAGAGACTACGGTGAGTAGATTTCACATCTACGGGGATATCACCCGCATGGCGTTCTACGTCAGGGCAGATAGGACCTTATAGTGTTCCATATATATATATTGCATGTTCATGGTTACTAGCTAGTGCGTTGCATACCTTCTACACACCTCACATCGGATCATTGCATTCTAGTTCATCTATTTGTGACATGACCATATATCCATACTTGATGCCTATATCACATCGGATCATTGCATTCTAGTTCATCTATTTGTGACATGACCATATATTCATACTTGATGCCTATATCACATCGGATCATTGCATTCTAGTTCATCTATTTGTGACATGACCATATATTCATACTTGATGCCTATATCACATCGGATCATTGCATTCTAGTTCATCTATTTGTGACATGACCATATATTCATACTTGATGCCTATATCACATCGGATCATTGCATTCTAGTTCATCTATTTGTGACATGACCATATATTCATACTTGATGCCTATATCACATCGGATCATTGCATTCTAGTTCATCTATTTGTGACATGACCATATATCCATACTTGATGCCTATATCATATCGGATCATTGCATTCTAGTTCATCTATTTGTGACATGACCATATATTCATACTTGATGCCTATATCACATCGGATCATAGCATTCTAGTTCATTTATTATATATGACATGACTTGATATTCATACCTGCTACACATATCACATCGGATCATCATGTTGTAGTTTATTATATATGACATGACTTGATATTCATACCTGCTACACATATCACATCGGATCATCACATTGTAGCACATTATATGTGACATGATTTGATATTCATACCTGATGCATATGTCACATCGGATTATTATCTTGTAACTTATCTATATGTAACTTGACCGGATATTTACATTTGACGCACATATCATATCGGATCATTGACTTGTATTTGTTTGGATTATATGTGATTTCTGGATTTGGGAACCGTGGCTATTTCAAATATGTAATCATTTAAAAACCCGGTTCACTTGATATGATATTTCGGTGTGTCCACCATGTGTTTTCTCGGTGCTAGAGTGATATATGGAAACCCGAATCGAGGAGGCGGTTGAGGCCGATTACGGGTACATGGTGGACCCGGTATGGTACCCCGGGGCGAGAACGGTTTCGCTGTGCAGTAGACGGTGAGCCTGGCAGAGGGACCACTACCTACCGGTGATTGGTTGGACCTGACAGTTATCCGGAGTATACTGATCAGAGTCTATAGATGGATGTGGGTGACCCGGACTGACGGGGCCCGATGGATGAGGATTTGCGTGTCGATGCTGGACACGAGTATTTATGATATTTGGGTGCCGATGTTGGGCACTCGGGACTCTCAGAGGTGTACAGGATTCGAGGGCCGATGGGGTGCCGGCGCCTGAGCTATTTGGGGGATCTGGGTGCATTGATGACACCGATATACATACATCCCACGTTGACATTCCGTGTAGATACCATATTTCCCCTGCTCAGCATTTATTATTTGTACCTCATCTTGTAGTTACATTACCTGATAAAGCATTTATACCTCATCCTGTGGTTACATTACCTGATAGAGCATTTGTGCCTCACCCAGTAGTACAGTACCTGATAGAGAACTTGCATGATTATTGCACATACTGCGTATCACATATTGATATCATCTGTTGGCATATGATAGAGTAGCGTAGTACGTGCATGCTCGCGATTACCTTTATATGTTATCTCTATTCACGAGTTGGCAACTCACCCCCGTTGTGCCACAGTGTTTGCAGGTTGCCCTTCGGAGTAGTCGCGGCAGGCTGCGGTTGCATCTTTTGACACAGATACCCCCATAGTTGGTGTACTAGCTCTTTTGCTGATAGGTGGGTTTTGTGCGGTATCTGTTTATCTTTCTGTATGTACATTGTTGTATCTAGTATTCTCCATCTACCATGTATGTATTTGACTTAGAGACAGTGTGAGGACGATGTTGTACTTTATTTGTGTTCTGGTGTCGTGCTCGTTGAGAGCCGACTTTTCTTTTGCAGTTTTATGCTATCTGTGATGTTCCCACTTGTGGATCTTGAGCTTCGCTACGGCGTCGTATATTGCTATCTTGGGATTGTATACTTAGATTTCTTATCATGCTAGTAGGTGTTTTTCATTTAATTCTTATCACACTCTATACTTTCACTGGTTTGTTTTCTGGGTTCCCGGTTCCCTTAGTCACGTTACGCCTGTAGACGTTACGTGGTTAAGTGCCGGTCACGGGCCAAACCTTGGGTCGTGACAAAGTTGGTATCAGAGCTTAGGTTTTACCTTTCGGAGTGTAGGATGACCCTGGTATGATGGAGTAGGTAGCTGCGGCAGGGTAGCGTAGCGTGTGTATGTTCCGCGGCATACTCACGACACGGTACACCGCCTACGCGACCTTAGGACTTGTTTATATAAATTTCTTTCTTGAGTATATACATTCTCGTGATTCGATTTCCGTATCCTTATCGAATCCTATTGTTCCTTTCAGCCAATATGCCGCCAAAGACTACGAGGGCTCAGAGAGCGGCCGCGAGGGCCGAGATTCGAGTTGACTCGTCCGAGACGAGGACTGATCCGGGCAGTGCACCCGTTGTACCTGAGCAGACTGTTCCTCCTTTGACAGATCAGATCGCCACGCTAGGGGCTGGTGTGCAGGAGATGTGCCAGACGGTGGGATCTAGCATGCAGGAGATGCGTGACATGATAGGATCGCTAGTTGAGACGCTTCAAGCACAGCGACCAGAGATAGCTCCACCTGTTCCAGCGACCGCGATGGTACCTACCACACAGCCAGTTGCCCCTGCAGCCACAGAGGTGATTACGGTATCGCTGTCAGACTTCATGAGGCTAAAACCTCCGGCTTTCACAGGCACCGACACAGCCGAGGACCCCCAGTCCTTCCTTGATAAGATGGCCCGTATATGTCGTTCACTTAGATGCGCGGATGCGAGATGGGTCGAGTTAGCGAGCTTTCGCCTAGAGGGTCTTGCACAGAAGTGGTGTGATTCAGTTGAGAAGGGCAGAGCAGCGGGTCTTCCTCCTATGACCTGGACCGAGTTTGTAGCGCTATTCCTTGCCCGTTTTCTTCCTCAGAGTGTTAGGGATGCCCGAGCACGCAGATTTGAGTCCTTGCGCCAGACACCAGGGATGTCAGTAGCAGAGTACGACGTGCTGTTCATAGAGCTAGCTATCTATGCCCCGTACCTAGTGGCTACTGAGGAGTTGCGAGTTAAGAGATTTGTCCGAGGTTTGCTCACACCATTATTCCTTGCTATCAGCGCGCAGCATTACGAGACTTACTCAGCAGCAGTTGATGCGGCATTATTAGTAGAGGAGCGCCTTGCTGAGACTTCGGCAGTTCCAGGGCCGAAGAGAGTTCGTGCAGATACGTCAGTGCAGAGACGGCCATTCCAGCGTCGTGACAGGCACCTGGCAGGTGGCAGAGATTCGGGACGAGGCCGATTGTTTAGCTCCTATTCCCAGGAGGGCCAGAGACCGTCATCAGGATGTTACCGTTGCGGGAGTTCTTATCATCGTGTGCGAGATTGTCCTGAGGTACCCCGGAGTGGGGCGGCAGCACCGCATGTTACATTACCACCTTCACCACCCCAGACGGCGTTGCCGATAGTACCTGCTGTTACTCCGCATCAGACGCATGCACGGAGAGGTCGTGGTCGTGGAGGATTTGTTCATAGAGGACGAGGTGGCCGAGGTAGAGGACAGCCAGCGGCCGGCAGGGGACAGTCAGTTGCAGGAGGAGGACAGGCACGAGTTTTTGCTTTGACGCATCAGGACGCGCAGGCGTCCAATGCGGTGGTCTCAGGTATCCTTTCTGTATGTTCGGTTGATGCACACGTGTTGTTTGATCCCGGATCCACGCACTCGTACGTATCCACACACTTTGTGCCGAGTTTGGGTAGAGAGTCCGGTTTGCTTGGCCAGCCGCTTGTTGTGACTACTCCTGTGGGAGAGTCGTTTGTTGCTAGGCACGTGTTCCGATCCTGTACCGTCCGTATTGGCGAGAGAGAGTTGCCGGTCGACTTGATCCTTCTTGAGATGTTGGACTTCGACGTTCTGTTGGGCATGGATTGGTTAGCCACGTGCTATGCTTCTGTTGACTGCCGCGAGAAGACAGTTCGATTTTGTTTTCCCGGTGAGTCGGTTGTTGTTGTGTTGGGGGACCGTAGTGCCACCCCTCACTGTGTGATTTCTTCTGTTCGCGCTGGACAGCTTTTGCGGAAGGGATGTCAGGGATTTCTCGCATATGTTTGCGATACTAGAGCTACAGAGGTTCCTCTGGATCAGGTTCCGGTGGTTAGCGAGTTCCCTGATGTGTTCCCTGATGAGCTTCCTGGGCTACCGCCCGAGCGTGACATTTCTTTCTGCATTGATTTGGTTCCTGGCACGGGGCCTATTTCAGTACCGCCTTATCGGATGGCCCCGGCGGAACTTAGAGAGTTGAAGGGTCAGTTGCAGGACATGCTGGATAAGGGACTTATTCGACCCAGTGTTTCTCCTTGGGGTGCTCCAGTCTTGTTCGTCAAGAAGAAGGACGGCAGCATGCGTTTGTGTATTGACTACCGCCAGCTGAACAAGGTGACAGTGCGAAATCGATATCCTTTGCCACGCATCGACGATTTGTTCGACCAGCTTCAGGGGGCAGGATACTTTTCGAGGATCGATTTGCGATCAGGCTACCATCAGCTGCGGGTTCGACAGGAGGACATTCCTAGGACGGCTTTCCGCACACGTTACGGCCATTATGAGTTTTTGGTGATGTCGTTCGGACTCACCAACGCGCCAGCAGCATTTATGGACATGATGAACCGTATTTTCCGGCCGTATCTTGACCTGTTCATTATAGTGTTTATCGACGATATCTTGGAGTATTCTCGGAGTAGAGAGGAGCACGAGCAGCACCTGCGGATTTCACTACAGGCCTTGAGGGAGCATCAGCTTTTCGCCAAATTCTCCAAGTGTGCCTTCTGGCTAGACAGCATAGACTTCTTGGGGCACGTGATTACACGAGATGGTATATGTGTCGACCCGAGGAAGATAGAAGCAGTTCGGAGTTGGCCTAGACCCACGTCAGTGACGGAGGTTCGCAGCTTTCTAGGGCTGGCAGGTTATTACAGGCGATTTGTGCAGGACTTCTCTCGCATTGCTACACCATTGACCGGGTTGACCCGGAAGGGAGTTCACTTCGATTGGATGGAGGAGTGTGAGCACAGTTTCCAGCGGTTACGGGCTCTACTGACCACGACACCAGTGCTATCTTTGCCTTCTGGATCAGGCGGATTTGCGGTCTACTGCGATGCTTCACGAGTGGGGCTGGGATGCGTTTTGATGCAGCATGACAGGGTGATTGCGTATGCTTCACGGCAACTAAAGAAACATGAACAGAATTACCCTACTCATGATCTGGAGATGGCGGCAGTGGTCTTTGCACTCAAGATCTGGCGACATTATCTGTATGGGGAGTCGTGCCAGATATTCACCGACCACAAGAGCTTAAAATACATATTTCAGCAGCGAGACTTGAACCTTAGACAGCGCCGATGGATGGAGTTAGTGAAGGACTACGATTGTGAGATCTTATATCACCCGGGCAAGGCGAATGTAGTGGCAGATGCGTTGAGCAGGAGGCCCGGGGGTAGTTTATCTTGTGTGAGCGCAGTGCAGAGGCAGTCGTCGGCAGATTGGCAGATCTTATGTGACAGCCGGGTACAGTTTGAGTTTACGCCGATTGGGGGACAGATGGCGCATGTTCGTGCACGCCCACAGTTGCTTGACCGTATATACGAGGCACAGCACAGTGATGACCGCTGTTCAGAGATCAGGACACAGATAGGACAGGGCAGATTTTCCGAGTTCGTGATCGACGATCAGGGGATACTACGATTTGGGGCTAGACTGTGCGTACCGGATGCTGAGGGATTGCGGCGCGAGATTCTTGAGGATGCACATCGATCGGTATATAGTGTTCATCCCGGTTCCACCAAGATGTACCACGATCTGAGAGATGTTTACTGGTGGGACGGTATGAAGAGGGATATTGCAGATTTTGTGTCGAGATGCCTGACTTGTCAGCAAGTCAAGGCTGAGCACCAGAGGCCCGCGGGAGAGCTACAGCCATTACCCATTCCGGAGTGGAAATGGGAACAGATATCTATGGACTTCATTATGGGTCTACCCAGGACTAGTCGAGGGTATGACTCCATCTGGGTGATCGTGGATCGTTTGACGAAAGCGGCTCACTTCCTACCGGTGAAGACGACTTTCGGATTTACTCAGTATGCCCAGGTCTACATTGATCAGATTGTGCGACTGCACGGAGTTTCGACATGCATCGTGTCCGATAGAGGCACCCAGTTTACCAGCCGGCTATGGCAGAGGCTTCACGAGGCTTTGGGCACTCGCTTGAGTTTCAGCACAGCATTCCATCCGCAGACCGACGGACAGTCAGAGCGGACTATTCAGACTCTCGAGGACATGCTCAGAGCTTGTGTACTAGATTTCGGAGGTAGCTGGGATCATCATTTACCCTTAGTAGAGTTCTCCTACAACAACAGCTACCAGGAGACCATTCAGATGGCACCGTTTGAGGCTCTTTATGGGAGGAAATGCAGGTCGCCTACTTGTTGGACAGAGCTCAGTGAGAGCAGTATTTTAGGGCCACAGATCGTTGAGGAGACGACAGCGAAGATCCAGTTGATTCGCGATAGGATGAGAGCAGCCCAGAGTAGGCAGAAATCTTATGCGGACCGTCGTCGACGCAGACTTGAGTTTTCTGTTGGTGATCATGTTTTCTTGAGGGTCTCCCCAATGAAAGGCGTGATGAGGTTTGGAAGGAAGGGGAAGCTTAGTCCCAGGTACATAGGCCCCTTCGAGATCCTTGAGCGTATTGGTGCAGTTGCGTATCGTTTAGCCCTTCCGCCCAGTTTCCCAGACGTGCACCCCGTGTTTCACGTTTCGATGCTCCGCCGATATCTTCATGATCCTTCGCATGCGATTCAGCACCCGACGATCCAGCTTGAGCGCGATCTTTCTTATGCAGAGCAGCCAGTGATGATCTTAGATCGACAAGTGAAGAAATTGAGGTCGAAAGAGATACCTTCCGTCAAGGTACTTTGGCGTGGCCAGAGCAGGGAGGAGGTCACTTGGGAGACCGAGAGCGAGATGAGGAAGAGGTATCCCCATCTTTTTGAAGGTGCGTATGGGTTAGATTTTTAAATTCGGGGACCGAATTTCTTTAAGGGGGGTAGATTGTAACACTTTGATTTTCCCGTTTGTTTGGTGTTGGTGATAATTAAAAGTCGTGCATGTTTTTATGTTTGTGTGTGCGTAGGATTTATAGTTGTTATTGGTAGTGTGTGCATTTTGGGATAGGTCTTGTGCTTGTGTACACCTTGCATACTTAGACTTTTCTTGCAACTTGTTAACCCTTCATATGCATGGTTGCAAACTCTTTTCCCACCATTTAATCTTTTCTAAAACCCATTATATAATTCAAAGTCCAAATAAAACAAGGAAGCATGGAGGGTAGGTAAAGGGTGGACTTTCTTGACCATTTCCCTCTCTTCTCTCTCTCTCTTCCTCATTCTGAATTCCTGCAACTCTCCAGCAGAAAACCCTCCCCATTCTTCATCATTTCTTTCCCTTTTCTTTACCCTTGATTCCCAAACCAAACCTTACCCAAAACAATACTTTTTCCTTCATTAAAACATGAAAAAATTGAGGTTTTTGGGGTGTTCAAGGGCCAATCTGCGCAACTGAGGGAAAAGCTGAAAACTTTGGTGTCTCTAAGGTCATTTGAGGGTATAAATCTTAATCCTAGCACCCAATTTCCATAACTTGCATGTTTAGTTTAGAAATATCACATTTTTGTACCATTTTAGTGCTTTTGGAGAGGGTTTAGTGTATCATGTTAAAACTTATGTTGTTGTGGCTTGATTAGCTTATTAACAAGTTATTGGTGAGTGATTAGATCTAGGTTTAGTTCAGATTTCATCAAAATACCATAAAGTTCCATTTTTGTGCAAATTGTGTGTTTTGAACTGATTTTAGGCACTGTAGGAATCTGCTGCTATCCGAGACTTTTCAGAACGAAACTAGTGATTGCTTTAGCATGTATGTATGGTATGGAGTGCACCGACCAAACCTGGGGACCCAATTCCCAAGTCTGGCCGCCAAAAATGGCATTCTGGCCGCAAATTGCGGCCAGACTGGGGAGATTGGGTTGGGGTTTGGGGTGTGGGTCTCTGCTTATATGTAGGTTATTTTGGTATATATAGTTTTTCAATATCTTTCCTGTATTAAAATCTGGAGCTGAATACCTATTTTCCCGTATTTTCAACCTTTCGCGACACGCGTGTTACGTGTGTGTGGGTTTTGGGTTTTTGCGTATCGCGACGCGTCGGAGTGATTTCAGACGCGTAACCACACGTTTTAGCGTATCGCGCACACGCGCGCTTGGTTCGCGACACGAGTTACTTGTTGGGCTTTAATGTCGCGTTTGTGTGATTTCGAGCTTACATATGATATATTGTGTAATTCTAGGTTCGCAGGCGAGTACGGCGGACGCAGTGAAGAAAGGGAAGCAGGTTGTTGGCTACACCTAGCGAGAGACTACGGTGAGTAGATTTCACATCTACGGGGATATCGCCCGCATGGAGTTCTACGTCAGGGCCGATAGGACCTTATAGTGTTCCATATATATATATTGCATGTTCATGGTTACTAGCTAGTGCGTTGCATACCTTCTACACACCTCACATCGGATCATTGCATTCTAGTTCATCTATTTGTGACATGACCATATATCCATACTTGATGCCTATATCACATCGGATCATTGCATTCTAGTTCATCTATTTGTGACATGACCATATATTCATACTTGATGCCTATATCACATCGGATCATTGCATTCTAGTTCATCTATTTGTGACATGACCATATATTCATACTTGATGCCTATATCACATCGGATCATTGCATTCTAGTTCATCTATTTGTGACATGACCATATATTCATACTTGATGCCTATATCACATCGGATCATTGCATTCTAGTTCATCTATTTGTGACATGACCATATATCCATACTTGATGCCTATATCATATCGGATCATTGCATTCTAGTTCATCTATTTGTGACATGACCATATATTCATACTTGATGCCTATATCACATCGGATCATAGCATTCTAGTTCATTTATTATATATGACATGACTTGATATTCATACCTGCTACACATATCACATCGGATCATCATATTGTAGTTTATTATATATGACATGACTTGATATTCATACCTGCTACACATATCACATCGGATCATCACATTGTAGCACATTATATGTGACATGATTTGATATTCATACCTGATGCATATGTCACATCGGATTATTATCTTGTAACTTATCTATATGTAACTTGACCGGATATTTACATTTGACGCACATATCATATCGGATCATTGACTTGTATTTGTTTGGATTATATGTGATTTCTGGATTTGGGAACCGTGGCTATTTCAAATATGTAATCATTTAAAAACCCGGTTCCCTTGATATGATATTTCGGTGCGTCCACCATGTGTTTTCTCGGTGCTAGAGTGATATATGGAAACCCGAATCGAGGAGGCGGTTGAGGCCGATTACGGGTACATGGTGGACCCGGTATGGTACCCCGGGGCGAGAACGGTTTCGCTGTGCAGTAGACGGTGAGCCTGGCAGAGGGACCACTACCTACCGGTGATTGGTTGGACCTGACAGTTATCCGGAGTATACTGATCAGAGTCTATAGATGGATGTGGGTGACCCGGACTGACGGGGCCCGATGGATGAGGATTTGCGTGTCGATGCTGGACACGAGTATTTATGATATTTGGGTGCCGATGTTGGGCACTCGGGACTCTCAGAGGTGTACAGGATTCGAGGGCCGATGGGGTGCCGGCGCCTGAGCTATTTGGGGGATCTGGGTGCATTGATGACACCGATATACATACATCCCACGTTGACATTCCGTGTAGATACCATATTTCCCCTGCTCAGCATTTATTATTTGTACCTCATCCTGTAGTTACATTACCTGATAAAGCATTTATACCTCATCCTGTGGTTACATTACCTGATAGAGCATTTGTGCCTCACCCAGTAGTACAGTACCTGATAGAGAACTTGCATGATTATTGCACATACTGCGTATCATATATTGATATCATCTGTTGGCATATGATAGAGTAGCGTAGTACGTGCATGCTCGCGATTACCTTTATATGTTATCTCTATTCACGAGTTGGCAACTCACCCCCGTTGTGCCACAGTGTTTGCAGGTTGCCCTTCGGAGTAGTCGCGGCAGGCTGCGGTTGCATCTTTTGACACAGATACCCCCATAGTTGGTGTACTAGCTCTTTTGCTGATAGGTGGGTTTTGTGCGGTATCTGTTTATCTTTCTGTATGTACATTGTTGTATCTAGTATTCTCCATCTACCATGTATGTATTTGACTTAGAGACAGTGTGAGGACGATGTTGTACTTTATTTGTGTTCTGGTGTCGTGCTCGTTGAGAGCCGACTTTTCTTTTGCAGTTTTATGCTATCTGTGATGTTCCCACTTGTGGATCTTGAGCTTCGCTACGGCGTCGTATATTGCTATCTTGGGATTGTATACTTAGATTTCTTATCATGCTAGTAGGTGTTTTTCATTTAATTCTTATCACACTCTATACTTTCACTGGTTTGTTTTCTGGGTTCCCGGTTCCCTTAGTCACGTTACGCCTGAAGACGTTACGTGGTTAAGTGCCGGTCACGGGCCAAACCTTCGGTCGTGACAGGTTATGTCTTCTTAATGAAACATAAATCCGAGGCCTTTGAAAAATTCCAGGAATATAAGAATGAAGTAGAAAAACAAACAGGCAAAAGTATCAAAGCACTGAGATCTGATCAAGGTGGTGAATACTTGAGTGCCGAGTTACTGGATTACTTAAAAGAGAATGGAATTCTCTCTCAGCTTACTACTCCATACACTCCGCAACATAACGGTGTATCGGAGAGGCGGAACCGAACCCTATTGGATATGGTACGGTCCATAATGAGTAACGCTGAGTTACCGCGATCATTCTGGGGATATGCGCTAGAATCAGCTGCATACCTTTTGAACCGAGTTCCAACTAAGACTGTGCCTACTACACCATATCAGATGTGGTGTGGGAAGAGACCCTATCTTAATCACATTAAGACATGGGGATGTCCAGCTTTTGTCAAAAAGCAGCATGCGGACAAGCTCGAGGCACGCTCAGTACAGTGCAAGTTTGTGGGATATCCAAAGAACTCCAAGGGATATTTCTTCTATTGTGAAGAGGAACAAAAGGTTTTTGTTTCTCGCCATGCCCACTTTCTAGAACACTAGTTCTTAGAAAAGGAAATTAGTGGGAGCGCAATAGAACTGGAAGAAATTCCAGAACCACGAGCTATTACTGAAAGCTTAGTAGAACCAGAGGGTTCGAAAGATCAGGATATTCCTACGCCGCTCCGCAGGAGTAGTATGCAGACTCATCCGCCCAAGAGATAGTACGGTTTTCTCATAGACGGGGATAGAGAGGATTGCATCATTGATTGTGATGAGCCTACTAGCTTCCAGCAAGCCATTCAGAGCGTTGACTCGGTAAAATGGCTGGATGCAATGCGGACCGAAATGGAGTCCATGTACACCAACAAAGTATGGACGTTGGACATTGCTCCAGATGGGGTAAAACCCGTAGGATACAAGTGGATCTTCAAAAGGAAGATTTGTGTAGATGGACAGGTTGAGACCTATAAAGCTAGACTGGTTGCAAAGGGTTTTCGTCAGCGACCTGGTTTGGACTATG
Organism: Agapanthus africanus; assembly: GCA_030015575.1. NCBI lineage: Eukaryota > Viridiplantae > Streptophyta > Magnoliopsida > Asparagales > Amaryllidaceae > Agapanthus > Agapanthus africanus. The sequence continues at coordinate 315,398,290 of JASDDO010000004.1, forward strand.
ACGAAACCTTTTCTCCAGTAGTTATGCTGAAATCCATTCGGATCCTTCTTTCCATTGCTGCCTTCCACAATTATGAGATTTGGCAGATGGACGTAAAGACCGCTTTTCTAAATGGAAATTTAGAGGAGTGTGTCTATATGGACCAGCCAGAGGGTTTCATTCAGAGTGGGAGCAGCGGAAAAGTGTGCAAGTTGCTCAAGTCCATTTATGGACTAAAGCAGGCATCGCGGAGTTGGAACATCTGTTTTGATGAGACGGTCAAGTAATTTGGCTTTATCAAAAATCCAGATGAACCATGAATCTATAGTAAATTTGTAGCGAGAACTGTTGTATTCCTCGTTTTATACGTGGATGACATTCTTTTAATAGGAAATGACATTCCTATGCTATAATCTGTCAAAGGGTTCTTGTCACACATGTTCTCCATGAAAGACCTGGGTGATGCCTCATACATTCTGGGGATCCGGATCTACCGTAACAGATCCAAGAGAATTTTAGGACTCTCGCAGTCCAGGTACATCAACACCATACTGAAAAGATTCAGTATGCAAGATTTCAAGCGCGGTAACCTACCGGCTTGTCACGGGATCACCCTCTCCAAAGAGATATCTCCCAAGACTGATTTGGAAAGGGATCGCATGTCTATTATACCCTACGCTTCTGCGGTAGGCTCTATAATGTATGCGATGTTGTGTACCAGACCAGATGTGGCTTATGCACTGAGTGTGGTAAGCAGGTATCAGTCAAACACTGGGGAGAAACATTGGATAGCGGTAAAGAACATTCTCAAGTACCTGAGAAGGACTAAGGAGATATTCTTGGTGTATGGCGGAAAAGACCTCCAGACTGAGGCCTTTGCTGACTCCAGCTTCCAGAGTGACAAGGATGATTCCAAGTCCATGTCGAGTTTTGTATTTACCCTCAATGGAGGAGCGGTGTATTGGAAGAGCTCCAAACAGGAAACCGTTGCTGACTCGACTATGGAAGCGGAATATATCGCTGCATCTGATGCCGCAAAAGAAGCTGTCTGGATGAGGAAGTTCTTGAAAGAACTTCAGGTGGTTCCATCCATTATTGATCCAATACCTCTGTATTGCGACAACAACGGGGCTATAGCTTTAGCGAAGGAACCCAGGTCCCATCAGAAATCCAGACACATCTTGAGGCAGTATCACCTGATCAGGGAGATCGTGGATCGCCAGGAAATCGAGGTTCGGAGGGTTGCTTCAGAAGATAACGCTGCAGATCCATTCACGAAGGCCTTACCCCATACTCAGTTCGAGCGGCTGATCGAGATGATAGGTCTTCGATACGCCAGTATATGGCCTTAGTGCAAGTGGGAGATTGTTAGTGTATATGCCCTAGAGGCCATTACTGTATCATACTAGTATGTATATTACTTGATGGAAGCTTGGGATATTCACAGTTGTATATACAATCTTGTTAGAAATGGTAGTATGCTACATGGTTTGTCTCTGCTTTAATGTGTACATGTGTTTCTTTTATTATATCACCTATACGCATTAGTGGAGCCCTTAGGATCTTTGCTTAATTACCAGCGTTGTGATGGCAGTCACACTCGTGGGGGCTGGGTAATCTACAAGCACATCCTTATTTACACGTCCCTGGTCGTGAGATTATCGAGACAGGGCATCGATACTCCGGAGTAGACTAGCGTATGCGCTTCTCATCCCAGCACGGGAGACGGTCTGTCCCACAGCCGTCAGTACGTCGTACTTGAGATAGTATGTGGGTGCTCATTAGGCTACGAGTACACTGGACAGGACTCGTCGGGAACTGTTGGTTGGTATTATACCTATCGTCAGTTATCAGTTCCCAGGTGACATGAGTACAGCTTAGTCTGCTGACTTGACACTGTCACTTCGCCTCGAGTGTGTTCCCACTGTACTTTGATTACTACCCTACCACGGCTCAAAGGAGTCGTGCAAACAGGTAGTAGTTGGGTGCAGTCCCGAAGCACTTGGAGGCAGTGACGGTTAGACAGGATTCGTCTCTCCCGGTATTGGGGGTTGACATCGCGCTGTGTCCAGGAGAGCCATTACACAAGTAGTCCCTGGCCAGAGCAAGCGAGATATACTGGTTGGTTTCCAGTGTTATCTCAGGGTGTTCTGGGCTACACTCCGACACGACTTGTACCGCTATTAGAGGACTGACGTTTACCGCTCCCTAGGCCCGCCATGCGATGTATCAGACGAACAGACCGGACTGTACGGGGACAGTCACATTCAGGCTCAGCAGGAGTTCAGATGAGTTCACCTCGTCAGTCTTCTTATCGGCATCTACCTGGGGACCGTTACGTACGGCTAGTGCCGCTTACGGTCTGTGGTTAAACCTACTGCCAGTGTGGTGTCAAGTCTTTAGAGTCCCACACAGAGAGTTATTCGCCTTTAGGCAAAATGAGTAGAGGTCGCATGGTTTTGCGACAGGGTTCGTTCACATCCGCGCACTTGTGCACGTTTGCTGTCCGGACAGCTTATACTAGCGGGCTTTGGTTTAAGCCAGATCCTAGTATATGATTTGGGATTGGTTTTATCTCTTTTTATTCGTGTTTCTCGGATCACGGATACGGGTGCGTATGCACAGTTGACTGAGACAGAGGGAGAGGACTTTGATTAGGGTTGATGACCATTGTCATTTTCATAACCCTAATGCTTATGTGTATATTATGATTAATTGATATTTGTTAATTATAATTGTGCATGGTTAGGGTTGTTGACCATTTGACTATCTTGACTTGTTGACTTAGGTTGACATGTTAACCATCATTCCATATGAAAGATACTCTTTGATCCTTGCAATTTGCATTTAATATGAAATGATAATGGTCAAGTCTTGATTAACCATGACAATCATCTTAGCTAATTATCTATTTTCATAATTCACCCATATATGTGAGAATGGTTCATTTTTCTTCTCATTCTATCATTCTAGTTCTATCTGTTGGAGATAGTGCCCTCAGAGTCAATGTCACGACCCGAAAGAGCACGTGACTGGCCCTTGAACCAAATGAAGTCTATAGGACTCCACCTGATCTAAGTAAGCCAAAAGCACAGAAATCTAAAACCATTTTAAGAGTAAATAAAGAAAACTGGTTTTAAAGAAGTGAAGGAAAAGCATGTTTGAAGTCAAGGTTTTTTAAATAACTAAGCCGAAAGTGCATTTTAAAAACAGTAAAGTCTTTTCTAAAAATTTCGGCAGAGTCTCTTTTGTAAAAAGTGGCCCCGAATGGGGTACAACAAGAATAACAATATACAATGATAAAAGGCATCCCCAAGCGGGAGCTAGCTCTTCGTCAAACGACGGTCACAACCACACAAGCAATAATAATATACAACGCCGAAAGGCGAGGGTCAAACCAAAAGAACTCAATAAGCATGAAAACCGCAATACTACTAAGCGCGACTCTAAGGTCGAATAATACATCACTAAAGTCTAAGTCTGAAACAATATACAAGTTTTGGTTGATGGAATTTCTAGATACAAGAATAATATAAGTACAATGGTGGTTCTTGATGTAAAAGAATCCACCTACCAAAAGCAATTCACCCGCAAGGAAGCAGTGTGCCAGAAATGCCGCAATGGAACCTGTACGGCAAAAACCTGCAAGAACTGTGGCACAACGGGGGTGAGTTGCCAACTCGTGAATAGAAAATATCTACAAGCAGAAACCGAAAGCAAGACATAATCCTAGGTCAATACGATCAGTATATAAACCTCAAGAATAAGCCTGATACATGATAAGGTGGCAAAGCAACATCTAAACAAGTATGTAGTGCCAAGTACTCAGGTAATAACATGTCATAGATGTAAGGTATGTCTGCATGAAGTAAAAATGATGAAGTATCAATACACATATATTAGCGTCCCATACCACTAATATTGGTGTAAGGGTATATATAACAGCGCCCTCATACCCTGTTATATATACAAATGAAGTATGATCAATGTAAATCCAGTCTGTATATGATCCATGTCTGTATATACGTGGAACCCGTCCACCCGTCGCCCAAGGACAATAAACGTGGAACCCGTCCACCCGTCACCCAATGACAATAAACGTGGAACCCGTCCACCCGTCACCAAATGACAATAAACGTGGAACCCGTCCACCCGTCACCCAATGAAAATAAACGTGGAACCCGTCCACCCGTCACCCAATGACAATAAACGTGGAACTCGTCCACCCGTCACCCAATGACAATAAGCATCATGTATGCAATATGAGGATATAAACAAAATCATGGAAAAACATCATGAAACCCGTGCCTAGCATCGACACGTAAATCCTCATCCATATGGGGCTCCGTCTGCGGTATCGGCCCTCGGCCCCCGGCAGTACGGGTCAGCCCATGTCCATCTCTCAACTCTGGTCGGTATTCTCCAGATATCCGCCGAGCTCAAATACAATCACCGGTAGGTAGTAGTCCCTCTGCCAGGCTCACCGTCTACTACACAGCGAAACCGTTCTCGACCCGGGGTACCATACCGGGTCTACCATGTACCCGCAATCGGCCTCATACGCCTCCTCGAATCGGGTTTCACATGTTGCTCTCAGCACCGAGAAAACACAAGGTGGACGCACTGAAATATCATATCAAGGGTAACCGGGTTTTTAACACAATTATATATTCTCTTTTGAAATACCCACGGTTCCCAAATCCAGAAATATCATGGAAACAACATATCTCAATGCGTATAATCAAAACATGATGTATGCGACATGTAAGAAAGGTAAGCATATCATAAGTCATGCAACATGGAATAGTAATGTGCACAGGTTGAGGGAAACCGCTCTTTTAAAACGAATCAGTTTTGAAGAACATCTTGCGGTTCCCAAATCTCTAATCAAGTCAGAATCATCTATGTTTGTGTACAAGTACAAGTGTACAATATGCCATGCAAAAATCATATCCAGAACGCAACAGTACTACAGTGTACTGGCATGGCAATTATCGATGATGAAGTGTGTGAGCCGGCAAATAGTGTACGTGGAACATACGCATCATCGATAATGGTGCTGGTGTCCTAACAGCATGATAATAATATAGCAATAAACATATGCAAGCAATGCGAATAGCATGAATATGCGGAAATCAAATAATCAACACCACAGTGAAACATCTACTATGCAAACTACAGATCTAAGTATCAAGTAAATCGGGAGGGGTATGGAAACCACCTAAATCTGAGTCGATATATATATAAATATAATAGTCGGTGATCCCGCCTCAATAATATCGTGAACGATATAGTATATCATATGACATCCTCAAGTCATGAGCGCGAATCTATCATCAATATAGGCTCGTACGGTTAATCGTCGTACGGCATCCCAATAGCTGTGTACGGGTCAATATCACACTATCTCATCACATCTCAGGTATCACTATCATCATATCACATTATCTGGGGTACTGATCTAAGTCTAGTACAACTGATACCATCAAGATACTGCGTGTGCAAGCACACGTCCCAAGGCCCGCTAGAGATCACATATCGTATCCCAAATACGAATCACATCAAATCACCGATCTCACGGCACAATGCCCGACATCATCGACTCATCTCCAATGTCATCCAATATCATCAAACACAGTGCAAGTAATGAATATGCAAGGATGTGCGTGTAGGTGTAAATCTATTCTAGGGTTCGCGACTATGAACTACACTAGTCACTTCTAACCCTACACTATCCATAGTACACCTAACTATCATATATATAAATAATATCACAACTACGGACTGCGGGGGTGCTATACGCCATCCACCCGACTTCCCCCTGTAGATATAATCTACTCACCTTGCGTCTCCACCTTTCGATGTCACCACGCGTTTGCCTGTCGTCTCGTAGTCTTCATGGGGTACCTACACATCAAAGTGCCGTATATGCGCATTAAAACCAAATCAAAGCTAAAACGGCTCACGAAACCCAAAACGATACGATAAGAGGCCTATAGGTTAGAACCTATGGCACGCCTTTAAAACCATCAATAAATCCTCTATATCGTCGTATAAACGCCAAATAGTCGAGGTAAAACACAAGACACAATTTCAGAATTAAAAATACGGAATACGGAAACACGAATCCAAAACAGCAACTTAGGAAATATGTTCCAGATTTCACCCTAGGTCCAATTAGACAAATCTATATATACCAGGGGTCTAATCTATACATGTAGGAGCTACAGAACCAATACGAGCCAAAATGGTGGGACCCAGGCCGCAAATTGCGGCCAATTGGGATTAATTGGCGGCCGGGTGAGGGAGTTAGGGGCTGGGGTCTTGGTGGTGGCTTCCTGGGTGCCTGCACATACCACTGTCCAATCAATTTTATTTTAGGATGTCCCGGGTGATAGCAGATCCCAATTAACCTTCACAGATTTCATAAATTTCCCGATATCGGTTTCTAAAATCCGTATTCTGGGTTTAAGCTTCAGGTTAGGGTCTCAATTCATACACTAGGGTGTTTATATAACCTCAACTGAGCTCAATTTCACAATACAACACAAGTTTCTCTCAAACCCTAACTAGGTTTTACCTCAAGTCACCAAATCACACAATATCGGTTCAATCATAACATGGGGGTAAAGGAAATGCTAAAACTAAGCTAATGGTTCAGAAAATACCTCATTTGGCAACTCAAGAAAATTCTTGAGTTGCCCCTAGTGGCCAAAATCCTTGCTTCTTTAGTCCAAAGTGTAGATCAAGAGCTTGTGCACACATTTAATGAAATGAAATTGGGGTTTTGGAGTTGTTTTGGATGTGTTTAGAGGGCTTTGAAGAGGGGAGGGAAGTGAGGGAGGAGCAGCAGCAGGAGGAGGGGAAGAGGGAGAGGGAAAATGAAAGAAGAATGAAGAAATGGCCAAGTCAAAGTGAGACCATACCTCTCTCTCTCTCTCTCACCTACTACTCAATTTTTTTCTCTTTTCTTTTCTTTTTCCTTAAACCCCCTTCTCACTCAAATAGTAACCCCAAAACAAACCATGGCAATAAAAATGTAACACAAGTGTAGAGAAATGATATGTGCATGTTTTGCACAAAAACGCCAAAAATCCGATTAGCGATTTTTAATCGCGATTAGCACTAAATTAGCATATAAATGATCATAAAAACTTAAAAATGCCATAATTACAATAATTATCCAATTTTAGAATTTTCCAAAAATTTTCCCCATTTATCGATATTTAATTATAAATTTAATATTAAAATAATCATTAAAATAATATTAAATCATAAAAATTCCCAAAAATAATATTTTATTATTTTGAAATGTTACAATCTACCCCCCTTAAAGAAATTCGGTCCCCGAATTTAAACTTAAACCCCCAATACTAAAACATTTCAGTAAAAATCCAATTTGTCGGGGCTCCGAAAACATCAATACATAGCGAATATCATAAAAATGTACTGCTCTACTAGAAATCAATCCCCAAAATGCATATATAAGAATATCCTGTGCGTCTGGTGCGCAAGGAATCAAAATCCATATATGTGCCATACACGTGCACAAAACAACATCTAGGTGCAACGGGTGTGCACGAAGCATCTGTCATACGCAACGTGTGTGCCTGACAGCCAAAAATCCGGTGCATCTGACTTGCACGAAGAATCTAGATTTAGTGCATCTGGTGTGCACCAAAATCGTATCTCAAAACATGCGCCCAACATGCGCGAAAATCCAAATCGGTGCATCCATCATGCATGAAATCACGAAATCTAATAGCAAACGCCGAACATGCATAAGTCCCATCAAAAGCACGGAGTGCAAGAGTCAATCATAAATATCAGGGGAAAAGGCGACGATATAATGCGGCTCAATTAAAATCAGGTGTACCGTGGTGGAAAAATCTCACAACCGTGTGCATCAGCGTGCACAAATCAAATCCAAACACTAAAGTGCATGAAAACTATGCTGGAAGTGTAAATCAAATCACTGCATAAGATAGACGTGAAATCACAATCAATACCTCAAATGTAATAAATATGCGCAAAATATAAATATCCAGTGGGTGCATGAAACAAATATCATGAAACTCAGTCATCAAAACTAAATCATGCAAACAGAACGCCCAAAATACCGAAATCCAAAATGACGGATACGTGATAATCGAATCACAATATCACAAATCATAAATACCGTCGTCGGTAGTTCCTCCTTCGAGGTCGGGAAGGATTTGGCGCATCCAATGCTAGAAGCGCAGGATATCTACTTGCCTCTTGCTCATGGCATGTCGTCCTCTGTCTCTGGGTCCTTATCTTCTCTGCGGATCCCTATCTCACAATCAATCGGCTCATCAGCCCTGTCAGGTGTGCTAACGGGGACGATTCCATTCTGGCACTTCTCTATTCATCTCTCGGTCGACCCTCACGACCACTCATAAATCTGCATGTCACTGGCGTCGACCTCTGGCTCTCTGAAGGCACATCACACATCTGTTCCTGGGTGCAAACATCATTGCAGCTATGTCCTGGAAGGAATCCTGCTCAAGGTCTCTTCCGATCTTTCCTATGCCGAACTGTACGAAGGCTGGCTCTCTCGTATAATCTCTTCTGGTTCAATGGACATTGGTGTTGTCACGTCCCGAAAGTACGGAACATGACCGGCACTTAAACTACGAAACGTCTCGAGGCGTACGTAATCTAAGTAAACCGAAAACCCAGAAATCCAAACCAAGAAAAGAAGTAGAGTGAAGGAAAACCAATTTAAAACAAGTAGTTTTAATAGCATAAGCCGAATTATGCGGTTTTTAAGAACCTCAAAATTTACTGAAAATTTCGGCAGAGTCTCCTTTGAAAATACTGGCTCCCAAACGGGATACAACATGAATAGTATACGAAATCAATAAAAAGGCATCCCCAAGCGGGAGCTAGCTCTTCGTCAATCGACGGTCACAACCACACAAACAATAATATACAACGCCAACGGCGAAGATCAAAACTCAAAAGGAAACTCAAACCACCAGAAATATAACGAGCGACTCTAAGGTCGAAAGAATAAACAACACTGGTCTCTAACTCAAAATAAATACATGATTGGTTGATGGAACTTCTAGATACAACAGAATAATAATATACAAGATAAATAATGGGGGTACGATATAAGTAAACCCACCTACTAGCAAAACACCCGAAGGAAACTATGCCCGCAAGCTGTAAAGAAACCTGTACGGCAAACCTGCAAGAAACTGGGGTACAAAGGGGGTGAGTTGCCAACTCGTGAATAGAAAAATATCTACGCACAGAAATCGCATAAATAACGCAACCTAGGTCAATGATCATAATATATCCTCAAATATATGAATAACACGTAGCCTATAACAAGGCTAGGGTAAATATCTAACCCGAGTGTAATCTCATGTGCCCGTGTCAGTGCCTCAGGTAGCAATAAATCATATGGATGATGTATGAATGCATAAAACAGAATGCATGTACTGAATAAAACTGGTTTCATAAATCAGAGAGATTTCTGTATTTTAAAAGGAATGAGGTACCATATATGAAATCAGCATAAAACAGTGCCCAGCATCGACACAAAACAAGTGTCCAAATACCTCGATATCTCTGTGTCACAATCTATGTACCTCAAGTCTCAATCTCAATGTCTCAATCTCAATATCTAGGGCGCCGTCAGTCCAGACCGGTCCCTACCATCCATCTCAAGACCACGACGGTATCCTCCGGATATCCGACGCGTCGGGTAATATCACCGGTAGGTAGTGCTCCCCTGCCAGGCTCACATCGTCATCATCACGCGCTTCTTGCCCCGGGGTACCTTACCGGGTCCACCATGTACCCGAAACGGTTCATCCGTCTCCTCGAATCGGGTCTCGAAATCCATCAGCAAACTCATGGTGGACGACTCATACATCATGGGAAAACCGCACTTTTTATTTTAAAAAGAGAGAAATCAGTTCATATAAGTTTTTGCGGTTTTCCTCCAAATCCAGAAAATCTCATGGAAATCCGAATCCAAAACCTCAATAACACGTAAAATAGTGAATATATGCATGAAAATCCATGAATGCGGCATAACAATGAATAACAGTATGCATGAAGTAGCAGGTAATAACTATAATGTCTAAACTAACATATAAGGCAAGTACACTAATATCATGTCTAACTATTAGCTAACAGGCTATGTCAAGCAATAATATATTCTCTAAAGTGTACGTGACATGGCAATTACCGATGAAGATGTGTGTGAGCCGGCAAGTAGGTGTACGTGGTACATACGCATCATCGGTAATGGTGCTGGTGTCCTAACAGCATGATATCAATAATGGAATATGCAGCAAAATAAGTATGCGGGGCAGAGCGAACAGCAATAATGTGCGGGAGCTGAATACTAGACACAACGATAACTAATCAGTATTAATCTAATATAAGTCCTACAAATGGTGCCTTTTGAAATAACACGAATCATGGGGTTTTGAAAATAGGGGCTACGGTGTTTTTATGAAAAGATACGTCTTTTGAAATATCCGTAGGATCCCTTGACCTGTCTTTTAAAATACCCACGATTCGTTAGTTTTGAAATAGGTAAGAATCGAATCTAATCTAACAACTAAACTAAACTAAAGGGCTAAGCTAACGAGCTGGACTACAGGTAAAGAAACCGCCTAACATCTGAGTCGATGTATATACATACCTGTATATATATTAGTCGGTGATCCCGCCTCAATAATATCATATCCGATACCATATCTATAATCAGACATCCCAAGTCAAGAGTGCGGATCAATCATCAATATATTGCTCGTACGTAAATCCGTCGTACGGCATCCCCAAATCTGGGTACGGGTCAAAGTCACATCAATCACACTATTCATTTGGTATCTTCTTTATCAAATATCATGATCCGGAATAATGTCCTACGTCTAGTACAATATTGATGCCATCTATGTATGCATGCGGGTGTAAGAATTACTACGTCAGAAGACCCGCAAAAACATCCTGTCGTATCTCAATACGAACCAAATCACGTCACCGATCTCCTGGCCTCAAGCCCAATCTCATCGACTCATCTCAAATTCCAAATACTATCCTCAAATCCAGTATATGAATACATAGTCCCATACCCATGTGAACCCATAACTATAAAGAATCCCATGAGCACATATCAATAGGAATGTATGCAAGTATGTATGTGTGTATGTGTAGTGCAACACTACCCTAGGGTTCGCAACACTAAAGTAATCCAACACACCAATATCCATCCTAAGCACCGTTATTAAATCCAAATAACATATAATAACTGTTGGTGTGTATACGCATCCGTATACACCACCACGGACTGCGGGGGTGCTATACGCCATCCACCCGACTTCTCCCCGTAGATATAAATCTACTCACCTGGTCCTCGCTAGCCGGTGCCGACGTCGCCATGCGCTTGCTTGTCGTCTCGAAGTCCACATGGGGTACCTACATATCATAATGCACCGTATCGTATTAAAACTAAATTCGAAATCGAAACGGCATACGAAAATCAAATCGGCACACGTATCAGCGTAGGTCCAAACCTATCGCCTACGCATGCAAGAATAGTCAAACCAACCCTCGATGTCGATGTACAAACGTCAAACCATCGATAAAAATCCAATCACACTCATTTGCACAATTACAAGCACTAATTATAATATAAAATAGCTTACAATTCCCAAAAACCCCAATTTCACTTAAAAAGTCGTTTTTCCGAAAATCTAGCAAGCACAATTCGCCGTTTTTGTACAAAACATGATGTTTAAATGAATGTAGCGGCCAATATACTTATTAAATATCTTAAATAAGTCATAGAAACAATTTCCGGAATTTAATCTCATTAAATTCCAAAAACCCTAATATTCTAGTTTACAAAATACCCTTTTTAACAATTTCATAGCAAAAATGCACAAACTACAATTTAGGTTGGATTTCCATGAACTAAAGTGTTAAACTACACTTAATAAAGTTAATAATATGATAAAAACCCTAACCATATTTTTAATCTCATATTTCGAATTAAATCAAAAAAAACTAGTTTGCAACAAAAAGCTTAATTTGGACATTTTTCAAGTAACAACTTGTAATTAACAACTAGATTAGTTTTCTACAAAACTAAATATGTTAATCCACCTCACTAAACCATACACAATCAAACACAACTCATTTCCACAACAAACCCTAACTTGAAATCTTTAATCATGCAATTAAACTCACATAACCCAAATTAACACTTAATAAACTTAGCTTTAAGAAATTAAGTAACAAACTAAGCAAAAAGTTTAGAATTATACCCAAAAATATTTGAAGATCCACAAGCATCCATGGCCCTCCAAAATGCTCTCTTTTCACAAGGATCCATGCTACACGGGCTAAGCTAAAATGGGTAGGAGTTAAATTTGAGTTTTGGTTTAATTTTTGATGGAAATTTGATGGATTTTTAAGACTTTTTGATGAGGAAAAGAGAAGGGGGAAATTGGGGCTGCACAAAGGGGGTGCTCGGCTGAAAATGGAGGGGGGGGGGAGAGAGAGGCTGAAAATGGAGGGGGGAGGAGAGAGAGGGAGGTGAGGAAAATAGTCCAAGTCAAGGCATAAAGTCAAAGGTCCAACTCATTTTACAATTTCCTTTCATTTCCTTTGTTTTCTTTCTTTTCTTTTCTTTGAAATTCAAGTGGGGAAAAAGATGGGGGCTGCGGAATTCAGCCAAGGGGAGAAGTGAATGGGGGTGTGTGGGTGTGGGTACGGGTGTGGGATGATGAAAAATGATAAATACGATACCCCAAACATCCATTTACGCTAAAAAAAGCCTTTTTTCTTCAATAATTTCTAAACCGTTTTGGCAAATGATTTCGTTCCAAAAACCACATGATAAAATTTTATTTAATGTTTTATGATGCACAAAATTTGTTTCAACTCATTCCAATTTGTAATTTTCCCTAATTAAATGTATTAGTGACGGCTTAAATAATAATAAAATGATATTTTTTTCAGAAAATTTGAAATTTCACCAGCGGCTCAATAAACACCAAATAATAGCAATTACATAGCTAGAATATGTATATTTAATTTTTATAATAAGATATTTGTATTTTAACTTTTTACAGAAAACCCCCTTATTTTACCGATTTTTTCGAAATTTCACCGAAACGATTTTCAAAACGTTACAGGTGTCCTTAGCACAACATTTCTCGGAAGCTGGTCGCATCCCAACGCCTCTGTAAGCATATCAGGTCTCTCGTCTCGACGGGAAGTAATGACAGCTCGTCAGCGTCTCGGATGAACCTTTTGTCCGCTTGTCTGTATTTCCGTCCACTTCGACGTCACGGCATGCTATCCACGCACTGCACTGTTCTCGGCCATGGTCAAACCAAAGTCCCTCGCACGGACTCGAAAACGCGTACTCTGTAGCTTCACCATTCTATAGAATATGTCTGGCCGGACAGGTCCTCGGGAAAGCGTCCCAACCATCGGAGGAATACTCAACACTCGTCCGTCCTTGATCAATTCGCAACGCATCTGGGTAAGTTCCTTTATCCGAACCTGGTCAACTACCTTGTCGACGATGCCGAACTCTGGCCTGCTGGGTGTGCGCAATATGACCACTCCTGGGTCTAGGTCTTCTCGTATCGTATTCCGGAAAGGTCCTGTCGAGGTTTCTCTTTCAAATCTCATTCCTGCCGAATTGCCCGGAAGTCATCATCCATTGCTGAAGCAAATTCTTATTCCGGAACGGCTGCATACTTATCGCGCTTCTTTCTGGAAGATATATCCATATACAACTCCTCTGGGTGCGTATCACATCTCTGATGTCAGCGGAGTGGGACGTCATCTCGTCGAAATCTCTTGCGAACTCTTTTCTTCACTCTGCTTCAATGCCGACTGATTCGGACTCGTCTCATCATGGCTGCATGGACTATGCTCCAACGGCTATACTCGTATTTGGAGTCTTCCAAGCAAAGCATCCCATCACACGATATCCGAATGATGTCGAATCATCCGATCGACTCGTCAGAACTTCGTAATCCCCCAAGAGATCAACATCATGGGTACAGTTTAATAGTATCGAGTACATGCCACAGCGTCGGTGGTCCAGCCATAGAAGGGCAAACCCAAGCCTTACTAATGGCGCCGCGGAACTGCGCAAACCCTAAGGTTCAAAGGCTTTCACACGGTCATTAAGTCGAGTTAGGGTTTCATTCTTCTAGAGGGTCCATAGAATCACCTGCATGTCTTTCCGTATACTTTAAACTTGGAAAATGGGCTCCTGACATTCGATCGTCTCTATCGACTCTCAACGAACCTGCGTGAAGTCGTCTCTAGCTGGAAACAATCTATCTGATGACCTCGCATCGGTAAATGGACGAACCACATGCCCTAGTCATTTATCCTCAGGTGACTAGCGACCGTCCATCATATCTCTAAGTATAAGCTCATGCTGCAGTAGTTCCAACCATCTGGGTGATATCTCGTCATTTGCAGCAGCAACTGGCTCATTCACATGCATGCCGAACAGCGCCTCAATCATCCAGGAAAGGCGATACATTGGCGGTCATCTCTGAATTGGTCTGCTCTAGATCTGAGTAAGACTCTCCACACTGAAAATCTTCAACTCAACTGGGCCCGCTCCGGTGCATAAATCGGACGAATCACCTTCGTCTCTCAAATCGGGTAGACTAGCTATCATCTGTCTCATATCTGCCTGAAAGCTCCGGCAATCTCAGCTCGTAAGCTCCGGAAGCGACATCCTGTCAATCTCAGCAACAGCTGGTCCATCTGTCTGCACGGTAGGCGACATCATAATCTCTGAGGTATGCTGTACATCAACAGTCCTCTCTCAACTGGCAGCTCTAACAATGGCCCGATCATCCGGTGCAAAACCAAGCACTCGCCTCTACTAGAGGTCACAGTCATCAATACCAACTCGAGATGTTCCCATGTCACCAGAAAACACAATGGTCGGCCCTCGTACCAGACGAGCTCGCCCTGACCGTAACCCTAGCAGCAGCCCAAACTGCGCTCAGACATGGCGACAGGAACCTCAATCGAGTATCGAAGAGAGCAGATCAATGGCAAGAAAGAGAACAACAGATCCAGAGTGGATACATGATCATGAGAAGGAACAGCATCAATAAAGGTATGATCATGAAACTAATAGAATCGAGGATCTCAAATGGATGTATAATCATGGATATGAAGAGAATCACTGATCTCGAAAATATGTACATCCTAAGGTTCCTTAAGCGGAGTGGCGTGTCGTAAGTATGCCGCGGAACATACCCACGGTACGTCACTCTACTTTAGTCACCTATTCCATCAACCAAGGGTCATCCTATACGACGAAAGTTCGGGTCTAATACCCCCTCGACTAAGTCTAAGTTCCGTAAGGTCAAGCCTAAGTTCCGTATATATATATATAAACGCCCAAGGCTCCACATAGTCAAATTTAGACTCGAACCAAGGTCAACCTAGCGCTCTGATACCAACTTTGTCACGGCCCGAAAGAGCACGTGACTGGCCCTTGAACCAAATGAAGTCTATAGGACTCCACCTGATCTAAGTAAGCCAAAAGCCTAGAAATCTAAAACCATTTTAAGAGTAAATAAAGAAAACTGGTTTTAAAGAAGTGAAGGAAAAGCATGTTTGAAGTCAAGGTTTTTTAAATAACTAAGCCGAAAGTGCATTTTAAAAACAGTAAAGTCTTTTCTAAAAATTTCGGCAGAGTCTCTTTTGTAAAAACTGGCCCCGAATGGGGTACAACAAGAATAACAATATACAATGATAAAAGGCATCCCCAAGCGGGAGCTAGCTCTTCGTCAAACGACGGTCACAACCACACAAGCAATAATAATATACAACGCCGAAAGGCGAGGGTCAAACCAAAAGAACTCAATAAGCATGAAAACCGCAATACTACTAAGCGCGACTCTAAGGTCGAATAATACATCACTAAAGTCTAAGTCTGAAACAATATACAAGTTTTGGTTGATGGAATTTCTAGATACAAGAATAATATAAGTACAATGGTGGTTCTTGATGCAAAAGAATCCACCTACCAAAAGCAA
Source organism: Agapanthus africanus (assembly GCA_030015575.1). Taxonomy (NCBI): domain Eukaryota; kingdom Viridiplantae; phylum Streptophyta; class Magnoliopsida; order Asparagales; family Amaryllidaceae; genus Agapanthus; species Agapanthus africanus. Next base: position 315,414,351 of record JASDDO010000004.1, read on the forward strand.
TTCACCCGCAAGGAAGCAGTGTGCCAGAAATGCCGCAATGGAACCTGTACGGCAAAAACCTGCAAGAACTGTGGCACAACGGGGGTGAGTTGCCAACTCGTGAATAGAAAATATCTACAAGCAGAAACCGAAAGCAAGACATAATCCTAGGTCAATACGATCAGTATATAAACCTCAAGAATAAGCCTGATACATGATAAGGTGGCAAAGCAACATCTAAACAAGCATGTAGTGCCAAGTACTCAGGTAATAACATGTCATAGATGTAAGGTATGTCTGCATGAAGTAAAAATGATGAAGTATCAATACACATATATTAGCGTCCCATACCACTAATATTGGTGTAAGGGTATATATAACAGCGCCCTCATACCCTGTTAAATATACAAATGAAGTATGATCAATGTAAATCCAGTCTGTATATGATCCATGTCTGTATATACGTGGAACCCGTCCACCCGTCACCCAATGAAAATAAACGTGGAACCCGTCCACCCGTCACCCAATGACAATAAACGTGGAACCCGTCCACCCGTCACCCAATGACAATAAGCATCATGTATGCAATATGAGGATATAAACAAAATCATGGAAAAACATCATGAAACCCGTGCCTAGCATCGACACGTAAATCCTCATCCATATGGGGCTCCATCTGCGGTATCGGCCCTCGGCCCCCGGCAGTACGGGTCAGCCCATGTCCATCTCTCAACTCTGGTCGGTATCCTCCAGATATCCGCCGAGCTCAAATACAATCACCGGTAGGTAGTAGTCCCTCTGCCAGGCTCACCGTCTACTACACAGCGAAACCGTTCTCGCCACGGGGTACCATACCGGGTCCACCATGTACCCGCAATCGGCCTCATACGCCTCCTCGAATCGGGTTTCACATGTCGCTCTCAGCACCAAGAAAACACATGGTGGACGCACTGAAATATCATATCAAGGGTAACCGGGTTTTTAACACAATTATATATTCTCTTTTGAAATACCCACGGTTCCCAAATCCAGAAATATCATGGAAACAACATATCTCAATGCGGATAATCAAAACATGATGTATGCGACATGTAAGAAAGGTAAGCATATCATAAGTCATGCAACATGGAATAGTAATGTGCACAGGTTGAGGGAAACCGCTCTTTTAAAACGAATCAGTTTTGAAGAACATCTTGCGGTTCCCAAATCTCTAATCAAGTCAGAATCATCTATGTTTGTGTACAAGTACAAGTGTACAATATGCCATGCAAAAATCATATCCAGAACGCAACAGTACTACAGTGTAGTGGCATGGCAATTATCGATGATGAAGTGTGTGAGCCGGCAAATAGTGTATGTGGAACATACGCATCATCGATAATGGTGCTGGTGTCCTAACAGCATGATAATAATATAGCAATAAACATATGCAAGCAATGCGAATAGCATGAATTTGCGAAATCAAATAATCAACACCACAGTGAAGCATCTACTATGCAAACTACAGATCTAAGTATCAAGTAAATCGGGAGGGGTATGGAAACCACCTAAATCTGAGTCGATATATATATAAATATAATAGTCGGTGATCCCGCCTCAATAATATCGTGAACGATATAGTATATCATATGACATCCTCAAGTCATGAGCGCGGATCTATCATCAATATATGCTCGTACGGTAAATCGTCGTACGGCATCCCAATAGCTGGGTACGGGTCAATATCACACTATCTCATCACATCTCAGGTATCACTATCATCATATCACATAATCTGGGGTACTGATCTAAGTCTAGTACAACTGATACCATCAAGATACTGCGTGTGCAAGCACACGTCCCAAGGCCCGCTAGAGATCACGTATCGTATCCCAAATACGAATCACATCAAATCACCGATCTCACGGCACAATGCCCGATATCATCGACTCATCTCCAATGTCATCCAATATCATCAAACACAGTGCAAGTAATGAATATGCAAGGATGTGCGTGTAGGTGTAAATCTATTCTAGGGTTCGCGACTATGAACTACACTAGTCACTTCTAACCCTACACTATCCATAGTACACCTAACTATCATATATATATATAATATCACAACTACGGACTGCTGGGGTGCTATACGCCATCCACCCGACTTCCCCCTGTAGATATAATCTACTCACCTTGCGTCTCCACCTTTCGATGTCACCACGCGTTTGCCTTTCGTCCCGTAGTCTTCATGGGGTACCTACACATCAAAGGGCCGTATATGCGCATTAAAACCAAATCAAAGCTAAAACGGCTCACGAAACCCAAAACGATACGATAAGAGGCCTATAGGTTAGAACCTATGGCACGCCTTTAAAACCATCAATAAATCCTCTATATCGTCGTATAAACGCCAAATAGTCGAGGTAAAACACAAGACACAATTTCAGAATTAAAAATACGGAATACGGAAACACGAATCCAAAACAGCAACTTAGGAAATATGTTCCAGATTTCACCCTAGGTCCAATTAGACAAATCTATATATACCAGGGGTCTAATCTATACATGTAAGAGCTACAGAACCAATACGAGCCAAAATGGTGGGACCCAGGCCGCAAATTGCGGCCAATTGGGATTAATTGGCGGCCGGGTGAGGGAGTTAGGGGCTGGGGTCTTGGTGGTAGCTTCCTGGGTGCCTGCACATACCACTGTCCAATCAATTTTATTTTAGGATGTCCCGGGTGATAGCAGATCCCAATTAACCTTCACAGATTTCACAAATTTCCCGATATCGGTTTCTAAAATCCGTATTCTGGGTTTAAGCTTCAGGTTAGGGTCTCAATTCATACACTAGGGTGTTTATATAACCTCAACTGAGCTCAATTTCACAATACAACACAAGTTTCTCTCAAACCCTAACTAGGTTTAACCTCAAGTCACCAAATCACACAATATCGGTTCAATCATAACATGGGGGTAAAGGAAATGCTAAAACTAAGCTAATGGTTCAGAAAATACCTCATTTGGCAACTCAAGAAAATTCTTGAGTTGCCCCTAGTGGCCAAAATCCTTGCTTCTTTAGTCCAAAGTGCAGATCAAGAGCTTGTGCACACATTTAATGAAATGAGATTGGGGTTTTGGAGTTGTTTTGGATGTGTTTAGAGGGCTTTGAAGAGGGGTGGGAAGTGAGGGAGGAGCAGCAGGAGGAGGGGAAGAGGGAGAGGGAAAATGAAAGAAGAATGAAGAAATGGCCAAGTCAAAGTGAGACCATACCTCTCTCTCTCTCTCACATACTACTCAATTTTTTTCTCTTTTCTTTTCTTTTTCCTTAAACCCCCTTCTCACTCAAATAGTAACCCCAAAACAAACCATGGCAATAAAAATGTAACACAAGTGTAGAGAAATGATATGTGCATGTTTTGCACAAAAACGCCAAAAATCCGATTAGCGATTTTTAATCGCGATTAGCACTAAATTAGCATATAAATGATCATAAAAATTTTAAAATGCCATAATTACAATAATTATCCAATTTTAGAATTTTCCAAAAATTTTCCCCATTTATCGATATTTAATTATAAATTTAATATTAAAATAATCATTAAAATAATATTAAATCATAAAAATTCCCAAAAATAATATTTTATTATTTTGAAATGTTACAGTCAATTATTGGATCACAGGTACGTGATTGCAATGATTGAGAAGGACTTATCCCGGTAGGACAGTCTTACTCGAGATGATAGTATGCTATCTGGTTTATCTTTATCATCGTGTACTGCTTTAGGTGACCTGACAGATCACTATTACACGTTGATAGAGCCCCTAGGATTCTTGCTTGACTGCCAGCAGTATGAGGGCGATCATATACGTGAGAGCTGGTGGTCTATAAGCACATCCTTAAAAGGTCCCTAGTCATGGGAGTTTCGAGACAGGGCATCGATTCTCCAGAGTAGACTAGTGTATACAGTCGAGACCCCGATGAGGGGCGGTGGCCGGTCTCACAAGCCACTGGTGTCAGTTGGTTCACCTAAGATGTATACAGGTGCTCATTGGGTTATGAGTACACCGGAAAGGACTCGCCGGGAACATGCTAGTTGGTCTTATACCTAACGTCAGATAGCAGTTCCCTGGTGACATGTGTACAGGTTAGTTCATCGACCTGGGGATCGTCATTTGTCTTGTGTGAGTTCCCACTGTACTTTGATTACTACCCTACCACGGCTCAAAGGAGTCGTGCAAACAGGTTTTAGTTAGGTACAGTCCCGAGCACATGGAGGCAGTGAGCGAATCTTCGGGGGTTCGTCTCTCCCGGTATTGGGGGTGAGGTCGCGCTGTGTCTAGGAGAGCCATTACACAAAGCCCTCAACCGAGGCAGGAGATTTACTGGTAGGTATTCCAGTAGTATCTCAGGGTGTTCTGGGCTACACTCCGACACGACTTGTACCGCTTTTAGGGGTCTGACTTTTACCAACCCCCTAGGCCCGCCATGCGATGCTCATAGACGAACGGACCGGACTGTACGGATATTGTCACTAACAGGCTCAATAGGGTGTCAGGATGAGTTCGCTCATCGATGTCCCTTTTGGTCAATACCTGATAGCCCGTTACGTATTGGCTTGTATCTCTGACGTGGTAGTGGTTAAATCCACAACCAAGGTGTTAACGAGTCTTTAGAGTCCCCCACATTCAGTTACTCAAGCTTTCCGGCGAAAAGCTGTAGAGGCCGTATGGAGATATGGCAACGTCCGATCAGATACGTGCGGTATTGCACGGATCAGGATCGGACAGTTTGTACTAGAAGCCGTATGGATATTGGCAGGGTTCGATCAGATACGTGCGGTATTGCACGGATCAGGATCGAACGGATATTACTAGCCAGCTTTGGTTTAAGCTGGATCCTAAAATAGTACAGTGTAGATTTTGTCTCATTGCATTTGAATTTCGGTCGGAATACAAATGCGGGTGTGTATGCACAGTATCGGGGTTTTCCTGTAATTTATTACGGGACCAGTTTTCTGGAGTTGCCAGTTTGCTTTCCGTTTCGGCCATTTTCATTTGTATCTTTCAATGGCCGAAGATTGGTGGAGGAGGGCTTATTTGCATTGTTGCAAATAATTATTTGTGGAGGGTGGTCTTTGCATATTTCTTGTGTCATGATGATTGCACCATCCCTTGACCTTGACTTCTTGACTTCTTCATGATGGTTCATCATGGCTTGACTTTTGGAGGTGATGATTTTTGTTTGAGTGTTGGACTTTCATAGTGATCATTTCTTTGCATGATAGCTTTTTTCTCTCTCTTGGATTATAAGAGACTCTCATTCTTTTGATTGATACACTCCCTCACTCACTCCCATTCTCTCCTCTCCCCATTGGCATGGCCGGCCACTTCCTCTAGTGGGCTGTCCCAATTTTTGGTGTAGGGATTTACACTCATTTGGCTTGGCAAAAAATCATCTTAGCTCCTCTCCAAAAAGATAGTTCATACCTCCACCAATATGGCAATTCCTACAACCCCAAATGAGACTTGAGCACTACACATTCTACAGCAAACCTTGGGCACGTCGACTAGCCAGCTTCGTGCCCGAGTTGCCTCGGCATAGAGGTGGGAGCCCGTAAAAGATGTAGGCGATGTGGTGCACTTCCGGCGACGAGGTGGAGACAGGACATTCCGCGGGAGATCGGGACGACGACGAGAAGACCGGAGGACTCGGATCAGTCGGTATATCTCTATTCCCCATCTTGTAGTTAGCTAGGACTAGTTAATGGTCCGATCCGGATTTTAGTGCGCGGTGGTGCCGGTTCAAGAAAATTTAAAGTTAGCCATCGCTACCGCATTTGGCCTCGGGATGGAGGCCGGGGCGCCGCCGTGCACTTACACTCTCTTCTCCTCTTCCTCTCTCTCTCTCTAGCTCTCCCTTCTCATGAGTTGAGAAACACTTGAGCTTGAGATAATTCCATCTAAAATACTCTCTACTCTTTTCTAAGGTTCTAGGATTAGCACTCCAAGCATCTTAGTTACTTCTAGCTTGAAGTTGAAGCCAAAGGTTGAGGCTCTCGGGTGGATCCTTCTTCGACTAGAGAAGACGACAAGGAGATCACTTCCGTTCACTCCAAGGAGCAAGGAGAGAAGGACATAAAGCCCTAGGTATAACCTCTCTTCCATGAAGCTAAAACTAGTTAGCTTTGTAGTTAGTTTTTGTTTAGCAAAGATCCTCTTTTTGATAGTCCATGTTGCCTAGTTCGATAAAAATCCGATTTTTATACCGTTTCCGCCTCCCCGCAAGCACCGGGATGGGCAACGTGGACTTACAGTGGAAAATCTGGGCAGAAATAAAATATCTTAAAAATCCCAAAACCTTAACAGAAAAACACTGCACCAAACTCGGTCGCCAACCGAGTCAACTCGGCCGCGGTTCCGCGGCAAGAAGCATGTTCTTGCCACGGAAACGCGGCGCTTTGAACGGTTCACTGGATCGTCTTCACGGTTCACTGGATCGTCTCAAGGATGTGAGATGAGAGTTTCTTTTTCTTTCATTCATTGTAAAATTTGTAAATTGATGTAATTTTATTTGTATGGCCGCACAACCGAGTCGGGGTTGTAGCCGTCATTGTATAATTTCTTTTTACTGTTTTTGCTCTTAGGATAGACCCAAGGAGGGGTGCACAAACTACCGGGTATCTCGAAGTGCCAAGTGGCCTACTCACGTGTTGAGGGAGGTTGCTTCGCTTCGGGTACTTGGCAGGTAGTTTGCCACACCCGTAGGGGTCTAGGGTGGGGTTTGGCTATTCATCGCGACCGTGTAATCCGCTTTTCGTTGCAGGCTCGAACGAATCGCGGGTTCCTAGTATATCCAAAGTGTTCATCTGTGATCCGTAATAGCTATCATTGCTATATATCTATATATGATATCTATTTAGGTGTTGCCTATGTTTTGCATCCGCGCTAGTCCAGCCCCCGCTCTGTCGTTAGTTAAGTAACCTAACGGGTGATGACGGGGCCCCGTGGCGAATGCGAATGCACAGTAGACAAATCAAATCCATCCGTGCAATACTAAGATCTGGCTTAAACCAAAGCCCACTAGTATTGCCTGCCCGAACAGCATACGCACATAAGTGCACGTAACTGATCGCAGCCCTGCCGTAAAACCATACGGCCTCTACACGTTTCGCTCAGTGCAGGGAAACTCTCTGTGTGGGACTCTAAAGACTCGACACTACGCTGGCAGTGGGTTTAACCACAGACCGCAAGCGGCACTGGCTGTACGTAACGGTCCCCAGGTAGATGTCGATAAGAAGGCCGATGAGGTAAACCCATCCGAACTCCTACTGAGCCTGTATGTGACAATCTCCGTACAGTCCGGTCTGTTCGTCTGATACATCGCATGGCGGGCCTAGGGGGGCGGTGAACGTCAGTCCCCTAATAGCGGTACAAGTCGTGTCGGAGTGTAGCCCAGAACACCCTGAGATAACACTGGAAACCTACCAGTATATCTCACTTGCCCTGGCCAGGGACTACTTGTGTAATGGCTCTCCTAGACACAGCGCGATGTCAACCCCCAATACCAGGAGAGACGAATCCTGTCTAACCGTCACTGCCTCCATGTGCTTCGGGACTGCACCCAACTACTACCTGTTTGCACGACTCCTTTGAGCCGTGGTAGGATAGTAATCTAAGTACAGTGGGAACACACTCGAGGCGAAGTGACAGTGTCAAGTCGACGAATTAAGCTGTACTCATGTCATCTGGGAACTGATAACTGACGATAGGTATAATACCAACCAACAGTTCCCGACGAGTCCTGTCCAGTGTACTCGTAACATAACGAGCACCCGCATACTATCTCAAGTACGACGTACTGACGGCTGTGGGACAGACCGTCTCTCCCGCTGGGATGAGAAGCGCATACGTTAGTCTACTCCGGAGTATCGATGCCCTGTCTCGATAGTCCTACGACTAGGGACCTGTATAAGGATGTGCTTATGGATTACCCAGCCCCCACGAGTGTGAGCGCCATCACAACGCTGGTAATCAAGAAAATATCCTAAGGGCTCTACTAATATGTATATAAGCGATATGCTAAAAGAAACATATGCACATATTGAAGTAGAGACAAACCAAGTAGCATATTACCATTTTGAGCAAGATTGTCTATACAACTGTGAATATCCCAAGCTTCCATTAAGTAATATACAAGCTAGTATGATACAGTAATGGCCTCTAGGGCATATACACTAACAATCTCCCACTTGCACTAAGGCCATGTATTGGCGTATCGAAGACCTATCATCTCGATCAACCGCTCGAACTGAGTCTGGGGTAAGGCCTTCGTGAGTGGATCTGCAGTGTTGTTCTCCGTATTTACTCTCTTCACCTCGATCTCCCGGTGATCTACGATCTCCCTGATCAGGTGGTACCGCCTCAAAATGTGCCTGGACTTCTGATGGGACCTGGGTTCCTTCGCTAAAGCTATAGTGTCGTTGTTGTCGCAATACAGCGGTATTGGATCAACAATGGTAGGAACCACCTGAAACTCCGTGAGGAACTTCTTCATCCAGACAGCTTCCTTTGCGGCATCGCAAGCAGCTATGTACTCCGCTTCCATAGTTGAGTCAGCAACGGTCTCCTGCTTGGAACTCGTCCAGCAAACCGCCCCTCCATTGAGGGTAAAGACATAACCCGACATGGACTTGGAGTCATCCTTGTCATTCTGGAAGCTGGAGTCAGCAAAGGCCTCGAGCTGGAGGTCTTTTCCGCCATACACCAAGAACATCTCCTTAGTCCTTCTCAGGTACTTGAGAATGTTCTTTACCGCTATCCAGTGTTTCTCCCCCGGGTTCGACTGATACTGGCTTACAACGCTCAATGCGTATGCTACATCTGGTCTGGTACATAACATCGCATACATTATAGAGCCTACCGCAGAAGCGTAGGGTATAATAGACATGCGATCCTTTTCCGAATCAGTCTTGGGAGACATCTCTTTGGAGAGGGTGATCCCGTGACAAGCCGGTAAATTACCGAGCTTGGAATCTTCCATACTGAACCTTTTCAGTATGGTGTCGATGTACCTTGACTGTGAAAGTCCCAACATCCTCTTAGATCTATCACGATAGATCTGAATCCCCAGAATGTTGTTGGCATCGCCCAGGTCCTTCATGGAGAACTTTTGTGACAATAATCTTTTGACTGACTGTAGCATAGGAATATCATTTCCTATTAGGAGAATGTCATCCATGTATAAGACGAGGAATACCACAGTTCTCCCTACAATCTTACTGTAAATGCATGGTTCATCTCGGTTTTTGATAAAGTCGAATTCGTTGACAGTATCATCAAAGCAGATGTTCCAACTCCGTGATGCCTGCTTAAGTCCATAGATGGACTTTAGCAACTTGCACACTTTACCGCTGCTCCCACTCTGAATGAATCCTTCTGGCTGATCCATATAGACGCACTCTTCCAAATTTCCATTTAGGAAAGCCGTCTTTACGTCCATCTGCCAGATTTCATAATCGTAGAAGGCAGCAATGGCAAGAAGGATCCAAATGGATTTCAGCATAGCCACTGGAGAAAAGGTCCCGTCATAGTCCAAACCAGGTCTTTGACGAAAACCCTTTGCAACAAGTCTAGCTTTATAGGTCTCAACCTGCCCATCTACACCAATCTTCTTTCTGAAGATCCATTTGCATCCTACGGGTTTTACCCCTTCTGGAGCAAAGTCCAAAGTCCAAACTTTGTTGGTGTACATAGACTCCATCTCGGCCCTCATTGCATCCAGCCATTTTACCGAATCACCGCTCTGAATAGCTTGCTGGAAGCTAGTAGGCTCACCATAATCCATAGTACAATCCTCTCTATCCCCGTCTATGAGAAAACCGTAGTATCTCTCGGGCGGATGAGACTGCCTACTACTCCTGCGAAGTGGCGCTGGGATGTCTTGTTCTTTCGAACCCTCTGGTTCTACTGAGCTTTCAGTAATAGCTCGTGGTTCTGGAATTTCTTCCGGTTCTATTGCGCTCCCACTTATCTGGTTTTCCAAAAACTCAGTTTCCAAGAAGCGGGCATGACGAGAAACAAAAACCTTTTGTTCCTCTGCGTAATAGAAAAGATACCCCTTGGAGTTCTTTGGGTATCCCACAAACTTACACTGTACTGAGCGTGCCTCGAGCTTGTCCGCATGCTGCTTTTTGACAAAAGCTGGACACCCCCATGTCTTAATGTGATTAAGATAGGGTTTCTTCCCACACCACATGTGTAGTAGGCACAGTCTTAGTTGGAACTCGGTTCAAAAGATATGCAGCTGTTTCTAGTGCATAACCCCAGAAAGATCGCGGTAACTCAGCCTTACTCATCATGGAACGAACTATATCCAATAAGGTTCGATTCCGCCTTTCCGATACACCGTTGTGTTGTGGTGTGTATGGAGGAGTAAGCTGAGAGAGAATTCCATTCTCTTTTAAGTAGCCCAGAAACTCGGCACTCAAGTATTCACCACCTCGATCAGATCTCAGTGTCTTGATACTTTTGCCTGTTTGTTTTTCAACTTCATTCTTGTATTCCTGAAATTTCTCAAAGGCCTCGGATTTGTGCTTCATCAAGAAGACATGCCTGTAAGTCCACGTTGCGACCCCCGGTGCTTACGGGGAGGCGGAAACGGTATAAAAAACAAATTTTTATCGCAAGAGGCAACATGGACTAAACAAGGTCGGGATCGTGTCTAAACTAAACTAGCAAACTTGCTAAAGATATTTAGCTACTCGGATGAAGATGGTTATACCTAGCTTGTCTTGAACTCCTTCGTCTTCAAGCTCCGGTGGTGGTCCGATGGCTCCTTCTCGTCGTCTCCGTACGCCGAAGATAGATCCACTTGAAAGCTCCAACCTTTAGCTCCTTCTTCGTTCTTTGAAGAAACTAGTTCACTTGGTTTGCTAAACCTAGTGAACTAGAATGAGTAGAGAAGAAATAGAATGGGATTTTATCTATGGTTCTTGATTCTCAACTCATGAGACAAGAGAACCATAGATTAAAGAGAGGGAGCAAGAGCAAGAGGGTGAGAGCAAAGTGGAGAGCTCAAGAACAAGAGAGAGAATGAGCAAGAAAGAATAAGGCTCTCTTTTGTCTTTCACCCTCTCATAATCCAAAGTCATGATAACTCATCATATCAAAAAAAAGTCTTATGTGTGATGGTTGAAGCAACCATAACCATATCATATCATCTACTCATTTTACCTAAATGAGCAAGCAAGAAAAAGTCTTTGCCATGAAATGATGGTTATGGTTATCATGATGGTCAACTAGTCAAGCCTAGCCAACCGGTCAACAAAGTCAACAAAAGTCAACAAGTCAACAACCAAGTCACCATAATACTTAATTAATATAATAGTTAATCACATATCATATTCTCATTAGGGTTGAGCAAAAAGTCAAAAAGTCAACGGTCAACTGTCAACAACCCTAATGAGAATCCGCTGTCTGTGCCTCCCTGTCAACTGTGCATACACACCCGCATCCGCGTTCCGAGGAACACGAATGCAAACTGGATAAATCCAATCCCATAAGGTACACTAGGATCTGGCTTAAACCAAAGCCCGCTAGTGTAAACTGTCCGGACACTGTACGTGCACAAGTGCACGGATGTGACCGAACCCTGTCGCAAAACCATGCGACCTGTCGCAATACCATGCGACCTCTACTCTTTTGCCTAAAGGCGAAAAGCTTTCTGTGTGGGACTCTAAAGACTCGACACTACGCTGGCAGTGGGTTTAACCACAGACCGCAAGCGGCACTAGCTGTGCGTAACGGTCCCCAGGTAATGCCGACAAGAAGACCGACGAGGCGAAACCCATCTGAACTCCTACTGAGCCTGAGTGTGACATTCTCCGTACAGTCCGGTCTGTTCGTCTGATACATCGCATGGCGGGCCTAGGGGGCGGTAAACGTCAGTCCCCCAATAGCGGTACAAGTCGTGCCGGAGCGAAGCCCAAAACACCCTGAGATAACAATGGAAACCTACCAGTATATCTCGTTTGCCCTGGCCAGGGACTACTCGTGTAATGGCTCTCCTAGACACAGCGCGATGTCAACCCCCAATACCGGGAGAGACGAATCCTGTCTAACCGTCACTGCCTCCAAGTGCTTCGGGACTGCACCCAACCACCACCTGTTTGCACGACTCCTTTGAGCCGTGGTAGGGTAGTGATCAAAGTACAGTGGGAACACACCCGAGGCGAAGTGACAGTGTCAAGTCAGCGGACTAAGCTATACTCATGTCACCTGGGAACTGATAACTGACGATAGGTATAATACCAACTGGTCAGTTCCCGACGAGTCCTGTCCAGTGTACCCGTAACCTAACAGGCACCCGCATACTATCTCAAGTACGACGTACTGACGGCTGTGGGACAGACCGTCTTCCACACTAGGATGAGAAGCGCATGCGCTGGTCTACTCCGGAGTATCGATGCCCTGTCTCGATAGTCCTGCGACCAGGGACCTGCATAAGGATGTGCTTATAGATTACCCAGCCCCACTAGTGTGACGGCCATCACATCGCTGGTAATCAAGCAAAGATCCTAAGGGCTCCACTAATGTGTTCAGGCGATATACAAAAATAAACACATGTACACATTGAAGTAGAAATAAACCAAGTAGCATACTACTATTTTGAGCAAGATTGTATATACAAGGTGAATATCCCAAGCTTCCATTAAGTAATATACAAACTAGTATGATACAGTAATGGCCTCTAGGGCATATACACTAACAATCTCCCACTTGCACTAAGGCCATGTACTGGCGTATCGAAGACCTATCATCTCGATCAGCCGCTCGAACTGAGTCTGGGGCAGGGCCTTGGTGAATGGATCTGCAGTGTTATCTTCTGATTTTACTCTCTTTACCTCGATCTCATGGCGATCAATGATCTCCCTGATTAGGTGGAACCACCTCAAAATGTGCCTGGACTTCTGATGGGACCTGGGTTCCTTCGCTAAAGCTATAGCGCCGTTGTTGTCACAATACAGCGGTATTGGATCAACACTGGTAGGAACCACCTGAAGTTCCGTGAGGAACTTCTTCATCCAGACAGCTTCCTTTGCGGCATCGCAAGCAGCTATGTACTCCGCTTCCATGGTTGATTCAGCAACGGTTTCCTGCTTGGAACTCTTCCAGCAAACCGCCCCTCCATTGAGGGTAAAGACATAACCCGACATGGACTTGGAGTCATCCTTGTCACTCTGGAAGCTGGAGTCAGCAAAGGCCTCAATCTGGAGGTCTTTTCCGCCATACACCAAGAACATCTCCTTAGTCCTTCTCAGGTACTTGAGAATGTTCTTTACTGCTATCCAGTGTTTCTCCCCTGGGTCCGACTGATACCGGCTTACAACGCTCAATGCGTATGCTACATCTGGTCTGGTACATAACATCGCATACATAATAGAGCCTACCGCAGATGCGTAGGGTATTGATGACATGCGAGCCCTTTCCAAATCAGTCTTGGGAGACATCTCTTTGGAGAGGGTGATTCCGTGACAAGCCGGTAGATTACCGCGCTTGGAATCTTCCATACTGAATCGTTTTAGTATGGTGTCGATGTACCTTGACTGTGAAAGTCCCAACATCCTCTTAGATCTATCACGATAGATCTGGATCCCCAGAATATAGTTGGCATCGCCCAGGTCCTTCATGGAGAACCTCTGTGACAAGAATCCTTTGACTGACTGTAGCATAGAAATATCATTTCCTATTAGGAGAATGTCATCGACGTACAAGACGAGGAATACCACATTTCTCCCTACAATCTTACTGTAAATGCATGGTTCATCTGGGTTTTTGACAAAGTCGAATTCTTTGACAGTATCATCAAAGCAGATGTTCCAACTCCGCGATGCCTGCTTAAGTCCATAGATGGACTTGAGCAACTTGCACACTTTACCGCTGCTCCCACTCTGAATGAATCCCTCTGGCTGATCCATATAGACGCACTCTTCCAAATTTCCATTTAGGAAAGCCGTCTTTACGTCCATCTGCCAGATTTCATAATCGTGGAAGGCAGCAATGGCAAGAAGGATCCGAATGGATTTAAGCATGGCTACCGGAGAAAAGGTCTCGTCATAGTCCAAACCAGGTCTTTGACGAAAACCCTTTGCAACGAGCCTAGCTTTATAGGTTTCAACCTGCCCATCTACACCAATCTTCTTTCTGAAGATCCATTTGCAGCCTACGGATTTTACCCCTTCTGGAGCAAAGTCCAAAGTCCAAACTTTGTTGGTGTACATGGACTCCATCTCGGTCCGCATTGCATCCAGCCATTTTACCGAGTCACCGCTCTGAATGGCTTGCTGGAAGCTAGTGGGCTCATCATAATCTATGATGCAATCCTCTCTATCCCCGTCTATGAGAAAACCGTAGTATCTCTCGGGCGGATGAGACTGCCTACTACTCCTGCGGAGCGGCGTAGGAATGTCCGGTTCCCCTGAACCTTCTGGTTCTACTAAGGTTTCAGTAACAGCTTGTGGTTCTGGAATTTCTTCCAGTTCTATTGCGCTCCCACTTATCTGACTTTCTAAAAACTCAGTTTCTAAGAAGCGGGCATGACGAGAAACAAGGACTTTTTGCTCCTCTGCGTAATAGAAAAGATACCCTTTGGAGTTCTTTGGGTATCCCACAAACTTGCACTGTACTGAGCGTGCCTCGAGCTTGTCCGCATGCTGCTTTTTTACAAAAGCCGGACATCCCCATGTCTTAAAGGATTTAAGACAGGGTTTCTTCCCACTCCACATCTGATATGGTGTGGTAGGCACTGTCTTAGTAGGAACTTGGTTCAAGAGATGTGCAGCTGTTTCCAGTGCATAACCCCAGAAAGATCGTGGTAACTCAGCCTTACTCATCATGGAACGAACCATATCTAATAGGGTTCGATTCCTTCTTTCCGATACACCATTGTGTTGTGGTGTGTATGGAGGAGTACGCTGAGAGAGAATTCCATTCTCTTTTAAGTAGTCCAGAAACTCGGCACTCAAGTATTCACCACCTCGATCCGATCTTAGGATCTTGATACCTTTGCCTGTTTGTTTTTCTACTTCATTCTTATATTCTCGAAATTTCTCAAAGGCCTCGGATTTGTGCTTCATTAAGAAGACATGTCCATACCTAGAGAAATCATCTGTGAAAGTAATGAAGTATGAATAACCGCTTCGCGCATGTGTAGACATTGGACCACACACGTCACTGTGTATAAGTCCTAAGAGCTCGCTCGCTCTTACTCCGTGTCCAGTGAACGGAGTCTTTGTCATCTTTCCCATGAGACAAGATTCACAAGTGGCATAAGACTGGTACTCGAACGGATCCAAGTATCCTTCTTTATGTAACTTAGTCAACCGTGTCTCATTGATGTGACCCAGTCTACAATGCCATAAGAAAGCCTGATTTAATTCTGGAGACTTTCTTTTAAGTGTGTTCTGGACACTGAATATCTGAGCTTGATTCAATACGTATATACCGTTATTTAATGTACCTGACCCAATCAATGCTTGATTTAGGTGGATGTTTACTACATCGCTTACAAAAGCAAAATCATATCCTTCCTTAGAAAGTAAGGATACAGATATGATATTGCAAGTCGCACCTGGTACATACAAACAGTCACGCAGAATCAATATCTGCCCAGTTGTCAGTCCTAGGTGATATTCCCCTACGGATACAGCATCCATGCTCATTCCGTTAGCAACCCTGAGAGTCATATCACCTTTCCTGATAACCCTACGGTTTCTCAGACCCTGTAACGAATTACAGATATGAGATCCTGATCCGGTATCCAATACCCAGGAAGTAGGGTTAACTGACAAACGGTTCTCAATTACAAACACACTCGAAGCCGAAGCCACAACATGCTTCGAATTCTGGCTACTGGCTATACAAGCCCTGCAATCTCTCTGCCATAGTTCATTCCCGCTACAATAGGAACATCCCTCTTTAATCATATCCAGTCCCGAAACTTTTGCCCTTCCTTTTCCTTCTCCTTCCCTGGTTTCTTTCAGGGTATAAGCGGAGGGCAGGGACTGTAGAATTAGGTCAGTACTTGACCCATTCTCCAACGTGGTCTCCAGGTCCGTGAGCTTAAAATAGCTGGTTTCTGTAAGGACGTTGCCCCCTACAGATGACCCGACAGCCAACCTCGCTTGAAGCAATTCGTTCGAGGTCTCATATCTTGCGATACGAGATTGCTCTCCATATAAAACTTTGTTATGGAGGAAGATAGAAACTGAGTCCATCTTCTCGTGCTGCCTCTGGTTTGCACCATAAACTGAGGCTAACACGAGGCACTTGGCTTTCGCACAATCCTTTTCCGATGTCCTGCGGATGTGAACATCCGTGACAGGGGAAACTGGACCTGAGACAGCAGGGATTTGATTAGTTAAGAGGTGTCCCAGCTTGTCATGGGCAATGGACATCTGGACAGACCTTTGCCAGTCATAACAGTCAGGTTCAGTCATATTTTTATCTAGATGTAACCTAGGTGCGGTCACAGGGTCGCTGCAATTAAGAGAGATAGAAGAAGACACTCAGCATGATGCTCTTGCAAGTTTAGAGTGGTTTTTAATTTGTCTAAACAGGATGGCTCCCACTGTTTCTCGAATTCCTCCTCAAACCATAAAGAAAGAATTAGTCAGGATCAATCCCACCGTACAATACTTGCTTAACCGTTCAGCCAGGCTGGTGTCGGTACTTCGAGGGAGGTTTTCCAACGCTTTCGCGAAGTTCCTTAATTAGAGAACCTCTTTTCCCTGGGGGCGTAGCCCCGCTAACACCTTTCTAGACACCTACTAGGTTTATAGCATTGATCGTTTAGCAAGAAATTTCCCGAGGAGTAGCATATACTCACAGTAGGATCGGGATCCAAATATCATCGCGTGACGAAACTGAAGGAATCCTACCAGAATCACCACACTCCAAATGGTATGCAAATCTAGCAAGTTTCAGTTCTTTTGAAACTCCCGATGAGGATTTTTGCCCCATGCTCTTATGACCTTGACTAGGGCCAACAAATCATAAGTCACATGTCAAGTTCTACCCGTCGTTGTCCAGGTTAATTTGAACCCATCCGTATATACCCTTGACTATGGCCAACAAAGTAATACGACTGTCCCAAACCAACGCATCTATCTATGCAACATATGAGTATCCACTAGCTACCAATCACTGTGCCTTGACTAAGGCCAACAAACACAGCTTGAATACTGTTGAATATTTATATGAAACGACGGAGGGCTACGAATGGTTTTGGCGAAACCGTGAACGTAGTGAACTTGATTTAGTCGATGGAACGAGATAGCTTTTAAATGGAGTGGCTCAAACTCCGCATTTTAAAAGTTTGTTTTGAAAAGAACCGAGTGGTTTTTCGAAAGTGTTCCAACGACTTTAACTTGGTTTATTATCTTGCATTAGTTCTTTTAATGCGTGATATTCTTGCATTAGTTCTTTTAATGTGTCCCATCATTTAATCCTACCATTGCAGAAAACAACCAAAATATGACGTACGCTTATGCCATTCGCATTCGCCACTGGGCCCCGTCATTACCCGTTAGGTTACTTAACTAACGACAGAGCGGGGGCTGGGCTAGCGCGTCTGTAAAACATAAGCAACGCCTAAATAATATCATATATAGATATACTGCAATGATAAACATTTCAGATCACAGATAAATACATTGGATATACTAGGAATCTGTAATTTGTACGAGCCTGTAACAAAAACAGATTACACGGTCGCGGTGAATAGCCAATACCCCACCCAAGACCCCTACGGGTGCGGCAAACTACCCGCCAAGTACCCGAAGCGTAGTAACCTCCCTTATCTCCATGAGTAGGCCACTCGACACTTCGGCATACCCGGTAGTTTGTGCACCCCCTCCATGGGTCTATCCTAGGAGCAAAAACAGTAAAAAGAAATTATACAATGACGGCTACAACCCCGACCCGGTTGTGCGGCCATACAAATAATTATTACATCAATTTACAAATTTACATGAAATTGCAAGAAAAGAAAACTCTCGTCTCACAACCCCCGGCTATTCACCCGCGACAATCCAACATATTTATATACACATTCCATCACATTACAGATCACAGATCATGTATAACCCCGACTAATCGACTTATAGCGATTAGCCGACGTTCAATACATGCAAACATCACAGATATAACCATCATAGTCAAAATGTAGTGAAGTTCGGAAAAAATACGAAATTATAGGACCCCAAAAGTGAATTTCTGTTCTGGAAAATCTGGGCACATATAATATATCTTAAAAATCCCAAAACCCTACCAGAACAACACTGCACGAAAAACGATGCAGAGAAGACAACAAACGGCGGCGGTTCCGCGGCACATGCCTACCTCGTGCCGCGGAACCGCGGTGGTTTGAACGAAACAGTGGATCGTTTTTCATGGGTGTTCTGACAAAACCCTGAGCCGAATTTAGGAGTATAAAGTTTTTCATTTAGAGCAGAAAAAATTTTAACAGAAACTAGGGTTTTGCAAAAGTTTGGTTTTTGGATTTTTCGGTTCCGAACTTCGTTACACTTTACTACCAAGCTAGTTTAAGTTTAGTTAGGCTCTGATACCACTGTAAGTCCACGTTGTGACCCCCGGTGCTTACGGGGAGGCGGAAACGGTATAAAAAATAAATTTTTATCGCAAGAGGCAACATGGACTAAACAAGGTCGGGATCGTGTCTAAACTAAACTAGCAAACTTGCTAAAGAGATTTAGCTACTCGGATGAAGATGGTTATACCTAGCTTGTCTTGAACTCCTTCGTCTTCAAGCTCCGGTGGTGGTCCGATGGCTCCTTCTCGTCGTCTCCGTACGCCGAAGATAGATCCACTTGAAAGCTCCAACCTTTAGCTCCTTCTTCGTTCTTTGAAGAAACTAGTTCACTTGGTTTGCTAAACCTAGTGAACAAGAATGAGTAGAGAAGAAATAGAATGGGATTTTATCTATGGTTCTTGATTCTCAACTCATGAGACAAGAGAACCATAGATTAAAGAGAGGGAGCAAGAGCAAGAGGGTGAGAGCAAAGTGGAGAGCTCAAGAACAAGAGAGAGAATGAGCAAGAAAGAATGAGGCTCTCTTTTGTCTTTCACCCTCTCATAATCCAAAGTCATGATAACTCATCATATCAAAAAAAAGTCTTATGTGTGATGGTTGAAGCAACCATAACCATATCATATCATCTACTCATTTTACCTAAATGAGCAAGCAAGAAAAATTCTTTGCCATGAAATGATGGTTATGGTTATCATGATGGTCAACTAGTCAAGCCTAGTCAACCGGTCAACAAAGTCAACAAGTCAACAAAAGTCAACAAGTCAACAAAAGTCAACAACCAAGTCACCATAATACTTAATTAATATAATAGTTAATCACATATCATATTCTCATTAGGGTTGAGCAAAAAGTCAAAAAGTCAACGGTCAACTGTCAACAACCCTAATGAGAATCCGCTGTCTGTGCCTCCCTGTCAACTGTGCATACACACCCGCATCCGCGTTCCGAGGAACACGAATGCAAACTGGATAAATCCAATCCCATAAGGTACACTAGGATCTGGCTTAAACCAAAGCCCGCTAGTGTAAACTGTCCGGACACTGTACGTGCACAAGTGCACGGATGTGACCGAACCCTGTCGCAAAACCATGCGACCTGTCGCAATACCATGCGACCTCTACTCTTTTGCCTAAAGGCGAAAAGCTTTCTGTGTGGGACTCTAAAGACTCGACACTACGCTGGCAGTGGGTTTAACCACAGACCGCAAGCGGCACTAGCTGTGCGTAACGGTCCCCAGGTAATGCCGACAAGAAGACCGACGAGGCGAAACCCATCTGAACTCCTACTGAGCCTGAGTGTGACATTCTCCGTACAGTCCGGTCTGTTCGTCTGATACATCGCATGGCGGGCCTAGGGGGCGGTAAACGTCAGTCCCCCAATAGCGGTACAAGTCGTGCCAGAGCGAAGCCCAAAACACCCTGAGATAACACTGGAAACCTACCAGTATATCTCGTTTGCCCTGGCCAGGGACTACTCGTGTAATGGCTCTCCTAGACACAGCGCGATGTCAACCCCCAATACCGGGAGAGACGAATCCTGTCTAACCGTCACTGCCTCCAAGTGCTTCGGGACTGCACCCAACCACCACCTGTTTGCACGACTCCTTTGAGCCGTGGTAGGGTAGTGATCAAAGTACAGTGGGAACACACCCGAGGCGAAGTGACAGTGTCAAGTCAGCGGACTAAGCTGTACTCATGTCACCTGGGAACTGATAACTGACGATAGGTATAATACCAACTGGTCAGTTCCCGACGAGTCCTGTCCAGTGTACCCGTAACCTAACGGGCACCCGCATACTATCTCAAGTACGACGTACTGACGGCTGTGGGACAGACCGTCTCCCACACTGGGATGAGAAGCGCATGCGCTGGTCTACTCCGGAGTATCGATGCCCTGTCTCGATAGTCCTGCGACCAGGGACCTGCATAAGGATGTGCTTATAGATTACCCAGCCCCACTAGTGTGACGGCCATCACATCGCTGGTAATCAAGCAAAGATCCTAAGGGCTCCACTAATGTGTTCAGGCGATATACAAAAATAAACACATGTACACATTGAAGTAGAAATAAACCAAGTAGCATACTACTATTTTGAGCAAGATTGTATATACAAGGTGAATATCCCAAGCTTCCATTAAGTAATATACAAACTAGTATGATACAGTAATGGCCTCTGGGGCATATACACTAACAATGCCCATACCTAGAGAAATCATCTATGAAAGTAATGAAGTATGAATAACCACTTCGCGCATGTGTAGACATTGGACTACACACATCACTGTGTATGAGTCCCAAGAGCTCGCTTGCTCTTTCTCCGTGTCCAGTGAACGGAGTCTTTGTCATCTTTCCCATAAGACAAGATTCACAAGTGGCATAAGACTGATACTCGAACGGATCCAAGTATCCTTCTTTATGTAACTTTGTCAACTGTGTCTCATTAATGTGACCCAGTCTACAATGCCATAAGAAAGCCTGATTTAATTCCGGAGACTTTCTTTTAAGTGTGTTCTGGACACTGAAGACCTGAGCTTGATTCAAAACATATATACTGTTTTTCAATGTACCTGACCCAATCAGAACTTGATTTAGGTGGATGTTTACTACATCGCTTACAAAAGTAAAATCATATCCTTCCTTAGAAAGTAAGGATACAGATATGATGTTACAAGTCGCACCTGGCATATAAAAACAGTCACGCAGAATCAATATCTGCCCAGTTGTCAGTCCTAGATGATATTCCCCTACGGATTCAGCATACATGCTCATTCCGTTAGCAACCCTGAGAGTCATATCACCTTTCTTGATAACCCTACGGTTTCTCAGAGCCTGTAACGAATTACAAATATGAGATCCTGATTCGGTATCCAATACCCAGGAAGTAGGGTTAACTGACATACAGTTCTCTATTACAAACACACCCGAAGCCGAAGCCACAACATTCTTCGAATTCTGGCTACTGGCTTTGCAAGCCCTGCAATCCTTCTGCCCATGTTCATTCCCGTAACAATAGGAACATCCGTCTTTTACTACATCCATTCCCGAAACTTCTGCCCTTCCCTTTCTTTCTACTTCCCTGGTTTCCTTCAGGGTAGTAGGTAGAGACTGTTGAACTAAGTCAGCATCTGACCCGTTCTTCAACGTGGTCTTCAGGTCCGTGAGCTCAAAAGAGCTGGTCTCTGTAAGGACGTTGCCCCCTACAGATGACCCGATAGCCAACCTCGCTGGAAGCAATTCGTTCGAGGTCTCATATCTTACGATACGAGATTGCTCTCCATATGAATCTTTGTTATGGAGGAAGATAGAAACTGAGTCCATCTTCTCGTGCTGCCTCTGGTTTGCACCATCAACTGAGGCTAACACGAGGCACTTGGCTTTCACACAGTCTTCTTACGATGTCTCGCGAATATGAATATCCATGACAGGGGAAACTGGACCTGAGACGGCAGGGGTTGGATCAGTCAAGAGGTGTCCCAGCTTGTCATGGGCAATGGACATCTGGAAAGACCTTTGCCAGTCATAACAGTCAGATTCAGTCATTTTATTATCTAGATGTAACCTAGGTGCGGTCACTGGGTCGCTGCAATTAAGAGAGAGAGAGAAGAAAACACTTAGCATGATGCTCTTGCAAGTTTAGATCGGTTTTTAATTTATCTAAACAGGATGGCTCCCACTGTCTCTCGAATCCCTCCTCAAACCATAAAGGAAGAATTAGTCGGGATCAATCTCACCGTACAATACTTGCTTAACCGTTCAGCCAGGCCAGTGTCGGTACTTCGAGGGAGGTTTTCCAACGCTTTCGCGAAGTTCCTTAATTAAGCAACATCTTTTCCCTGTGGGCGTAGCCCCGCTAACACCTTTCTAGACACCTACTTGGTTTATAGCATTGATCGTTAAGTGAAAAAGTTCCCGAGGAGTAGCGTATACTCACAGTAGGATCGGGATCCAAATATCATCGCGTGACAAAACTGAAGGAATCCTACCAGAATCATCACACTCCAAATGGTATGCAGCGCTAGCAAGTTTCAGTACTTTTGAAATTCCCGATGTGGATTTTTGCCCCATGCACTTATGACCTTGACTTTGGCCAACAAATCATAAGTCACATGTCAAGTTCTACCCGTCATTATCCAGGTTAATTTGAACCCACCAGCACATACTCTTGACTTTGGCCAACAAGGCAGTACGACTGTCCCAAACCAACGCATCTATCTATGCTACATATGAATACCCAATAGCTACCAAACACTGTGCCTTGACTTTGGCCAACAAACACTGCTTGAATACTATTGACTATCCATATGAAATGACGGAGGGCTATGAATGGTTTTGGCGAAACCGTGAACGTAGTGAACTTGATATAATCGATGGAACGAGATAGCTTTTAAAAGGAATGGTTCAAGCTCCGTGTTTAAAAAGCTGGTTTTTGAAAAGAACCGAGTGGTTTTGAAAGTGTTCCAACGACTTTTACTTAGTTTATTTTCTTGCATTAATTCCAATGCATCCCATCATTTAATCCTACCATTGCAGAAAACAACCAAAATATGGTGTACGCTTATGCCATCCGCATTCGCCACGGGGCCCCGTCATCACCCGTTAGGTTACTTAACTAACGACATAGCGGGGGCTGGACTAGGGCGGATGCAAAACATAAGCAACACCTAAATAGATATCATATATAGATATATAGCAATGATAGCCATTACAGATCACAGATGAACACTTTGGATATACTAGGAACCCGCGATTCGTTCAAGCTTGTAATGAAAAGCGGATTACACGGTCACGATGAATAGCCAAACCCCACACTAGACCCCTACGGGTGCGGCAAACTACCCGCCAAGTACCCGAAGCGAAGCAACCTCCCTCAACCCGTGAGTAGGCCACTCGGCACTTCGAGATACCTGGTAGTTTGTGCACCCCACCTTAGGTCTATCCTAGGAGCAAAAACAGTAAAAAGAAATTATACAATGACGGCTACAACCCCGACCCGGTTGTGCGGCCATACAAATAAAATTACATCAATTTACAAATTTTACAATGAATGAAAGAAAAAGAAACTCTCATCTCACATCAATTCCCGGCTATTCATCTGCGACAATCCAACGAGTTCATATACACAAACCATCAACATTACAGATCACAGATATGTATAACCCCCACCAATCGACGTATAGCGATTAGCGGACGTTCAATACATATATCACATCACAGATAATATGCATTAGCCAAAGTCTACGGAATAACGATCAAAATACGGATTTATAACCACCCCAAAAGTCAATTTGCTCTCTGGAAATTCTAGGTGGAAAAAACATGTATTAAAAATGCCAAAACAGTCAAATAAAAACACTGCAAAAAACCCGGTCCACGACCGAGTCAAATCGGCCGCGGAACCGCGGCAAGAAGCATGTTCTTGCCGTGGAACCGCGGCGGTTTGATCGAGTCACTGGATCATTTTTCTGTTGTGTTTTTACAAAACCCTGAGACGAATTTTCATGTATGTTAAATTATTTTTTGAACAGTATAAAAATTCGACAGAAACATGGTTTTTTCCGGACTTGTTTTGTGATTTTTTCCGATCGATATTCTTAACACTTTGCTAACTTGCTAGTTTATGTTTAGCTAGGCTCCGATACCACTGTAAGTCCACGTTGCTCACCCCGGTTCTTACGGGGAGGCGGAAACGACGAAAAACAATAATTTAGCGCGAGGCAACATGGACTTAAAGTACGGATCTTTGCTAAACAAGAAACTAGTAAACTACAAGAGATGAACCCGTGAGTAGGCCACTCGGCACTTCGAAATACCCGGTAGTTTGTGCACCCCACCTTGGGTCTATCCTAGGAGCAAAAACAGTAAAAAGAATTATACAATGACGGCTACAACCCCCGCTCAGTCGTTAGTTAAGTAACATAACGGGTGATGACGGGACCCCGTGGCGAATGCGGATGGCATAAGCGTACACCATATTTTGGTTGTTTTCTGCAATGGTAGGATTAAATGATGGGACGCATTAAAATTAATGCAAGAAAATAAACCAAGTAAAAGTCGATTGGAACACTTTGAAAACCACTCGGTTCTTTTCAAAACTAAACTTTTAAATGCGGAGCTTGAACCACTCCTTTTAAAAGCTATCTAGTTCCATCGATTATATCAAGTTCACTACGTTCACGGTTTCGCCAAAACCATTCGTAGCCCTCCGTCATTCCACATGAATGGTCAAAAAGTATTCAAGCTATGTATTTTGGCCAAAGTCAATGCATAGTGATTGGTAGCTATTGGGTATTCATGTGCAGTATAGGTAGATGCGTTGGTTTGGGACAGTCGTGCTGCCATTTTGGCCAAAGTCAAGGGTAGGTACGGGTGGGTCCAAATTAACCAGGAGAATGACGGGTAGAACTTGACATGTGACTTAAGATATTTTGGCCAAAGTCAAGGTCATAAGAGCATGGGGCAAAAATCCACATCGAGAGTTTCATAAGTTCTGAAACTTGCTAGCGCTGCATACCATTTGGAGTGTGATGCTTCTGGTAGGATTCCTTCAGTTTTATCACGCGATGATATTTGGATCCCGATCCTACTGTGAGTATATGCTACTCCTCGGGAAATTTCTCACTTAACGATCAATGCTATAAACCTAGTAGGTGTCTAGAAAGGTGTTAGCGGGGCTACGCCCACAGGGAAAAGAGGTTACTTAATTAAGGAACTTCGCGAAAGCATTGGAAAACCACCCTTGAAGTACCGACACTGGCCTGGCTGAACGGTTAAGCAAGTATTGTACGGTGAGATTGATCCCGACTAATTCTTCCTTTATGGTTTGAGGAGGGATTCGAGAGACAGTGGGAGCCATCCTGTTTAGACAAACTAAAAACCACTCTAAACTTGCAAGAGCACCATGCTAAAGTGTTTCTTTTCTCTCTCCTAATTGCAGCGACCAATCAACATGACCGGACTTAAGTTATTACTAGATAAAAACATACTGACAGGGCCAAACTACAAAGATTGGCTCAGGAATGTCAAGATGGCAATCACTTATGACAAGTTGGGGTATATCCTTACCACCAAAGCTCCCCTGTCCCAGGTCCCACCTCCAGCGTCGTGGATATAGAAATCCGTAAGACATGGGAGATCGATTGCGCGAAGGCCAAATGCCTCGTGCTTGCCTCTATAGACAACGAACATCAGAGGAGGCACGAGAATATGGACCTAGAATCCATATTTCTTCATACAAAAGAACTGTATGGAGAGCAGTCTCGTATCGCCAGATACGAAGTGTCGAAGAAGCTATTTTCGACAAGATTGGCCATCGGATCATCGGTAGCGGAACACGTACTTAAGATGATTGGCTACATGGAGGAGCTCGCGGACGTTGGGACCACGTTGGAGAATGAACTCTACACTGACTTGATTCTCCAGTCCCTTCCTTCCACTTATGCCCAGTTTGTCCTAAACTTCAACATGCAAGGAAAGGAGGTTGAACTTTCCGAAATTCTAAACATGTTGAGGAGTGCTGAGGGCACCCTACAAAAAGGTAGGGAGACATCCACTTTGTTTGTAGGAGGATCTTCCTCTTCTAGGTCCAGGGCGAAGGCCAAGGGAAAGAAGAAGAAAGCCCCCGCCAAACCTGTTGGGTTAGCCTATCACCATATGAAGGGTTTGGAAGCATCACATGAACCAAAAGTGGAGTCTTTAGGGTGCTAAGTTAACGAACAAAGAATCGTTCCTAGAATCAATTAGGGTTTCAAAATTTCACATCATCATATGAAAGATATGCTAGGGTTTAGAGAGTACAACCTTTATAGCTCCCTACGCTAGACTCCTCGGCTACTTGGGGTTTGAAAAAGCTCTGCTTGAACTCCTCGAGGTCACCGATGATCCACCCGGAGTCCGCTTTGTCCAAGCTTGCAACTTTATCCGATCAAGTGAACGAAATCAAGCTAACACTCTAAACAAGTGGGCTAGACTTGTGTAGAATGGTGTTGTGGTTCTCTTTCTCACTTCAAAATCCAATCTTAATGAGTATATTGCTCACTACAAAGAACTAGAGAGCAAAATGAGAGAGGAAGAAGAAGATGATGGCAATATAAGAAGATGATAAGTTCTACTCTCCAAAGAAAATAGAAAATATATCAATATATATTTTTTTTCTTCTCATATCAAACCATGGTTAGGATATTATTGAACTTGAGTTAAAAACACAAAAGGAAAAGCAACCCATGGTCAAGTGGAGGGTGAGAATGGTTAGGTCAAGAGAAGAGTGTAGAAACAAATCAATAATGACCATTTTCCTTTTTCCTTTTTGTTTTAAATCAAATGCAATTTAATCCATAAATAAAACCATGGTGTGAGTCTTATATTGCCACCATTTTCATGTATATACAACCATGTAGGATGTATGTATGTATGTATGTGAATATGTACATCCATATGTGCATGAATCAAAAAGAAGGCATACATGCAAGCATACATCCAACTAACTCAAGAAAGGATTTCAAGTGAGAAACTAATGGTTAATTAATAAATCAACACTTGATTTATTAATCCGGTCATATCACATATGACCCCACCAAAAGCAAGCCGCCCGATCAATACACGGTATCCCATACGTGCATTTTAATCGGGTCCATGCGCATATCGCATACGCGCACCACAACGTTTCGCCTGGACTAGGAAACTCCATTGTGGGACTCTGAGACTCGTCAATACGCCGGCAGTGGGTGATGATCATATCAAGCACCCCCAAGCCGCAAGCGGTCAGCTAAACGTAACGGCCACCCGGGTATTGAGCGATCAGAAGAGAACAAGCGAACCTGCTACAACTCCCGTCGAGCCAATCGGCGACACTACCGTGCAGTCCGGTCTCCTCGTCTGATATATCGCATATCAAGTCTAGGGGTGGTAAACGTCAGACCCCAATAACCGATAAATCATGCCGATGTGAGGCACATAACGGGTCGAGAAACTACCGGTAACACTTACCAGCAAATCTCTGAATCAGCCCTGGCCAGGGACTTCCCTGTTACGGCCAATCGAGCACAGCGCAACATCAACCCCCAATACCGGGAGAGACGAAACCCCTCCTATCGCTCATTGCCTCCATGTGACTCGGGACTGTACCCAAAAACCACTGTTTTGCACGCCCTCATGGACGTGGTAAGGTGGAGATCAAAGCACAGTGGGAATCACACAAGACTCTATGACGATCTCGGGTCTACAGACTAACCTGCACAAGTGTCACCTGAGAACTGCCATCTGACGTGAGGTATAATACCATCTGGGAGTTCTCAGCGAGTCCGTCCAGTGTACCCAGTCTCCACTGAGCACCCGTATACCATCTCTGATGTCAAACACCAATGGATATGGGATCATCCATCGCCCATCTCATGGGTCGAGAAGCGTACACGCTAGTCTACACTGGTATATCGATGCCCCGTCTCGATACACCTACGACTAGGGACCTTGAAGGATGTACTTATAGACTACCATGTCCCCACTAGTACGATCTGCATCATAGTCCAGGTAGTCAAGTACACATCCTAAGGGCTTTACCAACATGCAACTATAAGACGGTTTAAAGAGACTAGTATACATGTTAAGATAAAGAGCAACCAGATAGCATACTATCATATTGAGCAAGAAAGTCATCTCTATATATGTCCAAGCATCCAATATAATATACATCATCTGTACAATACTGGCCTCTAGGGCATACATACAACTAACAATCTCCTACTTGCACTAGGGCCAACTGTTGTAGTATCGCATACCGAGCATCCCGAAGAGTCTCTCAAACTGTATCTGGAGAATGGCCTTCGTGGGTAGATCCACCGTGTTGTTCTTCGTGTCAACCCTCCTGACCTCGATCTCCCGGCGATCAACTATCTCCCGGATCAGGTGATACCGCCTCAGAATATGCCTGGATCGCTGATGGGACCTGGGTTCCTTGACCAAAGCCACTGCTCCATTGTTATCGCAATACAAAGGTATTGGATGCTCAATGGATGGAACCACTCCAAGTTCAGTAATGAACTTCTTGATCCAGACAGCCTCTTTAGCAGCATCGTTGGCAGCGATGTATTTATCCTCCATCGTCGACTCTGCCACGGTTTCCTGCTTGGAACTCTTCCAGCTAACCGCCCCTCCGTAAAGGGTAAATACAAATCCCAACTACGACTTAGAGTCGTCCTTATCACTCTGGAAGCTCGAATCGGTAAAGGACTCCACTTGGAGTTCTCCATTACCATACACCAAGAGCATCTCTTTAGTCCTTCGTAAGTACTTGAGAATTCTCTTCACAGCTGTCCAGTGACTCTCTCCAGGATCAGCTTGATACCTGCTCACTACACTTAGTGAGTATGCAACATCGGGTCTGGTACATAGCATCGCGTACATGATAGAGCCTACAGCCGAAGCATAGGGTATCCCTTGCATGCGAGCTCTCTCCAAATCAATCTTTGGAGAGAGTGACTCCAGAGATCGTGGGTAAGTTCCCACGCTTGGATTCTTCCATACTAAACCTCTTTAGTATGGTATCAATATACCTGGATTGGGACAATCCCAATATCCGTTTGGATCTATCTCTATAGATCCCAATTCCCAATATGTAGGAGGCATCACCAAGATCTTTCATTGAGAATCTTTGTGATAAGAAGAGCTTGACCGATTGCAGCATAGGAATATCATTTCCTATCAAGAGTATGTCGTCCACGTACAATACGAGGAAGACAACCTTACTCTCTGCCACCTTCTTGTAGATACAAGGTTCATCTGGGTTTTTGACGAAATCAAACTCTTTGATAACGACGTCAAAGCAGATGTTCCAATTCCGCGATGCTTGCTTTAATCCATAAATGGATTTAAGCAGCTTGCACACCTTCCCGCTACTCCCACTGTCTACGAAGCCCTCTGGCTGAGTCATGTACACGCACTCTTCTAAATCACCGTTTAGAAAGGCGGTCTTAACATCCATTTGCCAGATTTCGTAATCATGATATGCAGCGATGGCAAACATGATCCGGATGGATTTAAGCATAGCCACTGGAGAAAAAGTTTCGTCATAGTCCACACCTGGTCTTTGACGAAAACCTTTTGCAACAAGTCTAGCTTTGAAAGTCTCCACTTTCCCATCTACACCAAGTTTTTTCTTGAAGATCCACTTGCTCCCAATGGGTTTTACCCCTTCAGGAGCAACTTCCAAAGTCCATACTTTGTTGGTGTACATGGATTCCATCTCGGACCGCATAGCATCCAGCCATTTCACTGAGTCCCTACTCGTGATGGCCTGCTCGAAGCTAGTTGGGTCATCATCCTCCATGATGCAATCCTCGCTGCCTCCATCCATGAGAAAACCGTAGTATCTCTCAGGTTGGCGAGGAACCCTACTAGATCGGCGGAGAGGCTGAGGTTCGTTGGGAGCTACTGAATCCTCTGGTTCCACTAAATCTTCTGTTGTGTTTTGTTCAGCTGGAACCTCTTCCAGTTCTACCTCAGAGCCACTAATCTCTTTTGCAAGAAATTCCTTTTCTAAAAAGGTGGCATGTTGAGCAACAAATACTCTTTGTTCCTCACTGTGGTAGAAGATATACCCTCGCGAATGCTTGGGATATCCAACAAATTTACACAAAACAGATCTTGCCTCGAGTTTGTCCGGTTTTTGTCTTTTGACATAGGCCGGACAACCCCATATCTTTATAAAATTAAGATATGGTCTCTTCCCTTCCCATATCTCATATGGTATGGTAGGCACAGATTTGGTAGGAACCCTATTCAGTAGGTATGTTGTTGTTTCCAGTGCATATCCCTAGAAGGAAATAGGTAACTCAGCTACGCTCATCATAGAGTGCACCATATCTAATAGGGTGTGATTCCTCCGTTCTGATACACCGTTGTGCTGTAGTGTATATGGAGGAGTTAGCTGAGAGAGAATCCCATTCTCTTTTAGGAAGTCCAGGAATTCAATGCTCAAGTATTCACCTCCTCGATCAGATCGTAGGATTTTAATACTTTTTCCGGTTTGGTTCTCAACTTCCAGTTTATATTCTCTAAATTTCTCAAAAGCTTCTGATTTGTGTTTCATCAGGAACACATACCCGAACCTAGAGAGATCGTCAGTGAATGTAATGAACTATGAAGAACCATCCCTGGCATGTGTAGACATAGGACCGCAAACATCACTATGTATCAGTCCCAAGAGTTCAATAACTCTTTCTCCGTGTCCCGTAAACAGAGTTTTGGTCATCTTACCTTTGAGACATGACTGGCAAGTGTCATAAGATGAAAATTCAAACGGATTCAAATATCCATCCTTATGCAACTTAGCCAGTCGTGTCGCATTGATGTGACCCAGTCTACAATGCCATAAGAAGGATTCGTTCAGTTCTGAACTCTTCCTCTTGTGTGTGTTTGTTCTGCTCAGAACTGTTGATTGATTTAGAACATAAATGCCATTGCATAACGTGCCTGATCCAACCAACTTTTGGTTACGGAAAATATTCATAACATTATCCTGTAATACAAAATTATATCCCTCTTTACTCAACAAAGAAACCGATATAATGTTGCATATCAGGTTCGGCATGTAATAGCATTCGTTCAGAATCAATGTATTACCAGTTGGTAATGTAAGGTGATATTCCCCGACAGTCTTAGCTGCAACAATTGCACCATTTCCAACTCTTATGTCTTTATCACCTTCTCCAAGTTCTCTACCTTTTCTAAGCCCATGTAACTGATTACATATATGGGATCCTGACCCGGTATCTAATACCCAGGACATAGAGCAAATTGAGAAACAGTTCTCTGTAACGAACACACCCGAAGAAAATGCATCAACATGTACTTTCTTCATTCGGGTGGCATGGGAATCCTGGTATTCCCCTATGTCCTGTTCATTCCTATAACTCTTATAAGAAAGAACGGAACCAACGTTCCCCAGCACAGTATAACATGCGGGTTCGGTCAATACATCCATATTATTATCTTGATTAGGGCATGACATGGTCGCTACCTGAAGAGAGAGAGAAGAAAACACTTTAGCGTATGCTCTTGCAAGATCAGATTGGTTATTATCTTATCTAATCAGGATGGCTCCCACTGGTTTTTGTCAAATCTTCCTTCAAACCCTAAAAGGAAAGACTAGCCGGGATTAATTACACCCTACAACTTCGCCGATCTTTCAGCCAGGCCAATGTCGGTACTTTGAGGGAGGTTCCCCGTGCTTTCGCACGGACCTAATTAAAGTAAACCTCGTTTTCCCAGAGGCGTAACCCCGTTGACACCTTTCTAGACACCTACTTGATCGGCTAATTGTAATGTGTAAAACTCTCCTAGGAGTAACTCTTACTCGCAGTGGGTATCGGGATCCAACTATCTCATAGAAGGTATGCAATCTCATTGCAAATTTCAACACTTGAAATTCCCGATAATATTTTGCCCCAAGCATCCTATGACCTTGACGGAGGTCAACAAACCACAGGGTGCAAGTCAAGTTCAACCTGTCATTTCTTGATTGAATCAAACCCACCCGCGCGACCCTTGACGGAGGTCAACAAGTTCGTACGACTACCCTAATCCAATCTGCATCACATGCATAAGCAGATAAATACTAGTTAGCTACCGCACACTACGCCTTGACGGAGGTCAACAAACGTAGCACGAATACTAAGTAGGATTTATCTGAAATGACGGAGGGCTACGTCAGGTTTTTCTGAAAACCTATTGCGTAATGAACTTGATATCGTTGTAGAATCAAGTGAAGTTTTGAAATGGAGTGATTTTAAGGCTTTTCTAGTTTTGCTAAAGGGGTCACTCCCGGTGAAGGGATCGTCGGCCCTTTCCTCGTCGAATGAGGTGCGGGATATATCATATATATCACTGTGCAAAGAAAAACTCCAAAAACAATCAAAAGCAAACCGAGTGTGTAGCATCTGCCAGTTATTGCTAAAGGGGTCACTCCCGGTGAAGGGATCTCGGCCCTTTCCTCATCGAATAAGGTGCAGGGTATATCACATATAACGCTATGCAAAGCAAAACTGTAGCTACCCCTTTTATTTTAAAATTTGATTCTACAACATCTATTAGGTTTCTTTTCTTTCATTAATCACATTAATGAAGTCCCATCATTAAAGTCACCTAAACATCACAGATAAATACGACGTACACTTATGCCATCCGCATTCGCCTCGATGTCCCCTCGTGCACCGTTAGGTTAGGTAACTAACGACAGAGCATGGCAGGGCTAGTGCGGGTGTAAAACATAAGTAACGCCTATATAATATATCATATATAATATATACTGTATCCATCAGAACATATCAGCTGATCACATCACAGATATCGCAGCAGAAACATAGATATAATGTGGGATATACTAGGACGTCCGTATTTAGTATTTAGCCAGCAATAGAAAATACGGATTCCACAGTCGCGATGAATAGCCAAGCCCGCACCCTGGACCCCTACGAGAGCGGCAAGCGACCCTACCAATTCTGGAGTTTAGGAGACCCGGTCTCGACTCCTCGAGATGGCCTCCCACTGAACCCCAGAACCCGGTTACCCGTGCTCCCCTCCTTGGGTCCATTCTAATGCGGAAAAGTAAATAATATACAACACAGGTGGTATCGACCTCAACCCGGAAGTGCCCCAAATAAAAGAATATTACATTACATTTGAATTTACATGAATGAAAATATAAAACTCTCATCTCACATAAAAAAAAACCCGGCTATTCAATCGCGACAATCCTGCACATCATATCTCAGCAACACATAATATCACATATCATCAACGTAAGTAAGTATGCATACACCGATTGTCGTCGACGTATAGCAACGACAATCGGCAATACCACTACATACTACACTTACGGTCACAGAAAAGAAAGTGTAAAACTGCAATATCTGGAATCCACATTCTCCTTAGACATCGTAAATGCGAAATATCACATACCTCGTATTTCATGTCTTATAATATGAATTCCACACATTGCATCACATCCCAGATAATTAAACAGTATTAAAGTTTTCGAACGAACGATCAAACACCCAAGATTCACTAAAGCTCAACACTTGAGCGAAGTTCAAAAACTTGGAGAGTGACACAGTAGTAGCGGTCCAGCCGTAGAAGGGTCAAGCCAACGCCTCACATGTGGCACGCCGTACTGCCCCAAACCCTAAGGTTCAAAGGGCAGTTCAAGATGGTCACATAATCGAGTTAAGGTTTGTTGTCTTCTAGAGGGACCACCACAAAACTTGCACGTATCTCCAAAATATTCAAACCCCGTGAAAAATGAGCAAATGATACTCGTTCAAACACTTCAATACTTTCTAATTTATCCGGAAAAGCCACGAAATGAAAATTCCGATCGAATCGACGAGTCCAAAAACATCTCCAGAAATTTTTCAGCACTAAATACAGATTAAAAATACCCTAAAAATATACTAGCAGAATTAAGCATTACAGCATAAAAATTATACTGTGATTGAGTTGTACGGCCGCGGAACCGCGGCCTAAGCAAGCTTAGGCCGCGTTTCCGTGGCAGAAAAGACTGTTCATCGAAATATTTTTATACCGTAATTCTTAGTTTTAACTGCTGAATTTTTTAAATTTTCAGGACCAGATTTTGAAAAAAGTCCAGAGAGCACCCAAAAAGCCGTATTTTCGGTTCGATCGGAGTTTTAACTTCGTAAAGGTGTTGCCTAATGTTCTAGGTCGGCTCTGATACCAATGTTGGGTTAGCCTAGCACCACATGAAGGGTTTGAAAGCATCACATGAACCAAAAGTGGAGTCTTTAGGGTGCTAAGTTAACGAACAAAGAATCATTCCTAGAATCAATTAGGGTTTCAAAATTTCAAATCATCATATGAAAGATATGCTAGGGTTTAGAGAGTACAACCTTTGTAGCTCCCTACGCTAGACTCCTCGGCTACTTGGGGTTTGAAAAAGCTCCGCTTGAACTCCTTGAGGTCACCGATGATCCACCCGGAGTCCGCTTTGTCCAAGCTTGCAACTTTATCCGATCAAGTGAACGAAATCAAGCTAACACTCTAAACAAGTGGGCTAGACTTGTGTAGAATGGTGTTGTGGTTCTCTTTCTCACTTCAAAATCCAATCTTGATGAGTATATTTCTCACTACAAAGAACTAGAGAGCAAAATGAGAAAGGAAGAAGAAGATGATGGCAATATGAGAAGATGATAAGTTCTACTCTCCAAAGAAAATAGAAAATATATCAATATATATTTTTCTCTTCTCATATCAAACCATGGTTAGGATATTATTGAACTTGAGTTAAAAACACAAAAGGAAAAGCAACCCATGGTCAAGTGGTGGGTGAGAATGGTTAGGTCAAGAGAAGAGTGTAGAAACAAATCAATAATGACCATTTTCCTTTTTCCTTTTTGTTTTAAATCAAATGCAATTTAATCCATAAATAAAACCATGGTGTGAGTCTTATATTGCCACCATTTTCATGTATATACAACCATGAAGGATGTATGTATGTATGTATGTGAATATGTACATCCATATGTGCAAGAATCAAAAAGAAGGCATACATGCATGCATACATCCAACTAACTCAAGAAAGGATTTCAAGTGAGAAACTAATGGTTAATTAATAAATCAACACTTGATTTATCAATCCGGTCATATCACATATGACCCCACCAAAAGCAAGCCGCCCGATCAATACACGGTATCCCATATGCGCATTTTAATCGGGTCCATGCGCCTATCGCATACGCGCACCACAACGTTTCACCTGGACTAGGAAACTCCATTGTGGGACTCTGAGACTCGTCAATACGCCGGCAGTGGGTGATGATCATATCAAGCACCCCCAAGCCGCAAGCGGTCAGCTAAACGTAACGGCCACCCGGGTATTGAGCGATCAGAAGAAAACAAGCGAACCTGCTACAACTCCCGTCGAGCCAATCGGCGACACTACCGTGCAGTCCGGTCTCCTCGTCTGATATGTCGCATATCAAGTCTAGGGGTGGTAAATGTCAGACCCCAATAACCGATAAGTCGTGCCAATGTGAGGCACATAACAGGTCGAGAAACTACTGGTAATACTTACCAGCAAATCTCTGAATCAGCCCTGGCCAGGGACTTCCCTGTTACGGCCAATCGAGCACAGCGCAACATCAACCCCCAATACCGAGAGAGACGAAACCCCTCCTATCCCTCATTGCCTCCATGTGACTCGGGACTGTACCCAAAAACCACCGTTTTGCACGCCCTCATGGACGTGGTAAGGTGGAGATCAAAGCACAGTGGGAATCACACAAGCCTCTATGACGATCTCGGGTCTACAAACTAACCTGCACAAGTGTCACCTGAGAACTGCCATCTGACGTGAGGTATAATACCATCTAGGAGTTCTCGGCGAGTCCGTCCAGTGTACCCAGTCTCCACTGAGCACCCGTATACCATCTCTGATGTCAAACACCAATGGATATGGGATCATCCATCGCCCATCTTATGGGTCGAGAAGCGTACACGCTAGTCTACACTGGTATATCGATGCCCCGTCTCGATACACCTACGACTAGGGACCTTGAAGGATGTACTTATGGACTACCATGTCCCCACTAGTATGATCTGCATCATAGTCCAGGTAGTCAAGTACACATCCTAAGGGCTTTACCAACATGTAACTATAAGACAGTTTAAAGAGACTAGTATATATGTTAAGATAAAGAGCAACCAGATAGCATACTATCATATTGAGCAAGAAAATTATCTCTATATATGTCCAAGCATCCAATATAATATACATCATCTGTACAATACTGGCCTCTAGGGCATACATACAACTAACAAAACCAAGGGGTGGTGTTAGTAAAGTGGATACGAAAAGAAAGGGAAAGGCAACAAAGATAGCGGGAAAGCTTGTGGGAAAGGAAGAATGCTTCTACCGTCATAAAAGTGGACACTGGAAACAGGATTGCAAGGCTTGGAAGGCCAGAACCCAGGATCTGAAGCGAGTTGCGGCTTCAGCTTCAGGTGTGTATGTTATTGAAAACTGTCTATCAATAAACTCTACTTTCTGGGTATTGGATACCGGATCAGGATCTCATATCTGTAATTCTTTGCAGGCGTTGAGAAAGCGTAGGGTTTTGAAGGCAGGTGATATGACCCTCAGAGTTGCAAACGGAGCTAGCATGGATGCTGAGGCCGTGAGGGACTATCACCTGGGATTGTCAGATGGACACTTTTTGGTTTTGCGTAGTTGTTATTTTGTACTAAATGCAACTTGTAATATCATTTCTGTATCTTTATTGTCTGAAAAAGGTTATGAATTTGCATTTGTAAGTAATGTTGTGAACATTCACCTTAATCAAGTTTTGATTGGGTCAGGTACATTAAACAACGGTATATACGTATTAAACCAACCACAGATTTTCAATGTCCAGAATACACACAAAAGAAAGTCTCCAGAAATCAATAAAACTTTCTTATGGCATTGTAGACTTGGTCACATCAATAAGAGAAGGTTGACTAAGTTACATACTGAAGGATATTTGGATCCGTTCGAATATCAATCATATGCAACTTGTCAATCCTGTCTCAAAGGAAAGATGACAAAGACTCCGTTCACTGGACACGGAGTAAGAGCGGGCGAGCTCTTGGGACTCGTACACAGCGACGTGTGCGGTCCAATGTCTACACATGCACGAAGCGGTTATTCTTACTTCATTACTTTTACGGATGACTTTTCAAGGTACGGTTATGTCTTCTTAATGAAACATAAATCCGAGGCCTTTGAAAAATTCCAGGAATATAAGAATGAAGTAGAAAAACAAACAGGCAAAAGTATCAAGGCACTGAGATCTGATCGAGGTGGTGAATACTTGAGTGCCGAGTTCCTGAATTACTTAAAAGAGAATGGAATTCTCTCTCAGCTTACTCCTCCATACACTCCGCAACACAACGGTGTATCGGAGAGGCGGAACCGAACCCTATTGGATATGGTACGGTCCATAATGAGTAACGCTGAGTTATCGCGATCATTCTGGGGATATGCGCTAGAATCAGCTGCATACCTTTTGAACCGAGTTCCAACTAAGACTGTGCCTACTACACCATATCAGATGTGGTGTGGGAAGAGACCCTATCTTAATCACATTAAAACATGGGGATGTCCAGCTTTTGTCAAAAAGCAGCATGCGGACAAGCTCGAGGCACGCTCAGTACAGTGCAAGTTTGTGGGATATCAAAGAACTCCAAGGGATATTTCTTCTATTGCGAAGAGGAACAAAAGGTTTTTGTTTCTCGCCATGCCCACTTTCTAGAACACCAGTTCTTGGAAAAGGAAATTAGTGGGAGCGCAATAGAACTGGAAAAAATTCCAGAACCACGAGCTATTACTGAAAGCTTAGTAGAACCAGAGGGTTCGAAAGATCAGGACATTCCTACGCCGCTCCGCAGGAGTAGTAGGCAGTCTCATCCGCCCGAGAGATACTACGGTTTTCTCATAGACGGGGATAGAGAGGATTGCATCATTGATTGTGATGAGCCTACTAGCTTCCAGCAAGCCATTCAGAGCGTTGACTCGGTAAAATGGCTGGATGCAATGCGGACCAAAATGGAGTCCATGTACATCAACAAAGTATGGACGTTGGACATTGCTCCAGATGGGGTAAAACCCGTAGGATGAAAGTGGATCTTCAAAAGGAAGATTGGTGTAGATGGACAGGTTGAGACCTATAAAGCTAGACTGGTTGCAAAGGGTTTTCGTCAGCGACCTGGTTTGCACTATGACGAAACCTTTTCTCCAGTAGCTATGCTGAAATCCATTCGGATCCTTCTTCCCTGAAATACTACTGGAATACCTACCAGTAAATATCCTGCCTTGGCCAAGGGCTTCGTGTAATGGCTCTCCTATACACAGCGTGATCTAACCCCCAATACCAGAAGAGACGAAACCCCTGCCGATCCGCTCACTGCCTCCATGTGGCTCGGGACTGTACCCAACTAAAACCTGTTTGCATGACTACTTTGAGTCGCGGTAGGGTAGTAATCAAAGCACAGTGGGGACTCACACGAGACAAATGATAATCTCAGGTCGATGAACTAACCTGTACACATGTCACCAGGGAACTGCTATCCGACTTCAGGTATAATACCAACTAGCATGTTCCCGGCGAGTCCTGCCCGGTGTGCTCATAATCCAATGAACACCTGTATACATCTTAGGTGAACCAACTGACACCAATGGCTCGTGAGACCGGCCACCGCCCCTCGTCGAGGTCTCGACTGTATACACTACTCTACTAATGGAGTATCGATGCCCAGTCTCGAAACTCCCACGACTAGGGTGTAAGTCCATGCTACCTCTCCCGGTACTTTCGGGCATGCGGAATTTGATGAGAAACAATTTTCTAGAGGCGGTAACATGGACTCAAAACCGGATCTTTGTTAAACATCTAACTAACAACCTAACTAGGAGTTGTTAACTACTCGGTTAGGGGGTTATACCTTTCTTTCTTGAACTCCTTCGTCTTCAAACCTCGATGGTTGTCTGGATCGGCTTCACCCCGTCGTCTCCTTGCGCCGAAGATCGATCCACCTGAAAGCTTCTACCTTTGGCTTCTTCTTCGAGCTTTGAAGAAACTAGTTCACTCGGTTTGCTAAACCTTGTGAACTAGAGAGAGTAGAGGAGAGTGTGTTGGGATTTTCCTCTATGGTTCTTGGTTCTCAACACATGAGACAAGTGAACCATAGACTAAAGAGAGGGAGAGCAAGAGGAAGAGGATGAGAGCTCAAGAACAAGAGAGAGAATGAAAATGATAGAATGAGAAAGACTTTTCTCACTTGGCTCTCATAATCCAAAACCATCATAACAAAAATAGTAATCAAGTATTGTGTAAAATGGTTTAAGCTACAATAGCCATATCATTTCATGCACTCATTCTGCACAAGAGAACAAGCAAGTAAAAAGTCTTTGCCATGAAATGATAGCCATTGTCATCATGATGGTCAACTAGTCCAACCTAGTCAACCGGTCAACAAAGTCAACAAGTCAACAAAGTCAACCCATCAACAACCATGTCACCACAATACTTAATTAATATTACTGTTAATCATATATCATATTCTCATTAGGGTTTAGCAAGAAGTCATTGGTCAACAACCCTAATGAGAATCCTCTGCCTCTGTCTCTCCGTCAACTGTGCATACACACCCGCATCCGCGTTCCGAGGAACACGGTTACATACTGGATAAAACCAATCCCAAAACGTACACTAGGATCTGGCTTAAACCAAAGCCCGCTAGCGTTAACTGTCCGGACACTGTACGTGCACAAGTGCACGGATGTGACCGAACCCTGTCGCAAAACCATGCGACCTCTACTCTTTTTCCTGAAGGCGAATAGCTTTCTGTGTGGGACTCTAAAGACTCGACACTACGCTGGCAGTGGGTTTAACCACAGACCGTAAGCGGCACTAGCTGTGCGTAATGGCCCCCAGGTAGATGCCGACAAGAAGACTGACGAGGTGAAACCCATCTGAACTCCTACTGAGCCTGAATGTGACATTCTCCGTACACTCCGGTCTGTTCGTGTGATACATCGCATGGCGGGCCTAGGGGGCGGTAAACGTCAGTCCCCTAATAGCGGTACAAGTCGTGTCGGAGTGAAGCCCAAAACACCCTGAGATAACACTGGAAGCCTACCAGTATATCTCGCTTGCCCTGGCCAGAGACTACTCGTGTAATGGCTCTCCTAGACACAGCGCGATGTCAACCCCCAATACCGAGAGAGACGAATCCTGTCTAACCGTCATTGCTTCCAAGTGCTTCGGGAATGCACCCAACTACTATCTGTTTGCACGACTCCTTTGAGCCGTGGTAGGGTAGTAATCAAACTACAGTGGGAACACACTCGAGGCGAAGTGACAGTGTCAAGTCAGCGGACTAAGCTGTACACATGTCACCTGGGAACTGATAACTGACGATAGGTATAGTACCAACCAATCAGTTCCCGACGAGTCCTGTCCAGTGTACTCGTCACCTAACGAGCACCCGCATACTATCTCAAGTACGACGTACTGACGGCTGTGGGACAGACCGTCTCCCACACTGGGATGAGAAGCGCATGCGCTAGTCTACTCCGGAGTATCGATGTCCTGTCTCGATAGTCCTGCGACCAAGGACCTGCATAAGGATGTGCTTATAGATTACCCAGCCCCCACTAGTGTGACTGCCATCACAACGCTGGTAATCAAGCAAATATCCTAAGGGCTCCACTAATGTGTATAGGTGATATACTAAAATAAACACATGCACACATTGAAGTAGAAACAAACCAAGTAGCATACTACTATTTTGAGCAAGATTGTATATACAAGGTGAATATCCCAAGCTTCCATTAAGTAATATACAAACTAGTATGATACAGTAATGGCCTCTAAGGCATATACACTAACAATCTCCCACTTGCACTAAGGCCATGTACTGGCGTATCGAAGACCTATCATCTCGATCAGCCGCTCGAACTGGGTCTGGGACAAGGCCTTGGTGAATGGATCTGCAGTGTTATCTTCTGAAGCAAGCCTCCGAACCTCGATCTCCTGGCGATCCACAATCTCCCTAATCAGGTGATACCGCCTCAAGATGTGTCTGGATTTCTGATGGGACCTGGGTTCCTTCGCTAAAGCTATAGCCCCGTTGTTGTCGCAATACAGAGGTATTGGATCAACAATGGACGGAACCACCTGAAGTTCTTTCAAGAACTTCCTCATCCAGACGGCTTCTTTTGCGGCATCAGATGCAGCAATGTATTCCGCTTCCATCGTCGAGTCTGCAACGGTTTCCTGTTTGGAACTCTTCTAACACACCGCCCCTCCATTGAGGGTAAATACAAAACCCGACATGGACTTGGAATCATCCTTGTCACTCTGGAAGCTGGAGTCAGCAAAGGCCTCGATCTGGAGGTCTTTTCCGCCATACACCAAGAACATCTCCTTAGTCCTTCTCAGGTACTTGAGAATGTTCTTTACCGCTATCCAGTATTTCTCCCCAGGGTTTGACTGATACCGGCTTACCACACTCAGTGCATAAGCTACATCCGGTCTGGTACACAACATCGCATATATTATAGAGCCTACCGCAGAAGCGTAGAGTATAATAGACATGTGATCCCTCTCCAAATCAGTCTTGGGAGACATCTCTTTAGAGAGGGTGATCCCGTGACAAGCCGGTAGATTACCGTGCTTGAAATCTTCCATACTGAATCTTTTCAGTATGGTGTCGATGTACCTGGACTGTGAAAGTCCTAATATCCTCTTGGATCTATCACGATGGATCCGAATCCCCGGGATGTATGAGGCATCACCCAGGTCTTTCATGGAGAACATGTGCGACAAGAACCCCTTGACAGATTGTAGCATAGGAATGTCATTTCCTATTAAGAGAATGTCATCCACGTATAGAACGAGGAATACTACAGTTCTCGCTACAAATCTACTATAGATGCATGGTTCATCTGGATTTTTAATAAAGCCAAATTCCTTGACCGTCTCATCAAAACAGATGTTCCAACTCCGCGATGCCTGCTTTAGTCCATAGATGGACTTAAGCAACTTGCACACCTTTCCGCTGCTCCCACTCTAAATGAAACCCTCTGGCTGGTCCATATAGACACACTCTTCTAAATTTCCATTTAGAAAAGCGGTCTTTACGTCCATCTGCCAAATCTCATAATCGTGGAAGGCAGCAATGGCAAGAAGGATCCGAATGGATTTCAGCATAGCCACTGGAGAAAAGGTTTCGTCATAGTCCAAACCAGGTCTTTGACGAAAACCCTTTGCAACAAGTCTAGCTTTATAGGTCTCAACCTGTCCATCTACACCAATCTTCCTTTTGAAGACCCACTTGCATCCTACGAGTTTTACCCCGTCTGGAGCAATGTCCAATGTCCATACTTTGTTGGTGTACATGGACTCCATTTCGGTCCGCATTGCATCCAGCCATTTTACCGAGTCAACGCTCTGAACGGCCTGCTGGAAGCTAGTAGGCTCATCATAATCTATGACGCAATCCTCTCTATCCCCGTCTATGAGAAAACCGTAGTATCTCTCGGGCGGATGAGACTGCCTACTACTCCTGCGGAGCGGCGTAGGAATGTCCTGTTCTTTTGAACCCTCTGGTTCCACTAAGCTTTCAGTAATAGTCTGTGGTTCTGGAATTTCTTCCAGTTCTATTGTGCTCCCACTTATCTGGTTTTCCAAAAACTCAGTTTCCAAGAAGTAGGCATGACGAGAAACAAAAACCTTTTGTTCCTCTTCACAGTAGAAGAAATATCCCTTGGAGTTCTTTGGATATCCCACGAACTTGCACTGTACTGAACGTGCCTCGAGCTTGTCCGCATGCTGCTTTTTGACAAAAGCTGGACATCCCCATGTCTTAATGTGATTAAGATGGGGCCTCTTCCCACTCCACATCTCATATGGTGTGGTAGGCACAATCTTAGTGGGAACTCGGTTCAAAAGGTATGCAGCTGATTCTAGCGCATACCCCCAGAATAATCGCGGTAACTCAGCGTTACTCATCATGGACCGTACCATATCCAATAGGGTTCGGTTCCGTCTCTCCGATACACCGTTATGTTGCGGAGTGTATGGAGGAGTAAGCTGAGAGAGAATTCCGTTCTCTTTTAAATAGTTCAGGAACTCGGCATTCAAGTATTCACCACCTCGATCCGATCTTAGAATCTTGATACTTTTTCCGGTTTGTCTTTCTACTTCATTCTTATATTCCTGGAATTTTCCAAAGGCTTCGGACTTATGTTTCATTAAGAAGACATAACCGTACCTTGAAAAGTCATCCATAAAAGTAATGAAGTAAGAATAACCGCTTCGCGCATGTGTAGACATTGGACCGCACACGTCGCTATATACGAGTCCCAAGAGCTCGCTCGCCCTTACTCCGTGTCCAGTGAACGGAGTCTTTGTCATCTTTCCTTTGAGACAGGATTGACAAGTGGCATACGATTGATATTCGAACGGATTCAAATATCCTTCTGTATGTAACTTCGTCAACCTTCTCTCATTGATGTGACCCAGTCTACAATGCCATAAGAAAGTCTGATTGATTTCTGGAGACTTTCTTTTGTGTGTATTCTGGACATTGAAAATTTGTAGTTGGTTTAATACGTATATACCATTGCTTAATGTACCTGACCCAATCAGAACTTGATTAAGGTGAATGTTTACAACATTACTTACAAACGCAAATTCATAACCTTCTTTAGAAGTCAAAGATACAGAAATGATATTACAAGTTGCGTTGGGTACAAAAAAACAATTACGCAAAACCAAAACATGTCCATCTGACATTCCCAGGTGATAGTCCCCCACGGCCTTAGCATCCATGCTAGCTCCGTTTGCAACTTTGAGGGTCATGTCACCTGCCTTCAAAAACCTACGGTTTCTCAACGCCTGCAAAAAATTACAGATATGAGATCCTGATCCGGTATCCAATACCCAGGAAGTAGAGTTTATTGAAAGACAGTTATCAATAACATACACACCTGAAGCTGAAGCCGCAACCTACTTCAGTTCCTGTGTTCTGGCCTTCCAAGCCCTGCAATCATTCTTCCAGTGTCCCTTCTTATGACAATAGAAGTATTCTTCTTTATCCATAAGCTGCCCCGCTTTCTATGTTGCTTTTGCTTTTGCTTTTCCCTTCGTATCCACTTTACTAACACCGCCCCTTGGTTTGGTGGGGGATTTCTTCTTCTTTCCCTTGGCTTTCGTCTTGGACCTAGAAGAGGAAGATCCTCCTACAAACAAAGTGGATGTTTCCCTACCTTTCTGTAGGGTGCCCTCTGCGCTCCTCAGCATGTTGAGGAGTTCTGAAAGTTCAACTTCCTTTTCTTGTAAGTTGAAGTTCAGTATAAACTGGGCGTAAGTGGAAGGAAGAGACTGGAGAATCAAGTCCGTATAGAAC
The DNA here is from genome assembly GCA_030015575.1 of Agapanthus africanus. Taxonomy (NCBI): domain Eukaryota; kingdom Viridiplantae; phylum Streptophyta; class Magnoliopsida; order Asparagales; family Amaryllidaceae; genus Agapanthus; species Agapanthus africanus. Next base: position 315,458,875 of record JASDDO010000004.1, read on the forward strand.
TCATTCTCCAACGTAGTCCCAAGGTCCGCGAGCTCTTCTATGTAGCCAATCATCTTAAGCACGTGTTCTGCTACCGATGATCCGACGGCCAACCTTGCCGAAAATAACTTCTTCGACACTTCGTATCTTGCGATACGAGACTGCTCTCCATAGAGTTCTTTTGTATGAAGAAATATGGATTCAAGGTCCATATTCTCGTGCCTCCTCTGATGTTCGTTGTCCATAGAGGCAAGCACGAGGCACTTGGCCTTCACGCAATCGATCTCCCAAGTCTTACGGATTTCCTTATCCGCAACGCTGGAGTTGGGACCTGGGACAGGGGGAGCTTTGGTGGTAAGAAGATACCCCATCTTGTCGTAAGTGATTGCCATTTTGACATTCCTGAGCCAATCTTTGTAGTTTGGCCCTGTCAGTATGTTTTTATCTAGAAGTAACTTAAGTCCAGTCATGTCGATTGGTCGCTGCAATTAGGAGAGAGAGAAGAAACACTCAGCATGATGCTCTTGCAAGTTTAGAGTGGTTTTTAGTTTGTCTAAACAGGATGGCTCCCACAGTTTCTCGAATCCCTCCTCAAACCAAAAAGGAAGAATTTGTCAGGATCAATCTCACCGTACAATTCTTGCTTAACCGTTCAACCAGGCCAGTGTCGGTACTTCGAGGGAGGTTTTCCAACGCTTTCGCGAAGTTCCTTAATTTAAGAACCTCTTTTCTCTCGGGGCGTAGCCCCACTAACACCTTTCTAGACACCTACTTGGTTTATAGCATTGATCGTTAAGTGAGAAATTTCCCAAGGAGTAGCATATACTCACAGTAGGATCGGGATCCAAATATCATCGCGTGACGAAACTGAAGGAATCCTACCAGAATCATCACACTCCAAATGGTATGCAACTCTAGCAAGTTTCAATACTTATGAAACTCCCGATGTGGATTTTTGCCCCATGCTCTTATGACCTTGATTTTGGCCAACAAATCATAAGTCACATGTCAAGTTCTACCCGTCGTTCTCCAGGTTAATTTAAATCCACCCGTACCTACCCTTGACTTTGGCCAACAACGCAGTACGACTGTTCCAAATCAACGCATCTATCTATGCTGCACATGAATACCCAATAGCTACCAATCACTATGCCTTGACTTTGGCCAACAAACATAGCTTGAATACTATTGACCATTCATGTGAAACGACGGAGGGCTACGAATGGTTTTGGCAAAACCGTGAATGTAGTGAACTTGATATAATCGATGGAACGAGATAGCTTTTAAAAGGAGTGGCTCAAGCTCCGTATTTAAAAGTTGGTTTTGAAAAGAACCGAGTGGTTTTTCGAAAGTGTTCCAACGACTTTTACTTGGTTTATTTTCTTGCATTAGTTCTTTTAATGCGTGTTATTCTTGCATTAGTTCTTTTAATGCGTCCCATCATTTAATCCTACCATTGCAGAAAACAACCAAAATATGACGTACGCTTATGCCATTCGCATTCGCCACGGGGCCCCGTCATTACCCGTTAGGTTACTTAACTAACGACAGAGCAAGGGCTGGGCTAGCGCGGCTGTAAAACATAAGCAACGCCTAAATAATATCATATATAGATATATTGCAATGATAGCCATTTCAGATCACAGATGAACACATTGGATATACTAGGAATCCGCAATTTGTACGAGCCTGTAACGAAAAGCAGATTACACGGTCGCGGTGAATAGCCAAACCCCACCCTAGACCCCTACGGGTGCGGCAAACTACACGCCAAGTACCCGAAGCGAAGCAACCTCCCTCAACTCCGTGAGTAGGCCACTCGGCACTTCGGGATACCCGGTAGTTTGTGCACCCCCTCCATGGGTCTATCCTAGGAGCAAAAACAGTAAAAAGAAATTATACAATGACGGCTACAACCCCGACCCGGTTGTGCGGCCATATAAATAATTATTACATCAATTTACAAATTTACATGAATTGAAAGAAAAGAAAACTCTCGTCTCATAACCCCGGGCTATTCACCCGCGACAATCCAATGAATTCATATACACATTCCAACAACATTACAGATCACAGATTTGTATAACTCCCACTAATCGACATATAGCGATTAGCAGATGTTCAATACAAATATCACATCACAGAAATAAACCCGTCAGCTTAAGCATAAGAAACTCGATCAAAATACGGTTTTTAAAGGCCCAAAAATATAAAAAAAATTCTGGAAAATCTGGGCTGAAAAAACATATTGTAAAAATCCAAAAACACCTCCATTAACAAACTGCAACCAAAATTACCCACGGCCGAGTCAACTCGGCCGCGGAACCGCGGCGGGACCAAGCTCCCGCCGCGTTTCCGCGGCGCTTTGATCGGATCGGTGGACCAATTTTTGGCAGTTTCTTAACAAAACCCTGAGCCGAATTTTAAAGCATGATTTATCAATTTTTGAACAGTGGAAAAATTCGACAGCAAGTTGGTTTTACGGGTGTTTTTCGCGACTTTTTCTCCGATTGAATTTCTAGTTACTATGCTAACATGTTAGGTAGTGTTTAACTAGTCTCAGATACCACTGTAAGTCCATGCTACCTCTCCCGGTACTTTCGGGCATGCGGAATTTGATGAAAAACAATTTTCTAGAGGCGGTAACATGGACTCAAAACCGGATCTTTGTTAAACATCTAACTAACAATCTAACTAGGAGTTGTTAACTACTCGGTTAGGGGGTTATACCTTTATTTCTTGAACTCCTTCGTCTTCAAACCTCGATGGTTGTCCGGATCGGCTTCACCCCATCGTCTCCTTGCGCCGAAGATCGATCCATCTGAAAGCTTCTACCTTTGGCTTCTTCTTCGAGCTTTGAAGAAACTAGTTCACTCGGTTTGCTAAACCTTGTGAACTAGAGAGAGTAGAGGAGAGTGTGTTGGGATTTTCCTCTATGGTTCTTGGTTCTCAACACATGAGACAAGTGAACCATAGACTAAAGAGAGGGAGAGCAAGAGGAAGAGGATGAGAGCTCAAGAACAAGAGAGAGAATGAAAATGATAGAATGAGAAAGACTTTTCTCACTTGGCTCTCATAATCCAAAACCATCATAACAAAAATAGTAATCAAGTATTGTGTAAAATGGTTTAAGCTACAATAGCCATATCATTTCATGCACTCATTCTGCACAAGAGAACAAGCAAGTAAAAAGTCTTTGCCATGAAATGATAGCCATTGTCATCATGATGGTCAACTAGTCCAACCTAGTCAACCGGTCAACAAAGTCAACAAGTCAACAAAGTCAACCCCTCAACAACCATGTCACCACAATACTTAATTAATATTACTGTTAATCATATATCATATTCTCATTAGGGTTTAGCAAGAAGTCAATGGTCAGCAACCTGTTGCGCCACGGCAGCGCCCCGGCCGTCTTTCCGAGGCCAAAATGCGGAATCAAAATTTTTCTTAACTTTTAAACTGGCGCTACCGCGGACAATAAAACCCGGATCGTAACCATTAACCTATACTAGCTAACAAGAGATGGGAAGAGAGTTATACCAAGCGATCCGTGTCCTCCGGTCTTCGTCTCCACTCCGATCTCCCGCGGAATCTCCGTCCGTCACCTCCTCGTCAAAAAGGGCACCACGTAGCCGGATTCTTTTACGGGCTCCCACCTCTGGACCGAGGCAACTCGGGCGCGAAGTTGTCTAGCCGACGCGTCCAAGGGTACTGTAGGTTGTAGTGTAGAAAGCATGTCTCGATGCGGGTATGAAGTTGCCATAGAGATGATGGAGAGGAGAAAGAACTATGGAGAGGATGAAGGTGTATGTATTTTTCAAGCATGAGGAATGAGATGAATAATTTCCACACCAAGAAACAACTCTCTCATTCTCCCCCTCAATAGTGGCCGGCCCCCCCTTAACCAAAATGGTTGAGAGAATATACAAGGGAGGTGAGTGTAGGAGATAGAAAATGGTGATCATATCAAAAGCAAGCCTCACATCAACTCTCCTCTCATTTCTAATCTCATCTTATCATAATAAAAGCAATGGATGAGATGGGAAAAGCATCTCATGATGAAGCCACAAAAGCAAGAAAACCCCTTCACAAAATGTTATTTGCAAACTTGCAAATAACCCCCTCCATCAGAAAAGTCCGGCCTGAAAGGAACAAAGGAAAACTGGCCGGAACGGAATGCAAACTGGCAACTTCAGAAAACTGATCCCGTAATAAATTACAGGAAAAACCCCACTAATGCATATACATGCCCGCATTTGTATTCCCACTGAATACAAATGCAACGAGACAAAATCTACACTGTCTAATACTAGGATCCGGCTTAAACCAAAGCCGGCTAGTAAAAACCGTCCGATCACGATCCGTGCAATACCGCACGTATCTGATCGAACCCTGCCATATCTCCATACGGCCTCTACAGCGTTTCGCCCGAAACTTGAGTAACTGTCTGTGTGGTGGACTCTAAAGACTCGTCAATACTATGGCTTGTGGATTTAACCACTAGCACGTCAGAGGCATTAGCCATACGTGACGGGCCACCAGCTATTGACCAAAAGGGAAGTCGATGAGCGAACTCATCCTGACACCTTACTGAGCCTGTCAGTGACAATATCCGTACAGTCCGGTCCGTTCGTCTATGAGTATCGCATGGCGGGCCTAGGGGGTTGGTAAAAGTCAGACCCCCAAAGACGGTACAAGTCGTGTTGGAGTGTAGCCCAGAACACCCTTAGATACTACCGGAATACCTACCAGTAAATCTCCTGCCTCGGCCGAGGGCTTTGTGTAATGGCTCTCCTAGACACAGCGCGACCTCACCCCCAATACCGGGAGAGACGAACCCCTGCAGATCCGTTCACTGCCTCCATATGGCTCGGGACTGTACCCAACTAAAACCTGTTTGCATGACTCCTTTGAGCCGTGGTAGGGTAGTAATCAAAGTACAGTGGGAACTCACACGAGACAAATGACGATCTCAGGTCAATGAACTAACCTGTACACATGTCACCAGGGAACTGCTATCTGACGTCTGGTATAATCCCAACTGGCAGGTTCCCGGCGAGTCCTGTCCGGTGTACTCATAACCCAATGAGCACCTGTATACATCTTAGGTGAACCAACTGACACCAATGGCTTGTGAGACCGGCCACTGCCTCTCATCGGGGTCTCGACTGTATACACTAGTCTACTAATTGAGTATCGATGCCCAGTCTCGAAACTCCCACGACTAGGGACCTTTTAAGGATGTGCTTATAGACTACCAGCTCCCACGTATATGATCGCCCTCATACTGCTGGTAGTCAAGCAAGAATCCTCGGGGCTCTATCAACGTGTAATAGCGACCTGTCAGGTCACCTAAAGCAGTACACGATGATAAAGATAAACCAGATAGTATACTATCATCATGAGTACGACTGTCCTACCGGGATAGGTCCTCCCTCAATCATTGCAATCACGTGCCTGTGATCCAATAATTGACTCTGAGGGCACTATCTCTAACAATCTCCCACTTGCACTCAAGGCTAATTATTGCGATGTCGCATACTCACAGCCCGTGTGATACCGAACACCCAACTCCTCTACTAGTCAGTCTCACAAAGCTCGTTTGCGAAACTATTGCGTTCGAGGAATAGCCTCAGCGAGTGGATTCGCTGTGATGTTTCTTTCTATGTCTCTCTATATCTCAAGTTCGCGGAGAAAACCATCTTCCGAAATGAGCAATACCTATCTTAGAATGTGTCTGGATGTCTGATGGGACCTAGCTCATAAATGAACTCCAAATCCAAATTTCTTAGACTGTATCGTCAACTGAACTTAATCAGTATCCTGCGCCATGCCTTTCCCTCAGTATCCGCCTGGACCACCTGTCCAAAATACTACCCCTCGTCAGAGGGAGAACTATAACTCTGACGGTCTCCCTGTCGTCCAGGTCACCTTGGAAGCCTGGAATGATAACCGTCTCCTAAAGGAGGCTGCCGTTATCAAATCTCTAGAACACACACTTGTGTCCTAAAACTGCTTCCGATCGTTTCTCCAGGATTGGATTAATATCAACTTATTGCATCTACTGCAAGAACAACATCCGGTGTGGTACTTGACATCTCATGATTGACTCAATTGCTTACGCAAGTGATCTGCCAATCATGCAGATCCCTCTCTACTTTAGTCTGTAAGACACCTTTAGAGAGGGTGACTCCATCACCTGCAGGTACACTACCGTGTCAGGAGTCGTCCATTCTAAATACTCATAGAATGCCGTCTAAGTACCCAGATTGGGAAACCACCCAAATCTAGATCTAAAACCATATATCCAGTAACCAGAATGTCAGATATAATATCCAAGTCCTATGTGGAGAAACCACTGTGTGACAACCCAAGTATAACCGATCGTAGTATAGGAATTTCACTTCCTATTCTGTGTATGTCATCCAAATACCAGGACATCACACCCTACTACCTTCTTAACAGATCCATCCCTTATTCTGATGAAGTCAAACCTATAACTGTCACGTCAGAAATAGATGATCTATCTCCGCTATATCTGCTTTAGTCTATAAATAGACATAAGCCAACTGTCCACCAATGCTTCCGCTGCTCCCACTGACTACGACAACCTTCTGGCAGATTCTTATAAGCGTACACTTCTGAAGCTAGTTTAGAACGACGCTATACTCATCCTCCTGCCAGGTCTCACAGTCTGGAACAGCAGCAATGGCAAGTCTGGGTAAACAAGAACCTCCCTGCCACCATCCTTGAGCATACCGAAGTACCTCTCGGGTGCCTGAGGTTACCCACCATATCTGCGGAGTGGCTAATGGAATGGCAAACCAGATTGAATCTTCAGGTTCTTATCAAATCTTCAGTAATCATTTGCGGTTCTGGAATCACTTCCAGTTCTACCATACTCCCACTACTGTTTTTCTGAAAAATCCATTTCTTTTAAAATTGTGGCGAGTCAAGAAAAATATCACTATTGATCTTCCATATGGTAGAAAGTCAACCCTCGTCATAGCCCCGGTCAACCCACAAACAGCCATTACAGAAACGTGCCTCAAGTTGTCAGTGTCTGGTTTTAAGCATAACCCGGACAACTTCCCGTATCTTAACAATGTCAAGACAAGAACTGTTCTATATCCAATATAGAAACAGAGGCACTGATTTAATTGGAACCAGATTCAAATCATGCAGCTGTCTCCAGTGCATGTCAACTAAAATGGAAAGAGGCTGATCAGCGTCACTCAACTTAGGAATGCTTCCAATTATGAGTAACCTGAAAGAGAAGCAAGTTCTTTTAATAATTACTATCAACTGAATACCATCCACAAGTATCTACATCTTCGATCACCTTGAAGAATCCCGATACTTGCAATACCTGGTTCTCTACTTTATTCATATACCTATAACTTCTCAAAACTTGGACCCTGTGTTTCTACGAAACACCTGTCTAAGAACTAGAGAAGTTATAAGTAAGCAGAATATAGTACGAGGACCAACCCCTCTGTTCTAATGGACACTGGAGAATACACAATACTCTGTATAAGTCCCCTGAGTTTAATAACTCATTCACTGTGTATCGTAGGTTGAAAACTGTACTTATGGTTAAGAAGAATTACACCGCTGTTCAATGCTCCTTACCTAACCATCCACTGATATAGGTGAAAGGTTCCTAGGCACCCTAATGAGGTCTCGCATGGCATCGAACATGCCAATTTCAAAAATATGGTGCCGGGAAACCCTAGACTACGGATCGTTTGCTAGATGTCTAGGCGAAAAAGCTAACTAGTTTACAACTAAACTATGAGAATACGGAAATACAACCTTTGTAGATCCGGTGCTCCACCTCCATAGCTCCGCAACGATCTCCCTCCGCTGTCCAAATGAATTCCCGGGCTCTAGCATCGGCTTCGTCGGAGAAATGGCGAGCTAGGTCGTCGATGTCTATGCCGAAGATGATCTACGTCGAGGCATCGCTAAATCAAGCTCCGACTTCACCAAGTCAAGAAACTTGTGAAGGAAACACACTCTACTACTTGGCAAGAGGTAGAGGATGAAGAAATAGGAAGTGGGTTCTCTTTTGATTTGGATTTCTCACCCATTTGCTCAATTCACCATTGATGAAGTGAAGCTTCTTCTTGAAGAAGAAGAAGAAGAAGATGATAATAGTTATGATAAGTTATTAGAAAATAGAAAAGAAAAAGAATCCTTATCATAATATTAACTATAGTTAGGTGTAGAGAAATGACTAAGGTTAAAAGAATGGTTAGGGTTAAGCTAGAAGACAAAATGGTCATTTGGTCAAAGCTTCATGAAGCTTCATCAAGCTTCATGAAAGAAAGAAAGAATGATAACCATTTTGTTTTCTTTTGTCATTTCATTTTAATCCAAATAAAAAGATAAATGAATGGACAAATAAAAAGAAACCTTAACCATTTACTTAACCTAGGTTTAATTCTTTACACTAACCAATTTTGCATGCATCATCAAACATGATACAATCAAGTGCACAAAAATATATCGCATATACAATGCACACATCCGAGTGAGAAAATCCATCTTAAGTGAACCGATACTAGTTAATGCAAAGTAATATATCAAATATATAATTATGCATTAAATCATTAAATCAAGACTTGATTTAATGATCCGGTCATATCGCATATAACCGACTAATATCAACAGTAACAACTTATCGAATCAACACTTGATCCGATAACCCGGCTATATCGCATATAACCGATCAATGTCACAAATCGCGAGAATCGAATACAGTATCACATACTGGTATCATTCTCGGTCCCGCACACATCTCATATGTGCTCCTATTTCGTTTCGCTTGAGCCAGGAAACCTCTGTGTAGGACTCTAAAGACTCGTCAATACGCCGGCAGCAGGTGATGATCATATCAAACACCCACAAGCCGCAAGCGGTCTGCTAAACGTAACGGCCACCCGGGTATTGAGCGATCTGAAGATCGACGAGCAAGCCCGCTCACACTCCAGTGAATCCAACCAGTAACACTACCGTACAGTCCGGTCTGATCGTCTGATATGTCGCATATCTCGCCTAGGGGTGGTAAACGTCAGACCCCAATAGCTTGATAAGTCGTGTCGATATGAGGTCTATAACACATCGAGAAACTACTGGTAACACTTACCAGTAAATCTCAGCAACCCTGGCCAGGGATTTCCTGTTATAGCCAATCGAACACAGCGCAACATCAACTCCCTATACCGGGAGAGACGAATCCCCTCCTATCGCTCATTGCCTCCATGTGACTCGGGACTGTACCCAAAAACCACCGTTTTGCACGCCCTCTTGGACGTGGTAAGATGGAAATCAAAGCACAGTGGGAACCACACAAGACTCTATGACGATCTCGGGTCAACAGACTACTCTGTACCAGTGTCACCAGAGAACTGCCATCTGACGTGAGGTATAATACCATCTGGGAGTTCTCGGCGAGTCCGTCCAGTGTACCCAGTCTCTACTGAGCACCCGTATATCATCTCTTATGTCAAACACCGATGGATATGGGATCATCCATCGCCCATCTGTATGGGTCGAGAAGGTATACGCTAGTCTACTCTGGTATATCGATGCCCCGTCTCGATATACCCACGACTAGGGACTTTGAAGGATGTACTTATGGACTACCATGTCCCCACTAGTATGATCTGCATCATAGTCCAGGTAGTCAAGTACACATCTTAAGGGCTTTACCAACATGTAACAGAGAGACAATCAGTATACATGTTAAGGTAAAGTGCAACCAGATAGCATACTATCATGTCGAGCAAGAAAGTCCTCCCTATATATGTCCCAGCATCCACTACAATATACATCCAATGTACAGTAATGGCCTCTAGGGCATACATATAACTAACAATCTCCCACTCGCACTAGGGCCATCTGTAGCAGTGGTCGATGTATCTCATACTCAACCATCCCATAAAAGTCTCTCTCTGGGAATAGGCCTTCGTGAGTGGATCCGCCGTGTTATCCTCTGAGTCTGCTCTCCTTGCCTTGATTACCTTGGAGATCAACCATCTCCATGATCAAGTGATACTGCCTTAGAATATGTCTGGATCACTGATGGGACCTGCGTTCCTTGGCATAAGCCACAACTCCATTGTCACACAATGGAAGGAACATAGTTCATCTCATGAACCAATATACACCCAAACAGCCTCTTTGGTAGTATCTTAAGTAGCGATGTATCATGCCTATATCGTCTAGTATGCCACGGTATTTAGCTTGGAACTCTTCCAACATACCGTCCCTTTACTGAGGGTAAAGACAATGCCTGCGACTGACATTCAGTCGTCTTTATCACCCTGGAACCCTTCCAGTGATTCTCCCCAGGATCAACTGATACCATCTCACTACAACTAGTGAGATTCCTAATATCCAATTAGATCTATCTCATAGATCCAAAATCCAGGATTTAGTAGGTATCACTTTGATCCTATTTCGAGAATCTTTGTGATAATCGGAGATTGATCGAGCGTAGCATAGGAAACTCCTTCCCTATCAAGAGTATGTCATCCACGTACTCTACGAGGATCACCACCATACTCCCTACTACCTTTTTGTATATACAAGGTTCATCTACCATTTTGATGATGTCAACTTCTTTGACTACTTCATCAAAACAAATGTTCCAACTCCGCGATGCCTGCTTTATCCTATAAAGCATCTTGCACACGTTTCCGCTGCTCCCACTGTCTACGAAGCCCTCTGGCTGTGTTCTTATAGACCTTCTCTTCTAAATCGTTATTTAGAAAAGGAGTCATGGCACCCAACCACCAGATATCGTAGTCATGGTATGTAGCCGTGGCAAGTAGGATCTGGATGGACTTAAGCATAGATCCTTAGAAAAGGTTTCATCATGATCCACACCTGGTCAATGATGCAAACCTTTAATAAGTCTAGCTTTGAAAGTCTCAACTTTTCCATGTACACCAAGTAATCTTCTCAAGATATACTTGCTCCTGATGGGGATTTAACCCTTCAGATATAGCAACCAAAGTCCATACTTTGTTGGTGTATAAGGATTCCATCTCAGATCGCTAAGCATCCAGCCATTCTTACAGAGTCTCACTCCTGATGGCCAGCTCGAAACTAGTTGGGTCATCATCTCATGATGCAATCCTCGCTACCACTGTCATAGAGAAACCGAAGTATCTCTCAGGTGGGTGAGGAACCCTACTAGATCGGCGGAGAGGCTGAGGTTCGTTGGCATCTACTGAATCCTTTGGTTGTACCAAATCATCTTCTGTAGTTTGTATGGCTGGAACATTTCCAGTTCTACATAACAGACCTTGCCTCGAGCTTGTCCGGATTTTTCTTTTAGACATAGGCCGGACAACCCCAAATCTTAACTGACTTAAGAGACGGGCTCTTCCCATTCCATATCACATATGAAGCGGTAGGCAACTGATTTGATTGGAACCCTATTCAATAGGTATGCAACTTCTCAAGTGCATAACCCCCTAAGGAAAAAGGTAACTCAGTAGTACTCATCATAGAGCATACCATATCAAATAGGGTGTATCTGCTCCGCCCCGACATACCATCGTGCTATGGTGTATACGGAGGAGTAATGCTGAGAGAGAATCTCATTCTCCTTTAGAATAGTCCAGGAATTCCATACACAAGTATTCTCCTCCTCGATCACATCAAAGGACATAATACTTATACCCGTATTGGTTCTCTACTTCTAACTTATATTCTATGAATATCTCAAAAGGTTCGGACTTATGTTTCAACAGGAACATATGTCTGAATCTAAAGAGATCATCAGAGAACGTAATGAAGTACAAAGAACCGGTCTTGGCATATGTAGACAGGGGACCTTACATACATCAACATGTATAAACCCAAGAGTTCATTAACTCTTTCTCTGTTTCCAATAAACAGAGCTATGGTCATTTTATCTTTGTGACATGACTGGCGAGTTTCACAAGATGTAAATTCAAACTGATTTAAATATGCATCTAAATGTAACTCCAGCTAGTCGGGTCGCATTGATATGACCTAGTCTACAATACCTCAAGAAGGAATGGTTCAATTCTGAACTCTTCCTCTTGTGTGTGTTCTATATACCAAGAACTGTAGTTTGATTTAGAACATCAATGCTTTTAGATAACGTGCCTGAACCGATCAACTTTTGATATAGGAAATGTTCAAAACATTATCCATCAATACAAAATTATATCCTTTCTTTTCTAACAAAGAGAGTGATATGATTTGGTATATCAGGTTCGGTATCTAATAACATTCGTTCAGAATCAATGTATTGGTAATACAGGGTGACAGTGACCAACAGACTTGGCTGCAACACTTGCCCCGTTTTCTGCCTCATGAAACTTATCACCCGTTCTCAGTTTTTCTACCCTTTTTTAGCCCTATGTAACAGATTACATATCTGGGATCCTGATCCGGTATCATATACCATGGATGCGGAGGATACTGAGAAACAGTTCTGTGTAATGAACACACCCGAAGATAATACATCAGCATGCACTCTCTTCATTTGGGCGGCACGGGAAATCTGGTATTCCCCAATTTCCTGCTCTGTCTTATAAAAATTATAAGTTGGAGCGGGACCAACGTTCCCCAGCTCAGTATAACAAGCGGGTTCGGTCAATAATCCGTATTATTATCTTGATTAAGGCGTGATATGGTCGCTACCAGGAGAGAGAGAGAAGAAAACACTCAGCGTGCGCTCTTGCAAGAATAGATTGGTTATTATTTTTATCTAATCAGGATGGCTCCCACTGCTTTTTATCAAATCTTCCTTCAAACCCTAAAAGGAAAGACTAGCCGGGATTAATTACACACTACAAGTTCGCCAATCTTTCAGCCAGGCCAGTGTCGGTACTTTGAGGGAGGTCCCCCGTGCTTTCGCACGAACCTAATTAATGTAAACCTCGTTTTCCCAGAGGCGTAACCTCGTTAACACCTTTCTAGACACCTACTTGATCGGCTAATTGTAATGTATAAAACTCTCCCAGGAGTAACAATTACTCACAGCGGGTATCGGGATCCAACTATCTCATAGAAGGTATGCAATCTCATTGCAAATTTCAACACTTGAAATTCCCGATAATATTTTGCCCCTAGCAGCTATATGACCTTAACATAGTCAACAAATCATAAGTGCTAGTCAAGTTCAACCCGTCATTTCCCGATTGAATTAAACCCACCCGCACGACCCTTAACATAGTCAACAAAGTCGCACGACTACCCTAATCCAATCGCATCATATGCTTATACAGATAAGCACTAATTAGCTACCGCACACTACGCCTTAACATAGTCAACAAACGTAGCACGAATACTAACTAGTACTTATCTGAAATGACGGAGGGCTACGACAGGTTTTTCTGAAAACCTATTGCGTAATTAACTTGATATCGTTGTAGAATCAAATGAATTTTGAAATGGAGTGTTTTTGAGGCTTTTCTAGTTTTGCTAAAGGAGTCACTCCCGGTGAAGGGATCGTCGGTCCTTTCCTCGTCGAATGAGGTGCGGGATATATCATATATATCACTGTGCAAAGAAAGAACACTTAAAAGCAATCAAAAGACAAACCGAGGGTGTAGCATCTGCCAGTTATTGCTAAAGGAGTCACTCCCGGTGAAGGGATCTCGGTCCTTTCCTTATCGAATAAGGTGCAGGATATATCGTATATACCGCTGTGCAAAGCAAGAACTGTAGCTACCTGTTTTATTTTGAAATTCGATTCTACAACATCTTAGGTTTCTTTTCTTTCATTAATCATATTAATGAAGTCCCATCATTTAAGTACCTAAACATCACAGATAAATACGACGTACACTTATGTCATCCGCATTCGCCTCGATGTCCCCTCGTGCACCGTTAGGTTAGGTAACTAACGGCAGAGCGGGACAGGGCTAGCGCGGGTGTAAAACATAAGTAACATCAATATAATATATCATATATACTATATACTATATCTATCACAGAACATCAAATGATCACATCACAGATATCGCAGCAGAAGAAACATATGAAATATTGGATATACTAGGACGTCCGTGTTTTCAATACGAGCCAGTATAAAACACGGATTCCACGGTCGTGATGAATAGCCAAACCCACACCCCTAGACCCCTACGAGAGCGGCAAGCAACCCTACCAATTCTAGAGTTAGGAGACCCGGACTCGACTCCTCGAGTTGGTCTCCCACTGGACTCCAGAACCCGGTTACTTGTGCCCTCCTCCTTGGGTCTATCCTAGTGCGGAAAAGTAAATAATATACAACGGGTGACAACTTCCGCAACCTGGAAGAGCCCCAATAAAAGAATATTACATACAAGTTTTTACATGAATGAAAATGAAAAACACTCATCTCACATAAAACCCCCCGGCTATTCAAACACGACGATCCAATATAACATATCCAGCAACACATAACATCACATGTCATCAACGTAAGTAAACATGCGTATCCCAATTGTCGTTGACATATAGCAACGAAACCGGCGATATCACATATTACACTTACGGTCACAGAAAAGAAAGTGTAAAACTACAACGGTTGGAATCCGCAACCATCTCAGACATCGCATGCCTGACTAAATGAATTACTTAGACATCGCATGCCTAACAATTATAAACCCCGCATTTTAGTCCCATTATCGAAAACACTTTTCAATACCAAGTCGGGTAATTCAACAAGATTCCCGATATCCTGATCGAATGCTCGTCGCAAACTTCAGTAGGCGGCCGCACCCCCGATACCGTCGACGAAGTGCACCAAGGCGGAACACCGCTGCCGCGAGCACCCGAACGGATGCTTTCGGCGACGGGGTTCTCCTACAGTCACTTGGTCGGGGCTATGGGGTGTAGCTGTCTATTAAGTTTACCCGGCGAGTATCCGCGTACGCTACGTGATTGCGACGGACTTTTGATCGCATCAAAATTCCGTGGCAACCGATCAAGTGAGACTAAAGTGCTACGTTTATAACATTCATTTAGTTATCTCATAACTTTTTGTGAATTCCAATTATTGTATCCCATTCCGGATAAATAGAAAATGTCAAACTTTCCGATCGAACAATCGAACACCCAAGTTTTCCCGATACAGATCAACACATGAAATAAGTCTAACAACATTCAGTTCGTGCCTCAGTACCAACGGTCCAGCCGTAGAAAGGTCAAGCCAACGCCTCACATGTGGCACGCCGTACTTCCCCAAACCCGAAGGTTCAAAGGGCAGTTCAAGACGGTCACATAATCGAGTTAAGGTTTGTTGTCTTCTAGAGGGTCCATCGTGTTACTTGCACTACTTAGAACGTCGTTAAACTTCGGAAAAATCCAACACTTGGAAATTTCCCGACAGGGGAAAAATTGGGTATTTATATCCGGTCGAACTTTTTAACATATTCTAAAATTTATCCGGAAAGCCACATAGACAAAATCTGATACTCCGATCGAAACATCGAATCCCCAAAACAACCCAGAAAATAAAACTCTGGATAAAATATTAAAAATTTCCAGAAGACTCAGCACTACAAAACATGAATTACTGTGCAAGCCACGTGATGTAATTCAACACAGTGGCCGCGGAACCGCCGCTAATGCCATGGTGGGGGCCGTGGTTCCGCGCCTCTGTAGTCGATTTACCATCACGTGCTTCACAGTAACTCTTTAAATTCCCTGCTGAATTTTTTGGCAATTTTTAATCTGGAAAAATCCCAGAAATTAAAAAATGTACAGAGAGCATATTTAGGGTTGGGTTTTCGGGTCGTTCGGACTTCAAATTCCATCTGGACTTCGCCTAAGGCTCTAGCTAGGCTCTGATACCAGTGAAAGGTTCCTAGGCACCCTAATGAGGTCTCACATGGCATCGAACATGCCAATTTCAAAAATATGGTGCCGGGAAACCCTAGACTACGGATCGTTTGCTAGATGTCTAGGCGAAAAAGCTAACTAGTTTACAACTAAACTATGAGAATACGGAAATACAACCTTTGTAGATCCGGTGCTCCACCTCCATAGCTCCGCAACGATCTCCCTCCGCTGTCCAAATGAATTCCCGGGCTCTAGCGTCGGCTTCATCGGAGAAATGGCGAGCTAGGTCGTCGATGTCTATGCCGAAGATGATCTACGTCGAGGCATCGCTAAATCAAGCTCCGACTTCACCAAGTCAAGAAACTTGTGAAGGAAACACACTCTACTACTTGGCAAGAGGTAGAGGATGAAGAAATAGGAAGTGGGTTCTCTTTTGATTTGGATTTCTCACTCATTTGCTCAATTCACCATTGATGAAGTGAAGCTTCTTCTTGAAGAAGAAGAAGAAGAAGATGATAATAGTTATGATAAGTTATTAGAAAATAGAAAAGAAAAAGAATCCTTATCATAATATTAACTATAGTTAGGTGTAGAGAAATGACTAAGGTTAAAAGAATGGTTAGGGTTAAGCTAGAAGACAAAATGGTCATTTGGTCAAAGCTTCATGAAGCTTCATCAAGCTTCATGAAAGAAAGAAAGAATGATAACCATTTTGTTTTCTTTTGTCATTTCATTTTAATCCAAATAAAAAGATAAATGAATGGACAAATAAAAAGAAACCTTAACCATTTACTTAACCTAGGTTTAATTCTTTACACTAACCAATTTTGCATGCATCATCAAACATGATACAATCAAGTGCACAAAAATATATCGCATATACAATGCGCACATCCGAGTGAGAAAATCCATCTTAAGTGAACCGATACTAGTTAATGCAAAGTAATATATCAAATATATAATTATGCATTAAATCATTAAATCAAGACTTGATTTAATGATCTAGTCATATCGCATATAACCGACTAATATCAACAGTAACAACTTATCGAATCAACACTTGATCCGATAACCCGGCTATATCGCATATAACCGATCAATGTCACAAATCGCGAGAATCGAATACAGTATCACATACTGGTATCATTCTCGGTCCCGCACACATCTCATATGTGCTCCTATTTCGTTTCGCTTGAGCCAGGAAACCTCTGTGTAGGACTCTAAAGACTCGTCAATACGCCGGCAGCAGGTGATGATCATATCAAACACCCACAAGCCGCAAGCGGTCTGCTAAACGTAACGGCCACCCGGGTATTGAGCGATCTGAAGATCGACGAGCAAGCCCGCTCACACTCCAGTGAATCCAACCAGTAACACTACCGTACAGTCCGGTCTGATCGTCTGATATCTCGCATATCTCGCCTAGGGGTGGTAAACGTCAGACCCCAATAGCTTGATAAGTCGTGTCGATATGAGGTCTATAACACATCGAGAAACTACTGGTAACACTTACCAGTAAATCTCAGCAACCCTGGCCAGGGATTTCCTGTTATAGCCAATCGAACACAGCGCAACATCAACTCCCTATACCGGGAGAGACGAATCCCCTCCTATCGCTCATTGCCTCCATGTGACTCGGGACTGTACCCAAAAACCACCGTTTTGCACGCCCTCTTGGACGTGGTAAGATGGAAATCAAAGCACAGTGGAAACCACACAAGACTCTATGACGATCTCGGGTCAACAGACTACTATGTACCAGTGTCACCAGAGAACTGCCATCTGACGTGAGGTATAATACCATCTGGGAGTTCTAGGCGAGTCCGTCCAGTGTACCCAGTCTCTACTGAGCACCCGTATATCATCTCTGATGTCAAACACCGATGGATATGGGATCATCCATCGCCCATCTGTATGGGTCGAGAAGGTATACGCTAGTCTACTCTGGTATATCGATGTCCCGTCTCGATATACCCACGACTAGGGACTTTGAAGGATGTACTTATGGACTACCATGTCCCCACTAGTATGATCCGCATCATAGTCCAGGTAGTCAAGTACACATCCTAAGGGCTTTACCAACATGTAACAGAGAGACAATCAGTATACACGTTAAGGTAAAGTGCAACCAGATAGCATACTATCATGTCGAGCAAGAAAGTCCTCCCTATATATGTCCCAGCATCCACTACAATATGCATCCAATGTACAGTAATGGCCTCTAGGGCATACATATAACTAACAATAGGTAAATGTCATAGACATAATTTCAAAAAGGTACATCTCACTCTATAAAAATAGACGTACAGATATATCAATTTGAAATTGGTGCATAACAACGGATATTCAAAACCAAATATTTGCCGTCCGGCAAACAACCCAGGTGACTTCCTCAAATATCACCAATTACAACGAATTCCGATATAATGAGGATGATCACCTAATTCCCAATAACTTACTCTCACTCATCATCTGTAAAACCATGCAGATGTGAGATTCATACTTGGTAAATACATACCCTGGAGCAAGTGTCTAATTGGGAAATCAGTTTTCTTTTAACAGTACACAGTGAAACTGAAACATTAGAATGTTTCGATGGGGTATCCCGGTATTCCTAGTAATGCCTCTTCCATTATCCATATTCACAACTGTAACCGTGTAATTCTTTGCCATTTCTCCAAATCCCTTTATATGTCTTTAGTCATTACCTTCTGTACACCCCTTTAGGCCAAATGGTTTTCTTCCTTCCCTACCGTTCGGCACCAGCCTATGGTTTGGAAGAAGACTATCCAATAAGCATAATGGGTGTACTGTCCTAATCCTAGGAACACTCGCAATGCGAGAGAAGGTGATGATAAAAGACAACCGAATAAACCTTATTCCTATTTCTCCTGAACCAGAATCCATCCCCGAACTGGAACAAGTTCCTTTCGAGTTCGTATATAACCATACGATGGATTATCCAATAAACTTGGGATCTTCGTAGTGGCACGGAGTGTCCAGGAGAAATACAAAGGTGATTTAGGATTGGCGAAGAAATACTTGGTTTGGTCGTGAATAGCAGTCGCAATTTACTTTGCCCTCTTACTAATCCCTTTCTTTGTCTTAACTTAATACCTTCTGCACACCATCGTTATGCTAATTAGTTTTCTCCATTCCCTACCATTCAGCACCAGCCTAAGGTTTGGAAGCAGACTATCCAATTTGCGTAATATGTGTACTACTCCTAAACCAAGAAGTACTCGCAACCTGAGAGAAGGTAAAAAGAAAAGACAACTGAATAGTCCTATCCGTTTTCTCCAGAACCGGAAACCATCCTCGAATTCCTTCGAGTTCGTATATAACCATACGATGGTTTTGTCCAATGGAAGTGGACGTTCGTAGTAATACGGGGTGTCCTGGAGAAAAAGGGTAAAAGTAGGAGTGGCAATGAGGTCTGCAACTCTGACAATCCAAAAGCCAGTGTTAAGAAGGTTCGGTCAGCTTGGTCACTGAGTCATAGTCTAGGGTCGGGTCAATGGTCGCTGCCAAAGAGAGAGAGAAAAGAAACACTCAGCGTGCACTCAAACCTAGATCAGAATGGTTATCACTTTATCTAATCAGGAAACCTCCCACTGTAACGTCAAAATCTTCCCCAAACCAGAAAGAAGAATTAGTCGGGATCACCCGAGGAGTAAGCCAACTCATCAGTGGGAATCGGGATCCAACTATCATCGCATGATAACGTGACGGAATCCACTCACGTCACCACACTCCAGAAGGTATGCGCATGCCTGGCAAGTTTTAGTTTCTTTAGAAACTCCCGATATGTGTTTTTACCCCAAGCGGTTTATGACCTTGACTAGGTCAACAAACCATAAACCGCCAGTCAAGTTCAACCCGTCATTATTCTGGATTGCATTAAACCCACTCGTGCGTGCCCTTGACTAGGTCAACAAGGCCTCACGACTGTCCTAATCAATCCCATTTATGCAAAAAAACAAGTACCACTTAGCTACCGAACACTGCGTCTTGACTAGGTCAACAAACGCAGCACGAATACTAAATAATACCTGTAGGAAATGACGGAGGGCTACAGCTGGTTTTTGGCGAAAAACCTTTAACGTAATGAACTTGATATCGTTGAAGGAACTGCATAACTTTTTATAAAAATATAGTGACGAAAACCTTTGCTAAAGAGGTCACTCCCGGTGAAGGGATCTCGGCTCTTTCCCCGTAGAATGAGGTGCAGGATATTCCAACTGAATACCACGATGCAAAGCAAAAGTAATCGGCTATAGCGAAGTTATTGCCCTGACGCAAACTTTTGTCCAAGGGGTCACTCCTGGTGAAGGGGTCTCGGCCCTTGCCTCGTCGACTGAGGAGCAGGATATTCCAACTGAATACCACGATGCAAAACAAAAGAGAACGCCCTTGCAATAACAGCTTTTTGAAAAAAAGTTCCAACAACATCAGAATAGGTTTGTTTAGGTTGCATTGATCTGAATCAACGCAGTCCCATCAATTGATCACACCATAAAAGAACGAAAATAATGACGTACGTATATGCCATCCGCATTCGCCACTGGGTCCCGTCATCACCCGTTAGGTTACTTAACTAACGACAGAGCGGGAACTGGACTAGCATGGATGCAAAACATATACAACATCTACTAGTATATATATCAATATATAATATTTCGCTCAAGGCGTGATAAAATGCAACATCACAGAAATGTAGAGCATAACAGAACAATACAGATATCTGGGATCCCCGGGTTTCACAGAGCCGCTGCTGAAACCCGACGTTCCCCTGGTCGTGCGGATAGCCTGTGCAATGAAATCCTAGACCCCTACGGGCTCGGAAAGTTACCCGCCAAAACCTGAAGCGAGGCAGCCCCCTTCAGCAACGTGAATGGACCACCCAGCACTTCACGGAATCCGGTAACTTGGGCACCCCTCCTGGGTCAACCTATACCCCCTACGAGTGCGGCGAATAGCCCGCCAATTCTAGAGTAAAGCCCCCTCCGTCTCAATGCCATGAGATGCGGGCCCGTTGCCCTCTAGAACCCGGCTATCCGTGCACCCCTCCGCGGGGTAATCCTAGTACAGAAAGTAAAAAATATACATACAACGGGTACATCGACCGCAACCTGGTCGTGCCCCAAAAGAATAATACAAACAGGCAGTGACGGCAGTCCACATGTCGGACGCTCGCCCCGCAATATCAAATGTACATATAAAACAGAACTGTACAAACATTGCATCCAGGCTATCCCCCACGACTGATCCGCAACATCACAGCACAACACAGAACATCAACGTGAATGTCACGTTCGCAAATCCGTCTAAAAAGGCTATAGCAGATAGACTGGATTTACCGATCAAGTGACATTCACGGTCGCAGATATAATGTAAATACTGTGAACTAATGTGTTTAAACTTTTCGATCGATCAAATTTATCGAAGTGGGCCCCAAGCATTACTGTAGCACTTAGAGAGAGTCTAGGCCCAAAAAGAATATTCCAAAAACCCCATTTTCAACCCAGGAGCTCACTGCAAAAATTTGGTCCAATGAATAGTAAAAATGGCCGCGGAACCGCCGCAAATACGTGGTTTTGGCCGCGGTTCCGCGGTGGAATAGTGAGATCACGCTACCAAATTTTCACAGAATGCTTAGAATTCCCTGCACATGTCACTGTAATGTACCGAAAAATTTTTGGAGCCAAAAAAATTTCGATAGAAAACTGTGCAAATGAAAATGGGTTTTCGGAAAATCTGTTCGATCGAACTTGTAAACACGTTAGAGCAAGCTAGACTAGGTTAATGGCATGGCTCTGATACCATGTTGCGCCACGGCAGCGCCCCGGCCGTCTTTCCGAGGCCAAAATGCGGAATCAAAATTTTTCTTAACTTTTAAACTGGCGCTACCGCGGACAATAAAACCCGGATCGTAACCATTAACCTATACTAGCTAACAAGAGATGGGAAGAGAGTTATACCAAGCGATCCGTGTCCTCCGGTCTTCGTCTCCACTCCGATCTCCCGCGGAATCTCCGTCCGTCACCTCCTCGTCAAAAAGGGCACCACGTAGCCGGATTCTTTTACGGGCTCCCACCTCTGGACCGAGGCAACTCGGGCGCGAAGTTGGCTAGCCGACGCGTCCAAGGGTACTGTAGGTTGTAGTGTAGAAAGCATGTCTCGATGCGGGTATGAAGTTGCCATAGAGATGATGGAGAGGAGAAAGAACTATGGAGAGGATGAAGGTGTATGTATTTTTCAAGCATGAGGAATGAGATGAATAATTTCCACACCAAGAAACAACTCTCTCATTCTCCCCCTCAATAGTGGCCGGCCCCCCCTTAACCAAAATGGTTGAGAGAATATACAAGGGAGGTGAGTGTAGGAAATAGAAAATGGTGACCATATCAAAAGCAAGCCACACATCAACTCTCCTCTCATTTCTAATCTCATCTTATCATAATAAAAGCAATAGATGAGATGGAAAAACCATCTCATGATGAAGCCACAAAAGCAAGAAAACCCCTCCACAAAATGTTATTTGCAAACTTGCAAATAACCCCCTCCATCAGAAAAGTCCGGCCTGAAAGGAACAAAGGAAAACTGGCCGGAACGGAATGCAAACTGGCAACTTCAGAAAACTGATCCCGTAATAAATTACAGGAAAAACCCCACTAATGCATATACATGCCCGCATTTGTATTCCCACTGAATACAAATGCAACGAGACAAAATCTACACTGTCTAATACTAGGATCCGGCTTAAACCAAAGCCGGCTAGTAAAAACCGTCCGATCACGATCCGTGCAATACCGCACGTATCTGATCGAACCCTGCCATATCTCCATACGGCCTCTACAGCGTTTCGCCCGAAACTTGAGTAACTGTCTGTGTGGTGGACTCTAAAGACTCGTCAATACTATGGCTTGTGGATTTAACCACTAGCACGTCAAAGGTATTAGCCATACGTGACGGGCCACCAGCTATTGACCAAAAGGGACGTCGATGAGCGAACTCATCCTGACACCTTACTGAGCCTGTCAGTGACAATATCCGTACAGTCTGGTCCGTTCGTCTATGAGTATCGCATGGCGGGCCTAGGGGGTTGGTAAAAGTCAGACCCCCAAAGGCGGTACAAGTCATGTTGGAGTGTAGCCCAGAACACCCTGAGATAATACCGGAATACCTACCAGTAAATCACCTGCCTCGGCCGAGGGCTTTGTGTAATGGCTCTCCTAGACACAGCGCGACCTCACCCCTAATACCGGGAGAGACGAACCCCTGCAGATCCATTCACTGCCTCCATATGGCTCGGGACTGTACCCAACTAAAACCTGTTTGCACGACTCCTTTGAGCCGTGGTAGGGTAGTAATCAAAGTACAGTGGGAACTCACACGAGACAAATGACGATCTCAGGTCGATGAACTAACCTGTACATATGTCACCAGGGAACTGCTATCTGACGTCTGGTATAATCCCAACTGGCAGGTTCCCGGCGAGTCCTGTCCGGTGTACTCATAACCCAATGAGCACCTGTATACATCTTAGGTGAACCAACTGACACCAATGGCTTGTGAGACCGGCCACTGCCCCTCATCGGGGTCTCGACTGTATACACTAGTCTACTAATGGAATATCGATGCCCAGTCTCGAAACTCCTACGACTAGGGACCTTTTAAGGATGTGCTTATAGACTACCAGCTCCCACGTATATGATCGCCCTCATACTGCTGGTAGTCAAGCAAGAATCCTAGGGGCTCTATCAACGTGTAATAGCGACCTGTCAGGTCACCTAAAGAAGTACACGATGATAAAGATAAACCAAATAGCATACTATCATCATGAGTAAGACTGTCCTACCGGGATAGGTCCTCCCTCAATCATTGCAATCACGTGCCTGTGATCCAATAATTGACTCTGAGGGCACTATCTCCAACACAACCCTAATGAGAATCCTCTGCCTCTGTCACTCCGTCAACTGTGCATACACACCCGCATCCGCGTTCCGAGGAACACGGATACATACTGGATAAAACCAATCCCAAAACGTACACTAGGATCTAGCTTAAACCAAAGCCCGCTAGCGTTAACTGTCCGGACACTGTACGTGCACAAGTGCACGGATGTGACCGAACCCTGTCGCAAAACCATGCGACCTGTCGCAAAACCATGTGACCTCTACTCTTTTGCCTGAAGGCGAATAGCTTTCTGTATGGGACTCTAAAGACTCGACACTACGCTGGCAGTGGGTTTAACCACAGACCGCAAGCGGCACTAGCTGTGCGTAACGGCCCCCAGGTAGATGCCGACAAGAAGACTGACGAGGTGAAACCCATCTGAACTCCTACTGAGCCTGAATGTGACATTCTCCGTACAATCCGGTCTGTTCGTCTGATACATCGTATGGCGGGCCTAGGGGGGCGGTAAACGTCAGTCCCCTAATAGCGGTACAAGTCGTGTCGGAGTGAAGCCCAAAACTCCCTGAGATAACACTGGAAGCCTACCAGTATATCTCGCTTGCCCTGGCCAGGGACTACTCGTGTAATGGCTCTCCTAGACACAGCGTGATGTCAACCCCCAATACCGGGAGAGACGAATCCTGTCTAACCGTCACTGCCTCCAAGTGCTTCGGGACTGCACCCAACTACTACCTGTTTGCACGACTCCTTTGAGCCGTGGTAGGGTAGTAATCAAAGTACAGTGGGAACACACTCGAGGCGAAGTGACAGTGTCAAGTCAACG
This sequence comes from Agapanthus africanus, assembly GCA_030015575.1. Taxonomy (NCBI): domain Eukaryota; kingdom Viridiplantae; phylum Streptophyta; class Magnoliopsida; order Asparagales; family Amaryllidaceae; genus Agapanthus; species Agapanthus africanus. The sequence continues at coordinate 315,483,419 of JASDDO010000004.1, forward strand.
GACTAAGCTGTACACATGTCACCTGGGAACTGATAACTGACGATAGGTATAGTACCAACCAATCAGTTCCCGACGAGTCCTGTCCAGTGTACTCGTAACCTAACGAGCACCCGCATACTATCTCAAGTACGACGTACTGACGGCTGTGGGACAGACCGTCTCCCACACTGGGATGAGAAGCGCATGCGCTAGTCTACTCCGGAGTATCGATGCCCTGTCTCGATAGTCCTGCGACCAGGGACCTGCATAAGGATATGCTTATAGATTACCCAGCCCCCACTAGTGTGACTGCCATCACAACGCTGGTAATCAAGCAAAGATCCTAAGGGCTCCACTAATTTGTATAGGTGATATACTAAAATAAACACATGTACACATTGAAGTAGAAACAAACCAAGTAGCATTCTACTATTTTGAGCAAGATTGTATATACAAGGTGAATATCCTAAGCTTCCATTAAGTAATATACAAACTAGTATGATACAGTAATGGCCTCTAGGGCATATACACTAATATAGGGACCACTTTAAGGATGTGCTTATAGACCCCAGCTCCCACGTATATGATCGCCATCATACTGCTGGCCGTCAAGCAAGAATCCTATGGGCTCTATCAACGTGCAATAGTGACCTATAATGTCACCTAAAGCATGTACACGATGATAAAGATAAACCAGATAGCATACTATCATCTTGAGTAAGACTGTCCTACCGGTATAGGTCCTCCCTCAATCATTGCAATCATGTGCCTGTGATCCAATAATTGACTCTGAAGGCACTATATCCAACAATCTCCCACTTGCACTCACGGCTAATTATTGCGATGTCGCATACTCACAGTCCGTGTGATACCGAACACTCAACTCCTCTACTAATCAGTCTCACAAAGCCCGTTTGCGAAACTATTGTGTTCGAGGAATAGCCTCAGTGAGTGGATCCGCCCTGATGTTTCTTTCTATGTTTCTCTTAATCTCAAGTTCGCGGAGGAAGCCATCTCCCGAAATGAGCAATACATGTCTTAGAATATGTCTGGATATCAGATGGGACCTTGTTCATAAATGAACTCCAAATCCAAACTTCTTAGACTGTATCGTCAACTGAACTTAATCAGTATCCTGCGCCACACCTCACTCAGTATCCTTTTGGACCATCTGTCGAAAATACTGCCCCTCGTCAGAGGGAAAACTATAACTCTGACAGTCACTCTGTCATCCAGGATACCTTGGAAGCCTGGAATGATAACCGTCTCCTAAAAGAAGCTGTTGTTATCATATCCCTAGAACATCCACTTATGTTTTAAAACTGCTTCCGATCGTTTCTTCAGGATTGGATTAATATCAATTTATTGCATCTCGTGCAAAAACAACATCTGGTGTGGTACTTGACATCTCATGATTGACTCAATTACCTAAGCAAGTGATCTACCAATCATGCGCATCCCTCTCCCCTTTAGTCTGTAAGACACCTTTAGAGAAGGTGACTCCATCACCTGCAGGTACACCACCATGCCAGGAATTGTCCATTCTAAAACACCTTTAGAATGCTGTCTAAGTACCCAGATTGGGAAACCACCCAAATCTAGATCTTAAACCATAGATTTAGTAACCAGAATATCTGATATTATATCTATATCCTATGTGGAGAAACCACTGTGTGACAACCAAAGTATAACCGATCGTAGTATAGGAATTTCACTTCCTACTCTGTGTATGTCATCCAAATACCAGGACATCACACCCTACTACCTTCTTAACAGATCCATCCCTTATTTTGATGAAGTCAAACCGATGACTGTCACATCAAAAATAGATGATCTATCTCCGCTATATCTGCTTTAGTCCATAAATAGACATAAGCTACTTGTCCACCAATGCTTCTGCTGCTCCCACTGACTACGAAAACCCTCTGGCAGAGTCATATACACGTACACTTCTAAAGCTAATTTAGAACGACGCTATACTCATCCTCCTGCCGGGTTTCACAGTCTGGAACAATAGCAATGTCAAGTCTGGGTAAACAAGAACCTCCCTGTCACCGTCCTTGAGGCTACCGGAGTACCTCTCGGGTGCCTGAGGTTACCCAGTATATCTGCGGAGTGGCCAATGGAATGTCAAACTAGATCGAATCTTTAGGTTCTTATCAAATTTTTAGTAATCGTTTGCAGTTCTAGAATCGCTTCCAGTTCTACCATACTCCCACTACTGTTTTCTGAAAAAAAATCCATTTTACTAAAACTGTGGCGAATCAAGAACAGTATAACTATTGGTCTTCCAGATGGTAGAAAGTCAACCTTCGTCATAGCCCGGGTCAACCCACAAACAGCCATTACAAAAACGTGCCTTGAGTCATCCAGAGTCTGGTTTTAAGCATAAACTGGACAACTCCCCGTACCTTAACATCGTTAAGATATGAACTATTCTATATCCAATATAGAAACAAAGGCACTGATTTAATTGGAACCAGATTCAAATCATGCAGCTGTCTCCAGTGCATGTCTACTAAATGGAAGGAGGCCGATCAGCATTACTCAACTTAAAAGTGCATCCAAATATGAGTAACCTGAAAGAGAAACAAATTTCTCAAATATCATTACTATCAACTGAATACCATACACAAGTATATATATCTTCGATCACCTTGAAGAATCCCGATACTTGCAACACCTGGTTCTCTACTTTATTCATATACCTATAACTTCTCAAAACTTGGACCTTATGTTTCTACGAAACACTTGTCTAAGAACTAGAGAAGTCATAAGTAAACAGAATATAGTACGAGTACCAATCCCTCTGTCCTCATGGACATTGGACAACATACAATGCTTTGTATAAGTCCCCTGAATCTAATAACTCATTCCCTGTGTGTCGTAGGTTGAAAACTGTACTTATGATTAAGAAGAATTACACCGCTGTTTAATGCTCGTTACCTAACCATCCACTGATATAGGTAAATGTCATAAACATAATTTCAAAAAGTTATATCTCACTTTATAAAAATAAACGTACAGATATATCAATTTGAAATTGGTGCATAACAACGGATATTCAAAACCAAATATTTTCCGTCCGGCAAACAACCCAGGCGATTTCCTCAAATATCACCAATTACAACGAATCCCGATATAATGAGGATGATCACCCAATTCCCAATAATTTACTCCCACTCTTCATCTGTAAAACCATACAGATGTGAGAATCAAACCTGGTAAATACATACCCTGGAGCAAGGGCTAATTGGGAAATCAGTTTTCTTTTAACAATACACAGTGAAACTGAAACATATAAATGTTTCGAAGGGGTATCCGGGTATTCTTAGTAATGCCTCTTCCATTATCAGATTCACAACTGTAACGGTATATTTCTTTGTCATCTCTCCAAATCCCTTTATATGTATTTAGTCATTACCTTCTGCACACCATCGTTAGGCTAAATGGTTTTCTTCCTTCCCTACCGTTCGGCACCAGCCTATGGTTTGGAAGATGACTATCCAATAAGCATAATAGGTATACTTTCCTAATCCTAGGAGCACTCGCAACGCGAGAGAAGGTAAAGATAAAAGACAACTGAATAAAACCTTATTCCTATTTCTCCTGAACCAGAATCCATCCCCGAACTGGAACAAGTTCCTTCGAGTTCGTATATAATCATACGATGGAGTATCTAATAAACTGTGGATCTTCGTAGTGATACAGAGTGTCCTGGAGAAATACAAAGGTGAAGTAGGAGTGGCGATGAAATACTTGGTTTGGTCGTGAATGATAGCAGTCGCAATTTACTTTGCTCTCTTACTAATCCCTTTATTTGTCTTTACTTAATGCCTTCTGCACACCTTTTAGGCTAAATGGTTTTCTTCATTCCCTACCGTTCGGCACGTGCCTATGGTTTGGATGAAGACTATCCAATTAGCATAACAGGTGTATCGTCCTAATCCAAGGAGCACTCGTAACCTGAGAGAAGGTAAAAGGAAAAGACAACTGAATGGTCCTACTCGTTTTCTCCAGAACCGGAAACCATCCTCGAATCTGGAACAAGTTCCTTCGAATTCGTATATAACCATACGATGGTTTTATCCAATGGAAGTGGATGTTCGTAGTAATACGGGGTATTCTGGAGAAAAGGATAAACGTAGGAGTGGCAATGAGGTATGCAACTCAGACAATCCAAAAGCCAGTGTTATAAGAAGGTTCGGTCAACTTGGTCACTGAGTCATAGTCAAGGGTCAGGCCATGGTCGCTGCCAAAGAGAGAGAAAAGAAACATTCTGCGTGCACTCTAATCTAGATCAGAATGGTTACAAATTTATCTAATCAGGAAACCTCCCACTGTAACCTCAAATTCTCCTCCAAACCTGAAAGAAGAATTAGTCGGGATCACCCGAGGAGTAAACCAACGAATCAGTGGGAATCGGGATCCAACTATCATCGCATGATAACGTAATGGAATCCACTCACGTTATCACACTCCAGAAGGTATGCGCATGTCTCGCAAGTTTCAGTTTCTTTAGAAACTCCCGATGTATGTTTTTATCCCTAGGACCCAAGTGACCTTGACAATGGCAACATATCAAAGAGTCTTAGTCAAGTTCAACCCATCATTATCTTGATTGCGTTAAACCCACCCGTACGAGTCCTTGACAATGCCAACATAACCGTATGACTGTCCTAACCAATCCACATATCCATATATCAGAAAAGCATTACAGAGCTACCGAACACTACGCCTCGGTAATGCACGACATACATAGCACGAATACTAAGCAATACTAATCTGAAATGACTGAGGGCTACGGAAGGTTTTTGGCGAAAAACCTTTAACGTAATGAACTTGATATCGTTGAAGGAACCGGATAGCTTTTTATAAATATAGTGGTGAAAACCTTTGCTAAAGAGGCCACTCCCGATGAACGGATCTCGGTTCTTTCCCCGTAGAATGAGGTGCAGGATATTCCAACTGAATACCACGATGCAAAGCAAAAAGTAATCGACTATAGTGAAGTTATTACCCTGACGCAAACTTCTGTCCAAGGGGTCATGTTCACACCATAATATTGCATTATTATATTCCCCATTCTTATTCTTTTTATAAATAAACAGGTGCTTTTGACGCATGTCTGCTACATGTTTCAGGTTACAGGTTCTTGGAGCGAAAAGCAGTGAAAAACACAAAAGACGACACCAAAGAAGGACTTTTGACCAACAAATAGGAGGATCTTAGTCAAGCCTAGACGAAGAACAGCTCACAATCAACAAGGCAACGCAAGGTCCAAAATGTTAAAGCAAACGGTTAAAAGATCACTACAAGTTTTCACTGAAGATCTGGAACTAATGTAGAAGCCCAATTGATAAAAGAACCAAAGAACCAGAAGCCCCAAAAGACCCTGAAGCAGCCCAGGAAAAATCATCAGCTGAACTCACAAAAGGGCCGCGGAACCACGGCCCAAGACCGCCATTGCCGCGGTTCCGCGGCCATATGAAGCCCGTACTTCGAGAAAATTTTACCAAAATTTCGTGGCGGCTTTGTAAATATTTCCTAGGGGTATATTTGTAATTTTCAGACATGCGAATCAAATGTAAACCTAGGGTTTCCTATTCTCTATAAATAGGAAATCTAATCATTGTAATTTCTTATGCCTCCTTTTAATAATAAATTCCAAAATTCTTTATGGAGAGCATCGGTGCCTCTCTTCAATTCAGAAATTCAGATCTGACAACCCTGCATTGATGATTGGAGAAATGCATCTGTAAGTAGATTTAATTCCCTGCCCTAGTTTAGATTTCAATTTTTTGCCCTAGGTAAATTTATTTCCTCGCCGTAGATAAATTGTTTAGAGTTAGCTTTGGGGAAGGATTTTGAGAGATGAGATCTCTCATCCCTTTCTTACCCATAATATATTTTCAATAGGACTCCATGCATACACGCACACACCGCGCCCTACGGCACCCTATCCCTCGAGGTAGCGGTGATACCGTAGTGTAAAGGCCCGGTTGCGCGCGTTTTCCATGGAGGTTAGGGTAAGGATTGATAAAGGAAGGACAAGAAACTAGAGGAAGAAAACATCTTCCCGATGATTCTAATCCCTTTTGTTAATAATTCCCATAACACCTAATTAGATCTTCATTCGGGTATAGAAAGCGTTGAGATTTACTTGCATTTCCAAACCATCTCTAAACCTAACCCTAGCAAGACTAGATCTAGATAATCGTAGTATAGAATAATTAGGTTTTTAGAATTAATAAATCAATCCGAACACCCTTCGGAATTAACTCGTTAGAGCGATTAGGAAATTCACAACATCCCTGTGGACCGACCCGTACTCACCGGCTAGCTACCAAGCGACGCCGTTCTTGATTGCGGTAATAGATAGTTTTTGAGATCAATCGGGTCACTCCCGGTGAAGGGATCTCGGCCCTTGCCTCATCGACTAAGGTGCAGGATATTCCAACTGAATACCACTGTGCAATACAAAAGAAAACGTCCTTGCAATAACAGCTTTTTTTTGAAAAATGTTCCAACAATATCAGAATAGGTTTGTTTAGCTTGCATTGATCCTAATCAACGCAGTCCCATCAATTGATCACACCACAAAAGAACGAAAATATAATGTACGTATATGTCATCCGCATTCGCCACTGGGTCCCGTCATCACCCGTTAGGTTTCTTAACTAACGACAGAGCGGGGACTGGACTGGCGCGGGTGTAAAACATATACAATATCTACTAGTATAGATATCAATATATAATATTCGCTCACGGCGTGATAAAATGCAACATCACAGAAATGTAATAAGCATCACAGAACAATATAGATAATCTGGGATCCCCGAGTTTCATAGAGCCGCTACTGAAACCCGACGTTCCCCTGGTCGTGTGGATAGCCTGTGCAATGAAATCCTAGACCCCTACGGGCGCGGCAAGTTACCCACCAAAACCTGAAGTGAGGCAGCCCCCTTCAACAAAGTGAATGGACCACCCAGCACTTCACGGAATCCGGTAACTTGAGCACCCCTCCTTGGGTCAACCCATACCCCCTACGAGTGCGGCGAATAGCCCGCCAATTCTAGAGTAAATCCCCCTCCGTCTCAAAACTATGAGATGCGGGCTCGTTGCCCTCTAGAACCCGGCTATCCGTGCACCCCACAGCGGGATAATCCTAGTACAGAAAGTAAAATATATACAACAGGTACATCGACCTCAGCCCGGTCGTGCACCAAAAGAATAATATACAAACAGGCAGTGACGGCAGTCCACATGTCGGACGCTCGCCTTGCAATATCAAATGTACAAATCTAACCAAACTATACTACCATTGCATCCAGGCTATCCACCACGACAAATCCGCAACATCACAGCACAACACAGAACATCAACGTGAATGTCACGTTCGCAAATCTGTCTAAAAAGGCTATAGCAATTAGACAAGATTTACCGATCAAATGACATTCACGGTTGCAGATATAATGTAAATACTGTGAACTAACGTGTTTAAAATTTTCGATCGACAAAATTTCCCGAAGTGGGCCCTAAGCACAATTTCCAGTACTCAAAATAATCTGGGCCAAAACCAAAATTACCAGAAACCCTATTTCCAAGTCAGAAACCACTGTAGGAAAATTGGTGGTCTGATGCTACAGTACGGTGGCGGAACCGTGGCCAAAACGTGGGTACGGCCGCGGTTCCGCGCTGCTACAGTGGAATCAGTGAACCAATTTTTCTCAGATTTCTTAAAAAAGCCTGCCTGATTTTCTGCAATACTCAAAACAATTTTTTGACGACAAAACAAATTCGACAGAAACTCGGAATTGGAAATGCAGTTTTTGGAAATTTCGTCCGATCGAAGTACTAAACACGCTGGAGCAAACTAGTAAAGGTTAATGGCGTGGCTCTTATACCATGTAAGTCTACAGTAGCGTCCCGGCCGTCTGTCCGAGGCCAAAATGCGGAAACAAAAATTTTTTCAAACTAGAAACCGGCGCTATCGCATACTTTAAATCCGGATCGAACCATTAACCTACAACCAGCAAATAAGAGAAGGGATAGAAGGGCTATACCGATCGATCCGTGTCCTTCGGTCTTTGGCCACCATCCCAAACTCCTCGCGGCATCTCCGGTCTCGATCTCCTCGTCGGAAAGGGCACCATATCTTCGAGTCCTTTTACGGGCTCCCGCTTCATCCGAAGCAACTCAAGCACGAAGTTCGCTAGCCGACGTATCCAAGGCGATATAGAGAATGTGTGTGATCACTTCGTCTCAAGCATCCATTGATTCTCATCGCATGAGAGTGTATGAATGGAGGTTGAAGATGATGCCTTTAATGGAAACGGTGAGCTAGAGGAAGAAGAAGAGGAGGAGCCATTTTCTTTCTTTTGTTGTGCTATGAAAAATGAGAGTGAGAATGAAAAATACAAGACCCAACTCAATACCATGGCTGCCCTTCTCTCTCTTCCTCTCATTTCAAACCACAAATCAATCACATAATGTGACATTAGCACAAGAAAAGAGACCATGAGTCACTAATGAAGTCTATATCACATTAAATGCACAAAATGATGATTTAAGCTCACAATTTCCATTTGTAAACATTAATCCAAATGTTTACAACAATAAAAAGATACGGCAACATCTAAAGTAAACTCGTGACGGATCACAAGGATGCCCCTCACCTGTATATACATACCTGCATCCGCATTCCGACTGAATGCGAATGTGATGAGACTAAAGTAATCCAACAAATCTAATACTAGGATCCGGCTTAAACCAAAGCCCACTAGTATGATCCGCCCAATCATGATCCGTGCACTACTGCACGTATATGATCGGACCCTGCCATATATCATACGGCCTCTACAACGTTTCGCCCGAAACTTGAGAAACTGTCTGTGGGGGACTCTAAAGACTCGTCAATACTTTGGCTGTGGATTTAACCACTAACACGTCAGAGGTATTAGCCGTATGTAACGGGCTACCAGGTATTGACCAAAAGGGAGGTCGATGAGCCAACTCATTTTGACACCCTACTGAGCCTGTCAGTGACAATATCCGTACAGTCTGGTCCGTTCGTCTATGAGCATCGCATGGCGGGCCTAGGGGGTTGGTAAAAGTCAGACCCCCAAAAGCGGTACAAGTCATGTCGGAGTGTAGCCCAGAACACCCTGAGATACTACTGGAATACCTACGAGTAAATCTCCTGCCTTGGCCAAGGACTTCGTGTAATGGCTCTCCTAGACACAGCGCGATCTCACCCCCAATACCGGGAGAAACGAAATCCCTGCCGATTCGCTCACTGCCTCCATGTGGCTCGGGACTGTACCCAACTAAAACCTGTTTGCACGACTCCTTTAAGCCGTAGTATGGTAGTAATCAAAGCACAGTGGGAACTCACATGAGACAAATGACGATCTCAGGTCGATGAACTAACCTATACACATGTCACCAGGGAACTGCTATCTGACGTCAGGTATAATACCAACTAGCATGTTCCCGGTGAGTCCTGTCCGGTGTACTCATAACCCAATGAGCTCCTGTATACATCTTAGGTGAGCCAACTGACACCAATGGCTTGTGAGACTGGCCACCGCCCCTCTTCGGGGTCTCGACTGTATACACTAGTCTACTAACGGAGTATCGATGCCCAGTCTCGAAACTCCTACGAATAGGGACCACTTTAAGGATGTGCTTATAGACCCCAGCTCCCACGTATATGATCGCCATCATACTGCTGGCCGTCAAGCAAGAATCCTATGGGCTCTATCAACGTGCAATAGTGACCTGTAATGTCACCTAAAGTATGTACACGATGATAAAGATAAACCAGATTGCATACTATCATCTTGAGTAAGACTGTCCTACCGGTATAGGTCCTCCCTCAATCATTGCAATCACGTGCCTGTGATCCAATAATTGACTCTGAGGGCACTATATCCAACAAATACTTGATTAGTGAAGCAAAAGCTTAGGCTTGAGATTCTTCAAGGTAGATCATCTTTATTATCGAAGATCGGAAGCAAACTTGCATCTTTCTCTTCATGGAGCCTCTCTAGAGTCTGGGTACATGATGATCGCGGCGAAGGGACCTCAACACGGAGCTTTTGAAGTGAAGGAACGGACTACAAAGATTGTAATCCCAAACTCTTAGAAGTAAATTGTTTTCTTGCTCTTTGTTTCGCCTAATCTCTAGTCTAAGATCTTGGTTAGGGTTGTTCAGCACATGAAAAATTTGATTTTGGCATGGTTGATGTCTTGTAGAACCTTGTTCTAGTGCCTAGTAATCCTACAGTGGTATCAGAGCCAAGCTAGAGCTTTAGGCGATGTCTAGACGAAGTTTAAAGTCCGATCGAACCCCGAAACGTCAATATATAGCCCCTCTCTGGAAATTTTTTAAAATGTTGATTTTTTCTGTATTAAAAATACTCAGAAAATTAAGCAGGGAATTATAAGAATTACTGTGAAGTACGGACCTATGATCCCTTCAGGAGACCGCGGAACCACGGCCAAACCATGCGTTTGGCGGCGATTCCGCGGCCAACTTAGGGTATCAAGGGCTAATACTACAGGATTATATTCTTGGGTATTTTTCATGCTTCTGGGAATTTTTAGTTCTACTCAAGTGTTGAGCTTTCTGGGACATATTGGGAACTCGTTGATTCGATCGGATAATTTAACTTCGTTTAACTTTTTCCTGGTATTTTAGAACGTGTTGAAAAGTTCAAACAGATATCAATAACTCACTTTTTCCCCTGTCGGAAAATTTCCAAATGTTGGATTTTTCCTTAGTTAAAGAACGTTCAAAGTCATGCAAGTAACGCGGTGGACCCTCTAGAAGAACACAAACTTTAACTCGATTATGTGACCGTCTGAATCGCCTCTAAACCTTAGGGTTTGGGGCAGTACGGCGTTGCCACATGTGAGGCGTTGGTTTGACCCTTCTACGGCTGGACCATTGGTACTGTGGCATGTGATGGATGCTTTTAAACTACCCTCAAGTGTTGAGCTATTTGGGAAATCTTGGGTGTTTGTTTATTCGATCGGAAAGTTTAACATTGTCTATTTATCTAGAATGTGATACAATATTTGGAATCCACAAGTAGTTATGAGATAACTAATTTGAATGTTATAAATCTAGCAGTTTAGTCTCAGATGGTCGGTTGCCACTGGATTTTGATGCGATCAAAAGTCCGTTGCAATCACATAGCGTACGCGGATACTCGCCAAGTAAACTTAATAGATAGCCACGCCCCATAGCCCCGACCAAGTGACTGTAGGAGAACCCCGTCGCCAAAAGCATCCGTTCGGGTGCTCGCGGCAGCGGTGTTCCGCCTTAGTGCACTTCGTCGACGGCATCGGGGGTGCGGCCGTCTACTAAAGTTTTCGACGAGCATTCGATCAGGATGTCGGCAATCTTGTTGAATTGCCCGACTAGATATTGTAAAGTGTTTTCGAGATCGAGACTAAAATGCGGGGTTTATAATTGTTAGGCATGAGATGTCTAAAGAATTCATTTAGTTAGGCATGCGATGTCTAAAGAGGTTGCGGATTCCAACTGTTGTAGTTTTACACTTTCTTTTCTGCGACCGTAAGTGTAATATATGGTGTATCGCCGGTTTCGTTACTAGACATCAACGACAATTGGGATACGCATATTTACTTACGTTGATGATATGTGATATTATGTGTTGCTGTGGTATGTTATATTGGATCGTCGTGTTCTGAATAGCCGGGGTTTTATGTGAGATGAGAGTTTTTCTTTTTCATTCATGTAAATTTCATTGTATGTAATATTCTTTAATTGGGGCACTTCCGGGCTGAGGATGATGTCACCATTGTATATTATTTACTTTTCCGCATTAGGTAGACCCAAAGCGGGGAGCACAAGTAACTGGGTTCTTGGGTCCAGTGGGAGACCATCTCGAGGAGTTGAGACCGGGTCTCCTAACCCTAGAATTAGCAGAGCTACTTGCCGCTCTCGTAGGGGTCTAGGGATGTGAGTTTGGCTATTCATCGCGACCGTAGAATCCGTGTTTTATACAGGCTCGTATTAAAACACGGACCTCCTAGTATATCCAATATTTCATATATGTTCTTCTGCTGCAATGTTCTGTGATGAGATCATGTTACTGCCTGAGACGAATGTTTATATTATATATATGTGATGTATATTATATATTGTTGATTTCGTTTCATATCTGATGCTTGGGAAGCATAATAAAATGGGACTTCATTAATGAGATTAATGAAATAAAAGAAACCTAAAGTTATTGGAGAAACTTGTTTAAAAACTAGTAGTTCTAGTTCTTGCTTTGCATAGCGGTATTCCTTATAGAATATCCAGCACTTTATTCGATAAGGAAAGAGCCGAGATCCCTTCACCGGGAGTGACCTCTTTAGCGAAACTAGCAGATGCTACAAACTCGGTTTGTCTTTTGATTGTTTTTATAGTTCTTGCTTTGCACCGTGGTATTTGTGAAATATCCTGCACCTTATTCGATAAGGAAAGAGCAGAGATCCCTTCACCGGGAATGATCTCTTTAGCAAAACTAGTAGAAGCCTCAAAAACACTCCATTCAAAATTCACTCGATTCTACAACGATATCAAGTTCATTACGCAAAGGGTTTTCTTAAAAACCTGCCATAGCCCTCCGTCATTTTAGGAAGTAGAGTACTTAGTATTCATGCTGCATATGTCGACTATTGAGGCGTAGTGTATGGTAGCTAAGTGATGTCTTCCTACACAGCATATAATGCGATTAATTAGGACAGTCATGTGATTATGTCGACCATAGTTGAGGGTCATGTGGGTGGGTCTAATTAATCATGAAATGACGGGAAGAACTTGACTAGTGCTTATGATATGTTGACCATAGTTAAGGTCATAAGTACTATGGGCAAAATATTATCGAGAATTTCAAGTGTTGAAATTTGCAATGAGATTGCATAGAGATAGTTGGATCCCGATACCCACTGAGAGTAAGAGTTACTCTTGGGAGAGTTTTACACATTACAATTAGCCAATCAAGTAGGTGTCTAGAAAGGTGTCAACGGGGTTACGCCCCTGGGAAAACGAGGTTTATTTTAATTAGGTCCGTGCGAAAGCACGGGGAACCTCTCTCAAAATACCGGCACTAGCCTAGCTGAAAAATTGGCGAACTTGTTGCGTGTAATTAATCCCGGCTAGTCTTTCCTTTTAGGGTTTGAAGGAAGATTTGAATAAAACAGTGGGAGCCATCCTGATTAGATAAATTGATAACCAATCTAATCTTGCAAAAAGTGCACGCAGAGTGTTTTCTTCTCTCTCTCTCTCCTAGTTGCGACTATGTCACGCCTTAATCAAGATAATAAGACGGATGTATTGACCGAACCAGCTTGTTATACTATGCTAGGGAACGTTGGTCCCGCTCCAACTTATAAATATAAGACCGAGCAGGAAATAGGGGATTACCAGAATTCCCGTGCCGCCCAAACGAAGAAAGTACATGCTGATGCATCTTCTTCGGGTGTGTTTATTACCGAGAACTGTTTCTCAGTATCCTTTACATCCTGGGTATGAGATGCCGAATCAGGATCCCGCAAATGTAATTTGTTACATGGGCTACAGATAGGTAGAGAACTGAGAACGGGTGATAAGTTTCAATAGTTAGAAATGATGCAAGTATTGCAGCCAAGTATGTTGGCAGTTATCACCCTATATTACCAGAATACATTGATTCTGAACGAATGTTATTAGATACCGAACCTGATATACAACATCATATCAGTCTCTTTATTAGTAAAGAAGGATATAATTTTGTATTGTTGGATAATGTTTTGAACATTTCCTATATCAAGAGTTGATCGGTTCAGGCACGTTATCTAAAAGCATATACGTTCTAAATCAAATTACAGTTCTTAGCGTACAGAACGTACAGAAGAGGAAGAGTTCAGAAATGAACGAATCCTTCTTGAGGTATTGTAGACTAGGTCATATCAATGTGACCCGACTAGCTGAAGTTACATTTAGATGCATATTTAAATTAGTTTAAATTTACATCTTGTGAAACTTGCCGGTCATGTCACAAAGATAAAATGACCACAACTCTGTTTATTGGAAACACAGAAAGAGTTGGTGAACTCTTGGGATTGATACATGATGATGTATGTAAGGTCCCCTGTCTACACATGCCAGGACCGGTTCTTTATACTTTATTATATTCACTGATGGTCTTTCAAGATTCGCACATGTGTTCCTGTTGAAACACAAGTCTGAACCTTTTGAGAAATTCAATGAATATGAGTTAGAAGTAGAGAACCAAAACGGGTATAAGTATTATGTCCTTTGATGTGATCAGGGAGGAGAATACTTGAGCACGGGATTCCTGGACTATTCTAAAGGAGAACGGGATTCTCTCTCAGCGTTACTCCTCCGAATACACCACGGCACGTCGGTGTATCGGGGCGGAGCAATCACACCCTATTGATATGGTGCGCTCTATGATGAGTACTACTGAGTTTCCTATTTCCTTTTGGGAGTTATGCACTTGAGAAGCTGCATACCTATTGAATAGGGTTCCAATCAAATCAGATGCCTACCACTCCATATGTGATATGGTATGGGAAGAGCCCATCTCTTAAGAATGTTAAGATTTGGGGTTGTCCGGCCTATGTCTAAAAGCAAAATCCGGATAAGCTCGATGCAAGGTCAGTTCTGTGGAAGTTTGTTGGATATCTCAAGCATTCGAAAGGGAATATCTTCTACCAAACTGAGGAACAAAAGATGTTTTGTTTTCTCAGCATGCCACCTTTTGGAAAGGGAATTTCTTGTGAAGAAATCAGTGGTCATGAGGTAGAACTGGAAAGAGTTCCAGCTATACAAACTGCAGCTGATGATTTGGTAGAACCGGAGGATTCAATAGTTTCTAACGAACCTCAGCCTCTCCGCCGATCTAGTAGGGTTCCTTATCCACCTGAGAGATACTTCGGTTTCTCTATGACAGTGGGAGCGAGGATTACATGATGAGATGATGACCCAACTTGTTTCGAGCAGGCCATCAGGAGTGGGGACTCTGTGAGAATGGCTGGATGCTTAGCGATCTGAGATAGAATCCTTATACACCAACAAAGTATGGACTTTGGTTGCTTTATCTGAAGGGTTAAATCCCCATCAGGAGCAAGTATATCTTGAGAAGATTACTTGGTGTACATGGAAAAGTTGAGACTTTCAAAGCTATGCTTAAGTCCATCCAGATCCTACTTGCCACGGCTATATACCATGACTACGATATCTGGCGGTTGGGTGTCATGACTGCTTTTCTAAATTTTGATTTGGAAGAGAGCGTCTATAGGTACACAGCCAGAGGGCTTCGTAGACAGTAGGAGCAACGGAAACGTGTGCAAGATGTTTTATGTGATAAATCAGGCATCGCGGAGTTGGAACGTCTGTTTTGATGTAGTAGTCAAAGAGTTTGACTTCATCAAAATGGTAAATGAACCTTGTATATACAAAAAGGTAGTAAGGAGTATGGTGGTGATCCTCGTATTGTACGTGGATGACATACTCTTGATAGGGAAGGAGTTTCCTATGCTACGATCGGTTAATCTCCTCTTATCACAAGGATTCTCCATATAGGATCAAGGTGATACCTCATAAATCCTGGGTTATGGATCTATGAGATAAATCTAATTGGATGTTAGGATTCTCACTAGTGTAGTGAGATGGTATCAATCGATCCTGGGGAGAATCACTGCAAAGGTTCCAGGGTGATAAGGACGACTGAATGTCAGTCGCAGGCATTGTCTTTACCCTCAGTGGAGGGACGGTATGTTGGAAGAGTTCCAAGCTAGATACCGTGACTTACTAGATGATAAAGGCAGGATAAATCACTACCAAGGAAGCTACCAAAGAGAAAGTCTGGATATATATATAATAGTTCATGAGATGAACTTAGTTCCTACCATTGTGTGACAATGGAGTTGTGGCTTATGCCTAGGAACTCCCGTCCCATCAGAGTTCCAGACATATTCTTAGGCAGTATCGCCTGATCATGGAGATGGTTAATCTCCAGGGAGATTGAGGTTAGGAGAGTAGACACATAGGACAACAGCGCGGATCCACTCACAAAGGCATATTTCCCAGTAGAGACTTTTATGAGATGGTTGAGTATGAGATACTTCAACCACAGCTGATTGTTGGGTATGCTATACCATAACGGATGGCCCTAGTGCAAGTGGGAGATTGTTAGTTATATGTATACCCTAGAGGCCACTACTGTACATACGATGTACATGGTAGTGGATGCTTGGACATATATAGGTAAAACTTTCTTGCTCGACATGATAGTATGCTATCTGGTTGCCCTTTATCTTAACATGTACTCTGCTTGTCTCAATGTTACATGTTGATAAAGCCCTTAGGATGAGTACTTGACTACCAGGACTATGATACAGATCATACTAGTAGGGACAGAGTAGTTGCCAAGTACAACCTTCAAAAGTTCCTAGTCGTGGGAGTACCGAGACAGGGCATCGATACTCCAGAATAGACTAGCGTATGCACTTCTTGACCCATATGATGGGCAATGGATGATCCCATATCCATTGGTGTTTGATATCAGAGAAGGTATACGGGTACTCAGTGGAGACTGGGTACACTGGACGGACTCGCCGAGAACTCCCAGATAGTATTATACCTCACGTCAGATGGCAATTCTCTGGTGACACCGGTACAGGTTAGTCTGTAGACCCGAGATCGTCATAGAGTCTTGTGTGATTCCCACTGTGCTTTGATTTCCATCATACCACGTCCGAGTGGGCGTGCAAAACGGTGGCTTTTGGGTACAGTTCCGAATCACAAGGAGGCAATGAGCGATAGGAGGGGTTTCGTCTCTCCCGGTATAGGGAGTTGATGTTGCGCTGTGTTCGATTGGCTGTAACTGGAAATCCCTGGTCAGGGTTGCTGAGATTTACTGGTAAGTGTTATCAGTAGTTTCTTGAACTGTTATGGACCTCATATCGACACGACTTATCAAGCTACTGGGGTCTGATGTTTACCACCCCTAGGCGAGATATGCGACATATCAGACGAAGAGACCGGACTGTACGGGAGTGTTACTGATTGGATTCACCGGAGAATGTACAGGCTTGCTTGTTGATCTTCTGATCGCTCAATACCTGGGTGGCTGTTACGTTTAGCTGACCGCTTGCAGCTTGTGGGTGTTTGATATGATCATCACCTACTGCCGGCGTATTGACGATTCTTTAGAGTCCTACACAGAGGTTTCCTGGCTCAGGAAAAACGGAGTAGGAGCATATATGTGATATGTGCGGGACCGAGAACAATACATGTATGTGATACCGTATTAGATTCTCGCGATATGTGATATCGGCCGGGTATATGTGATATAGCCGGGTCATCGGATCAAGTGTTGATTTGATGAACTGATACAAATTATATTAGTCAGTTATTTGTGAAATAGCCGGATTATCGGATCAAGTGTTGATTCGATAATTTAATGTATAATTATATATTCGATATATTAAATTACATTAACTAATTAATGCTTATTTACGCTTATCATATTTATTTTAAGAAATGACTTTCTTAACATAAATACATAAATAAGTTGCGGGCTTGTCACGTGACCGTTACCGTCCATTGGGAAGCAGGACGTGACAAAATCCATGGGCAATTGTCGACGGTCGGTTATCGGTTGCTAATGATGGTCGTCGATGGCCGGTTATCGGTTGTTGGAGTGACCGTCGACAGCAGATTGTCAGCTGCAATTATCGATGATCGATTGCCAGTGCCATAGATAATGGTTGCCAGCGGTAAAGGACGGACGTCTGCCAGTTGCAATTGATAACGGTGGCTATGGCTAACGGTCTCGGAAATTTTCAAAGTGGGTATGTGTAAATTTAAGATTCAAAATTTTATTCATGTTTTCATTATAATTTCATATGAAGAATTTTACAAATTTAATTCTAGCATTTTGATTAGACATTGTGACTAACTTTTTAATTTGAAAATGCTAGCTTCAAATGCCTACACACTTATTTAAATTCCAACTAGTTCTGGGTATTTAATTTTCAAAAGACTTGAGATTAACACTCCCTCTAAGCTTCTAAATGGGTAAATTTTAAGTTGATACCATGCAATTTAGTCGCTGTCTTTTAAAACTACCATAAACTTTTAAAATGATGTAAAGATACCATGAAATTTCTTTATACAGTTAAACATTTAATTAACAAAAAAAAAGAAAATGACTTAATTAATACCCAACATATATTAATTCCTGGAAATGTTTTTTTAAATTGATATATGTTGGATATAATAGTCATTTTATCTTTTTTTTATAATCACATGTTAACGCGATTAGGGAGTTTACTGGTAAAAAAAATTTAAGGTAGCTTTGTATCATTTTTAAAAGTTCTTGGCAGTTGACCAAAGTTTATAGTATGAACTTGAAATTTAGCCTTTCTAAATTGAGTTAAATCCGGAGGGGAGATGCACGTCATCAGCTAATCAGCTAATCTTTTTCTTTTTTAATGAAGTGACTTTTTTATATAAAAAAAACAAGGTAGTAAATGGCAGACTACTTCTTGACTCCCATATATTGAAGCCTTCAACGGGCGGGTCGGTTTATCTGTGGGCGGATCATTATGGATATCGGGTAAAATGGGCACGGATCTAAATATCTGAATTTAAACAGATGTTAAATTTCATGCTCGTCATCCGACCAATTACAGGTGGACGGATGTGCAGGTAAGCAGTGAATATATAAACGGGTCAACGGTGTATGGATTAACGGATAATTTAAAGTATTATGAATATGTTATGTAATTTTAAAGGAAAAAAATAATTTTATAGGTTTTTTGAAGTTTGAATATATTAACGATCATAGCTAAAGAAAAGATATACATAGATTAAAATATACTTTCTCAAGAAAAAAATTAATAGTATTCATAATAAATATTTACATATAGAATATCTATATCTATTCTCATTATTAATAAAATGAATGACAAGTCTTTGGCTTTCTTTAATACGTGCAGATAAAACCAACAAATCCGCTGGTCGGATTGACCCAGTGACTGGCTGCATAAAACACACGAATCCGTGCAACTCAATCCGGTGATAGTTGTAAATGGACGGGCCAATAATATTTTAACAGATAAAACTTTGATCCATAAGCTATGATTCATATGTTGACTTGTGGGTTAAATAGATAACTGGGCATCATTGCCGCCCTACCCGTGTCACTTGCAAGCCAAACATGGTTGCCTTGCGCTGACTTTACACAAAACGAAACGCCGGTCTCTAATTATGTTCCATGTCAGCAGTAGTTTTGACTCTTATGAAATATCTTGTCTTTATTAGCAGTAATAACATGCTCAAATGGACGGGTGGTTCACTTGCGGGCGGATCATTATGGATAGCGGATAAAATGGGCACGGATATAAATATCGGGATTTAAACCGGTGTTAAATTCCATGCTCGTCACCTGACCAGTTACAGGTGGACGGATATGCATGTAAGCAATGAATATATAAACGGGTCAACCGTGCGTGGATTAACGGATAATTTAAAGTATTATCAATATGTTTTTCAATTTTAAAGGAAAAAAAATTATTTTTATAGGCTTTTTGAAGTTTGAATACATCAGCAAATCTAAGACAAGATATAGATTAAAATATACTTTCTCAAGAAAAAATTTAATAGTATTCATAATAAATATTTACATAAAGAATATCTATATCTATTCTCATTATTAAGAAAATGACAGAAAAGTCTTTGACTTTCTTTAATACAGGCAGACAAAACCAACCAATCCGCTGGTCGGATCGATCCGGGGACTGGTCGTATAAAACACACGAATCCGTGCAACTCCTGCAACTCGATCCGGTGATAGTTGTAAATGGACTGGCCTAATACAAGTAATATTTTAACGGGTAAAACTTTGACCCATAAGCTATGATTCATATGTTGACTTGTGGGTTAAACAGGTAACCCGGCATCATTGCCCTCCTACCCATATCACTTGAAGCCAAACATGGTTACCTTGCGCTGACTTCACACACAACAACGCCAGTCTATCATTATGTACCATGTCAGCAGTAGTTTTGACTCTTATAAAAATCTAATCATTAACTTCTAAAAATTAGGAACACTTCCCGCAATTCCTATTCTAAGAAGAAAATATTAGCAGTAATAACATGATTATGCTACATAATCATTTTTCTGACAATCAATTTAATTACTTTCCTTCAAAGAAATCCTACTAATAACTTATATGGTAATAATATTAATCCAATTATAGGCATGGATGCTCCCCATCTTACTAAAAAATATTCCTATAAATAGCTTCAAGCTCCATTTGCCTCATCACCACTCCTCACCCCCTCTATTCTCTGAAATGGAGAGCCTCAAACTTGCAGCATCTTCCTTTCTATCCTTGTTCTTGATCTTTCCCAACCTGTGCAATGCCGATACAACAAATGCCGATAAAGCCGAGCTGCAAACCCGTGTGATCCAATTAATACTCCCCGAAAACGCCGCTTTTGACAAGCAAGAGGAGCTGGCCAGTTGGTACAGATCATTCTTGCCCTCTGAGCCGTCGAGGATGGTATACGAATACAGTGCTGCCATTACCGGCTTTGCTGCGAAGCTGACGGAAAGCGAACTGAAGGAGATCGAGAAGGAGGATGGCTTCTTGAAAGCCTACCCCGATCGCATGCTCCAACTCGCTACGACGCACACTCCAGCTTTTCTAGGGCTGCATGAAGGCAACGGCTTTTGGAAAAGGTCCAACTATGGGAAAGGGGTCATCATCGAGATGATAGATAGTGGCAACTTACCAGATCATCCTTCCTTCAACGATGAAGGCATGCTGCCGCCGCCGCCGTCCAAATGGAAGGGGGCGTGCAAGTTCAAGAACCCGGGCTGCAACAACAAAGTCATTGGAGCGAGGACGTTAGTCTACGTCTCCCCGATTGATGAATATGGGCATGGGACACACATCGCAAGTACGGCCGCAGGTAACTTTGTGACCAATGCCAACATGCTAGGAAATGCCAATGGCACGGCTGTTGGCATGGCGCCTCATGCTCACCTGGCCATCTACCAGGTGTGCAGCGAGAGGGGTTGTAGTACTTCCGGTGTTTTAGCTGGCATGGATGCAGCTATCAAGGATGGCGTTGATATCATCTCGCTCTCGCTTGCGGCCTATATTTGTTAGTTGTGCTGGCGGTAACAAAGGCCCCGATTCAGGAATGCTTAGTCATGAGGCCCCATGGATCCTCACAGTTGGTGTGAGCACGATGGACAGAAACATAAGGGTCACCGTGAAACTCGGAGATGGGCAAGAGCTCAACGGAGAATCAGCATTACAACCCGATAACTTCACGTCCGACCCGCTTCCTTTGGTCCATCCTGCCAAGAACACTAATCCAAATGAGACGAATTGTAATGCCTCAGCCTTGGACGAAAGCGTCAAAGGCAAGATCGTGGTGTGCCACTTCCCTTTGGAGTTTTACAGTCCAAGCAACATCCAAATCGGTATGGCGGTGAAGAACGCCGGAGGTGCAGCCATGATACTAGTAAATCCGGTAAGGGATGGCCATACCACCTCCGCTGATGCTCATGTACTTCCAGTATCGCATATCAGCTACAATGACCGCAACAAGTTAACAGCATATATTGATTCAACAGGCAAACCACCTGCCTCGTTCATTTTCAAAGGGACGGTAATCGGAAATGTTTATCCGGCAGTTGCTTCATTCTCTTCTCGAGGGCCTAGCATCGCTAGCTCGCGTATTCTGAAGCCCGACATCATCGGCCCAGGGGTAAAGATTCTTGCGGCATGGCCATTCCCAACAGAACAATCAGAGAAAGGGAAAATTTTCAAAATCAAATCCGGGGCATCAATATCGACACCACATCTGAGCGGGGTCGCAGCTCTTGTAATGAGATCTTTAATGACAGCTAGAAATATAAAACATGTAATGAGATCTTTAATGACAGCTAGAAATTTTGATGTGTTTAATTAATTTATCATCATGTACCTGAGATCAGAGATCAGCTTCATCTTCATCTTTCATGAATCGCTGTCCTAAAAGTGATGTTTGATTGAATTGTGCCTTTGGTGGTATTGAAGGATGTAATTTCTTATTATGTAAACAACAAATTTTCCATAAAATATGGAAGGTGCTCCTTGCTTTTCACCAAAATCATCTAAAAATACTCTTTAGCGACATTACTTGTGAAATACCAAATCTAAAATAGCTAAACTAAATAAACTAGAAATAAAATCAGTCCTAATCTTAACAAAACTACTTTCTTAGAGAGAAAAATTAATACTAAAAATAACTTAAATTACTCTGAATTTGTTATCATTGGCATTGAACTAGATTGGAGTAAATGCTCAATTTTCCTAAAAAAATTTCATACAAGTTCGAGAAAAAATATGGCTTCATTTAACAGCAGTTTGCCTTGCTGAATAGAGATGGCTATCTCTTTGCCTTCAATTACAACATTTCATGATGGTATCATAAAGCCCTTTCACATATACCAACATATCAGCCCTCGAATGCCAAAAGATCATAGTGTAGTCCAAAATTTTGAAGTTGGATTTGGGTTTGTCTGCTTTAATTAAAATCATTAAGCATGGCTGCTATGACTTAGGAATAATGAGTAATAAGGTGTAAATGTTTGGGAATAATACTAATATGAAAGTTTTTTAATTTAGATATATGGGCAATAGAAGTTCGATAAAATCGCTAATTGACAAAAGTTATACCTTGCACAATAGATATACCGCATAATTATCTAATCCGAGCGTTTCAGAAAGTTACAGCTACTAAACGGTACTTTGCACAAGATTTATTTTCAATCCAAATTTTTTTAAAAGAGACCTCTACATTATCGAAAAAAGTTATGCATTTTTCTATTGATTAGGATACAACTTACTTAGCCGTTTATATATAGAAACAAATACTCTTCCTTTGTTCCTCATGCGTGAAGGGTGACGCCTATCTAATACGATTTTGGCATTCTCATATGTACCTTTTGTATATCTTATATCTTACCAAACTTTTTTCCCCTCTCAAAAATGAATTTGGCTGGCCTTTGCTTGAACTAAGATACAAGCTAGTAAAAGAACATGATACCAAATCTAGTGGGCTTAAGATGCATCAAGTTTCTATCAGATATAGTGCTCTCAAGACAATTATTGTGATTGCAAGTAGGCGATTATGATAATTGAGGAATGATGTGTATAGTTACAACAGTCTTACTCCATGATGGTATGCTATCTTCTTTATCTTCATCATTGATGAAGCCCATAGGATTCTTGTTTGACTACCAGCATTATGATGGCGATCATATACGTGGGAGCTGGGTTGTCCATAAGCATATTCTTAAATATCTCTAGCTGTAGGAGTATCGAGACTGGGCATCAATATTCCAGAATAGACTAGTGTATACGTTTCTAGATCCCGACAAGAGGCGGTTTCACAAGACATTGGTGTTGTGTCACCTAAGATAGTATACAGGTACTCACTGGAGGTGAGTACACCGGACGGACTCGCCGAGAACTTCTAAATGATATTATATCTATCGTCAGATGGAAGTTCTCAGGTCGCATGAGTACAGATTGGTCCTTTGACCTGATATCGTCATTTATCTCGTGTGAGTTCCCACTGTACTTTGATTACTATCTTAACACAACTCAAAGGAGTCGTGCAAACAGGCTTTAGTTGGGTACAGTCCTGACCCACATGGAAGCAGTAGTCGATTGTCAGGGATTCGACTCTCCTGATATTAGGAATCGATTTTGCGCTGTGTTCAGTTAGCTATCACTAGAAATCCGTGGTCACGGTGGATGCGATTTACTGATAGTTGATCAGTAGTATCTTTGTTGGTGATAAGCTTGACTCAGACACGACTTATCGGGTTAGTAGAGATCTGACGTTATCCACCCCCTAGACCCGATATACGACACTCTTTAACGAAGAGACCGGACTGTACGGAGATTGTCATATTCAGGCTGAGTAGGGTAAAGACGTATTTGATTGTCGACCCTCCTTTCGGCAAGTATCTGGATAGTCATTACGTACAGCTAGTATCGATGGGGTGCTTGTGATTAAACCCACTGCCAACGTATTGTCGAGTATTTAGAATCTTACACAAAGGGTTTTCCCGGTTCAGGCGATAGATGTAGGGACCGTACGTTGGTACGTGCAGGGATCTGATTAAATACGTGTACGGGATACACGAACATTAATCGGACGGTCGATAATACTAGCCGGCTTAGGATTAAGCCGGATTATTAAATCAGGTTTTGATTTAATAATTTATATATATATATATATATATATATTAGTATTATTGTTTACTATTCATTTTCTCTTTTTGGTGATATCCGTATTTTTATACGGATATGCATATATGTAGCGATACATATACCGGGTGAAGTATTCCGTATTTATAAAGAAATGGTTTTAGAAGAAGGACATCTCATATTTGTTTTCCTTTTTAGAAAAACAAATGGAAATGAGGTGCAGGGTGAGGTGGCATGGGGCATGGTTTTAAACATGTAGAAAGATATGGTTTTGGCATTAAATGATGAAATGATTTGTGTGCACTATTTGAACCATAGTTGTAAAATGCAAAGCTATTCCATTCTACATTTGAATTTTCTCATTCCACATTTTTGAGTTCATGCTTCATGCTCAACACTTTACCATTTTCTTCACCTACTTCTCTTTCTTCTTCTTGCTCTCTTGAACATGGTTTTTAGAGAGAAAATTTAGTGGAAAAAATCCTACATCATCCATAATCCATCCTTAGCAAGTTTGGAGCGTCGGTCAGAGCCTTTTTCGGTTTCTCTCGGATGGATTTTCTTCGGCAAGGGTGGTTGCCTTTCAAGCGCGTTCCCGGGCGTCTACGAGTTTGGACGAGTCTTCCACAATTAGGTGGACATGCATCGAAAGTTGTTATTTTCTAAACCCTTGCTTGTTTAGTTTGCTAGTTTAGTTGTTTGGAATGAATTCTTGGGTTAGTGTGTTTTTTGCTTGCATAAAAATTTTGTTATCGCTTCCGCCTTGGCCGCGGCTTGAGCGGCGCGAGCACCTAACACCAACAGTTTCCAAGTCAGTCCTATGTCATTGCTGTTGCTCTCCCTTACTATTTCAGAAGCTAAATTTAAATTTTACCCTTGTAGAGAATAGGAAAATTTGGCACATATATGGTAAAAAAAGATGAAGAGGAAGAATTAACAAAGAGTAAAATTATCACTTGGAACGATAACAAACTAGAAATGAATTGAATTACTTCTAAAACCCAGTTATCATAATGAGAAATTCATTGAAAAGAAACAATTTTGGCCCAAGAAGTGAAAAAAAATTAGAATAACTTACCAAGTCGAGCATCCAATCGAGCTCAATGACAAGAACAAAACCCTAATCTTGAATAGGACTCCCGACTCGGGCTCGCATTTTGCAAGGATTCATAGTGAAGCAAGCGTTAGGGTTTTTTTTTTCTCGCATCAAAGAGAGGAGGGAATTGGGGAAAAACGAAGGCAAACGAAATGAAAGTAAAAGGACGGTAGTTTTGCGGGTAAATGGCATGTAAATGTGCAATTTAAGTTCTGGAAGTTATACTTTTCGGCGTATTGGTGTCTATCCATGTGCTTCTGGGGTGACCCTTTAGGTTTTTCATAAGTATTTAAAATATAAAAGGATATTTTAATAGTCGTACATGGTTTTATAGATAGAAGTTTTTGCCATGTGTCACCATGTGTCCGTCACGATAAGAATCAAATTGGCAATTTCAATTTTGAAAATGATCTATCTCTGGCATTAAAATTGTAGGCTAGCATTTTTGCACGTGTGTTGGACGTAATTGTAGAAATTTTTAAGGTTAATTTCTTTATTAATTTAACTACATGCATCGCACTTTTATATAATAATGATACGGCAATTTAATTATGTCTATCACACATAAAACAATAGTGTTTTTTTATTTGGTTTCTTTGAATAAATAAAATGCTGCATCACCAATCAATTTCAAAATTAAATAAACCCCTTTCCTTTTGCCGTGCCGTATAATAGTAGAGAGAGATGTAAGTATACAAAGAAACATGAGAAATTATAAGTGTCCATATGATAAAAAAATAAATAAAAGAAGATATGTATGCAGTTGCAAATATTATGTAGAAGCTAATTATAAATTTTAAAAAGATCAAAATGAAATGAAATCGTTTTATTTACTAAAATATGACAAATAAATATATTACTGTATTAATCAAAGTAACTTATATTGAACTTAGGTTATCACTGCATCTTTGCCAAATTATAGTCGGTGATGATCATAGTTAATACCACTAGCGATTTTCCCATGTGATGCATATTTGTTTGGAAAATTATTTTTTTAACAAATTAATTTTAAACACATGCCTAAGTAATATTTAACGTCCTTTTGTGATAGATCTTAAACTATCCTATCTCTTTATAAGTGGATTATAAGTGAAAAATATGATGATAGGCATAAATTGTGTTATATGTAGGATAAGTAAATGATTATGATGATGGTGGCGGTGGTTGTAATGATATGGATATATTTGAGACAAATTTTCTAGATATCTTAATTGTTATTGGAGTCCAAAGCTATAAATTTATGGTTGATTTGGATTTAATTAATTAATTGTATGTATTCTGCTCATGTAAGACCAGCCTATTAATATTAAGGGTAAATTGTTGAAAAACTCCCGGCCCTATAAAACCTGTGAAAAACTCTCCGGGTTTTTTCAGCACGTGAAACCCATCAATAATTCCATCAAATACTAACAGTAATGAGTATTTTGGTGTATCCCAAAAATGCCACTTAGAACCTATGTGCACAAGTACAAGGATGACAGTTGCCCATTTTCTTAATTGCTTATAATTTCTATCGATTTGCCTGTAATTTCTATTTTTGGTTGATTTTTATTAATTTTTGCTTAAAAGACTGAGCATGAAATGCTCCAGCCAATCCTTGTTCCTTCCAAATCCACTGCTTTTCCATCCAAAAACCCTATTTATCAATAGAACAAGAATTATCCCTTTCATTTTCTCTATTGTCTTCTCTGATTTACTCATTACTCCACTTTCATTTGCTACCTAACAAACTAAATCTTCATTTACTATCTTGCTCATTGATGATGGCCTTAAATTGGATATTAATGTGTTTTATAAGTGGATCCAATAGGAAATGTGCGGTCTTGTCCATCTCGGAGGCGACAACGTGGTTCGAATTGAAAGGAACAATCTCGTTTCAACTTGATATACTGGTTAATAAGTTGAACCTTTCATACAAAATGGAGAAATATGAAGATTATATGGTTAAGATGATAACTGAAAATGACTATATAAATATGGTCCGTATCCATCAAGAGACGAACGAGAAGGTCATCCATATGCAAGTATCTGTGTTAGGAATATATATGCTCTAGAGGCCATTATTGTACATGTGATGTATATTATAGTAGATGCTTGGACATATATATAGAGGACTTTCTTGCTCGATATGATAGTATGCTATCTGGATACTCTTTATCTTAACATGTTGACCGGTATTCTTTACTGTCTTACTCTCACGTGTTGATAAAGCCCTTAGGATATGTACTTGACTATCAGGACTATGATGAGATCATACTACTGGGGCCAGGGTGGTCCAAAAGTACTTCCTTTAATCTGTTCCTAATCGAAGGAATATCGAGACTAGGGCGTCGATATTACAGAGTAGACTAGTGTGTACGTTTTTTGTCCCTTAGAGGGCGATGGTTGATCCAACAACCATTGGTGTGTGACATCAAAGATTGTACACGTGTGCTCATTGGAGAATGGGTACACCGAACAGGACTCGCCGAGGACTCCTATGTGGCAGTATACCTATCGTCAGATAACAGTCCTCTGGTGACACCGGTACATGTTAGTTTGTAGACCCGAGATCGTCATAGAGTCTTGTGCGGCTCCCACTGTGCTTTGATTTCCTCCCTACCACGCTCAAAGGAGACATGCAAACAGGTGGATTTTGGGTACAGTCCCGAGTCGCATGGAGGCAATGAGCGATAGGAGGGGTTTCGTCTCTCCCGGTATTGGAGGTTGATGTTGCGCTATGCTCGATTGGCTATAACTGGAAGTCCCTAGCCAGAGCTACTTATGATATTTACTGATAAGTGTTATCAGTAGTTTCTCGAACCGTTATAGGCCAGACATCGGCATGACTTATCACGTTACTGGGGTCTGACGTTTACCACCCCTAGGTATAATATGCGACATATCAGACGAAGAGACCGGACTGTACGGTAGTGTTACTGATAGGCTTCATAGAGACTATGGACAAGCTTGCTTGTTGATTTTCATATCGCTCAATACCCGGGTAGCCGTTACGTCCAGCTAATACCGCTGACGGCTTATGGGTGACTGATGTGATCATCACCTACTGTTGGCGTATTGACGAGTCTTTAGAGTCTCACACAGAAGTTCCCTGGTTCAAGCGAAACGAAGAAGGACACATATGTGATATGCGTGTGGGCCAGATTAAATACGTGTATGTGATACCGTATTGTAATCTGACAGTTATCTGTTATCAAGTTCGGTTATATGCGATATAACCAGATTATCGAATCAAGTGTTGATTTGATAATATGATATACAGATAAATGATATTGGTCGGTCATATGTGATATAACCGGATTATTAAATCAAGTGTTGATTTAATAATGTGATATATATTATATGTGATATAGTTATATCTTAACTAATATCATTAGCTCACTAATTATTCTTCATAATATATATATATATATATATATATATATATATATATATATATAATGAAGCATGCTTGAATTTCTATTTTTGAGAAAAATAGAAATGAGGTTGGAAATGAGAGCATGGTTGCAAGCATGGGCTTTATTCTTTATTTATTCATCTTGACTCACTATTCAAGCATGGTTGCAATTTTATATTGCAAATTTCCATGCTTGAATGAGTGGGGGTCAAGTGTTGCAATCTAAAGGAAGAGTTCAGTTCCAAAATAACAAAACAACTAATAACTAGGTAAATGAAGATATGCCTCGCATCTCAGCTACCTTCTCAAAGTATTGTTGATCCTGTGGCTCTAGTGTCAAAAGATCTGGATCATACAAAACCTAGATGTCAGAGCGTTGAATAAAATATAATGAAATAATAACCTGAAATGTGATGTAATATATAGTTATAATGGAACTAGTAACATGTGAGCATACAATAAACAATATCATTAATAACATGTGATATAACAAACAGGACATGGTAAAGCAATCATATCATGTGGATCTTAGGGGTCAATGTCACCGATGGTTGTCTATCCTAAAAGTATTTAAAATCAGTAAATGCAATCTTTCTCGTAACTCAACAGTATTGTGTGCGTGCCCGGTGTTGGATATATTGCCCTCAAGGCAATTATTGTAATTGCAGGTAGACGATTATGACAATTGAGAGAGAACCTATACAAGTAGAACAGTCTTACACGAAATGATAGTATGCTATCTGCTTTGTCTTTATCATTGATGTGTATACGTTTTACTAGTTATTACGTATCGCTAATACATAATGATGAAGCCCGTAGGATTCTTGCTTGACTACCAGTATTATGATGGTGATCATATACGTGAGAGTTGAGTAGTTCCTAAGCACATCCTAAAATGTCCCTAGTCAAGAGAGTATCGAGACTGGGCATCGATATTCCCATGTAGACTAGCGTATACATTTCTAAACTCCTATAAGGGGCGGTGGACGGTCTTACAAGCATTAGTGTTGTATCACCTAAGACAGTATACAGGTGCTCACTAGATGTGAGAACACTGGACGGACACGCCGAGAACTTCTAGATAGTATTATACCTATCGTTAGATAGCAGTTCTCTAGAGGCATGAGTGCAAATTAGTCAGTTGACATGAGATAGTCATTTGTCTCGTGTGAGTTCCCACTGTACTTAGATTATTACCCTACCATGGCTCAAATGAGTCGTGTAAAAAAGTTTTAATTGGGTACAGTTCCGAACCACATAGAGGCAATGAGCGATTGTTAGGGATTCATCTCTCTTGGTATTAGGAGTCGATGTCCCGCTGTGTTCGATTGGACGTCACCTTAAATATGTGGCCACGGTGGAGGAGATTTACTGACAGGAGTTCAGTACTTTCCCGGTTGGTGATGAACTTGACTCCGGCACGACTTATCAGGTTATTAGGGGTCTGACATTATCCACCCATAGACCCAGTATGTAATACTCTTATACGAAGAGACCGGACTGTACTGAGATTGTCACATTCAGGCTCAGTAAGGTACAGACAGACTTGATTATTGACCTCCCTTTGGGTAGATACCTGGGTATCCGTTACGTACAGCTAGTGTCGCTGACGTGCTTGTGGTTTTAGATTTATCCAGTAAATCATATTGTCGAGTCTTTAGAGTCCTACACAGAGAGTTTTCCCGGTTCGGGTGATTTGATATGGAGACCGTATATTGATACATGTAGAGGTCCAATTAAATACGTGTACTGGCTACACAGATTTTAATCGAACAGTTGATATTACTAGCCGGCTTAGGATTAAGCCGGATTATTAAATCAAATTTTGATATATATATATATAGTATTATTGTTCACTATTCATTTTCTCTCGCTTGGTTATCCGTATTTTTATACGGATATGCGTATATGTATTTCGATATGTATACAGGGTTGTATTCCGTATTTATACGGAATACTTCTAGAAGGAGGACACCTCATTATTTGATTTTCCT
This sequence comes from Agapanthus africanus, assembly GCA_030015575.1. NCBI lineage: Eukaryota > Viridiplantae > Streptophyta > Magnoliopsida > Asparagales > Amaryllidaceae > Agapanthus > Agapanthus africanus. The sequence continues at coordinate 315,514,205 of JASDDO010000004.1, forward strand.
TTTAGAAAATCATTAGGAAATGAGGTGGAGGGTGAGGTGGCTTTAGGTATGGTTGATGGCATGTAGAGAGGGATGGGCTTCATTTATTTATTGCAAAACGGTGGTGATATTTTTATTTGATGGTTGAAAAAATGTTATGAAGCCATTCTCTCATTCATCTAACACTTAACTCTTTTTGTGTTATGGCTGCATCTTCATCCTCCTCCTCCTTCCTCATTGCTCTCTTGAGCATTAGTTTTAGAGAGAGAATGATAGCGGAAAATTCCTGCATCCCCACTCTCCATTTCTACAAAGTTTGGAGCGTCGGTTGCTTCACTAGATGAAGATGGAGCTTGGATCGGTTTCTCTCAGGTGGATTATTTTCGGAAAGGGCGGTCATATCTCAAACTTGTTTTTGACGGCTTATGAGAAGTTTGGAGGGGTCTTCCACGATTGGGTGGACACTCATCAAAGGTTGTAGATTCTATAACCTAACTTGCTTAGTTTACCAGTTTAGTGTTTGGAAAGGTTGCTTGGGATTTGTTTCTAATGCTCCCCATAAAATTTTTGTTTTTCGATTCCATATTGGCCGTGGTTGTAGCATTAAGGGCATTGGGAACTTTCAATTGTATCAGAGTCAACCCAAACAATAGAACTAGTATTAGACGATGCTTAAGTTTCGAAACCGAAATTTTCCGTTTTTCGAAACCCAAGTTTATGTCCCGTTTTTCAAAAGTCCTCTAATTTTTTTAAAGTATTACATAGGATAGATTGTGCTTATTTATGAACACCAAATGAAAACGAGCCAAATCAGAGCCACTTAGGCCACCGAAAAATTCGTTTTGGCCGCTTTCGGCGGCCTGATGGTCTCTGTTTGGTCTTATCTTCTTTTGGTGTCGTAGGTTTTGGGAATTGAGATTTTTATCCTACTTTGTTTTTGACCAGATTTTGTTATGTTCTGCTTATTCATTTGGGCAATCACGGAAACTTTTCTGTTGAAATTTTAGTATCATTTATGATCCGTTACTTGTTTGTATGTGTTGTTAAACGTCTTCTAATTGCTATATATTTGATTAGACGGGGTTGCACACCTGTTTGTGTTGCTTGTTATTGTATATATGCTTTAGCCGGATTGTCGCGTTAGATAGCCTCTCGTACGATTGTATGTACAATTTTGTTTCATATTGTTGTATATTCATTTTTTCAGGAAGAGCTCCAACTTATGGCCGTCGTTTCCGTATTATATATATTCTTTTATTGGGGCACGACCAGCATGCAGTCGATGTCACCACTGTATATTTTTCTTTTCTGTAGTAAGATTTGTGAGTTGCTAGTACTCTTGCCATTACAACTATGGCCTTTGCGGAATCGAAAAACTTAAATTTTATACGAGCACCAGAAACTAAAACCCTAGAAATTGAATCCAAACACTAAACTAATAAAGCTAAGAGAGATAAACTACTAGGTTGAGGACTACAACTTTTGAAGACGTATCCTTCGGGTCTTGTGTGGTTCTCTTCTTAAACTCGTAGGGTTCCTTGAACACGCTTACAAAGAAGTTTCCCACGTCAAAGATAATCTACCCGATGATGTCGGTTCAAGCTCTAACTTCTACTAATGAACTAAAAAAGCAACTAAAGATCAAGACTTATTAAGACTTGATATTTAGAGATATAGTATTTTTCTCAAAATGCTCTCCCTTTTTTTTCTTTTCAAAGCTCAAGAGAAAAAGATGAAGAAGATGAAGATGAAATGGCTAACATAATAATATCTAATCTCCTTTTCTTTTATATTTTAAAAACAAACTAAGAGAGTGGGTTTGTGATTCACTAATGTGAGTCAGATGCCCACACACATCTTTTAAACACAAGAAGAGATGAGAGAGAGAAAATAGAAGCCACCCCATCATGGACACACACACACAAGCATGATACCCGTATTTATAATAAATACGCATACCCGTATTTCTACCAAGATACAAATATCGTATTTATATCGAAAATACAAAATACGCATATGCATATTAAGATAGAAATACCTGTATTTGTATCAATACATAGATACTCGTATTCATACAAATACACGTATTCGTATAAATACCGTATTCGTGTTAAAATACAAATACCTAAAAGAGAGCAATATAATACTAGCTCACATATCTGGCTATCTTTCAAACTTGCTAGTATTACCAAAATGTCCGTTAAAGCACGTGTATAAAATACATGTATTTAATCGAACATCCGAGCGTATCAAAATACGCATATTATATCGTTTCGCTTGAACCGGGAAAATCCTTTGTGTGACACTCTAAAGACTCGACAATACGCTGGCAGTAGGTTTAACCACAAGCACGTCAGTGACATTAACTGTATATAATGGCTACCCAGGTATCTGTCGAAAGGAAGCCGACAAGCAAACTCGTCTATATTCCTACTGAATATATCCGTGACAATCTCCATACAGTCCGGTCTGTTCGTCTGAGAGTATTGCATATCAAGTATAGGGGGTGGAAAACGTCAGACCCCTAATAACCTGATAAGTCATGCTGATGTGGCTCAAGACTATCCGAGAAACTACTAATCTAACTATCAATAAATCTTAACTTCCCTGATCAGGGTCTTATGCTTTTATCCAACCGTACATATCGCGACATCGACTCCCTATACCGGGAGAGACGAATCTCTAATGACACGCAACATTTTACTTGTATTCTCCCAAGAGAAGTGAAAGAGAAACTCTTCCTGTGTGTTTTAAGTGAATCACTGATTAAATCATAGTTATACATGGCTTTACATCACGCCTCATTCATTTAAACCAGCTAGAAATATAAAACATGTAATGAGATCTCTAATGACACGCAACATTCTTAACTTCATGACATGGTTGCCTGAGACCCTGGTTTCTCTAAGTAATCGAAATTTACCGTTGGGAAGTGTCAATATTCATAATTTGATCTTCCCCATTGATGTACCTGAGATCAGCTTCATCTTCATGAATCGCTGGCCTAAAAGTGCTGTTTGATTGAATTGTGCCTTTGGTGGTATTGAAGGATGTAATTTCTTGTTATGTAAACAACAAATTTTCCATAAAATATGGAAAGAGCTCCTTTCTTTTCACCAAAATCATCTAAAAATACTCTTTAGTGACATTACTTGTGAAATACCAAATCTAAAATAGCTAAACTAAATAAACTAGAAATAAAATCAGTCCTAATCTTAAAAAAAGCTACTATCTGAGAGAGAAAAATTGATACTAAAAATAACTTAAATTACTCTGAATTTGTTATCATTGGCATCGAACTAGATTGGAGTACATGCTCAATTTTCCTAATAAATTTTCATACAAGTTCGAGAAAAAATATGGCTTCATTTAACAGCAGTTTGCCTTGCTGAATAGAGATGGCTATCTCCTTGCCTTCAATAACAACATTTCATGATGGTATCATAAGCCCTTACACATATACCAACATATCAGCCCTCGAATGCCAAAAGATCATAGTGTAGTCCAAAATTTTGAAGTTGGATTTGGGTTTGTCTACTTTAATTAAAATCTTCAACCATGACTGCTATGACTTAGGACTAATGAGTAATAAGGTGTGGATGTTTGGGAATAATACTAATATGATAGTTTTTTAATTTAGATATATGCACAATAGAAGTTCGATAAAATCGCTAATTGACAAAAGTTTAGATATACCGCATAATTATCTAATCCGCTCGTTACTAAACGGTACTTTACAGAAGATTTATGTTCAATCCAATTTTTTTAAAAAAAGAGACCTCTGCATTAGCCAAAAAAATTATGTATTTTTCTATCATTGATTAGGGTACAACTTACTTAGGTGTTTATATATCGAAACAAATACTCTTCATTTGCTCCTCAAGCGTGAAGGGCAACACCTATCTAATACGATTTTGGCATTCTCGTATGTACCTTTTGTTGGAAATTTTTGCTGCTTGATATGTTCTTTCTCAACAAAAAAAAAATTGAATACACAAAATTCTAACATTTGTAGATCACAAATTTGAAAATAAAGTTTATGAGAAAGAGCCATGCACTTGAATACATTGACCTAAGAAAGATATCGCCTCTCTCTTGGCAGATTTAGAGCGGCAATTCAATCTTAAGATACAACTTCCCTTACCCTTCTGGTACTCCGGCTTGCACAAGACGTCAAAATAATGTTAGTACCCTTTTCTGTTTCGCACATGCTGTGGATACAGTGAAGAAGAAGAAGAATAAATGAATGAATGAATGAATGAGTTTTGTGTGCTCTGGTTTTTGGTAATGTGTTTGCCTTCAAGGAGGGTTTTATATAGCCTCCAAAACACCAACGGATTGTAACCGTTCAAACGATCGCAACCGTTGCGGTTAACCGCAATGATCGCAACCATTCAACTACCAACAGTCGTAAATGTTCATGAACTGTCGTACCCGTTCGCAAAACCATTCGTGAAAAATAAAAACGTTTCAAAAATATGGTTTAAATATTTTACAAAAAATATATTAAAGTAATTTTCCGTAAAAACAATACTTGAGACTTTGTGAACTGGAATCGGAGCGGCATTCGTGTCCACAGGTCGAGGCACACGCGGCTCGCCGGCTCAGTTCGGCATGGCGGCGCCACGTGCGTATGGTTCCACCATATCTCTTTTATTGGACTTGTTTACCCCAATCAGAGCAAAGCTCTGTTCAAATTCCAAGGCGGGAGATGAAGCAACGCTTCTGATTCCTCCCAATCAGAGCAAAGCTCTACTTTGAAAATCTAAATTTTAATAAATGAAGCAACGCTTCAGATCCTCTGCGCTGTGCGCAGGATGCCACATGTCAAAATCTGGCACGCCAGCGCGGAGAGCGCAGCGCCCAAGGCAGTGCGCTCAATCAGAGCAAAGCTCTATTTAAAATAAAATTAAAGGAAGCAACGCTTCAGTTGCGCAAACACTGCGCTGCGCGACGCGCGTCAGCGCAGATGCGCTAGCGCAGTTGCGCTGCGCTTTGCGCAGCGCGACAGTTGCGCAAGCGCAGTTGCGCTGCGCTTTGCGCTGCGCGATACGTGTCAGCGCAGTTGCGCTGCGCTTTGCGCTGCTTGACACGTGTCACACGCCAGAGCGTTTGCGCCAAACAGAATTAAATTCTAGCAAGATTTTTCTGTTCTTGTTAAAACAAAAAGATTGCCTTCTGTAAAACAGAAGCCCTTGAATCGAAGATCCAACGGTGAGGAAAATTCCCCAAATCATTCAGAGAAAGATCTCTCTAACAAATTTTAACAAATTTATGGGCACTATATAAAGGCCCCTAGACCCCAGATCAAAGAGAGGATGATCATTGTGAAAATCAAGAACTTCAAACAGAGAGAACTCTGAAGAAATTTCAAGAAGAAAAAGGTAAAAACCTTTAAGATGGAAGAATTTCTTCTAATAGATCATTGATCTAAGAACAAGATCAATGATCTTCAATAAAAAACAAACAAAAATAGTGCTTTGCACTTATGAACCATTGGTTCTCTGAGATAAAAAAAAACAAGAAATACTTGTTTTCTTTGATCTAAATTGGATCAAGAAATCAAGCAGTGCTTTGCACTTTTTCATGAACCATTAGTTCTGCAATCTAAAAGATTCTCAAGTTAATAGTGCCTTACACTTGCAAAACTGCAATGTTGCGCTCCTGGGTTGGCGCAAGCCACCAGAGAGCGCCACATGTTAGCATCTGACTCACTTGCGCTGTGCGATTTTGAAATAGAGCTTTGCTCTCTGAAACTGGCGCAACCCACCAAGCGCGCCACGTGTCAGCAGCGCAAGCGCAGCGCATTGGCGCAGCGCACTGTGCTTGCATGACACGTGTCATCACCACAAGCGCTTGCGCTCTTTGATTGGCGCAAAGCGCCTGAAAAATACAATGCATTTCTTTTGCTAAAGGGCCATGCCCAAATCAAAAAGACCTAGTAGGCCAAAATAAGTTGCAAAGCAATAAATGGACAGAGCCCAAGTAAAATTGATGCTCTGCACCCTTTATGGGCAGAGCCCAAACAAAAATAAAAGGTAATGCAATGCATTATTTAAACATGGGCAAAACCCTAGCACGGGTCTAATAGACCAAAAACAAATAAAAGCGTTGAATATTTTTCAACTGGACTTAGCCCAATCATGGCCGTAAGTCCTTAAATTAAATTGACTGAGCAAGATTGCTCTCCTAAATCAATTTACATCCGGTTCGAGGGTACATCTCCGAACTCCTCTGACTCCTATCGTTGTAATCCTTCAACGACGTCAGAGAGGTGACGGGTCCCGACAACCACACATCAACACGGACTGTGGGGTCCTTAAACTCATGGACTTAAGCGTCCTTAAACTAAGACACGGACTGTGGGGTCCTTAAACCCGCGGACTTATGCGTCCTTAAACTAAAATACGGACTGTGGGGTCCTTAAATCCACGGACTTAAGCGTCCTTAAACTACCAATAGACCGCGATGTCCTTAAACTACCTATGGACCACTATGTCCCTAAACTGGAACAATAGAGCCCCCAAATGCTCTTTTGTTGGATCTAAACGATCCCGTTTAAGTTGGTCTTAGCCCCAAACACGGCTAACGTATCCTTAAACATTCAAATGGACTATAAAACTCTAAATCAACTTTGCTTCAAGGGTACATCTCTAAACTCCTCTGACACCTGTCGTTGTAATCCTTCAACGACGTCAGAGAGGTGACGAGTCCTGATGGCCATATATTAAATAGATCACCATGTTAAGTTGATCTTAGTCTCAAACTAGACTAACGTATCCTTAACGAACGTTTGAGTTAATCTTAGCCTCAAATACGGCTAACGTATCCTCAAACCAAGACCCCAAAACCCAAATCTAAGAAAATACGGATTTGGACTAATCCACGTCTTATGGGCGACGACATAAATTAGTCTCCGTATACAATCCACGGGCAACCATAAAAAAAAAAACACACACGACACGAAGTGAAATTCTGGAGAAGGAGAAAGTGGCTACCGCGAAGCGGTAGCGTAATTAACTGCAGGGGCTTGCGCCTGCAGGGAAGAGCGTCCCCACAATCAAAAACCCCTCAAGCGAGGGGGAATCTGACGAAGTCTGCTATATCGGCCGTATCCGTCTAAACCTCCGATACACGGTGGCATAAATCAACTTGGCATCTTCGGAGAGGTGGACGGATAAAACCAAAATAGCATCTGCCCCGAATCTCAGTGCCAAGACTTCGCAGTCTTGTGCGGTTGTCTTTCGGAGGGGAACAGATTCTGGCACGCCCGGTGGAACCTTATCCTCTTTCCACTCCACACTTCGTGTGTCGTATTCGCGAACGAATCGCGGTTTGTTAATGGTTGCCCTTAGGTTTCGAGTTACTAAGATTCGGTCTCTTGCTTGGCATAGAAATCAAGCATCGATGGCCTCTACCTGTTCGAAGTGCTCCAACTGCAGCTGCAACTCGCGTCCTGCCTCAACTGGGGGCATAACTTACGGGCCCCAAGAGGTCTCTTTGTTCACGATGCCCGTGGAGCAGATTACTCAAGCCACCACAGGGCTGTTTTTTGGAATCATGCTTCCACCAACAAGCTTCAGCACCCCCGTGCCCGTACCAGAAGCTCATAAGAAGTCGGTCTTCGATCGACTTTCAGTTACTGCGGCCCCTCTCAACGGGTCGCCCAACACCAGTGCCTCGGTCTTCTCCAGACTGGGCCAAAACTCCTGCGGGGCCACAATGAAGCTTGCAGTCCCAGAAAAGGTTATTCCAAAAAGAGTAGCCAAACCTGCTCCTGAAGTCGTCAAGGCGGCTTCTCCTGCTAAGAGATCGGTCTTTACAAGACTGACCGTCCCAACTCCTGCTCCTGCTGCTCAAAAGACATCAGTCTTCAATAGGCTGATGCCGGCAACAGCCCCACACCTGAACAGGGGGCAAGAAGAAGCTGTTTCTGTCTCTGAGCCAATACCGACAACTCGTCGCGCCCGACGACGCCACTGGCGCCGCGTAAGGAAGACCGGGGGCAACTCCCCTTCAGGGATGACTCCGCCAGCTCCAACGGTGAAAGTTAACGCTGCTGTTCCAACTGGGAACAGCTTCGAGCTACTGAACAGAGTACGCAGAAACTCGCCAACTGCGGTGCTTAAAAGATCTCCTCCACCAGTAGAGACTATCGTGGAAGCAGAAAAGCCAGAGCAGCTTCCTCAATCGCCATCCTCCACGATTTACAAGACATGACGACGAGTCCGAGAATCTGTGATTGATCCTAATTTCTCTCGCCAACACAAAAAGTCGAAAGGTCGGCAGGAAGAAAATCCCCCGGTCAAGCAACGAAAGGTGACGACCACTTGGGTGCCCAAAGCAACGGCCCCCTCAATTTCTACGACCCATAAGAGAAGAAGGCCAGAAAAAGTCCCTACACCTATGGCGAATATCAAAGGTGGTGAACCCAAACGCCCTAAGTCTGGGGGAATGGTAGTTCATACCGTCTATATGGCGTCTGGTAAAGAGGATAGCCACATATCAACAGGTCATAGACCGCTCACGCGATCGGTGACCAAAGCGCAGGAGCAGCAACAGAAGCTCCAAAAGATGATGAACGCGATGGCCGCACTTACTGGGCCCAAAGAAAACCTTGAAATGTTTTCGGATGAACGCCAGGAGCAAGAAACTGACGCCGAATTCCTTCGTCGAATATTGGAGAAGAAGGATAAAGAGGCTGCTGAACAAGCAGCCAACATAAAGCTATGGGCCTCCTGTTCCAAGATATGGTGGGGATGATGATCCAAAAAGATCCTCCGGCCAAAGATCCCCCGATCGTCCTTGAAGACGATAGGGGAGAAACATCGAATCATCCACCGGCTCTGTCAACAGCCAAAGAGGAGGCAATCTCCAAAGCTGACCTGGACGAATATATAGCTCAGCAGATCCGGGTTCATCAAGCGACTGAAGCAGCCGGTCAAGTCGTAAAAATGGGGCGACCGTATTCGAGCTGGTACGATCAGATTAAGTACCCGCCGGGCTATACAATACCAAAATTCCATGTGTATAAGGGGACTGGCAATCCCCACCAGCATGTTGCCCAGTTCAGGGCGCTTTGCGGCAACACCGGCAGTGATGATAAATTGTTGCTACACCAGTTCGTTGGTAGCTTATCGGATACAGCATTCGAATGGTATTCTGAGCTCCCGAACGACTCTATCAAGACCTTTGCGGAGATGGAGCTGTTATTTACACAACGTTTCGCGAGTGCCAGCGAGCGTACCCCGATAACGGCGTTGATTAATGCCAGGGTGAAGCCGGGCGAGACATGGGTCCAATATGCTATACGGTGGCGGAACTTATAGTCAAAATGCGAGCAATGCATTGAAGAAGCTCCTGCAGTGGGTATGTTTGTGGGAACCCTCGATCCGCAAGCAACCATCTCGCAAATTTATGATGTTCTTCAAGCCGACCACCTTCCAGGCACTGATCGACAAGCTGGCGCAAATGGATCAGATGGGCCATAGACCTCCCCTCCTAAATCCGGACTCCCGAAATGAGAAGGGGAAGGGGAAAGCGATCGTTGTTGCTAATGCTCAACAACAGCCGAGCAACTCGAAGCCAGTCGTTCGTCAAAATAATATGCGCTCGTACGTAGCCCTTGAGGAGAGGCTAGGACGTCCTTACTCGTTTCCCCGAGATAAAACGAGAAGGTTATTCGAGCTGGCGTTGCGCAACCGACTCATAAATCTGCCGGATCCAAAACGTCCGTCGCAACTAAATGATGTCAATGAGCCCAACTACTGTCCTTATCATCGAGTACTGGGTCATCCGATCGAAGATTGCTGCGTCTTAAAAAATTGGCTTGAAGACCAGTACCAACAGGGAAAGTTCGCATTATCTGACAAATGGAAGGTGAATCCCCCGCAGCCCCACACCTCTAAGAGGGTGAATACGCCGGGGGCAACGTGCTCTGTCGTTGAAGAAGCTCCTTAGAAGGTTGTATTATCAGCCAAGACAAAGAGGATGCTAAACGATCTTCAAGTATGCCCAGCGATCAAGTGGAAGAACCCGTTGGAACCGCAGGTCATTGAAGGGATGTTGAAACCACGTACAACTCCAAGGACCGATGGTGGTGGCTCAAGCACTCGCAACCAGCCGTAAAAATCTTCGAAGAAGAAGAAAAAGAAATCAAAGAAGCCCGTAAAGCCTGGCGACAAGCGCACGGACTTGCAAAAACAAATTGACGCGCTAGAGGAATACAACCAGAAGGCGCGGACTCCCATTACATTCCAAGAGTTCCTCAATCACGTCTTTCAAGAGGAAGATGAGGGGGAAAGTTCGTCGGATGAGTCTGATGAATACGTGGCGAGCTGCCATATGATCTCCCATGCGTTGACAGACAATGAAGAGACTCCTTGCACTGAAAAGCTGGGGGCAGATCCTGAACCAAAAATTATGGGACCATCAGATGAGGTAATTGACGCATTCCTCAACAAAGCTCTGCTGAAGAGTAAAGCTGATCGGGAATGAGAGACGGCTATATTTGAAAGGGCCAAGCGCCAGCGACTTGATGAAAGAGCTGAGACGCTCCCGCTAGAGAAAAATACCTCCACTACTGACAAAAGCAAATTTAAGATGAGGAAAAGGTTCGCTAAAGCCGTGTCAATGGGTATGAAGCTACCATCCTCTGAGGGAAGTGTTACTGGTGAAGCGGAAATGCACCCCTCCTACTGCTTATATCATCGGAAGATTTCGCACCCCACTGAAGAGTGCAAAGCTTTCGATAGATGGTGGAAAGGGTATGTTGCTCACCGACAACATGTTAAGTGGGAAAAGCGCAAGGCTCGCCGAGAGCAGAACGGTACGACCGAAGCGCTTAACAGAACTACCGGCAATTGTCTCATGGTTAATGCTGGAGGATCACAAGTGCTCACATTCGGGAGCGATTCCGACGAGGAGCTGGCTCTTAGCCCCCTCTTTAAAGAGTCCACTTCGGGAAAAGAAGAAGAGCCAAAGATTTGTGAAAATATCCAGCTGCGTAATCGCACGCTGCCCGAAAAGAATCTCGGACCCTTAAACAAAAAAGATAAAGGGAAAGAAAGGGTCTCTGAGGATATTACCTTAGATAACCAAGTCATGGAAGAACTAGCCGCCAAGGACCCGCCAAAGAAAAATAGGGTGGATTATAACGTTCTAGCGCATCTGAGGAAGCTACCCTCACAGCTCAGCATTCTTGACGCCCTTTTACTATCAAAGGAGGTGAGAGATTCGTTAATTAAGGCACTACGGGACCCGGAGCAGTTCCAAGCTTTCCTGGCCGAAGAAAAGATGAAGGATGAATTGGAGGAAGTGCACACGGCAGATGTCACTTTTGGCGATGAAGACCTTCTCCTTGGGACGTGCGAACGCAATCGCCCCCTCTACGTGTCAGGATACTGCCATGATATAAAAATAGGCAACATCCTGGTCGATAACGGATCGTCTGTTAATCTACTCAATGTGCGGGTGTTAAAGGAAATCTGCATGAGCGTCCAACACCTCGCTCGAGACAAGATCACCATCTCCGGGTTCGACTCCCAATCATCAAAGACTCTTAGATCTGTGATACTGACGCTACGCTTTGGGCTGCTCGTCACGGACATTAAATTCCATGCCATAGATGCCAAGACATGCTACAACGCTCTGCTCGGCCGACCGTGGTTACATGAGTACAACATCATCTCTTCTACACAGCATCAGTGTATGAAATATTTTAGGGATGGTCTCGAGTATACCGTAACGGGAGAACTGAATCCGTTTTCCGTAAATGAAGTTCACAAATATGAAGATGCCAAATATTTCTTACCGAATTTCGAAGACACGGAAAGGTGTCATAAGCCGGAGAATAAAACTAACGCTACCAACCCTGTCTTCGGAAGTGATACCGAGGAGGAAGAGGAGATAGTTTATTCGGGTCCGCCCCAATACACCAAGCCGGGATCATCCTCTCCTGCGTTGATCTTTGGTAGTGATTCGGAGGATGAGGTCCATGATGTATTCTCTGCTCGACCTTCAATACGAGCTTCCGCTGATGAAGAGCAAAGTCTGCAAGTCGCCATGGTGCCGCTTAAACATTATAAATAACTGGATGCGCTCGATACCGACAGTGTAGAGGAGCTGCAGACGTTCTATGTCCCTCTCAGGCGAGAAGGCGAGAAGGTGATTCTATTCTACCGCTCTGAAGAAAACAAAGTGGAGAAAGAAATCTGGCACGTGGCGGATCCTACGCTGGACAGGATTCAACCCATCCGTCTACCCAGATATTATACAGAAAGCTTGAAGAGGCTGTTGAAGCGCCAAGGGATACCCTTCAAACAGACCGCTCGGAAAGCCAAATTCTACGACAGGGTTTGGAACGTTCTCGGGACTCAGCACAAGTTGCCTAATGGGAGAACGGAAACAATCGGGCTTGGATACATTCGGTCCAAGAAACGAGGGCTACTCCATGGTTGCTACGTCGTGCATGACTTCGATGAAGAAGCGGACGCTCAGTGGGAGGACGTTAATCCTGAACCAGTGAAAGTCCCAGATGCAAAAGTGCCCAGTCCGTCGTTCGAAGAACAAATGGACAAACTTATAAGGGAAGCTGGTCAAAAAGTCCGAGACGACCATAACCGCGAAATGGCCATCTACGAGAAAGCCAAAACGCAACGCTTCCTCCAATAAGCTGTGAAGGATGAAAATGCCGCTCCATGTCAACCTGTTGCAAAAAAGGATCGACGCAGAGGCAGAAACAAGCCGAGAGGCGAAAAAAACGCTCAAAAGCAACAAAGCGGGGCTAAGAGGTCACGCAAGCGGGAATCGAGCGGTTCCGATCTATCCCTCATAAGAAAAATGGGTCGAGCGTACTCTTTTCCTCAGGACAAGACGAAGAAAATACTCGACCTCGCTCTAAAAAATCAGATGCTTACGCTACCGGAGTCCAAACATCCCGAACAAGCAAGCGAAGTCTCTCATCCGGACTATTGCCTTTATCACCGAGTGATAGGGCATCCTCTCGAAGACTGCTTCACCTTCAAGAATTAGGTCGAAGATCATTATCAGCTTGGCAAGTTCGCTCTGTCTGACAACTGGAGGGTAACACCGCCACAGAAGCACGAACCCAAGGCCACGAAAGAAGAACTAGTTCCACATTGGGATTGGAAGCGAATTCGTACTTGTCACATGATAACAATATCAAAAGAAGAGTCCGAGAACATGGATGACCTTCCCTGGTGCTTCGAAAACAACAACGATGAGGTAATCTCAGAATTTCCACCAGCGCCAAAAGAGCTGGAAGATGGAATCCATACCACTGCGGATAACCTCAAGAAAATTGAGTTGGGGACGGAGAATGACCCGCGACCGACAGTCGTCAGCGAGCTTCTATCCGAAGAAAGGGTGGCTGCGTTAAAATACTTGCTTATACAGCATAGAGATTGCTTCGCATGGAACTATTCCGAAATGCCGGGACTAGATCCAGAAATTGCTGTGCATAAATTGGCGATATCTCCGAACGTCATGCCGGTCAAACAAGCGCCAAGAAGAATGCGGCTCGAACTTGAGATGAGTATCAACGCCGAGGTCAAGAAGCTGATCGACTCTGGTTTCATCCAGGAAGTTCAATACCCTGAGTGGATCGCCAACATCATCCCCGTGATGAAGAAAAATGGGACAGTGCGTATATGCGTGGACTTTCGGGATCTCAATAAAGCCTGTCCGAAGGACGATTTCCCAGTGCCAGTCACCGAACTGATGATAGACAATACGTCCACTCATGAGGTTTTCTCCTTCATGGACGGCTCATCAGGGTATAATCAGATAAAGATGCATCCCGAAGACCAGAAGCACACCGCTTTTTGGACTCCTTTGGGAATATTCTGTTATAAAGTGATGCCCTTCGGTTTAAAGAACGCTGGTGCTACTTATCAGAGGGCCATGACGAAGATCTTCGATGACCTTATACATGAAATCGTCGAATGCTATATCGACGATCTCGTTGTTAAAAGTAAATCATACGAGGAACATCTCGAGCATCTAAAGACCGTATTTCAACGCCTTCGAAAATACAACTTGAAGATGAACCCTCTCAAGTGTGCATTCGGAGTTTCTTCGGGCAAATTCCTGGGATTCATCGTCCGACACCGAGGTATCGAGATAGATCCGTCAAAGATCAAAGCGATCATGGAAATGCCTCCGCCGAGAACTCTCAAACAGTTGCGGTCTCTCCAAGGGAAGCTCGCATACATACGGCAATTTATAGCCAATCTTTTAGGAAAGTGCCGTCCTTACAGCCACCTGATGAAGAAGTGAACTCCATTCGTCTGGGATCAAAAATGCCAAGGTGCATTAGACGAAATCAAGCAGTACCTGCAGAACCCGCCAGTGTTGGCTGCTCCGGTTAAGGGAAAGCCTCTCATTCTTTATACAACCGCCCTCGAAGGTTTTTTAGGCGCATTATGGGCGCAAGAGAATAACCAGGGGAAAGAAAGAGCACTCTACTACTTAAGTCGAGTTCTTCTGGGGGCAGAAAGCAACTACTCTCCCATTGAAAAACATTGCCTGGCATTGATCTTCGCGATAACAAAACTCAGGCACTATGCATTGGCGCATGAAGTCCGTCTCATCTCGAAGGTGGACCCCCTTAAATATTTAATGTTGAAGGCCATATTGACGGAACGACTCACTAAATGGGCCCTGCTCTTGATGGAATTCTCGATAACGTATCAACCTCTCAAGGCAGTGAAAGGCCAGGCCATCGCTGACTTCCTCGCTGAGCATCCGATACCCGCCGATTCTCCTCTGAATTGCGATCTTCCAGACGAACATGCGTTTGATGCGATTGACGGTGGTGATACCCGATGGGAGCTTTATTTCGATGGAGCATCTTCCATGAAGAAGCGCAAACAAAGTACCCCTATAATCAAATCGGGGGTAGGACTCATCTTTGTAACTCCACAAGGAGGGATAATGCGCTTTGCTTTCTCCCTAACAGAGCCGAGGACAAACAATGAATCCGAATACGAAGCTTTGATAGCAGGCCTCGAGATCGCCATCGACATGGGAATTGAAAACCTCCTCATATACGGAGACTCCCAGCTGGTCGTTAGTCAAGTAAACGGCGACTACCAAACGTGCAAACCAGAGTTGGTGAAGTATGGAGAAAAGGTGCAGCAACTGTTGACCCAAATTCCTTCATACACTTTGCAAACATACCGCGCGCGGAAAACAACAAAGCGGACGCGTTGGCCAAGCTCGCTAAGGAACTGGCTGATGAGAACCTCGATGACTTCAGGATCTTGGTACAGAGCCGTCGAGTGCTTGCCCCAGCAAAAATATCTCCGGAATCACCCGAAGAAAAGGGAGCGACTGAACAGGTGACCCTGCAAATAAAAGATCGGGAAAATACCGAGGATTGGAGAGAGGTCTTTATAGACTACTTCAAATACCGCTGAATGCCCGAAGATGCGTCCTTAAGACATCAGCTCATGAAACGAGCTCTATCTTTCACCTTCGTCAACAATACTTTGTACAAGAGGTCGTTTGATTCTCTGTGGTTGAGATGTCTGGGACCTGATGAAGCGAAAAGAGTCGTTCAGGAAGTTCATGACGGACTCTACGGTTCTCACCAAGCAGGCCCAAAGATGAAGCTGAAGATCAAACGGATGGGCTATTACTGGCCCACGATGATTCAGAACTGCCTCGAATATGTGAAGCAATGCCACTCATGCCAAATCCATGGGGACTTCATCCACCAATATCCAAATCCACTCCATCCAACAGTGGTTAGCTGGCCATTCGAAATGTGGGGAACTGACATAGTCGGCCCCATCGAACCAGTATCGTCCAGGGGACATCGTTTCATCCTGGCGACGACTGACTACTTCTCCAAATGGGCAGAGGCAGTACCGCTGAGGGAAGTGAAGACGGAGAATATCCTCCATTTCTTCAAGACGCACGTCATATATCGGTTTGGAACTCCACGCCGGATCATCTCCGATAACGGACCAGCCCACAGAAGCCACAAAATCAGTTGCTTCGCGCAACAGCATAATATAGACTGGAGATATTCCTCAGTTTATAATCCGCGAGCTAATGGTCTAGCCGAGGCCTTCAACAAGACCTTGACGAAGATCATGAAAAAGACGGTGTCCCGAAATAAGAAAGACTAGCACGAGAGACTGCAAGAGGCTCTTTGGGCGTATCGAACTACGTTCAAGACGGCCACGAACACAACGCCATACGCGCTGGTATTCGGTACGGAAGCAGTACTCCCCCCTCAAGATAGAGCTACCTTTTCTACGAGTGGCAGTCCACTACGAGTTGACGAACGAAGAAAATGCCCACCTTCGCCTTGAGGAACTCGATGCCCTTGATGAAACACGGCTCATAGCGCAACAAAATCTGGAAGCTTATAAAGCAAAGATGACGCGCTCATATGAAAGATTGACTCGGCCAAGGACATTCCGCCAAGGCGAACTCATGCTAGTGGTAAAAAGGCCTATGATCCCCAATCGCGCCAAGCGGGGAAAATTTGAGCCAAACTATGAAGGCCCGTATATCATAGACAAGGTCTACCAAGGTGGAGCCTATCTACTCATGGATATGCACGGTGAAAGGCCTTTCAGGCCAATAAATGGTCGCTTCCTAAAGAAATACTACGCTTAGCAAGTTACTGCCTAGGTCAATGATAGATGACGACGACTATGTCCGCTCGCTATCTTCCTAAGCTCAAACTTTATAAGCAGTAGCCAGCCTTCTTCTGGACGGACCGAAACGTCCTTAAACTAATGACGGACTGAGATGTCCTTAAACTAATGATGGACCGAAACGTCCTTAAACTAATGTTGGACCGTAACGTCCTTAAACTAATGCAAGACCGAAACGTCCTTAAACTAATGGCGGACCGAGACGTCCTTAAACTAACGACGGACCGAAACCTCCTTAAACTAACGATGGACCGAAACGTCTTTAAACTACTACCGCAGCATCCTTAGGCTGACGAGATGAATAAAAAAATATATAAAAAATAATATAATAAATAAAAACGGTATGTCCATAAGCAAAAAGGGCACGGATGAAAACCCGAAAGGGCTCCGTGAGTAAAAACAGCAGGGCTACCGGCGAGTGTTCATGAAAACCCTAGAGGGCGCGACCTCGTAAAAAAAAGAGGAGAAAATAAAAAGAATAAAAAAAACGGTATGTCCATAAGCAAAATGGGCACGGATGAAAACCCGAGAGGGCTCCGTGAGTAAAAACAGCAGGACTACTGGCGAGTGTTTGTGAAAACCCGAAAGGGCGCAACCTCGTTAAAAGACACTTATAGGGCCCTCTCGACCTTGTAAGGAGAAACCACCTGCGTGAGATCCTTACGACTCACAAGGGAGCAACACACTTAGGGATCCCCACGATTCCTAAGGAGAAAATACACTTGCGAGATCCTCACGACTCGTAAGGAGAACTCTCTTATGGGACCCTCACGGCTCATAAGATTTGAAAGTCTTAAGTTACAGAGACCTAAACCTGTGCTTAAGCAACCCCCACAACCTCTAATATTGCCCTACAAGTGGTTCAATACTGACCTTTGTATACAATCCATGGGCGCGAATAAACATTTCCCTAACCAAGATCCATCCGTGACTGGGGATATGTTCGCATGACCCTTGTAAGTCCTCTCGATTTACAAGGAGAAAACCCTCCTGTAGGATCCTTACGACTTACAGAGGAACATACACTTAGGAATCCTCACGATTCTTAAGGAGAAAATACACCTACAAGATCCTCACGACTTATAGGGAGAAATACCTTTGTGGGACCCTTACGGCTCATGAAGTCAAAAGCCTTAGTCGACAAGACCCTAACCCTGGTCGCTAAGCCACCTTTGTTCGACATCGACAGAGGCAGATGATGATTCGCTCCTGGCAATATCCCAGTTGTAGCGGTGCTGATGCCGAAATCGGTGTCTAATTTCAGGTTTACGGCGAAAAGTCAGTAGGCCGCACATGCATACGAAATAGCCGAAATGATGGGGCAACTTGCAATAAAAAGCAGCAAGTAAAAATGTATGCATGCAAAATAGCCAAAATGATTGGGCAACTCGCAATAAAAAACAGTGAGTAAAAATAAAATAAATAGCCGAAATGATTGGGCACCGCGAAAAATAGCCGAAATGATTGGGCAATCGCGACCTTCGCGATATAAAAGCTGAAAAGATAGAGCATCGCGGAAATAAAACAAAAAAAAGAAATGATAAAACTTTGGCCCTACAGTTGAGATCACATCGATCCCTGTATACAATCCAAGGGCGCAAACAAAGAGGAAACCATACTTTCCCAACAGGCTCCGCCAGAAAACGAAGCCAAATCTCGATGGTTCATCCCAATCCCGAAGAAACCAGTGTCTTCGGCAAAATCCTTCGACTCGAGGAAACAAGTGTCCTTGACGAAGAAAATCCTGATTCGCGCCGACTTGCAGAGAAACCAGTGTCTCTACGGGAAATTCTCGATTCGTTTTAACACCAGGGAAACAAATATCCTTGGCAAATACCTCAATTCAGGGAAACTAGCGTCCTTGATGAGAGCCTCCTGATTCGCATCAGCTCGCAGAGAAACAAGTGTCTCCGTGGGAAATTCCCGGTTCGTCTCAACCCCGAAGAAACCAGTGTATTCGGCAAAATCCTTCAACTCGAGGAAACAAGTGTCCTTGACGAACAAAATCCTGATTCGTCTCGACTCGCAGAGAAACCGGTGTCTCCACGGGAAATTCTCGGTTCGTTTCAACACCAGGGAAACAAATATCCTTGGCAAATACCTCAATTCAGGGAAACTAGCATCCTTGATGAGAGCCTCCTGATCCGCATCGGCTCGCAGAGAAACCAATGTCTCCGCGGGAAATTCTCGATTCGTTTCAACACCAGGGAAACAAATATCCTTGGCAAATACCTCAACTCAGGAAAACTAGCGTCCTTGATGAGAGCCTCCTGATTCGCGTCGGCTCGCAGAGAAACCAGTGTCTCTGCGGGAAATTCCCGATCCGTCTCAACCCCGAAGAAACCAGTGTCTTCGGCAAAATCCTTCGACTCGAGGAAACAAGTGTCCTTGACGAAGAAAATCCTGATTCGCGTCGACTCGCAGAGGAACCAGTGTCTCCGCGGGAAATTCTCGATTCGTTTCAACACCAGGGAAACAAATATCCTTGGCAAATACCTCAATTCAGGGAAACTAGCGTCCTTGATGAGAGCCTCCTGATTTGCATCGGCTCGCAGAGAAACCAGTGTCTCCGCGGGAAATTCCCGGTTCGTCTCAACCCCGAAGAAACCAGTGTCTTCGGGAAAATCCTTCGACTCGAGGAAACAAGTGTCCTTGACGAAGAAAATCCTGATTCGTCTCGACTCACAGAGAAACCGGTGTCTCCATGGGAAATTCTCGGTTCATTTCAACACCAGGGAAACAAATATCCTTGGCAAATATCTCAATTCAGGGAAACTAGCGTCCTTGATGAGAGCCTCCTGATCCGCATCGGCTCGCAGAGGAACCAATGTCTCCGCGGGAAATTCCCGATTCGTTTCAACACCAGGGAAACAAATATCCTTGGCAAATACCTCAACTCAGGGAAACTAGCGTCCTTGATGAGAGCCTCCTGATTCGTGTCGACTCGCAGAGAAACCAGTGTCTCCGCAGGAAATTCTCGATTCGTTTCAACACCAGGGAAACAAATATCCTTGGCAAATACCTCAATTCAGGAAAACTAGCGTCCTTGATGAGAGCCTCCTGATTCGCGTCGGCTCGCAGAGAAACCAGTGTCTCCGCGGGAAATTCCCGATTCGTCTCAACTTGCAAGATGAAGCCTCAGGCAGCAGGGATTAAAAAACTTGTTTCCTGAACAATGGGGCCCTGCAAGTCGGTCTAAAACGATCTCTTGCATACTATTCACGGGTCTCACTCTCCAAAGTCGAGTTTCGACAAGGAGGGAAACAACCGCTTACGGGTCCTCTCGACTCGTAAGAGGGAAAAAGTCTCTTATATGACCCTTACGACTTATAAGAGAAAACACACTTAGGAATCCTCACGATTCCTAAGGAGAAAACCCACCTACGAGATCCTCTCGATCCGTAGGGAGAAAAGTCTCTATGAGACCCTCACGGCTCATAGAGTTGAAAAGTCTTAGACAGCAGATCTGAACCTGCAGCCTAAGCCATCGCTATCTCTTGAAGAAACCCAGATGCTTACTCTATTATCTGTCAACCAGGTTTATTAAGACAGCATGCCGAACATCCGATTTACATTTGATCAAGCGTTCGAGACACACTTATTCATGCATAAGCAAAAGACTCAGAACGAAAAATAAAGACAAGCTGGGATAAAAAATTTCCATTAATATTGCCAAAAGTTCTTGCAATCATAAAAGCAATAAACGAGAAACATTATTACAATGGAATAACCTCAGATCCAGGGCACGGATTGAGGAATTCAAAAATAAGGCCATTCAGAGTTCTTCTGGCCTTTCTGATTATTCTCGTGCGTAACCTCTCGCGCTCCTGTGTGTCAAGATCCTCGGCAAGGCCCCCCAGCCTTCGATAAGCAGTGATTATCGTCGTCTGCTGGAAAATTTGATGCAGGATGTCGATGAGGCTATCCCGCCGTTTCTTCGAGATCAGCCCCGACAGGTACACTGAATGCACCTTGTCTTCGGCATCATCCAGCGCATTAAGCGGTAGAGCCTCGTGGAACCCCAGGAGCGCCCTCCAAATTGCTCCCAACACGACTTTCAAGAGAGCAGAGCGGCGGGGGAGCAGCTAACCAACATGTGCGTTCAGACGACCCATGACCTCCGCACACTGGGCATCCGTAAACTCTTGGTTTTGTTGACGGCCCTGTACACGGATATCCTCATAGGTGATGAATTCATGCAGACTGTATAGACGCACCGCCATAATGCCTGAAGGAAACATCATTGGAAGATTAGCAATAAAAAAAAGCATAGAGAGTTAAAACTCCTCGAGAGCAATGCTCTGCAGACAGGAGTGACACCTGTCAAAATCAGTAATGAGGATGATTTGAGGAAAATTCCCTAAGAACATTGAGAGCTTTGCTCTGAAAAGATGATATAATAATAATAATAATATAAAATGCCATCTTTTACTTCCAAGATCCATGAAAAATTCTTAAGAGTTCTTCTATATGATTTGGAAGGAGCAAAGCTCCATTGATGAATTAAGAAAATCCAAAGAAAATCTTTTAGAAAGCAAAACTCTATTGATGGAATCCTAACAGGGTTCCCTTTAGTTTCCTTTAGATCCTTTTAGGGCAAAGCTCTGCTAAGTGAAACCCTAAAATGGGTCTTCTTTAGATCAGGGATCTATTAAGAGCAAGGCTCTTAAAATTGATTCAATTTAATCCAAATTAATTTTTTACCTAAAATTTCTCTAAAGTTGAACTTTTAAAAGTACTTAACAAAAGAGCAGGGCTCTGAGATTCTGAAAGTAAAATTGTTGAAGATGATAATCATCTGTTGAGGACCAAGGGTCCTATTTATAGGCATCAAATGCCCTTTCAACTTCCAAAAGTTGCCGCAACGGTTGGAATTCTACCACCGTTGCGCTCGCGTTTGGAGCCACGTAAGCGCAACGGTGGGGGGGGGGCATTTGTTTACCCCAATCAGAGCAAAGCTCTGTTCAAATTCCAAGGCGGGAGATAAAGCAACGCTTCTGATTCCTCCCAATCAGAGCAAAGCTTTACTTTGAAAATCTAAATTTTAATAAATGAAGCAATGCTTCAGATCCTCTGCGCTGTGCGCAGGATGCCACGTGTCAAAATCTGGCACGCCGGTGCGGAGAGCGCAGAGCCCAAGACAGCGCGCCCAATCAGAGCAAAGCTCTATTTAAAATAAAATTAAAGGAAGCAACGCTTCAGTTGTGCAAGCACTGCGTTGCGCGACACGTGTCAGCACAGTTGCGCTGCGTGACACGTGTCAGCGCAGTTGCGCTGCGCGACACGTGTCAGCGCAGTTGCGCTGTGCGACACGTGTCACGCGCTGGGGCGTTTGCGCCAAAAAGAATTAAATTCTACCAAGAATTTTCTGTTCTTGTTAAAACAAGAAGATTGCCTTCTCAGAGAAAGATCTCTCTAACAAATTTTAACAAATCTATGGGCACTATATAAAGGCCCCTAGACCCCAGATCAAAGAGAGGATGATCATTGTGAAAAATCAAGAACTTCAAACAGAGAGAACTCTGAAGAAATTTCAAGAAGAAAAAGGTAAAAACCTTTAAGATAAAAGAATTTCTTCTAATAGATCATTGATCTAAGAACAAGATCAATGATCTTCAATAAAAAACAAACAAAAATAGTGCTTTGCACTTATGAACCATTGGTTCTCTGAGATTAAAAAAAAAGAAATACTTGTTTTCTTTGATCTAAATTGGATCAAGAAATCAAGCAGTGCTTTGCACTTTTTCATGAACCATTGGTTCTGCAATCTAAAAGAATCTCAAGTTAATAGTGTCTTGCACTTGCAAAACTGCATTGTTGCGCTCCTGGATTGGCGCAAGCCACCAGAGAGCACCATGTGTCAGCATCTGACTCACTTGCGCTGTGCGCTTTTGAAATAGAGCTTTGCTCTCTGAAACTGGCGCAACCCACCAGAGCGCACCACGTGTCAGCAGCTCAAGCACAGCGCATTGGCGCAGCGCACTGCGCTTGCATGACACGTCTCATCACCACAAGCGCTTGCGCTCTTTGATTGGCGCAAAGCGCCTGACAAATGCAATGCATTTCTTTTGCTAAAGGGCCAGGCCCAAATCAAAAAGACTTAGGAGGCCAAAATAAATTGCAAAGCAATAAATGGGCAGAGCCCAAGTAAAATTGATGCTCTGCACCCTTTATGGGCAGAGCCCAAACAAAAAGTAATGCAATGCATTATTTAAACATGGGCAAAGCCCTAGCACAGGTCTAATAGACCAAAAACAAATAAAAGCGTTGAATATTTTTCAACTGGACTTAGCCCAATCATGGCCGTAAGTCCTCAAATTAAATTGACTGAGCAAGATTGCTCTCCTAAATCAATTTACATCCGGTTCGAAGGTACATCTCCGAACTCCTCTGACTCCTATCGTTGTAATCCTTCAACGACGTCAGAGAGGTGACAGGTCCCGACAACTACACATCAACACGGACTGTGGGGTCCTTAAACTCATGGACTTAAGCGTCCTTAAACTAAGACACGGACTGTGGGGTCCTTAAACCCGCGGACTTATGTGTCCTTAAACTAAAATACGGACTGTGGGGTCCTTAAATCCATGGACTTAAGCGTCCTTAAACTACCAATGGACCGCAATGTCCTTAAACTACCTACGGACCACTATGTCCCTAAACTGGAACAATAGAGCCCCAAATGCTCTTTTGTTGGATCTAAACGATCCCGTTTAAGTTGATCTTAGCCCCAAACACGGCTAACGTATCCTTAAACATTCAAATGGACTATAAAACTCTAAATCAACTTTGGTTCAAGGGTACATCTCTGAACTCCTCTGACACCTGTCGTTGTAATCCTTCAACGACGTCAGAGAGGTGACGAGTCCCGATGGCCATATATTCAATGGATCACCACGTTAAGTTGATCTTAGTCTCAAACAGGACTAACGTATCCTTAACGAACGTTTGAGTTGATCTTAGCCTCAAATACGGCTAATGTATCCTCAAACCAAGACCCCAAAACCCAAATCTAAGAAAATACGGATTTGGACTAATCCACGTCCTACGGGCGACGACATAAATTAGTCTCCGTATACAATCCACGGGAAACCACAAACAAAACAAAACAAACACACACGACACGAAGTGAAATTCTGGAGAAGGAGAAAGTGGCTACCGCGAAGCGGTAGCGTAATTAACTGCAGGGGCTTGCGCCTGCAGGGAAGAGCGTCCCCGCAATCAAAAACCCCTCAAGCGAGGGGGAATCTGACGAAATCTGCTATATCGACCGCATCCGTCTAAACCTCCGATACACGGTGCCATAAATCAACTTGGCATCTTCGGAGAGGTGGACGGATAAAACCAAAATAGCATCTGCCCCGAATCTCAGTGCCAAGACTTCGCAGTCTTGTGCGGCCGTCTTTCGGAGGGGAACATGACTCAATGCATTGAAGTATCAAAATGTTATATAAACACTACTCCCTTGGTTTACCGATGTGGGACTAAAAAACTTCCTATAAGAAGTTTGGACTTTTTTGTCCTTTAGTGCATTTGCTCCAACAATTCCCCCACAAAGTTCAAACTTCGATTCAACCTATAATGACTATGACCATTATGAAATGAACATCTAACAATATTGTATATCGGCATAAGTGTCATAAAGACTTGAACTTACATTTTATGTAGAAAACTCCAGAATGCAAGAATATAGTAGTTATTAAATGACCTTACAAAACTATATCTTGTTGATCGATCCTTTGTCAAAAACACATACAATATGAAACAAAAATTTGGATATTCAAAACGGGTTATGCATTATGTCCATGCGTGGTACCTTAATTCTTGTGAGAGTTATAAGGGTTTCACCTACTCACCCTAAGCCATGGCCTCATGGCAATCTTACTTAGGTGATATATCAAGAAGATACTTATTATCAGAGTACCTCATAAATAATTTTGCATTTGACATTATTAAGAGTTAAATTCTCAATCTTAATTAACAACTAGAGCATGACAGTATCATAAGAATAGGATAAGATATAAATCCTTAAATAAAGTACTACCACGTTCACATTCAACGACTGCGTTCTTCCCATTACAAAACCTTTTAAGGTTGGGTATCCACTGTTGATGAATTCAATACGGGTCTAAGTCTCATTTCTTTCGATATATTAAGAATCTTGGTTTTCGCAAGACCCTTAGTATAGTAATTAGCTAACTTTAGTTGACTACTTACAAACATAAAAGACACTATAAAATTTTCTTTGTATTGTTTTATAGTCTCATATCTTAATTGCAAAAATCTATTTGTTTTCTTATTGTAATTTTTCTATTCTAATAAATCTAATAGAGTTCTATTATCACAATGAATTGTTATTGTTGTAATTGGTTTTGGTACAAAGAGAATTTCAGGTATTAAATCCTTAACCATTCTGCTTCTACGCAGATAGTATCCAAAGCAATCATTTCGGTATCCATGGCACTTCTAGATATTAATGTTTGTTTACACAATCCCTAATTAATTGCCCCACCACCAAGTACAAAATCATAACCTGTGGTAGATTTTACGTCTAGAGTATCAGTTACCCAATTAACGTCACTGTACCCTTCAATTTGATTTGGGAAATGGGAGTAAACAGGACAATAATCTATAGTACCCCTTAAATACTTGAACACTCGTTCCAATGCATTCCAATGTAGTCGATTAGTATTACTTGTAAGTCTACTAAGTCTCAAAACCACATATGAAATATCCGGTCTTATTCTAGTAGCTATGTAGTTTAGTGACCCTATCAATTGTGCATATCTATTTTGTAATATAGGTTCTTCTTCATGTTTAATGAAATGAACATTTGGATCAATAGGAGTTGAGATAGTTTTTACATTGAAGTAATTATACTTCTTTAATAATTTCTTTATAGAATGAGATAATAAAATTGAATATCCATTTTCTAATCTATTGATTTTTATGTCCAGAATGTAATCAATATCACCTAGATTCTTCATATCAAAGTTCATAGATAAATATGACTTTACACCATTTATGACATTAATAGAAAAACCAAATATTAGAATGTCGTCAATATAAAGACAAAGAACTAAAAAATCATTTTCAAAAGATTTGTAGTATATACATTTATCAAAATTATTTATTATAAAACCATAATTAAGAATTACTTTATCGGACTTAGTATGCCATTGTTTAGGGGCTTGCTTTAATCCATATAGGGATTTAACAAATTTGCAGACTTTATTTTAATTCCCTTTTTCTATGAAACATAATGGTTATTCCATATAAATTTTTTCATCAAGATCACCATTTACAAAGACGGTCTGTACATCCATTTGATATATTAATAGCTTATGAATAGAGGCCAAGGCAATTAATGTTCTCATGGTTGTAATTCTTGCTACAGGCACATAAGTGTCATTGTAGTCTTTGCATTTTCGTTAAGAAAAACCTTTAGCTACTGACCTGAATTTATATTTGTTAATGCTACCATCAGCCTTGAGTTTCCTTTTAAAGATCCACTTACATCCTATAGCTTTACTATCAGGAGGTAAGTTTGTTAGAACCCATGTATTATTATTCCGGATTGAGTCAATCTCACTTTGAATAGCCTCTTTTCAATACTTAGTATCAGAAGACGTCATTGTTTGTTCATAAGAAGAAGGATCTCCTTCTACTAAGTAATAGTAGTAAGTATCATCAATGAGTATTTTCCTTCTTTTAGTTTTATCACTTCTTTTTAATTCCGGTTCGGATGTTGGAACCAATGAAGATGTATTTTGAATTAATTCGTTATTATTAGAAATACTAGCTATGTCAGAGTTAGAAACATAATTATCTATTTGTTTAGAGATTTGAGTTATGTATGAGAATCTATCTTCAATGAAAGTAGCATATTTAGATTCGATTAAGGTATTAACTTTAATATCAGTAATATCAGATTTTAAAACAATGAATGTATAAGTGTTACTGTCGAGTGAATGTCTTACAGATAATGCATCAACTGTTTTAGGACCTATTTTGTTGTTTTTTTTGTGAGAAGCAATACATACTAGTGCTAGACAGCCCCAAACTCGAAGGTAGTCTAATCTAGGTGTTCTTTCAAAAAATAATTCAAATGGAGATTTATTTGTAGTTTTATGAGGTATTCTATTTAGTATATAGCATGCCGGTAGTATAGCTTCACCCCATAAACTTTCAGGAGCACCAGAACTAAGTAACATGGAATTAACCATATTCATTAATATTCTATTTTACGTTCTGCTACACCGTTAGATTCAGGAGTGTAAGGAGGAGAATATTTATGTTTAATTTATTGTTCTTGACAGAATATATTTAACACATTGGAAGTACACTCCCCTCTACGGTTTGATCTAAAGACATTGATTTTCCTTTTAGTATAGTTTTCTACTTCGGCTTTATATAATTTGAATTTATTAAACACCCCATCTTTGGTTTGAAGTAAATATACATAACAATATCTAGTATCGTCATCAATGAATGCAATACAGTATTTATTTCCTCCTCTAGTTGGTTGTTTGCAAGAATCACAAACATCAGAATATACTAAACCTAAGGTTTGAGTGCAGCAATCAACATATTTAAATGTACCTCTAGTATGCTTAGCCTTGACATAAATATCACATTTAGATTTTAGGTCAATAGAATTTTTAGAAATCATATTTAAACGCATCATTCTATTTAATGTTTGATAATTAACATATCCTAATCTACCATATCACATATCACAAGAAGACAAACGTTAAAACAATGGGACTAGTTTTATTTATTTTATTATTATTATTACAAACAACATTCAACTTAAATAATCCATCACACACATAACCCTTTCTAATAAACATACTTTCTTTGGAGATTACAATTTGATTATTTTCTAATACAATTTTGTAACCTCTCAGAAAGTAAAGAAGCACTTATTAAATTCTTTCTTACATCAGGAACATATAAAATATCACTTAGTAGTAAATATTTTCTAGAGGTCATAGAGAGCCTAATGGATCCCCTTCCCCGGTGATGTTATATCATTTTTAAGTGTTACACTTCCCCCACACTCAACCTGAAATGAAATAAACCATTTATTGTTAGAACATACGTGTGCATTAGTACCACTGTCTAACCACCAATTATTAGATGACGTGATAAGCTTTATAGTGTGGGAAATATACCTAAGAGAGGAACCTTCACCCATTTCCACCACATTCACATTTGCATTGTTAATACTTGCAGGTTTCCGAACTGGTTCGGTTTTTCTGAAGAAGCATCTGGTAGACCTATGGTTGGTTCTCCCATATACAAAACAAAAAATTTCTTTGTTCTTTGGCTTGTGACTTTTGTTCTGCTTTAGATCTTTCTTAAATTGTTTCTTTTTGTACCTATTGTTCTTGGGTCTAAATTGGTTTCCCTTAGCAACAATTTTATTAGAACCTTCAGTCAGGTTGACTTTATTGTAACCTTTGGTATCAAGATTAAGTGCAGCCCTTCTTTATTCCTCAATTCTAATGGAATTCATGACATCAAGGAGTGTGGGTGAATTTTGGTTCATCCGAAGTTGGTTAGCAAAGGCTTCCTAAAATGTCGGAAGAACATCAATCAAAGCAGTCACTTGAAACTGATCTGACAGTATAGTTCCAAAATTAATCACTTTCGTGACTAACTCCTTAAAATCATGAAGTTGTTTATTTATAGGCTTGTTATCCTTAAGAATACAATTCCTAAAAGACAATATGTTGAATCTTTCTACCCCAGCATTATCATTACCCTATCTTTGTTCCAATGCGAACCAAAGTTACTTAACCATTTTAAAGTGAAGGAATGCACGGTAAAATGGACCTTCCAAGGCACTAAGTATTCGGAACTTACAATAGTAATCTATTTCCTCGGGAGAGGAGTATTTAGATTTGGTTTTGTCCGCGGAAGGAGTTGGTACATCAGTACTCTCACTCTCATCGGTTGGACTTTTATCAGAGACAGATTCAGCAGATACAGAAGAGATATGACTTTCTTTGATTGCAATTATTAATCTTAATATAGTCAAGCAGTACTCGACTTGGATTTGCTAAGTCTTAAAATCACTTTGGCCATTGAACTTTTCGGCTTTTATGGAACTGAAGTCGTTATTCTTTACCATAATATATCAACTGATGGATAACAAGAATGTGTTAGAATTTGAAATTGAATATGAATATTCGGTATGATTTTAACAAATAAACTAATCCTTAATATTAATATTCACTTTTAATTTTGAATTACTAACAATAATAAAATAGTGCAGTTAATATCCGTAAGGTAATCTTTGAGGGGAACATGCCCGACAAACTAGACCAATTGGTATAGTGCAATCAGTAACCGTAAAGTAATTTTTGAGGGAACGGACCCAACAAAATAGACCAATCGGTATACTGGTGTAATTACAGAATATGTAGATAATTATATGCAATAGAAATTAATGAAGTAAATTCACTAAATATATTGAACAGGTTAGAATTAAAAAAATAAATTAAAAAAATCTGTTTGGGTCAAAATTTACACCCCTTACCCAAAAAGCCAAAGTCAGAAAGTCGACAAGTCAAAGGGTCATAGTCAGCACCCAAGTAGATCTGAGTCAAGTTCGAGCCCAAGTGAAGCCGATCCCATGCCAAGAAGAAAAAGAATTATGCGACAAATAAATTTAATCTAGTTTCTTTTTTATGAATAAATGTAATATGTAAAGGGCAATTGGTAAAAGCCCAAATTACCAAATGAAATGTAAAGGCTATATAAAGCCAATCATATGATGAAATAAAGAATAAGATTCTCCCTCAAAAATTTCTAGGGTTTTGTGGCTGTAACAACCCTAATTTTCTTATACACCTTTTCCTATACAAATTTTTTTTCAAATATATTTTTTTAAAAGATCCATAAAGGGGTATTTATTGCTTGAGCACAAGATATAGGTAATTATTTTGTTTTTAATTACAAGCTACAAGAATATAATAACTCCATTTTTAGTGTACAAGAAATTACTTTAAATTTAATGTATACAAGGAGTATTTATTCTTGCTGCTATCATTTTAAGTAATTAAATACCACAATAATTACAAGAAGGAGCTTGTAGCTCATTGGTAATACCTTGCACTGCTGAACCAAGCCATCAGAGTTCAAACCCCATGCCCCACATTATTTTTTATATTGTTTTGTTTTAATTTTTTTTGGAAGTCAACGGTAAAAAGGCCATAACTCCCAAAATATGTACTGGACAACAAAAAGTAAATATACCAAATTGTACCCCCGAAGTTTCCCCGGCCTCTGGTGGCCTGACTCGGCCAGACTCGGCGCCGCCGGCCGGCAACTCGGCCGACTCGGTCCTGCGCCGCCGGCCGGACTTGGCCGGACGGCCGAGTCACCAACAGAAAAAATTGTGTTATGACTTGGTCAACCCTCCTACACACTTATTATGCCTGGATCGGTTTTGATTTGGCCAATAAATCCCTTTTACTCCTAGGTTTAATGATTTTTAATGAATTTTTAATGTTTTTTATATTTTATTTTAATATTTTTTAACCCTAACCCTAACCCTAACCCTAGCCTATCCCTATATAAAGACCCCTACCCTCTACCATTTCACCTCACAACTCTAAGTCCACTCTCCCAAATTCTCAAGAACTCGGTACGAAGAGCGAGAAGCGAAGCGCTGCCGAAATCGACGACGGATTCCGGCGACCGGATCAGAACCTTCGTGATGTTTTCGACGAATCGACAACCACCACATCCCTTAGCTTCCTTAGCTTGTCCAAACCGTAAGTCCCATCCCTTCTATCTCTCTTTTCTATAAATGTAAAATTACGACTTTTTGGAACCCGACGGAAATCGGACAAACCGATTTCCGATTCGGTTTTTCTATAAATTTCCACTTGTCACCTAATACATAATATCTACCCATATTCATGTTGACTATTAATCACCCATAAACCAATTTAATTAAACTTTTTCACATGAAATGATAACTTCTTTGCAAAACCGTATTCTTTTCATAAAAATACCATGAAGTTCATTTTTCTTAGTTTAATTAATTCCCTCACTCCTAAATAGGTTTATCTTGATCACTAAATTTGTAGAAACCAATTTGATTGAATTTTCACACATGAAATGATAACGTTTTCAAATACCGTATTCTTACGCTATAATACCTTTAAGTTTAATATGTCATGTTTTACCTTTTAACTTCACCAAAACTTAAAATAAGTCACGAGGTAATGACCTACCTCTACACACACTCAATATAACCCTAATTGATTAAATATCAAAACACAAAATACGAAATTACAGGACTTTTCACTAAAATACCCTAATCTTTATAACCTTTATTTAAAGCTTTAAGTTGTAAACTTTTCTAAATAAAATCTTTTATAAAATGAAAGCACGATTGGTCATGGACATCAATCGTTTATCTAAACTGTCTTGTGGTGTCTAGGCAAGTGTGTCTAGGCTAGTGGTTTTTAATTAGGCCCACGACTGTGGTTCCTTCCCACTTACCTGACACTTATCTGGCCGCAATTGACGGTGAAGAGGCGATTTGAGGCTTCTAATGACTCATCGTTTAGACCTTAGAAATAGGCTAGTTGGCTTAGAAAACCCTAACCACTAAAATACGGAAAACTATATCTTTTCACAAATAAATACCTTATATTTATAAAACCGTTTTTCTAAATGAATAGTATTTATTAAACCTAAGCAAAGCGCCGTTACAACCCACCTTTGGGGAACCCGTTAGGAATAGTACGGTTCATCGTGCACCCGCAGGCTAGTAGTGCGAGATTCAGACCTCCGTAAGGAGCATTCGGTCTCGAAGGGTTTAAAATACGGCATTTAAGAAAAATGTGATTTTGGAAAATAAAATATTTATTTAAAATTATTCTTGTAATAATATATATTTAAAAACCATTTCGACACCTATTTTATTATAATATAAAGTTTCCATATTTTCCTTAAAATTACAAGATTAAAATTTATATTAAAATACCATGAATTTTAAATATATCAATTAATACTTTTACTAGGATTTATTCACTATAATAACACAAATAAAATTCACACTCATTATAACTATAAAGACGAATAATAAATACTTGAGGTGCATTTTGAAAAAATATACAATAGTACTTTTTACATAAAACCCCCTCAAGTTTTATAAATTACAATAAGGCCCCTAACAAAAATAGAACTTCAAATTATTTTCTTTTAGTCTGACTCGGGTTAGAGTCTGACTATTTCTGACTTGAATATGATTCAAGTCAATCTATATTCTTTTATATTCCAACTCAATATGAACACATGAATCCCAGAATCCAGTTAACAATCTATTCAACTTGACTGAACTGAACCATGGATATTCCTTTTACATGTTTCCCAGTATTCCATTTATATGACTCTACGGTTATAACAATTTCCTGATATCATGGTTTCGGTCAGTCAATCAAGTCAATCATGCAATCAATACAAGTTTACAAGATAACAATACGAACAAGACATCGCGGGGTTTAAGGGGTAGATTGGTACGGAAGGTGTTAAAAGTGGCACGAGACGGTAAGATTAAGACACCTAACCTGAATCAAATTGCCGTTGTTCCGGGTTGTATAACGGAGCCTTGTACTTCCATTTGCCCTGGTCTCTAGCATACCGAGATCCCTCTCGTATACACTGGCATCTTTCTGTACCAAGCTACAACAACAACGTTAACACCATACTGTTCCCCTCCGAAGGACGGCGCGCAAGACCGCGATGTCTTGGCACTGAGATTCGGGGCAGATGCTAATTGGTGCTATCCGTTCACCTCTCCGAAGATGCCAAGTTGATTTATGGCACCGTGTATCGAAGGTTTAAACGGATG
The DNA here is from genome assembly GCA_030015575.1 of Agapanthus africanus. NCBI lineage: Eukaryota > Viridiplantae > Streptophyta > Magnoliopsida > Asparagales > Amaryllidaceae > Agapanthus > Agapanthus africanus. The sequence goes on from JASDDO010000004.1 coordinate 315,546,755, forward strand.
CGTCCGATGTAGCAGACTTCGTCAGATTTCCCCTCGTTTGAGGGGTTTTTGATTGTGGGGACGCTCTTCCCTGCAGGCGCAAGTCCCTGCAGTTAATTACGCTACCGCATCGCGGTAACAACTTTCTCCTTCTCCAGCTGGTCACTTCGTGTCGTGTGTGTTTATTTCGTGTTTTATTGCCCGTGGATTGTTTACGGAGACTGAGTTATGTTGTCGCCCGTAGGGCGTGGACTAGTCCAAATCCGTGTTTATCTTAGATTTGGATTTGGGGGTTTGGTTTGAGGATACGTCAGCTGTACTTGAGGCTAAGATCAACTCAAACGTTTGTTAAGGATACGTTAGTCTAACGTTGAGACTAAGATCAACTTAACGGGATCGTTTAGATCCGACAAAAGAGCATTCGGGCTCTATTGTTCCAGTTTAGGGACATAGTGGTCCATCGTATGTGTGGCCGTCGGGACCCGTCACCTCTCTGACGACGTTGAAGGATTACAACGACGGATGTCAGAGGAGTTCAGAGATGTACCCTCGAGCCAGAGTTAATTGGGGGGATTCATAGTCCAGTCTGTTTGAAGGTTTAAGGATACGTTAGCCATCTATATGGCAAAGATCAACTTAAACGGGACCTTTTAGATCCGACAAAAGAGCATGCGGGGCTCTATTGTTCCAGTTTAAGGACATTGCGGTCCATGTGTAGTTTAAGGACATTACGGTCCATGGGTAGTTTAAGGACATTGCGGTCCATGGGTAGTTTAAGGACATTGCGGTCCATGGGTAGTTTAAGGACATTGCGGTCCAGTATGTGCTCTGGATGGTTCACACGGGTTCACTGCCGTGCTAGGCGAGGACCAGGCTCCGCTCTGGACGTTTTCCACGGGGTCAAAGAGTGACGTTATCCGCGTTCCACGTAACCAGGAATTTTGCACTAGATGCTTCACACGGGTTCACTGCCGCGTTAGGCGAGGACTAGGCTCCGCTCTGGATGCTTCACACGGGTTCATTGCCGTGCTCTGCGAGGACCAGGATCCGCTCTGGACGTTTTCCACGGGGTCAAAGAGTGACATTATCCGCGTTCCACGTAACCAGGAATTTTGCACTAGATGCTTCACACGGGTTCACTGCCGCGTTAGGCGAGGACTAGGCTCCGCTCTGGATGCTTCGCACGGGTTCACTGCCGTGCTCTGCGAGGACCAGAATCCGCTCTGGACGTTTTCCACGGGGTCAGAGAGTGACGTTATCCGCGTTCCACGTAACCAGGAATTTTGCATTAGACATGGGTTTAAGGACCCCACAGTCCATATCATGGGTGGTCGTCGGGACCCGTCACCTCTTTGAAGACATTGAGGGATTACAATGCCAAGTATCAAAGGAGTGAAGAGATGTACCCTAGAACCGGAATGGATTAAATAGTCCTTAGCCCAATTTGGGATCAAGACCGATTAATTATGTTATGAGCCCATTAGCCCAGTTAATTACGAATTGAAGACTCATGGCCTAGCTCGAGCTAAGTCCTATCATGTCTGGAATATTGGCTTCCTGTTGGTCCATTGAAGGAGAGGCTTTGCCTCTATCCATTTAGCCAATTGGGCCAAAGCCTAGTGTTAAACACTACAGGGCAATCAGTGTCGAACATTGGGAATGAGGTTGACAAGTTAGTGTTTAACACTAAAAGATAATTGGTGTTAAACACCAGCAACAAGGCTTTCAAATGATCATAAAAACTAAAACAGATCAGTGTTGAACACTGGCAATAGAGATCTCAGATTAGTGTTAAATATTAAGGTAATCAGTGTTGAACACTGCGAATAAAATTCTTTGATTAGTGTTGAACACTAAGGCCCGACAGTGTTTCAATACTGTATTCGAGAGTTCCAATTTAGTGTTAAACACTAAGGCAAGAGGGGTCACGTGACAACACGTGAGAGCACCCTCCCTTCATTTATTCTGCTGAGATTATCGCATCTTTCTGAGCATCACGTGCCCTCACGTGACGGGCATTTAAATGCTTGTATGCTAAAGTTTCTGCCGAGGGTCACGTGGGGTGCTGCCTCAAAGGGGCTTTCTGTAGATCTCTTGGGGGGTCACGTGGTGGCACGTGACCCTGCCTCTATGTATGTTGTTTAGAGGATCTGTTAATCTTTTTTTTTTCACGAATTAAATTCCTCGTAGGGTTGAACCCTGACAATAATTTCAGAGGAATTAAATTCCTACTTCCTTTTTGAAGATTTATATTCTGAATAGAGTTGGACTCTGAATTTTCTGTAGGAATTAAATTCCTCATATATGTGAAGAACTGAATAGGGTTAAACCCTAATGAAAGCTTTTAAGGAATTAAACTCCTATTTTAAAGAATTATGATTAAGGGAATTAAATTCCCGCTGTTTCAACAGAACTATGTTCTTAATTAGGATTCAACCCTGTTTCTTTTTATTCTGAAGGAATTAAATTCCCATAACACAGGGTCAAGCCCTACTTTTATCTTAAAGGAATTAAATTCCTATAGTTCTGTGAGAATTAAATTCTCATGTTTCCATTCCCTCTCTATGTTTTGGATCTGCATGGCAGGATCTCGACCCATTGAGAATTAAATTCTCAACCTAAAGGGGAGATGTGCACTTTGCAAATCCTCTATCAAAGAGATAAGGAATCTGTCCTTCTGTTTTATGTAATCAGAGTTAAACTCTGTTGAGAATTCAATTCTCCCTCTTTCAAAAAGCCTTCCCTTTCTTACCTAGGGTTTTCCTTTGCAGAAGCTCCAAATTCCTCAAAGTATCAAGGCTCTCTCCTTTTTCCTCCCTCTGCGTATATATCTCCCCATCTGTGTCTCTTGGCTCCTATTTATAGGAGAAGCAGCTGAATCAATTAGTTTTTTGACGAATCTTCATTGAGAGATTTGATTTGCATCCATCATTCGTTTTGGACCTTCGGATTATTAGGTGAATTTTATTCACCATTGGATTTCAAATCCAGGGATTCTCCTTTGTTATTTCTGTTAGATTTAAAGGGGAAATCTTTCCAAACCAGAGATTTTCCCATAGATAGATGATATTTAATCACCTCTGAATCTTTAATTCGATCGGTTCCAGATAGTCACTTTCCTTTGGAAAGATTTGAATTTCCTTCAGAATTTAATTCTGTTAACAAAACGGGCTTTGAAAGCCGATCACGTGCGACCACGTGATCCATGGTCACGTGTGGGCACGTGACCCCCTTGGAATGAGCCTTCCTCTTTCCTTTTGTTGCTGTTCAGTCATCACGTGTCAACACGTGACCGTTGGTCACGTGTCAACACGTGACCCCTGTCGGAGCCTCTTTCCTTTGATTCAACTGGAGAACGAGTCTGCTGCTTTGAGCGTCACGTGCCAACACGTGACCTCTTCTGAAGCCTTTTCCTTGACTTGATCAGGGAACCTTTTCCTTGACTTGATCAGGGAACCAATGTGCCTTTTCCGCTGCTTTTATATGTCACGTGTCGACACGTGACCCTGGTCACGTGGGAGCACGTGACCCTTTCTGAAGCCCTCTCTTTGGGAAACTGATCCTGACTTGATGATTCTTTTAGGTGTCGCATGCCAACACATGACTCTTTTCTAAAGCTTTTTCCAGAAGCTTTTCTGATTTTAAATCAGGAAACAAATGCCCCCACAGCGTTGTTCTCACGTGTCTGCACGTGAGTGCGACGCTGTCACCTCTTGTGACCGTTGGATTCCTCTAGGGATCTGGGGAGATGAAACGTTTCCATTGCCTTCTATAAATACCTCTGTCTTTTCATAGGAGCCTTCACTTTGCTCATCTTCTTTTCTGAGAACTTCTTCTTTGAGAATTTGAATTCTCGCTTCCAGAGCTTAGTTCTCTGTCTCAGACATTTCCCAGAGTTTAACTCTGTTGACGGATCCCTTTTCCTCAGGTAATAATGTTGAACGGCCAAAGCGCCTTCGTCTTTAAAAGAACTCTTTGGATTTTAAATCCGCATTAAGGGTTTCACAAAGAACCCATTTTTCTTCAAGTTTTTCCATAAGAACAGGAAACCACCTAACTTTCGAACTGTAGATCTCTTAGGGTTTAGGTGATCTTTGGGGAGATGATGATGGCGTTTCAACTCCATGGAATTTAATTCCATCAAAAATATTTCTGGGAATTTAATTCCCTTTTCTCAATAAGGAATTTAATTCCAATGAAGGACTTGATTTCTTCACACGGAGGCTTCCTGGGGTCTCTTGGCCCTAGGTTATTCTTCCTGCCATTAATGCAATGGGGGCTTTGTAATGATGTCTTTTTGTGGGAATTTAATTCCTTTGATTTTGTTGGATTCATTGTAGAGCCCGAGACAAATCCTGCATGGTCGTCATTCTTTATTAAATGAGGATATTCCCTTTGTTTTATTGTAATGATTTGGCCTCATTACTAATGAGCCGTCATCTGGATTCCGTGGGGCCCATGTGTTTTGTAGCCCATGGTCCTAGAAAACTCTGCTGTTGCTTTCTTTAACTAGTCTTCATGTTCATGCATGAATATATATCGCTGACTTTCCTTTTAACGGTCTTCTTTTACTGGATTTCAGGTGCGATGGCTTCTGTTCCACGCTTTCCCTTTTCTCGCTCGGAGGCGGCTTTTCCTCAGTCACCATCTGATGAGGAAGCGATGGCGATGATTCGGGCCCATGACCCGAACTATACCAACCTTCTTCAATGGGGATCTTGGTATAGTCAGATTATTCAAGGTCGCAGGAGTTTTCTTTGCGCGGTGCCAACGGAGCCCACTTTCCCCTTTTTACCGATGGATCCTCCAAGGACGGCTTTTGCTGTGGAAATGCCCAACTGGACTCCAACGGGGAGGCTGGAGCCTTCGACGACCGGTATTCCGAACCATCCGATCCCAGCCATAGACATCTTGGGACGGCGTATCTGCCAGGGTGAGGCCTACCCGTGGGGGCAAATTTATAAGATAGGGCTCACTCCTAGGCATCCTACGGGCTACCTTCTCTGGGCTCGTTACATCCTTTCTGCCCATCGGGCGCGGTTGCAGAAAGTCGGGCTCTACCAGGCCATATACGCGTCACTATTCCATTACAAGTCCCTGCATGCCTGGTGGGTCAAGGCGTTTTTGAACCAGTGGAATCTTCCCACTAATACTTTCATTCTGGGAGATCGCGAGGTTTCGATTTCTTTGGCCGAATTCTATGATATCTCGGGGTTGCCAATAAGGGGTAATCTGTATAAGGAGTTGTTGCCTCCTGACGAGTACGTTTTTGAACCCGAGCTCGCCCCAGTTGACGGCCTATCTGCTGAGAATGCTGTTCGCCACAAGCGTCCCAGTTTAATTAGGGCCCTAGGCATCTTCGACCGACTATTCACCGAGTCCGAGGAGCAGGGCGTCACTTTCAAGAGCTTCATTGCTCGTTTTCTTCGTGAGGACGCTCTATCGAAGACAGCCCCGAAGTTTTCCAGCATTGGGGACCCCTTTGGGTTCGGTCCGAAGAGGTTGCCGACCAACGAATCAGATTTACCTCAGTATTACATCCCTATTATATCGCCGATACCTTTTGAATCCGTTGCTGTCCCAAGCATGGACGAGGAGACGTTCTTTGTGGGGTTTGTTAGTGTCTGGCTTAGTTGGTTCGTTATCCCCATGCATCGCCGCTTCATGAGAGCCTCGGTCATCTACCCGGCTCATCGTATTGCTGAGGGGATGCGGTTGGCTGTCGGCATCCCGGCCTTGGCGCACCTCTATAACGGATTGGGCACCGCAGCTAATACCTCTACGCCTGGCGTGGACGTAGTGAACTTTTCGCTTCATTATTTCACGTCGTGGATCGAAATGCATGTGCTGGGGTCTTTTGCTATGCATCAGAGGCCCGCTTTTTACGACGCCTATCCCTTCCCATGACTTATGCGACTGGTGGGTGCTTCTGCTGCCGACCCAACTCAATTTGGGGCTATTCGGGTGCTGATTTCTCCTCATGCCACTGCTGGCGGGTTGGTTTTTAATGATCGGGTTTTGTCTACTCCTTCGGGTCCCGTTCAACAACTCTGGGACCAGTCGAAAGACAACGCGCCTTCTCTGAAGCCCCGGGAGGCCACGCATTTGTATACAATTAGACCGGGCTACTTGGTGTTTCGCCAGGACAGTGCAGCTCTTTTTATGCGGTACAATCCGCATCGATTTGCCCGGCAGCTTGGATACGACCAGGGTGTTCCTTTTGAAGCTTTTATAGTCGCTCCGATCCCTTCGCTCGATGCTGTTCGCGGTGCCGCTCATCATTTCGTGAGGCTGAACACCGGCTCTCATTTCATGGTCCGTGAAGCCGAGTACATCCCTCGATGCGTGGGTGCATTTACGGGCTGGTATCTCCATCGGATCACCCCAATTATTGCTGAAGAAAGAAGGGTTCTTCTTGGTCACGACGCCCCTCCTCAGGTCTCGGGAGCTAAACTGCGACCGAGGGTTCCAGTCCGCTTCCCTTTGAGGGAGATTGGCGCCGCCCTCATTCCGGGTGAGTCAGGGGTAGACCTTACTCCAACAGCTGGTATGCCCTTGGGTTCCCGATCGCGGGGTAGACGGGCTCCAGTAGTAGCACCTTTGCCAGTGGCGTCACCGCCCCCCGTGGCGTCGACAATGGCGATGTCATCCTCGGTCGTGGCACTGAGCGAAAGTAACAGGGATGAGGGCGATGAAGGCGATGTGGGCCAGCGCCGCCCTAAGGCTTCGCGAGGGAGGAAGCGGTCATCCTCAGCGACCGGCTCCGGGTCCAAACGGCGGAGGAAAGCGGCTACTACCCCGCTTGATTCTGTAGTGGAGTCTGAGCCTATCCTTGAAGACGAACCATTGGCCTTGCAAGAGTCAAATGCTGGACTTCTCTTCCCGAGTTCGGCTGATGAGGAGGCTGCACAGTTGGCTGAGGCCATACGGCGTTCGAAAGACGCGTCCCATAACGCCAAGGTTCCAAAGAAGTCTTATCCCGCTGTAATTTTTTATGAAGACCCTTCGTGGATTCGGCGACGGTTTATCGGCCCTTTGGAGGAATGGGGGGAAAGGGCTTTGAAGCAGGCCGCTTCAGAAGATGTCGCTGATGCGCTTTCTTTATGGACCGGCGGTCATGAATCTACCCTTAAACCCCGGCGAGCTCACCTCCTTGAGAAGGAGAAGCGGCTTGAAGAAGCCATATTGAGGGCTTCTTTGCGTATAGGTACGTTGTGCTTCTTTTGTAGTCTTTTTGCTTATTTATGCTCGTGGGTATGTACCATTATTCTTATTTGAATCGTGCAGAATCTTCGACGCTGGGGGAGCTCCCTACTGGCCCATTAAAGCTAAAGCCCGCCGAAATTTTCAATGAAGCCTTGCTGGATGTGGAGGAGGCTGATGAGGCTACTCCTCTCATGATAGAACCTCCAGCGGCGATTCTTGATCAGGGAGTGCTTGCCCCTTTGGGGGAGGCTCCCCTGGAGGCCGCCACCCCAATGACTCTTACTGAGGGCTGCCCAAAGGCTGGAAGCGAGGTAGTAGGGATTACTCTCCTTTTGTTGGAGCCTGAGGTCACGGCGGAGACCGTTGACGCTGCCATCCCTCCGGCTCAGAATGGGAGGAGTGTTGAAGGTATCCCTCTGCGTTTTAATTTAGCAACCCCTTCATAGGCTGAAATCTTTTATCTTTCCCAGAATTGCGCGGTTTGGAGGCCACGATCGCGGATTTGTCACCTCGACAGTCATTTCAGCGTTTATTGGAGATGGCAGCTCCGCAGGCGATCTCCCCTCAGCGTATTGTCCTTTACTCTGGGCAAGGTCAGTGTCATTCGCCCTTCCTTTACCATGGCATTGTTACTACTTTGCGAAATGACGTTGATGTCTCTTATAGTTTTGGAAGCCGATGATGAGGTCGAGGTCGTTGAAGGGCCAGGGGAACCCTCAGCTCCTACTTGCATGACTGTCGATGAGTGACATTTTATTATAGTCCCGTTCATTCTGTGTTTAAAGGTTTTACTAACGTTTGCCAAATTTGAACAGCCTTGCCAGTCTCCATGGCTTTGGAATCGCGCATCATGATGCCGCCCGGTCCTTACGCTTTGCGGGCTTCAGAACGCTTGGCCCAATTGAGCCTTGTCTCCCTGTCATCTTTCATTGAGGAGCTCCGTGCTGGCAGTGCGACCACAGCCGAAGCGTTTGCCGCTGAAGCTAACGGCTCCCTTCCTTTTCTCGCCACATATCACAGCGAGGAGGTGGTGCAGGTCTGGGTGGAGTTCTGTAGGAAGGTGGAGGCTTGTCTGTACGCTCTCGAGTGTTCTCGCCTTTCCTCGGAGGCCGTGGCTGCAAAGGCGGAGTTACGGGGGCTGATAGCACGGTGCGCGGCAAACATGACGTCATGTGAGAAGAGGCTTGGCCGCAAATTCTCTGAGAGGGAGCTAGCCTCCAAGGCGCTGAGCGAGCTTCAAGCCAATCTCACAGCCAGGGCCAACAAAGCGTATGAACTCTGGCGGGTGCTTCAGGAGTCCATCAAAGAGGTGGTGGCTCTCGACAAAGCTGCCACGTTCACTCGTGAGAGGGTTGAGGATCATAAGGCCACCGAGAAAGAGCTCGAAGCTCGGCTTGCTTCGTATCAAGCTCAGTAAGCTCAGGCGGAGGCTCGTCTTCTGGAGATCTTGCGTCATGAAGCCGTGGCTCAGCATCAGAATGACGAGCTGGTAAAATTATTGCACCGCCCGCCGGCTTGAGGACTTGTATCTTTTTTCCTTTTTGTACATACTCATGGATGAGAGTATCTTTCTTTTGTTTCTTTCATGAATTGTACTTTGTATCCATTTTGGTTTATGAATAAAAGATACATTTTTCTTCTCAATGGTGTGTCCCCTTTTTATTGAATGCATTCTGCGGATATTCTATCTTGATCTCCTTGCAGGACAGCGATGGCTCAGGATTCAGGGTTAAGATCTGCTTCCTAAGACTTCTGCATTTTACGAGCCACGAGGGTCTCATAAAGAGTTTTTCTCCCCACAGGTCGAGAGGATCCCATAGGTGTCAGTTCTCCTTAAGATTCGTGAGGATTCTTAAGCAGGTTTTTCCCTTGAGAGTCGCACGGATCTCACAAGAGAGATTTTTCTTTCTTACCGGTCGTGAGGACTTGTAAGGGCTGGATGTGGTCACCCTTGTCCGTGTTTCGCGGGGTCAGGGGCTGCTCCAGGTATTGTAGTTTAAAGACGTCGCGGTCAAGGTTAAGGACCTCATAGTCCGTGGATTTAGGGACTCCACAGTCCGATGTTAGTTTTAAGACATCACGGTCAAGGTTAAGGACCTCATAGTCCGTGGATTTAGGGACTCCACAGTCCGATGTTAGTTTTAAGACATCACGGTCAAGGTTAAGGACCTCATAGTCCGTGGATTTAGGGACTCCACAGTCCGATGTGTGGTTGCAGGGACCCGTCACCTCTTTGAAGACGTTGAGGAATTACAGCGTCAAGCATCAAAGGAGTGAAGAGATGTACCCTTAAACCAAGGCAGAATCCGCAGGGAATCGGGGTGGTTGATCGTTAGTTTTAAGACATCACGGTCGAGGTTAAGGACGTCATAGTCCGTGGATTTTAAGGACTCCACAGTCCGGTATTTGCTCTGGATGCTTCACACGGGTTCACTGCCGTGCTTGGCGAGGACCAGGCTCCGCTCTGGACGTTTTCCACGGGGTCAAAGAGTGACGTTATCCGCGTTCCACGTAACCAGGAATTTTGCACTAGATGCTTCACACGGGTTCACTGCCGCGTTAGGCGAGGACTAGGCTCCGCTCTGGATGCTTCACACGGGTTCATTGCCGTGCTCTGCGAGGACCAGGATCCGCTCTGGACGTTTTCCACGGGGTCAAAGAGTGACATTATCCGCGTTCCACGTAACCAGGAATTTTGCACTAGATGCTTCACACGGGTTCACTGCCGTGCTCGGCGAGGACTAGGCTCCGCTCTGGGCGTTTTCCGCGGGGTCAAAGAGTGACGTTATCCGCGTTCCACGTAACCAGGAATTTTGCACTAAATGCTTCATACGGGTTCACTGCCGCGTTAGGCGAGGACTAGGCTCCGCTCTGGATGCTTCACACGGGTTCATTGCCGTGCTCTGCGAGGACCAGGATCCGCTCTGGACGTTTTCCACGGGGTCAAAGAGTGACATTATCCGCATTCCACGTAACCAGGAATTTTGCACTAGATGCTTCACACGGGTTCACTGCCGTGCTCGGCGAGGACTAGGCTCCGCTCTGGATGCTTTGCACGGGTTCATTGCCGTGCTCTGCGAGGACCAGGATCCGCTCTGGACGTTTTCCACGGGGTCAAAGAGTGACATTATCCGCGTTCCACGTAACCAGGAATTTTGCACTAGATGCTTCACACGGGTTCACTGCCGTGCTCGGCGAGGACTAGGCTCCGCTCTGGGCGTTTTCCGCGGGGTCAAAGAGTGATGTTATCCGCGTTCCACGTAACCAGGAATTTTGCACTAGATGCTTCACACGGGTTCACTGCCGCGTTAGGCGAGGACTAGGCTCCGCTCTGGATGCTTCACACGGGTTCATTGCCGTGCTCTGCGAGGACCAGGATCCGCTCTGGACGTTTTCCACGGGGTCAAAGAGTGACATTATCCGCGTTCCACGTAACCAGGAATTTTGCACCAGATGCTTCACACGGGTTCACTGCCGTGCTCGGTGAGGACTAGGCTCCGCTCTGGATGCTTCGCACGGGTTCACTGCCGTGTTCTGTGAGGACCAGGATCCGCTCTGGACGTTTTCCACGGGGTCAAAGAGTGACATTATCCGCATTCCACGTAACCAGGAATTTTTCACTAGATGCTTCACACGGGTTCACTGCCGTGCTCGGCGAGGACTAGGCTCCGCTCTGGACGTTTTCTACGGGGTCAAAGAGTGACATTATCCGTGTTCCACGTAACCAGGAATTTTGCTGATTGTATCCGCATTTCACGGGATTGGGGTTTGACTTTCTGTGGGAATACATCGTCGAGTCATGGAACTGGGAGTTCCCGCTGTTCCGTTTCGCTTGATGTTGTGTTCGCTGCCATGAGACGAACGACGAGATGATCTCTAGGCTATCTGTGAACCGTCGAGATTTGGCTTCTCCTTATGATGAAACCTGGGGAAGAAGTATGATCCCTTCTTTGTTTGCGCCCCTGGATTGTATACAGGGGTAGATGTACCATCGCCTGTAGGGCGAGGATTTCACTTTTATTTTATTTCTTTTTCCGCGATGCTCTATCATTTCAGCTTTTTTATCGTGAAGGTCGCGATTGCCCCATCATTTCGGCTATTTTTCGCGGTGCCCAATCATTTCGGCTATTTATTTATTTTCTGCTCGCTGCTTTTTATTGCGAGTTGCCCCATCATTTCGGCTAGTTTTCATGCCTTCATTTTTACTTGCTGCTTTTTATTGCAAGTTGCCCCATCATTTCGGCTATTTTGTAGGCATGTGTGGCTTGCTAGCTTTTTCGCTGCCAGCCTGGATTTTAGGCACCGATTTCGGCATCAGTACCGCTACAACTGGAATGTTGCCAGGAGCGAATCATCATTTGCCTTTGTCGATGATGAACAAAGGTGGCTCAGCAAACAGGGTTAAGGGTCCTGTCGACCAAGGCTTCTGACTTCATGAGCCGTAAGGGTCTCACAAAGGTATTTCTCCCTACAAGTCGTGTGGATCTTGCACGTGTGTTTTCTCCTTAGGGATCGTGTGGGTTCCTAAGTGTGTGCTCCTCTGTAAGTCGTAAGGATCCTACAAGAGGGCTCTCTTCTTATGGGTCGAGAGGACCTACAAGGGTTGGACTTTGCTGGGGAAGTGTTTATTCGCGCCCGTGGATTGTATACAAGGGCCAGTATTGAGTCCCTTGTAGGGCAATATTGAAGGTTGTGGAGGATTTGCTTAAGAACAGGTTTAGGTTTCTGTAACTTAAGACTTTCAAATCTTATGAGCCGTGAGGGTCCCATAAGAGAGTTCTCCTTACGAGTCGTGAGGATCTCGTAAGTGTATTTTCTCCTTAGGAATCGTGAGGATCCCTAAGTGTGTTGCTCCTTTGTGAGTCGTAAGGATCTCACGCAGGTGGTTTCTCCTTACAAGGTCGAGAGGACCCTACAAGTGTCTTTTAACGAGGTTGCGCCCTTTCGAGTTTTCACAAACACTCGCCGGTAGTCCTGCTGTTTTTACTCACGGAGCCCTTTCGGGTTTTCATCCGTGCCCATTTTGCTTGTGGACATACCGTTTTTTTTATTCTTTTCTTTATTTATATATTTTTCTTTCTCTCCCTTTTTTTTATCTCGTCAGCCTAAGGATGCTGCGGTAGTAGTTTTAGGGACGTTTCGGTCCATCGTTAGTTTAAGGACGTTTCGGTCCATCGTTAGTTTAAGGACGTTTCGGTCCATCGTTAGGGGAAGGCCGGCTGCTGCTTGTAAAGTCTGAGCCTAGGAAGATAGCGAGCGGACATAGTCGTTGTCATCTATCATTGACCCAGGCTATGGCTCTTTAAGCATAGTATTTCTTTAAGAAGCGGCCGTTTATTGGCCTGAAAGGCCTTTCACCGTGCATGTCCACGAGTAGATAGGCTCCACCCTGGTAGACCTTGTCTATGATGTAAGGGCCTTCGTAGTTTGGCTCAAATTTCCCCCGCTTGGCACGATTGGGGATCATAGGTCTTTTGACCACTAGTACAAGTTCGCCTTGGCGGAATGTCCTCGGCCTGGTCAACCTTTCGTACGAGCGCGTCATCTTCGCTTTGTAAGCTTCTAGATGTTGTTGCGCTATGAGCCGGGTTTCGTCGAGGGCATCAAGCTCCTCAAGCCGAAGGTGAGCGTTTTCTTCGTCCGTCAGCTCGTGGTGGACCGCCACTCGCAGAGAGGGTAACTCTATCTCGAGGGGGAGTACTGCTTCCGTCCCAAATACCAATGCGTACGGCGTTGTGTTCGTGGCCGTCTTGAATGTAGTTCGATAAGCCCAAAGGGGTTCTTGCAACCTCTCATGCCAGTCTCTCTTATTCCGGGAAACGGTCTTTTTTATGATCTTTGTCAAGGTCTTATTGAAGGCCTCGGCCAGACCGTTAGCTCGTGGGTTGTAAACTGAAGAATATCTCCAGTTTATATTGTGCTGCTGCGCGAAGCGGCTGATCTTATGGCTTCTGTAGGCTGGCCCGTTGTCGGAGATAATCCGCCGTGGGGTTCCGAACCGATAGATGACGTGCGTTTTGAAGAAATGGAGGATATTCTCTGTCTTCACTTCCCTCAGCGGTACTGCTTCTGCCCATTTAGAGAAGTAATCAGTCGTCGCCAGGATAAAACGATGTCCCCGAGATGATGCTGGCTCGATGGGGCCGACTATGTCAGTCCCCCATATTTCGAATGGCCAACTAGCCACCGTTGGATGCAGTGGATTCGGATGTTGGTGGATAAAGTCTCCATGGATCTGGCATGAGTGGCATCGCTTCGCATACTCGAGGCAGTCCTGGATCATCGTGGGCCAGTAGTAACCCATCCGTTTAATTTTTAACTTCATCTTTGGACCTGCTTGGTGAGAACCGCAAAGTCCGTCGTGGACTTCCTGAATGACTCTTTTCGCTTCGTCAGGTCCTAAGCATCTCAGCCATAGAGAATCAAACGATCTCTTGTATAGAGTATCGTTGACGAAGGCGAAAGATAGAGCTCGTTTCATGAGCTGATGCCTTGAGGATGTATCTTTGGGCATTCGGCGGGACTTAAAGTAGTCTGCGAAGACTTCCCTCCAGTCCTCAGCCTTCTCACGATCTTTTATTTGTAGGGTCGTATGCTCAGTCGCTCCCCTTTCTTTAGATAATTCCGGAGGTATTTTTGCCGGGGCAAGCACTCGACGGCTTTGTACCACGATTCTTACATCATCGAGGTTTTCGTCTGCCAGTTCTTTAGCAAGTTTGGCTAACGCGTCTGCTTTGCTGTTTTCCGCGCGTGGTATGTTTTCCAAAGTATAGGAGGGAATTTGGGTCAATAGTTGTTGCACCTTTTCTCCGTACTTCACCAACTCCGGTTTGCACGTTTGGTAATCACCATTTACTTGACTAACAACCAGTTGAGAATCCCCGTATATAAGGAGGTCTTCAATTCCCAGGTCGATGGCGATTTCGAGGCCTGCTATCAGAGCTTCGTATTCAGCTTCATTGTTTGTCCTCGGCTCTGTTAAGGAGAAGGCGAAGCGCATTATCCCTCCTTGTGGAGTTGCAAAGATGAGGCCTATCCCCGATTTGATCATTGGGATACCTTGTTTCTGTTTCTTTACGGAGGACGCTCAATCGAAATAGAGTTCCCATCGGGTGCTACCGCCGCCCATCGCATCAAATGCATGCTCGTCCGGCAAATCACAGTTCAGAGGAGAATCGGCCGGTATCGGGTGCTCAGCGAGGAAATCGGCAATGTCTTGGCCTTTTACTGCCTTGAGAGGTTGATACGTTATCGAGAACTCCATCAAGAGCAGGGCCCATTTAGCGAGTCGTCCCGTCAATATGGCTTTTGACATCAAGTATTTAAGGGGATCCACTTTTGAAATAAGACGGACTTCATGCGCCAACGCATAGTGCCTGAGTTTTGTTACCGCGAAGATTAAGGCCAAGCAATGTTTTTCAATGGGAGAGTAATTGCTTTCTGCCCCCAGTAGAACTCGACTTAAATAGTAGAGTGCTCTCTCTTTTTCCTGATCGTTCTCTTGCGCCCATAATGCGCCCAAGGAACCTTCGAGGGCGGTCGTATAAAGGATGAGGGCTTTCCCTTGACCGGCGCGGCTAACACCGGAGGGTTCTGCAGGTACTGCTTGATCTCGTCTAGTGCACCCTGGCATTTGTGATCCCAAACGAATGGAGTTCCCTTTTTCATCAGGTGGCCGTAAGGACGGCATTTGCCTGAAAGATTGGCGATAAATCGCCGGATGTATGCGAGCTTCCCTTGGAGAGACCGCAACTGTTTAAGGGTTCTCGGCGGAGGCATTTCCATGATCGCTTTAATCTTTGACGGGTCTATTTCAATACCTCGGTGTCGAACGATGAATCCCAGGAATTTGCCCGAGGAGACTCCAAACGCGCATTTGAGGGGATTCATTTTCAAATTATATTGCCGAAGGCGTTGAAATACAGTCTCCAGGTGGTTTAAATGCTCTTCGTATGACATGCTCTTTACTACGAGGTCATCGATATAGCACTCGACGATGTCATGTATGAGGTCGTCGAAGATCTTTGTCATGGCCCTTTGATAGGTAGCGCCAGCGTTCTTTAGACCAAAGGGCATAACCCTGTAGCAGAATATACCCAAAGGGGTTCGGAAAGCGGTGTGCTTTTGGTCTTCAGGATGCATCTTTATCTGATTGTATCCTGACGAACCGTCCATAAAGGAGAAAACCTCGTGAGTGGACGTGTTATCTATCATTAGCTCGGTTACCGGTACTAGGAAATCATCCTTTGGACAGGCTTTATTGAGATCCCTGAAATCCACGCATATGCGTACCGTCCCATTCTTCTTCATTACTGGGACGATATTGGCGATCCAGTCGGGATATTGGACTTCTTGGATAAATCCAGAATCGATCAGCTTCTTGACTTCGGCGTTGATGCTCATCTCAAGCTCGAGTCGCATCCTTCTTGGCGCTTGCTTGACTGGCTTGATATCTGGGGATATTGCTAATTTATGCACAGCAACCTCCGGATCTAAACCTGGCATCTCGGAGTAGTTCCACGCGAAGCAGTCTTTATGCCGCAGAAGCACGTTCTTTAACGCGGCCACCCTTTCTTCAGAGAGTAGCTCGCTGACAAATGTCGGTCGCGGGTCATCCGCCGATCCCAACTCAATCTTCTTGAGGTTATCTGCCGTAGTATGTATACCGTCTTCCAGTTCTTTCGGAGCTGGCGGAAATTCTGAGATCACCTCATCATCGCCGTTCTCAAAGCACTGGGGAAGGTCATCCATGTTCTCGCGCTCTTCTTTTAATATCGTAATCGTATAACAGGTGCGAATCCGCTCCCAGGACCGAGGCGGATCCGGTTCTGCTCTTGCGGCCTTGGGTTCATGCTTTTGCGGCGGCGTTACCCTCCAGCCGTTGGATAAAGCGAATTTGCCCCGTTGGTATTGGTCCTCGACCCAGTTCTTGAAGGTGAAGCAGTCTTCGGTAGGATGTCCTATGGCTCGGTGATAAGAGCAATAGCTCAAACGAGAAGCCTTGTTAGCTTGCTCAGGGTGTCTAGACTCTGGAAGTGCGATCATTTGATGTTTTAAAGCGAGCTTGAGTAACCTCTCCGTCTTGTCTCGGGGGAAGGAGTACGCTCGACTCATCTTCTCCATGAGGGACGAATCCGAGCCGTACAGTACCCGATCACGTAACCCTCTAATCCTGCGTCGTTGTTGTCGGCTCCTCTTCCCACTTTTTAATTTATTTCCGTCTCCGCATTGGGCCTTTCGTACAACGGGTTGACAAAGATGAGCATCTTTGTCTTTTGGAGCCTGTTGAAATAGGCGTTGCGTCCTGGCCTTCTTGCAGATGGCCATCTCGCGGTTGTGGTCTTCCCGAGCTTTCTGACCCATTTTCCTGATAGGCTTGTCCGTTCGTTCTTCAAACGACGGACTCGGTGCTTCAATCGCGGGGTCTGGTTTTGATGAGGGGTCGGCATCTCCTGACGAGGCGTCCTCTTCTTCATCAAAGGTGTATATGGCGTAGCTGCTGTGGGCCCGTTCCCGTTTTCCAGCTCTCGCGTATCCAAGCCCGAGTGTCTCCATTTTCCCATTGGGCAATTTGCGTTGAGTTCCGGGGACATCCCAAATCTTGTTGTAGAACCGAGCCTGCCGAACAGTCTGTTTTAAGGGTATTCCCTGGCGCTTCAATAGCTTCTTTAATCCATTTGTATAGTATCTAGGCAGACGGATGGGTTGGAGCCTGTCAGGTGTAGCATCCGCGCCATGCCAGATCTCTTTCTCTATTTTCGACTCCGAGGATCGGTAGAATAGGATCACCTTCTCACCCCTTTGCCTGGGAGGGACGTAAAATGTTCGCAGGTCCTGCATATTATGAGCTTGTAGCGTGTCGAGATCCTTGTAGTGTTCTCGCGGTACCATGGTGATTTGCAAACTATGGTCATCGCCAAGGGGTGCTTGTATTGACGGCCGGTTGGAGAACACAGCATTAACTTCATCCTCCGAATCACTTCCGAAGACCAGTATAGGGGCGGGCGTCCCCAGGTTGTTGCGTTGAGATGGCCCTGCATATACTATCTCTTCTTCTTCTTCGGTATCGCTCCCGAAAACAGGGATGGTGGCGGCGGTTTTGTTCTCCGGGTCGCGACACCTTTCTGTATCCTCGAAATCTGGCAAAAAGTATTTCGCATCTTCGTATTTGCGGACTTCGTTCACGGAAAATGGGTTCAACTCACCTGTTACAGTATACTCGAAACCATCTTTAAAGTACTTCATACACTGATGTTGTGTAGAAGGGATGATGTTGTATTCGTGTAGCCAAGGACGACCAAGCAAGGCGTTATAGCAGGTCTTGGCGTCAATGACATGGAATTTGATGTCTGTGACGAGAAGTCCAAAGCGTAATGTTAGTATCACAGATCCGAGAGTCCGTGACGATTGTGAATCGAAACCGGAGATAGTGATTTTGTCACGAGCGAGATGTTGTACACTCATACAGATTTCCTTCAACACCCGAACATTAAGGAGATTGACGGAGGATCCATTATCCACCAGGATCTTGCCTATCTTGATATCATGGCAGTACCCGGAGACATATAGGGGACGGTTGTGGTCGCACGTCCCGAGAAGGAGGTCTTCATCACCGAAAGTGATATCGGCCGTATGCACTTCCTCCAGTTCATCCTTCATCTTTTCAGTGGCGAGGAAGGCTTGGAATTGCTCAGGTTCTTGTAACGCCTTAATTAGTGAGTCTCGCGCTTCTTTTGATAATAGGAGGGCATCGAGAATGCTGAGCTGAGAGGGTAGCTTCCTTAGGTGCACGAGGATGTTATAGTCCACCTTACCCTTCTTAGGAGGGTCTTTGGTAGTTAGTTCTTTCATGACTTGGTCATCTAAAGTGATATCTTCAGTGACCTTTTCCTTTCCCTTATCTTTTCTATTCGCGGGCCCGAGATTCTTTTCTGGGAGTGTGCGATTGCGCAGCTGAATGTTTTCGCAGGCTTCCGATTTCTCCTCTTTCCCTAAAACGGATTCTTTAAAGAGAGGGCCCAGAGTCATTTCTTCATCAGAGTCGCTCCCAAAGGTGAGAACTTGTGACCCCTCGGCGTGAGCCATATAACAGTTGCCAGTAGTTCTGTCGTGCCCTTCGTCAGTGCTTCTTTGCTCCCGACGGATCTTGCGTTTCATGCGCTTGACATGTTGCCGACGAGCAACATATCCTTGCCACCATATCTTAAAGGCGTCGCACTCCTCCGTGGGGTGTGAGATTTTCCGATGATATGTGCAATAGTCAGGGTGCCTCCCCGCCCCATCGTGCGTGTTTCCTTCCGAGGGTGGTAGCTTCATTCCCATTGACATGGCTTTGGCAAACCTTTTCCTCGTCCTGAATATCTTCTTGTCTACTTTGGATGCCTTTTGCTCTGGCAGGGGTAGTTCAACTCTTTCGTTTAGTCGCCCGCCTTTGGTTCCTTCTGACGTTGCCATCTCACGCTCCTGATCCGCTTTACTCTTTAGACGAATCTCGTCTAGAAAGGCATTGATCATTTCATTTGTTAGCCACGCACGCTCTGGTTCGGGCTCCGTCTCCGGCTTCTTAGTGTCAGGAGTTTTCTCATCGTCGGTAAACAAGTGGGAGATTACGTTACAACTTGCCACATACTCTTCGGATTCATCCGATGAGCTCTCTTCATCATCTCCCTCTTGAAAGATGTGGTTGAGGAACTCTCGCAGTGTGACAGGAGTTCGCGCCTTTTGATTGTATTCTTCCAGCGCGTCAATTTGCTTCTCCAAGTTCGTGTGCTCGTCTCCGGGCTTTTTGGATTTCTTCTTCTTTTTCTTCGAAGATTTTGACGGTCGGACGTGAGTATTTGGGCCATTATCGCGAATCTTCGTAGTTGGGCGGGGCTTCAACATCCCTTTAATAACTTGAGGTTCAAGAGGGTCCTCCCATCTGATCGCGGGGCACGCATGAAGGTCTCTCAGCATTCTTTTGGTTTTAGTTGATAGCACGACCTCCCATGGAGCTTCTTCAATAAAGGAGCAGGTTGCCCCCGGTGTATCTGCTTTCTTAGGAGTATGCGGCTGTGGTGGGTTCACCTTCCACTTTTCGGATAGTAAAAACTTCCCCTGGAGGTATTGATCTTCAATCCATCCTTTGAAGACGAAGCAATCTTCAATCGGATGGCTTACCGTTTGATGGTAAGGGCAATAGTTAGGGTTATTCACCTCGGTGGGTTGCGGCGGTCGCCTTGGATTTGGCAGGCTTATAAGTCTGTTGCGTATTGCCAACTCGAATAACCGTTTCGTCTTGTCTCGTGGGAACGAGTAGGGACGTTTCATTTTCTCATTATAATACCGGCGTCTTTCTTCCAGTTGATCTGCCGGTTTCGGGGCGTTAGGTTGCTGTTGGGCATTCGCGACGAAGGTTGCCCTTCCTTTACCCTTGTCATTCCGAGGTTCCGACTTTGGGGGAGGTGGTCTATGACCCATCTGGTCCATCTGAGCCAACTTGTCGATTAAAGCCTGGAATGTGGTTGGCTTAAAGAACATCATAAACTGGGAGATAGTTGCGTGGGGGTCTAGGGTTCCCACGAACATGCCCACTGCGGGTGCTTCCTCAATGCGTTGTTCGCATCTCGACCACAAATTCCGCCAGCGTATAGCATATTGGACCCAGGTTTCGCCTGGTTTTACCCGGGCGTTAATCAATGCAGTTATTGGAGTGCGTTCGCTGGCACTTGCGAATCGCTGAGTGAACAACAGCTCCATTTCAGCGAACGTTTTGATAGAATCGTTTGGGAGTTCCGAATACCATTCAAACGCCGTTTCTGATAAGCTGCCCACGAACTGGCGGAGCAAAAGTTTATCATCGCCGCCGGTGTTACCGCAGAGGGCCCGGAACTGGGCGACATGTTGATGGAGGTTGCCGGTCCCCTTATACACGTGGAATTTTGGTATCGTATAGCCTTGCGGGTATTTGATTTGGTCGTACCAGCTCGGATACGGCCGCCCCGTTTTTACGACTTGACCAGCTGCCTCAGTCGCATGGTGAACCCGGATTTGCTGGGCTATGTAGTCAACCAAGTCAGCCTTAGAGATTGCCTCCTCCTTGGCCGTTGATAGGGCTGGTGGTGGATTTGACGTCTCCCCTCGGTCGTCTTCAAGAACGATTGGGGGATCCTCGGCGGGTAAGTCCTGCTGGATCATCATGCCTATCATATCTTGGAAGAGAAGGCCCATACGTTGTATGTTGGCTGCTTGTTCAGCAGCCTCTTTGTCCTTTTTCTCCAGTATCCGGCGAAGAAATTCAGCGTCGGTTTCTTCCTCCTGGCATGCGTCCGAGGACGTTCCTGGGCTTTCTTTTGGCCCGGTAAGTGCGGCCATAGCATTCATCATTTCCTGAAGCTTTTGTTGCTGCTCTTGGGCTTTCGTCACGGATCGGGTAAGCGGTCGGTGGCCTGTAGAAGTGCGGCTTTCCTCCTTTCCAGAGGCCATGTAAACAGTGTGCACCACCACGCCCCCAGACTTAGGGCGTCTGGGCTCAGTGCTTTTAGCCGTCGTTGCATGCTGGGGGGTCTTCTCTGGTTTCCTCCTTTTATGAGCCATGGAGGTTGAGGGGGCCGTTGAGGTGGGCGTCCAGACATCCTTTCGGGGTTTAGCCTGGTGACCAGCCTCCGGTTGCATTTTCAGCTTCTTGTGCTGGCGGGAGAAGTTTGGATCGATGATCGAGTCTCGGGCCTGCCGCCAAACCTTATAGATTCTGGAAGACAGCCGTTGAGGAGATCGGGGTTGCTCTGATTCTATTTCCACAACCTCTTTTAATGGGGGAGGAGACCTCTTTAGCACTGCAGTAGGGGAATTCCTTCGCACCTTATTTAGCATTTCGAAGCTGTTCCCAGTTGGAACAGCAGCATTAACTTCTGCCCTCGGGGCTGATGGAGTCAACCCGGAGGGGGAGTTGCCCCCAGTCTTCCTCACTCGGCGCCAATGACGACGTCGAGCGTGTCGAGCGGACGGCGTTGGGTCAGCGGTAGGAATGGTTTCGTCTTGCCCCCTGCGTGGGTGGGGGGTCGCTGTTGGTGTTAGCCTATCAATGACCGATGTCCTCTGGGCAGCAGGAGCAGGAGATGAAGCCGCCAATCTTGTAAAGACCGACTTTTTGGCCGGAGAAGCCGCCTTGGCTATTTCGGGAGCAGGAGCGGCCACTTTCTTAGAAGCAGCCTTCTCTGAGATTGTAGGCCCCATGATGAGTTCGCAGGATTTCTGGCCCAATCTAGAGAAGACCGAGGCGTTGACGTTGGGCGACTCGTTGAGAGGAGCCGTGGCAGGGGTAAGACGATCAAAGACCGACTTCTTAAGAGCTTCCTTTGTCAGCACCGGCGCCGCGAAGCTTGATGGTGGGAGTATAGTCCCAAAGAACAATCCGGTAGTGGCCTGAGTTACTTGGTCCACCGGCATTGTGAACAACGAAGCCGCTTAGGGTCCGTAGGCTATGCCTCCTGGCGAGGCAAAGCGTTGGTCGCAATTGCAGTTTGAGCAGTTGGAGAGTTTCCCAGAAGTAGAAGCCATCGATCCTTTGCTTTCTGCAATAAGCAAGACGCCAATTCTTAGTATCTTGAAACCCAAGGGCAACTATTAGCGAACCGCGATTGGTTCGCGAATCACGACACACGAAGTGTGGAGTGGAAAGAGGAAAAGGTCCCACCGGGCGTGCCAGAATCTGTTCCCCTCCGAAGGACGGCGCGCAAGACTGCGATGTCTTGGCACTGAGATTCGGGGCAGATGCTAATTGGTGCTATCCGTTCACCTCTCCGAAGATGCCAAGTTGATTTATGGCACCGTGTATCGAAGGTTTAAACGGATGCGTCCGATGTAGCAGACTTCGTCAGATTCCCCCTCGTTTGAGGGGTTTTTGATTGTGGGGACGCTCTTCCCTGCAGGCGCAAGCCCCTGCAGTTAATTACGCTACCGCATCGCGGTAACAACTTTCTCCTTCTCCAGCTGGTCACTTCGTGTCGTGTGTGTTTATTTCGTGTTTTATTGCCCGTGGATTGTTTACGGAGACTGGGTTATGTTGTCGCCCGTAGGGCGTGGACTAGTCCAAATCCGTGTTTATCTTAGATTTGGGTTTGGGGGTTTGGTTTAAGGATACGTCAGCTGTACTTGAGGCTAAGATCAACTCAAACGTTTGTTAAGGATACGTTAGTCTAACGTTGAGACTAAGATCAACTTAACGGGATCGTTTAGATCCGACAAAAGAGCATTCGGGCTCTATTGTTCCAGTTTAGGGACATAGTGGTCCATCGTATGTGTGGCCGTCGGGACCCGTCACCTCTCTGACGACGTTGAAGGATTACAACGACGGATGTCAGAGGAGTTCAGAGATGTACCCTCGAGCCAGAGTTAATAGGGGGGATTCATAGTCCAGTCTGTTTGAAGGTTTAAGGATACGTTAGCCATCTTTAAGGCTAAGATCAACTTAAACGGGACCTTTTAGATCCGACAAAAGAGCATGCGGGGCTCTATTGTTCCAGTTTAAGGACATTGTGGTCCATGGGTAGTTTAAGGACATTGCGGTCCATGGGTAGTTTAAGGACATTGCGGTCCATGGGTAGTTTAAGGACATTGCGGTCCAGTATGTGCTCTGGATGCTTCACACGGGTTCACTGCCGTGCTAGGCGAGGACCAGGCTCCGCTCTGGACGTTTTCCATGGGGTCAAAGAGTGACGTTATCCGTGTTCCACGTAACCAGGAATTTTGCACTAGATGCTTCACACGGGTTCACTGCCGCGTTAGGCGAGGACTAGGCTCCGCTCTGGATGCTTCACACGGGTTCATTGCCGTGCTCTGCGAGGACCAGGATCCGCTCTGGACGTTTTCCACGGGGTCAAAGAGTGACATTATCCGCGTTCCACGTAACCAGGAATTTTGCACTAGATGCTTCACACGGGTTCATTGCCGCGTTAGGCGAGGACTAGGCTCCGCTCTGGATGCTTCGCACGGGTTCACTGCCGTGCTCTGCGAGGACCAGGATCCGCTCTGGACGTTTTCCACGGGGTCAAAGAGTGACGTTATCCGCGTTCCACGTAACCAGGAATTTTGCATTAGACATGGGTTTAAGGACCCCACAGTCCATATCATGGGTGGTCGTCGGGACCCGTCACCTCTTTGAAGACATTGAGGGATTACAATGCCAAGTATCAAAGGAGTGAAGAGATGTACCCTAGAACCGGAATGGATTAAATAGTCCTTAGCCCAATTTGGGATCAAGACCGATTAATTATGTTATGAGCCCATTAGCCCAGTTAATTACGAATTGAAGACTCATGGCCTAGCTCGAGCTAAGTCCTATCATGTCTGGAATATTGGCTTCCTGTTGGTCCATTGAAGGAGAGGCTTTGCCTCTATCCATTTAGCCAATTGGGCCAAAGCCTAGTGTTAAACACTACAGGGCAATCAGTGTCGAACATTGGGAATGAGGTTGACAAGTTAGTGTTTAACACTAAAAGATAATTGGTGTTAAACACCAGCAACAAGGCTTTCAAATGATCATAAACACTAAAACAGATCAGTGTTGAACACTGGCAATGGAGATCTCAGATTAGTGTTAAATATTAAGGTAATCAGTGTTGAACACTGCGAATAAAATTCTTTGATTAGTGTTGAACACTAAGGCCCGACAGTGTTTCAATACTGTATTCGAGAGTTCCAATTTAGTGTTAAACACTAAGGCAAGAGGGGTCACGTGACAACACGTGAGAGCGCCCTCCCTTCATTTATTCTGCTGAGATTATCGCATCTTTCTGAGCATCACGTGCCCTCACGTGACGGGCATTTAAATGCTTGTATGCTAAAGCTTCTGCCGAGGGTCACGTGGGGTGCTGCCTCAAAGGGGCTTTCTGTAGATCTCTTGGGGTGTCACGTGGTGGCACGTGACCCTGCCTCTATGTATGTTGTTTAGAGGATATGTTAATCTTTTTTTTTCAGGAATTAAATTCCTCGTAGGGTTGAACCCTGACAATAATTTCAGAGGAATTAAATTCCTACTTCCTTTTTGAAGATTTATATTCTGAATAGAGTTGGACTCTGAATTTTCTGTAGGAATTAAATTCCTCATATATGTGAAGAACTGAATAGGGTTAAACCCTAATGAAATCTTTTAAGGAATTAAACTCCTATTTTAAAGAATTATGATTAAGGGAATTAAATTCCCGCTGTTTCAACAGAACTATGTTCTTAATTAGGATTCAACCCTGTTTCTTTTTATTCTGAAGGAATTAAATTCCCATAACACAGGGTCAAGCCCTACTTTTATCTTAAAGGAATTAAATTCCTATAGTTCTGTGAGAATTAAATTCTCATGTTTCCATTCCCTCTCTATGTTTTGGATCTGCATGGCAGGATCTCGACCCATTGAGAATTAAATTCTCAACCTAAAGGGGAGATGTGCACTTTGCAAATCCTCTATCAAAGAGAGAAGGAATCTGTCCTTCTGTTTTATGTAATCAGAGTTAAACTCTGTTGAGAATTCAATTCTCCCTCTTTCAAAAAGCCTTCCCTTTCTTACCTAGGGTTTTCCTTTGCAGAAGCTTCAAATTCCTCAAAGTATCAAGGCTCTCTCCTTTTTCCTCCCTCTGCGTATATATCTCCCCATCTCTGTCTCTTGGCTCCTATTTATAGGAGAAGCAGCTGAATCAATTAGTTTTTTGACGAATCTTCATTGAGAGATTTGATTTGCATCCATCATTCGTTTTGGACCTTCGGATTATTAGGTGAATTTTATTCACCATTGGATTTCAAATCCAGGGATTCTCCTTTGTTATTTCTGTTAGATTTAAAGGGGAAATCTTTCCAAACCAGAGATTTTCCCATAGATAGATGATATTTAATCACCTCTGAATCTTTAATTCGATCGGTTCCAGATAGTCACTTTCCTTTGGAAAGATTTGAATTTCCTTCAGAATTTAATTCTGTTAACAAAACGGGCTTTGAAAGCCGATCACGTGCGACCACGTGATCCATGGTCACGTGTGGGCACGTGACCCCCTTGGAATGAGCCTTCCTCTTTCCTTTTGTTGCTGTTCAGTCATCACGTGTCAACACGTGACCGTTGGTCACGTGTCAACACGTGACCCCTGTCGGAGCCTCTTTCCTTTGATTCAACTGGAGAACGAGTCTGCTGCTTTGAGCGTCACGTGCCAACACGTGACCTCTTCTGAAGCCTTTTCCTTGACTTGATCAGGGAACCTTTTCCTTGACTTGATCAGGGAACCAATGTGCCTTTTCCGCTGCTTTTATATGTCACGTGTCGACACGTGACCCTGGTCACGTGGGAGCACGTGACCCTTTCTGAAGCCCTCTCTTTGGGAAACTGATCCTGACTTGATGATTCTTTTAGGTGTCGCGTGCCAACACGTGACTCTTTTCTAAATCTTTTTCCAGAAGCTTTTCTGATTTTAAATCAGGAAACACATACTACTATAATATGACAATTCAAAATTAAAAGCTACTCTCTCTCTCTCTCTCTCTTTTACTCTCTGTCTATTTCTCCCTTATCTTTGGGACTTACCGAGCGACCTGTTCGCTGACGACATTCTATTTCTTTCTTCTTTGAATGTCGTCAGGTGCGTTGGACTAAGCTGAGATCGAGCCCACCGGTGAAGATTTGGAGCAGTTCCAGGAAGACCTCGAACTCTAGATATTGTACCTTGTTCTTTCCAGTTTATTTCATTTCCTGTTATGCCACTGTTTAGGCATTGCTTTTCATTTCAGTTGTAATTTCCTTTTCATGCAATGTACAAAGAATGTTATTAATAAAAGTTGCTGTTATTTCTATATCATTCGTCTCTTGTGATTTACTTTATATTGCTTAGTTACGCTTAGCGTATGTACTTCTGAGGATATACGTAGCGGGCCTCGTCGCGTCCACTTCACCGTACACTGGGAAACGGGGCGTGACAGGTTTTGTTGGTGGCCCATGCAGGTCAGAGCTGTATGAATCCCTATCATGCAGTTCTGGTCTGCGTGAACAACCTAAGCAATATAACACAAGAACCAGCAACTAAAACATTCTTTACAATCATGTTCCTTGAATCCCATCATTTATTATTCTTTGAATCATATACCTTGAATCTGTCCTAACCCAAAATTCCCTCACCTCTTTTACAATTTTACCAAAACCTTCGCATCCTTTCATTCCTTCACACATTGTTCACATTTCTAAAACCCTTGCACCACCTTGTTATTTTTTACATACTGTCAGAACACCAGCACCGAACTTTCCTTGGAATTGTTACACTTTCCTTTTACAAATTTCGAGGACGAAATTTTTATAAGGAGGGTAGAATGTAACAACCCTAATTTTCTTATACACCTTTTCCTATACAAATTTTTTTTCAAATATATTTTTTTTAAAGATCCATAAAGGGGTATTTATTGCTTGAGCACAAGATATAGGTAATTATTTTGTTTTTAATTACAAGCTACAAGAATATAATAACTCCATTTTTAGTGTACAAGAAATTACTTTAAATTTAATGTATACAAGGAGTATTTATTCTTGCTGCTGTCATTTTAAGTAATTAAATACCACAATAATTACAAGAAGGAGCTTGTAGCTCATTGGTAATACCTTGCACTGCTGAACCAAGCCACCAGAGTTCAAATCCCATGCCCCACATTATTTTTTATATTGTTTTGTTTTAATTTTTTTTGGAAGTCAACGGTAAAACGGCCATAACTCCCAAAATATGTACTGGACAACAAAAAGTAAATATACCAAATTGTACCCCCGAAGTTTCCCCGGCCTCTGGTGGCCTGACTCGGCCCAACTCGGCCCCGCCGGCCGGCGACTCGGCCGACTCGGTCCGGCGCCGCCGGCCGGACTTGGCCGGACGGCCGAGTCACCAACAGAGAAAAGTTGTGTTATGATTTGGTCAACCCTCCTACACACTTATTATACCTGGATCAGTTTTGATTTGGCCGATAAATCCCTTTTACTCCTAGGTTTAATGATTTTTAATGAATTTTTAATGTTTTTTATATTTTCTTTTAATATTTTTTAACCCTAACCGTAACCCTAGCCTAGCCCTATATAAAGACCCCTACTCTCTACCATTTCACCTCACAACTCTAAGTCCACTCTCCCAAATTCTCGAGAACTCGGTACGAAGAGCGAGAAGCGAAGCGCTACCGAAATCGACGACGGATTCCGGCGACCGGATCAGAACCTTCGTGACGTTTTCGATGAATCGACAACCACCACATCCCTTAGTTTCCTTAGCTTTTCCAAACCGTAAGTCTCATCCCTTCTATCTCTCTTTTCTATAAATGTAAAAATACGACTTTTTGGAACCCGACGGAAATCGGACAAACCGATTTCCGATTCGGTTTTTCTATAAATTTCCACTTGTCACCTAATACATAATATCTACCCATATTCATGTTGACTATTAATCACCCATAAACCAATTTAATCAAACTTTTTCATATGAAATGATAACTTCTTTGCAAAACTGTATTCTTTTCATAAAAATACCATGAAGTTCATTTTTCTTAGTTTAATTAATTCCCTCATTCCTAAATAGGTTTATCTTGATCACTAAACTTGTAGAAACTAATTTGATTGAATTTTCACACATGAAATGATAACGTTTTCAAATACCGTATTCTTACGCTATAATACCTTTAAGTTTAATATGTCATGTTTTACCTTTTAACTTCACCAAAACTTAAAATAAGTCACGAGGTAATGACCTACCTCTACATATACTCAATATAACCCTAATTGATTAAATATCAAAACACAAAATACGAAATTACAGGACTTTTCACTAAAATACCCTAATCTTTATAACCTTTATTTAAAGCTTTAAGTTGTAAACTTTTCTAAATAAAATCTTTTATAAAATGAAAGCACGATTGGTCATGGACATCGATCGTTTATCTAAACTGTCTTGTGGTGTCTAGGCAAGTGTGTCTAGGCTAGTGGTTTTTAATTAGGCCCACGACTGTGGTTCCTTCCCACTTACCTGGCACTTACCTGGCCGCAATTGACGGTGAAGAGGCGATTTGAGGCTTCTAATGACTCATCGTTTAGACCTTAGAAATAGGCTAGTTGGCTTAGGAAACCCTAACCACTAAAATACGGAAAACTATATCTTTTCATAAATAAATACCTTATATTTATAAAACCGTTTTTCTAAATGAATAGTATTTATTAAACCTAAGCAAAGCGCCGTTACAACCCACCTTTGGGGAACCCGTTAGGGATAGTACGGTTCATCGTGCACCCGCGGGCTAGTAGTGCGAGATTCAGACCTCCGCAAGGAGCATTCGGTCTCGAAGGGTTTAAAATACGGCATTTAAGAAAAATGTGATTTTGGAAAATAAAATATTTATTTAAAATTATTCTTGTAATAATATATATTTAAAAACCATTTAGACACCTATTTTATTATAATATAAAGTTTCCATATTTTCCTTAAAATTACAAGATTAAAATTTACATTAAAATACCATGAATTTTAAATAAATCAATTAATACTTTTACTAGGATTTATTTACTAGAATAACACAAATAAAATTCACACTCATTATAACTATAAAGACAAATAATAAATACTTGAGGTGCATTTTGAAAAAATATACAATAGTACTTTTTACATAAAACCCCATCAAGTTTTATAAATTACAATAAGGCCCCTAACAAAAATAGAACTTCAAATTATTTTCTTTTAGTCTGACTCGGGTTAGAGTCTGACTATTTCTGACTTGAATATGATTCAAGTCAATCTATATTCTTTTATATTCCAACTCAATATGAACACATGAATCCCAGAATCCAGTTAACAATCTATTCAACTTGACTGAACTGAACCATGGATATTCCTTTTACATGTTTCCCAGTATTCCATTTACATGACTCTACGGTTATAACCGTTTCCTGATATCATGGTTTCGGTCAGTCAATCAAGTCAATCATGCAATCAATACAAGTTTACAAGATAACAATACGAACAAGACATCGCGGGGTTTAAGGGGTAGATTGGTACGGAAGGTGTTAAAGGTGGCACGAGACGATAAGATTAAGACACCTAACCTGAATCCAATTGCCGTTGTTCCGGGTTGTATAACGGAGCCTTGTACTTCCATTTGCCCTGGTCTCTAGCATACTGAGATCGCTCTCATATACACTGGCATCCTTCTGTACTAAGCTACAACAACAACGTTAACACCATACTACTATAATATGACAATACAAAATTAAAAGCTGCTCTCTCTCTCTCTCTCTTTTACTCTCTGTCTATTTCTCCCTTATCTTTGGGACTTACCGAGCGACCTGTTCGCTGACGACATTCTATTTCTTTCTTCTTTGAATGTCGTCAGGTGCGTTGGACCAAGCTGAGATCGAGCTCACCGGTGAAGATTTGGAGCAGTTCCAGGAAGACCTCGAACTCTAGATATTGTACCTTATTCTTTCCAGTTTATTTCATTTCATGTTATGCCACTGTTTAGGCATTGCTTTTCATTTCAGTTGTAATTTCCTTTTCATGCATTGTACAAAGAATGTTATTAATAAAAGTTGCTGTTATTTCTATATCATTCGTCTCTTGTGATTTACTTTATATTGCTTAGTTACACTTAGCATATGTACTTCTGAGTATATATATACGTAGCGGGCCTCGTCGCGTCCACTTCGCCGTACACTGGGAAGCGGGGCGTGACAGTGGCTCTTTCATCCTCAAACATTTTAAACCTTCTTCATTCTTCTTTTGAATTAAATCAAGAGTTTAACTATTCCTTTCTCAAAAAGAAACAATTTTTCACCATAAAATCATTGAAGGGGAATTCAAATCTTCCATCAAACCTCTAAAAAGGGAGATTTTAAATCTCACCACCCTTCTTTTCTGAGATCCAAAAAAAAAGAGGAGGAATAAGGAGACCCATCTCCGAAAATCTCACTTTGGGAGGATCCAAGGTTCAAATGAGAAGAAATGGGTCCTCTTTCATCATCTAAGACATAGATCTAGAAGTTTCAAGATACCCCTTTTGGTTTTCTAAATAATTTTTTTGGGAGTTTAATCAAATCCAAAATAAATGGTTTAGGAGTTTAACTCCTTCGAATCCAAAATAAAATCTTTGGAAGTTTAACTCCAAATAAAAATCACTTTTAGAAGTTTAACCCCACATTATCTTCATGTGAGTGTCAGCCCCCTCACGGAAGGATAGCCCCCCCAACCCTGCTCACGCTCACGCCCCTCACATGAAGAGGGGCTCCCCTCCTCACGATAGAGGACTTGCCCCCTCCTCTTGTGCCTCTTATGAGGGGGATAACCCCTCACAGAGGGTCCCCCCTGTACACACAAATAAGTTTTCATTTTATAAAAAAAAAGTGCTTGTTTCAAGTAGTGCAGGGGTGTTAGGGGTAAGGGAAGAGTCAAGTGTGCAGAGCCCGGGGCTTTTTGGGCTCGGTTGAACCGTCGGTGCCGTCCCAAATTGCATTTCCGCCGGTCGATATAGGGGGTTGGGTCTCTAGATTTGTGCCACGTGTATTATCTGGTGTTTACTCTATTTTGTGCCTGTTTGATTTTTCTTAACTTTTCATTTCCCTATGTTTTGCACGTGCAATCTTTTGGGCTTCCAAAAAGTTAAAAAGAAAAATCAGAAAAAATAATGTATCTAATGGGGATCGAACACAGGGGCTGCGTCACAGCAGTGCAAGGGCTTTAAAAATGAGCTATAAAGAGTTTCTTGCTGTTATTTAACAAAATTTACTTATAACTCAAACTCAGGTTGTATAATTCATTTTCTGTACATTAAACTGGAAAATTTCGTACAGTAAATTCAGAGTCGTTACAATGATGGAGGCAGATTCTCGTTTGATATTCTGAAGTTGTGTCTTCAGTTGAAGAATGCGAGCGAGGGAGTGTGACGCGAAAGTTTTGGCAAGTGTCTCCCATACCACCTGTGCTTTAGTTTTACCAACCACCAAAAGAACTAGAGATTCAGTGAGAGACGCTAACATCCAACTCACGATCAATTGATCCTTTTAGATCCATACAACATACGCCGGATTGTATGCTGGAACAAGCGGATTTTTTTCATCAGGAAAAGTCATGGGCAAACACTTTTCGGTGCCATCGACGATGCCCATGTACCCTTACGACTTGAGGACGGCTTCAAACTGCATCTTCCAGCCAAGGTAGTTGTCACAGGTGAGTTTGATGTGGAGAAGTAACATGATATTCGGTCTATGTGTTGAAGAGGATGACGATGCATTAGGGTTAAGAATTGGCGTTGGGGCGAGGAGCGGAATTGATGAGACGGAGGATTGATCTGGATTAGTTGTCATTGTAGTATAAATATAGAGAGAAGAAAATTTTTAATGGCGTTGACCTTTATAGCACTGATACCATAAAGAAATTGCAAGAGATAGAGGGAAAAAAAGATATTGAAGGAAAAAAAACCTTAGAGAGAGAGAGAGATCTCTATTACGGCTTTCATGTATATATATTATTAATCTCTAAAATATTGTTACAATCAGATCAATTATACAATCTCCCAATCATATTTAGTTGTGACTAAATCTCTACAAAATCTCCAATATAAATCTTTCCAAATATACTGCAACCGCGAGAGCCAGACATCTTACCTGCATAGGGGCAGGCATCTAGTCTGTGCTCTGCTAGAGCGGTACTCAAATTCAGACGTCTGTCCCTTACAGGTGCAGACGTCTGGCTAGCGCTTTGTTAGTTCACTAGCCAATACCAGACGTCTGATCGGGACGTGACAGATGTCTGGCGTCATGGTCAAACATTTGACCTGAAGATTCAGACGTTTGTAGGCCTATTTGCTTGCTTGATGACTTTGAGTCGTTATTAGCTTCCCCATCTGGGGAAAGTGCGGGGTTCGAATCCCAGGATGGAGAGTGGTCACAAATTTACACTTTCGGGAAAAATTCGTGGCTCCTTTGGATGCGTGTATGTTGTGTATGTAGGTTGTGGTGTGTGCTTAGGTGAGCTTACTGCCCAATTAAAAAAAAAGTGTTTCCGCTTCTTAATCTTCAGTTGATGCACCACTAAATAGCACAAAATGTTGATTTACATTGTGTGTTGATATTTAATTCCAACCGAGGCTTGTTTGAATATTTACAATTAAAAATCGTAGTATTAATTCCAACATGGCATGAAGCTCTTCTAATGCTTCCATGTTTCTTGACTTAAAAATACTAGGGATTTATATTTTAAATGCATTGCATACTATAACATCTTCATTAATTAATATCTTCTTGTTAAATGAATGCTTGGAATGGTTTTTTTTTCTTTTTTTTAAATAAAAGAACAACCTTATAAAGTAAGCATTGTAAAAAAAATAGTTTATTGATCGAAATTACTTGGGTGAACTTACTATTACTATAAATATCTAATTAATATAATTATCTGAACTTGATAGTCTTTGAGTCATGCGGGTGAGAATTAAAATTTTCTCTGGTTAAGGCTTCCACGGTCATTAATTTCATGTCCAATCATACTTCAGTTTTTGTGAACATTAATTTGTTAAATGAGTGCAATATTTTGCTAGAAGCATCTTGCCGTATTCCACTAGCTTGCTAGTCTCCGGCATGACCCCTTTCACCGCATCGTCCGAGCAAAATCTCTTTGCCCATTCAGCCAAAAAGACGAATTTCAACTCGTCTAGTATCGTCACTTGCGCTATCTCTTCGACGACTTTGATCCAACCCAAGGTGGAACCGAGGGCAATGTCGAGATAGCCGATGGTGTCCCCTCCAAAGTAGCGATCCTCTTTGCAGTTTTGCTTGAATAACTCCTCAAGCTTCTGCAGCCCGGAAATGGCTTGCTCTGCTGCTTCTGCCTTAGCTTCCTCCGTCGTTGCTTTTAGTATACCGAATAGAAAAGGGTACCACTTTTAAACACCACACCATACAATGGTAAGAAAAAAGTAAGGAACCCTTCCCCACACCAGAATTTGATATATATAATAAATCAAGAGAAATTTTACAAGAGTTGTTAAGACATGTGATTTGTAAGAGGAAGGCAAACACGCAGAACATTGAACAACTATAAATAATATGTAGGATTTTTATTTTTTGGTTGTTCCCGATTTTAGATATAGTGTTCCTACACATAACTAGATTCCCTTTTTGAACTCTGGACCCCATCTATTTTCTCATATTTTAAAAGGCATTTCATTACTTAAAAAAGACTCGATATTAACTTGTTGTTTTTTCAATTCAATGACAGCAGCCACCTCTCATTGGGGAAAGAAATATGTTTTTACAGCAGCGCTATGCTAAACGTAGGTAGTTGACCTTAATCTAAGGCTTGTGCTAATAAATTTGTCTAAAACTTGTCGAAAAGAAAAGAAAAGAATATTCCATACCGTTTGATCCAAGTAGACGGCCCAGAAGCGTGCGGTGGCACGCTCATAGGGGTCGGACGGGAGGATAGACTGCCCCGCTTCTCCCCACACGTCGTCAATGTACTGGACAATGATCATCGACTCACAGATCGGGTTGCCATCATGAATCAACACCGGCACCTTCTTGTAAACCGGATTCGATTTCAGAAGAAGCTCGCTCTTGTTCGTAAGCACTTCCTCTACGTATTGGTAGCTCACGCCTTTCAAGTTCAGAGCTATCCTTGGTCTCATTGCGTAGGGGCTCGCCCACATCCCCAACAGCTTCACTTCCTCAGGTGCTCCTTTACCCTTTGCCATTATGTGTGTGTGTATATAAATTATGTGAGCTTTATTTTGAGTGATTCTTCATGTGTATAACTATAGCTATTTATAGAGATCCATAGAAGAGATCGAATACGTTGATGTTGATTGTGATGAATAATTAATCAGTTTTATTTGGTCTTCGTCTTCGCCTTGGTAAGCAAGTAACACTATATGCTTGATGACTAGTATTTAAAGAAAATACGTCTTTTCCTATTGACTCATTGATCTCTGAACTTATCTATACTTTATAAATTGACTATTATTTAAAGAAAATACGTCATTGCTTCCCTCATTTCATAACTCTCTCCCTCATTTCCTATTGACTCATTGATCTCTGAACTCTATAAATTGACTAGTATTTAAAGAAAATACGTCATTGCTTCCATCATTTTAAAGATTTTTATGGTGGAGTTAAACTCCAAAAGAATTTTAAATCGGGTAAAACTCATAAAAATATTTAATGTGGAGTTAAACTTCAAAATAATTTCAAATGGAGTTCAGCTCCAAAAAAAAAATTTAATGTGGAGTTAAACTCCAAAATAATACGGTCTACATGATAGAGCTCAGAGGAACAATTCCTCCTACACCTTATAGCCATGACAATAACACGGTCGTTGCCATCCAACACCGGCTCGATCCAAATGATGAAGAGCTCGCTCAGACCATTAAGCCAACGGAACCCGTGGTAACTCCATAATAAAACTCTTTTTGGAGTTGACCTCCATTTAAAACTCTTTTTGGAGTTTAACTCCACAATAAAAATCTTTTTGGAGTTGAACTCCATTTAAAATCTTTTTGGAGCTGAACTCCATATTTAAAATTCTTTGGAAGTTTAACTCAAAAAAACAAAATCTTTTGGAGTTGAACTCCATATAAAAAATAAATAAATAAATAAAATTTGAGCCCTTTTTGGCCCCATCACGTGAGCGGGAGGGATTCCATTTATTGTGAGCCCTTTTGGCCCCCCACATGCTAGCATGCACATGCTAGCATGTGACCCCTCACATGCTACCCATTTAATGGTAGCTCTTTTGGCTCCCCTCACATGCTAGGGGGAGACACCCATTTAATAGGAGCTCTTTTGGCCCTAGCATATGAGGGGAGGCTCCCATTAAATTGGAGCCCATGTTTTCTCTCTTTTTTATTATTATTTTTGTTTAATATTTTTTTTCTTTTCTTCTTTCTTCCTTCTTTTCTTTATTTTAATCTTTTTTTATTTAAAAATAAATAAATAAATATTAAATAAATAAAAATATATTTTAAATAATATTTTAAAATTAAGAAAAAACATTTTTTTAAATATTTAAATAGAGTTAAACTTCGAAAGAATTTTTATTTTGGAGTCAAACTCCGAAAAAATTCTTTATTTTATTGTAGTGTTAAATTCCAAAAGAATTTTAAATGGAGTCCAACTCTAAAAGAATTTTAAATAGAGTCCAACTCCAAAAAGAATTTTATCGTGGAGTTAAACTCCAAAAGAATTTTAAATGGAGCAAAACTCCTAAAAAAATTTAATGTGGAGTTAAGCTCCAAAAGAATTTTAAATGGAGTTCAACTCCGAATTTTTTTTTAATGTGGAGTTAAACTCCAAAATAATTTCAAATGGAGTTCAACTCCAAAAATGTCTTTATTTGGTGTGGAGTTAAACTCCAAAAAGGTCTTTATTTCAAAATTCTTTATTTTATCTTGGAGTTAAACTCCAAAAGAATTTTAAATGGAGTCCAACTCTAAAAGAATTTTAAATGGAGTCCAACTCCAAAAAGATTTTTATCGTGGAGTTAAACTCTAAAAGAATTTTAAATGAAGCAAAATTCCTAAAAAAATTTAATATGGAGTTAAACTCCAAAAGAATTTTAAATGGAGTTCAACTCCAAAAAAAATTTAATGTGGAGTTAAACTCCAAAATAATTTCAAATGGAGTTCAACTCCAAGAAGGTCTTTATTTGGTATGGAGTTTAAACTCTAAAATAATTTCAAATGGAGTTCAACTCCAGAAAATAGTGCTGACTATTGTCATGACGGACTGCAGAACAACAGTGACGTTAATATTGACCGCGATTTGACAGAAAATAATTCGACAGAAAAAAAAATCAGTCACGATCGACTGTAGAAAAATAGTGCTGATGACAGAAAAAGGAAAATAGTCAGGACGGACTGTAGAACAATAGTGACGTAACCATTGGTCGTGATCTCACAGAAAAAGTATATTCGAAAATAGTGCTGACGACAGAAAAATGACATTATCCATGACTGTGATATGGCTGTGATTTGACAGGAAAGGACATTAGTCATGATTTGACTCTAGAAAAATAGTGACGTTAACATTGTTCGTGATTTGACAGAAAATGACATTAGTCATGATTTGACAGAAAAATAACATTAGTCGTGATAGACTGTAGAAAAATAGTGATATAATGTAAAGCTACAGAAGAGTGGCAGTTTTTCTCTATTTCCCACATTGCCTCTGCTCAATTATTTGCTTCAGTAAATGCAATTATGAGCATTCAACAAAAAATATTTTTTCTATAATAATTCAATCTATATATGCTCCTTTTCATGTTTCAACCACCATACTCATGAATAAGGACAATAATTTATGTCAAGCTATGTGTTGTGAAGTGAAAGAACATGATAAACAAACAAATGAATTTAATGTGTGCAATGAAGCAAGCATAGAATTTCAACAAGCATACTATTTGTTGATGTAAAAATGACCTTCAATTTCATGTTTCGACCACCATAGTTATCAATAAGGACAAAAGAATTTTAAATGGAGTTAAACTCTAAAATAATTTTAAATGGAGTTCAACTCCAAAAAGATTTTTATCGTGGAGTTAACTTCCAAAAGAATTTGGAATGGAGTAAAACTCCTAAAAAATTTAATGTGGAGTTAAACTTCAAAATAATTTCAAATAGAGTTCAACTCCAAAAAATTTTAATGTGGAGTTAAACTCCAAAATAATTTCAAAAATAATTCCAAATGTAGTTCAACTCCCAAAAAAAAAAATTAATGTGGAGTTAAACTCCAAAATAATTTCAAATGGAGTTCAACCCCAAAAAGGTCTTTATTTGTTGTGAAGTTAAACTCCATTAAATGGGGTGGGAGCTTCCCTCTTTCACATGAGAGGAAGAATAAAGGTGCTCCTAAAAATGGGATCCTTCTACTCATATGAGAGGAAAAAAAGGGACTCCCCAAATGGGAGCCTCCCACTCACATGAAAGGGAGCCTCCCCCTCACGTGAGAGGAAGAAATGAGCTCAAAAAATGGGAGCCTCCCACTCACATGAGAGAATGGGAGCCTCCCACTCACATAAGAGGGAGACTCCCCCTCACATGAGAGGAAGAAAGGGGATCCAAAAGAAATTTTTTTTATTTTTTTTATTTTTTAAGAAGTTAGACTCCAAAAACATTTATATGCATTTAAACTCCAAAAGAATTTTTTATTTGTGGAGTTAAACTCCGAAAGAATTTTTATTGTGGAGTTAAACTCCGAAAAAATTCTTTATTTTATTCTGGAGTTAAACTCCAAAAGAATTTTAAATGGAGTTCAACTCAAAAAAGATTTTTATCGTGAAGTTAAACTCCAAAAGAATTTTAAATTGAGTAAAACTCCTAAAAATATTTAATGTGGAGTTAAACTCCAAAATAATTTCAAATGGAGTTCAACTCAAAAAAAAATTTATGTGGAGTTAAACTCCAAAATAATACGGTCTACTGATGGAGCTCAGAGTAACAATTCCTCCTACGCCTTATAGCCATGGCAATGACGCGGTCGTTGTCATCCAACACTGGCTCGGTCTAAATGATGAAGAGCTCGCTCAGGCCATTAAGCCAAAGGAACCCGTGGTAACTCCACAATAAAAATATTTTTGGAGTTGACCTCCATTTAAAACTCTTTTTGGAATTTAACTTCACAATAAAAATCTTTTTGGAGTTGACCTCCATTTAAAACACTTTTTGGAGTTTAACTACACAATAAAAAAATCTTTTTGGAGCTGAACTCCATATTTAAAATTCTTTGGGGGTTTAACTCCAAAAAAATATATATTCTTTGGGAATTGAACTCTATATAAAAAAAATAAAAAATAAAAAAAATTGAATCCTTTTTGGCCCCCATCACGTGTTAGCACGTGAGGGGGAGGGCTCCCATTTAATGGGAGCCCTTTTGGCCCCCCACAAGCTAGCATGTGAGGCCCCCCCTCACATGCTAGCATGCACATGCTAGCATGTGACCCATGTGAAGGGAGACACCAATTTAATGGGAGCTCTTTTGGCCCCCCTCACATGCCAGCATGTAAGGGGAGGCACCAATTTAGGGGAGGCACCAATTTAATGGGAGCCCTTTTGACCCCCTCACATGCTTGCATGGGGGTGGCTCCCATTAAATCGGAGCTCAGGGTTCCCTCCTTTTTATTATTATTTTTATTTAATTTTTTTTCTTTTCTTTTTCTTCTTTCTTCGTTCTTCTCTTTATTTTAATCTTTTTTTATTTAAAAATAAATATTAAATAAATTATAAATAATTTTTAAAATTTTTTAAAAAAACATTTCTCTAAATATTTAAATGGAGTTAAACTCCGAAAGAATTTTTATAGTGGAGTTAAAATCCCGAAAAAATTCTTTATTTTATTGTGAAGTTAAACTCCAAAAGAATTTTAAATGGAGTTAAACTCTAAAAGAATTTTAAATGGACTCCAACTCCAAAAAGATTTTTATCGTGAAGTTAAACTCCAAAAGAATTTTAAATGGAGTAAAACTCCTAAATAAATTTAATGTGGAGTTAAACTCCAAAAGAATTTTAAATGGAGTTCAACTCCAAAAAAAATTAATGTGGAGTTAAACTCCAAAATAATTTCAAATGGAGTTCAACTCCAAAAAGGTCTTTATTTGGTGTGGAGTTAAACTCCAAAAAGGTTTTTATTTTAAAATTCTTTATTTTATTGTGGAGTTAAACTCCAAAAGAATTTTAAATGGAGTCCAACTCTAAAAGAATTTTAAATGGAGTCCAACTCCAAAAAGAATTTTATCGTGGAGTTAAACTCCAAAAGAATTTTAAATGGAGTAAAACTCCTAAAAAAATTTAATGTGTAGTTAAACTCCAAAAGAATTTTAAATGAAGTTAAACTCCAAAAAAAATTTAATGTGGAGTTAAACTCCAAAATAATTTCAAATGGAGTTCAACTCCAAAAAGGTCTTTATTTGGTGTGGAGTTTAAACTCCAAAATAATTTCAAATGGAGTTCAACTCCAGAAAATAGTGCTGACTATTGTCATGACGGACTGCAGAAAAACAGTGACGTTAATATTGACAGCGATTTGACAGAAAATGATTCGACAGAAAAAGAACATCAGTCACGATCGACTGTAGAAAAATAGTGCTGATGACAGAAAAAGGACAATAGTCAGGACGGACTGTAGAACAATAGTGACGTAAGCATTGGTCGTGATCTCACAGAAAAAGTATATTAGAAAATAGTGCCGACGACAGAAAAATGACATTATTCATGACTGTGATTTGGCTGTGATTTGACAGAAAAGGACATTAGTCTTGATTTGACTCCAGAAAAATAGTGATGCTAAAATTGGTCGTGATTTGACAGAAAAGGACATTATTCATGATTTGACAGAAAAATGACATTAGTCGTGATAGACTGTAGAAAAATAGTGACATAATGTAAAGCTAAAGAAGAGTGACAGATTTTCTCTATTTCCCATATTGCCTCTGCTCAATTATTTGCTTCAGCAAATGCAATTATGAGCATGCAACAACATATATTTTGTCTACAATAATTCAATCTATATATGCTTCTTTTCATGTTTCAACCACCATACTCATGAATAAGGACAATAATTTATGTCAAGCTATGTGTTGTGAAGTGAAAGAACATGGCAAACAAACAAATGAATTTAATGTGTGCAGTGAAGCAAGCATAGAATTTCAACAAGCATACTATTTGTTGATGTAAAAACGACCTTCAATTTCTTGTTTCGACCA
Organism: Agapanthus africanus; assembly: GCA_030015575.1. NCBI lineage: Eukaryota > Viridiplantae > Streptophyta > Magnoliopsida > Asparagales > Amaryllidaceae > Agapanthus > Agapanthus africanus. The sequence goes on from JASDDO010000004.1 coordinate 315,586,645, forward strand.
CCATAGTCATCAATAAGAACAAAAGAATTTCAAATAGAGTTAAACTCTAAAATAATTTTAAATGGAGTTCAACTCTAGAAAGATTTTTATCGTGGAGTTAAATTCCAACAGAATTTGAAATGGAGTAAAACTCCTAAAAAAATTAATGTGGAGTTAAAATCCAAAATAATTTCAAATGGAGTTCAGCTCCAAAAAAAAATTAATGTGGAGTTAAACTCCAAAATAATTTCAAATGGAGTTCAACTCCCAAAAAATATTTAATGTGGAGTTAAACTCCGAAATAATTTCAAATGGAGTTCAACTCCAAAAAGGTCTTTATTTGTTATGGAGTTAAACTCCACAAAATGGGATGAGAGCTTCTCTCTTTCACGTGAGAGGAAGAATAAAAGGGGCTCCCAAAAATGGGACCCTGCCACTCATATGAGAGGAAAAAAATAGACTTCCAAAATGGGAGTCTCTCAATCACATGAAAGGGAGCCTCCCGCTCACATGAGAGGAAGAAAGGGACTCCCAAAATGGAAGCCTGCCACTCACATGAGAGGGAGCCTCCCCCTCACATGAGAGGAAGAAAGGGGCTCCAAAAGAATTTTTTTAATTTTTAAGGAGTTAGATTAAAAAAACATTTGTATGGAGTTAAACTTCAAAAGAATTTTTTATTTTTTGAGTTAAACTCTAAAAGAATTTAAATGAAGTTAAACTCCGAAAGAAATTTTATTGTGGAATTAAATTCCGAAAAAATTCTTTATTTTATTATGGAATTGAACTCCAAAAGAATTTTAAATGGAGTTGAACTCTAAAAAAAATTTAAATGGAGTTCAACTCCAAAAAGAATTTTATCGTGGAGTTAAACTCCAAAAGAATTTTAAATGGAGTAAAACTCCTAAAAAAATTTAATGTGGAGTTAAACTCCAAAATAATTTCAACTCAAAAAATGGGAGTCTCCCCTTCACATGAGAAGAAGAAAGGGGTTCCCAAAATGGGAGCCTCCCACTCACATGAGAGGAAACATCCCCCTCATATGAGAGGAAGAAAGGGGCTCCACAAGAATTATTATATTTTTATATTTTAAGAAGTTAGACTCCAAAAACATTTGTATAGAGTTAAATTCCAAAAGAATTTTTTATTTGTGGAGTTAAACTCCGAAAGAATTTTTATTTTGGAGTTAAAACTCCGAAAAAATTCTTTATTTTATTTTGGAGTTAAACTCTAAAAGAATTTTAAATGGAGTTCAACTCCAAAATGATTTTCATCGTGGAGTTAAACTCTAAAAGAATTTTAAATTGAGTAAAACTGCTAAAAATATTTAAAGTGGATTTAAACTCCAAGATAATTTCAAATGGAGTTCAACTCCAAAAAAAAAAATTTAATGTGGAGTTAAACTCCAAAATAGTACGGTCTACATGATGAAGCTCAGAGGAACAATTCCTCCTACGCCTTATAGCCATGACAATAACGCGGTTGTTGCCATCCAACACCGGCTCGATCCAAATGACGAAGAGCTCGCTCAGGCCATTAAGCCAAAGGAACCCGTGGTAACTCCACAATAAAAATCTTTTTGGAGTTGACCTCCATTTAAAACTTTTTTTGGAGTTTAACTCCACAATAAAAATATTTTTGGAGCTGAACTCCATATTTAAATTTTTTGTGAGTTTAACTCTAAAAAAAAATCTTTTTGAGTTGAGCTCCATATAAAAAAAATTTGAGCCCTTTTTGGCCCCCATCACGTGAGGGGGAGGGCTTCCATTTAATGGGAGCCCTTTTGGCCCCCCACATGCTAGCATATGAGGGCCCCCCTCACATGCTTGCATGCACATGCTAGCATGTGATCCCTCACATGCTAGCATGTGAGGGGAGGCACCCATTTAATGGGAGCATTTTGGCCCCTCTCACATGCTAGCACGTGAGGGGTCACATGCTAGCATGTGAGGGGAGACACCCATTGAATGGGAGCTATCTTGGCCCCCTTACATGCTAGCATGTGAGGGGAGGCACCCTTTTAATGGGAGCCTTTTTGACCCCCTCACATGGGGAGGCATCCATTTAATTGGAGCCCCTTTGGCCCCTCTCACATGCGGGGGGACACCCGTTTAATGGGAGCCCTTTTGGCCCCCCTCACATGTGACGGGTCACATGCTAGAATGTGAGAGGAAGCACCTTTTTAATGGGTGTCTTTTTAACCCCTCATGTGAGAGGTCACATGCTAGCATGTGAGGGGAGGCTCCCATTAAATCGGAGCCCAGGTTTCCCCCTTTTTTTATTATTATTTTTATTTAATTTTTTTTCTTTTTTTTTCTTCTTTCTTCCTTTTTCTCTTTATTTTAATCTTTTTTATTTAAAAATAAATAAATAATTATTAAATAAATAAAAATAAATTATAAATAATATTTGAAAATTAAAAAAAACATTTCTTTAAATATTTAAATGGAGTTAAACTATGAAAGAATTTTTATTGTGGAGTTAAACTCCGAAAAAATTCTTTATTTTATTGTGGAGTTAAACTCCAAAAGAATTTTAAATGGAGTTAAACTCTAAAAGAATTTTAAATGGAGTCCAACTCCAAAAAGATTTTTATCGTGGAGTTAAACTCCAAAAGAATTTTAAATGGAGTAAAACTCCTAAAAAAGTTTAATGTGGAGTTAAACTCCAAAATAATTTCAACTCAAAAAATGGGAGCCTTCCACTCACATGAGAGGAAGAAAGGAGCTCCCTAAATGGAAGCTTCCCCATCTGTCACGCCCCACTTCCCAGAGTACGCAAGATTGGGCACGTGACATAGCCAACCATACTACCTGTGGGTAGGAAGTATCCATCCACAGTCACATTACGGCTGTAGAGATATCAAGAACAAGATAAATAAACTATCTAACACATGTCCAAATCCAGAATAACAAGAGTCAATGATAAATAGGTGCGGAAGCAAATGATCCAATACAATAATAGAAAAGTACGTCCCATAATGCGGGCTCACATCTGGAAATAAAATTCAAGAAATAAACAAATAACTACAGAACTCACAAATCAGCCTGCTGGCTGAAGTACTCCTGCTCGGTCGGCGACAGCGGTACGGAATCTGGGCCATGCAAAACCCAGACGTCAGCGCGTCATGTCAACCAGTAATAACATAATAGACAGGCAATGCGAATATGAACATGAAATAAGCAAGAGTAACAATAATATGAATCAGAGCAGTGCAGGGTTGTATGCAGTGGGTAAACTAAACTGTGCTATCAGGTTCTCTGTTCTAAAGTCTTTGAAACCAGGTAAGGTAATCCTCATCGTAACTCGTCGGTAGTTATTCCGTAACGCCCGGAAAGACGGCAAACAATAGGTATTCCGTAACGCCCGGAAAAACGGCAAACAATAGGATATTCCGTAACGCCCGGAAAAACGGCAAACAATAGGATATTCCGTAACGCCCGGAAAAACGGCAAACAATAGGATATTCCGTAACGCCCGGAAAATTGGCAAACAATAGGATGGCCCTTGGAGTTACGTTCGGTTACAATACTGATTTCCCCATACCCCCAAGTTATATGTGTAAGTCAAGTCAGGTATCCCGTAATCAAGAAACTAATGCCAACACAGGATCAGATAAACAGGTTTGTCTGGATAGACAACAGGAACGGTCCATGAGGACTACATGTTAGGTTTGTTGGCATTACACACACGATCAGGTAACGGGTCAAGTCAAACAGTATACGGTACCATGTCGGGTAGATCCATATAAATGTAGTAAGTCAGGTCAAGTTGTGAACAATATCATATGTGAATTCACAGTCAGTTATAGAATCAAGCATGGTCATCAACAACATGATATAAGCAATGAATTAAGCAATAGACAGATGCACTCAGTTTGCAGTACAGTTATTAGTTGTGTCACAGAGAGGATTTCAACATTACAAGAATGCAGTAAGACAATTATAGTCATTTAATCATGTTAATAAGTTTAAGACTTCATGGATGCAATTATATGCAACTTAAATGCGATGGATGCAAACGGGTATCCGAAAGGTTATAAAACTATAAAATGGTAATTTGGGATGCACAACTAAGCAATATGTGATATAAATATTGATACAATAATATTAATATGGATAGCATATTCAAAGCGATTAATAACTATAAAAGTGGTATTGATTAACCACGCACAAGAAGGTTCCGTTCAGAAATTCAGCGTCACCCTAATTTGTAAAATAGCTTAAAAATAACAAATGTTCTCCAAAAGAGACGTATCTTATACCAAAACAAAGATAATTCAATAAGGTTTTCAGTTTTATAATTATAAGCATCTCAGGTTATCCCTACAAAAAGTTATGAATATTCGAAGTTGAAAGTTTGCTGCTGGAATTTCCCTGGACAGCAGTTTAAAGGCATATTCATTTGCATTTTATGTTATTTAAACAATTTATTTTGCAAGTAAATATTTCATAGAGTTATAGTATTCTGAATTATCTTCGTAACGAACTAAAGAACGTATACTAATGATTTTTCTATGATTTATAATGAATTTTATAAGATAAGGTGTACAGTAAATTTCAGATTTGTCATATCCGATTTTTCAACGACGTTTCATGTGTAAACTATAAGATTTTCAAATGTATTACATTATAAAATGAAGATTATAAACTAATTAAAGATAATAATAATAAATATTACGAAGACATATATTTTAAATGATATGGTTGCAGTATAATGTAATCTAGTATGTCACAAGATAAGTTTTCATGATCTAGATTTAATATGATATAAACGGATGCCAACGGAATATCGAAACGTTATAAAATTAAACATGAGGCACTAGATTTAAACTATAGGTATGGTATATATTTAAATAGGTATAAAATGAATTATATAGCATGTAGCAAGATTAACTTGCCTCGATGGGTCGCGAATCGGGAAAACGGAACGTTAACCGTCGGCGGGGAAAACTCGCGACGGGCGCACGGTTCACGGAATGAACCCAAACGACGAACAAAGGAACCACACGGGTCGGGGTACCTCGCTGGAACGTCGAGAAGCGTCACCGGCACGACGGAATTCCGGCAACAAAAGAACAGTTAAAAAAAAAGAAACGAGACATGAAGCAAGAAGAGAAAGAGTGATAAAGAGAAGTACGAGAGAATATATGAGAGAGAGAGAAAAAGAGGAGAGAGAGAGAGAGAGAAAAGTGGGGCTAAAGGGGAGGTTGCGATTGGCTGAGAGAATAAATTGAGAAGGATATAAAAGATTGTAAAAATATTATATGGTTAACTTAAAGATTTAAAAGATAGGTAATGAACAGTAAGATATCAGGTTAGTTAGAAAAATATATGCGATGGTTTTAATAATATTAAAATTTGGAATTTTGGCGCCAAATAAAACATTTCCAAATCGCGCCCGGGTCGAGTCCAAAAATTCGAAATTCAAATAATAGGATTTTAAGCGAGTTCCAAATTTTAAAATGAAATGTTTATGATTAAAAAGCATACTCCCAAAACGGACACACGCACGTGCACGTAGCCATCCAAACTCGCCCGTTTCACTGAACGGGATGAGAATACAATGCACGGACGCTACCACGAGGCTAAGGGTGTCAAGTAGGCCAAGAAGAATATTTTCAATTTTATTTTAGGTGCTAAAATTTGTTATATCTTGATCCGTGGTCCTGGGGGGTAACGGGACAGAACCACTCTTGGTTCATATATTCCTGATCCGTGGTCCCGGGGGGTAACGAGACATATCCTTTGAGTTACATGGAGGATTACATTAATTGATTTCAAACAAACTTTAGAGTAGATAACCCAGTAGCACAGTTTAGATTGATCACTGCACGTCACATACACTGATACACTTCAATGTTATACATCCCTGTTGACTTGTTACTATTTATGATTCATGCCTGCATATCTCGTGTATCCCGTTCATTTATTATTGCTTGATGTTATGACGCGCTGACGTCTGGGTTTTGCATGGCCCAGATCCTCTACCTTTGTTGCAGACTGATCAGGAGTTTTGCCGCTGTTAGATCGAGCGGTAGGGATCATGTCGGTATCCGGTCTTACTTTCCAGGTGTTTATTTGATCTTTTTCTTCCGTATACTATAGCATTTCTTGACTCTTTTACTCTGGCTTATGGACATGTATTAGATAGTTAGTTTACTTTCCTGTTCTTGATATCTCTACAGCCGTAATGTGACCGTGGAAGGATTTTTCCTAACCACAGGTAGCATGGTTGGCTATGTCACATGCCTATTTTAGCGTACTCTGGGAAGCGGGGCGTGACACCATCACATGAGAGGAAGAAAGGGTTCCAAAAGAATTTTTTTATTTTTTAAGAAGTTAGACTCCAAAAACATTTGTATAGAGTTAAACTCAAAAAGAACTTTTTATTTGTGGAGTTAAACTCCGAAAGAATTTTTATTGTGGAGTTAAAACTCCGAAAAAATTCTTTATTTTATTGTGGAGTTAAACTCCAAAAGAATTTTAAATGGAGTTCAACTCCAAAAAGATTTTTATCGTGGAGTTAAACTCCAAAAGAATTTTAAATTGAGTAAAACTCCTAAAAATATTTAATGTGGAGTTAAACTCCAAAATAATTTCAAATGGAGTTCAACTCCAAAAAAAAATTTAATGTGGAGTTAAACTCCAAAATAGTACGGTCTTCATGATGGAGCTCAGAGGAACAATTCCTCCTACGCCTTATAGCCATGACAATAACGCGGTCGTTGCCATCCAACACCGGCTCGATCCAAATGATGAAGAGCTCGCTCATGCAATTAAGTCAAAGGAACCCCTGGTAACTCCACAATAAAACTCTTTTTGGAGTTGACCTCTATTTAAAACTCTTTTTGGAGTTTAACTCCACAATAAAAATCTTTTTGGAGTTGAACTCCATTTAAAAACTTTTTAGGGCTGAACTCCATATTTAAAATTCTTTGTGAGTTTAACTCAAAAAAAATTCTTGGAGTTGAACTTAAAAAAATAAAAAAATAAAAATTTGAGCCCTTTTTGGCCCCCATCACGTGAGAGGGAGGGCTTCCATTTAATGGGAGCCCTTTTGACCCCCACATGCTAGCATGTGAGACCCCTCTCACATTCTAGTATGAACATGCAAGCATGTGACCTCTCACATGCTAGCATGTGAGGGGAGGCATCTATTTAATGGGAGCCCTTTTGGCCTCCCTCACATGCTAGGGGTCACATGCTAGCATATGAGGGGGGCACAAAAGGGCTTCCATTAAATGGGTGCCTCCTCTCACATGCTAGCATGTGGGGGGAGGGGGGGGGCTCCTATTAAATCGGAGCCCAGGTGTCATCCCTTTTTTTATTTATTTTTATTTAAATTTTTTTCTTTTCCTTTTCTTTTTCTTTTCTTCTTTATTCCTTCTACTCTTTATTTTAATCTTTTTTTATTTAAAAATAAATAAATAATTATTAAATAAATTATAAATAATATTTAAAAATTTAAAAAATAAATTTCTCTAAATATTTAAATGGAGTTAAACTCCGAAAGAATTTTTATTGTGGAGTTAAACTCCGAAAAAATTCTTTATTTTATTATGGAGTTAAACTTAAAAAGAATTTTAAATAGAGTTAAACTCTAAAAGAATTTTAAATGTAGTCCAACTCAAAAAAGATTTTTATCGTGGAGTTACACTCAAAAAGAATTTTAAATGAAGTAAAACTCCTAGCAAATTTAATGTGGACTTAAACTCCAAAATAATTTCAACTCAAAAAATGGGAGGCTCCCCCTCACATGAGAGGACGAAAGGGGCTCAAAAAATGGGAGTCTCCCACTCACATGAAAGGGAGACTCACATGAGAGGGAGAAAGGGGCTCCTAAAATGGGGGCCTCCCCCTCACATGAGAAAAAGAAAGGGGCTCCAAAAGAAAATTTTTATTTTTATTTTTTAAGAAGTTAGACTCCAAAAACATTTGTATAGAGTTAAACTCCAAAAGAATTTTTTATTTGTGGAGTTAAACACCGAAAGAATTTTTATTCTGGAGTTAAAACTCCGAAAAGATTATTAATTTTATTGTGGAGTTAAACTCCAAAAGAATTTTAAATGGAGTTCAACTCCAAAAAGATTTTTATCGTGGAGTAAAACACAATAAGAATTTTAAATTGAGTAAAACTCCTAAAAATATTTAATGTGGAGTTAAACTCCAAAATAATTTCAAATGGAGTTCAACTCCAAAAAAAAAATTAATGTGGAGTTAAACTCCAAAATAATACGTTCTACATGATGGAGCTCAAAGGAACAATTCCTCCTACGCCTTATAGCCATGAGAATAACACGGTCGTTGCCATCCAACACCGGCTCGATCCAAACGATGAAAAGCTCGCTCATGCAATTAAGCCAAAGGAACCCGTGGTAACTCCACAATAAAAATCTTTTTGTAGTTGACCTCCATTTAAAACTATTTTTGGAGTTTAACTCCACAATAAAAAAAAATTGGAGTTGAACTCCATTTAAAATCTTTTTGGAGCTGAACTCCATATTTAAAATTCTTTTGAGTTTAACTCAACCAAAAAAAAAACCTTTTGGAGTTGAACTCCATATAAAAAAATTAAAAAAAATTGAGCCCTTTGTGGCCCCCATCACGTACGTGAGGGGGCGGGCTCCCATTTAATGGAAGCTCTTTTGGCCCCCCACATGCTAGCATGTGAGGCCCCCCCTCACACCCATTTAATGGGAGCCCTTTTGACCCCCCTCACATGTTAGCATGTGAGGGGAGGCACCCTTTTAATGGGAGCCTTTTTGGCCCCGCTCACAAGCTAGCATGTGAGGGGTCACATGCTGGCATGTGAGGGGGCCTCCCCTCACATGCCGGCATGTGAGGGGAGGCTCCCATTAAATCGGAGTCCAGGTTCTCCCTTTTTTTATTATTATTTTTATTTAATTTTTTTTCTTTTCTTTTTCTTTTTCTTTTCTTCTTTCTTCCTTCTTCTCTTTATTTTAATCTTTTTTTATTTAAAAATAAATAAATAATTATTAAATAAATAAAAAATTATAAATAATATTTAAAAATTTTAAAAAAAACATTTCTCTAAATATTTAAATGGAGTTAAACTCCGAAAGAATTGTTATTGTGGAGTTAAACTCCGAAAAAATTCTTTATTTTATTGTGGAGTTAAACTCTAAAAGAATTTTAAATGGAGTCCAACTCCAAAAAGATTTTTATCGTGGAGTTAAACTCCAAAAGAATTTTAAATGGAGTAAAACCCCTAAAAAAATTTAATGTGGAGTTAAACTCTAAAAGAATTTCAACTGGAGTTCAACTCCAAAAAGGTCTTTATTTGGTGTGGAGTTAAACTCCAAAAAGGTCCTTTTTCCGTCATCAACACTATTTTTCTACAGTTGATCGTGACTGATATTCTTTTTCTGTCAAATCATTTTCTGTCAAATCGCGGTCAATATTAACGTCACTGTGGGAACTCCCACTTGACATCAGTCATGACGGACTGCAGAACAACAGTGACGTTAATATTGACCGTGATTTGACAGAAAATTATTCGACAGAAAAAGAACATTAGTCACGATCGACTATAGAAAAATAGTGTTGATGACAGAAAAAAGACAATAGTCAGGACGGACTGTAGAATAATAGTGACATAAACATTGATCGTGATCTCACAGAAAAAGTATATTAGAAAATAGCGCCGACGACAGAAAAATGACATTATCCATGACTGTGATTTGACAGAAAAGGACAGTAGTCATGATTTGACTCTAAAAAAATAGTGATATTAACATTGGTCGTGATTTGATAGAAAAGGACATTAGTCATGATTTGACAGAAAAATGACATTAGTCGTGATAGACTGTAGAAAAATAGTTACATAATGTAAAACTACAGAAGAGTGGCAAATTTTCTCTATTTCCCACATTGCCTCTGCTCAATTATTTGCTTCAGCAAATGAAATTATGACCATGCAACAACACATATTTTTTCTACAATAATTCAATCTATATATGCTCCTTTTCATATTTCATCCACCATATTCATGAATAAGGATAATAATTTATGTCAAGCAATGCGTTGTGAAGTGAAAGAATATGACAAACAAATAAATGAATTTAATGTATGCAGTGAAGCAAGCATAGAATTTCATCAAGCATATTATTTATTGATGTAAAAATGACCTTCAATTTCATGTTTCGACCACCATAGTCATCAATAAGGACAAAAGAATTTTAAATGGAGTTAAACTCTAAAATAATTTTAAATGTCAACTTCAAAAAGATTTTTATCGTGGAGTTAAATTCCAAAAGAATTTTTGAAATGGAGTAAAACTCCTAAAAAAATTTAATGTGGAGTTAAACTCCAAAATAATTTCAAATGGAGTTCAACTCCCAAAAAAAAATTTAATGTGGAGTTAAACTCCAAAATAATTTCAAATGGAGTTCAACTCCAAAAAGGTCTTTATTTGTTGTGGAGTTAAACTCCACTAAATGGGTTGGGAGCTTCCTTCTTTCACGTGAGAGGAAGAATAAAGGGGGCTCCCCAAAATGGGACCCTCCCACTCATATGAGAGGAAAAAAAAGGGACTCCCAAAATGGGAGCCTCCCACTTACATAAAAGGGAGCCTCCCTCTCACATGAGAAGAAGAAAGGGATTCCCAAAATGGGAGACTCCCACTCACATGAGACGGAGCCTCCCCCTCACATGAGAGGAAGAAATGGATAATTTTTTTTATCTTTTAAGGAGTTGGACTCCAAAAAAATTTGTATGAAGTTAAACTCTAAAAGAATTTTTTATTTATGGAGTTAAACTCTAAAAGAATTTAAATGGAGTTAAATTCCGAAAGAATTTTTATTGTGGAGCTAAATTTCGAAAAAAATCTTTATTTTATTGTGGAGTTAAACTCCAAAAGAATTTTAAATGGAGTTAAACTCTAATTTTTTTTTAAAATGGAGTTCAACTCCAAAAAGAATTTTATAATGGAGTTAAACTCCAAAAGAATTTTAAATGGAGTAAAACTCCTAAAAAAATTTAATGTGGAGTTAAACTCCAAAATAATTTCAACTCAAAAAATGGGAACCTCCCCCTCACATGAGAGGAAGAAAGGAGCTCAAAAAATGGGAGCCTCCCCCTCACAAGAGAGGAAGAAAAGGGCTCCAAAATTTTTTTTTTTATTATTTTTTTAATTTTTGAAGGAGTTAGACTTCAAAAACATTTCTATTGAGTTAAACTCCAAAAGAATTTTTTATTTGTGGAGTTAAACTCCAAAAGAATTTAAATGGAGTTAAACTCCGAAAGAATTTTTATTGTGGAGTTAAACTCCGAAAAAAATCTTTATTTTATTATGGAGTTAAACTCTAAAAGAATTTTAAATGGAGTTAAACTCTAAAAGAATTTTAAATGGAGTCCAACTCAAAAAAGATTTTTATCGTGGAGTTAAACACCAAAAGAATTTTAAATAGAGTTAAACTCTAAAAGAATTTTAAATGGAGTCCAACTCCAAAAATTTTTTTATCGTGGAGTTAAACTCTAAAAGAATTTTAAATAGAGTAAAACTCCTAAAAAAATTTAATGTGGAGTTAAAACTCCAAAAAAATTTTTAATATGAAATTAAACTCCAAAATAATTTAAAATGGAGTTCAACTCCAAAAAGGTCTTTATTTGGTATGGAGTTAAACTCCACTAAATGGGGAGCCCCTGCTCCCTCTCACGTGAGGAAGAGGGAACTCCCACTTGACATCAGTCACGACGGACTACAGAACAACAGTGACATTAATATTGACCGTGATTTGACCGAAAATTATTTGACAGAAAAAGAACATCAGTCACGATCGACTGTAGAAAAATAGTGCTGATGACAGATTAAGGACAATAGTCAGGACGGACTGCAGAACAATAGTGACGTAAACATTGATTGTGATTTGACAGAAAAAGTATATTAGAAAATAGTGCCGAAAACAGAAAAATGACATTATCCATGACTGTGATTTTGCTGTGATTTGACAGAAAAGGACATTAGTCATGATTTGACTCTAGAAAAATAGTGACGATAACATTGGTCGTGATTTGACAGCAAAGAACATTCGTCATGATTTGACAGAAAAATGACATTAGTTGTGATAGACTGTAGAAAAATAGTGACATAATGTAAAGCTACAGAAGAGTCGCAGATTTTCTCTATTTCCCAAATTGCCTCTTCTCAATTATTTGCTTCAGCAAATGCAATTATGAGTATGCAACAACATATATTTTGTCTACAATAATTCAATCCATATATGCTCCTTTTCATGTTTCAACCACCATACTTGTGAATAAGGACAATAATTTATGTCAAGCTATGTGTTGGGAAGTGAAAGAACATGGCAAACAAACAAATGAATTTAATATGTGCAGTGAAGCAAACATAGAATTTCAACAAGCATACTATTTGTTGATATAAAAATGACCTTCAATTTCATGTTTCAACCACCATAGTCATCAATAAGGACAAAAGAATTTTAAATGGAGTAAAACTCTAAAAGAATTTTAAATGGAGTTCAACTCCAAAAAGTTTTTTATCGTGGTGTTAAACTCCAAAAGAATTTTAAATGGAGTAAAACTCCTATCAATTCCAAAATGGTCTTTATTTGGTGTGGAGTTAAACTTCACTAAATGGGGTAGGAGCTTCTCTCTTTCACGTGAGAGAAAAATAAAGGGGCTCCCAAAATTGGGACCCTCCCACTTACATGAGAGGAAAAAAAAGTGGCTCCCAAAATGGGAGCCTCCCACTCACATGAGAGGTAGCCTCCCCCTCATATGAGAGGAAGAAAGGAGCCCCAAAATGGGAGCCTCCCACTCACATGAAATGGAGCATCCCCCTCACATGAGAGAGAATAAGGGGGTTCCCAAAATGGGAGCCTCCCCCTCACATTAGAGGGAATAAGGGGCTCCCAAAATGGGAGCCTCCCACTCACATGAAAGGGAGCCCCCCTCACATGAGAGGAAGAAAGGGGCTCCAAAAGAATTTTTTTATATTTTAAAATATTTTTTAAGGTGTTGGACTCCAAAAACATTTGTATGGAGTTAAACTCCAAAAGAATTTTTTATTTGTGGAGTTAAACTCCAAAAGAATTTAAATGGAGTTAAACTCTGAAAGAATTTTTATTGTAGTGTTAAACTCCGAAATTTTTATTTTATTTTATTATGGAGTTAAATTCCAAAAGAATTTTAAATGAAGTTAAACTCGAAAAGAATTTTAAATGGAGTTCAACTCCAAAAGGATTTTTATCGTGGAGTTAAACTCCAAAAGAATTTTAAATGGAGTAAAACTCCTAAAAAAATTTAATGTGGAGTTAAACTCCAAAAAAAAAAATTAATGTGGAGTTAAACTCCAAAATAATTTCAAATGGAGTTCAACTCCAAAAAGGTCTTTATTTGGTGTGGAGTTAAACTCCACTAAATGAGGTGGGAGCTTCCCTCTTTCACGTGAGAGGAAGAATAAAGGGGGCTCCCAAAAATGGGACCCTCCCCCTCACATGAGAGGAAAAAAAGGGGCTCCCAAAATGGGAGTCTCCCACTCACATGAGAAGGAGCCCCCCCCCCCTCACATGAAAGGGAGAAAGGGGGCTCCCAAAATGGGAGCCTCCCCCTCACATGAGAGGAAGAAAGGGGCTCCCAAAATGAGAGCCTCCCACTCACATGAGAGGGAGCCTCCTCCTCACATGAGATGAAGAAAAGGGCTCCAAATGAATTTTTTTTTATTTTAGACTCCAAAAACATTTGTATGGAGTTAAACTCCAAAAGAATTTTTTATTTGTGGAGTTAAACTACAAAAGAATTTAAATGGAGTTATACTCCGAAAGAATAGGGAGAAATAGGCTCCCAAAATGGGAGCCTCCCACTCACATGAGAGGGAGCCCCCCCTCACATGAGAGGAAGAAAGAGGATCCAAAAGACTTTTTTTAATTTTTTTTATTTTAGACTCCAAAAACATTTGTATGGAGTTAAACTCCAAAAGAATTTTTTATTTGTGGAGTTAAACTCCAAAAGAATTTAAATGTAGTTAAACTCCGAAAGGATAAGATATAAAAAAAACAGTCATCCAGCACTAATACTAAAAATGATGAATTTTCTTTCAAGCGATAGCGAGAGGCATTTGATTTTGGTATCCCGCACTTCAAAAGACCATTAGAACAAATTCCTAATTTTTCTACCAATGTTGAATACAACACATCTTTGGTGGATGATGATACCGTTTTGTATCATTCTACGGAAGTGTGCTTTTTGAATGATCACCGTATAGTTAATAAAGATATTCATCAAGATTTGTCATGCAGTCAAAAAAACGATAATGATAGTAAGAGCACGCTTCATCCTTATTATATATCCTTATAAAACACAAAGTTTTATCTAATTTTACTTGAATGTTTGATATTAACTATATTTCAAGAACATATTACTCAAAAATCTTAATTTTTTTGATTTACAAATATTTTACATGTTTTAAAAGATATAAGATTATTTTAAATAAAATCCTCCATAAATATAATAATATAATATATTACATTTTCTTATTGCTGATTTAATTCTAATGTGTGTTTTATAATGATACATGATAAGAAAGTTTTAACGATAATTATTTAAAAGATTGGCGTAGTCGTTTCCATTATTTGGGACCTCCTACTGAAAAATGTTCTAGATGCGATGCAATTGTGTGGAAAGAAAAAAAGGGTTAGAACTAATGATAAGATAAATAAATTATTCACTTTGTTGCAAGAGTGGAAGAGTTTCTCTGCCTCTTCTTGAGAAGACACCTGAAATACTGGACTCTTTATTGAACTGTCAAAATGTTTCTGAACAAGCTAAACAATTTCGGAAAAAAATTCGTTCGTTCAACTCTATATTTGCTTTTACATCTATTGGTGCAAAGATAAATTATCAAATTTTGAAAGGAAGGGGACCAAATACATTTCGAATTCATGGACAAAACTATCATAAAATAGGTTCATTGCTACCGGCTATCGGAAGTCGACCTAAATATGCACAACTTTATATATATGATACCGAGCATGAAATCGAAAATCGAATTGCATCTATTGGAGATAATTGTAATACTACGGAATATGATTCAGAAACTGTGAAAGGTTTAAATGAAATGTTGGATAAATACAATAAATATGTTAAGAAATTTCGATGTGTACGTGATTGGTATGAGAACAATAAGGATAAAGAGTTTAGTTTGCGCATTCTAGAGGATAGAAATCATAAGGGTCAACAATATAATAAACCAAATTCAACAGAAATAGCTGCTTTGATGATTGATGATGAATTTTTTCCTTCATCTACTCGAGAGGTTATTGTCAACGATCGAAAAAAGGACATCAAAGAATTAGTGAGATTCATCCAGCTTACATGCCATTGCAATATCCTTTATTATTCCCATATGGAGAAGATAGTTGGAATAATTATATTGAAGGTAACAATACGAAGAGGAAAAGGAATAAAGTTTCAATGAAGGACTTCTACGCATTTAGGTTATAACAGCGTTGTCATGAAGGAACAACGTTGTTGAGAGGTGGAAAATTATTACAGCAGTATATAGTTGATGCTTATGCGTCTGTTGAAGTGAATCGTCTTGGATGGATTCGTAATAATAAAAAAACTTTACGATGTGAGTTATATCAAGGCTTGCAGGATGCTGTTGACGATGGTGATAATGATGCTCACACAATTGGTAAAAAAATCATTTTGCCTTCATCCTTTACTGGAGGTCCATGATACATGATTCAAAACTATCAAGATGCTATGGCAATTTGTGTATGGGCCGGGCCTTCGGATTTATTCATTACTTTTACATGCAATCCTAATTGGAAAGAAATACATGATTTTTTTATTGATTGCTGGTGGTCAAAATGCATCTAATAGGCCTGATATTATTGCCAGAGTTTTTCACGTAAAACTTATGCAGCTTCTTGATGATTTGATTAAACATAAATATTTTGGACGAGTAATTTCTGGTAGGTTATTGTCATTATTTGTTGATATATGTTTTGTATATTGTTATATATTTTTATTTAAAAGTTTAATTTTTCCATTTGTAGATCTATCTATGGTAGAATTTCAAAAATTAGGATTACCACATTCTTATATCCTTATTACATTGGAAAGTTCAAAAAAAAAAAAAATAAAACTCGCAAAGGATATTGATAATTTAATTAGAGCTGAGCTTCCTGACATTAAAATGGAACCTTTGCTTCATGATTTGGTAGTTACCCATATGATTCATGGACCATGTGGTACACATAATCCAAAATGTGTTTGCATGAAAAATAATAAATGCTCAAAAAAATTCCCTAAAATGTTCCATGACCATACTATTATTGATGAAAAGGAATATGCAATTTACCGAAGACGCAAATCAAGATCCTACACGGCAGATGGAAAGGATATTGACAACAGTTGGGTTGTGCCTTACAATGCAAATCTGCTACTGAAATATCAATCGCATATTAATGTTGAAATATGCAATCATAGACGAGCAATAAAAAATTTATTTAAATATGTGAATAAAGGATCTGATTTTGCAACAGCTATCATTCATCAAAATGTGGTCGAAAGATGTGACGAGGTCAAATTATATTTAGATTCTAGATATATTGCAGCATCTGAAGCTTCATGGAGGCTTTTTGAATTTAAAATAAATAAACGTCATCCTGTCGTTGAACGGTTGCAGTATCATCTTTTTGGTGAACAAATGGTTTTTTTCAGAGAAGATGGAAGTGTTCAAGAAATAATGAAGTCTGAGCGAGCTAATAAAACAATGTTAACTGAATGGTTTACTATGAATCTTAAATTTCCTCATGCTAGAAACTATAATTATGTTGAGTTTCCAAATCATTTTGTTTGGAACAAAAAAAACTTATGTTGGAAGCAACGAAAAAGAAGGAAAGCGATAGGTAGATTACCTTATGCACATCCTGACGCTGGTGAAAGATATTATCTCAGGATGTTGTTGACAATAGTGAAAGGAAGAATTAATTTTATTGATATGAGAACAATTAATGGTGTTGAACATGAAACTTATAAGGCATCATGTATAGCACTTGGACTTCTTGATGATGATAATGAATGGAACCTAGCACTCCAAGAATCGTCTAAGTGGGCTATGGCTAATCAACTTCGTCCCATGTTTTGCACGATGTTACTTTTTAACGAAATTATGAATCCTCGAGAACTATAGGATTTACATTGGGAGGCCATAAGTGATGATTATGAAAGACGTTTGGAAAATTTACATCCTGATTTAAAAATTGTACTCGGTAACGAACAATTAAGAGATTTTGCGCTTCATGATATAGATGTGATTTTGTCATATAATAATAAAAGCTTGAGAGATTTTCCATTTATGCCAATACCCTCTCCTAGCAATTTAAACAAGAACAATAGATTGATATTTGAGGAGCTAAATTATGATACTTTTGAGTTGTCGAAAAAATTTATTGAATTAGAATGTGGTTTAAATGATGAACAAAGAAAAATCTTTGATGCGGTTATAACTTTGTGTGAAAAAATATTGGAAGGCTATTTTTTGTGTATGGAGGTGGTGGAACTGGAAAAACATGCTTATGGAATGCAATTTTAGCGAAGTTGCGTAGTAAGAAACAAATCGTTCTTGCAGTTTCATCTTCTGGCATTGCTTCTTTGTTACTACCCGGAGGACGTACAACACATTCAAGATTCAAAATTCCTATCGATCTTCATGAGTTTTCATCTTGCGCAATATCTCGCCAATCTAATCTTTCTTCTCTCATCAAAGAAGCGACACTGATTTTTTGGGATGAAGCTCCGATGATAAATCGCTTTGCATTTGAAGCCGTGGATCGAACTTTCAAAGATATTCTAAATATTAATCCACAACTTGAGAATAAACCATTTGGTGGAAAGACTGTTGTTCTTGGTGGTGATTTTCAACAGATTTTACCAGTCGTCCGTAAAGGTAGGAGACAACAAATTGTGTCCGCTATATTACATAAATCATATCTATGGGATCAATGTGAGATGTTTATACTGACAAAAAATATGCGTGTTCATACGAATACAAGGTCAGAAGAAGACAGCGAAAATTTTGCAAAATGGCTAATCGATATTGGTAATGGTGATGTTAAAGGAATTCAAATGGGCAATAATTGTGATGATAATTGGATAGAGATTCCGGATTCAATGTTATCTAATCACAGACTTGGTATTAGTGGATTAATAAATGAAATATATACAGATTTAAATGATAATTATCAAAATCCGCGGTATTTGGAATCAAGAGCAATACTTGCATGTAGAAATAAAGAAGTTGATGAAATTAATAAGAAAGTCATATCTCAAATTAGAGAAGAAAGTCGGATTTACTTGAGTGCAGACACGAAGGTTTCTGTTGCTGATGGTTCTGCTTGCAATGATTTTTTTACATACAACGGAATTTTTTAATTCGTTAATATGCTCTGGATTGCCTCCTCATTCGCTTGAGCTTAAAGTAAATACACCGATTATGTTACTTCGTAATTTAGATCAAAGTATTGGTTTATGTAATGGCACACGTTTTATCATTAAACAGTTAGGTGAAAGGGTCATAAAAGCAGAAATCATGACTGGTACAGATACTGGAAAATGTGTAGCAATACCAAGAATAATTATGTCAAGTGATAATGAAGATCTCCCTTTCGTCCTTAAACGGTGTCAATTTCCCGTTCGTGTTGCTTATGCTATGACTATAAACAAAATTCAAGGACAAACCTTGGGAAAAGTTGGACTCTATCTACGTACACCAGTTTTTTGTCATGGGCAATTGTATGTTGCATTCTTAAGAGCCAGATCTGCTTCATCCTTAAAAGTTTTTCTAGAAGAACAAATTGACATTCCAAAAAATTGTACACAAAATGTTGTTTATAAAAAAGTTCTACAGAGCATTCTCACAAAGGTAAAGATACATAAGAACTATATACACAACAAATGAAATCGAGTATTAATCCCAATATCGGAAAGTATCGCTCTGATTTAAAAATACTTTTACAGTAAATTTATTTTTAAATCAGAGTGTTGCTTTCCAATATTGAATTAATACTCGATTTCATTTGTTGTATATATGTAGTTCTTACATTAAATTTTATATAATATATGCATTCACTTGATCTATTCATTTTTGTCAGATTTTTTTTATATCGTGATGTTTATTGTTATTGATTTATTTTTTCTATTTTCTGTGTAGGATGGAAAAGAATAAATCAAATGATTGTGATGGAAATATATTCTTAAATGAAGAGTCCGTTCTTTTTGAAAATTTTGAAGATGAGGTCAATTATCAATACAGTACTAATGAAGGTGGGGATGACGGTGATGGTGTTAATCTTACCATTGGGGAAATAAGAAATAAATGTATCAATGATAAGAAATCTCGAAAAAGAGAGCATGACGTTTTAAAAGGAGAGAAAGCATTGAATAAACGTGGAAAAAAAATTAAACCAGTTCATAAGTCAAAAAAGGTATGAGTTCCTACAATATTATTTCAAATTTTATATTTTATTATATTTGGATTTTAATAAATTACTTATATTTTATTGTGCATGTCAGTTTCAGACTTGGAGGATCGTAACGACTGTGATATTGGTAATATTCAAGCTCATTGTGCAGGTGAAAACAAAGGAAAATTTGCAAGTAAGAGAGCAAAAGGATCATGGAGACAAAGTGAAAGTAGTAAAAAAGAAATTGCTCCTGTGACTCCTTTAAAGAAGGATTATAAAAACGGTATGTGTATACCGATTATCTGTTTTATTTATTTGTAAAAAAAATTTCGTTCTAATTTTACTAACGTATTTTCTTATACTAAAAGACGAACAAACCAGTAGCCAACATGAAAGCAAAAGAAAGAAAGAGAAGAATCTATCGACTTTGATTTCTGACGAATCTTATCCAGAAAGTAAGAAGAAAATGCTACCTACACCTTTAGAGATCACCATTTTTGAAAAAATTGTAGAACGAGGTAAATTGTATAATATTAAGGTACGTATCACGCGATTGTGGTATAGTCGATTGTATGCAAAGTCATCAAACTCGCTTACATTTGTGGCTAGAGACGAAAAAGTGAGTTGTTGTTTACAACAACAGTTATCTTTTCAACGTGAAATTTATTATTTAAATATTAATTTTACGAATTTATGCTGGGCGTTGAATGAGAGGTTTTAGTTGATGATTTATATGCTGACAAATGGAAAAACATGATATTCGTTGATAAAGTATACGTGATAAAAAAAAGTTGTGACTTTGATTACCGGTAAATCTATTAAAGTTTTGGAAAACAGATGACAATTATCATTGACAAGACAAGCAGAGGTTGATGAAGTTTCTGTGAAAGAAATATCGGCTGGCCGTACTTACCATTTTAAAAAGTTGTGCAAAGTACGCGATCTTGCGCGTAAGCCTGAATGTGTTTATGGTAAGATAATGTGTACTCATAACCGTTAAGCTTTTTAATTTTTTACTATAAGTCATGACAACATTTATATACTCATGACCTTTTATATTTATTATGTGAATTGAAGATATAGTACGATATGTCGTTGATGTGAGCCATGAACGCATAATCTCTTTAAAGTCTGGAGGTACAAGTAAATTAGTTGAAGTATCACTCATTGATGATGGTTGTTACGAGAAACCGGTCACTTTAACGATCTGGGAGAATTTTCTGACAAAGCACATGAGTATTTTTGGGGAAGGATACACTGATAGTTTCTTAATTGCCGCGATAGGTGTGCGTGCAAAAGAATTCAGAGGTAAATTTTTTACTTGCACTCATATAATTTTTGTTATTTTAAAAATAAAATTAAAGTTTAGTGGTTATCAATAGTTATTAAGTTTTTACAAGTATAGCTCTATTAATATGGTAAATGATACAATTATAAGAAGTTACATGTTAAAAACAACAGGCTTTACGAAAATGAGATTTAAAGCCGATGGTATCCCCGAAGCAGAACGACTGATGAGATGGTAGTATATCATATATTTATTATATTTCGAGTATTACATTTTTACATTTGTTAAAGGCAATATTGATAAGAGTTTCATGCTTTTAGGGTTGGATTTGATCTGCCAACAAAGCAAATTGGGTATTCGAGACAAGTAGGAAGCATCAGCAATAATGCAAATCAAATGGTAGAAACGTGTACCATTGAACATCTAATCAATGAAACAAGAATTTACCCTCCACCTAATACGGTATGAAATGATAATTTATATGTAATACATATGATATATAATTTAATATTAACATGTATTTAGCATATAATCTAAAGTAAGTTATATTTTTATATTTTTGTTTTATTAAAAGGGTTTGTTTATTTGTATTTTTCTATATAGGTTCTGGATTTTATAGTTAATGCCATAATTATTTACATCTTTCCCGATGAACCATGCTATGATGTATGTTCTCAATGCAAGCGAAGTATAAAGGTGCAGCCTGGGCAAAATTATACTTGCATTTATTCGGATTGCGGGCATATGTGGTCGGATTCTAGGAAAATGTATTTTTTAAAGAAAACGTTATAGGTTGCTGAATAAAATTAATAGATATTATTTGATCAATATATACATATTGTAGGTACCGAATTAAAGCAAGAATTGAGGACAAAATTGATGAAACAAATTTTGTAGCTTTTGATCAGCATGCTCAGACACTTCTCCATTATCCACTGGATGATATGATGCAGCTTTATTCATCGGTATGACGTAGATTGTTACAATAATTTCAAATGCAACATACTAATCAATTTATGTCTAACAATTCTCTTTTCGTTGATGCAGAGTAATGATTCGTATGACTATGAGAAATATATTGATAAGTGTGCATCTATTGCATATAAGATAAAGATAAGAGTGACTAATAATAATCATAAATTTATCCAAAGTAGAGGATTTACCGTCAATAGTCTGAAAAGGGTTGTCCGTCAATTTTATAAAGCCCCAGCTTTGGAGCAACTGGAGAAGATGATGGTGAAGATTAGTACTAAGATTAGGGTATTTATATAATAATGTTTAATTAAGTATTATTGCTTCCAGTATTTCAGTATGATATTGTATAATTATGTGTGGAGTTGTGGTTATTATAAGGGTGTTTATGAGAAACCTTTTGTCATCAATCACATTTAGCAGCTGTTGCATTATTATAAGCTTAGAAAGTTCCAATGGTATATCCCAATAAAGAAAGAAAGAGTAACGGAAATTTACAAGCAATTCTCAACACATAGAAATTATTACAAGTAGAGCAAAGACAATAAACATTGAAAAATATATAAATACAGATTGACGAAGTAATTTGGAAACCTATGCGATTATCTTGCCCATGACGGAATTCAAGTTCGATTTTCTAAAAAGTTGGATCAAAGAATTGTGAGAAATCAAAACCAATCCTTCAAACCACATCCTCTCATCTAGCAAGCAAATAATAATCATTAACTTTTTTTACTATCCGTGCGATGAGCATTACTACGCTTACCATCATTACGAGTAATCCAAAGAAAGATTAATCCAAAAACAAGTATCATCAGTATCCCAACAATAAAAGAAAGCGACAAACAATGAAGAATCAAAAACACTAGAGTAGACATGATTTGAAAATTCTAAATAATTACTTACCTTTTCTAGAGGAGATAAAAATATCTATAAAGTTGGATTTATCTCACCTGCCGAGATTGAGAAGAATGAAGCAAAGAGTTTCTTTTTTTTTCTTTGATTAGGAAACTGGGTAGCATGAAGAATGCTGGAAAAATCAAAAATCAAGTTTTATTAAGCCGAGGAGAATAACAATCAGTTCTTAGAGTTAAAAATGTTAGCTTTGAGGATTCTCTTTGCGGATTCTGAAATTCTGAAGTTTAAGTTTGCATTTTTGATTTTAGCGTCAAAAAATTGTTGAGAAAAAGTACAGATCTAATGATTTATAAAGCAGGAGAAATCACAAAAAGCCTCAAGGTTGAACATTTGGTTGCTTAGAAGAGAGATCGTTAAGAGTAGAGACTGGATCTGATAATTACAATACTAGAGACGAAAAAAAGTTTAGCAAGCCAAGTGTTTTTGCTCATTTTATGCTTACCTATATAGTTCCCAAGGTTGAAAAGTTCAGATCTCTCAAAATACTCTTGAAAAATAATGAAAAATTTTAAGATCTGAAGTTGGGGTGAGGCGAAACGGACGAAGAAAAGAAGAGATGAATGATATCGGTGTGGAGAGATCAGATCTACTAAAAAGATTTTTGAAGACTGGTGGAAATTTGTAATTTGGTTGCTTAGAAGAGAGATCGTTAAGAGTAGAGACTGGATCTGATAATCACAATACTAGAGACGAAAAAAAGTTTAGCAAGCCAAGTGTTTTTGCTCGTTTTATGCTTACCTATCTAGTTCCCAAGGTTGAAAAGCTCAGATCTCTCAAAATACTCTTGAAAAATAATGAAAAATTTTAAGATCTGAAGTTGGGATGAGGTGAAACGGACGAAGAAAAGGAGAGATGAATTATATCGGTGTGGAGAGATCATAGCTACTAAAAAGATTTTTGAAGATTGGTGGAAATTTGTAGACTTTGGAGTTCGAATGGGGCGAAGATCATGAAGAAAAAGATAGATGAAAATATTTTCTGCCTCTAGGTTTTTCTACGGGAATCCTAATTCCTGCGATGTATATATATCCCTTTTAAGGGTCATGGCGTATGGGCTAAAGCCCACTTAATATTTTTCTTAATAAAATTTAGCCGGGTCTACTCCCGGTTTAATTTTTAAAAAACTTAAATTGGAAGACCGTTTGAGAAAAAGAGAGCTTCTTTATTTATCAAAATTTTGATTAAAACCTTTTTAATGGCAAGAAAGTGAAGATTGCAATGATTTACAAATAAAATGGTGGAAAGGAGAAGAAAATTGAGATATTGGGTTATTTTTTCATTTAAGAGAAAAAGTGAGAAATAGAGAGAGAGCGGATATTTCTCTCTCTCTTCCACCTCTCTCGATCTATTTAGTAAACCCTAACTCTCTTCATCTGTATGTATAACCCATATTTGGGCGTTGATGTATTGGGCCTGACCCACAAAATCTATTATTTTTTAATAAAATAACCGGGCTTTCCCAGTTTCGTTAAAAAAATTCTAAGAAAGTGAAGAGGAAACTAATTAAGAATAAAAACTCTATAATTCTATATTGGTTCTGGATTTTATAGTTAATGCCTCGGTTTTTTACATGTTTCTCGATAAACTATGTTATATATATTCTAAATGCAAGCGAAGTATAATGGTGCAGTCTGGGCAAAATTATACTTGCTTTTATTCAGATTGCAGGCATATAGGGTGATGTTAATTTATAATATACTTTTTAATCAATAATAGCATGCGACTCTGAGTTTTTAATTTCAGGATGAGCATAAAGATCTATCAGAATGCATTTGAAACTCTGTATTATGGGAGAATATAATTACACAATATCATATTCCAAAACCCTCAATTAAACAATTAGTTATAATAGATATCAAATGACGTATGAAAACTAGAATTAATTCGTAACTCCATATCTCCACTTAAACAATATTTTTGAAGTCGTGTGTTTTTATGTCTTCAGAGTTGTCTTATCTTCAAATGGTTGTTATACACAACTAACAACCGTTACATTATTATAAGCCTAGAAAGTTTCAATAATCTATCCAAATAAGGAAAGAAAAAGTAAAAGAATTTTACAAGCAATGATCGGCACAGAGAAATTATTACAAGTAGAGTAAAGATAACAAATGCTGAAAAAAAACATAAATACAGTAAATGGATCTTAGTATTGGTATTTCTGGAATTTCATTTTTTCCAATAAAAAATATATAAAATTGTATGACAACAAAATATGGTTAATAGTTCCTTTATTATTCTAAAATTTTCTAATACATTTTTTAATGAAAACCATGAAATATTTTGAGATTGTGTTTGTTCTATTAAATTTTCAATTTGAAAAAATTTGTAACAAAATAAATCTAAGTTGTATGCGACTCTGAGTTTTTAATTGCAGGATGAGTATAAAAATCTATCAGAATGTATTTGAAATTCTGTATTATATGAGAATATAATTACATGATATCATATTGCAAAACCCTCAATTAAAAAATTAGTTATAACAGATATCTAATAGCATATGCAAATTAAAATTAATTTATAACTTCGTACCTCTACTTAAACAATATTTTTGATATCGTGTGTTTTTGTGCCTTAAAAGTTACCTTATCTCCAAATGATCATTGTCCTCTTTTGTCTGTGAAGGAAACTTCTCGGTATTTATTAATATACTTTTTGAAAAAAAATTCTATAGTTCAAATTAGAACCTTAGTTTAGTAGCTTGAACTCCTCAATTCATCAAAATACATTATCATTAATAGCATAATTATCTTATACTTAGGATTCCATTAAGTAATCGCTAAATAAAGCTAATTCATCTTAACATTTTAAAACAAATTATGTACTTATGATAAATGGATTTGAAAATATGTTCCGCGCATAAAATATACTTAAAAACTTATGATTGCAATATCCCAAAAAAGTAAAATGAGATGGAAAGAAAATTCATATTATAGATAAGATATCAGCAACACCACCAACAACTAGAACACTGCATCATTGAGTGGTGTAGGTTCTCCAATATAAAGTTGTCAAACAATAATTATTAAGTTCTTCATATATAAAAAGAAGAAATATCTTTTGATTGTCCAAAAGTTTGCAAGATAGCCGCAATGGTCATAGATTTATCATCTTTCTTCTCATCTAAACCTCCATAAATCTCCATTGACTCTGGCGTCGGTGGCGGTGGAGGAGGCGGTGAATAAGAAACACGGTCATTGAAAAAACCCATATAATGAAAATTGTTTATTGCCTCTTCAGATCCATTGAACGATATCGAAGAGAGACTGTCATTCACGATCAACTTCTCCGATGGCGGCGATGGAGAAGGCGGTGAATAAGAAGCATGGGAATTGAAAAAACCCGGGTAATGAACAAAATTGGTCCTTTCCCTTTCAGGCCCACTGAACGATATCGAATAGAGATCGTAAGCTATAGCGGCATCCTCAGCCGTGTCGAATGTGCCTAACCAGTACCTTTTTTTGGTGTGTGGGTTTCGGATTTTTGCTGAATATCGTCCCCAATTACGTTTGCGGACGCCTAAGTATCCGGTGGAGCCTCGGGTTGTTCTTCTCTGTGGTTGGTTTTGGTTGGGAAGTTGCATTTGTGAGAGGTGATCTTGCATTTGGCTACCGGATATGAGAGTGAAGATGGTAAGGGTTATGAGGTGATCAATCTATATATAGGCTACAAAGTAGAATGCAGGGTAATTTAGATTGGGGTTTTCTTATGTGTCTTAGTTGAAATATAGAAAAATCTTCAATATATAAGTGATGATGTGGATTGTATTAATTTAGATTATGGTTTTGTTAGATGATCAGATGTTTGGTATAGTTGAAAGGCTAAAGTTTTGGTACGGCATTAGCATATGAACAAATTTTTATGGTTCTTAATTAAGAACAGTGGAGTTCTAAATGTCGTTTGCATTTAAATTTAGGGTTTTGGTAAAGCAGTTGTAGATTCATGTTTAAATTGTGTTTTACTAGGTTTTTGTGCATGTCTTCTTCTAGGAAAACAATAATTCTTAATTGCTGAATGCAATAAATTATTAGCATGCTTCAAATTAATTTTAAATTTGTTTATATTACACATTGCCTATGCATATAGAGGATCTTTTTAGTTACTAAGTACAAATCTATAGAAATATATGATTTAGAATTCTATTTCCATGAGAACCCCCTCTCATCCAATTTATTTGTTTACTCAAAAAATTTAGATTCCAAAATTTCAAGATCATCTTGAAAACTCTTAATCGAACTTTACACCTTTAAACAAATTTTAGATTTATCACTAGCTAGGTTTACTTAATGCGTTCTCGCTTATCATTTTTCCAAAAGAGATATTGACTTATAAGATTCAACATATTTTGCAGCTTCATGCCTTCATAACCAATGGGTACCATTCTGTTATGTTTAGTTTAGATGGGTTATGTTATCAGCTATCTGGAAAGGGTCATACTTGTGCATCTCTGCAATCAGATCTTAATGTATACTGCATATTTTATTGTTATCGAGGAATTTGTTCAACTCCGAATAGATTGTGAAAGCGCTGTTCAGGACAACGATTGGATAGATGATGCGTGATTGATCAGATGATTATTTGTATAATATCATATATAGAAATATGAAGAAAAATGTATGATGGGATAGATGGAGCTATATATTTCCAATGCACCATAATTGCATTTCCTGTTTTCACGGTTGAAGCACGTTTGGTTGTCTTTTTTTTCACCAGACAATATCAACGATTGTCTTTTCCAAATATTTTTATTTAATTTACTCAAATTACGATGCTATTAAATCAGTCAAATCATACATTTGTCAAAATATAGCTTATTGAAAACTGTTTATATGCAGAGTGCAATTATGATATGAGCTGTAAATGTATATATTTCATCTGTCCAATCATGTATTTTTTATTCATTCTTGTTTATACATGATATGACATCGAAATAGTCATTTAGACTAAATCATAACTCGACTTTAATTTTTCTTTTTAACAGAGAATGCATTAATTGTTTTTATCTCTTTATTCCCTTATCACCTTATGTAGTCCAAAGAACTTTGTTGCAAAATTCACCACTTGGTTGCTATCACAAATAATACTTGCTTTTCTGGAATCAGATTTTGATGTATACTGCATATTTTATTACTATCAAGAAATCTGTCCAACTTCGAATAGATTGTGAAAGCGATGTTGGAGACAACGATTGGATAGATAATGCATGATTGGACAGATAATTGTTTGTATAATGTCATAAAAAGAAATATGAAGAAAATGCATGATGGGACAGATAAAGCTATGCATTTCCAATTCACCATAATTGCATTCCCTGCTTTCACGGTTGAAGCACGTTTGGTTCTCTTCTTTATCACTAGGCAATATCAAGGATTATCTTTTCTAAATATTTTTATTTAATTTACTCAAATTACGATACTATCAAATCAGTCAAATCATACATTTGTCAAAATATATTTTATTAAAAACCGTTTATATACAGAGTGTATTATTGATATGAGTTGAATGTATATACTTCATCCGTCTAATCATACATTTTTTTCTTTATGCCTATTTATACATGATATGACATCGAAAATAGTCGTTTAGACTAAAGCATATTTCGGTTTTCTTTTCTCTTTTTAACGGAGAATACAGTAATTCTTGACGTCTATTTATATTTTATTGAAAACCGTCCTCAACATAGAAAGGTTATCATAAGTAGAGCAAAAACAACTAATGCATAGAGAAAACACATAAGTGTTGGATAAAAAGTTGTCGGGACTATCCATACTTGATTTTTCGATTTATAAGATATAAGATAAAAGTATTACATGTTAGAGAGTTCATATAAATCATAAACTGAGTATCGTAATATTATAAGTTGATGTAACTTTTATGAGTTACCTAGAAAGTCATTTTAAAATAACTCTACTTTTTCAAAGATTCCTATTAAAAAATACAACCAACTCTTTCTGTGATATAGTTATGATGATGCGTGATTGATCAGATGATTGTTTGTATAATATCATATATAGAAATATGAAGAAAAATGTATGATGGGATAGATGGAGCTATGTATTTCCAATGCACCATAATTGTATTTCCTGTTTTCACGATTGAATCATGTTTGGTTATCTTCTTTTTCACTAGACAATATCAAGGATTGTCTTTTCCAAATATTTTTTATTTAATTTACTCAAATTATGATGCTATTAAATCAGTCAAATCATACATTTGTCAAAATATAGCTTATTGAAAACTGTTTATATGCAGAGTGCAATAATGATATGAGCTGTAAATGTGTATATTTCATCTGTCTAATCATATATTTTTTCTTCATTCCTGTTTATACATGATATGACATCGAAATAGTCATTTAGACTAAAGCATAACTCGACTTTAATTTTTCTTTTTAACAAAGAATGCATTAATTGTTTTTATCTCTTTATTCCCTTTTCACCCCATGTATTCAAAAGAACTTTATTGCAAAATTCACCACTTGGTTGTTATCACAAATAATACTTGCTTTTCTGGAATCAAATTTTGATGTATACTGCATATTTTATTATTATCGAGAAATCTGTCCAACTTCGAATAGATTGTGAAAGCGATGTTGGAGACAACGATTGGATAGATAATGCACGATTGGACAAATAATTGTTTGTATAATATCATAAATAGAAATATGAAGAAAAATGCATGATGGGACAGATAAAGCTATGCATTTCCAATTCACCATAATTGCATTCACTGTTTTCACGGTTGAAGCACGTTTGGTTCTCTTCTTTATCACTAGGCAATATCAAGGATTATCTTTTCTAAATATTTTTATTTAATTTACTCAAATTACGATACTATCAAATCAGTCAAATCATACATTTGTCAAAATATATTTTATTGAAAACCGTTTATATACAGAGTGTATTAATGATATGAGTTGAATGCATATACTTCATCCGTCTAATCATGCATTTTTTCATTATACATATTTATACATGATATGACATCGAAAATAGTCGTTTAGACTAGAACATATTTCAGTTTTCTTTTCACTTTTTAACGGAGAATGCATTAATTCTTGACGCTTATTTATATTTTATTGAAAACCGCCCTCAACATAGAGAGGTTATCATAAGTAGAGCAAAAACAACTAATACATAGAGAAAACACATAAGTGTTGGATAAAAAGTTGTCGGGAGTATCCATACTTGATTTTTCGATTTATAAGATATAAGATAAAAGTATTACATGTTAGAGAGTTCATATAAATCATAAACTGAGTATCGTAATGTTATAAGTTGATGTAACTTTTATGAGTTACTTAGAAAGTCATTTTAAAATAACTTTACTTTTTCAAAGATTCCTATTAACAAATACAACCAACTCTTTCTCTGGTATAGTTATACCTCTATCTATATATATGGGAGGTAATTTTAGTTATTGCCACTTCAAAGTTCAACAACTTAACGGATATTATTGTAAGTCAATTTTTATTATACTTGAATAAAATTTAAAGTTTTTCTTTATTTTTTACTCGACTGCCTTCTTAGTCGATTATGTCTCTATTTTAGAGTTTGAAATGAAGAGTTTAAAATTCTCTTAAGTTTCATAAAAAAATATCTCACTGACTTTGGATGCATAGTTTTTTCTTTTAGAGTTCAATTTTGATATTATAAAAACATTATGCTTATTTAAATGTTTTTATTTAAATTCATGTATGGTACTTTGTGTTATTTGTTTATATCGTTCATTTAATTTCTTTGAAGTAATATCCATTTTGATATTTTTTTGTTATTTGCCTATACAACTCATTTTATTTCTTTGAGGTAACAATATTTACTTAGTTAGGTATACTTGCTGAAACGAAGAATAATAATAAATCAATACAATATATATATATATATATATATATATATATATATATATATATATATATATATGATTTCAACTACATAGCAGTATCTAAAATTAGTTTAATGGAATATTAATACAATGATATGGACTCAGATAAACGATCAGTATTGTATTGAATGGATCTAACCATTGGGCTCCCTGGAATTTCATCTCCATCAACTGGAAATGTAATTTCTTTTCCATATATATAATTGTATAACGGTAGAGTATAATTAACAATTTCTGTATTATTCTATACTTTTCTAATACTATTTTTATAAAAATCATGAAATATGTTAAGTTCAACTTTATTCTATTAAAATTTGTATTAGAAAGAAAAAATTTAATAACAAAAAAAATCTTAACTATATATCACTTCGAATTTTTAATTTCAGGATGAGCATAAGGATGTACTCAGAATGCAATTGGAATTGTGCATTACAAAAGAATATACTGCTAAATAGACAGCGAGAGTTGATATTGTCAATTTTAGTATATTATGCTTTATGTTTCGTGATTTCATAACCAATGGACACCATCCAATTGGATTTAGTTTAGGTGGGATATGCTATCAGTTGTCTGAAAATCATAGTAATGTTTTTTTACGATCGGATCTTGATGTCTTCTGCATGTTTTATTGCTATCAAGGAACCTGTCCAGTCCGAATATATCGTGAAAGTGATGTTCGTAAGAATGACCATCATTGCACATTTATCACTCTGTCTTATGAAGTGTTCGAGCATCCAATAATTGTCGCTTCTTTAATGCGTGGAGATTATCCTTGATGTAAAAGTATTTTGCTATGTATAATGAAATTCTAAAATCAAGATGTAATATCGCAGAGTTTAAGTGATATTTATCTTTCATTTTTGATTATGTCAGTTATATGTTATTTTTATACAATTATGTAAACTTTAGTTATATGAATATTTTATAAATCCTTGCAATCATTATACTTATGATACCTTACTTGCTATATAATATTTGTTGTTAATAAGAAATTAAAAATAATAAGTCTAAAAGAAAATAAAAATCAATAAGCCAAACAATATATATTCATTTATTCTAAATATTAAGTTATATACTAAATAGAAAGTATAACGCTGATTGGACAGATGATTGTTTGTACAATATCATATATAGATATATGAAGAAAAATGAATGATGGGATAGATGAATCCAGCATTTCTAATTCACCGTAATTGCATTCCCTATTTTTGCGGTTGAAACGCATTTGATTGTCTTCTCTACTATTAGACAACATCAAGTATTATCTTTTCCAAATATTTTTATTTGATTTACTCAAGTTACGATGCTATCAAATCAGTCAAATTATACATTTACCAGAATATACTTTATTGAGAATCTTTCGCATGTTTTACTTGCTAATTTTAAATTTCAAACTGACTTGGTGACTCTTATATATATATATATATATAAACCATGATCATGCATTTTCTCACAAACACTTATGCCTGACTATTTCAAGTACTCAAGTTGTCCATGATGAAGCTTAAGCTTAGTCCGTCGGTAATGAAGAAAGGCCATAAAAAAGGTAAGACGTCGACCGTGACCTCTCTCCCACAAGATATGCTCATCGAAATAGCCATGCAAGTCGTCTCCAAGTCCTCGGCTCCTTTCGATGATATTAAAAACCTACGTGCAACGTAAGCATTTATTACTTTTTATAATTTCAGAACCAACATATAAATTATCTAATATCGTTTTGTATGCATTTTAGATGTAAGAGTTTTTACCATGCTTCCAAAGATAGGATGGTTGGGCGTTCAATCTCGGTGATTAAGGAGTACTTGAGGATGTATTGGTGGGAAAAATGTGCATGTTTAATTTGCTTCGAAACTGTGCAAATAGCGGCAATCTTGATGCCAACTTTATTCTTGGACTGGTAAATAATTTGATTTAATACATACATACATACATACATACATACATACATACATATATATATATATATATATATATATATATATATATATATATATATATATATATATATATATATAAATTGTCTAATTCATCGATGTTGGGTTTTTCTTTAAACCTATAGGAAGAGATATACAATTTAGGGAGGATGACTTTGGGTATGGAGCATCTCAAGACAGCGATGACTGGTAGCCACTTTGCAGCGGCATATGTGGTCGGGATCATACTGTTTTTTGATGCATATTCACGGGCACACGCCATGAAAATTCTGAACAAGGTTTCTTGCGGCGATCTTTTATGCGCTGGTCATAAAGTTAAAGAGTGCACGAGATCGGGCAATCCGATAATAGACAGATGCAGAAGAGATGCTTTGCAGATCACGAATAAAAGTTGGACGAGGATGATTTTGAAGATGGAACCGAGATCTTCCTGCAAAGATAAGCTCTGTGGAAGGGTTGTGAAGGCAAAAAGTGATGGCTACTGGGTTGATAATGATCGATTTCTGAGGGCATTTTGCGGTCAGTTTTGCCGATGGATGGATGGGTGCTACAAATTCTTTGGAAATTAATGCCAATGGAAATATTGCTACCATCTCTTAACTGAATGTGTTTTCGAAGTTTTTTTTTCAATTTTTAGATTTCAGAAGTATGTATCATATTTGCTGGGTAGGATGTTGAAATCTGTGATCACTTTGCAATGGTTCATTTTTGTAAGTAAGAAACCAACATCTCCTTTTGTTGCTAAATATAATTTTTATATCGTAACCGGTTTTAGTTTGTTGTTGAATGATAATAGTCTCAGCAAAAAATATTGAAATCGGAAATATTGGCGCCATTCATTTTTTGTTGTGTTCTTCACCACTAAACAACATCAAATATTATCTTTTTCAAATATTTTTATTTAATTTACTCAAGTTGCAATGCTATCAAATCAGTCAAGTTATGTTTTGTCAAATCTACTTTATTGAAAACCGTTCAAATACAGAGTGAATTGTGATAAGAGTAAGAGTTCAAAAAGCAACACCTTATTAACAAACTAAAATGATATATTTATTAATATTTTATTTTGCTATTACTTTTTGAACTCTTACTCTTCTATATAAGGTCACTTTATTCATTTTCCAAGTATTCCATTATATTAGGCCGCTGTGAGATTGTAAGTTTTTTTTCAGTTTGTTATTTAATGTTGTTTTATTTTTTTATGTAATACGGATATGGTGATGTACTTTATCAATACTTAGGACATGAAATTTTGCTTATATTATACGTCTATTTCAATGAAATGGATGACTAATAATGTGCATTTCCTTAAAATATTTTTATGCTTTCACATTTTATATGTTTATGTTAAATAAATATCATGTACCTTATTATGCTATCATCCATTAATGCCTTGCATGTCTTTTCAATTCAGAGAAACAAAGAAACACATTCTTAATTCTAATTTAAAATAAAAAATATCAGAGGGTACAATGCTAGTTAATAAACACATTCTTAATTCTAATTTAAGTATCTATTAATCATTGAGTATAACCAAGATAAGTTGAGAGTACGAGGGACTAAATAGAATTTAAATTTTTACTTGAAAACTACATCATCTTCTCATTTTTCTTGATTCATGCTATCCCCGCGCGTAGCGCGGATACAATGCTAGTTAATATACATTTTCGTACACTCATTTAATTTAGGGGTTGTTTGGAAGTAAGAAAAACATTGGCATGTTCTGATTCATATCAGAGGAAAAGCAATTCAATATGTGACGAATTTTTAAATTTCAGGGGAGAGGCCTAATCCACCCTTGCCTCTTTAAGCACAACCAAATAAGTAAATCCTTTTTGGCAAGAAAACAATGTAGCTACAGTGCCACTTTGGTGGTTTTCCTTTGCTTTCCAGCAAAACAAGCAGCAAAATCCGCATCTCCATTTTCAAATCCTCCATCTTCGATCCATTTCTACTTTGGTGGTTTCCTTTGCTTTCCAGCAAAACAAGCAGCAAAATCCGCATCTCCATTTTCAAATCCCTCATCTTCGATCCATTTCCTCCGATTCCCCATTTCTATTCCTAATTTCTACATATTCTCTTTCATATCCTTAATCTCCTATCCAATTCCCCCAATTTCCCTATTCCCGCTCCCAATCCCCTTTCCGGCATCTCCACGTCCATGATGGCTGAAACTATGGCAATCAATAATAAAAAGGAAATAATACAGAAATCAGAAACTAGGGAAAGCAACAATAAAGTGGGTGAGCAATAATAAATAAGATGGGTTTAGAAAATAAATTTTGGCAAGCAATGATCAAGAGAGAATAATAAAGAAATCATGGAAAACTATCGATACATAATCAAATTCTCATTAAGTAATATTTTGGTAAATCCAGAATATCCCATATTCTAATATCTTAATAAATATTAAACTAGTACTATAGGTAATGCATACATAAATACGTACACAAATTAGAGTTTGGGTTTAAAACAGTGTCAAAATATGTTTTTGAGGGTTTTCACAATATTTGATCTTCATGGGTTTAAAAAATAAGAAACCTATTCAAACCAGTACGGGAAACAATTTTCTCTCATGTTCAATGTTTGAAAGGTTTATCCAAAAAGAAAAAAGTAGCCACTTTGATTCATACTGTTTGAAGAATACAGTGGTGCATGAGAACCAAGTTTGACGAGAACATTAAAAGGTACTGTCAAAATAGAGTTTTCCGATATGATAATTCTAAAAGTGAGTGTTTAGATATACCTTATTTAAAAGATTTTAGTACGAAAATTGTAGAAAATTTAAAACCCCACTTCACAAAACCTCGCAATAATTAATTTAGAAGTAGTAAAGAAGTATATATATCCCCACCATTTGAAATGGTCTTAAAAAGCATAATTAGGAGAAAAAAATATGGGTCGAAACGGGTCGAAAGGGTCCCAATTCTTGACCCGAACCCGACCCCTTTATTAAATAAGCCAACCCGATCCGACCTGTTTTAAAAACTAAACGAATTCGGGTCGGTTCGGGTCGCTGTTTTCGGGTCGGGTAATCTTGTTCGGATATTTTTGACAGGCCTTGAGACCATTAACTTTTGACTTTTAGGGCTTAGGTAACTTGGAAGTGAGCAATTGTTAGATATGCTGTACGTCGCTAATAATTACCTGCCCGTTGATAATTACCTGCTGCGCATATCTAGCAGAAGGAAAAATAGGAGGCAAGGTCAGCATGGTTTAAGTTGGGCAGAATTTTTGCCATTCTATCTTTACTTTAGTATAAGAACGGGCTCATTAAAACCCCTTCAACTTCTAAAAGTAAAATACACGCTCCTTTCTCTTAAACAAAATGATATCAGACTCCTCTATGATTAAAGATTGAATCTGATGATGCTCAATATTGGCGGTCTCCAAGATCAGGACACGTGGCAGATGACGTGTCCCAGAGCTCAGAATGAAGGGCCCACAGGGGCCGTCCAGGCCAATCCTGCACCCGACCTGAAAGCACAAGCTGGCCCTCCTCAGGGCCCTTCTGCAAATTGGCCTCCTCAGCCCATAGCTCACCCCGAGCTGCCAAGAGACCAAGACTCCTCGGCCTCCTCGCTCATCCCCGAGCTCCCGGCCGAAGCCGTCTTCCTCGGCCCTCCGACCAACTCCGCCGCTAACAGGCGTAACCGCCGCTCCGCGAATATCGCCATGCGCAGATTCTCCGCCAGCAACGTCCCACGTTCCATGCCATCATGATCCCTATTAATGGGCGATCCGCTCTCTACGCGGGCGTGACGTCGGGAGCGTAACTGCCGGCGAGATTCTCGCGCTTGCTGCTGCGTGCCGCCACCGCTATATAAACCCCCATCACAGAGAGGTCAAGTAGGCCATTTTTTTACTCCACTAAGCCGTTACTCTGCTCGGATCTAGTACTAACTTGACCGTCAGTGTAACATTTCAGAAATATAAAATATTATTTTTGGGAATTTTTATAATTAAATAATAATTATATTGAATATTTTAATAAGGCGGTATAATTAAATACCGATAAAATGGGGAAAAATTTGGAAAATTATGGAAATTACTAAAAAGAGGGTGTTTTACGTGAATTATGCAAATTATAAGTTTTTATGATTAATTATGTGCGAATTAGTGCTAATCGCGATTAAATATCGCTAATCGCCCATTAAGCTTGTTTTGTGCAAACATGCACCATATCATTTTTACACTTGTGTTACAATTTCCTACATGGCTTTCTCTCCATTTTTCATTCATGGCTTTGGTTTTGTGAGAAGAAAAGAAAAAGGAGAGAAAAGAAAAGAAAAGAAAAGAAAAGAAAAGAAAAGGATAAAGGATTAGAATATCAGGCATGAGCAAGAGAGAGAGAGAGGGTGAGGGGTCAGACCTTGGACCATGGATCTTTTCCCTTCACTTTTTCCTCATCATTTTTTCCTCTCCCTCAAGCTCAGCTGCTGATCTGCCCTCCACCTCCTCCCTCCACCAATCACCCCACTTCATCTCCAAAACAAACCCAAAACCCCACTCCCACTTCACAAAAAATGTGCACAAGCTCTCAAGCAACCCTTTGGACCAAGAAAGTTGGAGTTTTGGCGCTGTAGAGGATTCTTGAGTGCAAAATGAGATAATTATTCCATCATTAGTGTAGAATTTCAATTCCTTTAGCATCCATGTTAAATTAGAACCGATATGGTGTGGTTTTGGGAACTTTGAAAACTTAGAGTTGAGGATTAGGGTTTTAGTTGAACCCAAAGGTGAAATTGAGTTTAGTAGAGGCCACACAAACCCCCTAGTGCTAGAATTCAGACCTAAACCAGAGACTAGAACCTCGGAATACGTATTTATAAACCCGATATCGGAAGAATTGTGGATTCTGTGTGTGTATATTGAAATCTGCTAACACCCGGGCGACCTGAAAATGATTTTGCAAGGACAGTGATACATGCAGGCAACCTAGGATCCTCCACTGAAACCCTAGCCCCTGACTCCACCCTTTGGCCGCAGAGATATTCTTTCTGGCCGCAATTTGCGGCCAGACCTGGGCCAATGTGTCTCGTGTTTGTTCTGTGGTTCCCTCATCAGTAAACTAGACCCTTGGCATATGCAAAATTGACTAATTTGACCTAGGGTAAAATTTAGGACCATTTTCAAGAGTTGCTGTTTTGATTCGGGGTTTCGTTTTATGTATTTTGAATTCTAGATTTTTGTGATTTGTGTCGTATTCGATCACTTGACGTTTGTATGTCGAAATCGAGTGTTTTTGGTGGTTTTGAAAGCGTAGTCCATAAGTTCTAACCTATAGGCCTTTAGCGTGTTGTTTTGGTTTTCCGATGTGATTTTAATACGGAATTGCGATACGTTATGATGTGTAGGTACCCCACGAAGACTTCGAGACGACAAGCAAGCACATGGCGACGTCGGCAACGGAAAGCGAAAAGCAAGTGAGTAGATTATATCTACGGGGGAAGTCGGGTGGATGGCGTATAGCACCCCCGCAGTTCGATATTTAGTATGCTATATATACTATATATATGATAGCTTTATGTGTGACATGGATATTCAGGATATGATTAGGTGTTCAATGGTTAGATTAGGGTTATTAGAAGTGAACTAGTATAACTTCTTAGTCGCGAATCCTAGAATAGGTGTACACCCGCACGCA
This sequence comes from Agapanthus africanus, assembly GCA_030015575.1. NCBI lineage: Eukaryota > Viridiplantae > Streptophyta > Magnoliopsida > Asparagales > Amaryllidaceae > Agapanthus > Agapanthus africanus. The sequence goes on from JASDDO010000004.1 coordinate 315,624,720, forward strand.
CACACATACTTAACTAGTTATACTTATGCGTATATGGGGATACATATATATATATATACACATATAGGTATGTGACGACGTATATATATACACGTATACCTACAGTTGGATGATGAGGATATTGGATGATATTTGGAGATGGGTCGATGAGTTTGGGCATGGTGCCATGAGATCGGTGATATGATGTGGTTCGTATTATGAGATACGTCATGAGTTATAGCAAACCTTTGGACGTATGTTTTCATACACGCATATATATATATATATATATATATATATATATATATATATATATATAAATGGTATTAGCTTGTACTAGACCTAGATCAGTACCCCAGTTCATGAGAGATGATGATAAGGATACCAGATAAATGATGAGATGAATGTGATATTTGACCCGTACCCAGATTTGGGATGCCGTACGATGGATTTACGTACGAGCTATATATTGATGATAGATCCGCACTCTTGACTCGAGGATGTCATATTGTATATTGTATTGTACGTGATACTATTGAGGCGGGATCACCGACTATTATATATATATATCGACTCAGATTTAGGTGGTTTCCACACCCTTTCGATTAGCTTGTTAGTGGATGTTAGACTTGACCCGAGTCATACCTATTTCAAAACTAACGAATCGTGAGTATTTTAAAACAGGTCAAGGGATTCTACGGATATTTTCAAAAGATGCATCTTTTCTTAAAAACACCGTAGCCCTTATTTTTCTAAACCCCACGATTCGTGTTATTTCAAATGGCAAAACTGTATGATATATATATGTATTGATGTAGATTCTTCACTGTTGTGTTTATCATTCATTTTCCGCATATTCTGCTGTTCGCATCGCATTGCATGTTTAAATGTGTTTATTGTTATATTAAAACCATGCTGTCAGGACACCAACACCATTATCGATGATGCGTATGTTCCACAGACACCTGCTTGCCGGCTCACACACTTCATCATTGATAATTGCTATGTCACTACACAGTAGGATTGTTGCATCAGGATATGACTCCTTGCATGATATACTTGTGTACATACATATTGTACACCCATACTTGCATACATACGTATTTGCACATACATAGATGATTCTGGCTTGATCTTGGCGATTTGGGAACCGCAAGATATATTTTAAAACTGGATTCATTTTAAAAGAGCGGTTTCCCTCGATATGTGCATATTACTGTTCCATGTTGCATGATATACGGATATGCTTACATTTCTGTTATATGTCGCATACATCATGCTTTAGATTATTCGCATTGAGATATTTGTTTTCATGAGATTTCTGGATTTGGGAACCGTGGTTATTTCAAAAGAGAGTATGTATTGTTTTAAAAAACCGGTTACCCTTGATATGATATTTCAGTACGTCCACCATGCGTTTTCTCGGTTCTGAGACGTGTGACATGTGAAACCCGATTCGAGGAGCTGAATGAGTCCGATTACGGGTACATGGTGGACCCGGTATGGTACCCCGGGGCGAGAACGGATCTGTCGTGCAGTAGGTGATGAGCCTGGCAGTGGGACCACTACCTACCGATGATAGTATTTGGGCTCGGCGGATATCTGGAGGATACTGACCGGAATCGAGAGATGATATGGGCCGATCCGGACCGACGGAGCCCGTGGGCCGATCCGGACTGAGGGAGCCCGATATATGAGGATTTACGTGCCGATGCTGGGCACGGGTTTCATGATGTTTTTGAGTGTCGATGCTGGACACTCAGGTTCTATGATTTTGATGTGTCGCGAGGGACACACGTTGATTTATATCCTCATACTTCCATGCATATGCTTTATGATATTTACATGCATGATGTTTTGTGTCGTTGGGTGACACGTGGACGAGATCCACATACATACAGACATTGATTACATAGTTGGATGATATCTACATTTTTAGACTTCATGATATAGTTGACACTGATTTCATGATGATTACATTGATGATACCTCATATTTATGATATGTTGCTACCCGAGGCACTGGCACGAGCACTTGGTACTACACTTATATATAGATGTTTACCCTTGCCACCTTATCATGCGTCAGACTTATTCATATTGAGGATATATTATTACTGATCGTATTGACCTAGGATGAGTCATACATACGATTTCTGCTCTGTGATGTTTTCTACTCACGAGTTGGCAACTCACCCCCGTTGTGCCACAGCTCTTGCAGGTTTTGCCGTACAGGTTTCATTGCGGTTTTTCTGGCACACTGCTTCCTTTCTGGGTGATTGTTTTGGTAGGTGGGTTCACTTGCATCGTGACCACCCTTGTATTTATTTTAATCAGTTGTATCTAGTAATTCCATCAACCAGACTTGTATATTTATTCAGACTTAGAGACCGGTTGTTTATTATTTCGACCATAGAGTCGCGCTTGTATTTTTATGGTTTTCTTGTTGATTTGAGCTTCCTTTTAAGTTTTGATCCTCGTCCTTCGGCGTTGTATATTATATTGCTTGCGTGGTTGTGACCGTCGATTGACGAAGAGCTAGCTCCCGCTTGGGGATGCCTTTTATCATTGATGTATATATTATTTATGTTGTATCCCGTTCGGGGCCAGTATTTACAAAGGAAACTCTGCCGAAATTTTTCAGAAAAGACATGAGATTTTTAAAATGCATATTTGACTTATGTTATTTAAAAACCCTTGTTTTAAAACATGTTTTCTTCCCTTCTTTAAAACTAGTTTTCCTTTATTTATTATTTAAAATGGGTTTAGATTTCTGGGCTTTTGGCTTATTTGAATTAGATGAGGTCCTATAGACTTCATATGATTCAAGGGCCAGTCACGTGCTGTTTCGGATCGTGGCAAAGTTGGTATCAGAGCGCTAGGTTAACCTTGGTTCGAGTCTAAGTTTGACTATGCGGAGCCTAGAGCGTTTGTATACATTCGGAACTTAGGCTTGACCTTACGGAGCTTAGACTTAGTCGAGGGGGTATTAGACCCGAACTTTCGTCGCATAGGTTGACCTTGGTTGATGGAGTAGGTGACTTCAGTAGAGTGACCTACCGTGTGTATGTTCCGCGGCATACTTACGATACGCTACTCCACTTAAGGAGCCTTAGGATGTACATTTCCTTGCACAGTATTATATTCATTCTTATGATCTACCCTCATCGATTTTGGTTATGATTTTGCTGCCATGATTGCACGGGCAGAGAGAGCTACGGCTAGAGTTGCGTCAGCATGAGCTCGTCACGGAAGAGGACTGACCAGGGCGTGATTCCAGGGACATACGATTGCATAGAGAGGCGTTGTTTTATTGTGTTTTCGCGCCATGAGCGTTTGACGGATCACTTTTACGAGATTTCTCAGACGTGCAGATCAGCACCAGAGGATTGAGCCACTGATAGAGGCCAGCTAGAATGTGATGACCATTGATGTATCGCTTATTCATGATGATTGAGTCACTGTTCAGCGTGCAGACGAATGAGCCAGTTGTTGCTGCAAATGACGAGATATCGCCCAGATGTTGGAGCTACTGCAGCAAGAGTTTATACTTAGAGATATGATGGAAGGTTGCTAGTCACCCGAGGATGAATGACTAGGACATGTGGTTCGTTCACTTACCCCGATGCGAGGTCATCAGATAGATTGATTCCAGTTAGAGACGAGTTCATGCAGGTACGTTGAGAGTCGATGGAGATGATCGAATATCAGGAACCCATTTCCAAGTTTAAAGTATTCGGAAGACAATGAAAGTAATGCCATGGACCCTCTAGAAGAATGAAACCCTAACTCGACGTAATGACCATGGAATGCCTTTGAACCTTAGGGTTTGCGGCAGTTTAGCGGTGCCATTTGTGAGGCTTGGGTTTGCCCTTCTACGGTTGGTCTACAGGTGCTGTGGCATGTACTGGAGTACTATTAAACTGTACCCAAGATGTTTAGCTCTTGGGGGAATTATGGAGCCTTGAAAAATCGATTGAAAGGTTCGACGTCATTCAGATATCATGTGATGGGATGCATTGCTTGGGAGACTCCAGATACGAGTATAGCCGTTGGAGCACAGTCCATGCAGCCACGAAGAGGCGAGTCCGAAGCAGTCGACAGCAGAGAAAAGTGGAGTAAGAGTTCGCACGAGATGACGTTCCACTCCGCTGACATCAGAGATGCGATACGCATGCAGATGCGTTGATTATGGATATATCTTCCAGAAGGAGTCGCGATGAGTATGCAGCCGTTCCGGAATAAGAAATAGATTTAGTCAAGGACGATGACTTCCGGGCAATTCGGCAGAAACGAGATTTGAGAGAGAGACCTCGACAGGACCTTTTTGGAATACTATACGAGAAGACTTGGACCCAGGAACGGTCATATTGCGCACACCCACCAGGCCAGAGTTTGGCATCGTCGACGAGATAGTTGGCCTGAGATCTTTAGAGCATGTGCCAGAGCGGGACTGTTTCCGTCGTCATTCTATATTGGGCCGTTGAGCCGAGGAGCTATATATCTAGCAATTCGCAGTGAGAGACAAGAGCCTAAAAGCACCAGGCGCCAGACCATGAACAGGAGGCAAGTAGATATCTTGCTCTGCTAGCATTGGATGCACCGACACCTTCTCGACTTTGAAGGAGGACATATCGACGACGGTAATTATGATTTATGATTTGGTGATTCGATTATCATGTATCCGTCATCTTGGATTTCGGTATTTTGGGCGATCTATTCGTATGATTTAGTCTTGATGGCTGAGTTTCATGATATTTGATTTTGTGCACATGGTATGCACACGATTTGGTTTTTGCACTCGGTATAGCTTATATGTGCTTGTAGTGCATTGATATGTGTTTTGTGCACGCTAATGCACATGGTTGTGAGATTATATACCGCGGTATACCTGATTTTGATTGAGCTGTATTGTATACCGTCGATTTCGATTCTGATATTGATGTTGATTTCGTGCACTCCGTGCATTTGATTTGGATTCTTGCGCATATTTGGCTCGCTTGGATTGGATTTTGCGCATGTTCGGCGCTTGATATTGGATTTCGTGATTTCGTGCATGTCGGATGCACATGATTTATATTTTATTCGTGCATGATGGATGCACCTGATTTGGATTTTTGCGCATGTTGGGCGCATGTTATGAGATGCGATTTTGGTGCACACCAGATACACTAAATCGATATTCTTCGTGCATATCAGATGCACCTGATTTTTGCTGTCAGGAACACACGTTGCCTTTGAAAAGCATTTCGTGCACACCAGTTGCACTTAGATGTTGTTTCTGTGCACATGTATGGCATATATATGGATTTTGATTTCCATGCGCACTAGACGCACGTATCATTCTTATGCACATTTTGGGATTGATTTCTTATGGAGCAGTACGTTTTTATGATATTTTCTATTGTTTTCGTACTGAGCAGGACTAGTCAGAGGACAGTACCTAGATATATTTTGCACGCATTGATAGTTATCGAAGGGATTTCCAAAAAAGGAGCTATAGTCTCAGTATTTACCTATGTGTCTGATATGACACGAAACTTTTAAAATAAGGAAACCCTTCTAAATTGTTTTCAAAACGACGGAACGTACATATTAAACAAAGGATATATACATATATGGTTATTTTCTTACAATAGACGTCCGCCACTGTGCAGTGTTATGCGCATCGCACAGCGACTTAAAAAGGTTTGGCATGCATTTCCTTCAGATATTTACATGTATAAAAATGTGATATTTACATGTATAGTTCTGATTTATATCATATTGGTCTTCGTTTTAGATTTTACATTGGTGTCTTCACCATGACTCCGATGATTGCGGGATGCTTGACGGAGTTTCGATTTTGAGTTATCTGCTCATTGTTCATGCGCATGCATTGTGTTATGATGCATTTTATGTATTGATGATTTCGTAGCCCCGACGACTTGGACTTTTTACTGAAATGTTTTAGTATTTGAGGGTTTAAATTTAAATTCAGGGACCGAATTTCTTTAAGGGGGAAGATTGTAACATTTCAGAAATATAAAATATTATTTTTGGGAATTTTTATAATTAAATAATAATTATATTGAATATTTTAATAAGGCGGTATAATTAAATACCGATAAAATGGGGAAAAATTTGGAAAATTATAGAAATTACTAAAAAGAGGGTGTTTTACATGAATTATGCAAATTATAAGTTTTTGTGATTAATTATGCGCGAATTAGTGCTAATCGCGATTAAATATCGCTAATCGCGCATTAAGCTTGTTTTGTGCAAACATGCACCATACCATTTTTACACTTGTGTTACAATTTCCTACATGGCTTTCTCTCCATTTTTCATTCATGGCTTTGGTTTTGTGAGAAGAAAAGAAAAAGGAAAAGAAAAGAAAAGGATAAAGGATTAGAATATTAGGCATGGGCAAGACAGAGAGAGAGGGTGATGGGTCAAACCTTGGACCATGGATCTTTTCCCTTCAATTTTTCCTCATCATTTTTCCTCATCATTTTTCCCTCTCCCTCAAGCTCAGCTGCTGCTGCTGCCCTCCACCTCCTCCCTCCACCAATCACCCCACTTCATCTCCAAAAAAAACCCAAAACCCCACTCCCACTTCACAAAAAATGTGCACAAGCTCTCAAGCAACCCTTTGGACCAAGAAAGTTGGAGTTTTGACGCTGTAGAGGATCTTGAGTGCAAAATGAGGTAATTATTCCATCATTAGTGTAGAATTTCAATTCCTTTAGCATCCATGTTAAATTAGAACCGATATGGTGTGGTTTTGGGAACTTTGAAAACTTAGAGTTGAGGATTCGGGTTTTAGTTATACCCAAAGGTGAAATTGAGCTTAGTAGAGACCACACAAACCCCCTAGTGCTAGAATTCAGACCTAAACCAGAGACTAGAACCCCGGAATACGGATTTAGAAACCCGATATCGGAAGAATTGTGGATTCTGTGTGTTTATATTGAAATCTGCTAACACCCGGGCGACCTGAAAATGATTTTGCAAGGAGAGCGATACATGCAGGCAACCTAGGACACCCCACTGAAACCCTATGTTTCCCCCAATCAGAGCAAAGCTCTGTTGAAATTCAAAATTCAAAATTTTGAAGCAACGCTTCAAATCCCGGGCGCAACACGCCACGTGTCTGGCGCAGATGCATCAGCGCAGCGTCCAAGGCAGCGCATCCAATCAGAGCAAAGCTCTATTTAAAGAAAAATCAAAGGAAGCAACGCTTCAGTTGCGCAACCGCTGCGCTGCGTGACACGTGTCAGCGCGGGTGCGCTAGCGCAGTTGCGCAGCGCTTTGCGCTGCGCGATACGTGTCAGCGCGGATGCGCTGCGCTTTGCGCTGCGCGACACGTATCAGCGCAGTTGCGCTAGCGCGGTGCGCTGCGTGACACGTGTCACGCTATGGAGCATTTGCGCCAAACAGAATTAAAATTCTAAAGAAATCTTTTCTGTTCTTGTTAAAACAAGAAGATTTTCTTCTGTAAAACAGAAGCCCTTGGATCAAAGATCCAACGGTGGGGGAAATTCCCCAAATCACTCAGAGAAAGATCTCTTTAACAAATTTATGGGCACTATATAAAGACCCCTAGACCTCAATGCAAAGGGATCAACATTCTTGAAAAAAAATCAAGAGCTTTAAACAGAGAGAACTCTGAGAAAAATTTCAAGAAAAAGGTAAAAACCTTCACGAGAGAGAAGAAAATAAATCATTGCTCAAAAAACCAGATCAATGATCTGCACATAATAAACAGTGCTTTGCACTTTTATGAACCTTTGGTTCTTGAAATAAAAAAGAAAAACTTGTTTTTCTTTGATCTAAATTAGATCAAGGAAACGAATAGTGCTTTGCACTTCTTTTTATGAACCATTGGTTCTTGAATCTAAAAGATTCTCAAATTAATATTGCTCTGCACTTGAAAAATTGCACTGTTGCGCTCCTGTGTTGGCGCAAGTCACCAGGGAGCGCCACGTGTCAGCAGCGCAACAGCGTAGCGCACTGACACAGCGCACTGCGCTCCTCAGAACGTGACACGTGTCAGCAGCGCAACAGCACAACGCACTAGCGCAGCGCACTGTGCCTGCATGACACGTGTCATCACCATAAGCGTTTGCGCTCTCTGTTTGGCGCAAAGCGCCTGACAAATGCAATGCATTTCTTTTGTTAAAGGGCCAGGCCCAAGTCAAAAAGACCTAGCAGGCCGAAATAAACTGCAAAGCAATAAAAAGGGCAGAGCCCAAGTAAAATTGATAAATGGGCAGAGCCCAAAACAAATTGATGCTCTTCATCCTTTATGGGTAGAGCCCAAATAAAAATAAAAAGAAATGCAATGCGAAAAATCAAATAAAATGTTGAAAATTTTCAACTGGATTTAGCTTAATTTTGGCTGTAAGTCCTCAAATTAAATTGACTGAGCAAGATTGCTCTCTTAAATCAATTTATATCCGGTTCGAGGGTACATCTCCGAACTCCTCTGACACCTGTCGTTGTAATCCTTCAACGTCGTCAGAGAGGTGATGGGTCCCGACGACCACACCCATCAATTTTGGACCGAAACGTCCTTAAACTAACGTTGGACCGAAACGTCCTTAAACTAATTTCGGACCGAAACGTCCTTAAACTAATGATGGACCACCACGTCCCTAAACTGGAACAATAGAGCCCCCAAACGGTCTTTTGTCGGATCTAAACGACCCCGTTTAAGTTGATCTTAGCCTCAAACCTGGCTTACGTATCCTTAAACATCCAAATGGACTATGAAATTCCAAATCAACTCTGGTTCAAGGGTACATCCTCGAACTCCTCTGACACCTGTCGTTGTAATCCTTCAACGACGTCAGAGAGGTGACGAGCCCCGATAGCCATATATTAAATGGATTACCACGTTAAGTCGATCTTAGTCTAAAACAGGACTAACATATCCTTAACGGACGTTTAAGTTGATCTTAGCCTCAATACGGCTAACGTATCCTTAAACTAAAAACACCAAACCCAAATCTAAGTAAATACGGATTTGGACTAATCCACGTCCTATGGGCGACGGCATTACTTAGTCTCCGTATACAATCCACGGGCAACCACAAACAAAACAAACACACACGACACGAAGTGAAATTCTGGAGAAGGAGAAAGTGGCTACCGCGACGCGGTAGCGTAATTAACTGCAGGGGCTTGCGCCTGTAGGGAAGAGCGTCCCCACAATCAAAAACCTCTCAAGCGAGGGGAAATTTGATGAAGTCTGCTACATCGGCCGCATCCGTCTAAACCTCCGATACACGGTGCCATAAATCAACTTGGCATCTTCGGAGAGGTAGACGGATAAAACCAAATAGCATCTGTCCCGAATCTCAGGCGAGACGCAAAGTCTAGGCCGCCATTCGGAGGGGAACAGATTCTGGCACGCCCGGTGGGACCTTTTCCTCTTTCCACCCCACACTTCGTGTGTCGTATTCGCGAACGAATCGCGGTTTTTTAATGGTTGCCCTTAGGATTCAAGTTACTAAGATTTGGTCTCTTGCTTGGCGCAGAAAAGAAATCAAGCATCGATGGCCTCTACTTATTCGAAGTGCTCCAACTGCAGCTGCAGCGCGCGTCCGGCCTCAACTGGGGGCATAACCTACGGGCCCCAAGCGGCCTCTTTGTTCACCATGCCCGTGGAGAAGATCACTCAAGCCACCACTGGGCTATTTTTCGGAACTATGCTTTCGCCAACAAGCTTCAGCACCCCCGTGCCCGTACAAGAAGCTCCTAGGAAGTCGGTCTTCGATCGACTTTCAGTTACTGTGGCCCCTCTCAACGGGTCGCCCAACACCAGTGCCTTGGTCTTCTCTAGATTGGGCCAAAACTCCTGCGGGCCCACAATGAAGCTTGCAGTCCCGGAAAAGGTTATTCCAAAAAGAGTAGCCAAACCTGCGTCTGAAGTCGTCAAGGCGGCTTCTCCTGCTAAGAGATCGGTCTTTACAAGATTGACCGTCCCGATTCCCACTCCTGCTCTTGCTGCTCAAAAGACATCAGTCTTTAATAGGCTGACGCCGGCAACAGCCCCACACCTAAACAGGGGGTAAGAAGAAGCTGTTTCCGTCTCTGAACCGATACCGACGACTCGCCGCGCCCGACGACGCCATTGGCGATGAGTGAGGAAGGCAGGGGGCAATTCCTCTTCAGGGCTAACTCCACCGGCTCCAGTGGTGGAAGTCAACGCTGCTGTTCTAACTGGGAACAACTTTGAACTGCTGAGGAGGGTACGTAAGAACTCTCCAACTGCTACACTGAAAAGATCTCCTCCATCTGCGGAGAGAGTTCCAGAAACAAAGCAGGAACAGCCCCCTCAACGGCTGTCCTAAAAAATATACAAGGTTTGGCGAAGAGTTCAAGACTCCGTAATTGACCCAGATCACTCTCGTCAACAGAAAAAGGCGAAGGTGCAAAAAGAAAAGGACCGTCCTATTAAACAGCAGAGGACAACAATCGCTAGGGTGCCCACTGCAACGACCCCCTCCACTTCAACGACCCACAAAAGAAGAAGGCCGGAGAAAACCCCCGCGCCCGCGGCAAATGCCAAAGATAGTGAACCTAAACGCCCTAAGTCCGAGGGCATAATAGTTCATACCGTCTATGTGGCGTCTGGTAAAGAGGACAGTCGCATATCAACAGGTCATAGACCGCACACGCGGTCAGTGACCAAGGCGCAGGAGCAGCAACAAAAGCTCCAAGAGATGATGAACGCTATGGCCGCACTTACAGGGCCAAAAGAAAATCCTGAAATGTCCTCGGATGAACGCCAAGAGGAAGAAACCGACACCGAATTCCTTCGTCGGATATTGGAGAAGAAGGACAAAGCGGCTGCTGAACAAGCAGCCAACATACAGCGTATGAGCCTCCTCTTCCAAGATATGATAGGGATGATGATACAATAAGGTCCTCTGGCCGAAGAGCCCCCGATCGTCCTTGGAGACGATAGGGGAGAGACATCAAATCCTCCACCAGCTTTGTCGACGGCTAAAGAGGATACAATCTCCAAAGCTGATTTGGACGAGTACATCGCCTAACAAATACGGGTTCATCATGCGACCGAAGCAGACGGCCAGGTCGTAAAAACGGGATGGCCATATCCGAGTTGGTACGATCAAATCAAGTACCCGCCAGGTTATACAATTCCCAAGTTCTATGTCTACAAGGGGACGGGCAATCCTCATCAGCATGTTGCCCAGTTCAGGGCACTCTGCGGCAACACCGGCGGTGACGACAAGCTGTTGCTTCGCCAGTTTGTTGGAAGCTTATCAGATACGGCGTTCGAATGGTACTCTGAGCTCCCGAACGACTCTATTAAAACCTTCACGGAGATGGAGCTGCTGTTTACTCAGCGTTTTGCAAGCGCCAGTGAACGCACCCCGATGACGGCACTGATTAACGCCAGGGTAAAGCCAGGTGAGACGTGGGTTCAGTACGCTATACGATGGCAGAACTTATGGTCGAAGTGTGAGCAGCGCATTGAAGAAGCTCCCGCGGTGGGTATGTTTGTGGGAACCCTTGATCCGCAAGCAACCATTTCACAATTTATGATGTTTTTCAAGCCAACTACCTTTCAGGCCTTGATTGACAAACTAGCGCAAATGGATCAAATGGGTCATAAACCCCCTCTTCCAAAGCCGGACTCCCGAAATGACAAAGGGAAGGGAAAAACGATCGTTGTCGTTAATGCTCAACAACAACCGAGCGACTCGAAGCCGGTTGCTCGTCAAAATAATATGCGTCCGTACGTAGCCCTTGAGGAGAGGCTAGGACGTTCTTACTCCTTTCCCCGCGATAAAACGAGGAGGTTATTTGAGCTGGCGTTGCGCTACCGACTCATAAATCTGCCGGATCCAAAATGCCCATTACAACCAAGTGACGTCAACGAGCCCAACTACTGTCCTTATCATCGAGTACTGGGCCATCCGATCGAAGATTGCTACGTTTTCAAAAATTGGCTTGAAAACCAGTATCGGCAGGGCAAATTCGCATTATCTGACAAATGGAAGGTGAATTCCCCACAGCCCCATACCTCTAAGGGGACGAATACGCCGGGGGCAACATGCTCCGTCGTTGACGAAGCTCCTTGGGAGGTTGTATTATCAGCCAAGACAAAGAGGATGCTAAACAATCTTCAGACATGTCCAGCGATTAGGTGGAAGAACCCGTTGGAACCGCAGATCATTGAAGGGATGTTGAAGCCACGTCCAACTCCAAAGACCGATGGTGGTAGCCCAAGCACTTGCAACCAGCAGTCAAAATCTTCGAAAAAGAAGAAGAAGAAATCTAAGAAGCCCGTGAAGCCTGGCGACAAGCATACGGACTTGCAAAAACAAATTGACGCGCTGGAGGAATACAACCAGAAGGCACGGACTCCCATTACACTCCAAGAGTTTCTCAGCCACGTATTTCAAGAGGAAGGTGAGGGAGAAAGTTCGTCAGATGAATCTGAAGAATGCGTGGCAAGCTGTCGTATGATTTCTCATTCGTTCATGCACGATGAGGAAACTCCTCGTACTGAAACGCTGGGGGCAGATCTTGAACCAAAATTTCCGGAGCTATCAGATGATGTAATTGACGCATTCCTCAATGAAGCTCGGTTGAAAAGTAAAGCTGATCGAGAACGCGAGACGGCTATATTTGAAAGGGCCAAGCGCCAGCGATTTGATGAAAGAGCTAAGACGATCCCGCTGAAGCAAAACACCTCCGCTACCGACAAAAGCCAATTCAAGATGAGGAAAAAGTTTGCTAAGGCCATATCAATGGGCATGAAGCTACCATCCTCTGAAGGAAACATCACCGGTGAAGTGGAAACGCACCCCTCCTATTGCTTATATCATCAAAAGATTTCGCACCCCACTCAAGAGTGCAAAGCTTTCGATAGATGGTGGCAAGGATACGTTGCTCATCGACAACGCTTTAAGCGGGAAAAGCGTAAAACTCGTCGAGAGCAAAGAAATACGACCGAAGGGATTAAAAGAACTACTGGCAATTGTCACACGGTTGACACTGGCAGATCATAAGTGCCTACATTCGGGAGCGATTCTGATGAAGAGCTGGAACTTGCCCCTCTCTTTAAAGAATCCACTTCGGGAAAAGAAGAAGAGCCGAAGGTCTGCGAAAATATCCGGCTGCGGAATCGGACGCTGCCCGAAAAGAATCTCGGACCCTCAAACAGAAAAGATAAAGGGAAAGAAAAGGTCTCTGAAGGTATCGTCTTAGATGACCAAGTTCTGGAGGAGCTAAGCGCCAACAACCCGCTGAAGAAGAATAAGGTGGACTACAACGTCCTAGCGCACCTGAGGAAACTACCATCGCAGCTCAGCATTCTCGACGCCCTTTTGCTATCAAAGGAGGCGAGAGATTCGTTGATCAAGGCACTCCAAGATCCGGAACAATTCCAAGCATGCCTGGCCGAGGAAAAGATGAAGGATGAATTGGAGGAAGTGCACACGGCCGATGTCACTTTCGGCGACGAGGACCTTCTCCTTGGGACTTGCGAACACAATCGCCCCCTCTATGTCTAAGGATACTGCCACGATATAAAGATAGGCAAAATCCTGATCGACAATGGATCCTCCGTTAATCTCCTCAATGTGCGGGTGTTAAAAGAAATCTGTATGAGCGTCCAGCACCTTGCTCGTGACAAGATCACCATCTCCGGGTTCGACTCCCAGTCATCAAGAACTCTTGGGTCTGTGATACTGACGCTACGCTTCGGGCTACTCGTCACAGACGTTAAGTTCCACGTCATAGACGCCAAGACATGCTACAACGCTTTGCTCGGCCGACCATGGTTACACGAGTACAACATCATCCCTTCTACACAACATCAGTGTATGAAGGATTTTAAGGATGGTTTCGAGTATACCGTGATGGGAGAACCGAACCCGTTCTCTGTGAACGAGGTCTGCAAATATGAAGATGCCAAATACTTCTTACCGGATTTCAAAGACACGGAGAAGTGTCACAAGCCGGAGAACAAAGTTAACGCCACCATCTCTGTTTTCGGGAGTGATACCGAGGAGGAAGAGGAGATAGTTTATTCGGGTCCATCCCAACACAACAAGCCAGGACTGTCCGCTCCTACGTTGATCTTTGGTAGCGACTCAGAAGATGAGATCCATGTTGTATTCTCTGCTCGACCTTCAATACGAACGTCCGCTGACGAAGAAAAAAGTCTACAAGTCGCCATGGTGCCGCTTAAACACCATAAAGAACTGGATGCACTTAATATATACAATGTAGAAGAGCTGCGGACGTTCTATGTCCCTCCCAGGCGAGAAAGCGAAAAAGCAATTCTATTCTACCGCTATGAAGAAACCAAAGTGGAATAACAAATCTGGCATGGCGCAGATCCTACGCTCGACAGGCTTCAGCTTATCCGTCTTCCTAGATATTATACGGAAGGTTTGAAAAAGCTGCTGAAACGCCAGGGGATATCCTTTAAGCAGACCGTTCGAAAAGCTAAGTTCTATGATAAAGTCTGGAACGTTCCCGGGACTCAACGCAAACTGCCTAATGGAAAAATGGAGACAATCGGGCTTGGATACATCCGGCCAAAAGAACGAGAGCTACTAAACAGCTGCTATGTCGTGTATGACTTCGATGAAGAAGCGGATGCTCAATGGGAGGACGCTAATCCTGAAACAGTGAAAGTTCTAGATGCAAAAGTGCCCAGTCCGTCGTTCGAAGAACAAATGGACAAATTTATAAGGGAAGCTGGTCAAAAAGTCCGAGATGATCACAACCGCGAAATGGCCATCTACGAGAAAGCCAAAACGCAACGCCTCCTTCAGCAGGCCGTAAAAGACGAAAATGCCGCCCTCTGTCAACCTGTTATAAAAAAGGCTCGACGCAGAGGCAGAAACAAGTCGAAAGGCCAAAAAGACGCTCAACAGCAACAAAGCGGGGCTAAGAAGCCACGCAAACGAGAGTCGAGCGTTATTGATCTATCCCTCATGAAGAAAATGGGTCGAGCGTACTCATTTCCTCGGGACAAGACGAAGAAGATACTTGATCTTGCTCTAAAACATCAAATGCTTACACTGCCGGAGTCCAAAAACCCCGAGCAAGCAGGCGAAGTCTCTGACCCAAATTATTGCTCTTACCATCGAGTAATAGGGCACCCTCTCGAAGACTGCTTCACCTTTAAGAATTAGGAAGATCAGTATCAGCTTGGCAAGTTCGCTCTGTCTGACAAGTGGAGGGTAGCACCGCCGCAGAAGCACGAACCTAAGGCCATGGAAGAAAAACCAGTCCCACATTGGGATTGGAAGCGAATTCGTACTTGTCACATGATAACAATATTAAAAGAAGGGCCCGAGGACATGGATGACCTTCCCTGGTGCTTTGAAAATAGCAACGACGAGGTAATCTCAGAATTCCCACCAGCGCCAAAAGAGCTGGAAGATGGAATCCATACCACTGCAGACAACCTCAAGAAAATTGAGTTGGGAACGGCGAACGACCCGCGGCCGACGTTCGTCAGCGAGCTGCTATCCGAAGAAAGGGTGGCTGCGTTAAAAGACTTGCTTGTACAACATAGAGATTGCTTCGCATGGAACTATTCCGAAATGCCAGGACTGGATCCAGAAATTGCTGTGCATAAATTGGCAATATCCCTGGAAGTTAAGCCAGTCTAACAGGTGCCAAGAAGAATGCGGCTCGAGCTTGAGATGAGCATTAACGCCGAGGTCAAGAAGCTGATCGACTCTGGCTTCATCCAGGAGGTCCAGTATCCCGAGTGGATTGCCAACATCGTCCCGGTAATGAAGAAAAATGGGACAGTGCATATATGCGTGGATTTTCGGGATCTCAATAAAGCCTGCCCGAAGGATGATTTCCCGGTGCCAGTCACCGAACTGATGATAGACAATACGTCCACTCATGAGGTTTTCTCCTTCATGGACGACTCATCAGGGTATAATCAGATAAAGATGCATCTCGAAGACCAGAAGCACACCGCCTTTAGGACCCCTCTAGGGATATTTTGTTACAAGGTGTTGCCCTTCGGTTTAAAGAACGCCGGTGCTACTTATCAGAGGGCCATGACGAAGATCTTCGATGACCTTATACATGAAATCGTCGAGTGCTATATCGACGATCTCGTGGTTAAGAGCAAATCGTATGAGGAACATCTCGAGCATTTAAAGACTGTATTTCGACGCCTTCGACAATACAACTTGAAGATGAACCCCCTTAAGTGTGCGTTCGGAGTTTCTTCGGGCAAATTCCTGGGATTCATCGTCCGACACCGAGGTATCGAGATAGATCCGTCCAAGATCAAGGCGATCATGGAAATGCCTCCGCCAAGAACTCTCAAACAGTTGCGGTCTCTCCAAGGAAAGCTCGCATATATTCGGCGATTTATAGCCAACCTCTCTGGCAAGTGCCGCCCTTACAGTCACCTGATGAAGAAGGGAACTCCATTCGTTTGGGATCACAAATGCCAAGGCGCACTGGACGAGATCAAGCAGTACCTGCAGAACCCGCCAGTGTTGGCTGCTCCGGTTAAGGGAAAGCCTCTCATTCTTTATACAACCACTCTCGAAGTCTCCTTAGGCGCACTATGGGCATAAGAGAACGATCAAGGGAAGGAAAGAGCACTCTACTACTTAAGTCGAATTCTGCTGGGGGCAGAAAGCAACTACTCCCCCATTGAAAAACACTGTCTGGCATTGATCTTCGCGATAACAAAGCTCAGGCACTATGCGTTGGCGCATGAGGTCCGTCTCATTTCAAAGGTGGACCCCCTCAAATATTTGATGTCGAAGGCCATATTGACGGAACGACTCGCTAAATGGGCTCTGCTCCTGATAGAATTCTCAATAACATATCAACCTCTCAAGGCAGTGAAAGGCCAGGCCATCGTCGACTTCCTCGCTGAGCATCCGATACCCGCCGATTCGCCTTTAAATTGCGATCTTCCAGACAAACATACGTTTGACGCGATCGACGGTGGTGATACCCAATGGGAACTTTATTTCGATGGAGCATCTTCCCTGAAGAAGCGCAGACAAAACGCCCCTATAATCAAATCGGGGGTAGGCCTCATCTTCGTGACTCCACAAGGAGGGATAATGCGCTTCGCTTTCTCCTTAACAGTGCCGAGGACAAATAACGAAGCCGAATACGAAGCTTTGATAGCAGGCCTCGAGATCGCCATTGACATGGGAATTGAAAACCTCCTCATATACGGAGATTCTCAACTGGTCGTTAGTCAAGTAAACGGCGACTACCAAACGTGCAAACCGGAGTTGGTGAAGTACGGTGAAAAGGTGCAACAACTGTTGACCCAAATTCCTTCCTATACTCTGGAAAGCATACCGCGTGCGGAAAACAGCAAAGCAGACGCGTTGGCCAAACTTGCTAAAGAACTGGCTGACGAGAACCTCGATGACGTTAGAATCATGGTGCAAAGCCGTCGGGTGCTTACCCCAGCAGAAATATCTCCGGAATCATCCGAAGAGAAGGGAGTGACTGAGCAGACTACCCTACAAATAAAAGAACGAAGAAAGGCTGAAGATTGGAGGGAAGTCTTTATAGACTACTTTAAATCCCACCGAATGCCCGAAGATGCGTCCACAAGACATCAGCTCATGAAACGAGCTCTGTCTTTCGCCTTCGTCAATGATACTCTGTACAAGAGGTCATTCAATTCTCTGTGGATGAGGTGCTTAGGACCTGATGAAGCAGAAAGAGTCGTTCAGGAAGTTCATGACGGAATCTGTGGTTCTCACCAAGCAGGCCTAAAGATGAAGTTGAAGATTAAACGAATGGGTTACTACTGGCCCACGATGATTCAAGATTGCCTCGAATATGCGAAGCAATGTCACTCATGCTAAATCCATGAGGACTTCATCCACCAACATCCAAATCCATTACATCCAACGGTGGCTAGCTGGCCGTTCAAGATGTGGGGAACTGACATAGTCGGCCCCATCGAACCAGCATCGTCTAGAGGGCATCGTTTCATCCTGGCGACGACCGATTACTTCTCCAAATGGGCAGAAGCAGTACCGTTAAGAGAAGTGAAGACGGAAAATATCTTCCACTTCTTCAAGACGCACGTCATATATCGGTTTGGAACGCCAAGACTGATCATCTCCGATAACGGGCCAGCCTACAGAAGCTACAAGATCAGTCGCTTCGCATGGCAGCATAATATAGACTGGAGATATTCTTCAGTTTACAATCCGCGAGCTAATGGTCTAGCTGAAGCCTTCAACAAGTCCCTGACGAAAATCATGAAAAAGACGGTGTCCCGAAATAAGAGAGACTGGCACGAGAGGCTGCAAGAGGCTCTCTGGGCGTATCGAACTACATTTAAGACAACCACAAACACAACGCCATATGCGTTGGTATTCGGTACAGAAGCAGTACTCCCCCTCGAGATAGAGCTACCCTCTCTACGAGTGGCAGTCCACTACGAGCTGACGGACGAAGAAAATGCTCACCTTCGGCTTGAGGAGCTTGACGCCCTTGATGAAACCCGGCTCATAGCACAACAAAATCTGGAAGCTTATAAAGCAAAGATGACGCGCTCATATGAAAGGTTGACCCGACTGAGGACATTCCACCAAGGCGAACTTGTGCTAGTGGTTAAAAGGCCTATGATTCCTAATCGCACCAAGCGAGGAAAATTCGAGCCAAACTATGAAGGCCCATACATCATAGATAAGGTCTATCAGGGTGGGGCCTATCTACTCATGGACATGCACGGTGAAAGGCCTTTCAGGCCAATAAACGGTCGCTTCCTATAGAAATACTATGCTTAAGGAGCCACAGCCTAGGTCAATGGTAGATGAAGACGACTGTGTCCGCTCGCTATCTTCCTAAGCTCAAACTCTATCAGCAGTAGCCAGCCTTCTCAATGTCGGACCGAAATGTCCTTAAACTAATAGCAGACCGAAACGTCTTTAAACTACTACCGCAGCATCTTTAGGCTGATGAGATATAAAAAAAAACATATAAAAATAATAATAATAAAAAAAAACGGTATGTCCATAAGCAAAAAGGGCACGGATGAAAACCCGAAAGGGCTCCGTGAGTAAAAACAGCAGGGCTACCGGCGAGTGTTCGTAAAAACCCGAAAGGGCGCGACCTCGTAAAAAAATATATATATAAAAATAAAAAGAATAAAAAAAAACGGTATGTCCATAAGCAAAATGGGCACGGATGAAAACCCGAAACGACTCCGTGAGTAAAAATAGCAGGGCTACCAACGAGTGTTTGTGAAAACCTGAAAGGGCACAACCTCGTTAAAGGACACTTATAAGGTCCTTTCGACCTTGTAAGAAGAAACCACCCGTGTGAGATCCTTACGACTCACAAGGGAGCAACACACTTAGGGATCCCCACGATTCCTAAGGAGAAAATACACTTGCGAGATCCTCACGACTCGTAAGGAGAACTCCCTTATGGGACCCTCACGGCTCATAAGAGTTGAAAGTCTTAAGTTACAGAGGCCTAAACCTGTGCTTAAGCAACCCCCACAACTTCTTATATTGCCCTACAAGTGGCTCAATACTGACCCTTGTATACAATCCACGGGCGCGAATAAACATTTCCCTGACTAAGTCCCATCCGAGTCTAGGGATATGTTCGCATGATGAACAACCCTTATAAGTCCTCTCGACTTACAAGGAGAAAACCCTCTTGTAGGATCCTTACGACTTACAGAGGAACATACACTTAGGAATCCTCACGACTCCTAAGGAGAAAATACACCTACGAGATCCTCACGACTTGTAGGGAGAAATAACTTCGTGAAACCCTTACGGCTCATGAAGTCAAAAGCCTTAGCCGACAGGACCCTAACCCTGGTCGCTAAGCTACCTTTGTTCGACATCGACAGAGGCAGATGATGATTCGCTCCTGGTAATATCCCAGTTGTAGCGGTGCTGATGCCGAAATCGGTGTCTAATCTCAGGTTTACGGTGAAAAGCCGGTAGGTCGCACATGCATACGAAATAGCCGAAATGATGGGGCAGCTTGCAATAAAAAATAGCAAGTAAAGAAAATGTATGCATGGAGAATAGCTGAAATGATTGGGCAACTCGCAATAAAAAGTAGCGAGTAAAAATAAAATCAATAGCCGAAATGATTGGGCACCGCGAAAAATAGCCGAAATGATTGGGCAATCGCGACCTTCGCGATATAAAAGCTGAAATGATAGAGCATCGCGGAAATAAAACAAAAAAAAGAAGAAGAATAAAATGATGAAACTTTGGCCCTACGGTTAAGATCACATCGATCCCTGTATACAACCCAAGTGCGTAAACGAAGAGGGAACCATACTTCCCCAGCAGGCTTCGCCAGAAAATGAAGTCAAATCTCAACAGTTCGTCCCAATGCGGAAGAAATAAGTGTCTTCAGCAGATACCTCGACTCACGGATACAAACACTCCTTGACGAGAGCCTCCTGATCCGTGTCGACTCGCAGAGCAACCGGTGCCTCCGTGGGAAATTCTCGACTCGTTTCAAACCCTAGGGAAACAAATAATCCTTAGCAAATTCCTCGACTCACGGATACAAACACTCCTTGATGAGAGCCTCCTGATCCGCGTCGACTCGCAGAGCCACCAGTGCCTCCGTGGGAAATTCTCGACTCGTTTCAAATCCTAAGGAAACAAATAATCCTTGGCGCTAGGGAAACAAATAATCCTTAGCAAACACCTCGACTCACGGATACAAACACTCCTTGACGAGAGCCTCCTGATCCGCGTCGACTCGCAGAGCCACCAGTGCCTCCGTGGGAAATTCTCGACTCGTTTCAAACCCCAAGGAAACAAATAATCCTTGGCGCTAGGGAAACAAATAATCCTTAGCAAACACCTCGACTCACGGATACAAACACTCCTTGACGAGAGCCTCCTGATCTGCGTCGACTCACAGAGCCACCAGTGCCTCCGTGGGAAATTCTTGACTCGTTTCAAACCCCAAGGAAACAAATAATCCTTGGCGCTAGGGAAACAAATAATCCTTAGCAAACACCTCGACTCACGGATACAAACACTCCTTGACGAGAGCCTCCTGATCCGCGTCGACTCGTAGAGCCACCAGTGCCTCCGTGGGAAATTCTCGACTCGTTTCAAACCCCAAGGAAACAAATAATCCTTGGCGCTAGGGAAACAAATAATCCTTAGCAAACACCTCGACTCACGGATACAAACACTCCTTGACGAGAGCCTCCTGATCCGCGTCGACTCGCAGAGCAACCAGTGCCTCCGTGGGAAATTCTCGACTCGTTTCAACCCCAAGGAAACAAATAATCCTTGGCGCTAGGGAAAAAATAATCCCTAGCAAACACCTCAACTCACGGATACAAACACTCCTTGACGAGAGCCTCCTGATCCGCGTCGACTCGCAGAGCAACCAGTGCCTCCGTGGGAAATTCTCGACTCGTTTCAACCCCAAGGAAACAAATAGTCCTTGGTGCTAGGGAAACAAATAATCCCTAGCAAACACCTCAACTCAAGGAAACAAACAATCCTTAATGAGAGCCTCCTGATTCGCGTCGGCTCGCAGAGAAACCAGTGTCTCCGCGGGAAAATTCCCGATTCGTCTCAACTTGCAAGATGAAGCCTCAGGCAGCAGGGATTGAAAAACTTACTTCCTGAACAATGGGACCCTGCAAGTCGATCTAAAATGGTCTCTTGCATACTATTCACGGGTCTCACTCTCCGAAGTCGAGTTTCGACAAGGAGGGAAACAACCGCTTACGGGTCCTCTCGACTCGTAAGAGGGAAAAATTATCTTATAGGATCCTTACTACTTATAAGAGAAAACCACACTTAGGAATCCTCACGATTCCTAAGGAGAAAAACCCCCCTACGAGATCCTCTCGATCCGTAGGGAGAAAAGTCTTTATGAGACCCTCACGGCTCATAGAGTTGAAAAGTCTTAGGTAGCAGATCTGAACCTGCGGCCTAAGCCATCGCTATTTCTTGAGATAGTCAGGATACTCGCTCTAATCATCCGTCAACCTTGTTTACTAAAGGTGGTATGCTGATAATAAAAGAAAGAAAAGATGGAGAAAATGACACATGACAAAAAAATGTGTGTATCTTTTATTCATAAACTTGATTGGGTACAGGATACATTATGTTAAAGAATGAAAAAATATATATACACATTTTTTTTATCTACAAGTACAAACGATACAAAGAGGGATAGCTACTGAGGAGGAAGTGTCTTTAGTAAATTCACAAGCTGCTCTCATACTTCCTTCAGCGCCTCCTCCTGGGTGACGGCCGCGGCCACTTCCGCTTCCACCTGGGCTCGCTGCTGCAAGAAGGATGAAAGTTGCTCCTCGGCCGCCTTCTGGGCTGCTTCTTTGCTGGGTGCATCCCGCTCGACAACGTCAAGCTGTTGCCTCAAGGATAACCCTTCGGAAAGACATTGCAGAAGACCCTCAAAGGCAACCTTCAGCCGTACAGCATTGGCCTCTACCCGAACATGCAGTTGGGCAGACTTGCTCAAAGTCTCATCGCGCTCCTTACGCCTTGAAATGACTTCTTGTTCGAGATGGCGGAAGTAAGAAGCGCTCCGCTCAACCCACGTTGCTCTTTGATTGCTGGCGGCCAAGGTCTCGGGAGCGGGACGCAACGACTCTAGCTGATGAAGGCGAGCCTCAATCTCCCGACAGTGATTAACCCAGGAGGCGACGATGCCCTCGTCATGGAAGTTGGCAAATATCACCAAAATCTGGTTAACCGTCGTAGCAAAGTCCGCAGCAGACGTAGGAGTCTCGACGTCGAGTTCCTCGATGTAGTCGCTCAACATGCGCAGACTATTCGCCGCACCTTTTGAGGACGGACGTCTCTGAGAAGGGCCGGCCGACATTATAATATGGGACTCAAAAGGCGTCAAGACCGGAACGACAGCTGAAAAGATGAAAGATGTGATCAGATAACAGTTCAGGAAATTAAAAAGGGGAAGTCATCAATGTGATAGTCGCCATACCAGCTGAGACAGGTGGCAAGGCCGGAAGGACCGGTGGTGCAGCCGATCTTTTATCCCCTCCTTCAATCTGTAGCGCTGCAGTCGGGATAAAAAAAAGGGTTAGAAGTAATTCCATCAATGAAAAAGAAAAATATCAATGGAAATCGTACTCACCAACGCCATCAGAGGAAGAGGCGAGTTCGGATGGGAAGAAGAAGTGTGGGAGCAACACCTGATAAAGATGGTCAAAAAGCACTCCTGGAAGACACAACAGTATGACTTTAGTATACGGATTATACGTATGAAAAGTGAGATTAATAAGTTGCAAACTCATACCTTCCAACATCTTTGACGGTATGAGAGAGGGCTGAGAGGTGACCACCGCCAAAGCAGTAGTTGAAGGTGCTCCCTCGAGCAGTGGGGCATCAGCGCGGGCTGCATCTGTGTTACGCAAAAAAAAGGTGAACTTGTCAGAAAGGATTGTAAGGTAAAGAAAGACAGCAACTTGGGATTTACCTGATGAGCTGCCGGCTGAAACGGAGGCGACTCCCTCCTCCATTGACATGAGGCCGCCGCCCGTGGCCTCATCACCCGACTCGATAGGGACCGTTGTCGTGCTCGCAAGACCTGGAAATGGCGGAAGATCGTACACGGGGAGGGCAATGATTGGAGCTTTGCCAGACTCTTGGGAAGGAGCGGCTAACTCTTCCCCAAGAGTCGTACCCATCTCACCCGCTACTTCTGCGGGCTCCTCGGCAATCTCCATCGGCTCATCCCCCGTCACCGCAAGGTCGCCGGCCTCGAGCGCCTTGTCCGCCACCACCTTGGGCTCAGTTAAGATGATCATTTCATCTGCCACCACTTCAGGTTCGGCATCAGCGACCTTCTCGGCTGCAGGCCTCTCAACCTCCACATCAGGCTCCAGAGCCTTAGCGATGTTGCCCACTGTCGGCTCGGGTTCGGCAGGTGCCGCCTCCTCTGCTTCCTTGGGTTCAATGGTCTCCGCCTCCCCCTCGGTCGGACTTGGCCCTGCAAGATAAGATATATAAGAATCGATGGCATTAAAATTCTTACAACAAAATCTTGGGAGAAATATTACCTGAAGTGGATTTATCATTTGCGCTCCGAGCTGCGCGCGCCACTTGTCTGCGAGCAGTGGATAGGAGGGCGACAGGGGCCTCTTCGGAAGGAGTATCAGCACGAGGGACGGTGCTAGGGCCCGCTCCCATAGCCAAGGCAGCCCTACGTGCCTTTGCTTCGCGCCTCGACCGCTTCCGTTCCTCCCAGGCTGTCGCGATGGACCTCTGTGACGCTTCCTTCAAGGCGTCGCCGTCCTCATTCAGAGATGCCTCCAGAGCCTTTAAGGCATCTCTCATCGGCTCTTCGAGACGGACCTCATGCGGTGGCCCAGAAGGAGTAGGAACATCAGCAACTGTTAGGACATCTGCGTCGCTTGGCGGGAACGGCATTGAGGTCCCTGCGATAAAAAGGGATAGGTTAGACCGACCATAACACAAGGAAAATGAAAACGTGATGAATCGAAACTTACTAAGTCCTAGAGACGCTCTAAGGCGTTCCTCCTCTTGGAAGGTCTTGAGGGAAGCGGCAATGGCTTCTTCGGTGGTGATGCCTGAAAAGAAAAGGGAAAATATTAGTCAAAGGCAATAATAAGGATATGGTACAATAGAAAATATGACTAGTGTTTACCTGATTCCGCAAGCTTAGCCAGCCATGCGTTACGCCTCGCCAACCGCTCCGAAGCTCTGAGGGCGGCCTCCAAGTCCGTGTCATCTGGCGGCATGACTAATCCCTCATTAGTCCCATACTCACTCAGGCCTTCACTGTAAGGAGCGTGGAGTTCCTGACCGAACGTGATGTCTGCGGCGAAGAGCGACTTCTTTTTCTTCTGCCCGCCAACCCTAGGTGCACGCGGGATCGACTTACGCTTGGCAGCCACCTTGGGATGGTGGATCCCGATGTCCGCACCCACATCAGACTCTGGCGAAACTACAACCACTGTCTCCACTGGAGCACAGGGCGCTGGGGGTGCATCCGCAATATCAAGGAGCGGCAATCCGCGTGGAGGACTTTGCGCACGCGAGGGTCCAGCTTTGGCATCTTTTAAAGGGGGGATTACCAGGGTCCTTGGCACCAAAGGAGCGTTGCGATCGCTACCTGGAGGTGCACCCTTACGGTCGATCAACAACCGCCTTTCCTCCTTTATGACCGCCCCCGTTGAATGACTGTACCATTCTGTGTATACCCTGAGGAGTCGTGGGGTGCAAGCCGGCTCGCTGATAAAGAAGTGGGAGCCCGTGTTTAGACGCATGAAATGATGCAGCGCTCTCTCCATCCCTTCTTCAGTCGCAGCAGGTTCCGATAAGAAAGCTTCCAGCGGTACCCCTTGATTATAGCTCAGCTGCTGGGTGAAACGATGCGGGTTATATCTCATGAAGATCGCTGCCCCGTTCTGCCTAAACACCAAGAAGCCCGGTCTGATGGAATATAAGTGAAGGGTCTCCCGGGCCGTTAAAACCGAAGCTCCATCCTTGAAAGTGTCTTGCAATGGCCGCACTGCAGTGGTAGACGCTTTTCCAATAGTCAACACTTTGTCGACGAAAGACACACCGGCTCCAACGGTGTGGGAGCGAAGGAGTAAACCCCTGGCGTTTCGTGGAGATGGATTCACAATTGATGCGCCAATCAGCTGTAGGATGCGAGGGAAGCTGCACCTTTCATAGAACGAAGGCCTTTTATGCACGCCGAAAACACCCGATGTATGTAGCTCAAGCCACGACATAAAGTAGTGCATCGGGAAGACCACGTGCAATACCCCGGGCTCGTTAGCATCCGCTGCTCGGCTGAGGCCATGATATAGGTGTGCCAAGCCAGCGATCCCAACAGCCACCTTTACCCCGATAACCATCCGGTGGGCTGGATAAAAGACAGAAGGCCGCATACGGTGAGAATGCATTGGAATCGCAAACCAACTCAACCATAGCCCGAGAAATCCTAAGAAAAAGGCCTCCTCATCCATTCCAGGGGCCGCAACTTCTGCAAGAGACGTGGTCGGGAAGTTAGGAAGAAAAAAATCCTTTTGGTCTACTTCATTCGCCGGCAGGTTATCCAAACCTAAACCGAAAGGGTCCTCAAGGGTGGCAAACTTGGAAACTCTTGCCGAGAGGACGTTTGGGTGAAGGAATCGAGCAATGAAATCCTCAAAACTAACTCCGTGGCTCCCATGCTCAATGAAAAGGGCCTCGTAGATGTTCAACACCTTGATCAGACTTGGGAATTGGTGTTGAACAGCATTCTCCGGCGTAAGCCCCCTGACCACCGGTTTAGCACCGAAGACGTACTCATCTGTCGGGAGCAACTCCTCATAGTGTTCCCCTATAACCGGCAAACCGGATACCTCTGCAAACTCTTCCAAAGAGATTGACACTTCCCGATCCATAGCGAGGAAAGTGTGGGTAGGAATGTTCCACTACTCCAGGAAGGCCTTGAACCACCAGGTGGGGAGCGTGGGATATTGGAACAGAGAGACGTACAATGCGGTGTACAACCCTAACTTTATCAACTGCGACTTCTTCGTCGACAGGATATACCGGGCCCACGGTAGGTAGTTAATCGGGTGGCGGGGGATCAAACCTATGTTATATGATTGCCCCCAGGGTCGTGCCTCACCTTGACAGATACGGCGTCCCAGGATATCCAAAACCATGGGACGCTGAACAGGAATCGCATCTATGGCAGGATGTAGAAAGCCCTTCGATGTCCAATCAACCATCTCCACGGCGTGCTGCACCGGGGGTGGGCTGGCGTAATGAATCGCCGTGATAGGTTCTGACGGCACTGAGCATGTGAAGCTGCGTCGACCCATAACGATCTGGTTATACCACGACCTCCAAAGGTGGAGACTCTTGTACTCCGGGTCGTACTCTCTAATCATGTCCAGGACTTCATGGTCCAAGGGCGCCTCGGGAAATCCCTCCTCCGAGCGGACGAATGGGAATGAAGTGTCTAGAGACATGATTGCTGCAAAAGAACAATTTAGCCGTTAGTGTTGTAATTCCAACGCTTGGCGTTTAAAAAAAATACGTTAATTAATTAATTAAATTAAAAATTGATTAAATTAAAACTAATTAATTACACCACACAGCAGTGCAGTGGGTAGGAGACCGAAAGGGGACTCACAAAATCTGGATGGCAATACGTCAATTAATAAGACAACCCCATCATTGGATGAGATTGTCAATTGGTCCCCAAGAAAGTATTCACATTAATAAAGAATCCCTAGAGACAAGGAGGAAATCTCCTCTTTCAGAGCAAAGCTCTGTCACAGAGTGACACTTGTCAAACTCTGGACTCAGGGGAATAAGATTCCTTAAAAGAGCCTAGCTTTGTGATGATAATGAGAAAATTTGTTTAAAACTCCTAAAGAAATCAAAAATTTTGAAGACTCTTAAGAGTTCTTCACTTTTAGATCAAAAAAGATCTATGAGCAAAGCTCTGCTCATGGGTTAAAACCCATGAACAAGATCTCTGTAGATCTATGGATTCATGAGATCAAAGCTCTATTGGTGAAACCCCAAAGGGAATTTCTTTAGATCAGAAGATCTATAAGAGCAAAGCTCTATGGGTTAATTAAAATTAATCTAACCTAAGATTAATTTTACCTAAAGTTTTTTAACTTGGAAAATGAGAGCAAAGCTCTAAAGTTCTGGAAACGAGAGTAAAGCTCTGTAGTTCTAAGCAAGAGCAAAGCTCTGGGAATCAAAATCTAGAAAATGGTGAAGTTTTTTTAAAGGGCCATAGGTCCTATTTATAAGGCGCATGCGCCCCTTCAGCTCACCCCTTGATCCAACGATCAGGAGTTTGCCACCGCTACACTCACGTGCGCGCCACGTAAGCGCAACGGTGGGGGGGGGCATTTCTTTCCCCCAATCAGAGCAAAGCTCTGTTGAAATTCAAAATTCAAAATTTTGAAGCAACGCTTCAAATCCCGGACGCAACGCACCACGTGTCTGGCGCAGATGCATCAGCGCAGCGCCCAAGGCAGCGCACCCAATCAGAGCAAAGCTCTGTTTAAAGCAAAATCAAAGGAAGCAACGCTTCAGTTGCGCAACCGTTGCGCTGCGCGACACATGTCAGCGCGGATGTGCTAGCGCGGTTGCGCTGCGCTTTGCGCTGCGCGACACGTGTCAGCGCGGATGCGCTAGCGTGGATGCGCTGCGCGACACGTGTCAGCGCGGTTGCGCTAGCGCGGTTGCGCTAGCGCAGTTGCGCTGCGCTGTGCACTGCGTGACACGTGTCACGCTCTGGAGCATTTGCGCCAAACAGAATTAAAATTCTAAAGAAATCTTTTCTGTTCTTGTTAAAACAAGAAGATTTTCTTCTGTAAAACAGAAGCCCTTGGATCAAAGATCCAACGGTGGGGGAAATTCCCCAAATCACTTAGAGAAAGATCTCTTTAACAAATTTATGGGCACTATATAAAGACCCCTAGACCTCAATGTAAAGGGATCAACATTCTTGAAAAAAAATCAAGAGCTTCAAACAGAGAGAACTCTGAGAAAAATTTCAAGAAAAAGGTAAAAACCTTCACGAGAGAGAAGAAAATAAATCATTGCTCAAAAAACCAGATCAATGATCTTCATATAATAAACAGTGCTTTGCACTTTTATGAACCTTTGGTTCTTGAAATAAAAAAGAAAAACTTGTTTTTCTTTGATCTAAATTAGATCAAGGAAACGAATAGTGCTTTGCACTTCTTTTTATGAACCATTGGTTCTTGAATCTAAAAGATTCTCAAATTAATAGTGCTCTGCACTTGAAAAATTGCACTGTTGCGCACCTGTGTTGGCGCAAGCCACCAGGGAGCGCCACGTGTCAGCAGCGCAACAGCGCAGCGCACTGACACAGCGCACTGCGCTATTGCGCTTGCGCTCCTCAGAACGTGACACGTGTCAGCAGCGCAGCAGCACAACGCACTAGCGCAGCGCACTGCGCCTGCATGACACGTGTCATCACCATAAGCGTTTGCGCTCTCTGTTAGGCGCAAAGCGCCTGACAAATGCAATGCATTTCTTTTGTTAAAGGGCCAGGCCCAAGTCAAAAAGACCTAGCAGGCCGAAATAAACTGCAAAGCAATAAAAAGGGCAGAGCCCAAGTAAAATTGATAAATGGGCAGAGCCCAAAACAATTTGATGCTCTGCATCCTTTATGGGTAGAGCCCAAATAAAAATAAAAAGAAATGCAATGCGAAAAAGTAAATAAAATGTTGAACATTTTCAACTGGATTTAGCCCAATTTTGGCTGTAAGTCCTCAAATTAAATTGACTGAGCAAGATTGCTCTCTTAAATCAATTTATATCCGGTTCGAGGGTACATCTCCGAACTCTTCTGACACCTGTCGTTGTAATCCTTCAACGTCGTCAGAGAGGTGACGGGTCCCAACGACCACACCCATCAATTTTGGACCGAAACGTCCTTAAACTAATGTTGGACCGAAACGTCCTTAAACTAATTTCGGACCGAAACGTCCTTAAACTAATGATGGACCACCACGTCCCTAAACTGGAACACCACATCCCTAAACTGGAACAATAGAGCCCCCAAACGCTCTTTTGTCGAATCTAAACGATCCCGTTTAAGTTGATCTTAGCCTCAAACCTGGCTAACGTATCCTTAAACATCCAAATGGACTATGAAATTCCAAATCAACTCTGGTTCAAGGGTACATCCCCGAACTCCTCTGACACCTGTCGTTGTAATCCTTCAACGACGTCAGAGAGGTGACGAGCCCCGATGGCCATATATTAAATGGATTACCACGTTAAGTCGATCTTAGTCTAAAACAGGACTAACGTATCCTTAACGGACGTTTAAGTTGATCTTAGCCTCAATACGGCTAACGTATCCTTAAACTAAAAACACCAAACCCAAATCTAAGTAATTACGGATTTGGACTAATCCACGTCCTACGGGCGACGGCATTACTTAGTCTCCGTATACAATCCACGGGCAACCACAAACAAAACAAACACACACGACACGAAGTGAAATTCTGGAGAAGGAGAAAGTGGCTATCGCGACGCGGTAGCGTAATTAACTGCAGGGGCTTGCGCCTGCAGGGAAGAGCGTCCCCACAATCAAAAACCCCTCAAGCGAGGGGGAATCTGACGAAGTCTGCTACATCGGTCGCATCCGTCTAAACCTCCGATACACGGTGCCATAAATCAACTTGGCATCTTCGGAGAGGTAGACGGATAAAACCAAATAGTATCTGCCCCGAATCTCAGGCGAGACGCAAAGTCTAAGCCGCCGTTCGGAGGGGAACACGCTAGCCCCTGACTCCACCCTTTGGGCGTAGAAATATTCTTTCTGGCCGCAATTTGCGGCCAGACCTGGGCCAATGTGTCTCGTGTTTGTTCTGTTGTTCCCTCATCAGTAAACTAGACCCTTGATATATGCAAAATTGACTAATTTGACCTAGGGTAAAATCTGGGACCATTTTCAAGAGCTGCTGTTTTGATTCGGGGTTTTGTTTTGTGTATTTTAAATTCTGGATTTTTGTGATTTGTGTCGTATTCGATCACTTGACGTTTGTACGTCGAAATCGAGTGTTTTTGGTGGTTTTGAAAGCGTAGTCCATAAGTTCTAACCTATAGGCCTTTAGCGTGTTGTTTTGGTTTTCTGATGTGATTTTAATACGCAATTGTGATACGTTATGATGTGTAGGTACCCCACGAAGACTTCGAGACGACAAGCAAGCGCGTGGCGACGTCGGCAACGGAAAGCGAAAAGCAAGTGAGCAGATTATATCTACGAGGGAAGTCGGGTGGATGGCGTATTGCACCCCCGCAGTTCGATGTTTAGTATGCTATATATACTATATATATGATAGCTTTATGTGTGACATGGATATTCAGGATATGATTAGGTGTTCAATGGTTAGATTAGGGTTATTAGAAGTGAACTAGTATAGCTTCTTAGTCGCGAACCCTAGAATAGGTGTACACCCGCACGCATACACATACTTACCTAGTTAAACTTGTGCGTATATGGGGATATGTATATATACACACACACATATAGGTATGGGACGACGTATATATTTACACGTATACCTACAGTTAGATGATGAGGATATTGGATGATATTTGGAGATGAGTCGATGAGTTTGGACATGGTGCCATGAGATCGGTGATATGATATGGTTCGTATTATGAGATACGACATGAGTTATAGCGGGCCTTTGGACGTGTGTTTTCATACACGCATATATATATATATATATATATATATATATATATATATATATATATATAAATGGTATTAGCTTGTACTAGACCTAGATCAGTACCCCAGTTCATAAGAGATGATGATAAGGATACCAGATAAATGATGAGATGAATGCGATATTTGACCCGTACCCAGATTTGGGATGCCGTACGACGGATTTACGTACGAGCTATATATTGATGATAGATCCGCACTCTTGATTCGAGGATGTCATATTGTATATTGTATCGTACGTGATACTATTGAGGCGGGATCACCGACTATTATATATATATATCGACTCAGATTTAGGTGGTTTCCACACTCTTTTGATTAGCTTGTTAGTGGATGTTAGACTTGACCCAAGTCATACCTATTTCAAAACTAACGAATCGTGAGTATTTTAAGACAGGTCAAGGGATTCTACGGATATTTTCAAAAGACGCGTCTTTTCTTAAAAACACCGTAGCCCTTATTTTTCTAAACCCCACGATTCGTGTTATTTCAAATGGCAAAACTGTATGATATATATATGTATTAATGTAGATTCTTCACTGTTGTGTTTATCATTCATTTTCCGCATATTCTGCTGTTCGCATCGCATTGCATGTTTAAATGTGTTTATTGTTATATTAAAACCATGCTGTCAGGACACCAACACCATTATCGATGATGCGTATGTTCCACAGACACCTGCTTGCCGGCTGACACACTTCATCATTGATAATTACCATGTCACTACACAGTAGGATTGTTGCATCAGGATATGACTCCTTGCATGACATACTTGTGTACATACATATTGTACACCCATACTTGCATACATACGTATTTGCACATACATAGATGATTCTGGCTTGATCTTGGCGATTTGGGAACCGCAAGATATATTTTAAAACTGGATTCATTTTAAAAGAGCGGTTTCCCTCGATATATGCATATTACTGTTCCATGTTGCATGATATACGGATATGCTTACATTTCTGTTATATGTCGCATATATCATGCTTTAGATTATTCGCATTGAGATATTTGTTTTCATGAGATTTCTGGATTTGGGAACCGTGGTTATTTCAAAAGAGAGTATGTATTGTTTTAAAAAACCGGTTACCCTTGATATGATATTTCAGTGCGTCCACCATGCGTTTTCTCGGTTCTGAGACGTGTGACATGTGAAACCCGATTCGAGGAGCTGGATGAGTCCGATTATGGGTACATGGTGGACCCGGTATGGTACCCGGGGCGAGAATGGATCTATCGTGCAGTAGGTGATGAGCCTGGCAGTGGGACCACTACCTACCGGTGATAGTATTTGGGCTCGGCGGATATCCGGAGGATACCGACCGGAGTCGAGAGATGATATGGGCCGATCCGGACCGACGGAGCCTGATCAGTCGAAAATAATGTATTTTTAACACGTCAATTTCCCTATCTTTTGCATTCATCTAGAGGTGTTCGGTTTGCATATTAGACATATTAGCAAAACAGTCATGAAATACCAGATTACATGTGTTATACTTTAAAACCGACACTTTAAGGGAAATTGACTGTTTATCATGGCATTGCATCATCCCTATATTGCGCAACACTTGTTTCGAAGTCTGTGCAGGAAATTTCAGGAACCGAGCCAAAATTGTCAAAGTGCTGATAAAAGATACGCCAACTCAAAGATTTGAGATCTGGCAGTGATACAGAAAGCCAAAAGAGATTTAACATATTTTATAAAGGCCCATATGTCAGCCCAAGAATTACCATTGAAAGATCAAGCATCAAGGCTCCAATAGAGCCGCGGAACCGCGGCCTGAGCCGGCTTGAGCCGCACTTCCGCAGCGGCTTGATGGCTTCAGTTGCTCCAATTTCTGCACGTGCTCTCAAATAACTGTACAAGTTTCCATAAGACTCCCGATTCTCCACGTGGTTTCATCTAGAAGGCTCGGCCTAACAAACCATTTCTAGAAGCTCCCTCCAACTAACTCCTTCTAGAAGCTTCTCCCTATAACAAACTTTTGGAGGGAAATTCAAATTTGAAATCCTAGATTTAGGATTTTGGAAAAGCTTATAAAAGGGAGCCTAGATCTAAGGTTAAAGGTTGTTCTTCATCTCCCCCAAATTCACCCGCAAGTTGAGTGACACGACTTGCGCCTCAAAACCCTAACCCTAATTCCATTCCTGAAAAATATTTACAGTGGGAGGGTGTGAGTCAATCGTCTAGGGATGGCAATGATATTTCCATAGGAGTTAGAGCTGAAATTTCGGCTATACACAAGAAACTCGAGACTATGGAAAACAAATTTTTAGCTGCCGCCCTAAATCAAATGTCATTCTCCAAAACTGTATGTGGATGTTGTTCTGATCCTTCTCATTTGACGGAAGAATGTCCACGAAATTCTCTGTTTCAAGGTCATGAACATATCAATTCTGCATTTCAAAGACCTAGAAACGATCCATTTTCTTCCACAAATAATCAGGGTTGAAGGAATCACCCGAATTTTGCTTGGAACCAATCACAAAACACGATTCCAAACCAAAACAATTTCCAAAGGGTCCCTCCACCACAGCAGCTACCACAATTGAGTCAGCACCCCTTCCAAGTAAAAAACTTCCAAAATCCGGTCAACACACCTGCACAGTATAGTCCTTTATAGTTGACCGGGACTGATGAATCCTCTTCATTTGCACAATACATGAAGTTGGTCTTAACAAATATCATGCAAGTTTCGGCTGAAATGAAGTCTTCTGTCGATAAAATTGAGAAAAACTTTGCGTCCCAAAGCGAGAGTATTAAATCGATGGAAGCAGAAATTGCACGATTGAAAGCTGAAATGAGTGCAAGAGAGAAAGGGAAACTTCCAGCTCAACCTTTACCCAATCCTGGATATTCACATCATGTGAATGCAATCACATTGAGATCTGGAAGAGTGTTAGTGTATATGCCCTAGAGGCCATTACTGAATCATACTAGTATGTATATTACTTGATGGAAGCTTGGGATATTCACAGTTGTATAGACAATCTTGCTCGAAATGGTAGTATGCTACTTGGTTTGTCTCTGCTTCAATATGTGCATGTGTTTCTTTTAGCGTATCGCTTATATACATATTAGTAGAGCCCTTAGGATCTTTGCTTGATTACCAGCGTTGTGATGGCGCTCACACTCGTGGGGGCTGGGTAATCCACAGGCACATCCTTATACAGGTCCCTAGTCGTAGGACTATCGAGACAGGGCATCGATACTCCGGAGTAGACAAGCGTATGCACTTCTCATCCCAGCGTGGGAGACGGTCTGTCCCACAGCCGTCAGTACGTCGTACTTGAGATAGTATGCGGGTGCTCGTTAGGTTACGAGTACACTGGACATGACTCGTCGGGAACTGTTGGTTGGTATTATACCTATCGTCAGTTATCAGTTCCCAGGTGACATGAGTACAGCTTAGTCCGCTGACTTGACACTCTCACTTCGCCTCGAGTGTGTTCCCACTGTACTTTAATTACTACCCTACCATGGCTCAAAGGAGTCGTGCAAACAGGTAGTAGTTGGGTGCAGTCCCGAAGCACTTGGAGGCAGTGACGGTTAGACAGGATTCGTCTCTCCCGGTATTGGGGGTTGACATCGCGCTGTGTCCAGGAGAGCCATTACACAAGTAGTCCCTGGCCAGGGCAAGCGAGATATACTGGTAGGTTTCCAGTGTTATCACAGGGTGTTCTGGGGTACACTCCGACACGACTTGTACCGCTATTAGGGGACTGACGTTCACCGCCCCCCTAGGCCCGCCATGCGATGTATCAGACGAACAGACCGGACTGTACGGAGACTGTCACATACAGGCTCAGTAGGAGTTCAGATGGGGTCACCTCGTCAGTCTTCTTATCGGCATCTACCTGGGGACCGTTACGTATATCTAGTGCCGCTTGCGGTCTGTGGTTAAATCCACTGCCAGTGTAGTGTCGAGTCTTTAGAGTCCCACACAGAGAGCTATTCGCCTTTAGGTAAAATGAGTAGAGGTCGCATGGTTTTGCGACAGGGTTCGTTCACATCCGCGCACTTGTGCACGTTTGCTGTCCGGACAGCTTATACTAGCGGGCTTTGGTTTAAGCCAGATCCTAGTATATGATTTGGGATTGGTTTTATCTCATTGTATTCGTGTTCCTCGGATCACGAATACGGGTGCGTATGCACAGTTGACTGAAACAGAGGCAGAGGACTTTGATTAGGGTTAATGACCATTGTCATTTTGTTAACCCTAATGCTTATGTGTGTATTATGATTTATTGATATTTGTTATATATAATTGTGCATGGTTAGGGTTGTTGACATTTTGACCATTCTTGACTTGTTGACTTAGGTTGACACTTTGACCATCATCATTCCATATAAAAGATGCTCTTTGATCCTTGCAATTTGCATTAAATATGAAATGATAATGGTCAAGTCTTGATTAAACCATGACAATTATCTTGCTAATTATCTTTTTACAATAATTCACACATATATGTGAGAATGGTTCTTTATTCTCTCATTCTATCATATTGATTCTCTCTCCTCCTCTTCCTCTCTCTCAAGCTCTCCCCTCTCATGTGTTGAGAAACACTTGAGCTTGAGAAAAACCTCTCCTTGATAATCTCTACTCTCATCTAAGGTTCTAGGATTAGCACTTCTAGCACCTTAGTTACTTTTAGCTTGAAGTTGAAGCCAAAGGTTGAGGCTCTCGGGTGGATCCTTCTTCGACTAGAGAAGGCGATAAGGTGATCTCTTTCTTCCACTCCAAGGAGAAAGGAGAGAAGGACATAAAGCTCAAGGTATAACCTTTCTTCCATGTAGCTAAATCTAGTTAGCTTTTAGTTAGTTTTTGTTTAGCAAAGATCCTCCTTTTCATAGTCCATGTTGCCTAGTTCGATAAAAATCCGATTTTTATTCCGTTTTCCGCCTCCCCGCAAGCACCGGGGTGGGCAACGTGGACTTACAAAGAGTGCTTGACAATCACATTGGGGAAGAGATTGATGACACAGAAAAATCTATCGATGATACCCCGGCTGAGACCTTTCCTTCCACTTCTACTTCTAATTCTGACCCCAGTTCTTCTACCCCACCACCTTCTTGCGAGCCTATTCTTCGTTTACCACGAGGCTCGCCACCTCAGCCCATTTATTCTATCCTTCCACCGACGATCCCCACTTCTATTCTGGGATTGGTTCCACACACACTTCCTTCTCCTATGATGGACCCAGCGCTTATTGCTAAAGCAGCTTATCCTAATCGGTTAAGGGCTAACAAATCGAGTCCACATATGAAGAAGATCATGGACATGTTTAAGCAAGTTAACATCAACATCCCTCTCCTAGATGCCATCCAACAAGTTCCGTCATATGCGAAAACCCTTAAGAACTTGTGCACTAGGAAGAGGAAGACTCAAGTGCCCAAGAAGATATTCATGGCAAAGCTGTAGACACGGCTTTCCCTCAACAAGTACCGAGGAAACGTAAGGACCCTGGCTGTCCTACTATTTCTATTTCTTTTGGGGAAAAACACATCAACCGTGCTCTACTAGACCTTGGCGCTAGTGTTAACTTGCTTCCATACTCGGTTTACGAGCAGTTAGGTATCGGAGTGTTAAAGCCCTCGAGCATAACTCTCCAGATGGCTGACCGATCAATCACCAAACCTAGGGGTGAACTGGAGGATGTGTTAATAAAAATCGGGGAATTTGTATTCCCTGTGGACTTTATTGTAATTGATACACAGCCTGTAGCGAACCCACGGAATCAAATTCTGGTGATTTTAGGTCGCCCCTTTTTGGCCACTTCCAATGCTATCATCAACTGTCGTAATGGTTCTATGACCCTATCCTTCGGGAATAGGTCAATAGAGCTGAACATTTACAAGTTGGGAAGTGTACCCTCCGAACCTACTGCTCAGGTCTGTTCTGTCGACTTAATGGATGTCGACAGCAGCGAATTTGATGATCCTCCTGATACTGATCTTGACTCTTTTCATACGTTGTTATTTGACCCAACTATGTATCATACACATACGGACTCTTCCACCGAGATGTCCGGGTCAACAACTAACACTGATTATGAACTGCTTTTAGAGTCTGAAGATTACCCCGCGCTTTGTGATGACATTATTCTTCGGGGTATTGATGGAACTTTTGAGGAAATCTTCGCTGATGAACTCACATTTTTAAATGACACGGGTGTTGAGATGAATCATCTCTCAATCAATGAAATTGAACCTCCACCCCTTCTTCTGAACTGTAAAAAGAATGCGAGCAATCCATCACATTCACTGCATCGTCTCTCCAAAATGAGACGCACACGCATTCTATTCCACCACTTACCCTTTCCCCACTTCTTCTTCCACCAACCTGAGCACTGCATTGATAAAATCTTCGAATGGTTGGTGTTAACTTTCGGTCTTTGCAAAGCTTGGCATCGACCACTGATTTTTGACCCCCTCATATGATTTTCAAAGATTAACATGGCTTAACTCAAGTTTGGGGCGGGGGTATAATCGGGCTCTTGAAAAGAAAATTTTTACAAAATGATGAGCCAAAAATAAGTTTGGGGGAGATCTTCACTTAGATATTTTGCCCCCACTAATAAATTTCCTCCCAAGCTTACAGGTTTTTCAAGATTTAGCAGATGGTAACAGTGAGGACACTGTTGAAAACAAGTTTGGGGGAGCTTTGTGCTTATTTTCGCATCATTTGCATCATACTTTGCATAAGCACAAAACATTTTCGAAAACCTATAAAAATTTAAAATGTTTCAAAAATAAAAATATTGTTGTACATAAATAAGATAATAAAAGATCAGATAGTGAAAAATTACATCCATGAGATTGGAAAAATTTAAGAAAATGAGAAGTTTTCTTATACGAACTAGTAATAAGTAGTTATGAGCCATTGTCCCAAGGGTTAGTAAGATGATGGAAGTCACTAATCTGAGGATAAAAATAAGTCTGAAAAATAGTTTCTATTCTGGAAGCCAAACATTTTGAACGTTGATACCCTACTATTCGCACTTATACACGTCTTGAAACTCGGGATAGTAGAGGATACCTTGAAATGCTCTTGTCTTAAAGCCGATGTATGAAGGAAATAAAAAAGAAAATGAAGAAAATATAAAATGGTGAGAAAAATGGACACTGGTGTTGTTATCGCCAAGGCAGCAATAAAAAAATATAGCGAGGGTGCCTCTTCACCTAGTGCCCTAAGGCCAACTGGTCTAGGAGTCACTGCTAAGCCTTAGGTGGTGCAAGACGAGGAAATACACCAAATAAGCAAGCACATGAGTAATCGGTCGGTTAGTACCTCAAGAAGTATTAACGGTCGGATGAAAGTGTGTGAGCAAATTCATCTAAATATTCATTAATTAAAAAGTACCGAGGCTGATGGGCAAGAGTATGATAGCTTGAATTGAATTCTCCGGGTGTAGAGATGTTCTTTACACACACGTAGGGTTATATGATCGATGTTTGGAAGAAAGATAGGAATGAAGAATAAGACGATGTTTTATTGAGGGAGGACATGATTTCTGACATCTCTTCATGACTATTAAGATAGGGCTCATGACAACCGAAAAGCTAGCTTAGTTGGAAACCCTAATTTTCAAGGCTTTTCTTTTACAATTCTTGTCTTTAAATGTAATATTCACGGTCTTCCTTTTATTATTGGATTTTGTGGGTGCAATCCACTGAAAACCCTCAGGAGACAACACTCCTCCTACTAGGGACACCTAGAGGTTTAAAGGCTTGTTGCACGTGCTCAGTGCAATCGTGTTGCCTACGAAAGTGTGCTAGTTAGTTTTTCTCTTTCTTTATTTTCTCCTTCTCTTTTTAATAAAACAGTTCGCTTGAGATGACCGAAAATAAGTTTGGGGGAATTTGATCAGTCGAAAATAATGTATTTTTAACACGTCAATTTCCCTATCTTTTGCATTCATCTAGAGGTGTTCGGTTTGCATATTACACATATTAGCAAAACAGTCCTGAAATACCAGATTACATGTGTTATACTTTAAAACCGGCACTTTAAGGGAAATTGACTGTTTATCATGGCATTGCATCATCCCTATATTGCGCAACACTTGTTTCGAAGTCTGTGCAGGAAATTTCAGGAACCGAGCCAAAATTGTCAAAGTGCTGATAAAAGATGCGCCAACTCAAAGATTTGAGATCTGGCAGTGATACAGAAAGCCAAAAGAGATTTAACATATTTTATAAAGGCCCATAAGTCAGCCCAAGAATTACCATTGAAAGATCAAGCATCAAGGCTCCAACAGAGCCGCGGAACCGCGGCCGGAGCCGGCTTGCGCCGCGGTTCCGCGGCGGCTTGATGGCTTCTGTTGCTCCAATTTCTGCACGTGCTCTCAAATAACTGTACAAGTTTCCAGAAGACTCCCGATTCTCCACGTGGCTTCATCTAGAAGGCTCGGCCTAACAAACCATTTCTAGAAGCTCCCTCCAACTAACTCCTTCTAGAAGCCTCTCCCTATAACAAACTTTTGGAGGGAAATTCAAATTTGAAATCCTAGATCTAGGGTTTTGGAAAAGCTTATAAAAGGGAGCCTAGATCTAAGGTTAAAGGTTGTTCTTCATCTCCCCTAAATTCACCCGCAAGTTGAGTGACACGACTTGCGCCTCAAAACCCTAACCCTAATTCCATTCCAAATTCAGATCCCGAGTACCATTCAAGCGAGAAGCCTTCAACCTTTTAGGAGCGGAGCCGATCTTCAATCGAGCAAGTGATCCAAGCCGATCCACGACTCAAGGAGATGAGCAAAGCCAAATCGACGATCGAGTTCTTCTTCTTGTAGTTTTTGAGCGATTTGTAACGGAATTGTTGATATAAATAAAAGGTGAAATTCTTTAATCTTGCTTTCTTTGAATTCTTGCATCATGATTCGATCTCAATTTGTGATTGTGGTTCTTGTTGTGATGTTTGAGTAAAACTCCGCTCGTAAAGGAGTCGAGATGATCAATAGAATGATGATGTAACAAATCTTAAAACGATTCTTAATTCCTACGAGTTTTGTAAAACCTAGCAAATTGAAGAATCGACGACCTAGTTTCGTTGCGATGCTTTCTTAATTGTGTTCGCTCGAAATTAGGGATCCACGATTGATTCTTGAATTTACTAGAGGCTAGAATATGAATGATATCAACGAAGGAACAAGGGATAGATGATGAAACCCTAGTTTCACAAGAAATCCCTAATTCTCTTTGATCATCATCGATCTAGTATCAATTCATCGATGGATAAGAATACGTAATCAATAGATTTCATCACATCTATAGATCCGATCGATTCCTACGAGCCTCATTTCGATTCTTGATATTTGGATTGGAAATCAGCACAAATTCTCAATTCTTGATTTTAACGTTTCTTGATTTAGACTAGATTTTCTAATTCTTGAACTTCAATTTACAAATCATGAATTGTTTGTTTTCTTTTCTTTAAAGATTCAACTCAACTAATCGAAACACGAACGATTACACTTTCCCTGTGGACGATCCGCACTTACTAACGCGCTACATTCGACACCGTTATTGATTGCGGTCAAAATATTTTTGGTTGTGATTTCTTTACAATTTTCATACTACACAACGAGAAATTCGAACAATCAGAGCCCGTGGGTCGATTCGGACCGACGGAGCCCGATATATGAGGATTTACGTGCCGATGCTGGGCACGGGTTTCATGATGTTTTCGAGTGTCGATGATGGACACTTAGGTTCCATGATTTTGATGTGTCGC
This sequence comes from Agapanthus africanus, assembly GCA_030015575.1. Classification (NCBI taxonomy): domain Eukaryota; kingdom Viridiplantae; phylum Streptophyta; class Magnoliopsida; order Asparagales; family Amaryllidaceae; genus Agapanthus; species Agapanthus africanus. Next base: position 315,665,698 of record JASDDO010000004.1, read on the forward strand.
GAGGGACACACGTTGATTTATATCCTCATACTTCCATGCATATGCTTTATGATATTTACATGCATGATGTTTTGTGTCATTGGGTGACACGTGGACGAGATCCACATAATACAGACATTGATTACATAGTTGGATGATATCCACATTTTTAGACTTCATGATATATTTGACACCGATTTCATGATGATTACATTGATGATACCTCATATTTATGATATGTTGCTACCTGAGGCATGGCACGAGCACTTGGTACTACGCTTATATACAGATGTTTACCCTTGCCACCTTATCATGCTTCAGAATTATTCATATTGAGGATATATTATTACTGATCGTATTGACCTATGATGAGTCATACATACGATTTCTGCTCTGTGATGTTTTCTATTCACGAGTTGGCAACTTACCCCCGTTGTGCCACAGCTCTTGCAGGTTTTGCCGTACAGGTTTCATTGCGGTTTTTCTGGCACACTGCTTCCTTTCTGGGTGATTGTTTTGGTAGGTGGGTTCACTCGCATCTGACCACCCTTGTATTTATTTTAATCAGTGGTATCTAGTAATTCCATCAACCAGACTTGTATATTTATGTAAGTCCACGTTGCCCACCCCGGTGCTTACTGGTAGGCGGAAAACAGAATAAAAATCGGATTTTTATCAACTATAGGCAACATGGACTAGACTTTAAGGATCTTTGCTAAACAAAAACTTGCTAAAGCTAACTAGTAACTAGCTAAGTGCTAGAAAGGTTATACCTTGGGCTCTAAGTCCTTCTCTTCTTGCTCCTTGGAGTGGTGGAAGGAGGTCACCTTGCTCGTCTTCTCACGCCGAAGAAAGATCCACCCGAAAGCCTCAACCTTTGGCTTCAACTCCAAGCTAGAAGTAACTAGGGTTCAAGAAGTGCTAGTTCTTCAACCCTAGATGAGAGTAGAGATGATCAAGAGAGGGTTTTTTCTCAAGCTCAAGTGTTTCTCAACACATGAGAGGGGAGAGCTTGAGAGAGAGGAAGAACAAGAGAGAGAAATAAAATGAGAGAATGATAATGGAATAAACCATTCTCACTAATATATGTGTATTAATTTAATTAGATAATTAGTATGATAATTGTCATGGCTTAATCAAGACATGGCCATTATCATTTCATTTTAAATGCAAATTGCAAGGATCAAAGAGCATCTTCCAAATGAAATGATGATGATCAAAGTGTCAACCAAGGTCAACAAGTCAATAAGGTCAAATGGTCAACAACCATAATCATGCTCAATTATTAAACTAATACCAATTAACAATAATACACATATAAACATTAGGGTTAATAAAATGACAATAGCCATTAACCCTAATCGAGGTCCTCTCCCTCTGTCTCAAGCAACTGTGCATACGCACCCGCATTCGTGATCCGAGGAACACGAATACAATGAGAAAAACCAATCCCAAAACATATACTAGGATCCGGCTTAAACCAAAGCCCGCTAGTATAAACTGTCCGGACAGCAAACGTGCACAAGTGCGCGGATGTGACCGAACCCTGTCGCAAAACCATGCGACCTCTACTCATTTTGCCTAAAGGCGAATATCTCTCTGTGTGGGACTCTAAAGACTCGACACTACGCTGGCAGTGGGTTTAACCACAAACCGCAAGCGGCACTAGCTGTACGTAACGGTCCCCAGGTAGATGTCGATAAGAAGACTGACGAGGTGAACCCCATCTGAACTCCTACTGAGCCTGTATGTGACAATCTCCGTACAGTCCGGTCTGTTCGTCTGATACATCGCATGGCGGGCCTAGGGGGGCGGTGAACGTCAGTCCCCTAATAGCGGTACAAGTCATGTCGGAGTGTAGCCCAGAACACCCTGAGATAACACTGGAAACCTACCAGTATATCTCGCTTGCCCTGGCCAGGGACTACTCGTGTAATGGCTCTCCTGGACACAGCGCGATGTCAACCCCCAATACCGGGAGAGACGAATCCTGTCTAACCGTCACTGCCTCCAAGTGCTTCGGGACTGCACCCAAAAACTACCTGTTTGCACGACTCCTTTGAGCCGTGGTAGGGTAGTAATCAGAGTGCAGTGGGAACACACTCGTGGCGAAGTGACGGTGTCAAGTCAACGGACTAAGCTGTACTCATGTCACCTGGGAACTGATAACTGACGATAGGTATAATACCAACCAACAGTCCCCGACGAGTCCTGTCCAGTGTACTCGTAACCCAACGAGCACCCGTATACTATCTCAAGTACGACATACTGACGGCTGTGGGACAGACCGCCTCCCACACTGGGATGAGAAGCGCATACGCTAGTCTACTCCGGAGTATCGATGCCCTGTCTCGATAGTCCAACGACTAGGGACCTGTATAAGGATGTGCTTATAGATCACCCAGCTCCCACGAGTGTGAGCGCCATCACAATGCTGGTAATCAAGCAAAGATCCTAAGGGCTCCACTAATATGTATATCAGCAATATGCTAAAAGAAACACATGCACATATTAAAGCAGAGACAAACCAAGTAGCATACTACCATTTCGAGCAAGATTGTATATACAACTGTGAATATCCCAAGCTTCCATTAAGTAATATACAAACTAGTATGATACAGTAATGGCCTCTAGGGCATATACACTAACAATCTCCCACTTGCACTAAGACCATGTACTGGCGTATCGAAGACCTATCATCTCGATCAGCTGCTCGAACTGAGTCTGGGGCAAGGCCTTGGTGAATGGATCTGCTGTGTTATCCTCTGATGCAACTCTCCGGACCTCGATCTCCTGGCGATCAACGATCTCCCTGATCAGGTGATACCGCCTTAAGATGTATCTGGATTTCTGATGGGACCTGGGTTCCTTCGCTAAAGCTATAGCCCCGTTGTTGTCGCAATACAGAAGTATTGGGTCAATAATGGACGGAACCACCTGAAGTTCTCTCAAGAACTTCCTCATCCAGACAGCTTCTTTTGCGGCATCAGATGCAGCGATGTATTCCGCTTCCATAGTCGAGTCCGCAACAGTTTCCTGCTTGGAACTTTTCCAACACACCGCCCCTCCATTGAGGGTGAAGACGAAACCCGACATGGACTTGGAATCGTCCTTGTCACTCTGGAAGCTGGAGTCAGCAAAGGCCTCAATCTGCAGGTCTTTTCCGCCATACACCAAGAACATCTCCTTAGTCCTTCTCAGGTACTTGAGAATGTTCTTTACTGCTATCCAATGTTTCTCCCCAGGGTTTGACTGATACCTGCTTACCACACTTAGTGCATAAGCCACATCCGGTCTGGTACACAACATCGCATATATTATAGAGCCTACCGCAGAAGCGTAGGGTATAATAGACATGCGATCCCTCTCCAAATCAGTCTTGGGAGACATCTCTTTGGAGAGGGTGATCCTGTGACAAGCCGGTAGATTACCGCGCTTGGAATCTTCCATACTGAATCTCTTCAGTATGGCGTCGATGTACCTGGACTGCGAAAGTCCTAATATCCTCTTGGATCTGTCACGGTAGATCCGGATACCCAGAATGTATGAGGCATCACCCAGGTCTTTCATGGAGAACCTGTGTGACAAGAACCCCTTGACAGATTGTAGCATAGGAATGTCATTTCCTATCAAGAGAATGTCATCCACGTATAAAATGAGGAATACTACAGTTCTCGCTACAAATCTACAATAGATGCATGGTTCATCTGGATTTTTGATAAAGCCAAATTCCTTGACCGTCTCATCAAAACAGATGTTCCAACTCTGCGATGCCTGCTTTAGTCCATAAATGGACTTAAGCAACTTGCACACCTTTCCGCTGCTCCCACTCTGAATGAAACCCTCTGGCTAATCCATATAGACACACTCCTCTAAATGTCCATTTAGAAAAGCTGTCTTTACGTCCATCTGCCAAATCTCATAATCGTGGAAGGCAGCAATGGCAAGAAGGATCCGAATGGATTTCAGCATAGCTACTGGAGAAAAGGTTTCGTCATAGTCCAAACCAGGTCGCTGACGAAAACCCTTTGCAACCAGTCTAGCTTTATAGGTCTCAACCTGTCCATCTACACCAATCTTCCTTTTAAAGATCCACTTGCATCCTACGGGTTTTACTCCATCTGGAGCAATGTCCAACGTCCATACTTTGTTGGTGTACATGGACTCCATTTCGGTCCGCATTGCTTCCAGCCATTTTACCGAGTCGACGCTCTGAATGGCTTGCTGGAAGCTAGTAGGCTCATCACAATCTATGATGCAATCCTCTCTATCCCCGTCAATGAGAAAACCGTAGTATCTCTCGGGCGGATGAGACTGCCTACTACTCCTGCGGAGTGGCGTGGGAATGTCTTGATCTTTCGAACCCTCTGGTTCCACTAAGCTTTCAGTAATAGCTTGTGGTTCTGGAATTTCTTCCAGTTCTATTGCGCTCCCACTTGATTCTTTTTCTATGAACTGGTGTTCTAGAAAGTGGGAATGGCGAGAAACAAGGACTTTTTGTTCCTCTTCGCAATAGAAGTAATATCCCTTGGAGTTCTTTGGATATCCCACAAACTTGCACTGTACTGAGCGTGCCTCGAGCTTGTCCGCATGCTGCTTTTTTACAAAAGCTGGACATCCCCATGTCTTAATATGATTAAGATAGGGTTTCTTCCCACACCACATCTGATATGGTGTAGTAGGCACTGTCTTAGTTGGAACTCGGTTCAAAAGGTATGCAGCTGATTCTAGCGCATATCCTCAAAACAATCGCGGCAACTCAGCATTACTCATCATGGACCGTACCATATCCAATAGGGTTCGGTTCCGTCTCTCCGATACACCGTTATGTTGCGGGGTGTATGGAGGAGTAAGCTGAGAGAGAATTCCATTCTCTTTTAAGTAACACAGGAACTCGGCACTCAAGTATTCACCACCTCGATCAGATCTTCGTGTCTTTATACTTTTGCCTGTTTGTTTTTCTACTTCATTCTTATATTCCTGGAATTTTTCAAAAGCCTCGGATTTATGTTTCATTAAGAAGACATAATCGTACCTTGAAAAGTCATCCGTAAAAGTAATGAAGTAAGAATAACCGCTTCGTGCATGTGTAGACATTGGACCGCACACGTCGCTGTGTACGAGTCCCAAGAGCTCGCTCGCTCTTTCTCCGTGTCCAGTGAACGGAGTCTTTGTCATCTTTCCTTTGAGACAGGATTGACAAGTTGCATACGATTGATATTCGAACGGATCCAAATATCCTTCTGCATGTAACTTAGTCAACCTTCTCTCATTGATGTGACCCAGTTTACAATGCCATAAGAAAGTTTTATTTATTTCTGGAGACTTTCTTTTGTGTGTATTCTGGACATTGAAAATCTGTGGTTGGTTTAATACGTATATACCGTTGTTCAATGTACCTGACCCAATCAAAACTTGATTAAGGTGAATGTTCACTACATTACTTACAAATGCAAATTCATAACCTTCTTTAGATAATAAAGATACAGAAATGATATTACAGGTTGCATTTGGTACATAATAACAACTACGCAAAACCAAAAAATGTCCATCTGACAATCCCAGGTGATAGTCCCCCACGGCCTCAGCATCCATGCTAGCACCGTTTGCAACTCTGAGGGTCATGTCACCTGCCTTCAAAACTCTACGCTTTCTCAACGCCTGCAAAGAATTACAGATATGAGATCCTGATCCGGTATCCAATACCCAGGAAGTAGAGTTTATTGATAGACATTTTTCAATAACATACACACCTGAAGCTGAAGCTGCAACTCGCTTCAAATCCTGTGTTCTGGCTTTCCAAGCCTTGCAATCCTGTTTCCAGTGACCACTTTTGTGACAATAGAAGCATTCTTCCTTCCCCACTAGCTTCCCCGCTATCTTTGTTGCTTTACTTTTTCCCTTCGTATCCACTTTTTGACACCGCCTCTTGGTTTGGCGGGGGCTTTCTTCTTCTTACCCTTGGCTTTCGCCCTGGATCTAGAAGAGGAAGATCCTCCTACAAACAAAGTGGATGTCTCCCTACCCTTCTGTAGGGTGCCCTCAGCACTCCTCAACATGTTCAGAAGCTCGGAAAGTTCAACCTCCTTTCCTTGCATGTTGAAGTTAAGAATAAATTGGGCGTAAGTGGAAGGAAGGGACTGGAGAATCAAATCAGTATATAGTTCATTCTCCAACGTGGTCCCAAGGTCCGCGAGCTCCTCAATGTAGCCAATCATCTTATGCACGTGTTCCGCTACCGATGATCCGACGGCCAACCTTGCCGAAAATAGCTTCTTCGACACTTCGTATCTTGCGATACGAGACTGCTCTCTATACAGTTCTTTTGTATGAAGAAATATGGACTCTAGGTCCATATTCTCGTGCCTCCTCTGATGTTCGTTGTCCATCGAGGCTAATACGAGGCATTTGGCCTTCACGCAATCTATCTCCCATGTCTTACGGATTTCCTTATCCACGACGCTGGAGGTGGGACCTGGGACAGGGGGAGCTTTTGTGGTAAGTACATACCCCAACTTGTCGTAAGTGATCGCCATCTTGACATTCCTGAGCCAATCTTTGTAGTTTGGCCCTGTCAATATATTTTTATCTAGTAATAACTTAAGTCCGGTCATCTTGAATGGTCGCTGCAATTAGGAGAGAGAAAAGAAACACTTTAGCATGATGCTCTTGCAAGTTTAGAGTGGTTTTTAGTTTGTCTAAACTGGATGGCTCCCACTGTCTCTCGAATCCCTTCTCAAACCGTAAAGAAAGGATTAGTCAGGATCAATCCCACCGTACAATACTTGCTTAACCGTTCAGCCAGGCCAGTGTCGGTACTTCGAGGGAGGTTTTCCAACGCTTTCGCGAAGTTCCTTAATTAAGTAACCTCTTTTCCCTGTGGGCGTAGCCCCGCTAACACCTTTCTAGTCACCTACTAAGTTTATAGCATTGATCGTTAAGTGAGAGTTTTCCCGAGGAGTAGCATATACTCACAGTAGGATCGAGATCCAAATATCATCGCGTGATAAAACCCAAGGAATCCTACCAGAATTATCACACTCCAAATGGTATGCAGCGCTAGCAAGTTTCAGTACTTATGAAACTCCCGATGTGGATTTTTGCCCCATGCTCTTATGACCTTGACTTTGGCCAATATATCATAGTCACATGTCAAGTTCTACCCGTCATTCTCCTGGTTAATTTGGACCCATCCGTATCTACCCTTGACTTTGGCCAAAATGGCAGCACGACTGTCCCAAACCAACGCATCTATCTATGCTGCACATGAATTCCCAATAGCTACCAATCACTATGCCTTGACTTTGGCCAAAATACATAGCTTGAATACTTTTTGACCATTCATGTGGAATGACGGAGGGCTACGGATGGTTTTGGCGAAACCGTGAACGTAGTGAACTTGATATAATCGATGGAACGAGATAGCTTTTAAAAGGAGTGGTTCAAGCTCCGCGTTTAAAAGTTTAGTTTTGAAAAGAACCGAGTGGTTTTCAAAGTGTTCCAATCGACTTTTACTTGGTTTATTTTCTTGCATTAGTTCTTTTAATGCGTCCCATCATTTAATCCTACCATTGCAGAAAAAAACCAAAATATGACGTACGCTTATGCCATTCGCATTCGCCACGGGGCCCCGTCATCACCCGTTAGGTTACTTAACTAACGACAGAGCGGGGGCTGGGCTAGCGCGGCTGTAAAACATAAGCAACGCCTAAATAGTTATCATATATAAATATATGGCAATGATAGACATTACAGATCACAGATGAATACATTGGATATACTAGGAATCCGCAATCCGTTCGAGCCTGCAACGAAAAGCGGATTACACGGTCGCGGTGAATAGCCAATACCCCACCCAAGACCCCTACGGGTGCGGCAAACTACCCGCCAAGTATCCGAAGCGAAGCAACCTCCCTCAACACCGTGAGTAGGCCACTCGGCACTTCGAGATACCCGGTAGTTTGTGCACCCCCTCCATGGGTCTATCCTAGGAGCAAAAACAGTAAAAAGAATTATACAATGACGGCTACAACCCCGACCCGGTTGTGCGGCCATACAAATAATAATATTACATCAATTTACATATTACAAATGAATGAAAGAGAAACAACACTCATCTCACATCCACCCCGGCTATTCACCCGCGACAATCCAACCCATTCAGATACACAAACCAGTATCAGTCATAGATCACAGATATGTATAACCCCGACTAATCGACATATAGCGATTAGCCGACGTTCAATACATGCAAACATCACAGATATAACCCTTATAGTCAAAGTGTATTGAAGTTCGAAAAAAAATACGGAATTATAGGCCCCCAAAAATAAATTTCTATTCTGGAAAATCTGGGCACAAATAAACCATCTGAAAAATCACAAAACCAAGCCAGAAACACACTGCACCAAAATCGAGGCAGAGAGGAGCCAATACGGCCGCGGTTGCGCGGCAATAGCTTGCTATTGCCGCGGAACCGCGGCGCTTTGGTCGGATCTCTGGTTCGTTTTTGGTGGTTTTCTTCACAAAACCCTGAGATGATTTTTGGAGTATTACAAATGTTGTTTTGACCAGAAAAAATTTTAACAGAAAACTGGGGTTTTGAAAGTTTGGTTTTGTTTTTCGATTTTTCCGTTTCGAACTTCGATTCACTTCACTACCTAGCTAGTTTATGTTTAGTTAGGCTCTGATACCACTGTAAGTCCACGTTGCCCACCCCGGTGCTTACGGGTAGGCGGAAAACGGAATAAAAATCGGATTTTTATCAACTATAGGCAACATGGACTAGACTTTAAGGATCTTTGCTAAACAAAAACTTGCTAAAGCTAACTAGTAACTAGCTAAGTGCTAGAAAGGTTATACCTTGGACTCTAAGTCCTTCTCTTCTTGCTCCTTGGAGTGGTGGAAGGAGGTCACCTTGCTCGTCTTCTCACGCCGAAGAAAGATCCACCCGAAAGCCTCAACCTTTGGCTTCAACTCCAAGCTAGAAGTAACTAGGGTTCAAGAAGTGCTAGTTCTTCAACCCTAGATGAGAGTAGAGATGATCAAGAGAGGGTTTTTCTCAAGCTCAAGTGTTTCTCAACACATGAGAGGGGAGAGCTTGAGAGAGAGGAAGAACAAGAGAGAGAAATAAAATGAGAGAATGATAATGGAATAAACCATTCTCACTAATATATGTGTATTAATTTAATTAGATAATTAGTATGATAATTGTCATGGCTTAATCAAGACATGACCATTATCATTTCATTTTAAATGCAAATTGCAAGGATCAAAGAGCATCTTCCAAATGAAATGATGATGGTCAAAGTGTCAACCAAGGTCAACAAGTCAATAAGGTCAAATGGTCAACAACCATAACCATGCTCAATTATTAAACTAATACCAATTAATAATAATACACATATAAACATTAGGGTTAATAAAATGACAATAGCCATTAACCCTAATCGAGGTCCTCTCCCTCTGTCTCAAGCAACTGTGCATACGCACCCGCATTCGTGATCCGAGGAACACGAATACAATGAGAAAAATCAATCCCAAAACATATACTAGGATCCGGCTTAAACCAAAGCCCGCTAGTATAAACTGTCCGGACAGCAAACGTGCATAAGTGCGCGGATGTGACCGAACCCTGTCGCAAAACCATGCGACCTCTACTCATTTTGCCTAAAGGCGAATAGCTCTCTGTGTAGGACTCTAAAGACACGGCACTACGCTGGCAGTGGGTTTAACCACAGACCGCAAGCGGCACTAGCTGTACGTAACGGTCCCCAGGTAGATGTCGATAAGAAGACTGACGAGGTGAACCCCATCTGAACTCCTACTGAGCCTGTATGTGACAATCTCCGTACAGTCCGGTCTGTTCGTCTGATACATCGCATGGCGGGCCTAGGGGGCGGTGAACGTCAGCCCCCTAATAGCGGTACAAGTCGTGTCGGAGCGTATCCCAGAACACCCTGAGATAACACTGGAAACCTACCAGTATATCTCGCTTGCCCTGGCCAGGGACTACTCGTGTAATGGCTCTCGTGGACACAGCGCGATGTCAACCCCCAATACGGGGAGAGACGAATCCTGTCTAACCGTCACTGCCTCCAAGTGCTTCGGGACTGCACCCAAAAACTACCTGTTTGCATGACTCCTTTGAGCCGTGGTAGGGTAGTAATCAGAGTGCAGTGGGAACACACTCGAGGCGAAGTGACGGTGTCAAGTCAACGGACTAAGCTGTACTCATGTCACCTGGGAACTGATAACTGACGATAGGTATAATACCAACCAACAGTCCCCGACGAGTCCTGTCCAGTGTACTCGTAACCCAACGAGCACCCGTATACTATCTCAAGTACGACATACTGACGGCTGTGGGACAGACCGCCTCCCACACTGGGATGAGAAGCGCATACGCTAGTCTACTCCGGAGTATCGATGCCCTGTCTCGATAGTCCAACGACTAGGGACCTGTATAAGGATGTGCTTATAGATCACCCAGCTCCCACGAGTGTGAGCGCCATCACAATGCTGGTATTCAAGCAAAGATCCTAAGGGCTCCACTAATATGTATATCAGCAATATGCTAAAAGAAACACATGCACATATTAAAGCAGAGACAAACCAAGTAGCATACTACTATTTCGAGCAAGATTGTATATACAACTGTGAATATCCCAAGCTTCCATCAAGTAATATACAAACTAGTATGATACAGTAATGGCCTCTAGGGCATATACACTAACAATTTATTCAGACTTAGAGACCGGTTGTTTATTATTTCGACCATAGAGTCGCGCTTATATTTTTATGGTTTTCTTGTTGATTTGAGCTTCCTTTTAAGTTTTGATCCTCGCCCTTCGGCGTTGTATATTATATTGCTTGCGTGGTTGTGACCGTCGATTGACGAAGAGCTAGCTCCCACTTGGGGATGCCTTTTATCATTGATGTATATATTATTTATGTTGTACCCCGTTCGGGGCCAGTATTTACAAAGGAAACTCTGCCGAAATTTTCAGAAAAGACATGAGATTTTTAAAATGCATATTCAGCTTATGTTATTTAAAAACCCTTGTTTTAAAACATGTTTTCTTCACTTCTTTAAAACTAGTTTTCCTTTATTTATTATTTAAAATGGGTTTAGATTCTGGGCTTTTGTCTTACTTGAATTAGATGAGGTCCTATAGACTTCATATGATTCAAGGGACAGTCACGTGCTATTTCGGGTCGTGACAGTCAGAGGGTTCTCGGTGGTACCAAACCACCCCGGGACTTGTTTGCAGGTACTCGGCATAAACTCCTCAAAACCACCATTCTCCTCAAAACCCATTGAGACCCACACGCAACAGGAGATCACCTTCAAGATCCACCAGGAGATCGACGGAAGACAACATCTGACGGAGACCTGAAAAGGACCTCCATCAGTTGGCGCCGTCTGTGGGAAACGACTCCACAAAACACGAAGTTGGCCTTCCGATCTCCATACACATGGAAAGCGATCACCCTGAAGACCCAGGTGCCAGCCGCCGCCTTCCCCTCACCGGAGGCTCGGACGAGCCCCCTCCCGCAACCATCATCAACACCCTCGCCAATCGAATAGATCGGCTATAGTACCTCGTGGAGGCGTTCGTCCGTGTCCAAACGGCCGGACCTGGGCCCCAAGTCGCCGCTCCTCCGCATCCGGAAGGCTCCGCCCTCGTCGGAACGGCTGACCACCGGCAGGCTGCGACCCCCGGCAACAGATCTCATGGGCCGATACTCTCTGAGGCCCGTTGGGCGCCCCAAGGCTCCACCCCGAGATCCGCCTCCAGAGTGCCTCGCCTCGAGCCTCCGCGCAACCCTCACCTCCCTGAGGAGATGTCGGTCACCTCGCCTGCCCACAGGCATGATCGACACCCCCTCCCTCGACAAGGTCGCACGAGAGGGGCTCACCTCGGCGGCTCGAGAGCCACCTCGCCCGGGGATCTGAGGAACCTCATCGAGAGGAACCGGGGCCGCTCCCAGACGCAGGTCACCCGCAGCAGAGGCCAGGGATCCCAAGGCGCTGATTCCTCGGGATACTACGGCTGACTCGACGTTCTCGAGAAGAAGATCGAAGGCATGCACCAGGAAGGTCGCCTCTCGGGCGACGGGGCTAAGTACGCCGCCGACTCACTCACTAGGTCGTTCACCGAGGAACTGCTCGCCGTCCGCATCTCCTCACGTAACAAGCCCCCGAAGGTCTCTCTGTTCGACGGGAAAACCGACCCGAAGGACCATTTGGATGCTTTCACCGTGGGGATGAGCTTCCAGGACCACTCTGACGCCGCCCAGTGCAGGGCTTTCCCAGCCACCCTCATCCGCGCAGGTCGGGACTGGTTCCGAGGGCTTGAGCCCCACTCAATCTTGACCTTCAACGAGCTGGCTACTCAGTTCCTCAGCCACTTCGTCGGGAACCGTCGGCAGAAGCGCACGGTCGACCACCTCTTCACGATTAAGAGCGGGGATAAAGAGACGTTCAAGGCTTACATCTCCCGCTTCTACAATGCCCTCCTCGAGGTCCCCGAGCACCGGGACGAGACCATCATCACAGCGCTCAGATCTGGTCTTAGGCACAAAGAGTGGTTGCGCTCCTTTACGTTGGCGCAGCCTAAGACCATGGCCGAAGTAAAGGCATGGACCGAGCACGAGGTTCAACTGGAGTCTGAGGTGAACGCGAACCTCCCTAAAACAGACCAGCCCGACCAGAAGAAAAGAGCCTGGGAAGAAAGGCCGGAGCGTCAGTAGCCCTATCACCCAAAGTTCCAGGAGTATACCCCACTCAACGTCTCCCTCGCAGTATTGCTAGAGGAGGCCCAGAACGAGGGGTTCTTCAAGTTCCCTCCGATCCCACGTCAGGCCGCGAAGCGAACCCGGGGCCCTTACTGCGCTTTCCACCGGACGCTGGGCCACGCCACGGAGGATTGTAAGCAACTTAGGGACTACATCGAAGAGCTCATCCGATCGGGACACCTCGCCGCATACTTGAGGGACAAACGACAGGCCGACTGCGAACAGGAGCAGTGTCACCCTCCCGCTGAGCTGACCATCGGTCAGATCATGCTCGTTTCGGCAGAAGACCAGCACGGAACTCAGGGAACCCCGTACCAGGTGCCGAGAACGGAGGCCAACAATCCTCCAGGGAGCTCGGGCCGAGCCAATAAGGTCATCTACTAGCATGTACTTTTCTTTTAAGGCAATGTAAACTCTTCCTAGGGTCTGTTGTTAATTTAATAAAGACCAATGGAACATTGCGAAAAAGAAGGAAAAACCTTGTTTATTCAAAAGGTATTATGGGCTCCTCAGCCATACATGCAAAAAGGAAAAGGAAATTACAACGATGGGGGAAGGGGGTGCAGGGAGCACTGCTCGTGATACTCGGAAAAGATCTCCACCAGCCGGGGCCTCGTGAGGTCCAACCTTTGCCCCCGGTCCCCCCCGCGCGCGTTGATCCCGAGCCTCAGCTCGTAGCACTCGTGGACGAGCGCCTCTGAGAGAGCCAGCCGGTTCGTGGAAATTTGGCCAAAGCGCCTCAGAGACCGCAGCTTGCCCACGGCCTCGTCATAGAGCTGCTCGGACAGGGGGTTGTAAAGCCCCGGTGATGCCCTCCAGATGGAGTACATCAGCAGCTGCAGCAGGGAAGAGCATCGGGGGAGCAGCCCACCGAAATGGTCCTCGATGCTCCCATAGACCAACTGCACCGTGTCCTCGGTGCAGTTCTGGTCATAAAAGTATATGTCTTCGAAATGGATGATCTCGGGGATGGTAAAGGGGAAGTCTTACATTCTCGATCTTCTGTTTATAGGAAGGAAGGACCAGTACTCCTTCGGCCTTATATAGCCTACTGCGCCCTAACGGAGCTCAACAGTCGCCCGCTTTCGCCCGAAAAGTCGCTGCCACGCGGCGATCATCGAGCCTTCTCTGGCGGAATCGAAACGACGCGACCCTGCCGCTTCGCCTCCCTCCACATTAAATGCGCATGCTACGTGCACGGTCGCCTCAACCGTTCCTGTTCCCCATACCTGCAACTGGATGGTCGGGCGAACCTTTATAAAGAATCATCCGAGCAGCTACCCTGCTCGGTTAGCTCTGGCCGGTAGCTTCCCTACTCGCAACGCCATGGATCAAAGCAAGCTACCCTGCTCGGTTATCCCTGGCGGGTAGCTCCCTTACCACAACGCCAGGGATCAGAAAGCCTTCCCAGAGGAAATCGAGCCCGAGGATCCCTCGCTCGGCTATCCTTGGCAGGTAGCTTCCCTACCGCAACGCTAGGGATCAGAAATCCCTCCCAGAGGCAGTCGAGCCCGAGGATCCCTCGCTCGGCTATCCTTCAGGACAAAAGCCATCGCCAAGAGGCACCGGGCAGTAACCCTGCCCAGCCAAGGGTCCTTGGTAGGCTTCTTACAGCCCTAACTCTAGGGACTAAAGTCCTCCCGGAGGCAGTCGAGTCCTTGCTCGGCTATCCCCGGCTGGTAGCTTCCTACCACAACCGACAGGGATCAAAGACCTCGCCAAGAGGCATTGGGCAGTAACCCTGTTCGGTCCCCGTCCTGAAGGATCAAAGCCCTCGCAAGAGGAAACCGAGAAGCTACCCTGCTCGGTCATCTCCGGCTGGTAGCTCCCTACCCATGACGCCAGGGATCGAAGCCCTCGCAAGAGGCACCCGAGCGGCTACCCCGCTCTTTTATCCCAGGCTGGTAGTTGCCTACCCACGATGCCAGGGATCCAAGCCCTCGCCAAGAGGCAACCGCGCGGTTTCACTGCCCGGTCATCCATAGTGGGCTTCTTACAACCCCTCCAACACTAAGGGTCAAAGCCCTCGCAAGAGGAAACCGAGCAGCTACCCTGCTCGGTCATCCCCGGCTGGTAGTTTCTTACCCACGATACCAGAGATCAAGGCCCTCGCCAAGAGGCGACCGCGCAGCTTCACTTCCCGGTCATCCTTAGCGGGCTTCCTACAACCCCTCCAAACACTAAGGGTTGAGGCCCTCGCAAGAGGCAACCGAGCAGCTACCCTGCTCGGTCATCTCTGGCTGGTAGTTGCCTACCTATGACACCAGAGGTCAAAGCCCTCGCCAAGAGGCGACCGCGCAGCTTCACTGGCCGGTCTTCCTTAGTGGGCTTCTTACAGCCCTCCAACGCTAAGGGCCCAAAATCCAAAGTCTAAATGATCCCCCCTGACTTTGGGGCCCATGGGGATACCTCCTCGGCAGCGCTTGGCACGCTCGGCAAGTGATCGAAATCAACTCGACGGATGATCGCTAGACAGAAGGCCAACCTGACATGAAAACACAGCGGTGCAAGCAGAGATATTTTACGAGCATTCTTCGCAAACAGATGATAAAGTGTGACTCGACGGAACCAAAGAAAATTTTTATTACTACCAAAGAAAAAGGCTTTACAAAGGGCAATTTTGGGCTCCCCAACTTTACAAAATGCCCGGAGGCTTACAAAATTCCAAAAACAAAGAAATAAAAGGAGGAAAACGGGGGCTTTAGACCTCGGGGCCAGGTGCGGCCTCGGGGTCCTCGACGACTACCACGTAACGAGCAGGGTCCTTGGCGGTTTCCTCGTCAGGAACCTCTTCCCCCTGCTCATCGGCGTCCGCGAGGGGGAATTCAGCCCGGAGATCTCTGTCGGCAAACTCCGGCATACGGGCCTTAACGGCATCGAGGGCATCGTGCCAGATGCGGGTCTTAGCCATGGCCAGGTCATCATAGAAGTCCTTCGAATTCTTATATACCTCCACCGCCTTTGCCGCTGAGAAGTCGGCCAATTTCGCCGCCTTCAGGTCGGCCGACTTGGCCGCCTCGGCCGCCGCCCCCAGCTCCTTCCGGAGGGTCTTCACCGTCTTCTTCAGGTTGCCGGCAAGCACCTGAGCATCCCCGAGCTTGGCCTCGGCAGTCACGGAGGCCTCGCGGTACCGGGCTACCTCCCGTTTCCTGACCTCCACTTCGCCTTCCAAGGCGGCAACCCTCGCCATCACCGCCTCCAGCTCCCGATTGGAGCTCTCTTCCAGCGAGGCGAGCTGACCCGCAGCCTTCAGTGCCGGGGCTACCACCTCAGCTTCCATACGCAAGGCGAGGACAACGTGATGGAGAACCTGAGAGATTCGAAAGAGATTAGAAAGATGAAGGAGGCACCGAATCCCACATTAAACCAAACACTTACCTGCACGGACTCCTGGGCAATGGACGCCAGCTGAGCCCTGAAAGTCCCCCCGGGGACTTTACCCCCGTTCGATACCTCTATCTCATGTAGAAGGCTATCCGCAACGGATAGCCCAGATGGCACCGCGAATCGGAGGCCCCCGTCTTCCACCATGATCGGCGAGGACCGGCCTCGGGAAGATCTCTGGGAGCTCCTTTTGAGCGGTTCTGGGGAGAGCCGATCTCCTCCTTCGAGAACGGGTCCTCCAGAACCAGGGCCCGCTTCCGGCCCGACACTCTGCTGGGACCCGGGGCGGGATCCGCCCCCGAACGCTCGCGGGACACAATCACCGGAGAAGGAGGAGCCGGGACAGGCTTCGCGCGAGAAGAGCTGGCGCCCCCAGCCTTTGTAACCTTCCTCGGTTGGCGCATAGAGGATTTAAGCGAGTCGAAGTCCATGGGTCCTGCACAAAACAAATACCAAAAAGTCAGCGACACGAGCAATAAACAAACCAAAAAGCCAGCCCAACTTACTGACGAACTCAACGGGGCTAAGCCCGGCCCAACTCAGGACCCTCTCAGACAGCAGCACGTCGGTTCGGGGGATAGGCTCCCACGATGCCACTCTCACCGCGGCGGGGTCATTGGACTGGTTCCCCGGCAAGCATTTCTCCCTCGACCACTTTGTAGGCACGGACCAGTCCTCGCCCGCAGGAGGGGTAACGAAGAAAAATTTCTTCTTCCAATCATGAATGGAAGAGGGCAGGGCCACGACCCCTGTCCCGGCGGCTCCCCCCGGCCGCTTTCTAAAGGAGAGATAGACCCACCTCGGGTCGCCCGCTCGACCACCGGGGAGATTTTTGAAGACAAGAGAAGAATCGAGGAGGGGGAGGCTGAAAGGAACCGCCTGCAACTTCAGGCAGATCAGGAACCCGAGGAGGATCCTCCATGAGTTCGGCACTAACTGGCCAGGAGCCAAACCGAAAAAATTCAGCGCTGCGACGACCTCGGGAGAGAAGGGCAGGCGCATTCCTCCCCAAAAAGCTTCCAAATACAGGGCGATATCCCTGCCCCGTGCTTGGTCTGCCCTCTCCCCCTCCTTGGCCAGTTGGAGCGTGTAACGCGAGGGGATGTGGAAGCGAGCCCAAGCATTAGCGGGCTCGTCCTCATGCCTCACCCAACACGAGGTGCTGGGGGCCGCATCTGCCGCCTCCACCCTGGGGGCTGCACCCGCCGCACGATCCTGGGGAGAGGATCCGACCCCTGCTCCCCGGGAGGACTCAGACACAACTAAAGGGTCCCTAGAACCTACTCCTACAACATCTTCTGACTTTACAAAGGAAGACATCTAACCTTGAGAAAGAGAATCCTCGGGAAACGAAAGCGAGAGAAGGAAGACGAGCGCCGAGCAACCAGGACTTAGAAAAGGGAAATATGAAGGAGTAAGGGCCCAAGGATAGGCCCCACCCCTGTTTATTGCTGCAAGCGACTTCATCCAACGGCGCCCTTCATCTCCCGCTAAAACGTCTCCTCAGGTCCAACGGCTCCAATTTCTCCACGCGCCATTCCCACACTGGGCCGCATCCCATCAGACGCTACAGGCCTGCATACGTCACGTCGGCCAACCGACGCTTGACGTGTGGAACGTCGCTTCAGTGGTAGAATGCACGAACCGGCGCACCTTCCTTAAATGCAGAGATATCGCCCTGATTCGCTAGCAAAAAAAGACAACTGACAGCCCGGGAGCGCATCCCAACGAAACCTTAAGAAGGAGCTCACCTCGGGAGGTCCGGCAGTCCACTCCTGACCCGACCCGCTGGCTGGTCGGGAAAAGAGTGGGGGGCTAATGATGATGCTTAATACTGGCAATCTCCAAGATAAGGACACGTGGCAGATGACGTGTCCCAGAGCTCAGAAGGAAGGGCCCACAGGGGATGGCCGGGCCAACCCTGCACCCGACCTGAAAGCACAACCTGGCCCTCCTCAGGGCCCTCCTGCAAATTGGCCTCCTCGGCCCATAGCTCACCCCGTGCTTCCACGAGACCAAGACTCCTCGGCATCCTAGCTCGTCCCCGAGCTCCTGGCCGAAGCCGTCTTCCTCGGCCCTCTGACCAACTCCGCCGCTCACAGGCGTAACCGCCGCTCCGCGAATCTCGCCATGCGCAGATTCTCCGCCAGCAACGTTCCACGTTCCACGCCATCATGATCCCCATTAATGGGCGATCCGCTCTCTACGCGGGCGTGAAGTCGGAGCGTAACTGCCGGCGATATTCTTGCGCCTGGTACTACATGCCGCCACCACTATATAAACCCCCATCACAGAGGGGTCAAGTAAGCCATTTTTTTACTCCACTAAGCCATTACTCTGCTCAGATCTAGTACTAACTTGATCGTCGGAGGGTCCTCGGTGGTACCAAACCACCCCGGGACTTCTTTGCAGGTACTCGGCATAAACTCCTCAAAACCACCAATCTCCTCAAAACCCATTGAGACCCACACGCAACAGGAGATCACCTTCAAGATCCATTGGGAGATCGACGGAAGACAACATCTGACGGAGACCTGAAAAGGACCTCCATCAGAATCGAAACAAGAATATAATTATGTATCGCCCCCAAAAAAATCTATCTTATTTGAGCTCCATAATGGAGTGATTACACAGAGAAGACATCACATAACCAATCTAACACTCTCACATCCATGAACTAATCCAATCTAACACTAAAATTCAGTTAACTATGAACTAATTAAGCATTCCACAGCCTGAAGCATCTTTCCAAACTCTACAAACTTGTCTACCCTTGGCAGCACCTCCTGCACCGCATCATCCGAACGAAATTTCATCCCCCATTCCACCAAATGCGGCGTTTCCGACTCGACTAAAAGCTTGACTCTGCATAATTCATCGGCCGGTCCGATCCATCCCAGGTTGCATCCGAGGGCGATGTCGATGTAGCCGATAGCTTCTTCTCCGAAAAACACAATAACTTTCCCTTTGCTTTGTTTCTCAAGTATCTCCTCCAACATCAGCAAACCAGCAATTGCTTGTTCCACGGCTTCCGTCTTTGCTTCTTCCATGTTTGCTTTAATGTTCCTAAACAAGGAATGGTACCTTTGTAAAAAATAGGCACCAAAATATGAAGCAGATGATCGATACAAGTGAATCGGAGCTAATGAAAAAAATCAAACTCAGCAACTATGCAAAAGCAATAAATAATAAAGAAAAACACACAAGATATTACTCAGGTTCGGTACGCACTTGAGCCTAATCCTGCAAACCGACGACGAATTACTTTCACTATTCAATGAAAAATTAAAAAAGATAATTGCTTTATTTTGGATGAAGTATCCTCCTACAAACATCGATAAGATGGTGACAATCAAGCGACCGTGGAAGCGAAAGAGATGAGGGTTGAAGGACGAGAATGGCGATATTTGTATTGTGTGTTTTGAAGAAATTGAGATGAGTAGCAACGATGATTTAGTCGAACGAGTGCAGTTGTGTTGTGTTCCACATGAAGTGTATTGTTTCTTGGTTGTTCAAGAAAAACTCATGCCCACTTTATCGCTGTGAGAAGCCATGTCAAATAACTTAAGATGTCACTGTTAGTTTTTCTGTGTTGATCGATCGTGTGTTGTTTTCTGTTATTTTGACATGTAAAATTCGAAGAAGAATAAACAACATTAACAAGTTCTGATTGTGTTTTCTAATATTTTCAATTGGTTTAATATGGTTAATACGATGATGAAATGATACATTTTATGGATATATAGTATAAATCACTTAATTTTCTAACTTGGTCGTGTTTTTGCAATTAAATTTGACAAATGATGGAAAAGGAGAAAAAAATTGAGAAGATACCAGCATGTAAGTGTAGAAAAAACTCAAATGAAAAAAAACAATGAGATTGTCAATTGGTTTTAATGGGTACTTCTTTGGTTGGAACAACATAATTATGATCATAATTCGTAACAAGCATAAGTAAGAATTATTAAATCGAAAAAGACAGTAGTCATAAAAAAAGAGAAAGACGCTACCATTTCTAAAAAGACTGTAGAAAAATAGGGACGCTATCAGATAGAAATAAGACAGAAATGACAAGTCGGACGGAATAGATCAAAAGAAAAACTGCTAATATTAGAAAACTGCTAAAAATAAAAAGTTGTTAAAACGAGAAACTAATTATTTGAATGCGTCCCAAATTGATTCTCGATACTTCCTGTCAAATCTTAACTGATTCGGGTGCTAATTTCACTCCAAATTCGAAAGTCAAAGTTCGGAGCAAATCTTTGACCGCGATTTTGGGGCATTAAATGATGGATTTTCGCGATTCCGAGAGACCTCAATGATGCCTAAGGCAATCTATTGGCCCAGACGATTTTACGAGATCTTCGATTTGGCTGGTGGAACGCGCGGATCGAACAAAATCTGACAGTTTGGGATTCTCGGGTTGAACCAGACCCGACGTGTTTTGGATCGGTCAAGCAACTCCAAATAGGTTAGGGCTGCGTCAATAAGGCATAATACCAGCGCATAGACTGAGAGGGTACAAAGGCCCACGTGCAAGTGTATGCAGTCGCAAAATAGTGACGTTAATATTAGTCATAATTTGACCGAAAAAGACATTAGTCATGACGGCCAGAAAAAGGACATTAGGCATGATTTTACAGAAAATGACATTGGTCATGATGGACTGTAGAAAAATAGTGACATTAGCATTGGCTATCGTTTGACAGAAAAAGGACATTAGTCATGACGAACTGTAGAAAAATAATGACGTTAGCATTGGTCATGATTTGACAGAAAAAGGACATTAGTCATGTCCACCTCCTATTTCCACATGTCCCATCTGTTATTGGCACCTATGCCCACCTCTACTCTATTTAAATCAAGGCACTTCATTTTCAATCCCTACAAAAGAGAATGGGTAAAAAAGGGTAAGCCAGAAATATTTTGCATCTCTTAATGGCACAAAATCTTGATGCAGGACAACCATTGCCTCTTTCAATGGTCAAAGAGTATAACAAACCGCCGTTTTTTCTCCTCCTCCATGCAAAACTGACACCCACGTCGTCGGATGCCGACGGTGTCGATCCTTCCGTTTGCACCCACGGGTACATTGAAAACTCCGCCCAAGTGATCATTCCCTCTCCCGTTGGCCTTCGTGATGGTACAAAGTGTATTTTGGACGAAATGCCATCTTTTAAGCATCGCAAATATGTAGCCTCTAAATTACGTTCGCCCGAGAACTGTCGTAGCTTCACTGGCTGGGTGGTGCATCGTAAATGCCCCATCCAAGATCAGCATCGCAAGTATCTTGAAGCGGAGATCAGCAAATTCGTCCATGAAGCTGTGGAGGTAGCAAATACTAAATTTCATATCAAGATATATGTTTATACTAGCGTTGATAGCACTGTGACAATTTAGAGATCACGTAAGCGAAAAAGACAAGAGTTGAAGGACGAGATTGACGATATTGTTTGTGCGGTGTGCTTCGAAGAAATTGAGAAGAGTAGCAGTGATGATTTGTTCGAAAGAGTGCAGTTGTGCTGTGACCATGCGTTCCATATGAATTGCATTGTTCCTTGGTTGTTCAACAATAACTCATGTCCGCTATGTCGATATAAGAATCCATGTGAAATAGATTAGGATGTTAATTTTAGTTTTTCTTTGTTGATCAACTTCTGTTATTTTGGCATGTAAATTTCGAAGAAGGGATGAACAATGTTCACAAGTTCTGATTATGTTTTCAAATATTTTCAATGTTTTAATATATTTAATATGATGATCATATGATGTATTTGGATATATAGTATAAATCACTTAATTTTCTAATTCGGTCGTATTTTTGCAATCAATTTTGACAAAGGACAGAAAAAGACAAAAAATTGAGAAGGTGACAGCGTCCATGTATAGAAAAACTCAAATAAAAAGGAATAATGATATTACCAATTGGCTTTAACGGATACTTCTTTGGTTGGAAAACATCCATGTTATAATCATAATTCGTAACAATCATAATTAAGTATTATTAAACAGAAAAACACATTAGTCATGATACTCTTTTTTAATTGGTAAGTGGTGCAGCTCTGCTTTGGGATGCGGCGCTTATAAACAGATTTAAGAGAAATTGAAATAATAGAAGTATAAAAATGGCAATTTCACCAAACTAGGGTTTTATTTAATTAAAATTTGCTTCTTACAATTGCAAAATCTAAATCACAACTAATTTTCTAATAAAAAAGAACTGCTAAAAATAGAAAAACTGCAAAATATAAGGCATAAAACCAAGTTCGGAATTTTCGGGTTGAACTAGACGCGATGTGCATCAATGAGGCATAATACCGGCGCATAAATTGATAAAGGCAAAGGCTCGCGTGTAAGTGCATGCAGTTGAGTATGTATATGTGGAAAAACGTTATCAGGTACAAACAGGACAGAAAAAAGACATTGGTCACGATGGAAGAAAAATAATGTTAACGATAGGAAAATAGTGACATTAACATTAGTCTTGATTTGACAGTAAAAGAACATTAGTCATGATAGACTATAGAAAATAGTGACGTTAACATTGATAGTGATTTGAAAGAAAAAGTTAACGACAGAAAAAAGACATTAGTCATGACGGACTGTAGAAAACTAGTGACCTGAACATTGGTAGTGATTTGACAGAAAAAGGACAGTAGTCATGACGGACTGTAGAACAACAGTGACGTTAACGTTATTCATGATTTGATAGAAAAGAGCCAGTAGTCATGAAGGACTGTAGAACAACAGTGACGTTAACCTTGGTCGTAATTTGAAAAAAAAAGGACATCAGTCATGACGGACTGCAGATCAACAGTGACGTTAATTTTGACCATGATTTGACAAAAAAGGGACATCAGTCACGACAGACTGCAGAACAACAGTGACATTAATATTGACCGTGATTTGACAGAAAAAGTACATCAGTCATGATGGACTGTAGAAAAATAGTGCTAATGACAGATAAAGGACAATAGTCATGACGGACTGTAGAAAAATAGTAACCTGAACATTGGTAATGATTTGACAGAAAATGGACATCAGTCATGATCGACTGTAGAAATATAGTGCTGATGACAGAAAAAGGACAATAGTCATGACGGACTGTAGAAAATAGTGACGTTAACATTTGTCATGATTTGATAGAAAAAAGTACATTAGTCATGATGGACTGTAGAAAAATAGTGTCGACGACAGAAAAAGGACAATAGTCATGACGGACTGTAGAAAAATAGTCACCTGAACATTGGTAATGATTTGACAGAAAAAGGACATTAGTCATGACGGACTGTAGAACAACAGTGACGTTGACGTTATTCATGATTTGACAGAAAATGGACAGTAGTCATGACGGACTGCAGAACAACAGTGACATTAACGTTATTCGTGATTTGACAGAAAAAGGACATCAGTCATGACGGACTGCAGAACAACAGCGACGTTAATATTGACCGTGATTTGACAGAAAAAGTACATTAGTCATGATGGACTGTAGAAAAATAGTGTTGACGACAGAAAAAGGACAATAGTCATGACAGACCGTAGAAAAATAGTAACCTGAACATTGGTAATAATTTGACAAAAAAAAGACATTAGTCATGACGGACTGTAGAACAACAGTGACGTTAACGTTATCATGATTTGACAAAAAAGAGACATCAGTCATGAAGGACTGCAGAACAACGGTGACGTCAACGTTATTCATGATTTGACAGAAAAAGGACATCGGTCATGACGGGCTGCAGATCAACAGTGACGTTAATATTGGCCGTGATTTGACAGAAAAATGACATCAGTCATGACGGACTGCAGAACAACAGTGACATTAATATTGACCGTGATTTGACAGAAAATGATTTGACAGAAAAAGAACATCAGTCACGATCGATTGTAGAAAAATGGTGCTGATGACAGAAAAAAGACAATAGTTAGGACAGACTGTAGAACAATGTGACGTAATCATTGGTCGTGATTTGACAGAAAAAGTATATTAGAAAATAGTGCTAACGACAGAAAAATGACATTATCCATGACTGTGATTTGGCTGTGATTTGACAGAAAAGGACATTAGTCATGATTTGACTTTAGAAAAATAGTGACGTTAATATTGGTCGTGATTTGACAGAAAAGGACATTAGTCATGATTTGACAGAAAAATGACATTAGTCGTGATAGACTGTAGAAAAATAGTGATGTTAATATTAGTCATGATTTGACAGAAAAAAGATATTGGTCATGGTGGCAAAAAAAGGACATTGGTCGTGATTTGACAGAAAAGACATTAGTCATGCTGGACTGTAGAAAAATAGTGACGTTAATGTTAATGATGATTTGACAGAAAAAATGACATTTGTCCTGATGGACTGTAGAAAAATAATGACGTTAATATTAGTCATGATTTGACCGAAAAGGGATATTAGTTGTGATGGAAAGAAAAAAGACATTAGTCCTGTTTTGACAGCAAAAAAATATTAGTCATGATTGACTGTAGAAAAATAAAGACGTCACCACGTATAAACAGGACGAAAGGATAAGTAAGACAGAAAATGTCAAAAGAAAAATAAAATGAAGAAGAGAGACACGTTACCAGATGCAAAAGGACGGTAGAAAAATAAAAACGTCAGTAGTGATGAGAAATAGTAAATAGAATAAATTCATATGATAAAACCAAAATATTTTATCAGAAATTTAAAAAAATAAAAATGAATTGAATTTGTTTTTGTCTCCACCTCCTATTGACGCCATACCCCATCATCTCCTTCCCCTATTTAATCCAGCACTTTTCATCTTCTTTCTCACTTGAAGAAAAAAGGGAAAATAGAGAAAGAGAGAGATCTCATTCTTACCAAATTCTGAATTTTCCAACACTGTTGAAACTTAAATCCTTGGGTTGGATTGTTTCAAAGCACCATACATTCAGTAAGTATGTTTATCTCTTTCTTTTTTTTCTTCTTCAACATATATGATCATGAATCAGGATGGTTTGCACTAAACTTTTTTTTCCATAACTAAACTTTTTTTTCAACATATTATTTTTCATTCTTCATTTAGTATTTTTTTAACTGATGAGAATATTTTTAAAAGTTGTCATTACTAATGCAATACTTGACTTGAATTGATATTTTTTCCATTTGCAGGAAAGTATTCGTTTGATTTGGTCAACAACAAAATTGGAGTAAAAACTAAGGCAACAAAAAATCCATTATTCGAAAAATTCAATATTTAAGATTTTTATTTATTTATGCTTATATGTAGAAGTAAATTATTTGTTCTCTAAATTTAAATTCTTATTGGTTTCTGTACAGTTTTCCATTTAAATTATTAATAAATGATGTGACATATTTGTTATTATTAGTTAATCATTTATGTTGATCTTTATAATTGTTTCTATTGTGATATTATCTTTTGTCTTTTATTTAGCTATGCATGGGAATAAATCAAAACACATTCGCAAACCATTATCAGAAGCACAAAAACAACGTAAACGTGAACATGAAAGAATAAGATATAAAAAAAACAGTCATCCAACACTAATGATGAATTTTCTTTCAAGCGAAAGCGAGAGGCATTTGATTTTCGTATCCCGCACTTCAAAAGAGCATTAGAACAAATTTCTAATTTTTCTGCCAATGTTGAATGCAACACATATTTGATGGATGATGATAACGTTTTGTATCATTCTACGGATGTGGGCTTTTTGAACGATCACCGTATAGTTAATAAAGATATTCATCAAGATTTATCATGCAGTAAAAAAAACGATAATGATAGTAAGAGCACGGTTCATCCTTATTATATATTCTTATAAAACACAAAGTTTTATCTAATTTTACTTGAATGTTTGATATTAACTATATTTAAAGAACATATTACTCAAAAATCTTATATTTTTTAATTTTTTTGATTTACAAATATTTTACATGTTTTAAAAGCTATAAGATTATTTTAAATAAAATCCTCCATAAATATAATAATATAATATATTACATTTTCTTATTGCTGATTAAATTGTAATGTGTGTTTTATAATGATACATGATAAGAAAGTTTTAACGATAATTATTTAACAGATTGGCATAGTCGTTTCCATTATTTGGGACCTCCTACTGAAAAATGTTCTAGATGTGATGCAATTGTGTGGAAAGAAAAAAGGGTTAGAACTAGTGATAAGAAAAAAACAAATTATTCACTTTGTTGCAAGAGTGGAAGATTTTCTCTGTCTCTTCTTGAGAAGACACCTGAAATGCTGGATTCTTTATTGAACTATCAAAATGTTTCTGAACAAGCTAAACAATTTCGGAAAAAAATTCGTTCGTTCGACTCTATATTTGCTTTTAGATCTATTGGTGCAAAGATAGATTATCAAATTTTGAAATGAAGGGGACCATATACATTTTGAATTCATGGATAAAACTATCATAAAATTGGTTCATTGCTACGGGCTATCGGAAGTCGACCTAAATATGCACAGCTTTATATATATGATACCGAGCATGAAATTGAAAATCGAATTGCATCTATTGGAGATAATTGTAATGCTACGGAATATGATTCAGAAACTGTGAAAAGTTTAAAGGAAATGTTGGATAAATACAACAAATATGTTAAGAAATTTCGATGCGTACGTGATTGGTATGAGAACAATAAGAATAAAGAGTTTAGTTTGCGCATTCTAGAGGATAGAAATCATAAGGGTCAACAATATAATAAACCAAATTCAACAGAAATAGCTGCTTTGATGATTGGTGATAAATTTTTTCCTTCATCTACTCGAGATGTTATTGTCAACGATCGAAAAAAAGGATATTAAAGAATTAGTGAGATTCATCCAGCATACATGCCATTGCAATATCCCTTATTATTCCCATATGGAGAAGATAGTTGGCATAATTATATTGAAGGTAACAATACGAAGAGAAAAAGGAATAAAATTTCAATAGAGGACTTCTACGCATTTAGGTTATAACAGCGTTGTCATGAAGGAACAACATTGTAGAGAGGTGGAAAATTATTACAGCAATATATAGTTGATGCGTATGCGTCTGTTGAAGAAAATTGTCTTGGATAGATTCATAATAATCAAAAAACTTTACGATGTGAGTTATATCAAGGCTTGTAGGATGCTGTTGACGATGGTGATAATGATGCTCACACAATTGGTAAAAAAATCATTTTTCTTTCATCTTTTACTGGAGGTCCACGATACATGATTCAAAACTATCAAGATGCTATGGCAATTTGTGCATGGGACGGGCCTCCGGATTTATTCATTATTTTTACATGCAATCCTAATTGGAAAGAAATACATAATTTTTTATTGATTGCTGGTGGTCAAAATGCATCTGATAGGCCTGATATTGTTGCCAGAGTTTTTCACTTAAAACTTATGCAGCTTCTTGATAATTTGATTAAACATAAATATTTTGGACGAGTAATTTCTGGTAGGTTATTGTCATTATTTGTTGATATATATTTTGCATATTGTTATATATTTCTATTTAAAAGTTTAATTTTTCCATTTGTAGATCTATCTGTGGTAGAATTTCAAAAATGAGGATTACCACATTCTAATATCCTTATTACATTGGAAAGTTCAAAAAAAAAAACTCGCAAAGGGTATTGATAATTTAATTAGAGCTGAGCTTCCTGACATTAAAATGGAACCTTTACTTTATGATTTGGTAGTTACCCATATGATTCATAGACCATGTGGTACACATAATCCAAAATGTGTTTGCATGAAAAATAATAAATGCTCAAAAAAATTCCCTAAAATGTTTAATGACCATACTATTATTGAAGAAAAGGGATATGCAATTTACCGAAGATGCAAATCAAGATCCTACACGGCAGATGGAAAAGATATTGACAACAGTTGGGTTGTGCCTTACAATGCAAATCTGCTACTGAAATATCAATCACATATTAATGTTGAAATATGCAATCATAGACGAGCAATAAAATATTTATTTAAATATGTGAATAAAGGATCTGATTTTGCAACATCTATCATTCATCAAAATGTGGTCGAAAGATATGACAAGGTCAAATTATATTTAGAATCTAGATATATTGCAGCATCTAAAGCTTCATGGAGGCTTTTTTAATTTAAAATAAATAAACGTCATCCTGCCGTTGAACGGTTGCAGTATCATCTTTTTTTTGAACAAATGGTTTTTTTTAGAGAAGATGGAAGTGTTCAAGAAATAATGGAGTTTGAGCGGGCTAATAAAACAATGTTAACTGAATGGTTTACTATGAATCTTAAATTTCCTCATGCAAGAAACTATACTTATGTTGAGTTTCCAAATCACTTTGTTTGGAACAAAAAAAACTTATGTTGGAAGCAACGAAAAAGAAAGAAAGCAATAGATAGATTACTTTATGCACATCCTGCCGCCGGTGAAAGATATTATCTCAGGATGTTGTTGACAATAGTGAAAGGAAGGATTAATTTTATTGATATGAGAACAATTGATGGTGTTGAACATGAAACTTATAAGGCAGCATGTATAGCACTTGGACTTCTTGATGATGATAATGAATGGAACTTAGCACTCCAAGAAGCGTCTAAGTGGGCTACGGCTAATCAACTTCGTCGCATGTTTTGCACGATGTTACTTTTAAATGAAGTTATGAATCCTCGAAAACTATGAGATTTACGTTGGGAGGCCAAGAGTGATGATTATGAAAGATGTTTGGAAAATTTGCATCCTGATTTAAAAATTGTACTCGGTAATGAACAATTAAGAGATTTTGCGCTTCATGATATAGATGTGATTTTGTCATATAATAATAAAAGCTTGAGAGATTTTCCATTTATGCCAATACCCTCTCCTAGCAATTTAAACAAGAACAATAGATTGATATTTGAGGAGCTAAATTTTGATACTTTTGAGTTGTCGAAAAAATCTATTGAATTAGAATGTGGTTTAAATGATGAACAAAGAAAAATCTTTGATGCGGTGTTATAACTTCGTGCGAAAAAATATTGGAAGGTTATTTTTTTGTGTATGGAAGTGGTGGAACTGACAAAACATACTTATGGAATGCAATTTTAGCAAAGTTGCGTAGTAAGAAACAAATCGTTTTTGCAGTTGCATCTTCTGGTATTGCTTCTTTGTTACTACCCGGAGGACGTACAACACATTCAAGATTCAAAATTCCTATCGATCCTCATGAGTTTTCATTTTGCGCAATATCTCGCCAATCTAATATTTCTTCTCTCATCAAAGAAGCAACACTGATTATTTGGGATGAAGCTCCGATGATAAACCGCTTTGCATTTGAAGCCGTAGATCGAACTTTCCAAGATATTTTATCAAATATTAATCCACAAATTGAGAATAAACCATTTGGTGGAAAGACTGTTGTTCTTGGTGGTGATTTTTGACAGATTTTACCAGTCGTCCGTAAAGGTAGGAGACAACAAATTGTGTCCGCCACATTACATAAATCATATCTATGGGATCAATGTAAGATGTTTATACTGACAAAAAGTACACGTGTTCATACGAATACGAGGTCAGAAGAAGAAAGCAAAAATTTTGCATAATGACTAATCGATATTGGTAATGGTGATGTTAAAGGAATTCAAATAGGCAACGATTGTGATGATAATTGGATAGGAATTCCGGATTCAATGTTATCTAATCACAGACTTGGTATTAGTGGATTAATAAATGAAATATATACAGATTTAAATGATAATTATCAAAATCCGCGGTATTTGGAATCAAGAGCAATACTTGCATGTTGAAATGAAGAAGTTGATGAAATTAATAAGAAAGTCATATCTCAAATTAGAGAAGAAAGTCGGATTTACTTGAGTTCAGACACGGGGTTTCTGTTGCTGATGATTCTGCTTGCAATGATTTTTTACATACAACGGAATTTTTTAATTCGTTGATATGCTCTGGATTGCCTCCTCATTTGCTTGAGCTTAAAGTAAATACACCGATTATGTTATTTCGTAATTTAGATCAAAGTATTGGTTTATGTAATAGCACGCGTTTTATCATTAAACAGTTAGGTGAAAGGGTCATAAAAGAAGAAATCATGACTGGTACAAAATATTGGAAAATGTGTGGCAATAACAAGAATAATTATGTCAAGTGATAATGAAGATCCCCCTTTCGTCCTTAAACGGCGTCAATTTCCCGTTCGTGTTGTTTATGCTATGACTATAAACAAAAGTCAAGGAAAAACCTTGGGAAAAATTGGACTATATTTACGTACACCAGTTTTTTGTCATGGGAAATTGTATGTTGCATTCTCAAGAGCTAGATCTGCTTCATCCTTAAAAGTTTTTCTAGAAGAACAAATTGACATTCCCAAAAATTGTACACAAAATGTTGTTTATAAAGAAGTTCTATAGAGCGTTCTCACAAAGGTAAAGTTACAAAAGAACTATATACACAAAAAATAAAATCGTGTATTAATCCCAATATTGGAAAGTATCGCTCTGATTTAAAAATACTTTTATAGTAAATTTATTTTTAAATCAGAGTGTTACTTTCCCATATTGAATTAATACTCGATTTCATTTGTTGTATATATATAGTTCTTACATTAAATTTTATATAATATATGTTGGCTATAGTGCCCTCAAGGCAATTATCATAGTCGCAGGTAGGCGATTGTGACGATTGAGGGAGGACCTATACCGGTAGAACAATCTTACTCGAGATGATAGTATTCTATCTGGTTAGGCTCTATCATCATGTACATGTTGATAGAGCCTATATGATTCTTGCTTGACTACCAGCATTATGACGGCGATCGTATACGTGGGAGCTGGGGGTCTATAAGCACATCCTTAAATGTCCATAGTCGTAGGAGTATTGACACTGGGCATCGATACTCCAGTGTAGACTAGTGTATACTTATCTAGACCCTGCCGAGGGGAGATGGCCGGTCTCACAAGCCATTGGTGTCAGTTGTTCACCTGAGATAGTATACAGGTGCCCATTGGGTTATGAGTACACTGGACGGACTCACCGGGAACATACTAGTTGGTATTATACCTATTGTTGGATAGCAGTTCCCTGGTGACATATGTACAGGTTAGTCTGTCGACCTGAGATCGTTATTTTTCTCGTGTGAGTTCCCACTGTGCTTTGATTACTACCTTACCACGGCTCAAAAGAGTCGTGCAAACAGGTTTTAGTTGGGTACAGTCTCAAGCCACATGGACTCAGTGAGCGGATCGTCAGGGATTCGTCTCTCCCGGTATTAGGGGTTGATGTCGCGCAGTGCACGGGTGGCCATCACTAAAAATCCTCGGCCGGGGTATGCGAGAATTACCGATCCAGGATCGATAGTTTCTCAGTTGGTGATGGGTTACACACCGACACGAATTATCACGTTGTTAGGGGTATGACTTTATCCACCCCCTAGACTCGATATGCGATACTCATAGATGAACGGACCGGACTGTACGAATATTGTCATTGTCAGGCTCAGTAGGGTTTCAGGATGCGTTCGCTCGTCGGCCTCCCTTTCACTCAATACCTGGGCAGCCGTTACGTACAGCTAGTGCCACTGACGTGCTTGTGGTTAAACCCACTGCCAACGTATTGACGAGTCTTTAGAGTCCCACACAGAGGGTTTCCCTAGTTCGGGCGAAACGTTGTAGAGGCCGTATGGTTTTATGGCAGGGTTCGAACATACACGTGCACTTGTGCACGTGTCATGATTCGGATGGATAATGCTAGTGGGTTTTAGTTTAAGCCGGATCCTAGTATTATATTGTTGGAATATTTTCGTCTCGTTGTATTCGTATTCAGTCGGAATACGGATGCGGGTATGTATATACGGACAAGGGGTATTCTTGTAATTCGTTACAAGATTACTTTTGAAATTTTCATTTTCTATTCTTCCATTTAAACATTTGGTTTAATGTTTAATTATTGGAATTGTGAGCATTGGAATTTTGGTCATTTCCTATGCTCCCTAATTCGGCCATTCTTTTTTTATGTGCTGGGATTTTATTGTTGTGCTGGCAATTCCACAGTGGCTATTTTCGAAAGTCAAGGGAAGCATGGGTTGATTGATGAGGTGTCCCTTGTGCTTTAATTAGTGTTTTGTCCAAGTGAGGATATGGGTGTGCTGTGGAATTATTGGGTGAGGATTTGTGTTGCATTAATCAATCACATATATACACCTCACCCCTTAACAATTCCACAGAGCACCAAGAATCCCCAAAAATCCCAGAGAACCATTTTCCTTCACTGGCCGAGCCCCATAGCTTTCTTCACTTGCCAAATTCTCATGCTCACAATTTCCACACTTGGCAACTTCATTTTACCTCCACTCAAATCCTTAGGTGTCTTGAGACAAAATATTCACACTATCTCTATTTCATCTTGGGTATTTATGCTAGCAAACTGAATGCCCGAGTTGCTTCAGTTTGAAGCGGGAGCCCGTATTAAGAATCCTCAAGGTGGATCATCTTCGACAAAGGAGACTGGAGAACGAACTACATCGAGACAGCCGCGGGGAGCTTGGGAAGTGGTTGAAGACCGAAGGACACGGATCGATCGGTATAACAATTCTAAACTTCTTTACATGCTTGCTAGTTTGGGGTTTAGGGTAGATCCGGGCAACGGGTTATGGTAGCGCCTGTTTAATAAATTTTTTTTTCCGCATTTGGCCACGTTTTGATGGCCGGGACGCTGCCGTAACCCAACATGGTATCAGAGCCAACCCTTAAACCCTACTTGTTTGTTTGCACAAGGTTAAAATCTCGATCTACAATTTTTCCCGAATCATTTTTCCAAGTTCATGTGCCCGCTGTCGTTTTTCAAACTTGCTCAAAAATATTTTCAGGCATCTTAAAAATACGTCCAGGCAATTATAGGGAACTAGAAGAAATTTGAGCTTTTAACTCCGCAATTTGGCCGCGGAACCGCCGCGAAATGTGCCTATTGGCGGCGGTTCCGCCGCTCTATTGTGGCCAAACGTCACCAAATTTTTTCTGGCACTCTATTCATTGGAAAAATGATTTTATTGATATATAGTTTTGGTCTAGATTTGTCTGAGTGTTGTTTTTACATTTGGGGCCAATTTGGAAAGATTTAATCGATCGAAATTTTAAGTGTGCGTTTAACAGTACATGCATTATTGTCTGCGACCGTGAATATCATTCGAGCTGTACAACTCGTCTAATTGCTATATGTCTTTTAGACGGGTTTTGCGAACGTGACATTCACGTTGATATTCTGTGTTGTGCTGTGATGTTGGCTGGATCGTCATGGTGGATAGATTGGGTGCAATGTTAGTACAATCCAGTTTCATTTTATTTGTACATTTGATATTGCGGGGACAGCGTCCGGCATGTGGACCGCCGTCACTGCCTGTTTGTATATTATTTGTTTGGGGCACGACCGGGTTGAGGTCGATGTCACTCTTGTATATTATTTTCTTTTCTGTACTAGGATTACCCCGCGGTGGAGTGCACGAATAGTTGGGTTCTAGAGGGCAATGGGTCCGCATCTCATGGCGTTGAGACAGAGGGGACCTTACTCTAGAATTGGCGGTCTATTTTCCGCACTCATAGGGGGTATAGGTTGACACGGAGGGGTGCTCAAGTTACCGGATTCCGTGAAGTGCTGGGTGGCCCATTCACGTTGTTGAAGGGGGTTACCTCGCTTCTGGTTTTGGCGGGTAACTTGCCGCGCTCATAGGGGTCTAGTTTTCAATGCACAGGCTATCCACACGACAGGGAACGTCGGGCCTCATTTGCGGCTCAAGTGAAACCCGGGGCTCCAAGATTATCAACCATTCTGTGTTGCTTCTGTGATGTTTCTGTGATGTTGCTTTATATCATGCCTGGGACGAATGCTATATATATATTTATATATACTAGTAGATGTATATGTTTTGCACCCACGCTAGTCCAGTCCCCGCTCTATCGTTAGTTAAGTAACCTAACGGATTATGACGTGACCCAGTGGCGAATGCGGATGGAATATACGTATATTTTATTTTCGTTCTTTTCTGGTGTGATTTGTTAATTGATGGGACTGCGTTGATTCTGATCAATGCAAGGAAAACACACCTATTTGATGTTGTTGGAACCAATTTTAAAAAACTGACATTACAGACGCACGCTTTTTCTTTGCACAGTGGTATTCGGTTATGAATATCCAGCACCTCATTCGACGAGGTAAGGGCCGAGATCCCCTCATCAGGAGTGACCCCTTGAGTAAAAGTTTGTGTCAACGTAATAACTTCACTATAGTCGATTATTTTTGCTTTGCATCGTGGTATTCAGTTTAGAATATCCCGCACCTCATTCGACGAGGAAAGAGCCGAGATCCCTTCCCCGCGAGTGACCTCTTTAGCAAAGGTTTTCGCAACTATATATTTATAAAAGCTATCAGGTTCCTTCAACGAAATCAAGTTCATTACGTTAAAGGTTTTTCGCCAAAAACCAGCCGTAGCCCTCCGTCATTTCTTTCAGGTGGTACCTAGTATTCATGCTGCGTTTGTTGGTCTTTGTTAAGGCGTAGTGTGCGGTAGCTAGATATTGCTTGTCTGTTGCATTGAGTTGCGATTATCTAGGACAGTCGTATAACCTTGTTGGCCTTTGTAAAGGATTTGTACGGGTGGGTCTAGAGTAATCCAGGATAATGACGGGTTGAACTTGACTTGTGGTTTATGATTTGTTGGCCTTTGTCAAGGTCATAAACCGCTTGGGGTAAAAATCATATCGGGAGTTTCAAACATACAGAAAACTTGCCAAGCATGCGCATACCTTCTGGAGTGTGATAACTTGAGTGGCTTCCATCAAGTTATCTTGTGATGATAGTTGGATCCCAATTCTCACTGATGAGTAGGATTACTCCTCGGGTGATTTTAGATGATCCTGACTAATTCTCCTTTTTGGTTTGGAGGAGAATTCGAGGCAATAGTGGGAGCCATCCTGATTAGATAAAGTGATTAACCATTCTGATCTAGGTTAGAGTGCACGCTGAGTATTTCTTTTCTCTCTCTCTCTCTTTGGCTGCGACTATGACCCGCCCTAAACCAAAAACTCATGAACCAAGTTAACCGAACCTTCTTAAAACACTTTGGATTTTGGAATGTCACGGAGTCGCAAAATATCATTGACACTTCTATATCACCTTTGCATTTCTCCAGAACGCCCCGTATCACTACGAACATCCACTCCTATTGGATAAATCCATCGTATAGTTACATACAAACTCGAAGGAACTTTTTTGAGGATGGATTCTGGTTCTGGAGAGAATGAATAGGACTATTCAGTTGTCTTTTCCTTTTGCCTTCTCTCAGGTTGTGAGGGCTCCTAGGATTAGGAGAGGGTACACCTATTACACTTATTGGATAGTCTTCTTCCAAACCATAGGCAAGTGCCGAAAGGTAGGGAAAGGAGAAAACCAATTAGCCTAAGTTGGGTGTACAGAAGGTAATAAATAAAGACAAATAAAGGGATTAGAAAGAGGGCAAAGTAAATTGCGACTGTTACCATTCACGATCAACCCGCGTATTTCATCGCCACTCCTACTTCACCTTTGCTTTTCTCCGGTTCAGGAGAAATAGAATAAGGTTTATTCAGTTATCTTTTATCATCACCTTCTTTCAGGTTGCGAGTACTCCTAGGATTAGGAGAGTACACTTATTATGATTATTGGATAGTCTTCTTCCAAATCATAGGCTGGTGCCGAACGGTAGGGAAGGAAGAAAACAATTTAGCCTAAGTGTGGTGTACAGAAGGAAATGAGTAAAGACAAATAAAGGGATTTGGAGAGATGACAACGAAATATACGGTTACAGTCATGAATCTGATAATGGAAGAGGCATTACTAGGATTACCCAGATACCCCTTTGAAACATTTACATATTTCAGTTTCACTGTGTATTGTTAATAGAAAACTGATTTCCTAATTAGCCCTTGCTCTAGGGTATTTATTTACTAGGTATGATTCTCACATCTGTACGGTTTTAGAGATGATGAGTGGGAGTAAGTGTTTCCTGATTTAAAATCAGGAAAGCTTACGAAGAAGGCATCACGTGCTAGCACGTGACCAGCAGTCACGTGTTGGCACGTGACACTTAAAAGCAGTGGCAAAGGCACATCAGTTCCCTGATCAAATCAAGAAAAAAGGCTTCAGAAAAGGTCACGTGCTCACACGTGACCAGGGGTCACGTGTTGGCACGTGACGGCAGAACAGTGGCTAGGAGACAAAGCGCAGAAAGCAGAGGAAAACTCATTCCAAGGGGTCACGTGCCTACACGTGACCAAGGGTCACGTGGCCACACGTGACCGGCTTTCAAACCCTATCTATTTAACAGAATTAAATTCTGAACAGCATTCAAATCTCTCCAATGGGGAATGATTATTTGAAACCGATTGGATTAAAGATTTAAAGGTGATTAAAGATCACCTATCTATGGAAAAATCTTGAACTTGGAAAGATTTCCCCTTAAAATCTAATCGAAATAACAAAGGAAAATCTTTGGATTTAAAATCCAATGGTGAATAA
Organism: Agapanthus africanus; assembly: GCA_030015575.1. NCBI lineage: Eukaryota > Viridiplantae > Streptophyta > Magnoliopsida > Asparagales > Amaryllidaceae > Agapanthus > Agapanthus africanus. Next base: position 315,702,371 of record JASDDO010000004.1, read on the forward strand.
AATTCACCTAATAATCCAAAGGTCCAAACGAATGGTAAATACAAATCAAATCTCTCAATGAAAGATTCACCAAAACTAATTGATCCTGCTTCTTCTCCTATTAATAGGAGCCAAGAGACACAGAGAGAGAGACATACACAGAGGGAGAGAGAGAAAAAGAGAGCCTTGAGACTTTGGAGGAATTTGGATCTTCTGCAAAGGAAAACCTTAGGTAAGAAGGAGGAGGCTTTCAAGAAAAAAGAGAATTTAATTCTCAAAAGAGTTTAACTCTTATATTAAAAAGAAGAACTTAGTTCTCTCTTTAGTAGAGGATCTGCAAAGTGCACATCTCCCCATGAATAGAGAATTTAATTCTCATTGGGTTGAGATCCTGCCATGCAGATCCAGAATATAGAGAGGGAATGAAAGTTTGAGAATTTGATTCTCACAGAATTATAGGAATTTAATTCCTTTGAGATGAATTAGGGTTCAACCCTATGTTATAGGAATTTAATTCCTTTAGAATGAACAGAATCAGGGTTTAACCCTAGTTGAGAACTTAGTTCTGTTAAAATAACAGGAATTTAATTCCCTTAAGAAAGAAAAAATTAGGGTTCCACCCTATGACATAATCTAATTCCTCAGAATATAAATTAGGGTTTAACCCTATCTAAGAGTAATTCTCTAAAGAAAGAAGGAATTTAGTTCCTTTAAAGTTATTATTAGGGTTTAACCCTATGACAGAACTCAATTCTTCATATATATGAGGAATTTAATTCCTACAAGAAAATCAGAGTTTAACTCTATCAGATTTAATGAAGAATTTAGTCAGAAATTGCAAAGAGGCAGGGTCACGTGCTACCACGTGACCCCCGAAAAGATCCACAGAAAAGGGCTTTTGAGGCAATGCCTCACGTGACCCACGTGACCCTTGGCAGAAGCTTTAACACACAAACACTTAAATGCCCATCACGTGACAACGCGTGATGCTCCGAAGTATTCAAATACTCTCAGCAGAACAAAAAAGGGGAGGGCGCCCTCACGTGCTACCACATGACCCCTCTTACTTTAGTATTTAACACTAAATTGGAACCTCTGAATCCACCGTTTAACACTGTTTTACCTTAGTGTTCAACACTAATCGAAGAGCTTTCTTGCGGTGTTTAACACTGAATTTCTTAGTGTTTAACACTAAATTAAATCTCTGTTAACAGAGTTTTACATTAATTTTCTTAGTGTTCAACACTAAATTAAAATCTCTGTCACCAGTGTTTAACACTGATTATCTTAGTGTTTAACACTAATTTGAGATCTCTATTGCCAGTGTTTAACACTGATTTGTTTTAGTGTTTAACACTAATTTGAACTCTCTGCTGCTAGTGTTTAACACCAACTATCTTTTAGTGTTAAACACTAACTTGTTCCTAGTGTTCAACACTGCTGGCTAAGTGGCTAGAGGCAAAGCCTCTCCTTCAATGGACCAACAGAAAGCCAAAATTCCAAACATGATTGGACTTAGCCCAAGATGGCCATAAGTCCTCAATTCAAACTTAACTGGGCTGATGGGCTCATAACATAATTAATTGGTCCTGGTCCCAAACTGGGCCAAAGACTGTTTAATCCATCTTAGTCTAAGGGTACATCTCTTCACTCCTTTGATATTTGGCGTTGTAATTCCTCAACGTCTTCAAAAAGGTGACGGGTCCCGAGGACCATACATTGATACGGACTGTGGGGTCCTTAAACTCATGGACTATAAGGTCCTTAACCTTGACCGAGATGTCTTAAAACTAACAACGGACTGTGGGGTCCTTAAACCCATGGACTATGACGTCCTTAACCTTGACCGAGATGTCTTAAAACTAACTTTGGACTGTGGAGTCCTTAAATCCATGGACTATGACGTCCTTAACCTTGACCGGGATGTCTTAAAACTAACTTTGGACTGTGGAGTCCTTAAATCCACGGACTATGAGGTCCTTAACCTTGACCGCAACGTCTTAAAACTAACATTGGACCGCAATGTCCTTAAACTACCCATGGACCGCAACGTCCTTAAACTACCTACTGACCGTGATGTCACTAAACTAAACAATGGGGCTCCCTTAATTGCTCTATTGTTGGATCTAAACGATCCCGTTAAGTTGATCTTAGTCTGAAAATTAGACTAACGTATCCTTGACAAGGGTTTAAGTCGATCTTAGTCTCGAATGAGGCTAATGTGTCCTTAAACCCAAACCCCCAAACCCAAATCTAAGATAATACGGATTTGGACTAGTCCACGCCCTACGGGCGACGACATAACTCAGTCTCCGTATACAATCCACAGGCAACCAAACATAAAATAAACACATACGACACGAAGTGACCATCTGGAGAAGGAGAAAGTGGTTACCGCGATGCGGTAGCGTAATTAACTGCAGGGGCTTGCGCCTGCAGGGAAGAGCGTCCCCACAATCAAAAACCCCTCAAGCGAGGGGGAATCTGACGAAGTCTGCTACATCGGACACATCCGTCTAAACCGTCGATATACGGTGCCATAAATCAACTTGGCATCTTCGGAGAGGTAGACGGATAGCACCAATTAGCATCTGCCCCGAACCTCAGGCAAGACGACCACGCGTCTGGCCGTCGTTCGGAGGAGAACAGATTCTGGCATGCCCGGTGGAACCTTTTCCTCTTTACACTCCACACTTCGTGTGTCGTGATTCGCGAACCAATCATGGTTCGCTAGTGGTTACCCTTGGGTTTCGAAGTACTAAGATTTGGTGTTTCGTTTGCTGTAGAAAGCAAAAGGATCAATGGCTGGCAACTGCTCAAGCTGCTCCAACTGCAAAAGCGACCGACGCTCCGCCTCATCTGGAGGTGTAGCTTATGGACCGCAGGCTGCTTCCCTGTTCACTATGCCTATGGAGCAAGTGACCCGAGCTACTATCGGTCTATTCTTTGGCACCATGCTCCCGCCGGTGAACATTGATATCCCAATGCCCGTACCGGAAGCTTCGAAGAAGTCGGTCTTCGATAGTCTTGCTACTCTCACGGCCCCTCTCAATGGGTCGTCCAATTCTTCAGTCTTCACCAGACTGAGCCTGAACTCCGAAGGGCCCGCCAAAAAGCCCATGATACCTGAGAAGGCCATCCCAAAGAAGACAGTTGCGCCTGAAGTCGTCAAGATGGCTTCCCCTCCCAGAGGGTCGGTCTTCGCGAGACTGACTACCTCCATTATAGCTCCCGCTCAGAAAACTGTTAGCTTCTCAACGAACGTCAGTCTTCAAGAGGCTGACACCGACAGCAGCGACCCCCACCTATACAGGGGGCAAGATGAAGCTATCGCCATCACCGAGCCGATTCCATCATCACGACACGCTCGACGTCGTTATTGGCACCGAGTGAGGAAGGCCGGAGGCAACTCCCCGTCTGGGCTAACTCCTCCAGCCCCGATGACAGAAATTAATGCTGCTGTTCCAACCGGGAACAGCTTTGAGATGCTAAATAAGGTGCGTAGGAATTCTCCTACCGCAGCGCTAAAGAAGTCTCCCCATCCGCTGAAAAGGGCTATAGAAGTAAAGCCAGAACAGCCCCAATCTCCTCAACGGCTGTCCTCCCGAATCTATAAAGTCTGGCGGCAGGCCCGAGATTCGATGATCGATCCAAATTTCTCCCGCCAGCACAAGAAGTTGAAAATCCAACAGGAAGCCAGTCACCAGGCCAAGCCACGAAAAGCTGTCCGGGTGCCCACCTCGACGGCCCCCTCGACTTCCACTGCTCACAAAAAGAGGAGGCCGGAGAAGATCCCCGGGCTGGCGACGAGAGCTAAAGGCGCTGAGCCTAGACACCCTAAGTCTGGGGGAAAGATGGTCCACACTGTATACATGGCGTCGGGGAAGGAAGACAGCCGTGCGTCTACAGGTCACCAAAGCTCAGGAGCAACAGCAAAAGCTCCAGGAAATGATGAACGCTATGGCCGCACTCACTAGGCCAAAAGAAACCTCTGAAACGTCCTTGGATCAGCAACAAGAACAGGAAACCAACGCCGAGTTCCTCCGGAGGATGTTGGAAAAGAAGGATAAAGAGGCTGCGGAACAAGCGGCCAATATAAAGCAAATAGCCCACCTACTTCAAGACATGGTTGGGATGATGATCCAACAAGATCCTCCCGCTGAAGATCCCCTGACCATACTCGAAGACGATAGGGGAGAAACGTCGAATCCTCCGCCGGCTCTCTCAACGGCCAAGGAGGAGACAATCTCTAAGGCTGACTTGGACGACTATATAGCCCAGCAAATCCGGGTTCATCATGCGACTGAGGCAGCTGGTCAAGTCGTAAAAACGGGCCGACCATATCCGAGCTGGTACGACCAAATCAGATATCCGCCGGGTTATACAATACCAAAATTCCACGTGTATAAAGGGACCGGCAATCCCCACCAACATGTTGCCCAGTTCAGGGCCCTTTGCGGTAACACCGGCGGTGACGATAAACTGTTGCTTCGCCCGTTCGTGGGCAGCTTATCAGAAACAGCGTTCAAATGGTATTCGGAACTCCCGAACGATTCAATCAAGACGTTCGCTGAAATGGAATTGCTATTCACCCAGCGATTCGCAAGCGCCAGCGAACGCACTCCGATGATAGCATTAATTAATGCCAGGGTGAAACCAGGAAAAATGTGGGTCCAGTACGCTATACGCTGGCGAAATTTATGGTCGAAATGTGAGCAACGCATTGAGGAAGCGCCCGCGGTGGGCATGTTCGTGGGAACCCTAGACCCTCACGCAACTATCTCCCAGTTTATGATGTTCTTTAAGCCAACCACATTCCAGGCTCTAATCGACAAGTTGGCCCAGATGGACCAGATGGGTCATAGACCGTCTCCCCCGAAGCCCGAGCCTCGGACTGACAAGGGTAAAGGAAAGGCAGCCTTCGTCGCGAATGCTCAGCAGCAACCTAGTTCCCCAAAGCTGGCGGATCAACTGGAAGAAAGACGCCGGTATTATAATGAGAAGATGAAGCACCCCTACTCGTTCCCACGGGACAAGACGAAACGGTTATTCGAGCTGGCAGTACGCAACAGGCTTATAAACTTACCAAATCCAAGGCGACCGCCACAACCCACTGAGGTGAATAACCCCAACTATTGCCCTTACCATCAAACGGTAAGCCATCCGATTGAGGATTGCTTCGTTTTTAAAGGATGGATTGAAGATCAATACCTCCAGAGGAAATTTGCGCTGTCCGAAAAGTGGAAGGTGAATCCGCCACAGCCACATACTCCTAAGAAAGTAGATACACCGGGGGCAACTTGTTCCTTTATTGAAGAAGCTCCATGGGAGGTCTTGCTATCAACTAAAACCAAAACAATGCTGAGGGACCTTCATGCGTGCCCAGCGGTCGAATGGAAGGACCCGCTTGAACCTCAAATCATCAAAGAGATGCTGAAGCCGTGTCCAACTACGAGGAGTGGTAGTGATGGCCCAAGTACTCACACCCAACCGTCAAAATCTTCGAAGAAAAAGAAGAAGAAATCCAAAAAGCTTGTGAAGCCTGGAGACAAGCACACGGATTTACAGAAATAGATTGACGCGCTGGAAGAGTACAATCAAAAAGAGCGGACTCCCGTCACGCTACAAGAGTTCCTCAACCACGTCTTTCAGGAGGAAGGAGATGAAGAGAGCTCATCGGATGAATCCGAGGGATATGTGGCGAGTTGTCATGTGATTTCCCACTCGGAAGATGAGAAAACTCCTGGCACTGAGAAACTGGGGGTACAGCCTGAGCCAGAACATGTATGGCTAACAGATGAAATGATCGACGCCTTTCTAGACGAGATTCGTTTGAAGAGTAAAGCCGATCAGGAGCGTGAGATGGCTGCATCGGAAGGAGCCAAGCGCAGGCGACTAAACGAAAGAGTCGAAGCACTTCCGCTAGATCAAAAGACATCTGATGCGAATAAAAACAGGTACAAGACGAGGAAGAGGTTCGCCAAAGCCATGTCAGTAGGGATGAAGCTACCACCCTCGGAAGAGAACGCGTTCAATGGGGCGGAAAGACACACTAATTATTGCACATATCATCGAAAAATTTCACACCCTACGGAAGAGTGCGACGCCTTTAAGATATGGTGGCAGGGATATGTTGCTCACCGGCAACATTTTAAGCGCGTGAAGCGCAAGACTCGTCGGGAGCAAAAAGGTACGGCCGAAGGACACGAAAGAACTGCCGGCAATTGTTACATGGTCGACGCCATAGGATCGCAAGTTCTAACCTTTGGAAGCGACTCTGATGAAGAAATGGCTTTGGACCCTCTCTTTAAAGAATTCATTTTAGGGAAAGAAGAACCGGAGGCCTGCGAAAACATTCAGCTGTGCAATCGCACGCTCCCGGAAAAGAATCTCGAGCCCGCAAATAGAAAAGATAAGGGAAAGGAAAAGGTCACTGAGGATATCACCTTAGATGACCAAGTCATGAAAGAATTGGTTGCCAAGGACCCTCCCAGGAAGGGTAAGGTGGACTACAACATCCTAGCGCACCTAAGGAAGCTACCTTCTCAGCTCAGCATTCTCGATGCCCTCCTATTATCAAAAGAAGCGCGGGATTCATTAATCAAGGTGTTACAAGAACCCGAGCAATTCCAAGCGTTCCTCGCCGCAGAAAAGATGAAGGATGAACTGGAAGAAGTGCACACGGCCGACATCACTTTCGGTGACGAAGACTTTCTCCTCGGGACGTGCGACCACAACCGTTCCCTATATGTCTTTCGATACTGCCATGATATCAAGATAGGAAAGATCCTGGTGGATAACGGATCCTCCGTCAATCTCCTTAACGTTCGGGTGTTAAAGGAAATCTGCATGAGCGTGCAGCACCTCGCTCGCGACAAAATTACCATCTCCGGTTTCGACTCCCAGTCGTCACGGACTCTCGGATCTGTAATACTAACATTACACTTCGGACTGCTCGTCACGGACATCAAGTTTCACGTCATTGACGCCAAGACCTGCTACAACGCCTTGCTCGGTCGCCCTTGGTTACACGAGTACAACATCATCCCTTCTACACAGCATCAGTGTATGAAGTACTTTAAGGATGGTTTCGAGTATACTGTAACAGGTGAGCTGAACCCATTTTCCGTGAACGAAGTCCGCAAGTACGAAGATGCGAAGTACTTTTTGCCAGATTTCGAGGATACAGAAAGGTGTCGCAAGCCGGAGAACAAAGCCGCCGCCACCATCCCTGTGTTTGGAAGCGATACCGAAGAAGAAGAAGAGATAGTTTACGCTGGTCCATCTCGACACAACAACCCGGGACCGTCCGCCCCCATGTTGATCTTCGGAAGTGACTCGGAAGATGAGGTTAATGCCCTGTTCTCCAGTCGGCCGTCAATACAAGCATCCCCTGGCGATGATCAGAGTTTGCAAATCACCATGGTGCCGCAGGAACACTACAAGGATCTCGACACACTTCAAGCTTACAATGTGCAGGACCTGCAGACGTTTTACGTCCCTCCCAGGCGAAAGGGTGAGAAGGTGATCCTATTCTATCGATCCTCGGAAACGAGAGTAGAGAAAGAGATCTGGCATGGCGCAGATTCTACACTCGACAGACTCCAACCCATCCGTTTGCCCAGATATTACACAAACGGACAAAAGAGGCTATTGAAGCGCCAAGGGGTACCCTTAAAACAGACTGTTCGACAAGCTCGATTCTACAACAGGATTTGGGATGTCCCTGGAACTCAGCGCAAATTGCCCAACGGGAGAATGGAAACGCTCGGGCTTGGATATGCGAGGTCCGGGAAACGGGGACAAGTCCACGGTAGCTACGCCATCTATAACTTCGATGAGGAAGAGGACGCCCTATCGGGAGATGCTGACCCCTCGTCAAAACTGGATCCCGCAAGCGAAATGCCGAGTCCATCATTTGAAGAACGAACGGGCAAGCTTATCAGGAAAGCGGGTCAAACGGCTCGGGAAGATCACAACCGCGGGACGGCCATCTACGAGAAGGCCAGGACGCAACGTCTATTTCAACAGGCTGCAAAAGACAAAGATGCTCCTTCCTGTCAACCCGTTGTACAAAAGGCCCGACGCAGAGGCAGAAGTAAATCAGGAAGCGGAAAGAGGAGCCAACAACAACGACGCAGGATTAGAGAGTTATGTGATCGGGTATTGCGCGGCCCGGATTTTCCCCTCATGAAGAAGATGAGTCGAGCGTATTCCTTCCGCCGAGACAAGACGAAGAAGCTACTCGAGCTCGCTATAAAACATCAAATGATCGCACTTCCAGAGTCTAAGCGCCCTGAGCAAGCCAACAAAGTTTCTTATCCGGGCTATTGCTCTTATCACCGAGCCATAGGACACCCTATCGAAGACTGCTTCACCTTCAAGAACTGGGTCGAAAACCAGTACCAGCAAGGCAGATTTGCTTTATCCAGCAGCTGGAGGGTAACGCCGCCACAAAAGCACGAACCCAAAGCCGCAAGAGCAGAACCAGATCCACATCAATCTTGGAAGCGGATTCGCACCTGTTACATGATTGCAATATTAAAAGAAGAGCCCGAGGACATAGATGAGCTCCCCTGGTGCTTCGAAAGCAATGACAATGAGGTAATCTCAGAATTTCCACCGGCTCCGAAAGAACTGGAAGATGACATACATACTACTGCAGATAACCTCAGGAAGATTGAGTTGGGATCGGCAGACGATCCGTGACCGACATTCGTCAGCGAGCTGCTATCTGAAGAAAGGGTGGCTGCGCTAAAGTACGTGCTTCTACAGCATAAAGATTGCTTCGCGTGGAACTATTCCGAGATGCCGGGATTAGATCCAGAGATTGCTGTGCATAAATTAGCAATATCCCCGGATATCTAGCCAGTCAAGCAGGCGCCGAGAAGGATGCGGCTCGAGCTTGAGATGAGCATCAACGCCGAAGTCAAGAAGCTGATCGATTCTGGATTTATCCAAGAAGTCTAATATCCTGACTGGATCGCCAATATCGTCCCGGTAATGAAGAAAAATGGGACGGTGCGCATATGCGTGGATTTCAGGGATCTCAATAAAGCCTGCCCGAAGGACGATTTCCCAGTACCGGTAACCGAGCTAATGATAGATAACACGTCCACTCACGAGCTTTTCTCCTTTATGGACGGTTCATCAGGGTACAATCAGATAAAGATGCATCCCGAAGACCAGAAGCACACCGCTTTCCGGACTCCTTTAGGTATATTCTGCTACAAAGTTATGCCCTTCGGTTTAAAGAACGCCGGTGCTACCTATCAAAAGGCCATGACAAAGATCTTCGATGATCTCATACATGAAACCGTCGAGTGCTATATCGATGACCTCGTAGTGAAGAGCATGTCATACGAAGAGCATTTAGAGCATCTGAAGACTGTATTTCAGCGCCTTCGGCAATATAATTTGAAGATGAATCCCCTCAAATGCGCTTTCGGAGTCTCCTCGGGTAAATTCCTGGGATTCATCATCCGACACCGAGGTATCAAAATAGATCCTTCTAAGATTAAGGCGATCATGGAAATGCCACCTCCGAGCACTCTCAAACAGCTGCGGTCTTTCCAGGGGAAGCTCGCGTACATCCGGCGATTTATAGCCAATCTTTCAGGAAAGTGCCGTCCCTACACCCACCTGATGAAGAAGGGAACCCCATTCGTCTGGGATCAAAAATGCCAAGGTGCACTAGATGAAATCAAGCAGTACCTGCAAAACCCGCCAGTGTTGGCCGCTCCGGTTAAGGGAAAGCCTCTCATTCTCTATACAACCGCCCTCGAAGGTTCTTTAGGCGCCTTATGGGTGCAAGAGAATGACCAGGGGAAAGAAAGAGCACTCTACTACTAAGTCGAGTTCTTCTGGGGGCAGAAAGCAATTACTCCCCGATCGAAAAACATTGCCTGGCGCTAATCTTTGTGATAACAAATCTCCGGCACTATGCATTGGCACATGATGTCCGTCTTATATCAAAGGTGGACCCCTAAAATATCTAATGTCGAAGGCCATATTGACGGGGAGACTCGCTAAATGGGCCTTACTCCTGATGGAGTTTTCAATAACCTATCAGCCTCTTAAGGCAGTGAAAGGCCAAGCCATTGCCGACTTCCTTGCTGAGCATCCAGTACCTGCCGGTTCTCCTCTAAATTGCGATTTGCCGTACGAACATGCATTTGACACAGTCGACGGTGGTGATACCCAATGGGAACTTTATTTCGATGGAGCATCTTCCATGAAAAAGCGCAAACAAAGTACCCCTATAGTCAAGTCGGGAGTAGGCCTTATTTTCTTGACCCCACAAGGAGGGATAATGCGCTTTGCTTTCTCCTTAACGGAATCAAGGACGAACAATGAAGCCGAATACGAAGCTTTGACAGCGGGCCTCGAGATCGCCATTGACATGGGAATTGAAGACCTCCTTATATACGGGGATTCTCAACTGGTCGTTAGTCAAGTAAATGGTGACTACCAAACGTGCAAACCGGAGTTGGTGAAGTACGGCGAAAAGGTGCAACAACTGTTGACCCAAATTCCCTCCTATACTTTAGAAAGTATACCACGCGCGGAAAATAGCAAAGCGGACGCATTAGCTAAGCTCGCTAAAGAATTGGCTGACGAGAACCTCGATGACGTTAAAATCATGGTACAAAGCCGTCGAGTGCTCGCCCCCGCAGAAATATCCCCAGAATCATACGAAGAAAAGGGAGCGACTGGGCAGACGACCCTACAAATAAAAGACCGTGAGAAGGCTGAGGACTGGAGGGAAGTCTTCATAGACTACTTTAAGTCCCACCGAATGCCCGAAGAAGCGTCCTCAAGACATCAGCTCATGAAACGAGCACTATCTTTCGCTTTCGTCAATGATACTCTGTATAAAAGGACGTTTGATTCTCTGTGGCTGAGATGTTTAGGACCGGACGAAGCAGAAAGAGTCGTTCAGGAAGTTCATGACGGAATCTGTGGTTCTCATCAAGCAGGCCCGAAGATGAAGTTAAAAATTAAACGGATGGGTTACTACTGGCCCACGATGATCCAGGACTGCCTCGAATACGCGAAGCAATGCCACTCATGCCAAATCCACGGGGATTTCATCCACCAGCATCCGAATCCACTACATCCAACGGTGGCTAGCTGGCCATTCAAAATGTGGGGGACTGACATAGTCGGCCCCATCGAACCAGCATAGTCCAGGGGACATCGTTTCATCCTGGCGACGACTGATTACTTCTCCAAATGGGCGGAAGCAGTACCGCTGAGGGATGTGAGGACGGAGAATATCCTCCACTTTTTCAAAAGGCACGTCATTTATCGGTTTGGAACTCCACGGCGGATTATCTCCGATAACGGGCCAGCCTACAGAAGCCATAAGATTAGCCGCTTCGCGCAACAACATAATATAGACCGGAGATACTCCTCAGTTTATAATTCATGAGCTAACGGTCTGGCCGAGGCCTTCAATAAGACCTTGACAAAGATTATAAAAAAGACGATGTCCCGAAATAAGAAGGACTGGCACGAGAGACTGCAAGAGCCTCTTTGGGCATATCGAACTACGTTCAAGACGGCCACGAACACGACGCCATACGCACTGGTATTCGGTACGGAAGCGGTACTCCCCTCGAGATAGAGCCGCCTTCTCTACGAGTGGCAGTCCACCACGAATTGACAAACGAAGAAAATGCTCACCTTCGGCTTGAGGAGCTTGATGCCCTTGATGAAACCCGGCTCATAGCGCAACAAAATCTGGAGGCCTATAAAGCAAAGAAGACGCGCTCGTACGAAAGATTGACCAGACCGAGGAGATTCCGTCAAGGCAAACTCGTACTAGTGGTCAAAAGACCTATGATCCCCAATCGTGCCAAGCGGGGAAAACTTGAGACAAACTATGAAGGCCCGTACATCATAGACAAGGTCTACCAGGGTGGAGCCTATCTACTCATGGACATGCACGGTGAAAGGCCTTTCAGGCCAATAAACGGCCGCTTCCTAAAGAAATACTACACTTAATGAGCCACAGCCTAGGTCAATGATAGATGACGAAGACTATGTCCTCTCGCTATCTTCCTAAGCTCAGACTTTATAAGCAGTAGCCGGCCTTCCCCTGGATGGACCGAAACGTCTGTAAACTAATGATGGACCGAAACGTCCTTAAACTAACGATGGACCGAAACGTCCTTAAACTAACGACGGACCGAGACATCCTTAAACTAACATTGGACTGAAACGTCCTTAAACTAACGACGGACCGAGACGTCCTTAAACTAACATTGGACCGAGACGTCCTTAAACTAACGATGGACCGAAACGTCCTTAAACTAACGACGGACCGAAACGTCCTTAAACTACTACCGTAGTATTCCTTAGGATGACGAGATGAATAAAAAAAAAGAGAAAAAAATATATAAATAAAAAAGAATAAAAAACGGTATGTCCATAAGCAAAATGGGTACGGATGAAAAACCCGAAAGGGCTTCGTGAGTAAAAACAGCAGGACTACCGGCGAGTGTTTGTGAAAACCCGAAAGGGCGCAATCTCGTTAAAAGACACTTACAAGATCCTCTCGACCTTGTAAGGAGAAACCACCCGCGTGGGATCCTTACGACTCACAAGGGGGCGACACACTTAGGGATCCTCACGATTCCTAAGGAGAAAATACACTTACGAGATCCTCACGACTCCTAAGGAGAACTCTCTTATGGGACCCTCACGGCTCATAAGATTTGAAAGTCTTAAGTTACAGAATTCTAAACCCGTTCTTAAGAAAATCCCCCACAACCTTCGATATTTCCCTACAAGTGGCTCAATACTGACCCTTGTATACAATCCACGGGCGTGAATAAACATTTTCCCAGCAAAGTCCTACCCGTGACTAGGGGTATGTCCATATGGTGAGCAATCCTTATAGGTCCTCTCGACTTATGAGGAGAAGACCCTTTTGTAAGATCCTTACGACTTGCAAGAGGACATGCACTTAGGAATCCTCACGATTCCCAAGGAGAAAACACACCTACAAGATCCTCACGACTTGTAGGGAGAAATACCTTTGTGAGACCCCTACGGCTCATGAAGTCAAAAGCCTTGGTCGACAGGACCCTTAACCCTGTTTACTAAGCCACCTTTGTTCAACATCGACAGAGGCAAATGATGATTTGCTCCTGGCAACATCCCAGTTGTAGCGGTGCTGATGCCGAAATCGTTGTCTAAAATCCAAGATTGCAGCGAAAAAGCTAGCGAGCCACACATGCATACGAAATGGCTGAAATGATGGGGCAACTTGCAATAAAAAGCAGCAAGTAAAAATGTATGCATGACAGATAGCCGAAATGATTGGGCAACTCGCAATAAAAAGCAGCGAGTAAAAATAAAAAAAATAGCCGAAATGATTGGGCACCGCGAAAAATGGCCGAAATGATAGGGCAATCGCGACCTCCGCGATATAAAAGCTGAAATGATAGAGCATCGCGGAAAAAGAAATAAAAAAAAAGAGTTTTAATTTATGCCCTACAAGTGATGTTCCATCACACCCTGTATACAATCCAAGGGCGCAAACAAAAAAAAGGATCATACTCCCCCCCAGGTTTCATCATAAGAAGAAGAAAAATCTCGACGGGCCGCATATGACTTAGAGATCATCTCAACACTCGTCTCGTAACAACAGACACAACTTCAAACAAAGCGGAGCAGCGGCAACCCTTAGTTCCATGGCTCGGTGATATAAATATCACCAACAATCAAACCTCCATTCTGTGAAATGCGGATACAATCAGCAAAATTCCTGGTTACGTGGAACGCGGATAACGCCACTCTTTGACCCCGTGGAAAACGTCCAGAACGGAGCCTGGTCCTCGCAGAACACGGCAGTGAACCCGTGGGAAGCATCCAGAGCAAAATTCCTGGTTACGTGGAACGTGGATAACGTCACTCTTGACCCCATGGAAAACGTCCAGAGCGGAGCCTGGTCCTCGCAGAACACGGCAGTGAACCCGTGGGAAGCATCCAGAGAAAAATTCCTGGTTACGTGGAACGCGGATAACGTCACTCTTTGACCCCGTAGAAAACGTCCAGAGCGGATCCTGATCCTCGCAGAGCACGGCAGTGAACCCGTGTGAAGCATCCAGAGCGGAGCCTAGTCCTCGCCGAGCACGGCAGTGAACCCGTGTGAAGTATCTAGTGCAAAATTCCTGGTTACGTGGAACGCGGATAACGTCACTCTTTGACCCCGTGGAAAACGTCCAGAGCGGAGCCTGGTCCTCACAGAACACGGCAGTGAACCCGTAGGAAGCATCCAGAGCAAAATTCCTGGTTACGTGGAACGCGAATAACGTCACTCTTTGACCTCGTGGAAAACATCCAGAGCGGAGCTTGGTCCTCGCAGAACACGGCGGTGAACCCGTGGGAAGCATCCAGAGCAAAATTCCTGGTTACGTGGAACGCGGATAACGTCACTCTGTGAACCCGTGTGAAGCATCCAGAGCGGAGCCTAGTCCTCGCCGAACACGGCAGTGAATCCGTGTGAAGCATCTAGTGCAAAATTCCTGGTTACGTGGAACGCGGATAACGTCACTCTTTGACCCCGTGGAAAACGTCCAGAGCGGAGCCTGGTCCTCGCAGAACACGACAGTGAACCCGTAGGAAGCATCCAGAGTAAAATTCCTGGTTACATGGAACGCGGATAACGTCACTCTTTGACCCCGTGGAAAGCATCCAGAGCGGAGCCTAGTCCTCGCCGAATACGGCAGTGAACCTGTGTGAAGCATCTAGTGCAAAATTCCTGGTTATGTGGAACACGGATAACGTCACTCTTTGACCCCGCGGAAAACGCCCAGAGCGGAGCCTGGTCTTCGCCAAGCACGGCAGTGAACCCGTGTGAAGCATCCAAAGCAAACACCGGACTGTGGAGTCCTCAAAATCCACGGACTATGAGGTCCTTAACCTTGACCGTAATGTCTTAAAACTAACGATCAACCACCCTGATTCTATATTGATTCCGCCTCGGTTTAGGGATACATCTCTTCACTCCTTTGATACCTGGCGTTGTAATTCCTCAACGTCTTCAAAGAGGTGACGGGTCCCCGCAACCAAACATCGGACTGTGGAGTCCTTAAATCCACGGACTATGACGTCCTTAACCTTGACCTTGATGTCTTAAAACTCACATCGGACTGTGGAGTCCCTAAATCCATGGACTATGATGTCCTTAACCTTGACCGTGATGTCTTAAAACTAATATCGGGCTGTGGAGTCCTTAAATCCACGGACTATGAGGTCCTTAACCTTGACTGTTATGTCTTAAAATTAACATCGGACTGTGGAGTCCTTAAATTCATGGACTATGAGGTCCTTAACCTTGACCGTGATGTCTTAAAACTAACATCGGACTGTGGAGTCCCTAAATCCACGGACTATGAAGTCCTTAACCTTGACCGTGATGTCTTAAAACTAACATCGGACTGTGGAGTCCTTAAATCCACGGACTATGACGTCCTTAACCTTGATCGCGACGTCTTTAAACTACGACGCCTTGAGCAACCCCTAACCCCGTGAAACACGGATAAGGGTGACCACATCCAGCACTTGCAGGTCCTCACGACCTGTAAGGAAGAAAAACTCTCTGGTGAGATCCTTACGACTCTCAAGGGAAAACCCGCTTAAGAATCCTCACGATTCTTAAGAAGAACTTACACCTATGGGATCCTCTCGACCCATGGGGAGAAAAACTCTTTATGAGACCCTCGTGGCTCATAAAGTGCAAAAGTCTTAGGAAGCAGATCTTAACCCTGAATCCTAAGCCATCGCTGCCCTGCAAAGAGATCAAGACAAATTGTCCGCAAAACGCATTCAATGAAAAGAGACACACCGTCGAGAAGAAAATTGTATCTTTTATTCATAAACCAAAATGGATACAAATTACAATTCATGAAAGAACAAGAGAAAATACTCTCATCTATGAGTATATACAAGAAGGAAGGAAAAGATATAAATGTTTCAAGCCGGTGGGCGATTTAGCAGCTTGTTCAGCTCATCCTGCTTTTGTTGGGCCACGGCCTCATGATTTAAGATCGCCAGAAGACGGGCCTCCGCTTGAGCTTGCTGGGCCTGATACGAAGCGAGCCGGCCTTCGAGCTCTTTCTCGGTGGCCTTATGAGCCTCGACCCTCTCACGAGTGAACGTAGCAGCTTTATCAAGAGTCACCACCTCCCTGATAGACTCTTGAAGCACCCGCCAGAGTTCATACGCTTTGTTGGCCTTAGCAGTAAGACTCGCCTGAAGCTCGCTCAGCGCTTTAGAAGCCAGCTCCCTCTCCAAGAATTTGCGGCCAAGCCTCTTCTCGCACAATGTCATGTTTACCGCGCATCGCGCTATCAGCCCCCGCAGGTCCGCCTTTGTAGCCATGACCTCCGAGGAAAGACGGGAACATTCAAGTGCGTGCAAACAAGCCTCCACCTACCGACAGAACTCCACCCAGACTCGCACCACCTCTTCGCTATGGTAAGTGGCAAGAAAAGGAAGAGAACCGTTAGCCTCGGCAGCAAATGCTTCAGCTGTGGTTGCACTGCCAGCACGAAGCTCCTCGATCAAAGACGACAGAGAGACAATGCTCAATTGGGCCAGGCGTTCTGAAGCTCACAAAGCATAAGGGCCAGGCGGCATGACGACACGCGATTCCAACGCTATTGGAGCTGGCAAGGCTGTTCAGAGTTGAAAAATATTAGTAAGACTCTTAAGCGAAGGAACAACTGAGGCGATACCGGAATGTCACTTACCTACAGTCATGCAAGTAGGAGCTGAGGGTTCCTCTGGCCCTTCGAGAACCTCGACCTCGTTGTCAGCTTCCAAAACTGTAAAAGACATCAATGTCATTTCGCAAAATGGCAACAGTGCTATAATAGTAGTGAACAACGCTAACCTTGCCTAGAGGAAAGGACAATGCGCTGAGGTGAGATCGCCTGCGGAGCTGCCATCTTCAATAAACGCTGAAACGATTGCCGAGGCGACAAATCAGCAATAGAGGCCGCCAACCCGCGCAATTCTGGGGAAGACAAAAGAGTTCAGACCACGGAAATATTACTAATTTAAAGTGCAGAAGGTTACCTTCAACACTCCTCCCGTTCTGAGTCGGGGGATAGCGGCTTCGACGGCCTCTGCCGTGACCTCGGGCTCCAACAAAGGAAGGGTAGTCCCGACTACCTCCATCTCAGCCTCTGGGCCGCCTTCGGGAAGAGCCATTGGAGCGGTAGCCTCCGAAGGAGCCTCCCCCAAAGGGGCAAGCACACCCTGATCAAGAACAGCCGCTTGAGGCTCTACTATAAGAGGAGCAGCCTCATCAGCCCCCTCCATATCGAGCAATGCTTCATCGGGAATTTCGATAGGCTTTAGCTTGAATAAGCCCATAGGGAGCTCCCCCATCATCGAAGATTATGCACAATTCACACAAGAATAAGGATACATATATACATGCGTAAATAATCTGAGAAGCTACAAAAAGAACAAGAACGTACCGATGCGCAGGGAAGCCTTCAATATGGATTCTTCAAGCTGCTGCTCTTTCTCAAGGAGGCGCGCTCCCCGGGGTTCGAGAGTAGACTCGTGGCCGCCGGTTCACAAAGAAAGTGCGTCCGCTGCGTCCTCTGAAGCGGCCTGCTTCAGGGCCCTTTCCCCCCATTCCTCCAAAGGACCGATAAATCGCCGCCGAATCCACGAAGGGTCTTCGTAAAAGATTACAGCGGGATAGGGCTTCTTCGGAACCCTGGAGTTATGTGACGCGTCTTTGGAACGCCGTATGGCCTCGGCCAACTGTGCGGCCTCCTCATCGGCCGAACTCGGGAAGAGAAGTCCAGCGTCTGATTCTTGCAGGGCCAATGGTTCGTCTTTAAGAATAGGCTCATACTCCGCCAAAGAATCGAGAAAATTGGTGGCCACTTTCCTCCGCCGCTTAGACCCAGAGCCGGTCGCCAAGGATGACCGTTTCCTCCCCCGCGAAGCCTTAGGGCGGCGCCGACCCACGTCGCCCTCGACACCCTCATCCCTAGTACTCTCGCTCGGTGCCACAACCAAGGATGACACCGCCATTGTCGACGCCACGGGGGGCGGTGCTGCCACAGGCGGTGGTGCCGCTATCGGGGCCCGTCTACCCCGCGATCGGGTACCTAGAGGCATGCCAGCTGTTGGAGTAAGGTCCACCCCTGACTCCCCCGGAATGAGCGCGGCGCCAATCTCCCTCAGAGGGAAGCGGACCGGAGCCCTCGGTCGCAGCTTAGCTCCCGGAACCTGAGGAGGGGCGTCATGACCAAGAAGCACCCTCCTTTCCTCAAGAATAATTGGGCTGATTCGATGGAGATACCAACCCGTAAACGAGCCAACGCATCGGGGCATGTACTCAGCTTCAGGGACCATGAAGTGGGAGCCGGTGTTCAACCTCACGAAATGATGAGCAGCATCACGAACGGCATCAAGCGAAGAGATCGGTGCGACTATGAAAGCCTCGAAAGGAACACCCTGGTCGTATCCAAGCTGTCGGGCAAAGCGATGCGGGTTGTACCGTATGAAAAGAGCTGCACTGTCCTGGCGAAACACCAAGTAACCTGGTCTAATTGTATACAAGTGCGCGGCCTCTCGGGGCTTCAAAGAAGGTACGCTGTCTTTTGACCGGTCCCAGAGTTGTTGAACTGGACCTGAGGGAGTAGACAAGACTCGATCATTAAAAACCAGCCCGCCAGTGGCAGCGTAAGGAGAAATCAGCATCCGAATAGCCCCAAATTGGGTCGGGTCGGCGGCAGAAGCATCCACTAATCGCATAAGTCGTGGGAAGGGGCAGGCATCGTAAAATGTGGGCCTCTGATGCATAGCAAAAGCCCCCAACACGTGCATTTCGATCCAAGATGTGAAGTAATGAAGCAAAAAATTCACCACGTCTACGCCGGGGCTGGAAGTGTTGGCCGCAACGCCCAACCCATGGTAAAGATGCTCCAGTGCCGGGATGCCGATAGCCAACCGCGTCCCCTCAGCAATACAATGAGCTGGGTAGATAACCGAGGCTCTCATGAAGTGGCGATGCATGGGAATAACAAACCAACTGAGCCAGACACTGACAAACCCCACGAAGAACGTCTCCTCATCCATACCGGGTGCTGCAATGGACTCAAAAGACAACGGCGACTGATGGGGATATAGTATTGAGGTAGATCCGATTCAGTGGTCGGCAGCTTCTTCGGACCAAACCCAAAGGAGTTTTTGATGTTGGCAAACTTCGGAGCTGTTTTCGACACGACGTCTTCGCGAAGGAAGCAAGCAATGAAGCTCTTAAAAGTAACGCCCTGCTCCTCAGATTCAGTGAACAATCGGTCAAAAATACCTAGCGCCTTGATCAAGCTGGGACGCTTGTGGCGAACGGCGTTCTTAGAAGACAAGCCGTCAACCGGTGCAGGCTCGGGCTCAAAGACGTACTCGTCAGGAGGCAACAACTCCTCATACAGGGTACCCCTGATTGGCAATCCCGAGATTTCATAAAATTCTGCCAGAGAAATCGAGACCTCGCGATCTCCTAGAATAAAAGTGTTGGTGGGGAGATTCCATTGATTCAAGAACGCCCTAACCCACCAGACATGCGGGGACTTATAATGGAAGAGTGACACGTATATTGCCTGGTAAAGCCCGACCTTCTGCAGCCGCGCACGATGGGTGGCAAGGATATAGTGAGCCCAGAGAAGGTACCCCGTGGGGTGTCGAGGAGTAAGCCCTATCTTATAAATCTGCCCCCATGGGTGGGCCTCACCCTGACAAATGCGACGCCCCAGGATATCTATAGCGGGGACCGGATGGTTCGGGATACCTGTTGTTGAAGGCTCGAGTCGTCCCGTTGGAGTCCAGTTGGGCATCTCCACAGAAAAAACCGTTCTCGGAGGGTCCATCGGTAAGAATGGGAAAGTAGGCTCTGTTGGTATTGCGCAAAGGAAACTCCGGCGACCCCGGATGATATGACTGTACCTAGTTCCCCATAGAAGCAAGTTAGTGCAGTTCGGGTCATGAGCCCGGATCATCGCCATCGCTTCCTCATCGGATGGTGATTGAGGAAAAGCGGCCTCCGAACGAGTAAAGGGAAAATACGGAACAGAAGCCATCGCACCTGAAATCGAACGAAAGAAGACCGTTAAAAGCAAAGTCAACAATATATACATATGCATGAACATGAAGACTAGTTAAAGAAAGCAACAGCAGACTCCTTTATGGGGCCATTGGCTACAAAACATATGGGCCCCACAGAATCAGGATGACGGCTTGTTAATAATGAGGCCAAGCAGTTATAATAAGACAAAGGGGATATCCTCATTAAATAAGGAGTGGGTCTCAAGTAACCCTGCATATCTCTTGGAAGATAAATCTACCTCGGACTCTACAACAAATCAAATGGGATCAAGGGAATTAAATTCCCATAAAAGATATCATTGCAAACTTCTGTTTCATTAATTGCAGAAGGACAACCTCGGGCCAAGAGGCCCTAAGAAGCCTCCATGTGAAAAAAACCAAGTTCTTCATAGGAATTAAATTCCTTATTAAGAAAAGGGAATTAAATTCCCAAAAGCATTTTTTCTGTGAACGGGGTTAAGCTCCATGGATTATCACCATTATTTCCCTAAAGATCATCTAAACCTTAAGAGATCTACTTTTGAAGGCTAAAATGGTTTCATACTTTGGTTAAAAAGCTTGAAGAAAAATGGGTTCTTTGTTAAAAAAGGGTAAAAACCCTTGTTTTGGATTTAAAATCCAGAGGAATGTGAAAGTTCATCGTTTGTTCAAGAACATTACCTGAGGAAAAGAGTCTTTCTGAACAGAGTTAAACTCTAAAAAGGTCTCAAGGCAGAGAACTAAGCTCTGGAAGAAGAGAATTAAATTCTCAGAAAAGTTTGCAAAAGTAGGAAGACAGGCAAAGTGGAGGCGTCTCTGAAATGACCCCAATATTTATAGGAGGTGATGGAAATGCTTCATCTCCCCAAGTCCCTAGGGGAATCCAACGGTCACCAAGGTGACAGCGTTGCACTCACATGCAGACACGTGAGAACAACGCTGTGAGGGCATTTGTTTCCTGATTTAAAATCAGGAAAGCTTACGAAGAAGGAATCAAGTGCTAGCACGTGACCAGCAGTCACGTGTTGGCAAGTGACCAGCTGTCACGTGTTGGCACGTGACACTTAAAAGCAGTGGCAAAGGCACATCAGTTCCCTGATCAAATCAAGAAAAAAGGCTTCAGAAAAGGTTACGTGCTCACACGTGACCAGGGGTCACGTGTTGGTACGTGACGGCAGAACAGCGGCTAGGAGACAAAGCACAGAAAGCAGAGGAAAACTCATTCCAAGGGGTCACGTGGCCACACGTGACCAGGGGTCACGTGGCCACACATGACCGGCTTTCAAAGCCTATCTATTTAACAGAATTAAATTCTGAACAGCATTCAAATCTCTCCAATGGGGAATGATTATTTGAAACCGATTGGATTAAAGATTTTAAGGTGATTAAAGATCACCTATCTATGGAAAAATCTTGAACCTGGAAAGATTTCCCCTTAAAATCTAATCGAAATAACAAAGGAAAATCTTTGGATTTAAAATCCAATGGTGAATAAAATTCACCTAATAATTCAAAGGTCCAAACGAATGGTAAATACAAATCAAATCTCTCAATGAAAGATTCACCAAAACTAATTGATCCTGCTTCTTCTCCTATAAATAGGAGCCAAGAGACACAGAGAGAGAGACATACACAGAGGGAGAGAGAGAAAAAGAGAGCCTTGAGACTTTGGAGGATTTGGATCTTCTGCAAAGAAAAACCTTAGGTAAGAAGGGGGAGGCTTTCAAGTAAAAAGAGAATTTAATTCTCAAAAGAGTTTAACTCTTATATTAAAAAGAAGAACTTAGTTCTCTCTTTAGTAGAGGATCTGCAAAGTGCACATCTCCCCATGAATAGAGAATTTAATTCTCATTGGGTTGAGATCCTGCCATGCAGATCCAGAACATAGAGAGGGAATGAAAGTTTGAGAATTTGATTCTCACAGAATTATAGGAATTTAATTCCTTTGAGATGAATTAGGGTTCAACCCTATGTTATAGGAATTTAATTCCTTCAGAATGAACAGAATCAGAGTTTAACCCTAGTTGAGAACTTAGTTCTGTTAAAGTAACAGGAATTTAATTCCCTTAAGAAAGAAGAAATTAGGGTTCCACCCTATGACAGAATCTAATTCCTCAGAATATAAATTAGGGTTTAACCCTATCTAAGAGTAATTCTCTAAAGAAAGAAGGAATTTAGTTCCTTTAAAGTTATTATTAGGGTTTAACCCTATGACAGAACTCAATTCTTCACATATATGAGGAATTTAATTCCTACAAGAAAATCAGAGTTTAACTCTATCAGATTTAATGAAGAATTTAGTCAGAAATTGCAAAGAGGCAGGGTCACGTGCTACCACGTGACCCCCAAAAAGATCCACAGAAAAGGGCTTTTGAGGCAATGCCTCACGTGACCCACGTGACCCTTGGCAGAAGCTTTAACACACAAACACTTAAATGCCCATCACGTGACAACGCGTGATGCTCCGAAGTATTCAAATACTCTCAGCAGAACAAAAAAGGGGAGGGCGCCCTCACGTGCTACCACGTGACCCCTCTTACTTTAGTGTTTAACACTAAATTGGAACCTCTGAATCCACCGTTTAACATTGTTTTACCTTAGTGTTCAACACTAATCGAAGAGCTTTCTTGCGGTGTTTAACACTGAATTTCTTAGTGTTTAACACTAAATTAAATCTCTGTTAACAGAGTTTAACATTAATTTTCTTAGTGTTCAACATTAAATTAAAATCTCTGTCACCAGTGTTTAACACTGATTATCTTAGTGTTTAACACTAATTTGAGATCTCTATTGCCAGTGTTTAACACTGATTTGTTTTAGTGTTTAACACTAATTTGAACTCTCTACTGCTTGTGTTTAACACCAACTATCTTTTAGTGTTAAACACTAACTTGTTCCTAGTGTTCAACACTGCTGGCTAAGTGGCTAGAGGCAAAGCCTCTCCTTCAATGGACCAACAGAAAGCTAAAATTCCAAACATGATTGGACTTAGCCCAAGATGGCCATAAGTCCTCAATTCAAACTTAACTGGGCTGATGGGCTCATAACATAATTAATTGTTCCTGGTCCCAAACTGGGCCAAAGACTGTTTAATCCATCTTAGTCTAAGGGTACATCTCTTCACTCCTTTGATATTTGGCGTTGTAATTCCTCAACGTCTTCAAAGAGGTGACGGGTCCCGAGGACCATACATTGATACGGACTGTGGGGTCCTTAAACTCATGGACTATGAGGTCCTTAACCTTGACCGAGATGTCTTAAAACTAACAACGGACTGTGGGGTCCTTAAACCCATGGACTATGACGTCCTTAACCTTGACCGAGATGTCTTAAAACTAACTTTGGACTGTGGAGTCCTTAAATCCATGGACTATGACGTCCTTAACCTTGACCGAGATGTCTTAAAACTAACTTTGGACTGTGGAGTCCTTAAATCCACGGACTATGAGGTCCTTAACCTTGACCGCAACGTCTTAAAACTAACATTGGACCGCAATGTCCTTAAACTACCCATGGACCGCAACGTCCTTAAACTACCTACTGACCGTGATGTCACTAAACTAAACAACGGGGCTCCCTTAATTGCTCTATTGTTGGATCTAAACGATCCCGTTAAGTTGATCTTAGTCTAAAAATTAGACTAACGTATCCTTGACAAGGGTTTAAGTCGATCTTAGTCTCGAATGAGGCTAATGTGTCCTTAAAACCAAACCCCCAAACCCAAATCTAAGATAATACGGATTTGGACTAGTCCACGCCCTAGGGCGACAACATAACTCAGTCTCCGTATACAATCCACGGGCAACCAAACATAAAATAAACACACACGACACGAAGTGACCATCTGGAAAAGGAGAAAGTGGTTACCGCGATGCGGTAGCGTAATTAACTGCAGGGGCTTGCGCCTGCAGGGAAGAGCGTCCCCACAATCAAAAACCCCTCAAGCGAGGGGGAATCTGACGAAGTCTGCTACATCGGACACATCCGTCTAAACCGTCGATATACGGTGCCATAAATCAAATTGGCATCTTCGGAGAGGTAGACGGATAGCACCAATTAGCATCTGCCCCGAACCTCAGGTAAGACGACCATGCGTCTGGCCGTCGTTCGGAGGGGAACAGTAAGTTATTGTGAATTAGGTGATCATCCTCATTATATCGAAATTCGTTGTAATTGGTGATATTTGAGAAAATCGCCTGGGTTTTTGCCAGACGACAAATATTTGGTTTTGAATATCCGTTGTTATGCACCAATTTCAAACTGATATATTTGTACGTTTATTTTATAAAGTGTGATATAACTTTTTGAAATTATGTCTATGACATTTACCTATATCAGTTGATGGTTAGGTAAGGTGCATTCAACAGCGGTGTAATTCTTCTTAAACATAGTACAGTTTTCAACTTACGGCGCACAGGGTTTGAGTCGTTAAACTCAATGAACTTATACAAAGTATTGTATGTTGTCCATTGTCCATTAGGACAAAGGGGTTGGTACTCGTACTATATTCTGTTCACTTGTGACTTCTCTAGTTCCGGACAAGTATTTCGCTGAAATGGAAGGTCCAGATATTGAGAAGTTATAGGTATAAGAATAAAACAGAGAACCATCTGTTGGAAGTATCAGGATTCTTCGAAGTAGTCGAAGATGTAGATACTTGTATTTGGTATTCCGTTGATAGTAATGGATTTGAGAACTTGCTTCTCTTTCGGGTTACTCATATACGGATGCACTCTTAGTTGAGTAATGCCGATTGGCTTTATTCCATTTGGTTAATATGCACTGGAAACGGCTGCATGATTTTGAATCTGGTTCCAATAAAATTAATGCCTTTGTTTCTATATGGTATACAGAATCAATTTGTATCTTAACGATGTTAAGATATAGGGAGTTGTCCGGCTGATAATTAAAACCAGAATCTGGACAAACTCAAGGCACGTTTTAGTAATGGCAGTTTGTGGGTTATCCCGGGCTTTGACGAGGGTTAATTTTCTACCATCTGGAAGATCAATAGTGATATTGTTCTTGACTCGTCACAGTTTTAGTAAAATGGACTTTTTCATAAAATAATAGTGGGAGTATGGTAGAACTGGAAGAGATTCCAGAACCACAAACGATTACTGAAAATCTAATGGAACCTAAAGATTCAATCAGGTTTGACATTCCATTAGCCACTCCGCAGATTTGGTGGGTAACCTCAGACACCCGAGAGGTACTTCGGTCTTCTCAGAGACGATGACAAGGAGGTTCTTGTTTACCCAGACTTGCCATTGCTACTGTTCCAAACTATAAGACCTGGCAAGGGGATAAGTATAGCATCGTTCTAAACTAGCTTTAGAAGTGCACGCGTATATGACTCAGCCAGAGGGTTGTTGTAGTCAGTGGGAGCAGCGAAAGTATAGTGGGCAAGTAGCTTATGACTATTTATGGACTAAAGCACATATAGCGGAAATAGATCATCTATTTTTGATGTGACAGTCATAGGATTTGACTTCATCAGAATAGGAGATGGATCTGGTAAGAAAGTAGTAGGGTGTGATGTCCTGGTATTTAGGATGACATACACTTTGTAGGAAGTGAAATTCCTATATTACGATTGGTTATACTGTGGTTGTCACACAGTGGTTTCTTCATATAGGATTTGGATATTATATCAGGCATTCTGGTAACTAGATCTATGGTTTTAGATCTAGATTTGGGTAATTTCCCAATCTGGGTATTTAGAAAGTATTCTAAAGGTGTTTTAGAATAGACGGCTCTTGGCATGGTGGTGTACCTGCAGGTGATGGAATCACCCCCTCTAAAGGTGTCTTACAGACTAAAAAGGAGAGGGATGTGCATGATTGGCATATCTCTTGCTTAGGCAATTGAGGCAATCATGACATGTTAAGTACCACACCAGATGTTGTTTTTGCACTAGATGCAATAAGTTGATATATTAATCCAATCCTGGAGAAAACGTTCAAAAGCAGTTTTAGAACATAAGTAGATGTTCTAGGGATATGGTAACGGCAGCCTCCTTCCAAGGTGATCTGGATGACAGAGTGGTTGTCGAAGTTGTAGTTTTTCCCTCTTCTGAGGGACAATATGTTGGACATGTGGTCCAAGCGGATACTGAGGAAGGCATGGCGCAGTATACTGATTGAGTTCAGTGGACGATACAGTCTAAGAAGTTTACTGGATTTGGAGTTCATTTGTGAACAGGGTCCCATCAGATATCCAAACATATTCTAAGACAGGTATTGCTCATTTCGGGAGATGGCTTTCTCCGCGAACTTGAGATAAAGAGAGACATAGAAAGAAACATTGGAGCGGATCCACTCACTGATGCTATTTCTCAAACGCAATAGTTTTACAAACGAGCTTTGTGAAACTGATTAGTAAAGGAATTGGGTGTTCGGTATCACATGGGCTGTGAGTATGCGACACCGTAATAATTAACCTTAAGTGCAAGTGGGAGATTGTTGGCTATAGTGCCCTCAAGGCAATTATCATAGTCGCAGGTAGGCGATTATGATGATTGAGAGAGTATCTATACCGGTAGAACAATCTTACTCGAGATGATAGTATGCTATCTGGTTTGTCTTTATCATCATGTACATGTTGATAGAGCCCATAGGATTCTTGCTTGACTACCAGCATTATGATGGCGATCATTTACGTGGAACCCGAAAAAGATAAGGGAAAGAGACTTGTTGAAGCATCGAAGAGTTATTAAAGGAAGGAGCCTATACAAATCGCTGGGGGTCTTTAAGCACATCCTTAAATGTCCCTAGTCGTAGGAGTATCGAGACTGGGCATCGACACTCTAGTGTAGACTAGTGTATACTTATCTAGACCCTGCCGAGGGGCGGTGCCCGGTCTCACAAGCCATTGGTGTCAGTTGTTCACCAAAGAAAGTATACAGGTGCTCATTGGGTTATGAGTACACTGGACGGACTCGCCGGGAACATGCTAGTTGGTATTATACCTATTGTCAGATAGTAGTTCCCTGGTGACATATGTACATGTTAGTCTGTCGACCTGAGATCGTCATTTGTCTCGTGTGAGTTCCCACCGTGCTTTGATTACTACCCTACCATGGCTTAAAGGAGTCGTGCAAACAGGTTTTAGTTGGGTATAGTCCCGAGCCACATGGAGGCAGTGAGTGGATCGTCAGGGATTCGTCTCTCCCGGTATTGGGGGTTGATGTCGCATAGTGCACGGGTGGCCATCACCAGAAATCCTCATCCGGGGTATGTGAGAATTACCGATCCAGGATCGATAGTTTCTCAGGTGGTGATGGGTTACATACCGACACGAATTATCGTGTTGTTAGGGGTCTGATTTTATCCACTCCCCTAGACTCGATATGCGATACTCATAAACGAACGGACCGGACTGTACGGAAATTGTCATAGTCAGGCTCAGTAGGGTTTCAGGATGAGTTAGCTCGTCGGCCTCCCTTTCATTCAATACCTGGGCAGCCGTTACGTACAGCTAGTGCCACTGACGTACTTGTGGTTAAACCCACTGCTAGCGTATTGACGAGTCTTTAGAGTCCCACATAGAGGGTTTCCCTAGTTCGGGCGAAACGTTGTAGAGGCCGTATAGTTTTATGGCAGGGTTCAAACATACACGTGCACTTGTACACGTGTCATGATTCGGACGGATAATACTAGTGGGCTTTAGTTTAACCCGGATTCTAGTATTATATTGTTGGAATATTTTCGTCTCGTTGTATTCGTATTCAGTCGGAATACGGATGCGAGTATGTATATACGGACGAGGGGTATTCTTGTAATTCGTTACAAGATTACTTTTGAAATTGCCTTTTTCTATTCTTCCATTTAAACATTTGGTTTAATGTTTAATTATTGGAATTATGAGCATTGGAATTTTGGTCATTTCTTGTGCTACCTAATTCGGCCATTCTTTTTTTATGTGCTGGGATTTTATTGTTGTGTTGGCGATTCCACAGTGGCTATTTTCGAAAGTCAAGGGAAGCATGGGTTGATTGATGAGGTGTCCCTTGTGCTTTAATCGGTGTTTTGTCCAAGTGAGGATATGGGTGTGCTGTGGAATTATTGGGTGAGGGATTAATTTATTTGTGTTGCATTAATCAATCACATATATACACCTCACCCCTTAACAATTCCACAGAGCACTAAGAATCCCCAAAAATCCCAGAGAACCATCCCTCACTGGCCGAGCCCCATAGCTTTCTTCACTTGCCAAATTCTCATGCTCACAATTTCCACCCTTGGCAACATCATTTTACCTCCATCCAAATCCTTGGGTGTCTTGAGACAAAATATTCACACACTATCTCTACTTCATCTTGGATATCCAGGCTAGCAAACTGGATGCCCGAGTTATTTCGGTTTAAAGTGGGAGCCCGTATTAAGAATCCTCGAGGTGGATCATCTTCGACAAGAGAGACCGGAGAACGAACTACATTAAGACAGCCGCGAGGAGCTTGGGAAGAGGTTGAAGACCGAAGAACACGGATCGATCGGTATAACAATTCTAAACTTCTATACATGCTTGCTAGTTTGGGGTTTAGGGTAGATCCGAGCAACGGGTTATGGTAGCGCTAGTTTAATAAAAATTTTGTTCCGCATTTGGCCACGTTTTGATGGCCGGAACACTGCCGTAACCCAACAATATATGCATTCACTTGATCTATTCATTTTTGTCAGATTGTTTTATATCGTGATGTTTATTGTTATTGATTTATTTTTTCTATTTTCTGTGTAGGATGCAAAAGAATAATTCAAATGATTGTGATAGAAATATATGTAAGTGCACGGCGGCGCCCCGGCCGTCAATCCGAGGCCAAAATGCGGAAGCGATACTTTTCTTTAACTTTAGAACCGGCACCACCGCGCACAAAAATCCCGGATCGGGCCATTAAACTAATTCTAGCTAACTAAAGAACGGGATAGAGAGATATACCGAGTGATCCGTGTCCTTCGGTCTTCTCGTCGTCGTCCCGATCTCCCGCGGAATCTCCGGTCTTCACCTCCTCGTCGGAATGGGCACCACATCGCCGGCTTCTTTTACGGGCTCCCACCTCTGGAACGAGGCAACTCGGGCACGAAGTTGGCGAGTCGACGTGCCCAAGGATACTGTAGGTTAACTGTAGAATGCTTTGTCTCGTTTGGGGTTGTATGAAGTTGCCCTTTTAGTGGAGGTAATGAAGTGTGGAATTTTTTTGTGGATGAACTTGGGGATTTTGCAAATATGAAGAGAACCAAAATCCCCTACACAAAAATTTCAGCCCCTCCCCATAGAGCATGGCCGGCTAAACTCGGTGAAAAGGAGAATGAGAGGAGAGAGTGAGTGTGTATCAATAATTAAAGAGAGGGAAAGGGGTTATCATGAGAAGAAATGATCACTAGCTAAAACCAATACTCCACCAACCAATCATAACTACAAAAGTCAAGTCATGATGAACTCAAGAAAGTCAAGGGAGGCAAAACCATCATGATCCAACAATATGCAAAGACCACCCTCCACAATGCTTATTTACACAATTGCAAATAAGCCCTCCTCCACCAAATTTCAGCCAAGGAAAGAAACAAAGGTAAATGGCCGAAACGGAAAGCAGACTGGCAACTTCGGAAAACTGATCCCGTAATAAATTACAGAAAAACCCCGCTACTGTATATACATACCCGCATTTGTATTCCCACTGAATACAAATGCAATGAGACAAAATCTACACTGTACTATAATAGGATCCGGCTTAAACCATAGCCTACTAGTATAAACCGTCCGATCGTGATCCGTGCAATACCGCACGTATCTGATCGAACCCTGCCATATCTCCATACGACCTCTACAGCGTTTCGCCCGAAACTTGAGAAACTGGTCTGTGGGGGACTCTAAAGACTCGTCAACACCTTGGTTGTGGATTAACCACTAGCACGTCAGAGGTATTAGCCTATACGTAACGGGCTACCAGGTATTGACCAAAAGAGACGTCGATGAGCGAACTCATCCTGACACCTTACTGAGCCTGTCAGTGACAATATCCGTACAGTCTGGTCCGTTCGTCTATGAGCATCGCATGGCGGGCCTAGGGGGTTGGTAAAAGTCAGACCCCCAAAAGCGGTACAAGTCGTGTCGGAGTGTAGCCCAGAACACCCTGAGATACTACTGGAATACCTATCAGTAAATCTCCTGCCTTGGCCAAGGATTTTGTGTAATGGCTCTCCTATACACAGCGCGACCTCACCCCTAATACCGGGAGAGATGAACCCCTACAGATCCGCTCACTGCCTCCATGTGGCTCGGGACTGTACCCAACTAAAACCTGTTTGCACGTCTCCTTTGAGCGTGGTAGGGTAGTAATCAAAGTACAGTGGGAACTCACACGAGACAAATGATGATCCTCAGGTCGATGAACTAACCTGTACACATGTCACCAGGGAACTGCTATCTAACGTCAGGTATAACACCAACTAGCATGTTCCCGGCGAGTCCTGTCCGGTGTACTCATAACCCAATGAGCACATGTATACATCTTAGGTGAACCAACTGACACCAATGGCTT
The DNA here is from genome assembly GCA_030015575.1 of Agapanthus africanus. NCBI lineage: Eukaryota > Viridiplantae > Streptophyta > Magnoliopsida > Asparagales > Amaryllidaceae > Agapanthus > Agapanthus africanus. Next base: position 315,733,014 of record JASDDO010000004.1, read on the forward strand.
GTGAGATCGGCCACCGCCCCTCATCGAGGTCTCGACTGTATACACTAGTCTACTCTGGAGTATCGTTGCCCTGTCTCGAAACTCCTACGACTAGGGACCTTTTAAGGATGTGCTTATAGACCCCAGCTCCTACGTATATGATCGCCCTCATACTGCTGGCAATCAAGCAAGAATCCTAGGGGCTCTATCAACGTGCAATAGTGACCTGTAAGGTCACCTAAAGCAGTACACGATGATAAAGGTAAACCAGATAGCATACTATCATCTCGAGTAAGACTGTCCTACTGGGATAGAACCTCCCTCAATCATTGCAATCACGTGCCTGTGATCCAATAATTGACTCTGAGGGCACTATCTCCAACAATCTCCCACTTGCACTCAAGGCTAATTATTGCGATGTCGCATACTCACAGCTCGTGTGATACCGAACACCCAACTCCTCTACTAATCAGTCTCACAAAACCCGTTTGCGAAACTATCGTGTTCGAGGAATAGCCTCAGTGAGAGAATCCGTCTTAATGTTTCTTTCTATATCTCTCTATATCTCAAGTTTGCGGAGAAAGCCATCTCCCGAAACGAGCAATACTTGTCTTAGAATATGTCTGGATGTCTGATGGGACCTAGCTCATAAATGAACTCCAAATCCAAACTTCTTAGACTGCATCGTCAACTGAACTTAATCAGTATCCTGCGCTACACCTCCCTCAGTATCCTCTTGGATCATCTGTCCAAAACACTGCCCCTCGTCAGAGAGAAAACTACAACTCTGACAACCTCTCTGTTATCCAGGTCACCTTGGAAGCCTGGAATGATAACTGTCTCCTAAAAGAGGCTGTTGTTATCATATCCCTAGAACATCTACTTATGTTCTAGAACTGCTTCCGACTGTTTCTCCAGGATTGGATCAATGTCAACTTACTGCATCTGGTGCAAAAACAACATCTGGTGTGGTACTTGACATCTCATGATTGACTCAATTGCCTAAGCAAGTGATCTGCCAATCATGCACATCCCTCTCCACTTTAGTCTGTAAGACACCTTTAGAGAGGGTGATTCCATCACCTGCAGATACACTACCATGCCAGGAGTCGTCCATTCTAAAACACCTTTAGAATGCTGTCTAAGTACCCAGATTAGGACACTTCCCAAATCTAGATCTAAAACCACAGATCTAGTAACCAGAATGTCTGATATAATATCCAAGTCCCATGTGGAGAAACTACTGTGTGACAACCAAAGCATAACCGATTGTAGTAGAGGAATTTCACTTCCTGCTCTGTGTATGTCATCCAAATACCAGGACATCACACCCTACTACCTTCTCAACAGATCCATCCCCATTCTGACGAAGTCAAACCTATGACTGTCACATCAGAAACAGATGATCTATCTCCGCTATATCTGCTTTAGTCTATAAATAGACTTAAGCAACTTGTCCACTATGCTTCCGCTGCTCCCACTGACTACAACAACCCTCTGGCAGAGTCATATACACGCACGCTTCTAAAGCTAGTTTAGAACGACGCTATACTCATCCTCCTGCCGGGTCGCGCAGCCTGGAACAACAGCAATGGCAAGTCTGGGTAAACAAGAACCTCCCTGTCACCGTCCTTGAGGCTACCGGAGTACCTCTCGGGTGCCTGAGGTTACCCACCTTATCTGCGGAGTGGCCAATGGAATGTCAAACCAGATTGAATCTTTAGGTTCGTATCAAATCTTCAGTAATCGTTTGCGGTTCTCGAATCACTTCCATTTCTACCATACTCCCACTACTGTTTTATGAAAAAAGTCCATTTTATTTAAAACTGTGGCGAGTCTAGAACAATATCACTATTGATCTTCCAGATGGTAGAAAGTCAACCCTCGTCATAGCCTGGGTCAACCCACAAACAACCATTACAGAAACGTGCCTTGAGTTATCCAGAGTCTGGTTTTAAGCATAAGCCGGACAACTCCCCGTACCTTAACATCGTTAAGATATGAACTGTTCTATATCCAATATAGAAGCAGAGGCACTGATTTAATTGGAACCAGATTCAAATCATGCAGCTGTCTCCAGTGCATGTCAACTAAATGGAAGGAGGCCGATCAACGTTACTCAACTTAGGAGTACTTCCAATTATGAGTAACCTGAAAGAGAAGCGAGTTCTCTTAACCATTACTATCAACTGAATACCATACACAAGTATCTACATCTTTGATCACCTTGAAGAATCCTGATACTTGCAATACCTGGTTCTCTACTTTATTCATATACCTATAACTTCTCAAAACTTGGACCCTGTGTTTCTACGAAACATCTGTCTAAAAACTAGAGAAGTCATAAATAAACCGAATATAGTACGAGGACCATCCCCTCTGTCCTAATGGACACTGGACAATATACAATACTCTGTATAAGTCCATTGAGTCTGACAACTCAATCCTTGTGTGTCGTAGGTTGAAAACTGTACTATGGTTATGAAGAATTACACCGCTGTTTAATGCTCCTTACCTAACCATCCACTGATATAGGTAAATGTCATAGACATAATTTCAAAAAGGTATATCTCACTCTATGAAAATAGACGTACAGATATATCAATTTGAAATTGGTGCATAACAGCGGATATTCAAAACCAAATATTTGCCGTCCGGCAAACAGCCCAGGCGATTTCCTCAAATATCACCAATTACAACGAATTCTGATATAATGAGGAAGATCACCTAATTCCCAATAACTTACTCCCACTCATCATCTGTAAAACCATACAGATGTGAGAATCATACCTGGTAAATACATACCCTGGAGCAAGATCTAATTGGGAAATCAGTTTTCTTTTAACAGTACACAGTGAAACTGAAACATTGAAATGTTTCATAGGGGTATCCGGATATTCCTAGTAACGCCTCTTCCATTATCCAGATTCACAACTATAACCGTATATTTCTTTGCCATCTCTCCAAATCCTTTTATATGTCTTTAGTCATTACCTTCTGTACACCCCTTTAGGCCAAATGGTTTTCTTTCTTCCCTACCGTTCGGCACCAGCCTATGGTTTGGAAGAAGACTATCCAATAAGCATAATGGGTGTACTGTCCTAATCCTAGGAGCACTCATAATGCGAGAGAAGGTGAAGATAAAAGACAACCGAATAAACCTTATTCCTATTTCTCCTGAACCAGAATCCATCCCCGAACTGGAACAAGTTCCTTTCGAGTTCGTATATAACCATACGATGGAGTATCCAATAAACTGTGGATCTTCGTAGTGATACAGAGTGTTCTGGAGAAATACAAAGGTGATTTAGGATTGGCGAAGAAATAGTTGGTTTGGTCATGAATAGTAGTCGCAATTTACTTTGCCCTCTTATTAATCCCTTGATATGTCTTTACTTAATACCTTCTGTACACCATCGTTATGCTAATTGGTTTTCTTCATTCCCCACCGTTCGGCACCAGCCTAAGGTTTGGAAGAAGACTATCCAATTTGCGTAATAGGTGTACTATCTCCTAAACCAAGGAGTACTCGCAACCTGAGAGAAGGTAAAAGGAAAAGACAACTGAATAGTCCTATCCGCTTTCTCCAGAACCGGAAACCATCCTCGAATAAATTCCTTCGAGTTCGTATATAACCATACGATGGTTTTGTCCAATGGAAGTGGACGTTCGTAGTAATACGGGGTGTCCTGGAGAAAAGGGTAAAAGTAGGAGTGGCAATGAGGTTTGCAACTCTGACAATCCAAAAGCCAATGTTTAAGAAGGTTCGGTCAATTTTGGTCTCTGAGTCATAGTCTAGGGTCGGGTCAATGGTCGCTGCCGAAGAGAGAGAGAAAAGAAACACTCAGCGTGCACTCTAACCTAGATCAGAATGGTTACCAATTTATCTAATCTGGAAACCTCCCACTGTAACGTCAAATTCTCCTCCAAACCTGAAAGAAGAATTAGTCGGGATCACCCGAGGAGTAAACCAACTCATCAGTGGGAATCAGGATCCAACTATCATCGCATGATAACGTGACAGAATCTGCTCACGTTATCACACTCCAGAAGGTATGCGCATATCTGGCAAGTTTCAGTTTCTTTAGAAACTCCCGATGTGATTTCTGCCCCATGCTCTTATGACCTTGACTTTGGCCAACAAATCATAAGTCACATGTCAAGTTCTACCCATCATTCTCCAGGTTAATTTGAGCCCACCCGCACAAGCCCTTGACTTTGGCTAACAAGGCTATACGACTGCCCCAAACCAACGCATCTATCTATGCTGCACATGAATAACCAATAGCTACCAATCATTATTCCTTGACTTTGGCCAACAAACATAACTTGAATACTTATTGACTATCCATGTGAAACGACTGAGGGCTACGAATGGTTTCTGGCGAAAACCTTTAACGTAATGAACTTGATATCGTTGAAGGAACGGATAGCTTTTATGAAAATATAGTGATGAAAACCTTTGCTAAAGAGGTCACTCCCGGTGAAGGGATCTCGGCTCTTTCCCCGTAGAATGAGGTGCAGGATATTCCAACTGAATACCACGATGCAAAGCAAAAGTAATCGGCTATAGTGAAGTTATTGCCCTGACGCAAACTTCTGTCCAAGGGGTCACTCCCGGTGAAGGGATCTCGGCCCTTGCCTTGTCGACTGAGGTGCTGGATATTCATAACCGAATACCACTGTGCAAAACAAAAGAGAACGTCCTTACAATAACAGCTTTTTGAAAAAATTTTCCAATAACATTAGAATAGGTTTGTTTTTAACTTGCATTGATCCGAATCAACGCAATCCCATCAATTGATCACACCACAAAGAACGAAAATAATGACGTACGTATATGCCATTCGCATTCGCCACTGGGTCCCGTCATTACCCGTTAGATTAGTTAACTAACGACAGAGCGGGGACTGGACTAGCGCGGATGCAAAATATATACAACATCTACTAGTATATATATCAATATATAATATTTCGCTCAAGGCGTGATAAAATGCAACATCACAGAAATGTAATAAGCATCACAGAACAATACAGATATATGGGATCCCGGGTTTCACAGAGCCGCTACTGAAACCCGACGTTCCCCTGGTCGTGTGGATAGCCTGTGCAATGAAATCCTAGACCCCTACGGGCGCGGCAAGTTACCCGCCAAGACCTGAAGCGAGGCAGCCCCCTTCAGCAACGTGAATGGACCACCCAGCACTTCACGGAATCCGGTAACTTGGGCACCCCTCCTGGGTCAACCTGTACCCCCTACGAGTGCGGTGAATAGCCTACCAATTCTAGAGTGAAGCCCCCTCCATCTCAAAGCCATGAGATGCGGGCCCGTTGCCCTCTAGAACCCGGCTATCCGTGCACCCCTCCGCAGGGTAATCCTAGTACAGAAAGTAAAATATACATACAACGGGTACATCGACCTCACCCCGGTCGTGCCCCAAAAGAATAATATACAAACATGCAGTGACGGCAGTCCACATGTCAGACGCTCACCCCGCAATATCAAATGTACATATAAAACCAAAACTGTACTAACATTGCATCCAGGCTATCCACCACGACAATCCGCAACATCATAGCACAACACAGAACATCAACGTGAATGTCACGTTCGCAAATCCGTCTAACCGGGCTATAGTAGTTAGACAGGATTTACCGATCAAGTGACATTCACGGTCGCAGATATAATGTAAATACTGTGAACTAATATGTTTAAAATATTCGATCGATCAAATTTTCCTATGTGGGCCCCCATGCACTACTGTAGCACTTCAAGAAATTCTGGGCCCAAAAAGAATATTCCAAAACCCCAATTTCCCTGTACAAAGATCACTGTGGAAAAATGGTGCAGCGAAGACACTGTACTGCGGCGGAACCGCGTTGCCAAGGGGGTTTTGGCCGCGGTTCCTCGGTGGTTCTACAGCATCACGTTACCATTTTTTCACAGATGTCTTAGAATTTCCTGAACAGTATTCCGCAACAACCTGAAAAAATTTTTGAGCCAAAAATATTTCGACAGAAACTGATGCTATTGAAAACGCGGGTTTTGGAATTTTGTTCGATCGAAAGTGTTAACACATTAGACCAAGCTAGACTAGGTTAATGGCTTGGCTCTGATACCAGTGTAAGAGCACGATGGCGCCCCGGCCGTTAATCCGAGGCCAAAATGCGGAAGCGATACTTTTCTTTAACTTTAGAACCGGCACCATCGCGCACAAAAATCTCGGATCGGGCCATTAAACTAATTCTAGCTAACTAAAGAACGGGATAGAGAGATATACCGAGCGATCCGTGTCCTTCGGTCTTCTCGTCGTCGTCCCGATCTCCCGTAGAATCTCCGGTCTTCACCTCCTCGTCGGAACGGGCACCACATCGCCGGCTTCTTTTACGGGCTCCCACCTCTGGACCGAGGCAACTCGGGCACGAAGTTGGCGAGTCGACATGCCCAAGGATACTGTAGGTTAACTGTAGAATGCTTTGTCTGTAAGTGCACGGCGGTGCCCAGGCCGTCAATCCGACGGCCAAATACGGAAGCGGTGAAAAACTTTATTTTTGCGAACTTAGCAAACTGGCACCACCGCGCACTAAACATCCGGATCGGGCCATTAAACTAGTTCTAGCTAACTACAAGACGGGTTAGAGATATACCGAGTGATCCGAGTCCTCCGGTCTTCTCGTCGTCGTCCCGATCTCCCGCGGAAAGTCCTGTCTCCATATCGTCGCCTCCTCGCTGGAAGGGCACCACATTGCCTGCGTCTTTTACGGGCTCCCGCCTCTATGCCGAGGCAACTCGGGCATGAAGCTGGCAAGTCGACATGCCCAAGATTTGCTGTAGAATGTAGTGTAGAATCATAGTCTCTTTTGGGGTGGTGAAGTTTCCATGGATGGAGAGGAGAATGAGGTTAAGAAAATTGGTGCTTTCAATTTTCTAGCAAGAGGAAGATGAGATGAAGAAAATCCTCACATAACAAAATGAACTCTCTCTTTCTCTTCTCTCAAGTGTGGTCAACCTCTTCTTGTGAGAATGGTGGAGGAAATGAATATCAATCAATAACAAGAAGGGAGGTAAGTGTAGGAGAGCTCAAAGGGTGACCATATCAAAAAGCAAGCTTCACATCCAAAACACAAATCAATCCTAATCCTTTCTCATCTCATTAATGCAAAGGAAAAGACTAAGAAAGAATCTCATCATGATAAAGCAAAGATGCTTAACTTATCATAATGACACAAATGCATAAAACCCCTCCTCAATAAGTTATTTGCAAACTTGCAAATAACCCCCTCCATCGGAAAAGTCCGGCCGGGAAAGAACGAAGGAAAACCGGCCGGAACGTAAAGCAAACTGGCAACTCCAGAAAACTGGTCCCGTAATAAATTACAGGAAAACACCGATACTGTGCATACACACCCGCATCTGTATTCTGACCGGATACAAATGCAATGAGACAAAATCTACACTGTACTATACTAGGATCCGGCTTAAACCAAAACCGGCTAGTAATATCCGTTCGATCCTGATCCGTGCAATACTGCACGTATCTGATCGAACCCTTCCATATATCCATACGGCCTCTAGTACAAACCGTCCGATCCTGATCCGTGCAATACCGCACGTATCTGATCGGACCGTGCCATATCTCCATACGGCCTCTACAGCGTTTCGCCCGAAAGCTTGAGTAACTGAAAGTGTGGTGGACTCTAAAGACTCGTCAATACTATGGCTGTGGATTTAACCACTAGCACGTCAGAGGTATAAGCCAATACGTGACGGGCCACCAGCTATTGACCAAAAGGGACGTCGATGAGCGAACTCATCCTGACACCCTACTGAGCCTGTCAGTGAAAATATCCGTACAGTCCAGTCCGTTCGTCTATGAGCATCGCATGGCGGGCCTACGGGGTTGGTAAAAGTCAGACCCCCAAAAGCGGTACAAGTCGTGTCGGAGTGTAGCGCAGAACACCCTGAGATACTACTGGAATACCTACCAGCAAATCTCCTGCCTTGGCCAAGGACTTCGTGTAATGGCTCTCCTAGACACAGCGCGACCTCACCCCCAATACCGGGAGAGACGAACCCCTGAAGATCCGCTCACTGCCTCCATGTGGCTCGGGACTGTACCCATCTAAAACCTGTTTGCACGACTCCTTTGAGCCGTGGTAGGGTAGTAATCAAAGTACAGTGGGAACTCACACGAGACAAATGACGATCCCCAGGTCGATGAACTAACCTGTACACATGTCACCAGGGAACTGCTATCTGACGTCAGGTATAAGACCAACTAGCATGTTCCCGGCGAGTCCTGTCCGGTGTACTCATAACCCAATGAGCACCTGTATACATCTTAGGTGAACCAACTGACACCAGTGGCTTGTGAGACCGGCCACCGCCCCTCGTCGGGGTCTCGACTGTATACACTAGTCTACACTGGAGTATCGATGCTCTGTCTCGAAACTTCCACGACTAGGGACCTTTTAAGGATGTGCTTATAGACTGCCAGCTCTCACGTATATGATCGCCCTCATACTGCTGGCTGTCAAGCACAAATCCTAGGGGCTCTACCAACGTGCAATAGTGACATGTCAGGTCACCTAAAGCAGTACACGATGACAAAGATAAACCAGATAGCATACTATCATCTCGAGTAAGACTGTCCTACCGGGATAGGTCCTCCCTCAATCATTGCAATCACGTGCCTGTGATCCAATAATTGACTCTGAGGGCACTATCTCCAACATTGTCTCGTTTGGGGTTGTATGAAGTTGCCCTTTTAGTGGAGGTAATGAAGTGTGGAATTTTTTTGTGGATGAACTTGGGGATTTTGCAAATATGAAGAGAACCAAAATCCCCTACCCAAATATTTCAGCCCCTCCCTGATTGATAGTTTTTCTGCGTGTTCAAGTTTAGTTAATTACCGCAATCAAGATGGTTTCGCTTGTAGCTAGCCGGTTGAGTACGGGTCGTCCGCAGGGAGATGGGAGTCTTTTTCTTTATGTTTTAACGAGTTAAGTCCGAAAGTCCAGATTTGTTTGTGATTAACTAAGTGTTAAAATAATATGTAAAGAGAGCTTGTTAGGGTTAGGATTAGGTTAGTTTGAGTTTAGGAGGCGCTTACTTCTTTCGTTGCCACTCTTAATATCGGTGTTACGGTAATCGGCAACAACGGGGATTAGCACGACTAGGAAGGAACTTGCGAGTATAAGCTAAGCTTTCCAACGCTTAAGTTCTTCCTTTTGGTGCTTATCCGTCCGTTCTTGGCTCTTAGCCATAACCTCCGGTTAATTCAACCACAACCGGTCTCACTACGGAATCACCGATATCATGTAGGATAGGGTGCCGTAGGGAGCGGATTGTGGTTTAATTAACGGGAGTTCGATTTAAGATGTTGGGCAAGAAAAGAGTGAAAGAGATTTCCTTCTCTCAAACTTCCCTTATCCTACCCTAACAAGTATGGAAACTACTCACCCATTACAAGAAGAATGAAAAATAAAATAAGGAGGAAGATAGAAAGAAGGAGATTAGAAGATAACAACTAGCTATTTGGGACCTCACTTAGGCAAGGATCACACTAAGCATCATGGTTGTAATGATAAAAGAAAATAGAAGAGAATTAAAACAAAAAGATTACAAATAACAACAACTACTTTTAGCAATTGAAATTACAAGCAACATAAGAAACTAAATTACAAATCATGCATATAGAAAAAGAACACTTCTTGCATTTTTCAACACTCAATAAAAACCTCTCACAAGTTTTAATGGAGGAAGATGGAGGAAATACTCTTTTATTAAAAACTAAAATAAACTTAATACAAAAATTACACACAAAAATAAGCACCCCCCTCTTGGCTCTGTTCTGGGCTATTTATAGGCATGGTTCTGAAACATTAGGAGTAGAATATAAGCCTACACAAAATTACAGAAAAGATCCCAGAATTTCGGCAGAAGAGGACACGTGTCGGCCACGGAACCGCGGCCATAGTGGGGGTTTGGCCGCGGTTCCGCGGCCAGTTGGTGGCCAACTTTTGTCTTCTTCCTCTCTCTGGTCTTGCACTCTTTTTTCCTGATGTTTGAAAACTTTAAACTGCAATAATTTTTCCAGAGTACCTTCAGATCTCATAGTCCAAGATTGCTTCATTTTCTTCTCTTTTGACTTTTATCTCCTTTGACTTCTAACTTGATTTAGTCACAAATGACAACTAGTTTCGTCCCATCTTCTGAACTGGTACTGGACGGATACTGGACGGATACTGGAACCCGGTTTTTATCTGTTTGTGACAGATGTTCTGGATTTTGGCGTAACTGTGGAGATTTTGTCGGATTTGTGTTCTTTTGGACTGGAAACCTGTAATCTGTAAACATGCAGCAAATACGGATTAAAAGCACCTACCTGTATGCAATGTGATCAAGAATGGGCGGTACAAATATACAAAATTCTGTGATGAACAAATACCCCGAAACTTATCTTTTGCTCGTCCCGAGCAAAGCCATTTTATTCACAAAAAAGTCCTAACCTCACTTTCGCAGGGAACGCGATTGCACTGAGCACGTGCAACTAGCCGTTAAACCTCTAGGTGTCCTTAGTAGGAGGAGTGTTGTCTCCTGAGGGTTTTCAGCGGATTACACCCACAAAATCCGATCAAATTGGCCGTTGACTCTAATCCTTTATTTCAGCATTCTAACCAAAAACTCTATTATCACCAACTTAGAAATCATTAACCCGTATTTTTCACACTTCCTTTTTATTTAACTTAAGATCCTATACGTCTAGCCAGTTTACAAAGCTTTCAGCATCTCCTGAGTTTTCCTTCTTAAGCGCAATCTCGAATCAGGAATTTTTATCAACTCTACTGAAGAAATAAACCCTATTTTTCATTCCTATCTCTCCTCCAAACTCTGATTATATACCCCTACGTGTGTGTAATTATCACCCCTACACTTGGAAATTCAGTTCAAGCTATAATACCCTTGCCTTAATACCTAGCACTACTTCTTTTTATTAATGATGGACGGTTTTGCTTATACATCTTTCATGCGACTATTAATGCTTCTTGAGGCACTAACATCCGATTACTAAATGTGTGAGCTTTAAAGCGTAAATAGCAGTTTCCAGGTCTTGTATTTTATTCTTTTTTTTTCTTTTTCAAGACCGGATATATTTTTCAATGGTGCTCTTTTGGTGTTTAGCTTTAAATACCGTTTTTTCTTTCATACTAGGCTTTCAGGCAAGAGTATTTTTAGGTATCCTCTACTATTCCGAGTTTCAAGGTGGTGTATGTGCGATTTGTAGGGTATATATTTTCAGAAATTTAGACTTAAGATTCAGAATTATTTTTCAGAATTACTCTTCGAATAGAGCTTCAATATTTTTCCCTCATTTTGACTAAGCCTGAGAACTAGACTCAAAATTTGCTTATTTCAAAATAAACCGCTGGGACGTATATTTTCTATAGTTATATTTCAAGGAAGGTTATTTTTAGGATTTATAATTAACTAAGTTTAAGATCTAGTAGTTTCTAACTAGTCAACTGTCATGTTGGACTTGAGTCAGAAATGGTCAATAATTTTTTTTTCTTTTAAAATTTTTGTTTTCATTTTCGAGATTTTTAATTTTTTTTTATATTTTTCATTTTCTATTTTTTTTTATTTTTTTATTTTTTAAAAAAAATTGCAATGCAGAAAATGCCATGTAGAATTTAAACATGCAAAGTAGAAACAAATATTTACATAAAAGAAAAAAAAAACGTGCAGATGCAATGCAAGGATAACTATTTACAACCCAATCCCTCCCCCAAACTTATTGATAGCAGTGTCCTCACTACCCTCTGCGTCGTCTCCTAGACGCTGCCTCGCTCGTCCCTGCCTCACTACTCTCTGCCCTAGGGCCCCTGGATCATGATTTTGATCTTTCCTCTCTTGCCAATAGGGTGACCATTCCGTGTTCTAGGTTCGTTAAGCGCTGATCAAAGTTTGTCATCATCCCAATCACTCTCTCTACTCCCCTATGTGTTCGTCTAATTAGGCGCGCTTGCGCAGCGGGGGTAAGCTCTTCGTCGCTCGCTGGGGAGCTCGAGCTAGATGTCCTGGCCATTACATTCTCGGCCGGCTCGGTGCGCGACCATATATCGTGGAGTCGAGTATAGGATGTGGAAACACCCTCAAGAAGGGGTCGAATGGGGGTCCCAGCATGCATGTGTAGGTCAAACTCGTCAACAGGGATGAAATGGCGACACAGTTGTGTCACCAACATTGGGCACGGATAATTGGCCGAACTTTTGCCAGCATCAATCGATTGAAGTAACACAGTGCACATATCATAACTTGGGTTTCTAGTCATTAACGTGTGCACAATGTGTAGTGAAGGTGTGAAAACGCCGTATTGTGTGAACTGCCAAATATGTAATTTTGTGCCCATCGGCACACGGTCAACACATTTGCGTACAGTGTACGCGCCTGAATCCCTTTTCTAGGCTCCCTATAACAATCATTTCCCATCAATGGTGTGTAATCCTCAAATTGGAGGGTTTGGTCATGAGCGGGTATACGTGGTATCAATGTGACTTCATGAATGAAGTCTCTGTCTATTCGAATCTCTCGATCGCCCCAAAATAAGCGAAGAAACCCGTATTTTTCAAAACAACCCTCTTCCATGTTATCAAAGAACCGTTCAACGAGATCCGGAAGCGCGAATGCATTCGGATGGTTATACAAGAGGTAATTCCATCCGCGTTTCCGGATTTCGTCGCCGAAATAGCTACCATATGTGTTATGGTCAAATAATTGTGAGAAATTTCTTTCAAATTGGAAATGTGGAGCCATAAAAAAAATTAGGATTTTTACAGATTAGAAAAGAGGGGAAAAGAGGTCAAACCTCCTCTGGAAAAAATTCCAGAGGGTGAGTCGGCAGGTGGGCGGCGGAACCGCGGTGGCAGTGGGGGTCCGGTGGCGCTTCAGCGGCGAGATGAAGCGATCGGCTGCGCTCTTTCTGTTGGCTGCTAGGGTTTGTTTTGGGGATTGTTTTGAGGCAGACAAAAATCTGGAATGGGTTAGAGATGTATTTATAGGGGTTTTGGCTATTTGCACAAAAAAACCTATAAAAAGAATAATGCAATAAAAGAAGTATGTACAAAGAATATTATTATATATATATATATATATATATTTATTTATATTTTTATATTTTTTTTTGAAAATTTTATTTTTTTATTGGTTTTTTGTTGTTTATTTATTAGTGGAAATTTTCCAGGTACACAAGAAAGAAAAAACAAAATTGTATTTACATACCCCCAAACTTATTTGAAACAGTGTTTCCACTGTTTTTGGCTGGAAAATCGAAGTTCGGGTGTAAGTGGAGGAAGTTTAGTCGATGTAAACCGGCTCCTGCAACAGCAAGAGCTCCTCTGATGGGTCTGCGGTATGGAATGGTTTCAACCTGTGTCCGTTCAGTTTGAAGAGTGAACCGTCTTTTGGATTTTCCAAATCCACAGCACCGTACGGATATACAGTCCGTACCAAGAATGGTCCTTTCCAACGAGATCTGAGCTTACCAGGATGGAAATGTAGCCTGGTGTCGTAAAGCAGTACCTGTTGGCCAGGTGCGAATGTTTTGCGCAAAAGGTGTTTATCATGAAACACCTTCGTTCGGTTCTTAACGACAACCGCGTTTTCGTAAGCCTCATCCCGAAGCTCGCTTAATTCGTTCAACTGCAGCTTCCGATGGCTGCCCGCATCTTCGAGAGACAAATTCAGCTCCTTTATCGCCCAAAATGCGCGATGCTCTATTTCCACAGGGAGGTGGCAAGCTTTTCCGTAAACAAGCCGATAGGGAGACATGCCAAGATTGGTCTTATAAGCGGTTCGAAATGCCCAAAGGGCATCAGTGAGTTTCAACGACCAATCTTTTCGGTTCTTGGAAACCGTCTTCTCCAGTCTCTGCTTGATTTGCCGATTTGAAACTTCGGCTTGTCCACTTGTTTGGGGGTGGTAGGGCGTAGAGAGCTTATGATTAATGGAATATTTCCGCATCAAGGCCTCGAAAGTCTTATTGTAGAAATGAGTTCCATTGTCGCTAATGATCGCTCGGGGGTGCCCAAACCGGGAGAAAATGTTTTCTTTAAGGAAGCTAATGACAACCTTGTTGTCGTTAGTTCGGCTGGGCACAGTCTCGACCCACTTAGAGACGTAATCAACAGCGAGAAGGATGTACAAGTTCCCAAAAGAGCTGGGAAACGGCCCCATGAAATCAATCCCCCAAACATCGAAAATCTCCACAACCAAGATTGGTTGGAGCGGCATCTCGTTCCTCCGGGATATCCGGCCCATGTGTTGGCACCGGGAGCAAGTCTTGCAATAGTCATGAGCGTCTTTGAAGAGTTGTGGCCAGTAGAAACCACATTGCAAGATCTTCTCAGCTGTCTTTCTGGGGCCAAAATGTCCGCCACACGCTTGATCGTGGCAAAACGACAGCACACTCTTGAATTCCTCGTCAGGGACACACCGATGAATAATCTGGTCGGGACAGTACTTGAACAGATAGGGTTCGTCCCAGTAAAAGTGTTTTACTTGGGATAAGAAGCGAAGTCTGTCCTGACTTGACCATTCAGTCGGTAGTAATCCTGTGACCAAATAGTTCACAATATCTACGAACCAGGGTTCGCAAGATACGGTCAAGAGCTGTTCATTCGGGAAAACGTCATTGATCGGAATTGGAAGCGAAGGCGCAGAAGGAAGTCGTGAGAGATGGTCGGCAACTACGTTTTCACATCCCCGTTTATCCTTAATGACAAGGTCAAATTCTTGAAGCAAGAGGATCCAACGTATTAGCCGACATTTTATATCTTTCTTCGCAAAAAGATGGCGTAGAGCAGAATGGTCTGTGTAGACAATGACTGGAGAGCCAATGAGGTAGGGCCTGAACTTTTCTAAAGAAAATACGACAGCCAAGAATTCCTTCTCAGTTGTTGTATAATTGAGTTGGGCATCGTTCAGGGTTCGGCTCGCATAATAGATTACGTGCAGCATCTTGTTGATGTGTTGTCCAAGGACAGCACCAATGGCAAAGTCGGATGCATCGCACATGATCTCAAATGGGTGCGTCCAGTCAGGTGAAGAAAGAACGGGAGCAGAAGTGAGTGAGCTTTTCAATGACTCGAACGCAGTCATACAGCTCGAGTTGAAGTCGAATGTCGTGTCCTTGGCCAGTAAGAGAGTCAAGGGCCTAACAATCTTGCTAAAGTCCTTGATGAACCGTCTATAGAAACCGGCATGGCCAAGGAAGGTTCGGATGTCTCTGACTCATCTGGGAGGAGGGAGATTGGAAATGACCTCAATCTTCGCTTTGTCAACCTCTATGCCATTTTGCGAGATGATGTGTCCTAAGACAATACCTTCTCGCACCATGAAGTGGCATTTTTCCCAGTTTAGAGTGAGATTCTTTTCCTTACACCGGGTAAGGACAGCGTCAAGATGTAGCAAACACTCATTAAAGGAATCGCCGAAAATGGAGAAATCGTCCTTGAAGATCTCCAGAAATTTTTCCACCATGTCTGAAAAGATTCCCATCATACACCGCTGGAAGGTAGCGGGTGCATTGCATAACCCAAAGGACATGTGACGATATGCAAACGTGCCGAAAGGACAAGTGAAAGTGGTCTTGTCCTGGTCTTTTTCGGCGATGGGAATTTGATTATAGCCGGAGTAACCATCAAGAAAGCAGTAGTACTCGTGTCCGGCCAATCGTTCAAGCATTTGGTCAATGAAAGGTAGCGGAAAGTGGTCCTTCCGCGTTGCGGCGTTGAGTTTTCTGTAATCGATGCATACTCGCCACCCAGTTTGGGTGCGAGTAGGGATTAACTCGTTCGCCTCGTTAGTGATGACCGTTATACCTGATTTCTTAGGGACAACGTGAATGGGGCTAATCCACTGGCTATCAAAGATAGGGTAAATGATACCATTATCCAGACATTTTACGATTTCCTTCTTCACAGCCTTCTTCATGACTGGGTTGAGACATCTTTGTGGATCCCTGGCTGGTTTGGCATCATCCATCAGATGAATGTGATGTTCAACGATCAGGGGACTAATCCCCTTGATGTCCGCCATGGACCAGCCAAAAGCTTGCCTATTGCTGTGCAAGACTGCAAGAAGGGTTTTCTCTTGCTCTGGAGCTAGAGAAGCCGAGATGATGACAGGTAGGGTCTCGCTCTCACCCAAGTAAGCATACTTAAGGTGAGACGGCAAAGGCTTGAGTTCGAGCGTTGGAGGTGAAACGATTGAAGGCAAGATCGGTGAAAAGGTCTCGAACTCAAAGGACTCCAGCAAAGGTTCAAAACGAGTGTAAGCGACCGAATTGGATGGTTCAGGCAACTCATCCGGAAATTCGAAGGATTCAAACTCGGGTTGCGAGCGGCTAAGATCGTTCGAGAACGTGAAACACTCGTAGTCGTTGTCGAGCGCAGAAACAGCAACAGGTTCGAAGAGGAATGCACTAGTGGCATCAAGGTTATCGTGATCAAACAGAAACTCCTCGAATTCACACTCTTCTGGTGTGATCTCCTGGATCGAACAGACGTCCAGTATATGAGCATTAGGTTCGGAGGGCTGATTCCCCAACCTAAAAATGTTGAGTTCAATTGTCATATTTCCGAAAGATAGGTTCATCGAACCATTGCGACAATTGATCACAGCATTTGAGGTTGCAAGGAATAGGCGACCGAGTATCACCGGAATTTGATTCCGGGGGTTAGCTACAGGCTGTGTGTCTAAAACAATGAAGTCAACGGGGAATATGAAGTCCCCAACCTTGATTAACACATCCTCTAGCTCACCCCTAGGATGGGTGATTGATCGGTCGGCCATTTGGAGAGTGCAGTGTGTAGGTTTCAGCTCTCCTATACCTAGTTGCTCATATACTGAGTACGGAAGCAGGTTAACACTGGCACCAAGATTTAATAGTGCGCGGTTGATGTTCTTATCCCCAATGGTAATAGAAATCGTAGGACAGCCAGGGTCCTTCTGTTTTTGCGGTAAAGATTGGGTAAGGGCATCACTTACAGCACTAGCCAAGAAAACTTTCTTGGGTACCTGAGACTTCCTTTTTTTCGTGCACAAGTCCTTTAAGATTTTCGCGTAGGACGGGACTTGTTGGACAGCATCTAAAAGAGGAATGTTAATGTTAACCTGCTTAAATAACTCCAGAATCTTCTCCATTTGGGGATTTTGTTTATTGGACTTCAACCGGTTTGGAAATGGAACGTTTTTAAAATTGGTTGAGTCCAATGCTGGCGGAGGAGATTGTGGAGTTGGAACGGATCCCAGAATAGGTGTTTTCGTGGAGTGAGAAGTGGGTCCGTTCAGAGCAGAAGAAGAAGAAGAGCCTTTTGAAGAATGGAGAATAGGCTCAGAAGTCGAAGAAGCAGAAGAAGAAGAAGAAGAAGAAGAAGAAGAAGCGAATGGGGTGTCATCGTCGATCCGTGTGCCAATGTTGTTTTGCAGCATCCTTCCCTATCTCAATGTGGTCACGACACTCACATTATGGTTCTGTTGTTCAAGAGCAACATGTACATTATGTGGGTGACCGGGATTTGGGAGTGGCTGGGACGGGAGCTTCCCTTTCTCTCGCTCGCTTAAGGCCGCATTCAGCTGTGCAATCTGGGCCTCGATTGTCTTGATGCTTTGCCCGTGAGCGGCAGTGTGTTGCACTAAGGACTGAATGGAAGACTGGATGTTTGCGGTGGATTGTGTCGATTGTTTAACGAACGCCTCCAGACTTCGTTCGAGCGAGGAAACCTTATCGTTTTTTGACGGAACAAAGTTGTTTGGTGGAAAAGAATTGTTGGGTGCAAAGTTGTTCGTATGATTTTGAAAAGGTTGGGGTTGGAAGGGCTGCTGAAACTGCTGTTGAGTTTGTTGTTGCGCTTGTTGTTGCGGAGGAGGGGGCCTTTGGAAATTGTTGCCTTGGAATTGATTCTGATTCTGATTCCAGGCGAAATTGGGGTGGTTCCTCCAACCGGGATTGTAGGTGGAAGATTATGGATCATTCCTCGGTCTTTGCTGAAATGCAGCATTAACCTGATCCTGTCCTTAAGATGGTGGATTGTAAGGACCCTCTTCGGTTAAGTGAGAAGGATCGGAACAACAAGCGCAAATGGTACGAAGGGGAAGAACAGGGGTAGAAGAAGGTTGAGAAAATTTGCTCTCTATAGCTTCAAGCTTTCTCGTTATTGTAGCCATCTCAGCTTTCATCGCAATAGAGACATCAAGTTGGTGAATTCCTACCCTAGACTGACCGGTAGAAGTGGAGGGAGAAGAAGAAGAAGTCGGTCTGGTGCTCTCCCATTGTAGCGTTTGCTCCACAAGGTCGTCGAAGAATTGCCATGCTTACCGTCAGATTTCGATAGGAAGTGGCCCTGACAAATGGTTTCCAACAACTGCTTGGTTGCTGGGTTCAGGCCCTCGTATAAGGTTTGGCAAAGTTGCCATCTCTCGATACCATGGTGAGGACACTGAACAAGGAGGTCTTTATATCGGTCAAAGCACTTCCAGAAGGGTTCAGAAGGAAGCTAAGAGAATTGGTTGATTTTGTTGCGGATCCTTGCGGTTTTATGATTCGGATAAAATTTCTTGAGAAACGCTTTAACAAACTCGTCCCAACTGGTTATGGAGTGGGAAGCGGTGCTATACAGCCATTTTTCAGCAAGATCGCATAAAGTGAACGGAATGACCCGTAGACGTATAGCATCGTCCGACAGCTGGGTGGTTTTCATCATGGCACAAACGTTTTGAAATTTATTGATGAAGATATAGGCATCTTCAGATTCAAGCCAATGAAATCGTGGAAGCATGTTGATGAAGTGGGGCTTAATTTCAAAATTATCCCCATTGGCCGGTGGAAGAGAAAGGCAGGTAGGAAGTGCAGAACGGGTGGGATAGAAACGATCTTGGAGCGCAATTCGCTGCGGCGCTACAACAGGCGGTGGTGGTGGGTTATTGGTCTCCGTAGGAGGTGGAGCCAATCTAGGGGTAGTCAAAGAGATGTTCGGATTAAATCCTGACATCGCGGAAGAAGAGGTTGGTGATGGTGAAGGTGAAGATGTATGAACAGAATTCCGGTCAACGTCGGAGTTGGCCGGCAAAGGTAAGGGTGAAAGAGGCGTGGACGGAGTTTCGACGTCTGAGTCGATCGCATAGTCGGTAGCGACTAACGTAACGCGGACTAGGCGGGCGCTAGTGTCCCGAGTCTAAGCGGACATACACTAAACAAGTTTAGTATAGTCAAAGCGGAGAAGGTGAGGGTAAGAAAACGTCAATGGAGAAATATGATGGGTGGTGGTGAAAAATGGATTTTGGCGACAAAGGGCAAGTTTTTATAAAAGTTTTTGATTTTTTTTTATTTTTAGAAAGAGCTTTACAGAGATATGTACGGATTTACGGCTTTAAGCAATCAAAAACAAGATATATACAATCACACCTAGATCTAGGGTCACCTAGGTCTGCTAGACAGCTCCTAACTGTTCCAGAGAGCTAGAAATAGGACCTCAAACTGCCTCTTCTCCGTCAATTGCGGCCAGGTAAGTGCCAGGTAAGTGGGAGGTTTTCCAACGCTTTCGCGAAGTTCCTTAATTAAAGAACCACTTGCCTTCGACACACTTTCCTGGACACCGCAAAAGTCAGATAGGATAAACGGCCGATGCCTGTAACTAGTCCTCTGTCTTATTGAGCGCGAAGTCCTTAGGGCTGAGTCTAGTATTTTTTAATTAACAATGGTCAATGCATATGCTTTTTTTGATTTTCGGGGTCCTGGGAAGGGTGATGAAATCCCCACCCAATCTGAATTGGTTTCAAGCCCCTTAAAGTCCGTATTAATGAATGCAAAGCGGTAACAAATCAACTGCAAACAAATTTTTTTTTTAGCGCGGCGCAAAGAATCCTGCACAAGAACAGTTTATTGGAAGGGGGAAGAAAATTTGCGCAAAGAATGCTGCAGAAAACACAGTTCAGTGGAGTTAAAAGGAGTTGAGAAGAGGGTTGGGATACTCACAGAGGATTTTGGGTTTCGCCTTGATCCGCCGCGGTGTAGCCGCGAGATACGGGTCTAACTCCCCACGACTTTGGCACTGAACTTGAAGTTCTCCCTTTCCTGCACTCTTGCACAAAGAATAATTAGATGATTTTTACAGTATATATTTTTTTGTTTTGTTTTTGGTTATATTTATATTCACAAATTAACCCGAAATTACACAAAGAAACAAACTACCGTCTCCCCGGCAACGGCGCCATTTGATTGATAGTTTTTCTACGTGTTCAAGTTTAGTTAATTACCGTAATCAAGACGGTTTCGCTTGTAGCTAGCTGGTTGAGTACGGGTCGTCCGCAGGGAGATGGGAGTCTTTTTCTTTATGTTTTAACGAGTTAAGTCCGAAAGTCCAGATTTGTTTGTGATTAACTAAGTGTTAAAATGATATGTAAAGAGAGCTTGTTAGGGTTAGGATTAGGTTAGTTTGAGTTTAGGAGGCGCTTACTTCTTTCGTTGCTACTCTTAATATCGGTGTTACGGTAATCGGCAACAACGGGGATTAGCACGACTAGGAAGGAACTTGCGAGTATAAGCTAAGCTTTCCAACGCTTAAGTTCTTTCTTTTGGTGCTTGTCCGTCCGTTCTTGGCTCTTAGCCATAACCTCCGGTTAATTCAACCACAACCGGTCTCACTACGGAATCACCGATATCATGTAGGATAGGGTGCCGTAGGGAGCGGATTGTGGTTTAATTAACGGGAGTTCGATTTAAGATGTTGGGCAAGAAAAGAGTGAAAGAGATTTCTTTCTCTCAAACTTCCCTTATCCTACCCTAACAAGTATGGAAACTACTCACCCATTACAAGAAGAATGAAAAATAAAACAAGGAGGAAGATAGAAAGAAGGAGATTAGAAGATAACAACTAGCTATTTGGGACCTCACTTAGGCAAGGATCACACTAAGCATCATGGTTGTAATGATAAAAGAAAATAGAAGAGAATTAAAATAAAAAGATTACAAATAACAACAACTACTTTTAACAATTGAAATTACAAGCAACATAAGAAACTAAATTACAAATCATGCATATAGAAAAAGAACACTTCTTGCATTCTTCAACACTCAATAAAAACCTCTCACAAGTTTTAATGGAGGAAGATGGAGGAAATACTCTTTTATTAAAAACTAAAATAAACTTAATACAAAAATTACACACAAAAATAAGCACCCCCTCTTGGCTCTGTTCTGGGCTATTTATAGGCATGGTTCTGAAACATTAGGAGTAAAATATAAGCCTACACAAAATTACAAAAATGTCCCCAGAATTTCGTCAGAAGAGGACACGTGTCGGCCGCGGAACCGCGGCCATAGTGGGGGTTTGGCCGCGGTTCCGCGGCCAGTTGGTGGCCAACTTTTGTCTTCTTCCTCTCTCTGGTCTTGCACTTTTTTTCCTGATGTTTGAAAACTTTAAACTGCAATAATTTTTCCAGAGTATCTTCAGATCTCATAGTCCAAGATTGCTTCATTTTCTTCTCTTTTGACTTTTATCTCCTTTGACTTCTAACTTGATTTAGTCACAAATGACAACTAGTTTCGTCCCATCTTCTGAACTGGTACTGGAAGGATACTGGACGGATACTGGAACCCAGCTTTTATCTGTTTGTTACAGATGTTCTGGATTTTGGCGTAACTTTGGAGATTTTGTCGGATTTGTGTTCTTTTGGACTGGAAACCTGTAATCTGTAAACATGCAGCAAATACGGATTAAAAGCACCTACCTGTATGCAATGTGATCAAGAATGGGCGGTACAAATATACAAAATTCTATGATGAACACTCCCCTTAGAGCATGGCCGACCAAACTTGGTGAAAGGGAGAATGAGATGAGAGAGTGAGTGTGTATCAATAATCAAAGAGAGGGAAAAGGATTATCATGAGAAGAAATGATCACTAGCTAAAACCAATACTCCACCAACCAATCATAACTACAAAAGTCAAGTCATGATGAACTCAAGAAAGTCAAGGGAGGCAAAACCATCATGATCCAACAATATGCAAAGACCACCCTCCACAATGCTTATTTGCACAATTGCAAATAAGCCCTCCTCCACCAAATTTCAGCCAAGGAAAAAAACAAAGGTAAATGACCGAAACGGAAAGCAGACTGGCAACTTCGGAAAACTGATCCCGTAATAAATTACAGAAAAACCCCGCTACTGTATATACATACCCGCATTTGTATTCCCACTGAATACAAATGCAATGAGACAAAATCTACACTGTACTATAATAGGATCCGGCTTAAACCAAAGCCTACTAGTATAAACCGTCCGATCGTGATCCGTGCAATACCGCACGTATCTGATCGAACCCTGCCATATCTCCATACGGCCTCTACAACGTTTCGCCCGAAACTTGAGAAACTGGTCTGTGGGGGACTCTAAAGACTCGTCAACACCTTGGTTGTGGATTTAACCACTAGCACGTCAGAGGTATTAGCCTATACGTAACGGGCTACCAGGTATTGACCAAAAGGGACGTCGATGAGCGAACTCATCCTGACACCCTACTGAGCCTGTCAGTGACAATATCCATACAGTCCGGTCCGTTCGTCTATGAGCATCGCATGGCGGGCCTAGGGGGTTGGTAAAAGTCAGACCCCCAAAAGCGGTACAAGTCATGTCGGAGTGTAGCCCAGAACACCCTGAGATACTACTGGAATACCTACCAATAAATCTCCTTCCTTGGCCAAGGACTTCGTGTAATGGCTCTCCTAGACACAGCGCGACCTCACCCCCAGTACCGGGAGAGACGAACCCCTGCAGATCTGCTCACTGCCTCCATGTGGCTCGGGACTGTACCCAACTAAAACCTGTTTGCACGTCTCCTTTGAGCGTGGTAGGGTAGTAATCAACGTACAGTGGGAACTCACACGAGACAAATGACGATCCTCAGGTCGATGAACTAACCTGTACACATGTCACCAGGGAACTGCTATCTAACGTCAGGTATAACACCAACTAGCATGTTCCCGGCGAGTCCTGTCCGGTGTACTCATAACCCAATGAGCACCTGTATACATCTTAGGTGAACCAACTGACACCAGTGGCTTGTGAGACCGGCCACCGCCCCTCGTCGGGGTCTCGACTGTATACACTAGTCTACTCTGGAGTATCGATGCCCTGTCTCGAAACTCCCACGACTAGGGACCTTTTAAGGATGTGCTTATAGACCCCGGCTCCCACGTATATGATCGCCCTCATACTGCTGGCAGTCAAGCAAGAATCCTAGAGGCTCTATCAACGTGCAATAGTGACCTGTAAGGTCACCTAAAGCAGTACACGATGATAAAGGTAAACCAGATAGCATACTATCATCTCGAGTAAGACTGTCCTACTGGGATAGGTCCTCCCTCAATCATTGCAATCACATGCCTGTGATCCATTAATTTACTCTGAGGGCACTATTTCCAACAATATATTTTTAAATGAAGAGTCTGTTCTTTATGAAAATTTTGAAGATGAGCTCAATTATCAATACAGTAGTAATGAAGGTGGGGATGACAGTGATGGTGTTAATCTTATCATTGAGGAAATAAGAAATAAATATAGCAATGATAAGAAACCTCGGAAAAGAGAGCATGACGTTTTAAAATGAGAGAAATCATTGAATAAACGTGGAAAAAAATTTAAACCGGTTCATAAGTCAAAAAAGGGTATGAGTTCCTACAATATTATTTCAAATTTTATATTTTATTATATTTGGATTTTAATAAATTACTTATATTTTATTGTGCATGTCAGTTTCAGACTTGGAATATCGTGACGACTGTGATATTGATAATATTCAAGCTCATTGTGCAGGTGAAAACAAAGGAAAATTTGCAAGTAAGAAAGCAAACGGATCATGGAGACAAAGTGAAAGTAGTAAAAAAGAAATTTCTCCTGTGACTCCTTTAAAGAAGGATTATAAAAATGGTGTGTGTATACTGATTATCTATTTTATTTATTTGTAAAAAAAACTTCGTTCTAATTTTACTAACGTATTTTCTTATATTAAAAGACGAAGAAACCAGTAGCCAACATGAAAGCAAAAGAAAGAAAGAGAAGAATCTATCAAATTTGATTTCTGACGAATCTTATTCAGAAAGTAAGAAGAAAATGCTACCTGTTTCCCCCAATCAGAGCAAAGCTCTGTTCAAAATTCAAATTTTGAAATGAAGCAACGTTTCAGATGCAGCGCCAAGTGCGCCGCGCCCTAAGTAGCGTACCACGTGTAAAGCACGTGTGCGCTAGCGCTAGGTGCGTTGCGCTCTAAGCAGCGCACCACATGTAAAGCTCGGATGTGCTAGCGCTCAGTGCGCTGCGCCCTAAGTAGCACATCATGTGCAAAGCACGTGTGCGCTAGCGCTAGGTGCGCAGCGCTCTAAGCAGCGCACCATGTGCAAAGCACGGATGCGCTAGCGCTAGGTGCGCTGCGCTTTAAGCAGCATACCACGTGCAAAGCACATGGATGCGCTAGCGCTAGGTGCGCTGTGCTTTAAGCATCGCACCACGTGCAAAGCACGGATGCACTAGCGCTAAGTGCGCTGCCTTCTAAGCAGCGCACCACGTGCAAAGCACGGGTGCGCTAGCGCTGGAACTAAAAACTCCCTACCGTCAGATCAAAGATCCAATAATAATGATAAATCATAATTAATTAGAATTAAATTCTGTTAAGGAAAGATTCCTCAAAATCTTTCTAAACAACAAGATTGTGCTTTGTAAATCAGAGCACCGTTGGATCAATGATCCAATGGTGATTAAAAATCACCAAAAGTACAGAATAAATTCTGTATGGAAAGATTTCCCAATCTTGTTAAAAACAAGAATATTGCCTTCTGTAAATCAGAAGCCCTTGGATCAAAGATCCAATGATGGGAAATTCCCCAAATCAATTGGAAAAAAGACCTCCTTAACTGATTGAACTAATCAGCTCACCCTATATAAAGGCCCCTAGATTTTAAGTCTGAGATACAGAAGCATACAGAGGAACCTCCCTAAAAAAAACTTTGAGAAAATTGAGAAAGAAGTGCCAAGCTCTCAAAGAAAGAAGATTTTTCTTCAAGGTAAAAAAACCGATGATGAACAGAGAGATGAAATCATCTCATAATTAAAAAAGAAGAATTCACTTCTTTAAAGATCATAGATCTACAAGACCAAGATCTTTTACAAAGATATCAAAGGATCTCATCATAAAAAAAAGAACATAATTTTTCTCATAGATCATAGATCTATAAGACAAATTGTCTTTCAGAAATCATGGACATCTCATTATAAAAGGGGGAGAATAATTCAATTTTCTTAAGGATCACAGATCCATAAAGGTAAAGCCTTTCATCAAAATAAGAGATTGAAACATCTCTTATAAAATAAGAACTTTGTTCTTAGAACCTTGAGACAAAGTCTCTTATAAAAAGAGAATTTAATTATCAGGACGCAAACTGATCTAAGTTGCATGAAAGAAGCACTTCAGCGCTCCACATCTAGCGCAAAGCGCTGCAGAGCCTTGGCGCTCTTAATTTTAAAAAGCCTCAGCGCTCCAAACATAGAGCACTGCGCTCATTGATTGGTGCTCAGCGCCAAGCATGACACGTGTCCCTCACGTAGGCGCCACTTAACAATTAGCGCTTTGCGCTCATGGACTAGCGCTCAGCGCTAAGCGCACCACGTGCTCCTCACGTGTGCGCCACTAAACTAATAGCGTAATGCGCTCATAAACCAGCGCTCTGCGCTCATAAACTGGCGCAATGCGCCCATCATATGGCGTTTAGCTCTAAGCGCAACACGTGTCCCTCACGTGTGCACTACTCGGCAGAAGCACACTGCGCTCTTTGACTGGCGCAAAGCGCCAAGCGCACCATGTGTTGCGCTGATAGAACATAAATTGTTCTTTAATAAGCCCAGGGCTATGAGGAATGCTGATCAGTCAAAAATACTGCATTTCTAACACGGCAATTTCCCTACCTTTTGCGGTCAAGTAAAGGTATCCGGTCTTCATATCACACATATTGGCAAACACATGTAAAATACTGGATTACTTGTACTGTAGACTAAAAACCGGCACTTTTTAGGGAAATTGTGTGTTTTTCATGGCATTGCATCATCCTTGTATTGCGCAACTCTTGTCTGGGGTCTAATGCAGGAAATTTCAGAAGCAAAAGCCCAAAATTGAGAAAAAAATCTTATAAAAGATACGCCAACTCGAAGATGCAAGATCTGGCAGTGACACAGAAGGCCAAATAAGATTTCACATATTGTATAAAGGCCCACCAGGAATTCCAGAATTACCATAAAAAATAAATCACCAAAACCCCCTTGGCGCCGCGGATCCGCGGTGATTTGATGAGATCACAACTCCAGATTTCTTCTACGTGTCCCCCCTAACGGCCAAAGCTTCCAGAAGACCCCAGAAGCTCCACGTGGCACATCTAAAATGCTCAGCTTAACAAACTCTTGGAGGGAAATTTAAATTTTGGGGCTTAACTAACTTTTTGGAGGAAAATTTAATCTTTTGGTTAACAAACTCTTGGAGGGAATTCAAATTTTAATTCTAGATCTAGATTTGGGAGGCCTATAAAAAGGAGCCTAGATCAAGGTTGTAAAATGTTCAAGAATTCATTCATCTCCCTCTTCCCTCCACAAGTTTAGTGACAAAACTTGTGCCCAATCCCCAATTCAACCTCAAGATCAAATTCCCGAGATCAAATCAAGCAAGAATTCCTCCAACCTTTAGTAGCAACGCCGGATTTCCAACGGAGCAAGAGATTCACGCCGATCCGCGACTCAAGGAGCCGAGCGAAGCCGAAATCGACGATCTAGTTCCTACCTTTTGTAAATTCAAGAGAGTTGTAACGAAATTTGTCGATAAATAAAGGTGAATTTTCTATATTCTTGCTTATCTTTTAATTCAAGCATAATGATTAGATCTCAATTTGTGATTGTGTTTGTGATCATGATGTTTGAGTAATCTCCGCTCGTGTAGGAGTTGTGACGATCTTTAGATGATGATGATTTAGATATTTTTACAATTCTTAAATCCTATAATGTTTGGAAATTCTAGTGAATCAAATGATTAATAACCTAGTTTTGAGATGATGCTTTCTTGATCGTGTTCACTCGAAACTAGGGAACAACTATTAAACATTTGATTAACTAGAAGCTAGAATTTGAATGCGATCCATCGAAAGGACAAAGGATGAGTTGCGGAATCCTTAATTTTCCCGCACGATCCTTAAACCTCGATTAATTTGCATCGATCTAGTATCAATTCATTAATGGATAAGAATTAGTAATTTTTAGATCTCATCACATCGATAGATCCGATCTACTCCTACGAGCTAACCTTATAATCTTGAGTGTTGATTGGAAATTATCTCTCATCTCTCTTCTTGTTTTAATGTTTCTTTTAGATCTAGATTTTTCTTACTTTTGATCTACAATTACAAATCATGAATTGTTTTCTTTTCTTTGCCTTAAATTTTCAACTCATCTAATTCGAAAATTGAACGGAACTCACTTTCCCTGTGGACGATTCGCACTTACTAACGCGCTACATCCGACACCGTTATTGATTGCGGTCAAAATATTTTTTTTGGTTGTGATTTCTAAATACAATTTTCCAAACAACAAACACACAATCGGAAATCAAAAACATTCAATCAAAATGGCGCCGTTGCCGGGGATCATGTGCTATTTGTTCGTTTTTTGAAATTTGAGTTGAAAAGTTTATTCCATCAATATTTTTTTTAGATCAAAACTCGCGCAAAATACTGATACGTGTTGTTATGGTTAATTGCAAGGAGATCTGGAGCTTGCTGTGAAATTGGAAAATTATTTGGAGAATTTCAGAGAGCTAGGGAAGTGATCAGGAGTGCTCTGGAAAAATTTAGTGCAGAGATCACACTATTCCACCGCGTTTCCGCGGCATGGGGAGCTAATTGCGGCGGTTCCGCGGTCTATCAAGGGGTTCTCTGGAAAATTTTTATCTGGTAATCTCTAACTTTCTTATCTCCTTCCTAAAATCTGGTCCAATTAACATTTTGTGCAGGTTTCTTTGCAAATATTCACAGCGCGCAAATTGCAAAAATTAAATTGTGCTTGTTTTGAGTTTGTGGTTGTTTGCATAATTAATACGGATATTAAGGGGCACGGCCAAATCCAGATTAGGTGGGGAGTTCATTACCCTTCCTAGGCCCAAAAAATCACAAATCTGCATCCGCATTACCCTCATTAATTAAAAAATATCTAGAGATGACTCTAAGGACCGTCGCGCTCACTTAGGACAGAAGAAGGCCGTGGGTAATTCATTGCTTATCCGCGTTTTCTTGTGGTGTCTAAGGCAAGTGTGTCGAAGGCTAGTGGTTCTTAATTAGGCCCACTACTTACGTAGTGGAGTACCTTCCCACTTACCTGGCACTTACCTGGCCACAGGGGGACAAAGAGGCAGTGGAGGATTCTATCCTGCGACTTGTCTTTTGGCAGTTAGGAGCGGTCTAGAGCCGGACCTAGGTGACCACTAGAATTAGGGTTTTGTGTGTTGCATTTTGGGATTCGCATCATTTTTTTCAAAATCCGTATCATTTTTCAAAACAAGCACCACACTCACTTCATTCCCCTAATTATAAATCATACTGCCACTTGTACTAACCCCTTTTAGTACAAGATAGGCTGGACACGGGATTCTAGTGCCCGACTTGTCCGCGTCCCCTCGATCGAATCCGAAGTCGGTATTTCTCCATTTACCTTTCTTTTACCCCCCACCACACCCACACCGATGGATCAGTCTCCATCAAACCTCTTTACCGCTACTCTGCCGCCGTCCGTTGGTGCGCAGAATCCTCCCCGCATCTCTCTCCAAGAGAGGTGCTACCCTTTGCGAGGTCCTCTCTCGACCTGCTTATCCATTCCACCAGCCAACGGGGATAACTTTGAGATTAAGCCCCAGTACATCAACCTTCTACCCAAATTCCACGGTCTCGAGACTGAAGACGCTTACGTTTTTATTACCAAATTTGAAAACGTATGCGCAATGATAGGTACATCACAACTTTCTGTGGATGCCATGCGTCTACGACTTCTTCCATTTACCTTATGCGATATAGCCAAGAAGTGGCTGTATAACACCACCGCACATTCCATCACGAATTGGGAAGAATTCGTTGCGGCATTCCTTAAGAAATTCTACCATATGCAAAAGACAGCTCGAATCCGTAGTGAACTATATCAATTCTCCCAGCTTCCGGCTGAACCATTCTCTAAATGCTTTGAACGATTCAAGGATCTTTTGGTTCAATGCCCACATCACGGCATCCCGAGATGGGAACTTTGCTGAGTCATGTATGAGGGCAGTAACCCTACCACTAAACAAAACCTTGAAAACATGTGTCAAGGCACCTTTATGACCAAGGATGATGGGGAAGCATGGAAATTTTTAGAAGAGTTCGCTGAAAAGTCATTACAGTGGGAGACTGGAACCCAGCCATCGAGTAGGGGTGGCGTACACCAAATAGATGTGTCCATAGGTGTTCGAGCTGAGATGGCAGCAATGCAAAAGAAGCTCGACGCTATGGAACACAAATTTTTAGCAGCCTCCCTGAACCCAATGTCGCTCCCCAAAACCGTTTGTGGGTGTTGTTCAGACCCTTCTCACTTAACGGAAGAATGTCCATTAAACTCTCAGTTTCAAGATCTCGAGAATACCAATGCCGCATTCCAAAGACCTAGAAACGACCCTTTTTCTTCCACATACAATCAGGGTTGGAGGAATCACCCAAATTTTGCCTGGAACCAATCCCAAAACACAGTTCCAAACCCTAATCAATTCCAACGGGCTCTTCCTCCACAACAGCAACCACTTCACCTCACCCAGCACCCCTACCAGTCACAAAATTTCCAAAACCAGGTCAACACTCCTGCACCTTCTAATCCTATGCAGTCGACCTGTTCTGACGAGTTCTCTCAAGTCGCTCAAACCATGAAATCACTCTTGTCAAAATTCATGGAAGTGTCGGCCGAGGTTAGGTCTTCCGTCGGTGAGATAAAGAAAAATTCAGCGTCCCAAGCTGAGAGTATCAAAACGATAGAAGCTGAGATTGCACGACTTAAGGCCGAATTAAGTGCGAGAGAAAAAGGGAAACTTCCGTCTCAACCCCTACCGAATCCTGGGCATTACAATGTAAATGCCATCACAACGTTGAGATTAGGAAGAATGCTGGATAACCATGTTGGGGAAGAAGTTGATGATACTGAAAATCCTATCAACGCCCCAGCTGAGACCTTTCCTAACACACACACTTCTACTTCTGCTCCTTGTTCTTCTACCCCACCGTCTTCTCACGGGCATATTCTCCATTTCCCACTAGGCTCGACACCTCACCCCACCTCTTCTATCCCTCCACAGACGATCCCCACTCCTCTTTCGGGATCCTGTCTACCCCTTCTTCCTTCTCCTATGATGGACTCAGCGCTCATTGCTAAAGCACCTTACCCGAACCGGTTAAGGGCTAACAAATCGAGTCCTCATATGGAGAAAATCATGGAAATGTTCAAGCAGGTTAACATCAACATCCCTCTCCTAGATGCGATTCAATAAGTCCCCGCTTATGCGAAAATTCTCAAGGACTTGTGCACTAGGAAGAGGAAGACTCAAGTACCGAAGAAGGTCTTCATGTCCAATAACATTAGCACTGCTTTTATCCCCCAGCTACCAAAGAAACGTAAGGACCCAGGATATCCTACGATATCGATTTCTATTGGGGGTAAAAACATCAATCGTGCTCTTTTAGACCTTAGCGCAAGTGTTAACCTACTTCCATATTCTGTCTATGAGCAGCTAGGGATTGGAGAGTTGAAACCTGCTCACTGCACTCTCCTAATGGCAGACCGATCTATCACCAAACCTAGGGGTGAACTAAAGGATGTGTTGATAAAGGTCGGGGAATTCGTATTCCCTGTAGACTTCATTGTTCTCGATACACAGCCTGTAGCAAACCCCCGGAGCCAAATTCCGGTGATTCTGGGACGGCCATTCCTTGCCACTTCCAATGCTGTCATCAACTTTAGAAATGGTTCAATGAACTTATCATTTGGAAATATGACCATTGAACTAAACATCTATAAAATTGGAAGTCAGCCATCAGAACCCTCTGCTCATATCCTCAATGTGTGCTCTATCCACGAGATTGCTCCCGAAAGTTGCGGAGTTGAGGAACTTTGCTTTACAGATCTCGACGACACTGCCACATCACTGTTTGACCTGACACATGATCTTAGTGAGGACACCATTTTCACGCTTGAGTCTGCCACTCCTGACTCATCACCATCCGAGTCTGTATCTTTTACAGGCTATGAGCTTCTTTGTGACTCCAAAAATCACTCGATGATCCCATCTTCTATTATTTCTCCGCCAGAATTAGATCTCAAAACTTTACCCTCTCACCTTAAATATGCATATTTAGGTGAGAATGAGTCTTTACCGGTTATCATTTCCGCTTCTCTAGCATCAGAGCAAGAGAATGCACTTTTATCGGTATTGAGATCTAATAAGGAGGCGTTTGGTTGGACCATGGCGGACATCAAAGGGATTAGTCCCTTGATTGTCGAACATCATATACACTTGATGGATGATGCCAGACCAACCCGAGAACCACAGAGACGGTTGAACCCCGTCATGAAGGAAGCGGTGATGAAAGAGATCGTCAAATGCCTTGATAGTGGTATCATATACCCAATCTCCGATAGCCAATGGGTGAGTCCTATACATGTCGTCCCTAAGAAATCCGGCATCACTGTTGTTACCAATGAGGCAAATGAGTTGATTCAGACACGTGCCCAAACTGGGTGGCGTGTATGTATTGATTACCGTAAACTCAATGCCGCCACGAGGAAAGACCACTTTCCTCTACCATTCATTGATCAGATGCTGGAACGCTTAGCTGGACGTGCGTATTATTGCTTTATGGACGGATACTCTGGCTATAATCAGGTCCCCATCGCCAAAAAGGAACAAGATAAAACCACTTTTACTTGTCCTTTTGGTACCTTTGCTTACAGTCGCATGCCCTTTGGGTTGTGCAATGCTCCCGCTACCTTTCAGCGGTGTATGATGGGGATATTCTCTGATATGGTAGAGAATTTTCTGGAGATCTTTATGGACGATTTCTCGATTTTTGGAGACTCTTTTTCGATTGCCTATCGAATCTTGACGCTGTTCTTACTCGTTGCAAAGAGAAGAACTTGACTTTGAACTGGGAAAAATGCCATTTCATGGTCCGAGAAGGAATTGTTCTTGGACATGTCATTTCACAGAAAGGCATTGAGGTTGACAGAGCTAAGATAGATGTCATTCAAAACCTCCCTCATCCCAAAAGCGTCAAAGATATTTGATCTTTCCTTGGCCATGCGGGCTTCTATAGGAGATTCATTAAGGACTTTAGCAAAATTGCTAGACCTTTAACTCTTCTCCTGGCCAAGGATATGACCTTCCACTTCGACTCGGACTGTGAGACAGCTTTTGACTCACTTAAAAACTCACTCACTTCAGCCCCCGTTCTATCGTCTCCAAATTGGGACTACCCATTTGAGATGATGTGTGACGCATCCGACTTTGCAGTAGGTGCTGTCTTAGGACAACACATTGAAAAGATGCCACACGTGATATACTATGCAAGTAAGACCCTGAATGATGCATAAATCAATTATACAACCACCGAGAAGGAACTTTTAGCGGTTGTATTTGCATTAGAAAAATTCAGGCCTTACTTAATCGGCTCTCCAATAATTGTGTACACAGACCATTCCGCCTTGAAACATCTTCTGGCGAAGAAAGATGCAAAAGGTCGGCTAATACGTTGGATCCTTCTGTTACAAGAATTTGATCTTGTTATCAAAGATAAGAAAGGATGTGAAAACGTAGTAGCTGACCATCTCTCACGCATCTCTTCTTCCCCTGTGACCCTGCCGATCAATGACTCGTTTACTGATGAACAACTCTTGAGCGTATCCAATGAACCATGGTTCAGGGATATTGTGAACTATCTTGTCACGGGACTTACACCCAGCGATTGGTCAAAACAGGACAAATACCGTTTTCTATCCCAAGTAAAACACTTTTACTGGGATGACCCATATTTGTTTAAGTATTGTCCTGATTAGATCATTCGTCGGTGTGTCCCAAAAGAAGAGTTCAAGAGTATTCTTTCTTTTTGTCATGATCAGGTCTGTGGGGGTCACTTCGGTCCTAAAAAGACAGCGGAAAAGGTTTTGCAATGCGGATTTTATTGGCCGACCTTATTTAAGGACGCATTTGACTATTGCAAAACCTGTACACAATGCCAGTACACGGGTAGAATCTCCAGGAGAAATGAAATGCCTCAGCAACCCATTTTGGTTGTTGAAATTTTCGATGTTTGGGGCATTGATTTTATGGGTCCCTTTCCTAACTCCTTTGGGAATTTGTACATACTGCTGGCGGTTGATTATGTCTCAAAATGGGTAGAAGCCATTCCATGTCGCACTAATGACAGGAAAGTTGTTATTAAGTTCTTGAAAGAGAATATCTTTTCACGATTTGGACACCCACGCGCTATCATTAGCGATAAAGGGACACATTTCTGCAACAGGTCTTTCGAGACTCTGATGCGGAAATACTCAATCAACTACCGACTTTCTACACCCTATCATCCCCAAACAAGCGGGCAGGCTGAGATTTCGATTAGACAGATCAAACTAATCCTGGAGAAGACTGTTGCTAAAAACAGAAAAGACTGGTCGACCAAACTGACGGATGCTCTTTGGGCATTCAGAACTGCATATAAAACCAGCCTAGGGATGTCTCCGTATAGGATAGTGTTTGGGAAAGCATGTCATTTACCCGTCGAGATTGAGCATAAAGCATTGTGGGCTATTAAGGAAATAAATTTTGACCTAAACCAAGCCTGCAACTTTCGGAAGCTGCAACTTAATGAGCTAAGCGAACTCCGCGATGAAGCTTATGATAACGCTGTGATTGTAAAGAATAGGACCAAGGTTTTTCATGATAAAAACATTTTGAGGAAAACATTTTCACCTGGTCAACAAGTCCTTCTTTATGATTCACGACTACACCTTCACGCGGGTAAGCTTCGATCTCGGTGGAAGGGACCTTTTGTTGTGCGGTTTGTATTCCCGCACGGGGCAGTAGAGGTAGAAAATGTTAAAAACGGCACATTTTTCAAAGTGAATGGACATAGACTAAAGCCGTATTTTTCCACTGACCCCACGGAGGAGCTCTTGTTCTTACAGGAGCCAGTTTATCTTGATTAAAATTCCTCCGTCTCACCTCTATGTCCTGTACATTACTGAATCATCTTTTTGAAGGGAGGTGAGTGAAAAGAATAAGTTTGGGGGAGGGTCTTCACTTATATATTTTGCCCCCACTAATAAATTCCTCCCAGACTTACAGGTTTTTGTAGATATAGCGGATGGCAACAGTGAGGACACTGTTGAAAAAAAGTTTGGGGGAGGTTTGTGCTTAGTTTTGCATCATGTGCATATCATTTGCATAAGCACAAAACATTTCTTTAAAAACCATAAAAATTTAAAAATTTTCAAAACCCATAAAAATTTTGTGTACAAATTTTTGGCTCATCAATTTTGTAAATAATTTTTCAAAACCTATAATTTTCAAAATCCATAAAAATTCAAAAATTTTCAAATCTCATAAAAATTTAAAATTTTCAAAATATAAAAATATTTAATATTTATGATAATGAAAGATTAGATAGTGAACTATTACATCCATGAGATTAGAAAAATTTAAGAAAACCAAGAAAATTAGAAGTTTTCTTATACGAACTAGTAATAAGTAGTTATGAGCCGTTGTCCCAAGGGTTAGTAAGATGGAGGAAGTCACTAATCTGAGGATAAAAATAAGTCTGAAAAATAGTTTCTATTCTGGAAAGCCAAACATTTTGAACGTTGATACCCTGCTATTCGCACTTACACATGTCTTGAAGCCCGGGATAGTAGAGGATACCTTGAAATGCTCTTGTCTTAAAGCCGATGTATGAAGGAAACAAAAAAAATGAAGAAAATATAAAGTGGTGAGAAAAATGGATACTGGTTTTGTTATCACCAAGGACAATAAAAAAATATATAGCGAGGGTGCCTCTTCACCTAGTGCCCTAAG
The DNA here is from genome assembly GCA_030015575.1 of Agapanthus africanus. NCBI lineage: Eukaryota > Viridiplantae > Streptophyta > Magnoliopsida > Asparagales > Amaryllidaceae > Agapanthus > Agapanthus africanus. Next base: position 315,768,212 of record JASDDO010000004.1, read on the forward strand.
GCCAACTGGTCTGGGAGTCACTGCTATGCCTAAGGTGGTGCAAGACGAGGAAAATACACCAAATAAGCAAGCACATGAGTAATCGGTCGGTTAGTACCTCAAGAAGTATTAACGGTCGCATGAAAGTGTGTGAGCAAATTCATTTAAATATTCATTAATCAAAAAGTACTGAGGCTGTTGGGCAAGAGTATGATAGCTTGAATTGAATTCTCCGGGTGTAGGGATGTCCTTTACACACACGCAGGGTGATATGATCGATGTTTGGAAGAAAGATAGGAATGAAGAATAAGACGATGTTTTATTGAGGGAGGACGTGATTTCTAACATCTTTTCATGACCATTAAGATAGGGCTCATGACAACCGAAAAGCTAGCTTAGTTGAAAACCCTAATTTTCAAGGCTTTTTCTTTTACAATTCTTGTCTTTAAATGTAATATTCATGAGCTTCCTTTTATTATTGGATTTTGTGAGTGCAATCCGCTGAAAACCCTCAGGAGACAACACTCCTCCTACTAGGGACACCTAGAGGTTTAAAGGCTTGTTGCACGCGCTCAGTGCAATCGTGTTGCCTACAAAAGTGTGCTTTTCTATTTCTTTATTTTCTCCTTCTCTTTTTAATAAAACAGTTCGATCGGGACGATCGAAAATAAGTTTGGGGGAATTTGATCAGTCGAAAATACTGCATTTCTAACACGGCAATTTCCCTACCTTTTGTAGTCAAGTAAAGGTATCCGGTATTCATATAACACATAATGGCAAAACACATGTAAAATACTGGATTACTTGTATTGTAGACTAAAAACCGGCACTTTTTAGGGAAATTGTGTGTTTTTCATGGCATTGCATCATCCTTGTATTGCGCAAATCTTGTCTGGGGTCTAATGGAGGAAATTTCAGAAGCAAAAGCCCAAAATTGAGAAAAAAATCTGATAAAAGATACGCCAACTCAAAGATGCAAGATCTGGCAGTGACACAAAAGGCCAAATAAGATTTCACATATTGTATAAAGGCCCACCAGGAATTCCAAGAATTACCATAAAAAATAAATCACCAAAACCTCCTTGGCGCCGCGGATCCGCGGTGATTTGATGAGATCACAGCTCCAGATTTCTTCCACGTATCCCCCCTAACGGCCAAAGCTTCCAGAAGACCCCAGAAGCTCCACGTGGCACATCTAGAATGCTAGGCTTAACAAACTTTTGGAGGGAAATTTAAATTTTGGGGCTTAACTAACTTTTTGGAGGGAAATTTAATCTTTTGGTTAACAAACTCTTGGAGGGAATTCAAATTTTAATTCTAGATCTAGATTTGGGAGGCCTATAAAAAGGAGCCTAGATCAAGGTTGTAAAATGTTCAAGAATTCATTCATCTCCCTCTTCCCTCCACAAGTTTAGTGACAAAACTTGTGCCCAATCCCCAATTCAACCTCAAGATCAAATTCCCGAGATCAAATCAAGCAAGAATTCCTCCAACCTTTAGAAGCAACGCCGGATTTCCAACGGAGCAAGAGATCCACGCCGATCCGCGACTCAAGGAGCCGAGCGAAGCCGAAATCGACGATCTAGTTCCTACCTTTTGTAAATTCAAGAGAGCTGTAACGAAATTTGTCGATAAATAAAGGTGAATTTTCTATATTCTTGCTTATCTTTTAATTCAAGCATAATGATTAGATCTCAATTTGTGATTGTGTTTGTGATCATGATGTTTGAGTAATCTCCGCTCGTGTAGGAGTTGTGACGATCTTTAGAAGATGATGATTTAGATATTTTTACAATTCTTAAATCCTATAATGTTTGGAAATTCTAGTGAATCAAATGATTAATAACCTAGTTTTGAGATGATGCTTTCTTGATCGTGTTCACTCGAAACTAGGGAACAACTATTAAACATTTGATTAACTAGAAGCTAGAATTTGAATGCGATCCATCGAAAGGACAAAGGATGAGTTGCGGAATCCTTAATTTTCCCGCACGATCCTTAAACCTCGATTAATTTGCATCGATCTAGTATCAATTCATTAACGGATAAGAATTAGTAATTTTTAGATCTCATCACATCGATAGATCCGATCTACTCCTACGAGCTATCTTTATAATCTTGAGTGTTGATGGAAATTATCTCTCATCTCTCTTCTTGTTTTAATGTTTCATTTAGATCTAGATTTTTCTTAATTTTGATCTACAATTACAAATCATGAATTGTTTTCTTTTCTTTGCCTTAAATTTTCAATTCATCTAATTCGAAAATTGAACGGAACTCACTTTCCCTGTGGACGATCCGCACTTACTAACGCGCTACATCCGACACCGTTATTGATTGCGGTCAAAATATTTTTTTGGTTGTGATTTCTAAATACAATTTTCCAAACAACAAACACACAATCGGAAATCAAAAACATTCAATCAAATGCCCAGCATTCAGTAAAAGACAAAAACACTGTCAGGGCCAAGCCTAAATAAATGCTCAATAGCCCAAAATAAATGTTAAACATTTTAACTTGATTGGACTTAACCCAAGAATGGTCATAAGTCCTCAACTCAGATTAATTGAGCCCATATGCTTATAAATCCTTGATCTTAGTCCCAAATTGGACTACAGATCCCAACCAAAATTGGTTCAAGGGTACAACTCCGAACTCCTCTGGTATTTGTGGTTGTAATCCTTCAACGTCTTCACAGAGGTGACGGGTTCCGACAACCATGTATTTCATAGACTATGAAGTCTTTAAACTGGACTGTGGGGTCCTTAAACCCATGGACTATGATGTCCTTAAGCTCGGACTGTGGGGGTCCCTTTAAACCCACGGACTATGATGTCCTTAACCTTGGACCACCATGTCCTTAAACTGGTAATCGACCGTAATGTCCCTAAACTAAACAATAGAGCCCAAATGCTCTTTTGTTGGATCTAAACGATCCCGTTAACTTGATCTTAGTCTGAAATTAGACTAACGTATCCTTAACATACGTTTAAGTTGATCTTAGTCTCAAACGAGATTAACGTATCCTTAAACCCAAACCCCAAACCCAAATCTGAGAAAATACGGATTTGGACTAATCTACGTCATACGGGCGACAACATAAATTAGTCTCCGTATACAATCCACGGGCAACCAAAAACAAAACAAACATCTACAACACGAAGTGACCATCTGGAGAAGGAGAAAGTGGTTACCGCGATGCGATAGCGTAATTAACTGCAGGGGCTTGCGCCCGCATGGAAGAGCGTCCCTACAATCAAAAACCCTTCAAATGAGGGGGAATCTGACGAAGTCTGCTACATAGGCCGCATGCATTTAAACCTTCAATACATGGGGTCATAAATCAACTTGGCATCTTCGGAGAGGTGGACGGATAGCACCAAATAGCATCTGCCCCGAAATTCAGGCAAGACGGACCTGCGCGGTCCCGTCTCCGTGTTTCGGAGGGGAACATATTCCGGCACGCCCGGTGGGACCTTTTCCTCTTTCCACTCCACACTTCGTGTGTCGTGTTCGTGAACAAATCGCGGTTTGATATGGTTGCCCTTGGGTTCGAGGTATTAAGATTTGGTTTTGCTCCCGTGCAGAAAACAGAACATCAAATGGACTCTAACTGTTCCAGCTGCAACTGCAACTACCGTTCCGCCTCATCTGGAGGTGTAACTTATGGGCCCCAAGCGGCCTCCCTGTTCAAGATTTTAGTGGAGCAAGTAACTCAGGCCACCACTGGGCTATTTTTCGGGATCATGCTCCCACCGATGAGCTTCAATACCCCGCTGTCATTGCAAGAAGCTCTCAAGAAGTCGGTCTTTGATCGACTTGCAACTACTGCGGCCCCTCTCAACGTGTCGCCCAAGTCCACTGCCTCGGTTTTCAACAGGCTGGGCCAAAGCTCAGATGACCCCATGAAGAAGCCTACAATTCCTGAAAAGGTTATCCCAAAACGGATAGCCATTCCTGCTCTCGAAGTCGTCAAAGCGGCTTCTTCTGCCAAAGGGTCGGTCTTCACAAGACTGATTGTTCCAGCTCCCGCTCCAGGCGAAGTCCTCAAAGCTGCTTCCCTTGTTCAGAGGTCTGTCTTTGACAGATTGGACATTGCTTCTCAACGGACATCGGTCTTCAATAGGCTGACGTCAGCGACAACCTTTCGCCAAAATAAGGGGCATGATGAAGTCACCCCTATAGCTGAACCAACTCCATCCACACGACATGCTCGCCAACGTTACTGGCACCGAGTAAGGAAGGCTGGGGCAGCTCCCTTTCTGGAATGACTCCGACGGCTCCAACGGTGAAAATCAATGCCGCTGTTCCAACTGGGAACAGCTTTGAACCACTAAGGAGGGTGCGCAAAAACTCTCCGACTGCCGTGCTGAAGAGATCTCCTCCACCCATAGAGAATGCTACAAAGGTGAAGCCGGAGCAACCCCCTCAGCGGCTGTCCTCCAAAATTTACAAAGTTTGGCGACGGGTTCAGGAATCGGTGATTGACCAAGACTATTCTCGTCGATCAAAGAAGATTAAAGCTCGGTAAGAAAAGGACCATCCCGTGATACTACAGAAGATGTCATCTGTCTGGATGCCCGCAGCAACGGCTCCCTCAACTTCAACCGCTCATAAGAGAAGGAGGCCAGAGAAAGCCCCCGTGTCCGCGACGAACCTCAAGGACACCGAACCTAAATGCCCCAAGTCTGGGGGCATGGTGGTGCACACTGTTTATATGGCTTTCGGAAAAGAGGAAAGCCGTGCTTCTACGGGTCATCGACCGCTTACCCGATCGATAACGAAGGCTCAGGAGCAACAGCAGCAGAAACTTCAGGAGATGCTGACTGCAATGGCCGCACTCACTAGGCCGAAAGAAAGTCCAGAGACCTCGGAGCAGCGTCAGGAACAAGAAGCTGATGCTAAATTTCTCCGAAGAATGCTTGAGAGGAAAGAAAAATAGGCCCTGGAACATGCGGTGAACATAAAACGAATGGCTCTTTTGTTCCAAGACATGGCCGAGATGATGTTACAGCCGGAACCTCTAGCTGAAGACCCCCCGATTATCATTGAAGACGACAGAGGGGAGTCATCGAACCCTCCTCTGGCTTTTTCAACAGCCAAAGAAGAGACAATCTCTAAGGCTGCCTTGGACGACTACATCGCTCAGCAAATACGAGCTCATCAGGCGAACGAAACGGCCGGGCAAATTGTTAAAACTGGATGACCCTATCTGGGTTGGTACGACCAAATAAATTACCCGCCGGGATACACGATCCCCAAATTCCACGTATATAGGGGACGGGGAATCCACATTAGCACGTTGCTTAATTCAGGGCTCTGTGTGGCAACACTGGAGGTGACAATAAACTGCTACTTCGCCAGTTCGTCGGCAGCTTGTCGGAGACAGCGTTCGAATGGTACTCTAAACTCCCGAATGACTCTGTCAAGACATTTGCGGAGATGGAGCTGCTGTTCACACAGAGATTCGCAAGCGCTAGTGAGCGCACCCCGATCACCGCATTGATTAACGCCAGGGTAAAGCCAGGCAAAACGTGAGTGCAATACGCAATACGATGGCGGAATCTATGGTCGAAGTGCGAGCATCGCATCGAAGAAGCGCCTGCGGTGGGAATGTTCGTGGGCACTCTTGACCCTCAAGCGACCATCTCCTCATTTATGATGTTTTTCAAACCAACCACTTTCCAGTCCTTGATTGATAAGCTGGCCCAAATGGACTAGATGGGCCACAGGCCTTCCTTTTCGAAGCCGGAGTCGCGGAATGAAAAAGGGAAAGGAAAAGCGACCTTTTTCGCCAATGGTCAACAGCAGCCCAGTGGTCCGAAATTAACTGATCGCCTAGACGAGAGACGGGGATTCTATAATGAGAAAGTAAAGCGCCCTTATTCGTTTCCCCGGGACAAAACGAGGAGATTGTTCGAGCTAGCGGTGCACAACAGACTCATTAATTTGCCAAATCCAAAACACACATTGCAACCCGGTGAGGCTAATAATCCCAATTATTGCCCCTATCACCAAACGACAGGCCATCCAATTGAAGATTGCTTCGTCTTTAAAGGCTGGATCGAAGACCAATACCAACAGGGCAAGTTCGCACTGTCCGAGAATTGGAAAGTAAGCCCGCCGCAGCCGCACGCTCTTAAAAGGGCGGACGCGTCGGGGGCATCATGCTCTTTTGTAGAAGAAGGTCCATGGGAGGTCGTTCTTTCAGCCAAGACGAAAAGAATGCTGAAGGATCTCCAAACATACCCGGCGATCAGATGGAAAAATCCACTGGAACCCGAGATCATTGAGGGAATATTGAAACCGCGCCCAACTCCAAAAATTGGTGGTGATAGTCAACGCTCTCACACCCAGCCGTCAAAGTCTTCGAAGAAGAAGAGGAAGACCAAAAAGCCCGTGAAGCTTAATGACGAGCGCACGGACCTGCAAAAATATATCGACGCGCTGGAAGAATATAACAAGAAGGCGCAGACCCCAGTCACACTCCAAGAATTTCTCAGCCACGTCCTTGAGAACGGAGATGATGACAATGGAGAAGACTTGTCGGATGAGCCTGAAGATTATGTGGCAATCTGTCATGTGATCTCTCACTCTTCAATAGACGATGAAGAAGCTCCTTTCGCAGTGAAACCGGGGCAGATCCTGAGCCGGAATCTCTAGGACCATCAGACGAAATGATTGATGCATTCCTGAACGAAGCTCTTAGCAAAGTTGATCGGGAGCACGAAATGGCCATATTTGAAAAGGCCAAATGCCGGCGACTGGACGAAAGGGTTGAAACATTCCCTCCAGATCAAAGTACATCCGCCACAAATAAAAGCAGGTTCAAGATAAGGAAACGATTCGCTAGAGCCCTGTCAAAGGGAATGAAGTTACCTTCTTTCAGAGGAAATTCTCCCTGCGGTATACATCTTGATGAAGCAGACGTACATCCTAACTTCTGTTTATATCATCAGAGGATTGCACACCCTACCGAAGAATGCATGGCCTTTAAAAACTGGTGGCAAGGATTTGTTTCCCACCGACAACACGTCCAGCGAATGAAGCGCAAGGCTCGTCGGGAACAAAGGAGCACGACTGATGAGCATAAAGAACAGCCGGCAACTGTCACATGGTTGATATCACGGGATCGCAAGTTCTCACCTTCGAGAGCGACTCTGATGAAGAAATGACTCTCGGCCCCCTCTTCAAAGAATCCACCTCAGGAAAAGAGGAAGAACCGAAGAGCTGTGAGAACATTCAGCTGCGCAATCGCACATTACCTGAAAAGAACCTCGGACCCATGAACAAGGGATCGAACAAAAAGGATAAGGGAAAAGAAAAGGTCCCTGAGGATATCATCCTCGATGACCAAGCCGTCGAAGAGCTGACAGCCAAGGACCCGCCCAAGAAAAGTAAGGTAGATTACAACGTTCTGGCACACTTAAGGTAGATACCCTCACAGCTAAGCATTCTCGATGCCCTTCTGTTATCCAAATAGGTGAGAGATTCTTTGATCAAGGCACTACAAGAGGCCGAGCAATTCCAACCTTTTCTCGCCGAAGAAAAGATGAAGGACGAGCTGGAAGAAGTACACACGGCCGATATCGCTTTCGGCGATGAAGATCTCCTCCTTAGGACGTGTGAGCATAACCGTCCCTTTTATGTCTCCGGGTACTGTCATGATATCAAGATAGGAAAATCCTGGTTGACAATGGGTCCTCCGTTAACCTCCTTAATGTAAGAGTGTTAAAGGAAATCTGCATGAGCGTTCAACACCTCGCTCGGGATAAGATCACTATCTCTGGGTTTGACTCCCAGTCATCACGGACGCTCGGGTCTGTGATACTGACGCCATGCTTTGGGCTGCTAGTCACTGACATCAAGTTTCACGTTATTGATGCTAAGACCTGCTATAACACTTTGCTCGGGCGGCCTTGGTTACACGAGTACAACATTATTCCTTCTATACAGCATCAGTGTATGAAGTACTTCAAAGATGGTCTCGAGTACACTGTGACAGGGGAACTAAACCCATCTCCGTGAACGAAGTCCGAAAATATGAGGATGCTAAGTACTTCCTGCCAGATTTCGAAGACATAGAAAGATGTCGCAAACCGGAGAGCAAGAAAAAAACCATCACTACCATTCCGGTCTTCGGGAGTGATACCGAGGAGGAAGAGGAAATAATTTATTCAGGGCCGCCCCAACGCAACAAGCCGGGACTGTCCACCCCTATTCTGGTCTTCGGCAGCGACTCGGAAGATGAGGTCAATGTCGTATTCTCTGCTCGGCTATCGATACAAGCTTTCACTGATGAAGATCAAAGTTTGCAAGTTGCCATGGTTCCACAGGAGCATTACAAAGAGCTCGATGCACTTGATACTTATAGTGTGCAAGAACTGCAGACATTTTATGTCCCTCCCGGGCGAAAAGATGAAAAGGCGATCCTCTTTTATTGATCCATGGAAACCAAAGTGGAGAAAGAAATCTGGCATGGTGCCGATTCTACACTCGACAGACTCTAGCCCATCCGTCTGCCCAGATACTATACAGAAGGATTAAAAAGGCTGTTGAGGCGTCAAGGCATACCTTTCAAACAGACTGCTCGATAAACTTAGTTCTACAACAGGATCTGGAACGTCCCCGGAACTCAGCGAAAGTTGCCCAACGGGAGAATGGAAACGATCGGACTTGGATATGTTCAATCCAAGAAACGAGAGCGATTCTTCGGCTGCTACGTCATACATGACTTTAATGAAGAAGAAGATGCTTTTTGGGAAGATGCTAACCCTGAACCAAAACCAGCTCCCGTCGTGAAAATGCCAAGCCCGTCGTTCGAAGAAAAAATGGACAAGCTTATAAGGGAAGCGGGTCAAAAGGTTCGAGACAACCATAATCGTGAAATGGCCATCTACGAGAAAGCCAGAACACAGCGCCTCCTTCAGCAAGCTGCAGAAAGTGGCGATGCCCTTCGTCGCCAGCCCGCCATACAGAAGACCCGACGCAGAGGCAGAAATAAGCCCAAGAACGAAAAAAGCATTCGACAGCGACAAAGCGGGACCAAGAAGCCACGCGATCGAGAATCGAGCAACCAGGATTCGTCTCTTGTAAAGAAGATGGGTAGAGCGTATTCTTTTTCCCAAGACAAGACAAGGAAGATACTTGATCTTGCCATAAAACATCAGATGATTACCCTCCCAGAGTCCAAGCACCCCGAGCAAGCATGTGAAGTTCATCATCCGGATTATTGCTCCTATCACCGAGAAATAGGACTGTTAGGTTTGCCTAGCACCCTATATAGAGTTTGGAAGCATCACATGTCACAAAGTTTGAATTTTTATGGTGCTAAGCAAGCATACAAAGGAATCGAACCTCGAAAATTAGGGTTTCGAAAGTTAAAGCCAATAAAAAACTAGGGTTTCGAGACTACAACCATTGTAGCTCCCTTTCGCTAGACTCTTTGGCCTCTTGGGTGTTGGAAGAAGGTCTTCTTGAAGTCTTCTCGCGTCCACGACGATCCACCCGGAGTTCCTCATCCAAGCTCGCAACTTCGATTATCAAGATGAGAAACGAAGAGAACACTCTAAACAAGTTGGCTAAACTTGTGTAGAATGATGTTGTGGTTATGATTCTCACTTCAAAAACCTTTCTTGATGTGTGTTTTACTCACTAGAAAAAACTAGAGAGCAAAAGGAAGAAGGAGGAGGAAGATGATGGCTTTTGTTTTAACAAGAGTAGAATGATAACCTTTTAAGAAAAAATGAAATATATCTTTATATATATTATATCTTCTCACTTAAAACCATGGTTAAATCTTTTTGTTATTATTTAATTAGGGTTTTAAAACATATAAGGAAAGTTTAATCCAAGGTTAAGGGTAGGTGAGAATGGTTAGGTTAAAGAAGAATGTAGAAGCAACTCAAGAATTATCCTTTCCTTTTCTATTTTGTTTTAAACCTAAAATCAAATAATAATCCATAGATTTATCCAGGGTGTGAGTCTAATATTGCCACCATTTCCATGTGTAATCAACCATGATAGATGGTGTTATGCATGTATGTATGTATGCACATCCATATGTGCATGAAATTAGTAAGATAGAAAGAAAAACATACATGCATGCATACACCCATCATATACAAGAAAAAGGTTTTAAGTGAGAAAACTAATGGTTAAATGATAAATCAACACTTGATTTATCAATCCGGCCATATCACATATGACCCTACCAAAAGCAAGCCGTCCGATCAATGTATGGTATCATATACGCGCATTTTAATCGGGTCCATGCGCATATCGCATACGCGCACCACAACGTTTCGCCTGGACTAGGTAACTCCTTTGTGGGACTCTAAGACTCGTCAATACGCCGGCATAGGGTGATGATCATATCAAGCACCCCCAAGCCGCAAGCGGTCAGCTAAACGTAACGGCCACCTGGGTATTGAGCAATTAGAAGAAAACAAGCAAACCTGCTACAACTCCCGTCGAGCCAACCGGCAACACTACCGTACAGTCCGGTCTCTTCGTCAGATATGCTGCATATCGAGCCTATGGATGGTCACGTCGACCCCAATAACTCAATAAGTCATGCCGGTGAATGGTTTATAACAGATCGAGAAACTACTGATAACACTTATCAGCAAATCTCAGCAGCCCTGGCCAGGGACATACTGATATAACCAGTCGGGCACAGCACAGCATCAACTCCCAATATCGGGAGAGACGAAACCCCTCCTATCGCTCATTGCCTTCGTGTGTCTCGGGACTGTACCCAACGGCCACCTGTTTGCACGACTCAGTAGAGCCGTGGTAGGGTGGCAATCAAAGTACAGTGGGAGAACACACAAGACTCTATGACGATCTCGGGTCTACAGACTAACCTGCACCAGTGTCACCTGAGAACTGCTATCTGACGATAGATATAATTCCATATAGGAGTTCTCGATGAGTCCGTCCAGTGTACCCAGTCACCACTGAGCACCCGTATATGATCTTGATGTCAAACATCGATGAATGTGGGAACATTCATCGCCCATCATATGGGTCTAGTATCATATACGCTAGTCTACTCTGGTATATCAATACCCCGTCTCGATATACCTACGACTAGGGACTTTCCAGGATATGCTTATAGACTACAGATGTCCCACTAGTATGATCTCTATCATAATCAGAGTAGTCAAGCCGATATCCTCAGGGCTTTATCAGCATGTATGAATGAATAAAAGCATGATCAAATCAACATGTCAGATAAAGAAGAACCAGATAGCATACTATCATGTTGAGCAAGAATGCATACTGAATATATATACATGTATAGATACATCCACTATCATATAATGGCCTCTAGGGCATATATATATCCAACAAGGACATCCTCTCGAAGACTGCTTCACATTTAAAGACTGGGTAGAAGAGCAGTATTGGCAAGGCAAGTTCGCTCTATCCAGCAGTTGGAGGGTAAATCCGCCGCAGAAGTATGAACCTAAAGCCACGAGAGTAGAGCCGGATCAACATCAGTCTTGGAAGAGATCCCGCACCTGTCACGTGATAGCTATGTCAGGAGAAGGAACATGCGAAGATATGGCTGATCTCCCCGGTGCCTTGAAAACGATGATGACGAGGTGATCTCAGAGTTTCCACCGGCGCCAAAAGAGCTGGAAGACGGGATACATACTACTGCAGATAACCTCAAGAAAATCGACTTGGGAACGGCAAACGACCCACGGCCGACGTTCGTCAGTGAGTTGCTGTCTGACGAAAAAGTGGCTACGCTCAAAGACGTTCTCATGCAGTATAAAGATTGCTTCGCATGGAACTATTCCGAAATGCCCGGATTAGATCCAGAGATTGCTGTGCACAAATTGGCAATATCTCCGGACATCAAGCCGATTAAACAAGCACCGAGAAGGATGCAGATCGAGCTTGAGATGAGAATCAACATTGAGGTCAAGAAACTAATCGACTCCGGCTTCATCCAAGAGGTTCAGTATCCTGACTGGATCGCCAACATCGTCCCGGTAATGAAGAAAAATGGGAGAGTGCGCATCTGCGTGGACTTTCGGGACCTCATAAAGCTTGCCCGAAGGACGATTTTCCTGTACCGGTTACCGAGCTGATGATAGATAATACGTCCACTTACGAAGTTTTCTCCTTCATGGACGGTCGTTAGGATACAATCAGATAAAGATGCATCCCGAAGACCAGAAGCATACCGCTTTCCGGACTCCTTTGGGCATATTCTGCTATAAGGTGATGCCTTTCGGTCTGAAGAACGCCGGTGCCACATATCAGAGGGCCATGACGAAGATTTTCGATGACCTCATATATGAAATCTTCGAATGCTATATTGACGACCTCGTAGTTAAAAGCAAATTATATGAGGAACATTTAGAGCATCTAAAGATCATGTTTCAGCGCATTCGGAAATACAACTTGAAGGTGAACCCTCTCAGATGCGCATTCGGAGTTTCCTCGGGCAAGTTTTTAGGATTCGTCATCCGACACCGAGGCATCGAGATAGACCCGTCAAAGATCAAGGCGATCATGGAAATGCCTCCGCCAAGAACTCTCAAGCAGTTGCGGTCTCTCTAAGGAAAGCTCACGTATATCCGGCGGTTCATAGCTAACCTCTCCGGAAAATGCCGCCCCTACAGTCACTTGATGAAGAAGAGAACCCCGTTCGTCTGGGATCGCAAATGCCAAAGCGCACTGGATGAAATCAAGCAATACTTGCAGAATCTGCTGGTGCCGACTGCTCCGGTCAAGGGAAAGCCTCTCATTCTTTATACAACCACCCTTGAGGGTTCTCTTGGCACGTTATGGGCTCAAGAAAACGACAGAGGGAAGGAGAGAGCTCTCTATTACTTGAGTCAAGTTCTATCGGGGGCAGAAAGAAACTACTCCCCCATTGAAAAACACTGCCTAGCGTTGATCTTCGCAATAACGAAGCTCAGACGCTACGCGTTGGCACATGAGGTCCATCTCATATCAAAGGTGGATCCTCTCAAATATTTAATGTCGAAGGTCATATTAACGGGACGACTCGCTAAATGGGCCCTGCTCTTAATGGAATTCTCGGTGACATACAGACCCCTCAAGGCAGTGAAAGGCCAGGTCATCGCCGACTTCCTCGCTGAACATCCGATACCTACCGATTCTCCTTTGAACTGCGAATTGCCCGACGGGCACGCGTTTGACACGATCAACGGTGAGGGAAGAGAGAGTGACACCCGATGGGAACTCTACTTCGATGGAGCATCTTCCATGAAGAAGCGCAAACAAAGCACCCCCATAATCAAATCTGGGGTGGGCCTCATCTTCGTGACTCCACAAGGAGGGATAATGCGCTTCGCCTTCCCCTTAACAGAGACGAGGACAAACAACGAAGCCGAATATGAAGCTTTGATAGCATGTCTTGAGATCGCTGTCGACATGGGAATTGAAAACCTCCTCATATACGGAGACTCCCAACTGGTCGTTACTCAAGTAAACGGCGACTATCAAACGTACAAACCAAAGTTGGTGAAATACGGCGAGAGAGTGCAGCAACTGCTGACTCTAATCCCTGCCTATGCCCTGGAAAGCATACCGCTTGCGGAAAATAGCAAGGCGGATGCATTAGCCAAGCTCACTAAAGAACTGGCCGACGAGAACCTCGATGACGTGAGGATCGTTGTGCAAAGTCGTCGGGTTCTTGCACCAGTAGAAATATCTCTGGAGTCGTCCGAAGAAAAGGGAGCTACCGAGCAAATGGCCCTACAAATTAAAGACCAGGAAAAGGCTATGGATTGGAGAGAAGTCTTTATAGACTACTTCAAATCCCGTCAAACACCTAAAGATGCGTCGTCAAGACATTAGCTCATGAAACGAGCTCTATCCTTCGCCTTTGTCAATGATACTCTGTATAAGAGATCATTTGATTCTCTGTGGCTAAGATGCCTAGGACCTGAAGAGGCAAGAAGAGTCGTCCAAGAAACTCATGACGGACTCTGCGGTTCTCACCAAGCCGGGCCGAAGATGAAGCTGAAGATCAAAAGGATGGGCTATTATTGGCCCACAATGATTCAGGACTGCCTTGAATACACGAAGCAGTGCCACTCGTTCCAGATTCATAGGGACTTCATCCACCATCATCCAAATCCGCTACATCCAACAGTGGCTAGCTGGCCATTCGAAATGTGGGGAACTGACATAATCGGCTCCATCGAGCCAACATCGTCTAGAGGACACCGGTTCATATTAGCGATGACTAATTACTTTTCTAAGTGGGCAGAAGCCATACCGCTAAGAGAAGTGAAGACGGAGAATATCCTCCATTTCTTCAAGACACACGTCATTTACCGGTTCGGCATTCCGCGACGGATTATCTCTGATAACGGGCCATCCTACATAAGCCACAAGATCAGCCGCTTCGCACAACAGCATAACATAGACCGGAGGTATTCATCGGTCTACAATCCCTGAGCTAACGGTCTGGGTGAGGCTTTTAACAAAACCTTGACAAAGATCGTGAAAAGACGGTGTCTCGAAATAAGAGGGACTGGCACGAAAGACTGCATGAAGCTCTCTGGGCGTATCGAACTACGTTCAAAACTGCCACAAACACAACATCGTATGCATTGGTATTCGGCACAGAAGCGATACTCCCCTTCGAGATAGAGTTGCCCTCTCTACGAGTAGCGGTTCACTATGAGCTAACAGACGAAGAAAATGCTCACCTTCGGCTTGAGGAGCTCGATGCCCTTGATGAAACCCGGCTCATGGCGCAACAAAATCTGGAGGCTTATAAAGCAAAGATGACTTGCTCATATGAGAGATTGACTAGGCCGAGAACATTCTGCCAAGGCAAACTCATGCTAGTAGTCAAGAGACCCATGATCCCCAATCGTGCCAAGAGGGGGAAATTCGAGCCGAACTATGAAGGCCCGTATATCATAGACAATGTTTACCGGGGTGGAGCCTATCTACTCATGGACATGCATGGTGAAAGACCTTTCAGGCCAATAAACAGTCGCTTCCTGAAAAAATACTACGCCTGACGAGTCACGGCCTAGGTCAACGATAGATGACGATGTCTATGTCCCTCGCTATCTTCTTAAGCCCAAACGCTATAAGTAGTAGCCGGCTTTCGGACCGAAACGTCCTTAAAATAACGATGAACCACTATGTCCTAAAAACTGGCCGTTGACCGAAACGTCGATAAACTACTATGAACCGCAACATCCCAAAGCTGACACAAAAAAGGTATGTCCATAAGCAAAATGGGCATGGATGAAAACCCGAAAGGGCTCCGTGAGTAAAAACAGCAGGGCTACCGGCGAGTTTTGTGAAAACCTGAAAGGGCGCAAGCTCGTTAAAATACACTTGCACGGTCCTCTCGACCCTGCAAGGAGAAAATACCTGCGTGAGATCCTTATGACTCACAAAGGAGCAACACACTTAGGGATCCCCACGATTCCTATGGAGAAATTACACTTAGTAGATCCTCACGACTCGTAAGGAGAATTCCCCTTTGAGACCCTCACGGCTTACAGGGTTCAAAAGCCTTAAGCTACAGGGATCTGAATCTGTTCTTAAGCCATCACAATCTCCAATACTGCCCTACAAGTGGTTCAGTATTGACCCTTGTATACAATCCACGGGCGCGAATAAACATTTCCCTAACAAAGTCCTACCCGTGACTGGGGATATGTTTACACGATGAACAACCCTTGTAAGTCCTCTCGACTTATAAGGATAAAACACTCTTGTAAGATCCTTACGACTTACGATAAGCCATACACTTGGGAATCCTCACGATTCCTAAGGAGAAAACACACCTACAAAATCCTCACGACTCGTAGGGAGAAATACCTTTATGAGACCCTTACGGCTTATGAAATCAAAAGCCTTAGTCGACAGGATCTTAACCCTGTTTGCTAAGCCACCTTTATTCGACGTCGACAGAGGCAAATGATGATTCGCTCCTGGCAATATCCCAGTTGTAGTGATGCTGATGCCGAAATCGGTGTCCAATCCCAAACTCGCAGCGAAAAGCCAGCGAGCCACAAATGCATATGAAATAGCCGAAATGATGGGGCAACTTGCAACAAAATCAGCAAGTAAAAATGTATGCATACAAAATAGCCGGAATGGTTGGGCAACTCGCAATAAAAAGCTGTGAGTAAAAACAAAAAAAAATAGCCGAAATGATTGGGCACCGCGAAAAATAACCGAAATGATTGGGCAATCACGAATTTCGCGATATAAAAGCTGAAATGATAGAGCGTCGCGGAAAGGAAAATATATAAAATGAAACTTTTAGCCCTACAGGTGAGACCACATCGATCCCTGTATACAATCCAGGGGCACAAACAAAGAGGGAACCATACCTTCCCCCCAGGCTCCATCCGAAAGAGAGCCAAGCCTCGACGGTTCACAGACAGCGTGGAGATCATCTCAACATTCGTCTCATTACAACATATGCAACATCCGCAAAGCGGAACCGCGGAAATTCCCAGTTCCATGACTCGGCGGTGCACAGACAACCAAGAGTCAACCCCCGACTCCGTGAAGTGCGGATAAAGTCAACCAATCCTAGTCCTTGCGGAACACGGCTATGTCAATCCTGACCTCATGGGAAGCATCCAGAGCAAATCCTGGTTTCATGGAACACGGCTTATGTCAATCCTGACCCCGTGGGAAGCGTCCGGAGCAAATCCTGGTTTAGTGGAACACGGCCAATGTCAATCCTGACCCCATGGGAAGCATCCAAAGCGGAACCTGGTCTTTGCGGAACACGGCTAATGTCAATCCTGACCCCATGGGAAGCATCCAGAGAAAATCCCTCTTCTATGGAACACGGCTTATGTCAATCCTGACCTGTGGGAAGCGTCTAGAGCAGATCCCGGTCCTTGCGGAACACGGCTTATGTCAATCCCGACCCCGTGGAAAGCGTCCAGAGCAAATCCTGGTTTAGTGGAACACGGCCAATGTCAATCCTGACCCGTGAGAAGCATCCAGAGCGGAACCTGGTCCTTGCGGAACACGGCTTATGTCAATCCTGACCCTATGGGAAGCGTCCAGAGCAAATCCTGGTTTAGTGGAACACGGCCAATGTCAATCCTGACCCCGTGGGAAGCATCCAGAGCGGAATCTGGTCCTTGCGGAATACGGCTTATGTCAATCCTGACCCCATGGGAAGCATCCAGAGCGGATCCTGGTCCTTGCGGAACACGGCTAATGTCAATCGTGACCCCGTGGGAAGCATCTAGAGCGAAACCTGGTCCTTGCGGAACATGGCTAATGTCAATCCTGACCCCGTGGGAAGCATCCAGAGCAAATCCTGGTCCTGTAGAACACGGCTTATGCCAATCCTGACCCCGTGGGAAGCGTCCAGAGCGGATCCTGGTCCTTGCGGAACACGGCTAATGTCAATCCTGATCTCGTGGGAAGCGTCCAGAGTGGATCCTGGTCCTTGCGGAACATGGCTAATGTCAATCCTGACCCCGTAGGAAGCATCCAAAGCAACCCCTGACTCCGTAAAATACGAATAATGTTAACCTCATCAATCACTTACGGGTCCTCTCGACTTGTAAGGAAGAAAACTTTCTTGTGAAATCCTTACGACTCTCAAGAGAAAACACACATAGGAATCCTCACGATTTCTAAGGAGAAAATACACCTACGAGATCCTCTCGACTCGCAGGGAGAAAAGTCTTTATGAGACCCTCACGGCTCATAAAGTTGAAAAGTCTTAGGCAGTAGACCTGAACCTGCTTCCTAAGCCATCACTACTTCTCGAAGAGTTCAAGACAGAATACTCTCTATCATCTACAGGCTACGCTTGCTAAAATAACATGCCAGCAACAAAGAAAAGAGAAGAAAGCAAGAGATAACACAAGATAGTACGAAAGAAATGTATCTTTTATTTATAAGGGCAAATTGGATACAAGTTACATTATACGAAAGGATAAAAAAAAGGATACATTTTAATCAAAAATAATAAATGTTAATCTATACAAAGCAACTATTGGGAAGGAAGCGTTTTCAATAAACCAATCAGTTGCCCGTGCACTCCCTTCAGCCCCTTTTCACGGTCAGCCGCCACGGCCAACTCCGCTTCAACCTGAGCCCGTTGCTGCAAATATGATGAAAGTTGCTCATCAACAACCTGCTGAGCTGCCTCACGACTTTGCGCATCTTGCTCGATAAGGGCGAGCTTCTTCCTCAGCGTTATCCCGTCAGAAAGACATCGTAGAAGGCCCTCAAAGATGGCTTTCAACTGAACAGCATTTGCGTCAACCTGAGCATGCAGTCGAGCAGATTTGCTTGAAGTCTCTTCACATTCCTTACGCTTCAAGGCCGCTTCTTATTCAAGATGGCAGAAATACGGAGTGCTCTGCTCGACCCACACAGCCTGCTGGGAGTTCACAGCTAGGACCTCGGGAGCAGGACGTCCGAACTTGAGCTCATGCAGACAGGCCTCAATTTTCCTGCAGTGATTAACCCAAGACTCAACGATGCCCTCGCTATGAAAGTTCACGAGTGTCGCCAGTATATGATTAACCTCCGCAGCAAAATCTGCAGCGAATGCAGGAGCCTCCGCATCAAGCTCCACGATGTAATCGCTCAACATGCGCAGACTGGTCACAGCGCCTTTTGAAGATGGACGTCTGGAAATGGGGCATGCTGGCATTATGATTTGAGACTCGAACGGAGCTGAAGTCGGTGTCACCGCTACAAAACAAATCACAGTCAAATGATGGTTCAAGAAATAGAGAAGGTACATGAACAATGGAGTTTACTATACCGGCTGCGGAAGGTGGCGAGGCCGGGAGTACCGGTGCTGCAACTATTCTTTCATCTCCTCCTTCAATGTGTAGTGCTGCAGTCAAAAGAAAGAAGGATTAGCAACGACTTGGCTGCCCGTAAAAGAAAAGAAAAGACATTAGCTAAAGGCTGTACTCACCAGCGCCACTAGATGAGGCAATCTCTGACTGGAAGGAGAAATGTGGGTGCAGCACCTGATACAGGTGATCAAAAAGAACTCCTATAAGGATGCAATAATGCAATGTCAGTACATAAAGTATACTGCTTACAATGAAACCGATAAGTCACAAACCTATACCTTCCAGCATTTGGGAGGACACGAGAGAAGGCAAAAGGGCGGCCACCGTCAAAGCAGCAACTGACGATGTTCCCTCAGATGGCACAACCTCAACGCTCGCCACACCTGCATTAGAAACGGAAGAAATACTGTTAGAAGAGATTGAAAGGGATTGCAGAATAAAAAGGAAAGCAATGACCCAAAATCTACTTGGTGAGTCGCCGGTTGGAACCACGACAAGGGCGTCACTAAATACAACGACTACTACACCCTCCTCCATCGGAATGGTTTCGCCACCCGTAGCCTCATCCCCCGACTTCACGAGAGCCGTCGTGACACTCGCAACGTCGGAATATGGCAGAGAACCGCAGGCGGAAAGAGCGGCAATTGGAGCAGTTCCAGACTCTTGAGAAAGAGTGGCCACTTCAGGCTCAGTGGTTGCCGTCATCTCACCCGTCGCCTCCTCACCAAGACTTGGCCCTGCAGGGTGAGATATATGAGATTCTGAAGATCAAATTCTGACAAAAGGACCCGGTGTTACGTTACCTTGGGACGGCTTTTCGATTGCTTCCCGAGCCACGCGTATCGCTTGACTATGAGCGGTAGACAGGGCGGCCGAGGCACCCTCTGAAGAAGCAGGGACATGAGTAGCAGCGCTCGAGCCTGCACCCACGGCCAAGGCGGCGTTACGCTCTTTTGCCGCATGCCTCTTGCCCTTCCTTTCCGCCCGGGCCGTGAAAGCCGATCTTCTCAAGACCTCTGTCAAGGGGACGTCATCGTCCGCGCCAAGAGTTACCTCCAGAGCCATTATGGCATCCATCATCAGTCGCTTAAGTAAAGCCTCTTTTGGCAATACTGAGGAGGCCGGGACTTCGATGGCTGGTCCTGGAAGCATCTCCGCATCACCCTGCGAGATTGGCACTGTACTGGGCATGACCTGAGTCGAGGTAATCCCTACGATAAAACGAAAAAGGGGTCAGATTATCCATAAGAAAGGCGAATGAAGGCACAACGAGCCGAAATATACCAACGCCCAGTGAAGCGCGAATTCTCTCCTCCTCCTCAAAAGTCTTGAGGGAAGCCGTGAGAGCCTCCTCAGTGGAAATGCCTGTTAAAGAAGGAGTGTCAGTTAAAAACATAATAACAAAAACATAGCAGCAAAAGATGCGACTGAAGATTACCTGACTCAGCAAGAATGATCATTCCTGCTTTATGACTAGCTAGACACTCGGAAGCTGCGATGGCAGCCTCCAGATCAGTATCGTTTGGCGCCATGAATAAGCCTTCGTTGGTCCCATATTCGCTTAGGCCCTCGCTGTAAGGAGCATGAGGCTCCTGGCCGAGTACAACGTCGGAAGAAAGAATCAACTTCTTCTTCTTCTTCTGCGATCGGGTACCGGTCGCCGCTAGCACAAGCTTACGCTGGGTAGGCACTTTGGGACGACGAGTCCCGATATCTGAGCCCACGCCAGACTCAGGAGACGCCACAGTTACCATTTCCACAGGAGCACGGGGTATCGGTAGCTCAGGCCTATCATGTGGGGCCACAGTCACAGCAACTTCCCTCAAAGGAGGACGAATAATGGTCCGTCGCTTCAGGGGAACATTTGGGTTACCAGCCAGAGCGGTGCCCTTGCGATCAAGCAGCAATCGCTTCTCCTCACGGCGCCCATTGAATGTTGATACCACGCCACATACACATTCAGGGCCTTTGGAACACAGCTCAATTCACTAATGAAGAAGTTAGACCCCGTGTTCAGACGCATAAAATGATGCAGCGCGGTTCACATTCCCTCTTCGGTAGCAGCATGTTCTGCCAAGAAAGCCTCAAGCGGGACACCCTGATTATAGCTCAGCTGCTGGGCGAAACGATGCGGGTTGTATCTCATGAATAACGCCACATCATTTTGTCTAAATACGAGAAAGCCCGGCCTGATGGAGTACAGATGAAGAATCTCCTGAGCTTTCAACACAGAGGCCCCGTCCTTAAAGATGTCCTGCAATGGCAGCACCTTTTTCGCGGATTCCTTGCCGACGGTCAAAATCTTATCAGTGAAGGACATACCATCTCCAACCGTGCGTGGACGAAGGAGCAAACCCCTAGCTTCCCGTGGTGTCGGACTTACGATGGAGGTGTTAACCAGCTGCATTATCCGAGGGAACATGCATCTGTCATAAAAAGAAGGTCTTTTGTGGATACTGAAGACCCCAAGCACGTGCAACTCTAGCCTGAGGTGAAATAATGCATTGAGAAGTTGGCGAGCTGCACCCCTAGCTCAGTAGTATCCGCTGCCAAGCTGAGGCCGTGATACAGGTGGGCTAACCCAGCAATCTCGATGGCCACTTGTATTCCGGCAACCATTCGATGCGCAGGGTAGAAGACAGACGACCTTATGTAGCGAGGGTGCATGGGAAGCGCGAACCAACTTAACCATAAACCGAGAAACCCTACAAAGAACGCTTCCTCATCGACGCCCGGAGCGGCAATTTCCGAAAAGGGGACGATCACGACGTTTGGAAGAAAGAAATCCTTTTGATCGGCTTCCAATATTGGCCGACGATCTAAGCCAAAGCCGAAAGGATCATCAAGTTTGGCAAACTTTTCACCTTGTCGCGATAAAACTTCCGCACAGAGAAAACGAGCGATAAAATCTGTAAAAGTAACCTCGCGGCCTCCGGATTCGAGAAAGAGGCTCTCATACATATTCAACACCTTTATCAAACTTGGGAACTGGTGTTGAATGGCGTTCTCTGGGGTAAGACCTATTACCACTGATTTGGTGGCAAAAATATACTCATCCGGAGGAACCAGCTCCTCGTAGTGCTCTCCCCTAACGGGTAAACCAGAGAACTCGGCAAATTCCTCTAAGGAAATGGAAACCTCTCGATCCAATAGGAGGAAGGTGTGAGTCGGAATGTTCCATTGCTCTAAAAACACCTTGATCCACCATGTAGGAGGCGTAGAATACTGGAACAAGGAAGCGTAGATCGCAGGGTACAATCCGAGCTTCAGCAGCTGCGATTTCTTCTCCGATAAAATATATCGGGCCCACTGCAGGTATCCGACCGGGTGACGGGGAGTTAGTCCTATGTTGTAGGGCTGTCCCCAAGGGCGTGATTCACCCTGGCATATGCGCCGCCCTAAAGTGTCCAAAGCTACCGGCGGCTGCACGGGTATTGCGGCCATAGAAGGCCGAAAGAGACTTTCTGAAGTCCAATTCACCTCCTCCACCGTATAGCTTATTGGGGGTGCATCTGCATAAGGGATCGCAGAGATAGGCTCCGAGGGTGTCGCACAAGAAAAGCTCCGACGGCCTCTGATAATCTGATCGTACCATCTACCTCATAGATGAATACTCTTTTTCTCTGGGTCATGGTCTTTGATCAACGCAAGAACCTCTCGGTCTACGGGCGCTTCGGGGAACCCGCCTTCCGAACGAACGAACGGAAAAGAAGTGTCGAAAGACATAGTACCTGCGCGGGAAAAGAATAAATTGTCAGCCGCCAATGCTACAGTTTAAGTGCTGTCACTAGGTACTTTAAATTTGTACCACACTGCAATACAGTGAAATGGGATCAAAGGGGACCCACATAATCTAGATGATAGTTCATCATTAATAAAACAGCCTCATCATTTGATGAGACTGTCAATTAAATGAGGAAATCCTCAATTGATTCTCATTTAATGAGAACCCCTCGGGCTAAGGAGTAAATCTCCCCTTGAGAGCAGTGCTCTGTGACAGAGTGACATCTGTCAAACTCTAATGATGAAGGAATAAAAATTCCTGAAGAGCCTTGCTCTGAAGAAATGATGGAATAACCATCAGAAAAATTTAAAATAATTTTTTTTAATGGAATAAAATTCCATGATCTTTAAGATCCATGAACAAACTCTTAAGAGTTCTTTATGAAAGATTAATAAATCTACATGATTTAAAAAGAGCAAAGCTCCACTAACGGGTTAAGAAATCCCAAGAAAGATCTCTTTAGATCTATGATTCCAAGAGAGCAAAGCTCTGTTAATGAAACCCTAAAAGGGTTTTCTTTAAGATCAAAGATCTGTGAAGAGCAAAGCTCTGTTAATGGGTGAAACCCTAGATTCTTAAATAATTCTTTAAAAGATTTAATCTTTACCTAAATTTTGACAGAGTTCTGTCCTTAAAAGAAGTTCTTAAGACAAAGAGCTATGCTCTGCAAGAGAATAAAAATTCTCAGAAGGAAGAAGATGAACAGAAATCATCTCAAGGGCCAAGGGTCCTATTTATAGGCACTGAGATGTCGTTTCAACTTCTGAGTTGATCTAAGGGCGCAGATGCTGCCACCGCTACACTCACGTGTGGGACACGTGAGCGCAACGGTGGGGGGGCATTTGTTTCCCCCAATCAGAGCAAAGCTCTGTTCAAAATTCAAATTTTGAAATGAAGCAACGCTTCAGAAGTAGCGCCAAGTGCGCTGTGCGCTGCGCTCTAAGCAGCGCACCACGTGTAAAGCACGTGTGCGCTAGCGCAAGGTGCGCTGCGCCCTGAGCAGCGCACCACATGTAAAGCACGTGTGCGCTAGCGCTAGGTGCGCCGCGCCCTAAGCAGCGCACCACGTGGAAAGCACATGTGCGCTAGCGCTAGGTGCGCCGCGCCCTAAGCAGCGCACCATGTGGAAAGCATGTGTGCGCTAGCGCTAGGTACGCCGCGCCCTAAGCAGCGCACCACGTGCAAAGCACGGGTGCGCTAGCGCTGGAACTAAAAGCTCCCCACCATCAGATCAAAGATCCAATAATAATGATAAATCATTAATTAATCAGAATTAAATTCTGTTAAGGAAAGATTTCTTAAAATCTTTCCAAACAACAAGATTGTGCTCTGTAAATCAGAGCACCGTTGGATCAATGATCCAATGGTGATTAAAAATCACCAAAAGTACAGAATAAATTCTGTATGGAAAGATTTCCCAATCTTGTTAAAAACAAGAAGATTGCCTTCTGTAAATCAGAAGTCCTTGGATCAAAGATCCAACGATGGGAAATTCCCCAAATCAATTGGAGAAAAGATCTCCTTAACTGATTGAATGGATCAGCGCACCATATATAAAGGCCCCTAGACTTCAAGTATAAGATACATAAGCATACAGAGGAACCTCCCAAAAAAAAACTTTGAGAAAATTGAGAAAGAAGAGCCAAGCTCTCAAAGAAAGAAGATTTTTCTTCATGGTAAAAAAAAATGATGATGAACAGAGAGATGAAATCATCTCATAACTAAAAAAGAAGAATTGACTTCTTTAAAGATCATAGATCTACAAGACCAAGGTCTTTTACAAAGAGATCAAACGATCTCATCATAAAAAGAACAACATAATTCTTCTCATAGATCATAGATCTATAAGACAAATTGTCTTTCAGAGATCATGAACATCTCATTATAAAAGGGGGGAATAATTCAATTCTCTTGAGGATTACAGATCTATAAAGGCAAAGCCTTTCATCAAAATAAGAGATTGAAACATCTCCTATAAAATAAGAACTTTTTTCTTAGAACCTTGAGACAAAGTCTCTTATAAAAAGAGAATTTAATTCTCAGGGCGCAAACTGATCTAAGTTGCATGAAAGAAGCACTTCAGCGCTCCACATCTAGCGCAAAGCGCTGCAGAGCCTTGGCGCTCTTAATTTTAAAGAGCCTCAGCGCTCCAAACATAGCGCACTGCGCTTATTGATTGGCGCTCAGCGCCAAGCGCGACACGTGTCCCTCACATAGGCACCACTTAACAGTTAACGCTTTGCGCTATTGAAATAGCGCTTTGCGCTCATGGACTGGCGCTCAACGCCAAGCATACCACGTGCTCCTCACATGTGCGCCACTAAACTAATAGCGCAATGCACTCATAAACTAGCGCTCTGCGCTCATAAACTGGCGCAATGCGCTCATCATATGGCGTTTAGCACCAAGCGCAACACGTGTCCCTCACGTGTGCAGTACTCGGCAGAAGCACACTGCGCTCTTTGACTGGCGCAAAGCGCCAAGCGCACCATATGTTGCGCTAATAGAACATAAATTGTTTTTTTAATAAGCCCAGGACTATGAGGAATGCCCAGCATTCAGTAAAAGACAAAAACATTGTCAGGGCCAAGCCTAAATATATGCTCAACAGCCCAAAATAAATGTTAAACATTTTAACTTGATTGGACTTAGACCAAGAATTGCCATAAGTCCTCAACTCAGATTAATTGAGCCCATATGCTCATAAATCCTTGATCTTAGTCCCAAATTGGACTACAGATCCCAACCAAAATTGGTTCAAGGGTACATCTTTGAACTCCTCTAATATTTGTCGTTGTAATCCTTCAACGACTTCAGAGAGGTGATGGGTCCCGACAACCATGTATTTCATAGACTATGACGTCTTTAAACTGGACTGTGGGGTCCTTAAACCCATGGACTATGATGTCCTTAACCTCGGACTGTGGGGTCCTTTTAAACCCACGAACTATGATGTCCTTAACCTCGGACCACCATGTCCTTAAACTGATAATCGACCGTAATGTCCCTAAACTAAACAATAAAGTCCAAATGCTCTTTTGTTGGATCTAAACGATCCTGTTAAGTTGATCTTAGTCTGAAATTAGACTAACGTATCCTTAACATACGTTTAAGTTGATCTTAGTCTCAAATGAGACTAACGTATCCTTAAACCCAAACCCCAAACCCAAATCTAAGAAAATACGGATTTAGACTAATCCACGTCCTACGGGAGACAATATAAATTAGTCTCCGTATACAATCCACGGGAAACCAAAAACAAAACAAACATCCACAACACGAAGTGACCGTCCGGAGAAGGAGAAAGTGGTTACCGTGATGCGGTAGCGTAATTAACTGCAGGGGCATGCGCATGTAGGGAATAGCGTCCCCACAATCAAAAATCCCTCAAATGAGGGGGAATCTGACGAAGTCTGTTACATCGGCCGCATCCGTTTAAAACTTCGATACATTGTGTCATAAATCAACTTGGCATCTTCGGAGAGGTGGACGGATAGTACTAAATAGCATCTGCCCCGAAATTCAGGCAAGACGGACCTGCGCGGTCCTGTCTCCTTGTTTCGGAGGGGAACACTACCTACACCTTTAGAGACCACCACTTTTGAAAAAATTGTAGAACGAGCTAAATTGTATAATATTAAGGTACGTATTACGCGATTGTGGTATGGTCGATTGTATGCAAAGTCATCAAACTCGCTTACATTTGTGGCTAGAGACGAAGAAGTGGGTTGTTATTTACAACAACAATTATCATTTCAACGTAAAATTTATTATTTAAATATTAATTTTACGACTTTATGCAGGGTGTTGAACGAGAGGTGTTAGTTGATGATTTATATGCTGACAAATGGAAAAACATGATATTCGTTGATAAAGTATACGTGATAAAAAAATTATGACTTTGATAACAGGTAAATCTATTAAAGTTTTGGAAAACAGATGGCAATTATCATTTACAAGACAATCAAAGGTTGATGAAGTTTCTATGAAAGAAATATCGGCTGGCCGTACTTACCATTTTAAAAAGTAGTGCAAAGTACGTGATCTTGCTCGTAAGCCTGAATGTGTTTATGGTAACATAATGCGTACTCATAACCGTTAAACTTTTTAATTTTTTACTATAAGTCATTACAACATTTATTTATTCATGACCTTTTATATTCATTATGCGAATTGCAGATATAGTAGGATATGTCGTTGATGTGAGCCATGAACGCATAATCTCTTTAAAGTCTGGAGGTACAAGTAAATTAGTTGAAGTATCACTCATTGATGATGGTTGTTACGAGGAACCGGTCACTTTAACGATCTGAGAGAATTTTCTGACAAAGCACATGAGTATTTTTATGGAATGATACACTGATAGTTTCTTAATTGCCGCGATAGGTGTGCATGCAAAAGAATTCAAAGATAAATTTTTTACTTGCACTTATATAATTTTTGTTATTTTAAAAATAAAATTAAAGTTTAGTGGTTATCAATAGTTATTAAGTTTTTACAATTATAGCGCTATTAATATGGTAAATGTTACAATTATAGGAAGTTACATGTTAGAAACAACAGGCTTTACGAAAATGAGATTTAAAGCCGATGGTATCCCCGAAGCAGAACGGCTGATGAGATGGTAGTATATCATATATTTATTATATTTCGAGTATTACATTTTTACATTTGTTAAAGGCAATGTTGATAAGAGTGTCATGCTTTTAGGGTTCGATTTGATCTGCCAACAAAGCAAATTGGGTATTCGAGACAAGTAGGAAGCAGCAACAATAATACAAATCAGATGGTAGAAACGTCTACCATTGAACATCTAATCAATGAAACAAGAATTTGCCCTCCACCTAATACGGTATGAAATGATAATTTATATGTAATATATATGATATATAATTTAATATTAACATGTATTTAGCATATAATCTAAAGTAAGTTATATTTTTATATTTTTGTTTTATTAAAAGGGTTTGTTTATCTCTATTTTTCTATATAGGTTTTGAATTTTATACTTAATGCCACAATTATTTACATCTTTCCCGATGAACCATACTATGATGTATGTTCTCAATGCAAGCGAAGTGTAAAGGTACAGACTGGGAAAAATTATACTTGCATTTATTCGGATTGCGGGCATATGTGGTCGGATTCTAGGAAAAGGTATTTTTTAAAGAAAACCTTATAGGTTGATGAATAAAATTAATACATATTATTTGATCAATATATACATATTGTAGGTACCGAATTAAAGCAAGAATTGAGGACAAAACTAATGAAACAAATATTGTAGCTTTTGATCAGCATGCTCAGACTCTTCTCCATTATCCACTAGATGATGTGATGCAACTTTATTCATCGATATAACATAAATTGTTAAAATAATTTCAAATGCAACATAATAATCAATGAATGTCTAACAATTCTTTTTTCGTTGATGCAGAGTAAAGATTCGTATGACTATGAGAAACATCTTGATAAGTGTGCATCTATTGTATATAAGATAAAGATAAGAGTGACTAATAATAATCATAAATTTATCCAAAATGGAGGATTTACTGTTAATAGTCTGGAAAGGGTTGTCCGTAAATTTTATAAAGCCCCGGCTTTGGAGCCAATTGGAGAAGATGATGGTGAAGATTAGTACTAAGATTAGGGTATTTATATAATGATGTTTAATTAAGTATTATTGCTTACAGTATTTCAGTATGATATTGTATAATTATGTGTGGAGTTGTGGTTATTATAAGGGTGTTTATGAGAAATCTTTTGTCATCAATCACATTTAGTAGCTGTTGCATTATTATAAACTTAGAAAGTTCCAATGGTATATCACAATAAAGAAAGAAAGAGTAACAGAAATTTACAAGCAATTCTCAATATATAGAAATTATTACAAGTAGAGCAAAGACAATAAACATTGAAAAATATATAAATACAGATTGACGAAGTAATTTGGAAACCATGCGATTATCTTGCCCATAACCGAATTAAAGTACGATTCTCTAAAATGTTGGATCAAAGAATTGTGAGAAATCAAAACCAATCCTTTAAACCACATCCACTCATCTAGCAAGAAAATAATAATTATTAATTTTTTTTACTATCCTTGCGATGAGCATCACTACGCTTACCATCATTACGAGTAATCCAAAGAAAGATCAAACCAAAAACAAGTATCATTAATATCCCAACAATAAAAGAAAGGGACAAACAATGAAGAATCAAAAAAACTAGAGTAGACATGATTTGAAAATTCTAAATAATTACTTACCTTTTCTAGAGGAGATAAAAATATTTTTAAAGTTGGATTTATCTCACCTGCCGAGATTAAGAAGAATGAAGCAAAGAGTTTCTTTTTTTCTTTGATTAGGAAACTGGGTAGCATGAAGAATGCTGGAAAAATAAAAAATTAAGATTTATTAAGCCGAGGAGGAAAAAAATCAGTTCTTAGAGTTAAAAATGTCAGCTTTGAGGATTCTCTTTGCGGATTCTGAAATTCTGAAGTTTAAGTCTGCATTTTTGATTTTAGCGTCAAAAAATTATTGAGAAAAAGAACATATCTAATGATTTATAAAGCAGGAGAAATCACAAAAAGTCTTAAGGTTGGACATTTGGTTGCTTAGAAGAGAGATCGTTAAGAATAGAAATTGGATCTGATAATCACAATACTAGAGACGAAGAAAAGTTTAGCAAACCAAGTGTTTTTGCTCATTTTATGCTTACCTATATAGTTCCCAAGATAAAAAGCTCAGATCTCTCAAAATACTCTTCAAAAATAATGAAAAATTTTAAGATCTGAAGTTAGTGTGAGGCGAAACGGACGAAGAAAAGGAGAGATGAATGATATCGGTGTGGAGAGATCAGCTCTACTAAAAAGATTTTTGAAGACTGGTGGAAATTTGTAAAATTTGGAGTTCGAATGGGGCGAAGATCATGAAGAAAAAGAGAGATGAAAATATTTTCTGCCTCAAGGGTTTTCTACGGGACCCCTAATTCCTGTCACGCCCCGCTTCCCAGAGTACGCAAAGATCGGCATGTGACAGAGCCAACCATGCTACCTGTGGCTAGGAAACATCCCTCCACAGTCGCATTACGGCTGTCTATGAGATATCAAGAACAGTAAAGTAAAAATAAACTATCTAGTACATGTCCATATGCCTGAATAAACGAGTCAAGAAATAATATGCGGAAGCAATAAATCCAATAAACAATAACATCTGGAAAGTACGTCATAAATACGGGTTCACATCAGGAAATGAAAATACTGAAAGAAAACTAAACTAACTAAACTAAACACCAATATGCTCCTCACTGTTCGGCCTGTCGGCTGAAATACTCCTGGTCGTCCTGTGAAAGAGATAAAGGATCTGGGCCATGCAAAACCCAGACGTCAGTGCGTCATAATATCAAATAATAGAATATAATCAGGAGGTACAAGATATGCAGGCATGAATTATAAACAGTATCTTGAATGTAATAAGTAAACACAGATATAGAACAGTGAAGGGTATCAGTGTACGTGCGGTGATCAATCTAAATTGTGCTACTGGGTTATCTATTCTAAAGTTTGTTTGAAATCAATTAGTGTACTCCTCCATATAACTGAAAAGAATATGTCCCGTTATCCCCCGGGACCACGGATCAGGTAGTGAAAGCCACGAATGACTCTGTCCCGTTATCCCCCGGGACCACGGATCAAGTAAGAATCATAAATGATTCTGTCCCGTTATCCCCCGGGACCACGGATCAAGTAATACCCTTTTAAGCTACACTTCAGTTACACTTTTGATTTCCCCATACCCCCAAGGTTATGTGTTCAAGTCAGGTATTGATAATCTGGAACTAATGCCAACACAGGATCAAGCGAGTACAGGTTTGTCTAAATAGACAACTGGATATGTCCGTCGGGACAACAGGTTAAGATTGTCGGCATTAGTAACAAGATCAGGTATCAAGTCAAGCAGTGGTGCATCATGTCATGTCAGGTGGTGCATCATGTCATGTCAGGTAGTGCACATGTATCAAACGGATACCCATAATAAAACTGTAGCAAGTACGGATGCACGATAAAAGTACGGATGCACGATAAAACACGGATGCACAAATATCTATCAGGGATTACATCTACAACTCCATGACTACGTAGGATGCACGTTATCAAGCATGGGGTGCTAATATAACGGTAATATGAAATAATATGATATGGCATGCAGCTAGATATGCAATAAATGATACGGATGCGAACGAATATCGTAAAAACGGTAAAACTGTAACATGGATGCACAATACAATAAATATGCAATATTTTTATTAATATAGATGCAAGTATAATAATATAGCATGTATCAAGCTAACTTTCATGTAACCAGATATGTAATTAATGTTATGGATGCGTACGGCTATCCGAATTCAGTAAAACAGTAATATAGATGTACAATGCAGTAAACATGTGATATTTTTATTCATATGGATGCAAAATATGTATCATAGCATGTAGCAAGATAAACTTGCCTGATCGGATCTCAATACGGGGTGCGTACGCCACATCCAATGTCGGTAAATGTCGCGATACACACGCGCGTATAGAACTGAACCAGGCAAAGCAAGAACATGACCACACTGGCTGGGGACGTCCACTGGGTTTCCCTGATCGTCGGCGATTGGCACGGCTCCGGCGATCACCGGAAAAGCAAGAATCAAGAAGAGAAGAAGAACTAGAAGAAGAAGAAGTAGGAGAAGAAGATGGCTGGTGCTCTGGGTTGGCTCTAGAGTCAGAGAGGAAGGAGAGGGGGTAACGTCGACGATGGGCCGTCGACGGCAAGGATGTAGGCAAGGGTTTTCCGGCAATGGGCAGTAAGGGTTCTTGAAGTCGGGGATCGGGTGTGCGGGGTTTTTGATGTCGGGGATGAGGGAGAAGAGGAGAGGAGAAGGAGGAAGGTGATCGGAGAGGGAGATGACGACGAGGTGGTCGCCGGCGATGGGGTTTGCCGGCGAAGTGTGCAGGTGAGGAGAAGCGGTCGGGGTCTGCAGCGTTTGGGGTTCTCGTCGGAGATGAAGGAGGAGGTGAGGTAGAAGAGGGTAAGGCGATGGAGACAACGACGGTGAGGATGGTGGCGAGAGGCGACGGCGATGCGGCAGAGGCGAGGCTAGGGTTGTAGTAGTGATGGATTACTGCGGGGCTCGGGAGAAGGAGGTGAGGAAATGAGGTCGAGGAGATGGAGGTGATGACGGGGATGGCGAGGGTTGAGGCGGCGAGGGGCAAGCGCGTGGGCGTGGGTTCGGGCTTCGTGAAGGCGGGAAAGGAAGAAGACGTAGATGAGAGAGAGAGAGAGGAGAACGTGGGGGTAAATATGAGTTTCAAAAAATTAAAAGAAATAATATATATATATATATATATATATATATATATATATATATATATATTAAGAGAGAGAGAGGCAGAGTGGGTGAGTTGGGATTTGATTGTGTAAAAAAATATTTAAAATATTTATTTGGTTAATCGTATATATAAAAATCAATGTATATATATATTAAACAGTAAGAGGTATATTAGAATAGAATATTGAATAATTTTGATATTTTGGCTAATACAAAAATTACTCCAAAACATACCCGGGTCGGGTCTAAAATTATGGTTTAAAAATACGGATAATATACGTGTTAAATAAAACCAAAATATGGTATCCGGGTAACGAAAATGCATGCTCCCAAGAACGGAAGAACGCAGCGTGCACGCAGCTATCCAAACGAGTCTGTTTCACCGAACGGAACGAGAACACGAGATGCGGATGCTACCACAGGGTCAGGGGTATCATGCAGGCCATGCTAGATATTTTTAAAATATTTTATTTGACTTTAAATGTTATATTAAAAAATGCAGACGTCAGATATAATGCAGTTATATAAGATGAAAGTGCATGGATTCTCATAACTAGCCAGGATAAATCATAAACAGGTATCAAGACGGGTTTCAAGTATGCGGGTCGGGTCGGATGCAAACACAGATACCAACTACATTATTCGCACCCAAAACACAGTAAATCAAGAAATAGCCATAAATAAAGAAATACCCAAAAGAACTGGTATAAATGAATTAGGGTGTTACATTATACCCAACTACAAAAGAATTTCGTCCTCAAAATTCTCGGAACAAGAAAAGACAAACAAACATGAATCTACGAGAATAAGCGTGGAAACTTCTGTCGAATCTTGTCTTCTCGTTCCCAAGTCGATTCTCCGTGCGAGCAATTCCCCCACGAAACAAGTACGAGAGGGATAACCTTGTTCTTGAGGACCTTTTTCTTTTCGATCCACAATCGACATCGGTCGTTCCTCATATGTCAAATCTTCCCTTACAGTCAGCTCCGAATGATCTAGCACGTGTGTTTCATCTCGAACATATATACGGAGTTGAGATACATGAAACACATTATGAACACTTGCCAAAGATGGTGGTAACATCAGTCGATAAGCCACTTCTCAAACACGCTCGATGATATCAAAATGCCCCACGAATCGAGGACTAAGCTTGTCTCGACTCCCAAAACGAATCACTCCTCTAGTCGGTGATATCTTCAAGAATACAAGATCACCGACAGCGAACTCTAAAGGTCTTCTCGATGTATCTGCCCAACTCTTCTGTTGATCCTGTGTTGCCCTCATGTGATTCCGGATAGTATTTACTTTCTCCACGGTTTGTATGATCAGATCCAGTCCCAACAATCTTCGCTCTCCAATATCGTCCCAACAAATGGGTGGGCGACACTTGCGACCAT
The DNA here is from genome assembly GCA_030015575.1 of Agapanthus africanus. Classification (NCBI taxonomy): domain Eukaryota; kingdom Viridiplantae; phylum Streptophyta; class Magnoliopsida; order Asparagales; family Amaryllidaceae; genus Agapanthus; species Agapanthus africanus. Next base: position 315,801,569 of record JASDDO010000004.1, read on the forward strand.
ACAATGCTTCGAATGGAGCCATCTGAATAGTCCTCTGAAAGCTGTTATTGTAAGAAAACTCCACCAAGTATAGTTGATCCTCCCATGAACCCTTGAAGTCCAACATGCAAGCTCTCAACATATCTTCAAGAGTTTGGATCGTTCTCTCTGACTGGCCATCTGTTTGGGGATGATAAGCAGTGCTAAACTTCAATCGCGTCCCCAAACTTTCCTGTAAACTCTTCCAGAAGTGTGATAAGAATCGGGTATCACGATCGGAAACGATGCTTACAGGTACTCCATGCAATCTCACAATCTCCTGCATGTACCGTTCTGCTAACGCTTCCATCAACTGACCAACACGAAATGGAATGAAATGAACTGCCTTGGTTAATCGATCAACGATCACCCAAACTGCATTATTGCCCTTTGGACTTCGCGGTAAAGCTGTCACGAAATCCATGGTTATATGTTCCCACTTCCACTGAGGAATCGGAAGTGGTTGCAATAAACCAGCTACTCTTTGGTGTTCAGCCTTAACTTGCTGACACACCAAGCACTTTGTTACAAAGCGAGCAATCTCCCTTTTCATGCCTTCCCACCAGAAATGCTGTCGTAGATCACGGTACATCTTCATGCCTCCTGGATGTACGGAATACGTGGAACTGTATGCCTATTTCAAAACTTCTTCACGAATGTCTCCTTTCGGCACACACAAACGGCTACCATATCGCAATGAACCATCTTCATGAATCAACAAGTCCTTTCGAAGTCCCGCTTCAACCTATTCTCGAAACTTCTACAATCTTAGGTCCTGTGACTGCGCTGCGTTAATATTGTCGGTCAATGACGACTGTACTTGCAGCTGCATCAACTGTCCCGAAGAACGCAGTGGCACGATCTCCAACTCGAATCTCCGAAAATCTTCGATAAGCTCCTTGTGTGCAGTCAACATCCGAATTGCTGGCAACCGACTAAGTGCATCCGGAACTACATTAACTTTCCTCGGATGGTACTTGAGATCAAGATCATAGTCAGCCATCAGCTCCAACCATCTACGCTGCCTCATGTTAAGCTCTTTCTGTGTGAACACGTACTTTAGGCTTTTGTGATCAGTGAATACTTCGACCCTTTCGCCCAGTAAGTAGTGTCTCCAAATCTTCAAAGCGAAAATCACTGCTGCAAGCTCCAAATCATGAGTTGGGTAATTCTTTCCATGGGTCTTCAACTGTCTCGATGCATAGTCTATAACCTTCCCATGTTGCATCAAAACACATCCCAAACCTTTCCCAGACGCGTCGCCGTGAATCACCAATCCTCCGGAACCGTCTGGTACGGTCAAAATAGGAGCGGTTATCAACCTTTGCTTCAACGCCTCAAAAGCTGACGCACAACTATCCGTCCATACGAACGGTACCTCTTTCCGCGTAAGCTTAGTCAAAGGCTCAGCCAATTGAGAAAAATTCTTCACGAACCTTCTGTAATATCCAGCAAGTCCAAGAAAACTTCTGATCGCTGCTACGTTCTTCGGAATCGGCCAATCTTGAATTGCTGCAATCTTCTCAGGGTCAACGGCGATTCCATCTCCGGATACGACATGCCCCAAAAACTTCACTTCTTCAAGCCAAAACTCGTACTTGCTCATCTTTGCATATAATCTTTCTTGCCTCAACGTCTGCAGTGCGATCTTCAAGTGTTCTGCATGCTCTTCTAGGCTCCTCAAGTAGACCAGAAATCATCGATGAACACCACTATAAACTGGTCCAAGAATGGTGAAAATATTCGGTTCATCAAGTCCATAAATATCACTGGTGCATTCGTGACTCCGAATGGCATCACTTAAATACTCGTAATGTCCATATCGAGTTCGGAACGCAGTCTTGCAAATATCTTCTGATTTAACTCGAACTTGATGATATCCGGATCGCAAATCTAGCTTCGAGAATACCCTCGCGCCACTGAGTTGCTCGAATAATTCGCCAATGCGAGGGATCGGGTACTTGTTCTTAATAGTCACCCGGTTTAATTCTCGATAATCGATGCACATTCTACTTGTGCCGTCTTTCTTCTTGACTAGAAGAACTGGAGCTCCTCAGGGTGAATTGCTGCTGCGAATCCAACCCTTCTCTAGCAATTCAGTAACCTGCTTCCTTACTTCTTCCAATTCCACTGGTGCCATCGGATAGTATGCCTTTGAGATTGGCGCTGCACCAGGAACAAGATCGATCGCGAACTCCACATCTCGTTTTGGTGGTAAACCCGAGATGTCCACGAACACGTCTATGAACTCTCGAACTACTGCCGGTGCTTCCTCCTAATCAACTTTCATCGACGAAAGAACGGTGCTTGTCGACCTAGCCCTAAACTCGAATGGCCTGACAGAATTGCTACCTCCAGCAAAAATCAAACTCCGGATGTCCGGGAACCTGGAAAATCACTTTCTTTGCCCTACAATCAATATGAGCATGGAAAGTGCCGAGAAAGTCCATTCCCAAGACAACATCATAACTGCCGGTATCGATCACCAAGAAATCTGCAAATAACTCTCGTCTGCAAATAACAACAGAACAATCCTTACACTCACTACTAGATATGATCTTCCCGTTCCCAGTGTGTATGTCCCAACAACTAGACAGGGCAATAAATCGAATGTGCAGCAAAAAAACTTGGACGACATAAAACAATGGGATGCACCAGAATCGAATAATGCTAATGTGGGAAAATCATGAACAAGTAAGATACCAGAAACAATTTCATATGAAGCCAAGACAATGAAAAAGATAAGCACGGTAAACAAGATTCAAGCATGCGATAAAACTTGAACTGGTAAGCAATGAAACCGAGAGAAGCAAGATAATAACGACCATAAAACAAGGAAAAGAATCAAGACTAGGACTCTAAGTTACTTAAATAGAGTACCGCATTGTAACCATGCTGCAGTTCATAGTTACAATCACATAACTTCGTTCAAGTCGCTCAAATCCTAGTATCAGAATCAAAGGAATAGGAAAGGATAATCAATAAGGAACCAAAAAGATTTCAAGCCAAGATGCAAAGTTGTTTGCATATCGTCAAGTCAAGGGTCAAGAGAAAGATAAGATTCAAGGATCACGACAACAATGTGGCAGGACATGTTCCTAAATACGGGTATCCGAATTCGTGTATTGGGTCCAATACCCAACTAGAAAAAAATCAAACCCGATTAACCTAAATCCTATGGCTCTGATACCAAACAAACCTTGTCGCGCCCCGCTTCCCAGAGTGCGCAAAGATCGGCACGTAACAGAGCCAACCATGCTACCTGTGGCTAGGAAACATCCCTCCACAGTCACATTATGGCTGTCTATGAGATATCAAGAACAATAAAGTAAAAATAAACTATCTAGTACATGCTCATATGCCAGAATAAACGAGTTAAGAAATAATATGCGGAAGCAATAAATCTAATAAACAATAACATCTGGAAAGTTCGTCCCAAATACGGGCTCACATCAGGAAATGAAAATGCTGAAAGAAAACTAAACTAACTAAATTAAACATCAATATGCTCCTCACTGTTCGGCCTATCGGCTGAAATACTCCTGGTTGGCCAGTGAAAGAGATAAAAGATCTGGGCCATGCAAAGCCCAGATGTCAGTGCGTCATAATATCAAATAATAGACTATAATCAGGACGTAACAAGATATGCAGGCATGGATTATAAACAGTATCTTGAATGTAATAAGTAAACACAGATAAAGAACAGTGAAGGGTATCAGTGTATGTGACGTGCGGTGATCAATCTAAACTGTGCTACTGTGTTATCTATTCTAAAGTTTGTTTAAAATCAATTAGTGTACTCCTCCATGTAACTGAAAAGAATATGTCATGTTATCACCCGGGACAACGGATCAAGTAAGAATCACGAATGATTCTGTCCCGTTATCCCCCGGGACCACGGATCAAGTAATACCCTTTTAAGCTACACTTCAGTTACAATTTTGATTTCCCCATACCCCCAAGGTTATGTGTTCAAGTCAGGTATTGATAATCTGGAACTAATGCCAACACAAGATCAAGCAGGTACATGTTTGTCTAAATAGACAACAGGATATGTCCGTCGGGACAACAGGTCAAGATTGTCGGCATTAGTAACAAGATCAGGTATCAAGGTAAGCAGTGGTGCATCAGGTCATGTCAGGTAGTGCACATGTATCAAACGGATACTCATAATAAAACTGTAGCAAGTACGGATGCACGATAAAAGTACAGATGCACAGTAAAACACGGATGCACAAATATCTATCAGGGATTATATCTACAACTCCATGACTATGTAGGATGCACGTTATCAAGCATGGGGTGCTAATATAACAGTAATATGAAATAATATGATATGGCATGCAGCTAGATATGCAATAAATGATACGGATGCGAACGGATATCGAAAAAACGGTAAAACTATAACATGGATGCACAATACAATAAATATGAAATATTTTTTATTAATATAGATGCAAGTATAATAATATAGCATATATCAAGCTAACTTGCATGCAACCAGATATGTAATTAATGATATGGATGCGTACGGCTATCCGAAAATCGTAAAACAGTAATATAGATGTACAATGCAGTAAACATGTGAGATTTTTATTCATATGGATGCAAAATATGTATCATAGCATGTAGCAAGATAAACTTGCCTGATCGGATCTCAATACGGGGTGCGTACACCGCGTCCAATGTCGGTAAATGTCGCGATGCACACGCACGTATAGAACTGAACCAAGCAAAGAAAGAACATGACCACGCTGGCTGGGGACGTCCACTGGTTTTCCCGGATCTTCGGCGATGGGCATGGCTCCGGTGATCACCGGAAAAGCAAGAATCATGAAGAGAAGAAGAACTAGAAGAAGAAGAAGTAGGAGAAGAAGAAGATGGCTGGTGCTCTGGGTTGGCTCTGGAGTCAGAGAGGAAGGCGAGGGGGTGACGTCGACGATGGGCCGTCGACGGCGAGGATATAGACGAGGGTTTTCCGGCGATTGGTGGTAGGGGTTCTTGAAGTCAGGGATCGGGTGTGCAGGGTTTTTGATGTCGGGGATGAGGGAGAAGAGAAGAGGAGAAGGAGGAAGGTGATCAGAGAGGGAGATGACGACGAGGTGGTCGCCGGCGGTAGGGTTTGCCGGCGAAGGGTGCAGGTGAGGAGAAGTGGTCGGGGTCTGCAGCGTTTGGGGTTCTTGTCGGAGATGAAGGAGGAGGTGAGGTAGAAGAGGGTAAGGCGATGGAGACAACGACGGTGAGGATGGTGGCGAGAGGCGACGGCGATGAGGCAGAGGCGAGGCTAGGGTTGTAGTGGTTATGGGTTACTGCGGGGCTCAGGAGAAGGAGGTGAGGAAACGAGGTCGAGGAGATGGAGGTGATGACAGGGATGGTGAGGGTGGAGGCGGCGAGGGGCGAGCGCGAGAGCGTGGGTTCGGGCTTCGCGAAGACGGGAGAGGAAGAAGACGTAGATGAGAGAGAGAGAGGAGAACGTGGGGTAAATATGGGTTTCAAAAAATTAAAAGAAATAATATATATATATATATATATATATATATATATATATAGAGAGAGAGAGAGAGAGAGGCAGAGTGGGTGAGTTTGGATTTGATTGTTTAAAAAATATTAAAAATATTTATTTGGTTAATCGTATATATAAAAATCATTATATATATATATATATATATTAAACAGTAAGAGGTATGTTAGAATAGAATATTGAATAATTTTGAGATTTTGGCTAATTCAAAAATTACTCCAAAACATGCCCGGGTCGGGTCTAAAATTATGGTTTAAAAATACGGATAATATATGTTTTAAATAAAACCAAAATATGATATCCGGATAACGAAAATGCATGCCCCAAGAACGGATGCACGCAGTGTGCACGTAGCTATCCAAACGAGTCCGTTTCACCGAATGGGACGAGAACACGAGGTGCGGATGCTACCACAGGGTCAGGGGTATCATGCAGGCCGTACTAGATATTTTTAAAATATTTCATTTGACTTTATATATTATATTAAAAAAATGCAGATGTCAGATATAATGCAGTTATATAACATGTAAGTGCACGGATTCTCATAACTAGCTGGGATAAATCATAAACAGGTATCAAGACTGGTTTCAAGCATGCGGATCGGGTCGGATGCAAACACAGATACCAACTACACTATTCCCACCCAAAACACAGTAAATCAAGAAATAACCATAAATAAAGAAATACCCAAAAGAACAGGTATAAATGAACTAGGGTGTTACAATTCCTGCGATGTATATATATCCCTTTTAAGGGTCATGGTATATGGGCTAAAACCCACTTAATATTTTTCTTAATAAAATTCAGCTGGGTTTACTCCCGATTTATTTTTAAAAAACTTAAATTGGAAGACCGTTTAAGAAAAAGAGAGCTTCTTTATTTATCAAAATTTTGATTAAAACCTTTTTAATGGCAAGAAAGTGAAGATTGCAATGATTTACAAATAAAATGTTGGAAAGGAGAAGAAAATTGAGATATTGGGTTATTTTTTCATTTAAGAGAAAAAGTGAGAAATAGCGAGAGAGCAGATATGTTTCTCTCTTCCGCCTCTCTCGATCTATTTATTAAACCCTAACTCTCTTCATCTGTATATATAACCCATATTTGGTCGTTGATGTATTGGGTTTGGCCCACAAAATCTAATTTTTTTAATAAAATAACAGGGCTTTCCCAGTTTCGTTAAAAAAATGCCAAGAAAGTAAAGAGAAAGCTAATTAAGACTAAAAACTCTATAATTCTATATCGGTTCTGGATTTTATAGTTAATGCCATAGTTCTTTACATGTTTCTCGATAAACTATGTTATATATATTCTAAATGCAAGCGAAGCATAATGGTGCAGTCTAGGCAAAATTATACTTGCTTTTATTCAGATTGCGGACATATAGGGTGATGTTAATTTATAATATACTTTTTCGTGTATAAACTCATGTAATTTGTGTTGCATATCATATAAATATTTATTAACTATTTAGAATACAAGAATTAGTTTATGCCATATAAAATATAATTTTCATGGTAAGTGATTATATTGAAATAAGATTGTGTGATTTATTATTTTATTTCTCAACTCTTTAATTTAAGATATAGATGTATCTTACAATGACTGGACGTAAAAGTAATGATATTATTCCGTGTATGTGCTCTTTTATAAAGTTAGCTATAGAGGCCAGTTGTTTTGCAAATCTTTCACTATGTTGCAGAATTTTATGCCAACTTTAATTGTATACATATGATAAAATTGTGCGAATACAGAGTCCCATATAATATTAAAGTTGATAATAATTAATAGTAATTTAGAATCTGCATATAAAAAATATCATATAATATTTAATAAAACAATAATCAATAGTAAGTTGAAATTTATGTATATTAAATTTGTTAAAACCTATTCATCTATTATTTATATTCTTTCTCATGTTAACATCATCCATATTTTCTTTATTTTGAAACAAAAAAGTATAGTAGGATACCTTGCTCATAAAACTACATTAACATAAAAAAATATGGACATAAAGGAGTTCAAATTTAGACAAATAGATGAATCCATATTTGTATATAATTCACTAATAAGGAGATAAAGTGAAGAGCGGATCAATTGTCATCGTCCACAGTTAGCAACAGTTACAATATTATAAGCCTAGAAAGTTACAATAATATATCTAAATAAGAAAAGAAAGAGTAATAAAAATTTACCAACAATCATTAACACGGAAAAATTATTATCAGCAGAGTAAAAACAAGAAACGCTGAAAAATACATAAATGCGGTTAATGGATCCGAGCATTGGCCTTTCTGGAATTTTATCTTTCTGGACCAAAAATTTATAAAATTATATGACAGCAAAATATGATTAATAGTTCCTTTATTATTCTAAATTTTTCTAATACATTTTAAAATGAAAACCATGAAATATTTTGAGATTGTGTTTGTTCTATTAAATTTTCCATTTGAAAAAATTTGTAACAAAATAAATCTAAGTAGTATGCGATTCTGAGTTTTTAATTTCACGATGAGCATAAAGATCTATCAGAATACATTTGAAACTCTGTATTATGGGAGAATATAATTACACAATATCATATTTCAAAAGCCTCAATTAAACAATTAGTTATAATAGATATCTAATGGCGTATGCAAACTAGAATTAATTCGTAACTCCATATCTCCACTTAAACAATATCTTTGAAGTCATGTGTTTTTGTGTCTTCAGAGTTGTCTTATCTCCAAATGGTTGTTATACACAACTAACAACCGTTACATTATTATAAGCCTAGAAAGTTTCAATAGTCTATCCAAATAAAGAAAGAAAAAGTAACAGAATTTTACAAGCAATGATCAACACAGAGAAATTATTACAAGTAGAGTAAAGATAACAAACGCTGAAAAAACATAAATACAGTAAATGGATCTAGGTATTGACATTGCTGGAATTTCATTTTTTCCAATCAAAAATATATAAAATTTTATGACAACAAAATATGGTTAATAGTTCCTTTATTATTCTAAAATCTTCTAATACATTTTTTTTTAATGAAAACCATGAAATATTTTGAGATTGTGTTTGTTCTACTAAATTTTCCATTTGAAAAAAATTGTAGAAAAATAAATCTAAGCTGTATGCGATTCTGAGTTTTTAATTGCAGGATGAATATAAAGATCTATCAGAATGCATTTGAAACTCTGTATTATATGAGAATATAATTACATAATATCATATTGCAAAACTCTCAATTAAAAAATTAGTTATAACAGATATCTAATAGCGTATGCAAATTAAAATTAATTTATAACTTCGTACCTCCACTTAAACAATATTTTTGATATCGTGTGTTTTTGTGCCTTAAAAGAATATTTTTGATATCGTGTGTTTTTGTGCCTTAAAAGTTACCTTATCTCCAAATGATCGTTGTCCTCTTTTGTCTGTGAAGGAAACTTCTCGGTACTTATCAATATACTTTTTGAAAAAAAATTCTATAGTTCAAATTAGAACCTTAGTTTACTAGCTTGAACCTCTCAATTCATTAAAATACATTATCATTAATAGCATAACTATCTTATACTTAGGATTCCATTAAGTAATCGCTAAAATAAAACTAATTCATCTTAACATTTTAAAACAAATCATGTACTTATGATAAATGGATATGAAAATATGTTCCACGCATAAAATATACTTAAAAACTTATGATTGCAATATCCCAAAAAAAGTAAAATGAGATGGAAAGAAAATTCATATTATAAATAAGATATCAGCAACACCACCAACAACTAGAACACTCCATCATTGAGTGGTGTAGGTTCTCCAATACAAAGTTGTCAAACAATAATCATTACGTTCTTCATATATAAAAAGAAGAAATATCTTTTGATTGTCCAAAAGTCTGCAAGATAGCTGCAATGGTCATAGATTCATCATCTTTATTCTCATCTAAACCTCCATAAATCTCCATTGACTCTGGCGACGGTAGCGGTGGAGGAGGCGGTGAATAAGAAACACGGTCATTGAAAAAACCCAGATAATGAAAATTGTTTCTCGCCCCTTCAGATCCATTGAACTATATCGGAGAGAGACTGTCATTCACGATCAACTCCTCCGATGGTGACGGTGGAGGAGGCGGTGAATAAGAAGCATGGGAATTGAAAAAACCCGGGTAATGAACAAAATTGGTCCTTGCCCTTTCAAGCCCACTGAACGATATCGAACAGAGATCGCAAGCTATAGCGGCTTCCTCAGCCGTGTCGAATGTGCCTAGCTAGTGCCTTTTTTTAGTGTGTGGGTTTCGGATTTCTGCTGAATATCGTCCCCAATTAGTTTGCGGACGCCTAAGTATCCGGTGGAGCCTCGGGTTGTTCTTCTTTCTGGTTGGTTTTAGTTGGGAAGTTGCATTTGTGAGAGGTGATCTTGCATTTGGCTACCGGATATGAGAGTGAAGATGGTAATGGTTATGAGGTGATCAATTTATAAATAGGCTACAAAGTAGAATATACAGTAATTTAGATTGGGGTTTTCTTATGTAAATTGTTAGTTATATGTATGCCCTAGAGGCCATTACTGTACATACGATGTATATTGTAATGGATGCTTGGACATATATAAGGAGGACTTTCTTGCTCGACATGATAGTACGCTATCTGGTTGTACTTTATCTTAACATGTACTCTGATTGTCTCTATGTTACATGTTGATAAAGCCCTTAGGATATGTACTCGACTACTGGGATTATGATGAGATCATACTAGTGGGGCCACGGTAGTCGACGAGTACATCCTATAACTGTTCCTAGTCGAGGGTGTATCGAGACAGGGTATCGATGCACCAGAGTAGACTAGCGTATACGCATCTTGACCCATATGATGGGCGATGGATGATCCCATATCCATCGGTGTTTGACATCAAGGATGGTGTACGGGTGCTCAGTGCAGACTGGGTACACTGGACGGACTCGCCGAGAACTCCCAGATGGTATTATACCTCACGTCAGATGGCAGTTCTCCGGTGACACTGGTACAGAGTAGTCTGTTAACCCGAGATCGTCATAGAGTCTTGTGTGATTCCCACTGTGCTTTGATTTCCATCATACCACGTCCAAGAGGGCGTGCAAAATGGTGGCTTTTGGGTACAATCCCGAATCATATGGAGGCAATGAGCGATAGGAGGAGATTCGTCTCTCCCGGTATAGGGAGTTGATGTTGTGCTGTGTTCGATTGGCTATAACCGGAAATCCCTGGCCAGGGTTGTTGAGATTTACTGGTAAGTGTTATCAGTAGTTTCTCGAACTGTTATAAATCTCATATCGACACGACTTATCGAGCTACTGGGGTCTAACGTTTACCATCCCTAGGCGAGATATGCGACATATCAGACGACGAGACCGGACTGTACGGGAGTGTTACTGATTGGATTCACAGGAAATGTACAGCCTTGCTTGTTGATCTTCTGAGCGCTAAATACCTGGGTGGCTGTTACGTTTAGCTGACCGCTTGCAGCTTGTGGGTGTTTGATATGATCATCACCTACTGCCGGCGTATTGACGATTCTTTAGAGTCCTACACAGAGGTTTCTTGACTCGGGCAAAACGGAGTAGGAGCATATATGTGATATGTGCAGGACCGAGGATAATGCGATATGAGATACCGTATTCTATTCTCACGATATTTGATATCAGCCGGGTCATCGGATCAAGTGTTGATTCGATGAATCAGTACGGATAAATATTAGTCGGTTATATGCGATATAGCTGGATTGTCGGATCAAGTGTTGATTCGATAATTTAATGTATAATAATATATATGATATATTAAATTACATTAACTAATATTTTCTCACTAAAAGATTCTTTTTCTCACTCGGGTAATACATTGATATATATGCGATATATGTTAATTGTATTATTTTATTTGGTTACAATAAATATTATATATGTGATATATAATATTGTAACATGATATGATAACTAATGCAACATGTTTTGTAGAGATTAAACAAGATTAGGGTTTGATTTGGGTTAATGCTTTCTAGATGATTCTAGAAGGTTTAGTTTTGTTTTGTGAAAGATATTTTGTTATGACTCATTCTTTAACCCAACCCAAACCCTAACCCTAGTTAATTCTCTACATGGGTTTAGTTGACCATGGTTGCATTAATCATCATATTTATCCTTTCATTATTCATCACAAAAGGTTTCATGTTGATTGTTCATCTTCTTCCTTCTTCTTTCTTTCATGAAAAAGCTTACTAGCTTTTTCCAAGTGATGAATGAGTGTGAGAAAAAGATAATAAAAGAGAGCAAAAATCCTACTTCATCATCCTCATCTATCCTTTCCATTTAGATGAGGGTGTTCACTTCATATTATGAGTGTTAGCTTGTGTTAACGAAACTTCAAGGTAGATCATCTTTGTATCGAAGATCGGAAGCAAGACTGCATCTTTCTCTTCGTGGAACCTCTCGAGAGTCCGGAACACGATGATCCCAGCGAAGGGACTTCAACACGGAGCTTTAGAAGTGAAGGACTAGATTTACAAAGGTTGTAATCCCTCTCACTTAGTGTTAAACTGTTTAACATGCTTGTTTTCACCTAAACTCTAGTTTAAAGATCCGGTTTCGGGTAGTTCGGCACGGCTAATTTATAAATAGGGCATGGTTGATGCCTCGTAGAACCTTGTGGCAGTGCCTAGCAACCCTACATAAATGTGTCTTAGTTGAAATATAGAAAAATCTTCAATATATAAGTGATGATGTGGATTGCATTAATTTAGATTATGGTTTTGTTAAATGATCGAATGTTTGGTATAGTAGAAAGGCTAGAGTTTTGGTACGGCATTAGCATATGAACGAATTTTTATGGTTCTTAACTAACAACAGTGGAGTTCTAAATGTCGTTTGCATTTAAATTTAGGGTTTTGGTAAAGCAGTTGTAGATTCATGTTTAAATTGTGTTTTACTACATTTTTGTGCATGTCTCATTCTAGGAAAACAATATTTCTTAATTGCTGAATGAAATAAATTATTAGCATGCCTCAAATTAATTTTAAATTTGTTTGTGTTACACATTGCCTATGCATATAGAGGGTTTTTTTAGTTACTAAGTACAAATATATTGAAATATATGATTTAGAATTCTCCATGAGAACCCCCTCTTGCCCAATTTATTTGTTTACTCAAAAATTTTAGATTCTAAAATTTCAAGATCATCTTGAAAACTCTTAATCGAACTTTACACCTTTAAACAAATTTTAGATTTATCACTAGCTAGGTTTACTTAATGCGTTCTCGCTTATCATTTTTCCAAAAGAGATATTGCCTTATACGATTCAACATATTTTGCAACTTCATGCGTTCATAACCAATGGGTACCATTCTATTGTGTTCAGTTTAGATGGGTTATGTTATCAGCCATCTGAAAAAGGTTGTTGGGGTCAAAAATTACACCCCGGTTGATCAAGTCAAAGTCAAAGTCAACCCCAAACTAGGTGGGCCCAAGCCCAGTTCAAGTGGACCCAAGCCCAGGTCAAAGGGACCGGCCCCATTACAAAAGGAATGAAGCCATAAATTGGTTTAATGTAATTCTTATATATATATATATATATATATATATATATATATATATATATATATATATATAGAGAGAGAGAGAGAGAGAGAGAGAAATAAATGTATGTAAAATAAGCAAAAAGCCAAAATTTTGTAAACCCCATGGCTTATGTGCAAAAAGAGATGAGCACATAAGGCATGGGGTGGCATAAGTGTCATTTGGTAAGGCCCAATGGGCTATATGTAAAGTGTGTAACTTATAAAGGCAAACATGATGAAAATATCTAGGACAACTTTTCCATTCTCTAAAAACTAGGGTTTATACCTCCATCCTCTCTCTCTCTCAAGTTTTTTTTTCTTTTCCTTTTCATTTTTCAATTAAATCAAGAGTTTAGCTCTTTTTTTTTAAAAAAAATAAATAAAGTTTTACCATAAACCCACCTCTCAAGACTCCATCAAGAGAAGAAAAAAGGGTCACTTTTTTTATCATCCAAGATCTAAATCTTGGAGTTTTAAGAGAACCTATTTTAGGTTTCTTCTCAAAAGAGAAAGGAGGAAATATTTTGGAGTTTAACTCCACAAATAAAATTCTTTTGAAGTTTAACTCTATAATAAAAACTTTTTTTTCGGGAGTTTAACTCCGAATAAAATTGTTTTGGGAGTTTAACTCCAAATGAAATTTCTTTGGAGTTTAACTCCATTACAAAAAAAAGAGGGGAAAGAGAGTTTTATTTTCGGGCTCCTGCTTCCTCTTACGTGCAGGAGAGGGGAGCTCCCACTAAGTGGGAGTTTTTCCTCCTTCTCACGTAAGGGGAAGGCTCCTACAAAGTGGGAGTCCTTGCTCCCTCTCACGTGAAGAAGAGAGAGCCCCCACTAAGTGGGAGCTTTCTTCCCTCTCAGGTGAGGGGTAGGCTTTCCATTTAGTGGAGTTTAACTCCACACCAAATAAAAAAATTTCATGGAGTTGAACTCCATTTAAAAAAAATCTTTTGGAGTTTAACTCCACAACAAAAATTCTTTTGGAGTTTAACTCCATAATAAAAAAATTTTTGGGGAGTTTAACTCCATATTAAATCATTTTAGGAATTTAATTCCATTTAAAATTTATTTGGAGTTCAACTCCGCAATAAAATTCCTTTTGGAGTTGAACTCCATTTAAAACTCTTTTGGAGTTTAACTCCACAACAAAAATTCTTTTGGAGTTTAACTCCACAATAAAATTCTTTTTGGAGAGTTGAACTCCACATTAAATCTTTTTAGAAGTTTAACTCCATTTAAAATTCTTTTGGAGTTCAACTCCATAATAAAATTCCTTTTGGAGTTGAACTCCATTTAAAACTCTTTTGGAGTTTAACTCAACAATAAAATTCTTTTTGGAGCTGAACTCCACATTTAAAATTCTTTTGGAGTTTAACTCCTCAAAAAAAATATTTCGGAGTTGAACTCCATGTAAAAAATAAAAATAAAAATAAAAATAAAAATATTATTTAATTAATTTTGGAGCCCCGACGTGTGGGGGAGGCTCCCATCAAATGGGAGCCCTCCCCTCCCCCTCACGTGAGGGCTCACGTGAGGGGAGGCTCCCATTAAATTAAATGGGAGCCTCTTCCCCCTTCCCCTTACGTGAGTGGGGGAAGCCCCCTTTTTTTTTAAATTTTTTTTCTTTCTTCATTCTTTTCTTTTTTTATCTTTTTTTTATTTTAAAAAAAATAATAAATAAATAAAATTAAATTATGAATAATATTAAAAAAAAACGTTTCTCTACATATTCATTTACTTATTTATTTTTGTTATATATATATATATATATATATATATATATATATATATATATCCTTTTTTTTACAAATGGAAAAAATAAATGAACACGTCTATATTATTATATGTTAAAAAAGAAGAAGAAAAAACACACCAACACATCGCATTGAGCTCGCATGACCGGTTTTACCCGTCAATCGGAGGTTCTCTCGCTCTAAAGGCAAGGGGTAATTAACGGCAGCTTAGTCCGCGGCTGCCGGAGACTCGGATCCCCACAATCAATAAACCTCCATCTATCCTACGCAGGGCGAATCTGTAGTACGCCTGACAAGCGCACGGGTATTCCCATCTCAATGGAGTGACGAAAAACACCCTACAGACTCTGGCACGCCCGGTGGGACCTTTCTCTCCTCCCATATCTCAGGTCAAGTGTTCATGCGAACTCATTTAACATATATGCCGATGTTTGTACTGAAATAATGTTTTTTCCGTGCAGCAATTAACTTTCAACGACAATGTCTCCTAAGATGGATCCAGCTTCTGATGCGACCCCGATTTCGTACGCGGTCAAGATCAATGCTCGTGTGGTTCTCCCCGCAAGCCTCAGTCGACATTGGGAGGAACTGCCTTGCCAGTTTGGTTCTGTCATCATCTACCCTACCGGAAGCGCTCATCTAGTAGAAATCCCAGCAAAACAGGTGGCCAAGCCGGTCTCAAGGGGCAAGATGCCGAATTTTGTGATCGCTAAGGCACCACGACCGAAACTTAAGACGGTGTCAGAACGACTCTCTGGTGCTCCAGCTGGGGGCAAGAATTCTGGTACAAAGGGTAACATCAAACGTTGCGGACAAGCTCAGGTGATGACTCCAACAAATGCACAATCACGCGTATCTCCAAAGCCCTCCATCGCCCGGTCTACGGCGGCTTCCCGAAGAGCCGTAACCAGCCAAGTGCTCAAAACAGAAAGGCCGAGACAGAAGCGGCTCAGGTATCGAGCCAACAAGAGGGCCAGGACTCCGGCCAAGTGGAATCTTCTGAGATTCCAAGAGCATAGTCATCCTGCGACGACGGTTGAGTTGACCGTAAAAGTCAGCAATTCTTTCGAACCTCTGAAGTGGGTTCAAAAAAACGCCATGATCGCCAGAATTAAGAAGAGGGCAGACCGAACGTTGCTACAAAGAGACGTGTCCCAGCCCCAAAAGAGAAAGCATGACGCCATCTCTTCAGGAGTCTATCAGGAGCTCTGCGCCGCGCGAAAACAGCGAGGAAAATCCAGAAAAGAAGCGCCAGCACCACTCATGAATCCAGTCAGGCCAGGCATCTTCAATCGATTGTCTGCTACCAAACAGAAGGGCTAAGACGGTGGTCCACAAAATTAGCTACAAATAATGAAATGATGGCCGGATATATTATCCATACGGTCTATATGGCGGGCGCACGTCCCAGCGATAACTTGCGCAACAAAAGCAAGGATGGGGCCACCACATCCCAAACCCAATCTGGCTTGAATGTGGTTGCCTCTTCCCAAGATCAGCAGCCTCCACTAGATAAAGAAAACCCTCTCGATAAGGCCGATAGGCAGAAAGACCCCTCAGTCCATGTAGAGTCAAGCTCGGACAGCGAGAAAGAGCCGACTTTCCGCCCCAGGACCGCAGTGCAAGAGATGCTTCAAGTGCTCCGAAAACAGCTCAGGAGCAAAGATAAAGAGATGACCAAGCCTTACTCCAAATCGACGACTTGACGAATGTCGTGATGCATCTCACGGCTCAAATTTCTCGGGTGCCTCCCAATCAAGCACAAGTCTCTACCC
This sequence comes from Agapanthus africanus, assembly GCA_030015575.1. Lineage (NCBI taxonomy): Eukaryota > Viridiplantae > Streptophyta > Magnoliopsida > Asparagales > Amaryllidaceae > Agapanthus > Agapanthus africanus. Next base: position 315,818,210 of record JASDDO010000004.1, read on the forward strand.
ATAAGCCAGGTGATGACAACCCGAAGCAACAGATGCCTGTCCCCTTGGGTCCAAGATTGGGCGAGACGCACGAAAGTCGACCACATTCCGCTTCAGAGGACGCTTTGGCCCCAGATAGCACTATCCCTCTAACACAAGATCGGATAATGGATTTGGCCACCAGCAAGGTTAAAACATTTGTAGCCGAAGCCGAAGCTCAAAAAGAAATTAGCAGCAGTGGGCGGCTATATCCCGCACAGTACGATCTGATTGAGTTCCCCAGCGGCTACGTCATTCCTAAGTTCGGAAGATTTGACGTGACGGGAAATGCATATCAGCACGTCGCCCACTTTAAAGCGTCGTGCGGAAATACAAGGGGTAATGATGCGCTCCTTCTTCGTCAGTTTGTCAATAGCCTGACTGGTGTTGCTTTCGACTGGTACGCGAGTATACCATACGGGTCCGTCATTACCTTTGCCCAGATGGAGTCTCTGTTTCGACAAAGGTTCATGAGTGTCAGTGATAAAATCTCCATTGATGACTTTATGAGGACCAAGCCGGGGAAGAATGAAAGAAACACCAACTTTATCGCCCGATGGCGTAATCATACGGTCAAGCGCGAACCACCACTGGAGTAGGACCAGTCCGTCAGCCTTCTCATTGGGAACCTCAACAATTGGATGGTCCTATTCTTGTGTACAGCAGGCCTCAAGAGGTTTCAGGAGCTAACCAAGAAAGTCCAAATGCTGCAACGCTCGAAGCAAGAGTCTACCCTAGACTCTCCGAGAGACAAGACTTGGAAAAGCAAGAGAGACAACAAATGTAGAAGAGGGAATTCCAGCAGTACCAACGCCTTCAATGCATCCAACAATGAAGACAAGCGAAAGGCAGGCGATTCCAAAACCAACCGATCTCGAAAGCCATTGCTGGGAGGAGAAGGGCCTTCCCTAGAGGAGAAAAAGAACAAGGTTTACTCTTTCAGAAGGGACAAAGTCTGCAAGATATTCAAAGATGCCTTGAACAATGGTCTACAATTGCCGGAGTCTAAGAGACCGCATGAAGAAAAAATGACCGACAATCCCCTGTATTGCCCGTACTACAGAGTAGTGAGCCACGCGATCGAGGATTGCTATATTTTCAAAGACTGGGTCGAGAAGCAGTACAAGACTGGAGAGATCGAGCTGTCCAAGAAAGTGTTGGTAAACAACCAAGCTGCAACCACCAACTTCATACAGACACAAGCTGAAGCCTTCTGGGAGCGGACAGCTAAACCCGCTACCCTGAGAAAAGAAACTGACTCACCGCAGCCTCCGTGGAGTACGCACATATCTATTAAGATGAAGAAGATGATAAAGCTACTTCAGAAAGAGTCCAGAACAGAATGGGAAGGGCAGAAGAAGTCCACCATTCTAGCTGCCAATTCGGCTCATTCAGGCTCAAAATCCAAAAAGCTCAAGAAGAAGAAAAGTACAGCTCGACGCGAATGTTCCCTGATTAAAAATCAGGAATTACCTCAATGAGGTATCACGTGCTCACACGTGACCAATGGTCACGTGTTGACACGTGATAGTTATAACTCCAAGCAGACAGAAATGAAAACAAGCGGCTGAAGGAGGACCCAATTGGGGATCACGTGCTCATACGTGACCAAGGGTCACATGCCAGCACGTGACAGGATTTGAAAGCCTTATAAATTAATAGAATTAAATTCGCGAGAATTACCTCAATGAGGTATCACGTGCTCACACATGACCAATGGTCACGTGTTGACACGTGATAGTAAAAACTCCAAGCAGACAGAAATGAAAACAAGCGGCTGAAGGAGGACCCAATTGGGGATCACGTGCTCACACGTGACCAAGGGTCACGTGCCAGCACGTGACAGGCTTTGAAAGCCTTATAACTTAATAGAATTAAATTCGCGAGAATTACCTCAATGAGGTATCACGTGCTCACACGTGACCAATGGTCACGTGTTGACACGTGATAGTTAAAACTCTGAGCAGACAGAAATGAAAACAAGCGGCTGAGGAATGGCCCCAATGGGGGGTCACATTCTCATAAGTGACCAGGGGTCACGTGCTCGCACGTGACCAGAGGTCACGTGTTGACACGTGAGGATCCATCGGCCCAGTTAAAATACAGAATTAAATTCTAAATAAAAGGAGTCACGTGCCAACACGTGATAGGCTTTAAAAGCCTTATAAATTAATAAAATTAAATTCTAATTAAGGGAAATCAAAAATCCTAACTGGGAAAATATTTCTCTAAATCTTTCCAAACGAAAAAGGATTGTGGGGAACCGTTGGATTAGAAATCCAAGGGTGATTAAAAATCACCGATTTATGGAAAGATTTTAGACAAGGAAAGATTTCCCTAAATCTCACCAAAAATAACAAACAGAATATCTTTTGGATTAAAAATCCAACGGTGAATAAAATTCACTGAGTGATCTAAAGGATCATATTAATTATGAAAACAAACAAAATCTTTCAATGAGAGATTTACCAAACAAACTGATTCTTTTCCCTCTCCTATAAATAGGAGCCAAGAGGAGAAGAAAAGGGGGATATAGAATTTTGGGATCTTAAAATTTTCTAAAAAGCAAATAGTAGAAAGAACAGAAAGGAGAATTTAATTCTCAAGAAAGAAAACCCTAGGTGAGAAAAGGAAAGGGATCAAAACTTCAAAATGAGAATTTAATTCTCAATCTAAGAGTTTAACTCTTCTGCAAAAAGGAACTTAGTTCTTCCTCTGGTTGAAGATCTGCAGAAGGAAATCTCCCCATAGGTTGAGAATTTAATTCTCATCGGGTTGAGATTTTGCCATGCAGATCCAAAATTTAGAGGGAGAATTGAGTTTAGAGAATTTAATTCTCCCAAAGATAAAACTAGGGTTTAACCCTATATGAGAATTTAATTCTCCCAAATTTACAGGAATTTAATTCCTCCAAGATAAAACTAGGGTTCAACCCTATATGAGAATTTAATTCTCCTAAATTTATAGGAATTTAATTCCTCCAAAGGAAATTAGGGTTCAACGCTGCATGAGAATTCAATTCTCCCAAAATCATAGGAATCTAATTCCTTCAAGAAAGAACTAGGGTTTAACCCTATATAAGAATTTAATTCTTTCACATACATAGGAATTTAATTCCTCTAAAACCATAATTAGGGTTTAACCCTACAAAGAATTTAATTCTTAAAGAAATAAAGGGACTTGAAAGATCTCCATGCACGCAAAAGACTAAGGTCACATGTCCCCACGTGACCCCTGAAAAGATCCCCAAAAAATGAGAGGGAATTAGCTCTGAGGCAACGCCTCACGTGTTCCCACGTGACCTCCTAAACAAATGGAATAAAAGCAAGGGCAGAATCTAACTCGGGCGCTCTCACGTGTTACCACGTGACCCCTTGATAAAAGCTTGAATAATTAAGGCGCAAAGCTCCATCACGTGCCAACACGTGACGGTCAAGGAACAAAGTGTTTAACACTTATTTGTGGAACAAAGCGAGGAGATCTGGCCCCACCTTTGGGCGCCCTCACGTGACCCCACGTGACCCCTTTTTCTTTAGTGTTTAACACTAATTTGAGAGCTTTATTTCCAGTGTTTAACACTGATTGTCTTCTAGTGTTTAACACTAATTTGAGAATCTTATTTCTAGTGTTTAACACTACTTTGAGAATCTTATTTCCAGTGTTTAACACTGTTATCTTCTAGTGTTTAACACTAATTTGAGAGCTTTATTTCCAGTGTTTAACACTGCTGTTCCCTAGTGTTTAACACTACTTTTAGCCAAATTGACTAATTTTCCAGAGACAAAAATCTCCCCTTCAACTGAAGCTCAAAATTGAGTAAAATTCAGAGCTATAATGTTTAATGCCCATTCAAAGATAAAAAGTTGTCAGAGCCCTCAAATTCTTGAGGGGCTGAACCCAGACAAATGTTTAATGGTCCAAAGGGCCAATATTTCACACTTAATTGGACTTAGCCCAAGTTGGCCATAAGTCCTCAATTCAGACTTAACTGAGCCAATGTGCTCATAATCTAATTAATGGATCTTAGTTCAAAATTGGACTACAGATCACCCAATCAACTCCGTTTCAAGGGTACATCTCTTCACTCCTTTGATATTTGTCGTTGTAATCATTCAACGTCTTCAGAGAGGTGACGGGTCCCGACAACCACACATTTCACGGACTATGATGTCCTTAAACTTGACTGTGAGGTCTTTAAACTCATGGACTATGACGTCCTTAACCTTAACTGTGAGGTCTTTAAACTCACGAACTATGATGTCCGTAACCTTGACCGAGATGTCTTTAAACTAACAATGGACAACCATGTCCTTAATCTGGTAATCGACCACAATGTCCCTAAACTAAACAATTGAGTCCAAATGCTCTCTTGTTGGATCTATATGATCCCATTAAGTTGATCTTAGTCTAAAATTAGACTAACGTATCCTTAACAAACGTTTAAGTTGATCTTAGTCTCAAATGAGATTAATGTATCCTTAAACCCAAACCCTCAAACCCAAATCTAAGAAAATACGGATTTGGACTAATCCACGCCCTACGGGCGACAACATAAATTAGTCTCCGTATACAATCTACGGGCAACAAAAAACGAAACAAACACACACGACACGAAGTGACTATCTGAAGAAGGAGAAAGTGGTTACCGCGATACGGTAGCGTAATTTACTGCAGGGGCTTGCGCCTGTAGGGAAGAACGTCCCCACAATCAAAAACCCCTCAAATGAGGGGGAATCTGACGAAGTCTTCTACATCGGCCACATCCGTTTAAACCTTCGATACGCAGTGCTATAAATCAACTTGGCATCTTCGAAGAGGTGGACGGATAGCACCAATTAGCATCTGCCCTCGGAATTTAGGCCCTTACGTCCCAACGTCCCGGTCGCGACTTTTCGGCGGGGAACAGATTCTGGCACGCTCAGTGGGACCTTTTTCTCTTTCCACTCCACACTTCGTGTGTCGTGTTCGCGAACGAATCGCGGTTTGCTAATGGTTGCCCTTGGATTCGAGATACTAAGATTTGGCGTCTTGCTTGGTGCAGAAAGCGAAGGATCAATGGCGTCTACTTGCGTGAAGTGTTCCAACTGCAACTGCAATTCACGCTTCGCCTCATCTGGAGGCATAGCTTACGGGCCCCAAGCGGCTTCTCTGTTCACAATGCCGGTGGACCAGGTGACTCAGGCCATCACTGGATTGTTTTTCGGGACCATGCTCCCACCGATGAGCTTCGGCGCTCCTATACCAACTCAAGAAGCTCCTAAGAAGTCGGTCTTCGATCGACTTACCACTACGGCGGCCCCCTTCAACAGGTCATCTAGCTCCAGCGCCTCAGTCTTCACCAGATTGGGCCAAAGTTCATATGGGCCCATGATGAAGCTTGCAATTCCAGAACAGGTTATTCCGAAGAGGATAGCCATCCCTGCTCCCGAAGTCGTCAAGGCGGCTTCTCCTGCCAAAGGGTCGGTCTTCACAAGACTGACTGTCCCTGCTCCTACTCCGGCTCCCGTTCCTGCTTAAAAGTCTGTCTTCGACAGGTTAAACACGGCTGCTCGACGGACCTCGGTCTTCAAGAGGCTGGTACCAGCAGCGCCTCACCAGAACGGGGGGCATAACGAAGTCGCCCCTAAAGATGAACCAACACCGTCTGCACGACATGCTCGCCATCGTCACTGGCGCCGAGTGCGGAAGGCTGGGGGCAGCTCCCCATCTGGATTTACTTTGCCAGCCCCAACGGTGGAGATCGATGCTGCTGTTCCGACTGAGAACGGCTTTGAATTGCTGAACAAGGTGCGCAGGAACTCTCCTATCTCCGTACTGAAAAGATCTCCTCCACCTGTGGAGAGTGTTGCAGAAACAAAGCTGGAATAGCCCCATCAACGGCTGTCCTCTAAAATCTACAAGGTCTGGCGTCAAGTTCAGGACTCGGTAATTGATCAAGATTACTCTCGCCGACAGAAAAAGGCGAAGGCTCAGCAGGAAGAGAACTGTCCTGTCAAGCCACAAAAGACGACGGCTACTTGGGTGCCCGCTGCAACGGCCCCCTCGACTTCAACTGTTCAAAAGAGAAGGGGCCAGAGAAAGCCCCTGCGACCGCGGCGGACCACAAAGACGTCGAACCCAAACGCCCCAAGTCTGGGGGCATGATGGTACATACAGTTTACATGGCTTCCGGAAAAGAGGAAAGCCGCGCTTCGACGGGTCACCGACCGCTCACCCGATCAATAACAAGGGCTCAGGAACAACAAAAGCAGAAGCTTCAGGAAATGTTGATGCAAATGGCCGCACTCACCGGGCCAAAAGAAATGCCTGAGGCGTCATCAGAGCAGCGTCATGAACAAGAAACCAATGCTGACTTTCTATGCAGAGTCCTCGAAAAGAAGAACAGAGAAGCTGCAGAACAAGCTGCCAACATAAAACGAATGGCGCTCCTCTTCCAAGACATGGTCGGGATGATGTTACAGCCGGATCCTCCAGCTGAAGACCCTCCAATCATTATTGAAGACGATAAAAGGGAAACATCGAACCTTCCTCCGGCTCTTTCAACAGCCAAAGAGGAAACTATTTCCAAGGCCGCTCTGGATGACTATATTGCTCAGCAAATACGAACTCACCAAGCAAATGAAGCGGCTGGCCAAGGCGTTAAAACTGGGCGGCCGTATCCAGGCTGGTATGACCAAATAAAGTACCCGCCGGGATACACAATCCCCAAATTCCACGTATACAAGGGGACGGGAAATCCACACCTGCATGTTGCTCAATTCCACGTATACAAGGGGACGGGAATTCCACGTATACAAGATAACTATATTGATTTATTTCGCTACGGACTCGAGCTGTCTTGTGATTAGGGTAGAATTTCTTAAGGAATGCTGCAACGAATTCTTCCCAATTTGTAATGGAATGTGCGGTAGTGTTATACAGCTACTTCTCGGCTATATCGCACAAGGTAAATGGGAGAAGACGAAGACGCATAGCATCCACAGAAAGCTGTGAAGTACCCATCATTGCGCATACATTTTCAAATTTTGTAATAAAGATATATACGTCTTCAGACTCGAGACCGTGATATTTTGGTAGATGGTTGATGTATTGGGGTTTAATCTCAAAATTGTCCCCGTTGGCTGGTGGAATGGATAAGCAGGTCGAAAGAGGACCTCGCATAGGATAGCATCTCTCTTGGAGAGAGATGCAGGGTGGATTCTGCGCACCTACGGACGGCGGCATATTAGTGGTAAAGAAGTTCGATGGAGAAGGATCCATCGAAGTGGGTGTGGTGGTGGGTAAAAAAGAAGTAAATGTAGAAATACCGACTTCGGAGTCGATCGGGGGAACGCGGACTAAACGGGCACTAGAATCCCGTGTCCAGCCTATCTTGCACTAAAAGGGTTTAGTACAAGTGGCAGCGTAAGATAATTAGGGGAAATGAATGAAGTGGTGTTTGTTTTGAAAAATAATACGGATTTTTGAAAAAATGATGCAAATCACAACAAATGCAACAAGCAACCTTAAGTCTAGTAGTCACCTAGGTCAAGTCTCTAGACCGTTCCTAACTGCCAGAAGATAAATCGCAAGATCAATCCTCTACTGCCTCTTTGTCCCTTCTGTGGCCAGGTAAGTGCCAGGTAAGTGCGAGGTTCTCCACTACGTAAGTAGTGGGCCTAATTAAGTAACCACTTGCCTTAGACACACTTGCCTTAGACACCACAAAAGAAACGCGGATAAGCAATAGATTACCCACGACCTTCTTCTGTCCTAAGTGAGCGCGACGGTCCTTAGAGTCAAGTCTAGATATTTTTTAGTTAATGAGGGTAATGCGGATGCAAGTTTGTGATTTTCGGGGCTTAGGAAGGGTAATGAACTCCCCACCTAATCTGAATTTGGCCGTGCCACTTAAATTCCGTACTAATATGCAAACAACCAAAAATAAAAAAACACGCACAATTTTTATTGCTTTTGCGGCGCTGCGAATTATTTGCAAAGAAACCTGCAGCAAATTTGTTATTGGAGCAGATAAAGAAGGAGATAAGAAAGTCAAGAAAATACCAGAGATGTTTTGTGCAGAGATGAAGCCAACTTGCCGCGGATCCACCGCGGGAGCTTGCTATTGCCGCGGAAACGCGGTCGGTTCAAAAGATCACTGCACAAAAATTTAGGCAACTGCTTTTGTTGCCTCACTGAGCTCTCTGGAGTTCTCTGAAAAAATTTCCTATTGCTCCACAGATTCCAGATTTTCTCGCAACAAATCACAACAAATCATTTAGTGTTTGCATGAATTTAGATCTAAAAATTATGATGCAATAAACTTTTCAACTCAAATTTCAAAAACGAACGAATTAGCGCACAATTCCCGGCAATGGCGCCATTTGGTTGAATGAATTCTCGGTGTGTATGTAGAAAATGTATAGAAATCACAACCAAAAATATTTTGACCGCAATCAATAACGGTGTCGATTGTAGCGCGTTAGCGAGTGCGGATCGTCCATAGGGAAAGTGTAATCCGTTCGTAGTTCGAATTAGATGAGTCGAAAATTAATGAAAAGAGAAAACAATTCATGGTTTATAAAATTGAAGTTCAAGAATTAGTAAAATCTAGATCTAAGAACAACAAAACATTAAAATCAAGAATTGATAATTGATAATTTCCAATCCAATGATCAAGAATCGAAGTGAGGCTCGTAGGAATCGATCGAATCTATAGACGTGATGAAATCTATTGATTACGTTTTCTTATCCGTTGATGATTTGATACTAGATCGATGATGATCAACGAGAATTAGGGATTTCTTGCGGAAACTAAAGTTTCATCATCTATCCCTTATCCTTTCGTTGATTTCATTCACATTCTAGCCTCTAGTAAATTCAAGAATCGATCATGGATCCCTAATTTCGAGCGAACACAATCAAGAAAGCTTCGCATCGAAACTAGGTCGTCGATTCTTCAATTTGCTAGGGTTTACAAACTCATAGGACTTAAGAATCGTTTCAAGATTTGTAACATCATCATCTATTGATCGTCTCGATTCCTCCACGAGCGGAGTTTTTACTCAAACATCACATCAAAGAACACAATCACAAATTGAGATCTAATCATGATGCAAGAATGTAAAGAAAGCAAGATATAGAAATTTCACCTTTATTTATCAACAATTTCATTACAATTCACTCGATCTACAAGAGGAAAGAACTTGATCGTTGATGTCGGCTTCGCTCGTCTCCTTGAGTCGCGGATCTCCTTGAATCACTTGCTCCGATGAAGTCCGGCGTCGCTTTCTAAAGGATCGAAGGCTTCATGCTTGATTTGGTACTCAAAGTTCTTGATTTTGGCTTTGGAATTTGAATTGGGGATTAGGGTTTACAAGTTGTGTCACTCAACTTGTATTCAATTTGGGTGTAAGAATCAACAACCAATTGTTGAACAACCATAGAAGTGAAGCCTTACGGTTCCTTTTATAGCCTTCACTAGCTTTGGCTTCCTTTAGAAGCTAGGTTTAGTTTAGCTTCTCTTGTAAGGTAGGTAGTTAGGTAGAAGCCTCTAGAAGTAGTTAGTTAGGCTTTAGCTTCCTTCATAAGCTTGGAGGTTAGGGAGAAGCCTCTAGGTTTAGTTTGTTAAGTGAGAAGCTTGCTTTGGAAGCTTGGAAGTCATTAGCTTGATCAAGGAGCTTTGCTGTTCGTACTGAAGCTTCTGGAGATTTCTGGAGCTTTGAGTGGCTAAAATGAGTGTGGGCCTTGAATGGAGAAAGCTGACATAAAGAACTTCTGATGATGCCTTCTTATGGCCGGGGATCCGCCGCCAATGGGGCCTTACGGCCGTGGATCCGCGGCCCAATAGAGGTTACTGTACACCAAAATTCCTGTGTTACTTGGTGTTGATATTTTGGCACTTGTATGATGTGTGGAATATCATTTTGCTTTCTCTATTTCTGCCAGATCTCAAGTCTTGGACTTGGCGTATTTTCCTCAGCACTTTTTTTCACAAATTTGGCTTTTCTCCTGGAATTTCCTGCACAGATTCTCGAAACAAGTGTTGCGCTATACAAAGATGATGCGATGCCATGATAAACACTCAATTTCTTTCAAAATGTCGGTTTTAAGATATAACACAGGTAATTTGGCATTTTACAGCTGTTTTGCTAATATGTGCAATATTCAAACCGAACACTTCTAGATGAGTGCAAATGATAGGGAATTTGACGTGTTAAAAATGCAATATTTTCGACTGATCAATATTACACGGAAGGCTTGAAAAGACTATTGAAGCGCCAAGGGGTACTCTTCAGACAGACTACTAGACAAGCTCGATTCTACAACAGGATTTGGGACGTCCCCGGAACTCAGCGAAAGTTGCCTAACGGGAGAATGGAAACGATCGGGCTTGGATATATTTGATCCAAGAAACGGGAGCAAATCCATGGCAGTTACGTCATACATGACTTCGATGAAGAAGAAGACGCCTTGTCAGAAAACGCTGACCCCGAACCAAAACGAGATCCTACCATCAAAATGCCGAGTCCGTCGTTTGAAGAACGAATGGACAAGCTTATCAGGGAAGTAGGTCAAAAGGTTCGAGACGACCATAATCGCGAAATGTCCATCTACGAGAAAGCCAGGACACAGCGCCTCCTTCGACAGACCGTGGAGAATGACAATGCTCCTCGTCCCTAGCCCGTCATACAAAAGACCCGGCGCAGAGGAAAAAATAAACCAAAGAACGGAAAAAACGTTCGACAGCAGCCAAGCAGGTCTGAGAAGCCACGCAAGCAAGAGTCACGCGGTCGGGATCCGTCTCTTATAAAAAAGATGGGTCGAGCGTATTCTTTTCCCCGGGATAAGACAAGAAAGATATTCGATCTCCTCGTAAAGCATCGGATGATGACACTCCTGGAATCCAAGCATCCCGAGCAAGCGAACGAGATCTCCCATCCAGACTACTGCTCCTACCACCGAGCAATAGGACATCCTCTCGAAGACTGCTTCACCTTCAAGAACTGGGTCGAAGATCAATATTAACAAGGAAGGTTCGCTCTATCTAGCAGTTGGAGGGTAAGCCCGCCGTAGAAGCATGAACCGAAAGCGACGCGTATAGCGAGAGTAGAGCCAGATCAACATCGGTCTTGGAAGCGAGCTCGTACCTGTCACGTGATAGCGCTATCAGAAGAAGAGCCCGAGAATATGAATGACCTCCCCCGGTGCTTCGAAAACAATGATGATGAGGTAATCTCATAGTTTCCACCGGCGCCAAAAGAGTTGGAAGATGGAATACACACTACTACAGATAACCTCAAGAAAATTGATTTGGGGACGGCAAATGACCCACGACCGACATTCGTCAGTGAGCTGTTGTCTGAAGAAGGGGTGGCTGCACTAAAAGACGTGCTTATGCAGCATAGAGATTGCTTCGCATGGAATTATTCCGAGATGCCAGGACTAGATCCAGAGATTGATGTGCATAAATTGGCGATATCCCCGGACGTCAAGCCGATCAAACAAGCACCGAGAAGAATGCGGCTCGAGCTTGAGATGAGCATCAACGCCGAAGTCAAAAAGCTAATCGGCTCCGGCTTCATCCAAGAGGTTCAGTACCCCGACTGGATCGCCAACATTGTTCCAGTAATGAAGAAAAATGGGACGGTGCGCATATGTGTGGACTTCTGGGATCTCAACAATGCTTGTCCAAAGGACGACTTTCCAGTACCAGTCACTGAGCTGATAATAGATAACACATCCACTCACGAAGTCTTCTCCTTCATGGACAGATCATCAGGATACAATTAGATAAAGATGCATCCCGAGGACCAGAAGCACTGTAAGTGCACGGCGGCGCCCCGGCCGTCAATCCGACGGCCAAATGCGGAAGCGGTGATAAACTTTAATTTTTCTTGAACTGGCAAACCGCCGCGCACTAATACCCGGATCGAACCGCTAACTAGTTCTAGCTAACTATAAGATGGGGAAGAGAGATATAGCGACAGATCCGAGTCCTCCGGTCTTCTCGTCGTCGTCCCGATCTCCTGCGGAATGTCCCGTCTCCTCCTCGTCGCCGGAAGTGCACCACATCGCCTTCTTCTTTTACGGGCTCCCACCTCAATGCCGAGGCAACTCGGGCACGAAGCTGGCTAGTCGACGTACCCAAGGTTTGCTGTAGAATATCTAGTGAGCAAGTCTCATTTTGGGGTTTGTGGAATTGCCTTTTGTGGAGGAATTGAACTTGGGGCTTTTTGGATTGAACTTGTGGGATTTTTGCAACATGAAATGAAGCAAAATCCCACCCTCAAAATTTTGGACAGCCCACTAAGGGGGAGGCCGGCCATGACCTTGGTGGTGGAGAGAAAATGGAGAGTGTGTATCAAAGAATGAGAGAGCCATCCTTATCCAAGAGAGAGAGAGGAATGGTTATCATGTGAAAAGAAATGATAGCAAGGAAAGTCCAACACTCAAACACCAATGATCATCCATCATCAACAACAATCATCACAACCAAATCCATACTCCACCAACCAATCATCAAAAACCATGATGACGCAAAAGTCAAGCCATGATGAGAAGAAGAAGAAGTCAAATGGTGGGCTCCATCATGAAACCTGTAAGTCCACGTTGCCCACCCCGGTACTTGCGGGGAGGCGGAAAACATAATAAAAATCGGATTTTTAATGACTTAGGCAACATGGACCTTGACTTGGAGGATCTTTGCTAAACTAAAACTAGCTAAAGAAAACTAACAACTAACAAAGTTGTAGAATGGTTATACCTTGAGCTCGAACTCCTTCTCTCCTTGCTCATCGGAATGGTAGAAAGGCCTCACCTTGCTTGTCTCCTTCCGTCAAAGAACGATCCACCCGAAAGCCTCGACCTTTAGCTTCAACTCCAAGCTAGGAGTAACTAGAGTGCAAGAAATGCTAAGACTTGAACCCTAGAAGTGAGTAGAGAAGATCAAGTGAAGGTTTTTCTCAAGCCTTTTTTGTTTCTCAACACATGAGAGGGAGAGAGCTTGAGGGAGAGGATGAGCAAGAGAGAGAAAAGATATGATAGAATGAAAAATTAGTGAGCCATTCTCACTAATATGTGTGTAATATTTTAATTAACTAATTAGCTAGAAAATTGTCATGGTTTAATCAAGAGGTGACCATTATCATTTCACTTATTAATGCAAATTGCAAGGATCAAAGAGCATCTTCCAAATGAAATGATCATGGTCAAATGGTCAACTTGGTCAACAAGTCAATGAAGTCAAAGTGTCAACAACAACAACCATGCACAATAATTAAGCTAATTATTAATTAACAATAATACACACAAAAACAATAGGGTTAATAAAATGACAATAGTCATTAACCCTAAACAAGGTCCTCTCCCTCAATCTCAAGCAACCGTGCATACGCACCCGCATTCGTGATCCGAGGAACATGAACACAATGAGAAAAACCAATCTCAAATCATATACTAGGATCCGGCTTAAACCAAAGCCCGCTAGTATAAACTGTCCGGACAGCAACCGTGCACAAGTGCGCGGATGCGAACGAACCCTGTCGCAAAACCATGCGACCTCTACTCGTTTTGCCTAAAGGCGAATAGCTCTCTGTGTGGGACTCTAAAGACTCGACACTACGCTGGCAGTGGGTTTAACCACAGACCGCAAGCGGCTCTAGCTGTACGTAACGGTCCCCAGGTAGATGTCGATAAGAAGACTGACGAGGTGAACCCCATCTGCACTCCTACTGAGCCTGTATGTGACAGTCTCCGTACAGTCCGGTCTGTTCGTCTGATACATCGCATGGCGGGCCTAGGGGGGCGGTGAACGTCAGTCCCCTAATAGCGGTACAAGTCGTGTCGGAGTGAAGCCCAGAACACCCTGAGATAACACTGGAAGCCTACCAGTATATCTCGCTTGCCCTGGCCAGGGACTACTCGTGTAATGGCTCTCCTAGACACAGCGCGATGTCAACCCCCAATACCGGGAGAGACGAATCCTGTCTAACCGTCACTGCCTCCAAGTGCTTCGGGACTGCACCCAAAAACTACCTGTTTGCACGACTCCTCTGAGCCGTGGTAGGGTAGTAATCAAAGTGCAGTGGGAACACACTCGAGGCGAAGTGACAGTGTCAAGTCAGCGGACTAAGCTGTACTCATGTCACCTGGGAACTGATAACTGACGATAGGTATATTACCAACCAACAGTTCCCGACGAGTCCTGTCCAGTGTACTCGTAACCTAACGAGCACCCGCATACTATCCCAAGTACGACGTACTAACGGCTGTGGGACAGACCGTCTCCCACACTGGGATGAGAAGCGCATACGCTAGTCTACTCCGGAGTATCGATGCCCTGTCTCGATAGTCCAACGACCAGGGACCTGTATAAGGATGTGCTTATAGATTACCCAGCTCCCACGAGTGCGAGCGCCATCACAACGCTGGTAATCAAGCAAAGATCCTAAGGGCTCTACTAATATGTATACCTGCAATATGCTAAAAGAAACACATGCACATATTAAAGCAGAGACAAACCAAGTAGCATACTACCATTTCGAGCAAGATTGTATATACAACTGTGAATATCCCAAGCTTCCATTAAGTAATATACAAACTAGTATGATACAGTAATGGCCTCTAGGGCATATACACTAACAATCTCCCACTTGCACTAAGGCCATGTACTGGCGTATCGAAGACCTATCATCTCGATCAGCCGCTCGAACTGAGTCTGGGGCAAGGCCTTGGTGAATGGATCTGCTGTGTTATCCTCTGATGCAACTCTCCGGACCTCGATCTCCTGGCGATCCACAATCTCCCTGATCAGGTGATACCGCCTTAAGATGTGTCTGGATTTCTGATGGGACCTGGGTTCCTTCGCTAAAGCTATAGCCCCGTTGTTGTCGCAATACAGAGGTATTGGGTCAACAATGGACGGAACCACCTGAAGTTCTTTCAAGAACTTCCTCATCCAGACAGCTTCTTTTGCGGCATCAGATGCAGCGATGTATTCCGCTTCCATAGTCGAGTCAGCAACGGTTTCCTGTTTGGAGCTCTTCCAACACACCGCCCCTCCATTGAGGGTAAAGACAAAACCCGACATGGACTTGGAATCATCCTTGTCACTCTGGAAGCTGGAGTCAGCAAAGGCCTCAATCTGCAGGTCTTTTCCGCCATACACCAAGAACATCTCCTTAGTCCTTCTCAGGTACTTGAGAATGTTCTTTACTGCTATCCAATGTTTCTCCCCAGGGTTTGACTGATACCTGCTTACCACACTCAGTGCATAAGCCACATCCGGTCTGGTACACAACATCGCATACATTATAGAGCCTACCGCAGAAGCGTAGGGTATAATAGACATGCGATCCCTCTCCAAATCAGTCTTGGGAGATATCTCTTTGGAGAGGGTGATCCCGTGACAAGCCGGTAGATTACCGCGCTTGGAATCTTCCATACTGAATCTCTTCAGTATGGTGTCGATGTACCTGGACTGTGAGAGTCCTAATATCCTCTTGGATCTGTCACGGTAGATCCGGATACCCAGAATGTATGAGGCATCACCCAGGTCTTTCATGGAGAACCTGTGTGACAAGAACCCCTTGACAGATTGTAGCATAGGAATGTCATTTCCTATTAAGAGAATGTCATCCACGTATAAAACGAGGAATACTACAGTTCTCGCTACAAATCTACAATAGATGCATGGTTCATCTGGATTTTTGATAAAGCCAAATTCTTTGACCGTCTCATCAAGGCAGATGTTCCAACTCCGCGATGCCTGCTTTAGTCCATAGATGGACTTGAGCAACTTGCACACCTTTCCGCTGCTCCCACCCTGAATGAAACCCTCTGGCTGGTCCATATAGACACACTCCTCTAAATGACCATTTAGAAAAGCTGTCTTTACGTCCATCTGCCAAATCTCATAATCGTGGAAAGCAGCGATGGCAAGAAGGATCCGAATGGATTTCAGCATAGCTACTGGGGAAAAGGTTTCGTCATAGTCCAAACCAGGTCGCTGACGAAAACCCTTTGCTACCAGTCTAGCTTTATAGGTCTCAACCTGTCCATCTACACCAATCTTCCTTTTGAAGATCCACTTGCATCCTACGGGTTTTACCCCGTCTGGAGCAATGTCCAACGTCCATACTTTGTTGGTGTACATGGACTCCATCTCGGTCCGCATTGCATCCAGCCATTTTACCGAGTCGACGCTCTGAATGGCTTGCTGGAAGCTAGTAGGCTCATCACAATCTAGGATGCAGTCCTCTCTATCCCCGTCAATGAGAAAACCGTAGTATCTCTCGGGCGGATGAGACTGCCTACTACTCCTGCGGAGTGGCATAGGAATGTCCTGTTCTTTCGAACCCTCTGGTTCCTCTAAGCTTTCAGTAATGGTTTGTGGTTCTGGAATTTCTTCCAGTTCTACTGTGCTCCCGCTTATCTGATTTTCTAAAAACTCAGTTTCCAAGAAGCAGGCATGACGAGAAACAAGGACTTTTTGCTCCTCTGCGTAATAGAAGAGATACCCCTTGGAGTTCTTTGGGTATCCCACAAACTTGCACTGCACTGAGCGTGCCTCGAGCTTGTCCGCATGCTGCTTTTTTACAAAAGCTGGACATCCCCATGTCTTAAAGGATTTAAGACAGGGTTTCTTCCCACTCCACATTTGATATGGTGTGGTAGGCACTGTTTTAGTAGGAACTTGGTTCAAGAGATGTGCAGCTGTTTCCAGTGCATAACCCCAGAAAGATCGCGGTAACTCAGCCTTACTCATCATGGACCGTACCATATCCAATAGGGTTCGGTTCCGTCTCTCCGATACACCGTTGTGTTGCGGAGTGTATGGAGGAGTAAGCTGAGAGAGAATTCCATTCTCTTTTAAATAATTCAGGAACTCGGCACTTAAGTATTCTCCTCCTCGATCCGATCTTAGAATCTTGATACTTTTGCCGGTCTGTTTCTCCACTTCATTCTTATATTCCTGGAACTTTTCAAAGGCCTCGGACTTATGTTTCATTAAGAAGACATAACCGTACCTTGAAAAATCATCCGTAAAAGTAATGAAGTAAGAGTAACCGCTTCGCGCATGTGTAGACATTGGACCGCACACGTCGCTGTGTACGAGTCCCAAGAGCTCGCTCGCCCTTTCTCCGTGTCCAGTGAACGGAGCCTTTGTCATCTTTCCCATGAGACAAGATTCACAAGTGGCATAAGACTGATACTCGAACGGATCCAAGTATCCTTCTTTATGTAACTTAGTGAACCGTGTCTCATTGATGTGACCCAGTCTACAATGCCATAAGAAAGCCTGATTAATATCTGGAGACTTTCTTTTGTGTGTATTCTGGATATTGAAAACCTGTGGTTGGTTTAAAACGTAAATACCGTTGTTTAATGCACCTGACCCAATCAAAACTTGATTAAGGTGAATGTTCACTACATTACTTACAAATGCAAATTCATAACCTTCTTTAGATAATAAAGATACAGATATGATATTACAGGTTGCATTTGGTACATAATAACAACTACGCAAAACCAAAAAGTGTCCATCAGATAATCCCAGGTGATAGTCCCCCACGGCCTCTGCATCCATGCTAGCACCGTTTGCAACTCTGAGGGTCATGTCACCTGCCTTCAAAACTCTACGCTTTCTCAACGCCTGCAAAGAATTACAGATATGAGATCCTGATCCGGTATCCAATACCCAGGATGTAGAGTTTATTGATAGACAGTTTTCAATAACATACACACCTGAAGCTGAAGCTGCAACTCGCTTCAAATCCTGTGTTCTGGCTTTCCAAGCCTTGCAATCTTGTTTCCAGTGACCACTTTTGTGACAATAGAAGCATTCTTCCTTCCCCACCATCTTCCCCGCTACTTTTTTTGCTTTACCCTTTCCCTTCGTATCCACTTTACCGACACCGCCTCTTGGTTTGGCGGGGGCTTTCTTCTTCTTGCCCTTGGCTTTCGCCCTGGACCTAGAAGAGGAAGATCCTCCTACAAACAAAGTGGATGTCTCCCTACCCTTCTGTAGGGTGCCCTCAGCAGTCCTCAACATGTTCAGAAGCTCGGCAAGTTCAACCTCCTTTCCTTGCATGTTGAAGTTAAGAACGAACTGGGCGTAAGTGGAAGGAAGGGACTGGAGAATCAAATCGGTATAGAGTTCATTCTCCAACGTGGTCCCTAGGTCCGCGAGCTCCTCTATGTAGCCGATCATCTTAAGCACGTGGTCCTCTACCGATGATCCGACGGCCAACCTTGCCGAAAAAAGCTTCTTCGACACTTCGTATCTAGCGATACGAGACTGCTCTCCATACAGTTCTTTTGTATGGAGAAATATGGACTCTAGGTCCATATTCTCGTGCCTCCTCTGATGTTCGTTGTCCATCGAGGCTAGCACGAGGCATCTGGCCCTCGCGCAATCTATCTCCCATGTCTTACGGATTTCTACATCCGCGACGCTGGAGGTGGGACCTGGGACAGGGGGAGCTTTGGTGGTAAGTATATACCCCAGCTTGTCATAAGTGATCGCCATCTTGACATTCCTGAGCCAATCTTTGTAGTTTGGCCCTGTCAATATATTTTTATCTAACAGTAACTTAAGTCCGGTCATGTTGAATGGTCGCTGCAATTAGGAGAGAGAAAAGAAACACTTTAGCATGATGCTCTTGCAAGTTTAGAGTGGTTTTTAGTTTGTCTAAACTGGATGGCTCCCACTGTTTCTCGAATCCCTTCTCAAACCATAAAGAAAAGGATTAGCCGGGATCATTCCCACCGTACAATACTTGCTTAACCGTTCAGCCAGGCCAGTGTCGGTACTTCGAGGGAGGTTTTCCAACGCTTTCGCGAAGTTCCTTAATTAAGTAACCTCTTTTCCCTGTGGGCGTAGCCCCGCTAACACCTTTCTAGGCACCTACTAGGTTTATAGCATTGATCGTTAAGTGAGAGTTTTCCCGAGGAGTAGCATATACTCACAGTAGGATCGGGATCCAAATATCATTGCGTGACGAAACTGAAGGAATCCTACCAGAATCACCACACTCCAAATGGTATGCAAATCTAGCAAGTTTCAGTACTTATGAAACTCCCGATGTGGATTTTTGCCCCATGCTCTTATGACCTTGACTAAGGCCAACAAATCATAAGTCACATGTCAAGTTCTACCCGTCGTTATCCAGGTTAATTTGAACCCACCCGTATCCACCCTTGACTATGGCCAACAAGGCAATACGACTGTCTCAAACCAACGCATTCTATCTATGCAACATATGAATACCCACCAGCTACCAAACACTGTGCCTTGACTAAGGCCAACAAACACAGCTTGAATACCGTTGAATATTCATATGAAACGACGGAGGGCTACGGATGGTTTTGGCGAAACCGTGAACGTAGTGAACTTGATATAATCGATGGAACGAGATAGCTTTTAAAAGGAGTGGTTCATGCTCCGCGTTTAAAAGTTTAGTTTTGAAAAGAACCGAGTGGTTTTCAAAGTGTTCCATTCGACTTTTACTTGGTTTATTTCTTGCATTAGTTCTTTTAATGCGTCCCATCATTTAATCCTACCATTGCAGAAAACAACCAAAATATGACGTACGCTTATGCCATTCGCATTCGCCACGGGGCCCCGTCATCACCCGTTAGGTTACTTAACTAACGACAGAGCGGGGGCTGGGCTAGCGCGGCTGTAAAACATAAGCAACGCCTAAATAGTTATTATATATAAATATATAGCAATGATAGACATTACAGATCACAGATGAATACATTGGATATACTAGGAATCCGCAATGCGTTCGAGCCTGCAACGCAAAACGGATTACACGGTCGCGGTGAATAGCCAATACCCCACCCAAGACCCCTACGGGTGCGGCAAACTACCCGCCAAGCACCCGAAGCGAAGCAACCTCCCTCACCACCGTGAGTAGGCCACTCGGCACTTCGAGTACCCGGTAGTTTGTGCACCCCCTCCATGGGTCTATCCTAGGAGCAAAAACAGTAAAAAGAATTATACAATGACGGCTACAACCCCGACCCGGTTGTGCGGCCATACAAAGAATATTATTACATCAATTTACATGTTACAAATGAATGAAAAGAAAAACAACGCTCATCTCACATCCACCCCGGCCATTCACCCGCGACAATCCAATCCATTCATATCCACAAACCAATAACAATCACAGATCATGTATAACCCCGACTAATCGTCTTATAGCGATTAGCCGACGTTCAATACATGCAAGCATTACAGATATAACCGATGTAGTTAAAGTGTAGTGAAGTTCCGAAAAAATACGGATTTATAGGCCCCCAAAAGTAAACTTTAGTTCTGGAAAATCTGGGCATATAATATATATCCTAAAAATCCCAAAATCAACACAGAAAGACACTGCACGAAAAACGATGCAGAGAGGACATCAAACCGCGGCGCTTCCGCGGCACGAGCCTACCTCGTGCGGCGGAAGGGCGGCGGTTTGGATGAATCTCTGTGTCGTTTTTCATGGGTGTTTTTAAAAAACCCTGAGATGAATTTACAAATATAAAGTTTTCTATTTTGAGCAGAAAAAATTTCAACAGAAACTAGGGTTTTTCAAAGTTCGGTTTTTGGATTTTTCGGTTTCGAAACTTCGTTACACTTCACTACCTAGCTAGTTTGAGTTTAGTTAGGCTCTGATACCACTGTAAGTCCACGTTGCCTACCCCGGTACTTGCGGGGAGGCGGAAAACATAATAAAAATCGGATTTTTAATGACTTAGGCAACATGGACCTTGACTTGGAGGATCTTTGCTAAACTAAAACTAGCTAAAGAAAACTAACAACTAACAAAGTTGTAGAATGGTTATACCTTGAGCTCGAACTCCTTCTCTCCTTGCTCGTCGGAATGGTAGAAAGGCCTCACCTTGCTTGTCTCCTTCCGTCAAAGAACGATCCACCCGAAAGCCTCGACCTTTAGCTTCAACTCCAAGCTAGGAGTAACTAGAGTGCAAGAAATGCTAAGACTTGAACCCTAGAAGTGAGTAGAGAAGATCAAGTGAAGGTTTTTCTCAAGCCTTTTTTGTTTCTCAACACATGAGAGGGAGAGAGCTTGAGGGAGAGGATGAGCAAGAGAGAGAAAAGATATGATAGAATGAAAAATTAGTGAGCCATTCTCACTAATATGTGTGTAATATTTTAATTAACTAATTAGCTAGAAAATTGTCATGGTTTAATCAAGAGGTGACCATTATCATTTCACTTATTAATGCAAATTGCAAGGATCAAAGAGCATCTTCCAAATGAAATGATCATGGTCAAATGGTCAACTTGGTCAACAAGTCAATGAAGTCAAAGTGTCAACAACAACAACCATGCACAATAATTAAGCTAATTATTAATTAACAATAATACACACAAAAACAATAGGGTTAATAAAATGACAATAGTCATTAACCCTAAACAAGGTCCTCTCCCTCAATCTCAAGCAACCGTGCATACGCACCCGCATTCGTGATCCGAGGAACATGAACACAATGAGAAAAACCAATCTCAAATCATATACTAGGATCCGGCTTAAACCAAAGCCCGCTAGTATAAACTGTCCGGACAGCAACCGTGCACAAGTGCGCGGATGCGAACGAACCCTGTCGCAAAACCATGCGACCTCTACTCGTTTTGCCTAAAGGCGAATAGCTCTCTGTGTGGGACTCTAAAGACTCGACACTACGCTGGCAGTGGGTTTAACCACAGACCGCAAGCGGCACTAGCTGTACGTAACGGTCCCCAGGTAGATGTCGATAAGAAGACTGACGAGGTGAACCCCATCTGCACTCCTACTGAGCCTGTATGTGACAGTCTCCGTACAGTCCGGTCTGTTCGTCTGATACATCGCATGGCGGGCCTAGGGGGGCGGTGAACGTCAGTCCCCTAATAGCGGTACAAGTCGTGTCGGAGTGAAGCCCAGAACACCCTGAGATAACACTGGAAGCCTACCAGTATATCTCGCTTGCCCTGGCCAGGGACTACTCGTGTAATGGCTCTCCTAGACACAGCGCGATGTCAACCCCCAATACCGGGAGAGACGAATCCTGTCTAACCGTCACTGCCTCCAAGTGCTTCGGGACTGCACCCAAAAACTACCTGTTTGCACGACTCCTCTGAGCCGTGGTAGGGTAGTAATCAAAGTGCAGTGGGAACACACTCGAGGCGAAGTGACAGTGTCAAGTCAGCGGACTAAGCTGTACTCATGTCACCTGGGAACTGATAACTGACGATAGGTATATTACCAACCAACAGTTCCCGACGAGTCCTGTCCAGTGTACTCGTAACCTAACGAGCACCCGCATACTATCCCAAGTACGACGTACTAACGGCTGTGGGACAGACCGTCTCCCACACTGGGATGAGAAGCGCATACGCTAGTCTACTCCGGAGTATCGATGCCCTGTATAAGGATGTGCTTATAGATTACCCAGCTCCCACGAGTGCGAGCGCCATCACAACGCTGGTAATCAAGCAAAGATCCTAAGGGCTCTACTAATATGTATACCTGCAATATGCTAAAAGAAACACATGCACATATTAAAGCAGAGACAAACCAAGTAGCATACTACCATTTCGAGCAAGATTGTATATACAACTGTGAATATCCCAAGCTTCCATTAAGTAATATACAAACTAGTATGATACAGTAATGGCCTCTAGGGCATATACACTAACAATCTCCCACTTGCACTAAGGCCATGTACTGGCGTATCGAAGACCTATCATCTCGATCAGCCGCTCGAACTGAGTCTGGGGCAAGGCCTTGGTGAATGGATCTGCTGTGTTATCCTCTGATGCAACTCTCCGGACCTCGATCTCCTGGCGATCCACAATCTCCCTGATCAGGTGATACCGCCTTAAGATGTGTCTGGATTTCTGATGGGACCTGGGTTCCTTCGCTAAAGCTATAGCCCCGTTGTTGTCGCAATACAGAGGTATTGGGTCAACAATGGACGGAACCACCTGAAGTTCTTTCAAGAACTTCCTCATCCAGACAGCTTCTTTTGCGGCATCAGATGCAGCGATGTATTCCGCTTCCATAGTCGAGTCAGCAACGGTTTCCTGTTTGGAGCTCTTCCAACACACCGCCCCTCCATTGAGGGTAAAGACAAAACCCGACATGGACTTGGAATCATCCTTGTCACTCTGGAAGCTGGAGTCAGCAAAGGCCTCAATCTGCAGGTCTTTTCCGCCATACACCAAGAACATCTCCTTAGTCCTTCTCAGGTACTTGAGAATGTTCTTTACTGCTATCCAATGTTTCTCCCCAGGGTTTGACTGATACCTGCTTACCACACTCAGTGCATAAGCCACATCCGGTCTGGTACACAACATCGCATACATTATAGAGCCTACCGCAGAAGCGTAGGGTATAATAGACATGCGATCCCTCTCCAAATCAGTCTTGGGAGATATCTCTTTGGAGAGGGTGATCCCGTGACAAGCCGGTAGATTACCGCGCTTGGAATCTTCCATACTGAATCTCTTCAGTATGGTGTCGATGTACCTGGACTGTGAGAGTCCTAATATCCTCTTGGATCTGTCACGGTAGATCCGGATACCCAGAATGTATGAGGCATCACCCAGGTCTTTCATGGAGAACCTGTGTGACAAGAACCCCTTGACAGATTGTAGCATAGGAATGTCATTTCCTATTAAGAGAATGTCATCCACGTATAAAACGAGGAATACTACAGTTCTCGCTACAAATCTACAATAGATGCATGGTTCATCTGGATTTTTGATAAAGCCAAATTCTTTGACCGTCTCATCAAGGCAGATGTTCCAACTCCGCGATGCCTGCTTTAGTCCATAGATGGACTTGAGCAACTTGCACACCTTTCCGCTGCTCCCACCCTGAATGAAACCCTCTGGCTGGTCCATATAGACACACTCCTCTAAATGACCATTTAGAAAAGCTGTCTTTACGTCCATCTGCCAAATCTCATAATCGTGGAAAGCAGCGATGGCAAGAAGGATCCGAATGGATTTCAGCATAGCTACTGGGGAAAAGGTTTCGTCATAGTCCAAACCAGGTCGCTGACGAAAACCCTTTGCTACCAGTCTAGCTTTATAGGTCTCAACCTGTCCATCTACACCAATCTTCCTTTTGAAGATCCACTTGCATCCTACGGGTTTTACCCCGTCTGGAGCAATGTCCAACGTCCATACTTTGTTGGTGTACATGGACTCCATCTCGGTCCGCATTGCATCCAGCCATTTTACCGAGTCGACGCTCTGAATGGCTTGCTGGAAGCTAGTAGGCTCATCACAATCTAGGATGCAGTCCTCTCTATCCCCGTCAATGAGAAAACCGTAGTATCTCTCGGGCGGATGAGACTGCCTACTACTCCTGCGGAGTGGCATAGGAATGTCCTGTTCTTTCGAACCCTCTGGTTCCTCTAAGCTTTCAGTAATGGTTTGTGGTTCTGGAATTTCTTCCAGTTCTACTGTGCTCCCGCTTATCTGATTTTCTAAAAACTCAGTTTCCAAGAAGCGGGCATGACGAGAAACAAGGACTTTTTGCTCCTCTGCGTAATAGAAGAGATACCCCTTGGAGTTCTTTGGGTATCCCACAAACTTGCACTGCACTGAGCGTGCCTCGAGCTTGTCCGCATGCTGCTTTTTTACAAAAGCTGGACATCCCCATGTCTTAAAGGATTTAAGACAGGGTTTCTTCCCACTCCACATTTGATATGGTGTGGTAGGCACTGTTTTAGTAGGAACTTGGTTCAAGAGATGTGCAGCTGTTTCCAGTGCATAACCCCAGAAAGATCGCGGTAACTCAGCCTTACTCATCATGGACCGTACCATATCCAATAGGGTTCGGTTCCGTCTCTCCGATACACCGTTTTGTTGCGGAGTGTATGGAGGAGTAAGCTGAGAGAGAATTCCATTCTCTTTTAAATAATTCAGGAACTCGGCACTTAAGTATTCTCCTCCTCGATCCGATCTTAGAATCTTGATACTTTTGCCGGTCTGTTTCTCCACTTCATTCTTATATTCCTGGAACTTTTCAAAGGCCTCGGACTTATGTTTCATTAAGAAGACATAACCGTACCTTGAAAAATCATCCGTAAAAGTAATGAAGTAAGAGTAACCGCTTCGCGCATGTGTAGACATTGGACCGCACACGTCGCTGTGTACGAGTCCCAAGAGCTCGCTCGCCCTTTCTCCGTGTCCAGTGAACGGAGCCTTTGTCATCTTTCCCATGAGACAAGATTCACAAGTGGCATAAGACTGATACTCGAACGGATCCAAGTATCCTTCTTTATGTAACTTAGTGAACCGTGTCTCATTGATGTGACCCAGTCTACAATGCCATAAGAAAGCCTGATTAATATCTGGAGACTTTCTTTTGTGTGTATTCTGGATATTGAAAACCTGTGGTTGGTTTAAAACGTAAATACCGTTGTTTAATGCACCTGACCCAATCAAAACTTGATTAAGGTGAATGTTCACTACATTACTTACAAATGCAAATTCATAACCTTCTTTAGATAATAAAGATACAGATATGATATTACAGGTTGCATTTGGTACATAATAACAACTACGCAAAACCAAAAAGTGTCCATCAGATAATCCCAGGTGATAGTCCCCCACGGCCTCTGCATCCATGCTAGCACCGTTTGCAACTCTGAGGGTCATGTCACCTGCCTTCAAAACTCTACGCTTTCTCAACGCCTGCAAAGAATTACAGATATGAGATCCTGATCCGGTATCCAATACCCAGGATGTAGAGTTTATTGATAGACAGTTTTCAATAACATACACACCTGAAGCTGAAGCTGCAACTCGCTTCAAATCCTGTGTTCTGGCTTTCCAAGCCTTGCAATCTTGTTTCCAGTGACCACTTTTGTGACAATAGAAGCATTCTTCCTTCCCCACCATCTTCCCCGCTACTTTTGTTGCTTTACCCTTTCCCTTCGTATCCACTTTACCGACACCGCCTCTTGGTTTGGCGGGGGCTTTCTTCTTCTTGCCCTTGGCTTTCGCCCTGGACCTAGAAGAGGAAGATCCTCCTACAAACAAAGTGGATGTCTCCCTACCCTTCTGTAGGGTGCCCTCAGCAGTCCTCAACATGTTCAGAAGCTCGGCAAGTTCAACCTCCTTTCCTTGCATGTTGAAGTTAAGAACGAACTGGGCGTAAGTGGAAGGAAGGGACTGGAGAATCAAATCGGTATAGAGTTCATTCTCCAACGTGGTCCCTAGGTCCGCGAGCTCCTCTATGTAGCCGATCATCTTAAGCACGTGGTCCTCTACCGATGATCCGACGGCCAACCTAGTCTACTCTGGAGTATCGATGCCCTGTCTCGAAACTCACACGACTAGGGACCATTTAAGGATATGCTTATAGACCCCCAGCTCCCACTTATATGATCGCCCTCATACTGCTGGTGGTCAAACAAGAATCCTAGGGGCTCTATCAACGTGTAATAGCGACTTGTCAGGTCACTTAAAGCAGTACACGATGATAAAGGTAAACCAGATAGCATACTATCATCTCGAGTAAGACTGTCGTACCGGGATAGGTCCTCCATCAATCATTGCAATCACGTACCTGTGACCTAATAATTGACTCTGAGGGCACTATCTCCAACAATCTCCCACTTGCACTCAAGGCTAATTATTGCGATGTCGCATACTCACAGCCCGTGTGATACCGAACACCCAACTCCTCTACTAGTTAGTCTCACAAAGCTCGTTTGCGAAACTATTGCGTTCGAGGAATAGCCTTAGTGAGTGGATCCGCTTTGTTGTTTCTTTCTATGTCTCTCTATATCTCAAGTTCGCGGAGAAACCCATCTCCCGAAATGAGCAATACCTGTCTTAGAATATGTCTGGATGTCTGATGGGACCTAGCTCATAAATGAACTCCAAATCCAAACTTCTTAGACTGTATCGTCAACTGAACTTAATCAGTATCCTGCGTCATGCCACCCTCAGTATTGCCTTGGACCACCTGTCCAAAATACTGCCCCTCATCAGAAGGAAAAACTATAACTCTGACAACCTCCTTGTCGTCCAGGTCACCTTGGAAGCCTGGAATGATAACTGTCTCCTGCATGAGGCTATCGTTACCATATCCCTAGAACATCCACTTATGTTCTAAAACTGCTTCCGACTGTTTCTCCAGGATTGGATCAAATGTCAACTTATTGCATCTAGTGCAAGAACAACATCCGGTGTGGTACTTGACATCTCATGATTGACTCAATTGCCTGAGCAAGTGATCTGCCAATCATGCACATCCCTCTCTACTTTAGTCTATAAGACACCTTTAGAGAGGGTGACTCCATCTTCTGCAGGTACACTACCGTGCATGGAGTCGTCCATTCCAAATACCCTTAGAATGCTGTCTAAGTACCCAGATTGGGAGACTACCCAAATCTAGATCTAAAACCATAGATCTAGTAACCAGTATGTCTGATATAAAATCCATTTCCTTTGTGGAGAAACCACTGTGTGACGACCAAAGTATAACCGATTGTAGTATAGGAGTTTCTTTTCCTACTCTGTGCATGTCATCCAAATACCAGGATATCACACCCTACTACCTTCTCAACAGATCCATCCCCTATTCTGATGAAGTCAAACCTATGACTGTCACGTCAGAAATAGATGATCTATCTCCTCTATATCTGCTTTAGTCTATAGATAGACATAAGCTACCTGTCCACCAATGCTTCCGCTGCTCCCACTGACTACGAAAACCCTCTGGCAGAGTCATATATGCGTACACTTCTAAAGCTAGTTTAGAACGACGCTATACTCATCCTCCCGCCGGGTCTCGTAACCTGGAACAACAGCAATGGCAATTGTGGGTAAACAAGAATTTCCCTGTCACCGTCCTTGAGGCTACCGTAGTACCTCTCGGGTGCCTGAAGTTACCCATCTTATCTGCGGAGTGGCCAATGGAATGTCAATCCAGATTGAATCTTTAGGTTCCTATCAAATCTTCAGTAATCGTTTGTGGTTCTGGAATCACTTCCAGTTCTACCATACTCCCACTACTGTTTTCTGAAAAAATCCATTTTTAATAAATCTGTGGCGAGTCTAGAACAATATTGCTATTGTTCATCCAGATGGTAGAAAGTCAACCCTCGTCATAGCCTGGGTCAACCCACAAATAGCCATTACAGAATCGTGCCTTGAGTTGTCCAGTGTCTGGTTTTAATCATAAGCCGGACAACTCCCCGTACCTTAACACCGTTAAGATATGAACTGTTCTATATCCAATATAGAAACAGAGGCACTGATTTAATTGAACCAGATTCAAATCATGCAGCTGTCTCCAGTGCATGTCAACTAAATGGAAGAAGGACGATCAGCGTTACTCAACTTAGGAATGCTTCCAATTATGAGTAACCTGAAAGAGAAGAATGATCTCTTAATCATTACTATCAACTGAATACCATACTCAAGTATCTACATCTTCGATCACTTTGAAGAATCCCGATACTTGCAACACCTGGTTCTCTACTCTATTCAAATACCTATAACTTCTCAAAATTCGGACACTGTGTTTCCATGAAACACCTGTCTAAAAACTAGAGAAGTCATAAGTAAACCGAATATAGTACGAGGACCAACCCCTCTGTCCTGATGGACCCTGGACAACATACAATACTCTGTATAAGTCCCTTGAGTCTGATAACTCATTCACTGTGTGTCGTAGGTTGAAAACTGTACTTATGGTTAAGAAGAATTACACCGCTGTTTAATGCTCCTTACCTAACCATCCACTGATATAGGTAAATGTCGTAGACATAATTTCAGAAAGGTATATCTCACTCAATGAAAATAGACGTACAGATATATCAATTTGAAATTGGTGCATAAAAGCGGATATTCAAAACCAAATATTTGCCGACCGGCAAACAACCCAGGTGATTTCCTCAAATATCACCGATTACAACGAATCCCGATATAATGAGGATGATCACCCAATTCCCAATAACCTACTCCCATTCATCATCTGTAAAACCATACAGATGTGAGAATCATACTTGGTAAATACATACCCTGGAGTAAGTATCTAATCGGGAAATCAGTTTTCTTTTAACATTACACAGTGAAACTGAAACATCGAAATGTTTCGATGGGGTATCTTGGTATTCCTAGTAATGCCTCTTCCAGATTCACGTCTGTAACCTTGTAATTCTTTGCCACCTCTCCAAATCCCTTCATTTGTCTTTAGTCTTTACCTTCTGCACACCCCTTTAGGCCAAATGGTTTTCTTCCTTCCCTACCGTTCGGCACCAGCCTATGGTTTGGAAGAAGACTATCCAATAAGCATAATGGGTGTACTGTCCCAATCCTAGGAACACTCGCAATGCGAGAGAAGGTGAAGATAAAAGACACCTAAATAAATCTTATTCCTATTTCTCCTGAACCAGAATCCATCCCCGAACTGGAACAAGTTCCTTTCGAGTTCGTATATAACCATACGATGAAGTATCCAATAAACTGTGGATCTTCGTAGTAATACGGAGTGTCCTGGAGAAATACAAAGGTGATTTAGGATTGGCGAAGGAATACTTGGTTTGGTCGTGAATAGCAGTCGCACTTTACTTTGCCCTCTTACTAATCCCTTGCTTTGTCTTAACTCAATACCTTCTGTACACCATCGTTAGGCTAATTGGTTTTCTTCATTCCCTACCGGTCGGCACCAGCCTAAGGTTTGGAAGAAGACTATCCAATTTGCGTAATAGGTGTACTACTCCTAAACCAAGGAGTACTCGCAACCTGAGAGAAGGTAAAAGGAAAAGACAATTGAATAGTCCTATCCGTTTTCTCCAGAACCGGAAACCATCCTCGAATAAATTCTTTCGAGTTCGTATCTAACCATACGATGGTTTTGTCCAATGGAAGTGGACGTTCGTAGTAATACGGGGTGTCCTGGAGAAAAGGGTAAAAGTAGGGTGGCAATGAGGTCTGCAACTCTGACAATCCAAAAGCCAGTGTTAAGAAGGTTCAGTCAATCTTGGTCACTGAGTCATAGTCTTAGGGTCGGGTCAATGGTCGCTGCCAAAGAGAGAGAGAAAAGAAACACTCAGCGTGCACTCTAACCTAGATCAGAATGGTTACCAATTTATCTAATATGGAATCCTCCCACTGTACCGTCAAATTCTCCTCCAAACCTAAAAGAAGAATTAGTCGGGATTACCCGAGGAGTAAACTAACTCATCAGTGGGAATCGGGATCCAACTATCATCGCATGATAACGTGACGGAATCCGCTCACACTATCACACTCCAGAAGGTATGCGCATATCTGGCAAGTTTCAGTTCTTTTGAAACTCCCGATGTGATTTCTGCCCCATGCTCTTATGACCTTGACTTTGGCCAACAAATCATAAGTCACATGTCAAGTTCTACCCGTCATTCTCCAGGTTGATTCGAATCCACCCGCACAAGCCCTTGACTTTGGCCAACAAGGCTATACGACTATTCCAAACCAACGCATCTATCTATGCTGCATATGAATAACCAACAGCTACCAAACACTGTGCCTTGACTTTGGCCAACAAACACAGCTTGAATACTATTGACTACCCATATGAAACGACGGAGGGCTACGAATGGTTTCTGGCAAAAACCTTTAACGTAATGAACTTGATATCGTTGAAGGAACTGATAGCTTTTTAGAAAATATAGTGACGAAAACCGTTGCTAAAGAGGTCACTCCCGGTGAAGGGATCTCGGCTCTTTCCCCGTAGAATGAGGTGCAGGATATTCCAAATGAATACCGCGATGCAAAGCAAAAGTAATCGTCTATAGTGAAGTTAATGCCCTGACGCAAACTTCTGTCCAAGGGGTCACTCCCGGTGAAGGGATCTCGGCCCTTGCCTCGTCGACTGAGGAGCAGGATATTCCAAATGAATACCACGATGCAAAACAAAAGTGAACGTCCTTGCAATAACAACTTTTTGAAAAGTGTTCCAACAACAACAGATTAGGTTTGTTTTTAACTTGCATTGATCCGAATCAATGCAGTCCCATCAATTGATCACACCAAAAAGAACGAAAATATACTGATGTACGTATATGCCATCCGCATTCGCCACTGGGTCCCGTCATTACCCGTTAGGTTAGCTAACTAACGACAGAGCGGGGACTGGACTAGCGCGGATGCAAAACATATACAACATCTACTAATATATATACCAATATATTATATTTCGCTCAAGGCGTGAAAGAAATGCAACATCACAGAAATGTACAGCATCACAGAAACAATACAGATATCTGGGATCCCCGGGTTTCACAGAGCCACTACTGAAACCCGACGTTCCCCTGGTCGTGTGGATAGCCTGCGCAATGAAATCCTAGACCCCTACGGGCGCGGCAAGTCACCCGCCAAAACCTGAAGCGAGGCAGCCCCCTTCAGCACCGTGAATGGACCACCCAGCACTTCACGGAATCCGGTAACTTGGGCACCCCTCCTGGGTCAACCTGTACCCCCTACGAGTGCGGCGAATAGCCTGCCAATTCTAAAGTGAAGCCCCCTCCGTCCCAATGCCATGAGATGCGGGCTTGTTGCCTTCCAGAATCCGGCTATCCGTGCACCCCTCCGCGGGGTAATCCTAATACAGAAAGTAAAATATACATACAACGGGTACATCGACCGCAACCTGGCCGTGCCCCAAAATAATAATACAATCAGGCAGTGACGGCAGTCCACATGTCGGACGCTCGCCCCGCAATATCAAATGTATATAATACAACCACAACTGTACTAACATTGCATCCAGGCTATCCCCACCGACCGATCAGCAACATCACAGCAAAAACAGAACCTCAGCGTGAAAGTCACGTTCGCAAATCCGTCTAACCGGGCTATAGCAGTTAAACTGGATTTACCGATCGAGTGACATTCACGGTCGCAGATATAATGTAAATACTGTGAAATAATGTGTTTAAAATATCCGATCGATCAAACTTTAACAAGTGGGCCCCAAAGTACTACTGTAGCACATCAAGAAATTCTGGGCCCAAAATTAATATTCCAAAACCCATATTTTAAGCCCACAAAGACACTGTAGAAATTTGGTGCAGGGATCTCCACAGTGAGCGGCGGAACCGCGGCCCAAAGGGGGTTTTGGCCGCGGTTCCGCGCCTCCACTTTCGATTCACCCTGTCGAATTTCTACAATAGCCTAGTGGTCTCCAGTACATCAATTTTATACAACCTGAAAAATTTTTGGAGACCAAAAAATTTCAACAGAAAACTGTCGATTGGAAAAACACGGTTTTGGAACTTTTTGATCGATCGGAAATGCAAACACATTAAACCAAGCTACACTAAGTTAATGGCGAGGCTCTGATACCACTGTAAGTGCACGGCGGCGCCCCGGCCGTCAATCCGACGGCCAAATGTGGAAGCGGTGATAAACTTTAATTTTTCTTGAATTGGCAAACCGCCGCGCACTAATACCCGGATCGAACCACTAACTAGTCCTAGCTAACTATAAGATGGGGAAGAGAGATATACCGACAGATCCGAGTCCTCCGGTCTTCTCGTCGTCGTTCCAATCTCCTGCGGAATGTCCCGTCTCCTCCTCGTCGCCGGAAGTGCACCACATCGCCTACTTCTTTTACGGGCTCCCACCTCAATGCCGAGGCAACTCGGGCACGAAGCTGGCTAGTCGACGTGCCCAAGGTTTGCTGTAGAATATCTAGTGAGCAAGTCTCATTTTGGGGTTTGTGGAATTGCCTTTTGTGGAGGAATTGAACTTGGGGCTTTTTGGATTGAACTTGTGGGATTTTTGCAACATGAAATGAAGCAAAATCCCACCCTCAAAATTTTGGACAGCCCACTAAGGGGGAGGCCGGCCATGACCTTGGTGGTGGAGAGAAAATGGAGAGTGTGTATCAAAGAATGAGAGAGCCATCCTTATCCAAGAGAGAGAGAGGAATGGTTATCATGTGAAAAGAAATGATAGCAAGGAAAGTCCAACACTCAAACACCAATGATCATCCATCATCAACAACAATCATCACAACCAAATCCATACTCCACCAACCAATCATCAAAAACCATGATGACTCAAAAGTCAAGCCATGATGAGAAGAAGAAGAAGTCAAATGGTGGGCTCCATCATGAAACCATCATGATACAAATATAAGCAAAGAACCCCCTCCACAAACACTCATTTGCAACAATGCAAATAAGCCCTCCTCCACCAAACTTCGGCCAATGAACGATACAAAGGAAATCGGCCGAAACGAAAAGCAAACTGGCAACTCCAGAAAACTGGTCCTATAATAAATTACAGGAAACCCCGATACTGTGCATACACACCCGCATTTGTATTCCGACCGAAATACAAATGCAATGAGACAAAATTCACACTGTACTATACTAGGATCCGGCTTATACCAAAGCCGGCTAGTAATATCCGTTCGATCCTGATCCGTGCAATACCGCACGTATCTGATCGAACCCTGCCATATATCCATACGGCCTGTAGTACAAACTGTCCGATCCTGATCCGTGCAATACCGCACGTATCTAATCGGACCTTGCCATATCTCCATACGGCCTCTACAACTTTTCGCCCGAAAGCTGAGTAACTGAATGTGGGGGACTCTAAAGACTCGTCAACACCTTGGTTGTGGATTTAACCACTAGCACGTCAGAGGTATAAGCCAATACGTAACGGGCTACCAGGTATTGACTAAAAGGGACGTCTGTGAGCGAACTCAGCCTGACAACCTTACTGAGCCTGTCAGTGACAATATCCGTACAGTCCGGTCCGTTCGTCTATGAGTATCGCATGGCGGGCCTAGGGAGTTGGTAAAAGTCAGACCCCCAAAAGTGGTACAAGTCGTGTCGGAGTGTAGCCCAGAACACCCTGAGATACTACTGGAATACCTACCAGTAAATCTCCTTGCCTCGGCTGAGGGCTTCGTGTAATGGCTCTCCTAGACACAGCGCGACCTCACCCCAAATACCGGGAGAGACGAACCCCTGAAGATACGCTCACTGCCTCCATGTGGCTCGGGACTGTACCCAACTAAAACCTGTTTGCACGACTCCTTTGAGCCGTGGTAGGGTAGTAATGAAAGTACAGTGGGAACTCACACAAGACAAATGACGATCCCCAGGTCGATGAACTAACCTGTACACATGTCACCAGGGAACTGCCATCTGACGTCTGGTATATGACCAACTAGCATGTTCCCGGCGAGTCATGTCTGGTGTACTCATAACCCAATGAGCACCTGTATACATCTTAGGTGATCCAACTGACACCAGTGGCTTGTGAGACCGGCCACCGCCCTTCGTCGGGGTCTCGACTATATACACTAGTCTACTCTGGAGTATCGATGCCCTGTCTCGAAACTCACACGACTAGGGACCATTTAAGGATATGCTTATAGACCCCCAGCTCCCACTTATATGATCGCCCTCATACTGCTGGTGGTCAAGCAAGAATCCTAGGGGCTCTATCAACGTGTAATAGCGACTTGTCAGGTCACTTAAAGCAGTACACGATGATAAAGGTAAACCAGATAGCATACTATCATCTCGAGTAAGACTGTCCTACCGGGATATGTCCTCCATCAATCATTGCAATCACGTACCTGTGACCTAATAATTGACTCTGAGGGCACTATCTCCAACAATCTCCCACTTGCACTCAAGGCTAATTATTGCGATGTCGCATACTCACAGCCCGTGTAATACCGAACACCCAACTCCTCTACTAGTTAGTCTCACAAAGCTCGTTTGCGAAACTATTGCGTTCGAGGAATAGCCTTAGTGAGTGGATCCGCTTTGTTGTTTCTTTCTATGTCTCTCTATATCTCAAGTTCGCGGAGAAACCCATCTCCCGAAATGAGCAATACCTGTCTTAGAATATGTCTGGATGTCTGATGGGACCTAGCTCATAAATGAACTCCAAATCCAAACTTCTTAGACTGTATCGTCAACTGAACTTAATCAGTATCCTGCGCCATGCCACCCTCAGTATTGCCTTGGACCACCTGTCCAAAATACTGCCCCTCATCAGAAGGAAAAACTATAACTCTGACAACCTCCTTGTCGTCCAGGTCACCTTGGAAGCCTGGAATGATAACTGTCTCCTGCATGAGGCTATCGTTACCATATCCCTAGAACATCCACTTATGTTCTAAAACTGCTTCCGACTGTTTCTCCAGTATTGGATCAAATGTCAACTTATTGCATCTAGTGCAAGAACAATATCTGGTGTGGTACTTGACATCTCATGATTGACTCAATTGCCTGAGCAAGTGATCTGCCAATCATGCACATCCCTCTCTACTTTAGTCTATAAGACACCTTTAGAGAGGGTGACTCCATCTTCTGCAGGTACACTACCGTGCATGGAGTCGTCCATTCCAAATACCCTTAGAATGCTGTCTAAGTACCCAGATTGGGAGACTACCCAAATCTAGATCTAAAACCATAGATCTAGTAACCAGTATGTCTGATATAAAATCCATTTCCTTTATAGAGAAACCACTGTGTGACGACCAAAGTATAACCGATTGTAGTATAGGAGTTTCTTTTCCTACTCTGTGCATGTCATCCAAATACCAGGATATCACACCCTACTACCTTCTCAACAGATCCATCCCCTATTCTGATGAAGTCAAACCTATGACTGTCACGTCAGAAATAGATGATCTATCTCCTCTATATCTGCTTTAGTCTATAGATAGACATAAGCTACCTGTCCACCAATGCTTCCGCTGCTCCCACTGACTACGACAACCCTCTGGCAGTGTCATATATACGTACACTTCTAAAGCTAGTTTAGAACGACGGTATACTCATCCTCCTGATCAGTCGAAAATATTGTATATTTTAGCCGGCAATTTCCCCATCTTTTGCATACATTTAGAAGTGTTCGGCATTCATATTCTACATATTAGCAAATCTGTCACAAAATATGAGATTGCATGTGTTAGACTTTTAAACCGACACTTTAAAGGAAATTAACCGCATTTCATGGCATCGTATCATTTCTGTATTTGCGCAACACTTGTCTTGAGTCTGTGCAGGAAAATACGGAAGAAAAACCAAAGAGCTGATCAACATTACGCCAATTCAATCATTTCAGATCTGATAGCAATTCAGAAGGAATTATACAATTATATATAAAGCCCAAGCCCCAGCTCACCAAAGGCGCCGCGGAACCGCGGCGGGAGCTGGCTTGCGCCGCGGTTCCGCGCCTCTTTTGACACGTCAGCATGGAATTT
Organism: Agapanthus africanus; assembly: GCA_030015575.1. Lineage (NCBI taxonomy): Eukaryota > Viridiplantae > Streptophyta > Magnoliopsida > Asparagales > Amaryllidaceae > Agapanthus > Agapanthus africanus. Next base: position 315,854,467 of record JASDDO010000004.1, read on the forward strand.
TTACTGCAGAATTTAGATCTCTGGGCCCACAGTCCTTTCTGACACTTCAAAGTCCAGAACTATCTCGAAGCTACTGCCAGATCAGCATAGAAGATTAAGAAAGGCTAATCCTAATTAAGCTCCTAACTAATCCTCTTCTAGAAGCTCCCTCCTAACTAATCACATCTAGAAGCTTCTCCTCTAACTAACTTTTGGAGGGAAATTCAAATTTCATCCAACAAACTTTTGGAGGGAAATTCAAATTTCATCCAACAAACTTTTGGAGGAAAATTTGAATCAACAAACTTTAGGAGGGAAATTTGAATTTCCTCAACAAACTTTAGGAGGGAAAGTTAGAATTTGAAATCCTAGATCTAGGGTTAGTTATCTATAAATAGAGCCTAGATCTAAGGGTTGAGGTTGTTGATCATTAGGACCATTAGTTCATCATAAATCTTCATTAGTTAAATAATCTTTCCCTCTTTCATCATCTTCTTCCACAAGTCTCGTGACAAGGCTTGTGCGAAACCCTAACCCTAATTCCACTCCTAATCCAAGATCTTGAGTACCAAATCAAGCATGAAGCCTTCAACCTTTTAGGAGCCGAGCCGATCTTCAATCGGGCAAGTGATCCAAGCCGATCCGCGATCCACGAAGACGAGCGAAGCCAAGTCGACGATCAAGTTCCTCCTCTTGTAGTTCTTGAGTGATTGTAACGGAATTGTTGATATAAATAAAAGGTGAAATTCGTTAATCTTGCTTTCTTTTAATTCTTGCATCATGATTAGATCTCAATTTGTAATTGTTGCTCTTGTTGTGATGTTTGAGTGAAACTCCGCTCGTTAAGGAGTCGAGACGATTGTAGAATGATGATGTAACAAATTTAAATACTATTTTTAAGTCCTACGAGTTTTGTAAACCCTAGCAAGTTCAAGAATCGATGACCTAGTTTCGTAGCGATGCTTTCTTGATTGCGATCGCTCGAAATTAGGGATCTACGATCGCTTCTTGAATTTACTAGAGGCTAGAATACGAATGACATCGACGAAAGAACAAGGGATAAGATGAAACACTAGTTTCACAAGAAATCCCTAATTCTCATCGATGATCATCGATCTAGTATCAATTCATCGAAGGATAAGAATACGTAATTGTAAGATTACATCACATCTATAGATCCGATCGATTCCTACGAGCCTCATTTCGATTCTTGAGATTTGGTTTGGAAAAATCATTAAACGATCAATTCTTGATTCTATCTTTTAATGCTTTCTTAGATCTAGTTTTTTCTCTTTCTTGAACATCAACTATAAATCTTGAATTGTTTTGTTTTCTTTTCATTAATGTTTCGACTCATCTAATTCAAAAGACGAACGATTACACTTTCCCTGTGGACGATCCGCACTCACATACTAACTACAATCCGACACCGTAGTTGATTGCGGTCAATAATTTTTGGTTGTGATTTCTTTACAATTCCATACTACACATCCGAAATCGTTTCAATCAAATGGCGCCGTTGCCGGGGACTATTTGATTCGATTTATTACAATCACAGAAATTATCATCAATCAAATGGCGCCGTTGCCGGGGACTATTTGATTCGATATTTCACAACAAAATTTTATTACAATCAAATGGCGCCGTTGCCGGGGATAGTGCGCTAATAGTTCGTATTTTGAAATTTGAGTTGAACAATTTATTCCATTATATTTTTTTAGATCTAAATTCGTGCAAACACTAATACGTGTGTTGTGATTTGTTGCGAGAAAATCTGGAATCATTGGAGCTGAAGAAAAATTTTTCTGAGCGTTCCAGAGAGCTGTGTAGGTGAACAGGAGCTTGTACAGAAAATTTTGTACACTGATCCCAAAATTCCGCGGCGGAAGGGCGGCAATAAGCAGCATTTGCGGCGGAAGTGCCGCGGTTCCAGCTCTTCTCTGTGCCAATTTTTCTCTGTGAGACACTTACTTTCTTATCTCCTTCTTTCTCTGCTCAACTAATATTTTGTGCAGGTTTCTTTGCAAATAAATCGCAGCGCCGCAAAGCAATAAAAATTTTGTGCGTGTTTTTGATTCTTGTGGTTGTTGCATATTAATACGGAATTTAAGGGGCACGACCAAATTCAAATTAGGTGGGGATTTCATTACCCTTCCTAGGCCCCGAAAATCGCAAAACTTGCATCCGCATTTACCCTCATTAATTAAAAGAAATCTAGAGATGACTCTAAAGACCGTCGCGCTCAATTAGGACAGAAGAAGGCCGTGGGTAATCCATTGTTTATCTGCGTTTTTTCTGTGGTGCCTAAGGCGAGTGTGTCTAAGGCTAGTGGTTATTAATTAGGCCCACTGTAGTGGTGGTTCCTTCCCACTTACCTGGCACTTATCCGGCCACAGGGGAACAAAGAGGCAGTGGAGGATTGATCCTGCGACTTGTCTTTTGGCAGTTAGGAGCGGTCTAGAGCTTTGACCTAGGTGACCTTAGATTTTAGGGTTTTGTGTGTTGCATTTGTTTTGTTGCATCATTTTTTTCAAAATCCGTATCTTTTTCAAAACAAACACCACATCCATATCATTCCCCTAATTATAAATTCACGCTGCCACTTGTACTAACCCTTTTTAGTGCAAGATAGGCTGGACACGGGTGTCTAGTACCCGTTAAGTCCGCGTTTCCCTTATCGACCCATAAGTCGGTATTTCTACAATTACCTTTCTTTCACCCACCACCACCACCACACATTCGATGGATCCACCTCCATCGAACTTCTTTTCCACTACCCTGCCGCCGTCCGTTGGTGCGCAGAATCCACCTCGCATCTCTCTCCAAGAGAGATGTTATCCAACACGAAGCCCACTTTCCACCTGTCTTTCTACACCACCAGCCAACGGGGAAAATTTTCAAATAAAACCCCAATACATCAACCTTCTACCAAAATTTCACGGTCTCGAGTCTGAAGACGCATACGTGTTTATCACGAAATTTGAAAATGTATGCGCAATGATGGGTACTTCACAGTTGTCTGTGGATGCTTTACGTCTTCGTCTTCTCCCATTCACCTTGTGCGATTTAGCCGAGAAGTGGCTATATAACACCACCGCACATTCCATTTCAAATTGGGACGAATTCGTCAAAGCATTCCTTAAGAAATTTTACCCACATCAAAAGACAGCTCGAGTCCGTAGCGAAATCTATCAATTCACCCAGCTTCCAAATGAAACATTTTCAAAATGTCTTGACCGTTTCAAGGATCTGTTACTCCAATGTCCACATCACGGCATCCCGAGATGGGAATTGTGCCGAATCATTTATGAGGGCATTACTCCTTACACAAGACAGACCCTTGAATCCATGTGTCAAGGCAACTTTATGACCAAAGATGATTGGGAAGCCTGGAAATTTCTAGAAGATTTCGCTGAAAAATCTTTACAGTGGGAGGGTGTGAGTCAATCGTCTAGGGATGGCAATGATATTTCCATAGGAATTAGAGCTGAAATTTCAGCTTTACACAAGAAATTTGACGCTATGGAAAATAAATTTTTAGCCGCCGCCCTAAGTCAAATATCACTCTCCAAAACTGTATGTGGTTGTTGTTCTGATCCGTCTCACTTGACGGAAGAATGTCCGTTTCAAGGTCCTGAGCATACCAATGCATCATTTCAAAGACGTAGAAACGATCCATCTTCCTCCACATATGATCAGGGTTGGAGGAATAACCCTAACTTTGCTTGGAACCAATCACAATTTCAAAACACGGTTCCAACCCAAAACAATTTCCAAGGGGTCCCTCCACCACAACAGCACCCACAACTTCTATTGAGTCAGCACCCCTTCCAAGCACAAAATTTCCAAAATCCGGCCAACACTTTTGCACCACATGAAAACTTTTTGCAATTGACCGGTACAGATAATACCTCTGCACTAGCACAAACCTTGGATACTTTCATGAAACAATCCATCCAAGGGACGGCAAGTTTGCAATCTTCCGTCGAGAATGTAATGAAGATCATTATCTCTCAAAATGAGAACATCAAATCGATGGAAGAACAAATTGCACAACTAAAAGCCGAAATGAGTGCACGAGAGAAAGGGAAACTTCCAGCTCAACCTTTACCTAATTCTAGCTATTCACATCATGTAGATGAGATCACGTTGAGATCTGGAAGAGTGCTTGACCATCACGTTGGGGAAGAGTTTGATGATACTGATAAATCAATCAATAGAACCCCGGCTGAGACCTTTTCTCACACACACACTTCTTACCCCAGTTCTTCTACCCTACCATCTTCTTCCGAGCCTATTCTTCATTTCCCAAAAGGCTCGCCACTTCAGCCCACCTCTTTTACCCCTCCACGGACGATCCCCACTTCTATTCCGGGATCGGTTCCACACACACTTTCTTCTCCTATGATGGACCCAGCGCTTATTGCTAAAGCACCTTATCCTAATCGGTTAAGGGCTAACACACCGAGTCCACATATGGAGAAGATTATGAACATTTTTAAGCAAGTAAACACCAACATCCCTCTCCTAGATGCCATCCAACAAGTTCCGTCTTATGCTAAAACTCTTAAGAACTTGTGCACTAGGAAGAGGAAGAATCCAGTGCCCAAGAAGATTTTCATAGAAAAGACAAAAGACACGGCTTTCCCCCAACAATTACCGAGGAAACGTAAGGATCCTGGATATCCTACTATTTCCGTTTCTATTGGGGAAAAACACATTAACCGTGCTCTATTAGACCTTGGCGCTAGTGTTAACTTGCTTCCATACTCAGTTTATGAGCAATTAGGAATCGGAGAGTTGAAGCCAACCAATTGCACTCTCCAAATAGCTGACCGATCAATCACCAAACCTAGGGGGGAACTGGAGGATGTGTTAATAAAAATCGGAGAATTTATATTCCCGGTAGATTTTATTGTAATTGATACACAGCCTGTAGCGAACCCACGGAATCAAATTCCGGTGATTTTAGGTCGCCCCTTTTTGGTCACTTCCAATGCAATAATCAACTGTCGTAATGGTTCTATGACCCTATCCTTCGGGAATAGGTCAATTGAACTGAACATTTACAAGTTGGGAAGTGTACCCTCCGAACCTATTGCTCAGGCATGTTCTGTCGACTTAATGGATGTCGACAGCAGCGAATTTGATGATCCTCCTAATATCGATCTACACTCTTTTCATACGTTATTGTTTGACCCAACTACGTATCATACACATACGGACTCTTCCACCGAGATGTCCGGGTCAACAATTAACACTGATTATGAACCATTTTTAGAGTCTGAAGATCACCCCGTACTTTGTGATGACATTATTCATCGGGGTATTAATGGAACTTTTGAGGAGATCTTTGCTGATGAACTCGCATTTTTGAATGACACGGGTGTTGAGATGAATCATCTCCCAATCATTGAAATTGAACCTCCACCCCTTCTTTTGTCTTGTAAAAAGAATGCGAGTAATCCATCACAAACACTGCATCGTCTCTCCAATATGAGACGCACACACTTTCTCTTCCACCACTTAACCTTTCTCCACTTCTTCTTCCACCAACCAGAGCATTGCATTGATAAAATTTTTGAATGGTTGGTATTAACGTTCGGTCTTTGCAAAGCTTGGCATCGACCAATGATTTTTGACCCCCACTTGTGATTTTAAAAGATTAACATTGCATAACTCAAGTTTGGGGGGGTATATTTTTCTGGCTCCTAAAAAGAATTTTTACAAAATTTTGAGCCAAAAAAAAGTTTCGGGGAGGTTCTTCACTTAAATATTTTGCCCCCACTAATAAATTCCTCCCAAGCTTACAGGTTTTTCGAGATTTAGCAGAAGGCAACAGTGAGGACACTGTTGAAAACAAGTTTGGGGGAGGTTTGTGCTTATTTTCGCATCATTTGCATATCATTTGCATGAGCACAAAACATTTTTGAAAACCTATAAAAATTTAAAAAATTTCAAAATTATAAAGATATTTTTGTACATAAATAAGATGATGAAAGTTTAGACAGTGAACAATTACATCCATGAGATTAGAAAAATTTAAGAAAACCAAGAAAATTAGAAGTTTTCTTATACGAACTAGTAATAAGTAGTTATGAGCCGTTGTCCCAAGGGTTAGTAAGATGAAGGACGTCACTAATCTGAGGATAAAAATAAGTCTGAAAAATAGTTTCTATTCTGGAAGCCAAACATTTTGAACGTTGCTACCCTGCTATTCGCACTTACACACATCTTGAAGCCTGGGATAGTAGAGGATACCTTGAAATGCTCTTGTCTTAAAGCCAAAAGTATGGAAAAAAAAAGTATTTTGAAAATGGTGAGAAAAATGGATACTGGTTTTGTTATCACCAAGGGCAAGAAAAATATATAGCAAAAGGGTGTTTCTTCACCTAGTGCCCTAAGGTCAACTGGTCTGGGAGTCACTGCTATGCCTGAGGTGGTGCAAGACTAGGAAAATACACCAAGTTAGCAAGCACATTAGTAATCGGTCGGTTAGTACCTCAAGAAGTATTAACGGTCGCATGAAAGTGTGTAAGCAATCTCGTTTATCAAGAAGTACTGAGGCTGATGGGCAAGAGTATGATAGCTTGAATTGAATTCTCCGGGTGTAGGGATGTCTTTACACACACGCAGGGTGATATGATCGATGTTTGGAATAAAGATAGGAATGAAGAATAAGACGATGTTTTATTGAGGGAGGACGTGATTTCTAACATCTTTTCATGACCATTAAGATAGGGCTCATGACAACCGAAAAGCTAGCTTAGTTGGAAACCCTAATTTTCAAAGTCTTTCTTTTACGATTCTTTTCTTTAAATGTAATATTCATGATCTTTCTTTTATTATTGGATTTTGTGGGTGCAATCCGCTGAAAACCCTCAGGAGACAACACTCCTCCTACTAGGGACACCTAGAGGTTTAAAGGCTTGTTGCACATGCTCAGTGCAATCGTGTTGCCTACGAAAGTGTGCTAATTAGTTTTTCTCTTTCTTTATTTTCTCCTTCTCTTTTTAATAAAACATTCGCTCGAGACGATCGAAATTAAGTTTGGGGGTATTTGATCAGTCGAAAATATTGTATATTTTAGCCGGCAATTTCCCCATCTTTTGCATACATTTAGAAGTGTTCGGCATTCATATTCTACATATTAGCAAATCTGTCACAAAATATGAGATTGCATGTGTTATACTTTTAAACCGACACTTTAAAGGAAATTAACCGCATTTCATGGCATCGTATCATTTCTGTATTTGCGCAACACTTGTCTTGAGTCTGTGCAGGAAAATACGGAAGAAAAACCAAAGAGCTGATCAACATTACGCCAATTCAATCATTTCAGATCTGATAGCAATTCAGAAGGAATTATACAATTATATATAAAGCCCAAGCCCCAGCTCACCAAAGGCGCCGCGGAACCGCGGCGGGAGCTGGCTTGCGCCGCGGTTCCGCGCCTCTTTTGACACGTCAGCATGGAATTTTTACTGCAGAATTTAGATCTCTGGGCCCACAGTCCTTTCTGACACTTCAAAGTCCAGAACTATCTCGAAGCTACTGCCAGATCAGCATAGAAGATTAAGAAAGGCTAATCCTAATTAAGCTCCTAACTAATCCTCTTCTAGAAGCTCCCTCCTAACTAATCACATCTAGAAGCTTCTCCTCTAACTAACTTTTGGAGGGAAATTCAAATTTCATCCAACAAACTTTTGGAGGGAAATTCAAATTTCATCCAACAAACTTTTGGAGGAAAATTTGAATCAACAAACTTTAGGAGGGAAATTTGAATTTCCTCAACAAACTTTAGGAGGGAAAGTTAGAATTTGAAATCCTAGATCTAGGGTTAGTTATCTATAAATAGAGCCTAGATCTAAGGGTTGAGGTTGTTGATCATTAGGACCATTAGTTCATCATAAATCTTCATTAGTTAAATAATCTTTCCCTCTTTCATCATCTTCTTCCACAAGTCTCGTGACAAGGCTTGTGCGAAATCCTAACCCTAATTCCACTCCTAATCCAAGATCTTGAGTACCAAATCAAGCATGAAGCCTTCAACCTTTTAGGAGCCGAGCCGATCTTCAATCGGGCAAGTGATCCAAGCCGATCCGCGATCCACGGAGACGAGCGAAGCCAAGTCGACGATCAAGTTCCTCCTCTTGTAGTTCTTAAGTGATTGTAACGGAATTGTTGATATAAATAAAAGGTGAAATTCGTTAATCTTGCTTTCTTTTAATTCTTGCATCATGATTAGATCTCAATTTGTAATTGTTGCTCTTGTTGTGATGTTTGAGTGAAACTCCGCTCGTTAAGGAGTCGAGACGATTGTAGAATGATGATGTAACAAATTTAAATACTATTTTTAAGTCCTACGAGTTTTGTAAACCCTAGCAAGTTCAAGAATCGATGACCTAGTTTCGTAGCGATGCTTTCTTGATTGCGATCGCTCGAAATTAGGGATCTACGATCGCTTCTTGAATTTACTAGAGGCTAGAATACGAATGACATCGACGAAAGAACAAGGGATAAGATGAAACACTAGTTTCACAAGAAATCCCTAATTCTCATCGATGATCATCGATCTAGTATCAATTCATCGAAGGATAAGAATACGTAATTGTAAGATTACATCACATCTATAGATCCGATCGATTCCTACGAGCCTCATTTCGATTCTTGAGATTTGGTTTGGAAAAATCATTAAACGATCAATTCTTGATTCTATCTTTTAATGCTTTCTTAGATCTAGTTTTTTCTCTTTCTTGAACATCAACTATAAATCTTGAATTGTTTTGTTTTCTTTTCATTAATGTTTCGACTCATCTAACTCAAAAGACGAACGATTACACTTTCCCTGTGGACGATCCGCACTCACATACTAACTACAATCCGACACCGTAGTTGATTGCGGTCAATAATTTTTGGTTGTGATTTCTTTACAATTCCATACTACACATCCGAAATCGTTTCAATCAAATGGCGCCGTTGCCGGAGACTATTTGATTCGATTTATTACAATCACAGAATTTATCATCAATCAAATGGCGCCGTTGCCGGGGACTATTTGATTCGATATTTCACAACAACATTTTATTACAATCACCTCCCGCCGGGTCTCGTAACCTGGAACAACAGCAATGGCAATTGTGGGTAAACAAGAACTTCCCTGTCACCGTCCTTGAGGCTACCGTAGTACCTCTCGGGTGCCTGAAGTTACCCACCTTATCTGCGGAGTGGCCAATGGAATGTCAATCCAGATTGAATCTTTAGGTTCCTATCAAATCTTCAGTAATCGTTTGTGGTTCTGGAATCACTTCCAGTTCTACCATACTCCCACTACTGTTTTCTGAAAAAATCCATTTTTAATAAAACTGTGGCGAGTCTAGAACAATATTGCTATTGTTCATCCAGATGGTAGAAAGTCAACCCTCGTCATAGCCTGGGTCAACCCACAAACAGCCATTACAGAATCGTGCCTTGAGTTGTCCAGTGTCTGGTTTTAATCATAAGCCGGACACTCCCCGTACCTTAACACCGTTAAGATATGAACTGTTCTATATCCAATATAGAAACAGAGGCACTGATTTAATTGAACCAGATTCAAATCATGCAGCTGTCTCCAGTGCATGTCAACTAAATGGAAGAAGGACGATCAGCGTTACTCAACTTAGGAATGCTTCCAATTATGAGTAACCTGAAAGAGAAGAAAGATCTCTTAATCATTACTATCAACTGAATACCATACTTAAGTATCTACATCTTCGATCACTTTGAAGAATCCCAATACTTGCAACACCTGGTTCTCTACTCTATTCAAATACCTATAACTTCTCAAAATTCAGACACTGTGTTTCCATGAAACACCTGTCCAAAAACTAGAGAAGTCATAAGTAAACTGAATATAGCACGAGGACCAACCCCTCTGTCCTGATGGACCCTGGACAACATACAATACTCTGTATAAGTCCCTTGAGTCTGATAACTCATTCACTGTGTGTCGTAGGTTGAAAACTGTACTTATGGTTAAGAAGAATTACACCGCTGTTTAATGCTCCTTACCTAACCATCCACTGATATAGGTAAATGTCGTAGACATAATTTCAGAAAGGTATATCTCACTCAATGAAAATAGACGTACAGATATATCAATTTGAAATTGGTGCATAAAAGCGGATATTCAAAACCAAATATTTGCCGACCGGCAAACAACCCAGGTGATTTCCTCAAATATCACCGATTACAACGAATCCCGATATAATGAGGATGATCACCCAATTCCCAATAACCTACTCCCACTCATCATCTGTAAAACCATACAGATGTGAGAATCATACTTGGTAAATACATACCCTGGAGTAAGTATCTAATCGGGAAATCAGTTTTCTTTTAACATTACACAGTGAAACTGAAACATCGAAATGTTTCGATGGGGTATCCTGGTATTCCTAGTAATGCCTCTTCCAGATTCACGTCTGTAACCTTGTAATTCTTTGCCACCTCTCCAAATCCCTTCATTTTTCTTTAGTCTTTACCTTCTGCACACCCCTTTAGGCCAAATGGTTTTCTTCCTTCCCTACCGTTCGGCACCAGCCTATGGTTTGGAAGAAGACTATCCAATAAGCATAATGGGTGTACTGTCCCAATCCTAGGAACACTCGCAATGCGAGAGAAGGTGAAGATAAAAGACACCTGAATAAATCTTATTCCTATTTCTCCTGAACCAGAATCCATCCCCGAACTGGAACAAGTTCCTTTCGAGTTCGTATATAACCATACGATGGAGTATCCAATAAATTGTGGATCTTCGTAGTGATACGGAGTGTCCTGGAGAAATACAAAGGTGATTTAGGATTGGCGAAGGAATACTTGGTTTGGTCGTGAATAGCAGTCGCACTTTACTTTGCCCTCTTACTAATCCCTTGCTTTGTCTTAACTCAATACCTTCTGTACACCATCGTTAGGCTAATTGGTTTTCTTCATTCCCTACCGGTCGGCACCAGCCTAAGGTTTGGAAGAAGACTATCCAATTTGCGTAATAGGTGTACTACTCCTAAACCAAGGAGTACTCGAAACCTGAGAGAAGGTAAAAGGAAAAGACAATTCAATAGTCCTATCCGTTTTCTCCAGAACCGGAAACCATCCTTGAATAAATTCTTTCGAGTTCGTATCTAACCATACGATGGTTTTGTCCAATGGAAGTGGACGTTCGTAGTAATACGGGGTGTCCTGGAGAAAAGGGTAAAAGTAGGAGTGGCAATGAGGTCTGCAACTCTGACAATCCAAAAGCCAGTGTTAAGAAGGTTCGGTCAATCTTGGTCACTGAGTCATAGTCTTAGGGTCGGGTCAATGGTCGCTGCCAAAGAGAGAGAGAAAAGAAACACTCAGCGTGCACTCTAACCTAGATCAGAATGGTTACCAATTTATCTAATATGGAATCCTCCCACTGTACCGTCAAATTCTCCTCCAAACCTAAAAGAAGAATTAGTCGGGATTACCCGAGGAGTAAACTAACTCATCAGTGGGAATCGGGATCCAACTATCATCGCATGATAACGTGACGGAATCCGCTCACACTATCACACTCCAGAAGGTATGCGCATATCTGGCAAGTTTCAGTTCTTTTGAAACTCCCGATGTGATTTCTGCCCCATGCTCTTATGACCTTGACTTTGGCCAACAAATCATAAGTCACATGTCAAGTTCTACCCGTCATTCTCCAGGTTGATTCGAATCCACCCGCACAAGCCCTTGACTTTGGCCAACAAGGCTATACGACTATTCCAAACCAACGCATCTATCTATGCTGCATATGAATAACCAACAGCTACCAAACACTGTGCCTTGACTTTGGCCAACAAACACAGCTTGAATACTATTGACTACCCATATGAAACGACGGAGGGCTACGAATGGTTTCTGGCGAAAACCTTTAACGTAATGAACTTGATATCGTTGAAGGAACTGATAGCTTTTTAGAAAATATAGTGACGAAAACCGTTGCTAAAGAGGTTTCCCGATGAAGAGATCTCGGCTCTTTCCCCGTAGAATGAGGTGCAGGATATTCCAAATGAATACCGCGATGCAAAGCAAAAGTAATCGGCTATAGTGAAGTTAATGCCCTGACGCAAACTTCTGTCCAAGGGGTCACTCCCGGTGAAGGGATCTCGGCCCTTGCCTCGTCGACTGAGGAGCAGGATATTCCAAATGAGAGATTTACCAAACAAACCGATTCTTTTCCCTCTCCTATAAATAGGAGCCAAGAGGAGAAGAAAAGGGGATATAGAATTTTGGGATCTTGAAATTTTCTAAAAAGCAAATAGCAGAGAGAAAAGAAAGGAGAATTTAATTCTCAAGAAAGAAAACCCTAGGTGAGAAAACGAAAGGGATCAAAACTTCAAAATGAGAATTTAATTCTCAATCTAAGAGTTTAACTCTTCTGCAAAAAGGAACTTCGTTCTTCCTCTGGTTCAAGATCTGCAGAAGCAAATCTTCCCATAGGTTGAGAATTTAATTCTCATCGGGTTGAGATTTTGCCATGCAGATCCAAAATTTAGAGAGGGAATTGAGTTTAGAGAATTTAATTCTCCCAAAAATAAAACTAGGGTTTAACCCTATATGATAATTTAATTCTCCCAAATTTACAGGAATTTAATTTCTCCAAGATAAAACTAGGGTTCAACCCTATATGAGAATTTAATTCTCCTAAATTTATAGGAATTTAATTCCTCCAAAGGAAATTAGGGTTCAACCCTGCATGAGAATTCAATTCTCCCAAAATCATAGGAATTTAATTCCTTCAAGACAGAACTAGGGTTTAACCCTATATAAGAATTTAATTCTTTCACATACATAGGAATTTAATTCCTCTAAAACCATAATTAGGGTTTAACCCCACAAAGAATTTAATTCTTAAAGAAATAAAGGGACTTGAAAGATCTCCATGCACGCAAAAGACTAAGGTCACGTGTCCCCATGTGACCCCTGAAAAGATCCCCAAAAAATGAGAGGGAATTAGCTCTGAGGCAACGCCTCATGTGTTTCCACGTGACCTCCTAAACAAAAGGAATAAAAGCAAGGGCAGAATCTAACTCGGGCGCTCTTACGTGTTACCACGTGCCCCTTGATAAAGGCTTGAATAATTAAGGCGCAAAGCTCCATCACGTGCCAACACGCGACGGTCAAAGAACAAAGTGTTTAACACTTATTTGTGGAACAAAGTGAGGAGATCTGGCCCCACCTTTGGGCGTCCTCACGTGACCCCTTTTTCTTTAGTGTTTAACACTAATTCGAGAGCTTTATTTCCAGTGTTTAACACTGATTGTCTTCTAGTGTTTAACACTAATTTGAGAATCTTATTTCTAGTGTTTAACACTACTTTGAGAATCTTATTTCCAGTGTTTAACACTGTTATCTTCTAGTGTTTAACACTAATTTGAGAGCTTTATTTCCAGTGTTTAACATTGTTATTCCCTTGTGTTTAACACTACTTTTAGCCAAATTGGCTAATTTTCCAAAGCCAAAAATCTCCCCTTCAACTGAAGCTCAAAATTGAGTAAAATTCAGAGCTATAATGTTTAATGCCCATTCAAAGATAAAATGTTGTCAGAGCCCTCAAATTCTTGAGGAGCTGAACCCAGACAAATGTCTAATGGTCCAAAGGGCCAATATTTCAAACTTAATTGGACTTAGCCCAAGTTGGCCATAAGTCCTCAATTCAGACTTAACTGAGCCAATGTGCTCATAATCTAATTAATGGATGTTAGTTCCAAATTGGACTACAGATCACCCAATCAACTCCGTTTCAAGGGTACATCTCTTCACTCCTTTGATATTTGTCGTTGTAATCCTTCAACGTCTTCAGAGAGGTGACGGGTCCTGACAACCACACATTTCACGCACTATGATGTCCTTAACCTTGACTGTGAGGTCTTTAAACTCATGGACTTTGACGTCCTTAACCTTGACTGTGAGGTCTTTAAACTCACGGACTATGATGTCCTTAACCTTGACCGAGATGTCTTTAAACTAACAATGGACCACCATGTCCTTAAACTGGTAATCGACCGCAATGTCCCTAAACTAAACAATTGAGTCCAAATGCTCTCTTGTTGGATCTAAACGATCCCGTTAAGTTGATCTTAGTCTAAAATTAGACTAACGTATCCTTAACAAACGTTTAAGTTGATCTTAATCTCAAATGAGACTAACGTATCCTTAAACCCAAACCCTCAAACCTAAATCTAAGAAAATACGGATTTTGACTAATCCACGCCCTACGGGCGACAACATAAATTAGTCTCCGTATACAATCCACGGGCAACAAAAAACGAAACAAACACACACGACACGAAGTGACCATCTGGAGAAGGAGAAAGTGGTTACCGTGATGCGGTAGCGTAATTAACTGCAGGGGCTTGCGCCTGCAGGGAAGAGCGTCCCTACAATCAAAAACCCCTCAAATGAGGGGGAATCTGACTAAGTCTGCTACATCGGCCACATCCGTTTAAAACTTCGATACACAGTGCCATAAATCAACTTGGCATCTTCGGAGAGGTGGACGGATAACACCAATTAGCATCTGCCCTCGGAATTCAGGCCCTGACGTCCTAACGTCCCGATCACGTCTTTTTGGCGGGGAACCGCGAAAAAGAGTCTGCAGGGAGATTGACCATTCAAAAATATATCGATTCCCTCGAAAACTATGAACAAAACGAAAGAACTCTAATTCAATTGAAAGAGTTCTTCCCTGTAGAAGCAGCTGAGATTTTGGAGGAGCTAGAAGAAGACTCCAATGAAGAGATCCCTATAGTGACCTGCTACGCCATCCATCTGGGTAGCGACTCTGAGGAGGAGCTCTGTTTTCCCGAAGAGGACGAGGAGCTCGCCACAAATGCTAACCAAATCCAGCTCAGAAGCGGAAGGGCTCTACAGCCAAGTCAGGGCAACGCCCCAAAAGGGAAGGAAAAACAATTCACTACTGAAGAAGATGGCGGAGAGCTGGCTCATGAAAATTCAAGTCCTTCCTCAGTGGACTATAATGTCTTGGCTTATCTCCGGAAGCTTCCGTCTCTCCTGAGCATCTACGATGCCTTGGTCTTATCTAGGGAACTTAGAGATGTTCTCGTCCACGCTCTACAAAACCCTGAGCGGTATCAGGCTCTCTTTGCCGAAATTAATATGAAAGAAACCCAGTATGCTCTGTATGCCGCCGCAGTCACGTTTAAGGACGAAGACTTACTACTGGGAACGGCTGAGCATAATCGGCTGCTTTAGGTGACAGGGTACAGCGACGGAGACCGGATTAATCGCATATTGATTGATCCAGGGTCCTCAGTGAAAATCATGAACTTGCGAACTCTGAAGAGTTTGTCAATGGACGTCCGACACCTGTCAAGGGAAAGGATTGTAATTCAAGGCTTCAATCAAAATTTCCAGCAAGTTCTGGGATCCATAGCTCTGCCAATCAAATTTGGGGATCTGTAGACCGAAGCTAAGATATATGTGATCGACGCTGACATATCTTATAAAATTCTCTTAGGGCGGCCGTGGCTCCACGATTACTGTAAGTGCACGGCGGCGCCCCGGCCGTCAATCCGACGGCCAAATGCGGAAACGGTGATAAACTTTAATTTTTGCGGACTTAGCAAACCGGCACCACCGCGCACTAAACACCCGGATCGTAACCATTAACAAGTCTAAGCAAACTAGAAGATGGGTTAGAGATGTACCGACTGATCCGAGTCCTCCGGTCTTCATCTCCACTCCGATCTCCTCGCGGGATCTCCGGTCGTCGCCTCCTCACCGGAAGGGCACCACATCGCCTGTAGCTTTTACGGGCTCCCACCTCTATACCGAGGCAACTCGGGCGCGAAGTAGGCTACCCGACGCGTCCAAGATATGCTGTAGAATGTAGTGTAGAGTGTATGTCTCACTTTGGGGTTGGTTGCCATAGATGGAGGAATGGTATATAGAAAATTGGTGCTTTCAATTTTCTAGCAATGGAATGAGATGAAGAATGATATACACAAAATGAATCACTCTCATTTTTCTCCTCTCAAAGATGAAGCTCTCATTTTCTTCTCTTTCTTTTTTTTTTTTCTCATCTCTTTTCTAAAAATGAAAACTATCATCCTTAGAAAATGGTGGAGCAAGGATATGAAGCATGAAGGGAGGTGAGTGTAGGAGTGAAGAAAAGGTGACCACATCAAGAGACAAAGAAACATCAACCATGCTTAACACATTAATCAAACCCATACCCTCATAAATGCAAGTGATGGTGCAAAAGATAATGATGCTATCATAATCAATACTTTTGCAATAAAACCCCTCCACTAAAGTTATTTGCACAATTGCAAATAACCCCCTCTATCGGAAAAGTCCGGCCGGGAAAGAACAAAGGAAAACCGGCCGGAACGGAAAGCAAACTGGCAACTCCAGAAAACTGGTCCCGTAATAAATTACAGGAAAACCCCATACTGTGCATACACACCCGCATCTGTATTCCGTCCGGATACAAATGCAGTGAGACAAAATCTACACTGTACTATACTAGGATCCGGCTTAAACCAAAGCCGGCTAGTAACATCCGTCCGATCCTGATCCGTGCAATACCGCACGTATCTGATCGAACGCTGCCATATAACCATACGACCACTAGTACAAAACTGTCCGATCCTGATCCGTGCAATACCGCACGTATCTTATCGGACCCTGCCATATCTCCATACGGCCTCTACAGCGTTTCGCCCGAAAGCTGAGTAACTGAAAGTGTGGTGGACTCTAAAGACTCGTCAATACTATGGCTGTGGATTTAACCACTAGCACGTCAGAGGTATAAGCCAATACGTGACGGGCCACCAGCTATTGACTAAAAGGGACGACGATGAGGAAGCTCACCCCGACACCCAACTGAGCCTGTCAGTGACAATATCCGTACAGTCCGGTCCGTTCGTCTATGAGCATCGCATGTCGGGCCTAGGGGGTTGGTAAAAGTCAGACCCCCAAAAGCGGTACAAGTCGTGTCGGAGTGTAGCCCAGAACACCCTGAGATACTACTGGAATACCTACCAGTAAATCTCCTGCCTTGGCCAAGGTCTTCGTGTAATGGCTCTCCTAGACACAGCGCGACCTCACCCCCAATACCGGGAGAGACGAACCCCTGAAGATCCGCTCACTGCCTCCATGTGGCTCGGGACTGTACCCAACTAAAACCTGTTTGCATGACTCCTTTGAGCCGTGGTAGGGTAGTAATCAAAGTACAGTGGGAACTCACACGAGACAAATGACGATCCCCAGGTCGATGAACTAACATGTACACATGTCACCAGGGAACTGCTATCTGACGTCAGGTATAAGACCAACTAGCATGTTCCCGGCGAGTCCTGTCCGGTGTACTCATAACCCAATGAGCACCTGTATACATCTTAGGTGAACCAACTGACACCAGTGGCTTGTGAGACCGGCCACCGCCCCTCGTCGGGGTCTCGACTGTATACACTAGTCTACTTTGGAGAATCGATGCCCTGTCTCGAAACTCCTACGACTAGGGACCTTTTAAGGATGTACTTGTAGACTCCAGCTCTCACTTATATGATCGCCCTCATACTGCTGGCAGTCAAGCATGAATCCTAGGGCTCTATCAACGTGCAATAGCGACTTTCAGGTCACCTAAAGCAGTACACGATGATAAAGGTAAACCAGGTAGCAAACTATCATCTCGAGTAAGACTGTCGTCCCGGGATAGGTCCTCCCTCAATCATTGCAATCACGTGCCTGTGATCCAATAATTGACTCTGAGGGCACTATCTCCAACAATTACGGCATCATTCCGTCAACTCTCCATCAATGCATGAAGTATACTAAAAATAGCGAAGAAAGACGCATTGACGGAGACATCCAGCCGTTCGGTGTGCATGAAGTCCGATATGAGGATTCTCGGTACTTTATGAACCACCGAAATACTAAGCCACAACTGACTGAGGACAGAGCGGCCCCAAAACTCAAAAGAAAATCTGAGCTGGCTATCACTTTCAAAAGCAAAAACCCCAAGTACGACCGAGTTTTGATAGTGACACTGATGAGTCCGACGCTGGAAGTCCATCCTTCCGTAAAATTCGCCCTCATTTTGGTAGCAATACGGAAGAATCTGATACTGAAGGCCCATCTAGAAGCAAAGTCTGCCCTCATCTTGGCAGCGACACTGAAGAGTCGGAGGAAGAGGACCTGCCTTGCAACAGCTGTGCAGATTGGACCCCCATGCAACAATCGAAACTACGAGAGACCTTCGAAATTATAGAAGGGTCCCTAGTTGCCACAAGGGTGCCGGAGCAGATGTGCAAAGAGCTCGATGCATTGTCAGTCTCTACCGTGGACCAGCTAAAAACTTTCTACGTTCCTGGAAAGAAAAATGGACAGAAGGGCATCCTGTTTTATGGGTCAAATTATGTTGTGCACCCAGACGATTTGTCTGTCGCGTGCCTTCCTTATGAGAGAGGCATAAGAGTCGTCCTCAATCCCAGATACTATGCGCCAGAGATGCGGGAATATTTCAAAAGGTGCAGATGCCGGTTATATCAAACGGAGTCCGAAGCAAAGTTTTATGAAGGTCTATAGCATCCGCCTCCGAGCACTCATCGATGGACGAATTCCAGATAGACGGGGCATATGTTTCATCCAGCCTGATTCCAAGGCATGCTACATGATCCATGTTAGTGAAGCCAGCGAAAGATCAAATGATGAAGACGAGCTAGCTGAGCCAGAAAAAGCTCCTCAAGAGCTCGAAGATGGAGGACAAGCAACCTTTGACGAGCTAACCGAGATTGACTTAGGAACGCCCGATAATCCAAGGCCGACCTACATCATGTAAGTCTATGCTACCTCTCCCGGTACTTTCGGGCATGCGGAATTTGGTGAAAAACGATTTTTCTAGAGGCGGTAACATGGACTCAAAACCGGATCTTTGTTAAATATCTAACTAACAACCTAACTAGGAGTTGTTAACTACTCGGTTAGGGGGTTATACCTTTCTTTCTTGAACTCCTTCGTCTTCACTTCGATGGTTGTCCGGATCGGCTTCACTCCGTCATCTCCTTGCGCCGAAGATCGATCCACCTGAAAGCTTCTACCTTTGGCTTCTTCTTCGAGCTTTGAAGAAACTAGTTCACTCGGTTTGCTAAACCTTGTGAACTAGAGTGAGTAGAGGAGAGTGTGTTGGGATTTTTCTCTATGGTTCTTGGTTCTCAACACATGAGACAAGTGAACCATAGACTAAAGAGAGGGAGAGCAAGAGGAAGAAGATGAGAGCTCAAGAAAATAAGAGAGAGAATGAAAATGATAGAATGAGAAAAGCTTTTCTCACTTTGCTCTCATAATCCAAAACCATCATCACAAAAATAGTAATCAAGTATTGTGTAAATGGTTTAAGTCAAAATGGCTATATCATTTCATGCACTCATATTGCACAAGAGAACAAGCAAGTGAAAAGTCTTTGCCATGAAATGATGGCCATTGTCATCATGATGGTCAACTAGTCCAACCTAATCAACCGGTCAACAAAGTTAACAAGTTAACAAAGTCAACCCCTCAACAACCATGTCACCACAATACTTAATTAATATTATTGTTAATCATATATCATATTCTCATTAGGGTTGAGCAAAAAGTTAATAGTCAACAGTCAACGGTCAACAACCCTAATGAGAATTCTCTGCCTCTGTCTCTCCGTCAACTGTGCATACACACCCGCATCCGTGTTCCGAGGAACACGGATACATACTGGATAAAACCAATCCCAAAACGTACACTAGGATCTGGCTTAAACCAAAGCCCGCTAGTGTTAACTGTCCGGACACTAAACGTGCACAAGTGCACGGATGTGACTGAACCCTGTCGCAAAACCATGCGACCTGTCGCAAAACCATGCGACCTCTACTCTTTTGCCTAAAGGCGAATAGCTTTCTGTGTGGGACTCTAAAGACTTGACACAACGCTGGCAGTGGGTTAACCACAGACCGCAAGCGGCACTAGCTGTGCGTAACGGCCCCCAGGTAGATGCCGACAAGAAAACTGACGAGGTGAAACCCATCTGAACTCCTACTGAGCCTGAATGTGACATTCTCCGTACAGTCCGGTCTGTTCGTCTGATACATCGCATGGCGGGCCTAGGGGGCGGTAAACGTCAGTCCCTTAATAGCGGTACAAGTCGTGTCGGAGTGAAGCCCAAAACACCCTGAGATAACACTAGAAACCTACCAGTATATCTCGCTTGCCCTGGCCAGGGACTACTCGTGTAATGGCTCTCCTAGACACAGCGCGATGTCAACCCCCAATACCGGGAGAGACGAATCCTGTCTAACCGTCACTGCCTCCAAGTGCTTCGGGACTGCACCCAACTACTACCTGTTTGCACGACTCCTTTGAGCCGTGGTAGGGTAGTAATCAAAGTACAGTGGGAACACACTTGAGGCGAAGTGACAGTGTCAAGTCAGCGGACTAATCTGTACTCATGTCACCTGGGAACTGATAACTGACGATAGGTATAGTACCAACCAATCAGTTCCCGACGAGTCCTGTCCAGTGTACTCGTAACCTAACGAGCACCCGCATACTATCTCAAGTACGACGTACTGACGGCTGTGGGACAGACCGTCTCCCACACTGGGATGAGAAGCGCATGCGCTAGTCTACTCCGGAGTATCGATGCCCTGTCTCGATAGTCCTGCGACTAGGGACCTGCATAAGGATGTGCTTATAGATTACCCAGCCCCCACTAGTGTGACTGCCATCACAACGCTGGTAATCAAGCAAAGATCCTAAGGGCTCCACTAATGTGTATAGGTGATATACTAAAATAAACACATGTACACATTGAAGTAGAAACAAACCAAGTAGCAAACTACTATTTTGAGCAAGATTGTATATACAAGGTGAATATCCCAAGCTTCCATTAAGTAATATACAAACTAGTATGATACAGTAATGGCCTCTGGGGCATATACACTAACAATCTCCCACTTGCACTAAGGCCATGTACTGGCGTATCGAAGACCTATCATCTCGATCAGCCGCTCGAACTGAGTCTGGGGCAAGGCCTTGGTGAATGGATCTGCAGTGTTATCTTCTGAAGCAACCCTCCGAACCTCTATCTCCTGGCGATCCACGATCTCCCTGATCAGGTGATACCGCCTTAAGATGTGTCTGGATCTCTGATGGGACCTGGGTTCCTTCGCTAAAGCTATAGCTCCATTGTTGTCGCAATACAGAGGTATTGGATCAACAATGGACGGAACCACCTGAAGTTCTTTCAAGAACATCCTCATCCAGACAGCTTCTTTTGCGGCATCAGATGTAGCGATGTATTCCGCTTCCATCGTCGAATCTGCAACGGTTTCCTGTTTGGAACTCTTCCAACACACCGCCCCTCCATTGAGGGTGAAGACAAAACCTGACATGGACTTGGAATCATTCTTGTCACTCTGGAAGCTGGAGTCAGCAAAGGCCTCGATCTGGAGGTCTTTTCCGCTATACACCAAGAACATCTCCTTAGTCCTTCTTAGGTACTTGAGAATGTTCTTTACTGCTATCCAGTGTTTCTCCCCAGGGTTTGACTCATACCGGCTTACCACACTCAGTGCATAAGCTACATCCGGTCTGGTACACAACATCGCATACATTATAGAGCCTACCGCAGAAGCGTAGGGTATAATAGACATGCGATCCCTCTCCAAATCAGTCTTGGGAGACATCTCTTTAGAGAGGGTGATCCCGTGACAAGCCGGTAGGTTACCGTGCTTAGAATCTTCCATACTGAATCTTTTCAGTATGGTGTCGATGTACCTGGACTGTGAAAGTCCTAATATCCTCTTGGATCTATCACGATGGATCCGGATCCCCAGGATGTATGAGGCATCACCCAGGTCTTTCATGGAGAACCTGTGTGACAAGAACCCCTTGACAGATTGTAGCATAGGAATGTCATTTCCTATTAAGAGAATGTCATCCACGTATAAAACGAGGAATACTACAGTTCTCGCTACAAATCTACTATAGATGCATGGTTCATCTGGATTTTTGATAAAGCCAAATTCCTTGACCGTCTCATCAAAACAGATGTTCCAACTCCGCGATGCCTGCTTTAGTCCATAAATGGACTTAAGCAACTTGCACACCTTTCCGCTGCTCCCACTCTGAATGAAACCCTCTGGCTGGTCCATATAGACACACTCCTCTAAATTTCCATTTAGAAAAGCGGTCTTTACGTCCATCTGCCAAATCTCATAATCGTGGAAGGCAGCAATAGCAAGAAGGATCCTAATGGATTTCAGCATAGCCACTGGAGAAAAGGTTTCGTCATAGTCCAAACCAGGTCTTTGACGAAAACCCTTTGCAACAAGTCTAGCTTTATAGGTCTCAACCTTTCCATCTACACCAATCTTCCTTTTGAAGATCCACTTGTATCCTACGGGTTTTACCCCGTCTGGAGCAATGTCCAACGTCCATACTTTGTTGGTGTACATGGACTCCATTTCGGTCCGCATTGCATCCAGCCATTTTACCGAGTCAACGCTCTGAACGGCCTGCTGGAAGCTAGTAGGCTCATCATAATCTATGATGCAATCTTCTCTATCCCCGTCTATGAGAAAACCGTAGTATCTCTCGGGCGGATGAGACTGCCTACTACTCCTGCGGAGCGGCGTAGGAATGTCCTGTTCTTTTGAACCCTCTGGTTCCACTAAGCTTTCAATAATAGTCTGTGGTTCTGGAATTTCTTCCAGTTCTATTTCGCTCCCACTTATTTCCTTTTCTAAGAACTGATGTTCCAGAAAATGGGCATTACGAGAAACAATAATCTTTTGTTCCTCTGCGTAATAGAAGAGACACCGCCTGGAGTTCTTTGGGTATCCCACAAACTTGCACAGTACTGAGCGTGCCTCGAGTTTGTCTGCATGCTGCTTTTTGACAAAAGCCGGACATCCCCAGATCTTTAGATATTGAAGATAGGGTTTCTTCCCACTCCATATCTCATATGGTGTGGTAGGCACAGTCTTAGTCGGAACTCGGTTCAAAAGGTATGCAGCTGATTCTAGCGCATACCCCCAGAATGATCGCGGTAACTCAGCGTTACTCATCATGGACCGTACCAAATCCAATAGGGTTCGGTTCCGTCTCTCCGATACACCATTATGTTGCGGAGTGTATGGAGGAGTAAGCTGAGAGAGAATTCCGTTCTCTTTTAAATAGTCCAGGAACTCGGCACTCAAGTATTCACCACCTCAATCCGATCTTAGAATCTTGATACTTTTGCCGGTTTGTTTTTCTACTTCATTCTTATATTCGTGGAATTTTCCAAAGGCTTCGGACTTATGTTTCATTAAGAAGACATAACCGTACCTTGAAAAGTCATCCGTAAAAGTAATGAAGTAAGAATAACCGCTTCGCGCATTTGTAGACATTGGACCGCACACGTCGCTGTGTACGAGTCCCAAGAGCTCGCTCGCCCTTACTCCGTGTCCAGTGAACGGAGTCTTTGTCATCTTTCCTTTGAGACAGGATTGACAAGTGGCATACGATTGATATTCGAACGGATTCAAATATCCCTCTGTATGTAACTTCGTCAACCTTCTCTCATTGATGTGACCCAGTCTACAATGCCATAAGAAAGTCTGATTTATTTCCGGAGACTTTCTTTTGTGTGTATTCTAGACATTGAAAATCTGTGGTTGGTTTAATACGTATATACCATTGCTCAATGTACCTGACCCAATCAGAACTTGATTAAGGTGAATATTCACAATATTACTTACAAATGCAAATTCATAACCTTCTTTAGATAATAAAGATACAGAAATGATATTACAAGTTGCATTGGGTACAAAATAGCAATTACGCAAAACCAAAACATGTCCATCTGACAAGCCCAGGTGATAGTCCCCCACGGACTCAGCATCCATGCCAGCTCCGTTTGCAACTCTGAGGGTCATATCACCTGCCTTCAAAACCCTACGCTTTCTCTGTGCCTGCAAAGAATTACAGATATGAGATCCTGATCCGGTATCCAATACCCAGGAAGTAGAGTTTATTGAAAGACAGTTTTCAATAACATACACACCTGAAGCTGAAGCCGCAACCTGCTTCAGTTCCTGTGTTCTGGCCTTCCAAGCCTTGCAATCATTCTTCCAGTGTCCCTTCTTATGACAATAGAAGCATTCTTCTTTATCTACAAGCTGCCCCGCTTTCTTTGTTGCTTTTGCTTTTGCTTTTCCCTTCGTATCCACTTTACTAACACCGCCCCTTGGTTTGGCGGAGGCTTTCTTCTTCTTTCCCTTGGCTTTCGCCTTGGACCTAGAAGAGGAAGATCCTCCTACAAACAAAGTGGATGTTTCCCTACCTTTCTGTAGGGTGCCCTCTGCGCTCCTCAGCATGTTGAGGAGTTCTGAAAGTTCAACTTCCTTTTCTTGTAAGTTGAAGTTCAGTATAAACTGGGCGTAAGTGGAAGGAAGGGACTGGAGAATCAAGTTCGTATAGAGTTGATTCTCCAACGTGGTCCCAAGGTCCGCGAGCTCTTTTATGTAGCCAATCATCTTAAGCGCGTGTTCTGCTACTGATGATCCGACGGCCAACTTTGCCGAAAATAGCTTCTTCGACACTTCGTATCTTGCGATACGAGACTGCTCTCCATATAGTTCTTTTGTATGGAGAAATATGGATTCAAGGTCCATATTCTCGTACCTCCTCTGATGTTCGTTGTCCATAGAGGCAAGCACGAGGCACTTGGCCTTCGCGCAATCGATCTCCCAAGTCTTATGGATTTCTTTATCCGCGACGCTGGAGGTGGGACCTGGGACGGGGGGAGCTTTGGTGGTAAGAAGGTACCCCAGCTTGTCGTAAGTGATTGCCATTTTGACATTCCTGAGCCAATCTTTGTAGTTTGGCCCTGTCAGTATGTTTTTATCTAGAAGTAACTTAAGTCCAGTCATGTCGATTGGTCACTGCAATTAGGAGAGAGAGAAGAAATACTCAGCATGATGCTCTTGCAAGTTTAGAGTGGTTTTTAGTTTGTCTAAACAGGATGGCTCCCACTGTTTCTTGAATCCTTCCTCAAACCAAAAAGGAAGAATTAATCAGGATCAATCTCACTGTACAATTCTTGCTTAACCGTTCAGCCAGGCCAGTGTCGGTACTTCGAGGGAGGTTTTCCAACGCTTTCGCGAAGTTCCTTAATTTAAGAACATCTTTTCCCTGGGGGCATAGCCCTGCTAACACCTTTCTAGACACCTACTTGGTTTATAGCATTGATCGTTAAGTGAGAAATTTCCTGAGGAGTAGCATATACTCACAGTAGGACCGGGATCCAAATATCATCGCGTGATGAAACTGAAGGAATCCTACCAGAATCATCACACTCCAAATGGTATGCAACTCTAGCAAGTTTCAGTACTTATGAAACTCCCGATGTGGATTTTTGCCCCATGCTCTTATGACCTTGGCGTGAGGTCAAAATGTCATAAGTCACATGTCAAGTTCTTCCCATCATTATCCAGGTTGATTTGAACCCACCCGTACCTACCCTTGACGTAGGCCAAAATGGCAGTACGGCTGTCCCAAACCAACGCATTCTATCTATGCAACAGATAAATATCCGGCAGCTACCAATCACTATGCCTTGGCGTGAGGTCAAAATACATAGCTTGAATACTACCGAATATTTAACTGAAATGATGGAGGGCTACGGATGGTTTTGGCAAAACCGTGAACGTAGTGAACTTGATATAATCGATGGAACGAGATAGCTTTTAAAAGGAGTGGCTCAAGCTCCGCATTTAAAAGTTTGGTTTTGAAAAGAACCGAGTGGTTTTCAAAGTGTTCCAACGACTTATTCTTGGTTTATTTTCTTGCATTAGTTCTTTTAATGCGTGTTATTCTTGCATTAGTTCTTTTAATGCGTCCTATCAATTAATCCTACCATTGCAAAAAACAACCAAAATATGATGTACGCTTATGCCATTCGCATTCGCCACGGGGCCTCGTCATTTCCCGTTAGGTTACTTAACTAACGACAGAGCGGGGGCTGGGCTAGCGCGGCTGTAAAACATAAGCATCGCCTAAATAATATCATATATAGATATATATTGCAATGATAGCCATTTCAGATCACAGATGAACACATTGGATATACTAGGAATCCGCAATTTGTACGAGACTGTAACGAAGAGCAGATTACACGGTCGCAGTGAATAGTCAATACCCCACCCAAGACCCCTACGGATGCGGCAAACTACCCTCCAAGTACCCGAAGCGAAGCAACCTCCCTCAACTCGTGAGTAGGCCACTCGGCACTTCGAGATACCCGGTAGTTTGTGCACCCCCTCCATGGGTCTATCCTAGGAGCAAAAATAGTAAAAAGAAATTATACAATGACGGCTACAACTCCGACCCAGTTGTGCGGCCATATAAATAATTATTACATCAATTTACAAATTTACATGAATTGAAAGAAAAGAAAACTCTCGTCTCACAACCCCCGGCTATTCACCCGCGACAATCCAATGAATTCATATACACAAACCAATAATATTACAGATCACAGATTTGCATAGCCCCCACTAATCGACATATAGCGATTGGCAGACGTTCAATACAAATATCACAACACAGAAATACCCGTCAGCTTAAGTCTTTAGAAATTCGATCAAAAATACGGATTTTTAGGCCCCAAACACAAATTTTCTTTCTGGAAAATCTGGGCTGAAAATACATATTCCAAAAATCCCAAAAGGTTCGAGACGACCATAATCGCGAAATGGCCATCTACGAGAAAGCCAGGACGCAGCGCCTCCTTCGACAGACCGTGGAGAATGACAATGCTCCTCGTCCCTAGCCCGTCATACAAAAGACCCGGCGCAGAGGCAAAAATAAACCAAAGAACGGAAAAAACGTTTGACAGCAGCCAAGCAGGTCTGAGAAGCCACGCGAGCAAGAGTCACGCGGTCGGGATCCGTCTCTTATAAAGAAGATGGGTCGAGCGTATTCTTTTCCCCGGGACAAGACAAGAAAGATATTCGATCTCCTCGTAAAGCATCGGATGATGACACTCCTGGAATCCAAGCATCCCAAGCAAGCGAACGAGATCTCCCATCCAGACTACTGCTCCTACCACCGAGCAATAGGACATCCACTCGAAGACTGCTTCACCTTCAAGAACTGGGTCGAAGATCAATATTAACAAGGCAGGTTCGCTCTATCTAGCAGTTGGAGGGTAAGCCCGCGGCAGAAGCATGAACCGAAAGCGACGCGTATAGCGAGAGTAGAGCCAGATCAACATCGGTCTTGGAAGCGAGCTCGTACCTGTCACGTGATAGCGCTATCAGAAGAAGAGCCCGAGAATATGGATGACCTCCCCCGGTGCTTCGAAAACAATGATGATGAGGTAATCTCATAGTTTCCACCGGCGCCAAAAGAGTTGGAAGATGGAATACACACTACTGCAGATAACCTCAAGAAAATTGATTTGGGGACGGCAAATGACCCACGACCGACATTCGTCAGTGAGCTGTTGTCTGAAGAAGGGGTGGCTGCACTAAAAGACGTGCTTATGCAGCATAGAGATTGCTTCGCATGGAATTATTCCGAGATGCCAGGACTAGATCCAGAGATTGATGTGCATAAATTGGAGATATCCCCGGACGTCAAGCCGATCAAACAAGCACCGAGAAGAATGTGGCTCGAGCTTGAAATGAGCATCAACGCCGAAGTCAAAAAGCTAATCGGCTCCGGCTTCATCCAAGAGGTTCAGTACCCCGACTGGATCGCCAACAATGTTCCAGTAATGAAGAAAAATGGGACGGTGCGCATATGTGTGGACTTCTGGGATCTCAACAAAGCTTGTCCAAAGGACGACTTTCCAGTACCAGTCACTGAGCTGATGATAGATAACACATCCACTCACGAAGTCTTCTCCTTCATGGACGGATCATCAGGATACAATCAGATAAAGATGCATCCCGAGGACCAAAAGCACACCACTTTCCGGACCCCTTTGGGCATATTTTGCTACAAGGTGATGCCTTTCGGTCTAAAGAACGCCGGTGCCACCTATCAGAGGGCCATGACGAAGATTTTTGATGACCTCATACATGAAATCGTCGAATGTTTTATTGATGACCTCGTAGTTAAAAGAAAATCATACGAGGAA
Organism: Agapanthus africanus; assembly: GCA_030015575.1. Classification (NCBI taxonomy): domain Eukaryota; kingdom Viridiplantae; phylum Streptophyta; class Magnoliopsida; order Asparagales; family Amaryllidaceae; genus Agapanthus; species Agapanthus africanus. The sequence continues at coordinate 315,882,629 of JASDDO010000004.1, forward strand.
CATTTAGAGCATCTGAAGATCGTATTTCAACGCCTTTGGAAATACGACTTGAAGATGAACCCTCTCAAATGTGCGTTCGGAGTTTCTTCGGGCAAATTTCTAGGATTCATTGTCCGAAACCGAGGCATCGAGATAGATCCGTCAAAGATCAAGGCGATTATGGAAATGCCCCCGCCAAGGACTCTCAAGCAATTACGATCTCTCCAAGGGAAGCTCGCATATATCCGGCGATTTATAGCCAATCTCTCAGGCAAGTGCCGTCCTTATAGTCACCTCATGAAAAAAGGACCCCCTTCGTTTGGGATCACAAATGCCAGGGCGCACTGAACGAAATCAAGAAATACCTGCAGAATCCGCCAGTGCTGACCGCTCCGGTCAAGGGAAGGCTTCTCATTCTGTATACGACAGCTCTCGAAGGTTCTTTATGCGCGTTGTGGGCACAAGAGAACTACCAAGGAAAAGAGAGAGCCATTTATTATCTGAGTCGAGTTCTCCTGGGGGCAGAAAGCAATTACTCTCCCATCGAAAAACATTGCCTGGCGTTAATCTTCGTAATAACGAATCTCAGACACTACGTGTTGGCACATGAGGTCCATCTCATATCGAAGGTGGATCCTCTCAAATACTTAATGTCAAAGGCCATATTAATGGGGCGTCTCGCTAAATGGTCCCTACTCTTGATGGAATTCTCAATAACTTATCGGCCACTTAAGGCAATGAAAGGCCAGGCTATCGCCGACTTCCTCGCTGAGCATCCGATACTTGCCGACTCTCCTTTGAACTGCGAATTGCCAGACGAACATGCGTTTGACACGATCGACGGGGGTGATACCCGGTGGGAACTTTACTTTGATGGGGCATCTTCTATGAAGAAGCGCAAACAAAGCACCCCTATAATCAAATCAAGGGTAGGCCTCATCTTCGTAACTCCACAAGGAGAGATAATGCGTTTTGCCTTCTCCTTAACAGAGCTGAGGACAAACAATGAAGCCGAATATGAAGCTTTGATAGCAGGTCTCGAGATCGCCATCGACATGGGAATTGAAAACCTTCTCATATACGGAGACTCCCAACTGGTCGTTAGTCAAGTAAACGGCGACTATCAAACGTACAAGCCAGAGTTGGTGAAGTACGGCGAGAGGGTGCAGCAACTGTTGACCCAAATTCCTTCTTACACCTTGGAAAGCATACCGCGCGCGGAAAATAGCAAAGCGGATGCATTATCCAAGCTCGCTAAAGAATTGGCTGATGAAAACCTCGATGATGTGAGGATCGTTGTGCAAAACCGTCGGGTTCTCGCACTGGCATAAATATCTCCGGAGTCGTCCGGCGAAAAGGGAGCGACCGAGCAAATGGCTCTGCAAAAAAAAGACCAGGAAAAGGCTATGGATTGGAGGGAAGTCTTTATAGATTACTTCAAATCCCGTCGAACACCTGGAGATGCATCCTCAAAACATCAGCTCATGAAGCGAGCCCTATCTTTTGCCTTCGTCAATGATACTCTGTACAGAGATCATTCGATTCTCTGTGGCTAAGATGCCTGGGACCTGGCGAGGCAAGGAGAGTCGTCCAAGAAACGCACGACGGACTCTGCGGTTCTCACCAAGCCGGGCCAAAGATAAAACTAAAGATCAAAAGGATGGGCTATTATTGGCCCATAATGATCCAAGACTACCTCGAATATGCGAAGCAGTGCCACTCGTGCCAAATTCATGGGGACTTCATCCACCAGCATCCAAATCCGCTGCATCCAATGGTGGCTAGCTGGCCGATCGAAATGTGGGGAACTGACATAATCGGCCCCATCGAACCAGCGTCGTCCAGAGGACATCGGTTCATATTGGCAACAACTGATTACTTCTCCAAATGGGCAGAAGCAGTACCGCTGAAGGAAGTGAAGACGGAGAATATCCTCCATTTCTTGAAGACACACGTCATTTATCGGCTCGGCACTCCGCGACGGATTATCTCCGATAACGGGCCAGCCTACAGAAGCCACAAGATCAGCCGCTTCGCGCAACAGCATAACATAGACTGGAGATACTCTTCAGTCTATAATCCTCGAGCTAACGGTCTAGCTGAGGCTTTCAACAAGACCTTGACAAAGATCGTGAAAAAGATGGTGTCTCGAAATAAGAAGGACTGGCACGAGAGACTGCATGAAGCTCTCTAGGCGTATCGAACTACGTTCAAAGCAGCCGCGAACACAACGCCGTACGCATTGGTATTCGGCATAGAAGTGGTACTCCCCCTCAAGATAGAGTTACCCTCTCTACGAGTGGCAGTTCACTACGAGCTAACAGGTGAGGAAAATGCTCACCTTCGGCTTGAGGAGCTCGATGCCCTTGATGAAACCCGGCTCATGGCGCAACAAAATCTGGAAGCTTATAAAGCAAAGATGACGCGCTCATACGAGAGATTGACTAGGCCGAGAACATTCTGCTAAGGCGAACTCGTGCTAGTGGTCAAAAGACCTATGATCCCCAATCGTGCTAAATGGGGGAAATTCGAGCCAAACTATGAAGGCCCGTACATCATAGACAAGGTCTACCAAGGTGGAGCCTATCTACTCATGGGCATGCATGGTGAAAGACCTTTCAGGCCAATAAACGGTCGCTTCCTAAAAAAATACTATGCCTGAAGAGTCATGGCCTAGGTCAACGATAGATGACGACGCTTATGTCCGCTCGCTATAAGTAGTAGCCGGCTTTCGGACCGAAACGTCCTTAAACTAACGACGGACCGAAATGTCCTAAAACTAACAACGGACCGAAACGTCCTTAAACTAACGATGGACCAATATGTCCTTAAACTGGCTGTAGACCGAGACGTCTATAAACTACTACGGACCGCAGCATCCCAAGGCTGACATAAAAAAGAATAAAAAAAAAAAGAAAACGGTATGTCCATAAGCAAAATGGGCACGGATGAAAACCCGAAAGGGCTCCGTGAGTAAAAACAGCAGGGCTACCGGTGAGTTTTGTGAAAACCCGAAAGGGCGCAACCTCGTTAAAAAGACACTTGCAAGGTCTTCTCGACCCTGTAAGGAGAAACCACCTGCGTGAGAGCCTTACGACTCATAAGGGAGCAACACACTTAGGAATCCTCACGATCCTAAGGAGAAAACACACTTACGAGATCCTCACGACTCGTAAGGAGAACTCTCTTATGAGACCCTCACGGCTCATAAGATTCAAAAGTCTTAAGCTACAGGGATCTGAACCTGTTCTTAAGCAGCCACCACAACCTCCAATGCTGCCCTACAAGTGGCTCAATGCTAATCCTTGTATACAATCCACGGGCGCGAATAAACATTTCCTTAACAAAGTCCCATCCGTGACTAGGGATATGCTCATACAGCAAACAACACTTGTAAGTCCTCTCGACTTATAAGGAGAAAATACTCTTGTAAGATCCTTACGACTTATAAGAGAACACACACTTAGGAATCCTCACGATTCCTAAGGAGAAAACGCACCTACGAGATCCTTACGACTTGTAGGAAGAAATACCTTTATGAGACCCTTACGGCTCATGAAGTCAAAAGCCTTAGTCAACAGGATCTTAACCCTGTTCGCTAAGCCACCTTTGTTGGACATTGACATAGGAAAATGATGATTCGCTCCTGGAAATATCCCAGTTGTAGCGGTGCTGATGCCGAAATCTGTGTCTAATTCCAAGCTTGCCGCAAAAAAGCCAGCGAGCCACACATGCATACGAAATAGCCAAAATGATGGGGCAACTTGCAAACAAAATCAGCAAGTAAAAATATATGCATGCGAAATAACCGAAATGATTGGGCAACTCGCAATAAAAATCAGCGAGTAAAAATAAAACAAATAACCAAAATGATTGGGCACCGCGAAAAATAGCCGAAATGATTGGGCAATCGCGAATTTCGCGATATAAAAGCTGAAATGATAGAGCATCGTGAAAAGAAAGAAAATAAAATAAATAAATATGAATGAGATTTATGCCCTACAGGTGATATCATGGCAATCCCTATATACAATCCAGGGGCGCAAACAAAGAAGGAATAACACCTTTCCTACCCAGGTTTCATCAGGAGAAGAAGCCAAATCTCAACGGTTCACAGATAGCCTGGGGATCATCTCGACATTCTTCTCGTTACAGCCGACACAACATCAAGCAAAGAGGAAAAGCGGCAACTCCCAGTTCCATGACTCAACGGTGCACGGGTAACCGAGAGTCAAACCCTGACTCCGTGAAATGCGGATAAAGTCAACAATTCCTGGTTACGTGGAACGCAGCTTATGTCAATCCTGACCCCGTGGGAAACGTCCAGAGCGGAGCCTGGTCCTCGCAGAACACGGCAGTGAACCCGTGGGAAGCATCCAGAGAAAAATTCCTGGTTACGTGGAACGCGGCTTATGTCAATCCTGACCCCGTAGGTAACGTCCAGAGCGGAGCCTGGTCCTCGCAGAACACGGCAGTGAACCCGTGGGAAGCATCCAGAGCAAAATTCCTGGTTACGTGGAAAGTGGCTTATGTCAATCCTGACCCCGTGGGAAACGTCCAGAGCGGATCCTGGTCCTCGCAGAATACGGCAATGACCCCGTGTGAAGCATCCAGAGCGGACCTTGGTCCTCGCAGAACACGGCAATGAACCCGTGGGAAGCATCCAGAGCAAAATTCCTGGTTACGTGAAACGCGGCTTATGTCAATCTTGATCCCGTGGGAAACGTCCAGAGCGGATCCTGGTCCTCGCAGAACACGGCAGTGAACCCGTGGGAAGCATCCAGAGCAAAATTCCTGGTTACATGGAAAGTGGCTTATGTCAATCCTGACCCCGTGGGAAACGTCCAGAGCGGATCCTGGTCCTCGCAGAACACGGCAATGGCCCCGTGTGAAGCATCCAGAGCGGAGCCCGGTGCTTGCAGAACACGGCAATGAACCCGTGGGAAGCATCCAGAGCAAAATTCCTGGTTACGTGGAACGCGGCTTATATCAATCCTGACCCCGTAGGAAACGCCCAGAGCGGATCCCGGTCCTCGTAGAGTACGGCAATGACCCTGTGTGAAGCATCCAGAGCGGAGCCTGGTCCTCGCAGAACACGGCAATGAACCCGTGGGAAGCATCCAGAGCAAAATTCCTGGTTACGTGGAACGCGGCTTATGTCAATCCTGACCCCGTGGGAAACGTCCAAAGCGGATCCTGGTTCTCGCAGAACATGGCAGTGAACCCGTGGGAAGCATCCAGAGCAAAATTCCTGGTTACGTGGAAAGCGGCTTATGTCAATTTTGACCCCATGGGAAACATCCAGAGCGGATCCTGGTCCTCGCAGAACACGGCAATGACCCCGTATGAAGCATCCAGAGCGGAGCCTGGTCCTCGCAGAACACGGCAGTGAACCCATGGGAAGCATCCAGAGAAAAATTCCTGGTTACGTGGAACGCGGCTTATGTCAATCCTGACCCCGTAGGAAACGTCCAGAGCGGATCCTGGTCCTCGCAGAGCACGGCAATGACCCCGTGTAAAGCATCCAGAGCGGAGCCTGGTCCTCGCAGAATACGGCAGTGAACCTGTGGGAAGCATCCAGAGCAAAATTCCTGGTTATGTGGAACGCGGATTATGTCAATCCTGACCCCGTGGGAAACATCCAGAGCGGATCCTGGTCCTCGCAGAGCACGACAATGACCCCGTGTGAAGCATCCAGATCGGAGCCTGGTCCTCGCAGAACACGGCAATGACCCCGTGGGAAGCATCCAGAGCAAAATTCCCGGTTATGTGGAACGCGGCTTATGTCAATCCTGACCCTGTGGGAAACGTCCAGAGCGGATCCTGGTCCTCGCAGAGCATGGCAATGACCTCGTGTGAAGCATCCAGCAGAGCCTGGTCCTCGCAGAATACGGCAGTGAACCCGTGGGAAGCATCCAGAGAAAAATTCCTGGTTACATGGAAAGCGGCTTATGTCAATCCTGACCCCGTGATAAACGTCCAGAGAGGATCCTGGTCCTCGCAGAACACGGCAATGACGCCATGTGAAACGTCCAGAGCGGAGCTTGGTCCTCACAGAACACGGCAGTGAACCCGTGGGAAGCATCCAGAGCAAAATTCCTGATTACGTGGAAAGCGGCTTATGTCAATCCTGACCCCGTGGGAAACGTCCAGAGCGGAGCCTGGTCCTCGCAGAACACGGCAGTGAATCCGTGGGAAGCATCCAGAGAAAAATTCCTGATTACGTGGAACGCGGCTTATGTCAATCCTGACCCCGTGGGAAACGTCCACAGCAGATCCTGGTCTTCGCAGAACATGGCAATGACCCCGTGGGAAGCATCCAGAGAAATTCCTGATTCCTTGAAATGCGGATGATGATAACCTCACCCACCACTTACGGGTCCTCACGACTCGTAAGGGAGAAAACTCTCTTGTGAGATCCTTACGACTTGCAAGAGAAAACACACTTAGGAATCCTCACGATTCTTAATGAGAAATTACACCTACGGGATCCTCTCGACCCGTAGGGAGAAAATTCTTTATGAGACCCTCACGGTTCATAAAGTTGAAAAGTCTTAGGAGGCAGATCCTAACCCTGAATCCTAAGCCATCGTTGTCCTGCAAAGAAATCGAGATAGACTACCCACAAAATACATTTAATAAAAGGGACACACCATCGTGAAGAAAAATATGTCTTTTATTCATGAATCAAAATGAATACAAAGTACAATTCGTGAAAGAACAAAATATACTCTTATTCAGGAGTATGTACAAAGGAAGAATAAAATATATATATATATACACAATTCTTCAAGTCGGCGGGCGATTTAGCAGATTGGTCAGTTCGTCCCTCTTGCGCTGGGCCTCGCCTTCGTGATTCAGTATCATCAAAAGACGAGCCTCCGCTTGAGCCTGCTGGGCCTGGTAGGAAGCAAGCCGGCCTTCAAGCTCCTTTTCAGTGACTTTGTGGGCTTCGACCGTTTCACGAGTGAACACGGCGGCTTTGTTGATGGGTACCACCTCCTTGATGGCCTCTTGAAGCACTCGCCATAGTTCATACGCTTTATTGGCCTTGACCATAAGGTTGGCCTGAAGCTCCCTCAGCGCTTTTGAAGCCAGCTCCCTCTCCGAAAACTTGCGGCCGAGCCTCTTCTCACATGATATCATATTCACCGCACACCGCTCAATTAGACCCTGCAAGCTCGCCTTCGCAGCCACAACCTCCGAAGAAAGGCATGTACATTCAAGCACATGCAAGCAAGCCTCCACCTGCCGACAAAACTCAACCCAGACTTGCACCACTGCTTCGCTATGATAGGTGGAAAGAAAAAGAAGAGAGTCGTTAGCTTCAGCGGCAAACACTTCGGCCGTGATCAGACTGCCGGCGCGAAGGTCCTCGATTAGGGATGACAGAGAGGCGTGGCTTAGCTTTGCCATCCGTTCCGAGGCACGCAGAGCATAAGGGCCAGGTGGCATGGCGATGCGAGACTCCAGCATGGTGAGAATTGGCAGAGCTGTTCAGATTTATAAACAGTCAGCGAGACTTGTAAGCAAAGAACAAATGGAACGACGTTGAGACTTTACTTACCCACAGTCATGCAAGAGGGATCCAAGGGCTCCCCAGGCCCGTCAAGAACTTCAACCTCGTCGTCGGCCTCCAGAACTGTGAAAGATGTCGGTGTCATTTTATGAAATACTGATAATGCCGTGAAAGGAGGGTAAACAAAACTAACCTTGTCCGGAAGAGAGGATGATGCGCTGAGGAGATATCGCTTGCAGAGCAGCCATCTCTAACAGGCGCTGAAAAGACTGCCTGGGAGATTGATCGGCAATAGAGGCCGCCAATCCGCGCAATTCTGAAAAGACAAGAAGGGTTCAGATAATGGAGAGATTACTAATTTAAAATATAAAAGGCTACCTTCGATGCTCCTCCCATTCTGAGTCAGAAGGATAGCAGCTTCAGCGGCCTCCTCTGTGACCTCAGGCACATCATCGGGGACGCGAACTAGTATAGCGGCTTCTGAGCGAGGAGCAGCGGCTGCCACTACGGGCTCCAACGAAAGGACGGTAGCCTTGACTACCTGTACTCTAGTCTCCGAGCCGCTCCCAGAAAAATCCATTGGAGCAGCGACCGACGAAGATGCCTCCTCCGAGGGAATAAGCGCTTGGGGAGCGGGAGTCACCAAAGGAGGCTCCTTTGCAAGAGCAACGGTTGCATCGACCCCCTCCACACTGATTAGTGCTTCAGCGGGGATATTAGCGGAGCCTGTAGTCAGAGTGTGACTCGAATTCAGACTCTCCGCCATCGCCGAAGTCCCTGCAAAGTTTGTACGAGGATAAGGATATATATATATATATATATATATATATATATATATATATATGCATAAGAGCAATACAAAATACTATAAGAAATATACAAACATACCGATGCGCAAAGGAGCCTCTAGTATGGCTTTTTCAAACCGGAGCTCCTTCTCAAGAAGTCGTGCTCGCCGGGGCTCGAGGGTAGACTCATGACCACCAGTCCACAATGAAAGCGCATCTTCGGCATCGGCCGAGATAGGTTGCTTGAGGGCTATTTCACCTCCTTCTTCCAAAGGACCTATGAATATCCGCCGTATCGATGGAGGATCTTCGTAGAAGATGACGACAGGATAAGGCCTCTTTGGGATCCTTACCTTCTCAGTTTCAAGCTGTGAGCGTCTTATAGCCTCAGCCAATTGTGCGGCTTCCTCGGCAGATGAACCTGGGAAAAGAAGACCATCATCCGGCGCTATTATGGATATTGGTTCGTCTTGAATGATAGGTTCGGATTCTTCTAAAAGATCAAGCAGACGGGTGACTGTCTTCTTCCTCCACTTCGGCCCAGAATTAATGCCAGAAGATGCTCGCTTCTTTTCCCGTGGAGCTTTGGAACGGCGTTGACCCACTTCGCCTTCAATGTCCTTGCTTGGTGGTGCTATCGATGACGACACGGCCATTGCTGACGCCGCAGCTGATGATACTGCTATCGACGCTTTATTGCCCCTTAATTGAGCTCTAGTGCGCGGCGGCATGCTAACTGTAGGAGTTAGATCCACTTCCACCGTCCCCGGAGTAAGCACAACACTGGTGTCCCTCAGGGGAAAGCGAACGTGCACGTGGTCGCGGCGGAACTCCCGTGGCTTGAACCGGAATGGGAGCGTTCTATCCAAGAAGCACCCTCTTCTCCTCAGCAATAATTAGACTGACCCGATGATGGTACCAGCCCGCGAAGGACCCCACACATCGGGGAATATGGTCAGCTTCAAGAATCATGAAGCGAGAACCAGTGTTCAACCTCACAAAATGATGAGCAACGTCACGAACTGCTTCAGGTGATGGGCTGGGCGCAACTGTAAATGCCTCAAAAGGGTCGCCCTGATCATATCCAAGTTGCCGGGCGAAGCGGTGTGGGTTGTACCGCATAAAAAGGGCCGTACCGTTCTGACGAAATACCAGATAACCTGGTCTGATCACGTATAGGTGCATGGCTTCCTTGGGCCTCAAAAAAGGTACCCCCTCTTTCGACAAATCTCAGAGTTGTTTAATCGGACCTGAAGGAGCAGATAGAACCCGATCAACGAATACCAATCCGCCCGTACTAGCGTAGGGAGCGATCAACGCGCGAATAGCCCCAGACTGAGTCGGGTCAGGAGCAGAAGCACCCACCAGCCGCATGAGTCGCAGAAAAGTGTAGGAGTCATAAAACTTAGGTCTTTGGTGCGCAGCAAAGGCCCCCAATACGTGCATCTCGATCCAGGACGTGAAGTAATGAAGAGAGAAATTTATTACATCCACACCTGGAGTCGAGGTATTAGCCGCGGCACTTAACCCATGATATAGATGTGCTAACCCTAGGATGCCCACAGCTAGTCGTGTTCCCTCAGCAATGCGATGAGCAGGGTAAATAACCGAGGCTCTCATGAAACGGCGATGCATGGGAATGACGAACCAGCTAAGCCAAACGCTGATGAAGCCCATGAAGAAAGTCTCCTCGTCCATACCAGGAGCTACAATCAACTCGAAAGATACCGCCGACATGATGGGAATGTAATACTGCGGCAAGTCCTCTTCTTTAGTCGGCCGCCTATCTAAACCAAACCCAAAGGGGTCATTAATGTTTGCGAACTTCGGAGCCGTCTTTGATAGGACATCCTCGTGAAGGAAGAAAGTGATAAAACTTTTGAAAGTGACGCCCTGCTCCTCTGACTCTGTGAACAGTTTGTCAAAAATGCTTAGGGTCTTGATCAAACTGGGGCGCTTGTGGCGGATGGCGTTCTCAGTCGATAGGCCGTCAAGCACGACAGGCTCGATTTCGAAGACATACTCATCGGGAGGCAGTAATTCTTCATAAAATGTCCCCCTGACCGGCAGACCTGAGATCTCACGAAATTCTTGCAGGGAAATTGAAACTTCGCGGTACCCTAGAAGGAAAGTGTTGGTGGGAAGATTCCATTGGTTCAAGAAGGCCTTAACCCACCAGACATGGGGAGATTGGTAGTGAAAAAGGGATGCATATATTGCCTGATAAAGTCCAACCCTCTGCAGTCGTGCGCGATGAGCGGACAAGATGTAACAAGCCCAGAGAAGGTAACCCGTGGGGTGTCGAGGGGTAAGCCCTTTCTTGTAAATTTGTCCCCATGGCTGGGCTTCACCCTGGCAAATGCGGCACCCCAAAACATCTATAGCTGGCACCGGATGGTTTAGAATACCAGTTGTTGAAGGCTCAAGCCGTCCCATAGGGGTCCAATGCGGCATCTCCACAGCAAAGGCAGTCTGTGGAGGATCCATCGGCAGGAATGGATAGGTAGGCTCTGTCGGTTTCTCGCAAAGAAAACTTCGGCGACCACGGATAATGTGACCGTACCAGGTCCCCCACAAAAGCAAGTTGGTGTGATTCGGGTCATAAGCCTTGATCATAGCTATTACTTCCTCGTCAGATGGCGACTGAGGAAAAGCGGCCTCCGAGCGAGTGAAAGGGAAATACGGAACGGAAGTCATCGTACCTGAAATAAAATAAGAGGAAACTGTTAAAGCAAAGCCAACGGTGTATATATATATATATGATTATAAATATATATATGTGAAAAGACAGTGGAAGAAAGTGACGGAGGACTCATTTTATGGGACCATTGGTTATAAAACACATGGGTCCCACAAAATCAAGATGACGGCTTGCTAATGATGAGGCAAAGCAATTATAACGAGACAAAAGGAAGATTCTCATTAAATAAACAGTGGATTTCAAATGACCCTACACATTCCCCTAAGAGAGATCCATCTTAGACTCTGTAACAAATCAAACAGAATCAAGAGAATTAAATTCCCAGAAAGCACCACTGCAAACTTCTTCTTCTTGGTTGCAAAGAGACAACTCAGGGCAAGAAAACCCCAAGAAGCTCTCTGGGAAGAACTAAGTTCTTCGTAGGAATTAAATTCCTTTAAAAAAGGGGAATTAAATTCCCAGAGACATCTTTGAGATGGAATTAAATTCCATGGAAAAAGGCAAACAACACCACTGACCCCTGAAGACCAGAGAAACCCTAGCAAGGTCTGTTGTTTAAGGATTGAAGGGTTTTCTTTTTAAAGAACTTAAAACAATGGGTTCTTGTTAAAGGGAAAAACCCTTGATGTGGATTTAAAATCCAATGAAAATGTCTACCAAGTTCTTCAACCGTTCAAAGGTCATTACCTGAAGAAAGGGACTTTCTTGAACAGAGTTAAACTCTGAAGATTTTCAAAGCAGAGAACTAAGCTCTAAGAACGAGAATTAAATTCTCAAAAGAAAAGTTAGCAAAGGAAAGATGAGCAAAGTGGAAGCGTTTCTGAAGGGACACTGGCATTTATAGGATGTGATGGAAAACGTTTCATCTTCCCTATTCCATAGACAGATCCAACGGTCACAAAAGTGACAGTGTTGCACTCACGTGTAGACACGTAAGAGCAACGCTGTGGGGGCATTTGTTCCCTGATTAAAAATCAGGAATTACCTCAATGAGGTATCATGTGCTCACACGTGACCAATGGTCACGTGTTGACACGTGATAGTTAAAACTCCAAGCAGAAAGAATTGAAAACAAGCGGCTGAAGGAGGACCCAATTGGGGATCACGTGCTCACACGTGACCAAGGGTCACGTGCCAGAACGTGACAGGCTTTGAAAGCCTTATAGCTTAATAGAATTAAATTCATGAGAATTACCTCAATGAGGTATCACGTGCTCACACGTGACCAATGGTCACGTGTTGACACATGATAGTTAAAACTCCAAGCAGACAGAAATGAAAACAAGCGGCTGAAGGAGGACCCAATTGGGGATCACGTACTCACACGTGACCAAGGGTCACGTGCCAGCATGTGACAGGCTTTGAAAGCCTTATAACTTAATAGAATTAAATTCGCGAGAATTACCTCAATGAGGTATCACGTGCTCACACGTGACCAATGGTCACGTGTTGACACGTGATAGTTAAAACTCTGAGCAGACAGAAATGAAAACAAGCGGCTGAGGAAAGGCCCCAATGGGGGGTCACGTGTTCACACGTGACCAGAGGTCACGTGTTGACACGTGAGGAGCCTTCGGCCCAGTTAAAATACAGAATTAAATTCTGAATAAAAGGAGTCACGTGCCAACACTTGATAGGCTTTAAAAGCCTTATAAATTAATAAAATTAAATTTTAATTAAGGGAAATCAAAAACCCTAACTGGGAAAATATTTCTCTAAATCTTTTCAAACGAAAAAGGATTATGTGGAACCGTTGGATTAGAAATTCAAGGGTGATTAAAACTCACCGATTTATGGAAAGATTTTAGACAAGGAAAGATTTCCCTAAATCTCACCAAAAATAACAAACAGAATATCTTTTGGATTAAAAATCCAACGGTGCATAAAATTCACTGAGTGATCTAAAGGATCATATTAATTATGAAAACTAACAAAATCTTTCAATGAGAGATTTACCAAACAAACCGATTCTTTTCCCTCTCCTATAAATAGGAGCCAAGAAGAGAAGAAAGGGGGATATAGAATTTTGGGATCTTGAAATTTTCTAAAAAGCAAATAGCAGAGAGAAAAGAAAGGAGAATTTAATTCTCAAGAAAGAAAACCCTAGGTGAGAAAACGAAAGGGATCAAAACTTCAAAATGAGAATTTAATTCTCAATCTAAGAGTTTAACTCTTCTGCAAAAAGGAACTTAGTTCTTCCTCTGGTTGAAGATCTGCAGAACCAAATCTTCCCATAGGTTAAGAATTTAATTCTCATCGGGTTGAGATTTTGCCATGCAGATCCAAAATTTAGTGAGGGAATTGAGTTTAGAGAATTTAATTCTCCCAAAAATAAAACTAGGGTTTAACCCTATATGAGAATTTAATTCTCCCAAATTTACAGGAATTTAATTTCTCCAAGATAAAACTAGGGTTCAACCCTATATGAGAATTTAATTCTCCTAAATTTATAGGAATTTAATTCCTCCAAAGGAAATTAGGGTTCAACCCTGCATGAGAATTCAATTCTCCCAAAATCATAGGAATTTAATTCCTTCAAGACAGAACTAGGGTTTAACCCTATATAAGAATTTAATTCTTTCATATACATAGGAATTTAATTCCTCTAAAACCATAATTAGGGTTTAACCCTACAAAGAATTTAATTCTTAAAGAAATAAAGGGACTTGAAAGATCTCCATGCACGCAAAAGACTAAGGTCACGTGTCCCCACGTGACCCCTGAAAAGATCCCCAAAAAATGAGAGGGAATTAGCTCTGAGGCAACGCCTCACGTGTTCCCACGTGACCTCCTAAACAAATGGAATAAAAGCAAGGGCAGAATCTAACTCGGGCGCTCTCACGTGTTACCACGTGACCCCTTGATAAAAGCTTGAATAATTAAGGCGCAAAGCTCCATCACGTGCCAACACGTGACGGTCAAGGAACAAAGTGTTTAACACTTATTTATGGAACAAAGCGAGAAGATCTGGCCCCACCTTTGGGCGCCCTCACGTGACCCCACGTGACCCCTTTTTCTTTAGTGTTTAACACTAATTTGAGAGCTTTATTTGCAGTGTTTAACACTGATTGTCTTCTAGTGTTTAACACTAATTTGAGAATCTTATTTCTAGTGTTTAACACTACTTTGAGAATCTTATTTCCAGTGTTTAACACTGTTATTTTCTAGTGTTTAACACTAATTTGAGAACTTTATTTCCAGTGTTTAACACTACTTTTAGCCAAATTGACTAATTTTCCAGAGGCAAAAATCTCCCCTTCAACTGAAGCTCAAAATTGAGTAAAATTCAGAGCTATAATGTTTAATGCCCATCCAAAGATAAAAAGTTGTCAGAGCCCTCAAATTCTTGAGGGGCTGAACCCAGACGAATGTTTAATGGTCCAAAGGGCCAATATTTCACACTTAATTGGACTTAGCCCAAGTTGGCCATAAGTCCTCAATTCAGACTTAACTGAGCCAATGTGCTCATAATCTAATTAATGGATCTTAGTTCCAAATTGGACTACAGATCACCCAATCAACTCCGTTTCAAGGGTACATCTCTTCACTCCTTTGATATTTGTCGTTGTAATCCTTCAACGACTTCAGAGAGGTGACGGGTCCCGACAACCACACATTTCACGCACTATGATGTCCTTAACCTTGACTGTGAGGTCTTTAAACTCATGGACTTTGACGTCCTTAACCTTGACTGTGAGGTCTTTAAACTCACGGACTATGATGTCCTTAACCTTGACCGAGATGTCTTTAAACTAACAATGGACCACCATGTTCTTAAACTGGTAATCGACCGCAATGTCCCTAAACTAAACAATTGAGTCCAAATGCTCTCTTGTTGGATCTAAACGATCCCGTTAAGTTGATCTTAGTCTAAAATTAGACTAACGTATCCTTAACAAACGTTTAAGTTGATCTTAATCTCAAATGAGACTAACGTATCCTTAAACCCAAACCCTCAAACCCAAATCTAAGAAAATACGGATTTTGACTAATCCACGCCCTACGGGCAACAACATAAATTAGTCTCCGTATAAAATCCACGGGCAACAAAAAATAAAACAAACACACATGACACGAAGTGACCATCTAGAGAAGGAGAAAGTGGTTACCGTGATGCGGTAGCGTAATTAACTGCAGGGGCTTGCGCCTGCAGGGAAGAGCGTCCCCACAATCAAAAACCCCTCAAATGAGGGGGAATCTGACTAAGTCTGCTACATCGGCCACATCCGTTTAAAACTTCGATACGCAGTGCCATAAATCAACTTGGCATCTTCGGAGAGGTGGACGGATAACACCAATTAGCATCTGCCCTCGGAATTCAGGCCCTGACGTCCTAACGTCCCGGTCACGTCTTTTTGGCGGGGAACCGCGAAAAAGAGTCTGCAGGGAGATTGACCATTCAAAAATATATCGATTCCCTCGAAGACTATGAACAAAACGAAAGAACTCTAATTCAATTGAAAGAGTTCTTCCCTGTAGAAGCAGCTGAGATTTTGGAGGAGCTAGAAGAAGACTCCAAAGAAGAGATCCCTATAGTGACCTGCTACGCCATCCATCTGGGTAGCGACTCTGAGGAGGAGCTCTGTTTTCCCGAAGAGGACGAGGAGCTCGCCACAAATGCTAACCAAATCCAGCTCAGAAGCGAAAGGGCTCTACTGCCAAGTCAGGGCAACGCCCCAAAAGGGAAGGAAAAACAAGTCACTAATGAAGAAGATGGCGGAGAGCTGGCTCATGAAAATTCAAGTCCTTCCTCAGTGGACTATAATGTCTTGGCTTATCTCCGGAAGCTTCCGTCTCTCCTGAGCATCTACGATGCCTTGGTCTTATCTAGGGAACTTAGAGATGTTCTCGTCCACGCTCTACAAAACCCTGAGCGGTATCAGGCTCTCTTTGCGGAAATTAATATGAAAGAAACCCAGTATGCTCTGTATATCGCCGCAGTCACGTTTAAGGACGAAGACTTGCTACTGGGAACGGCTGAGCATAATCGGCTGCTTTAGGTGACAGGGTACAGCGACGGAGACCGGATTAATCGCATATTGATTGATCCAGGGTCCTCAGTGAAAATCATGAACTTGCGAACTCTGAAGAGTTTGTCAATGGACGTCCGACACCTGTCAAGGGAAAGGATTGTAATTCAAGGCTTCAATCAAAATTTCCAGCAAGTTCTGGGATCCATAGCTCTGCCAATCAAATTTGGGGATCTGTAGACCGAAGCTAAGATATATGTGATCGACGCTGACATATCTTATAAAATTCTCTTAGGGCGGCCGTGGCTCCACGATTACGGCATCATTCCGTCAACTCTCCATCAATGCATGAAGTATACTAAAAATAGCGAAGAAAGACGCATTGACGGAGACATCCAGCCGTTCGGTGTGCATGAAGTCCGGTATGAGGATTCTCGGTACTTTATGAACCACCGAAATACTAAGCCACAACTGACTGAGGACAGAGCGGCCCCAAAACTCAAAAGAAAATCTGAGCTGGCTATCACTTTCAAAAGCAAAAACCCCAAGTACGACCGAGTTTTGATAGTGACACTGATGAGTCCGACGCTGAAAGTCCGTCCTTCCGTAAAATTCACCCTCATTTTGGTAGCAATACGGAAGAATCTGATACTGAAGGCCCATCTAGAAGCAAAGTCCGCCCTCATCTTGGCAGCGACACTGAAGAGTCGGAGGAAGAGGACCTGCCTTGCAACAGCTGTGCAGATTGGACCCTCATGCAACAAGCGAAACTACGAGAGACCTTCGAAATTATAGAAGGGTTCCTAGTTGTCACAAGGGTGCTGGAGCAGATGTGCAAAGAGCTCGATGCATTGTCAGTCTCTACCGTAGACAAGCTAAAAACTTTCTACGTTCCTGGAAAGAAAAATGGACAGAAGGGCATCCTGTTTTATGGGTCAAATTATGTTGTGCACCCGGACGATTTGTCTGTCGCGTGCCTTCCTTATGAGAGAGGCATAAGAGTCGTCCTCAATCCCAGATACTATGCGCCAGAGATGCGGGAATATTTCAAAAGGTGCAGATGCCGGTTATATCAAACGGAGTCCGAAGCAAGGTTTTATGAAGGTCTATAGCATCCGCCTCCGAGCACTCATCGATGGACGAATTCCAGATAAACGGGGCATAGGTTTCATCCAGCCTGATTCCAAGGCATGCTACATGATCCATGTTAGTGAAGCCAGCGAAAGATCAAATGATGAAGACGAGCTAGCCGAGCCAGAAGAAGCTCCTCAAGAGCTCGAAGATGGAGGACAAGCAACCTTTGACGAGCTAACCGAGATTGACTTAGGAACGCCCGATAATCCAAGGCCGACCTACATCATGTAAGTCCATGCTACCTCTCCCGGTACTTTCGGGCATGCGGAATTTGGTGAAAAAAGATTTTTCTAGAGGCGGTAACATGGACTCAAAACCGGATCTTTGTTAAACATCTAACTAACAACCTAACTAGGAGTTGTTAACTACTCGGTTAGGGGGTTATACCTTTCTTTCTTGAACTCCTTCGTCTTCAAACCTCGATGGTTATCGGGATCGGCTTCACTCCGTCATCTCCTTGCGCCGAAGATCGATCCACCTGAAAGCTTCTACCTTTGGCTTCTTCTTCGAGCTTTGAAGAAACTAGTTCACTCGGTTTGCTAAACCTTGTGAACTAGAGTGAGTAGAGGAGAGTGTGTTGGGATTTTTCTCTATGGTTCTTGGTTCTCAACACATGAGACAAGTGAACCATAGACTAAAGAGAGGGAGAGCAAGAGGAAGAAGATGAGAGCTCAAGAACATAAGAGAGAGAATGAAAATGATAGAATGAGAAAAGCTTTTCTCACTTTTCTCTCATAATCCAAAACCATCATCACAAAAATAGTAATCAAGTATTGTGTAAATGGTTTAATTCAAAATGGCTATATCATTTCATGCACTCATATTGCACAAGAGAACAAGCAAGTGAAAAGTCTTTGCCATGAAATGATAGCCATTGTCATCATGATGGTCAACTAGTCCAACCTAATCAACCGGTCAACAAAGTTAACAAGTCAACAAAGTCAACCCCTCAACAACCATGTCACCACAATACTTAATTAATATTATTGTTAATCATATATCATATTCTCATTAGGGTTGAGCAAAAAGTCAATAGTCAACAGTCAACGGTCAACAACCCTAATGAGAATTCTCTGCCTCTGTCTCTCCGTCAACTGTGCATACACACCCGCATCCGCGTTCCGAGGAACACGGATACATACTGGATAAAACCAATCCCAAAGCGTACACTAGGATCTGACTTAAACCAAAGCCCGCTAGTGTTAACTGTCCGGACACTAAACGTGCACAAGTGCACGGATGTGACTGAACCATGTCGCAAAACCATGCGACCTGTCGCAAAACCATGCGACCTCTACTCTTTTGCCTAAAGGCGAATAGCTTTCTGTGTGGGACTCTAAAGACTCGACACAACGCTGGCAGTGGGTTTAACCACAGACCGCAAGCGGCACTAGCTGTGCGTAACGGCCCCCAGGTAGATGCCGACAAGAAGACTGACGAGGTGAAACCCATCTAAACTCCTACTGAGCCTGAATGTGTCATTCTCCGTACAGTCCGGTCTGTTCGTCTGATACATCGCATGGCGGGCCTAGGGGGCGGTAAACGTCAGTCCCCTAATAGAGGTACAAGTCGTGTCGGAGTGAAGCCCAAAACACCTTGAGATAACACTGGAAACCTACCAGTATATCTCGCTTGCCCTGGCCAGGGACTACTCGTGTAATGGCTCTCCTAAACACAGCGCGATGTCAACCCCCAATACCGGGAGAGACGAATCCTGTCTAACCGTCACTGCCTCCAAGTGCTTCGGGACTGCACCCAACTACTACCTGTTTGCACGACTCCTTTGAGCCGTGGTAGGGTAGTAATCAAAGTACAGTGGGAACACACTTGAGGCGAAGTGACAATGTCAAGTCAGCGGACTAAGATGTGCTCATGTCACCTGGGAACTGATAACTGACGATAGGTATAGTACCAACCAATCAGTTCCCGACGAGTCCTGTCCAGTGTACTCGTAACCTAACGAGCACCCGCATAATATCTCAAGTACGACGTACTGACGGCTGTGGGACAGACCGTCTCCCACACTGGGATGAGAAGCGCATGCGCTAGTCTACTCCGGAGTATCGATGCCCTGTCTCGATAGTCCTGCGACTAAGTACCTGCATAAGGATGTGCTTATAGATTACCCAGCCCCCACTAGTATGACTGCCATCACAACGCTGGTAATCAAGCAAAGATCCTAAGGGCTCCACTAATGTGTATAGGTGATATACTAAAATAAACACATGTACACATTGAAGTAGAAACAAACCAAGTAGCATACTACTATTTTGAGCAAGATTGTATATACAAGGTGAATATCCCAAGCTTCCATTAAGTAATATACAAACTAGTATGATACAGTAATGGCCTCTAGGGCATATACACTAACAATCTCCTACTTGCACTAAGGCCATGTACTGGCATATCGAAGACCTATCATCTCGATCAGCCGCTCGAACTGAGTCTGGGGCAAGGCCTTGGTGAATGGATCTGCAGTGTTATCTTCTGAAGCAACCCTCCGAACCTCTATCTCCTGGCGATCAACGATCTCCCTGATCAGGTGATACCGCCTTAAGATGTGTCTGGATCTCTGATAGGACCTGGGTTCCTTCGCTAAAGCTATAGCTCCGTTGTTGTCGCAATACAGAGGTATTGGATCAACAATGTGTAGGGTTCCTAGGCACTCTTGTGAAGGTTCATAAGGCATCAAATATGCCCGGACAAAAATTTAGACGTGCCGAACAACCCAAAGCCGGGATCTTTGCTAGATTATTAGGGTTTAACATGCAAGATGATAACTTTTATCTAAGTGTGAGGGATTACAACCTTTGTAGTCCGCTCCTTCGCTTCACAAGCTCCGAGTAGAAGTCCCTTTGCCGCGATCCACGATCTCCCGGACTCATGAGAGGCTCCACGACTCGAACGATCCATGCTAGCTTGAAGTGTTCCAAATCTCCGATGATCTACGTCGAAGTTGCAAAGACTCAAGCTTTCTCACTCTAAAGAGATGAACACACTAATCTCATTGGCTAGATGAGATGAGGATGAGAGAGAGTAGTATTTTTGCTTTCTTTTTATATCATTTTCTCATATTTATTCATCACTTAAAGAAAACCAAGTAAGCTTTTCAAGAGAGAAGAAGATGATAATCGAAAATCAATAATAAGATTAATCCTTTTGTGATGAATAGAATGAAAGGTATATGATTGATTTATAAAACATGGTCAAGGATGAGTGGATAAGAATGTGTAGAGAATAAACTAGAGTTAGGGTTTGGTTGGGTTAAGAATGTGTCATCCAAAAATATCTTTACAATGACAAAAGAAAAATGCTTCTAGAAGGTGCATGAAGCATCTAACCCTAATCAAACCCTAACCTCAATTAATCATCCTTAAACATGTTTAACAATTAATCATATCATGTCACAATAAAATATATCACATATATATTATATATTTGCAACAAAAGAAAATAATACAATTAACATATATCGCATATATATCAATGTATCATCCAGTGAGAAAATGAAATAATAAAGCGAGCCAATATTAGATAATGTAATAATATATCATATATATTATTATACATTAAATCATCGAATCAACACTTGATCCGACGATCCGGCTATATCGAATATTACCGACTAATATATCATGTACCGATTCATCGAATCAACACTTGATCCGATGTCCCGGTTCATATCTAAATATCGCGAGAATATAATACGGTATCTCATATCGCATTATTCTCGGTCCTGCACATATCACATATGTGCCTCTACTACGTTTCGCCTGAGCCAAGAAACCTCTGTGTAGGACTCTAAAGAATCGTCAATACGCCGGTAGCGGGTGATGATCATATCAAACACCCACAAGCTGCAAGCGGTCAGCTAAACGTAACAGCCACCCAGGTATTGAGCGATCAGAAGATCAACAAGCTAGCCTATGCGTTCTCCTGTGAATCCAATCAGTAACACTCCCGTACAGTCCGGTCTGTTCATCTGATATGTCGCATATCAAGTCTAGGGGTGGTATACGTCAGACCCCAGTAACCGATAAGTCGTGTCGATGTGTGGCTCATAACGGGTCGAGAAACTACTAGTAACACTTACCAGTAAATCTCCATATCAGCCCTGGCCAGGGACTTCCAGTTATAGCCAATCGAACACAGCACAACATCAACTCCCTATACCGGGAGAGACGAATCCCCTCCTATCGTTCATTGCCTCCATGTGATTCGGGACTGTACCCAAAAGCCACCGTTTTGCACGCCCTCTTGGACGTGGTAAGGTGGAAATCAAAGCACAGTGGGAATCACACAAGACTCTATGACGATCTCGGGTCTACAGACTACCCTGTACCAGTGTCACCGGAGAACTGCCATCTGACGTGTGGTATATCACCATCTGGGAGTTCTCGGCGAGTCCGTCCAGTGTACCCAGTCTCCACTGAGCACCCGTACACCATCTCTAATGTCTAACACCGATGGATATGGGATCATCCATCGCCCATCATATGGGTCAAGATGCGTAACGCTAGTCTACTCTGGTGTATCGATGCCCTGTCTCGATATACCCTCGACTAGGAACAGTTATAGGATGTACTCATCGATTACCGTGGCCCCACTAGTATGATCTCATCATAGTCCCAGTAGTCGAGTACAGATCCTAAGGGCTTTATCAACATGTGAGAGTAAAACAGTAAACCAATACAAGTCAACATGTTAAGATAAAGTGAAACCAAATAGCATACTATCATGACGAGCAAGAAAGTCATCTCTATATACATCCAAGCATCCATTATAATATACATCATATGTACAACAATGGCCTCTAGGGCATATACATAACTAACAATCTCCCACTTGCACTAAGGCCAGCTGCTGTAGTATCTCATACCTAGCATCCCGAATAATCTCTCAAACTGTATCTGGGGAATAGCCTTCGTGAATGGATCCGCAGTGTTGTCCTTCGTATCTACTCTCCTGACCTCGATCTCCTGGCGATCAACTATCTCCCTGATCAGGTGATATCGCCTCAGAATATGTCTGGACTTTTGATGGGATCTGGGTTCCTTAGCCAAAGCCACAGCTCCATTGTTATCGCAATACAGAGGTATTGGATGCTCAATGGATGGAACCACACCAAGTTCACTAATGAACTTCTTGATCCAGACAGCCTCTTTGGCAGCATCGTTGGCAGCGATATATTCAGCCTCCATCATCGAGTCTGCAACGGTATCCTGTTTGGAACTTTTCCAACATACCGCCCCTCCATTGAGGGTAAAGACAAAACCCGAATGCGACTTAGAGTCGTCCTTATCACTTTGGAAGCTGGAATCGGTAAAGGACTCCACCTGGAGTTCTCCATTACCATACACCAAGAACATCTCCTTAGTCCTTCGTAAGTACTTGAGAATGTTCTTTACTGCTGTCCAATGACTCTCTCCAGGATCTGCTTGATACCGACTCACTACACTTAGTGAGTATGCTACATCGGGTCTGGTACATAGCATCGCATACATGATAGAGCCTACTGCCGAAGCATAGGGTATCCCTTGCATGCGAGCTCTCTCCAAATCAGTCTTGGGAGACATCTCTTTGGAGAGAGTGAGTCCAGATATCGTGGGTTGGTTCCCACGCTTGGATTCTTCCATACTAAATCTCTTTAGTATGGTGTCAATGTACCTGGATTGGGACAATCCCAATATTCGTTTAGATCTATCTCTATAGATCATGATTCCCAATATGCAGGAGGCATCACCTAGATCTTTCATTGAGAATCTCTGTGATAAGAAGAGCTTGACTGATTGCAGCATAGGAATATCATTTCCTATCAAGAGTATGTCATCCACGTACAATACGAGGAAGACAACTTTACCCTCTGCTACTTTCTTATAGATACAAGGTTCATCTATATTTTTGATGAAGTCAAACTCTTTGACCACAACATCAAAATAGATGTTCCAACTCCGCGATGCTTGCTTTAACCCATAAATGGATTTAAGCAGTTTGCACACCTTTCCGCTGCTCCCACTATCTACGAAGCCCTCTGGCTGAGTCATGTACACGCTCTCTTCTAAATCACCGTTTAGAAAGGCGGTCTTAACATCCATTTGCCAGATTTCGTAGTCATGGTATGCAGCAATGGCAAGTAAGATCCGGATGGACTTAAGCATAGCCACTGGAGAAAAGGTTTCGTCATAATCCACACCTGGTCGTTGACGAAATCCCTTTGCTACAAGTCTAGCTTTGAAAGTCTCAACTTTTCCATCTACACCAAATTTCTTTTTAAAAATCCACTTGCTCCCAATGGATTTTACCCCTTCAGGAGCATTTTCTAAAATCCACACTTTATTGGTGTACATAGATTCCATCTCAGATCGCATTGCATCCAGCCATTTCACAGAGTCACCACTCGTGATGGCCTGCTCGAAACTAGTCGGTTCATCATCATCCATGATGCAGTCCTCGCTTCCACCATCAATGAGAAAACCGTAGTATCTCTCAGGTGGACGAGAAACCCCACTAGATCGGCGGAGAGGCTGGGGTTCGTCGGGTACTACTGAATCCTCTGGTTCTACCAAATCTTCAGTTGCAATTTGTGTTTCTGGAACCTCTTCCAGCTCTACCTCTTTGCCACTAATTTCTTTTGCAAGAAATTCCTTTTCCAAAAATGTGGCATATTGAGAAACAAACACTTTTTGTTCTTCAGCATGGTAGAAAAAATATCCTTGGGAATTCTTAGGATATCCCACAAATTTGCAAAGAACTGATCGTGCCTCGAGCTTGTCTGGATTTTGTCTTTTGACATAGGCCGGACAACCCCATATCTTAACTCGTTTAAAATATGGTCTCTTCCCACTCCATATCTCATATGGTGTGGTAGGCACAGATTTAGACGGAACTTGATTCAATAGGTATGCTGCTGTTTCAAGCGCATACCCCCAGAAGGAAATAGGTAACTCAGCTTCGCTCATCATAGATCGCACCATATCTAATAGGGTCCGATTCCTTCGCTCAGATACACCGTTGTGCTATGGTGTATAAGGAGGAGTAAGCTTAGAGAGAATCCCATTCTCTTTTAGATAATCTAGGAACTCTTTGCTTAAGTATTCACCTCCTCGATCAGATCGAAGAATCTTAATACTTTTGCCCGTTTGATTCTCTACTTCGTGCTTATATTCTCTGAATTTCTCAAAAGCTTCAGACTTGTGTTTCATCAGGAACACATGTCCGAATCTAGAGAGATCGTCAGTGAATGTAATGAAGTAGGAAGAACCGTTCCTGGCATGCGTAGACATAGGACCGCATACATCACTATGTACCAGTCCTAAGAGTTCGGTAACTCTTTCTCCGTGTCCACTAAACGGAGCTTTGGTCATTTTTCCTTTGAGACATGAATGGCAAGTATCATAAGATGATAATTCGAACGGATTCAAATAACCATTCTTATGTAACTTAGCCAGTCGTGTCGCATTGATATGACCAAGTCTACAATGCCACAAGAAGGATTCGTTCATTTCTGAACTTTTCCTCTTGTGTGTGTTTTGTATATTGAGGACTGTATTCTGATTTAGAATGAATATGCCATTATGTAACGAGCCTGATGCAATCAACTTTTGATCTAGGAATATGTTCATAACATTATCCTTTACTACAAAATTATATCCTTCTTTACTTAATAAAGAAACTGATATAATATTGCACATCATGTTCGGTATATAATAGCACTCATTTAGAATCAGTGTATTACGACTTGGTAATACAAGGTGATATTTGCCAACTGCTTTGGCTACAATACTTGCACCGTTCCCTACTTGAACGGAATGATCACCTTTTCCCAGTTCTCTACCTTTACGTAGCCCATGTAACAATTTACATATGTGGGATCCTGATCCGGTATCTAATACCCAGGACGTAGGGTGAACTGAGAAACAGTTCTCAATAACTAACACACCCGAAGAAGATGCATCAACATGCATGTTCTTTTGGGCGGCTTGAGAATCCAGATATTCTCCTGTTTCCTGTTCAGTCTTATAACTCTTATAAGAAAGAACGGGTCCAACGTTCCCTTGCTCAGTACAATAATTGGGTTCGGTCAATACATCCATATTATTATCTTGATTATGGCCTGACATGGTCGCTACCTGGAGAGAGAGAGAAGAAAACACATTAGCGTATGCTCTTGCAAGATTAGATTGGTTATTATCTTATCTAATCAGGATGTCTCCCACTGTTTTTATCAAATCTACCTTAAAACCCTAAAAGGTATGATTAGCCGGGATTAATTACACCCTACAATTTCGTCAATCTTTCAGCCAGATCAGTGTCGGTACTTTGAGGGAGGTTCCCCGTGCTTTCGCACGGACCTAATTAAATTAAACCTCATTTTCCCAGAGGCGTAACCTCGTTAACACTTTTCTAGACACCTACTTGATCGGCTAATTGTCCTGTGTAAAACTCTCCCAGGAGTAACACTTACTCGCAGTGGGTATCAGGATCCAACTATCTCATAGAAGGTATGCAATCTCATTGCAAATTTCAACATTTTAAATTCCTGCTAATATTTTGCCCCTAGCAATTTATGACCTTAACATAGTCAACAAATCATAATTGCTAGCCAAGTTCAACCCGTCATTTCCCGATTGAATTAAATCCACCTGCACGACCCTTAACATAGTCAACAAAGTCGTACAACTACCCTAATCCAATCACATCTCATGTTTTAGCAGATTAGTACTAATTAGCTACCGCACACTACACCTTAACATAGTCAACAAACGTAGCACGAATACTAACTAGTCTTTATCTGAAATGACGGAGGGCTACGCAAGTTTTTCAGAAAACCCTGAGCGTAATGAACTTGATATCGTCGTAGAATCGAGTGAAGTTTTGAAAAGGAGTGTTTTTTAGGCTTTTCTTAGTTTCGCTAAAGGGGTCACTCCCGGTGAAGGGATCGTCGGCCCTTTCCTCATCGAATAAGGTGCAGGATATATCATATATACCGCTGTGCAAAGCAAAACACTAAAAGCATTCAAAAGACAAACCGCGTTTTGTAGCATCTGCCAGTTTTGCTAAAGGAGTCACTCCCGGTGAAGGGATCTCGGTCCTTTCCTCATCGAATAAGGTGCAGGATATATCATATATATCACTGTGCAAAGCAAAACTGTAGCTACCCCTTTTATAAAGTTTTGATTCTACAACATCTTTAGATTTCTTTTCTTTTTATTAATCTCATTAATAAAATCCCATCAGCTTATGCTTCCTAAGCATCACAGAAGAAACGAAAGCAGTAATATTTATATATCAGCATATATGTATAGTATAAGCATTCGTCTCAGGCAGTAATATGATCTCATCACAAAACATTGCAGCAGAAGAACATATATGAAATATTGGATATACTAGGACGTCCGTGTTTTCAATACGAGCCTGTATAAAACACGGATTCCACGGTCGCGACGAATAGCCAAACCCACATCCCAAGACCCCTACGAGAGCGGCAAGTAACACTGCCAATTCTAGGGTTAGGAGACCCGGTCTCGACTCCTCGAGATGGCCTCCCACTGGACCCTAGAACCCGGTTACTTGTGCTCCCCTCCTTGGGTCTACCTAATGCGGAAAAGTAAATAATATACACTGGTGATATCAACCGCAACCTGGAAGTGCCCCAAATAAAAGAATATTACATTACAAATGAATTTTACATGAATGAAAATAAAAACCCTCATCTCACATAAAACCCCCGGCTATTCAGAACGCGACGATCCAATATAACATATCACAGCAACACATAATATCACATATCATCAACGTAAGTAAATATGCGCATCCCAATTGTCGTTGACATATAGCAACGAAACCGGCGATATCACATATTACACTTATGGTCACAGAAAAGAAAGTGTAAAACTACAACATTTGGAATCCACAATCACTTTAGACATCGTAAATCCGAAATATCACATACTTCGCATTTCATGCCTAACTCTATGAATTCCACATATTGTATCACATTCCAGATAAATAGACAATATTAAACTTTCCGAACAGATAATCAAATACCCAAAATTTCCCAAAGTGCTCAACTCTTGAGCGGAGTCCAAATAGTCCCAGAATATGTCACAGTACCGGTGATCCAGCCGTAGAAGGGTCAAGCCAACGCCTCACATGTGGCACGCCGTACTGCCCCAAACCCGAAGGTTCAAAAGGCAGTTCAAGACGGTCACATAATCGAGTTAAGGTTTGTTTTCTTCTAGAGGGTCCACCGCTTAACTTGTACAACTTTTCCGAAAGATTTAAACCCAATAAAAATTCAACACTTGAAAGTTTGCCGTACCGGGATACAGTGAGTTAATGATATCCGTTCAAATAGTTTAACAGTTTCTAAATATCCGGAAAGAAATACGAATTTAAATATTCCGATCGAATCTACTATTACAAAACAAACCCCCAGAATTTTCAACACTTGAAACAGATTAAAAATACCCAGAAGTATCAACAAGCACCTACGGACATTACCATAAAAGCCACGTGTCGCCAATCCACCATTCCGCCGCGGAACCGTCGCGCAAGCATGCTTGCGCCGCGGTTCCGCCGCCGTTTGGTCGAATTGGGGGCTCGAGTTTTATGGTAATTCTTAGAATTCCCTGCTGATTTTTTTACATATTTTTAATTCAGAAAAAACCCAGATTTTGAAAAATTTCCAGAGAGGGGTTAAATTTCGTCGGTTCGGGTTCGATCGGAGTTTTAACTTCGTAAACACATCGCCTAATGCTCTCGCTAGGCTCCGATACCACTGTAGGGTTCCTAGGCACTCTTGTGAAGGTTCATAAGGCATCAAACATGCCCGGATAAAAATTTAGACGTGCCGAACAACCCAAAACCGGGATCTTTGCTAGATTATTAGGGTTTAACATGCAAGATGATAACTTTTATCTAAGTGTGAGGGATTACAACCTTTGTAGTCCGCTCCTTCGCTTCACAAGCTTCGAGTATAAGTCCCTTTACCGCGATCCACGATCTCCCGGACTCATGAGAGGCTCCACGACTCGAACGATCCATGCTAGCTTGAAGTGTTCCAAATCTCCAATGATCTACGTCGAAGTTGCAAAGACTCAAGCTTTCTCACTCTAAAGAGATGAACACACTAATCTCATGGGCTAGATGAGATGAGGATGAGAGAGAGTAGTATTTTTGCTTTCTTTTTAAATCATTTTCTCATATTTATTCATCACTTAAAGAAAATCAAGTAAGCTTTTCAAGAGAGAAGAAGATGATAATGGAAAATCAATAATAAGATTAATCCTTTTGTGATGAATAGAATGAAAGCTATATGATTGATTTATAAACCATGGTCAAGGATGAGTGGATAAGAATGTGTAGAGAATAAACTAGAGTTAGGGTTTAGTTGGGTTAAGAATGTTTCATCCAAAAATATCTTTACAATGACAAAAGAAAAATGCTTCTAGAAGGTGCATGAAGCATCTAACCCTAATCAAACCCTAACCTCAATTAATCATCCTTAAACATATTTAACAATTAATCATATCATGTCACAATAATATATATCACATATATATTATATATTTGCAACAAAAGAAAATAATACAATTAACATATATCACATATATATCAATGTATCATCCAGTGAGAAAATGAAATAATAAAGCGAGCCAATATTAGATAATGTAATAATATATCATATATATTATTATACATTAAATCATCGAATCAACACTTGATCCGACGATCCGGCTATATCGAATATTACCGACTAATATATCATGTACCGATTCATCGAATCAACACTTGATCCGATGTCCCGGTTCATATCTAAATATCGCGAGAATATAATACGGTATCCCATATCGCATTATTCTCGGTCCTGCACATATCACATATGTGCCTCTACTCCATTTCGTCTGAGCCAAGAAACCTCTGTGTAGGACTCTAAAGAATCGTCAATACGCCGGTAGCGGGTGATGATCATATCAAACACCCACAAGCTGCAAGCGGTCAGCTAAACGTAACAGCCACCCAAGTATTGAGCGATCAGAAGATCAACAAGCTAGCCTATGCGTTCTCCTGTGAATCCAATCAGTAACACTCCCGTACAGTCCGGTCTGTTCGTCTGATATGTCGCATATCAAGTCTAGGGGTGGTATACGTCAGACCCCAGAAACCGATAAGTCGTGTCGATGTGTGGCTCATAACGGGTCAAGAAACTACTAGTAACACTTACCAGTAAATCTCCATATCAGCCCTGGCCAGGGACTTCCAGTTATAGCCAATCGAACACAGCACAACATCAACTCCCTATACCGGGAGAAACGAATCCCCTCCTATCGCTCATTGCCTCCATGTGATTCGGGACTGTACCCAAAAGCCACCGTTTTGCACGCCCTCTTGGACGTGGTAAGGTGGAAATCAAAGCACAGTGGGAATCACACAAGACTCTATGACGATCTCGGGTCTACAGACTACCCTGTACCAGTGTCATCGGAGAACTGCCATCTGACGTGTGGTATATCACCATCTGGGAGTTCTCGACGAGTCCGTCCAGTGTACCCAGTCTCCACTGAGCACCCGTACACCATCTCTGATGTCTAACACCGATGGATATGGGATCATCCATCGCCCATCATATGGGTCAAGATGCGTATACGCTAGTCTACTCTGGTGTATCGATGCCCTGTCTCGATATATCCTCGACTAGGAACAGTTATAGGATGTACTCATCGATTACCGTGGCCCCACTAGTATGATCTCATCATAGTCCTAGTAGTCGAGTACAGATCCTAAGGGCTTTATCAACATGTGAGAGTAAAACAGTAAACCAATACAAGTCAACATGTTAAGATAAAGTGAAACCAAATAGCATACTATCATGACGAGCAAGAAAGTCATCTCTATATACATCCAAGCATCCATTATAATATACATCATATGTACAACAATGGCCTCTAGGGCATATACATAACTAACACAATGGACGGAACCACCTGAAGTTCTTTCAAGAACATCGTCATCCAGACAGCTTCTTTTGCGGCATCAGATGTAGCGATGTATTCCGCTTCCATCGTCGAATCTGCAACGGTTTCCTGTTTGGAACTCTTCCAACACACCGGCCCTCCATTGAGGGTGAAGACAAAACCCGACATGGACTTGGAATCATCCTTGTCACTCTGGAAGCTGGAGTCAGCAAAGGCCTCGATCTGGAGGTCTTTTCCGCCATACACCAAGAACATCTCCTTAGTCCTTCTCAGGTACTTGAGAATGTTCTTTACTGCTATCCATTGTTTCTCCCCAGGGTTTGACTGATACCGGCTTACCACACTCAGTGCATAAGCTACATCCGGTCTGGTACACAACATCGCATACATTATAGAGCCTACCGCAGAAGCGTAGGGTATAATAGACATGCGATCCCTCTCCAAATCAGTCTTGGGAGACATCTCTTTAGAGAGGGTGATCCCGTGACAAGCCGGTAGGTTACCGCGCTTGGAATCTTCCATACTGAATCTTTTCAGTATGGTGTCGATGTACCTGGACTGTGAAAGTCCTAATATCCTCTTGGATCTATCACGATGGATCCGGATCCCCAGGATGTATGAGGTATCACCCAGGTCTTTCATGGAGAACCTGTGTGACAAGAACCCCTTGACAGATTGTAGCATAGGAATGTCATTTCCTATTAAGAGAATGTCATCCACGTATAAAACGAGGAATACTACAGTTCTCGCTACAAATCTACTATAGATGCATGGTTCATCTGGATTTTTGATAAAGCCAAATTCCTTGACCGTCTCATCAAAACAGATGTTCCAACTCCGCGATGCCTGCTTTAGTCCATAAATGGACTTAAGCAACTTGCACACCTTTCCGCTGCTCCCACTCTGAATGAAACCCTCTGGCTGGTCCATATAGACACACTCCTCTAAATTTCCATTTAGAAAAGCGGTCTTTACATCCATCAGCCAAATCTCATAATCGTGGAAGGCAGCAATGGCAAGAAGGATCCTAATGGATTTCAGCATAGCCACTGGAGAAAAAGGTTTCATCATAGTCCAAACCAGGTCTTTGACGAAAACCCTTTGCAACAAGTCTAGCTTTATAGGTCTCAACCTGTCCATCTACACCAATCTTCCTTTTGAAGATCCACTTGTATCCTACGGGTTTTACCCCGTCTGGAGCAATGTCCAACGTCCATACTTTGTTGGTGTACATGGACTCCATTTCGGTCCGCATTGCATCCAGCCATTTTACCGAGTCAACGCTCTGAACGGCCTGCTGGAAGCTAGTAGGCTCATCATAATCTATGATGCAATCTTCTCTATCCCCGTCTATGAGAAAACCGTAGTACCTCTCGGGCGGATGAGACTGCCTACTACTCCCGCGGAGCGGCGTAGGAATGTCCTGTTCTTTTGAACCCTCTGGTTCCACTAAGATTTCAGTAATAGTATGTGGTTCTGGAATTTCTTCCAGTTCTATTTCGCTCCCATTTATTTCCTTTTCTAAGAACTGATGTTCCAGAAAATGGGCATTACGAGAAACAATAATCTTTTGTTCCTCTGCGTAATAGAAGAGATACCCTGTGGAGTTCTTTGGGTATCCCACAAACTTGCACAGTACTGAGCGTGCCTCGAGTTTGTCTGCATGCTGCTTTTTGACAAAAGCCGGACATCCCCAGATCTTTAGATATTGAAGATAGGGTTTCTTCCCACTCCATATCTCATATGGTGTGGTAGGCACAGTCTTAGTCGGAACTCGGTTCAAAAGGTATGCAGCTGATTCTAGCGCATACCCCCAGAATGATCGCGGTAACTCAGCGTTACTCATCATGGACCGTACCATATCCAATAGGGTTCGGTTCCGTCTCTCCGATACACCATTATGTTGCGGAGTGTATGGAGGAGTAAGCTGAGAGAGAATTCCATTCTCTTTTAAATAGTCCAGGAACTCGGCACTCAAGTATTCACCACCTCGATCCGATCTTAGAATCTTGATACTTTTGCCGGTTTGTTTTTCTACTTCATTCTTATATTCCTGAAATTTTCCAAAGGCTTCGGACTTATGTTTCATTAAGAAGACATAACCGTACCTTGAAAAGTCATCCGTAAAAGTAATGAAGTAAGAATAACCGCTTCGCGCATTTGTAGACATTGGACCGCACACGTCGCTGTGTACGAGTCCCAAGAGCTCGCTCGCCCTTATTCCGTGTCCAGTGAACGGAGTCTTTGTCATCTTTCCTTTGAGACAGGATTGACAAGTGGCATACGATTGATATTCGAACGGATTCAAATATCTCTCTGTATGTAACTTTGTCAACCTTCTCTTATTGATGTGACCCAGTCTACAATGCCATAAGAAAGTCTGATTTATTTTCGGAGACTTTCTTTTGTGTGTATTCTGGACATTGAAAATATGTGGTTGGTTTAATACGTATATACCATTGCTTAATGTACCTGACCCAATCAGAACTTGATTAAGGTGAATGTTCACAACATTACTTACAAATGCAAATTCATAACCTTCTTTAGATAATAAAGATACAGAAATGATATTACAAGTTGCATTGGATACAAAATAGCAATTACGCAAAACCAAAACATGTCCATCTGACAAGCCCAGGTGATAGTCCCCCACGGACTCAGCATCCATGCCAGCTCCGTTTGCAACTCTGAGGGTCATATCACCTGCCTTCAAAACCTTACGCTTTCTCAGTGCCTGCAAAGAATTACAGATATGAGATCCTGATCCGGTATCCAATACACAGGAAGTAGAGTTTATTGAAAGACAGTTTTCAATAACATACACACCTGAAGCTGAAGCCGCAATCTGCTTCAGTTCCTGTGTTCTGGCCTTCCAAGCCCTGCAATCATTCTTCCAGTGTCCCTTATTATGACAATAGAAGCATTCTTCTTTATCCATAATCTGCCCCACTTTCTTTGTTGCTTTTGCTTTTGCTTTTCCCTTCGTATCCACTTTACTAACACCGCCCCTTGGTTTGGCGGGGGCTTTCTTATTCTTTCCCTTGGCTTTCGCCTTGGACCTAGAAGAGGAAGATCCTCCTACAAACAAAGTGGATGTTTCCCTACCTTTCTGTAGGGTGCCCTCTGCGCTCCTCAGCATGTTGAGGAGTTCTGAAAGTTCAACTTCCTTTTCTTGTAAGTTGAAGTTCAGTATAAACTGGGCGTAAGTGGAAGGAAGGGACTGGAGAATCAAGTCCGTATAGAGTTGATTCTCCAACGTGGTCCCAAGGTCCGTGAGCTCTTTTATGTAGCCAATCATCTTAAGCACGTGTTCCGCTACCGATGATCCGACGGCCAACTTTGCCGAAAATAGCTTTTTCGACACTTCATATCTTGCGATACGAGACTGCTCTCCATACAGTTCTTTTGTATGGAGAAATATGGATTCAAGGTCCATATTCTCGTGCCTCCTCTGATGTTCGTTGTCCATAGAGGCAAGCACGAGGCACTTGGCCTTCACGCAATCGATCTCCCAAGTCTTATGGATTTCTTTATCCGCGACGCTGGAGGTGGGACCTGGGACGGGGGGAGCTTTGGTGGTAAGAAGGTACCCCAGCTTGTCGTAAGTGATTGTCATTTTGACATTCCTGAGCCAATCTTTGTAGTTTGGCCATGTCAGAATGTTTTTATCTAGAAGTAACTTAAGTCCAGTCATGTCGATTGGTCGCTGCAATTAGGAGAGAGAGAAGAAACACTCAGCATGATGCTCTTGCAAGTTTAGAGTGGTTTTTAGTTTGTCTAAACAGGATGGCTCCCACTGTTCTCGAATCCCTCCTCAAACCAAAAAGGAAGAATTAGTCAGGATCAATCTCACTGTACAATTCTTGCTTAACCGTTCAGCCAGGCCAGTGTCCGTACTTCGAGGGAGGTTTTCCAATGCTTTCGCGAAGTTCCTTAATTTAAGAACCTCTTTTCCGTGGGGGCATAGCCCTGCTAACACCTTTCTAGACACCTACTTGGTTTATAGCATTGATCGTTAAGTGAGAAATTTCCCGAGGAGTAGCATATACTCACAGTAGGATCGGGATCCAAATATCATCGCGTGATGAAACTGAAGGAATCCTACTAGAATCATCACACTCCAAATGGTATGCAACTCTAGCAAGTTTCAGTACTTATGAAACTCCCGATGTGGATTTTTGCCCCATGCTCTTATGACCTTGGCGTGAGGTCAAAATGTCATAAGTCACATGTCAAGTTCTTCCCATCATTATCCAGGTTGATTTGAACCCACTCGTACCTACCCTTGACGTAGGCCAAAATGGCAGTACGGCTGTCCCAAACCAACGCATTCTATCTATGCAACAGATAAATATCCGGCAGCTACCAATCACTATGCCTTGGCGTGAGGTCAAAATACATAGCTTGAATACTACCGAATATTTAACTGAAATGATGGAGGGCTACGGATGGTTTTGGCAAAACCGTGAACGTAGTGAACTTGATATAATCGATGGAACGAGATAGCTTTTAAAAGGAGTAGCTCAAGCTCCGCATTTAAAAGTTTGGTTTTGAAAAGAACCGAGTGGTTTTCAAAGTGTTCCAACGACTTATACTTGGTTTATTTTCTTGCATTAGTTCTTTTAATGCGTGTTATTCTTGCATTAGTTCTTTTAATGCGTCCCATCAATTAATCCTACCATTGCAGAAAACAACCAAAATATGACGTACGCTTATGCCATTCGCATTCGCCACGGGGCCCCGTCATTACCTGTTAGGTTACTTAACTAACGACAGAGCGGGGGCTGGGCTAGCACGGCTGTAAAACATAAGCAACGCCTAAATAATATCATATATAGATATATATTGCAATGATAGCCATTTCAGATCACAGATGAACACATTGGATATACTAGGAATCCGCAATTTGTACGAGCCTGTAACGAAGAGCAGATTACACGGTCGCAGTGAATAGTCAATACCCCACCCAAGACCCCTACGGGTGCGGCAAACTACCCGCCAAGTACCCGAAGCGAAGCAACCTCCCTCAACTCGTGAGTAGGCCACTCGGCACTTTGAGATACCCGGTAGTTTGTGCACCCCCTCCATGGGTCTATCCTAGGAGCAAAAATAGTAAAAAGAAATTATACAATGACGGCTACAACCCCGACCCAGTTGTGCGGCCATATAAATAATTATTACATCAATTTACAAATTTACATGAATTGAAAGAAAAGAAAACTCTCATCTCACAACCCCCGGCTATTCACCCGCGACAATCCAATGAATTCATATACACAAACCAATAATATTACAGATCACAGATTTGCATAGCCCCCACTAATCGACATATAGCGATTAGCAGACGTTCAATACAAATATCACAACACAGAAATACCCGTCAGCTTAAGTCTTTAGAAATTCGATCAAAAATACGGATTTTTAGGCCCCAAACACAAATTTTCTTTCTGGAAAATCTGGGCTGAAAATACATATTCCAGAAATCCCAAAACAACCCCAGAAAAACACTGTACAAAATTTGGACCTCGGCTGAGTCAACTCGGCCGCGGAACCGCGGCGGGAGCGTGCTCCCGCCGCGTTTCCGCGGCGCTTTGACCGGTTCGTGGGACCAAATTTCGTGGGTGTTTAATAAAAACCCTGAGCCGATTTTTAAGATGAAATTTATCATTGTTACAGAACTTTAAAAATCGACAGCAACTTTGAATTTCGGGTTTATTTCGGGACTTTTTCTCCGATCGAATTTCTAGCTACTATGCTAACATGTTAGATAGAGTTTAACTAGGCTCTGATACCACTGTAAGTCCATACTAGCTCTCCCGGTACTTTCGGGCATGCGGAATTTGGTGAAAAACGATTTTTCTAGAGGCGGTAACATGGACTCAAAAACGGATCTTTGTTAAACATCTAACTAACAACCTAACTAGGAGTTGTTAACTACTCGGTTAGGGGGTTATACCTTTCTTTATTGAACTCCTTCGTCTTCAAACCTCGATGGTTGTCCGGATCGGCTTCACTACGTCGTCTCCTTGCGCCGAAGATCGATCCACCTGAAAACTTCTACCTTTGGCTTCTTCTTCGAGCTTTGAAGAAACTAGTTCACTCGGTTTGCTAAACCTTGTGAACTAGAGTGAGTAGAAGAGAGTGTGTTGGGATTTTTCTCTATGGTTCTTGGTTCTCAACACATGAGACAAGTGAACCATAGACTAAAGAGAGGGAGAGCAAGAGGAAGAAGATGAGAGCTCAAGAACACAAGAGAGAGAATGAAAATGATAGAATGAGAAAAGCTTTTCTCACTTTGCTCTCATAATCCAAAACCATCATCACAAAAATAGTAATCAAGTATTGTGTAAATGGTTTAAGTCAAAATGGCTATATCATTTCATGCACTCATATTGCACAAGAGAACAAGCAAGTGAAAAGTCTTTGCCATGAAATGATAGCCATTGTCATCATGATGGTCAACTAGTCCAACCTAGTCAAGAAAGTCAACAAGTCAACAAAGTCAACCCCTCAACAACCATGTCACCACAATACTTAATTAATATTATTGTTAATCATATATCATATTCTCATTAGGGTTGAGCAAAAAGTCAATAGTCAACAGTCAACGGTCAACAACCCTAATGAGAATTCTCTGCCTCTGTCTCTCCGTCAACTGTGCATACACACCCTCATCCGCATTCCGAGGAACACGGATACAGACTGGATAAAACCAATCCCAAAACGTACACTAGGATCTGGCTTAAACCAAAGCCAGCTAGTGTTAACTGTCCGGACACTAAACGTGCACAAGTGCACGGATGTGACTGAACCCTGTCGCAAAACCATGCGACCTGTCGCAAAACCATGCGACCTGTCGCAAAACCATGCGACCTCTACTCTTTTGCCTAAAAGCGAATAGGTTTCTGTGTGGGACTCTAAAGACTCGACACTACGCTGGCAGTGGGTTTAACCACAGACCGCAAGCGGCACTAGCTGTGCGTAACGGCCCCCAGGTAGATGCCGACAAGAAGAATGACGAGGTGAAACCCATCTGAACTCCTACTGAGCCTGAATGTGACATTCTCCGTACAGTCCGGTCTGTTCGTCTGATACATCGCATGGCGGGCCTAGGGGGCGGTAAACGTCAGTCCCCTAATAGCGGTACAAGTCGTGTCGGAATGAAGCCCAAAACACCCTGAGATAACACTGGAAACCTACCAGTATATCTCGCTTGCCCTGGCCAGGAACTACTCGTGTAATGGCTCTCCTAGACACAGCGCGATGTCAACCCCCAATACCGGGAGAGACGAATCTTGTCTAACCGTCACTGCCTCCAAGTGCTTCGGGACTGCACCCAACTACTACCTGTTTGCACGACTCCTTTGAGCCGTGGTAGGGTAGTAATCAAAGAACAGTGGGAACACACTTGAGGCGAAGTGACAGTGTCAAGTCAGCGGACTAAGCTGTGCTCATGTCACCTGGGAACTGATAACTGACGATAGGTATAGTACCAACCAATCAGTTCCCGACGAGTCCTGTCCAGTGTACTCGTAACCTAACGAGCACCCGCATACTATCTCAAGTATGACGTACTGACAGCTGTGGGACAGAACGTCTCCCACACTGGGATGAGAAGCGCATGCGCTAGTCTACTCCGGAGTATCGATGCCCTGTCTCGATAGTCCTGCGACTAGGGACCTGCATAAGGATGTGCTTATAGATTACCCAGCCCCCACTAGTGTGACTGCCATCACAACGCTGGTAATCAAGCAAAGATCCTAAGGGCTCCACTAATGTGTATAGGTGATATACTAAAATAAACACATGTACACATTGAAGTAGAAACAAACCAAGTAGCATACTACTATTTTGAGCAAGATTGTATATACAAGGTGAATATCCCAAGCTTCCATTAAGTAATATACAAACTAGTATGATACAGTAATGGCCTCTAGGGCATATACACTAACACATCAGCTCACTCTTTTCAGAGGAAATGAAACAGCAGATAATCGCCCTGCTGCATGAGTTCGTCGACTGCTCCGCGTGGACGTACAAAGAAATGCCTGGCCTTTCCCCTGAAGAGGCCGTGCATAAGCTGGCTATATCTCCTGATGCTAAGCCAGTCAAACAAGCTCCTCAAAGAATGAGAAGGGAACCGGAAGAAAAGGTCATCGAGGATACCAAGAAACTCATCGATGCCGGCTTCATCATGGAAGAGAAATATGCGGACTGGATCACATGCATAGTCCCAGTGAAGAAGAAAAATGGGCAGATCCGAGTTTGTGTCGATTTCTGGGACCTCAACAAGGCATGTCCTAAAGAAGACTTCCCGCTACCGGTCATTGAAATGATGGTCGATGACACCTCAAATTACGAGCTGTTCACCTTTATGGATGGCTCGTCAGGATATAATCAGATCAAGATGCCGCCTGAGGATAAGAAACACACAGCATTTCGAACCCCAATCGGAATATACTGCTACAAAGTGATGCCATTCGGACTGAAGAACGCAGGTGCTACATATCAAAGGGCAATGACCAATATGATGACCTAATCCATAAAGTCGTCGAATGCTATGTTGATGATCTGGTCGTCAAAGACTAAAGCCAAGGCCGACCACATCCAAGATCTTAGGACCGTTCTCACCAGATTGAGGGAATACGATCTAAAGATGAATCCTCTGAAGTGCACTTTTGGCGTGTCATCAGGAAAATTCCTGGGCTTTATAGTCCGACATCAGGGGATCGAAGTTGATCCATCCAAGATAAAGGCCATCATGGAGATGCCCCATCCAAATAGCCTGACGCGACTAAGATCTTTTTAAGACAAGCTTGCTTATATACGAAGGTTTATCTCAAATTTATCAGGGAGATTTAGGCCCTTCTCAAAGCTCATGAAGAAAGGAGCTCCTTTTGTCTGGGATGCCGAATGTCAAGAAGCGTTCGAAAGCATCAAACAGTACCTGTTGCACCCTCCAGTGCTTGCTGCCCTATTCTAAATAAACCATTGATTCTTTATACTGCCGTGCTAGATGAGTCACTCGTTGCACTCCTTGCCCAGAACAACGTGGAGGGAAAAGAGAATGCCCTCTACTACCTCAGTCGAACTTTAGTCGGGGTGGAACACAACTATTCCCCGATCGAAAAGCAATGCCTGGCTCTGATGTTCGCTGTGAAGAAGATGAGGCACTATCTGCTCGCTCATTGGGTTATGCTGGTCTCTAAGGTCGACCCGCTCAAACACTTAATGATCAAAGCAAGCCTAGCCGGTAGAATGTCAAGATGGGCTGTCATGCTAGTTGAGTTTGACATAGTTTATACTCCTCAGAAAGCAGTAAAAGGGCAAGCTCTTGCGGACTTCCTTGCTGCTCATCCCGTATCAGAAGGGTCACCGCTCAATTACGAGTTACCCGACGAACAATTGCACCTCGAGGAAGATGAGCCATGTTGGGAGCTCTACTTCGATGGAGCCTCATCAATGAGGAGCTCCGGCAAATCAAGCATCCCGTAGATAAAAGCAGGGATAGGATTGGTGTTCATCACGCCATCGATGAGAACCCTACGACGTTCTTTTGCTCTCACCGAGCCTCACACAAACAACGAGGCTGAGTACGAAGCTTTGATAGCTGGTCTTGAGCTCGCCATAGAAATGGGAACCCTTCGGCTACGGGTTTACGGTGATTCCCAGCTTTTCGTCGACCAAGTAAGCGGCGACTATAAGATATATAAACCCGAGTTAGCTCAGTACAGAAGCCGGGTGGTGGAGCTTATGAAACAATTCACCCATATTGAACTAATGAGTATTCCTAGGGTGTTGAATGGAAAAGCCGACGTACTCGCTCGTTTAGCCAAGGAGCTGGCTGATCCCGACATAGATGATGTTCTGATCACAGTGAGAAGCCGGAAAATTCTGTCTCCAGTCTCTTTGCGTGAAGAAGAAAGTGTAGAACAAGAGAACAATCTTGTCGAAGAAGCTTTGATCATTCAAGATGAGCCCGATTGGAGAAAACCCTTCATAGAGTACCTCCGATACGACAAGCTGCCCGAAGAAAAATCTGCGAGGATTCAGCTGAAGAAGAGAGCTCTCTGATACGTGTTTGTAAATAATACTCTATACCGCAGATCATATGACCAACTCTGGCTCAGGTGCCTGTCATCGGCCGAAGCCCGAAAAGTTATGAAAGAAGTTCACTCAGGCGTCTGCGGAGCTCACCAATCTGGCCCCAAAATACGGCTTTAAATTAAACGACATGGGTATTACTGGCCTACCATGATAAGGGATTGCGAAGAGCATGCAAAGAAATTCCATCTCTGCCAAATTCATGGTGATTTCATTCACAAGCATCCCAATCCGTTACATCCTACGGTGGCGTCGTGGCCCTTCGAATTTTAGGTCACCGACATAGTTGGTCCAATTGATCCTCTGTCATCCAAAGGCCACCGGTTCATACTGGCTGCAACAGATTACTTCTCCAGATGGGCTGAAACTGTCCCGCTAAAAGAAGTCAAGACAGAAGATATTCTGACATTCTTCCGGCATAATATTCTATACCGCTTCGGTACACCAAGAAGAATCATTTCTGACAACGGGCCTTCTTTCAAGAGCTTCAAAGTCTCAAGATTCGCTACTCAACACAAGATAGACTGGAGATATTCCTCCATCTATAATTCATGAGCCAATGAGCTAGCCGAAGCCTTCAATAAGACTCTATGCAAGCTCCTGAGGAAAAATGCTTCAGCCAACAAGAGAGACTGGAATCTCAAGCTTCACGAGGTGTTGTGGGCATATCATACCACGCACCGTACTCCAACTCAGTCCACTCCATACTCATTACTCTTCCGAGTGGAGGCGATCCTCTCCCTCGAAGTCGAAGTTCCAAGCTTAAGAATGGTCGTTCAGCACGAGTTGACGGAAGAGGAAAACGTGCTCCTTCGGCTCGAAGAGCTCGATGCCCTCGAAGAAAAGAGGCTTGCAGTACAGCAAAAGCTGGAGCTGTACCGAGCCCAAATGTCACGGGCCTATGACAAGATGACTCGTCTTCGCGCTTTCAAGAAAGGCGAATTGGCATTGGTCCTCAAAAGAACGATCATCCCCAATCGACATGCCAAGGGAAAATTTGAGCCAAACTGGGAATGACCATACGTCATTGAAAAAGTGTTCGATGGAGGATCCTACCAACTAATAAGTGTCGAGGGAGAAAGGCCCATGTCACCCATCAATGACCGATATTTCAAGAAATACTGTGCGTGAATGCTCCAAGTCGCAGGCGAATTGAGCACACCGGCCCTACGGTCTGGATCATACATCCTGCAAAACCGTATACAATCCACGGGCGTAAACGACGCCTATCTCTCCCAAAGTCCTACCGGCGAGACTACATTTAAAGTCCCACCGAACTAAAAAAAAGGTATGTCCACAAGAAAAACGGGCACGGATGAAAACCCGAAAGGGCTCCGTGAGTAAAAACAGCAGGACTGCCGGCGAGTTTGTGAAAACCCGAAAGGGTGCAAACTCGTGAAAAGAGATAAAATACACTCGCAAAATCCTCTCAACCTTGTGAGGAGAAAATCCCTGCGTGAGATCCTTACGACTCACAAAGAAGCGACACATTTACGAATCCTCACGATTCCTAAGGAGAACATACACCTGCGAGATCCCCTCGACTCGTAGGGAGAAAATGCTTTTATGAGACCCTTACGGCTCATAAAATTGAAAAGCCTTAGGTGATAGGGATCTAAACCTGTCTCCTGAGCCATCGCTCCCCAATGGGCAACGGCAAATGATGGGTCGCTCCTGGCATTTCGCTTCTGTGTTAGCGGTGCAGATGCCGACCAAAAACCCAAATCCCAAGTCCTCCCGGGGCAAATGATGAGTTGCTCCTGACATTATTCCAGTGTAGCAATGCTGATGCCAAACAAGATCCAAATTCCAAGTCCCCAAACGGCGAATGATGAGTCGCTCCTGATATCACATTCCAGTGCAGCGATTCAGGCTCCAACCAAAATCCAATCTCTCAAAATTCTCCCAGCCCTACAGTTGGTCCCCAAGTTGACTGCCGTATACAATCCACGGGCTCAAATAATTCTCACCATACCCATGCCCCACCGCAATCACCAGTTACGCGGCTGGTCTCCGCCCTTGGAATTATACTCCATTTGGGGAAGACCCACTCATGTGTCCTCACGATATATGAGGAGAACAAACTTCCAGGGATCCTCATGACTCGTAAGAAAACACCTTCGCGGGATCTTTACAACTCACAAAGGAAAAAACACACACTTGGGAGAAAATACTTTCATGGGACCCTTACGGCTCATAAAATTGAAAAGCCTTAGGTGATAGGGACCTAAACCTGTCTCCTAAGCCATCGCTCCCCAACAGGAAAAGGCAAATGATGAATTGCTCCTGGCATATGTGCTTCAGTGTTAGCAACACTAATGCCTACCCTAACCGCAAAATTCCAAACTCCAGTCCAATAGACCACTAAGTCTTTAAACTGGGAACAAATGACCTCTAAGTCGTTAAACTGGGAACATATGACCCCTAAGTCGTTAAATTAGGAGTGAGGGAAATCCCCTCACAGCAAATGATGATTCGCTCCTGGTACCATATTCCAGTGCAGCGGTGCTGATGCCAAACCAAAACCAAAATCCCCAAATCCTGTCATGGCAGATGATGATTCTCCCCTGGTACCATATTCCAGTGTAGCAGTGCTGATGCCAACCCAAATCACATCAAATCAGCAAAACAACCAATGACCTCCCTGGCAGAATCAAGCTCCACATCGGAAACAAGTCAACTTCATCTCTGACACCGCAAGAAGCGGAGCAAGTCAAATCAAGCATCGACCGTCCAAGTCGCAAAAAAGGCAGCACCGACCGTCCAAGTCTCAAAAAGGGCATAACCAACCGTCCACGTCACAAAAAAGGCAGCACCGACCGTCCAAGTCGCAAAAAGGGCAGAACCGACCATCCAGCACAGACCGTCCAAGTCGCAGTAAGGGCAGCACCGACCGTCCAAGTCGCAAAAAACCGTCTAAGTCGCAAAAATAGCAGCACCGACCGTCCAAGTTGCAAAAAGGGCGGCATCGACCATCCAAGTCGGAAAAGGGGAAGAACCGACCGTCCACGTCGCAAAAAGAGAAGCACCGACCGTCCAAGTCGCAAAAAGGGC
The DNA here is from genome assembly GCA_030015575.1 of Agapanthus africanus. Taxonomy (NCBI): domain Eukaryota; kingdom Viridiplantae; phylum Streptophyta; class Magnoliopsida; order Asparagales; family Amaryllidaceae; genus Agapanthus; species Agapanthus africanus. Next base: position 315,925,855 of record JASDDO010000004.1, read on the forward strand.
AGAACCGACCGTCCAAGTCGTAAAAAAGGCAGAACCGACCGTCCAAGTCGCAAAAAGGGCAGCACCGACCGTCCAAGTCGGTAAAATGGTAAAACCGACCGTCTACGTCGTAAAAAGGGTAGCATCGACCTCCACGTCGTCAAAATGGGAACCAAATTAAATCGATCTCCACATGAAAAAAGATCCATCAATTTCATGCACACGACCCACATGTGCGGTGTGCATTTATTGATGGGGGCACTTTGTTGGGGTCAAAAATTACACCTCGGTTGACCAAGTCAAAGTCAAAGTCAGCCCCAAACTAGGTGGGCCTAAGCCCAGTTCAAGAGGGCCCAAGCCTAGGTCAAAGGGACCGGCCTCATGATAAAAGGAATGAAGCAATAAATTGGTTTAATGTAATTCTTTTTTTATATATATGTAAAGAAATAAATGTATGTAAAATAAAAAAAAAAGCCAAAATTTTGTAAACCCCGTGGCTTATGTGCAAAAAGAGATAAGCACATAAGGCATGAGATGGCATAAGTGTCATTTGGCAAGGCCCAATGGGCTATATATAAAGTGTGTAGCTTATAAAAGCAAACATGATGAAAATATCTAGGACAACTTTTCCATTCTCTAAAAACTAGGGTTTGTGCCTCCATCCTTTCTCTTTCAAGTTTTTTCTCTCTTCCTTTTCATTTTTCAATTAAATCAAGAGTTTAGCTCTTTTTTTAAAAAAAACTAAATAAAGTTTTACCATAAACCCACCTCCCAAGACTCCATCAAGAGAAAAAAAATGATCTATTTTTAATCATCCAAGATCTAAATCTTGTTCAAGAGAACCCATTTTGGGTTTCTTCTCAAAGGAGAAAGGAGGAAATATTTTGGAATTTAACTCTACAAATAAAAATTTTTTGGAGTTTAACTCTATAATAAAAACTTTTTTGGGAGAGTTTAACTCCGAATAAAATTGTTTTGGGAGTTTAACTCCAAATGAAATTTCTTTGGAGTTTAACTCCATTACAAAAAAGAGAGAAGGGGAAAGAGAGTTTTTTTTTGGGCTCCTGCTTCCTCTCACGAGCAGGAGAGGGGAGCTCCCACTATGTGGGAGTTTTTCCTCCTTCTCACGTGAGGGGAAGGCTCCCACAAAGTGGGAGTCCTTGCTCCCTCTCACGTGAGGAAGAGGGAGCCCCCACTAAGTGGGAGCTTTCTTCCCTCTCACGTGATGGGGAGGCTCCCCATTTAGTGGAGTTTAACTCCACACCAAATAAAAAATCTTCATGGAGTTGAACTCCATTTAAAAAAAATCTTTTAGAGTTTAACTCCACAAAAAAAATTCTTTTGGAGTTTAACTCCACAATAAAATTCTTTTTGGGGAGTTTAACTCCACATTAAATCATTTTAGGAGTTTAACTCCATTTAAAATTCTTTTGGAGTTGAACTCCACAATAAAATTCCTTTTGGAGTTGAACTCCACAATAAAATTCCTTTTGGAGTTTAACTCCACAACAAAAAATCTTTTGGAGTTTAACTCCACAATAAAATTCTTTTTAGGGAGTTTAACTCCATATTAAATCTTTTTAGGAGTTTAACTCCATTTAAAATTCTTTTGGAGTTGAACTCCACAATAAAATTCCTTTTGGAGTTGAACTCCATTTAAAACTCTTTTGGAGTTTAACTCTACAATAAAAATCTTTTTGGAGTTGAACTCCACATTTAAATTTTTTTTGGAGTTTAACTCAAAAAAAAAATTCTTTCGGAGTTGAACTCCATGTAAAAAAATAAAAATAAATAAATAAATTATTATTTAATTAATTTTGGGGCCCCCATGTATGGAGGAGGTTCCCATAAAATGGGAGCCCTTCCCTCCTCCTCACGTGAGGGCGTGTGAGGGGGAGGGCTCCCATTAAATAGTGGCCCTTTGGCCCCTTCACGTGAGGGCACGTGAGGAGGACGGCTCTCATTTAACGGGAGCCCTTTGGCCCCCCTCCCGTGAGGGGAGGTTCCCATTAAATTAAATGGGAGCCTCTTCCCCACCCTCCCCTCACGTGAGTGGGGAAGCCCCTTTCTTTTTTTTTAATTTTTTTTCCTTTCTTCCTTCTTTTCTTTTTTTATTAATCTTTTTTTTTAAAAAAATTAATAAATTATGAATAATATTAAAAAACGTTTCTCTAAATATTCATTTACTTATTTATTTTTGTTATTTTTTTATAATATATATATATATATATATATCCTTTTTTATTTACAAATGGAACAAAAAATATGAACACGTCTCCATTATTATATGTTAAAAAAAGAAGAAAAAACACACACACCAACATATCGCATTGAGCTTGCATGATCGGTTTTACCCGTCAATCGGAGGTTCTCTCACTCTAAAGGTAAGGGGTAATTAACGGCAGCTTAGTTCGCGGCTGCCGGAGACTCGGATTCCCACAATCAATAAACCCCCGCCTATCCTAGGCAGGGGGAATCTATAGTACGCCTGACAAGCGCACGCGTATTCCCATCTCAATGGGGGTGACGAAAAACACCCTACAAGGGTCATACTTGTGCATCTCTGCAATCAGATCTTAATGTATACTGCATATTTTATTGTTATCGAGGAATTTGTCCAACTCCGAATAGATTGTGAAAGCGCTGTTCAGGACAACGATTGGATAGATGATGCGTGATTGATCAGATGATTGTTTGTATAATATCATATTTAGAAATATGAAGAAAAATGAATGATGGGATAGATGGAGTTATGTATTTCCAATACACCATAATTGCATTTCCTGTTTTCACGGTTGAAACATGTTTGGTTGTCTTCTTTTTCACTAGAAAATATCGAGGATTGTCTTTTCTAAATATTTTTATTTAATTTACTCAAATTTCGATGTTATTAAATCAGTCAAATCATACATTTGTCAAAATATACCTTATTGAAAATTGTTTATATGCAGAGTGCAATAATGATATGAGCTATAAATGTATATATTTCATCTGTCCAATCATGTATTTTTTCTTCATTCCTGTTTATATATGATATGACATCGAAATAATCATTTAGACCAAAGCATAACTCGACTTTAATTTTTCTTTTTAACAGAGAATACATTAATTATTTTTATCTCTTTATTCCCTTATCACCTCATGTAGTCAAAAGAACTTTGTTGCAAAATTCACCACTTGGTTGCCATGACAAATAATACTTGCTTTTCTGGAATCAGGTTCTAATGTATACTGCATATTTTATTACTGTCGAGAAATCTGCCCAACTTCGAATAGATTGTGAAAGCGATGTTGGAGACAACGATTAGATAGATAATGCATGATTGGACAGATAATTGCGTGTATAATATCATAAATAGAAATATGAAGAAAAATTCATGATGGGACAGATAAAGCTATGCATTTCCAATTTACCATAATTGCATTCACTGCTTTCACGGTTGAAGCATGTTTGGTTCTCTTCTTTATCACTGGGCAATATCAAGGATTATCTTTTCTAAATATTTTTATTTAATTTACTCAAATTACGATACTATCAAATCATTCAAATCATACATTTGTCAAAATATATTTTATTGAAAACCGTTTATATACAGAGTGTATTAATGATATGAGTTGAATGCATATACTTCATCCGTCTAATCATGCATTTTTTCTTTATGCCTATTTATACATGATATGACATCGAAAATAGTCGTTTAGACTAGAGCATATTTCGGTTTTCTTTTCTCTTTTTAACGGAGAATGCATTAATTCTTGACGCCTATTTATATTTTATTGAAAACCGTCCTCAACATAGAGAGGTTATCATAAGTAGAGCAAAAACAACTAATGCATAGAGAAAACATATAAGTGTTGGATAAAAAGTTGTCGGGACTATCCATACTTGATTTTTCGATTTATAAGATATAAGATAAAAGTATTACATGTTAGAGAGTTCATATAAATCATAAACTGGGTATCATAATATTATAAGTTGATATAACTTTTATGAGTTACCTAGAAAGTCATTTTAAAATAACTCTACTTTTTTCAAAAATTCCTATTAACAAATACAACTAACTCTTTCTGTGGTATAGTTATACTTCTATCTATATATATGGGAGGTAATTTTAGTTATTGCCAACTTAACGGATATTATTGTAAGTCAATTTTTATTATACTTGAATAAAATTTAAAGTTTTTCTTTATTTTTTCCTCGACTGCCTTCTTAGTCGATTATGTCTCTATGCTAGAGTTTGAAATGAAGAGTTTAAAATTCTCTTAAGTTTCATAAAAAAACATCTGATTTTTGATGCATAGTTTTTTTCTTTTAGAGTTCAATTTTGATATTATAAAAACATTATGCTTATTTAACTGTTTTTATTTACATTCATGTATGGTACTTTGTGTTATTTGTTTATATCGTTCATTTAATTTCTTTGAAGTAATATCCATTTTGATATTTTTTTGTTATTTGCCTATACAACTCATTTTATTTCTTTGAGATAACAATGTTTACTTAGTTAGGTATACTTGCTGAAACGAAGAACAATAATAAATCAATACAATATATATATATATATATATATATATATATATATATATATATATGATTTCAACTACATAGTAGTATCTAAAATTAGTTTAATGGAATATTAATATAATGATATGAATTCAGATAAACGATTAGTATTGCATTAAATGGATCTAACCATTGGGCTCCCTGGAATGTCATCTCCATCAACCGGAAATGTAAGTTCTCTTCCATATATAGAATGGTATAACGGTAGAGTATAATTAACAATTTATGTATTATTCTATAATTTTATAATACTATTTTTATAAAAATCATGAAATATGTTAAGCTCAATTTTATTCTATTAAAATTTCTATCGGAAAGAAAAAAAATTTAATAACAAAAAAATCTTATCTATATATAACTTCAAATTTTTAATTTCAGGATGGACATAAGGATGTACTCACAATGTAATTGGAATTGTGCATTACAGAAGGATATACTGCTAAATGGACAGCGAAAGTTGATATTGTCAATTTTAGTATATTATGCTTTATGTTTCGTGATTTCATAACCAATTGACACCATCCAGTTGGATTTAGTTTAGGTGGGATATGCTATCAGTTGTCTGAAAATCATAGTTATGTTTCTTTGCGATCGGATCTTGATGTCTTCAGCATGTTTTATTGCTATCGAGGAAGCTGTCCAGTCCGAATATATCGTGAAAGTGATGTTCGTAAGAATGGCCATCATTGCACATTTATCACTCCGTCTTATAAAGTGTTCGAGCATGCAATAATTGTCGCTTCTTTAATGCATGGAGATTATCCTTGATGTAAAAGTATTTTGCTATGTATAATGAAATTCTAAAATCAAGATGTAATATCATCGCAGAATTTAAGTGATATTTATCTTTCATTTTTTATCATGTCAGTTATAGGTTATTTTTATACAATTATGTAAACTTTAGTTATATGAATATTTTATAAATCCTTGCAATCATTATACTTATGATACCTTACTTGCTATATAATATTTGTTGTTAATAAGAAATTAAAAATAATAAGTCTTAAAAGAAAATAAAAATCAATAAGCCAAACGATATATATTCATTTATTCTAAATATTAAGTTATATACTGAATAGAAAGTATAACGCTGATTGGACATATGATTGTTTGTACAATATCATATATAGATATATGGAGAAAAATGAATGATGGGATAGATGAATCCAGCATTTCTAATTCACCGTAATTGCATTCCCTATTTTTGCGGTTGAAACGCATTTGATTATCTTCTCTACTATTAGACAACATCAAGTATTATCTTTTCCAAATATTTTTATTTGATTTACTCAAGTTACGATGCTATCAAATCAGTCAAATTATACATTTACCAGAAATACTTTATTGAGAATCTTTCGCATGTAGAATGCAATTATGATATGATCTATAAATACATATACTTCATCCGTCCAATCATGCGTTTTTTGCATCCCTATATATATGACACGACATCAAAATGAAGAAAAATGTATGATGGGACACATGAAGCCAGCATTTCCAATTCATCCTAATTGCATTCCCTTTTTTCGCGACTGAAGCACTTTTTGTTTTCTTTTCTGTCACCAGACAACATAAAGTAATGTCTTTTCCAAATATTTTTATATAATTTACTCAACTTACGATGCTATCAAACCAGTCAAATTATATTTTGTCAGGATATGTTTTATTGAGAATTTTCACATGCATAGTGTAATTATGATATGAGCTATAAATACATATATTTCATCCATCCAATCATGTGTTTTTTCTTCATGCATATTTATATATGATATGACATCAAAATGAAGAAAAATGCATAATGGGACCACATGCAGCTATACATTTCCAATTCACCATAATTGCATTTGCTACTTGCTAATTTTAAATTTCAAACGGACTTGATGACTCTTATATATATATATATATTTATAAACCATAATCATGCATTTTCTCACAAACACTTGTGCCTGACTATTTCAAGTACTCAAGTTGTCCATGATGAAGCTTAAGCTTAGTCCGTCGATAATGAAGAGAGGCCATAAAAAAAGTAAGACGTCGACCGTGACCTCTCTCCTACAAGATATGCTCATCGAAATAGCCATGCAAGCCGTCTCCAAGTCCTCGGCTCCTCTCGATGATATTAAAAACCTACGTGCAACGTAAGCAATTATTACTTTTTATAATTTCAGAACCAACATATAAATTATCTAATATCGTTTTGTATGCATTTTAGAAGTAAGAGTTTTTATCGGGCCTCCAAAGATAAGATGGTCGGGCGTTCAATCTCGGTGATTAAGGAGTACTTGAGGATGTATTGGTGGGAAAAAGGTGCATGTCTAATTTTGCTTCGAAACTGTGCAAATAGCGGCAATCTTGATGCCAACTTTATTCTTGGACTGGTAAATAATTTGATTTAATACATATCATCATATATATATATATATATATATATATATATATATATATATATATATATAAATTGTCTAATTCATCGATGTTGGGTTTTTTTTAAACCTATAGGAAGAGATATACAATTTAGGAAGGATGACTTTGGGTATGGAGCATCTCAAGACAATGATGACCGGTGGCCACTTTGCAGCGGCATACGTGGTCGGGATCATACTGTATTTTGATGCATATACACGGGCACACACCATGGAAATTCTGAACAAGGTTTCTTGCGGCGATCTTTTATGCGCTGGTCATGAAGTTAAAGAATGCACGAGATCAGGCAATCCGATAGTAGACAGATGCAAAAAAGATGCTTTGCAGATTACAAATAAAAGTTGGACGAGAATGATGTTGAAGATGGAACCGAGATCTCCCTGCAAGAATAAGCTATGTGGAAGGGTTGTGAAGGTAAAAAGTGATGGCTACTGGGTTGATAATGATCGACTTCCGAGGACATTTTGCGGTCAGTTTTGCCGATGGATGGTCGAGTGCTACAAATTCTTTGGAAATTTATGCCTATGGAAACATTGCTACCATCTCTTAACTGATTGTGTTTTCGAAGTTTTTTTTCTTCAATTTTTAGGTTTCAGAAGTATGTGTCATATTTGCTGGGTAGGATGTTGAAATCTGTGATCATTTTGCAATGGTTCATTTTTGTAAGTAAAAAACCAACATCTCCTTTTGTTGCTAAATATAATTTTCATATCATAACCGGTTTTAGTTTGCTGTTGAATGATAATAGTCTCAGGAGAAAACATTGAAATCGGAAATATTGGTGTCATTCATATTTTGTTGTGTTCTTCACCACTAAACAACATCAAATATTATCTTTTTCAAATATTTTTATTTAATTTACTCAAGTTACGATGCTATCAAATCAGTCAAGTTATGTTTTGTCAAATCTACTTTATTGAAAACCGTTCAAATACAGAGTGAATTATGATAAGAGTAAGAGTTCAAAAGGTAACACCTTATTAACAAACTAAAATGATATATTTATTAATATTTTATTTTGCTATTACTTTTTGAACTCTTACTCTCCTATATAAGGTCACTTTATTCATTTTCCAAGTATTCCATTATATTATGCCGCTGTGAGATTGTAAGTTTTTTTTTTAGTTTGTTATTTAGTGTTGTTTTATTTTTTTATGTAATACGGATATGGTGATGTACTTTATCAATACTTAGGACATGAATTTTTGCTTATATTATACGTCTATTTCAATGAAATGGATGACTAATAATGTGCATTTCCATAAAATATTTTTATGCTTTCACATTTTATATGTTTAGGTTAAATAAATATCATGTACCTTATTATGCTATCATCCATTAATGTTTTGCTTGTCTTTTCAATTCAGAAAAACAAAGAAACACATTCTTAATTCTAATTTAAAATAAAAAAAATATAACTTATAGTCTCTTAAGTATCTATTAATCATTGAGTATAACCAAGATAAGTTGAAAGTATGAGAGACTAAATAGAATTTAAATTTTTACTTGAAAACTACTAAATCGTCTCATTTTCCTTGATTCATGCTATCCCCGCGCGTAGCGCGGGTAAAATGCAAGTGTGTGTGGGGGGAAAGAGATTGAAATAATCCTAGTCGGGGATATATAGAATTATACCAACAAAAGCCACAAACTAAAAATTCTGCTTGCAAGATAAAAGGAATCACAATTATAGCACAAGATAATTTGCAGGTAAGAGATGGTAAGTGAGAAACAAGATGCAAACACAAGCGATTTAGAGAGGTTCGGGAGATCTCTAGTCCTCTTTTTTTAGGCGTACGAGCCTGTTCCACTTAATCATGTCTCCACCGAGACAAACACTTTACACTCCCATAGCAACACATCACTCGACACACAAGTGAATCTCTTCACAACACTTCTCACTTACAAGAACTCTTCTGCACTCAAGAGATTCCACATAAAAAGAGAAGAAGAAGAAGATTACAATACAAGATACTCTCTCAAGAGTTTACAATTCAAGCTCTAGAATACTTCAACGGAGTATTAGATTTGTAATTAAAACTCAAGTTTTTTCTTTTTCTTTTGGTGGGTGAGGATGAACTCAAAGAACGAATGCAATTTTTCCAGAATGGTTGTTGTGCAATAACTACACAAGATACCCTTTTAAACCCCACACAAAAAACAAACAAGTACATGCATTTATTATGCCTCAGGTAGAAAAACAGACGTCTGAGGCCAAGAGGACAGATACCTGAAGGCTAAATAAAACTAGCCGTTATAGTATTAAATGCACGTAACGAAAATATTTTTCAAACAAAAATAGCTTCAGACGTCTGTTGTCATAAGCTTCAGACATTTGCTGTGATTTTCAAAACATGACCAATGAAAATACCGAAAACAACCAGACGTTTGAAGAACAAATGACACACGTCTGAACAAAAAAAGATTTTCAAATTTTTTAACCTTCAGATGTTTGTGCTAATAAGGTTCCGACGTTTGTTCCCACAAAAAATTTTAATGCCATGAAAACACAGAGAACAACTAGACGTCTGAAGAAGATTTGACAGATGTTTGTTCTGCAAAAAGTTTTAAGCCAATAAAAATCCAAAGAACAAACATACGTATAAATAAGTATCAACAAACGTTTGTTTTGTCAAAAGTTTTAAACAATGAAAATCCGGAGAACAATCAGACGTTTGTTCTGGCAAGCTTCAGACGTTTGTTCTGGAGAAGAAACTGATATTTCAAATCTTGTGCATGTTTTACAATAGTGTGCGGATGCCTGAATAAGACTTAGATAGACGTTTGAAGAAGGAATGCACATAAAATTTTGAACTTGGAATGGAAAAACGTTTTGAATGAAAACTTTACCAAGTTTCACCCAAAGGTTTCATGCATGTAATAGAGTATGTGTTTGAGTTTTTTATGCTAATCTCATAAACTATGAAGTAGTTACATCGATTTCCTAGAGAATACACTTGTAGCTCGAACTCTTGATTTCTTCGATTTTTTAATTCTTTTGAATTTGGACTTTGGCTCCTTAGCTTCATGAAACTTGAATGCGATAATTGAGGTGTTCTAGTCCATTATCCTCTAACCTCCAATGGATTTGTCATTTTAGCTCAATTTCCTTCATTCTCCATAGTAGGCTTGTGTCGGTTGATATCCTGAAATCTTTCTCAAACACGACCAAGCTCATATACAGTGTTATGAAATATGCAATATGAAACACATGTATAAAGATATCTATTAATATTCATAACATCATCAAAACTAACCAATTGGATTATGAAAATCCATAAATCATCAATCACCCCATTTTTGATGATATCAAAATATTAATAGATGATATTGATATATTGAAAATCAAATGTTTGAATAATCTTCAATAATCGATAAAAGGACCAATATACTAAGGTTAAATGTTTGAATAATTTCAATATATTGATATGAACCTATTACTATCCTCCTTTTTGACATAATCAAAAAGGGTGTCCTAAGAAATAAAGCGTTTGAATTACTCCCCCTAGACACAGATAAGTTAAACATATGAATAACTCTTCTTAAATGTATGCATAGGAGACTAATAGAGTTGATATGAGTAAGAGTTAAAATTAAACGTTTGAATAATTTTGAAAAACAAGAATTTGGCTCATATTAACAAACATGTATAAATGATAAGCAAAATTAAGCGATACATGCAACATAACCATATGCAATAAATTTTCAAGTTATAATATTATATGGTGAAAAAGATGAGATAAAGATATAGCAAAATAGGGTTTTCTCATCTTTTAGTGTCGGCAAGCTCATGAAGGCCCTAAACACACTCCGCTAGATCCTAAGATATGTTATAAATAACAAATCCACAATTGGGTTCCCCTAACGAGAGTTACGGAGGCCATTTTGGAAAGATGACACTTATGCACAACATCACTCAATTGAACACATATATTAAGCTTTGCCCTAATATAAGCAAAACGTGTAGCATCAAGGGGTTTGTTAAAGATTTCGGCCAATTGGTGAAGTGTAGGTATGCGTTCTATAATGATATCTCTTTTTTCATAATGATCACGATGAAAATACTAGCGGACATCAATATGTTTGGTGCGGCTATGTTAATAAGCAGTTTTAGTCATGTGCATCATGCTCGTGTTATCACAAAGAATAGGAATATGATCTACAAGCACATCAAAGTCTTCTAGGGTATGCTTCATCTATAGGATTTAAGCACAACAAGTACCCACGAGAATATATTCCGCTTCGACCATGGAAAGAGCAATCGAATTTTGTTTCTTGGATGACCAAGAGACTAGACAATTTCCAAGAAATTGACACGTTCCACCCGTGCTCTTATGGTCTATTTGGCTCCCCGTATAGTCCGTATCCGAATAAGATTTAAAATTGAAAATTTTATTTTTCGGATACGACAAACCTAAACCAGTCATTCTCCTAAGATATTTAAAGATTCTTTTTACTGCACTTAGATGGAATTTTTTGGGACACGATTGGAAACGAGCACACAAGCAAACAAAAAATATTATATTGGGCCTACTAGCGGTTAAATAAAATAAACTACCAATCATACCATGATATTTAGTGATGTCCACATTCTTGCCGGATTCATCTTTTGGAAGCTTTATTGTAGTGGCCATTGGTGTTGCTTGGCTTCACATCTTCAAGATCAAACTTCTTGATGAGCTCTTTTGTGTACTTGGCTTGATTTATGAAGATATCATCTTTGAGTTGCCTGATTTGGAGTTCAAGAAAATAATTGAGTTCACCCATTATGGTCATTTAAAACTCTTTTTGCATGCTATGGGTAAATTCCTTGCATAGAGATTCATTAGTAGATCCAAAAATGATATCATCTACGTAAATTTGTACAAGCAAAATCTCATCATTTTTCTTTTTGATAAAAAATGCGGTGTCAATATTGCCCTTTGAAAAACCTTTTTCAAGCAGAAATGTACACAATCTAGCATACCAAGCTCTAAGAGCTTGTTTTAAACCATACAAAGCTTTATGCAACTTGTAAACATGATTGGGATGTTTAAAATCTTCAAAACCGGACAGTTGTTCCATAAAAACTTCATACTCAAGGACATCATTCAAAAAGGCACTTTTAACATCCATTTGATAGACTTTGAAATCTTTAAAACATACATATAAGAGTAAAATACGAATGGCTTCTAATTTAGCTACCAGAACAAAAGTTTCATCGAAATCAATACCTTCCTCTTGATTGTAACCTTATGCTACGAGTCTCGCCATTTTCCTATTAATCACACCGAATTCATCAAACTTGTTCATGAAGACCCATTTTGTACCTATAATGTGTCTATCACTAAGCTTAGGAACCAACATCCACACATTGTTTCAAATTGGACAAGCTCCTCTTGCATAGCACAAACTCAATTCTCATCCATGATAGCTTCTTTAGCATTCTTAAGTTCAATATGAGACAAGAAAACTATGTTAACAAAGAAATTTGGATTATGAGAACGAGTGGCTACCCCCTTTGACACATCACCGATGATTTGGGTTGGTGGATAAATCTTATTGTATCTTCAATCTCTTAGTAGGGTTGATACCGATTCATCATCCACATCGGCTACTACACTTGAAGGAGGCTCTTGTTTAAAATCTTCCCTTGAGATGTCAAGTTCATCCAAACGAGTTCGAACCACTTCATCATTTTCTTTCTCAAGTGTTACAACATTCTTGGCAAAATGATTAGTTTCATCAACTTAACATGCATACTCTCTTCCATAGTGTTAGAGGTTTTATTGAAAATATGATAAACTTTACTAGTGGAACGGTAGTCAAGAAAAATACCCAAATGACTTATTAAATCAAATTTTCCAAAAGGATCTTTGGTATTTAAAATATAACACTTGCTCTTGAAAACTTTAAAATAACCAATGTTGGGTTTTCTATCATAATTCAATTCGTAAGGAGTTTTCTTAAATTCTTTACGAATAACAGCCCTATATATAATATATGATGCGGTATTAACCGCTTCGGCCAAAAAACTAGTGAGGTAAACTATGTTCATTTAGTATTGTCTATTTCATGAAGAGATCAATTTTTTCCGTTCAACGACTCCATTTTGATCCCTTGATCATTACAAAAATTCATATTTGATCCCTTGATCATTACAAAAATCTTCAAAGAAAGCATTTTGAAATTCATCTCCATGATCACTACGTCTTTTAACAATAAAAAGTAGTTTTTCGTTTTGTACTTTATTAAAGAAAGTTTTAAAAGCAACAAAGGCATCACTTTTGCTGGAAAGAAAACGAATCCAAGTAAATGTTGAAAAATCATCAACAATCACAAATGCATAAGATTTACCATCAAAACTCAAAGTTCTTGAAGGACCAAATAAATCCATATGAATTAACTCAAGAGGGTTAGAAGTTGATAGAACCTTCGGTTTGAAAGAGCACATGACTTGCTTACCCATTTGGCACGCATCACATAGCTTGTTTCTTGCAAATTTGAGATTTGATATGCTAATGACCAAGTCCTTGTTTACGATGTTTAAGAGTAGATCCATAGAAGTATGTCCAAGCATGCGGTGCCATAGCCAACTATCATCCTCTACAATACTTAAACACTCAAAATTCTTATTAGAAATATGACAAGCATCAATAGAATAAACATTACCACTTTTTCCCACAAAGTATCATCTTATCTTTTGAATCAAGAACTTTTCCAAATTTTTCATCAAAAACAACTTTAAAGCCTTTATCACAAAATTGACCAATATTTAGAAGAATATGTTTTAAACCATCAACAAGACCATTTTCTTAAGTTGTAGCATTAAACTTGATATTACCTTTATCGATAATTTTACCTTTACCATTATCTCCAAAGGTGACCATGACACCTTCCTCTCTTGATAGGGTTGCAAAACACTTAAATTTGCCGGTCATATGCCTTGAGCAACCACTATCAAGATACCATTGATTTTCATGTCGTGATTTACGGGGTACCTATAGAGGAAGCAATAAAATATCTTTTGATACCTAAGTCTTAGTGGGTCCACGGGGGTTAATCTTTAGAACCCAAATCAAATGCTTTGAAGATCTAGCTTTACAATGGTAAGAGATATGCTCAATATGGCCACAATAATTACAAAACATTACTAGTTCTAGAATGTGTATGTGTGTGTTTGGCATGATGATGATGATATGAAGTAGGAGTCTTAACACGAGTAGTTTTAGCAATGGATTTTCTAAAACTTGGAACATGAGCAAATCTAGCATTACGATCATATGATATAGGAGTATGTACATGATGGGCATGGTGATCATAAGAAGTAGATGCATGTAAAGTAGTCTTAACAAAAATGGTCTTAAATGAAGCCTTATCATATGATGGTTTGGGTCTACTAGCATGAGAGGGCGATGCATGTTGAAAACCAATTCCATTCTTCTTATCGGAAACATTTAAATTGCATATCAGGTTATCAAGAGCAATTTTGCTAGTGGCAAACTTATGAAGAGTGGCATCAAGATCATTAATCTCAACCTTCATTTTATCAACATCAAGCAACATAGCATTATGATTGATATTCAAAAAATCATATTTGCACTTGAGAGAAGTAAAAGTGGATGTGAGCCTCTCATTTTTAAAATTTGTATTTTCGAGAGAACTATTTAAAGAAGCAATCTTAGACAAAAGATTTTCGTTCTCAAGTTTTAAACTCTCACATCCACAAGATTTAATAAAACTTTCATTTTCAAGATAAGCAATTTCTTTTTGGCAATGGAATACTTAGATTGGAGTTTGGAATAATAATCGTGTAATGTTCCAAAAGTTTCAAGAAGTTCTTCAAAGTTATATGAATCAAGATCATCAATTATCTCATCCTCATGTGCTATGAAGCACATGTTCGCTATTTCTTGATCGGATAGACGATCTTCATTATCGCTCCCTTCCGACTCATCCTATGTTCTTGCATTGAAGACTCTCTGATTTGGTCGATATAAAGTTTCCTACTCGTTATTGAGGTGGCAATCAGCAACGAGATGATCAGACTTCTTACACATGAAACAAGGCCCAATATCTTTGTTGTTGTAGCGACGATCTCTTGAAAAGGTTCCTCTTTTGAAATTTCTTCGAAACTTGAGAAATTTGTTGAATTGCCTTGTCATAAGAGCGATATCATCATCGTCTCCACTAAATTCGTCATCTTCGCTTTGATTTGGATAAAGCTTTGGATTTGAATGACGCTTTGAATGTAGCCTTGAGAGCGATATTGAGCTTGTCTTTTTTCTCCACTTTTTCATCTTCTAGGTCATAGGTTTTGGGTTAAATCTCATAAGTTTTGAGATTTTCTTGAAGCTCTTCAAAAGACATGACCTCAATGTCGGCCATCTCCTTGAGAGTAATTGTCATTATTTGCCATTTCTTAGTGAGTGATTGAAATATCTTCGTCACCTTTTCCTCATTCTTCATGGGATCATCTAAAAGGGAGTCAAGAGGATTAATGATGCAAATAAAACGACTAAATATATCATCAATGTTTTCATCAGGGAACATTCGAAAATTTCCATACTCTGTTTTCAAAAGATCAATTTTAGCCCTCTTAACATTGGAACTCCCTTCATGAGCAACTAATAAAATTTTCCACATAGCAAAAACACTTTTACATTTTATTACACGAGCCAAATCACTTTCGTTGAGACAAGAAAAAAAGGCAAACTTGGCTTTATGATTAGCTTCATAAGCCTTTTTATCTACTACACTCCAACTATCCTCATCAGCAGTGGATAACTCATGCTCCTTCAAAAAGGTGTATATCCACACATCTCTACCTTGCGATTCTAAAAAGAACTCCATCATAACTTTCTAAATGGTAAAATTAATACCATCAAAGTATGGTGGTTTGGTGATGGATTAGGAGTGTCCCATACTATGTGAAGAAGATGAGACCATAGGATCTCTGTAGAGTTTTAATCCTAATAAAAAGAGCATATTGCTCTGATACCAATTGAAATAATCCTAGAGGGGGAGTGAATAGAATTATACTAACAAAACCTATAAATTAAAAATTCTACTTGTAAGATAAAAGGAAACACGATTATAGCACATTATAATTTGCAAGAGATGGCAAGAGAGAAACATAACGCAAACACAAGTGATTTAGAGAGGTTCGGGAGATCCTCTGGTCCTCTTTCTTTAGGCTTATGAGCCCGTTCCACTTAGTCACGTCTCCACCGAAACAAACACGTTACGCTCCCGTAACAACACGCCACTCGACACACGAGTGACTCTCTTCACAACACTTCTCCTCACTTACAAGAACTCTTTACCACTCAAGAGATTCCACACAAAAAGAGTAGAAGAGGATTATAATCCAAGATACTCTCCCAAGAGTTTACAATTCAAGCTCTAAAATACTTCAATAGAGCATTAGATTTGTAATTAAAGCTCAAGAGTTTTTTTCTCTTTTGGTGGATGATGATGAACTCAAAGAATGAATGCAATTTTTCAGAATGGTTGTGCAATAACTACACAA
This sequence comes from Agapanthus africanus, assembly GCA_030015575.1. Lineage (NCBI taxonomy): Eukaryota > Viridiplantae > Streptophyta > Magnoliopsida > Asparagales > Amaryllidaceae > Agapanthus > Agapanthus africanus. The sequence continues at coordinate 315,942,333 of JASDDO010000004.1, forward strand.
GAATCCCTTTAAAACCCCATAGACAAAACAAACAACTGCATGCATATACGTAACGGTTCTTACGCCTCAGGCAGAAGAACATACGTCTGAAGGCCAAGAGGGCAGACGTCTGAAGGCAAAATAAAACTAGCCGTTATAACATTAAATATACGTAACAGTAATATTTTTCAAACAAAAATAGCTTAAGACATCTTTCGTTATGAACTTCAAACGTTTGTCGTGGTTTTCAAAACATGGCCAATTAATGTATAGAAAACAATCAGACGTTTGAAGAATAAGTGACACGCGTCTGGGAAAAAAAAAGATTTTCAAAGTTTTTAACTTTCAGACGTTTGTGTCAATAAAGTTCAGATGTTTGTTCCCACAAAAAGTTTTAATGCCATGAAAATACAAAGAACAACCAAACGTCTGAAGATAATTTGATAGACGTTTGTTCTGTACAAAGTTTTAAGCCAATGAAAATCAAGAGAACAAACAGACGTATGAAGAAATATCGACATACGTTTGTTCTGTCAAAAGTTTAAACAATGAAAATCCAGAGAACCAGACATTTGTTCTGGAAAGCTTCAGACGTTTCCTCCATCATAGGCTTGTGTCGGTTGATATCCTGAAATCTTTCTCAAACATGACCAAGCTCATATACATTGTTATGAAATATGCAATATGAAAAACATGTATAAAGATATCTATTAATATTTATAATATCATCAAAACTAAACAATTGGATTATAAAAATCCATAAGTCATCTAAGATAAGTATAAAGTTTAAATTAATCCTTAAACTGTAACTCATTTTATCACAATTTTGTCTACAAGACTCCCTCCTCTCCAAGCTGCCACGTCACCCCCTCTGTGATCATGAGAGCAATTTGCTGCTGCTGCTGCTAGGCTTTTCGTAGGCTCTATCTCTTGTGCCTTGGGCTGGAACTTCTTAATCTCCAGGCATGCTAGCACGTGCACTACACATTCAAACTTTTGGGCTTGAATTTTAAATCAATTTCAACAGGTGCCACTGTACCAAAAGATTAAAATTAAATAAGGCAAAAAATGCATCTGTGCACGGCCGCAAGCGAGTGAACCGGAGCCTTTATGAAATCGAAGAAAATTGTTCTTCTTAATTTTTTTTAAAAATTCACTGATTTTCATATGCTTATATGATGCAAAATATAAAGTGAAGAAAATAATTTTTGAAATTTCTTAAAATTTTGCGATTTTCATTTGCTATACAGTATATAAGAAATTATGAAATCGAAGAAAACAAATTTTTTAGATTTTTTAAAATTTAGCGATTTCTGTGTGCTTATAAGAAGAAAAATATTGAAAATGTAAGGAAGCAAAAAATATTGATATTTATGAAAAATTTGTGGTCTTTGTGTGTTATTGCAATCAAAATATTAACAAAACTGATTATAACAGAAAATATCGAGATTTTTGAAAAATTTGCTATTTTCACGTGCCATACAAAATATCGAAAATTTGAAGCAATTTTTTTTTTTGAATATTTTTATAATTTTATGATTTTCGAATGCTAAAATTCAGGATTTTTGAAGATATCACGATTTTCGTGTGTTATGCAAACAAAATATAGAGAAACCAACGAGGGTAGATAATTTTGAAATTTTTATAATTTTTGTGTGCTAAAAAATCAAAGAAAACAAATTTTTTTTGAAAGTTTCACGATTTTTGAGTACTAAGCAAAATATAAAAAAAAATTGAAAAAAAGGGGAAGTATGAAATTTTTGAAAATCATGCAATTTTCGTGTGGTGGCTGGAAGAATATTGTAAATTTAAAGAACTAAAATAATTTTGCGATTTTTATAAATTTTCACGATTGTGAGGTGTTATAGGCTTATATAGCATGCAAATATTAAAAAACCGAAGAAAAAAACTGACATTTTAAAAAAAAATTATGATTTTTGTGTGTTAGCATGCATAATATTAAAAAATCAAAGAAACAATAAATTTTGAGATTTTCGAAAATTTTGGGATTTTTATATGCTGTATCATGGAAAGTATTGAAAACCGAAAAAAGCAAAAATATTTTATTTTATAAATTTTAGGATTTTTTTGTGCTATATATGGCAAGCAAAATATTAGAAAACCGAAGAAAGCAAATATTTAATATTTTTAACATTTCACCATACTCGTCTGTTATAGCGTGAAAATGTTGAAAATTTGAAGAAAATAAAATTTTTGGAATATTTGTATATTTTGTGACCCTTTATGCTATAACAAACAAAATATTAAAAAACCGAAAAAGTAAATTTTTGTGATTTTCGTCTGCTAAAACGCAAGGAAATATTGAAGAAACTGAAGAAAAAGTATTTGCAAGTAAATCCCGCATATATTTTACATATGAAATACATAAATTTGAGATAGACAACTTGCAAATCATATAATAATAAAAATTTAAATTAATATGATTTTTCTTGACCTTGGACTTCGTACGCACGCATCCCTTGCTAGTATGATAATACGCAGACATCTGTGACCAATAATTTGTTTTTAAAAATCTGAAACCAACAAATACAACAAGATAGATTCATTATGTCAAGAAAGCAACAAATTTTTCTTTTTTGATAAAAAGAAAGCAACAAAATCTAAATTGTCAAAGTGCACAAAACTGTGAATCGGAGGCAAGTTTTTACACATTTTATATTTTACAAAGAGAAAAGAAGCTAAAAGCCTAATATGAAACATAAAGAGGAGTTCGCGTTAGGCTGACAATGAGGGAGAGAATTTAAAGCATCTAAGGATGCTATTAACAAAGTAATGCAATGATCAGTAACTATCATGATTTGCAGGAGAAACCTATTCAAATACAAAACACTGAGCTAATAAAGCTTTTTCCCCATTGATGGTGCCCTAAAGAATTATATAAACTGAGATAGATCCAAAAATTCTTAGAATAACTGACCAGTACAAGTAATGCCATGTGCTGATCCTTTGCGTTTCCATTAGGCACACTGCTACTACTTTTGTCCTTGCTCGCACCATCCAGAACTGCCTTAGCTATCCTATCAACAGTTAAGTGCAGGATACTGTTACGCCGAGGAATGAAATAAGCATATTTGATAAACACGCTCTAAAATGAAAAATACCAAGGTCGAATGTACGTATGCAATTGTAGGTGTGGTAGCACGTTTTCAGAGATCGATAACCTATTTATACAAGGAAATGGGCTCCAATTTTTCCTGTTTCACTTTGTGTTCTAGAGAGGAAAGGAATTACCTACCATAATAGCTACCGTCTTCTAAGCGTCTTCTAAGCCAAAAATATCGAGTGCAAAGATCGTTTATACCACACCCTAAAGGGAACTAGACTATTATTAGTTAAGCAGCATACAATTATCCTAAAGTGAAAAGAATGAAAAACCAAATAACCTGATAGATTCATCAACATAAATTTTGGCCTTGTCAAGTTCACCTCTTGCTTCAGATATATTCACCTTCCACAGGTGGTTAGATTTGTGCATAGCCACTCTTCCTAAGTGAAGTAAATTACTAGCCACCTGGAAAAGAGAGTGCAAGTGGTAGCATTACGAGAGTGCTACCTTTTAAGTGAAAGCATATAGTTCGAAATCAAATTTTATTCACCAATACTCTAATTTAAAATACAAAGACAACTTATTATAGAGTAAAGTTAAAAGTCCTAATTCAACCAATTAACAATACCCGAGTATACTCAGGTTTCCAATTAAGCATTACATTCTGATAAAGATTAAAGATAAATTCCCAAATAAAAGCCGATGTTGATCATGATCCGTAACAGCCCAAAATTGTCTGACATTCCTTGAGGATGTTCTCTAATTTGTCTGTAAGGAAACAAGGATTCAAGATGCTATCACTTATCAAACATAATTACTCCTTTAGGTTCAAATGAAGGTGGGCACATATGATTATGATCTTATAGGTCTCAGTTGATTGGTTGTCACATATTAAACACATCCCTAACATGAATTTCATCAAATAGGAATTTCGACATATAAATCCTCGAGGAAGAAATTTTTTAAGACCATGACCAAAATAAGGACATACTACATGAGATCTGAATATGATCACGAGGAAGAATTTTTCTTCTGGCATCCAGACATCTGCGACAAATAATAATTGTTTTTAGCAACTATTGCTGGCAAATGTGAAGCAATTAGGAAAATAGAACAGCACCATCCAAAAGATCCCGTGCTTCCTTTAAGCTCCCAAGGGACTGCAGAGTCAACGCTAAACCTTCAGCTGCAATCACAGTATCCAATGAATCCCATCCCTAATAAGAAGTGCTGCTCATTAATAAGAGAATAAAAGCATGGTATGCAAGAGACGATAAATGCTAAAAAACATATCTTAGAGAACTATAGTCATATATATCACCGTGTTGCTCAAGCGAAGATGAAAGAATGGGTTATCCAAGAGATTCGCGGGCGTGGAAGGATTTCGATAGGAGGCATCCAATATTCAGCAGTGATCCTCATAATATGAAGCTCGGATTGGCTAGTGATGGCTTCTGCCCATTCAACTATAAGGGTGGTAATCACATCACATGACCCATTGTAATGATGGTTTATAATCTATCGTCATGGCTGGCTATACATCAGTCCTACTTTATGATACCTCTTCTTATTGATGGACCAAAATCACCAGGAAATAATATCAACGTCTACCTCCAATCTCTGATCGAAGAGTTAAAATCCTTATTCATTGATAATGTGGAGACTTACGATGCAAACACAAATATAACCTTCACGATGCATACAACTTTAATGTGGAAAATTAATGATTTTCCTGCATATGGAATGCTATCAGATTGGTCCGTACATGGTTACTAAGCATGCCCTTACCGCCAGAAAGATACAACATCGAGACGATTGAATTTTCGCAACACGATTTCCTTTTACGGTCAAAAGTGTTTCCTGTCACTAGAGCATCACTACAAGTTTGACGGTGTTCACTTTGATGGTCATTAGAAAATTCGTGGGCCTCTAGCCCTATTATCCTAAGAGGACGTGATTGCTCAGTGGAATAGTTACAATAATGTGACCCTCGAGATAGATCCCAGAAGACATGACACTCCATTCGGCTGGAACAAATTAAGCATTTTCAATGAACTACAGTACTGGCTAATAAATTTAGTATGTCATTGTCTGGACGCCATGCATATTGAGAAAAGAGTATTCGAGCACTTACTTAACTTGTTTCTTATAAAGATGGAAAATCGAAAAACAACCTTCGTGCTTGGATGGATTTTCAGGACTGGGAAATTAGATCCTAAACCAATAGCAGGTAAATCAGGCAAGTTTGTACGTCCCTATTCCGCGTATCAATTGTAAGAAAAGGTTAATACATGTGTTACATGATTTGAAAGTTCCCACAGTTTTCTCAGGATCATTTAATAAGAAGATAAAGATTGTGAAAGGTAAGATCGATGGGCTGAAAATTCATGATCACCATATTATTATGGAGCACCTTCCCCATTATCCCTCAAGACTTCCCTTCTTAAATTGGTTGGTCTAATAATCAATAAATCTTGCTGCTTCTTTAGGTAATTGTGCGCTAAAAATATCGATGTTGTGGCAGTGGAGTAGCTAGAAAATGCGATTGCCTTGATACTGTGCAAGCTTGAGCGGATTTTCCCGTCGATGTTCTTCGATATCATAATATACCTGACGTTCATCTTGCAACCGAGGTTAAGCTCGTCGGACCGATACAATATCGATTGATTATCCTATCGAAAGGTACCTTGAATTTTTTGGTTGACGTAATCGATATATTTTTGCTATCTTATATGCTTGTATTTCTTTATTTAACATAAGTTTCTTTAGGTATCTCCTGACTCTAAAAAATTATATACGCAATAGAAATCGACCAAAGGGCTCTATTATGGAAGGTTATCTCTTAGATGAAATAACTATATTTTGTTCCCGCTATTTGTACTGTAACAACTCCAATTTCAATGTACAGAAAATTATTTAAAAGTTAATGTACAATAGGGGTATTTGCAATCCTGTGTACACTATAAATATTTGATTTGCTTTTGAACAGCAAGAAAGCACTTGTAGCATACTGGTAAAGCTTTGCACTGCTGTGACGTAGCCCTTGTGATCGAATCCCCCCAGCCACATTATATTTTTATTTAATTTTTCTTTTAATTTTTTAGAAGCCCAAAGGTTTACACATGTACTACACGTAAAATGAAGAGACACAGAATAAACAAACATGTGCACTAGGGTATATGAGACGACGGGGACACGTGGCAGAAAACCCAACCCTATCCGACGGTAATGGACCGGCGAGAAGGACAAATAGATCGGCACCACTGGTTTAGCCCGTCGGTATTGCCACGAAATTTCCCCCCTGCACCTCTTGGCCTACCCCACCTCCCCTAGACTATTTGAATTCTCTGCAATTATCCAGAGAATTAAAAATGCCCTTTTAATCCAATTTTTAATGCATATTTTTAATGAAATCTTTAACCCTCTAAACCCTAATTTTTTCCTATAAATACCGCACTCCATTTCACCCATCCTCACTAAGAAATTCCTTGCCAAAACTCTTAAAAATTTTCAAGTCCTTATAGTGTGCAAGTGGAATTAGCAAAGGGCGAAGTTCCGAGGAGATTCCGGCACCGAAACGATGCCCTGATACTTCCCTAGTCTTATCCTACCTCTCTTCTTTCTCTATAGCCTGTAAGTCCCCTCTCCCCTCTCATCTTTTATTCTAAAATGTCTCATTTCTAAAACCCGACGGAAGCGGAGTTAATCCGACTTCCGATTCGGTTTTTCTTTAAAAATTCTACTTTTCTTAAACAATAAAATACCATACTCTCATATAATGTTTAACAAATATTAACAAACACATCAAAACAAGTTTCATCTCAAAAGAATCTTTTATGCAACTTTTATCGTATTTTTACGGTAAAATACCATATACTTTACTTTCAACACAAATCAACATAATACTTGTATTATCTTTAGATAACTCACGAGGTAATGACCTACCTCATCACAACACACATCTTTGACATAGCACGATGAAAGTTTGGGACTTTAGTTATGGGATAATACGATATTACAAATAAATACCATCAAACTTGAAAAACCATTTCTTTAAAAAGTGTATTAATCAATTACTTGTAATTGCGCCTCTACAACCCACTTTTGGGGAACCCCGTTCGGGATGGTGCGGGTTATCGCGCGTCCTCGGGCCTAGTAGATCGAGATGCAGACCTCCGAAATGAGCATTCGATCTCGATGGAATTTTAATGCATTTTTCTTTAGAAAATAAGATTTCTACAAAAATAAATAAAATTTATTTTTATTAAATATATATATATATATATATATAACTATTAGCAAAATATCTATTTTAATTATATTATATAAATATTCCAAGTTTTCTAAATCAAAGGAATCACCATTACATGAAACTACCATCCAAATACAAAACAATTCCAATATTTCAATAAAACACAATATACTATGAAAACTAGGTTCTACTCACTAGAAATTTCACTTTTATAAAATATACATCTATTGTAACACCCTAGTTCGTTATACCATGCTTGATTTGACTAATTTATATATTGAATGGCTATTTCTTGATTTATTGTGTTTTGGGTGCGAATAGTGTAATTGGTATCCGTGTTTGCATCCGACCCGACCCGCATGCTGGAAACCCGTCTTGATTCCTGTTTATGATTTATCCCTGCTTGTGCGGAGGATCCGTGCACTCTTGTGTTCTATATCCTGTATACCTGCATTATATCCGGAATCTGCATTTTTTTAATAATACAAATATAGTCAAATAATATATTTTAAAAATATCTAGCATGGCCTGCATCATACCCCGAATCCTGTGGTGGTATCCGTACATCGTGTTCTCGTCCCGTTCAGTGAAACAGACCCGTTTGGATAGCTACATGTACGCTACGTGCATCCGTTCTTGGGGGTATGCATTTCCGTTAGCCGGATATCCTATTTTGATTTTGGTTAATACGTATATTATCTGTATTTTCAAACCGTAATTTTAGACCCGGGCGTGTTTTGGACTATTTTGTATTTAACCTAAAACTCAAATTTTATGAATATTATATTCTAATATCCTTAAACTGTTAAAATTTATTCAATCACATTTTAAACCAACTAATATTTTCAAATATTTAGAAATCCTAACAGCTCTCTTTCTCTATCCTATATAAACATATATATAATTTTTTATTAATTATTAGTCTTCACCCACGTCCTTCTCCTTCTCATTTTCGTTTTTCCCGCCTCCTCGTCTCGAACCCACGCCGTTGCCTCACGCCCGCGCCCATCGCCTCGCCGCCTCCACCTTGTCGGCCTCCCCTCACCCATCTCCTCCTCTCATCCTCTCTTCCCCCTCTCCCGCTCTCGCCAACCCCGACGAGAACCCACATCCCCGTCGCTACCGCCACAGCCTATCAAACCCGAACCTGACCTCGTCACCGACCTTGCCTCACCGTCGTCGACCATTCCTCGACCTCGCTTCCTCTCCCTCCTCCACTTCCCTTCACCCTCTGACGAACCCCGACCTCACTGCAACAACACGAACCCAACGCCAAGCCCCTGCCCTCGTCGCTGCACCGTTGCCGGAGCTCCGATCCCGTCGGCCTCAACCCTCGCCACCATCCTCTTCCTCTCCCTCATCACCACCTGACACTACCACCTCCTCTCCACTTGCAAGCCCGACTAACCCACTGAACCATACACCAAACCCTCACCTGCACACCTCGCCAGAGTTTCGACCCATCGCCGTCGTCGCCCCTTGTCACCACCTCCGACCCTGAGCCAACTCCAGACCAGAACCCCACACCATGATCTCCTCTTTTCCATGCACCCGGAACCTAGCACCCACTGCCTCGTTGCCGGAAAACCCTCGCCTGCCTCCTCATCGTCGATGGCCCATCGTTGACGTCGCCCCTTGCCATCCTCTCTGTACCACCAAACCAATCCCCTCTCTTCTCTGTTCTTCTTCTACTTTTCTCTTTTCGTGGTTTCTTATTTCCGGTCATCGCCTGAGCCGTGCCGTCACTGAAGATCCGGGCGACCCAGTGGACGTCCCCAGCCAGCGTGGTCACATTCTTGCTTTGCTTGGTTCAGTTCTGTACGCCCGCGTGTGCATCGTGACATTTACCGACGTCGGACGCGGCGTACGCACCCCGTCGTGAGATCCGACCAGGCAAGTTTATCTTGCTACATGCTATGTTATTATATTTGCATCCATATTAATAATAATATTAAATGTTCATTGCATTGTACATCCATGTTACCGTTTTACTATTTTCGGATAACCGTTCGTACCCGTATCATTTATTACATATCTAGTCGCATGCAAGTTTATCTTGCTACATGCTATACTGCTATGTTTTACATTCATGCAAATAATAGTACTACATATTGTTTAGTTATGCATCCCATGTTACCGTTTTATTGTTTTACGATACTCTTTCATATCCGTACTGTATATTAGATATTTAATTGCATGCCGAAACCTGATTGCTTCATGTTACTGCTAGATTCATATACCATACTTGCTAGTATGCATTATACGACTCATGGACTAATATTATGTTATCACTGATTACTATTTGTGCATCTATATTTTACTGTGCATCCGTACTTTTACCGTGATTCGATACTTGCTACATTTTACTGTTGAGCATCCATTTGATACATGTGCACTACCTAACATGACTTGATATACCACTGCTTGACTTGATACCTGATCCTGTTCCTAATGCCAACAATCCTGACTTGTCGTCCTGACGGACGTATCTTGTTGTCTATTTAGACAAAGCATGTACCTGCTTGATCCTGTGTAGGTATTAGCTCCAGATTGTCAATACCTGACTTGAACACATAATCTTGGGGGTATGGGGAAATCAAAAGTGTAACTGAAGTGTGGCTTAAAAGGTTATTACTTGATCCGTGGTCCCGGGGGATAACGGGACAGAATCATTTGTGATTCTTACTTGATCCGTGGTCCCGGGGGATAATGGGACAGAGTCATTCGTGACTCTCACTGCCTGATCCATGGTCCCGGGGGATAACGGGACAGAGTCATTCGTGACTCTCACTGCCTGATCCGTGGTCCCGGAAGATAACGGGACATATTCTTTTGAGTTACATGGAGGAGTACACTAATTGATTTCAAGCAAACTTTAGAATAGATTACCCAGTAGCACAGTTTAGATTGATCACCGCATGTCACATACACTGATAAACTTCACTGTTCTATATCCGTGTTTACTTATTACATTCATGTTATTGTTTATATTTCATGCCTGCGTATCTTGTTACCTCCTGGTTATATTCTATTATTTGATATTATGACGCACTGACGTCTGGGTTTTGCATGGCCCAGTTCCTCTATCTTTGTCGCAGGCTGATCAGGAGTATTTCAGCTGCCAGGCCGAGCAGTGAGGATCTTGTTAGTGTTTAGTTTTCTTTCCGTACTTTCATTTCCTGATGTGAGCCCGTATTTGGGACGTATTTCCAGATGTTACTGTTATTGGATTTATTGCTTCCGCATATTTAAATTTCTTGACTCGTTTATTCTGTAAGATGGACATGTACTAGTTAGTTTTATATATTTTACTGTTCTTGATATCTTATAGACAGCCGTAATGGGACTGTGGAGGGATATTTCCTAGCCACAGGTAGCATGGTTGGCTCTGTCACGTGCCGATCTTAGCGCACTCTGAGAAGCGAGGCGTAACATCTATGAAAACCCTAAAGACGATAATTAAATGCTTGAGGTGTATTTTAAAATTATATCAAAATTATTTTTACATAAACCCCCCTCAAGTTATACTAAATTACAATAAGAACCTTAGTAAATATAGGTTTAAGCAGGACCAATTCTCTTGAGCCTCAAGGAGCCGGAGAATGTGAGTGCTTTCCTATCTAAGGTAGACAATCTAACAAACGGTGTTATCAATACAGTAATTGTCTTGGAAAAAGACACAAATCCTGCCGTCCATGTGCAGCAGTTACCGATAACATCAAAACTAATTCAGGATTTCAATTTCTTTTCAAAGTGTCTGACTCAAACTGAGTCTTAATCTAATCAATCTGACTTAAATGTGATTCAAGTATAAACTACAATACAACATGAATCCATGAAACCGTCTATTCAATCTATATTGACCGAACTGAACCATGGATATACTCCGTCTACATGACTCTCCATTTATATCCATTCTGTTTACTGATATCATGGTTTTGGTAAGTTATCCATCTATATAACAAAACAATACAATCAATACAAAAAACATCGCGGGGTTTATAAGGGGTAGATTGGTACGGAATGTGTTAAAAAGGGCACGAGACTGTAACCTTAATACACATAACCTGAATATCCATTGTCGTTGTACCGTGGCTGAACGGTTCCTTGTGCTCCGTATACCTTAGTCTCCGGAATAGTAGGACTCCTCTCGTATACACTGGCATATTTTATACCAAACTACAAACAACTACGTTAACATTATAATCAAACATTATAAGTTATACTCTCTTTCTGTCTATTCTATCTCTACTCATCTTTGGGACTTACCGAGCGATTGTTCGCTGACGACATTCCTTTTCTTCTTTCTTTGGAATGTTGTTAGGTGATTTGGACGCACTAGTGACTGAGCCCAGTGCTGAGGACTTGGAGCAGTTTTCTATCGATCCAGAGCTGTAGGCACTTGTACATACTTTTCATTTCAGTTATGCCATTCTTTAGGCATTGCTTTCTATTCATGTATTTACATTTCAGTTGTACCTGTAAATGAATGTTTAATAAATAAAGTTGCTATTCATTTATATTCCTGTCTCTTGTGTGCATTTACTTTATATTGCTTAGATACGCTTAGCGTGTTTACTTCTGAGTAAATACGTAGCGGCCTCATCGCGTCTCCTTGCCCGTACACTGGGAAGCGGGGCGTGACAGGTTTTGTCCTATGCAGGTCAGCTCTGTATAGACATGCATGTCAGTTCTGCATGAACATGCGGGTCAATTCTGCATGAAGTCCTAAGCAATATAACACAAGAATCAGCAACTAAAACATTCTTTACATATTCCTTGAATCTTACAATTTCATATACATTGAATCTGTCCTAACCCAAATTTTTCTTTCAAGGTTATGGATTCCCCAAACAACACTGGTACCAATTTCAACAACACACCAACACCTCTACCACTTACACTTACCGTCGCTGCTCCGATCAATGAGCAGACGGTACTACTTGAAGCAATCCACATCCTCCTAGAGGGACAGCAGCAACAGACTGCTATTTTGATGAACCGTCCCGAAACGGAAGCACCCGAGGTAAAACAATTCCGGGCTTTGCATCCCAAGAAATTTTCAGGAAAAGAGAGCCCTCTGTAAGCTGAGGAATGGGTTCAAAGCATTGAGGATGACGTGGCAGCAGCACAAGTGTCAGAGATCACTTGGGTTAGAGTTGCGAAGTTGCAACTCACTGACAATGTATGAGTCTGGTGGAAGGCAGAAGAAAGCCGTCTTGAACAACCTATCGAAAGGAGGACTTTTCGCGACATATTTGACGCGAATCCCTGAGATTGCCTGATTTGACATGGAGCAGCAGTTCATTCACCTACAACAGGGTTCTATGTGGAACAAATCAGTGGATGAATATGATGCTAAATTTACCATGCTCAGTAGGTAAGATATATCTCAATATTCGATTTCCTAATATCACATATTACACATCTAACACAATACCTTAACAGGTTCGCGGCACATTTGATACCAACTGCTGAGATCAGATCTAGAAGGTTTCAGCAAGGATTAGATCCGGAAATCCAAGCCGCTTTAGCTATAGGGGATTTCCCAACCCACAAGTTGGCCCTGAAAGCTGCTCGCCAATTTGAGGCAGCGGTAAAGATGAAAGGCAGACCCCACTCTGCCGGAATGAAGCGCCCTGTCACTCAGATGGTAGGAGGAGCCTCTTCAAGGCCACAATTTGTGTCCAGGAGACCGGGAGTACCGAACAATCGGCCCAACCCAGCCTTTTGCACCTACTGCATGAGAGATGGACACTTGGCGAAGGACTGTCGGCGCGCAAATCGCCTTTTCTTAGTCTGGGGCTCATCTACTCATGACATTGGGTCTTGTCCTCGCAGACATAACCCAAATACTGTACCCAGACCAACAATTACTTATCAGCAGCGCCCAGCCATCCAGGCACCTGCTCCACGACTAGCTCTCCCTGCTCTACCTCCTCGTAGACCGACTGCACCTCCTCCTCGTCAGTTCCATCAAGCCTAAAGGAACGTACCTCAAGTACCATGGAACGGACAGAGGAATCCTCCTCTAGCAAGGAGGAATGTACCGAGGCGACAGGCTTTCACAATGACTGTGGAAGAAGCTGAAGCCACCGGCCAAGTCACCACCGGTAACATTTTCTTTCAACTTTCTTTCAGTCTATATACATACCTACATATCTTTTTCTTATACCTAAAACTTATCCCACATAACTTAGGTACAATCTTAATAGCCTCACTCCCTGCACCAGCACGCTTCGATAATGAGCATCTCATTGCTTTATGTTATAACGGTTCGTCTGAACTCATGCGTTCCAATCAAACCTCTCGTATCCAGTTGGAATGTCAGTTCAGGGAACGGCGTTCTAAAGGCAGTAATGGGATATGACCTGTGTCCAGTGATCGTCTGCAGCAAAGAATTCTATGCTGACTTCAAGATGCTGGACATACCGAATTTCGATATCGTTTTAGGTATGGATTGGCTAGGAACATTCTATGCTACCATTGACTGTCATCAAAGGAGAGTAGTGTTCGAGATTCCAGAGCATCCGGTCTTTTATTTCAAAAGTGGAGACCGTACCCTGGAGCCAAGTACATACAAGGAGAAACCAAAGAAGGCAGTGATTGCAACACTTCAAGCGGAGGAAGGATTGAAGCCAGAAGTAGTTCGAGAGTTCAACGATGTATTTCTTGAAGACATATCAGATTTGCCTCCCGACCGAGCTCTTGAATTTAGCATTGATTTAGTACCTGGAGCACAACCGGTGATCAAAGCACCATATCGCCTAAGTCCTGAAGGTTTGAAGGAGATCTGTACTCAGTTGGACGAATTATTGATGAAAGGATGGATTCGTCCCAGCACTTCAAGTTGGGGATCACCAGTTTTACTTGTAAAGAAGAAGGAAGGTTCTTATCGAATGCGCATTGAATATATAGCTCTGAACGAAGTAACTATAAAGAACAAGTATCCACTCCCGCGCATCGATGATCTGTTCGATCAGCTAAGTAGATCTTGCATTTTCTCTAAGTTAGATCTTCGTTCGGGTTATCATCAATGTAACACCCTAGTTCATTTATACCAATTCCAGTTCTCGTATTTCCTTAATTGTGGTATTTTCCTGATTTATCGTGTTTTGGGTGCGAATAGTATTTTACATTTTACATTGTATTCGACCCGACCCGCTTGCTTGATCCTATTTGATTCATATTTATAGATTACCCTGACTTGTTACATAGACACGTGTATCTCATGTATACTGCATACTGGCATGTTATCTGGCATTGCATATTTTACCATATAACATTTTAGGTCATGTAAAATAATTTAAAATTGCATTTCATAGCCTACATGATACCCCTAATCCCGTGATAGCATCCGCGCATCTTGTTCTCGTACCGTTCAGTAAAACGGACGTGTTTGGATGGCTACGCGCATGTACGTGCATCCGTTCTTCGGGGTATGCATTTTCGTTACCTGAGCATTCATTTTGAATTTTGAAAGTCGCACATATTTTTCGTATTTTAAATCTGAATTTTTAGACCCGACCCGGGCGCGTTTTGAAATATTTTTATATCCCGCCAAAATTCAATTTATTTAATTTTAAAATTTAGTTTAAATATTTTCATATGATTTCTTTAACAAACTGAAACCTCTTATCTAAAATTTTAAATCTAAAAATCTTTTAAAATTTTAAATTTAATTTCCTAACAAACTAACAACTCCTTTCTCTCTCTCTCTCATCTGCATATGTATATTTATATATATTTTATTTAGTTAATTTTTCTTTCCTTATTTGATACACAACCTCTTCTTCTTACTTCTTCTTTCTTTTTCTTGATCTTGTTTCTTGATTCCGGTGATCACCGCCGGAGCCGTGCTCGTCGCTGACGATCCGAGTGATCCAGTGAACGTACCTGACTTGCGTGATCACTCTCGTGCATTGTTTGGAACCGTTCTGTGTACCGTGCGCGCGTCGCGACATTTCACCAACGAAGGACGTTCCATACACATCCGTTCTTGTTCCGTCTAGGCAAGTTAATCTTGCTACATGCTATATAATTCATTTTATACCTATTTAAATAAATACCATACGTATAGTTTAAATCTAGTGACCCATGTTTAATTTTATAACGTTTCGATGTTCCGTTTGCATCCGTTTATATCATTTTAAATCTAAATCATGAAAACTTATCTTGTGACATACTAAATTACATTATAATGCATCCATATCAGTTAAAAAATATATCGTCGTAATATTTCTTATTATTATCTTTAATTAGTTTATAATCTGCATTTTATAATGTTATACATTTGAAAATATTATAGTTTACACATGAAACGTCGTTGAAAAAGCGGATACGACAAATCTGAAATTTACTGTACACCTTACCTTATAAAATTCATTATAAATCATAGAAAAATCATTAGTATACGTTCTTTAGTTAGTTACGAAGATAACTCATTATACTATAACTCTATGAAATATTTACTTGCAAAATAAATTGTTTAAATAACGTAAAATGCAAATGAAAATGTCTCTAAACTGCTGTCCAGGGAAATTCCAGCAGCAAACTTTCAACTTCGAATGTTTATATCTTTTTGTAGGGACAACCTGAGATCCTTATACTTATAAAAATGAAAACCTTATTGAATTATCTTTGTTTTGGTATAAGACACGTCCCTCTTGGAGAACGTTTGTTATTTTTATGCTATTTTACAAATTAGGGTGACGCTGAATTTCTGAACGGAATTTTCTTGTGCATGGTTAATCAATACCACTTTTATAGTTATTAATCTCTTTGAATATACTATCCATATTAATATTATTATATTAATATTTATATCACATATTGCTCAGTTGTACATCCCAAATTACCATTTTATAGTTTTATAACTTTTCGGATACCCGTTTGCATCCATCGCATTTAAGATACATATAATTGCATCCATAGATCACATTACTACATAATACTATGATATTGACACTCCATGTTTAATAAATTGCATCCTAATTAATATTGGAACTATAAATGTAACCCTAATCGATAACTGTGCATCCATATCCTTGAAATTATACCTATTTGCATATCATATTACATGTTCCAGTTTATTGTTCTGATAGTACCCATACTTGTTTATTTATACACATGCTTATGTTAGTTTGATTATGAGCACTCACATGACATCTGTGCTTCCTGACATGGCCTGTTACACTTCCTACTTGACATGACATGGTACCGTACACTCTTGACATGACATGACACCTTTATACATTACCTGGTTTGACCTAATGTACCATTGTATTACCTGTTACCTGATCTTGTGTCTAATGCCAACAAACCTGACCAGTTGTCTTTACGGACCGTTCCTATTGTTTATCCAGACAAACCTGTACCTGCCTAATCCTGTGTTGGCATTAGTTCCAGATTATTTAATACCTGACTTGAACACATATAACTTGGGGGTATGAGGAAATCAATGATGAAATCTGACTTGTAACTCGACAGTTCGATACCTGTTCTGATCAGTCTTACGGGCTAGGCCAGCCCTGGGGTGATGATGTTGACATCACTCATCTGTACATGCTACCTTTTACTGCCTAGCGGCACGTCTCAGATTCAGCCCGAGAATCTTGACCATGGTCCCGGGCACGCACGGGATACTATTGAGTTACATCGATGATTCATTAAATTGATTTCAAAAACTTGAGAGTATTTAACCCAATAGACCAGTTTAGATTACTCACTGCACACTACCTGTCACTGCCCTGATTTACATTGCTGTTACACTTGCTTTACCTTTTATGATCATACTTGCATGTCTTGCTACCCTGTTTATATATTATTGCTTGATGTTATGGCGCGCTGACGTCTGGGTTTTGCATGGCCCAGATCCTCTACTTTGTTGCAGACTGATCAGGAGTTTTGCCGCTGTTAGACCGAGTGGTAAGGATCCTGTTGGTATCCAGCCTTACTTTCCAGGTGTTCATTTGATCCTTTGCTTCTGCATACTATATTATTTCTTGACTCATTTATTCTGGCTCATGGACATGTACCAGATAGTTTAGTCTACTTTCCTGTTCTTGATATCTCTACAGCCGTAATGTGACTGTAGAAGGATTTTTCCTATCCAAGTGCGGATAAAACCTCTACAACCCTCTTTTGGGGACCCGCTATTGGATGGTGCGGATTATCGCACATCCTTGGGCTAGTAGAGTGAGATGCAGACATCCTCACGGAGTATTCGGTCTCGAAAGATTTTAAATCCATATATTTTCAAAATATAATAAAATTAAATTTTTTTAAAATGAAAGAATTACAAGTTTCACTAAAATACCATCAAGACACCAACAAAAGACAAGTTTAACAATAAAATACCTTGAATTTTCCAAGCTAAGCAATTATCACTAAAATACCTCAATACTTAAAAATCATGCTCATGAAAACCCTAATTAATATAAATCACCCTCTCGAGGTTTATTTTGAAACTATATTAAAATACTTTTCATAAAACCCTCTCGAGTTATATAAAACAATATTTAAAGATTTTAGTAAATATAAGTTTAAGCGGGATCCATTCTCTTGATCCCCAGGGAGCCGGAGAATGTAAGTCCTTGCCTATTCAGGTTAGAAAACTTAACGGAGTGATAAATGGTATTTGTCTTGGAAAAAGACACAAATCCTGCCGTCCATGTGCAGCAGTTACCGATAACTCCCGAACCTAATTCAAGATCCAAATCAGTTTACAAGGGTCTAACTCAGTCAGAGTCCATTTTCAATCCTGAATCCAAAGTTAAACAGGAATACTTGAATATGAACATGAATACTTGAATCAAACAATATAAAACAAGAATACTTGACTTGACTTGACCAAACCATGGTTATAACTTGACATGACTACTTGCATACTAGATTACATCCTGAACATGACTACTTGAACAAATTGTATCCATGGTTTCGGCAAGACTTGTAAACATAACCTCTACAATACATTACGCGAGGATAACAGGGTAGATTGGTATGGAATGTATTAACATGACACGAGATGGTCACTTAAAAGACACCTACATGAACTCTCGTGCCGTTGTCCCGTGGTTTTTGAAAGGGCCTTGTACTACATGTTACCATAGTCCACGAGGTAAGATGGACTTCTTTCGTATACACAAATTCCTTCTGTATCAAATTACAAACAACTACGTTAGAATAACAAGGTATATACCTGTATAACTTACCAGTTCAATTCTCATTATTTGTTATATTTCATTCCTTCTTTTAGGACTTACCGAGCGCTAGTTTGCTGACGACATTCCTATCTTTTCTTTCTTTAGAATGTTCGTCAGGAGGACCGGACTTTCAGAAGATCGAGCCTAGCCATGAGGACTTGGATCAGCTCACTGCCCAGCCAGACTTCTAGCTCTCCTTATATTTACTTTCAGTTTGCATGCCACTGTTTAGGTATTGCTTTATTCATTGTGTCTTTCTTTTTCAAAACAGTTTTATGTAAAGATGAATGTTAATAAAAGTTGTTGTTTATATTTTTATATCACTTGTCATTCTTGTGCATTTTATATATATTGCTTAATTATGCTTAACGTATTTACTTCTTAGTAAATACATTGCGGCCCGCCACGTCACCGATTCCGTATACTGGGAAGCGGGGCGTGACAGGTTTTGTTGGTGACCCATGCAGGTCAGTTCTGCAAGAAGTCCTAAGCAATATATATCACAAGAATTATAAGAATCAGTAACTATACATTCCTTAAATTTCAAATTCCTTGAATCTATCCTAACCTTTCTTTTTCTATCAAGTTCATGGATTCTCCTAACAACACAAGCACGAATGTCAATGGAAACACTCCACCGCCCACTCTACCACTACCACCTACCGTTGCAGCTCCCATCAATGAGAAAACGGTACTGTTCGAGGTGATCAAGAGCCTCTTAGAGGGTCAGCAGCAGCAGATTGCTATCCTCATGCACTGCCCAGAAGCCGAGGCACCCGGAGTCGAACAATTCTGGGCATTGCACACCCAAAGCACTTCTCTGAAAAAGAGAGCCCACTAGAGGCAGAGGAATGAGCTCAATCGATAGAAGATGATCTGGCAGCAGCATAAGTGTCAGAGATTGCTTGGGTGAGAGTTGGGAAGCTGCAACTAACAGATAATCCCAGAGTCTGGTGGAAGGCTAAAGAAAGCCGTCTTACCCAACCGATTGAATGGAAGACATTTCGCGATATGTTCGATACGAAATACTTCCCTGAGACAGCCCATTTCGATATGGAACAGCAGTTCATCCACTTACAACAAGGCTCGATGTGGGTCAAGTCTGTGAATGAATACGATGCTGAGTTTACTATACTTAGCAGGTAAGATATTGTCTTAAATTCAAATTCCTGATTTCACTCATTACACTGCTAACACAAGGTCATAATAGGTTCGCTGCACACTTGTAACAACCCTAAATTTCCTATACAAATTTTTTTCAAATTTTATTTTTCAAAATCCATAAAGAGGTATTTTAGCCTGAGCACAAGATATAAGTAATTATTTTGCTTTTAATTACAAGTTAAAAGAATGTAACAACTCCATTTTTAGTATACAAAAATTTGCTTTAAAATTAATATATACTTAGGGTATTTACATTTTACTGTTATTACTTTAAGTAATTAATTAGCTCCATGATTACAAGAAGGAGCTTGTGGCTCATTGGTAATACCTTTCACTGCTGAACCATGCCACCAGAGTTCAAATCTCATACCCCACATTATTTTTAATATTGATTTTTTTAAAACCTTTAGAATACCAAGGGTTTACACGTGCATATCTCATAAAAACTCCACTACACCCAAAAATGTAGTATTGCCAGGGGTTAGATGAACCGTCGGGGGGGAGGGATCCCGGTCGCCTGACTCGGCCGGGAATCGGCCAAATCGGCATCGACTCGGTCGACTCAGTCCTCCGACCGAGTCACGGCCGAGTCACCCCCGAGTCGGCCGATTCCGGCGACGGCACCAACATGAAAGTCGTGTCTTTTCATATTCCCTATTCACCTACAAAATTTCAGCCCCAGACCATTTCCAGGTCTCTTTGGAAACCCCAATTACTCCACTTTTAATACATTTTATCACATTTTTCATTTTAACCTTTCATCTACCCTAACCCTATAAATACCACCCCTACCCTCTACCCTCTCACCCCAAATTTCTGAGCCCACTCTCTCAAAATTCAAAGAAAACTTATGTACTTTGAAAACAAGCTCAAGGCGAAGCTCCGACGAAATCTACGGCGAACTTCTGGCAATCGTTTTAGGAACTACCGGTGATGACGCAACACATCGGCATTTCCTCTACTTTCCTCTCACCCTCTTGTATGACCTAAAACCCGTAAGTCCCAAATTCTACCTATCTCTTCTATCTAAAAATACGGTTTTACAAAACCCGACGAAATCGGAACAAATCCGATTTCTGATTCGGTTTCTTATAAAATTCCACTTCTCACTAATACAATCATACTTAAACTTCCTCATGTTGACTATTAAACACTAATCACCAAATTAATCAAGTTTCATCACATGAAATGATAGCTACTTCAATTTATCGTATTTTTTCACTTAAATACCACATTATTTCAACTTTACATTTAGCTCTATTAAACTTGCTATACCTTTAAAGTAGAGCACAAGGTAACGACCTACCTCCTCATATACTCATATACAACTTAACACGATACCATCGAAAACTTAGAATACGAGAAAACAATATTTTCAATTAAATACCCTTGACTTAATAAAACCATTACTAAAAGATTTAGTATTGGTACACTTTTAAATAAATACCTCTTATTATGAAAATACGATAATTTGTGGACATCAGTCGTTTATCTAAACCTGACTTTTTGGTGTCTAGGCTAGGCAAGTGAGAAAGGTAACTTTAAAAGGCCCGTCTCACGATGATTCGTGAGCGGATCCCTCCTTTCTTCACTTGTACTTACCTGGCCACAATTGGCGGTGAAGAGACGATTTGAGGCATCTCACAACTTGTCGTTTGGACCAGTTAGGGATAGTCTAGTTGACTTAGGAGACCCTAGAACATAGAATACGGAAAATTGATATTTTTTACAAATAATACCATTTACTTTATAAAACCGTTTTCTAAAGGATTTAGTATTTTACAATCTTTGCAAAGCACTGCTACAACCCATTTTGGGGAACCCGTTCGGGATAGTGCAGTTTATCGCACACCCTCGGGCTTAGTAGTGCGAGATTCAGACTTCCGCAAGGAGCATTCGGTCTCGAAAGATTTAAAGTACGACATCTTAAGGAAATGAGATTTTTAGAATATAATAAATGTATTAAAATTATTTTTGTATAAATAAATGTATATTTATCATTAAAATACATATTTTGTTATGATATAAATATTCCACTTTTTCTAAAAATCACAAGAATAAATTTTACACTAAAATACCATGAATTCCAAAATAATCAATATTACAGATAAAAACCATTTATTATGAAATAGGATATTTTCACTAGAAATATCACCAAATAAAATTTACACTCATTACGACTATAAAGACGAATAATAAATATTTGAGATGTATTTTTAAAAGTATACAAAAGTATTTTTACATAAAACCCCCACAAGTTTATAAATTACCCTAAGGACCCTAGTAAATATAGGTTTAAGAAATAATCAAGACTTTGATTTACATTTCTAATTGTCTGACTCAGGTTTGAGTCTGATTATATCTGACTTGAATATAATTCAAGTACAATCTACAATCTTCAATATTACAATTCAACATGAATCCAATTATCAATCTATACAGCTTGACCGAACCGAACCATGGATATACATTCCATTTACATGGTTCTCCAGTTATTCCACTTACATGATTCTACGGTTACATCCGTTTACTGATATCATAGTTTCGGTCAGTCTTTCAATACAATTTACAGTACAAAACAATACAAATAAAACACTACGGGGTTTAAGGGGTAGATTGGTATGGAAGGTGTTAAAAGTGGCACGAGACGGTAAGATTTAAGACACCCAACATGAATCTAATTGCCGTTGTTCCGGGCCTTCTAACGGAGCCTTGTACTCTATATTCCGTTTGCCCTTGTCTCTAGCATATAGAGACCCCTCTCGTATACACTGGCATCCTTCTGTACCAAGCTACAAACAACAGCGTTAACATAATACTACAACAATATAATACAACATTAAAAGCTACTCTCTCTCTCTTTCTGTCTATTCCTCCCTTATCTTTGGGACTTATCGAGCGACCTGTTCGCTGACGACATTCTATTTCTTTCTTCTTTGAATGTTGTCAGGTGTTTTGGACCCGCCAGAGAACAAGCCCACTGCTGAAGACTTGGACCAGTTCAGTGAAGACCCCGAGCTCTAGACATTGTACATTTTCCATTCAGTACTTTTCATTTCCTGTTATGCCATTGTTTAGGCATCGTTTTTATTTCAGTTGTATTTCCTTTTCATGCATTGTACAAAAGAATGTTAATAAATAAAGTTGCTGTTTTTATTATACCTTGTCTCTTGTGTATGTTTTCTTTTATATTGCTTAGTTACGCTTAGCGTATTTGCTTCTGAGTAAATACATAGCGGACCAGTTGCGTCCCCTTCGCCGTATACTGGGAAGCGGGGCGTGACAGGTTTTGTTGGTGGCCCATGCAGGTCAGAGCTGTATGAAACTCTATCATGCAGTTCTGTTCTGCGTGAACAACCTAAGCAATATAACTCAAGAACCAGCAACTAAAACATTCTTTACAATTCATGTTTCTTGAATCTTACAATTTTCTATTCCTTGAATCTTATCATTTCATGTACTTGAAGCTGTCCTAACCCAAATTTTTCTTCAAGGCTATAGATTCCCCGAACAACACCAGCATCAACGTCAACAACACACCTCCAGCACTACTTCTCACACCTGTTGTTCCTGCGCCACCCACCGAGCAAACAGTGCTACTTGAGGCGATCCGTAGCCTCCTTGAGGGACAGCAATAGCTCTTGAACCGTCCCGAGACTGATGCACCTGGGGTAAAGCAATTCAGGGCTTTACATCCCAAGCAGTTCTCCGGAAAGGGAAGCCCACTGGAAGCTGAGGAATGGGAACAAAGCATCGAGGATGATCTGGCAGCAGCACAAGTGCCAGAGATAGCTTAGGTCCGAGTTGCTAAGCTGCAACTCACGGACAATACACGGAACTGGCGGAAGGCGGAAGACAGCCGTCTTGATCAGCCCATTGAATGGAAGACTTTTCGCGATAAGTTCGACGCGAAGTACTTCCCTGTGACTGCCAGGTTTGCCATGGAACAACATTTCATTTATCTACAGCAAGGTTCGATGTGGAACAAGTCAGTAGATGAGTATGACGCTGAATTCACCATGCTCAGTCAGTGAGATATGTCACAGTATTTCAAATTTTTAATACCACATACTACACAGCTAACACAAGACCGTAACAAATTTGCGGCACACCTGATACCGACGGATGAGATTAGAGCCCGTCGCTTTCAACAAGGTTTGGACACAGAAATTCAGGCTGCACTAGCCACATGGAAATTTCTGACTCATGAAGATGCTTTGGAAGCTGCCCGCAGTTATGAGGCTATGATAAAGGCGAGGGGCAGACCCCAATCTGCCGGTTTGAAATGCCCTGCCACTCAAATAGCAGGAGGAGTCTCTTCCAGGCCATCGGTTGAACCCAGGAGACCAGAAGAAACCAATAACCAGTCGAGTCCAGATTTCTTCTATTACTGCAGAAGAAAGGGACACTTGTGGAAGGACTGCAGGCGCGCAAAAGGCTTGTGTCTAATTTATGGCGCATCCAACCACGGGATTGGGAACTGTCCTTACAATAGCAACTCAACTCACACACCCACCAACTACTCGCAGCGGCCAGCTATCCAGGCTCCTGCACCTCGTTATGCACTACCTGCTCCACCACCTGCACAGCCTACTCGCCAATTCCAACAAGCAATGAGGGACATGTCTAGAGGGCAGAGAAACAGGCCCCAAAAACAGAATGTGCCTCCAGCTAGAAGGAATGTACCACGGCGACAGACATTTACATTAGAAGCCGTAGAAGCCGAGACTGTAGGTCAAGGTAACACCGGTAAGCCTTTTTCACCCTTGTACAACTTTGTTATTTTTATACACTATCAAGTACTCCAGACACCAAACTTTCCTTGAGTTTGTTACACTTTCCTTTTACAAATTTCGAGGACGAAATTTTTATAAGGAGGGTAGAATGTAACAACCCTAAATTTCCTATACAATTTTTTTTCAAAATATTTTTTTCAAAATCCATAAAGGGGTATTTTAGCCTGAGCATAAGATATAAGTAATTATTTTGCTTTTAATTACAAGTTAAAAGAATGTAACAACTCCATTTTTAGTGTACAAAAATTTGCTTTAAAATTAATGTATACTTGGGGTATTTACATTTTACTGTTATTACTTTAAGTAATTAATTAGCTCCATAATTACAAGAAAGAGCTTGTGGCTCATTGGTAATACCTTGCACTGCTGAACCAATCCACCAGAGTTCAAATCCCATACTCCACATTATTTTTACACGTGCATATCTCATAAAAAACCCCACTACACCCAAAAATGTAACATTGCCGAGGGTTAGATGAACCGTCGGGGGGGATCCCGGCCGCCTAACTTGGCCCGGAATCGACCGAATCGGCATCGACTCGGCCGACTCAGTCCTCCGACCGAGTCAAGGCTGAGTCACCCCCGAGTCGGCCGATTCCGGCGACGGCCCCAACATGAAAGTTGTGTCTTTTCATATTCCCTATACACCTGAAAAATTTCAGTCTCAAACTATTTCCAGGGCTCTTTTAAAACCCCAATTACTCCACTTTTAATACATTTTTAATACATTTTATCACATTTTTCATTTTAACCTTTCATCTACCCTAACCCTAACCTAACCCTATAAATACCACCCCTACCCTTTACCCTCTCACCCTAAATTTCTGAGCCTACTCTCTCAAAATTCCAAGAAAACTTATGTACTTTGAAAGCAAGCTCGAGGAGAAGCTCCGGCGAAATCTACGACGAACTTCCGGCGATCGTTTTAGGAACTACCGGCGACGATGCAACTCATCGCCGTTTCCCCTACTTCCCTCTCACCCTCTTGTGTGACCTAAAACCTGTAAGTCCCAAATTCTACCTATCTCTTCTATCTAAAAATACGGTTTTACAAAACCCGACGGAATCGGAACAAATCCAATTCCGATTCGGTTTCTTATAAAATTCCACTTCTCACTAATACAATGATACTTAAACTTCCTCATGTTGACTATTAAACACTAATCAACCAAATTGATCATGTT
Source organism: Agapanthus africanus (assembly GCA_030015575.1). Lineage (NCBI taxonomy): Eukaryota > Viridiplantae > Streptophyta > Magnoliopsida > Asparagales > Amaryllidaceae > Agapanthus > Agapanthus africanus. The sequence goes on from JASDDO010000004.1 coordinate 315,967,979, forward strand.
TTATCACATGAAATGATAGCTATTTCAATTTATCGTATTTTTTCACTTAAATACCACATTGTTTCAACTTTACATTTAGCTCTATTAAACTTGCTATACCTTTAAAGTAGAGCACAAGGTAATGACCTACCTCCTCACACACTCATATACAACTTAACACGATACCATCGAAAACTTAGAATACGAGAAAACAATATTTTCATTTAAATATCCTTGACTTAATAAAACCATTACTAAAAGATTTAGTATTGATACACTTTTAAATAAATACCTCTTATTATGAAAATACGATAAGTTGTGGACATCAATCGTTTATCTAAACCTAGTTTTGTGGTGTCTAGGCTAGGCAAGTGAGAAAGGTAACTTTAAAAGGCACGTCTCACGGTGATTCGTGAGCGGATCTCTCCTTTCTTCACTTGTACTTACCTGGCCATAATTGGCGGTGAAGAGGAGATTTGAGGCATCTCACAACTTGTCGTTTGGACCAGTTAGGGATAGTCTAGTTGACTTAGGAGACCCTAGAACATAAAATACGGAAAATTGACATTTTTTATAAATAAATACCATTTACTTTATAAAACCGTTTTCTAAAGGATTTAGTATTTTACAATCTTTGCAAACCGCCGCTACAACCCATTTTGGAGAACCCGTTCGGGATAGTGCGGTTTATCGCATACCCTCGGGCTTAGTAGTGCGAGATTCAGATCTCCGCAAGGAGCATTCGATCTCGAAAGATTTAAAGTACGACATCTTAAGAAAATGAGATTTTTAGAATATAATAAATATATTAAAATTATTTTTGTATAAATATATGTATATTTATCATTAAAATACCTATTTTGTTATGATATAAATATTCCACTTTTTCTAAAAATCACAAGAATAAATTTTACACTAAAATACCATGAATTCCAAAATAATCAATATTACAGATAAATACCATTTATTATGAAATAGGATATTTTCACTAGAAATATCATCAAATAAAATTTACACTCATTAGAACTATAAAGACGAATAATAAATACTTGAGGTGTATTTTTACAAGTATACAAAAATATTTTTACATAAAACCCCCTCAAGTTTATAAATTACCCTAAGGACCCTAGTAAATATAGGTTTAAGAAATAATCAAGACTTTGATTTACATTTCTAATTGTCTGACTCTGGTTTGAGTCTGATTATATCTGACTTGAATATGATTCAAGTACAATCTACAATCTTCAATATTACAATTCAACATGAATCCATGAATCCAATTATCAATCTATACAGCTTGACTGAACCGAACCATGGATATACATTCCATTTACATGGTTCTCTACTTATTCCACTTACATGATTCTACGGTTACATCCGTTTACTGATATCATGGTTTCGGTCAGTCTTTCAATACAATTTACAGTACAAAACAATACAAATAAAACACTACGGGGTTTAAGGGGTAGATTGGTACGGAAGTTGTTAAAAGTGGCACGGGACGGTAAGATTTAAGACACCTAACATGAATCTAATGCCGTTGTTCCGGGCCTTCTAACGGAGCCTTGTACTCTAAATTCCGTTTGCCTTTGTCTCTAGCATATAGAGACCCCTCTCGTATACACTGGCATCCTTCTGTACCAAGCTATAAACAACAGCGTTAACACAATACTACAACAATATAATGCAACATTAAAAGTTACTCTCTCTCTCTCTCTTACTCTCTGTCTATTCCTCCCTTATCTTTGGGACTTACCGAGCGACCTGTTCACTGACGACATTCTATTTCTTTCATCTTTGAATGTTGTCAGGTGTTTTGGACCCGTCAGAGAACAAGCCCACTGCTAAAGACTTGGACCAGTTCAGGGAAGACCCCGAGCTCTAGACATTGTACATTTTCCATTCAGTACTTTTCATTTCCTGTTATGCCATTGTTTAGGCATCGTTTTTATTTCAGTTATATTTCCTTTTCATGCATTGTACAAAAGAATGTTAATAAATAAAGTTGCTGTTTTTATTATACCTTGTCTCTTGTGTATGTTTTCTTTTATATTGCTTTGTTACGCTTAGCGTATTTGCTTCTGAGTAAATACGTAGCGGACCAGTCGCGTCCCCTTCGCCGTATACTGGGAAGCGGGGCATGACAACACCTGATTCTTACTGCTGAGATCCGGACATGACGATTTCAGCAAGGCTTGGACCCGGAAATCCAAGATGCACTCGCTACAGGGGATTTTCCAACCCCTGATCTCGCTTTGAAGGTTGCCCGATGCTTTAAGGCAGTTGTGAAGAAGAAGGGCAGACCGCAATCTACCGGTGTAAAACGCCTTGCCATACAGATGACAGAAGGAGCCTCTTCTAAGACAAATTTTGCACCCAGGAGACCGGGAGGATCATTTAACCGGCCCAGTCCAGACTTTTGTTTTTACTGCAAGAGGAATGAACACCTGGCAAAAGACTGCAAGCGTGCAAATGACCTATGTTTGGTTTGTGGCGCATCCACTCAAGCCATAGGAGCATGTCCATATCGACTCTACCTAGCTCCAGCACCTAGACCCACAATCACAGTTCCGTAGCAGCCAGCTATCTAGGCTCCTGCACCTCGCTTAGCACTCCCTGCACCACCTTCACGTGGACCTCCTGCACAGCCTCCTCAACAATTCCATCAGGCACAGAGAAATGTGCCTCAAGAACAGAGAAACATGCCCTAGGGACAGAGGAATGTGCCTCCAGCAAGGAGGAATATACCAAGAGTCAGGCTTTCACAATGACGGTTGAGGAAGCCGAAGCCATAGGCCAAGTCATCACTGGTAATTCCCAATCCTTTCACATCTTTTCAATCCTTGTATATCACTATATTTTTCCTGTATCTAAAACCCAACCTCACACAACTTAGGTACTATACTAGTAGCCACTCTTCCTGCACTTGCACTTTTTGACACCGGAGCGTCACACTGTTTCATGTCACAACGATTCGTGAGAACGCATGCGATTCCTGTGAACCCACTCATTTCATGCTGGAATGTCTGTTCCGGAAATGGAATATTGAAGGCAACTATGGAATTTGATCAGTGTCCAGTTGTAGTTTGCGGACGAGAATTCTATGCGAATTTCAAAGTACCGGACATCCCAAATTTTGATGTTGTGTTGGGAATGGACTGGCTGGGAGTTTTCTATGCTACGATTGACTGCCGTCAAAGGAGGATAGTATTTGAGATACCAGATCACCCAGTTTTCTACTTCAAGAGTGGAGATAGAATTTTGGAGCCAGGAATCTTCCGTGCTAAACCAAAAACTGCAAAAGTGTTTACTCTACCGGTGGAAGAAAAAAAGCCAGAAGTAGTTCGAGAGTTTGAGGATGTATTCCCGGAAGATATATTAGGTTTGCCTCCCGATCGAGCTCTTGAATTCAGCATTGATTTACTACCTGGTGCGCAACTGGTAATCAAAGCTCCGTACCGGTTAAGTCCAGAAGGATTGAAGGAGATTCGTATTCCGTTGGACGAACTCCTGAAGAAAGGTTGGATTCGTCCCTGGGGATCTCCGGTTTTACTGGTGAAGAAGAAAGAAGGTTCATACAGGATGTGTGTGGATTATCGAGCTTTGAACGAAGTGACGATTAAGAACAAGTATCCACTACTACGCATCGATGATCTTTTCGATCGGCTAAATGGGTCTTGTGTATTTTCGAAGCTAGATCTTCGTTCGAGTTATCATTAGGTGAAGGTCAAAGAGTCCGACATTCCGAAGACGGCGTTTAGGACTCAATATAATCATTATGAGTATCTTGTAATGCTATTTGGAGTGACCAATGCACCTGTTATTTTTATGAACCTGATGAACCAAGTTTTTCGGGAGTACTTAGACAGGTTCGTTGTCATCTTCATCGACGACATCATGGTGTATTCAAAGAATCGGAAAGAATACGCCGAGCATTTGCGGATTGTCCTGAAGACATTGCGACAACATCAGCTCTATGCCAAGTATGGTAAGTGTGAATTTTGGCTAGATTAAGTTGGATTTCTTAGACATATTGTTTCAGGCAAAGGAATCTCAGTGGATCCAGTTAAGGTATCAGCTGTCAGCGAATGGCCGACACCAAAGACGGCGAAGGATATACGAAGTTTCTTGGGATTAGCAGGATACTACCGACGATTCATTGAAGGCTTTTCGAAGATTGCAGCACCCCTGACCAAGCTCACACGTAAAGATGAAGTATTCGTGTGGTCAGAAGCATGTGAAAACGCTTTTGTAGAACTCAAGTCAAGATTAACTTCTGCTCCTATTCTTGTAATACCGGATCAATCTGGAGGATTGTTGTGCATTGCGATGCGTCTGGTAAGGGATTAGGATGTGTTCTACACCAGCATGGAAAAGTTGTAGCTTTTGCATTAAAACAGCTGAAAGTTCATGAGCGCAACTATCTAACACATGATCTGGAGTTGGCAGCAGTTATCTTTGCACTTAAGATTTGGCGCCACTACCTCTTGGGAGAACGAGTGGATATATACACTGACCACAAGAGTCTGAAGTATATATTTACTCAGAAGGAATTAAATATGCGGCGGAGAAGATGGCTAGAACTCATGTTGGACTTCGACAACAACCTACAGTATCATCCTGGAAAGGTGAATGTAGTTCCTGATGTACTTAGCCGCCAGTCATTAGCAATGAATCTCACCGCTCAGTGGAAGCTACAGCAAGAATTGCACGGATTGGCGATCGAAATAGTTATGCCAGGTAACGCTTTGTATTTGATGAACTTACAAGTCCAGTCTACTATTGTCAATCAGATCAAGACGGCTCAAGCAAATGATGCTAAGTTACAAAAGATCCGAGAAAAAGTAGAAAGTGGACTTCGAACTGACTTCATCATCCACGAAAATGGATCCTTGAGATATGGAAGTCGATTGTGTATACCACACGACCCAGTTCGAGAAGAGTTGATGAAAGAAGCTCACAGCTCTCCTTATTCTGTACATCCCGATGGTACAAAAATGTACAAGGATCTACGGCAACACTACTGGTTGCATGGAATGAAGCACGAAGTAGCCAGAAGCGTAGCCAAGTGTTTAGTGTGTCAGCAAGTAAAGGGTTAAAATCACAGAACCGCTGGTCTACTTCAGCCGTTACCGATCCCAGAATGGAAATGGTAGCACATTAACATGAACTTCGTGACTGTCCTTCCTCATAGCACGAAGGGTAACGATGCAGTATGGGTTATTGTGGATCGACTCACCAAGTCGTCTCACTTTATTCCCTTTCAAGTAGGCCAATCTACCGAGACATTAGAAAAAAAGTACATGGAGGTGTTCCCCTCCGAAAGACGGTGCACAAGTCAGAGAGGTCTTGGCACTGAGATTCGGGGCAGATGCTATTTTGGTTTTATCCGTCCACCTCTCCGAAGATGCCAAGTTGATTTATGGCACCGAGTATCGGAGGTTTAGACGGATGCGGCCGATGTAGCAGACTTCGTCAGATTCCCCCTCGTTTAGAGGGGTTTTTGATTGTGGGAACGCTCTTCCCTGCAGGCGCAAGCCCCTGCAGTTAATTACGCTACCGCATCGCGGTAACAACTTTCTCCTTCTCCAGAATTTCACTTCGTGTCGTGGGTGTTTTTTTTGTTTTGTGGTTGCCCGTGGATTGTATACGGAGACTAAGTTATGCCATCGCTCGTAGGACGTGGATTAGTCCAAATCCGTATTTACTTAGATTTGGGTTTGGTGTTTTAGTTTAAGGATACATTAGCCATTTTTGAGGCTAAGATCAACTTAAACGTTTGTTAAGGACACATTAGTCTGATTTGTGACTAAGATCGACTTAACGGAATCGTTTAGATCTGACAAAAGAGCATTTGAAGGCTCTATTGTTCCAGTTTAGGGACATGGTGGTCCATTGTATGCATGGCCATCGGGACCCGTCACCTCTCTGACGTCATTGAAGGATTACAACGATAGGTGTCAGAGGAGTTCAGAGATGTACCCTTGAACCAAAGTTGATTGGGGGATCTATAGTCCAATTTGGGACTAAAGTCTGTTTGAAGGTTTAAAGATACGTTAGCCATATTTGAGGCTAAGATCAACTTAAACGGGATCGTTTAGATCCAGCAAAAGAGCATTTGGGGGCTCTAATGTTCCAGTTTAGGGACGTAGTGGTCCAATGCCAGTTTAGGGACATGGTGGTCCAATATTAGTTTAAGGACATTTCGGTCCATCACCAGTTTAGGGACATGGTGGTCCATGTTCCAGTTTAGGGACATGGTGGTCCAATATTAGTTTAAGGACATTTCGGTCCATCGTTAATTTAGGGACATGGTGGTCCATGTTCCAGTTTAGGGACATGGTGGTCCAATGCCAGTTTAGGGACATGGTGGTCCAATGTTAGTTTAAGGACATTTCGGTCCATTGCATGTATGGCCATCGGGACCCATCACCTCTCTGACGACGTTGAAGGATTACAGCGACAGGTGTCAGAGGAGTTCAGAGATGTACCCTTGAACCGGATGTAAATTGATTTAAGAGAGCAGTCGTGCTCAGTCAATTTAATTTGAGGACTTACGGCCATGATTGGGCTAAGTCCAGTTGAAGATGTTCAACATTTTATTTATTTTTGGCCTATTAGGTCTATGCTAGGGCTTTGCCCCTGTTTAATAATGCATTGCATTTTATTCTGGCCTGCTAGGCCTTTTTGATTTGGGCTCTGTCCCTTTATTTTTATGAGGCAGAGCATCTGTTTTGGTCTGACAGACCTTTGTTTGGGCTCTGCCCCTTTTCAAAATAATGCATGGCATTTTATTAGGCCTGTTAGGCCTTTTTTAATTAGGCTTGGCCCTTCTTTTCAATAATGCAGTGCATTAATTATCTGACAGTGGCTATGTGGCCTGTCAGGAGCTTTGCGCCAATTAATGAGCGCAAGCGCATGTAGAGGTGACACGTGTCACACTCTGGTGAGTGCAAGCGCAATGCGCTGCGCTGTTGCGCTGCTGACACGTGGCGCGCTCTGGTGAGTTGCGCCAATTTCAGAGAGCAATACTCTATTTTAAAAGCGCATAGCGCAAGTGGTTTTGGAGCAGACACGTGGCACTCTCTGGTGGCTTGCGCCAACCCAGGAGCGCAACAGTGCAGATTTTACAAGTGCAAGGCACTGTTTTAATATCTTGATCCAATTTTGGATTCAAGAAAAGAATCTTTTAAGATTCCAGAACCAGTGGTTCATCAAAAGGCAATACCTTTATTATTATTATATATTTTTTATTGAAGATCTTTGATCTTGTTCTTAGATCAATGATCTTTTCAGAAGAAATTCTTCTTTTATTCAAAGGTTTTACCTTTTTCTTTCTCTGAGTTCTTTCTCAAAGTTTTCAAAAGATTTCTCTCTTTTTCTCTCTGTGTTTTTTGTGTCCTTTAGACTTGGGGTCTAGGGGCCTTTTTATAGTGCCAATTAGTTTGTTAAATTAGTTAGAAAGACCTTTCTCTGAGTGATTTAGAGATTTTTCCCCACCGTTGGATCTTTGATCCAAGGGCTTCTGTTTTACAGAAGACAATCTTCTTGTTTTAACAAGAACAGAAAGATCTTACTTGAATTTCAATTCTGTTTGGCGCAAATGCACCTGCGCTTAACACGTGTCGCGCAGCGCAGAGCAACTACGCTGCCACGTGTCGCGCAGCGCAGAGCGCAGCGCAACTGCGCTAGCGCAACTGCGCTGCCACATGGCGCGCAGCGCAGAGCGCAAGTCAGCTGAAGCGTTGCTTCTTTAATTTTTTAATTTTTACTTTACTTTTCAGAACAGAGCCTTGCTCTGATTAGGGGGAAACAAAAGCGTTGCTACGTTTCCCGCCTTGGAATTTGAACAGGTCTTTGCTCTGATTGGGGTAAACAAATGCCCCCCCACCGTTGCGCTTATGTGGCCTCCAAACATGAGTGCAGCAGTTGCAGAATTCCAACCGTCGTGGCAACTCTTGGAAGTTGAAAGGGCATTTGATGCTTATAAATAGGACCTTTGGTCCTCAACAGATGATTATCATCTTTAAGATTTTTACTTTCAAAACTTCAGAGCTTTGCTCTTGCCTTCGAGAACTCCCTGAGTTAGATTTTCTTTAAAAGAAACTTTTTTAGGTAAAAATTAATCTTGAATTAAATTAATTTTAATTAATAGAGCCTTGTTCTTATAGATCTTTTGATCTAAAGAAAACCCCTTTGGGGTTTTACCAGTAGAGCCTCGCTCTTAAGAATCTGTTTCAGGGTTTCTTAATCCATGAACAGAGCTTTGCTTTTTGGCAAAACATAGATCTTTTGATCTAAAAATGACGAACTCTTAAGAGTTTAATCATGTATAATGAAGATTAAAAATAGAGTTTTATCTTTAATGGATTATATCATCTTTTAATAGTAAGGATCTCAGAGTTCTCGGGGAATTTCTTTAAATTCCCCTTATTATTGGATTTTGACATGTGTCACTCCTGTCTGCAGAGCATTGCTCTCGAGGATTTTAACTCCTTGTGTCTTTTTATTTGCTAATCTTTCCGTGATGTTTCCTTCAGGCATTATGGCGGTGCGTCTATACAGTCTGCATGAGTTCATCACCTACGAGGATATCCGCGCACATGGCCATCATCAAAACCAAGAGTTTACAAATGCCCAGTGTGCGGAGGTTATGGGTCGTCTGAACGCACGCGTTGGTTGGCTGCTCCTTCGCCGTTATGCTCTCTTGAAAGTCATGCTGGGAGCAATTTGGAGAGCACTCCCGGGGTTCCACGAGGCCATGCCGCTTAATGCGCTGGATGACACCGAAGACAAGGTGCATTCAGTGCACCTGTCGGGGCTGATCTCGAAGAAACGGCGGGATAGCCTCGTCGACATTCTTCATCAAGTTTTTCAGCAGACGACGATAATCGCTGCTTATCAAAGGATAGGGGGCCTTTCCGAAGATCTTGACACGCGTGAGCGCGAGAGGCTGCGCACGAGAATAATCAGAAAGGTTAGAAGAATTCTAGATGGCCTTACTTTTGAATTTCTCAATCCGTGCCCTGGATCTGAGGTTATACCATTGTAATAATTTGAGTAATGTTTCGCTTATTTCTCTATGATTGTAAGAACCCTTTGTAATGGAAAATTTCTCCTTTCAGCTTGTCTTATTTCTCGTTCTGAGTCTTTTGCACATGCATGAATGAGTATGTCTCGAGTGCTTGATCAAACGCCAATCAGATGTTCTTTCTGTCGCTTTCTTCTTTCTTTTATTATCTGTATGTTACCTTAGTGAACATGGATGACAGATAACAGAGTAAGCACCTTGGTTTCTTCAAGAGATAGCGATAGCTTAGGCCGCAGGTTCAGATCTGCTGCCTAAGACTTTTCAACTCTATGAGCCGTGAGGGTCTCGTAGAGATTTTTCTCCCTACGGATCGAGAGGATCTCGTAGGTGGATTTTCTCCTTAGGGATCGTGAGGATTCCTAAGTGTGTTTTCTCTTATAAGTCGTAAGGATCCTATAAGAGAATTTTCCCTCTTACGAGTCGAGAAGACCCGTAAGCGGTTGTTTCCCTCTTTGTCGAGATTCGACTTTGGAGAGTGAGACCCATGGATAGTATGCAAGAGACCGTTTTGGGCCAACTTGCAGGGTCCCAGTGCTTAGGAAACAGGGTTTTTTTTAAAAAAATCCCTACTGCCTAAGGCTTTTCCTCATGAGTCGAGACGAATCGAGCAGTTCTCGCAAAGACATCAATTTCTTCACGAGTCGAGACGAATCGAGCATTTCTCGCAAGAATATCCTAACGTCACAGTTAACCCCTGCTCTTTACGACAGAAGTCCGTTAGGGTCTGTGGTACTTAGGGTTTTGGCCGTCGTACCGTCGCATCAGCTGATATATTCCTCGATAGGCAATCGTGCTGTTCGAGTAGCCCTGCGACTGCCGTGTCTCTGATCCCTTCGGCGGCTGGACAAGACGTCTTCAAGCAATCTTCTTAGGCAGTTTGACCGTCAGAAGAGAAAGCGTTAGGAATTTTGCCATGCCGCTTTTTACTTGAGGTTAGGCTCATTTTGGAGAGCCCCGATGAGTCATAACCACTCCGCGCTGGTGTGGGATGATCTCCGATAGTCTTTCAGGTTTTATGTGAGTTGCCGTCAAGACCCTGAAGCTAGGAATTTGTCCTCTGCTTCGTTCGCTGGCATCGCGTTTGCTATATCGAGACGAATGTCGCGGTTGTCTATAGGTTGCTGGTGAACCGTCGAGGTTTAGAATTAGAGATTTTGCCGTGGCTCCGTTAGTTTGATTGTCGCGTTTGAACCCTGTTGGAGGAAGAACAATGTGGTGACATCTCGTCTGCTGTATCGAGACGAACGTCGAGGTGGAGCTGGGATTTTTCCATGGCTCCGTTTGTTTGATTGTCGCGTCTGATCCCTGCTGGAGGAAGAACGCTGGGGTGACATCTTGTCTGCTGTATCGAGACGAATGCCAAGGTGGAGCTGGGATTTTACTAAGGCTCCGTTTGTTTGATTGTCGCGTCTGATCCCTGCTGGAGGAAGAACGCTGGGGTGACATCTTGTTTGCTGTATCGAGACGAATGCCGAGGTGGAGCTGGGATTTTGCCAAGGCTCCGTTTGTTTGATTGTCGCGTCTGATCCCTGCTGGAGGAAGAACGCTGTGGTGACATCTCTTCTGCTTTATCGAGACGAATGCCGAGATGGTGACCATTCCGCACTGGTGCAAGATGATCTCCGATAGTCTTTCAGGTTTTATATGAGTTACCGTCAAGACCCTGAAGCTAGGAATTTGGCCTTCGCTTCGTTTTCTTTGGCGTGTCCGAATCCTGTTGGCAGAAGGACGCGGTAGTGACATTTTGTCTGACGTATCGAGACGAACGTCGAGGTGATGACCACTCCGTGCGGGATGATCTCCGGTAGTCTTTCAAGTTTTATATGAGTTACCGTCAAGACCCTGAAGTTAGGAATTTAGCCTTTGCTTCATTTGGCGGCATTGCGTCTGCTGTATCGAGACGAATGTCGTGGTGGAGCTGGGATTTTGCCATCACTCCGCTTTGTTTCGACCATAGGGTTTTTCGCTGACGTTGCATCTGCATCGTGCTGGATTGCAAGGGAATGCCGTTGTTGATATTGCGTCTGCTGTAACGAGACGAATGCTGAGGTGGAGTTGGGATTTTGCCGTCACTCCGCTTTGTTTCGACCGTGAGGTCTTTTGTTGACAGGTTGTTGATGAATCGTGGATTTGGCTTCACTTTCTGGTGGAGCCTGTTGGGAAGGTATGGTTCCCTCTTTGTTTGTGCCCCTGGATTGTATACAGGGATTGCTGTGATATCGCCTGTAGGGTAAAAGTTTCATTATATGTATTTTTCATTTTGTTTCTTTCCGCGATGCTCTATCATTTCAGCTTTTAATATCGTGAAAGTCACGATTGCCCAATCATTTCGGCTATTTTTTCGCGGTGCCCAATCATTTCGGCTATTTATTTTATTTTCACTCGCTGCTTTTTATTGCGAGTTGCCCAATCATTTCGGCTCTCTTTTTTTATTTTATTTTACTCGCTGCTTTTTATTGCGAGTTGCCCAATCATTTTGGCTATTTTGCATGCATACATTTTTACTTGCTGATTTTTATTGCAAGTTGCCCCATCATTTTGGCTATTTCGTATGGCTCGCTGATTTTTCTATCGCGAGTGTGGAACTTGGAATCTGATACCAATCTCAGCATCAGCATCGCTACAACTGGAATATTGCCAGGAGCGAATCATCATTTGCCATGAAAGGACTTGCAATTTGATACCAATGTAGGTATCAGCATCGCTACAACTGGGATATTGCCAGGAGCGAATCATCCTTTGCCATGAAAGGACTTGCAATTTGATACCAATGTAAGCATCAGCATCGCTACAACCGGGATATTGCCAGATGCGAATCATCATTTGCCTCTGTCGATGTTGAATAAAGGTGGCTTAGTAAACAGTGTTAGGATCCTGTCGACTAAAGGCTTTTGACTTCATGAGCCGTAAGGGTCTCACAAAGGTATTTCTCCCTACAAGTCGTGAGGATCTCGTAGGTGAGTTTTCTCCTTAGGGATTGTGAGGATTCCTAAGTGTATGTTCTCTTGTAAATCGTAAGGATCCTACAAGAGGGTTTTTCTCCTTATAAGTCGAAAGGACTTACAAGGGTTGTACACTGTTTGGACATATCCCCAGTCACGGGTGGGACTTGGTTAGGGAAATGTTTATTCACGCCCGTGGATTGTATACAAGGGTCAGTATTGAGCCGCTTGTAGGGCAATATCGAAGATTGTGGGAGTTGCTTAAGAACAGGTTCAGGTCCCTGTAACTTAAGACTTGCAAATCTTATGAGCCATGAGGGTCCCATAAGAAAGTTCTCCTTACGAGTCGTGAGGATCTTGCAAGTGTAATTTCTCCTTAGGAATCGTGAGGATTCCTAAGTGTGTTGCTTCCCTGTGAGTCGTAAGGTTCTCACGCGGGTGGTTTCTCCTTACAAGGTCGAGAGGACCTTGCAAGTGTCTTTTAACGAGGTTGCGCCCTTTCGGGTTTTCATAAACACTCGCCGGTAGTCCTGCTGTTTTTACTCATGGAGCCCTTTCGGGTTTTCATCCATGCCCATTTTGCTTATGGACGTACCGTTTTTTTTTATTCTCTCTTTTTTATTAAAGTGAGGCCGCGCCCTTTCGGGTTTTCATCCGTGCCCATTTTGCTTATGGACATACTGTTTTTTCTCTCTCTTTTTTTTCTCTTTTTTTTTATCTCGTTAGCCTGAGGATGCTGCGGTAGTAGTTTAAGACGTTTCGGTCATTTGCAAGTTTTAGGACATTGCGGTCCAGCGTTAGCTTAAGGACGTTTCGGTCCGGTGTTAGTTTAAGAACGTTTCGGTCCGTCGTCGCCGTATTTGAGGCGAATCTCTAGTTTACTGACTTTTCGGTTATGGGGCTTTCCCCGAGCATGATGCCCCCGGCGTATCCATCTTTCTCGGAGCGTGCGGTTGTGGCGGGCTCACCTTCCAGTTTTCGGAGATGACGAACTTGCCCTGTTGGTATTGGTCTTCAATCCAGTTTTTGAAGACGTAGCAATCCTCGATCAGGTGACTTACCGTTTGGTGGTAAGGGAAATAATTGAGATCGTTAACATCGCCTGGCCGCAACGGACGTTTTGGACTAGGCAGATTGATGAGTCTATCGCGTACTGCCAGCTCGAACAGTCCCCTTGTTTTATCTTGTGGAAACGAGTAAGGACGTTTCAACTTTTCATGGAGGGGTTGCCGCTTGTTGTTTCGGCAAACAACCGGTCTAGGGCCACTCGATTGCTGTTGAGTGTTGGCTACGAGGGCTGTTTTTCCCTTCCCTTTATCCTTTCTGCTCGTGCGATTGCACGGCTGAACGTTCTCGCAACTCCTCAATTCTTTCATTTTTGAAATGGATTCCTTGAGGAGAGGGTTGAGGGTAGCTTCTTCGTCAGAGTCGCTTCCAAAGGTGATAATTTGCGATCCCTTGGAGTCGGCTATGTGACAGTCGTCGGCGGCTCTTTTGCGCTCCTCTATCGCATTTGTCTGATGTCTAAGAGCTTCACGCTTTGTCCTGTTAAAGTGTTTCTTTTGAGCGACATACCCTTGCCACCAACACTTAAAGGAGTCGCAGTCTTCGGTAGGATGTATGATCTTCTGATGATATAAGCAGAAGTTAGGATGCATCTCTACTCCACCGAGAGTATTTTCTTCAGAGGGTGGTAGCTTCATTCCTACTGATAGGGCTTTGGCGAACCTTTTCCTCGTCTCGAATTTGTTTTTATCTGCAGCGGATGACTTTTGATTTGACGGAAGTGCCTCGACTCTTTGGTTTAGCAGTCGGTGTTTGGCTCCTTCCAGTATGGCCATCTCACGCTCTTGATCGGCTTTAACTTTCAGACGAATCTCATTCAGGAAGGTATCGATCAACTCGTCTGACGGCCGCAGAATTTCTGGTTCAGGGTCCGCTCTCGTTTTCTCGGCGCAAGGAACCTCTTTATCATCTTCCAATGAGTGAGAGATCACGTGACAACTTGCCACGTGATTCCCAGATCTATCTGATGAGTCTTCTCTATCGTTTTCGTCCTCAACAAAAGAACAAGTTGCCCCCGGCGTGTCCGTCTTCTTCGGAGTGTGCGGATGTGGTGGGTTTACTTTCCACTGTTCAGACAGCGCGAACTTACCTTGTAGGTACTGATCCTCGACCTATCCCTTAAAGACGAAGCAATCCTCGATCGGGTGACTTACCGTTTGGTGGTAAGGGAAATAATTGGGATTATTGAGATCGCCTGGCTGCAACAGACGTTTCGGACTCGGCAAATTGATGAGTCTGTTGTGCGCTGCCAGCTCAAACAGTCTTCTCATTTTATTCTGAGGAAACGAGTTAGGACGTCCCAGTCTCTCCTCGAGTGATGGACGTGGACGCACGTTATTTTGGCGAACAACCGGCTTTGAGTAGCTCGGCTGTTGATGAGTATTGGCGACAACGATCGCTTTCCCTTTTCTTTTCTCATTTTGAGAGTCTGGTTTTGGAGGAGATGGTCCATGGCCCATCTGGTCTATTTGGGCTAATTTGTCGATCAGGGCCTGGAAGGTGGTCGGCCTGAAGAACATCATGAATTGCGAGATGGTCGCTTGCGGATCGAGAGTGCCCACGAACATGCCTACCGTAGGTGCCTCTTCGATGCGTTGTTCGCATTTTGACCATAGGTTCCGCCATCGTGTTGCGTATTAGACCCACGTTTCGCCGGGCCTTATCCTGGCATTTATCAGTGTTGTTATCGGGATGCGTTCGCTAGCACTCGTGAATCTTTGTGTAAACAATAGCTCCATCTCCGCAAATGTTTTGACAGAGTCGTTAGGTAGCTCTGAATACCATTCAAAGGCTGTTTCTGCTAAGCTGCCAACGAACTGGCGAAGCAACAATTTGTCATCGCCTCCAGTATTGCCGCATAAGGCCCTGAATTGAGCGACATGCTGATGCGGATTCCCTGTCCCTTTATATACGTGGAACTTAGGGATCGTATATCCCGGCGGGTAACTGATTTGGTCATACCAACCCGGATAGGGTCGTCCGGTTCTAACAATTTGCGCAGCCGCTTCATTTGTTTGATGAACTCGTATTTGCTGAGCTATATAGTCATCCAGCGCGGCCTTGGAAATGGTCTCATCTTTGGCTGCTGAAAGAGCCGGCGGAGGATTGGGTGTCTCCCTTCTATCGTCTTCAACAATGATTGGAGGGTCATCAGCTGGAGGGTCCGGCTGTAACATCATCCCTACCATATCATGGAAGAGGAGCGCCATCTGTTTTATATTAGCCGTTTGCTCTGCGGCTTATTTGTCCTTCTTTTCGAGGACTCTATGTAAGAAGTCAGCGTCAGTTTCTTATTCGTGACGATGTTCTGATGACGACTCCGAGCTTTCTTTTGGCCCAGTAAGTACAGCCATTGCAGTCATCATTTCCTGAAGCTTTTGCTGCTGTTCTTGAGCCTTCGTCACGGATCGGGTGAGCGGTCGGTGACCTGTCGAAGCACGGCCTTCCTCCTTTCCGGAAACCATATAAACCGTATGCACCACCATGCCCTTAGACCTGGGGCGTTTAGATTCAGTGTCTTTGCGATTTGCCAAACATAGGGATCTTCCCCGACCTCCTTCTTTTTTGAGTGGTCGAAGTTGAGGGGGCCGTCGTAATGGGCACCCAAGTAGCTGTTGCTTTTTGTGGCTTGACGGAGTGATCCTTCTCCTGCCGAACCTTCATCTTTTTCGGTCGGCGGAGATAGCTTTCATCAATCACCGACTCTTGGACCTGTCGCCAGACTTCGTAAATTTTAGAGGACAGCCGTTGAAGGGGCTGCTCAAGCTTCTTCTCTGGAGCATTCTCCATAGGTGAAGGAGCTGGTTTCAGCACCGCAGCAGGAGAGTTTCTGCGCATCGTGTTCATCAATTCAAAGTTGTTCCCGGTTGGAACAGTAGCTTTGATTTCCACCATCGGAGCCGGCGAAGTTATCCCAGAGGGGGAGTTGCCCCCAGCCTTCCTTACTCGGCGCCAGTGGCGACGTCGAGTGTGTCGTGCAGATGGAGTTGTTTCAGCCGTAGGGGTGACCTCCTCATGCCCCCTGCTTGGAGGAGAGACCGTTATTGGTGCTAGCCTGTCGAAGACTGACACCCGTTGAGAAGAAATATCTAATCTGTCAAAGACAGACCTCTGGGCAGAGGAAGCAGCTTTGAGGACCTCGCCTGGAGCAGAAGCCGGAATGGCCATCCTTGTAAAAACTGACTTTTTGGAAGGAGAAACCTTTCCAATGATTTCGTCCGCTTGAGCCGGGATGGCTATCCGCTTTGGGATGGCAACTTCAGGTATCACGGGCTTGTAGACGCTCTGGCCCAGTCTGTTGAAAACTGAGGTATTGAAGTTGGGCGACCCGTTGAGAGGGGCCGCGGCAATGGTAATTCGATCAAAGACCGACTTCTTTGGGGTTTCTTGCAACGTAATCGAGGCATTGAAGCTTATCGGTGGGAGCATAGTCCCGAAGAATAGTCGAGCGGTGGCTTGAGTTACCTGCTCTACTGGCATCTTGAAAAGGGAGGCCGCTTAGGGCCCATAAGTCACTCCTCCAGTAAGGACGGAGCGAGAGTTGCAGTTGCAGGTAGTGCAGTTTGAAGCCATTGATCTTTCGTTTTCTGCACGGAGCAAGACACCAAATTTTAGTACCTTGAATCCACAGGCAACCACAGCAAACCGCGATTTGTTCGCGAACACGACACACGAAGTGTGGAGTGGAAAGAGGAAAAGGTTCCACCGGGCATGCCAGAATCTATTCCCCTCCGAAAGGCGGCGCACAAGACAGAGAGGCCTTGGCACTGAGATTCGGGACAGATGCTATTTTGGTTTTATACGTCCACCTCTCCGAAGATGCCAAGTTGATTTATGGCACCGAGTATCAGAGGTTTAGACGGATGCGGCCGATGTAGCAGACTTCGTCAGATTCCCCCTCGTTTAGAGGGGTTTTTGATTGTGGGAACGCTCTTCCCTACAGGCGTAAGCCCCTGCAGTTAATTACGCTACCGCATCGCGGTAACAACTTTCTCCTTCTCCAGAATTTCACTTCGTGTCGTGGGTGTTTGTTTTGTTTTGTGGTTGCCCGTGGATTGTATACGGAGACTAAGTTATGCCGTCGCCCGTAGGACGTGGATTAGTCCAAATCCGTATTTACTTAGATTTGGGTTTGGTGTTTTAGTTTAAGGATATGTTAGCCATTTTTGAGGCTAAGATCAACTTAAACGTTTGTTAAGGACACGTTAGTCTGATTTGCGACTAAGATTGACTTAACGGGATCGTTTAGATCCGACAAAAGAGCATTTGAGGGCTTTATTGTTCCAGTTTAGGGACATGGTGGTCCATTGTATGCATGGCCATCGGGACCCGTCACCTCTCTGACGTCATTGAAGGATTACAACGATAGGTGTCAGAGGAGTTCAGAGATGTACCCTTGAACCAAAGTTGATTGGGGGATTTATAGTCCAATTTGGGACTAAAGTTTGTTTAAAGGTTTAAAGATACGTTAGCCATATTTGAGGCTAAGATCAACTTAAACGGGATCGTTTAGATCCAGCAAAAGAGCATTTGGGGGCTCTAATGTTCCAGTTTAGGGACGTGGTGGTCCAATGCCAGTTTAGGGACATGGTGGTCCAATGTTAGTTTAAGGACATTTCGGTCCATCACCAGTTTAGAGACATGGTGGTCCATGTTCCAGTTTAGGGACATGGTGGTCCAATGCCGGTTTAGGGACATGGTGGTCCAATGTTAGTTTAAGGACATTTCGGTCCATCACCGGTTTAGGGATATGGTGGTCCATGTTCCAGTTTAGGGACATGGTGGTCCAATGCCAGTTTAGGGACATGGTGGTCCAATGCCAGTTTAGGGACATTTCGGTCCATTGCATGTATGGCCATCGGGACCCATCACCTCTCTGACGACGTTGAAGAATTACAACGACAGGTGTCAGAGGAGTTCAGAGATGTACCCTTGAACCGGATGTAAATTGATTTAAGAGAGCAGTTGTGCTCAGTCAATTTAATTTGAGGACTTACGGCCATGATTGGGCTAAGTCCAGTTGAAGATGTTCAACATTTTGTTTATTTTTGGCCTATTAGGCCTATGCTAGGGCTTTGCCCCTGTTTAATAAAGCATTGCATTTTATTCTGGCCTGCTAGGCCTTTTTGATTTGGGCTCTGTCCCTTTATTTTTATGAGGCAGAGCATCTGTTTTGGTCTGACAGACCTTTGTTTGGGCTCTGCCCCTTTTCAAAATAATGCATGGCATTTTTATTAGGCCTGTTAGGCCTTTTTTAATTGGGCTTGGCCCTTCTTTTCAATAATGCAGTGCATTAGTTATCTGACAGTGGCTATGTGGCCTATCAGGCGCTTTGCGCCAATTAATGAGCGCAAGCGCATGTAGAGGTGACACGTGTCACACACTGGTGAGTGCAAGCGCAGCGCGCTGCGCTGTTGCGCTGCTGAAACGTGGCGCGCTCTGGTGAGTTGCGCCAATTTCAGAGAGCAATGCTCTATTTTAAAAGCGCATAGCGCAAGTGGTTTTGGAGCTGACACGTGGCGCTCTCTGGTGGCTTGCGCCAACCTAGGAGTGCAACAGTGCAGATTTTACAAGTGCAAGGTACTGTTTTAATATCTTGATCCAATTTTGGATTCAAGAAAAGAATCTTTTAAGATTCCACAACCAGTGGTTCATCAAAAGGCAATGCCTTTATTATTATTATATATTTTTTATTGAAGATCTTTGATCTTGTTCTTAGATCAATGATCTTTTCAGAAGAAATTCATCTTTTATTCAAAGGTTTTTACCTTTTTCTTTCTCTGAGTTCTTTCTCAAAGTTTTCAGAAGATTTCTCTCTTTTTCTCTCTGTGTTTTTTGTGTCCTTTAGACTTGGGGTCTAGGGGCCTTTTTATAGTGCCAATTAGTTTGTTAAATTAGTTAGAGAGATCTTTCTCTGAGTGATTTAGGGATTTTCCCCCACCGTTGGATTTTTGATCCAAGGGCTTCTGTTTTACAGAAGACAATCTTCTTGTTTTAACAAGAACAGAAAGATCTTACTTGAATTTCAATTCTGTTTGGCGCAAACGCACCTGCGCTTGATACGTGTCGCGCAACGCAGAGCAACTGCGCTGCCACGTGTCGCGCAGCGCAGAGCGCAGCGCAACTGCGCTGCCACGTGGCGCGCAGCGCAGAGCGCAAGTCAGCTGAAGCGTTGCTTCTTTAATTTTTTAATTTTTACTTTACTTTTCAGAACAGAGCCTTGCTCTGATTGGGGGAAACAAAAGCGTTGCTTCCTTTCCCGTCTTGGAATTTGAACAGAGTTTTGCTCTGATTGGGGTAAACAGGAGGTAAACATAAATCTAAAGTAAGGTTTAAACCTTTAAGATGAACTATATTTTGATACCCATGAACTCATGCAGGAGATCTTGAGATTACATGGAGTACCGGTTTGCATCATCTCCGATCGTGATACAAGATTCCGATCACAAATTTGGCAGAGTCTGCAAGATAGCCTGAGAACGAGTCTGAATTTCAGCACAGCTTATCATCCACAAACGGACGGACATTCCGAGCGAACAATTCAGATTCTAGAAGACATGCTAAGAGCTTGTATGTTAGACTTTGGAGGTTCGTGGGAAGATCACCTACACCTTGTGGAGTTTTCATACAACAACAGCTATCAGGCAAGCATTGGAATGATACCATTTGCAACACTCTACGGAAGGAAGTGTTGTTCACCACTAAGTTGGGACGACGTCGGAGATCGTGAACTCTTTGGACCAGAGATGATCGTGGCAACTGTGGACGTAGTTCGCACTATCAGGGAAAGAATGGGCCTAGCCCAAGACCGACAGAAACATTGGGCAGATGCAAAGCGGCGACATTTGGAGTGTTAGTTATATGTATGCCCTAGAGGCCATTACTATACATAGGATGTATATTGTAGTGGATGCTGGGACATATATAGGGAGGACTTTCTTGCTCGACATGATAGTATGCTATCTGGTTACTCTTTACCTTAACGTGTATATTGATTGTCTCTCTGTTACATGTTGGTAAAGCCCTTAGGACGTGTACTTGACTACCTGGACTATGATGCGGATCATACTAGTGGGGACATGGTAGTCCACAAGTACATCCTTCAAAGTCCCTAGTCGTGGGTGTATCGAGACGGGGCATCGATATACCAGAGTAGACTAGCGTATACCTTCTCGACCCATACAGATGGGCGATGGATGATCCCATATCCATTGGTGTTTGACATAAGAGATGATATACGGGTGCTCAGTGGAGACTGGGTACACTGGACGGACTCGCCGAGAATTCCCAGATGGTATTATACCTTACGTCAGATGGCAGTTCTCTGGTGACACTGGTACAGAGTAGTCTGTTGACCCGAGATCGTCATAGAGTCTTGTGTGGTTCCCACTGTGCTTTGATTTCCATCTTACCATGTCCAAGAGGGCGTGCAAAACGATGGTTTTTGGGTACAGTCCCGAATCACATGGAGACAATGAGCGATAGAAGGGGATTCGTCTCTCCCGGTATAGGGAGTTGATGTTGCACCGTGTTCGATTGGCTATAACCGGAAATCCCTGGCCAGGGTTGCTGAGATATACTGGTAAGTGTTACCAGTAGTTTCTCGAACTGTTATAGACCTCATATCGACACGACTTATCGATCTATTGGGGTCTGACGTTTACCACCCCTAGGTGAGATATGCGACATATCAGACGAACAGACCGGACTGTACGGTAAGTGTTACTGGTTGGATTCACAGGAGTATGAGCGGGCTTGCTCGTCGATCTTCTGATCGCTCAATACCCGGGTGGCCGTTATGTTTAGCAGACCGCTTGCGGCTTGTGGGTGTTTGATATGATCATCACCTGCTGCCGGCGTATTGACGAGTCTTTAGAGTCCTACACAGAGGTTTCCTGGCTCAAGCGAAACGAAATAGGAGCGCATATGAGATATGTGCGGGACCGAGAATAATGCGTGTATGTGATACCGTATTCTATTCTCGCGATGAATGTATCGATATGGTTGTATGCGATATAACCTAGTTATCGAATCAAGGATTGATTCGATAAGTCGATACAATGGATATTAGTCGGTTATATGCGATATGACCGGATCGTTAAATCAAGTGTTGATTTAATGAATTAATGCATAATTATATATTTGATATATTACTTTGCATTAACTAGTATTGGTTCACTTTAAAAGGATTTTCTCACTTGATATGCACATTGTATATGTGATATATTTTTGTGTGCACTTGATTGTATCATGTTTGATGATACATGCTCACTTGTGTTTGTGTAAAGATTAAACCATGGTTGTTTAAATGGTTAGGGTTTTGATTATCTTAACTATTTATTTAGGTTATTTCCTTTTAAGGCATGAAAAGAGAAAATGGTTGCATTCATTCATGAAGCTTGTTGAAGTTTCATGAAGCTTTGACCTAGTGACCATTTTTGTCTTCATACCTAACCGAACCATTCACTTAACCTTAGTTTAGTCTCTATACTTGACCATGGTTATTATTATGATAAGTATTTTTTTTCATTTCCGTTTTTAAATTAACTTATCATAATATTCTTTTCATCTTCTTCTTCTTCTTCACATGAAGAAGCTTGCTACCAACAATGGCAAAGTGAGAAAAAGAGTGAGAAATCCAATTCTAAAGTGAACCCACCTCCTATTTCTTCATCCTCTACCTCTTGCCAAGTAGTATAGGGTGTTATATTCACAAGTTTCATGACTTGGTGAAGTGGGAGCTTGATCTTGTGATGCCTCGACGTAGATCATCTTCGGCATCGAAGCCGACGACCAAGCCCGCCCATTTTTCCGATGAAGCCGATGCTAGAGTCCTGGATTTGATTTGGACAGCGGAGAGACTTCATCGCGGAGCCTAGGAGGTGGAGGACCGGATCTACAAAGGTTGTATTTTCCGTAAACTCATAGCTAAGTTGTTAACTAATAGCTTGTTTTCGCCTAAAATCTAGTTAACGATCCGTATTAGGGTTTCTCGGCACTCGTAATTTTTGAAATTGGCATGGTTGATGCCTTGTGAGACCTCACTAGTGTGCCTAGGAATCCTACAGTGGTATCAGAGCCTAGCTAGAGCCTTAGGCGATGCGTAGACGGAGTTTGAAGTCCGATCGAACCGAAACCCTAATATCAAGGTTGCTTGCCGCTCTCGTAGGGGTCTAGGGGTGTGGGTTTGGCTATTCATCGCGACCGTGGAATCCGTGTTTTATACTGGCTCGTATTAAAAACACGGACGACCTAGTATATCCAATATTTCATATGTTTCTTCTGCTGCAATATCTGTGATGTGATCATGTGATGTTCTATGATAGATACAGTATATAGTATATATGATATATTATATAGACGTTACTTATGTTTTACACCCGCGCTAGCCCTGCCCCGCTCTGCCGTTAGTTACCTAACCTAACGGTGCACGAGGGGACATCAAGGCGAATGCGGATGGCATAAGTGTACGTCGTATTTATCTGTGATGTTTAGGTACTTAAATGATGGGACTTCATTAATGTGATTAATGAAAATAAAAGAAACCTAAGATGTTGTGGAATCGAATTTCAAAATAAAACAGGTAGCTACAGTTCTTGCTTTGCACAGCGGTATATATGATATATCCTGCACCTTATTGATGAGGAAAGGACCGAGATCCCTTCACCGGGAGTGACTCCTTTAGCAATAACTGGCAGATGCTACACACTCGGTTTGTCTTTTGATTGCTTCTATAGTTTCTGCTTTGCACAGTGATATATATGATATATCCCACACCTCATTCAACGAGAAAAGGACCGACGATCCCTTCACTGGGAGTGACTCCTTTAGCAAAACTAGAAAAGCCTCAAAAACACTCCATTTCAAAATTCATTCGATCCTACAACGATATCAAGTTCATTACGCAATAGGTTTTCAGAAAAACCTGTCGTAGCCCTCCGTCATTTCAGATAAGTTGTAAATAGTATTCGTGCTACATTTGTTGGCTTTCGTCAAGGTGTAGTGTGCGGTAGCTATCTGCTGCTTATCTGCTGCATATGATGCGATTGGATTAGGGTAGTCGTGCGGCTTTGTTGGCTTTCGTCAAGGGTCGTGCGGATGGGTTTAATTCAATCAAGAAATGACGGGTTGAACTTGACTAGCGGGCTATGGTTTGTTGGCTTTCGTCAAGGTCATAGCACGTTAGGGGCAAAATATTATCGGGAATTTCAAGTGTTGAAATTTGCAATGAGATTGCATACCTTCTATGAGATAGTTAGATCCCGATACCCGCTGCGAGTAATTGTTACTCCTGGGAGAGTTTTACACATTATAATTAGTCGATCAAGTAGGTGTCTAGAAAGGTGTCAATGGGGTTACGCCTCTGGGAAAATGAGGTTTACATTAATTAGGTTCGTGCGAAAGCACGGGGGACCTCCCTCAAAGTACCGACACTGGCCTGGCTGAAAGATTGGCGAACTTGTAGTGTGTAATTAATCCCGGCTAGTCTTTCCTTTTAGGGTTTGAAGGAAGATTTGATAAAAAGCAGTGGGAGCCATCCTGATTAGATAAAATAAAAACCAATCTATTCTTGCAAGAGCGCACGCTGAGTGTTTTCTTCTCTCTCTCTCTCCAGGTAGCGACCATATCATGCCTTAATCAAGATAATAATACGGATTATTGACCGAACCCACTTGTTATACTGAGCTGGGGAACGTTGGTCCCGCTCCAACTTATAATTGTTATAAGACAGAGCAGGAAATTGGGGATTACCAGAATTCCCGTGCCGCCCAAACGAAGAGAGTGCATGCTGATGCATCATCTTCGGGTGTGTTCATTACAAAGAACTGTTTCTCAGTATCCTCCGCATCCTGGGTATTTGATACCGGATCAGGATCCCAGATATGTAATCTGTTACATAGGGCTATAAAAGGGTAGAAAAACTGAGAACGGGTGATAAGTTTCATGAGACAGAAAACGGGGCAAGTGTTGCAGCCAAGTCTGTTGGTCACTGTCACCCTGTATTACCAATACATTGATTCTGAACGAATATTATTAGATACCGAACCTGATATACAAAATCATATCAGTCTCTCTATCATTAAAGAAAGGATATAATTTTGTATTGTTGGATAATGTTTTGAACATTTCCTATATCAAAAGTTGATCGGTTCAGGCACGTTATCTAAAAGCATTGATGTTCTAAATCAAACTACAGTTCTTAGTATACAGAACACACATAAGAGGATAAGTTCAGAAATGAACGGATCCTTCTTAAGGTATTGTAGACTAGGTCATATCAATGCGACCTGACTAGCTGAAGTTACATTTAGATGCATACTCAAATTAGTTTGAATTTACATCTTGTGAAACTTGCCAGTCATGTCACAAAGATAAGATGACCATAGCTCCGTTTACTGGAAACAGAGAAAGAGTTAGTAAACTCTTGGGACTGATACATGATGATGTATGTTAGGTCCCCAGTCTACATATGCCAGGACCGGTTCTTTGTACTTCATTACATTCTCTGATAATCTATCGAGATTCAGACATATGTTCCTGTTGAAACACAAGTTCGAACCTTTTGAGATATTCTCAGAATATAAGTTAGAAGTAGAGAACCAAAATACGGGTATAAGTATTATGTCCTTTGATGTGATCGAGGAGGAGAATACTTGAGCACGGAAATCCTGGACTATTCTAAAGGAGAATGAGATTCTCTCTCAGCATTACTCCTCCGTATACACCATAGCACGATGGTATATCGGGGCGGAGCAATAGCACCCTATTCGATATGGTGTGCTCTATGATGAGTACTACTGAGTTACCTATTTCCTATTGGGTGTTACGCACTTATGAAGTTGCATACCTATTGAATAGGGTTCCAATCAAATCAATTGCCTACCACTTCATATGTGATATGGAAAGGGAAGAGCCCATCTCTTAAGTCAGTTAAGATTTGGGGTTGTCCGGCCTATGTCTAAAAGCAAAATCCGGACAAGCTCGAGGCAAGATCTGTTATGTACAACTGCAAAGGTTCCAGCTATACAAACTGCAGCTAATGATTTGGTAGAACCGAAGGATTCAATAGTAACCTACGAACCTCAGCCTCTCCGCCGATCTAGTAGGGTTCCTCACCCACCTGAGAGATACTTCGGTTCCTCTATGACAGTGGGAGCAAGGATTGCATCATGAGATGATGACCCAACTAGTTTCGAGCTGGCCATCAGGAGTGGGACTCTGTAAGAATGGCTGGATGCTTAGCAATCTGAGATGGAATCCTTATACACCAGTAAAGTATGGACTTTGGCTGCTATATCTGAAGGGTTAAATCCCCATCAGGAGCAAGTATATCTTGAGAAGATTACTTGGTGAAGATGGAAAAGTTGAGACTTTCAAAGCTAGACTTGTTAAAAGTTTGCATCATTTACCAGGCGTGGATTATGATGAAACCATTTTCAAGTAGCTATGCTTAAGTCCATCCAGATCCTACTTGCCACGGCTACATACCATGACTGCGATATCTGGCGGTTGGGTGCCATGACTGCTCTTCTAAAATGATGTTTTTAGAAAAGAGAGTCTGTAAGCACACAGTCAGAGGGCTTCGTAGACAGTGGGAGCAGCGGAAACGTGTGCAAGATGCTTTATAGGATAAAGCAGGCATCGCGGAGTTGGAACATCTGTTTTGATGAGTTAGTCAAACAGTTTGACATCATCAAAATGGTAGATGAACCTTGTATATACAAAAAGGTAGTAGGGAGTATGGTGGTGATCCTCGTAGAGTACGTGGATGACATACTCTTGATAGAGAAGGAGTTTCCTATGCTACGCTTGGTCAATCTCCGATTATCACTAGGATTCTCCAGATAGGATCAAAGTGATACCTACTAAATCCTGGGTTTTGGATCTATGAGATAGATCTAATTGGATGTTAGGAATCTCACTAGTAGTAGTAAGATGGTATCAATTGATCCTGGGGAGAATCACTGGAAGGGTTCCAGGGTGATAAAGATGACTGAATGCCAGTCGCAGGCATTGTCTTTACCCTCAGTAAAGGGACGGTATGTTGGAAGAGTTCCAAGCTGGATACCGTGGCATACTAGACGATAAAGGCTGGATACATCGCTACTTAAGATGCTACCAAAGAGGCAGTCTGGATGTATATTTGTTCATGAGATGAACTTAGTTCCTCCCATTGTGTGACAATGGAGTTGTGGCTTATGCCAGGAACGTCCGTCCCATCAGTGATCCAGACATATTATAAGGCAGTGTCACCTGATCATGGAGATAGTTGATCTCCAGGGGATCGAGGTTATGAGAGCAGACTCAGAGGACAACACGGCGGATCCACTCACGAAGGCCTATTCCCAGAAAGAGACTTTTATGGGATGGTTGAGTATGAGATACTACAACCACTGCTACAGATGGCCCTAGTGCAAGTGGGAGATTGTTAGTTATATGTATGCCCTAGAGGCCATTACTGTACATAGGATGTATATTGTAGTGGATGCTGGGACATATATAGGGAGGACTTTCTTGCTCGACATGATAGTATGCTATCTGGTTACTCTTTACCTTAACGTGTATACTGATTGTCTCTCTGTTACATGTTGGTAAAGCCCTTAGGATGTGTACTTGACTACCTGGACTATGATGCGGATCATACTAGTGGGGACATGGTAGTCCACAAGTACATCCTTCAAAGTCCCTAGTCGTGGGTGTATCGAGACGGGGCATCGATATACTAGAGTAGACTAGCGTATACCTTCTCGACCCATACAGATGGGCGATGGATGATCCCATATCCATTGGTGTTTGACATCAGAGATGATATACGGGTGCTCAGTGGAGACTGGGTACACTGGACGGACTCGCCGAGAACTCCCAGATGGTATTATACCTTACTTCAGATGGCAGTTCTCTGGTGACACTGGTACAGAGTAGTCTGTTGACCCGAGATCGTCATAGAGTCTTGTGTGGTTCCCACTGTGCTTTGATTTCCATCTTACCACGTCCAAGAGGGCGTGCAAAACGGTGGTTTTTGGGTACAGTCCCGAATCACATGGAGGCAATGAGCGATAGGAGGGGATTCGTCTCTCCCGGTATAGGGAGTTGATGTTGCACTGTGTTCGATTGGCTATAACCGGAAATCCCTGGCCAGGGTTGCTGAGATATACTGGTAAGTGTTACCAGTAGTTTCTCGAACTGTTATAGACCTCATATCGACACGACTTATCGATCTATTGGGGTCTGACGTTTACCACCCCTAGGTGAGATATGCGACATATCAGACGAACAGACCGGACTGTACGGTAAGTGTTACTGGTTGGATTCACAGGAGTATGAGCGGGCTTGCTCGTCGATCTTCTGATCGCTCAATACCCGGGTGGCCGTTATGTTTAGCAGACCGCTTGCGGCTTGTGGGTGTTTGATATGATCATCACCTGCTGCCGGCGTATTGACGAGTCTTTAGAGTCCTACACAGAGGTTTCCTGGCTCAAGCGAAACGAAATAGGAGCGCATATGAGATATGTGCGGGACCGAGAATAATGCGTGTATGTGATACCGTATTCTATTCTCGCGATGAATGTATCGATATGGTTGTATGCGATATAACCTAGTTATCGAATCAAGGATTGATTCGATAAGTCGATACAATGGATATTAGTCGGTTATATGCGATATGACCGGATCGTTAAATCAAGTGTTGATTTAATGAATTAATGCATAATTATATATTTGATATATTACTTTGCATTAACTAGTATTGGTTCACTTTAAAAGGATTTTCTCACTTGATATGCACATTGTATATGTGATATATTTTTGTGTGCACTTGATTGTATCATGTTTGATGATACATGCTCACTTGTGTTTGTGTAAAGATTAAACCATGGTTGTTTAAATGGTTAGGGTTTTGATTATCTTAACTATTTATTTAGGTTATTTCCTTTTAAGGCATGAAAAGAGAAAATGGTTGCATTCATTCATGAAGCTTGTTGAAGTTTCATGAAGCTTTGACCTAGTGACCATTTTTGTCTTCATACCTAACCGAACCATTCACTTAACCTTAGTTTAGTCTCTATACTTGACCATGGTTATTATTATGATAAGTATTTTTTTTCATTTCCGTTTTTAAATTAACTTATCATAATATTCTTTTCATCTTCTTCTTCTTCTTCACATGAAGAAGCTTGCTACCAACAATGGCAAAGTGAGAAAAAGAGTGAGAAATCCAATTCTAAAGTGAACCCACCTCCTATTTCTTCATCCTCTACCTCTTGCCAAGTAGTATAGGGTGTTATCTTCACAAGTTTCATGACTTGGTGAAGTGGGAGCTTGATCTTGTGATGCCTCGACGTAGATCATCTTCGGCATCGAAGCCGACGACCAAGCCCGCCCATTTTTCCGATGAAGCCGATGCTAGAGTCCTGGATTTGATTTGGATAGCGGATAGACTTCATCGCGGAGCCTAGGAGGTGGAGGACCGGATCTACAAAGGTTGTATATTCCGTAAACTCATAGCTAAGTTTTTAACTAATAGCTTGTTTTCGCCTAAAATCTAGTTAACGATCCGTATTAGGGTTTCTCGGCACTCGTAATTTTTGAAATTGGCATGGTTGATGCTTTGTGAGACCTCACTAGTGTGCCTAGGAACCCTTCATGGTGTTCCAACCTGAAGACCATATTTTCTTAAAGATCTCTCCAAACAGAGGAGTGATCCGCTTTGGTAAGAGGGATAAGCTAAGTCCAAGATACATAGGACCGTTCAACATACTCGAACGAGTTGGAGAAGTGGCCTACCGTTTAGCACTACCATGCTCATTAGAAAGAGTGCACAATGTGTTCCACATATCCTAGCTATGAAGATATGTGAGCGACCCCAGCCACATACTTGATCACTCTGAGCTCACTGTACAGACGGACCTAACTTGTGAGCAACAACCTGTAACGACTCAAATTTTACTGTACGAAAATTTTCAAGTTAATCTACAGAATAGAGTTTCAAGCCTGAGCACAACTTATAAATTTAAATTGTTTAAGAACAGCAAGAAATAGCTTATAGCTCATTGGTAAAGCCTTGCACTGCTGTGACGTAGCCCCTGTGTTCGAATCCCATCAGCCACATATATTTTTAATGATTTTTCTTTTAAACTTTTTGGAAGCCCAAAAGTTTAAACGTGCAATACATGTAAAATGAAAAGTCATAGAAAAACAAACATGTGAAAAAGGGTATTTATACAGCCAAGAACACGTGGCCAAAATCCAATCCCCCACCTCTTCATTTCGACCGGCGAGATTGCTATATAGGCCGGCGACGCCGGTCCCGTCCGTAGGTACTAGCCCTAAACTCTGCACACTACACCTTGTGGTCTACCCCATTACCCCCATGCCGTTTGATTTTCCTGCATTTATCCAGAGAGTATTAATTCACCTTTTTAATCCAAACTTTAATACATTTTAATTCTCTCTTCAATTCTCAAAGCCCTAATTTTACCCTATAAATACAACATCATACCCTAGCTCTCTTCATTCTGAAATCTCTTGTTAAAAATTCTCAAAAATTTCCAAGTCAAAGAAGAGTACAAGTTGAGTTAGCACTAGGTCAAGTTCCGGCGAGGATCCGAGACGATTCCGCCGACCCCATGACTCCATGAAGCTACCAACCTTTTCCTAAGCCCCTCTCTCTTCTCTAAGCTAGTAAGTCCCTTCTCTTCCCCTCTCTTCCTAATTTAAAAAGTTCTCTTTTCAAAACTCGCTGGAAGTGGAGTTATACCGATCTTTAAATTCTATTCTCTTTAGAATTGTAATTTTTCTTAAGAAACAATCATCCAAATCATCAAACCTTGCTTGTTAATCATTAAACAATTTTTAGAAACAAGTTTCAATTTAAAACTCCATGTAAAATTACTTTTATTAAGCTTTTACGCTTAAATACCATGAAGTTACATATGCCATCGTTTAATCATTCTTGCTTATATTACCTTTAGAAAAAACTCATGAGGTAATGACCTGCCTCTCACAAACACGCATCTTGACATAACAAGATTCCCTTGAACAACAATATCTTGTGGCAAATACGAATTTTCAAATAAATACCTTAAACTATTAAAAACCGTATTTCTTTAAATTGTGTGATTACAATTCCTTGCAATTATACTTCTACAACCCATTTTGAAGAACCCGATCGGGATGGTGCGGATTATCGCACATCCTGGGGACTAGTAGAGCGAGATGCAGACCTCCTCATGGAGCATACGATCTCGATAGCATTTTTAATACAATTTTCAAGAAAAACGAGATTTCTATTTAATAATAAAATTAATTTTAAATATTATATAAATATTATCAAACCATCTATTTTTAATATATAATAACATTCCATGTTTTCTACAAAATTAAAAAATCACAAGTTTCATGAAAATGCCATTAAGATTCTATACAAGTCATCTTTACACCGAAATACCATGTATTATTCAACCTAGGTTTATATTCATTAGAATACCTCATTCTTCAAAAATTTACATTCATGAAAACCATAAATATGATTAAATAAATGCTTGAGGTTTATTTTGAAAGTATACTAAAAATATTTTTCATAAACCCCCTTCAAGTTATATTAAATTACAATAAGGATCTTAGTAAATATAGATTTAAGCGGAATCCGTTCTCTTGAGCCTCAGGGAGCCGGACAATGAGAGTGCTTGCCTATTTAAGGTATAAAACTAAAACGGTATTATCAATGGTAATCGTCTTGGAAAAAGTCACAAATCCAGCCGTTCATGTGCAGCAGTTACTGATAATTCCTAGACCTAATTCAAGATTCAATCTGTTTAAGTGTCTGACTCAATCTGAGTCTCGGTCTAATCTGAATGCAACCCAAACATGAATCCAACCATATATCCAATTCAACATGAATCCAATATATCAAACATAAACACTTGAACATGAAAACAATACGAACATGTAACGTGACTAGACTTGACCAAACCTTGGCTATATCTTGAACTTGACTACATGACTATCCGTTTGCATCCTGAACCGTTTAAATGAACAAATTATACCATGGTTTCGGCGAGTCTTATACAACAAAATATTACAATCAATACAATATGCATTACGGGGTTTTAACGGGGTAGACTGGTACGGAAAGTATTAAAGGTGGCACGAGACGGTCACTAAATACACCTAACCAAACATCTATCCCCGTTGTCCCGTGGCTTGACGGGTCTTTGTGCTCCGTATACCATAGTCCACGGAATAGTTGGACTCCTCTCGTATACACTCATACATTATGTACCAAGCTACAAACAACTACGTTAGTATAAAAAAAAGATAATATACCAGTTCTATTCTCTTAACTTGATCTATTCATATATCTCTTTTGGGACTTACCGAGCGATTGTTCACTGACAACATTCCTATCTTTTCCTTTTTTGGAATCTTGTCAGGAGGATCCGACTCTTAGGAGATCGGGCCCAGCCAGGAAGATTTGGAGCAGTTTGCTGAGAAGCCAGAGTTCTAGTTCTTACTTGTACTTACTTTACTTTCAGTTCAAATGCCATTGTTTGGACATCGCTTTCCATTATTGTATTTTACTTTCCAAATGTATGTAAAGAATGAATATAAATAAAAAGTTATTGTTTCATTAGATCTCTTGTGCTTTACTTTTATATTGCTTATTTACGCTTAACATGTTTACTTCTAAGTAAATACGTCGCGGCCTTACCACGTCTACTTCCCCGTACATTGGGAAGCGGGGCGTGATAGTTTTTGTTGGTGGCTTATGCAGGTCAGTTGTCACACCCCGCTTCCCGGTGTACGGCAAGGAGGCACGACGAGGCCCGCTACGTATTTACTCAGAAGTAAATATGCTAAGCGTAACTAAGCAATATAAAGTAAAATGTACACAAGAGACATGAATGTAAATGAACATCAACTTTTATTTATTTAACAATTCTTTACAGGTACAACTGGAAATGTAAATACAGGAATAGAAAGCAATTCCTAAACAATAGCATAACTGAAATAGAAATTATATACAAGTGCCTACAGCTCTAGGTCGATGGCAAACTGCTCTAAGTCCTCAGTACTGGGCTCGATCTCTAGTGCGTCCGAATCACCTGACAACATTCTAAAGGAAGAAGAGAAGGAATGTCGTCAGCGAACAATCGCTCGGTAAGTCCCAAAGAAAGGTGGAGATAGAATAGACAGAGATAGAGTATAACTAGTAATGTTTGATTATAATGTTAACGCAGTTGTTTGTAGCTCGGTATAGAATATGCCAGTGTATACGAGAGGAGTCCCACTATTCCGGAGACTAAGGTATACGGAACACAAGGAACCGTTCAGCCACGGTACAACGGCAATGGATATTCAGGTTAAGTGTATTAAAGTGACTGTCTCGTGCCACTTCTAACACATTCCGTACCAGTCTACCCCTTTAAAACCCCGTAATGTATTTTGTATTGTTTTGTATTGTCTTGTGTAATAGATTGTTCAACTTGCTGAAACCATGATATCATATAAATGGAATGGATATAAATGGATAGACATGTAGACAGAATATATCCATGGTTCGGTTCAGTCGAGCCAGATTGTTATAGATTGAATTCTGGTATAAATGGATTCATGTTGAATGACAATTATACTTGAATCATATTCAAGTCAATTTGATTTATTATTTGACCATGACTCGAACCGAGTCATACTTTTAAACAGACTTGAATTCCTGAATTAATTTTGATGTTATCGGTAACTACCGCACATGGACGGCGGGATTTGTGTCTTTTTCCAAGACAATTACCATGTTGATAACACCGTTGTTAGATTGTCTACCTTAGATAGCAAGCACCCATATTCTCCAGCTCCATGAGGCTCAAGAGAACTGGTCCCGCTTAAACCTATATTTACTAGGTCCTTATTGTAATTTAGTATACCTTGAGGGGGTTTTATGTAAAAATAGTTTTAATATATTTTCAAAATACACCTAAAATATTTAGTTATCGTTTTTAGGGTTTTCATAGATGTAGTTTTTATAAAAATGAAATTTTCTAGTGAGTAGAACCTAGTTTTCATTATATATGGTATTTTAATGAAATATTGGAATTGTGTTGAATTGTAATGGTTGTTTCATGAAATTGTGATTCCTTTACTTTAGAAAACATGGAAATTTATATAATATTTTTAAAATAGATATTTTTATAATATTTATATATATTAATAAAAATAAATTTTATTTATTTTGTAGAAATCTTATTTTCTTAAAAATTGCATCAAAAATTCCATTGAGATCGAATGCTCCATGAGGAGGTCTGCATCTCGCTCTATTAGGCCCGAGGATGTGCGATAACCCATACCATCTCGATCGGGGTTCCCAAAATGGGTTGTAAAGGCTCAATTGCAAGGAATTTAAATAACACACTTTTTAAAGAAAACGGTTTTTAATTGTTTAAGGTACTTATTCGTAAAAGCGTATTGTCCCATAATCTAGAGTCCCAAAATTCATCGTGCTATGTCCAAAATGTGTGTTGTGATGAGGTGGGTTATTACCTCGTGAGTTATCTAAAGGTAATACGGTTAAATTGAATAATTATAAGTTGTATATAATATGATGGTATTTTACTGTAAAAATGAAATAGAAATTGCAACATGAATTATTTTGAGATGAAGCTTATTCTAATGTGTTTATTTATATTTGTTGATCATTATGAGAGAATATGATATTTTATTATTTAAGAAAAATGGATTTTTTTTAAAAAAACGAATCAGAAGTCGGAATAACTCCGCTTCTGATGAGTTTTGAAAAGGAGAAATTTTAAACTAGAATAAGGGGAAGGGGGGAGGGAAGAGGGGACTTACAGGTTTGAATCAAAGAGGGGAGATGGAAGATGTTTTTGGAACCGCCGGGGCGTCGTTTTGTCACCGGAATTTTCTTGACACGTCGCCGGAACTTTGCCTCTTGCTAACTCTACCTGTACAACTTGGGACTTGGAGAATTTCGAGAATTTTTGTAATGAAATTCTGAATGAGGAGGGGTGAAATGTGGTGTGGTATTTATAGGAAAAATTAGGGTTTAGGGTAAAAGAAGAATAGAATTAAAACGTTCATTAAAATGTGGATTAATGCCCATTTTTAATTCTCTGGAAATGTGCAGAGAAATCAAACAGCATGGGGGTAGTGGGGTAGGCCAAGGGGTGTTGGGGT
Organism: Agapanthus africanus; assembly: GCA_030015575.1. Lineage (NCBI taxonomy): Eukaryota > Viridiplantae > Streptophyta > Magnoliopsida > Asparagales > Amaryllidaceae > Agapanthus > Agapanthus africanus. The sequence continues at coordinate 316,002,242 of JASDDO010000004.1, forward strand.
TAAATTTTAGGGACCATCCCCTACGGGGGGCCCGGCGGTGCCGGCCTCTTGCCTCATCTCACCGGCCAAATTCCGGTGGAATGGGCTTGGATCTTCGCCACATGTCCCTGTCTGTTGGTATATCTCAGTGCACATGTTTCTTTAATCTGTGACTTTTCATTTTACGTGTAGTGCATGTGTAAACCTTTGGGCTTCTAAAAGATTAAAAGAAAAATCAACAAAAAGATAATGTGGCTGGGGGGATTCGATCACAGGGGCTACGTCACAACAGTGCAAGGCTCTACCAATAAGCTACAAGTGCTTTCTTGCTGTTCAAAAGCAATTCAAATACTTATAGTGTACACAAGATTGCAAATACTCCATTTGTACATTAACTTTTAATCAAATTTTCTGTACATTGAAATTGGAGTTGTTACATTCTACCCTCGAAATTTACAATTTTTTTAAGGACTAGTTTACAAACAAATGAGGGTTTCTTTCACGCATGTCGTTCTCACGTTCCCATGTCGATTCTCCTGGTGAGTCTTTTCTCCACATCACTCGAACCAAGTTTACTTCCTTGTTTCGAAGTGATTTCACCTTTCTATCTAGGATTTCAACAGGTTGTTACTCACATGATAAGTCTGGCTATACAGTGAGCTTGGAGTGATCAAGTATATGACTGGGGTCACTCACATACCTTCTGAGTTGGGATATGTGGAGCACATTGTGCACCCCTTCCAATGAAGGTGGAAGTGCTAAGCGATAAGCCATTTCTCCGACTCGTTCGAGTATATCGAACGGTCCAATATACATCGGACTTAGCTTACCCCGTCTTCCAAAATGAATCACTCCATGGTTTGGAGATATCTTCAAAAATACATGATCTCCCGGTTGGAACTCCAAGTGACGGCGCTTTGCATCCGCCCAGTGCTTCTGTCGATCTTGGGCTATGCGCATTCTTTCCCTGATAGTACAAACTACATCGACTGTTACTATTATCATCTCAGGTCCAAGGAGTTCTCTATCTCCGATGTCGTCCTAACTTAATGGCGATCGACACTTCCTTCCATAGAGCGCTACAAAAGGTATCATTCCAATACTTTCTTGGTAGCTGTTGTTGTATGAAAACTCCACAAGATATAGGTGATCTTCCCACGATCCTCCAAAGTTTAGCATACATGCTCTTAGGATATCTTCTAAGATCTGAATCGTTCGCTCAGACTGACCATCTGTTTGTGGATGATAAGCTGTGCTAAAGTTCAAACTTGTTCCCAAGCTAATTTGTAGACTCTGCCAAAATTGCGATCGAAATCTGGTGTCACAATCGGAGACAATGCAAACCGGTACTCCATGCATCTCACGATTTCCTGCATGAGTTCATGGGTATCAGAGATAGTACATATTGAAGAGTTAAATCTTACTTAGATTCATACTTACTTCCATGTACTTCTTTGCTGGTGTCTCAGTAGATTGGCCAACTCGAAATGGGATGAAGTGAGCCGACTTTGTGAGTCGATCCATAATAACCCATACTGCAACATTATCTTTCGTGCTACGAGGAAGTGCAGTCATGAAATCCATAGTAATGTGTTGCCACTTCTATTCTGTAATAGGTAACAGTTGAAGTAAACCAGCAGTCCTGTGATGTTCAGCCTTTACTTGCTGACACACCAAGCATTTAGCGACGCTTTTGGATATTTCACGCTTCATTCCATGCCACCAGTAATTTTGATGCAGATCTTTTTACATCTTTGTACCTCCAGGGTGTACTGAATAAGGAGAGCTGTAAGCTTCTTTCATCAACTCTTCTCGCACAGAACCTTTTGGTACACACAATCTACTACCGTATCTCAAAGATCCGTCTTCATGGATGATGAAGTATGTTCGAAGTCCACTTTCTACTTGTTCTCTGATCTTTTGCAACTTAGCATCACTTGTTTGAGCTGCTTTGATCTGATTGACAATGGTAGATTGAACTTGTGAGTTCATCAAACTTGAAGTGTTACCTGGAATGACCACTTCAATCTCCATTTGATGTAAATCTTGTTGGAGTTTCCACTGTGCGGTGAGATTCAATGCTAATGGTTGGCGACTAAGGGCATCAGGTACTACATTCACCTTTCCGGGATGATATTGTAGGTTGATGTCGAAGTCCGCCATGAGTTCTAACCATCTTCTCTGCCGCATATTCCGCTCTTTCTGAGTAAACATATATTTTAGACTTTTGCGGTCTGTGTATATATCCACTCGTTCTCCAAGAAGATAATGGTGCCAAATCTTGAGTGCAAAGATTATGGCCGCCAACTCCAAATCATGCGTCGGATAGTTGCGCTCAAGAATCTTCAGCTGTCTTGAAGCGTAAGCTACAACTTTACCGTACTGATGCAGAACGCATCCTAATCATTTACTGGATGCATCACAATGCATTTTGAAACCTCCAGATTGGTCCGGTATGACGAGAATAGGTGCTGATGTCAATCTTGACTTGAGTTTTACGAAAGCTTGTTCGCATGCTTCTGACCACACGAATTCTTCATATTTACGTGTGAGCTTGGTCAGGGGTGTTGCAATCTTCGAAAATCCTTCAATAAACCTTCTGTAATATCCTGCTAAACCCAAGAAATTTCGAATGTCCTTCACTGACTTCGGTGTTGGCCATTCGCTTACTGCCGATACTTTAGCTAGATCTACAGAGATTCCATCGCCTGATACAATATGTCCGAGAAAACCGACTTGATCTAGCCAAAACTCGTACTCGTTGTACTTGGCATAGAGTTGATGCTGTTGTAAAGTCTTCAGGACAATTCGTAGGTGTTCGGCATGTTCTTTCCGACTCTTAGAATACACCAGGATGTCGTCGATGAAGATAACAACAAACTGTAAGTGTTATATGCCCTAGAGGCCATTATTGTATCATACTGGTTTGTAGATTACTAAATGGAAGCTTGGGATATACACGGATATAGTAACAGTCTTGTTCGAAATGGTAGTATGCTACCTGGTTTGTTTCTACCTCAATATGTGCATGTGTTTCTTTTAGCATATCGCTTAAACATATTGGTAGAGCCTTTAGGATCTTTGCTTGATTACCAGCGTTGTGATGGCAGTCACACTAGTAAGGGATGGATAGTCTATAAGCACATCCTATACAGGTCCCTAGTCGTAGGATTATCGAGACGGGGCATCGATATTCCAGAGTAGACTAGTGTATATGCTTCTCATCCCAGCAGGTGAGATGGTCTGTCCCATAGCCATTAGTACGTCGTACTGGAGATAGTATGCAGGTGCTCATTAGGTTATGAGTACACTGGACAGGACTCGTCGGGAACTGTTGGTGGGTATTATACCTATCGTCGGGTAGCAGTTCCCAGGTGACATGAGTACAGCTTAGTCCGTCGACTTGACACTTCTACTTCGCCTCGAGTGTGTTCCCACTGGACTTTGATTACTACCTTACCACAACTCAAAGGAGTCATGCAAACAGGTAGTATTTGGGTGCAGTCCCGAAGCACTTGGAGGCAGTGGCGGTTAGATAGGATTCATCTCTCCCGGTATTGGGGGTTGATATCGCATTGTGTTTGGAGAGCCATTACACAAAGTCCCTGGCCAGGGAAAGCGAGATTTACTGGTAGGTATTCCAGTAGTTTCTCAGGTTGTTTTGGGCTACACTCCGTCACGACTTATTGTGCTATTAGGGGTCTGACGATTACCGCCCCCTAGGCCCGATATGCGATACTCTTAGATGAACAGACCGGACTGTACGGAGATTGTCACATACAGGCTCAATAGGAGTTTGGATGAGTTTGCTTATCGGCCTTCTCATCGACAAATACCTAGGTAGCCGTTACGTGCAGCTAGTACCGCTTGCGGATTGTGGTTAAACCCATTGCTAGCGTATTGTCGAATCTTTAGAACAGAGGGTTTCCTTACATCGGGCAAAAGATGTAGAGGCCGTATGGTTTTTACGGCAGGGCTTCGATCACATACGTGTACTTATGCGTGTATGATGACTGGGCGGGTAATACTAGTGGGCTTTGGTTTAAGCCGGATCCTAGTACTATATTGATGGATTGTTTTCGTCTTTTTGTATTCGTAGTCTTCGGAACGTGGATGCGGGTATGTATATACGGATGAGGGGCGTTCTCGTAATTTGTCAGGAAAGCTTCTAGAAGTGGACACCTAATTAGGGTTTGATTTCTTTATTGGATTAAACTTAATTGGGTGGAGGAATGAAGTGGAGTTTTACATTGAATCTAGCTTGGCTACTTGGTGACTCATGGCTATGACTCACCATGAGATATTTTATGAAGCTCATGAGATATTTGTGTGAGATATTACATCTATTCAATTATCATATATGCTTCATTCTTTATAAAAAAAAGGCAGCCATCTCTTTTCAAAAGATAGACACATCACTCTCACTTCCTCAAGCTTTCTTCCACTTCTTCCTCATAACCCTATACCTCTCATGAGTTGAGTACCCTAGGGTTCCAAGAGACAAATCAACCCATCTTCTTTCTCTACATCACCTAGGCATTCTAGTTTAGCAAGCTAGTTGCCCTAGTTACCTCGGATTTGAGGTTGAAGCTCGGACTATAGACTCTCGGGTGGATCGTCTTTGACTCGAGGAAGCCGACGAGGAAGCTTTGATCCATTACGATCCTTGGAGCCTACGATGACGAGGAGGACATCGACTAAAAGACCCGAAGGAGCTGGTTTCATGAGGTATAACTTTCATCCGAGTAGTTAAACCTCACACAGTATTTTGTTAGCTAGGGTTTAGCATCGATCTTGGAGTTCAGGTCTGTGTTGCGAGCTTTGAAAAATCATTTTTTGAAAATTCCTCCTCTATGCAGACACGCGGGGTGCGTGACATGGACTTACAGTGGTATCAGAGCCTGACTAAACTATATCTAACAGTTTAGACAAAGTTTAAAACTAGGAAACCGAAATAACTCCGAAACACAAAACCAAAGATCCAAGTTTCTGTTAATTTTTCCCGAGCCTCTAATTTTTTTTAAAACAATTGCAGAGTGCTCTTCTACTTGACTAATGAACACACAACAAACACGAGACCCTAACTCCTATTTATGACCGGCCAAAATGCAATTTTTGTCGGCCTCACCTTGGTGTTTTGTGTTGGGGTTTGTCTGGTGTTATAGTTGCTTGTATCTAAGGTCTCTGGTGTTGATTGTTTTTACCAAGTTTGCATACATTGTTCTGTGATGGCAATATGGAGTGTTTCGAAGTCGCGGTATTAACGTCGTTTAACAAGTTTCATGTTGTGATATATGTGTTCGGAAACGTTGACTTGCTATATGTCGATTAGTCGGTATTGCACATATCTGTGTTGCTGTTTTTGTGGTTTGTGTATATGAATTGATTGGATCGTCGTGGATGAATAGCCGGGGGATGTGAGATGGGAGTTTTCTTTTCTTTCATTCGATGTAAAATTGTAAAGTGATGTAATATTATTTTGCGGGGCACATCCGGGTTGATGTTGTAGCCACCGTTGTATTTTTTTTACTGTTTTCTGCTCCTAGGATAGACCCAATGTGGGGTGCACAAACTACCGGGTACTTTGAACTGCTGAGTGGCCTACTCACTTTGATGAGAGAGGTTGCTTCATTTCGGGTATTTGGTGGGTAGTTTGTCACACCCGTAGGGGTTTGGGGTGGGGTTTGGCTATTCATCACGCCCGTGGAATCCGTCTTTCGTTACAGGCTTAAACGAAACACAGAATTCCTAGTATATCTAATAGGTTCATCTATGATCTGGAATGCCTATTATTTCATGAGACGAATGGTTATAATATATATATTATATATTAGATGTTGCTTATGTTTTGCATCCGCGCTAGTCCAGCCCCTGCTTTGGCGTTAGTTAAGTAACCTAACGGTGTTGGACAGGGCCCAGTGGCGAATGCGGATGGCATAAGCGTACGTCATATTTTCGTTTCTTTCTGTGATGATAGGTGTAAATGATGGGACTGCATTTCATTAATGCAAAGCAAACAAACCAAAGCTGAATCGTTGGAACAAATTTTAAAATCACTCGGTTTTTTCAAAACAGCGGACTTTTAAATGCGGAGCTTAAACCACTTCTTTTAAAAGCTATCAGGTTCCTTCGATTATATCAAGTCTATGTTCACTGTTTTGCCAAAACCATTCGTAGCCCTCCGTCATTTCATATGAATATTCAGTAGTATTCAAGCTATGTTTGTTGGCCTTCGTCAAGGCATAGTGATTGGTAGCTGCTGGGTATTCATATATAGCATAGATAGATGCGTTGGTTTGGGACAGTCGTATTACTTTGTTGGCATTCGTCAAGGATATATACGGGTGGGTTCAAATTAACCTGGACAATGATGGGTAGAAATTGATATGTGGCTTATGATTTGTTGGCCTTCGTCAAGGTCATAAGAGCTTGGGGCAAAAATCCACATCGGGAGTTTCTAAAGAAACTGAAACTTGCTAGTGCTGCATACCATTCGGAGTGTGATAATGTTGGTAGGATTCCTTCAGGATTATCACATAATGATATTTGGATCCCGATCCTACTGTGAGTATATGCTACTCCTCGGGAGATTTTTCACTTAACGATCAATGCTATCAACCATGTAGGTGTCTAGAACGGTGTTAGCGGGGCTACGCCTCCAGGGAAAAGAGGTTATTTAATTAAGGAACTTCGCGAAAGCGTCGTAAAACCTCCCTAAAAGTACCGACACTAGCCTGGCTGAACGGTTATGCAAGTATTGTACGGTGGGATTAATCCTGACTAATTCTTCTTTTATGGTTTGAGGAAGGATTCGAGAGACAGTGGGAACCATCCTGTTTAGATAAATTAAAAACCAATCTAAACTTGCAAGAGCATCATGCTAAAGTGTTTCTTCTCTTTCTCCTAATTGCAGCGACCAGTTGACCGCGCCTAGGTTACATTTAGCTAATAAATTGACTGGGCCAGACTATATTGACTGGAGGGTTTGTCCAGATGTCCATTACCTATGAAAAGCTGGGCCACCTCATTACTAATTAAGCCCTCGCCGTCCCAGGTCCAGTTTCCATCATCACGGATATTGATATCCGTAAGACAAGGAAAAAGGACAGTCTGAATGCCAAGTGCCTCGTGTTGGCCTCAGTAGATGGTGTATACCAGAAGCAGCACGTGAAGATGGACTTAGCTTCCATCTTCCTCCAAAACAAAGATTTATATGGAGAGAAATCTCGTATCGCAAGATATGAGACCTCGAAGGAATTGCTTCAAGCGAGGTTGGCTGTCGGGTCATCTGTAGGGGACCACATCCCTACAATGATCAGCTATATTAAAACAGCTCACAGACCTAGAGACTACGTTGGAGAAAGAGTCATGTACTAACTTGATTCTATAGTCCCTACCTTCTACTTACGTCCAGGGGAAGAAAGTTATACTTCCAGTTGAGGGCACCCTGAAGGAAACCAGGGAGACACCCGCTTTGCTTATTGGGGAATCTTCCTCTTCTGGATCTAAGGCGAAAGCCAAGGGTAAGAAGAAGAAGACCTTCACAAAGCCGATAGGCGGTGTCAGTAAGGTAGAAGGAAATGGTAGGGCAAAAGTTTCGGGGCTAACAGTAGGGAAGGAGGGATGTTCCTATTGTCACGAGAAAGGGCATTGGTAGAAGAGATGCAGGGCTTGGAAAGCCAGAATCCAGGATCCGAAGCACGTTGTGGCTTCGACTTCGGGTGTGTTGGTGATTGAAAATAGTCTGTCAATTAACTCTACTTCCTGGGTACAAGATACCAGATCAGGATCTCATATCTGTAATTCATTACAGGATTTGAGAAACCGTAGAGTTATCAGGGCAAGTGATATGACTCTCAGGGTTACTAACGGAATGAGCATGGACGTTGTATCCGTAGGGAATATCACCTAGGATTGACAAGTGGGCAGATATTGATTCTACGTAACTGTTTATGTGTACCTAGTCTAGGTTGTAAGCGATGTGGTCCACATCCACCTAAATCAACGTTTGATTAGGTCTGGTACACTAGAGGACAGTATATACGTGTTAAATCAAGCTCAGGTTTTCAACGTCCAGAACACACTTAAAAGAAAGTCTCCAGAATTAAATAAAGCTTTCTTATGGTATTGTAGACAGGGCCACATCAATGAAACACGGTTGTCAAAGTTACATAAAGAGAGATATTTGGATTCGTTCAAATATCAGTCTTATGCAACTTATCAATCTTGTCTCATAGGAAAGATGACAAAAACTCCGTTCACTGGACACGGAGTGAGAGCGAGCGAGCTCTTAGGACACATACATAACGAAGTGTGTAGTCCAATATCTACAGATGCATGAAGTGGTTATTCCTATTTTATTACTTTTACGGATGATTACTATAGGTATGGACATGTCTTCTTGATGAAGCATAAATCCGAGGCCTTTGAGAAATTCCTGGAATATAAGAATGAAGTGGAAAAACAAACAGGCAAAAGTATCACGACACTGAGATCTGATCGAGGTGGTGAATACTTAAGTGCCGAGTTTCTGGATTACCTAAAAGAGAATAGAATTCTCTCTCAGCTTACTCCTCCATACACACCACAACACAACGGTGTATCGGAAAAGCGGAACAGAACCCTATTGGATATGGTTCGTTCTATGATGAGTAACGCTGAGTTGTCGCGATCCTTCTGGGGTTATGCACTATAATCAGCTGCAAATCTTCTGAATAAGGTTCCTACTAAGTCAGTGCCTACCACACCATACCAGATGTGGAGTGGGAAGAAACCCTATCTTAAGTACCTTAAGTGTAACCCTTCGAAAATCGTTTAGGCAGTTTTTCGGTAATCGGCTAATTTTTCGGCTTTCTCCGTAAAAAGTCAAAATAGGTATTTTTCATTGTAGACCTAATTATACAAAATTTAGATAAGATATTACTATAATTTTGTCACTAAAATGTCGCTTATAATTATCTAGTTAAATAAAAAAAATCGTAATTAATTATTTTTTTTATTATTTTAAGCCTTTTTAAATACATTAAATTAGTGATAAATACAAATTTAATTGGGTAAATTTCATAATTAGGAGTCTTTATAAGCTAAAATATGGTGTTAATAAAATTATATCATGTCTTGCAAACTTTTGGTTTTAGGGTTGGAAATTTAATGGAAAAATGGCTTAAAATGGGGTTTTTTGTGTAAAAGTTGATGTGATAGTCATTAATTGAGCTTGGGAAAGGGTTTTTGTGTAGAATTTTCTACACCATTCACACAAACACACCATCCTCTAACCTCAGGTCGAGCTGCTGCTGCCCCCTTCCATTTTTTTCCCTCACTTCTCTTGCTTTAATTCTTGCAAAAATCAACAAATTCCATGAAAAATACACACTTTTCCTTCTCAAATTCAAATCAAAACCCAAATCCATCCCTTCCCTAAACCTAATTTGTTTGAAAAGTGAAGAAAAGAGGTGTCTTAGAGGCTAGTGCAAGTTTGGATTCAACTCTTGTAAGGTATAAAATCCTAAACTAGTTGCTAACTTGTAGTTTAAATATGCTAGAATTTAATTTTGAAGTATTAATTTAGTTGTAAATTCTTGTTCATGAAAATCAAGAATGGGTTTTTATGTTAAGTTAGGGTTTGAAACATGGTTGTAAAAAATTAAGTTAGGGTTTTGGTTATCTAATTGATTAGAATGGTTAATTGTGTAATGATGTGCTTGCTAAATCGACAAATTGCGATGTTTGTATCGAATCGGCTAGAAAATTGCTTGCTAGATTTTTACGAAAATTAGAATGCGATCAAATTGCGTTATGTTAGCGATATAATTAGCTTCGTATAGGACTATTAGAGTGCGCGAACGCGGGGTTTCGTCTAGTCGGGTTGTAGTTTTGTCGATTTTCCCGAAATGACGATTCTAGTTAAAGGTTAGCGATTTTCGTGCGTTTTTCCGCGCACCGAGTGCATGCTATGATTAATTCGAGAGCGTGGATAATTGTATATTGTGACTTGCATCATCTTAGGTTTTGTAATCTTATGCTTGATATTTTGCAAATATAGGATCGATCGGGGAAACATCGGACACGGCGCGAAAAGGCAAGGCGGTGGCCGGATCGGATTAGCGGAGATTTCAGGTGAGTAGATGTATTCATCTATGGGGGAATCGTCTGGATGGCGCGATGCGCCCCCTAGTTAGGATTTCCTTATCTCATGTATGATTCATGTTGTTAGTTAGCTTACCCCTTCATTGACATTGCATACCCTTATAGTTAATAATATGCTAGATTGCATGGATATTCCTATGCACATATGCGATAACACTTCGTAGGACACGAACACCTTACCATTGGCATCTGTTGCACGCACACTATTCATGTGACACACACGCCTTTGGTAATTGCCATGCCACGTGCACTATAGAACCTGTTTATCTTAATATCGTCACCTGCATTCATACTTGATATATGAAACTGCATCGCATGCATATATCTCGCATCATCATCATATTTACATAGAACTCTAGCCAAAATTCACATCATACACATTGATATCATAGACATTTATCATATATAACATGTGGACATTATGATTTTCTTGAGGATTTCAGTATTGCTGCGATTTCTGGATTTTTGGGGAAAACCGCAAGAATTTAACAAAACCTTATATTTATCATTTTCAAAACAAAAGTTGCGGTTTTCTCGTGATGTATGTGTCGTCCACCATGAGTTTTCATGTTTTCTGTTGGATTTCGAGACCCGATTCGAGGAGTGGATGAACCGTCTCGGGTACATGGTGGGCCCGGTATGGTACCCCGGGGCAAGAAGATCGAGTTGTAGACGATGAGCCTGGCAGGGGAAGACTACCTACCGGTGATGTCTGGCGCGGAGGATATCCAGAGGATACCGACCGTTGTCGTGAGATTTATGATATGGGCCGATCCGGACTTACGGAGCCCGATATTGAGACAGATATGATTCCTATTTGGTGTCGATGCTTGACACGGGTTTTCAGATGATTTCTTGATGGTACTTAGCTATTATACAGATATTCATTTTTTAAAGTTAAGAATTCAATACCCTTAGCATTTAAAACACTTAAAGACTTAATAATGACATTGCATACCTGTGCATGCATACTAGAGCTATTATATCACATATGGACATGCATGTTGTGGTGCATTGCGTGCATTCTTACGATTGCCTTATTAGATGTTATATTTACTCACGAGCTGGCAACTCACCCCCGTTGTGCCACAGTGTCTTGCAGGTCGGACCCGTCACTCTTGTAGCGGCGGCTATCTTATCATCAGCTCATTTTGCTCAGACTCGCGACATCGCCCGTAGGTGGGTTGCGAGCATACTTTATTTCTTTTTGCTTTATCATTGTATCTAGTATTCTCCATCTACCACTTTATATTGTATATGCGACATAGTGATGAGACTGAGAGATTTGTATATTTGTGGTTTCTTTTGGGTCGAGCTCACTTGAGCCGACGTGTGTTTTCTGGTACTTTGCGTTTCTTTCATGCTCTTTTCTTGATATTGCTATTATATTGCATGTGGTTGTGATCCGCCTTGGGCGAAGAGCTAGCTCCCGCTTGGGGATGCCATTTTATGATTACATGTTTATTATCATGTTGTACCCATTTTGGGGGATAGAAAATACAGGGGAGACTCTGCCGAAATTTTCAGAAATTTATGATGTTTTTAAAAAGGGATTCTTTGCAACTTACTTGATTTGAAAATCGTTTTCATTAAAGGTTTTCCTTCACTCTCTTTGATTTTGGTTTAGATTTTCTGGGCTTTGGCTGACTTAGGTTACGGTACGCCTTTAGACGTCTCGTAATCTAAGTGCCAGTCGCGTTCCGTACTTTCGGGTCGTGACAAAGTTGGTATCAGAGCGTAGGTTTTACCTTTCTGAGTGTAGGACGACCTTGGTAGATGGAGTAGGTGACTTAAGCAGAGTGGTGTAGCGTGGGTATGATCCGCGGCATACTTACGATACGGTACTCCGCCTAAGTAACCTTAGGACATAATTGCTTGTATTTCCTTTCTTGATTTCTTGCATTCCTTGATTCAATTGAAATGATCTTATCAGTCATGTTTCTTATTCCAGCTTCGATGCCGCCAAAGACTACGAGAGCTCAGCGGGCTGCCGCTAGGGATGAGATTCGGGCGGGCTCGTCTGAGGCGAGGATCGAGCGGGATGATACGCCTATCCCTCAGGGTCATACTGATCCGCCTTATCCAGACCGTATTGCCAAACTAGAGGCTGGCATGCAAGAGTTGCGGCAGATGATGGGATCTTTAGTTGAGTCCAGCCGGGCACAGAGATCCGAGGACGTTCCTTCCACCGCACAGACCACGATCGTACCTGCTGCACAGATGGTCACTCCTGCTGCTACTACGGAGACTATCCCTGTTTCACTACAGGAGTTCATGAGATTGAGACCTCCAGCTTTTACCGGTACAGATGCGACAGAGGACCCACAGGCATTTCTTGATAGGATGGCTCGGATTTGCCGTTCGTTGAGGTATTCTGATGATAGATTGGTGGAGTTTGCGAGTTTTCGTCTGGAGGGTCTTGCCCAGACATGGTACGACTCAGTAGAGAGAGGCCGAGCTGCAGGTCTGCCTTCTATGACCTGGGATGAGTTTACATCTGCATTTCTTGCCCGTTTTCTTCCGGAGAGTGTCCGAGATGCTCGAGCCCGTAGTTTTGAGTCTTTGCGCAAGACTCCTGGGATGACAGTGTCGGAGTATGATATACAGTTTACCCAGTTGTCTCGATATGCTCCGTACCTAGTCGACACAGAAGAGAAGAGAATAAAGAGGTTTGTACGAGGGCTTGATACACAGCTATTCCTTGCCATCGGCACCCAGCACTTTGATACATACGCAGCCGCGATGGATGCAGCCTTACTTTTGGAGGAGCGTATTTCTGAGACTCCGGTCGTTTCTGGGCCGAAGAGGATCCGTACTGATACGCCAGCTCAGCGGCAGATGGGCAGACACCGCGATAGATTGTTTCCGAGAGATGGTGGAGGCAGAGGATTGAGACGAGGTCAGTTGTTTGGTTCATATCCACAGACCCAGCAGTCGTCTCCAGGATGTTTTCGATGTAGGAGTCAGTACCACCGTGTCAGAGACTGTACCATGGGACGTCCGGGCACGGCGACAGTCCCGCATGTGACTTTACCACCCTCACCACCTTCTCAGAGAGCTTTACTTCCTACTCCTGATGATGCTTCACGCCAGCCAGATGCTTCTAGAGGCCGTGGGCGTGGCGGTCCGGTTCAGAGAGGACGAGGCGACAGAGGCAAAGGCAGAGGCCGAAGTAGAGGCAGAGCACAGCCAGCTATTAGTGGTGGACAAGCCCGAGTGTTCGCGTTGACTCCTCAGGATGCACAGGCATCCAATGCCGTCGTGACAGGTACTCTGCCAGTATGTTCTTTTGATGCACGGGTATTATTTGATCCAGGCTCCACACATTCCTATGTATCCACGTATTTTGCACCGAGGTTGGGCCGAGAGTCTTCTCCGTTAGATCAGCCGCTTGTCGTTATTACACCGGTAAGCGAGTCTTTTGTTGCCCGTTTTGTGTACCGATCGTGTTCCGTTCGTATCGGGGAGAGAGATTCTTCAGTTGATTTGATTCTCCTCGATATGCTAGACTTTGACGTTCTTCTTGGTATGGACTGGCTAGCCACCTGTTATGCATCCGTGGACTGCCGTGAAAAAGTAGTCAGATTCAGTTTTCCTGGTGAGCCGGTTCTTATTATTCAGGGAGATCGTAGCGCTACCCTTCCCAGCTTGATCTCTTCTCTTCGCGCTGGTCAGCTCTTGTGGAAAAGGTGTCAGGGATTCTTAACTTATGTTTGTGATACTAGCTCCACAGAGGTTCCGTTGGACCAGGTCCCTATTGTGAGAGAGTTTCCTGATGTTTTCCCTGACGAGCTGCCTGGTCTGCCACCAGAGCGCGAGATTGAGTTCTGTATTGACTTGATCCCCGGCACGGGGCCTATCTCTATACCACCTTATCGGATGGCCCCGGCGGAGCTGAGAGAGCTAAAGGATCAGTTACAGGACTTGCTGGACAAAGGTCTTATCCGACCGAGTGTGTCACCTTGGGGTGCTCCCGTCTTGTTTGTTAAGAAGAAGGACGGAAGTATGCGCTTATGCATTGATTATCGTCAGCTGAACCGGGTTACTGTGCGGAACAGATATCCCCTACCCCGCATTGATGACTTATTCGATCAGCTCCAGGGTGCAGGGTTTTTCTCGAAGGTCGATTTACGGTCAGGTTATCACCAGTTGCGAGTTCGGAAGGAGGATATTCCGAAGACTGCTTTCCGTACTCGATATGGTCATTACGAGTTCTTGGTGATGTCGTTCGGGCTCACCAATGCCCCGGCAGCATTTATGGATTTGATGAACCGCGTATTCAGGCCGTATCTCGATCAGTTCATCATTGTGTTCATTGACGACATTTTGGTTTATTCTCGGAGCCGGGAGGAACATGAGCAGCACTTACGTATCACATTGCAAACTTTAAGGGAGCATCAACTGTTCGCCAAATTCTCCAAGTGCGCATTCTGGCTAGACAGTGTCGATTTCTTGGGTCATGTGGTGACGAGAGATGGTATTTGTGTGGACCCGAAGAAGATCGAGGCAGTTCAGCGTTGGCCTAGACCAGTATCAGCTACATAGGTTCGCAGTTTTCTAGGTCTGGCCGGCTATTATCGACGTTTCATCCAGGATTTCTCCCGCATTGCTGCACTATTGACCGGGTTGACCCGGAAGGGGGTTCCTTTTGATTGGACCCAGGCATGTGAGGATAGTTTCCAGCAGTTGAAGACTCGTCTGACTACTGCACCAGTGTTAGCATTGCCTTCAGGATCAGGCGGGTTCGTGGTATATTGTGATGCTTCTAGAATGGGGCTGGGATGTGTATTGATGCAGCACGACAGAGTTATCGCGTATGCTTCTCGGCAGCTGAGAAAACACGAACAGAACTACCCCACCCATGATTTAGAGATGGCTGCAGTGGTATTTGCACTTAAGATCTGGAGACATTACCTATACGGTGAGTCGTGCCAGATATTCACCAACCACAAGAGTTTGAAGTATATTTTTCAGCAGCGAGATTTGAACCTGAGACAGCGCCGTTGGATGGAGTTGGTGAAGGATTATGACTGCGAGATTTTATACCATCCAGGCAAGGCGAATGTGGTGGCAGATGCTCTGAGTAGGAGGCCCGGAGGTGGCTTATCTTGTTTGAGCGCAGTACAGATGCAGTCGACAGCGGATTGGCAGGTTTTATGTGATAGCAGAGTGCAGTTCGAGTTTACTCCTACAGGGGGACAGCTGGCCCATTTCAGAGCACGCCCACAGTTACTTGACCGTATCCACGAGGCACAGTCCGGCGATGCCCGTACATTAGAGATCATTGAGCAGATTCGACAGGGCAGAGTTTCTGAGTTCGTGCTTGATGATCAGGGGATACTTCGATTTGGGACTCGACTGTGCGTGCCAGATTCAGAGGGACTGAGGCATGATATTCTCGAGGAGGCACATAGATCCGTATACAGTGTGCATCCAGGTTCCACCAAGATGTACCGTGATTTGAGAGAGGTTTACTGGTGGGACGGGATGAAGAACGATATTACAGACTTTGTGTCGAGATGCCTGACTTGTCAGCAAGTCAAGGCCGAGCACCAGAGGCCAGCCGGCGAGTTACAGCCTTTGCCCATCCCAGAGAGGAAGTGGGAGCAGGTCTCCATGGACTTCGTTGTGGGTCTACCCAGGACCAGTCGAGGGTACGACTCTATTTGGGTGATTGTGGATCGACTGACGAAAGCGGCTCACTTCCTGCCAGTGAAGACCACTTTTGGATTTTCTCAGTACGCCCAGGTTTATATTGATGAGATAGTGCGACTGCATGCCGTTCCGACTTGCATCGTGTCCGACCGTGGCACCCAGTTTACCAGCCGATTGTGGCAAAAACTCCAGGAAGCATTGGGCACCCGATTGAGCTTTAGCACAGCCTTCCATCCGCAGACTGACGGTCAGTCAGAGCGTACGATTCAGACTCTTGAGGACATGCTCAGAGCTTGTGTTTTAGATTTCGGTGGTAGCTGGGATCGTCATTTGCCTTTGATTGAGTTTTCCTACAATAATAGCTTTCAGGAGACGATTCAGATGGCACCTTTCGAGGCTTTATATGGGAGGATATGTCGATCGCCTGTATGTTGGACAGAGCTTAGGGAGAGCAGTATTTTGGGGCCGCAGATCGTACAGGAGACGACCGAGAAGATACAGCTGATTCGGGACAGGATGAGAGCGGCACAGAGCAGGCAGAAATCATATGCTGACAGGCGCCGTCGCCGGCTCGAGTTCGCTGTTGGCGATCATGTTTTCCTGAAGGTCTCTCCGATGAAAGGTGTGATGAGATTTGGGCGGAAAGGGAAGCTGATCCCAGATATGTTGGTCCTTTCGAGATCCTAGAGCGTGTTGGTCCAGTCGCTTATCGGTTAGCTCTTCCGCCCAGCTTCCCCGATGTTCACCCCGTATTCCATGTCTCGATGCTCCACAAGTACCTTCATGATCCTTCCCAGGCGATTCAGCACCAAACGATCCAGCTAGAGCGTGATCTTTCCTTCACCGAGCAGCCGGTTGTCATCTTGGATCGGCAGGTGAAGAAATTGAGGTCGAAGGTCATACCGTCCGTCAAGGTCCTTTGGCGTGGCCCGAACAGCAAGGAGGTCACCTGGGAGACCGAGGTCGAGATGAGGAAGAGATATCCCCATCTTTTTGAAGGTACACGTAGTTAAATTCTAAATTCGGGGACCGAATTTCTTTAAGGGGGGATGATTGTAACCCTTCGAAAATCGTTTAGGCAGTTTTTCGGTAATCGGCTAATTTTTCGGCTTTTTCCGTAAAAAGTCAAAATAGGTATTTTTCATTGTAGACCAAATTATACAAAATTTAGATAAGATATTACTATAATTTTGTCACTAAAATGTCACTTATAATTATCTAGTTAAATAAAAAAAAATCATAATTAATTAATTTTTTTATTATTTTAAGCCTTTTTAAATACATTAAATTAGTGATAAATACAAATTTAATTGGGTAAATTTCATAATTAGGAGTATTTATAAGCTAAAATATGGTGTTAATAAAATTATATCATGTCTTGCAAACTTTTGGTTTTAGGGTTGGAAATTTAATGGAAAAATGGCTTAAAATGGGGTTTTTTGTGTAAAAGTTGATGTGATAGTCATTAATTGAGCTTGGGAAAGGGTTTTTGTGTAGAATTTTCTACACCATTCACACAAACACACCCTCCTCTAACCTCAGGTCGAGCTGGTGCTGCCCCCTTCCATTTTTTTCCCTCACTTCTCTTGCTTTAATTCTTGCAAAAATCAACAAATTCCAAGAAAAATACACACTTTTCCTTCTCAAATTCAAACCAAAACCCAAATCCATCCCTTCCCTAACCCTAATTTGTTTGAAAAGTGAAGAAAAGAGGTGTCTTAAAGGCTAGTGCAAGTTTGGATTCAACTCTTGTAAGGTATAAAATCCTAAACTAGTTGCTAACTTGTAGTTTAAATATGCTAGAATTTAATTTTGAAGTATTAATTTAGTTGTAAATTCTTGTTCATGAAAATCAAGAATGGGTTTTGATGTTAAGTTAGGTTTTGAAACATGGTTGTAAAAAATTAAGTTAGGGTTTTGGTTATCTAATTGATTAGAATGGTTAATTGTGTAATGATATGCTTGCTAAATCGACAAATTGCGATGTTTGTATCGAATCGGCTAGAAAATTGCTTGCTAGATTTTTACGAAAATTAGAATGCGATCAAATTGCGTTATGTTAGCGATATAATTAGCTTCGTATAGGACTATTAGAGTGCGCGAACGCGGGGTTTCGTCTAGTCGGGTTGTAGTTTTGTCGATTTCCCCGAAATGACGATTCTAGTTAAAGGTTAGCGATTTTCGTGCGTTTTTCCGCGCACCGAGTGCATGCTATGATTAATTCGAGAGCGTGGATAATTGTATATTGTGACTTGCATCGTCTTAGGTTTTGTAATCTTATGCTTGATATTGTGCAAATATAGGATCGATCGGGGAAACATCGGACACGGCGCGAAAAGGCAAGGCGGTGGCCGGATCGGATTAGCGGAGATTTCAGGTGAGTAGATGTATTCATCTATGGGGGAATCGTCTGGATGGCGCGATGCGCCCCCTAGTTAGGATTTCCTTATCTCATGTATGATTCATGTTGTTAGTTAGCTTACCCCTTCATTGACATTGCATACCCTTATAGTTAATAATATGCTAGATTGCATGGATATTCCTATGCACATATGCGATAACACTTCGTAGGACACGAACACCTTACCATTGGCATCTGTTGCACGCGCACTATTCATGTGACACACACGCCTTTGGTAATTGCCATGCCACGTGCACTATAGAACCTGTTTATCTTAATATCGTCACCTGCATTCATACTTGATATATGAAACTGCATCGCATGCATATATCTCGCATCATCATCATATTTACATAGAACTCTAGCCAAAATTCACATCATACACATTGATATCATAGACATTTATCATATATAACATGTGGACATTATGATTTTCTTGAGGATTTCAGTATTGCTGCGATTTCTGGATTTTTGGGGAAAACCGCAAGAATTTAATAAAACCTTATATTTATCATTTTCAAAACAAAAGTTGCGGTTTTCTCGTGATGTATGTGTCGTCCACCATGAGTTTTCATGTTTTCTGTTGGATTTCGAGACCCGATTCGAGGAGTGGATGAACCATCTCGGGTACATGGTGGGCCCGGTATGGTACCCGGGGCAAGAAGATCGAGTTGTAGACGATGAGCCTGGCAGGGAAAGACTACCTACCGGTGATGTCTGGCGCGGCGGATATCCGGAGGATACCGACCGTTGTCGTGAGATTTATGATATGGGCCGATCCGGACTGACGGAGCCCGATATTGAGACAGATATGATTCCTATTTGGTGTCGATGCTTGACACGGGTTTTCAGATGATTTCTTGATGGTACTTAGCTATTATACAGATATTCATTTTTTAAAGTTAAGAATTCAATACCCTTAGCATTTAAAACACTTAAAGACTTAATAATGACATTGCATACCTGTGCATGCATACTAGAGCTATTATATCACATATGGACATGCATGTTGTGGTGCATTGCGTGCATGCTTACGATTGCCTTATTAGATGTTATATTTACTCACGAGCTGGCAACTCACCCCCGTTGTGCCACAGTGTCTTGCAGGTCGGACCCGTCACTCTTGTAGCGGCGGCTATCTTATCATCGGCTCATTTTGCTCAGACTCGCGACATCGCCCGTAGGTGGGTTGCGAGCATACTTTATTTCTTTTTGCTTTATCATTGTATCTAGTATTCTCCATCTACCACTTTATATTGTATATGCGACATAGTGATGAGACTGAGAGATTTGTATATTTGTGGTTTCTTTTGGGTCGAGCTCACTTGAGCCGACGTGTGTTTTCTGGTACTTTGCGTTTCTTTCATGCTCTTTTCTTGATATTGCTATTATATTGCATGTGGTTGTGATCCGCCTTGGGCGAAGAGCTAGCTCCCGCTTGGGGATGCCATTTTATGATTACAGGTTTATTATCATGTTGTACCCATTTTGGAGGATAGAAAATACAGGGGAGACTCTGCCGAAATTTTCAGAAATTTATGATGTTTTTAAAAAGGGATTCTTTGCAACTTACTTGATTTGAAAATCGTTTTCATTAAAGGTTTTCCTTCACTCTCTTTGATTTTGGTTTAGATTTTCTGGGCTTTGGCTGACTTAGGTTACGGTACGCCTTTAGACGTCTCGTAATCTAAGTGCCAGTAGCGTTCCGTACTTTCGGGTCGTGACATTAAGGCATGGGGATGTCCAGCTTTTGTAAAAAAGCAGCATGCGGATAAGCTCGAGGCACGCTCAGTATTGTATAAGTTTGTGGGATACCCAAAGAACTCCACGGGGTATTATTTCTATTGCGCAGCGGAACAAAAGGTCTTTGTTTCTCATTATGCCCACTTCTTGGAATCTGAATTTTTAGAAAATCAGAAAAGTGGGAGCGTAATAGAACTGGAAGAAATTCCAGAACCAAAAGCTATTACTGAAAGCTTGGTAGAACCAGAGGTTTCAGAAGAACCGGACATCCCCGCGCCACTCCGCAGAACTAGTAGGAAGTCTCATCCGACCGAGAGATACTACGGTTTTCTCATAGATGGGGATCGAGAAGATTGCATCATTGACAATGATGAGCCTACTAGCTTCCAGCAAGCCATTCAGAGCGGTGACTCGGTAAAATGGCTGGATGCAATGCGGGCCAAGATGGAGTCCATGTACACTAACAAAGTATGGATTTTGGACATTGCTCCAGAAGGGGTAAAACCCGTAGGCTGCAAATGGATCTTCAGAAAGAAGATTGGTGCAGATGGACATGTTGAAACCTATATGGCTAGATTTGTTGCAAAAGATTTTCGTCAAAGACCTGGTTTGGACTATGATGAAACCTTTTCTCTAGTGGCTATGCTCAAATCCATTCGGATCCTTCTTACCATTGCTGCCTTCCACGATTATGAGATCTGACAGATAAACGTAATAACGGTTTTTCTAAATGGAAATTTGGAAGAGTGCGTCTATATGGATCAACCAGAGGGTTTCATTCAGAGTGGGAGCAGCGGGAAAGTGTGCAAGTTGCTTAAGTCCATTTATGGACTAAAGCAGACATTGCGGAGTTGGAACATCTGTTTTGATGATACAGTCAAAGAATTCAACTTTATCAAAAATTCAGATGAACCATGCATATATAGTAAGATTGTAGGAAGAACTGTGGTATTCATCGTCTTGTACGTGGATGACATTCTCTTAATAGGAAATGACATTCCTATGCTACAATTTGTCAAAGGATTCTTGTCACAGAGGTTCTCCCTGAAAGACCTAGGTGATGCCTCCTACATTCTGGGGATCCAGATCTATCGTGATAGATCTAAAAGGATGTTGGGACTTTCGTAGTCCAGGTACAACGACACCATACTGAAAAGATTCGGTATGGAAGATTCTAAGCGCGGTAATTTACCGGCTTGTCACGGAATCACCCTCTCCAAAGAGATGTCTTCCAAGACTGATTTGGAAAAGGCTCGCATGACATCTATACCCTACGCTTCAGTGGTAGGCTCTATAATATATGTGATGTTGTGTACCAGACTAGATATTGCTTACACACTAAGCGTGGTAAGCCAGTATCAGTCGAATCCACGGGAGAAGCACTGGATAGCAGTAAAGAACATTCTCAAGTGCCTGAGAAGGACTAAGGAGATGCTCTTGGTGTATGGCAGAAAGGACCTCCAGATCGAGGCCTTTACTGACTCCAGCTTCCAGAGTGACAAGGTTGACTCCAAGTCCATGTTGGGTTATGTCTTTACCCTCAGTGGAGGGGCAGTCTGTTGGAAGAGCTCCAAGAAGGACACCGTTGCTGACTCGATGATGGAAACGGAGTAGTTCGCTGCATGAGATGCCGCAAAAGAAGCAATCTGGATGACGAAGTTCTTAACTGAACTTCAGGTGGTTCCTTCCATTGTTGGTCCAATACTTTAGTATTGTGACAACAACGGCGCTATAGCTTTGGGAAGGAACCAAGGTCCCATCATAGATCTAGACATATCTTGAGACGGTACCACCTGATCAGGGAGATCATTGATCCTCAGGAGATCGAGGTGAGGAGAGTAGATATAGAGAACAACACTATATATCCACTCACAGAGGCCATCTCTCAGACATAGTTCGAGAGGCTATTCGAGATCTTAGGTCTGCGATATGTGAGTATATGGCCTTAGTGCAAGTGGGAGATTGTTAGCGTTATATGCCCTAGAGGCCATTATTGTATCATACTGGTTTGTATATTACTTAATGGAAGCTTGGGATATACACGGATATAGTAACAGTCTTGCTCGAAATGGTAGTATGCTACCTGGTTTGTTTCTACCTCAATATGTGCATGTGTTTCTTTTAGCATATCGCTTAAACATATTGGTAGAGCCCTTAGGATATTTGCTTGATTTCCAGCGTTGTGATGGCAGTCACACCAGTAGGGGTTAGGTAGTCTATAAGAACATCCTATACAGGTCCCTAGTCATAGGATTATCGAGACGGGGCATCGATACTCCAGAGTAGACTAGTGTATACGCTTCTCATCTCAGCAGGGGAAATGGTCTGTCCCACAGCCATTAGTACGTCGTACTGGAGATAGTATGCAGGTGCTCATTAGGTTATGAGTACACTGGATATGACTCGTCGGGAACTGTTGGTGGGTATTATACCTATCACCGGGTAGCAGTTCCCAGGTGACATGAGTACAGCTTAGTCCATCGACTTGACACTGCTACTTTGCCTCGAGTGTGTTCTTACTGTACTTTGATTACTACCCTACCATGGCTCAAAGGAGTCATGCAAACAGGTAGTAGTTGGGTGCAGTCCCGAAGCACTTGGAGGCAGTGGCGGTTAGATAGGATTCGTCTCTCCCGGTATTGGGGGTTGATATCGCGCTGTGTTTGGAGAGCCATTACACAAAGTCCCTAGCCAGGGCAAGCGAGATTTACTGGTAGGTATTACAGTAGTTTCTCAGGGTGTTTTGGGCTACACTCCGGCATGACTTATTGCGCTATTAGGGGTCTGACGATTACCGCCCCTAGGCCCGATATGCAATACTCTTAGACGAACAGACCGGACTGTACGGAGATTGTCACATACAGGCTCAGTAGGAGTTCGGATGAGTTTGCTCATCGGCTTTCTCATCGACAGATACCTGGGTATCCGTTACATACAGCTAGTACCGCTTGCGGCTTGTGGTTAAACCCACTGCCAGCGTACTGTTGAGTCTTTAAAGTCCCACACAGAGGGTTTCCCTGCATCGAGCAAAATATGTAGAGGCCGTATGGTTTTTACGGCAGGGATTCGATCACGTACGTGTACTTATGCGCGTATGATGATCGGGAGGGTAATACTAGTAGGCTTTGGTTTAAGCCGGATCTTAGTATTATATTGATAAATTATTTTCGTCTCTTTGTATTCGTATTCTTCAGAATGCGGATGCGGGTATGTATATACGGATGAGGGGCATTCTCATAATTTGTCAAGAAAGCTTCTAGAAGTGGACACCTAATTAGGGTTTGATTTCTTTATTGGATTAAACTTAATTGGGTGGAGGAATGGGGTGGAGTTTTACATCGAATCTAGCTTGGCTACTTGGTGACTCATGGTTATGACTCACCATGAGATATTTTGTGAAGCTCATGAGATATTTTTGTGAGATATTATATCTCCTCAATTATCATATATGCTTCATTCTTTATGAAAAGGCAGCCATCTCTTTTCAAAGGATAGACACACCAATCTCACTTCCTCAATCTTTCTTCCACTTCTTCCTCATAACCCTATACCTCTCATGAGTTGAGTAACATAGGGTTCCAAGAGACAAATCAACCCATCTTCTTTCTCTACATCACCTAGGCCTTCTAGTTTCCCGAATTACCTTGGATTTGAGGTTAGAGCTCGAACTATAGACTCTCGGGTGTGGATTGTCTTTGACTTGAGGAAGCCGACGAGGAAGCTTTGATCCGTTGCGATCCTCGGATCTTATGATGACAAGGAGGACAGCGACAAAAAGACCCGAAGGAGTTGGTTTCGTGAGGTATAACTTTCATCCGAGTAGTTAAACCTCACATGGTATTTTTTTAGCTAGGGTTTAGCATCGATCCTAGAGTTCAAGTCCGTGTTGCAAACTTTGAAAAATCGTTTTTTGAAAATTCCGCCTCCCTGCGGACACGCAGTGTGCGCGATATGGACTTACACAAACCTGTCTAGATACTCTCGGAAAAATTGATTCATTAGGTTCATGAATATAGCTGGTGCGTTGGTCATTCCAAATGGCATCACGAGAAACTCATAATGACCATAGTGAATCCTGAATGCCATTTTCGGAATATCAGACTCTTTGACCTTCACCTGTTGGTAACCCGAACGGAGATCTAACTTGGAGAAAAAGAAAGACCCACTTAACTGATCGAACAGATCGTCGATGCGCAGAAGTGGATACTTGTTCTTTATAGTTACTTCGTTCAGAGCTCTATAATCAATGCACATTCGATATGAACCTTCCTTCTTCTTCATAAGCAGAACTGGCAATCCCCAACTTGAAGTGCTGGCACGAATCCATCCTTTCTTCAATAATTCGTCCAACTGAGTTCGAATCTCTTTCAATCCTTCCGGTCTTAGGCGATATGGTGCTTTGATCACCGGTTGTGCTCCAGGTACTAAATCAATGCTGAATTCAAGAGCTCGATCGGAAGGAAAACCTAATATGTCTTCAGAAAATACATCGTCGAACTCTCGAACTACTTCTAGCTTTGATCCTTTCTCCGCTTGAAGTGTTGAAATCACTGCCTTCTTCGGTTTGGCTTTATATGTACTTGGCTCTAGGGTACAGTCTCCACTTTTGAAATAAAAGACCAGATGCTCTGGAATCTCGAACACTACCCTCCTTCGACGACAGTCAATGGTAGCATAGAATGTTCCTAGCCAATCCATACCCAAAACAACATCGAAATTCGATATGTCTAGCACTTTGAAGTCGGTATAGAATTCTCTGCTGTAGACATCTACTAGACACGGGTCGTATCCTATTGTTGCCTTTAGAACGCCGTTCTCTGAACTGACATTCCAGCTGGATACGAGAGGTTTGACTGGAATCGCATGAGTTCGGACGAACCGTTGCGACATAAAGCAATGAGATGGTCCAGTATCGAAGAGTGCTAGTGCAGGTAGTGAGGCTACTAAGATCGTACCTAAGTTATATGGGATAGGTTTTAGGTATAAGGAAAAGATATATAGTATGTATATATAGATTGAAATAAAGTTTGAAAGGAAATTGTTACCAGTGATGACTTGGCCAGTGACTTCAGCTTTTTCCATGGTCATTGTGAAAGCCTGTCGCCTCGGTACATTCCTCCTTGCTGGAGGAGCATTCCTCTGTCCGTTCCTTTGTCCTTAAGGTAAGTTCATTTGAGCTTGATGGAACTGATGAGGAGGAGGCGCAGTTGGTCCATGAGGAGGTGGAGCAGGGAGAGCGAGTCGTGGACCAGGTGCCTGGATGGCTGGTCGCTGCTGATAGGTAATTGTTGGTCTAGGTGCAACATTTGGGTTATGTCTACGAGGACAAGACCCGATGTCATGAGTGGCTGAGCCGCAGACTAAGCAAAGGCGATTTGCATGCCGGCAGTCCTTTGCCAGGTGTCTATCTCTCCTGCAGTAGGTGAAAAAGGCTGGGATGGGCCGGTTGTTTGGTACTCCCAGTCTCCTGGGCAAAAAAGATGGCCTTGAAGAGGCTCCTCCTGCCATCTGAGTGGCAGGGCGTCTCAGTCCGGCAGATTGGGGTCTGCCCTTCATCTTTACCACTGCCTCATATCGACGGGCAGCTTTCAGAGCCAGTTCATAGGTTGGGAAATCCCCTGTAGCTAAGGCAGCTTGGATCTCCGGATCTAACCCTTGCTAAAATCGTCTGGACCTGATCTCAGCAGTCGGTATCAAGTGTGCCACAAACCTGTTAAGGTCTTGTGTTAGCTGTGTAGTATGTGATTTTTGAAAATCGAATATTGAGTCATATCTTACCTACCGAGCATGGTAAACTCAGCATCATATTCATCTACTGATTTGGTCCACATCGAACCCTATTGTAGATGGATGAATTGCTGCTCTATGTTAAATCGAGCAGTCTCTGGGAAGTACTTCGCGTTGAACATGTCGTGAAAATTCCTCCATTCGATAGGTTGGGCAAGACAACTTTCTTCCGCCTTCCACCAAACTCGGGCGTTGTCGGTGAGTTGCAGCTTCACAACTCGAACCCAAGCGATCTCTGGCACTTGTGCCGCCGCCAGATCATCCTTAATACTTTGAGCCCATTCTTCAGCTTCCAGAGGGCTCTCTTTTCCCGAAAATTTTTTTGGGTGCAATGCCCGGAATTGCTTTACTCCGGGCGCTTCCGTTTTTGGGCAGTTCAGTAATATAGCAGTCTACTCCCACTGTCCTTCTAGGAGGCTTCGGATTACCTCAAGCAGTACCGTCTACTAATTGATCGGAGCAGCAATGGTAGGCGTAAGCAGCAGAGGTGGTGGTGTGTTGTTGAAATTTGTGCTGGTGTTGTTTGGAGAATCCATAACCTTGAAAGAAAAATTTGGGTTAGGATAGATTCAAAAAATATGAAATTGTAAGATTGTAAAGAATGTTTTTAGTTACTGATTCTTATGTTATATTGCTTAGGACTTCATGCAGAATTGACCTGCATGTCCATGCAGAACTGACCTGTATAGGCCGCCAACAAAACCTGTCATGCCCCGCTTCCGGGTATACGGCAAGGAGGCGCGACGAGGCCCGCTACGTATTTACTCAGAAGTAAATACGCTAATCGTAACTAAGAAATATAAAGTAAAATGTACACAAGAGACATGAATGTAAATGAATAACAACTTTTATTTATTTAACAATTCTTTACAAGTACAATTGGAAATGTAAATACAGGAATAGAAGGCAATGCCTAAATAATGGCATAACTGAAATGGAAAGTATATACAAGTGCCTACAGCTCTAGGTCGATGGCAAACTGCTCCAAGTCCTCAGTACCGGGCTCGATTTCTAGTGCGTCCGAACCACCTGACAACATTCCAAAGAAAGAAGAGAAGAAATGTCGTCAGCGAACAATCGATCGGTAAGTCCCAAAGAAAGGTAGAGATATAATAGACAGAGATAGAGTATAACTAGTAATGTTTGATTATAATATTAACACAGTTGTTTATAGCTTGGTACAGAATATGCCAGTGTATACGAGAGGAGTCCCACTATTCCGGAGACTAAGGTATACGGAGAACAAGGAACCGGTCAGCCACGGTACAACGACAATGGATATTCAGGTTAGATGTATTATAGTTACCGTCTCATGCCATTTCTAACACATTCCGTACCAGTCTACCCTTTTAAAACCCCATAATGTATTTTTTATTGTTTTGTATTGTCTTGTGTAATAGATTATTCGACTTGCCGAAACCAAGATATCATGTAAATGGAATGGATATAAATGGATAGACAGGTAGACAGAATATATCTATGGTTCGGTTCGGTCGAGCCAGATTGTTATAGATTGAATTCTGGTATAAACGGGTTCATGTTGAATGACAGTTATACTTGAATCATATTCAAGTCAGATTGATTTATTATTTTACCGTGACTCGAACTGAGTCAGACTTTTAAACAGACTTGAATTCCTGAAATAATTTTGATGTTATCGGTAACTGTTGCACATGGATGGCAGGATTTGCGTCTTTTTCCAAGACAATTACCGTATTGATAACACCGTTGTTATATTGTCTACCTTAGATAGGCAATCACACATATTCTCTGGCTCAAGAGGCTCAAGAGAACCGGTCCCGCTTAAACCTATATTTACTAGGTCCTTATTGTAATTTAGTATAACTTGAGGGGGTTTTATGTAAAAATTGTTTTGATATATTTTCAAAATACACCTCAAGTATTTAGTTATCATCTTTAGGGTTTTCATAGATGTAGTTTTTATAAAAATGAAATTTTCTAGTGAGTAGAACCTAGTTTTCATTGTATGTGGTATTTTAATAAAATATTAGAATTGTATTGAATTGTAATGGTTGTTTCATAAAATTGTGATTCCTTTGCTTTAGAAAACATGGAATATTTATATAATATTTTTTAAATAGATATTTTGATATTAGTTTTATATGTTAATAAAAATAAATTTTATTTATCTTGTAGAAATCTCATTTTCTTAAAAATTCCATCAAAAATTCCATTGAGATCGAATGCTCCGTGAGGAGGTCTGCATCTCGCTCTACTAAGCCCGAGAATGTGCGATAACCCGCACCATCCCGATCGGAGTCCCTAAAATGGGTTGTAGAGGCGCAATTGCAAGGAATTTAAATAACACACTTTTTAAAGAAAACAGTTTTTAATTGTTTAAGATACTTATTCGTAAAAGTGTATTTTCCCATACTATAGAGTCCCAAAATTCATCGTGCTATGTCCAAAATGTGTGTTGTGATGAGGTAGGTCATTACCCCGTGAGTTATCTAAAGGTAATACGATTAAATTGAATAATTATAAGTTGTATGTAACATGATGGTAATTTACTGTAAAAATGACATAGAAATTGCAACATGAATTATTTTGAGATGAAACTTATTCTAATGTATTTACTTATGTTTGTTGATCATTATAAGAGAATATGGTATTTTATTATTTTAAAAAAATGGAGTTTTTAAAGAAAAACGAATCGGAAGTTGGAATAACAACGCTTCCGACGAGTTTTGAAAAAGAGAAATTTTAAACTAGAATAAGGGGGAGGGGAGAGGGGACTTACAGGTTTGAATCAAAGAGGGGAGATGGAAGAAGCTTTTGGAATCGTCAGGGCGTCGTTTCATCACCGGAATCTTCTTGACACGTTGCCGGAACTTCGCCTCTTGCTAACTCTACTTGTACAATTTAGGACTTGGAAATTTTAGAGAGTTTTTGTAATGAAATTCTGAATGAGGAGGGGTGAAATGTGGTATGGTATTTATAGGGAAAATTAGGGTTTAGGGTAATGAAGAATAGAATTAAAACGTGCATTAAAATGTGGATTAATGCCCATTTTTAATTCTCTGGAAATGTACAGAGAAATCAAACAGCATGAGGGTAGTGGGGTAGGCCAAGGGGTGTTGGGGTTGAATTTTGGGGACCATCCCCTATGGGGGGTTCGGCGGTGCTGGTCTCTTGCCTCATCTCGCCGGCCAAATTCCGGTGGAATGGGCTTCGATCTTCGCCATGTGTCCCTATCTGTTGGTATATCTCAGTGCACATGTTTGTTTAATCTGTGACTTTTCATTTTATGTATAGTGCACGTGTACACCTTTGGGCTTCTAAAAGATTAAAAGAAAAATCAACAAAAAGATAATGTGGCTGGGGGGATTCGATCACAGGGGTTACGTCACAGCAGTGTAAAGCTTTACCAATGAGCTACAAGTGCTTTCTTGCTGTTCAAAAGCAATTCAAATACTTATAGTGTACACAGTATTACAAATACTCCATTTGTACATTAACTTTTAATCAAATTTTCTGTACATTGAAATTGCAGTTGTTACATCAGTTCTGCATGAGGTTTGATCATGCAGGTCATTTCTGCATGAGGTTTGATCATGTAGGGTCAGTTCTGCATGAAATCCTACGCAATATATCATAAGAATTATAAGATTCAGCAACTATACATTCTTTACATTTCAATTCCTTGAATCTGTCCTAACCCTACTTTTTATTTCAAGGTTATAGATTCCCCAAACAACACGAGTACCAACGTGAATGGAAACACTCCACCTGCTCTGCCGCCACCACCTACCATAGCCGCTCCAATCAACAAGCAGACGGTATTGCTTGAGGCAATCAAAATTCTCTTGGAGGGACAGCAGCAGCGGACTGTTATCCTATTGCACCGCCCAGAATCTGAGGCAACCGGAGTGAAACAATTCCGGAAATTGCACCCAAAGAACTTTCTGGGAAAGAGAGCTCCCTAGAGACAGAAGAATGGGTTCAGTCCATCGAAGACGATCTAGCAGCAACACAAGTGCCAGAGATTGCTTGGGTGAGAGTTGCGAAACTGCAACTCACAGATAACGCCAGAGTATGGTGGAAGGCGGAAGAAAGCCGTCTTGCTCAGCCGATTAAATGGAAGACTTTTCGCGACATGTTCGACGCGAAATATTTTCCCGAGACTTCCCGCTTTGACATGGAGCAGCAATTCATCCACCTGCAACAAGGCTCTATGTGGATAAAATTTGTGGATGAGTATGATGCTGAGTTTACCATGCTTAGCAGGTAAGATATGTCTCAATATTCAATTTTCTTATAACACATATTACACTGCTAACACGAGACCGTAACAGGTTCGCGGCATATCTCATACCGACTGCTGAAATCAGAGCTCGAAGATTTCAGCAAGGGTTGCATCCGGAGACCCAAGATGCTTTAGCTACAGGAGATTTCCTAACCCACGATCTTGCTCTGAAGGCTGCCCGAAGATATGAGGCAGTTGTGAAAAAAAGGGCAGACCTCAATCTGCTGGTGTGAAGCGCCCTGCTACTCAGATAGTAGGAGGAGCCTCTTCCAGAGCACCGTTTATACCCAGGAGACCGGGAGTAACTTTTAACCGGCCTAGGCCAGACGTTTGCATCTATTGCAAGAGGAATGGACACCTGGCAAAGAACTGCAGGCATGCAAACGGACTGTGCTTAGTCTGCGGCTCATCCACTCATGACATTACAGCATGTCTTCATAGATTCAATCCGAATCTATCCCCAAGACCAGCTATCACCTTTCTGTAGCGGCCGGCTATTCATGCACCTGCACCTCGTCTTTCTCTTCCATCTCCACCTCCTCATGGACCTCCTGCACAGCCTCCTCGTCAGTTCCATCATGCACAAAGGAACCTACAGAGGAACGGACAGAGGAATACTCCTCCAGCAAAGAGGAATGTACCTAGGTGACAGGCTTTCATAATGACTATGGAAGAAGCTGAAGCCAATAGCCAAGTCATCACTGGTAACTCCCAATCTTTCTAACCTTTTCAATACTTGTATACATCCATATTTCTTTGTTTTTATACTTAAAGATATCCCACATAATTTAGGTATAATCTTAGTAGCCTCCCTACCTGCCTTAGCACTCTTCGATACTGGAGCATCACATTGCTTTATGTCGCAATGGTTCGTCCAAACTCATGCGATTCCAGTAAAACCGATCGTATCCAGCTGGAATGTCAGTTCAGAGAACAACGTTCTAAAGGAAACTTTAGGATACGACCTATGTCCAGTGGTCGTCTGCAACAGAGAATTTTATGCGGACTTCAAGGTGCCGGACATACCGAACTTCGACGTAGTCTTGGGAATGGACCGGCTAGGAACTTTCTACACTACCATCGACTGTCGTCAAAGGAGGGTAGTGTTCAAGATACCAAATCATCCGATCTTTTATTTCAAGAGTAGAGACAGAACCCTGGAGCCTAGCACCTACAAGGATAAACTAAAGAAGGAAGTGATTGCAACACTACAGGTGGAAGAAGACAAGCCAGAGGTAGTTCAAGAGTTCGAAGATGTATTTCCTGAAGACATCTCAGGTTTACCTCCCGATCGAGCTCTTGAATTCAGTATTGACTTAGTATCTGGTGCGCAACCGGTGATCAAATCACCATATCGCTTAAGTCCTGAAAGATTGAAGGAGCCGTACTCAATTGGACGAACTTTTGAAGAAAGGATGGATTCGTCTCAGTACTTCAAGTTGGGGATCTCCAGTTTTGCTGGTGAAGAAGAATGAAGGTTCATACAGAATGTGCATAGACTGCCGAGCTCTGAACGCAGTGACGATAAAGAGCAAGTATCCACTATCTCACATCGACGATTTGTTCGATCAGCTAAGTGGGTCTTGCGTATTCTCAAAGTTAGATCTTCTCCAGGAGAATCAACATGGGAACGAGAAGAAGACATGCGTGCAAGATACCCTTACTTATTTGAAAATTAGTCCCTATGTAAATGTAAATTTCGAAAACAAAATTTTTATAAGGAGGGTAGAATGTAACGACTCTGAATTTACTGTACGAAATTTTCCATTTTAATGTACAGAAAAGGAATTATACAGCCTGAGTTTGAGTTATAAGTAATTTTTTTTAAATAACAGCAAGGAACTCCTTATAGCTCACAGGTAAAGCCCTTGCACTGCTGTGACGTAGCCCTTGTGTTCGATCCCCATCAGACACATTATTTTTTCTGATTTTTCTTTTTAACTTTTTGGAAGCCCAAAAGATTGCACATGCAAAACACAGGGAAATGAGAAGTTAAGAAAAATCAAACAGACACAAAATAGAGTAAACACCAGATAATACACGTGGCACAAATCTAGAGACCCAACCACCAAGATCGACTGACGGAAATGCGATTTGCGCCGGCACCGACGGTTCAACCGAGGCCAAAGAGCCCCGGGCTCTGCACACTTGACTCTTCCCTTATCCCTAACACCCCTGCACTGTTTGATTTCCCTGCAATCAAACAGAGACCCTTCATTTTACCATTAAACCAAATTTTAATACTTTTTAATTCACATTTTAATTCCAAAACCCTAGTTCTACACTATAAATACCACCCCACACTTTGGCTCAGTATCATTCTGAAAATTCTTGCCAAAACTCTTAAAAAATTCCCTAAGTACAAGTGGGGTAAAAAGGAGTTAGCAAGCGGTCAACTTCCGGCGAAAAATCGAAACTATTCCGGTGCTTCTGCGACGTTAAGAAACTCATCTCCCTTTCTTCAACCTTTTTTTAAGCCTCCTAACCTGTAAGTGTCTTCCAATCTTCATTTCTCTTCTTTAAAAATTCATTTTAAAACGTATATCTGTAAGTGGAGTTACTACCGATATCTATTTTCTAAACCCTAAAAACTCCCCTTTTTCTTACATATTGTTCATTCAAATTCTTACACAATACTTGTAATCTTAATTATAAATGTTTAGAATAAAATTTTAGACTAGAATTCCATGCAAAATAACTTTAATTTAAGTTTTTCTTTTAAATACCATGAACTTTAAATATCACCTCTTTTAGTTTGTTACAAACATACCTTTAGGAAAACTTCACGAAGCAACGACCTACCTCTCACATACACGCTTGGTTTCATAGCACGATACTCTTTGAAGGTATTTTTGTTTTGAGGATAATATTACATTAAAATACCACATAAATCTAAAACCAGTTTTCTTTTAAAACAGTATTTTAAATTCCTTTGCGATTAAGGCTCTACAACCTTGTTTAGGGGACCCGCTATTGGATGATGCGGATTATCACACATCCTCGGGCTAGTAGAGTGAGATGCAGACCTCCTTACAGAGCATTCGGTCTCGAAAGGTTTTAAATACGGTTTTTAAGAAAAACGCATTTTTCTAATTAAATAAAATTTAATTTTTAATAATTACATAAAATTACAAAATCCTTATATTTTCAAAATATAATAAACTTAAATTTTTTTAAAATGAAAGAATTACAAGTTTTATTAAAATACCATCAAGACACCAACAAAAGACAAGTTTTACAATAAAATACCATGAATTTTCCAAGTTAAGCAATTATCACTAAAATACCTCAATACTTAAAAATCATGCTCATGAAAACCCTAACTAATATAAATCACCCTCTCGAGGTTTATTTTGAAACTATATTAAAATACTTTTCATAAAACCCCATTGAGTTATATAAAACAATATTTAAGGACTTTAGTAAATATAGGTTTAAGCGAGATCCATTCTCTTGAACCCCAGGGAGCCGGAGAATGTGAGTCCTTGCATATTCAGGTTAGAAAACTTAACGGAGTGATTAATGGTAATTGTCTTGGAAAAAGACACAAATCCTTCCGTCCATGTGCAGCAGTTACCGATAACTTCCGAGCCTGATTCAAGATCCAAATCAGTTTACAAGTGTCTGACTCAGTCAGAGTCCATTTTCAATCCTGAATCCAAAGTCAAACAGGAATACTTGAACATGAATATGAATACTTGAATCAAACAAAAATATCAAACATGAATACTTGACTTGACTTGACTTGACCAAACCATGGTTATAACTTGACATGACTACTTGCATACTAGATTACATCCTGAACATGACTACTTGAACAAATTGTATCCATGGTTTCGGCAAGACTTGTAAATATAACCTCTACAATACGTTACGCGAGGATAACGGGTTAGATTGGTACGGGATGTATTAACGTGGCACGAGATGGTCACTTAAAAGACACCTATATGAGCTCTCGTGCCGTTGTCCCGTGGGTTTTGACAGGGCCTTGTACTACATGTTACCATAATCCACGGGGTAAGATGGACTCCTCTCGTATACACAAATACCTTATGTACCAAATTACAAAGAACTACGTTAGAATAACAAGCATATACCCATACAACTTACCAGTTCAATTCTCATTACTTGTTATATTTCATTCCTTCTTTTGGGACTTACCGAGCGTTAGTTCGCTGACGACATTCCTGTCTTTTCTTTCTTTGAATGTTCGTCAGGAGGACCAGACTCTCAGGAGATCGAGCCTAGCCAGGAGGACTTGGATCAGCTCACTGCCCAGTCGGACTTCTAGCTCTCCTTATATTTACTTTCAGTTTGTATGCCACTGTTTAGGCACTTCTTTATTCATTGTATCTTTTCTTTTCAAAACAGTTGTATGTAAAGATGAATGTTAATAAAAGTTGATGTTTATATTTTTATATCACTTGTTATTCTTGTGCATTATATATATATATATATATATATATATATATATATATATATTGCTTAATTACGCTTAACGTATTTATTTCTAAGTAAATACGTTACGGCCCGCCACGTCACCGATTCCGTACACTGGGAAGCGGGGCGTGACAATCACAAAGTACATTTAGAACATCAAGACTGTCTCCGACAATCTTGCAGTCATTGGGCATAGAATTTCCGAAGCTGATCTTTTCATACATGTTTTGGCCTGCCTGGGATTGGCCTATGACTTCTTTGTTCCTACTATCACAACCCGCATAGACGATATCTCGCTTGAAGATCTGCATAGCGTGCTACTTGCACATAAGAGCATTTACCAGCAACAAGATAAGTCTCTTGATACTACTCCCTTTCCATCTGTCAACACCGCAACCATGGGCCATGGAGGTTCCTCTTCAGATTCCTATCAGCATGGCTATAACACCGAGTGCAGTGGTTGTGGTGGTCACAATAGCCAGGCTCACGGTCGGGGCCGCGGTCGTGGTCCTCCTTGATGCCAAATCTGCATGACAACTGGCCACTATGGCAATAACTGCCCACAACGCTTCAATTAGACCTTCTCTGGCATTCCAAGAGGTATTCCACAATTTTCTGCCCCGCAGTCTCAGAATGGAAGATCGGATAGGTACTTTCAAGAACCTGCACCGTATGCTATACTGCCACATACACCTCCACCATATTCCTCGAGCGGTCCAAGCGCTGCTTCTTCTGTCTGATACCTTGACTCGGGGCAACTCATCACATCACGTCTGACTACACTCAACTTCTATCGGTAGCCCCTTACAAAGGTACGGATAAAGTATGTGTAGGTAATGGTACAGATTTGCGTATTCTTAACTGTGGTCACACAGCAATTCCATTGCCTTCTCGATCACTTCACATGAACAATGTTCTTCATGTTCCTTCAATAATGAAAAATCTCTTATCTGTTCATAAATTTACTAAAGATAACAATATTATTTTTTAGTTCCACCCGTTTGATTGTTTTGTGAAGGATCCGAATTCGGGGATAATTTTACTTCAAGGCCACCTCAATAATTGACTGTACCAATTGCCTCTTCCAAATGTTTCATCTTCTACTGTGCATGTTGACGAACATACCTCTATTTCTTCATGGCACGCTAGCTTAGGTCATCCTGCCTCATTTACCAACTATTAAGAGTCGTAGAAAGTCAATCTTTTTTAGTTGCATGAAGGTCAAAAGCCATAAACTATCTTTTGAATTGTCATCAACAGTATTTTCGGCACCTTTAGATTTAATTTATTCTGATGTTTGTGGCCCTGATCTTATTTTATCTCACACTGGTTTCCGTTATTATGTTACCTTTGTTGATGGCTATAGCAAATTTACCTGGTTGTTTTTGATACGTAATAAGTATGACTTAATTGATATATTTTGTCGCTTTCAACGTCATGTTGAACGTTATTTAAATAGGAAAATACATGTGTTTCATTATGATTAAGGTGGTAAATATCAATCTCTTCATCGTCATCTAGCCATGGAGAGTATCCTCCATCATGTTTCCTGCCCCCACACTCCCGAATAAAATGGGGCAACAGAACGCAAACACCATCACAATATTGAGACTGCTCGTGCTCTTCTTTTTCACGCCTCCATCCCTTCTCATTACTGGGATAAGACCGTGCAAACCACAGTCTTTCTAATTAATCGTCTTCTTACACCAGTCATTCGCAACGACACCCCTCTTCATAAATTATTTGGTCACCATCCTAATCATACCTTCCTCCGCATATTTGGATGTGCGTGTTATCATTGGCTTCACCCCAACGCCCTACATAAACTTACTAATCGGTCCGATCACTGTGTATTCATGGGTTATAGTACTCAACACAATGGTTACCGTTATCTTCACGTACAATCCGGCTAAATGTATATGTTTAAACATGTTATTTTTGATGAATGTTGCTTTCCCTTTTCAGGTTCATATTCTCCCACAGGTTTGTCGCAGAACACTACGCCCTTTCCAGGAGCGGGCATCCTTGGCTCTGGCCCTTTTTCGAGCTCAATTTTACCACTAGTGCCGGCCACCGCCTCCCCTCGTGCAGTTGGCATCCTTGGGCCTCCCCCACGCCAGTCGTCGCAACTTGCTCAACCCAGCCGCTCGTCTACGGTCGCTCCTTCTCCAGCGAGCTCCCCACCATCAACTCCCAGTCCCGCTCACATTCGTGCTTCTCGGTCGCCACCTGTAGATGAACCCGATCCCCAACATTCAGCACAATCCTCCCCGCTCCTGGACTCCCCTTCCACCACCTCTTCGTGCACTTCCGATGAGTCCCCTATTCTTCGCACGCGCTCTCTTGCCGACATCTATGCATCCACTAACCCGATCGTTTATTCTTTGCCACCTCATGCACTCACCAACAGTCATGAATTAGCTACATCACTTCTTACACTGCTTCGGTCGAGCCCACCTTCTTTACCCAGGCACCTAAGGTCCAGTCATGGCGTGCAGCTATGTTCTATGAATTTGATGCCCTACTTCGCAATGGCACATAATTGCTCGTCCCTCTCTAATCTCATTTCAATATCGTCAGGTGCAAATGGGTGTTTAAGCTAAAACATTGTGCTGATGGTTCGATTGAACGTCACAGGGCACGACTCGTGTCCAAGGGGTTTCGGCAACAACCCGGTATTGACTACTTGGACACTTTTAGTCCAGTTATCAAGATCACCTCGGTTCGCTTGATTCTTGTAATTGTGATCAGCTCGAGTTGGCCAGTGCGACAGTTGGATGTATCGAATACATTTTTACATGGTCATCTTGAGGAAGTGGTCCATATGGATCAGCTCCCTTCACTCACCTTCAATTTCTCAATCATGTCTGTCGACTGCATCTCTCTCTTTACGGACTTCATTTACTCGACTCCTTCAGCTCAGCTTCCTTAGATCCAAGACCGATACTTCGTTGTTCTTTTGTTAAAACTGACGCTCACGAATTTATGTCTTGATTTATGTCGACGATATTCTAATCATTGGTTCCGATCAAGGGGCGTTACTGATCTTATTATCTCTCTTTAACGGGAATTCTTCATTCATGACCTTGGTACCGCTCATTATTTTCTTGGGATCGAACTCTATCCTCACCTCGATAGCTGCCTTTTATCTCAGTCTCAATATATTGTTGATATTCTTCAGCACTCCAAAATGACTGCCGTGAGCTCGATGTCCATACTCATGGCCACTGTCACGACTACCGATGATTTGCTTTCCACTCCATCGCTGATCCTTCTATGTACCGCAGTATTGTGGGCGCTCTTCAATATGTCACCATCACTCGCCCTGATGTCTCCTCCGCAGTCAATCGGGCTTGTCAGCATATCCATGCTCCTACTGAGTACCATTGGTCGCTAGTTAAGTGCATACCTTATAAGACTTTGATGTGCTTGTAGATCATATTTCTATTCTTTGTGATAACACGAGCACGATGCACATGACTAACCTGCTTATTAACATAGCCGCACCAAACATATTGATGTCCGCTACCATTTTCTTCATGATCATCATGAAAAAAGAGACATCATTATAGAGCACATACCTACACTTCACCAATTGGCCGATATCTTTACCAAACCCTTGATGTTACACGTTTTGCTTATATTAGGGCATAGCTTAATATATGTGTTCAATTGAGTGATGTTGTGTTTAAGTATCATCTTGCCAAGATGGCCTCTGCAACCCTCGTTAAGGGAATCTAATTGTGAATTTGTTGTTTATAACATATCTTAGGATCTAGCGGAGTATGTTTAGGGCCTTTATGCGGAGTATGTTTAGGGCCTTTATGAGCTTGCCAATACTAAAAGATGAGAAAACCCTATCTTGCTATATCTTTATCTCATGTTTTTCACCATATGATATTATAACTCGAATATTTATTGCATATGGTTATGTTGCATGTATGCTTAATTTTGCTGATCATTTATACATGTTTGTTAATATGAGCCAAATGCCTGTTTTTCAAAATTATTCAAACGTTTAACTTTAACTCTTGCTCATATCAACTCCTATTAGTCTCCTATACATACATTTAAGAAGAGTTATTCAAACGTTTAACTTATTTTTGATGTACACATGTGTTTAGGGGAAGTAATTCAAACGCTTTATTTCTCAGGACACCATTTTGATTATGTCAAAAGGGGGAGAGTGATAGGTTCGTATCAATATATTAAAATTATTCAGACGTTTAACTTTAGTATATTGGTCTTTTTATCGATTATTGAAAATTATTTAAACATTTGAATTTCAATATATCAATATCATCTATTAATATTTTGATATCATCAAAAATAGGGGGGTTGATGACTTATGGATTTTCATAATCCAATTGTTTAGTTTTGATAATGTTATGAATATTAATAGATATCTTTATACATGTGTTTCATATTGCATATTTCTTAACACTGTATATGAGCTTGGTCGTATTTGAGAAAGATTTCAGAATATCAACCGACACAAGCCTACAATGGAGAATGAAGTTGAGTAAAAATGGCAAATTTATTGGAGGTTGGAGGATAATGGATTAGAACTTCTCAATTATCACATTCAAGTTTCATGAAGCTAAGGAGCCAAAGTCCAAGTTCAAAAGAATTCAAGAATCGAAGAAATCGAAGAGTTCGAGCTACAAGTATATTCTTTAGGAAATCGATGTAATTACTTCATGGTTTATGAGATTAGCATGAAAAAACTCAAACACATACACTATTGCATGCATGAAACCTTTGGGCAAAACTTGGCAAAGTTTTCATTCAAAACGTTTTTCAATTTCAAGTTCAAAATTTTCTATGCATTTCTTCTTCAGACGTCTGTCCAAGTCTTATTCAGACGTCTGGACACTATTGTATAACATGCACAAGATTTGAAATACCAGTTTCTTCTTCAGAACAAACGTTTGAAGCTTGCCAGAACAAACGTCCGGTTGTTCTCTGGATTTTCATTGTTTAAAATTTTTGACAAAACAAACGTCTGTCGATACTTCTTCATACGTCTGTTTGTTATTTGGATTTTTATTGGCTTAAAACTTTTTACAGAACAAACGTCTGTCAAACTTTCTTCAGACGTCTAGTTGTTCTCTGTATTTTCATGACATTAAAACTTTTTGTAGGAGCAAACGTCCGAACCTTATTGGCATAAACATCTGAAGGTTAAAAACTTTGAATTTTTTTTCTTCAGACGTGTGTCACTTGTTCTTCAAACGTCTGGTTGTTTTCTGTATTTTCATTGGTCATGTTTTGAAAACCATGACAAACGTCTGAAGCTCATGACGACAGACGTCTGAAGTTATTTTTATTTGAAAAATATTGTTTTTACATACATTTAATACTATAACGGTTAGTTTTATTTTTCCTTCAGACATCTGTCCTCTTGGCCTCAGACGTCTGTTCTTCTTTCTGATAATAAATGCATGTACTTGTTTGTTTTTTGTGGGGGATTTAAAAGGGATTCTTGTATAGTTATTGCACAACAACCGTTCTAAAAAATTGTATTCGTTCATTCTCACCCATCAAAAGAAAAAGAAAACACTTGAGTTTTAATTGCAAATCTAATACTCCATTGAAGTATTCTAAAGCTTGAATTGTAAACTCTTGAGAGAGTATCTTGGATTGTAATCTTCTTCTTCTTCTCTCTTTGTGTTAAATCTCTTGAGTACAGGAAAGTTCTTGTAAGTAAGGAGAAGTGTTGTGAAGAGAGTCACTCGTGTGTCGAGTGACGTATTGTTATGGAAGTGCAAAGTGTTTGTCTTGATGGAGACGTGATTAAGTGGAACGGACTCGTACGTCTAAAGAAAGAGAACTAGGGATCTCCCGAACCTCTCTAAATCGCTTGTGTTTGCATTTTGTTTCTCTCTTACCATCTCTTACTTGCAAATTATCTTGTGCTATAATTGTGTTTTCTTTTATCTTGCAAGTAGAATTTTTAGTTTGTGGGTTTTGTTAATATAATCCTATTCACCCCTTCTAGGATTATTTCAATCTCCTACACCTATCCCTATATATATATATATATATATATATATATATATATATATATATATATAAAAGAGATTAATTAAATCCTAATAATTAATCCACAGTGAAATCAAAGTCTGCGGCGGCTTCAAACAGAGCCGAGAGAGAAAGAGAAATATATATATATATATATATATATATATATATATATATATATATATATATATATATATATATATATATAGAGAGAGAGAGAGAGAGATTGTTTTTGTATTTGGGTGAGATTGAGAGCGCTTGTAATTTTTTGTTGAATAGTGAAAGTAATTCGTCGTCGGATTGCAGGATTAGGTTCAAGTGCGCACTGAATCTGAGTAATATGTTGTGTGCGTTTTCCTTTATTATTTATTGCTTTTGCATAGTTGCTGCGTTTGATTTTTTTCATCGGCATCCATTTACGCGTATCGATCATCTGCTGCATACTTTAGTGACTATTTTTTACAACAGCACCCTTCCTTGTTTGGGAACTTTAAAGCAAAGACGGAAGAAGCAAAGACGGAAGCCATGGAACAAGCAATTGCCGGTTTGCTGATGTTGGAGGAGATACTTGAGAAACAAAGCAAAGGGAAAGTTATTGTGTTTTTCAGAGGAGAAGCTATCGGCTACATCGACATCGCCCTTGGATGCAACTTGGGATGGATCAGAGCGGCCGATGAATTATGCAGAGTCAAGCTTTTAGTCGAGTCGGAGACGCCGCATTTGGTGGAATGGGCGATGAAATTTCGTTCGGATGATGCGGTGAAGGTGGTGCTGCCAGGGGTAGACAAGTTTGTAGAGTTTGGAAAGATGCTTCAGGCTGTGGAATGCTTAATTAGTTCATAGTTAACTGAATTTTAGTGTTAGATTGGATTAGTTCATGGATGTGAGAGTGTTAGCACTACTACAAATAAGGGTTGCCCCTACGGATTTATCGATAGGGGCAACCCACTGCCCCTACGGATATATACGTAGGGGCGAAAAAAGACCCCGTAGGTGCAAAGGCCGCAGGTGCAAGTTGAGGCCCTGAACTTGCCCCTACGGGCAAATTAGAGCCCCTACGGATATATCGGTAGGTGTTATAGCCCCTACGGAGTACCCCGTAGGGGTAATCAAATCATATATGTAATTATTTTTTTGAATATATTGTATATACCTACGGATAACTCCGTAGGTCCTTGTTCTACCCCTACGGATAGCTCCGTAGGGGATAGAAAGTGGCCCCTACGGATAGGTCCGTAGGGGCCTTCCCAACACCCTGCACTGAGATCAGGGGGGAAAATATCAGGAAACCTGATATTTTGCCCCTACGGATAAATTCGTAGGGGATAAACAGTTACCCCTACGGACATATCCGTAGGGGCGCTCCCAACACCCTGCACTGATATCAGGTGGGAAAATATCAGGTTTCCTGATAGTTTGCCTCTACCGATATGCCCGTAGGGGCAACATATATACCTACGGCTTAATCCGTAGGTACATATTGTCTGTATTTTTTTTTTTAAAATGGGCTGCTAGATTTTTTCCCGCCCTGTGCACAATACTATATACATCAATCAAATCATATATTGCAGTATTCATGTAACACTTTGTTTTTCCCGTTTGTTTGGTGTTGGTGATAATTAGAAGTCGTGCATGTTTTTATGTTGTGTGTGCGTAGGATTTATAGTTGTTATTGGTAGTGTGTGCATTTTGGGATAGGTTTTGTGCTTGTGTACACCTTGCATACTTAGACTTTTCTTGCAACTTGTTAACCCTTCATATGCATGGTTGCAACTCTTTTCCCACCATTTAATCTTTTTTAAACCCATTATATAATTCAAAGTCCAAGTAAAACAAGAGGGCATGGTGTTAGGTGAAACATTTGACTTTTCTTGACCTTTTCTTCTCTCTTCTCTCTCTCTTCCAATCATTTCTGCACCTCCTGCAGAAATTCACCAGAAACCACACTTCTTTCTTCTTTTTTTCTCCTCTTTTCATTTCCTCTTGAACCCTAAACCAAAAACCCTACATCATCAATGCTTTTTCCTTCATTAAACCATGAAAACTTGAGGTTTTTGAGGTGTTCTTGGGCAAACCTGCACAACTGAGAGAAGAGCTGGAACCCTTGGTGTTTTAAGGTCAATTTAAGGTATAAATCCTAATCCTAGCACCCAATTTCCATAACTTGCATGTTTAGTTTAGAAATATCACATTTTTGTGCCTTTTAGTGCTTTTGAAGGGGGGTTTTGTGTGATATGTTAAAACTTATGTTGTTGTGGCTTGATTAACTCATTAACAAGTTATTGGTGAGTGATTAGACCTAGGTTTGTTTCAGATTTCATCAAAATACCATAAAGTTCCATTTTTGTGCAAAATGTGTGTTTTGAACTGATTTTAGACACTGTAAGAATCTGCTGCTATCCGAGACTTTTCAGAACAAATCTAGTGATTGATTTAGCATGTATGTATGGTATGGAGTGCACCGACCAAACCTGGGGACCCAATTCCCAAGTCCGGCCGCCAAAAATGGCATTCTGGCCGCAATTTGCGGCCAGACTGGGGAGATTTGGGTTGGGGTTTGGGTGTGTGGGTCTCTGCTTGTATGTAGGTTATTTTGGTATATATATATTTTCAATATATTTCCTGTATCAAAATCTGGGGTAGAATACCTATTTTTCCCGTATTTTCAACCTTTCGCGACACGCGTGTTACGTGTGTGTGGGTTTTGGGTTTCTGCGTATCGCGACGCGTCGGAGTGATTTCAGACGCGTAACCACACGTTTTAGCGTATCGCGCACACGCGCGCTTGGTTCGCGACACGAGTTACTTGTTGGGCTTTAATGTCGCGTTTGTGTGATTTCGAGCTTACATATGATATATTGTGTAATTCTAGGTTCGCAGGCGAGTACGGCGGACGCAGTGAAGAAAGGGAAGCAGGTTGTTGGCTACACCTAGCGAGAGACTACGGTGAGTAGATTTCACATCTACGGGGATATCGCCCGCATGGCGTTCTACGTCAGGGCAGATAGGACCTTATAGTGTTCCATATATATATCGCATGTTCATGGTTACTAGCTAGTGCATTGCATACCTTCTACATGCCTATATCACATCGGATCATTGCATTGTAGTTCATCTATTTGTGACATGACCATATATTCATACTTGATGCCTATATCACATCGGATCATAGCATTGTAGTTCATCTATTTGTGACATGACCATGTATTCATACTTGATGCCTATATCACATCGGATCATAGCATTGTAGTTCATCTATTTGTGACATGACCATATATTCATACTTGATGCCTATATCACATCGGATCATAGCATTGTAGTTCATCTATTTGTGACATGACCATGTATTCATACTTGATGCCTATATCACATCGGATCATAGCATTGTAGTTCATCTATTTGTGACATGACCATATATTCATACTTGATGCCTATATCACATCGGAACATAGCATTGTAGTTCATCTATTTGTGACATGACCATATATTCATACTTGATGCCTATATCACATCGGATCATAGCATTGTAGTTCATCTATTTGTGACATGACCATGTATTCATACTTGATGCCTATATCACATCGGATCATTGCATTGTAGTCATCTATTTGTGACATGACCATATATTCATACTTGATGCCTATATCACATCGGATCATAGCATTGTAGTTCATCTATTTGTGACATGACCATATATTCATACTTGATGCCTATATCACATCGGATCATAGCATTGTAGTTCATCTATTTGTGACATGACCATATATTCATACTTGATGCCTATATCACATCGGATCATAGTATTGTAGTTCATCTATTTGTGACATGACCATATATTCATACTTGATGCCTATATCACATCGGATCATAGCATTGTAGTTCATCTATTTG
Organism: Agapanthus africanus; assembly: GCA_030015575.1. Lineage (NCBI taxonomy): Eukaryota > Viridiplantae > Streptophyta > Magnoliopsida > Asparagales > Amaryllidaceae > Agapanthus > Agapanthus africanus. The sequence goes on from JASDDO010000004.1 coordinate 316,046,575, forward strand.
TGACATGACCATATATTCATACTTGATGCCTATATCACATCGGATCATAGCATTGTAGTTCATCTATTTGTGACATGACCATGTATTCATACTTGATGCCTATATCACATCGGATCATTGCATTGTAGTCATCTATTTGTGACATGACCATATATTCATACTTGATGCCTATATCACATCGGATCATTGCATTCTAGTTCATTATATATGACATGATTGATATTCATACCTGCTACACATATCACATCGGATCATTGCATTGTAGCACATTATATGTGACATGATTTGATATTCATGCCTGATGCATATGTTACATCGGATTATTATCTTGTAACTTATCTATATGTAACTTGACCGGATATTTACATTTGACGCACGTATCATATCGGATCATTGACTTGTATTTGTTTGGATTATATGTGATTTCTGGATTTGGGAACCGTGGCTATTTCAAATATGTAATCATTTAAAAACCCGGTTCCCTTGATATGATATTTCGGTGCGTCCACCATGTGTTTTCTCGGTGCTAGAGTGATATATGGAAACCCGAATCGAGGAGGCGGTTGAGGCCGATTACGGGTACATGGTGGACCCGGTATGGTACCCCGGGGCGAGAACGGTTTCGCTGTGTAGTAGACGGTGAGCCTGGCAGAGGGACCACTACCTACCGGTGATTGGTTGGACCTGACAGTTATCCGGAGCATACTGATCAGAGTCTATAGATGGATGGGGGTGACCCGGACTGACGGGGCCCGATGGATGAGGATTTGCGTGTCGTTGCTGGACACGAGTATTTATGATATTTGGGTGCCGATGTTGGGCACTCGGGACTCTCAGAGGTGTACAGGATTCGAGGGCCGATGGGGTGCCGGCGTCTGAGCTATTTGGGGGATCTGGGTGCACAGATGGACACCGATATACATATATCCCACGTTGACATTCCGTGTAGATACTATATTTCCCCTGCTCAGCATTTATCATTTGTACCTCATCCTGTAGTTACATTACCTGATAGAGTATTTGTACCTCATCCTGTAGTTACATTACCTGATAGAGTATTTGTACCTCATCCTGTAGTTACATTACCTGATAGAGCATTTGTACCTCACCCAGTAGTACAGTACCTGATAGAGAACTTGCATGATTATTGCACATACCGCGTATCACATATTGATATCATCTGTTGGCATATGATAGAGTAGCGTAGTACGTGCATGCTCGCGATTACCTTTATATGTTATCTCTACTCACGAGTTGGCAACTCACCCCCGTTGTGCCACAGTGTTTGCAGGTTGCCCTTCGGAGTAGTCACGGCAGGCTGCGGTTGCATCTTTTGACACAGATACCCCCATAGTTGGTGTACTAGCTCTTTTGCTGATAGGTGGGTCTTGTGCGGTATCTGTTTATCTTTCTGTATGTACATTGTTGTATCTAGTATTCTCCATCTACCATGTATGTATTTGACTTAGAGACAGTGTGAGGACGATGTTGTACCTTATTTGTGTTCTGGTGTCGTGCTCGCTGTGAGCCGGCTTTTCTTATACAGTTTTTATGCTATCTGTGATGTTCCCACTTGTGGATCTTGAACTTCGCTACGGCGTCGCATATTGTTATCTTGGGATTGTATACTTAGATTTCTTATCATGTTAGTTGGTGCTTTCATTTAATTCTTATCACACTCTATACTTTCACTGGTTTGTTTTCTGGGTTTCCGGTTCCCTTAGTCACGTTACGCCTGTAGACGTACGTGGTTAAGTGCCGGTCACGGGCCAAACTTTGGGTCGTGACAAAGTTGGTATCAGAGCCTAGGTTTTACCTTTCGGAGTGTAGGATGACCCTGGTATGATGGAGTAGGTAGCTGCGGCAGGGTAGCGTAGCGTGTGTATGTTCCGCGGCATACTCACGACACGGTACTCCGCCTACGCGACCTTAGGACTTGTTTATATAAATTTCCTTCTTGAGATGTTGGACTTCGATGTTCTCTTGGGCATGGATTGGTTAGCCACGTGCTATGCTTCTGTTGACTGCCGCGAGAAGACAGTTCGATTTTGTTTTCCCGGCGAGTCGGTTGTTGTTGTGTTGGGGGACCTTAGTGCCACCCCTCACTGTGTGATTTCTTCTGTTCGCGCTGGACAGCTTTTGCGGAAGGGATGTCAGGGATTTCTCGCATATGTTTGCGATACTAGAGCTACAGAGGTTCCTCTGGATCAGGTTCCGGTGGTTAGCGAGTTCCCTGATGTGTTCCCTGACGAGCTTCCTGGGCTACCGCCCGAGCGTGACATTTCTTTCTGCATTGATTTGGTTCCTGGCACGGGGCCTATTTCAGTACCGCCTTATCGGATGGCCCCGGCGGAACTTAGAGAGTTGAAGGGTCAGTTGCAGGACTTGCTGGATAAGGGACTTATTCGACCCAGTGTTTCTCCTTGGGGTGCTCCAGTCTTGTTCGTCAAGAAGAAGGACGGCAGCATGCGTTTGTGTATTGACTACCGCCATTTGAACAAGGTGACAGTGCGAAATCGATATCCTTTGCCACGCATCGACGATTTGTTCGACCAGCTTCAGGGGGCAGGATACTTTTCGAGGATCGATTTGCGATCAGGCTACCATCAGCTGCGGGTACGACAGGAGGACATTCCTAGGACGGCTTTCCGCACACGTTACGGCCATTATGAGTTTTTGGTGATGTCGTTCGGACTCACCAACGCGCCAGCAGCATTTATGGACATGATGAACCGTATTTTCCGGCCGTATCTTGACCTGTTCATTATAGTGTTTATTGACGATATCTTGGTGTATTCTCGGAGTAGAGAGGAGCACGAGCAGCACCTGCGGATTTCACTACAGACCTTGAGGGAGCATCAGCTTTTCGCCAAATTCTCCAAGTGTGCCTTCTGGCTAGACAGCGTAGACTTCTTGGGGCACGTGATTACACGAGATGGTATATGTGTCGACCCGAGGAAGATAGAGGCAGTTCGGAGTTGGCCTAGACCCACGTCAGTGACGGAGGTTCGTAGCTTTCTAGGGCTGGCAGGTTATTACAGGCGATTTGTGCAGGACTTCTCTCGCATTGCTACACCGTTGACCGGGTTGACCCGGAAGGGAGTTCACTTCGATTGGACGGAGGAGTGTGAGCACAGTTTCCAGCGGTTACGGGCTCTACTGACCACGACACCAGTGCTATCTTTGCCTTCAGGATCAGGCGGATTTGCGGTCTACTGCGATGCTTCACGAGTAGGGCTGGGATGCGTTTTGATGCAGCACGACAGGGTGATTGCGTATGCTTCACGGCAACTAAAGAAACATGAACAGAATTACCCTACTCATGATCTGGAGATGGCTGCGGTGGTCTTTGCACTCAAGATCTGGCGACATTATCTGTATGGAGAGTCGTGCCAGATATTCACCGACCACAAGAGCTTAAAATATATATTTCAGCAGCGAGACCTGAACCTTAGACAGCGCCGATGGATGGAGTTAGTGAAGGACTACGATTGTGAGATCTTATATCATCCGGGCAAGGCAAATGTAGTGGCAGATGCGTTGAGCAGGAGGCCCGGGGGTAGTCTATCTTGTGTGAGCGCAGTGCAGAGGCAGTCGTCGGCAGATTGGCAGATCTTATGCGACAGCCGGGTACAGTTTGAGTTTACGCCGATCGGGGGACAGATGGCGCATGTTCGTGCACGCCCACAGTTGCTTGACCATATATACGAAGCACAGCACAGTGATGACCGCTGTTCAGAGATCAGGACACAGATGGGACAGGGCAGATTTTCCGAGTTCGTGATCGACGATCAGGGGATACTACGATTTGGGGCTAGACTGTGCGTACCGGATACTGAGGGATTGCGGCGCGAGATTCTTGAGGATGCACATCGATCGGTATATAGTGTTCATCCCGGTTCCACCAAGATGTACCACGATCTGAGAGATGTTTACTGGTGGGATGGTATGAAGAGGGATATTGCAGATTTTGTGTCGAGATGCCTGACTTGTCAGCAAGTCAAGGCTGAGCACCAGAGGCCCGCGGGAGAGCTACAGCCATTACCCATTCCGGAGTGGAAATGGGAACAGATATCTATGGACTTCATTGTGGGTCTACCCAGGACTAGTCGAGGGTATGACTCCATCTGGGTGATCGTGGATCGTTTGACGAAAGCGGCTCACTTCCTACCGGTGAAGACGACTTTCGGATTTACTCAGTATGCCCAGGTCTACATTGATCAGATTGTGCGACTGCACGGAGTTCCGACATGCATCGTGTCCGATAGAGGCACCCAGTTTACCAGCCGGCTATGGCATAGGCTTCAGGAGGCTCTGGGCACTCGCTTGAGTTTCAGCACAGCATTCCATCCGCAGACCGACGGACAGTCAGAGCGGACTATTCAGACTCTCGAGGACATGCTCAGAGCATGCGTATTAGACTTCGGAGGTAGCTGGGATCATCATTTGGCCTTAGTAGAGTTCTCCTACAACAACAGCTACCAGGAGACCATTCAGATGGCACCGTTTGAGGCTCTTTATGGGAGGAAATGCAGGTCGCCTACTTGTTGGACAGAGCTCAGTGAGAGCAGTATTTTAGGGCCACAGATCGTTGAGGAGACGACAGCGAAGATCCAGTTGATTCGCGATAGGATGAGAGCAGCCCAGAGTAGGCAGAAATCTTATGCGGACCGTCGTCGACGCAGACTTGAGTTTTCTGTTGGTGATCATGTTTTCTTGAGGGTCTCCCCAATGAAGGGCGTGATGAGATTTGGGAGGAAGGGGAAGCTTAGTCCCAGATACGTAGGCCCCTTCGAGATCCTTGAGCGTATTGGTGCAGTTGCGTATCGATTAGCCCTTCCGCCCAGTTTTCCAGACGTGCACCCCGTATTTCACGTTTCGATGCTCCGCCGATATCTTCATGATCCTTCGCATGCGATTCAGCACCCGACGATTCAGCTTGAGCGCGATCTTTCCTATGCAGAGCAGCCAGTGATGATCTTGGATCGACAAGTGAAGAAATTGAGGTCGAAGGAGATACCGTCCGTCAAGGTACTTTGGCGTGGACAGAGCAGGGAGGAGGTCACTTGGGAGACCGAGAGCGAGATGAGGAAGAGGTATCCCCATCTTTTTGAAGGTGCGTATGGGTTAGATTTTTAAATTCGGGGACCGAATTTCTTTAAGGGGGGTAGATTGTAACACTTTGTTTTTCCCGTTTGTTTGGTGTTGGTGATAATTAGAAGTCGTGCATGTTTTTATGTTGTGTGTGCGTAGGATTTATAGTTGTTATTGGTAGTGTGTGCATTTTGGGATAGGTTTTGTGCTTGTGTACACCTTGCATACTTAGACTTTTCTTGCAACTTGTTAACCCTTCATATGCATGGTTGCAACTCTTTTCCCACCATTTAATCTTTTTTAAACCCATTATATAATTCAAAGTCCAAGTAAAACAAGAGGGCATGGTGTTAGGTGAAACATTTGACTTTTCTTGACCTTTTCTTCTCTCTTCTCTCTCTCTTCCAATCATTTCTGCACCTCCTGCAGAAATTCACCAGAAACCACACTTCTTTCTTCTTTTTTTCTCCTCTTTTCATTTCCTCTTGAACCCTACACCAAAAACCCTACATCATCAATGCTTTTTCCTTCATTAAACCATGAAAACTTGAGGTTTTTGAGGTGTTCTTGGGCAAACCTGCACAACTGAGAGAAGAGCTGGAACCCTTGGTGTTTTAAGGTCAATTTAAGGTATAAATCCTAATCCTAGCACCCAATTTCCATAACTTGCATGTTTAGTTTAGAAATATCACATTTTTGTGCCTTTTAGTGCTTTTGAAGGGGGTTTTTGTGTGATATGTTAAAACTTATGTTGTTGTGGCTTGATTAACTCATTAACAAGTTATTGGTGAGTGATTAGACCTAGGTTTGTTTCAGATTTCATCAAAATACCATAAAGTTCCATTTTTGTGCAAAATGTGTGTTTTGAACTGATTTTAGACACTGTAAGAATCTGCTGCTATCCAAGACTTTTCAGAACAAATCTAGTGATTGATTTAGCATGTATGTATGGTATGGAGTGCACCGACCAAACCTGGGGACCCAATTCCCAAGTCCGGCCGCCAAAAATGGCATTCTGGCCGCAATTTGCGGCCAGACTGGGGAGATTTGGGTTGGGGTTTGGGTGTGTGGGTCTCTGCTTGTATGTAGGTTATTTTGGTATATATATATTTTCAATATATTTCCTGTATCAAAATCTGGGGTAGAATACCTATTTTTCCCGTATTTTCAACCTTTCGCGACACGCGTGTTACGTATGTGTGGGTTTTGGGTTTCTGCGTATCGCGACGCGTCGGAGTGATTTCAGACGCGTAACCACACGTTTTAGCGTATCGCGCACACGCGCGCTTGGTTCGCGACACGAGTTACTTGTTGGGCTTTAATGTCGCGTTTGTGTGATTTCGAGCTTACATATGATATATTGTGTAATTCTAGGTTCGCAGGCGAGTACGGTGGACGCAGTGAAGAAAGGGAAGCAGGTTGTTGGCTACACCTAGCGAGAGACTACGGTGAGTAGATTTCACATCTACGGGGATATCGCCCGCATGGCGTTCTACGTCAGGGCAGATAGGACCTTATAGTGTTCCATATATATATCGCATGTTCATGGTTACTAGCTAGTGCATTGCATACCTTCTACATGCCTATATCACATCGGATCATTGCATTGTAGTTCATCTATTTGTGACATGACCATATATTCATACTTGATGCCTATATCACATCGGATCATAGCATTGTAGTTCATCTATTTGTGACATGACCATGTATTCATACTTGATGCCTATATCACATCGGATCATAGCATTGTAGTTCATCTATTTGTGACATGACCATATATTCATACTTGATGCCTATATCACATCGGATCATAGCATTGTAGTTCATCTATTTGTGACATGACCATGTATTCATACTTGATGCCTATATCACATCGGATCATAGCATTGTAGTTCATCTATTTGTGACATGACCATATATTCATACTTGATGCCTATATCACATCGGAACATAGCATTGTAGTTCATCTATTTGTGACATGACCATATATTCATACTTGATGCCTATATCACATCGGATCATAGCATTGTAGTTCATCTATTTGTGACATGACCATGTATTCATACTTGATGCCTATATCACATCGGATCATTGCATTGTAGTCATCTATTTGTGACATGACCATATATTCATACTTGATGCCTATATCACATCGGATCATAGCATTGTAGTTCATCTATTTGTGACATGACCATATATTCATACTTGATGCCTATATCACATCGGATCATAGCATTGTAGTTCATCTATTTGTGACATGACCATATATTCATACTTGATGCCTATATCACATCGGATCATAGCATTGTAGTTCATCTATTTGTGACATGACCATATATTCATACTTGATGCCTATATCACATCGGATCATAGCATTGTAGTTCATCTATTTGTGACATGACCATATATTCATACTTGATGCCTATATCACATCGGATCATAGCATTGTAGTTCATCTATTTGTGACATGACCATGTATTCATACTTGATGCCTATATCACATCGGATCATTGCATTGTAGTCATCTATTTGTGACATGACCATATATTCATACTTGATGCCTATATCACATCGGATCATTGCATTCTAGTTCATTATATATGACATGATTGATATTCATACCTGCTACACATATCACATCGGATCATTGCATTGTAGCACATTATATGTGACATGATTTGATATTCATGCCTGATGCATATGTTACATCGGATTATTATCTTGTAACTTATCTATATGTAACTTGACCGGATATTTACATTTGACGCACGTATCATATCGGATCATTGACTTGTATTTGTTTGGATTATATGTGATTTCTGGATTTGGGAACCGTGGCTATTTCAAATATGTAATCATTTAAAAACCCGGTTCCCTTGATATGATATTTCGGTGCGTCCACCATGTGTTTTCTCGGTGCTAGAGTGATATATGGAAACCCGAATCGAGGAGGCGGTTGAGACCGATTACGGGTACATGGTGGACCCGGTATGGTACCCCGGGGCGAGAACGGTTTCGCTGTGTAGTAGACGGTGAGCCTGGCAGAGGGACCACTACCTACCGGTGATTGGTTGGACCTGACAGTTATCCGGAGCATACTGATCAGAGTCTATAGATGGATGGGGGTGACCCGGACTGACGGGGCCCGATGGATGAGGATTTGCGTGTCGTTGCTGGACACGAGTATTTATGATATTTGGGTGCCGATGTTGGGCACTCGGGACTCTCAGAGGTGTACAGGATTCGAGGGCCGATGGGGTGCCGGCGTCTGAGCTATTTGGGGGATCTGGGTGCACAGATGGACACCGATATACATATATCCCACGTTGACATTCCGTGTAGATACTATATTTCCCCTGCTCAGCATTTATCATTTGTACCTCATCCTGTAGTTACATTACCTGATAGAGTATTTGTACCTCATCCTGTAGTTACATTACCTGATAGAGTATTTGTACCTCATCCTGTAGTTACATTACCTGATAGAGCATTTGTACCTCACCCAGTAGTACAGTACCTGATAGAGAACTTGCATGATTATTGCACATACCGCGTATCACATATTGATATCATCTGTTGGCATATGATAGAGTAGCGTAGTACGTGCATGCTCGCGATTACCTTTATATGTTATCTCTACTCACGAGTTGGCAACTCACCCCCGTTGTGCCACAGTGTTTGCAGGTTGCCCTTCGGAGTAGTCACGGCAGGCTGCGGTTGCATCTTTTGACACAGATACCCCCATAGTTGGTGTACTAGCTCTTTTGCTGATAGGTGGGTCTTGTGCGGTATCTGTTTATCTTTCTGTATGTACATTGTTGTATCTAGTATTCTCCATCTACCATGTATGTATTTGACTTAGAGACAGTGTGAGGACGATGTTGTACCTTATTTGTGTTCTGGTGTCGTGCTCGCTGTGAGCCGGCTTTTCTTATACAGTTTTTATGCTATCTGTGATGTTCCCACTTGTGGATCTTGAACTTCGCTACGGCGTCGTATATTGTTATCTTGGGATTGTATACTTAGATTTCTTATCATGTTAGTTGGTGCTTTCATTTAATTCTTATCACACTCTATACTTTCACTGGTTTGTTTTCTGGGTTTCCGGTTCCCTTAGTCACGTTACGCCTGTAGACGTACATGGTTAAGTGCCGGTCACGGGCCAAACTTTGGGTCGTGACAATTCATAATCACATCTCATGCATATATATAATATACAAAAGAAACCCAAAAACTGAATATGATATAAATACAAACCAATATCAATATCGTTTCAAAATGTAGTACAATGTGATATAAATACATGTTTCAAAAAATAAGAACCAAAAAGCTACCCTAGTTCGGTCCAGCTCCACCTCCGAATAACGTTAGAATAACGCGCGCCTGCTCCTCGGTCAATACACTCTGCAATGCTACATATAAGGGAGTCTGAGCGGCATGTGGAGCTGGCGATGTGGTCTGCGCAGCCGCCGTCGAGGTAGTCGCTTGCGGAGCCGTGGCTGTGGGAATCTGAGTGGGCGGTGGAGCTACAGGAGCTTTCTGCGGAACCGCAGCCGATGTAGTGGCTTGCGGAGCCGCAGCCGAAGGAGATGCATGTGGAGGCTCGGCCGATCTACCCTGTCGCGTCTGGACATAACGTGTGTAAGAAGCGTGTAAGAACTGTGTATTATTCGAATTCGTTTCATTATTAAGTTATTTCGAAACCCTGTTTGGATATCTAGTTTGGAAAAGCGTTGTATATTTTAATTACATATGTATGTATGATTAATCAGACTTAAGTCTAAAACCAAATAAGCTCAAGCTACGTACTAATTATGGATATGTTGATATGTATATAATATGAAATGATATTTTACTATAAAGTAGTATACATACCAGCATCTCCTTCAACTCCTGAACGGTGGCCCTCAAGCTATCCAGTTCCTGATGGACATGCCGGTCACTGGAGACGGAGGAAGTAACCGCCGGGGTGGAGTCCAACCTCATATGGGCCCTGCTAGGGCCTAATCCCCGGCCTCTCTCCCAACCTCCGTGGTGCCCTCCGTGTGCGGCGTCCAGAACTGGGGTCAGCAGCCTCGGATCGTTCTGTCCGGTAAAATCGATCCCCGAGGCCTGGGCCTGCTCAACCACCCGCTCCTACACCCACATTAAGCAGTAAAGTATAAGTATAAAATTTAAACTTGAACCTTCCAAAACTAAAATTTCAAATTTGGGTAGAAAAAATATTAACACTTACGCAGTACTCCTGGGTAGCGACGTCGGGACATCGAAGCTCGCCCGTGGCGGGATCTGTCGAGGTGCCGTGGACGGCAAGATATGCGGACAGCACGCTCGGTGTACCACCTGACGCCACGGTCCGAGATGTCTGCAATATTAGAAAGTAACTCTTAATATTAGAAATATTAGAGAATAACTCTTAATATTGCAGAATATTAGAAAATAACACTTAATTTACCGATAACTCCATGGCTCGAGTAATGTTCCTCGAGCCACCTGTGTAAGTGGGGCGACCCCTCTTCGCCGACTTCCTATTCTCCGTATTCTGAGCGGCCTGTTTCTGCACAACGCATTAACATTTAGTTTTCTAATTAAGAAACAAAAAGAAATAAATTATATCATAAATAATGAATTAAATTTAGAATACATACTTGTTTGCGTTCGGAGTCGAAATAAGCGCACAATAGAGGCCATGTCTCTACGTCGACTCTCGCAAACGCCGGAGTAGATAGGAGGGCCGCTCTCTCTGCCTCGGGGGTCGCTATCCACAGGGAGTAGCAGTCGGCCTTCAGCTCATTCCTGTTGTATCGGACCTTGGCCTGCATGTTCTTCATCAGGCCATTGTACAGAGCATGAAGGTCGAGCACCCTCCCCGGGTGATCAGGGTCGGCTACAGGCTGAAAATCGTAATCCAACTGAAAATACAAAAAAAACATTGTTATTAGATTGCAAGTGTTAATAATAAATATATTGGATAGATCAAATGAAAATATCTATTAATACATACCCGAGCCTGTTCAAAGAAGAGGTCGAATGAGCGCTGGTGCTGCTCGCCCCACTCAACGTGAAGTGGATAGTTCTTCACGATCCGGCTCTCGTCCCCCAAATACCGGCCGAACCTCTCGGCATGAGGACCGGTATAGCGATAGTCAAGGGTAAAAAATAGGGGGAATGCTGCCTCCCCCCTAGCTCTATCGGGCCTCAGCCTATGGGACTGATTCGGGCCTCGAGTCCCCCTCTGGGGATGGAGAGGCCCTGCGTCTGCACGAAATATCAAAACAATCAATAATAAGACAAAGTTGTATTAAGAAATCAAGGTTAAAAAAAAATTCAAGTGTGATATATACCTCCGGTGAATAGCGCACGAGCCTGGGCCCGAGCAGCAGCACGAGCGGGACGATAGTTCCTCCGGTGAGGAACAACCGGGGTCCCGGACCCGGACGCATCCCCTCCAACTATAAAATAAACATCGACGCTAAATCTCCATGAAGTTCATATTTATTCTATAGAGCATATGTAAAATAAAAAAATATTTTAAATTTATTCATACTAACCTGCAGACGATGCGGAGGGTATGGAAGCGGCAGGAGTGGCCCCTGTGGAAGGTGTGGACGCACCACCTATAATTAGACAATTAAAAATAGATTTTATAAGTAATTGCAAAAAGAATGTGTAGATCAATAATATAACGTTCTAAATCAATATGCATGCACTATAGGACATATAAACATACCCGCAGGTGCGGTGGTGTCACCACCTACAGCTAGACAATAATAAAAATTGCTAAGTAAGAGCAAAAGGAATGTGTATATTTATGATATAGCATTCTAAATCAATATACATACACTATATGATATATAAACATACCTGGAGGAGCGGGGGTGGCCTCTGTCCCAGATGTGGACGCAGGACCAACAACTAGACAATTAAAAATAGATTTTATAAGTAATTGCAAAAAGAATGTGTAGATCAATAATATAACGTTCTAAATCAATATGCATGCACTATAGGACATATAAACATACCCGCAGGTGCGGTGGTGTCACCACCTACAGCTAGACAATAATAAAATTGCTAAGTAAGAGCAAAAGGAATGTGTATATTTATGATATAGCATTCTAAATCAATATACATACACTATATGATATATAATCATACCTGGAGGACCGGGGGTGGCCTCTGTCCCAGATGTGGACGCAGGACCAACAACTAGACAATCAAACATTGACAATATAAGTAATTTTGACATAAACATGCATGAATATCTGTAATATTACATTGAAAATGGATATGCGTGCAGTATACCTGGAGGTGTGGAAAAATCCACACGGAAGGAGGCATCCGAAGGGGTCTCCGATCTGGGTGCAAGACCGGCCCTCTGAAGCTCCCTACGGAGCTCTCCGGGCGGCAGAACCGCTCTGCCTCTGCCTCTGCCTCTGCCGCGGCTGGAGCTCCTGCCGCCCCTCACTGCTCCCGACATCGTCATCAAATCTAGATAAACGGTTCGTGGACGCATTAGACAATCATTAAAAGTATTGACTATATATGATCTAGAGCGTAAAATGTGAAGTAATAATATAACATTACTGATAACCTTTTTCGTTTCGTGGGCGCATCATACATATCTACTTGGATTTCATCGTCGATGTCATTTCTAACCCACGTAACTTCATGATCGGTCGAAGACAACCCGTCCTTCGAAACAGACGGTCGGAGCACTTTAAGCCTTCTCTCTTCTTCGTCCTCATCGCTGTCCTCGTATTCTGGGACATCGTAGACATCTCTAGGTTTCCTTCGGCATACAACACTCCACCCAGGATGCTTCAAACACTGTGAGTAGTATACTTGGAACGCTTGGTTCGGAAAGATAAACAGATCGTCCTGACCGTAAAATCGAAGTGTGTTCACACTGGTCAATCCATATTCATCTTTCCAAGTCCCAAGACTGCTTCTCCACCTGTCTGTATCGGTTCGCGGATCGTACCAAGTACAGTGGAATATATAAAAGGGTTCTGATCGTCCGGGATAGTGGATGCCGAGTATACAATTTAAGTACCCATAGTAAATCACACCGTCCGATCCTACCGTCGCAATCCCACTATTCTGAGTGATTCTAGATGTTTCTATGTCCTTAACTTCGAATTTGTATCCAAGGACACCAAATCCTTTGTAATATGCAACCTCCATACTAGGAAGAAGGTGCTCCACGATAACATGGTGATCATGACTTTTCAGCCCATCGATCTTGCCCTTCACAATTTTTATTTTCTTGCTGAATGATCCTGAGAAACCTGTGGGGACTTTCAAATCATGCAACACCTGCAGGAATCTTTTCTTCTCCGGTTGTGACATATGATAAGCGGCATTGGGAAGTACAAACTTGTCCGGTTTACCCGCTACCGGTTTAGGGTGCAGTTCACTTCTTATTCCCCACTCTTATAGATCCATCCGGGCATTCATGTTGTCTTTCGATTTCCCGTCTTTACACAGAAGCAAGTTAAGTATGTGCTCTGATACTCCCTTCTCTATATGCATGACGTCCAGACAATGACGCACTGAATTTGTAGACCAGTACGGAAGCTCGAAGAAAATGCTTAACTTGTTCCAATATTGTGGTTTGACCTGTCTCGTCGGATCCATCCCGAAGGTCACGTTATTGTAACCATCCCATTTAGCAGTCACGTCCTCTCCGGACAATGGAGATGGAGGCCCAAGAAGCTCCTGATGACCATCAAAGTGAACCGTGTCTAACCTATAGGGGTGGTCTGGAGGCAGAAAACGTCGATGGCCGCAATAACAAACCTTCCTGCTAAAATTCAAAAATTTTGATGTTGTGTGTTCATGGCAAAGAGGACATGCTTTGTGACCATGTACGGACCAACCTGATAGCATTCCATACGCAGGAAAGTCATTAATTGTCCACATTAAAGCTGCACGCAGTATGAAGGTTGTATTTGTGTTTGAATCATATGTCTCTACACCATCAATGAACAAAGTTTTCAGCTCCTCGATCAGAGGTCGGAGATAGACGTCGATATTGTTCCCCGGTGAGTTTGGTCCGTCGATAAGAAGAGGCATCATAAAGTATGATTGGTCCATAGCCAACCAAGGCGACAGATTATAAATTATCATTACAACGGACCATGTACTGTGACTTCCAGCCATATAGTTGAATGGGCAGAAGCCATCGGCAGCCAGTCCGAGACGGACATTGCGAGGATCGCTACTGAATATTGCGTGCCTCTTATCGAAATCCTTCCATGCCGGTGAATCTCTTGGATGGCTCATTTTTCCATTTTCGCTTGGAGGAGCACGGTGATACCAAATCATTGCCTCGGCTGTTTTCTTGCACCTGAATAGCCTCTGTAGCCTCTGTGTTATGGGAAAATATCGTGCTATCTTCACAGGTATATCAGGCTTCTTATCAGAATCTTTCGGCTTATACCTGGCCTCTCCGCATGTTGGACACTCTTTCAAATCTGAATTCTCTTTCCGGTACAACACGCAATTTTTAGGACATGCTTGAATCTTCTCGCACTTTAGACCCAAATCAGACATCATTTTCTGGGCTTCGTACCAGCTTTCGGGCACATTATTTCCCGGAGGCATAGAATCTTTCAAGAACGAAAGAAGTATTGTGAATGACTTGTTGCTCCATCCATTTAGGCACTTAATTTGGAAAAGTTGGACGAACCATGAGAGGGTGGAATACTTCGCATTCTCATAAATTGGTTTCCTAGCATCATTCATGAAATTTTCATATTTATCCGCACGCGGTCCTTGACCGGAAGGAATGTCATCTTCGGTACGAATAGATTCACCTAGGGCAGCCTCTACCATATCCTCCATTTCTTCTGATGGAAATAAATTTCCGTATCCTGCCGTATTACCGAATTCTTCTTCTTCTCCTGTCGCATTATCGTGTTCTCCTTCTTCTTCTACCCCAGTACTGCTTTCTTCTCCTTCCCCGTGATATTTCCAAGTTGAATAAAGTCTAGTAAACCCATGTTTTACAATATGAAGCTCTGCCAATTCTATCTTCTGCCAGTACTTATTGCCACATCTATCGCACGGACAGAGAATCTTCTCTATTATGATCTTATTATGTGCTCGTGCAAATTCAAGGAAAGCAGCAACTCCTGCGACAAACTTAGGTTGCATACGTTGTTTCCAATCCACATACATCCAGTCCTTAACTCTGACGTACTCATGGGCCATGTTAGACTGAATAACATATAAATTGTAGGTTATGCTGACTATATTGAGAAATATAAGAACGGGATAGTTACTGAAAAAGGAGAAAATCCGTGTATATGCTTTGTGTGTGCGTTTGTCGTTGAAAAGAATAAATTATCGCACGTTATGTTGACCGATAGACGGGGACTAAGTGGCGCTTTTAGTTTCATATATGGGTATCGATGGGAATATGAAGGTTTCATATTATCATATATTGGTTTTAACCCGAACATCTCGAATCGCTCTCTGATTATGCGTTTGTATGTATGTGTTCCGGCTGTCGGGGGTAGGCTTCTATCCCATTAAGAATGTATAGAGCGAACGCCCATCACTTGTGCTTTCAACCGTTTTGAGTAAATTTCGGCAGCACCTCCCCGCTGTTCTCCGAGTACACTATAATAGAATAGATAATCATTTCAAAGCTGTGAAACAACGTTGAAATGAACATCTAATCTATCTTTGTACACGGAGAACCAGCGGAAAGATACCGACGAAATATCTTGAAACGGATGAAAACACAAGTGAATGAAGGCGTTTGCTTTATACATTCTTAACTTGTCCACACGGGACAAATCTATGGGTTACCATACGATTGAATTTTCTCGTCGCGTAGACTATACGACGGTTGTTAGTATCGAGCTATACTGTCCGATATTTAACAACCTTCGTATAGTTCTAGGTCACGACGAGCATCGCACGTATGTTAACCGATAGACGGGGACTAAGTGGCGCTTTTAGTTTCATATATGGGTATCGATGGGAATATGAAGGTTTCATATTATCATCGAGTATCATATATTGGTTTTAACCCGAACATCTCGAATCGCTCTCTAATTATGCGTTTGTATGTATGTGTTCCGGCTGTCGGGGGTAGGCTTCTATCCCATTAAGAATGTATAGAGCGAACGCCCATCACTTGTGCTTTCAACCGTTTCGAGTAAATTTCGGCAGCACCTCCCCGCTGTTCTCCGAGTACACTGTAATAGAATAGATAATCATTTCAAAGCTGTGAAACAACGTTGAAATGAACATCTAATCTATCTTTGTACACGGAGAACCAGCGGAAAGATACCGACGAAATATCTCGAAACGGATGAAAACACAAGTGAATGAAGGCGTTTGCTTTATACATTCTTAACTTGTCCACACGGGACAAATCTATGGGTTACCATACGATTGAATTTTCTCGTCGCGTAGACTATACGACGGTTGTTAGTATCGAGCTATACTGTCCGATATTTAACAACCTTCGTATAGTTCTAGGTCACGACGAGCATCGCACGTATGTTAACCGATAGACGGGGACTAAGTGGCGCTTTTAGTTTCATATATGGGTATCGATGGGAATATGAAGGTTTCATATTATCATCGAGTATCATATATTGGTTTTAACCTGAATATCTCGAGTCGCTCTCTAATTATGCGTTTGTTGTGCATTCGTGTTGTATGTGTAACATGATTTTAAACCATTGAGATCAAGATTGATAGAACTGATCATCCTACATTGCAATAGCATTCATCAACCAAAAACTATTATTGCAATGGTATACATCTATAACAATCAACAATTAAAACTACAAATATAGGATACTGATATCATAAAGCGTTATGAGACACGTCATCTGCCACGTGTCGTGATCATGGAAATCGCTAATATTGAGCATCATCAAGATTAGATTATGGTTTTGAAGCAAGTTATTGAGCATCTTGGATTGATTGTCAAGTGTTGATTTTTATTTCAACACTTGACAGAATGAAAATCATAAATACAGTTGCAAAATGTGTTCCTCACCCCCATAAAGTGGATCTTAACAATCCAGACAAGACCATCATTGTTCAAATTGCTAAGGTAGACATAATCTCAGCAGTTATTTACGGTTGCTAGCTTGTATTGCTTGTTGCTATTCTTTTTTTTTCCTTGTCCTTTCTTTCTTTCTTTTTTCTGGGGGGTGGGGGTTGTGTTTGAAAAGTTTTAACCAACTCACTGCTATTTCTAGGCAATGCAGCAATATAACTAGTTTTATCCCCCAAAAGAAAGAGCTTCAGGCTTCATGAGTCAAGCGATGTGTACGTATAATTATAGGATTTTCTTGCTAGCGGTTCATTTACAACTATTCTTTAGTCTATATACCTAGCATCTGCTACTAGAAATTACATCTTGCATCAACACCCTGCATGTTAAAATCAAAATCGATTATTTTTTTCTTGATCTTTTTCTGATTTTCTACCATCTGTGTCGAGTAAATTATGATTAACATTATATTTGTCAACTAATCAGAATAGCCATTCAACCAGCCCCACCGTAACCCTAACCCCAGCCCCACTACCGTAACCCTAACCCCAGCCCCACCGTAACCCTAACCCCAGCCCCACCCCAGCAGCAGCCGAACCCCAACCCTAACCCTACCCCGACCCCGACCCCGACCCCGACCGCCACCGCGACCCCTGCCCAACCCCAACTCTCGCGCGCGCAACCCAGACCCAGCCATGAACCCTAAGCCCAAAATAATCCAAAAATACTTTAATTTACCTCGAGATTTATACCTGAACGGCTGCTGGTGGGCTGGAGCGACGACGGTGGTGATTTGGCGACGAAACCGGCGGTGGCGACGACGGTGGCGACGAAACAGGCGCTGGCGACGACGGTGGCGACGAAACCGGCGCTGGCGACGACGGAGGCGACGGTGGCGACGACGGAGGCGATTTGGGGTTTTTTCTCGCGCGCGATTGAGAGAGAGAGAGAGAAAGTGAGCGTAGGCGATCGATCTGGGGTTTTGGTAAATAGATATTTACTTGCCCCTACGGATATACCCGTAGGTCCTTTGTTTGCGGCTCCGTAGGGGCAAACACCAAATTAAGAATTAATATTTTTATTCTTGAACGTCTGTGCCCATAGAGGCAACCTTTTAGCCCTACGGATTAATCCGTAGGGCCAAGTAAAATCTGCCCCAACGGATATGTTCATCCGTAGGGGCAACCCCCTATTTTACTAGTGTAGATTGGTTACGTGATGTCTTCTATGTGTAATCGCTCCATTATGGAGCTCAAATAAGATAGATTTTTTTTTTTGGGTGATACATAATTATATTCTTGTTCAGATTCAATCTTTAATCATGGAGGAGTCTGATATCACTTTGTTTAAGAGAAAGGAGCATGGATTTTACTTATAGAAGTTGAAGGGGTTTTAGTGATAACCCTGTCTGAGATAGATTAGCCGAATCGTCTAAAACTTAAAAGATCCAACTTGTAGACTTTTAACCGTTGCTTTTGATGAAAAACCATAAACCGGCATGTAATACTGTGAGCCCGTTCTTATGCTAAAGTAAAGATAGAATGGCAAAGATTCCGCCCAACTTAAACCACGCAGACCCGGCCTCCTATTTTGCCTTCTGTTGGATATGCAAACGGCAGGTAATTATCAACGGGCAGGTAATTATTAGCGAGGTACAGCATATCTAACAACTGTTCACTTCCAAGTTACTCAAGCCCTAAAAGTCAAAAGTTAATGGTCTCAAGGCCTATCAAAAATATCCGAACCCGACCCGAAAACACTGTCCTGAACCGACCCAAATCCGTTTAGTTTTTAAAATGGGTCGGATCGGGTTGGCTTATTTAATAAAAGGGTCGGGTCCGGGTCAAGATTTGGGACCCTTTCGACCTGTTTCGACCCATTAAATTACATGCCATTTGTCTTTTTTCCTCCTAATTATGCGTTTTAAGACCATTTCAATTGGTGGGGATATATATACTTCTTTACTACTTACTTTTAGTCTTTTTGGGGTTAACGTGTTTGCAACTAAATTAATTATTGCGAGATTTTGTGAAGTGGGGTTTTAAATTTTCTATAATTTTCGTACTAAAATCTTTTAAATAAGCTATATCTAAACACTCACTTTTAGACTTATCAGATCGAAAAACTCTATTTTGACAGTACCCTTTAATGTTCTTGTCAAACTTGGTTCTAATGCACCACTATATTCTTCAAACAGTATGAATCAAAGTGGCTACTTTTTTCTTTTTGGGTAAACCTTTCAAACATTGAACATGAGAGAAAATTGTTTCCCGGGTTTGAATAGATTTCTTATTTTTTAAACCCATGAAGTTCAAATATTGTGAAAAGCATAGAGTTCAGAGATCATGGACGTGGAGATGCCGGAAAGGGGATTGGGAGCGGAGATAGGGAAATCGGGGGAATTGGATAGGAGATTAAGGATATGAAAGAGAATATGTAGAAATTGGGAATAGAAATGGGGAATCGGAGGAAATGGATCGAAGATGAGGGATTTGAAAATGGAGATGCGATTTTGCTGCTTGCTTTGCTGAAAAGAAAAGGAAAACCACCAAAGTAGAAATGGATTGAAGACAGGGATTTGAAAATGGAGATGCGGATTTTGCTGCTTGTTTTGCTGAAAAGCAAAGGAAAACCACCAAAGTGGCACTGTAGCTACATTGTTTTCTTGCCAAAAAGGATTTACTTATTTGGTTGGGCTTAAAGAGGCAAGGGTGGATTAGGCCTCTCCCCTGAAATTTAAAATTTCGTCACATATTGAATTGCTTTTCCTGTGATATGAATCAGAACATGCAAATGTTTTTCTTACTTCCAAACAACCCCTAAAATTAAATGAGTGTACGAAAATGTATATTAATTGTCAAAAACCTAGAGTTTTCGGACATGATGACATCAGAGAGGACATCACCCGAAGCATGACTTCTTCATTGCAGAGAAAGTTATGAAATGAGGGAATCAATGACGTATTTTCTTTAAATACTAGTCAATTTATAAAGTATAGAGTTCAGAGATCAATGAGTCAGTAGGAAAATCAGGGCAGTCGATGATCGTTTAATTTTGCTTATCATTTATACATGTTTGTTGATATGAGCCAAATGCTTGTTTTTCAAAATTATTCAAACGTTTAACTTTAACTCTTGCTCATATCAACTCCTATTAGTCTCCTATGCATACATTTAAGAAGATTTATTCAAACGTTTAACTTATCTTTGATGTACGCATGTGTTTAGGGGAGTAATTCAAACGCTTTATTTCTCAGGACACTCTTTTTGATTATGTCAAAAAGGAGGAGAGTAATAGGTTCGTATCAATATATTGAAATTATTCAAATGTTTGGCTTTAGTATATTGGTCCTTTTATCGATTATTGAAGATTATTCAAACATTTGATTTTCAATATATCAATATTATCTATTAATATTTTGACATCATAAAAAATGGGATGATTGATGAATTATGGATTTTCATAATCCAATTGTTTAGTTTTGATGATGTTATGAATATTAATAGATATCTTTATACATGTGTTTTATATTGCATATTTCATAACACTGTATATGAGCTTGGTCATGTTTGAGAAAGATTTCAGAATATCAACCGACACAAACCTACGATGGAGAATGAAGGAAATTAAGCTAAAATGACAAATCTATTGGAGGTTGGAGGGTAATGGACTAGAACTTCTCAATTATCACATTCAAGTTTCAAGGAGCCAAAGTCCAAGTTCAAAAGAATTCAAGAATCGAAGAAATCAAGAGTTCGGGCTACAAGTGTATTTTCTAGGAAATCGATGTAAGTACTTCATGGTTTATGAGATTAACATGAAAAAACTCAAACACATACACTATTGCATGCATGAAACCTTTGGGCAAAACTTGGCAAAGTTTTCATTAAAAACGTTTTTCAATTCCAAGTTCAAAATTTTCTGTGCATTCCTTCTTCAGACGTCTGTCCAAGTCTTATTCAGACGTCTGCACACTGTTGTAAAACATGCACAAGATTTGAAATATCATTTTCTTCTTCAGAACAAATGTCTGAAGCTTGCTAGAACAAACGTCCGGTTGTTCTCTGGATTTTCATTGTTTAAAATTTATGACAAAACAAACATCAGTCGATACTTCTTCATACGTCTGTTCTGTTTCCTCTGATATGAAACAGAACATGCAAATGTTATTCTCACTTCCAAACAACCCCTAAAATTAAATGAGTGTAAGAAAATGTATATTAATTGTCAAAAACCTATAGTTTTTGGACATGATGAGATCAGAGAGGACATCACCCGAAGCATGACTTCTTCATTGTAGAGAAAGTTATGAATTGAGGGAAGCAATGACGTATTTTCTTTAAATACTAGTCAATTTATAAAGTATAGAGTTCAGAGATCAACGAGTCAATAGGAAAATCATCAAGCATACAGTTCACGATAATAATTAATTTATAGTGTTACTTGCTTAATTATTCATCACAATCATCTTCAACTTATTGGATCTCTATAAATAGCTATAGTTATATACATGAAGAATCACTCAAAATAAACTTCACATAATTTATATACACACACACATAATGGCAAAGGGTAAAGGAGCACCTGAGGAAGTGAAGCTGTTGGGGATGTGGGCGAGCCCCTACGTAACGAGACCAAGGATAGCTCTGAACTTGAAAGGCGTGAGCTACGAATACATAGAGGAAGTGCTTGAGAACAAGAGCGAGCTTCTTCTGAAATCGAATCCGGTTTACAAGAAGGTGCCGGTGTTGATTCATGATGGCAACCCGATCTGTGAGTCGATGATCATTGTCCAGTACATTGACGACGTGTGGGGAGAAGCAGGGCAGTCTATCCTCCCGTCCGACCCCTATGAGCGTGCCACCGCACGCTTCTGGGCCGTCTACTTGGATCAAACGGTATGGAATATTCTTTTCTTTTCGACAAGTATTGGACAAATTTATTAGCACAAGCCTTAGATTAAGGTCAACTACCTACGTCTAGCATAGCGCTGCTGTAAAAACATTTTACTTTCCCCAATGAGAGGTGGCTGCTGTCATTGAATTGAAAAAACAACAAGTTAATATCGAGTCTTTTTAAGTAATTAATGAAATGCCTTTTAAAAATATGAGAAAACAGATGGGGTCTAGAGTTCAAAAAGGGAATCTAGTTATGTGTAGGAACACTATATCTAAAATCGGAAACAAAAAAATAAAAATCCGGCATATTATTTATAGTTGTTCAATGTTTCGCGCGTTTGCCTTCCTCTTACAAATCACATGTCTAGACAACTCTTGTAAAATTTCTCTTGATTTATTATATATATCAAATTCTGGGTTTTTTCCCCACTTTTTTCTTACCATTGTATCCTGTTTACAGTGGTTCCCTTTTCTAATCAGTATACTCCAAGCAAAGACGGAGGTAGCTAAGGCAGAAGCAGCAGAGCAAGCCATTTCCGGGCTGCAGAAGCTTGAGGAGTTATTCAAGCAAAACTGCAAAGAGGGTCACTACTTTGGAGGAGACACCATCGGCTATCTCGACATTGCCCTCGGTTCCACCTTGGGTTGGATCAAAGGAGCCGAAGAGATAGCGCAAGTAACGATACTAGACGAGTTGAAATTCGTCTTTTTGGCTGAATGGGCAAAGAGATTTTGCTCGGACGATGCCGTGAAAGGGGTTATGCCGGAGACTAGCAAGCTAGTGGAATACGGAAAGATGGTTCGAGCAAAAGGTTGAATGCCTCTACCAATTAATGATATGTTTGTTTGAGAATTGTTATCGGTCGCTGCCCTGCATATGAGAGCAAAATAAAAGGCCATGAAAACATTTCGAGAAAATGGTGCAGTTTTAAGTGCCCATTTGAGGAATCGAATCATGGTTCCGTTTTTATTATTCATCATTGTAACCTTATCTATGTTTTTATTATTAACTATCGTCCAGAGCCGCCTTGTTATAATGGTAAAATTATGGAGAGCGTTTTTTCCGCAGTTTTTGTTGTTTTTATACAACGAACTGGAGGTATGTTTAATTATAGAGTATTTTTCGAATGTTGAGTTTTTGTTCACATTAGTTTTGAGAGTATATATGGATTTTGTATGTTGAAAATTTAATTAGATGTCTAAACTGTGTGCTTACCAAAGACATAATGATGCATTCCTTGATGGAGTTTACAACTGACTATGTAATATGTAACTTCCCAACTCAAATATCGTATTTGGACTTCTTCTAATAGCGCTCACTCCTTTAAGTTTGGAAGCACCGACTGTTAATCTACATTATGGAACAAGAGTTTCCCACCCGCATCAAACATTACACTTATCTCATCCTCATTCACGACTCATCATCTCATCTCACGTTCGATTCCATGAATCATGTTGTTTCTTTGAGTCCGTTAGCCACCTAATGAGAAAACGGTGTTGAAATTCTCCCCTCTTAGACATTCCATTCTCGATCTCTGCCGTCAGTAAATTTTCTCTAAACGACACGTTACAACTTTTCTCTTTAGGGAAAATTGTTTGCCGGCCCAATTGGAAGAGGTGACTTATTTTTGAATCCACAAAGTTCCAAAATTGTTTTAAAGACCCTAACATATACTTTAACATTATTTTAAATCCAAAATGCATGCATTGCCTATAATATCCATTTAATATTTTTTAAGATATTAGAACGGAAGGATTTTTTGGATCTCCCAAGATATTAAAATATAAGATTTTTTTATTATGTCACATGGTTTCTTTGTTATTCTGGTTTTTATCATTGCTTGTCCTAACTTTTCTAAATCCATTCTTTATCGTTGCTTTCCCTCTTTATTATTGATTGCTTTAATTTCTAACTTCTTTATTACTCTTTATTTATTATTGATTGTCCTACTTTCAGCCGTTATAAAAGTGGAGATTGCGGGAAAAAAAGAGTAGACTGAGAGATTGGAAGCTAAGATAGAAGATTTGGGTCACAGGTTAAAGATTTAAAAGGGAGATGCAGAAATTGAAAATTGATGATGCTCGATATTGGCGACCTCCAAGATCACAACACGTGGCAGATGACGTGTCCCAGAACTCAGAAGAAGGGGCCCGCAGGGGCCGACAAGGCCATCCGTGTACCCGACCCGCAAGCTCTAGGTGGCTCTCCTCAAAGCCCCCTTGAGACTGGCCTCCTCGGCCTCTCAGCTCGCCCCGAGCCACCACTGGCCTAAGACTCCTCGGCCCTCTTGCTCGCCTACAAGCTCCCCAGCCGAGGGTTTCTTCCTCGGTCCCTCCGACCGACTAACTCCACCTCTCGCAGGCATAACCACCGCTTCGCGAATCTCGCCACGCGCAGATTCTCCGCCAGCAACATCCCACGTTCCACTCCATCACGATCCCCATTAATGGGCGATCCGCTCTTTACGCAGGCGTGACGTCGGGAGCGTAACTACCGGCGAGATCTTCGCGCGTGCTGCTGCGTGCTGCCGCCACTATATAAACCTCCATCACAGAGGGGTCAAGTAAGCCATTTTTATTCCACTTAGCCGTTACTCTGCTCGGATCTAGTGCTAACTTGATCGTCGAAGGGTCCTCGGTGGTACCAAACCACCCCGGGACTTCTTTGCAGGTACTCGACGCTAAACTCCTCAAATCACCAATCTCCTCAAACCCATTGAGACCCACACGCAAAAGGAGATCACCTCCAAAATCCACCGGGAGATCGACGGAAGACAACATCTGATGGAGACCCGAAAAGGACCTCCATCAGTTGGCGCCGTCTGTGGGAACGAAACTCCACAAAACACAAAATTGTCCTTCCGATCTCCATCCGCATGGCCAGCGATCACCCTGAAGATCCGGGTACCAGCCGCCGCCTCCCCCTCACCGGAGGCACAGACGAACCTCCTCCGGCGACCATCATCAGCGTCCTCGCCAGCCGAATGGATCGGCTGCAGTCCCTCGTGGAAGCGCTCATCCGCGTTCAGACGGCCGGGCCAGGGCCCCAGATCACCGCTCCTCCACCTCCAGAAGGCTCCGCCCTTACCGGCATGGCTAACCACCGGCAGGCTGCGACTCCTGGCCACGGATCGCACGAGCCGATTGTCCCTGAGGCCCGCTGGGCGCCCCACGGCTCCACACCGGGATCTGCCGCCAGAGCGCCTCGCCTCGAACCTCCTCGCGACCCATACCCCCTTGAGGAGATATCGGTCACCTCGCTTATCCCCAGGCACGATCGACGTCCCCTCCACTGACGGGGGCGCACAGAGGGGGCCCGCCAGGACGACTCGAGGGCCACCTCGCCCGGGGATCTAAGGAACCTAATCGAGAGGAACCGGTGCCGCGCCCAGACACGGATCTTCCACAGAAGAAGCCTGGAATCGCCAGGAGACGAATCCTTGGGATACCACGGCCGTCTCGACGCCTTCGAGAAGAAGATCGAGGGCATGCGTCGGGGAGGACACCTCTCGAGCGACGGGGCTAAGTACGCCGCCGACTCTCTCACCAAGCCGTTTACCGAGGAACTGCTCGCTTTCCACGTCTCCTCGCGCAACAAGCCCCCGAAGGTCTCTCTGTTCGACGGGAAAACCGATCCGAAAGACCATCTGTACGCTTTCACCGCAGGGATGAGCTTCCAGGATCATTCCGACACCGCCCAGTGCAGGGCCTTCCCTGCCACCCTCACCTGCTCTGGTCGGGACTGGTTCCGAGGACTCGAGCCTCGCTCAATCTCGACCTTTGACGAGCTGGCTACTCATTTCCTCGGTCATTTCGTCGGGAACCGTCGGCAGAGGCGCACGGTCAACTACCTTTTCATACTTAAGAGCAGGGACAAGGAGACTTTCAAAGCTTACATCACCCGCTTCTACAATGCCCTCCTCGAGGTCCCTGAGCACCGGGACGAGACCGTCATCACGGCGCTCAGATCTGGTCTCAGGCATAGAGAGTGGTTACGCTCCTTTGCGTTGGCACAGCCTAAGACCATGGCCGAGGTCAAGGCGTGGACCGAGTGCAAGGTTCAACTGGAGTCCGAGGTGAACGCAAACCTCCCTCGAGCAGACCGGCCCGACCAGAAGAAGAGGGCCCGGGAAGAAAGGCCGGAGCGTCAGCAGCCCTATCACCCGAAGTTCCAGGAGTATACCCCACTCAACGTCTCCCTCGCGGTGTTGCTAGAGGAGGCCCAGAGCGAGGGGTTCTTCAAGTTCCCTCCAATCCCGCGTCAGGCCGCGAAGCGAACCCGGGGCCCTTACTGCGCCTTCCACCGGACACTGGGCCATGCCACGGAGGATTGTAAGCAACTCCGGGACTATATCGAGGAGCTCATCCGATCGGGGCACCTCGCCGCCTACTTTTGGGACAAACGGCAGGCCGGACGCGAGCAAGAGCAGCGTCCCCCTCCAGCCGAGCTGACCATCGGCCAGATCATGCTCGTCTCGGCAGGCGAACAGCCCGGCGCTCGAGGAGCCCCGCACCCGGTGCCG
Organism: Agapanthus africanus; assembly: GCA_030015575.1. Taxonomy (NCBI): domain Eukaryota; kingdom Viridiplantae; phylum Streptophyta; class Magnoliopsida; order Asparagales; family Amaryllidaceae; genus Agapanthus; species Agapanthus africanus. The sequence continues at coordinate 316,073,115 of JASDDO010000004.1, forward strand.
AGCACAGGGGCCAACGAGCTTCCAGGGAGCTCGGGCCGTGCTAATAAGGTCATCTACTAACATGTACTTTTTTTAAGGCAATGTAAACTCTTCCTAGGGTCCGTTGTTAATTTAATAAAGATCAATGGAACATTGCGAAAAAGAAAGAAAGATCTTGTTTATTCAAAAGGTATTATAGGCTCCTCAGCCATACATACAAAAAGAAAAAGAAAAAGAAAAAGAAAATTACAACAGTGGGGGGAGGGGGTGCAGGGAGCACTGCTCGTGGTACTCGGTGAAGATCTCCGCCAGCCGAGGCCTCGCTAGATCCAGCCTCTGCCCTCGATTCCCACTGCGCACGTTGACCCCGAGCCTCAGTTTGTAGCACTCACGGACGGGTGCCTCTAAGCGAACCAGCCGGCCCGCAGAGATCAGGCTGAAGCGCCTCAGAGACCGCAGCTTACCCACGGCCTCGTCAAAGAGCTGCTCAGACAAGGGGTTGTAAAGCCCCGGCGACGCCCTCCAGATGGAGTACATTAGCAGCTGCAGCAGGGAAGAGCGCCGGGGGAGCAACCGGCCGAAGTGGTCTTCGATACTACCATAGACCAACTGCACCGTGCCCTCGGTGTAGTTCTGGTCGTAGAGGTACACATCTTCGAAGTGAATGATTTCGGGGATGGTGAAGGAGAAGTCCTGCATTCTCAACGATCTGTATACGAAGGAAGGAAGGGCCAGTGCTCCTTCAGCCTTATATAGCCCACTGCGCCCCAACGGAGCTCAACAGTCGCCCGCTTCCGCCCAATAATTCGCGGCCACGCGGCGGTCATCGAGCCCTCTCTGGCGGAATCGAAACGACGTGACCCTAGCGCTTCGCCTCTCCCGACATTCAATGCTCATGCTGCGCGCACGGTCGCCGCGACCGTTCCTATCCCCTATACCTGCTACGGGATGGTCGGGCGAAGCCTCATGAAGAATTAGCCGAGCGGCTACCCTGCTCGGCTATATTTGGCCGGTAGCTTCCCTACTCGCGACGCTGGGGATCAAAAGCCCTTGCCAAGTGGCAGCCGCGCAGCTTCACTGCCCGGTTATCCTTAGCAGGCCTCCTACGGCCCCTCCCACGCTAAGGATCCAAGCCCTCCTTAGAGGCAGCCCAGCAGCTTCCCTGCTCGGCTATCCCTGGCCGGTAGCTTCCCTACTCACAACGCTAGGGATCAAAAGGCCTCGCTAAGAGGCAGCCGCGTAGCTTCACTGCCCGGTTATCCTTAACAAGCCTCCTACGGCCCCTCCAATGCTAAGGATCCAAGCCCTCCTTAGAGGCAGCTCAGCAGCTTCCCTGCTCAGCTATCCTAGGCTGGTAGCCTCCTACCACAACCGACAGGGATCGAAAGCCCTCCCAGAGGCAGTCGAGCCAGAGGATCCCTCGCTCGGCTATCCTTCAGGACAAAAGCCCCCGCCAAGAGGCACCGGGCAGTAACCCTGCCCGGCCAAGTATCCTTGGTAGGCTTCTTACGGCCCCTCCCGCGCTAAGGACCAAAGTCCTCCCAGAGGCAGTCGAGTCCTTGCTCGGCTATCCCCGGCTGGTAGCTTCCTACCAAAACCGACAGGGATCAAAGTCCTCGCCAAGAGGCACTGGGCAGTAACCCTGCTCGGTCCCCGTCCTGAAGGATCAAAGCCCTCGCAAGAGGCAACCGAGCAGCTACCCTGCTTGGTCATCTCCGGCTGGTAGCTCCCTACCCATGACTCCAGGTATCGAAGACCTCGCAAGAGGCATCTGAGCGGCTGCCCCGCTCGGTCATCCCAGGCTGGTAGTTGCCTACACGTAACGCCAGAGATCAAAGCCCTCGCCAAGAGGCGACCGCGCGGCTTCACCACCCGGTCATCCTTAGTAGGCTTCTTACAACCCCTCCAACGCTAGGGATCAAAGCCCTCGCAAGAGGCAACCTAGCAGCTACCATGCTCGGACATCTCAGGCTGGTAGCTCCCTACCCATGACGCCAGGGATCGAGGCCCTCGCAAGAGACGCCCGAGCGGCTACCCCGCTCGGCCATCCCAGGCTGGTAGTTGCCTACCCACGACGCCAAAGATTAAAGCCCTCGTAAGAGGCAACCGAGCAGCTACCCTGCTCGGTCATCTCCGGATGGTAACTCCCTATCCATGACGCCAGGGATCAAGACCCTCGCAAGAGGCTACCCCACTCGATCATCCTAGGCTGATTGTTGCCTACCCACGACGCCAGAGATCAAAGCCCTCGCCAAAAGGTGACTGCGCAGCTTCACTGCCCGATCATCCTTGGTGGACTTCCTACGGCCCCTCCAACGCTAAGGATCCAAGCTCTCCTTAGAGACAGCTCAGCAGCTATCCTGCTCAGCCACCTCCGACCGTTGGGCAGGAACGAGCCGGGAACCTACTCGGCACAAATACGGCGGACATCCCTCTGCCCACCACACGCAGGGGGTCCGAGGCCCCAAAAATGGGCATCAAGTCTATCCAAGTCTAAGCGATCGCCCCTCGACTTCGGGGCCATGGAGATACCTCCTCGGCAGTGCTTGGCAAGCTTGGAAAGTGATCGAAATCAACTCGACGAATGATCGCTAGACAGATGGCCGACCTGACATAGAAACCCAACAGTGCAAGCAGAGATATTTTACAAGCATTTCTTCACAAACAGATGATAAAGTGCAAATCGACGAAACCAAAGAAATTTTTTTTATTACTACCAAAGGCAAAGGCTTTACAAAGGGTATTTTTGGGCTCCCCAGCCTTACAAAATGCCCGGAGGCTTACAAAAATTCCAAAAACAAAGAAATAAAAGGAGGAAGACGGGTGTTTCAGGCCTCGGGGCCAGGTACGACCTCGGGGTCCACGACGACCAACACATGACGTGTAGGGTCCTCGGTGGCTTCCTCGTCAGGAATCTCTTCCCCCTGCTCATCGGCGTCCACGAGGGGATATTCGGCCCGGAGGTCTTCATCGGCGAACCCCGGCATCCGGGCCTTAACGGCGTCAAGGGCCTCGTGCCAGATGCGGGTCGTGGCCATGGCCAGGTCATCATAGAAGTCTTTAGACTTCTTATAGCCCTCCACCTCCTTCGCCGCCGAGAGATCGGCCCACTTCTTCGCTTTCAGGTCGGCCGACTTAGCCGCTTCGGCTGCCATCCCCAGCTCCTTCCGGAAGGTCTTCACCTTCTTTTTCAGGTTACCGGCGAGCGCCTGAGCGTCTCTAAGCTTGGCCTTGGCAGTCACGGAAGCCTCGCGGTACCGGGCGACCTCCCTTTTCCCGGCCTCCACTTCGCCCTCCAGGGCAGCAACCCTCGCCGCCGCCGCCTCCAGCTCCAGCTTGGAGCTCTCCTCCAGCGAGACGAGCTGGCCCACAGCCTTCATCGTTGGGGCTATCACCTCGGCCTCTATGCGTAAGGCGAGGGCAACGTGCTAGAGAACCTGAGAGACAGGAAAGAGATCAGAAAGATGAAGGAGGCTCCGAATCTCACAAAAAAACAAACAATTACCTGCACGGACTCCTGGGCGATTGATGCCAGCTGAGCCCTAAAGGTCCCCCCGGGGACTCTACCCCCGGCCGATACCTCTATTTCATGCAGAAGGCTATCCGCAACGGATAGCCCCGATGGCACTGCGAACCAGAGGCCCCCTTCCTCCACCATGATCGGCGAGGACCGGCCCCGGGAAGATCTCTAAGAGCTCCTCTTAAGCGGCTCCGAGGGAGAGCCGATCTCCTCCTCCGAGACCGGGTCCTCCAGAATCAGAGCCCGCTTCCGGCCCGACACTCTGCTGGGACCCGGGGCGGGATCCGCCCTGAACGCTCGCGGGACACTACCACCAGAGAAGGAGGAGCCGGGGCAGGCTTCGCACGAGAAGAGCTGGCGCCCCCAGCCTTCGTAACATTCCTCGGCTGGCGCATGAAGGCTTTGAGCGAGTCGAAGCCCATGGGTCCTGCACGAAACAAATGCCAATAAGTCAGTGACACAAGCAATACGCAAGCCAAAAAGCGAGCCTAACTTACCGACGAACTCAACAGGACTGAGCCCAGCCCAACTCAGGACCCTCTCAGACAGCAGCACGTCGGATCAGGGAATGGGCTCCTACGACGCCACTCTCACTGCGGTGGGGTCATTGGACTGGTTCCCCGGCAAGCATTTCTCCATCGATTACTTTTTAGGCATGGGCCAGTCCTCGCCCTTGGGAGGGGAAACGAAGAATTTTTTTTTCCAATCATCAATGGAGGAGGGCAGGGCCATGACCCCGTCCCGGCAGCGCCCCCCTGCCGCTTTCTAAAAGAGAGATAGACCCACCTCGGGTCGCCCGTTCGACCACCAGGGTGATTTTTGAAGACGAGAGAAGAATCGAGGAGGGGGAGGCTGAAGGGGACCGCCTGTAACTTCAGGCGGATCAGGAACCCGAGGAGGATCCTCCACGAGTTCGGCATTAACTGGCCAGGGGCCAAACCGAAAAAGTTCAGCGCTGCGATGACCTCGGGAGAGAAGGACAGGCGTATTCCGCCCCAAAAAGCTTCCAAGTACAGGGCAATCTCCCTGCCCCGTACTTGGTCCGCCCTCTCTCCATCCTTGGCCAGTCGGAGCGTGTAACGCGAGGGGATGTGGAAGCAAGCCCGAGCATTGGCGAGCTCGTCCACATGCCTCACCCAACACGAAGTGCTGGGGGCCGCATCTACCGCCTCCTCCCTGGGGGCTGTTAGTTATATGTATGCCCTAGAGGCCATGACTATGCATAGGATGTATATTGTAGTGGATGCTTGGATATATATAGGGAGGAATTTCTTGCTCGATATGATAGTATGCTATCTGGTTACTCTTTACCTTAACGTGTACACGGATTGTCTCTCTGTTACATGTTGGTAAAGCCCTTAGGATGTGTACTTGACTACCTGGACTATGATGCGGATCATACTAGTGGGGACATGATAGTCTATAAGTACATCCTTCAAAGTCCCTAGTCGTGGGTGTATCGAGACGGGGCATCGATATACCAGAGTAGACTAGCGTATACCTTCTCGACCCATATAGATGGGCGATGGATGATCCCATATCCATTGGTGTTTGACATCAGAGATGATATACGGGTGCTCAGTGGAGACTGGGTACACTGGACGGACTCGCCGGGAACTCCCAGATGGTATTATACCTTACATCAGATGGCAGTTCTCAGGTGACACTGGTACAGGTTAGTCTGTATACCCGAGATTGTCATAGAGTCTTGTGTGATTCCCACTGTGCTTTGATTTCCACCTTACCTCGTCCAAGAGGGCATGCAAAACGGTGGTTTTTGGGTACAGTCCCGAATCACATGGAGGCAATGAGCGATAGGAGGGGTTTCGTCTCTCCCGGTATAGGGAGTTGATGTTGCGCAGTGCTCGATTGGCTATAACAGGAAGTCCTTGGCCAAGGCTGCTTTAGGGATTTACTGGTAAGTGTTACCAGTAGTTTCTCGACCCGTTATGAGCCTCATATCGACACGACTTATTGAGTTATTGGGGTCTGACGTTTACCACTCCTAGACGAGATATGCGACATATCAGACGAACAGACCGGACTGTACGGTAAGTGTTACTGGTTGGATTCACAGGAGTGTGAGCGGGCTTGCTCATTGATCTTCTGATCGCTCAATACCCGGGTGGCCGTTACGTTTAGCAGACCGCTTGCGGCTTGTGGGTGTTTGATATGATCATCAACTGCTGCCGGCGTATTGACGAGTCTTTAGAGTCCTACACAGAGGTTTCCTGGCTCAAGCGAAACGAAATAGGAGCGCATATGAGATATGTGCGGGACCGAGAATGGTACCAGTATGTGATACTGTAATCTATAATCGTGATTCGTATCATCGGTCGGTTATATGTGATATAGCCGGGTTACCGAATCAAGTGTTGATTCGATACATTGATACACTTGATATTAGTCGGTTATATGCAGTATGACCGGATCATTAAATCAAGTGTTGATTTAGTGATTTAATGTATATTTATATATTTGATATATTGCTTTACATTAATTAGTATTGGTTCACTTAAGATTATTTTCTCACTAGTTTGTGCATATTGTATATATGATATATTTTTGTGCACTTGTTTGTATCATGTTTGATGATACATGCAAACTTTTGTATGTATATGCTTTAAACTATGATTAGGTTAATGGTTATGGTTTGATATACTCATTTATTTATTCATTTATTTTTTTGGGCAAAAACAAATATGGTGGCTTTCTTTGTTTTATTCTTGGAGTTTCATGAAGCTTCACCATTTTGTTTTTATTCTAAAACCTAACCATTACCTAAACCCTAGTTTATTCTCTACATGAGTTATACTAACCCATGGTTGCTATATGATAAGAATCACTTGAATTTTCTAATTAATTAATTCTTTTCCTTCTTCTTCATCTTCTTCATGAAGAAAGAAAAAGCTTGCTAGAAAATTCTAAGTGATGATTCCAAGTGAGTAATCCAAATCCAAAGTGAACCAACTTCCTATTTCTTCATCCTCTACCACTTGCCATGTAGTAGAGGGTGTTTTCTTCATAAGTTTCTTGACCTAGTGAAGATGGAGCTTGAGTTTGAGTCGCCTCGACGTAGATTATCTTCGGTATCGAAGTCAACGACCTAGCCCGATTATTTCTCCGACGAAACCATCGCTAGAGTTCGGGATTCCGATGATCGCAGTGGAGGGACGTCAACACGGAGCTAAAGAAATAGTGGAGCGGATCTACAAAGGTTGTATTCCCTTTCACTTAGCAATAAAGTTGTTTACTTGCATGTTTCGCCTTTGCCTCTAGTTATCGATCTATCATTAGGGTTTCTCGGCACATAGAAAATTTGATTTTGCCATGGTTGATCAGTTGTGGAACCTCTTGAGTGTTCCTAGGAACCATACAGTGGTATCAGAGCCTAGCTAGAGCCTTAGGCGATGTGTAGACGAAGTTAGAAACCCGATCGAACTCGAAACCCTAATCCAAAACCACTCTCTGGACTTTTTCTGAAAAAGTGGATTTTTCCAAATTAAAAATATCCAAAATATTCCGCAGGGAATTGTATGAGTTACTGTGAAGCACGTGACCCTAACTCGACCAAAGCGCCGCGGAACCGCGGCCCCACCCCTGCTTGCGCGGCGGTTCCGCGGCCAGAATGGTGAGTTAGGCCACGTGGTTTGCACAGTAATTTGTTTCTGGAGTTGCTGTGTTTTCTGGGAAGTTTTAAATTTTACTCAAGAGTTGAGTTTTCTGGGTTGTATTGGGGACTCGGTGTTTCGATCGGGAAGTCTAATTTCGTCTATGTGTTTTTCCGGGTAATTTTAGAATATGTTAAAAAGTTCGACCGGATATAAATACCCATTTTTTCCCCTGCCGGGAAATTTCCAATTGTTGGATTTTTCCATGGTTTAATAACTTTCTAAGTAGTGCAAGTAACGCGATGGTCCCTCTAGAAGACAACAAACCTTAACTCGATTATGTGACCGTCTTGAACCGCCCTTTGAACCTTAGGGTTTGGGGAAGTACGGCGTGCCACATGTGAGGCGTTGGCTTGACCCTTCTACGGCTGGACCGTTGGTACTGAGGCATGAAGTGAATGTTTTTAAACTTATTTCATGTGTTGAGCTGTTTCGGGAAAACTTGGGTGTTTGATTGTTCGATCGAAAAGTTTAACATTTTCCATTTATCTGGAATGCGATACAATATTTGGAATCCACAAGTAGTTATGAGATAACTGATATGAATGTTATAAACATAGCACTTTAGTCTCACTTGATCGGTTGCTACGGAATTTTGATGCGATCAAAAGTCCGTCGCAATCACGTAGCGTACGCGGATACTCGCCGGTAAACTTAATAGATAGCCATGCCCCATAGCCCCGACCAAGTGAATGTAGGAGAACCCTGTCGCCAAAATTATCCGTTCGGGTGCTCGCGGCAGCGGTGTTCCGCCTTGGTGCACTTCGTCGACAGCATCGGGGGTGCGTCCGTCTACTGAAGTTTGCGATGAGCATTCGATCAGGATGTCGGGAATCTTGTTGAATTGCCCGACTTGATATTGAAAAGAGTTTTCGATAATGAGACTAAAATACGGGGTTTATAATTGTTAGGCATGCGATGTCTAAGGAATTCATATGGTTAGGCATGCGATATCTAAAGAGTTTGCGGATTCCAACTGTTGTAATTTTACACTTTCTTTTCTGCGACTGTAAGTGTAATATGTGATATCACCGGTTTCGTTGCTATATGTCAACGACAATTGGGATGCGCATATTTACTTACGTTGATGACATATGATGTTATGTGTTGCTGGATATGTTATATTGGATCGTCGTGTTTGAATAGCCGGGGGTTTTATGTGAGATGAGTGTTTTTCATTTTCATTCATGTAAAAACTTGTATGTAATATTCTTTTATTGGGGCACTTCCAGGTTGCGGAAGCTGTCACCGTTGTTGTATATTATTTACTTTTCCGCGCTGGGATAGACCCAAGGAAGAGAGCACAAGTAACCGGGTTTTGGAGTCCAGTGGGAGACAAACTCGAGGAGTCGAGTCCGGGTCTCCTAACTCTAGAATTGGTAGGGTTGCTTGCCGCTCTCGTAGGGGTCTAGGGGTGTGGGTTTGGCTATTCATTGCGACCGTGGAATCCGTGTTTTATACTGGCTCATATTGAAAACACGGACGTCTTAGTATATCCAATATTTCATATGTTTCTTCTGCTGCGATATCTGTGATGTGATCATTTGATATGTTGTGATGGATACTGTATATAGTATATATGATATATTATATAGACGTTACTTATGTTTTGCACTCGCGCTAGCCCTGCCCCGCTCTGTCGTTAGTTACCTAACCTAACGGTGCACGAGGGGACATCGAGACGAATGCGGATGGCATAAGTGTACGTCGTATTTATCTGTGATGTTTAGGTGACTTAAATGATGGGACTTCATTAATGTGATTAATGAAAGAAAAAAAACCTAAGATGTTGTGGAATCGAATTTTAAAAAACAGGTAGCTACAGTTCTTGCTTTGCATCGCGGTGTTCCTTGTAGAATATCCCGCACCTTATTCGATAAGGAAAGGGCCGAGATCCCTTCACCGGGAGTGACCCCTTTAGCAATAATTGGCAGATGCTACACCCCTCGGTTTGTCTTTTGATTGTTTTTCCTAGTTCTTGCTTTGCACAGCGGTATATATGATATATCCTGCACCTTATTCGATGAGGAAAGGGCCGACGATCCCTTCACCGGGAGTGACCCCTTTAGCAAAACTAGAAAAGCCTAAAAAACACTCTATTTTAAAATCATTTGATTCTACAACGATATCAAGTTCATTACGCAATAGGTTTTCAGAAAAAACCTGTTCTAGCCCTCCGTCATTTCAGATAAGTCCTGTTTAGTATTCGTGCTGCGTTTGTTGACCTTGTCAAGGCGCAGTGTGCGGTAGCTAACCAGTATTTATCTGCTTATGCATATAATGCAGATTGTTTTAGGGTAGTCGTACGGCCTTGTTGACCTTGTCAAGGGTCGTGCGGGTGGGTTTAATTCAATCAAGAAATGACGGGTTGAACTTGACTTACGGTCTATAGTTTGTTGACCTTGTCAAGGTCATAGATCGTTTGGGGCAAAATTATCGGGAATTTCAAGTGTTGAAATTTGCAATGAGATTGCATACCTTCTATGAGATAGTTGGATCCCGATACCCACTGCGAGTAATTGTTACTCCTGGGAAAGTTTTACACATTACAATTAGCCGATCAAGTAGGTGTCTAGAAAGGTGTCAACGGGGTTACGCCTCTGGGAAAACGAGGTTTACTTTAATTAGGTCCGTGCGAAAGCACGGGGAACCTCCCTCAAAGTACCGACATTGGCCTGGCTGAAAGATTGACGAACTTGTAGCGTGTAATTAATCCCGGCTAGTCTTTCCTTTTAGGGTTTGAAGGAAGATTTGATAAAAACAGTAGGAGCCATCCTGATTAGATAAAATAATAATCAATTTGATCTTGCAAGAGCGCACGCAGAGTGTTTTCTTCTCTCTCTCTCCAGGTAGAGACCATGTCACGCCTTAATCAAGATAATAAAATAGATATATTGACCGAACCCGCTTATTTTACTGTGCTGGGGACAGTTGGTCCCACTCCAATCTATAATTGTTATAAGACAGAGCAGGAATTAGGGGATTACCAGAATTCCCGTGCCACCCAAACGAAAAAAGTGCATGATGATGCATCATCTTCGGGTGTGTTCATTACAGAGAACTGTTTCTCAATGTCCTTTACGTCCTGGGTATTTGATACCGGATCAGGATCCCACATATGTAATAAATTACATGGGCTATAGAAAGGTAGAGAACTGAGAACAGGTGATAAGTTTCATGAGACAGAAAACGGTGCAAGTGTTGCAGCCAAGTCTGTTGGTCACTGTCACCTTGTATTACCAGAATACATTGATTCTGAACAAATGTTATTAGATACCGAACCTGATATACAAAATCATATCAGTCTCTTTATAAGTATAGAAAGGATATAATTTTGTATTGCTGGATAATGTTTTGAACATTTCCTAAATCAAGAGTTGATCGGTTCAGGCACGTTATCTAAAAGCATTAACGTTCTAAATCAAACTACATTTCTTAGTATACAGAACACACACAAGTGGAAGAGTTCAGAAATGAACGAATCCTTCCTGAGGCATTGTAGACTAGGTCATATCAATGCGACCCGACTGGCTAAAGTTACATTTAGATGCATATTTAAATTAGTTTGAATTTACATCTTGTGAAACTTGCCAGTCATGTCACAGAGATAAGATGACCATAGCTCTGCTTATTGGAAATAGAGAAAGAGTTAGTAAACTCTTGGGATTGATACATAGTGATGTATGAAGGTCCCCTGTCTACAAATGCCAAGACCGGTTCTTTGTACTTCATTAAATTCTCTGATGATCTCTCAAGATTCAGACATATGTTCCTGTTGAAACACAAGTCCGAACCTTTTGAGATATTCACAGAATATAAGTTAGAAGTAGAGAACCAAAAACGGGTATAAGTATTATGTCCTTTGATGTGATCAAAGAGGAGAATACTTGAGCACGGGATTCCTGGACTATTCTAAGAATGAGATTCTCTCTCAGCATTACTCCTCCGTATACACCACAGCACCTCGGTGTATCGGGGCGGAGCAATACCACCCTATGTGATATGGTGTGCTCTATGATGAGTACTAATGAGTTTCATGTTTCCTTTTAGGGAGTTATGCACTTATGAAGTTGCATACCTATTGAATAGGGTTCTGATTAAATCAGATGCCTACCATTTCATATAAGATATGGAAAGGGAAGAGCCCATCTCTTAAGTCAGTTAAGATTTGGGGTTGTCCGGCCTATGTCTAAAAGCAAAATCCGGACAAGCTCGAGACAAAGTCAGATCTGTGGAAGTTTGTTGGATATCCCAAGCATACGCAAGGGAATATCTTCTACCTAACCGAGGAACAAAAGATATTTTGTTACTCAGCATGCCACCTTTGTGAAAGGGAATTTCTTATGAAGAAATTAGAGGATATGAGGTAGAACTGGAAAGAGTTCCAGCTATACAAACTGCAGCTGATGATTTGGTAGAACCAAAGGATTCAATAGCAACCAACGAACCTCAGCCTCTCCGCCGATCTAGTAGGGTTCCTCACCCACTTGAGAGATACTTAGGTTTCTCTGTGACAGTGGGAGCGAGGAATGCATCATGAGATGATGACCCAACTAGTTTCGAGCTGGCCATCAGGAGTGGGACTCTTTAAGAATGGCTAGATGTTTATCGATCTGAGATGGAATCCTTATACACCAACAAAGTATGGACTTTGGTTGCTTTATCTGAAGGGTTAAATCCCCATCAGGAGCAAGTATATCTTGAGAAGATTACTTGGTGTACATGGAAAAGTTAAGACTTTCAAAGCTAGACTTGTTAAAGGTTTGCATCATTGACCAGGTATGGATTATAATGAAACTTTTTCTAAGTAGCTATGCTTAAGTCCATCCAGATCCTACTTACCATGGCTACATACCATGACTACGATATCTGGCGGTTGGGTGTCATGACTGCTTTTCTAAATGATATTTTAGAAGAAAGCGTCTATAAGTACACAGCCATAGGGCTTCGTAAACAGTGGGAGCAGCGGAAACGTGTGCAAGATGTTTTATGTGATAAAGCAGGCATCGCGGAGTTGGAACATCTGTTTTGATGAGATAGTCAAAGAGTTTCACATCATCAAAATGGTAGATGAACCTTGTATATACAAAAAGGTAGTAGGGAGTATGGTGGTGATCCTCGTAGAGTACGTGGATGACATACTTTTGATGGGGAAGGAGTTTCCTATGCTACGCTCTGTCAATCTCCGCTTATCACAAGGATTCTCCATATAGGATCAAAGTGATACCTACTAAATCCTGGGTTTTGGATCTATGAGATAGATCTAATTGGATGTTAGGATACTCACTAGTTGTAGTGAGATGGTATCAATTGATCCTGGGGAGAATCACTGAAAAGGTTCCAGGGTGATAAGGACGACTGAATGTCAGTTACAGGCATTGTCTTTACCCTCAGTAAAGGGACGGTATGTTGGAAGAGTTCCAAGCTAGATACCGTGGCATACTAGACGATAAAGGCTGGATATATCACTACCAAAGATGCTACCAAAGAGAAAGTCTGGGTGTATATTTGTTCATGAGATGAACTTCGTTCCTCCCATTGTGTAACAATGGAGTTGTGGCTTATGCCAAGGAACGCCCGTCCCATCAGTGATCCAGACATATTCTTAGGCAGTATCACCTGATCGAGGAGATGGTTGATCTCCAGGGGATCGAGGTTAGGATAGTAGACTCAGAGGACAACGCGGCGGATCCACTCACAAAGGTCTTTTCCCAGAGAGAGACTTTTATGGGATGGTTGAGTATGAGATACTACAACCACTGCTATCAGATGGCCCTAGTGCAAGTGGGAGATAGTTAGTTATATGTATGCCCTAAAGGCCATTACTATGCATAGGATGTATATTGTAGTGGATGCTTGGACATATATAGGGAAGACTTTCTTGCTCGATATGACAGTATGCTATCTGGTTACTCTTTACCTTAACGTGTATACTGATTGTCTCTCTGTTACATGTTGGTAAAGCCCTTAGGATGTGTACTTGACTACCTGGACTATGATGCGGATCATACTAGTGGGGACATGATAATCTATAAGTACATCCTTCAAATTCCCTAGTCATGGGTGTATCGAGACGGGGTATCGATATACCAGAGTAGACTAGCGTATACCTTCTCGACCCATATAGATGGGCGATGGATAATCCCATATCCATTGGTGTTTAACATCAGAGATGATATACGGGTGCTCAGTGGAGACTGGGTACACTGGACGGACTCGCCGAGAACTCCCAGATGGTATTATACCTTATGTCAGATGGCAATTCTCAGGTGACACTGGTACAGGTTAGTCTGTATACCCGAGATCGTCATAGAGTCTTGTGTGATTCCCACTGTGCTTTGATTTCCACCTTACCACGTCCAAGATGGCATGCAAAACGGTGGTTTTTGGGTACAGTCCCGAATCACATAGAGGCAATGAGCGATAGGAGGGGTTTCGTCTCTCCCGGTATAGGGAGTTGATGTTGGGCAGTGCTCGATTGGATATAACAGGAAGTCCTTGGCCAAGGCTGCTTTAGGGATTTACTGGTAAGTGTTACCAGTAGTTTCTCGACCCGTTATGAGCCTCATATCGACACGACTTATCGAGTTATTGGGGTCTGACGTTTACCACCCCTAGAACAGATATGCGACATATCAGACGAACAGACCGGACTGTATGGTAAGTGTTACTGGTTGGATTCACAGGAGTATGAGCGGGCTTGCTCGTTGATCTTCTGATCGCTCAATACCCGGGTGGCCGTTACGTTTAGCAGACCGCTTGTGGCTTGTGCGTGTTTGATATGATCATCACCTGCTGCCGGCGTATTGACGAGTCTTTAGAGTCCTACACAGAGATTTCCTGGCTCAAGCGAAACGAAATAGGAGCGCATATGAGATATGTTCGGGACCGAGAATGGTACTAGTATGTGATACTGTAATCTATTCTCGCGATTCGTATCATCGGTCGGTTATATGTGATATAGCCGGGTTACCGAATCAAGTGTTGATTCGATACATTGATACACTTGATATTAGTCGGTTATATGCAATATGACCGGATCATTAAATCAAGTGTTGATTTAGTGATTTAATGTATATTTATATATTTGATATATAACTTTACATTAACTAGTATTGGTTCACTTAAGATTATTTTCTCACTAGTTTGTGCACATTGTATATATGATATATTTTTGTGCACTTGTTTGTATCATGTTTGATGATACATGCAAACTTGGGTGTGTATATGCTTTAAACTATGATTAGGTTAATGGTTAGGGTTTGATATACTCATTTATTTATTCATTTATTTTTTTGGGCAAAAACAAATATGGTGGCTTTCTTTGTTTTATTCTTGGAGTTTCATGAAGCTTCACCATTTTGTTTTTATTCTAAAACCTAACCATTACCTAAACCCTAGTTTATTCTCTACATGAGTTATACTAACCCATGGTTGCTATATGATAAGAATCACTTGAATTTTCTAATTAATTAATTCTTTTCCTTCTTCTTCATCTTCTTCATGAAGAAAGAAAAAGCTTGCTAGAAAATTCTAAGTGATGATTCCAAGTGAGAAATCCAAATCCAAAGTGAACGCACTTCCTATTTCTTCATCCTCTACCACTTTCCATGTAGTAGAGGGTGTTTTCTTCACAAGTTTCTTGACCTAGTGAAGATGGAGCTTGAGTTTGAGTCGCTTCGACGTAGATCATCTTCGACATCGAAGTCAACGACCTAGCCCGATTATTTCTCCGAAGAAACCATCGCTTGAGTTTAGGATTCCGATGATCGCAGCGGAGGGACGTCAACACGGAGCTAAAGAAATGGTGGAGCGGATCTACAAAGGTTGTATTCCCTTTCACTTAGCAATAAAGTTGTTTACTTGCATGTTTCGCCTTTGCCTCTAGTTATCGATCTATCATTAGGGTTTCTCGGCACATGGAAAATTTGATTTTGCCATTGTCACGCCCCGCTTCCCAAAATACGAAATACAAGGGGTAGACAAGGCCAGCCATGCTCCTAACGTGGTGCTCATCACGGGACAGCACACAGCAAACAGAGTCGCTCTAGACTGCAGTCCAGAGTCGCACTCCGATCCAAATTTTGTCACAGTTTAAGTATAGAAATAATTGGAAACTAGAATATGGTTATAGTTCATCGAGTCGTCTTCGATTTGAGCCCTCGAACGCATCATTCTAGTGTGTATACAATTTATGGCGATTTTAACGGTTTTCAGGTACAATAAAATTCCAGTTTTACTAGTAAACTTGGGGGTAGTCATTTTAGTCGTTAACGGTCATATTATCCAACGAAATTAACACACTAGATTCATGGCCATACGGGCTAAACTATTCCATTTAGTTCTGTCAAATTAGGTGAGTATTTTCATTGGGAACACACGTCGAACAGGTATGGCACATAATTGATCTAAAATTGTAATATTATGATCTATGCAATTAAAGATTGTAACTTGAGTATATAGCATGTAAGCAAGTAAAATACTTGCCTGAGGACGTGTCGACAATAATACTGCAGTGGTATCAGCACGATCGTGCCACAAACGCAGCACCGGCTCAGTCCTTTGGAATCCGACAATTTCACTCGATCTAGCTGCTCTTCGTGCCCTCCTTTTCTTCACTGCTTCACGCTGTTCCTTAATTTGATGTGAGGGAAGGGGAGACGCTGATAAAGGGAGAGAAATTTAGAGAGAGAGGAAGAGAGAATTAGAGAGAGAAAGAGAATTAGAGAAATTGAGAGAGAGAGAGAATTAGAGAGAAAGAATGTGGGTGAGATGAGAGAGGGGGAATAGAATGAATGAGAATTAAGTTGTGATTAATAGGATTTTAAAAGGGATTAATGGGGGAAATTAATTGGGATTAAATAGGCATTAACTTGGTGATTTAATAGGAATTTATAGAGGAGATTTGGGTTTGGATTTGAAGGGATTTAAAAGAAATGAGGTGGGATAATTGTTATTTTAATGGGCTGGGGAGGGAAAATGTGCTCAGGCCAAGGGATAAGATAGTAGAGAAAAGAAAGGGGCCGGGCTTGGGATTTTAAGTGAATGAGAAAAGGATTAGAGGAGTGGGCCGTCTCTGGGCTTGGGGAAAGTAACGGCTGGGCTAAAAATGAAAAGGAAAGGGGATAATAAAAGAGGAAGGGAATGAGGGTTTGGGTTAGGGAAAATTAAAAGATATGAGATTAGATTAGGATTTGGATTTTTAGAATAATACAAATAATAATTATAAAATAAATTAATTTTGGGAGTGACAAAAATACGGATATTGGTATTCAAAAGGACTGGGTATTACATCACACCACCCTTACAAAAATTTCGTCCTCAAAATTTAAAAGAAATGACAAGCTATAAAATAGTAAGAGAAAAGTTACCACATCGAACACTAATACATGGTGACTTACTTAAAACGGGTGGATAAAATTTTGAAGGTCTATATATGTAAGAACAACATACAGAAGGATAGGTCTAAATAAGTATACGGCAGGAACAACTATAAGGGCAAACTACATGCATACGAGAATATAAATAACAATAACGAACAATAATATTCGAGGCGTGTTCGATAAAATCGAAACCTAAATATGTGCACGTATAAGTATATCAAAGGTAGCATGTCAGGAATAATAAGTATAAGGCCCTACCATTTATAATAGTAAACATAGGCACAATACCCGAAAATAAAGTAACGACAATAAAATAGTGAAAAATTTGTCAGTAGGTTAAAACATTTTAGGACGATGTATCGATCAGATAGTTTTAAAATAACTTAGAAAACTCACATAATGAAAATGAGGAATATGGAACAAAATATGCGCGGTGTATGGTTGCGCTACTAAAAAATAAGGATAATAGTAGTGCACTTTAAAATACGTAAAACTAAGCAGTCAATAACACGCACTCTTCGACAAATACAAGATAATGAAAACCAAATTTCGAATAATAAAGTCCCTAAATATATATAGGGTAATAGGAAAACACACAAAAAATGTATAAGGCTAGCTAGGGTAAAGATTACAAGGAAGTGTGGATCATTCAAAGGTTGGAGTATGGCGGCTTTAGGCTGAATGTTAAGGAGATTGGGATCGGGTCAGCACATGAAGTAAGAGTGAGCAACAAAGGACTACAAGGGAAAAGTATGGGGAGGATAACGTTCGGTACATCATATGAATTAAGAATTTGAAGGGTTAGTGAACTCGGAAGTTTCACAAGAAATGTTCTCCTCCCAGAAGGATCTCAAACGGGGCACAGACGAAGGATGAAGGGTGGACCTCTAAAAGATCGGGTGTGGTACTGGTTAATCTCAGTGAGTGTTAAGACAATGTAAGGAGTAGGGGTGGACAGATCGCAGTAGGAAAAATAATTGTATAGAAGAAATAATCAAACATCAAGGAAACTAAGAAGATCGATAGATTAGCGAACTCAACAATTTATTTCATTTCAAAAGATTTTAAACAAAGCATTCTCAAAGACGAAAAGTGGCCCTAAACTATACACAGTTTTATTTGGCCAGAATAGAAAACATCTAAAAGAAATCCCGTCAGTCGCGATTGTGGAGATTCAGAAGGTTGCGGTAGGCTCGCGCGCTCAGGTAGGGGCGTCCATTCCTATATCGTCATGCAGGGATCGCCATTGGGAGTTCTTCCACAACAGGGTCTTGATCTTCTGGTTCTTCTTCCTCGGATGGAGCTTCTTCATCGAGGTCCGATTCCATGCGATTCTCTTCTTCTGGATTTTCTTCCACGGGGTTTTCCTCCGCTGGATTTTCTTCTATCGGGTCTTCCTCGGGATATTCCTCTATCGGGTTCTCTTCAGGGTCTCCTTCTTCTTCGTCGGAATCAGCTATCATGTTAAACTCTGGGGCGGCTACTCCTTCGTCCTCTGAATCGTTGTTTCCGAAATTGACCTGGGGACCGTTGATCTCATCGTCAGAACTCATCAGTGTGTGGTCTAAGGAAACGCATGACTGTGCATCCTCATCTAGATGTGGCGCTGCTCCAGGATGGGCTATGGCCTGAAAAGAAGAGTCATGATTAGACAATGGAATACCTCAAGGGAATATCTAAGTATACGAAGTATAGAAAGATATTCAGTGGCAGGAACTGAAAGATCAGGATTAAAATACTGTGATAATGAATAGTATAAATAAGGAGAAAGCAAGAGAATAATACTTATATTACGATTCAAAGTTTTATTGCATTCAACTAAAAATTCAATGGATACAAGATTTTAAACGGAAAGAAATATTCATAAGAGGATGACAACATTATTACTGAAAATAGTAAACATGAAAATTCTTCTTTGACTACTAGAACGTTGCACTCTCGTCGCGTGAGTTGAATTCTGCGCTGGGTCCGCCTTATCCTCGATATTTGAACTACGCAATAATCATCACTTGACAGAAGTGGAGAGTGTGGATGAGTGTCATCCTTGTAGCTCCTTCCTTTCTGGGCAACCGTTAATGAGATGTTCACTGGATCCGCAAATCAGACATTTCTCTTAGGCGCGGCGACAATCCCTCTGAAGATGTCCTGGCCTCTTACAATACCCACAACATGGGGTCTTCTGCTGCTTCTGTCGCGGGGAAACAAATTGGCGTTTCATCTTCTTCTCTTTTCCTCGTCTAACGGGGATCCCTTTATGATTGGAGACAGCCGCTGATGCCTGATTCACCTGTCTTCTCAGTCCTTCAGCCAACAAGTCGTTTGTTCGCTCCTGGGCTTCCTTTAGACCTTGCAGTACACTCAGAATCTCAAGGGTCTGATTCTGGGGAGCGGATATAGATGAAGAGTCGTTGGAAGACATGATCCTGAAACAACAATTTTTGAGGACGATATAAGTCACAAGCTATACGAATCAAAATATTATATGGATAGGACAAAGATCCAAGAATATCAGAGGTGATGAATTTATTACAAGTGGAGAATCAACTGTATGACTTTAAGTCACTTAAACAGAGCACGGTGGTGCAATTGCAACCACGTAACTTTGCCAAGTCACCCGAAACCCCAGCGAATGGATAGCAGAACACTCAATGTGAATATGGATCAAGGATATCAAGTTTACAATCTAGACTGAGGAATGTCTTAGATAGTCAAGCTTTACACGGAAAGCTGCAATCCCAATCGAAGCAAAACCTGGGCTCTGATACCAACTAAACCATGTCACGCCCCGCTTCCCAAAATACGGAATACAAGGGATAGACAAGGCCAGCCATGCTCCTACGGTCAAGGAAATGTCCTGCCGTAATCACACTTCGGCTTCTAGTTTTTCATGGTAAACAGTAAATAATGCGCAGGTAATGAGAAATGAAGTAACTGGAACAAAACAGTAAAATGAACTGACCTGATGGGAAACAAAAGATATAACTCTGGATAGCTAAACAAGATGTCCGTGAAGTGCGTCTAGTCCTGGTCCAGGCTAAATCTTCTCCTCACACTGAGCATGCATACTCAGGTCGTCAGAGCGACACAATAGCAATATAATATATATAAAATCAGGTGACAATTCTAACAGTGATAATAGGTATATATAACAGTAGATCAATGGCAGTATGGATATGAACATGCAGTAATCAATGCAGCGGAACAATAAAACCAGTAGAATGATATGCTACGTATGTCAACACAGTCTGTAA
Source organism: Agapanthus africanus (assembly GCA_030015575.1). Lineage (NCBI taxonomy): Eukaryota > Viridiplantae > Streptophyta > Magnoliopsida > Asparagales > Amaryllidaceae > Agapanthus > Agapanthus africanus. Next base: position 316,092,919 of record JASDDO010000004.1, read on the forward strand.
GGTATATCAATGCCAGTAGCCCTATCAGTCTCTAAGTCTCACTGTACAGGTCACTAAGCCTATCGTCAGTCCAAGTGTGAGAGTCAACCACTCGTGAGTGTCCTCCACCCAAGGGTAGAACCCAAGGGCAAGGGACCACGGGCCCAACATGTATATCACGGTAATAATCACATACCCTGTAAATCTCCATATATCTCCCTAAATATATAAGCCGGCATGGGACTCCCGAGATTCTGTTGAACTCACACTTAAACTACCCCACACCCCGTGGTCTACATCAAACACTAACCATAACCCTAAATACCAATCGGTCGGTGACAAGTCTGCGCGAGAACTGGAGGCAGGACCTCCATCAAGCACGTCCCGACTAATACCTAAGATAAATGGCAGTGTCTGGTGCCTTATCTGTGATACCCGTGCAAGAGCTTCCATAAGTGTCCCATACCACTTATAGTCATACGTACACACGTCCCACAGACGTCGACAATGCAATATAATAATAAGGGTCACTGATTGTGTACAAGTACGTATCACTTTCACTTATTCACTGATACACGAACACTGACGTACTTGGCCACAATCATCACTAATACCTAACACTGGGTAATGCACGTTATCACTAGGTTATCAAATGCAGTGACATGTATATGATATGATGCGTGAACAGTATGTAAAGCATGATTAAGGTGTCAAAAATAGTATTCTATCACTTGTACGATTTATCATGAATCGTACGTGTACAGTTTAGCGAAATGATAAATAGGTAATAATTAGTATGTTCAGTTATCTATCCATCTAATTTGGTTTCATGCCAATCGGGTTCCAGGATCACTAATTATAGCCATTTCATTTTAAACGTTCAAGGCTGGAAATCCGGTTTCAGAATCAGAATTCTAGGGTTTTCAGTAAGGTTTTCAACGCAACAGACGGTTCTTTGATCGTGTATGTACGTCAGGAGATATACATTATTTAATACTATTATGTCAATCCTGATTCTGTTGGGACTGTTATGCATCCCGATCTTTTAAATTACAGGTTAATTAGCAAATGTTGATGGAACAGGGTGAAACCACTTGTATTGTCTAGCTAACAGATTCAACTATAATATACAGTGGAGTTACACAACTTACGGGTTAAGGAAACAGGGTGGTGCTCATCACGGGACAGCACACAGCAAACAGAGTCGCTCTGGACTGCAGTCCAGAGTCGCACTCCGATCCAAATTTTGTCACAGTTTAAGTACAGAAATAATTGGAAACTAGAATAGGGTTATAGTTCGTCGAGTCGTCTTCGATTTGAGCCCTCGAACGCATCATTCCAGTGTGTATACAATTTATTGCGATTTTAACGGTTTTCAGGTACAATAAAATTCCAGTTTTACTAGTAAACTTGGGGGTAGTCATTTTAGTCGTTAACGGTCATATTATCCAACGAAATTCACACACTAGATTCATGGTCATACGGGCCAAACTATTCCATTTAGTTCTGTCAAATTAGGTGAGCATTTTCATTGGGAACACACGTCGAACAGGTATGGCACATAATTGATCTAAAATTGTAATATTATGATCTATGCAATTAAAGATTGTAACTTGAGTATATAGCATGTAAGCAAGTAAAATACTTGCCTGGGGACGTGTCGACAATAATACTGCAGTGGTATCAGCACGATCGCGCCACAAACGCAGCACCGGCTCAGTCCTTTGGAATCCGACAATTAAACTCGATCTAGCTGCTCTTTGTGCCCTCCTTTTCTTCACTGCTTCACACTGTTCCTTGATTTGATGTGAGGGAAGGTGAGACGCTGATAAAGAGAGAGAAATTTAGAGAGAGAGGAAGAGAGAATTAGAGAGAGAGAGAGAATTAGATAAATTGAGAGAGAGGGGGAATTAGAGAGAAAGAATGTGGATGAGATGAGAGAGGGGGAATAGAATGAATGAGAATTAAGTGGTGATTAATAGGATTTTAAAAGGGATTAATGGGGGAAATTAATTGGGATTAAAGAGGCATTAACTTGGTGGTTTAATAGGAATTTATAGAGGAGATTTGGGTTTGGATTTGAAGGGATTTAAAAGAAATGAGGTGGGATAATTGTTATTTTAATGGGCTGGGGAGGGAAAATGGGCTCAGGCCAAGAGATAAGATAGTAGGGAAAAGAAAGGGGCCGGGCTTGGGATTTTAAGTGAATGAGAAAAGGATTAGAGGAGTGGGCCGGCTCTGGGCTTTGTGAAAGTAACGGCTGGGCTAAAAATGAAAAAGAAAGGGGATAATAAAAGAGGAAGGGAATGAGGGTTTGGGTTAGGTAAAATTAAAAGATATGAGATTAGATTAGGATTTGGGTTTTTAGAATAATACAAATAATAATTATAAAATAAATAAATTTTGGGAGTGACAAAAATACGGATATTGGTATTCAAAAGGACTGGGTATTACAGCCATGGTTGATCAGTTGTGGAACCTCTTGAGTGTGCCTAGGAACCATACAGGGGCTGCCCCCGCCACACAATCCCGGGGAGAGGATCCGACCCCTGCTCCCCGGGAGGACTCAGACACAATTAAAGGGTCCCTAATACCTACTCCTACAACATCTACTGACTCTACAAAGGAAGACATCTAACCTTGAGAAAAGGGATTCTCGGGAAACGAAAGCGGAAGAAAGAAGACGAGCGCCGAGCAACCAGGATTTAGAAGCGGGAAATATGTAGGAGTAGGGGCCTAGGGGCGGGCCCCACCCCTATTTATCGCTGCAAGCGACCTCATCCAACGGCATCCGTCGTCTCCCGCCAAAACGCCTCCTCGTGTCTAGCGGCTCCGATCGCTCCACGTGTCGTTCCCGCACTGGGCTGCATCCCATCAGACGCTGCAAGCCTGCATACGTCGCGTTGGCCAACCGACGCTTGACACGTGGACCGTCGCTTCAGTGGCAGGATGCACGAACCGGTACACCTTCCTTACATGCAGAGATCTCGCCCAGATTCGCTGACAGAAAAGATAGCCGACAGCCCGGGGGCACGTCCCGACGAAACCTTAGGATGGAGCTCACCCCGGATGACCCGGCAGTCCACTCCTGACCCGACCAGCTGGATAGTCGGGGCAAGAGTGGGGGGCTAATGATGATGCTCGATATTGGCGACCTCCAAGATCACAACACGTGGCAGATGACGTGTCCTAGAACTCAGAAGAAGGGGGCCGCAGGGGACGACCAGGCCATCCGTGTACCCGACCCGCAAGCTCTAGGTGGCTCTCTTCAGAGCCCCCTTGAGACTGGCCTCCTCGGCCTCTCAGCTCGCCCCGAGCCAGGCCCAAGACTCCTCGGCCCTCTTGCTCGCCTACGAGCTCCCCAGCCGAGGCTTTCTTCCTCGGTCCCTCTGACCGACCAACTCCACCTCTCGCAAGTGTAACCATCGCTCCGCGAATCTCGCCACGTGCAGATTCTCTACCAGCAACATCCCACGTTCCATGCCATCACGATTCCCATTAATGGGCGATCCGCTCTTTACGTAGGCGTGACGTCGTCAGCGTAACTGCCAGCGAGATCTTCGCGCCTGCTGCCGCGTGCTGCCGCTAGTATATAAACCCCCATTACAGAGGGATCAAGTAAGCCGTTTTTACTCCACTTAGCCGTTACTCTGCTCGGATCTAGTGCTAACTTGATCGTCGGAGAGTTCTCGGCGGTACCAAACCACTCCGGGACTTCTTTACAGGTACTCGGCGCTAAACTCCTCAAATCACCAATCTCCTCAAACCCATTGAGACCCACACGCAACAGGAGATCACCTCCAAAATCCATCGGGAGATCGACGGAAGACAACATCTGACGGAGACCCGAAAAGGACCCCCGTCAAAAATGAAGATCGGAGAATTGGAGATATTGGATTGGATATTAGGGGTTTGGAAATAGGGATATGGATTTTGGGGGAGAAGATTAAGGAGAAGCGAGAGAAACACCGAGAAAGGAGCGAACCATAGGAGTGGAGAAAATTATACCAATAATGTTTTTGAGGAAAAAAGTAATTTGTGTATTTGATTAAAAAGAATGAATGTAAACCTGGAATTTATGCATAAATATCCTAAATAAAATACACATAATCTATTTTGGACTTAAAACATTCCTTTTTTTTTAGGGATTGGGTTTTTTTTTATAATTTTGAAAATACATAGGTTTAAAAATAAATCATTTCTTCAAATTGGGCCCAGAAACAATTTTCAGAAGTCGTTGTCTCTCCTCCATTTCATTCCTCGTAAACTTAATCTCCCCCGCATCTTTATCTAAAGACTCGATTCTCAAAACAAAATCTTTTTTCTTTTCAAAATTTTTCCCGAACTTCCCTTTAGCCCAACATTTCAGCCGAATGCCAAGACTCTTGATCTTTGTAATCCAAACCGTCATGCCATCCGAATAGCGTTAGCCAACATGAGAACATCACTCATTCTCGACCATACTCCCAAAAATTTGATTATGGAGCCAAAAATTTTCCAATCTAAAAATATTGCACTCATTTAACAAATGTTCACAAAAACTGAAGTATGATTGGACATGAAATTAATGACCGTGGAAGCCTTAACCAGAGAAAATTTTAATTCTCACTCACATGACTCAAAGACTATCAAGTTCAGATAATTATATTAATTAGATATTTATAGTAATAGTAACTTCACCCAAGTAATTTCGATCAATAAACTATTTTTTTTCTATGCTTACTTTATAGCATTCATTTAACAAGAAGATATTAATTAATGAAGATGTTATAGTATGCAATGCATTTAAAATATAAATCCCTAGTATTTTTAAGTCAAGAAACATGGAAGCATTAGAAGAGCTTCATGCCAAGTTGGAATTAAATACTACGATTTTTAATTGTAAATATTCAAACAAGCCTCGGTTGGAATTAAATATCAACACACAATGTAAATCAACATTTTGTGCTATTTAGTGGTGCATCAACTGAAGATTAAGAAGCGGAAACACCTTTTTATTAATTGGGCCGTAAGCTCACCTAAGCACACACCACAACCTACATACACAACATACACGCATTCAAAGGAGCCACGAATTTTTCCCGAAAGTGTTAATTTGTGACCACTTTCCATCCCGGGATTCGAACCCCGTACTTTCCCCAGGTGGGGAAGCTAATAACGACTCAAAGTTATCAGGCAAGCAAGCAAGCCAACAGACGTCTGAATCTTCAGGTCAGACGTTTAACCATGACGCCAGACATCTGTCACGTCCATGTCAGACGTCTGGTATTGGCTAGTGAACTAACAGAGCGCTAGCCAGACGTTTGCACCTGTAAGGGACATACGTCTAGATTTGAGTACCGCTCTAACAGAGCACAGACTAGATGCCTGCCCATGTGCAGGTCTGACGTCTGGCTCTCGCGGTTGCAGTATATTTGGAAAGATTTATATTGGAGATTTTGTAGTGATTTAGTTACAACTAAATATGATTGGGAGATTGTATAATTGCTCTGATTGTAACAATATTTTAGAGATTAATAATATATACAGCCATAATAGAGAGATATCTCTCTAAGGCTTCTTCATCCTTTAATATCTCCTTTCTTCTCTATCTCTTGCAATTTCTTTATGATATTAGAGCTATAAAGGCCAACACCATTAAAAAATTTCTTCTTTCTATATTTATATTACAATGACAACCAACCCAGAACAATCATTCGTCTCATCAATTCCGCTTCTCGCCCTAACACCAATTCTTAACCCTAATGCATCGTCGTCCTTTTCAACACATGGACCGAATATCATGCCACTTCTCCACATTAAACTCACCTGTGACAACTACATCGGTTGGAAGATGCAGTTTGAATCCTTCCTCAAGTCGCAAGGGTACATGGACATCGTCGATGACACCGAAAAGTGTATGCCCATGACTGTTCCTGATGAACAAAATCCGCTTGTTCCATCGACATATGCTGTTGGATTTAAAAGGATCAATTGATCATGAGTTGGATATTAGCGTCTCTGACCGAGTTCCTAGTTCCTTTAGTTGTTGGTAAAACTAAAGCACAGGCGGTATGGGAAACACTTGCCAAAGTTTTCGCGTCGCACTCTCGCGCTCGCATTCTTCAACTGAAGACACAACTTTAGAATATCAAACGAGAATCCGCCTCCATCATAGAGTACATTCAGAACATCAAGACTGTCTCCGACAATCTTGCAGTCAATGGGGATAGAATTTCCAATGCCGATCTTCTCATGCATGTTTTGGCCTGCTTGGGATTGTCCTATGACACCTTTGTTCCTGCTATCACAACCCGCGTAGACGATATCTCGCTTGAAGATCTGCATGGCATGCTACTTGCACAGAAGGGCCTTTGCCAGCAACAAGAAAAGTCTCTTGATACTACTCCCTTTCTATCTGTCAACACCGCAATCATGGGCCGTGGAGGTTCCTCTTCAGATTCTTATCAGCGTGGTTATAACACCGAGCGCGGTGGTTGTGGTGGTCGCAATGGATGGGGTCGCGGTCGAGGCCGCGGTCGTGGTCCTCCTGTCACGACCCGAAAATATTAGCTCACGACCGGCACTTAAATCACGCCACGTCTACAGGCATAACGTAATTCAAGTAAGCCGAAGCCTAGAAATCTAAACCCTTTTAAAGAAAATAAAAGAGGTGAAGTTTTGAAAATAAATGTATGTTGAAATCAAAAGTTTTCTTAAAGGTATAAATGATGGAACATAAAAATGTAAATGGATTTGCTAGTTGAAAAAAAATATGTTTCGTCTTTTAAAAATTTGGGCAGCACCTCCATTGTATATTTTAATCCAAAACCACATACGCATGATAATATAAAAGGCATCCCCAAGCGGGAGCTAGCTCTTCGCCAATCGGCGGAATCACAACCACACAAGTCATAATATGTATACGACGCCCAACCCAAGTGCAGCAGCCACACAAGATTACGAACCGTGTCGGATAACGTAATACGCGTAGTCAAAACACTAGATTATAGCAAAGTGATCCCAGATTTTGATACACAAACAATTACTGAAAGTTGCAATTTCCACGAAACCACATACAACCCCAGAGACCCTATGACCAAGACTCAAAACCCCAGTCCACATTCTGGCCGCAATTTGCGGCCAGAAGCAATAAAATTGCGGCTATGAAAGAAAGGAATGGTCTCATGTTTTTATGGTGGGTTCTATACCTCAAAACTTGGTCTCTGTGATGGCAACTTCTAAAACAACAACCCGGTTCAACAACAGATTCACTCGAGACACAACACTTTACCAAAATACGATATGTTCCCTAAAACTCTACCTTTAGTGTTCTAAACCACAACTATAAGGCAACACAACCATATAAACACCTAATTATCAGTTAGAGGTCATTACCTAGCTACTCTTGCTCAAAAATCCAATCTTTCCAAGCTCCAAGTCAACTTAGTGGCTAAATCAAGACTTAAGAAGTGTTTCCATGGTGTTTAATGAAGGTTTGCAAGGTTTTAGTAAAGAGATAGTGAAGATTTCAGTTTGAGGGAAGAGGAGAATCAAAAATGATTAAGAATGAGAGAGTGAGGTGAGAATGAGAGAGGAATTGAGATAAGTATGAGAGGGTGACTGTATGGTGAGTGTAGGGTGAGTGTAACCTTACACTCACTCTCTTCCTCTCCTCATTAATGCAAGCATTATTGCCCCCATGACTCACTTAGCCACCTCTCCTCAATCCAAAACAAGAGGATAACTTTCACACAAAATATCTAAGTGCAAGGTTAAATCAAGGTATGGATTAGTTTAAGGTGTCATGGCTACTTAACAAGATTAACACTAATTAACCCCCACATTAACATGCACAAGTGTGTGCAAGCGATAACAAATAATAATAAAATATTAATTAATTGTTATAAAATGTGAGGAAACCAATTTGGTAAACTTTTCCTTAAAAACCCTCATTATCGCTTAATTAACACTAATCGCATTCTAAGGTGTTACAATCTCCCCCTTAAAGAAATTCGTCCCCGAATTTAAAATTCTCCTATGCGTACCTTCAAAGAAATGAGAGAATTTCTTCCGCATCTCGCTCTCGGCCTCCTAAGTGATCTCCTCACCAGTTGGGCTACACCAAAGAATTTTCACAGATGGCAAGACTTTTGATCGAAGTTTCTTCACCTGCCGATCCAATATAACTACTGGCTGCTCGGTGAACGAAAGATCGCGCTCAAGTTGAATGGTCTGGTGCTGAATCATGTGAGAAGGATCATGAAAGTATCTACGAAGTATCGACATATGGAATACGGGGTGAACATCCGGAAAACTTGGTGGGAGCGCCAAATGATAGGCAACGGTACCAACTCGCTCAAGGAACTCGAAAGGACCTACAAATCTGGGACTAAGCTTCCTCTTTTTACCAAATCTCATAACGCCCTTCATCGGAGAAATCCGTAGGAATACATGATCCCCCACCGCGAACTCAATTCTGCGACGACGACGGTCGGCATAAGACTTTTGTCTGCACTGGGCTGCTCTCATCCTGTCTTGAATCAGCTGGATCTTCTCCGTAGTCTCCTGAACTAGCTAGGGTCCCAAAACCCTACTCTCGCCGAGTTCGGTCCAACAGACTGGCAATCGACACTTCCTACCATACAAAGCCTCAAAAGGTGCTATCTGAATAGTCTCCTGAAAGCTGTTGTTGTAGGAGAACTCAATCAATGGCAAGTGATGATTCCAACTGCCACCAAAATCAAGCACACATGCACGAAGCATATCCTCCAGAGTTTGTATAGTCCGCTCTGACTGACCATCGGTCTGCGGATGGAAAGCGGTGCTAAAAGTCAACCGGGTACCCAAAGCTTCCTGAAGCTTCTGCCAAAGACGGCTAGTAAACTGGGTGCCCCTGTCGGATACGATGCATGTGGGAAAGCCATGCAAACACACAATCTCATCTATATAAAATTGAGCATACTCAGCATAACTGAAAGTGGTCTTCACTGAAAGGAAGTGAGCTGCTTTCGTCAACCGGTCAACGATCACCCAAATGGATTCATACCCCCGACTGGCCCTGGGTAGACCCACAACAAAGTCCATGGAAATCTGCTCCCATTTCCACTGAGGAACGGGTAAAGGCTGCAACTCTCCAGTCGGTCTCTGATACTCAGCCTTGACTTGCTGACAAGTCAGGCACCTCAAAATGATGTCCGAAACATCGCGCTTCATCTCTTCCCATAAGTAAATGTCTCTCAAGTCACGGTACTGTAAGTCCACGTTGCGACCCCCGGTTCTTACGGGGAGGCGGAAACGGTATGAAATCAAAGTTTTAACGCAAGAGGCAACATGGACTATGCTAGGTCGGGATCTTTACCTAAACTAAAACTAGCATACTAAGCTAAAGAGATTTAGCTACTCGGTTGAAGATGGTTATACCTAGCTTTTCTTGAACTCCTTCTCTTCAAGCTCCGGTGGTGGTCCGATGGCTCCTTCTCGTCGTCTCCGTACGCCGAAGATAGATCCACTTGAAAGCTCCAACCTTTAGCTCCTTCTTCGTTCTTTGAAGAAACTAGTTCACTTGGTTTGCTAAACCTAGTGAACTAGAATGAGTAGAGATGATTTAGAATGGGATTTTATCTATGGTTCTTGATTCTCAACTCATGAGACAAGAGAACCATAGATCAAGAGAGGGAGCAAGAGGTTGAGGGTGAGAGCAAGAGGAGAGCTCAAGAACAAGAGAGAGAATGAGCAAGAAAGAATGAGCAACTCTTTTGTCTCTCACCCTCTCATAATCCAAAGTAATCATAACTCATCATATTAACAAAAGTCTTATGTGATGGTAGAAGCAACCATAAGCTTATCATGTCATGCACTCATTTTACTTAAATGAACAAGCAAGTAAAAGTCTTTGGCATGAAATGATAGCCATGGTTATCATGATGGTCAACTAGTCAAGCCTAGTCAACCGGTCAACAAGTCAACTAAAGTCAACAAGTCAACAAAGTCAACAAGTCAACAAAAGTCAACAAGTCAACAACCATATCACCATAATACTTAATTAATATAATAGTTAATCACATATCATATTCTCATTAGGGTTGAGCAAAAAGTCAAAAAGTCAACGGTCAACTGTCAACAACCCTAATGAGAATTCGCTGTCTGTGCCTCCCTGTCAACTGTGCATACACACCCGCATCCGCGTTCCGAGGAACACGAATGCAAACTGGATAAATCCAATCCCATAAGGTACACTAGGATCTGGCTTAAACCAAAGCCCGCTAGTGTAAACTGTCCGGACACTGTACGTGCACAAGTGCACGGATGTGACCGAACCCTGTCGCAAAACCATGCGACCTGTCGCAATACCATGCGACCTCTACTCTTTTGCCTAAAGGCGAAAAGCTTTCTGTGTGGGACTCTAAAGACTCGACACTACGCTGGCAGTGGGTTTAACCACAGACCGCAAGCGGCACTAGCTGTGCGTAACGGTCCCCAGGTAATGCCGACAAGAAGACCGACGAGGCGAAACCCATCTGAACTCCTACTGAGCCTGAGTGTGACATTCTCCGTACAGTCCGGTCTGTTCGTCTGATACATCGCATGGCGGGCCTAGGGGGCGGTAAACGTCAGTCCCCCAATAGCGGTACAAGTCGTGCCGGAGCGAAGCCCAAAACACCCTGAGATAACACTGGAAACCTACCAGTATATCTCGTTTGCCCTGGCCAGGGACTACTCGTGTAATGGCTCTCCTAGACACAGCGCGATGTCAACCCCCAATACCGGGAGAGACGAATCCTGTCTAACCGTCACTGCCTCCAAGTGCTTCGGGACTGCACCCAACCACCACCTGTTTGCACGACTCCTTTGAGCCGTGGTAGGGTAGTGATCAAAGTACAGTGGGAACACACCCGAGGCGAAGTGACAGTGTCAAGTCAGCGGACTAAGCTGCACTCATGTCACCTGGGAACTGATAACTGACGATAGGTATAATACCAACTGGTCAGTTCCCGACGAGTCCTGTCCAGTGTACCCGTAACCTAACGGGCACCCGCATACTATCTCAAGTACGACGTACTGACGGCTGTGGGACAGACCGTCTCCCACACTGGGATGAGAAGCGCATGCGCTGGTCTACTCCGGAGTATCGATGCCCTGTCTCGATAGTCCTGCGACCAGGGACCTGCATAAGGATGTGCTTCTAGATTACCCAGCCCCACTAGTGTGACGGCCATCACATCGCTGGTAATCAAGCAAAGATCCTAAGGGCTCCACTATTGTGTATAAGCAATATACAAAGATAAACACATGTACACATTGAAGTAGAAATAAACCAAGTAGCATACTACCATTTTGAGCAAGATTGTATATACAAGGTGAATATCCCAAGCTTCCATTAAGTAATATACATACTAGTATGATACAGTAATGGCCTCTAGGGCATATACACTAACAATCTCCCACTTGCACTAAGGCCATGTACTGGCGTATCGAAGACCTATCATCTCGATCAGCCGCTCGAACTGAGTCTGGGGTAGGGCCTTGGTGAATGGATCTGCAGTGTTGTCTTCCGAAGCGACTCTCCGAACCTCGATCTCCTGGCGATCCACGATCTCCCTGATCAGGTGATACCGCCTCAAGATGTGCCTGGATCTCTGATGGGACCTGGGTTCCTTCGCTAAAGCTATAGCCCCGTTGTTGTCGCAATATAGAGGTATTGGATCAACAATGGACGGAACCACCTGAAGTTCTTTCAAGAACTTCCTTATCCAGACAGCTTCTTTTGCGGCATCAGATGCAGCGATGTATTCCGCTTCCATCGTCGAGTCTGCAACGGTTTCCTGTTTGGAACTCTTCCAACATACCGCCCCTCCATTGAGGGTGAAGACAAAACCCGACATGGACTTGGAATCATCCTTGTCACTCTGGAAGCTGGAGTCAGCAAAGGCCTCGATCTGGAGGTCCTTTCCGCCATACACCAAGAACATCTCCTTAGTCCTTCTCAGGTACTTGAGAATGTTCTTTACCGCTATCCAATGTTTCTCCCCAGGGTTTGACTGATACCGGCTTACCACACTCAGTGCATAAGCTACATCCGGTCTGGTACACAACATCGCATACATTATAGAGCCTACCGCAGAAGCGTAGGGTATAATAGACATGCGATCCCTCTCTAAATCAGTCTTGGGAGACATCTCTTTAGAGAGGGTGATCCCGTGACAAGCCGGTAGGTTACCGCGCTTGGAATCTTCCATACTGAATCTCTTCAGTATGGTGTCGATGTACCTGGACTGTGAAAGTCCTAATATCCTCTTGGATCTGTCACGGTAGATCCGGATACCCAGAATGTATGAGGCATCACCCAGGTCTTTCATGGAGAACCTGTGTGACAAGAACCCCTTGACAGATTGTAGCATAGGAATGTCATTTCCTATTAAGAGAATGTCATCCACGTATAAAACGAGGAATACTGCAGTTCTCGCTACAAATCTACTATAGATGCATGGTTCATCTGGATTTTTGATAAAGCCAAATTCTTTGACCGTCTCATCAAAACAGATGTTCCAACTCCGCGATGCCTGCTTTAGTCCATAGATGGACTTAAGCAACTTGCACACCTTTCCGCTGCTCCCACTCTGAATGAAGCCCTCTGGCTGGTCCATATAGACACACTCCTCTAAATTTCCATTTAGAAAAGCTGTCTTTACGTCCATTTGCCAGATCTCATAATCGTGGAAGGCAGCGATGGCAAGAAGGATCCGAATGGATTTCAGCATGGCTACTGGAGAGAAGGTTTCGTCATAGTCCAAGCCAGGTCTTTGACGAAAACCTTTTGCTACCAGCCTTGCTTTATAGGTCTCAACCTGTCCATCTACACCAATCTTCCTTTTGAAGATCCACTTGCATCCTACGGGTTTTACCCCGTCTGGAGCAATGTCCAACGTCCAAACCTTGTTGGTGTACATGGACTCCATTTCGGTCCGCATTGCATCCAGCCATTTCACTGAGTCAACGCTCTGAACGGCCTGCTGGAAGCTAGTAGGCTCATCATAATCTATGATGCAATCCTCTCTATCCCCGTCTATGAGAAAACCGTAGTATCTCTCGGGCGGATGAGACTGCCTACTACTCCTGCGGAGCGGCGTAGGAATGTCCTGTCTTGTTGAACCCTCTGGTTCCACTAAGCTTTCAGTAACAGTCTGTGGTTCTGGAACTTCTTCCAGTTCTATTATGCTCCCACTTATCTGGGTTTCCAAAAACTCAGTTTCCAAGAAGCGGGCATGCTGAGAAACAAAAACCTTTTGTTCCTCAGCGGAATAGAAAAGATACCCCCTGGAGTTCCTTGGGTATCCCACAAACTTACACTGTACTGAACGTGCCTCAAGCTTGTCCGCATGCTGCCTTTTTACAAAAGCTGGACATCCCCATACTTTAAGATACTTGAGACAGGGTTTCTTCCCAGTCCACATCTCATAAGGGGTGGTAGGCACAGTCTTGGTGGGAGCCTTGTTCAAGAGATACGCAGCTGCTTCTATTGCATATCCCCAGAATGATCGCGGCAACTCAGCGTTACTCATCATGGACCGAACCATATCCAATAGGGTTCGGTTCCGTCTCTCCGATACACCGTTATGTTGCGGAGTGTATGGAGGAGTAAGCTGAGAGAGAATACCATTCTCTTTTAAGTAATTCAGGAATTCGGCACTTAAGTATTCTCCACCTCGATCCGATCTTAGAATCTTAATACTTTTGCCGGTCTGTTTCTCTACTTCATTCTTATACTCCTGGAATTTTTCAAAAGCCTCGGACTTATGTTTCATTAAGAAAACATAACCGTACCTTGAGAAGTCATCCGTAAAAGTAATGAAGTAAGAATGTCCGCTTCGGGCATGTGTAGACATTGGACCGCACACGTCACTGTGTACGAGTCCCAAGAGCTCGCTCGCTCTTACTCCATGTCCAGTAAACGGAGTCTTTGTCATCTTTCCTTTGAGACAGGATTGACAAGTGGCATACGACTGATATTCGAACGCATTCAAATACCCTTCTGTATGTAACTTAGTCAATCTTCTCTCATTGATGTGACCCAGTCTACAATGCCATAAGAAAGTCTGGTTTATTTCTGGAGACTTTCTTTTGTGTGTATTCTGGACATTAAAAATCTGTGGTTGGTTCAATACGTATATACCATTACTCAAAGTACCTGACCCAATCAAAACTTGATTAAGGCGAATGTTTACAACATTACTTACAAACGCAAATTCATAACCTTCTTTAGAAACTAAAGATACAGAAATGATATTACAAGTTGCGTTGGGTACAAAAAAGCAATTACGCAAAACCAAAACATGTCCATCTGACATTCCCAGGTGATAGTCCCCCACGGCTTTAGCATCCATGCTAGCTCCGTTTGCAACTCTGAGGGTCATGTCACCTGCTTTCAAAACACTACGGTTTCTCAACGCCTGCAAAGAATTACAGATATGAGATCCTGATCCGGTATCCAATACCCAGGAAGTAGAGTTTATAGAAAGACAGTTTTCAATAACATACACACCTGAAGCTGAAGCTGCAACCTGCTTCAATTCCTGTGTTCTGGCCTTCCAGGCCCTGCAATCATTTTTCCAGTGTCCTTTCTTATGACAAAAGAAGCATTCTTCCTTATCCACAAGCTTCCCCGCTATCTTTGTTGCTTTACCTTTTCCCTTCGTATCCACTTTACTTACACCGCCCCTTGGTTTGGCGGGGGCCTTCTTCTTCTTTCCCTTGGCTTTCGCCTTGGACCTAGAAGAAGATGATCCTCCTACAAACAAAGTGGATGTATCCCTACCTTTCTGTAGGGTGCCCTCTGCGCTCCTCAGCATGTTGAGGAGCTCTGATAGTTCAACCTCTTTTTCTTGTAGGTTGAAGTTCAGTATAAACTGGGCGTAAGTGGAAGGAAGGGACTGGAGAACTATATCCGTATATAGCTCACTCTCCAATGTGATCCCTAGGTCAGCGAGCTCCTCAATGTAGCCGATCATCTTTAGCACGTGCTCGGCTACTGATGATCCGACGGCCATTCTTGTCGAAAACAACTTTTTCGACGCTTCGTATCTTGCGATACGTGATTGCTCTCCATACAGTTCTTTTGTATGGAGCAATATGGATTCCATGTCCATATTCTCATGCCTCCTCTGATGTTCGTTGTCCATCGAGGCAAGCAAGAGGCACTTGGCCTTCGCGCTATCAATCTCCCAAGTCTTGCGGATTTCCTTATCCGCGACACTGGAAGTTGGACCAGGGACAGGGGGAGCTTTGGTGGTAAGAAGATACCCCAGCTTGTCATAAGTGATTGCTATCTTGACATTCCTGAGCCAATCTTTGTAGTTTGGCCCTGTCAGTTTGTTTTTATCTAGGAGTAACTTAAGTCCAGTCATGTTGATTGGTCGCTGCAATTTGGAGAGAAGAAGAAACACTCAGCATGATGCTCTTGCAAGTTTAGAGTGGTTTTTAGTTTGTCTAAACAGGATGGCTCCCACTGTTTCTCGAATCCCTCCTCAAACCATAAAGGAAGAATTAGTCAGGATCAATCCCACCGTACAATACTTGCTTAACCGTTCGGCCAGGCTGGTGTCGGTACTTCGAGGGAGGTTTTCCAACGCTTTCGCGAAGTTCCTTAATTAAAGAACCTCTTTTCCCTGGGGGCGTAGCCCCGCTAACACCTTTCTAGGCACCTACTAGGTTTATAGCATTGATCGTTAAGTGAGAAATTTCCCGAGGAGTAGCATATACTCACAGTAGGATCGGGATCCAAATATCATCGCGTGACGAAACTGAAGGAATCCTACCAGAATCACCACACTCCAAATGGTATGCAAATCTAGCAAGTTTCAGTACTTATGAAACTCCCGATGTGGATTTTTGCCCCATGCTCTTATGACCTTGACGAAGGTCAACAAATCATAAGTCACATGTCAAGTTCTGCCCGTCATTATCCAGGTTAATTTGAATCCACCCGCATATACCCTTGACGAAGGTCAACAAGGTAATGTGAGTGTCCCAAACCAACGCATCTATCTATGCTACATATGAATACTTAACAGCTACCAATCACTATGCCTTGACGAAGGTCAACAAACACAGCTTGAATACTATTTGAATATTCATACGAAACGACGGAGGGCTACGAATGGTTTTGGCAAAACCGTGAACGTAGTGAACTTGATTTGGTCGATGGAACGAGATAGCTTTTAAATGGAGTGGCTCAAACTCCGTATTTTAAAAGTTGGTTTTGAAAAGAACCGAGTGGTTTTTCGAAAGTGTTCCAACGACTTTAACTTGGTTTATTATCTTGCATTAGTTCTTTTAATGCGTGATATTCTTGCATTAGTACTTTTAATGCGTCCCATCATTTAAATCCTACCATTGCAGAAAACAACCAAAATATGACGTACGCTTATGCCATTCGCATTCGCCACTGGGCCCCGTCATTACCCGTTAGGTTACTTAACTAACGACAGAGCGGGGGCTGGGCTAGCGCGTCTGTAAAACATAAGCAACGCCTAAATAGAAAGCAATGATAAACATTTCAGATCACAGATAAATACATTGGATATACTAGTAATCTGTAATTTGTACGAGCCTGTAACAAAAACAGATAACACGGTCGCGGTGAATAGCCAATACCCCACCCAAGACCCCTACGGGTGCGGCAAACTACCCGCCAAGTACCCGAAGCGTAGCAACCTTCCTCATCTCCATGAGTAGGCCACTCGACACTTCGGCATACCCGGTAGTTTGTGCACCCCTCCATGGGTCTATCCTAGGAGCAAAAACAGTAAAAGAATTATACAATGACGGCTACAACCCCGACCCGGTTGTGCGGCCAAACAAATAATAATTATTACATCAATTTACATTTACAATGAATTGCAAGAAAAGAAAACTCTCGTCTCACAACCCCCGGCTATTCACCCGCGACAATCCAACATATTTATATACACATTCCAGCACATTACAGATCATGTATAACCCCGACTAATCGTCTTATAGCGATTAGTCGACGTTCAATACATGCAAACATTACAGATATAACCATCATAGTCAAAGCGCAGTGAAGTTCGGAAAAATACGGAATTATAGGCCCCCAAAAGTAAATTTTAGTTCTGGAAAATCTGGGCATATAATATATATCCTAAAAATCCCAAAAACAATAAATAAAGACACTGCACGAAAATCGAGGCAGAGAGGACATCAAGTCGCGGCGGATCCGCGGCGGCCAAGAAGGCTCACGCGGCGGAAGCGCGGCGGCTTTGACGAATCTCTGTGTCGTTTTTCATGGGTGTTTTTAGAAAACCCTGAGATGAATTTACAGATATAAAGTTTTTCATTTCGAGCCAGAAAAATTTCAACAGAAACTCAGGTTTTTGAAAATACGGTTTCTTTGGGTTTTTTACGGTTCCGAACTTCGTTACACTTCACTACCTAGCTAGTTTAAGTTTAGTTAGGCTCTGATACCACTGTAAGTCCACGTTGCGACCCCCGGTTCTTACGGGGAGGCGGAAACGGTATGAAATCAAAGTTTTAACGCAAGAGGCAACATGGACTATGCTAGGTCGGGATCTTTACCTAAACTAAAACTAGCATACTAAGCTAAAGAGATTTAGCTACTCGGTTGAAGATGGTTATACCTAGCTTTTCTTGAACTCCTTCTCTTCAAGCTCCGGTGGTGGTCCGATGGCTCCTTCTCGTCGTCTCCGTACGCCGAAGATAGATCCACTTGAAAGCTCCAACCTTTAGCTCCTTCTTCGTTCTTTGAAGAAACTAGTTCACTTGGTTTGCTAAACCTAGTGAACTAGAATGAGTAGAGATGATTTAGAATGGGATTTTATCTATGGTTCTTGATTCTCAACTCATGAGACAAGAGAACCATAGATCAAGAGAGGGAGCAAGAGGTTGAGGGTGAGAGCAAGAGG
Organism: Agapanthus africanus; assembly: GCA_030015575.1. Lineage (NCBI taxonomy): Eukaryota > Viridiplantae > Streptophyta > Magnoliopsida > Asparagales > Amaryllidaceae > Agapanthus > Agapanthus africanus. The sequence continues at coordinate 316,110,819 of JASDDO010000004.1, forward strand.
AGAGCTCAAGAACAAGAGAGAGAATGAGCAAGAAAGAATGAGCAACTCTTTTGTCTCTCACCCTCTCATAATCCAAAGTAATCATAACTCATCATATTAACAAAAGTCTTATGTGATGGTAGAAGCAACCATAAGCTTATCATGTCATGCACTCATTTTACTTAAATGAACAAGCAAGTAAAAGTCTTTGGCATGAAATGATAGCCATGGTTATCATGATGGTCAACTAGTCAAGCCTAGTCAACCGGTCAACAAGTCAACTAAAGTCAACAAGTCAACAAAGTCAACAAGTCAACAAAAGTCAACAAGTCAACAACCATATCACCATAATACTTAATTAATATAATAGTTAATCACATATCATATTCTCATTAGGGTTGAGCAAAAAGTCAAAAAGTCAACGGTCAACTGTCAACAACCCTAATGAGAATTCGCTGTCTGTGCCTCCCTGTCAACTGTGCATACACACCCGCATCCGCGTTCCGAGGAACACGAATGCAAACTGGATAAATCCAATCCCATAAGGTACACTAGGATCTGGCTTAAACCAAAGCCCGCTAGTGTAAACTGTCCGGACACTGTACGTGCACAAGTGCACGGATGTGACCGAACCCTGTCGCAAAACCATGCGACCTGTCGCAATACCATGCGACCTCTACTCTTTTGCCTAAAGGCGAAAAGCTTTCTGTGTGGGACTCTAAAGACTCGACACTACGCTGGCAGTGGGTTTAACCACAGACCGCAAGCGGCACTAGCTGTGCGTAACGGTCCCCAGGTAATGCCGACAAGAAGACCGACGAGGCGAAACCCATCTGAACTCCTACTGAGCCTGAGTGTGACATTCTCCGTACAGTCCGGTCTGTTCGTCTGATACATCGCATGGCGGGCCTAGGGGGCGGTAAACGTCAGTCCCCCAATAGCGGTACAAGTCGTGCCGGAGCGAAGCCCAAAACACCCTGAGATAACACTGGAAACCTACCAGTATATCTCGTTTGCCCTGGCCAGGGACTACTCGTGTAATGGCTCTCCTAGACACAGCGCGATGTCAACCCCCAATACCGGGAGAGACGAATCCTGTCTAACCGTCACTGCCTCCAAGTGCTTCGGGACTGCACCCAACCACCACCTGTTTGCACGACTCCTTTGAGCCGTGGTAGGGTAGTGATCAAAGTACAGTGGGAACACACCCGAGGCGAAGTGACAGTGTCAAGTCAGCGGACTAAGCTGCACTCATGTCACCTGGGAACTGATAACTGACGACAGGTATAATACCAACTGGTCAGTTCCCGACGAGTCCTGTCCAGTGTACCCGTAACCTAACGGGCACCCGCATACTATCTCAAGTACGACGTACTGACGGCTGTGGGACAGACCGTCTCCCACACTGGGATGAGAAGCGCATGCGCTGGTCTACTCCGGAGTATCGATGCCCTGTCTCGATAGTCCTGCGACCAGGGACCTGCATAAGGATGTGCTTCTAGATTACCCAGCCCCACTAGTGTGACGGCCATCACATCGCTGGTAATCAAGCAAAGATCCTAAGGGCTCCACTATTGTGTATAAGCAATATACAAAGATAAACACATGTACACATTGAAGTAGAAATAAACCAAGTAGCATACTACCATTTTGAGCAAGATTGTATATACAAGGTGAATATCCCAAGCTTCCATTAAGTAATATACATACTAGTATGATACAGTAATGGCCTCTAGGGCATATACACTAACAGGTACATCTTGGTGGAACCTGGATGAACGCTAAAGGCTGACTGATGTGCCTGCTCTAGGATCTTGTGCCTCAACCCATCGGTATCTGGTACACACAAGCGAGTCCTGAAATGTAGCTGTAACATTTCAAAAAAAAAACTAGAATATTATTTTTGGAAATTTTCATAATTTAATATTAATTTTTAATGAATATTTTAATAGTCGGTATAATTAAATACCGATAAATGGTGAAAATTCTGGAGAAAATTATAGAAATTCTTGTTTTGTGGAAATATGTCATTTTACAGTTTTTATGATGGATTATATGTTATTTTAGTGTTAACCGCGATTAAAAATCGCTAATTGGATTTTTGGCTTTTTATGCAAAATTGTGCACATAACATTTTCTACACTTGTTACACTTATTTCATGTTTTGGACTCATGTCAAGACTAGGGTTGAACCATGTTTAGATGAGCATGGTGGGTGAACCATGTTTAGCCAACCATGATGGGTTAACCAATTGGTTAGGATAGTGGGATTAATTAAGGGTGTGACTTTGTTTACAATTGGATTAGGGTTATGTTGACTTGTGTAGGGAGAGAGAGAGTAAGCCATAGTGGTTGTGGTTTAACTTGAGAGAGAGAGAGAGGTGGTTAAGGTGTGCCATGATCCATCTCATTCCATGATCCCTTGTGTTCTTTCACCTCCTTCTCACTCATACCACCTCCTCTCATTTATCACATCTTTCCTCACATCACTCACTCTCACACCCCACCATATTATACACAACTCAGCAGCCCTACACCAGCCCTAACACCATATCCCACACTTACACACTCCCATCAACACTTTACAACCTCAATTTCACCATATCAGCCCCCCTACACAAGCAGCTGCATCAGCAGCTGAAGCAACATCAGCCACCACACTACTACATCAGCAGCAACTCCATTCAAACTACAACCCACACCCTCATATACTACAACACCACCACACCACCACAACCATTCCCACAACACCAAGACCACAGCAACACAACACCAATGCAACAGCAATACACAGTCAAGTGAAACAACAGCATCAGCTGTAGTGGAAACAGCAACATCAGCAGCAGCAACCATACACCAGCAGCTGCTACAGGAGCACTTCAGCAGCAGCAACCCCTCTTCCTTCCTTCATCCTTCCCTTCTCCTACATCCTAGGACACTTTTGAGGTATAATCTTGCAACCCAACTCCTTTTTGTCAAGTTATGGTTAGTTAGCTGAAATTTAGTATTAGTATGTGGTTTAGTGCTAGTTTAGGCAAATTTGAGTGAGACTTGACCAAGTGTTGGTTTTGATGGTTGGTATGACCTTATTAGGTGTGTTTGAGACCAGTTTAACCAAGATTTGTTCCAAATTTCACCAAAATACCAGATTTGTTATACTTGGCGAAATTCAGCATTTTTGTCGACTTTGTAGCTATCTGCAAACTGCTATCAACCCGGACCTCCTAAAATAAAATTGACTTGACAGTAGGATGTGCAGGCAGATAGGAACTAATGCCCAAAACCCTAGCCCCAACCTCATTTCCTTGGCCGCCATTTAATTCCTTCTGGCAGCAATTTGCGGCCAGACCTGGGTGGAATCGCCTCGTTTTGCGTGCAAAGCCCTATTTCATGTAAACTTGACCCCCTGTATGTCTAGTTTTGACTGATTCCTGTTAGAGTAAAATCTGGGTTGATTTTCATGAGTTGGCGTATAATTTACGACTTGTTTTCATTTGGTTTTTGGTATTCGATGATTCGTTTCCGTCGTGTGGCGTTTGAACGCCAACGACCAGTGAGCATTGTGTTGGAGATAGTGCCGGCAGAGTCAATTATTGGATCACAGGCACGTGATTGCAATGATTGAGGGGAGGACCTGTCCCAGTAGGACAGTCTTACTCGAGATGATAGTATGCTATCTGGTTTATCTTTATCATCGTGTACTGCTTTAGGTGACCTTACGAGTCGCTATTACACGTTGATAGAGCCCCTAGGATCCTTGCTTGACTTCCAGCAGTATGAGGGCGATCATATAAGTGAGAGCTGGAGTCTATAAGCACATTCTTAAAAGGTCCCTAGTCGTGGGAGTTTCGAGACAGGGCATCGATACTCCGGAGTAGACTAGTGTATACAGCGAGACCCCGACGAGGGGCGGTGGCCGGTCTCACAAGCCACTGGTGTCAGTTGGTTCACCTAAGATGTATACAGGTGCTCATTGGGTTATGAGCACACCGGACAGGACTCGCCGGGAACCTGCTAGTTGGGATTATACCAGACGTCAGATAGCAGTTCCCAGGTGACATGTGTACAGGTTAGTTTATCGACCTGAGATCGTCATTTGTCTCGTGTGAGTTCCCACTGTGCTTTGATTACTACCCTACCACGCTCAAAGGAGACGTGCAAACAGGTTTTAGTTGGGTACAGTCCCGAGCCACATGGAGGCAGTGAGCGGATCTGCAGGGGTTCGTCTCTCCCGGTATTGGGGGTGAGGTCGCGCTGTGTCTAGGAGAGCCAAAACATGAAAAGTCCTTGGCCAAGGCAGGAGATTTGCTGGTGGGTATTCCAGTAGTATCTCAGGGTGTTCTGGGCTACACTCCGACACGACTTGTACCGCTATTGGGGGTCTGACTTTTACCAACCCCCTAGGCCCGCCATGCGATGCTCATAGACGAACGGACCGGAATGTACGGATATTGTCACTGACAGGCTCAGTAGGGTGTCAGGATGAGTTCGCTCATCGACGTCCCTTTTGGTCAATAGCTGGTGGCCCCTCACGTATGGCTGATACCTCTGACGTGCTTGTGGTTAAATCCACAGCCATAGTATTGACGAGTCTTTAGAGTCCACCACACAAAGTTACTCAGGTTTCGGGCGAAATGCTGTAGAGGCCGTATGGAGATATGGCAGGGTTCGATCAGATATGTGCGGTATTGCATGGATCGTGATCGGACGGTTTTTACTAGCCGGCTTTGGCTTAAGCCGGATCCTAGTATTAGATAGTGTAGTTTTGTCTCTTTGCATTTGCGTTCAGTGGGAATACAAATGCGGGCATGTATTTGCAGTTGCGGGGTTTTCCTGTAATTTATTACGGGATCAATTTTCTGAAGTTGACAGTTTGCATTCCGTTCCGGCCGGTTTTCCTTTGTTCTTTCACAGCCGGACTCTTTCGTTGGAGGGGGTTAATTGCAAGTTTGCAATTAACTTATTTGATGAGAGGTTCTTTGCATATTGAGGGCCTCATGATGGTTCTTTCATCATTATATGTTCTTTGCATCACTTGACTTGCACTTAGTGTGATGGGGTTTGATTAGGATTGTTGAGGAGAGATAATTGGTCATTAATCTACACATTTTCCTTCTTGCAATTTCTCCAAGCTTTTTCCCACCCACCTTGTGAGGGGCCGGCCACACAAAAAGGAAAAGAGAGAGGAATTCATTTTGCGGGAAAAATCATCATCTCATTTGGTTTTGCTTCAAAAACCTCACTACTCTCCAAAGTTCCTTCTTGATCCCTCCATTCATGGAAACTTACATAAACCCTAAAGAGACATGGCTACTACACTATACTATAGCAAGTTTTGGACGCGTCGGCTAGCCAACTTCGCTCCCGAGTTGCCTCGGTCTAGAGGTGGGAGCCCGTATACGAACCCGTCTACGTGGTGCCTTTCCGACGAGCGAGGAGGTGACGGACGGAGATTCCGCGGGAGATTGGAGTGGAGACGAAGACCGAAGGACACAGATCGCTTGGTATAGCTTCTCTACTCTTTTCTGTTTTGCTAGTAGCTAGGTTAATGGCCCGATCCGGGTGAAAAGTGCGCGGTGGTGCCGGTTTGCTAGTTTGCAAAGTTTTTGTTTCCGCGTTTCCGGCGTCGGATCGACGGCCGGGGCGCCGTCGCGGACTTACATTGGTATCAGAGCCACGCCATTAACCATGTCTAGCTTGCTCTAGTGTGTTTAGAACTCGATCGAACAAAAATCCCCAAAAACTGTATTTTCCTATGCATGTGTTTTCTGTCGAATTTTTTTCTGCTCCAAAATTTTTTCAGGTCATTGCAGAAAGACATGCATGAAATTCTAAGAATTCTGGGAAAATTCGATCCAATGATTCGTTAGTACGACCGCGGAAACGCGGCCAAACCCCTGGTTTGGTCGCGGTTCCGTGGTGGGAAAGTGTCCTCATTGGGCCAAATTTTTCCAGTGGGCTTTTGAATAGGAAATAGGGGTTTTGGGATATTCTTTTTGGGCCCAGATTTTCTGTGAGTGCTACAGTATTGCTTGGGGCCCACTTTGATAATTTTTGATCGATCGAAAAGTTTAAACATGCTAGTTCACAGTATTTACATTATATCCGCGACCGTGAATGTCATTTGATCGGTAAATCCAGTCTATCTGCTATAGCCCTTTTAGACGGATTTGCGAACGCGACATTCACGTTGATGTTCTGTGTTGTGCTGTGATGTTGCGGATCGGTCGTGGGGGATAGCCTGGTTGCAGTATTAGTACAGTTTTGTTTTATATGTACATTTGTTATTGCGGGGCGAGCGTCCGACATGTGGACTGCCCTCACTGCCTGTTTGTACTATTCTTTTGGGGCACGACCAGGTTGCGGTCGATGTACCCGTTGTATGTATATTTTACTTTCTGTACTAGGATTACCCCGCGGAGGGGTGCACGGATAGCCGGGTTCTAGAGGGCAACGAGCCCGCATCTCATGGCATTGAGACGGAGGGGGCTTTACTCTAGAATTAGCGGGCTATTCGCCGCACTCGTAGGGGGTATAGGATAACCCAGGAGAGGTGCCCAAGTTACTGGATTCCGTGAAGTGCTGGGTGGTCCATTCACATTGCTGAAGGGGGCTGCCTCGCTTCAGGTTTTGGCGGGTGACTTGCCGCGCCCGTAGGGGTCTAGGATTTCATTGCACAGGCTATCCACACGACCAGGGGAACGTCGGGTTTCAGTAGCGGCTCTGTGAAACCCGGGGATCCCAGATATCTGTAGTGTTCTGTGATGCTGTACATTTCTGTAATGTTGCATTTTATCACGCCTTGAGCGAAAATTATATATTATATATATACTAGTAGATGTTGTATATGTTTTGCATCCGCGGTAGTCCAGTCCCCGCTCTGTCGTTAGTTAAGTAACCTAACGGGTGATGACGGGACCCAGTGGCGAATGCAGATGGCATATACGTACATCATTATTTTCGTTCTTTTGTGGTGTGATCAATTGATGGGATTGCGTTGATTCGGATCAATGCAAGATAAACAAACCTATTCTGATGTTGTTGGAACAATTTTTCAAAAAGCTGTTATTGCAAGGGAGTTCTCTTTTGTTTTGCACAGTGGTATTCGGTTATGAATATCCAGCTCCTCAGTCGACGAGGCAAGGGCCGAGATCCCTTCACCGGGAGTGACCCCTTGGATAGAAGTTTGCGTCAGGGAAATAACTTCACTATAGCCGATTACTTTTGCTTTGCATCGTGGTATTCAGTTGGAATATCCTGCACCTCATTCTACGGGGAAAGAGCCGAGATCCCTTCACCGGGAGTGACCTCTTTAGCAATGGTTTTCGTCACTATATTTTTTTAAAAGCTATCATGTTCCTTCAACGATATCAAGTTCATTACGTTAAAGGTTTTCGCCAGAAACCATTCGTAGCCCTCCGTCGTTTCAGACGGGTAGCACGTAGTATTCATGCTATGTTTGTTGGCCTTCGTCAAGGCATAGTGTATGGTAGCTGCTTGTTGCCTTTCTGCTGCATAGATAGATGTGTTGGTTTGGGACAGTCGTATAGCCTTGTTGGCCTTCGTCAAGGGCTTGTACGGATGGGTTCAAATCAACCTGGATAATGACGGGTAGAACTTGACACGTGACTTATGATTTGTTGGCCTTCGTCAAGGTCATAAGAGCATGGGGCAAAAATCCACATCGGGAGTTTCAAAAGAACTGAAACTTGCCAGGTATGCGCTTACCTTCTGGAGTGTGATAGCGTGAGCGGATTCCGTCACGTTATCATGCGATGATAGTTGGATCCCGATTCCCACTGATGAGTTGGTTTACTCCTCGGGTGATCCCGGCTAATTCTTCTTTCAGGTTTGGGGAAGAATTTGACGTTACAGTGGGAGGTTTCCAGATTAGATAAAGTGATAACCATTCTGATCTAGGTTAGAGTGCACGCTGAGTGTTTCTTTTCTCTCTCTCTTTGGCAGCGACCATTGACCCGACCCTAGACTATGACTCAGTGACCAAGTTGACCGAACCTTCTTAACACTGGCTTTTGGATTGTCAGAGTTGCAAACCTCTTTGCCTCTCCTACTTTTACCCTTTTCTCCAAGACACCCCGTATTACTACGAACGTCCACTTCCATTGGACAAAACCATCGTATGATTATATACGAACTCGAAGGAATTCGAGGATGGTTTCTGGTTCTGGAGAAAACGAATAGGACTATTCAGTTGTCTTTTCCTTTTACCTTCTCTCAGGTTGCGAGTACTCCTTGGTTTAGGAGTAGTACACCTATTACGCAAATTGGATAGTCTTCTTCCAAACCTTAGGCTGGTGCCGACCGGTAGGGAATGAAGAGAACCAGTTAGCCTAAACGGTGTACAGAAGGTATTAAGTTAAGACAAAGCAAGGGATTAGTAAGAGGGCAAAGTAAATTGCGACTGCTATTCACGACTAAACCAAGTATTTCTTCGCCAATCCTAAATCACCTTTGTATTTCTCCAGGACACTCCGTATCACTACGAAGATCCCAAGTATATTGGATAATCCATCGTATGGTAATATACGAACTCGAAAGGAACTTGTTCCAGTTCGGGGATGGATCCTGGTTCAGGAGAAATAGGAATAAAGTACATTCGGTTGTCTTTTATCTTCACCTTCTCTCGCATTGCGAGTGCTCCTAGGGTTAGGACAGTACACCCATTATGCTTATTGGATAGTCTTCTTCCAAACCATAGGCTGGTGCCGAACGGTAGGGAAGGAAGAAAACCATTTGGCCTAAAGGGGTGTACAGAAGGTAATGACTAAAGACATATAAAGGGATTTGGAGAAATGAAAAAGAATTATACGGTTATAGTTGTGAATCTGGATAATGGAAGAGGCATTATTAGGAATACCAGGATACCCCAATGAAACATTTCAATGTTTCATTTTCACTGTGTACTGTTAAATGAAAACTGATTTCCCAGTTAGACACTTGCTCCAGGGTATGTATTTACCAGGTATGAATCTCACATCTGCATGGTTTTACAGATGATGGGTGGGAGTGAGTTATTGGGAATTAGGTGATCATCCTCATTATATCGGGATTCGTTGTAATTGGTGATATTTGAGGAAGTCACCTGGGTTGTTTGCCGGTCGGCAAATATTTGGTTTTGAATATCCGTTGTTGTGCACCAATTTCAAATTGATATATCTGTACGTCTATTTTTATAGAGTGAGACATACCTTTTTGAAATTATGTCTATGACATTTACCTATATCAGTTGATGGTTAGGTAAGGAGCATTGAACAGCGGTGTAACTCTTCTTAACCATAAGTACAGTTTTCAACCTACAACACACAGTTAATGAGTCACTAGACTCAAGGGACTTATACAGAGTATTGTATATTGTCCAGTGTCCATTAGGACAGAGGAGTTGATACTCGTACTATATTCTGTTTACTTTTGACTTCTCTACTTCTTAGACATATGTTTCGTAGAAACACAGGGTCTGAGTTTTGAGAAGTTATAGGTATAAGAATAAAGTAGAGAACCAGATGTTGCAAGTATCAGGATTCTTCAAGGTGATCGAAGATGTAGATACTTGTGTATGGTATTCAGTTGATAGTAATGGTTAAAGAGAACTTGCTTCTCTTTCAGGTTATTCATAATTGGAAGCATTCCTAAGTTGAGTAACGCTGATCGGCCTCTTTCCATTTAGTTGACATGCACTAGAGACAGCTGCATGATTTGAATCTGGTTCAATTAAATCAGTGCCTCTGTTTCTATATTGGATATAGAACAGTTCATATCTTGACATTGTTAAGGTACGGGGAGTTGTCCGGTTTATGCTTAAAACCAGACACTGGATAACTCAAGGCACGTTTTTGTAATGGCTGTTTGTGGCTTGACCCGGGCTATGACGAGGGTTGATATTCTACCATCTGGAAGATCAATAGTGATATTGTTCTTGACTCGCCACAGTTTTATTAAAAATGGATTTTTTTCCAGAAAAACAGTAGTGGGAGTATGGTAGAACTGGAAGTGATTCCAGAACCGCAAACGATTACTGAAGATTTGACAAGAACCTAAAGATTCAATCTGATTTGACATTCCATTGGCCACTCCGCAGATATGGTGGGTAACCTCAGGTACTCGAGAGGTACTTCGGTATGCTCAAGGACGGTGGCAGGGAGGTTCTTGTTTACCCAGACTTGCCATTGCTGTTGTTCCAGACTGTGATACCCGGCAGTAGGATGAGTATTGCGTCGTTCTAAACTAGATTTAGAAGTGTACGTCTATATGACTCTACCAGAGGGTTGTCATAGTCAATGGGAGCAGCGGAAGCATTGGTGGACAGTTAGCTTATGTCTATTTATAGACTAAAGCAGATATAGCGGAGATAGATCATCTATTTCTGATGTGACAGTCATAGGTTTGACTTCATCAGAATAGGGGATGGATCTGTTGAGAAGGTAGTAGGGTGTGATGTCCTGGTATTTGATGACATACACAGAGTAGGAAGTGCTATTCCTATACTACGATCGGTTATACTTTGGTCGTCACACAGTGGTTTCTCCACACAGGACTTGGATATTATATCGTACATTCTGGTTACTAGATCTATGGTTTTAGATCTAGATTTGGGTGGTTTCCTAATCTGGGTACCTTGAAAGCATTCTATGAGCATTTAGAATGGACGATTCCTGGCACGGTAGTGTACCTGCAGGTAATAGAGTCACCCTCTCTAAAGGTGTCTTACAGACTAAAGGGGAGAGGGATGTGTATGATTGGCAGATCACTTGCTTAGGCAATTGAGTCAATCATGAGATGTCAAGTACCACACCAGATGTTGTTCTTGCAGTAGGTGCAATAAGCTGATATTGATCCAATCCTGGAGAAACAGTCGGAAGCAGTTTTAAAACATAAGTTGATGTTCTAAGGATATGATAACAGCATTCTCCTTCGGGAGACAGTTATCATTCCAGGCTTCCAAGGTGACATGGATGGCAGAGTGGCTGTCAGAGTTATAGTTTTCCCTCTGACGAGGGGCAGTATTTTGGACAGATGGTCCAGGTGGATACTGAGGGAAGGTATGGCGCAGGATACTGATTGAGTTCAGTTGACGATACAGTCTAAGAAGTTTGGATTTGGAGTTCATTTATGAGCTAGGTCCCATGAGACATCCAGACACATTCTAAGATAGGTATTGCTCATTTCGGGAGATGGCTTTCTCCGCGAACTTGAGATAAAAAGAGACATAGAAAGAAACATCAGAGCGGATCCACTCACTGAGGCTATTCCTCGAACGCAATAGTTTCACAAACGAGCTTTGTGAGACTGACTAGTAGAGGAGTTGGGTGTTCGGTATCACACGGGCTGTGAGTATGCGACATCGCAATAATTAGCCTTGAGTGCAAGTGGGAGATTGTTGGAGATAGTGCCCTCAGAGTCAATTATTGGATAACAGGCACGTGATTGCAATGATTGAGGGGAGGACCTGTCCCATTAGGACAGTCTTACTCGAGATGATAGTATGCTATCTGGTTTATCTTTATCATCGTGTACTGCTTTAGGTGACTTTACGAGTCGCTATTACACGTTGATAGAGCCCCTAGGATCCTTGCTTGACTATCAGCAGTATGAGGGCGATCATATAAGTGAGAGCTGGAGTCTATAAGCACATCCTTAAAAGGTCCCTAGTCGTGGGAGTTTCGAGACAGGGCATCGATACTCCGGAGTAGACTAGTGTATACAGTCGAGACCCCGACGAGGGGCGGTAGCCGGTCTCACAAGCCACTGGTGTCAGTTGGTTCATCTAAGATGTATACAGGTGCTCACTAGGTTATGAGTACACCAGACAGGACTCGCCGGGAACCTGCTAGTTGGGATTATACCAGACGTCAGATAGCAGTTCCTAGGTGACATGTGTACAGGTTAGTTCATCGACCTGAGATCGTCATTTGTCTCGTGTGAGTTCCCACTGTGCTTTGATTACCACCCTACCACGCTCAAAGGAGACGTGCAAACAGGTTTTAGTTAGGTACAGTCCCGAGCCACATGGAGGCAGTGAGCGGATCTACAGGGGTTCGTCTCTCCCGGTATTGGGGGTGAGGTCGTCCTGTGTCTAGGAGAGCCAGAACATGAAAAGTCCTTGGCCAAGGCAGGAGATTTGCTGGTGGGTATTCCAGTAGTATCTCAGGGTGTTCTGGGCTACACTCCGACACGACTTGTACCGCTATTGAGGGTCTGACTTTTACCAACCCCCTAGGCCCGCCATGCGATACTCATAAACGAACGGACCGGACTGTACGGATATTGTCACTGACAGGCTCAGTAGGGTGTCAGGATGAGTTCGCTCATCGACGTCCCTTTTGGTCAATAGCTGGTGGCCCGTCACGTATGGCTGATTTCTCTAACGTGCTTGTGGTTAAATCCACGGCCATAGTATTGACGAGTCTTTAAAGTCCACCACACACAGTTACTCAGGTTTCGGGCGAAACGCTGTAGAGGCCATATGGAGATATGGCAGGGTTCGATCAGATACGTGCGGTATTGCACGGATCGTGATCGGACGGTTTTTACTACCCGGCTTTGGCTTAAGCCGGATCCTAATATTAGATAGTGTAGTTTTGTCTCTTTGCATTTGCATTCAGTGGGAATACAAATGCGGGCATGTATTTGCAGTTGCGGGGTTTTCCTGTAATTTATTACGGGATCAGTTTTCTGAAGTTGCCAGTTTGCATTCCGTTCCGGCCGGTTTTCCTTTGTTCTTTCGCGGCCGGACTCTTTCGTTGGAGGGGGTTAATTGCAAGTTTGCAATTAACTTATTTGATGATGGGTTCTTTGCATATTGAGGGCCTCATGATGGTTCTTTCATCATTATATGCTCTTTGCATCACTTGACTTGCACTTAGTGTGATGGGGTTTGATTAGGATTGTTGAGGTGAGATAATTGGTCATTAATCTACACATTTTCCTTCTTGCAATTTCTCCATGCTTTTTCCCACCCATCTTGTGAGGGGCCGGCCACACAAAAAGGAAAAGAGAGAGGAATTCATTTTGTGGGAAAAATCATCATCTCATTTGGTTTTGCTTCAAAAACCTCACTACTCTCCAAAGTTCCTTCTTGATCCCTCCATTCATGGCAACTTACATAAACCCCAAAGAGACATGGCTACTACACTATTCTATAGCAAGTCTTGGACGCGTTGGCTAGCCAACTTCGCGCCCGAATTGCCTCGGTCCAGAAGTGGGAGCCCGTATACGAACCCGGCTACGTGGTGCCTTTCCGACGAGCGAGGAGGTGACGGACGGAGATTCCGCGGGAGATTGGAGTGGAGACGAAGACCGAAGGACACGGATCGCTTGGTATAGCTTCTCTACTCTTTTCTGTTTTGCTAGTAGCAAGGTTAATGGCCCGATCCGGGTGAAAAGTGCGCGGTGGTGCCGGTTTGCTAGTTTGCAAAGTTTTTGTTTCCGCGTTTCCGGCGTCGGATCGACGGCCGGGGCACCGCTGCGGACTTACACATTGACTGTGTTTTCACGCGAGGCCACAGGTTTTTACCTATGGGCGTAGCGTGCACTATTTTGGTTTCCGACATGGTTTTCTTGAGTTTTAGCATGTGATATCCTTGTAGGTACCCCACGTGGCGTCGAAGCAATGGAGATGTGAATGGCGACATCGGCACCGGCACGCATATAACAAGGTGAGTGGATTTATATCTACGGGGAGAAGTCGGGTGGATGGCGTATAGCACCCCCGCAGTTCGTAGTGATGTGTACGGATGCGTACACACACTAACAATTATTATTTGTTGTTGGGATTAATTATTGATGTTTAAATGGAAATTGGTATATTGGATTGGTGTAAGGTTACGAAACCTTAGGGTAGTGGGTGCACTACACATAAATACACGCATATACATACTTGCATACATCCTTATTTCATATGTGATTATGGGATTCTATATAGATATGTGTTCATATGGGTTTTGGGATTACGTGTTCATTACGGATTTGAGGATGATACTTGGGATTGATGTGAGTCAATGGTGATATGAGATCATGATGTCGGTGATATGATAAAATTCATAATTAAGATACGTCTTGATGCTTAAAGGATTTTGGGGATGATGATGCCATAGGAATGGTGACATATATATTAAGTGATCGACATGTGATTATGTTAGGAGATATGATATGATATGATTTGACAAGATATTTGTGATAGGCCTCCTTGGGCGATGTGTACCTTTGTGATGATATTTGATGATAATATCGATTTATACTAGACAGTCGATCAATAGTCAGATCTTCATTATAGTGATGATGTTAGCATAGTGCTAGATGTATGTCAGTACCCAGATTGTGATATTTGATAAAGAAAATACCAGATGAATGATTTGGTGAATGTGATATTGACCCGTACCCAGATTTGGGGATGCTGTACGACGGATTTACGTACGAGCTGTAAATTGATGTTTGATCCGCCCTCTGGACTTAGGAATAACTGATTTTGGAGGTATGGTATCGGATGTGATATATTCGAGGCGGGATTACCGACTATATATGTATATATATTTGTATCGACTCAGAGGTTAGGCGGTTTCCCATACCTACTGTTAGCTTTAGCTCAGCTTGTAGTGGTGTAGCTATATGACTTTTATGACATTAGATGCAGTTTAGTGATCATGGTGTTCAGTATTTCAGCTCCTGCATATTATTATTGTTGCTCTGCATCGCATACTGTTGTGATTAATATTCTATTATTGATATCCTGCTGCTAGGACACCAGCACCATTACCGATGATGCGTATGTACCACGTACACTTATTTGCTGTCGTACACACATCTTCATCGGTAATTGCCATGTCACGTACACTTAGAGAATATTATTGCCTGATTTAGCTTGTTAGCTAGTAGTGACATGATATTAGTGCATTGCCTTATATGCCAGCTTGACATTGTAGCTATTGCTTGTCACATCATGCATACTGTTGTTCATTATATGCCGCATTCATGGATTCTCATGCTTATATTCATGATTTGCATACTATTGATGATTCGGATTTCCATGATGTTTTCTGGATTTGGAGGAAAATCGCAAAACATATATAAACTGCTTTCTCTCTTTTTAAATAAATGCGGTTTTTCCATGATGTATGAGTCGTCCACCATGAGTTTTGCTGATGGATTTCGAGACCCGATTCGAGGAGGCGGATGAACCGTTTCGGGTACATGGTGGGCCCGGTGCGGTACCCCGGGGCAAGAAGATCGTAGGAGATGGCGTTGAGCCTGGCAGGGGAGCACGACCGACCGGTGATATTACCCGACACGTCGGATATCCGGAGGATACCGTCGTAGTCATGAGATGGATGGTAGGGGCTGATCTGGACTGACGGCGCCCTGGATATTATGATTGAGACATTGAGATTTGAGATATTGAGGTACAGAGATTGTGATACAGAGATATCGACATATTGAGATTTATGTTTTGTGCCGATGCTAGGCACTGTTTTATGCTGATTTCATTATGATACCTCATTTTAAAAATACAGAAATCTCACAAAGTTACAAAAGCAGTTTTCTTCAGTACATGCATCCTGTTTCATGCATTCATACATCATTCCTATGATATATTGCCACCTGATGCACTGACACAGGCACATGGGATTACACTTGGGTTAGATATTTACACTAGCCATGGTTATAGATTGCTGGTTATATATTTGAGGATTATATATATATTGATCGTTTGACCTAGGAGTGCGTCAAACATGCGCTTTTCTGTTCGTAGATCTTTTTCTACTCACGAGTTGGCAACTCACCCCCGTTGTGCCCCAGTTTCTTGCAGGTGTTGCCATACAGATTCCATTACGGCTTTGCGGGCACGGTTTCATTTCGGGTGACTTGCTCATAGGTGGGTTTATTGCATCGTACCCATCATTATACATTATATATTATATTTCAGTTGTATCTAGAATTTCCATGAACCAAACATGTACTTATTTGAGATAGAGACCAGTGATGTTTATTCTTTCGACCTTAGAGTCGTGCGTTATATTTATGTGGATTTCTCGTTGTTTGAGTTTCCTTTCTGTTGTAATCCTCGCCTTTAGGCGTTGTATTTTATGTTGCATTCAGGTTGATTTGATATGGTTCTTCCTACTCTCTACTACTTTTCTTGGTTTGGATTTCTGGGTTGCGGCTTACTTCGATTACGTACGCCTTGAGACGTTCGTAATCTAAGTGCCGGTCATGTTCCGTACTTTCAGGTCGTGATAAAGTTGGTATCAGAGCGTTAGGTTTTACCTTCGGAGCGTAGGATGACCCTTGGTTGATGGAATAGGTGACTAAACTAGAGTGACGTACCGTGGTATGTCCGCGGCATATTTATGATACGCCACTTCACTTAAGAAGCCTTAGGATGTACATTTCTTTGATTCAGTATCATATTCCTTCCTATGATCTAGCCTCATCGGTACCAGTTTTGGTTTTGCTGCCCTGATTACGGGCAGGGAGAGCTACAGCTAGAGTTGCGGTCAGCACGAGCTCGTTACGAACGATGACTGACCAGGGCATGATACCGGTGAAACACGATTGCAGAGATATGTCTTGATTGTGTTTTGCGCCACGAGCGTTGGATGGATCGCTGTATGAGATTTCTTGGACGTGAGGATTGGCACCAGAGGATTGAGCCACTGACAGAGGCCAGCCAGATTTTGATGACCGTTGGTGTATTGCTTACTCCTGATGATTGAGGCACGATTCAGCGCACAGACGAGTTGCTGCAAACAACGAGATATTGCCCCAGATGTTGGAACTATTGGAGTACGAGATTGTACTAAGAGATGATAGAAGATCGCTAGTCACCAAGGACGAATGACTAGGACATGTGGATCGTTCGCTAACCCGATGCGAGGTCATCAGATAGATTGATTCCAGCTAGAGACGGCTTCACGCGGAGGCGTTGAGAGTCGACTGAGACGATCGAATGTCGGTAACCTATTATTCCAAGTTTAAAGTATTCGGAAAGACATGCAGGCAATTCTATGGTCCCTCTAGAAGAATGAAACCCTAACTCGACTTAAGGACCGTGTGAAAGCCTTTGAACCTTAGGGTTTACAGCAGTTCTGCGGCGCCATTAGTGAGGCTTGGGTTTGCCCTTCTACGGCAGGACCATCGATGCTGGGGTATGTATTCGATACTATTATACTGTACCCAAGATGTTGAGCTCTTGGGGGATTATGAGGTTTTGACGAATCGATCGGATGGCTCGACTTAATTCGGATGCTAGGTGGTGAGATGCATTTCTCGGGAGACTCCAGATACGAGGATAGCCATTAGAGCTCAGTCCATGCAGCCACGACGAGACGAGTCCGAAGCAGTTGACATTAGAGAAAAGTGGAGTAAGAGGTTCGTACCAGATCTGGATATGATGACGTTCCACCCCGCCGACATCAGAGATGCAATACGCATGCCGAGGCATAATATTGGGTATATCTTCCAAAAGGAGTCGCGAGGAGTATGCAGCCGTTCCGGAGCAAGAAACAGATATAGGAGAGGACGATGACTTCCGGACAATTGGCATAGATAAGACTTGGAAGAGATCTTGAGTAGGATTCCTTCCAGGACACTGCTGCAATGATATTTGCACCTAGGACCAGATGTGTCACGTACATTCAGAGAGTCAGAGGCCGACGCCAGTGACATGCTGCTTACGAGTGGTCGTGATAATTGACCGAGAGATGACCAGAGAAGTGCCAGAACGGAATCATCCCCGTTAGCACACTTGACAGGGCCGATGAGCCAATGGATCATGAGATTGGTAATCCACAGAGAAGACTTGGACCCAGGAGTGGTCATATTACGCACACCAGCAGGCCAGAGTTCAGGATCGTCGACGAGATACGCTATGAGTGATCACGACAGTTGGCCAGAGATTCTTGGAGGATGCGCTTGAGCGGGACTATTCCTCCATCCTTGTTTTGGTATTTGGAGCAGTTATTTGCATGATTGATTTTGATGATTGAGTTTCATGATATGTGTTTTCATGCACCATGGTTGTACTTACTGAGTATTTACGATTTTTGCACAGTTGTTACACTTGATGTCGTTTTCGTGCCTTGGTTTCACATGTTTGTGATTTTATGGGGTTTAGACATTTGAGATGATTTTGTGCGTATGCACGCACACGATTTGGTTTTTTCACTCTGTATAGTTCACATATTCTTGCAGGGCAGAGATTAGCATTTTGTGCACTTAGTTGCACTGGACTTCGATTTCGATGGTGATGTTCGATATTTGTTTGTGTACTTTATGCATCGGATTGTACTTTGCGCATGTTCGATGCTTGATGTTGGATTTCATGATTTCATGCATGATGGATGCAACGGATTTAGATTTTAGCACATGTTGGGCGCCTGTTATGAGATGCGATTTGGTGCACACCAGATGCACTAAATCGGGATTTTTCGTGCATGTCAGATGCACATGATCTTGCGGTCAGGCACACACGTTGCCTATGACCGATGCTGTGTGCACAACCGTTGCACCTTGATGTCGTTTTTGTGCACCTGCTTGGCACATGTATGGATTTTGATTTCCGTGCGCACCGGACGCACGAGGTTTTCATATGCACTTTTGGGACCGATTTCTTATGGAACAGTACATTTTTTGTGTTGATGTGATTTGTTTTCGTACTGAGCAGGACTGGTCAGATGACAGTGCCTTGATATATTTTGCATGCACTGATAGATTTCAAAGGGATTTCCTATAGCGAGCTATAGTCTCATTATTTACATACGTGTCCGATACAACACGAAACGTTTAAAACGAGGGAACCCTTCTAAATTATTTTTTTAAACGGTGGATCGTACATACTAAACAAAGGATATATACGTATATGGCTATTTTCTTAACAAAAAACGTCCGCCACTGTGCAGTGTTATGCGCATTGTACATCGACTTTAAAGAAATTTGGCATGCATTTCCTTCACATATTTACATGTATAGTTCCGATTTCTAGCATATCGGTTTTTGCCTTGGATTTGGCATTCGTGTTTTCACCTTGACTCCGATGATTGCGAGATGCTTGACGGAGTTTTGATTTCGGGTTATCTGCTCGTTACGCATGCGCATGTATTGCGTTATGATGCGTTCTATGGATTGATAATTTCGGAGCCCCATTGGTTTGGACATTTTATTGAAATGTTTTGGAATTTGGAAGTTTAAATTTAAATTCGAGGACTGAATTTCTTTAAAGGGGGAAGACTGTAACATTTCAAAAAAAATAGAATATTATTTTTGGGAATTTTCATAATTTAATATTAATTTTTAATGAATATTTTAATAGTCGGTATAATTAAATACCGATAAATGGTGAAAATGCTGGAGAAAATTATAGAAATTCTAAAATAGCTTGTTTTGTGGAAATATGCCATCTCACAATTTTTATGATGGATTATATGTTATTTTAGTGTTAACCGCGATTAAAAATCGCTAATTGGATTTTTGGCTTTTTGTGCAAAATTGTGCACATAACATTTTCTACACTTGTTACACTTGTTTCATGTTTTGGACTCATGTCAAGACTAGGGTTGAACCATGTTTAGATGAGCATGGTGGGTGAACCATGTTTAGCCAACCATTATGGGTTAACCAATTGGTTAGGATAGTGGGATTAATTAAGGGTGTGACTTTGTTTACAATTGGATTAGGGTTATGTTGACTTGTGTAGGGAGAGAGAGAGTAAGCCATAGTGGTTGTGGTTTAACTTGAGAGAGAGAGAGAGGTGGTTAGGGTGTGCCATGATCCATCTCATTCCATGATCCCTTGTGTTCTTTCACCTCCCTCTCACTCATACCACTTCCTCTCATTTATCACATCTTTCCTCACATCACTCACTCTCACACCCCACCATATT
The DNA here is from genome assembly GCA_030015575.1 of Agapanthus africanus. Taxonomy (NCBI): domain Eukaryota; kingdom Viridiplantae; phylum Streptophyta; class Magnoliopsida; order Asparagales; family Amaryllidaceae; genus Agapanthus; species Agapanthus africanus. The sequence goes on from JASDDO010000004.1 coordinate 316,130,689, forward strand.
ATACACAACTCAGCAGCCCTACACCAGCCCTAACACCATAGCCCACACTTACACACTCCCATCAACACTTTACAACCTCAATTTCATCATATCAGCCCCCTCCACAAGCAGCTGCATCAGCAGTTGAAGCAACATCAGCCACCACACTACTACATCAACAGCAACTCCACTCAAACTACAACCCACACCCTCATATACTACAACACCACCACACCACCACAACCATTCTAACAACACCAAGACCACAGCAACACAACACCAATGCAACAGAAACACACAATCAAGTGAAACAACAGCATCAGCTGTAGTGGAAACAGCAACATCAGCAGCAGCAACCATACACCAGCAGCTGCTACAGGAGCACTTCAGCAGCAACCACCCCTCCTCCTTCCTTCATCCTTCCCTTCTCCTACATCCTAGGACACTCTTAAGGTATAATCTTGCAACCCAACTCCTTTTTGTCAAGTTATGGTTAGTTAGCTGAAATTTAGTATTAGTATGTGGTTTAGTGCTAGTTTAGGCAAATTTGAGTGAGACTTGACCAAGTGTTGGTTTTGATGGTTGGTATGACCTTATTAGGTGTGTTTGAGACCAGTTTAACCAAGATTTGTTCCAAATTTCACCAAAATACCAGATTTGTTATACTTGGCGAAATTCAGCATTTTTGTCGACTTTGTAGCTATCTGGAAACTGCTATCAATCCGGACCTCCTAAAATAAAATTGACTTGACAGTAGGATGTGCAGGCAGATAGAAACCAATGCCCAAAACCCTAGCCCCAACCTCATTTCCTTGGCCGCCATTTAATTCCTTCTGGCCGCAATTTGCTGCCAGACCTGGGTGGAATCGCCTCGTTTTGCGTGCACAGCCCTATTTCATGTAAACTTGACCCCCTGTATGTCTAGTTTTGACTGATTCCTGTTAGAGTAAAATCTGGGTTGATTTTCTTGAGTTGGCGTATAATTTACGACTTGTTTTCATTTGGTTTTTGGTATTCGATGATTCGTTTTCGTCGGGTGGCGTTTGAACGCCAACGACCAGTGAGCATTGACTGTGTTTTCACGCGAGGCCACAGGTTTTTACCTATAGGCGTAGCGTGCACTATTTTGGTTTCCGACATGGTTTTCATGAGTTTTAGCGTGTGATATCCTTATAGGTACCCCACGTGGCGTCGAAGCAATGGAGATGCGAATGGCGACATCGGCACAAGCACGCATATAACAAGGTGAGTAGATTTATATCTACGGGGAGAAGTCGGGTGGATGGCGTATAGCACCCCCGCAGTTCGTAGTGATGTGTACGGATGCGTACACAAACTAACAATTATTATTTGTTGTTGGGATTAATTATTGATGTTTAAATGGATATTGGTATATTGGATTGGTGTAAGGTTACGAAACCTTAGGGTAGTGGGTGCACTACACATACATACACACATATACATACTTGCATACATCCTTATTTCATATGTGATTATGGGATTCTATATAGATATGTGTTCACATGGGTTTTGGGATTATGTGTTCATTATGGATTTGAGGATGATACTTGGGATTGATGTGAGTCGATGGTGATATGAGATCATGATGTCGGTGATATGATAAAATTCATAATTAAGATACGTCTTGATGCTTAGAGGATTTTGGGGATGATGATGCCATAGGAATGGTGACATATATATTAAGTGATCGACATGTGATTATGTTAGGAGATATGATATGATATGATTTGACAGGATATTTGTGATAGGCCGCCTTGGGCGATGTGTACCTTTGTGATGATATTTGATGATAATATCGATTTATACTAGACTGTCGATCAGTAGTCAGATCTTCATTATAGTGATGATGTTAGCATAGTGCTAGATGTAGGTCAGTACCCAGATTGTGATATTTGATAAAGAGAATACCAGATGAATGATTTGGTGAATGTGATATTGACCCGTACCCAGATTTAGGGATGCCGTACGACGGATTTACGTACGAGCTGTAAATTGATGTTTGATCCGCCCTCTGGACTTGGGAATAACTGATTTTGGAGGTATGGTATCGGATGTGATATATTCGAGGCGGGATTACCGACTATATATGTATATATATTTGTATCGACTCAGAGGTTAGGCGGTTTCCCATACCTACTGTTAGCTTTAGCTCAGCTTGTAGTGGTGTAGCTATATGACTTTTATGACATTAGATGCAGTTTAGTGATCATGGTGTTCAGTATTTCAGCTCCTGCATATTATTATTGTTGCTCTGCATCGCATACTGTTGTGATTCATATTCTATTATTGATATCCTGCTGCTAGGACACCAGCACCATTACCGATGATGCGTATGTACCACGTACACTTATTTGCTGTCGCACACACATCTTCATCGGTAATTGCCATGTCATGTACACTTAGAGAATATTATTGCCTGATTTAGCTTGTTAGCTAGTAGTGACATGATATTAGTGCATTGCCTTATATGCCAGCTTGACATTGTAGCTATTGCTTGTCACATCATGCATACTGTTGTTCATTATATGCCGCATTCATGGATTCTCATGCTTATATTCATGGTTTGCATACTATTGATGATTCGAATTTCCATGATGTTTTCTGGATTTGGAAGAAAATCGCAAAACATATATAAACTGCTTTCTCTCTTTTTAAATAAATGCGGTTTTTCCATGATGTATGAGTCGTCCACCATGAGTTTTGCTGAGGGATTTCGAGACCCGATTCGAGGAGGCGGATGAACCGTTTCGGGTACATGGTGGGCCCGGTGCGGTACCCCGGGGCAAGAAGATCGCAGGAGATGGCGTTGAGCCTGGCAGGGGAGCACGACCGACCGGTGATATTACCCGACACGTCGGATATTCGGAGGATGCCGTCGTAGTCATGAGATGGATGGTAGGGGATGATCTGGACTGACGGCGCCCTGGATATTATGATTGAGACATTGAGATTTGAGATATTGAGGTACAGAGATTGTGATACAGAGATATCGAGATATTGCGATTTATGTTTTGTGCCGATGCTAGGCACTGTTTTATGCTGATTTCATTATGATACCTCATTTTAAAAATACAGAAATCTCATAAAGTTACAAAAGCAGTTTTCTTCAGTACATGCATCATGTTTCATGCATTCATACATCATTCCTATGATATATTGCCACCTGATGCACTGACACAGGCACATGGGATTACACTTGGGTTAGATATTTACACTAGCCATGGTTATAGATTGCTGGTTATATATTTGAGGATTATATATATATATATATATTGATCGTTTGACCTAGGAGTGCGTCAAACATGCGCTTTTCTGTTCGTAGATCTTTTTCTACTCACGAGTTGGCAACTCACCCCCGTTGTGCCCCAGTTTCTTGCAGGTGTTGCCGTACAGATTCCATTACGGCTTTGCGGGCACGGTTTCATTTCGGGTGACTTGCTCGTAGGTGGGTTTATTGTATCGTACCGATCATTATACATTGTATATTATATTTCAGTTGTATCTAGAATTTCCATCAACCAAACATGTACTTATTTGAGATAGAGACCAGTGATGTTTATTCTTTCGACTTTAGAGTTGTGCGTTATATTTATGTGGATTTCTCGTTGTTTGAGTTTCCTTTCTGTTGTGATCCTCGCCTTTAGGCATTGTATTTTATGTTGCATTCAGGTTGATTTGATATGGTTTTCCTACTCTCTACTACTTTTCTTGGTTTGGATTTCTGGGTTGCGGCTTACTTTGATTACGTACGCCTTGAGACGTTCGTAATCTAAGTGACGGTCATGTTCCGTACTTTCGGGTCGTGACAGTAGCACACCCTGGTCATCAATCATGAACTCCGACTCTGTGCCCTACCGAACAAGCTCAAGAATCTCAGACAAGCGGGCATCACTGGGCTGCGCCTTATGGATATGATCAAGTAGAAGTGGACGGGCGTGGACGTGAGCAAGTTGTCCCCCAGTGGAAGTGAAATCAAACTGTACTCTACCGTTACACAAGATCTGCCAATCTGCAGAAGACTGTCTCTGAACTGCGCTCAACTGGGACAAGCTACCCCTGGGCCTACGACTCAAAGCATCAGCTACCACATTCGCCTTGTCCGGGTGATAAAGGATCTCACAATCATAATCCTTCATAAGCTCCATCCACCGGCGCTGTCTCAGATTCAGATCCCCCTGCTGGAAGATGTACTTCAAGCTCTTGTGGTCCGTGAAAATCTGACATGACTTCTCGTACAAGTAGTGTCTCCAAATCTTCAGCGCAAAGACCACCGTGGCCATCTCAAGATCGTGAGTGGGATAATTCTGCTTGTGCTTCTTTAGCTACCTAGAAGCATAAGCAATCACTCTATCATGCTGCATCAGTACACAACCGAGCCCCACTCGAGAAGCATCACAGTAAACGACAAAGCCACTCAATCCAGAAGGCAAAGATAGGACTGGTGCAGTCATCAACCGAGTCTTCAACTGCTAAAAACTCTGCTCGCATGCATCAGTCCAAAGAAAAGGAACCCCTTTCCGGGTCAGTCCGGTCAGCGGTGCAGCGATACTCGAGAAATCCTGCACGAAACGACAGTAATAACCAGCCAAGCCCAAAAAGATGCGGACCTTTGTCATAGATACAGGTCTGGGCCAAAGCTGTACAACCTCGATCTTCCTCGGGTCTACACGAATACCGTCTCCCGTCACCACATGACCCAGGATGTCAACTCTATCAAGCCAAATTGCCCACTTTGAGAATTTAGCATACAGCTTGTGCTCTCTCAATGTCTGCAAAGCAATCCTCAAGTACTGCTCATGCTCCTCACGACTTCTAGAGTAAACCAGAATGTCATCAATAAACACAATGATAAACTGGTCGAGGAACGGCCTGAAAATCCGGTTCATCAGATCCATGAACGCTGCTGGAGCATTGGTGAGTCCGAATGACATCACCAAAAACTCATAATACCCGTAACGCATACGAAAAGCAGTCTTTGGATTGTCATCATTACGAACCCGCGACTGATGATAACCAGAACGCAAATTAATCTTAGAAAAATGTTTCTCACCCTGGAGCTGATCAAACAAATCGTCAATGCGAGATAAAGGATACCTATTCTGTACTGTAACTCGGTTCAATTGACGATAATCAATACACAACCTCAAACTGCCGTCCTTCTTCTTGACGAACAGAACAGGAGCTTCCCAAGGCGAAACACTCGGACTCACAAGTCCCCTATCAAGCAACTCTTGCAATTGATCTTTAAGCTCTGTAAGCTCCTCCGGAGTCATCCGATAAGGCGGTGTAGAAATAAGCCCCGTGCCAGGAATCGGATCAATGCAAAACTCAATATCGTGCTCGGCGGCAAACCAGGTAACTCATCAGGAAAAACGTCGGGAAACTCTCGCACGATAGGAACCCGTTCCAACAACTCCACTGTGGCTCCAGTATCTTGAATGAAAGCCAAGAATCCCGGAAATCCTCTCCTCAAAAGCCGACTAGCGCAAAGGGCTGAAATCAAACTGTGAGGGGTGGCACCACGGTCCCCCTGCACAACCAGAACAGACTCGCCCGGAAAACTAAAACCGACTGTCTTCTCACGGCAGTCCACAGACGCATAGCAAGCAGCTAACCAGTCCATGCCAAGAAGAACATCGAAGTCCAACATCTCTAGAAGGATCAAGTCGAAGGACGAATCTCTATCTCCAATCCGAAAGGCACACGACCGAAACACATGTCGTGCAACAAAAGAATCGCCAACCGGAGTAATCACAACAAGCGGCTGATCTAGCAAACACGACTCTCGGCCCAACCTCGGCACGAAGTGTGTAGAAACATACGAGTGCGTAGATCCCGGATCAAACAAAACATGTGCATCAAAAGAACATACAGAAAGAGTACCTGAAACTACTGCATTGGACGCCTGCGCGTCCTAATGAGTCAGGGAAAATACCCGAGCCTGCCCTCTACCGGCGACTGGCTGACCTCCGCCTCTACTACCCCGTCCTCTCGGAACAAAACCACCGCGACCACGACCTCTCTGAGCATGGGTCTGACGCAGAACAACAACAGGCATAAGAGGCAACGCTCTCTGAGGTGGAGAAGGTGGTAAGGTAACATGTGGTACACCTGCCTCGTCCTCAAGTTCCTCAGTACAATCTCTGACTCAATGATACAAACTCCCGCACCGGAAACACCCAGATGAAAACTGCTGACCCTCCTAGGGATAAGAGCTAAATAACTGGCCTCGCCCCGAGCCTCCACTACCCCCAGTACCTGAACGGAATCTGTCACGGCGTCTAAACATCTGTCTCCGTGCTGATACACCAGTACGAACCCTCTTCGGTTCCGGAGCAACCGACGTCTCGGAAAGACGCTCCTCAACCAATAAGGCTACGTCCACCGCTGCTGCATACGTGTCACAATGCTGTACGCTGATAGCGAGGAAAAACTGGGTAAGCAGGCCTCAAACAAACCTCTTGACCCGCATCTCCTCGATAGCTACCAAATACGGAGCATACATAGACAGCTCGGTAAACTGCACATCGTACTCAGCCACCGTCATACCCGGAGTCTGGTGTAACGACTCAAAACTGCGTGCTTGAGCATCCCTGACGCATTGCGAAAGAAAATGGGAAAGAAACACTGTCACGAACTCAGCCCAGGTCATAGGAGAAAGACCTGCAGCTCTGCACTTCTCCAAAGACTCGTACCACTTCTGGACAAGACCCTCCAGATGAAAACTCGCGAACTCTACCGATCTTGCGTCGGAGTATTTCAGCGAACGACATATCCTGGCCATCCGATCGATAAACAACTGGGGATCCTCAGCTGCATCGGTGCCAGTGAAAACCGGAGGCTTCAGCCTCATGAACTCATATAACGATACGGTGATCACCTTGGTAGCTGCAGGTACAACTGCCTGAACAGTAGGCACCAACACAGTCCCCGTAACAGGTGGGACAACCTCCTTTCGCTGAGATCGACTGGCCTCAACCAACGTCCCCATCATCTGGCGCATATCCTGCATACCGGCCTCAAGCCTAGTAATACGGTCTATCAAAGGTGGATCAATCTGCTCCTGCATAATAGGCGTACCGCCCGGGTCAGTCCTCATCTCAGACGAGTCAACTCTGACCTCGACCCTCACGGTTGCTCTCTGCGCCCTCATTGTCTTCGGCGGCATAAAGGCTGGAAAAGGAAACAGGATTCGATAAGGACATAGAAATCGAATCACAAGGATGTATATAATCACGGAAGGAATTTTAAGCATTAAGTCCTAAGGTCACTTAGGTTGAGTACCGTGTTTTTAAGTATGCCGCGGAACATACACACGCTACGCCACTCTGTTTAAGCTACCTATTCCATCATACCAAGGTCATTCTACACTCCGAAAGGTAAAACCCAGCGCTTTGATACCAACTTTGTCACGACCCAAGTTAGGCACATGACCGGCACTTAGACCACGTAACGTCAACAGGCGTAACGCAATTTATGTAAGCCGAAAACCCAGCAATCTAAACCATTACAAGAAGGAAAAGATAGAAACATTTTTAAATCTCAAGCAGAACTTAAAACTTAAGTTGTTTTCTTAAAAATTTCGGCAGCACCTCCTTTTGTAAAAACTAGCCCCGAAACGGGTACAAATATAAGATATAAGTAAAGCATCCCCAAAAGGGAGCAAATCTCGCCCAAAGGCGGAAACAACCACCATAAGAAGATATACGACGCCGTAGCGAAGGAACAACATAAAAGAGATAATCAACATAACCAAAGGTCGGCTCCCACGAGCACGACAACCAGAGTCACAAGAATATACAACATCGATCCTCACAACTCGTCTCTAAGTCAATACATGAAGGTGGTAGATGGAGAGTACTAGATCCAATAAGATATACAATGAACATCATCGGATAACCGCAAAACCCACATATAGCAAAAAGGCCTCACAGCCAACCGTAGCGGTATCCGCAAAAGTAGAGATAATAAGACGCCCTGCCGCGACTACTCTGAGGGTCAGACCTGCAAAACACTGTGGTACAACGGGGGTGAGTTTCCAACTCGTGAATAGTAAATAACATCATACTGTAATCGCAAGTATGCACAAACAACGATAATCTATCACATGTAATCTGATAGCATAAGTATGGCAATATAGATATGCAACAATCATGATCAAGATACACCACCAGGGTACTACATCTACATGAATCAAATGCATATCAAATAAATCCTGAGTGTGGGATAAATAATTAATCTAATGCACAAATCATCATCATGGAAAAACCCCGGTGTCCATCAACGACACCCTAAATCCCAAAATCCTCAGGCACCGTTACCAGGAGCGGCCCTCATATCCGTACATCTCATGGAACCTGAGTGTCCAACATCGACACTCGAAACATCATGAAATACTCGTGTCTAGCATCGACACGTAAATCCACGTACCATGGGCTCCGTCTGCCCGGATCGGCCCGCGGGCTCCAACAGTACGAATCGGCCCATATCCATCTTACGACTCTGGTCGATATCCTTTGGATAACCGCTGAGTCCAAAACTATCACCGGTAGGTAGTAGTCCACCTGCCAAGCTCATCGGCTAATCCATCGACATACCTTTCTTGCCCCGGGGTACCATACCGGATCCACCATGAACCCGCAAACGGCCACATCCACTCTTCGCATTAGGTTTCTAACACAAGTCTCAGAACCGAGAAACTCATGGTGGACACACTGAAATATCATATCAAGAGAAACCGGGTTTTTCAAAACAATACACATTTCTTGAAATATCCCCGTGGTTCTCAAATCCCGAAAATCACATGAAATCCATATCTCAATGCGTAAATCCATGTAATATGATGTATGCAATATAGAACAGTAATATGAGCATATCAGGGGAAAATACGCTATTTAAATGCATCAAGTTATTAAATATCTCACGCGGTTCCCAATTATCCAAAATCCAACGCAACATTATATAAAGGTGAACATGTAGGTATAGCAAGGTATATGTGTAAGCATGTAGGTATGCAAGCAAACTATATTTCATATGCGTAATCGCACAAGAATCAATGTCTCAATATCACTAACCAATACAACATCACATATGTATATGGTGTTAGTGTATATGCCCTAGAGGCCATTACAGTATCATACTAGTATGTATATTACTTAATGGAAGCTTGGGATATTCACAGTTGTATATACAATCTTGCTCAAAATAGTAATATGCTACTTGGTTTGTTTCTACTTCAATGTGTACATGTGTTTATTTTAGTATATCACCTATACAGATTAGTGGAGCCCTTAGGATCTTTGCTTGATTACCAGCATTGTGATGGCAGTCACACTAGTGGGGGCTGGGTAATCTATAAGCACATCCTTATACAGGTCCCTAGTCGCAGGACTATCGAGACAGGGCATCGATACTCCGGAGTAGACTAGCGTATGCGCTTCTCATCCCAGCAGGGGAGATGGTCTGTCCCACAGCCGTCAGTACGTCGTACTTGAGATAGTATGCGGGTGCTCGTTAGGTTATGAGTACACTGGACAGGACTCGTCGGGAACTGACTGGTTGGTATTATACCTATCGTCAGTTATCAGTTCCCAGGTGACATGAGTACAGCTTAGTCCGCTGACTTGACACTGTCACTTCGCCTCGAGTGTGTTCCCACTGTACTTTGATTACCACCCTACCACGGCTCAAAGGAGTCGTGCAAACAGGTAGTAGTTGGGTGCAGTTCCGAAGCACTTGGAGGCAGTGACGGTTAGACAGGATTCGTCTCTCCCGGTATTGGGGGTTGACATCACGCTGTGTCTAGGAGAGCCATTACACGAGTAGTCCCTGGCCAGGGCAAGCGAGATATACTGATAGGTTTCCAGTGTTATCTCAGGGTGTTATGGGCTTCACTCCGACACGACTTGTACCGCTATTAGGGGACTGACGTTTACCGCCCCCTAGGCCCGCCATGCGATGTATCAGACGAACAGACCGGACTGTACGGAGACTGTCACATTCAGGCTCAGTAGGAGTTTAGATGGGTTTCTCCTCGTCAGTCTTCTTGTCGGCATCTACCTGGGGGCCGTTACGCACAGCTAGTGCCGCTTGCAGTCTGTGGTTAAACCTACTGCCAGCGTAGTGTCGAGTCTTTAGAGTCCCACACAGAAAGCTATTCGCCTTTAGGCAAAAGAGTAGAGGTCGCATGGTTTTGCGACAGGTCGCATGGTTTTGCGACAGGATTCAGTCACATCCGTGCACTTGTGCACGTTTAGTGTCCGGACAGTTAACACTAGTGGGCTTTGGTTTAAGCCAGATCCTAGTGTACGTTTTGGGATTGGTTTTATCTCGTATGTATTCGTGTTCCTCGGAACGCGGACGCGGGTATGTATGCACGGTTGATGAAGAGATGGAGGCAGGGGATTCTCATTAGGGTTGTTGACTGTTGACTTTTTGCTAAACCCTAATGAGAATATGAAACATGATTAACATTAATATCAATTAAGTATTATAGTGACATGGTTGTCGAGAGGTTGACTTTGTTGACTTGTTGACTTTGTTGACCGGTTGACTAGGTTGGACTAGTTGACCATCATCATGACAATAGCTATCATTTCATGGTAAAGAATTTTGCTTGCTTGTTTATCTTGTGCAAATGAGTGCATGAAATGATATGGCTATTTTGACTTAAACCATCACTAATACTTGATTGCTATTATTGGTTATGATGACTTTGGATTATGAGAGCCAAGAGAGAAAAGTCTTGCTCATTCTCTCATTTCCATTCTCTCTCTTGGCTTGAGCTCTCACCCTCTTCCTCTTGCTATTCCTTTTCTCTCTAGTCTATGGTTCATTTGTCTCATGAGTTGAGAAGCAAGAACCATAGAGAAAAATCCCAACACACTCTCCTCTACTCACTCTAGTTCACAAGGTTTAGCAAACCGAGTGAACTAGTTTCTTCAAAGCTCAAAGAAGAAGCCAAAGGTAGAAGCTTTCGGGTGGATCGATCTTCGGCGCAAGGAGACGACGGGGTGAAGCCGATCCGTACACCATCGAGAGTCGAAGACGAAGGAGTTCAAGAAAGAAAGGTATAACCCCCTAACCGAGTAGTTAACAACTCCTAGTTAGGTTGTTAGGTAGATAGTTTAACAAAGATCCGGTTTGAGTCCATGTTACCGCCTCTAGAAAATTGTTTTTAACCAAATTCCGCAAGCCCATAAGTACCGGGAGAGGTAGCATGGACTTACAGTGGTATCAGAGCCTAGTTAAACACTACCTAACATGTTAGCATAGTAACTAGAAATTCGATCGGAGAAAAAGTCGCGAAATACACCCCGAATTTAAACTTGCTGTCGATTTTTAAAGTTCTGTAAAAATAATAAATCATGCTTTAAAAATCGACTCAGGGTTTTTATAGTCTACTATAGAAAAACGGTCCAGAGAACCCACCAAACCACCGCGGAAACGCGGCAATAGCTTGCTATTGCCGCAGTTCCACGGCCGATTTAGCTCCTCTGTGGATCGTCTTCATTGCAGTTTGTTCTATGGGGTATTTTGAGATTTTTGGTATATGTTTTTTCAGCCCAGATTTTCCAGAAAGAAAAATTTGTTTTTGGGGCTTTAAAAACCGTATTTTGATCGAGTTTCTAAAGACTTAAGCTGACGGGTATTTATCTGTGATGTGATATTTGTATTGAACGTCTGCTAATCGCTATATATCGATTAGTGGGGGTTATACAAATCTGTGATCTGTAATGTTGCTGGTTTGTGTATATGAATTCATTGGATTGTCGTGGGTGAATAGCCGGGGGTTGTGAGAAGAGAGTTTTCTTTTCTTTCAATTCATGTAAATTTGTAAATTGATGTAATATTATTTATATGGCCGCACAACCGGGTCGGGGTTGTAGCCATTATTGTATAATTTCTTTTTACTGTTTTTGCTCCTAGGATAGACCCAAGGTGGGGTGCACAAACTACCGGGTATCTCGAAGTGCCGAGTGGCCTACTCTCGAGTTGAGGGAGGTTGCTTCGCTTCGGGTACTTGGCGGGAAGTTTGCCGCACCCGTAGGGGTCTTGGGTGGGGTATTGGCTATTCACCGCGACCGTGTAATCTGCTTTTCGTTACAGGCTCGTACGAATTGCGGATTCCTAGTATATCCAATCTATTCATCTGTGATCTGAAATGGCTATCATTGCAATATATATCTATATATGATATTATTTAGATATTGCTTATGTTTTACAGCCGCGCTAGCCCAGCCCGCGCTCTGTCGTTAGTTAAGTAACCTAACGGGTAATGACGGGGCCCCGTGGCGAATGCGAATGGCATAAGCGTACGTCATATTTTGGTTGTTTTCTGCAATGGTAGGATTAAATGATGGGACACATTAAAAGAACTAATGCAAGAATAACAAGCATTAAAAGAACTAATGCAAGAAAATAAACCAAGTAAAAGTCGTTGGAACACTTTCGAAAAACCACTCGGTTCTTTTCAAAACCAACTTTTAAATGCGGAGCTTGATCCACTCCTTTTAAAAGCTATCTCGTTCCATCGATTATATCAAGTTCACTACGTTCACGGTTTTGCCAAAACCATTCGTAGCCCTCCGTCTTTTCACATGAATAGTCAATAGTATTCAAGCTATGTATGTTGGCCAAAGTCAAGGCATAGTGATTGGTAGCTATTGGGTATTCATGTGCAGCATAGATAGATGCATTGATTTGGGACAGTCGTACTGCCATTTTGGCCAAAGTCAAGGGTAGGTACGGGTGGGTCCAAATTAACCTGAGAATGACGGGTAGAACTTGACATGTGACTTATGATATTTTGGCCAAAGTCAAGGTCATAAGAGCATGGGGCAAAAATCCACATCGGGAGTTTCATAAGTACTGAAACTTGCTAGAGTTGCATACCATTTGGAGTGTGATGATTCTGGTAGGATTCCTTCAGTTTCGTCACGCGATGATATTTGGATCCCGATCCTACTGTGAGTATATGCTACTCCTCGGGAAATTTCTCACTTAACGATCAATGCTATAAACCTAGTAGGTGTCTAGAAAGGTGTTAGCGGGGCTACGCCCCCAGGGAAAAGAGGTTCTTAAATTAAGGAACTTCGCGAAAGAGTTGGAAAACCTCCCTCGAAGTACCGACACCAGCCTGGCCGAACGGTTAAGCAAGAATTGTACGGTGAGATTGATCCTGACTAATTCTTCCTTTTTGGTTTGAGGAGGGATTCGAGAGACAGTGGGAGCCATCCTGTTTAGACAAACTAAAAACCACTCTAAATTTGCAAGAGCATCATGCTGAGTGTTTCTTCTCTCTCTCCTAATTGTAGCGACCAATCGACATGGATGGACTTAAGTTACTTCTAGATAAAAACATACTGACAGGGCCAAACAGCAAAGATTGGCTCAGGAATGTCAAAATGGCAATCACTTACGACAAGCTGGGGTATCTTCTTACCACCAAAGCTCCCCCTGTCCTAGGTCCCACCTCCAGCGTCGCGGATAAGGAAATCCGTAAGACTTGGGAGATCGATTGCGCGAAAGCCAAGTGCCTCGTGCTTGCCTCTATGGACAACGAACATCAGAGGAGGCACGAGAATATGGACCTCGAATCCATATTTCTCCATACAAAAGAACTGTATGGGGAGCAATCTCGTATTGCAAGATACGAAATGTCGAAGAAGCTATTTTCGGCAAGGTTGGGATCATCGGTAACGGAACACGTGCTTAAGATGATTGGCTACATAGAAGAGCTCGCGGACCTTGGGACCATGTTGGAGAATGAGCTCTATACGGACTTGATTCTCCAGTCCCTTCCTTCCACTTACGCCCAGTTTATCCTGAACTTCAACTTACAAGAAAAGGAAGTTGAACTTTCAGAACTCCTCAACATGCTGAGGAGCGCAGAGGGCACCCTACAGAAAGGTAGGGAAACATCCACTTTGTTTGTAGGAGGATCTTCCTCTTCTAGGTCCAGGGCGAAAGCCAAGGGAAAGAAGAAGAAAGCCCCCGCCAAACCAAGGGGCGGTGTTAGTAAAGTGGATACGAAGGGAAAGGCAAAAGCAACAAAGAAAGTGGGGAAGCTTGTGGATAAAGAAGAATGCTTCTATTGTCATAAGAGTGGACACTGGAAGAAAGATTGCAGGGCTTGGAAGGCCAGAACACATGATCTGAAGCAAGTTGCGGCTTCAGCTTCAGGTGTGTATGTTATTGAAAACTGTCTTTCAATAAACTCTACTTCCTGGGTATTGGATACCGGATCAGGATCTCATATCTGTAATTCTTTGCAGGCACTGAGAAAGGGTAGGGTTTTGAAGGCAGGTGATATGACCCTCAGAGTTGCAAACGGAGCTGGCATGGATGCTGAGTCCGTGGGGGACTATCACCTGGGCTTGTCAGATGGACATGTTTTGGTTTTGCGTAATTGCTATTTTGTACCCAATGCAACTTGTAATATCATTTCTGTATCTTTATTATCTAAAGAAGGTTATGAATTTGCATTTGTAAGTAATGTTGTGAACATTCACATTAATCAAGTTCTGATTGGGTCAGGTATATTAAGCAATGGTATATACGTATTAAACTAACCACAGATTTTCAATGTCCAGAATACACACAAAAGAAAGTCTCCGGAAATAAATCAGACTTTCTTATAGCATTGTAGACTGGGTCACATCAATGAGAGAAGGTTGACGAAGTTACATACAGAAGGATATTTGAATCCGTTCGAATATCAATCATATGCCACTTGTCAATCCTGTCTCAAAGGAAAGATGACAAAGACTCCGCTTACTGGACACGGAGTAAGAGCGAGCGAGCTCTTGGGACTCGTACACAGCGACGTGTGCGGTCCAATGTCTACGCATGCACGAAACGGTTATTCTTACTTCATTACTTTTACGGATGACTTTTCAAGGTACGGTTATGTCTTCTTAATGAAACATAAGTCCGAAGCCTTTGGAAAATTCCAACAATATAATAATGAAGTAGAAAAACAAATCGGCAAAAGTATCAAGATTCTAAGATCGGATCGAGGTGGTGAATACTTGAGTGCTGAGTTCCTGGACTATTTAAAAGAGAATGGAATTCTCTCTCAGCTTACTCCTCCATACACTCCGCAACATAATGGTGTATCGGAGAGACGGAACCGAACCCTATTGGATATGGTACGGTCCATGATGAGTAACGCTGAGTTACCGCGATCATTCTGGGGATATGCACTAGAATCAGCTGCATACCTTTTGAACCGAGTTCCAACTAAGACTGTGCCTACTACACCATATCAGATGTGGTGTGGAAAGAGACCCTATCTTAATCACATTAAGACATGGGGAAGTTCAGCTTTTGTCAAAAAACAGCATGCGGACAAGCTCGAGGCACGCTCAGTACAGTGCAAGTTCGTGGGATATCCAAAGAACTCCAAGGGATATTTCTTCTATTTCGAAGAGGAACAAAAGGTTTTTGTTTCTCGTCATGCCCACTTTCTAGAACACCAGTTCTTAGAAAAGGAAATTAGTGGGACCACAGTAGAACTGGAAGAAATTCGAGAACCATGAGCTATTACTGAAAGCTTAGTAGAACCAGAGGGTTCGAAAGATCAGGACATTCCTACGCCGCTCCGCAGGAGTAGTAGGCAGTCTCATCCGCCCGAGAGATACTACGGTTTTCTCATAGACCCTATCTTAATCACATTAAGACATGGGGAAGTCCAGCTTTTGTCAAAAAACAGCATGCAGACAAGCTCGAGGCACGCTCAGTACAGTGCAAGTTCGTGGGATATCCAAAGAACTCCAAGGGATATTTCTTCTATTTCGAAGAGGAACAAAAGGTTTTTGTTTCTCGTCATGCCCACTTTCTAGAACACCAGTTCTTAGAAAAGGAAATTAGTGGGAGCACAGTAGAACTGGAAGAAATTCGAGAACCATGAGCTATTACTGAAAGCTTAGTAGAACCAGAGGGTTCGAAAGATCAGGACATTCCTACGCCGCTCCGCAGGAGTAGTAGGCAGTCTCATCCGCCCGAGAGATACTACGGTTTTCTCATAGACGGTGATAGAGAGGATTGCATCATAGATAATGATGAGCCGACTAGCTTCCAGCAAGCCATTCAGAGCGTTGACTCGGTAAAATGGCTGGATGCAATGCAGACCGAAATGGAGTCCATGTACACCAACAAAGTATGGACGTTGGACATTGCTCCAGACGGGGTAAAACCCGTAGGATGCAAGTGGATCTTCAAAAGGAAGATTGGTGTAGATGGACAGGTTGAGACCTATAAAGCTAGACTTGTTGCAAAGGGTTTTCGTCAAAGACCTGGTTTGGACTATGACGAGACCTTTTCTCCAGTTGCTATGCTGAAATCCATTCGGATCCTTCTTGCCATTGCTGCCTTCCACGATTATGAGATTTGGCAGATGGACGTAAAGAACGCTCTTCTAAATGGAAATTTAGAGAAGTGTGTTTATATGGACCAGCCAGAGGGTTTCATTCAGAGTGGGAGCAGCGGAAAGGTGTGCAAGTTGCTTAAGTCCATCTATGGACTAAAGCAGGCATCGCGGAGTTGGAACATCTGTTTTGATAAGACGGTCAAGGAATTTAGCTTTATCAAAAATCCAGATGAGCCATGCATCTATAGTAGATTTGTAGCGAGAACTGTAGTATTCCTCGTTTTATACGTGGATGACATTCTCTTAATAGGAAATGACATTCCTATGCTACAATCTGTCAAGGGGTTCTTGTCACACAGGTTCTCCATGAAAGACCTGGGTGATGCCTCATACATTCTGGGGATCCGGATCTATCGTGACAGATCTAAGAGGATACTGGGACTCTCACAGTCCAGGTACATCGACACCATACTGAAAAGATTCAGTATGGAAGATTCCAAGCGTGGTAATCTACTGACTTGTCACGGGATCACCCTTTCCAAAGAGATGTCTCCCAAGACTGATTTGGAAAGGGATCGCGTGTCTATTATACCCTACGCTTCTGCGGTAGGCTCTATAATGTATGCGATGTTGTGTACCAGACCAGATGTAGCTTATGCACTGAGTGTGGTAAGCCGGTATCAGTCAAACCCTGGGGAGAAACACTGGATAGCGGTAAAGAACATTCTCAAGTACCTTAGAAGGACTAAGAAGATGTTCTTGGTGTATGGCGGAAAAGACCTCCAAACCGAGGCCTTTGCTGACTACAGCTTCCAGAGTGACAAGGATGATTCCTAGTCCATGTCGGGTTTTGTCTTTACCCTTAATGGAGGGGCGGTGTGTTGGAAGAGTTCCAAACAGGAAACCGTTGCTAACTCGACGATGGAAGCGGAATATATCGCTGCTGCAGATGCCGCTAAAGAAGCTGTCTGGGTAAGGAAGTTCTTAACTGAACTTCAGGTGGTTCCGTCCATTGTTGATCCAATACCTCTGTATTGCGACAACAACGGGGCTATAGCTTTAGCGAAGGAACCCAGGTCCCATCAGAAATCCAGACACATCTTGAGGCGGTATCACCTGATCAGGGAGATCGTGGATCGCCAGGAGATCGAGGTTCGGAGGGTTGCTTCAGAAGATAACACTGCAGATCCATTCACCAAGGCCTTGCCCCAGACTCAGTTCGAGCGGCTGATCGAGATGATAGGTCTTCGATACGCCAGTACATGGCCTTAGTGCAAGTGGGAGATTATTAGTGTATATGCCCTAGAGGCCATTACTGTATCATACTAGTATGTATATTACTTAATGGAAGCTTGGGATATTCACAGTTGTATATACAATCTTGCTCAAAATAGTAGTATGCTACTTGGTTTGTTTCTACTTCAATGTGTATATGTGTTTATTTTAGTATATCACCTATACACATTAGTGGAGCCCTTAGGATCTTTGCTTGATTACCAGCATTGTGATGGCAGTCACACTAGTGGGGGCTGGGTAATCTATAAGCACATCCTTATGCAGGTCCCTAGTCGCAGGACTATCGAGACAGGGTATCGATACTCCGGAGTAGACTAGCGTATGCGCTTCTCATCCCAGCAGGGGAGACGGTCTGTCCCACTGCCGTCAGTACGTCGTACTTGAGATAGTATGCGGGTGCTCGTTAGGTTACGAGTACACTGGACAGGACTCGTCGGGAACTGACTGGTTGGTATTGTACCTATCGTCAGTTATCAGTTCCTAGGTGACATGAGTACAGCTTAGTCCGCTGACTTGACACTGTCACTTCGCCTCGAGTGTGTTCCCACTGTACTTTGATTACCACCCTACCACAGCTCAAAGGAGTCATGCAAAGAGGTAGTAGTTGGGTGCAGTCCCGAAGCACTTGGAGGCAGTGACGGTTAGACAGGATTCGTCTCTCCCGGTATTGGGGGTTGACATCGCGCTGTGTCTAGGAGAGCCATTACACGAGTAGTCCCTGGCCAGGGCAAGCGAGATATACTGGTAGGTTTCCAGTGTTATCTTAGGGTGTTATGGGCTTCACTCCGACACGACTTGTACCGCTATTAGGGGACTGACGTTTACCGCCCCCTTAGGCCCGCCATGCGATGTATCAGACGAACAGACCGGACTGTACGGAGACTGTCACATTCAGGCTCAGTAGGAGTTCAGATGGGTTTCACCTCATCATTCTTCTTGTCAGCATCTACCTGGGGGCCGTTACGCACAGCTAGTGCCGCTTACGGTCTGTAGTTAAACCCACTGCCAGCGTAGTGTCGAGTCTTTAGAGTCCCACACAGAAAGCTATTCGCCTTTAGGCAAAAGAGTAGAGGTCGCATGGTTTTGCGACAGGTCGCATGGTTTTGCGACAGGGTTCGGTCACATCTGTGCACTTGTGCACGTTTAGTGTCCGGACAGTTAACACTAGTGGGCTTTGGTTTAAGCCAGATCCTGGTGTATGTTTTGGGATTGGTTTTATCTCGTATGTATTCGTGTTCCTCGGAACGCGGATGCGGGTGTGTATTCACAGTTGACGGAGAGACGGAGGCAGGGGATTCTCATTAGGGTTGTTGACTGTTGACTTTTTGCTAAACCCTAATGAGAATATGAAACATGATTAACATTAATATTAATTAAGTATTATAGTGATATGGTTGTTGAGGGGTTGACTTTGTTGACTTGTTGACTTTGTTGACCGGTTGACTAGGTTGGACTAGTTGACCATCATCATGACAATAGCTATCATTTCATGGCAAAGACTTTTGCTTGCTTGTTTATCTTGTGCAAATGAGTGCATGGAATGATATGGCTATTTTGACTTAAACCATCACTAATACTTGATTGCTATTATTGGTTATGATGGCTTTGGATTATGAGAGCCAAGAGAGAAAAGTCTTGCTCATTCTCTCATTTCCATTCTCTCTCTTGGCTTGAGCTCTCACCCTCTTCCTCTTGCTCTCCCTTTTCTCTCTAGTCTATGGTTCATTTGACTCATGAGTTGAGAAGCAAGAACCATAGAGAAAAATCCCAACACACTCTCCTCTACTCACTCTAGTTCACAAGGTTTAGCAAACCGAGTGAACTAGTTTCTTCAAAGCTCGAAGAAGAAGCCAAAGGTAGAAGCTTTCGGGTGGATCGATCTTCGGGGCAAGGAGACGACGAGGTGAAGCCAATCCGTACACCATCGAGAGTCGAAGACGAAGGAGTTCAAGAAAGAAAGGTATAACCCCTTAACCGAGTAGTTAACAACTCCTAGTTAGGTTGTTAGGTAGATAGTTTAACAAAGATCCGGTTTGAGTCCATGTTACCGCCTCTAGAAAATTGTTTTTCACCAAATTCCGCAAGCCCGTAAGTACCGGGAGAGGTAGCATGGACTTACATATGGGTTGTGCGTGTCATGGCAATTACCGACGGAGTGTGTGTAGCATACAATTAGTGCTCGTGCAACATGAACCGTCAATAATAGTGCATTGCCCAATGGTTACAAGTCCAGGCACAACAAGTAATAATATGCAATGATGTTCATGCACAATCTCTATATGTGCATATAAACACGCAGCTAATATCATATCATATCTAGTCCTGACGCTTAACGCCATACGTGCGATTTCCCTATAGATGTTAAATCTACCCACCGATGATCTTGAGCTAGGTAAATCCAATCACCTGCTTTCCTTTCTTCGCAGCGCTCGAAGTCCCCGCCTGCGATCCTATTAACACAAAACATAACAAGTGCAAATCTCAGAAATCGACCAATATCACGTACAAACTACGTTTGACCGACGAACCAACTCCAATCCAACTCTCAAGTGTCCGTCTAGTGGCTAACGTGTGTAACGACATCCCAAAACCAACCTATGTGCAGCAGCTACACAAGATTACGAACTGTGTCGGATAACGTAACACGCGTAGTCAAAACACTAGATTATAGCACAGTGATCCCAGATTTTGATACACAAACAATTACTGAAAGTTACAAGTTCCACGAGACCACATACAACCCTAGAGACCCTACGACCAAGATTCAAGACGCCAGTCCTCATTCCGGCCATAATTTGCAGCCAGAAGCAATAAAATTGCGGCCATGAAAGAAAGGAATGGTCTCATGTTTTTATGGTGGGTTCTATACCTCAAAACTAGGTCTCTGTGATGGCAAATTCTAAAACAACAACCTGGTTCAATAGTAGATTCACTCGAGACACAACACTTTACAAAAATACGATATGTTCCCAAAAACTCTACCTTTAGTGTTCTAAACCACAACTATAAGGAAACACAACCATATAAACACCTAATTATCAGTTAGAGGTCATTGCCTAGCCACTCTTGCTCAAAAATCCAATCTTTCCAAGCTCCAAGTCAACTTAGTAGCTAAATCAAGACTTGAGAAGTGTTTTCATGGTGTTTAATGAAGGTTTGCAAGGTTTTAGTGAAGAGATAGTGAAGGTTTCAGTTTGAGGGAAGAGGAGAATCAAAAATGATTGAGAATGAGAGAGTGAGGTAAGAATGAGAGAGGAATTGAGATAAGTATGAGAGGGTGAGTGTAGGGTGGGTGTAACTTTACATTTACTCTCTCCCTATCGTCATTAATGCAAGAATTATTACCCCCATGACTCACCCAGCCACCTCTCCTCAATCCAAAACAAGAGGATAACTTTCACACAAAATATTTAAGTGCAAGGTTAAATCAAGGCATGGATTGGTTTAAGGTGTCATGGCTACTTAACGAGATTAACACTAACTAACCCCCACATTAACATGCACAAGTGTGTGCAAGCCATAACAAATAATAATAAAATATTAATTAAATGTTATAAAATGTGAGGAAACCAATTTGATAAACTTTTCCTTAAAAACCAGCTTTATCGCTTAATTAACACTAATCGCATTCTAAGGTGTTACAATCTCCCCCCCTAAAGAAATTCGTCCTCGAATTTAAAATTCTTACTAATCTAGGACTAAGCTCACCCTTTTTCCAAATCTCATAACGCCCTTCAATGGAGAAATCCGCAGGAATACATGATCCCCCACTGCGAACTCAAGTCTGCGACGACGACGGTCGGCATAAGACTTCTATCAGCACTGGGCTGCTCTCATCCTGTCCTGAATCAGCAAGATCTTCTCCGTAGTCTCCTGAACTAGCTGAGGTCCCAAAACCCTACTCTCGCTGAGTTCGGTCCAACAGACTGGCGATCGACACTTCCTACCTTACAAAGCCTCAAAAGGTGCTATCTGAATAGTCTCCTGAAAGCTGTTGTTGTAGGAGAAATCAATCAATAGCAAGTGACGATCCTAACTGCCACCAAAATCAAGCATGCACGCATGAAGCATATCCTCCAGAGTCTGTATAGTCCGCTCTGACTGACCATCGATCTGCGGATGGAAAGCGGTGCTAAAACTCAACCGGGTACCCAAAGCTTCCTGAAGTTTCTGCCAAAGACGACTAGTAAACTGGGTGCCCCTGTCGGATATGATGCATGTGGGAAAGCCATGCAAACACACAATCTCATCTATATAAAATTGAGCATACTCAGCATAACCGAAAGTGGTTTTCACTGGAAGGAAGTGAGCCGCTTTCGTCAACCGGTCAACGATCACCCAAATGGAGTCATACCCCCGACTGGTCCTAGGTAGACCCACAACAAAGTCCATGGAAATCTGCTTCCATTTCCACTCAGGAACGGATAAAGGCTGCAACTCTTCAGCCGGTCTCTGATACTCAGCCTTGACTTGCTGACAAGTCAGGCACCTCGAAACGAAGTCCGAAACATCGCGCTTCATCCCTTCCCACCAGTAAATGTCTCTCAAGTCACGGTACATCTTGGTGGAACCTTGATGAACGCTAAAGGCTGACTGATGTGCCTGCTCTAGGATCTCGCATCTCAACCCATCGGTATCTGGTACACACAAGCGAGTCCTGAAATGTAGTACACCCTAGTCATCAATCATGAACTCCGACTCTGTGCCCTGCCGAACAAGCTCAAGGATCTCAGACAAACGGGCATGTTCCCTCAAGGGAACTGAATAAAATATGAATAATGCAGCAAGGAAACCCCCAAAATAGAGCATCACGTGTCCACATGTGACCGGGCCTCACGTGCAGACACGTGACCTTTTATAAGTAAAGTCCATCTGCGCCTGATGCCTAATTGGTAAGGTCACTGTTCTCCTCCAAATACAGAGACGGAACCGCGTAGGTTCGTCTTGCCTGAATTTGGGGGCAGATGCTAATTGGTGCTATCCGTCCACCTCTCTGATGATGCCAAGTTGATTTATGGCAACATGTATCGTAGGTTTAAACGGATGCGGCCGATGTAGCAAACTTCGTCAGATTCCCCCTCGTTGAGGGGTTTTTGATTGTGGGGACGCTCTTCCCTGCAGGCGCAAGCCCCTGCAGTTAATTACGCTACCGCATCGCGGTAACCACTTTTTCTTCTCCAGATGGTCACTTCGTGTCGTGTGTGTTTTTTTTTGTTTCCCGTGGATTGTATACGGAGACTAATTTATGTTGTCGCCCGTAGGGCATGGATTAGTCCAAATCCGTATTTTCTTAGATTTGGGTTTGGGGTTGGTTTTAAGGATACGTTAGTCTTATTTGAGACTAAGATCAACTTAAACGTATGTTAAGGATATGTTCGTCTAATTTCAGACTAAGATCAACTTAACGGGATCGTTTAGATCCAACAACAGAGCATTCGGGCTTTATTGTTTAGTTTAGAGACATTGCGGTCGATTACCAGTTTAAGGACATGGTGGTCTAGTTTAAAGACATCATAGTCTGTAAAGGTTAAGGACATCATAGTCCATGGGCTTAAGGACCCCACAGTCCGAGGTTAAGGACATCATAGTCCATGGGCTTAAAGACCCCACAGTCCGTAGTTTAAAGACGTCATAGTCTATAAAGTTTAAGGACATCATAGTCCATGAGTTTAAGGACCCCGCAGTCCATGGAATGATTGGTTATCGGGACCCATCACCTCTCTGAAGACGTTGAAGGATTACAACGACAAATATCAAAGGAGTGAAGAGATGTACCCTTGAACCAATGTGGATTGGAAAATCTATAGTCCAATTTGGGACTAAGATCAATTAATTAGATTATGAGCACATGGGCTCAGTTAAATCTGAATTGAGGACTTATGGCCAACTTGGGCTAAGTCCAATTAGGTTTAAAATGTTGGACCTTTGTTTGGACTGTTGAACATTTGTCTGGGCTCAGCCCCCCATTATTTAGTAATGCTAAACATGAGTCTGGGTTCTGACCGTATTTTGTCTTTTATTGAGTGCTGAGCACTCATATGCCATATGAGATGATCAATCTTGAAAAAAACAAGAATATATTTGAGGTTCAGTCAAAAGGGGATTCTTGCCTTTGGAAGACTTAGTCGATTTGGGATAAGACTATTTTGCATATAGTGTTAAACACTAGCACATATCTGGCGGTCATGTGTTCCCACGCGATGCATAGTGTTAAACACTAGGGATGAAATGCTTAAAATAGTGTTAAACACTAAAAGTGAAGCGCTCACGTGGGGTCACGTGACGCGTCCTAGGATTGGGTCAAGCCTCCCTTATTTTATTCTCAGAATAAGTGTTAAACACTTTTAGTCTTCAAGGCCATCATGTGTGGGCACGTGATGGGCATCCATGCACTGGATATTAAAAGGATTTGCTAGGGGTCACGTGGGGACACGTGAGGGCGCCCATGCATTGGATTTTAATCCTTCAGTTCTTTCCATCTTCTCTTTTTTAAAGAGGTATTTGTCATGGGTCACGTGGGGACACGTAAGGGAGCCCGAAGTCTGTTCTGCCTTGGTTTTGTTCTCTTTATTTTGAGGAATTTATCCAAGGGTCACATGGGAGCACGTGACCCCATCTCATTCATTCTTTTCTAACTATTGAAGGAAGGGTCACGTGTTGCCACGTGATCAGGTTGGGTACTGATCTTTTTACGTGCATGGAGAGTTTTAAATCTCTTGTTTAAGAATTAAATTCTTTGGTAGGGTTAAACCCTAATTTTGTTTAGAGGAATTAAATTCCTATGTCTTTGGAAGAATTAAATTCTTTAAACCCAACTCTCCTTCTATGTTTTGGATCTGCATGGCAGAATCTTCCCGATGAGAATTAAATTCTCAACTTTTAGGGAGATCTGCTCCTGCAGATTTTCAACCATGAAGAAGAACTAAGTTCTTGTATTAAGGGTTAAACCCTATTTTTGTTGGAGGAATTAAATTCCTAAGTATTTGGAAGAATTAAATTCTTTAAACTCAATTCTCCCTCTAAGTTTTTGATCTGCATGGCAGAATCTCCCCGATGAGAATTAAATTCTCAACTTATGGGGAGATCTGCTTCTACAGATCTTCAACCAGAGGAAGAACTAAGTTCTTATTCAGAAGAGTTAAACTCTTAGTTTGAGAATTAAATTCTCTTTTTGTTTTGTAGGATCTTATAGAATGATCTCTTTCTCTCTCTTACCTAGGGTTTTCTTTCTTTTCTGAAGAAATCTTCTTTTCTCTCTGGAGAATTAAATTCTCTTCTTTTTTCTCTCTATTGTCGTATCCCTTCTCTTTTTTTCTCTTCTCTTCTTGGATCCTATTTATAGGAGAAAGAAAAGAATCAGTTTGTTTAGTCAATCTTTCATTGAAAGATGTCAATTGATTTTGTAACCAACATGATCTTTTAGATAACTCAGTGAATTTTATTCACTATTGGATTTTTAATCCAAAAGATATTTTGTCTGTTATTCCTGGTAAATTTTAGAGAAATATCTCCCTGTTATAGAATCTTTCCATAAATTGGTGATTTTTAATCACCATTGGATTTTTAATCCAACAGTGCTCCACTTTACAGAGCGCAATCTTTCTGTTTGGAAAGATCTAAGGAAATATTTTTCCAACTAGGGTTTTTAATTTCCCTTAATTAGAATTTAATTCTATTAGTTCAGAAGGTTTAAGAGCCTATCACGTGTTAGCACTTGACCCTACTGATTGATCATTTAATTAGAATTCAATACTATTAGTTTAGAGATCTTTAGGAACCTATTACGTGTCGGCACGTGACCCCCTGTCACGTGTGGGCACGTGATGCCCCGTTTAGGGTTTTCTTTCCTTTAACTCAGAGAGTTTTTAAGACCCCATCACGTGGTGGCACGTGACCCACGGATTAAGCATTTAACCAGAATTTAATTATGTTATTTTAAAGAACTCAGGAATTATCACGTGTCAGCATGTGATGCCCCATCACGTGTCGGCACGTGACCCCCGATCACGTGTGCGCACGTGATTCCCCATTGGGGTTTTTCCTTGTATTTTATAAGGGAACAAATGCCTCCACAGTGTTGTTCTCACGTGTTTGTACGTGAGTGCAACGCTGTAACTTTTGTGGCCGTTGGATCTGCCTAGGGAAGGGGGTAGATGAACCGTTTCCCATCACATCCTATAAATACAGGGGTCTCTTCAGAAGCGCCTCCACTCTTTCATCTTCTTCCTTGTTCTTGCCTTGAGAATTTAATTCTCCTTCTCAGAGCTCAGTTCTCTGTTCCAAATTTTTTTAGAGTTTAACTCTGTCAACACAAGATTTCCTTTTTCAGGTAAGGACCTTGAACGGTCGAGGAACTTCTTGTAGAAATTTTCTTTTGGATTTTAAATCCACACCAAGGGTTTTTCCCTTTAACAAAAATCCATCTTTCCAAGTTCTTTAAAAAAATGTCCAATCTTTAAATAATAAACCCCTTTTTCAAGGGTTTCTCTGATCTTAAGGGATTGATGATGATACTTGTCCTCCCTCTGGAATTTAATTCCATTTCAAAGAGCTTAGCTCTGAAAATTTTCCTGGGAATTCAATTCCTCTGTTCAAAAGGAATTTAATTCCTCTAAAGAACTTAGTTCTTAAAAGAAGATTTCTTGTGATTTTTCATCCTGAGTTGTTCTTGCAGAGATCCTTCTCGATTTGCACAGAGTTTCTGTAATGGGTTTTCTCCTTGGGGGAATGTGTAGAGTCATTTGAATTTATTGAGAATCTTCATTTTGTTCTCATGATGATTGCTCAGCCTCATTATTGGTGAGCCGCCATATTGATTTTGTGGGGCCCACGTGTCTTGTAACCCATGGTCCCATGAAATAAGTTGTTTGTCGTTTTCTTCCATCGTCTTCTTATATATATATATCTATATATATTTATACGCGTGTGGGCTTCACTAACAGTTTCCTTTCCTTTGTTTCAGGAATAATGGTTTCTGTTCCATACTTCCCTTTCACCCGCTCGTAGGCTGCCTGTCCTCAGTCACCGTCTGACGAAGAGGTGATAGCGATGATTAGAGCTCATGACCCTGATTGCACCAATTTACTTTTATGGGGGACCTGGTACGGTCATATCATCCGCGGTCGTCGAAGCTTTCTATGCGAGGTACCAACAGAGCCTATCCGCCCATTCTTGCTGATGGACCGTCCACGGACTGCTTTTGCTGTAGAGGTAGCAAATTGGACCCCTACCGGCCGGCTCGAACCGTCGACAACTGGGATACCAAATCAGCCTGTGCCGGCCATAGACATCTTAGGGCGTCGTATCTGCCAGGGTGAAGCCCAGCCTTGGGGACAAGTTTACAAGATAGGGCTTACCCCTCGCCATCCCACGGGCTACCTTCTCTGGGCTCGTTACATCTTGTCCGCTCATCGTGCGCGACTGCAGAAGGTCGGGCTTTACCAGGCGGTGTACGTGTCTCTCTTCCATTATCAGTCTCCTCATGTATGGTGGGTTAAAACTTTCCTTAATAAATGGAATCTTCCCACCAATACTTTCTTGTTAGGGGACCGCGAAGTTTCGATCTCTTTGGAAGAGTTTCGGGAGATCTCAGGTTTACCGATTAGGGGAGTGCCTTACGAAGAATTGTTGCCCTCTGACGAGTATGCCTTCGAGACGGTGCCCGCTATGCTTGACGGCTTGTCAACTGAAAATGTCGTCCGCCACAAGTACCTGAGTCTAATCAAGACGCTGGGGATTATTGAGAAGCTGTTCACGGAGTCAGAAGAGCAGGGCGTCACTTTTAAAAGCTTTATCGCCTGCTTCCTTCGTGGAGATGTTCTATCAAAGGCGGCTCCGAAGTTCGCGAATATCAACGACTTCTTCGGGTTTGGTTTAAATAGGCTACCGGCTAGAGAAGTGGATTTGCCCCAGTTCTACATTCCAATCTTGTCAGCTGTACCTTTCGAGTCGATCGCAGCTCCTGGCATGGATGAAGAAACTTTCTTCATCGGCTTTATCAGCGTTTGGCTCAGCTGGTTTGTCGTTCCAACGCACCGTCGATTCATGAGTGCCTTAGTCATTTACCCTGCTCATCGCATCGCCGAAGGGACGCGACTAGCCGTGGGCATTGCAGGGTTGTCGCATCTGTACCATGGGCTAAGCACTGCAGCTAATACCTCAACTCCGGGCATGAACGTAGTGAGTTTCTCTCTTCATTACTTTACGTCATGGATTGAGATGCACGTGCTACGGGCATTTGCCACGCATCAGATACCCAGCTTTTATGATGCCTATACCTTTCCGCGGCTCATGAGGTTGGTGGACGCTTCTGCTCCTGACCCGACTCAATTAGGGGCTCTTCGTGTGCTGCTCAATCCGTATGCCAATGAAGGCGGAATGATATTTAATGTCCGAATCCTCTCCGCTCCCTCGGGACCTGTTCAACAGTTGTTTGACTTATCGAAAGAGGGAGCACCATCTTTGAAACCCAGGGAAGCCATGCACTTGTACTCGATCAGACCCGGCTATCTGGTGTTTCGTCGAAACGATGCGGCTCTTTTCATGCGGTACAATCCACACCGCTTTGCCCGGCAACTGGGATATGACCAGGGTATCCCCTTCGAGGCGTTCATAGTGGAGCCCAGCCCTTCTTTGGAAACTGTTCGTGAAGCCACCCACCATTTCATGAGGCTGAACACCGGTTCTCATTTCATGATCCCCGAGGCCGACTACATTCCGAGGTGCGTGGGGGCTTTCACGGGTTGGTATCCCCACCGGGTTAGTCCAATCATTGCTGAAGAGAGGAGGATACTTTTTGGGCTCAAAGCTCCCGCCCCGCTCCGGGCTACGGGAGTCCCGCTGCGACCGCGGACAATGGTTCACCCTCCCTTGAGGGATACTGGTACAATACTTATTCCTGAGGCGGCAAATGTGGACTTGACCCCGACAGTTGGGATGCCGATGCGCACTAGAGCTCAGGCGAGGGCCTCTGATAAGGCGCCAGTAGCAGTTTCATCAGCTGCGGCGTCAGCAATGGCAGTGTCGTCATCGGTAGCACCGCCGAGAGAGGATATTGAAGGCGAAGTGGGTCAACGTCGCACTAAAGCACCGAGGGGAAAGAAGCGTTCGTCTTCTGGTGTTAGTTCTGGGTCAAAGAAGCGAAGGAAGACGATCACCAATCTGCTCGACTTTTTAGTGGAATCAGAGCCTATCTTTCAAGATGAACCACTAGCTATGCAAGAGCCAGATGGTGGTCTTCTTTTTCCAGGTTCATCTGCCGAGGAAGCCGCACAATTGGCTGAGGCTATAAGACGTTCCCAGGATGAGACTGAAAATGTAAGGGTCCCGAAGAGGCCTTATCCTGCCGTCATCTTCTACGAAGATCCTCCATCGATACGGCGGATATTTATAGGTCCTTTGGAAGAGGGAGGCGAGATAGCCCTTAAGCAGCCTATCTCGGCCGATGCCGAAGATGCGCTGTCGTTGTGGACTGGTGGCCACGAGTCTACCCTCGAACCCCGGCGAACACACCTCCTCAGGAAGGAACGTCGGCATGAAAAAGCCATACTAGAATCTCCTCTGCGAATTGGTATACTTATATATCTTTTCGTAGTATTTTGCACTGCTTTATATATATATATATATATCCTTATTTTCGTGAAAACTTTGCACGGACTTCGGCAATGGAAGAGGATCTGAGTTCGAGTCGCACCTTGACTATGGACTCTGTAAATGTCCTCGATGAGACACTAGTAAGTGTGGAGGGGGTCGATACAGCTGTTCTTCCTTCCATGGAGCTCCCATTGGTGATTTTCGTTCCCCCGGTGCTTGCTCTCCCGGAGGAGGAATCTTCATTGGCCGCGGATTCAATGGATCTTTCTGGGGACAGCCCGGAGACTATGGGAAAGGTAGTCGAGGCTACCGTCCTTTCATTGGAGCCTGCAGCAGTGGCCACTGCTCCTCAATTGGAAGTTGTTATACCAGCCCACGTCCCCGATGATGTGCCTGGGGGTATGGAGGAGGCCGCTGAAGCTGCTATCCCTCCAGTTCAGAGCGGGAGGAGCATCGAAGGTAGCCTTCTATATTTTATTTTAATAATCTCTCCATTATCTGAACCTTTCTATCTTTTTAGAATTGCGTGGGTTGGCGGCGTCTATCGCTGATCTGTCTCCCAGAAAATCCTTTCAGCATTTGCTAGAGATGGCCGCTCCGCAGGCGATATCCCCTCAACGCACTGTCCTCTCTTCCGGGCAAAGTTAGTGTTATTTGCCTTCTCCTCACGGCATTATTATTATTTCATATAACGATATTGATGTCTTCTGCAATTCTGGAAGCCGATGACGAAGTTGAGATTCTTGACGGGCCTGGGGATCCTTCAGACCCTTCTTGCATGACTGTGGGTAAGTAAAGTTTCGACGTTGTTCCACCTGCTCTTTGCTTGCAAGTCTCGCTGATTTCTTTTTATGAATCTTAACGGCTTTGCCAGTTCTTACTATGCTAGAATCTCGCATCGTCATGCCGCCCGGCTCCTATGCTCTACGTGCCTCTGAACGGATGGCAAAACTAAGCCTTCACTCTTTGTCAGCTCTGATCGAAGACCTTCGTGCTGGTAGTTTGATCACGGCCGAATAATTTGCCGCCGAAGCCAACAGTTCTCTCCCCTTTCTTGCTGCTTACCATAGTGAAACATTGGTGCAAGTGTGGGTTGAGTTTTGTCGTTGGGTGGAGGCTTGCTTACATAGCCTTGAGTGCTCGCGTCTTCCTTCAGAGGTTGTGGCTGCAAAAGCGAGCTTGCGGGGGCTAATTGAACGTTGCGCCGCAAATATGCTGTCATGTGAGAAAAGGCTCAGCCAAAAATTTTCAGAGAGGAAGCTGGCTTCAATTGCGCTGAGGGAACTTCAAACTAATCTTACGGCTAAGACCACTCGGGCGTATGAACTTTGGCGGGTGCTTCAAGAAGATATCAGGGAGGTGGTAGCCATTATTAAAGCCGTCATTTTCACTCGCGAAATGGTCGAAGCTCATAAAGTTACCGAAAAGGAGCTTGAAAGTCGTCTTGCCTCGTACCAGGCCCAACAGTCTCAAGCGGAGGCCCGTCTCTTAGCGATAATGAATCATGAAGCCGAGGCCCAGAGGAAAAAGGATGAATTGGTAAATCTATTAAATCGTCCGCCAGCTTGAAGAATTGTATATTTTTTCTTTTTATTCTTCTTTTGTACATACTCCTGAATGAGAGTATTTTTTGATTCTTTCATAAATTGTACTTTTGTATTCATTTTGATTCATGAATAAAATACATATTTTGCTTCATGGTAGGGTGTCCCTTTTAGTAAATGCATTCTATGGATAATCTATTTTGATCTCCTTGTAAGACAGCGATGGCTTAGGAGTTAGGTTCAAATCTGCCTCTTAAGGCTTTCCAACTTTATGAGTCGTGAGGGTCTCATAAAGGTATTTCTCCTTACGAGTCTGTGGATCTCGTAAGTGTAATTTCTCCTTAGGAATCATGAGGATTCCTAAGTGTGTTTTCTCTTGAGAGTCGTAAGGATCTCACAAGAGAATTTTCTCCCTACAAGTCGAGAGGACTCGTAAGTGGTTGTTTCCTTTCTTGTCGGAGAGTGTGGCCCGTAGAAAATCTACCTTGACCTTTCTGCGAGGCAACGATGGCTTGGGAGACAGGGTTAAGATATGCCACCTAAGACTTTTTCAACTTTATGAGCCGTGAGGGTCTCATAAAGAATTTTCTCCTTACGAGTCGCGAGGATCTCGTAAGTGTAATTTTTCTTCTTAGGAATCGTGAGGATTTCTAAGTGCATTTTCTCTTGAGAGTCGTAAGGATCTCACAAGAGAATTCTCTCCTTACAAGTCAAGAGGACCCGTAAGTGATTGATGAGTTGACTTGCTCCCGAATCAAAGAATTGCTTTGGCGGGGAAGTCGAGGGTTGAATTTATCCGCATTTCATGGAGTCAGGAGTTGACTTTATCCGCATTTCACGGAGTCAGGGGGTTGACTTTATCCGCATTTCACGGAGTCAATATTTGCTCTGGACGTTTCCCACGGGGTCAGGATTGACATTAGCCGTGTTTCACGGGACCAAGATTTGCTCTGGGCGATTCCCACGGGGTCAGGATTGACATTAGCCGTGTTCCACGGGACTAGGATTTGCTC
This sequence comes from Agapanthus africanus, assembly GCA_030015575.1. Classification (NCBI taxonomy): domain Eukaryota; kingdom Viridiplantae; phylum Streptophyta; class Magnoliopsida; order Asparagales; family Amaryllidaceae; genus Agapanthus; species Agapanthus africanus. The sequence goes on from JASDDO010000004.1 coordinate 316,162,506, forward strand.
TGGACGCTTCCCACGGGGTCAGGATTGACATTAGCCGTGTTCCACGGGACCAGGATTTGCTCTGGGCACTTTCCATCGGGTCAGGATTGACATTAGCCGTGTTCCACGGGACCAGGATTTACTGTGGGCGCTTCCCACGGGGTCAGGATTGACATTAGCCGTGTTCCACGGGACCAGGATTTGCTCTGGGCGCTTCCCACGGGGTCAGGATTGACATTAGCCATGTTCCACGGGACCGGGATTTTCTATGGGCGCTTCCCATGGGGTCAGGATTGACATTAGCCGTGTTCCACGGGACCAGGATGTGCTCTGGACGCTTCCCATGGGGTCAGGATTGACATTAGTCGTGTTCCACGGGAGCAGAATTTGCTCTGGGCGCTTCCCACGGGGTCATGATTGACATTAGCTGTGTTCCACGGGACCAGGACGGGTTGACTCTCGGTTGTCTGTGCATCACCGAGTCATGGAACTGGGAACTTTGCCTCAGCTCCGATTTGCTGATGTTGTGTCTGTTGTAATGAGACGAATGTTGATATGATCTCCAGCCTGTCTGTGAACCGTCGAGATTTGGCTTCTTTTTCTGATGGAGCCTGGTGGGAAGGTATGGTTCCCTCTTTATTTGTGCCCCTTGTTCCCGTCAAAAATTTCTACGCAAAAGAGCCCAAGGCATCAAATGGCAGTGATACGCTTAAGAAAATGCGAACCAGAATTTTCCGGGCTATTTTTTGACAAACTCCCGAATGTGAAACAGCTAAATTTTGATGGTATCGAAAGTGTTTCGAAAAATCCTTCGATTTGATATATTATGGGCTTCATAATTCATCTGGGATCAAAAGTTATGAGGCATCACGTGCCTACACGTTATCGGGGGTCACGTGCAGACACGTGATGGGTTCCTAAGCTCTTAATTAATAGAATTAAATTCTAATCAAATAATCAATCAATGGGGTCACGTGCCAACACGTGATGGGCCTTTTAAACCCGTTAAAAAGACTTAAAAGTATAATAAAATAACAAAGAAAAACCCTAATGGGGCATCACGTGCTCACACGTGACCAAGGGTCACGTGCTGACACGTGATAATTCCTGAGTGCTTTAAAAACAACAGAATTAAATTCTGGAAAAAAGCTTAAATAGTGGGGTCACGTGCTCACACGTGAAAGGCATCTAAACCTTCTTAACTAATAGAAGTAAATTCTAAATTAAGGGAAATCAAAAACCCTAATATTTATTTAGATCTTTCCAAACAAAAAGATTGCGCTCTGTAAAGAGGAGCCCCATTGGATTAAAAATCCAATGGTGATTAAAAATCATCAATTTATGGAAAGATTTTATACAAGGAAAGATTTCCCTGAAATTCACCAAGAATAACAGAAAAAATATCTTTTGGATTATAAATCCAATGGTGAATAAAATTCGCTGAGTGCTCTAAAAGATTATGTTGGTTACAAAAACAATAAAAATCTTTCAATGAAAGATTCACTAAACAATTTGATTCTTTTCTTTCTCCTATAAATAGGAGCCAAGAAGAAAAGAGAAAGGGTCTACTTTTTTTGGGAAATATACAACAACAGAGAGAAAAAAGAGTGGAGAATTTAATTCTCAAGAGAGAAAAAGAAGATCTCTTCAGAAAAAAAACCCTAGGTGAGAAAGGGAAAGAGATCTATGCTCCATAACAAAAAAGAGAATTTAATTCTCAATTTAAGAGTTTAACTCTTCTGAAAAGAACTTAGTTCTTCCTTTGGTTGAAGATCTGCAGAAGCAGATCTCCGCACATGTTAAGAATTTAATTCTCATCGGGGAGATTCTGCCATGCAAATCCAAACTTAAAGGGGGAATTGAGTTTAAGGAATTTAATTCCCCCAAATTCATAGGAATTTAATTCCTCCAAATGAAACTAGGGTTTAATTCTATATGAGAATTTAATTCTCCCAAATTCATAGGAATTTAATTCCTCCAAATGAAATTAGGGTTTAACCCTACATAAGAATTTAATTCTTCCACATACATAGGAATTTAATTCCTCTAAAACAGAATTAGGGTTTAACCCTACAAAGAATTTAATTCTTAAAACAAGAGACTTAAAGCTCTCCATGCATATAAAGATCAAATATCCAACATGATCACGTGGTAACACGTGACCCTTCATCCCAACGAACAAAAAAGAAAAAACAAGACTAGGTCGCGTGCCCCCACGTGACCCCCTAAACAGACTCCTCAAAATGAGAAAGAACAAGTTTGGAGGCAATGCCTCACGTGCTCACACGTGACCCTTAAAACTAAAGAGAATAAAGCCTAAGGTAATACTGATTCAGGGTGCCTCACGTGTCCCCACATGACCCCTGACAAACACCTCTTTAAAAAATATAAGATGGAAAGAACTGAAGGATTAAAATCAAATGCATGGGCGCCCTCACGTATCCCCACGTGGCCTCTATTTAATATCCAGTGCATGGATGCCCATCACGTGCCCACACGTGATAATTTCAAAGACTAAAAGTGTTTAACCCTTATATGAACATTCTGAGAACAAAATAAAGGAAGTCTGGCCTCATCTTCAGATGCCTCACGTGACCAATTCAAGTTTAGTGTTTAACACTACTTTAAGCGTTTCATCCTTAGTGTTTAACACTATTTTAAACGCATCACGTGGGAACACGTGATCGCCAAATATCCTCAAGTATTTAACACTATTTTAAAACCAATCTTAGCCCAAATTGGCTAAGTTTTCCAGAGACAAGTCTCCCCTTCAATTGAATATCAAAAAATTGATCAGTTCATATGATATGCAAAGTAAAGCCCAGAGTTATAGTGAATGGTTAGTGCTCAGCCAAAGAAAAAATGTTGTCAGAGCCCCAAACCCCTGTTTAGCATTGCTAAATAATATCGGACTGAACCCAAACAAATGTTCAACAGTCCAAACAAAGGTCCAACATTTCAAACCTAATTGGACTTAGCCCAAGTTGACCATAAGTCCTCAATTCAGATTTAACTGAGCCCATGTGCTCATAATCCAGTTAATTGATCTTAGTCCCAAATTGGACTACAGATTTCCCAACCAACTTTGGTTCAAGGGTACATCTCTTCACTCCTCTGATATTTGTCGTTGTAATCCTTCAACGTCTTCAGAGAGGTGACGGGTCCCGATAACCTATCATTCCATGGACTGTGGTGTCCTTAAACTCATGGACTATGATGTCCTTAAACTTTATAGACTATGACGTCTTTAAACTAGACTGTGGGGTCTTTAAACCCACGGACTATGATGTCCTTAACCTCGGACTGTGGGGTCCCTTTAAACCCACGGACTATGATGTCCTTAACTTTGGACAACCATATCCTTAAACTGGTAATCGACCGCAAAGTCCCTAAACTAAAACAATAGAGTTCAAATACTCTTTTGTTGGATCTAAATGATCCTGTTAAGTTGATCTTAGTCTAAAATTAGACTAATGTATCCTTAACAAAGGTTTAAGTTGATATTAGTCTCAAATGAGACTAACGTATCCTTAAACCCAACCACAAACCCAAATCTAAGAAAATATGGATTTGGACTAATCCACGCCCTACGGGCGACAACATAAATTAGTCTCCGTATACAATCCACGGGCAACCAAAAACAAAACAAACACACACGACACGAAGTGACCATCTAGAGAAGAAGAAAGTGGTTACCGCGATGCGGTAGCGTAATTAACTGCAGGGGCTTGCGCCTGCAGGGAAGAGCGTCCCCAGAATCAAAAACCCCTCAATGAAGGGGAATCTGATGAAGTCTGCTACATCGGCCGCATCCGTTTAAACCTTCGATACATGGTGTCATAAATCAACTTAGCATCCTCGGAAAGGTGGACGGATAGCACCAATTAGCATCTGCCCCCAAATTTAGGCAAGACGGACCTACGCGGTCGCGTCTCCCTGTAATCGGAGGAGAACAGATTCTGGCACGTCCGGTGGGACCTTTTCCTCTTTCCACTCCACACTTCGTGTGTCGTGTTTTTCTCGTGATCAGATAATCGCGGTGTGTATGTTTGTGGTTGCCCTTAGGGGAGTGGATACTGGAGTCGGCGCTTCGTCTTTATGAAGAATGGCGTTTGTTCCCACCTTAGCAACACAGGCTCTGTCATATCTGGTGGAGTCAAGTACGGGCCACTTGCAGGCTCAAATCTCTGCAATCCGGCTCTTCAAGAAATCAATGGGCTTCGCTTTGGGTCGATGCTCCCACCTCCCACCCTCGGTGCCTCAACGCCGATGGAGGAAGCCCAGAGGGTGTCTGTCGTCCACAGGCGGGCTCCCCAAGCAGCAGCTTTGCCGACGGAATCAGTCCTCAAACAACTGGTACATGCCAAGAACCAAGGTCGACGCAGGAGGCAGAATATTCAAGCTCTCAAAGGAAACAGGGGGCAGGCTCGGCAAAATCCTGAAGCTAATCAAATCCCGGCCGTAAGAAATGGTCGACGTCGATATTGGCATCATACAAAATGTGCTGGGGGCAGTTCTCTGTATGGTTCTGTTTCAACCTCAGTGGTGAATGTTGTTCCAACCAGGAACAACTTCAAATTGGTACGAAGGGTCAGATAAAATTTTCTTACCGCAATATTTGAGAAATCTCTGCAGCCCATGGAGATCCCACGATAGCAGAAACCAGTTCGCTCCGTGAAGCAACTTTCCTCATCTATATATAAAGTACGGAAGCGGGTGAAGGTCTCTGTCGTCAACCGCGGCTCTTCCCCTAAACGTCAGCCAAACTCTGACAAATCCTCTTTCAAATACAAGGGGGCTCATCCCAAGACGGATCCCAATACAGCGGTTCCTCCCAAAACCAAAGCGGTTTTTCACAAAAAAAGAGAGGCCTAATAAAGCTCAAGTGCTCGAAGCAAACTCCAAAAGCCAAAACTCCAAACGCCCCAAGCCTGGGGGCATGGTAGTTCACATAGTCTATGTGGTGAATTCCAAAAACAATGTTCAAGCTTCTACTAGTCACCGACCTCAAACTCGGTCCTTAACAAAAGTTCAACTGCAACGTGAAAAGCTGTAGGAGATGTTTGCTCAGGCGGCACCGCTCGCTAATCCATCGTCAAAGGCAAATCTCGAAGACGCACCTAGAGAAAGAATAGAGAAGGAGTCGGATATTGATTTCCTAAAGCGCGCTCTGAAAAAGGGAGATGCAGAAGCGGCAGAAATGTCCACTAAAATGAACTAGATGGCCCTTCTGATTCAGAATATGGCTGGAATGATGGTTCAATCGGAACCACTGGCAGATGAACTGCCGGTAGTCGGTCTTAAAGATAAGGATGACATTTCAAATCCTCTGCAAAGCTCATCAATGGCTGAGGAGGAAATGATTCCTAAAAGCAAAGCTGAACAAATATATCACTCAGCAAATCGAAGCTCACTACGCCAGTGAAGCCACAAATAGATCAATCAAGATCGGTCGACCGTATCCGACATGGCACAATCAAATACAGTACCCTCCAGAGTACACACTTCCAACGTGCCACATGTACAAAGGAACTGAGAATTCTCGCCGGCACATTGCGCGATTTGAACCTATGTGCGGCAATACTGATATACTTCTCCTCTGACAGTTTATCGACTGTCTGGTGGGCATTGCCTTCGAATGGTATGCTGAACTCCCGAATGACTCCATGAATACCTTCGACGAAATGGAGATGCCCTCCTGTCAGAGATTTGCTAGTGTGAATAAACGCACTACCGTGACGGCACTGGTCAATGAAAGGGTTGGACCGAATGAGACTTGGGTTCAATGTGTACCCGATGGCGTAATCTCTGGTCAAATACAAGCAACGCATCGATGAAGTTGCAGCCGTGGGAATGCTCATAGCCACCCTTGACCCAAATTCAAAGGCGTCCTCGTATATGGCCCTCTTCAAGCCGACAGCCTTCCAGGAGCTCATGGATAAAATGACTCGATTGGATCAACTAAGTCAAGATCCTTCATCATCTGATGAAGATGAATGAAAAGCGGAGGTAAGGTGGTATTTGTCGCCGACGCTCAACAAAAAAAATGAGCAACTTTGAAACAACCTGTCACCAAAATAGTGACGGCATGGGTACTCGTTCTCCCTGAGGTATACACAAGGGCATATTTCTCACTGGAGAAAGAATCTCTACGTAAAATGGACCTTTCTCCTCAAAAGAATAGATAGGATATCAAGGGGCTTACAAACAAGTCCTGCAGTCAAGTGGAATATCCCACTTGAACCCAAAAAAAAAAAGGAAAAAAAACTGTATGTCTACAAGCAAAATGGGCACGGATGAAAACCCGAAAGGGCGCCGTAAGTAAAAACAACAGGATTACCAGCGATGTTTGTGAAAACCCGAAAGGGCCCAGACTCGTAAAAAAAACGGTACGTCCACAAGCAAAATGGGCACGGATGAAAACCTGAAAGGGCTCCGTGAGTAAAAACAGCAGGGCTACCGGCGAGTTTGTGAAAACCCGAAAGGGCGCAATCTCGTTAAAAGACACTTGCAAGGTCCTCTCGACCCTGTAAGGAGAAAATACCTGCGTGAGATCCTTATGACTCACAAGGGAGCAACACACTTAGGGATCCCCACGATTCTTAAGGAGAAGTTACACTTACGAGATCCTCACGACTCGTAAGGAGAACCCTCTTATGAGACCCTCACGGCTCATAAGATTCAAAAGCCTTAAGCTACAGGGATCCGAACCTGTTCTTAAGCCATCACAATCTCCAATGCTTCCCTACAAACGGTTCAATATTAACCCTTGTATACAATCCACGGGCACGAATAAACATTTCCTTAACAAAGTCCCACCAGCGACTAGGGATATGCTCACATGGTGAACGACCCTTGTAAGTCCTCTCGACTTATAAAGAGAAAACACTCTTATAAGATCCTTAAGACTTATAAGAGAACATAGACTTAAGAATCCTCACGATTTTTAAGGAGAAAAAGCACCTACGAGATCCTCATGACTCGTAGGGAGAAACACCTTTATGAGACCCTTACGGCTCATAAAGTCAAAAGCCTTAGTCGACAGGATCTTAACCCTGTTGGCTAAGCCACCTTGGTTCGAACCGACAACGGCAAATGATGATTCGCTCCTGGCAATGTCCCAGTGGTAGTGATGCGGATGCCTAAATCGGTATCAAATTCCAAGCCCTTTCATGGCAAATGATGATTCGCTACTGGTAATGTTCCAGCGGTAGCGATGCTGATGCCTAAATCGGTATCAAATTCCAAGCCCTTTCACGGCAAATGATGATTCACTCCTGGCAATATTCCAGTCGCAGCGATGCTGATGCTAAGATTGGCACCAGATCCCAAGTTCCATACTCGTGGCGAAAAGTCGACGAGCCAAAAATGCATATGAGATAGCCGAAATGGTTGGGCAACTCGCAATAAAAAAAAGTGAGTAAAAAGAAAAAATAGCCGAAATAATCGGGCACCGCGAAAAATAGCCGAAATGATTGGGCAATCGCGACTTTCGCGATATAAAAAGCTGAAATGATAGAGCATCGCGGAAAGAAATAAAAAAAATGAAAGAATGAAACTTTTTTCTTTCCAGGTGAGATCACATCGATCCCTGTATACAATCCAGGGGCACAAACAAAGAGAGAACCATACCTTCCCAACAGGATCCATCAGAAAGAGAAGCCAAATCTCGACGGTTCATAGACAACCTAGAGACAACCTCGACATTTGTCGTAATACTGCAGACACAATGTCAACAAACGAAGCAAAAGAAGATCCCTAGCATCAGGGTCTTGACGTCAACATCGACAACTTAGAGATCACCAAAGGCGTTTCTCCTCACTCCAACCAGATGCAGACGTGACGTCAACAACCAACCTCAGAATCACAACGAAATAGAGCCATGGCAAAGTCCCTAGTTCCAAATCTCAATGGCCACATCTACAGCCTGGAGACCAACAACGGTGTGCCTCCTCATTCCAGCAGGACACAGATGTTACACCATCAAACGGAGCCACGACATAGTCCCTAGTTCCAAATCTCGACGACTCACAGACAACCTAGAGACCATCTCAGCATTCGTCTCGTTACACCAGACACAATATCAACAACGGCGTTCCTTCGCAGTCCAGCAGGATGCAGATGCAACGTCAACAAAAGACCTCACGGTCGAAACAAAGCGGAGTGACGGCGAAATCCCAACTCCACCTCAGCGTTCGTCTCGTTACACCAGACGTAATGTCAACAACGGCGTTCCTTTGCAGTCCAGCAGGATGCAGACGCAGCGTCAACAAAAAACCCCATGGTTAAAACAAAGCGGAGTGACGGCAAAATCCCAGCTCCACTTCGGCATTCGTCTCGTTACAGCAGACGCAATGCCAAAAACGGCGTTCCTTCGCAGTCCAGCAGGATGCAGATGCGACGTCAACAAAAGACCCCATGGTCGAAACAAAGCGGAGTGACGGAAAAATCCCAGCTCCACCTCAGCATTCGTCTCGTTACAGCAGACGCAACGCCAAAGCAAATGAAGAAAAGGCCAAATTCCTAGCTTCAGGTTCTTGACGGTAATTCATATAAAACTTGAAAGACTATTGGAGATCATCCCATACCGGCGCAGAGTGGTCACCACCTTGACGTTCGTCTCGATACAGCAGACGAGATGTCACTACAGCGTCCTTCCTCCAACAGGATTCGGACACGCCAAAGCAAACGAAGCGAAGGCCAAATTCCTAGCTTCAGGGTCTTGACGGTAACTCATATAAAACCTGAAAGACTATCGGAGATCATCCCACACCAGCGCGGAGTGGTTATGACTCATCGGGGCTCCCCAAACTGAGCCTAACCTCAAGTAAAAAGCGACATGGCAAAATTCCTAACACTTGCTCTTCCGACAGTCAGACTGCCTAGGAAGATTGCTTGAAGACGTCTTGTCCATCCCCCGAAGGGATCAGAGACACGACAGTCGCAAGGCTACTCGAACAGCAAGATTGCCTATCGAGGAATACATCAGCCAACGCGACAGTACGACAGACAAAACCCTAGTACCACAGACCCTAACGGACTTATGTCGTAAAGAGCAGAGGTTAACTGTGACGTTAGGAAATTCTTGCGAGAATCTCTCGATTCGTCTCAACCCTAGGGAAATCAGTGTCCTTGGCAACCTCCTCGATTCAGGGAAATCAGCGTCCTTGATGAGAGCATCTCGATTTGCGTCGACCTGCAGAGAAATCAGCGTCTTTGCAGGAATACCTCGATTCGTCTCAACCACAGGGAAATCAGTATCCTTGGCAACCTCCTCGATTTAGGGAAATCAGCGTCCTTGACGAGAGCATCTCGATTTGCGTCGACCTACAGAGAAATCAGTGTCTTTGCAGGAATACCTCGATTCGTCTCAACCCCAGGGAAATCGGTGTCATTGGCAACCTCCTCGATTCAGGAAAATCAACGTCCTTGACGAGAGCATCTCGATTCGTAGAGAAATCAGTGTCTTTGCTGGAATATCTCGATTCGTCTCAACCCCAGGGAAATCAGAGTCTTTGGCAATCTCCTCGATTTAGGGAAATCAGCGTCCTTGACGAGAGCATCTCGATTCACGTCGGCCTGCAAGGAAATCAGTGTCTTTGCAAGAATACCTCGATTCGTCTCAACTCCGAGGAAATCAATGTCCTTGGCAAAAACCAGGGAAATCAGCGTCCTTGATGAGAGCACCTCGATTCGCATCGACCCGCAGAGAAATCAGCGTCTTTGCAGGAATACCTCGATTCGTCTCAACTCCGAGGAAATCAATGTCCTTGGCAAAAACCTCGATTCAGGGAAATCAGCGTCCTTGAAGAGAGCACCTCGATTCACATCGACTCGCAGTGAAATCAGCATCTTTGCAGGACTACCTCGATTCGTTTCAACTCCGAGGAAATCAGTGTCCTTGGCAAAAACCTCGATTCAGTGAAATCAGCGTCCTTGATGAGAGCATCTCGATTCGCATCGACCCGCAGAGAAATCAGCATCTCGATTCGTCTCAACCCCAGGGAAATCAGAGTCTTTGGCAACCTCCTCGATTTAGGGAAATCAGCGTCCTTGACGAGAGCATCTCGATTCACGTCGGTCTGCAAGGAAATCAGTGTCTTTGCAAGAATACCTCGATTCGTCTCAACTCCGAGGAAATCAATGTCCTTGGCAAAAACCAGGGAAATCAGCGTCCTTGATGAGAGCACCTCGATTCGCATCGACCCGCAGAGAAATCAGCGTCTTTGCAGGAATACCTCGATTCGTCTCAACTCCGAGGAAATCAATGTCCTTGGCAAAAACCTCTATTCAGGGAAATCAGCGTCCTTGACGAGAGCACCTCGATTCGCATCCACCCGCAGTGAAATCAGCATCTTTGCAGGAATACCTCGATTCGTTTGAACTCCGAGGAAATCAGTGTCCTTGGCAAAAACCACGATTCAGTGAAATCAGCGTCCTTGACGAGAGCATCTCGATTCGCATCGACCCGCAGAGAAATCAGCGTCTTTGCAGGAATACCTCGATTCGTTTCGATTCCAGGGAAATCAGTGTCTTTGGCAAAACCTCGATTCAGGGAAATCAGCGTCCTTGACGAGAGCATCTCGACTCGCGTCGACCCGTAAGGAAATCAATGTCTTTATAGGAATACATCGATTCGTCTCAACTCCGAAGAAATCAACGTCCTTGGCAAAAACCTCAATTCAGGGAAATCAGCGTCCTTGGCGAGAGCATCTCGATTCACGTCGACCCGCAAGGAAATAAGTGTCTTTGCAGGAATACCTCGATTCATCTCAACCCCAAGGAAATCAGTGTCCTTGGCAAAAACCTTGATTCAGGGAAATCAGCGTCCTTGACGAGAACATCTCGATTCGCGCCGACCCACAGAGAAATCAGTGTCTATGCAGGAATATACAACGTCAGGAAAGCGGAGCCGCAGCAAAGTTCCCAGTTCCATGACTCAGCGGTGCACAGACAAACCAAAGTCAACCCTCGACCTCCTTGCTAAAACAATGCTTTGACTCGAAAGTAGGTCAACTCATCAATCACTTACGAGTCCTCTCGACTTATAATAAAGAAAATTCTCTTGTGGGATCCTTACGACTCTCAAGAGAAAACACACTTAGGAATCCTCATGATTCCTAAGAAGAAAATACACCTACGAGATCCTCTTGACTCGTAGGGAGAAAAAATCTTTATGAGGCCCCCACGGCTCATAAAGTTGAAAATTCTTAGGCAGCAGATCTGAACCTGTTTCCTAAGCCATCGCTTCTTATCTCGATTCAGGGAAATCAACGTCCTTGGCGAGAACCTCTCGATTCGTTTCGACCCGCAAGGAAATTAGTGTCTTTGCAAGAATCTCTCGATTCGTCTCAACTTGCGGGGAAATTAGTGTCCCTACGCATAAAGAAAATTCTCTTGTGGGATCCTTATGACTCTCAAGAGAAAACACACTTAGGAATCCTCACGATTCCTAAGGAGAAAATACACCTACGAGATCCTCTCGACTCGTAGGGAGAAAAAATCTTTATGAGACCCTCACGGCTCATAAAGTTGAAAAGTCTTAGGCAGCAGATCTGAACCTGTTTCCTAAGCCATCGCTTCTTATCTCGATTCAGGGAAATCAGCGTCCTTGGCGAGAACCACTCGATTCGTTTCGACCCGCAAGGAAATCAGTGTATTTGCGAGAATCTCTCGATTCGTCTCAACTTGCAGGGAAATTAGTGTCCCTACGCATAAAGAAAATTCTCTTGTGGGATCCTTACGACTCTCAAGAGAAAACACACTTAGGAATCCTCACGATTCCTAAGGAGAAAATACACCTACGAGATCCTCTCGACTCGTAGGGAGAAAAAAATCTTTATGAGACCTTCACGGCTCATAAAGTTGAAAAGTCTTACGCAGCAGATCTGAACCTGTTTCCTAAGCCATCGCTTCTTATATCGATTCAGGGAAATCAGCGTCCTTGGCGAGAACCTCTCGATTCGTTTCAACCCGTAAGGAAATCAGCGTCTTTGCGAGAATCTCTCAATTCGTCTCAACTTGCGGGGAAATTAGTGTCCCTATACATAAAGAAAATTCTCCTGTGGGATCCTTACGACTCTCAAGAGAAAACACACTTAGGAATCCTCACGATTCCTAAGGAGAATATACACCTACGAGATCCTCTCGACTCGCAGGGAGAAAAAATCTTTATGAGACCCTTACGGCTCATAAAGTTGAAAAGTCTTAAGCAGCAGATCTGAACCTGTTTCCTAAGCCATCGCTTCTTATCTCGATTCAGGGAAATCAGCATCCTTGGCGAAAACCTCTCGATTCATTTCGACCCGCAAGGAAATCAATGTCTTTGCGAGAATCTCTCGATTCGTCTCAAATTGCGGGGAAATTAGTGTCTCTACGCATAAAGAAAATTCTCTTGTGGGATCCTTACGATTCTCAAGAGAAAACACACTTAGAAGTCCTCACGACTCCTAAGGAGAAAAGACACCTACGAGATCCTCACGACTCGTAAGGAGAAAAGCCTTTGTGAGACCCTCACGGCTCATAAATTTGGAAAGTCTTAGACAACAAATCCTAACCCTGTTTCCTAAGTCATCGCTACCTCATAAAGAGTTCAAGATAAACAGTTATCTACCATCTATGGGCCTCACTTGTCAAAGCTACATGTCACTGAAATGGAGAAGTTACTCATGAGCATATAAACTCCTTCACACCAGAGTAAGACATAAAGAAATAGAAGGGTGCGGCTCATGGGGCTGAGGGTTTGGAACTATATCCCTTAAGAGTTGAGATTTGAGTCAATGATAAATGATGACGCTTGTGTCCGCTGGTTATCTTCTCAGATCAAAATTCTGAAAGTTATATACCAACCTGAAACTGGTCATACGCCATGTATAACTTTGCACTACTTCACCCACGTACATACTTACGTGGGCAAAGTAGTGGGGGGGATTTGTTCCCGTCAAAAATTTCTGCGCAAAAGAGCCCAAGGCATCAAATGGCAGTGATACGCTTAAGAAAATGCGAACTAGTATTTTCCGGGCTATTTTTTTGACAAACTCCCAAATGTGAAACAGCTAAATTTTGATGGTATCGAAAGTGTCGAAAAATCCTTCGATTTGATATATTATGAGCCTCATAATTCATCCCGGATCAAAAGTTATGAGGCATCACGTGCCTACACGTGATCGGGGGTCACGTGTAGACACGTGATGGGTTCCTAAGCTCTTAATTAATAGAATTAAATTCTAATCAAATAATCAATCAATGGGGTCACGTGCCAACACGTGATCGGCCTTTTAAACCCACTAAAAAGAATTAAAAGTATAATAAAATAACAAAGAAAACCCCCAATGGGGCATCACATGCTCACACGTGACCAAGGGTCACGTGCTGACACGTGATAATTCCTGAGTGCTTTAAAAACAACAGAATTAAATTCTGGCTAAAAGCTTAAACAGTGGGGTCACGTGCTCACACGTGATAGGCATCTAAACCTTCTGAACTAATAGAATTAAATTCTAAATTAAGGGAAATCAAAAACCCTAATATTTATTTAGATCTTTCCAAACAAAAAGATTGCGCTCTGTAAAGAGGAGCACCATTGGATTAAAATTCCAATGGTGATTAAAAATCACCAATTTATGGAAAGATTTTATAAAAGGAAAGATTTCCCTGAAATTCACCAAGAATAACAGAAAAAATATCTTTTGGATTAAAAATCCAATGGTGAATAAAATTCGCTGAGTGATCTAAAAGATCATGTTGGTTACAAAAACAACAAAAATCTTTCAATGAAAGATTCACTAAACAATTTGATTCTTTTCTTTCTCCTATAAATAGGAGCCAAGAAGAAAAGAGAAAGGGTCTACTTTTTTTGGGAAATATACAACAACAGAGAGAAAAAAGAGAGGAGAATTTAATTCTCAAGAGAGAAAAAGAAGATCTCTTCAGAAAAAAACCCTAGGTGAGAAAGGGAAAGAGATCTAAGCTCCATAACAAAAAAGAGAATTTAATTCTTAATTTAAGAGTTTAACTCTTTTGAAAAAACTTAGTTCTTCCTTTGGTTGAAGATCTGCAGAAGCAGATCTCCCCACAGGTAGAGAATTTAATTCTCATCGGGGAGATTTTGCCATGCAGATCCAAACTTAAAGGGAGAATTGAGTTTAAGGAATTTAATTACCCCAAATTCATAGGAATTTAATTCCTCGAAATGAAACTAAGGTTTAACCCTATATGAGAATTTAATTCTCCCAAATTCATAGGAATTTAATTCCTCCAAATGAAATTAGGGTTTAACCCTACATAAGAATTTAATTCTTCCACATACATAGGAATTTAATTCCTCTAAAACAGAATTCGGGTTTAACACTACAAAGAATTTAATTCTTCAAACAAGAGACTTAAAGCTCTCCATGCACATAAAGATCAAGTATCCAACATGATCACGTGGCAACACGTGACCCTTCATCCCAACGAACAAAAAAAAGAAAGAACAAGACTAGGTCGCGTGCCCCCACGTGACCCCCTAAACAGACTCCTCAAAATAAGAAAGAACAAGTTTGGAGGAAATGACTCACGTGCTCATACGTGACCCTTAAAACTAAAGGGAATAAAGCCTAAGGCAATACTGATTCAGGGTGCCTTACATGTCCCCACGTGACCCCTGACAAACACCTCTTTAAAAAAGAGAAGATGGGAAGAACTGAAGGATTAAAATCCAATGCATGGGCGCCCTCACGTGTCCCCATGCGACCCCTAGCAAATTCCTTTAATATCCAGTGCATGGATGCCCATCACGTGCCCACACGTGATAATTTCAAAGACTAAAAGTGTTTAACACTTATCTGAACTTTCTGAGAACAAAATAAAGGAAGTCTGGCCCCATCTTCAGATGCCTCACGTGACCCCACGAGACCGATTCAAGTTTAGTGTTTAACACTACTTTAAGCGTTTCTTCCCTAGTGTTTAACACTATTTTAAGCGCATCATGTGGGAACACGTGATCGCCAAATATCCTCTAGTGTTTAACTCTATTTTAAAACCAATCTTAGCCCAAATTGGCTAAGTTTTCCAGAGGTAAGTCTCCCCTTCAATTGAATCTTAAAAAATTGATCAGTTTATATGATATGCAAAGTAAAGCCCAGAGTTATAGTGAATGGTTAGTGCTCAGCCAAAGACAAAATGTTGTCAGAGCCCCAAACCCCTGTTTAGCATTGCTAAATAATATCGGACTGAACCCAGGCAAATGTTCAGCAGTCCAAACAAAGGTCTAACATTTCAAACCTAATTGGACTTAGCCCAAGTTGACCATAAGTCCTCAATTCAGATTTAACTGAGCCCATGTGCTCATAATCCAGTTAATTGATCTTAGTCCCAAATTGGACTACAGATTTCCCAATCAACTTTGGTTCAAGGGTACATCTCTTCACTCCTCTGATATTTGTCGTTGTAATCCTTCAACGTCTTCAGAGAGGTGACGAGTCCTGATAACCAATCATTCCACGGACTGGGGTCCTTAAACTCATGGACTATGATGTCCTTAAACTTTATAGACTATGACGTCTTTAAACTGGACTGTGGGGTCTTTAAACCCACAGACTATGATGTCCTTAGCCTCGGACTGTGGGGTCCCTTTAAACCCACGGACTATGTTGTCATTAACCTTGGACCACCATGTCCTTAAACTGGTAATCGACCGCAAAGTCCCTAAACTAGAACAATAGAGTTCAAATACTCTTTTTTTGGATCTAAATGATCCTGTTAAGTTGATCTTAGTCTAAAATTAGACTAACGTATCCTTAACAAAGGTTTAAGTTGATCTTAGTCTCAAATGAGACTAACGTATCCTTAAACCCTATCACAAACCCAAATCTAAGAAAATACGGATTTGGTCTAATCCACGCCCTACGGGCGACAACATAAATTAGTCTCCGTATACAATCCATAGGCAACCAAAAACAAAACAAACACACACGACACGAAGTGATCATCTGGAGAAGGAGAAAGTGGTTACCGCGATGCGGTAGCATAATTAACTGCAGGGGCTTGCGCCTGCAAGGAAGAGCATCCCCACAATCAAAAACCCCTCAATGAGGGGGAATCTGACGAAGTCTGCTACATCGGCCGCATCCGTTTAAACCTTCGATACATGGTGTCATAAATCAACTTGGCATCTTCGGAGAGGTGGACGGATAGAACCAATTAGCATCTGCCCCTAAATTCAGGCAAGAAGGACCTACGCGATCGCGTCTCCGTATTTCGGAGGAGAACACCCCTGGATTGTATACAGGGATCGATGTGATCTCACCTGTAGGGCAAAAAGTTTCATTTTATATATTTTTTTTCCGCGATGCTCTATCATTTCAGCTTTTATATCGCGAAAGTCGCGATTGCCCAATCATTTCGGCTATTTTTCGCGGCGCCCAATCATTTCGGCTATTTGTTTTATTTACTCGCTGCTTTTTATTGCGAGTTGCCCAATCATTTCGGCTATTTTTTTTTGTTTTTACTCGCTGCTTTTTATTGCGAGTTTGGGATTTGACACCGATTTAGGCATCAGCATCGCTACAACTGGGATATTGCCAGGAGCGAATCATCATTTGCCTTTGTCGATGTCGAACAAAGGTGGCTTAGTAAACATGGTTAGGATCCTGTCGACTAAGGCTTTTGACTTCATGAGCCGTAAGGGTCTCATAAAGGTATTTCTCTCTACGAGTCGTGAGAATCTCGTAAGTGCGTTTTCTCCTTAAGAATCATGAGGAGTCTTAAGTGTATGGTCTCTTATAAGTCGTAAGGATCCTACAAGAGTATTTTCTCCTTCTAAGTCGAGAGGACTTACAAGGGCTGTTCACCGTGCGAGCATATCCCCAGTCTCTTGTGGGACTTTGTTAGGGAAACGTTTATAGGGTAGCATTGGAGATTGTGATGGCTTAAGAATAGGTTCAGATCCTTGTAGAAGGCTTTTGAACCCTGTGAGCCGTGAGGGTCTCAAAGGGGAATTCTACTTACGAGTCGTGAGGATCTTGTAAGTGTAATTTCTCCTTAGGAATCGTGGGGATCCCTAAGTGTGTTCCTCCCTTGTGAGTCGTAAGGATCTCACACAGGTGGTTTCTCCTTACAGGGTCGAGAGGACTTTGCAAGTGTCTTTTAACGAGATTGCGCCCTTTCGGGTTTTCACAAAACTCGCTGGTAGTCCTGCTGTTTTTACTCACGGAGCCCTTTCGGGTTTTCATCCATGCCCATCTCGCTTATGGACATACCGTTTTCTTTCTTTTTTTTATATATATATTTTTTGTCAGCCTTGGGATGCTGCAGTCTGTAGTAGTTTATCGACGTCTCGGTCAATAGCCAGTTTTAGGACATAGTGGTCCATCGTTAGTTTAAGGACGTTTCGGTCCGCACCCTGTTTTAGGACATAGTGGTCCATCGTTAGTTTAAGGACGTTTCGGTCCGATAGCCGGCTACTACTTATAGAGTTTGGGCATAGGAAGATAGCGAGCGGACATAGGCGTTGTCATTTATCGTTGACCTAGGCCGTGACTCGTCAGGCGTAGTATTTTTTCAGGAAGCGACCGTTTATTGGCCTGAAAGGTCTTTCACCATGCATGATCATGAGTAGATAGGCTCCACCCTGGTAAACTTTGTCTATGATGTACGGGCCTTCATAGTTCGGCTCGAATTTTCCCTGTTTTGCACGATTAGGCATCATAGGTCTCTTGACCACTAGCACAAGTTCGTCTTGGCGGAATGTTCTCGGCCTAGTCAATCTCTCGTATGAGCGCGTCATCTTTGCTTTGTAAGTCTCTAGATTTTGTTGCGCCATGAGCCGGGTTTCATCAAGGGCGTCGAGCTCCTCAAACCGAAGGTGAGCATTTTCTTCGTTTGTTAGCTCGTAGTAAATCGCCACTCGTAAGGAGGGTAGCTCTATCTCAAGGGGGAGTACCTCTTCAGTGCCAAATACTAATACATACGGCGTTGTGTTTGTGGCTGTTTTGAACGTAGTTCGATACGCCCAGAGAGCTTCATGCAGTCTCTCATGCCAGTCCCTCTTATTTCGAGACACCGTCTTTTTCACGATCTTCGTTAAAGTCTTGTTGAAAGCCTCAGCTAGACCGTTAGCTCGGGGATTGTAGACCGAAGAGTATCTCCAGTCTATGTTATGCTGTTGTGCGAAGCGGTTGATCTTGTGGCTTTTATAAGCTGACCCGTTATCGGAGATAATCCATCGCGGAGTGCCGAACCGATAAATGATGTGTGTCTTGAAGAAATGGAGGATATTCTCCGTTTTCACTTCTCTTAGTGGTATTGGTTCTGCCTACTTGGAGAAGTAATCGGTCGTTGCCAGTATGAACCGATGTCCTCTGGACGATGCTGGTTCGATGGGGCTGATTATGTTAGTTCCCCACATTTCGAATGGCCAGCTAGCCACCGTTGGGTGTAGCGGATTTGGATGCTGATGGACAAAGTCCCCGTGAATTTGGCACAAGTGGCACTGCTTCGCGTATTCTAGGCAGTCTTGGATCATCGTGGGCCAATAGTAGCCCATCCTTTTGATCTTCAGTTTCATTTTTGGCCCGGCTTGATGAGAACCGCTGAGTCCGTCGTGAGTTTCTTGGACGACTCTCTTTGCCTCTTCAAGTCCCAAGCATCTTAGCCACATGGAGTTGAACGATTTCTTATACAGAGTATCATTGACGAAGGCAAAAGATAGAGCTCATTTCATGAGCTGATGTCTTGAGGACGCATCTTCAGGTGTTCGACAGGATTTGAAGTAGTCTATAAACACTTCTCTCCAATCCATAGCCTTTTCCTGGTCTTTTATTTGTAGGGTCGTTTGCTCGGTCTCTCCTTTTTCTTCGGATGACTCTGGAGATATTTCTGCCGGTACAAGAACCCGACGGCTTTGCACAACGATCCTCACATAATCGAGGTTCTCATCAGCCAGTTCTTTAGCGAGGTTGGCTAATGCATCCATCTTGCTATTTTCAGCACGCGGTATGCTTTCCAGGGTGTAGGAAGGAACTTGAGTCAGCAGTTGCTGCACTCTCTCGCCGTACTTCACCAACTCAGGCTTGCACGTTTGATAGTCACCGTTTACTTGACTAATGATTAGTTAGGAGTCTCCGTATATGAGGAGGCTTTCGACTACCATGTCGACAGCGATCTCAAGACCTGCTATCACAGCTTCATATTCGGCTTCATTGTTCGTCCTCGGCTCTGTCAAGGAAAAGGCAAAGCGCATTATCCCTCCTTGTGGGGTCACGAAGATGAGGCCTACCCCTGATTTGATTATGGGGGTGCTTTGTTTGCGCTTCTTCATGGAAGATGCTCCATCGAAGTAGAGTTCCCACCGGGTATCATTCTCTCTTCTCTCTCCGTCGATCGTGTCAAACGCGTGCTCGTCGGGCAATTCGCAGTTTAAAGGAGAATCGGCAGGTATCGGATGTTCAGCGAGGAAGTCGGCGATGGCCTGGCCTTTCACTGCCTTGAGGGGTCGGTATGTTATCGAGAATTCCATTAAGAGGAGGGCCCATTTAGCGAGCTGTCCCGTTAATATAGCCTTTGACATCAAATATTTGAGAGGATCCACCTTTGATATGAGATGGACCTCATGTGCCAACGCATAGTGTCTGAGCTTCGTTATCGTGAAGATCAATGCCAGGAAGTGTTTTTCAATGGGGGGTAATTGTTTTCTGCCCCCAGGAGAACTCGACTCAAATAGTAGAGGGCTCTCTCCTTCCTTTGGTCATTCTCTTGTGCCCATAACGCGCCTAAGGAACCTTCAAGGGCAGTTGTATATAGAATGAAAGGCTTTCCCTTGACTGGAGCGGTTAGCACCGGAGGATTCTGTAGGTATTGCTTGATTTCGTCCAGCGCACTTTGGCATTTGCGATCCCAGACGAACGGGGCTCCCTTCTTCATTAGGTGACTGTAAGGACGGCACTTTCCTGAGAGATTGGCTATAAATCGCCGGATATACGCGAGCTTCCCTTGAAGAGACCGCAGTTGCTTGAGAGTCCTTGGCGGAGGCGTTTCCATGAACGCCTTGATCTTCGATGGGTCTATCTCGATTCCTCGGTGTTGGACGATGAATCCTAGGAACTTGCCCGAGGAAACTCCGAACGCGCATTTGAGGAGGTTCATCTTCAAGCTGTATTTCCGAAGGCGCTGAAACACGATTTTCAGATGCTCTAAATGTTCCTCGTATGATTTGCTTTTAATTATGAGGTCGTCAATATAGCATTCGACGATTTCCTGTATGAGGTCATCGAAAATCTTCATCATGGCCCTCTGATAGGTGGCACCGACGTTCTTTAGACCGAAAGGCATCACCTTGTAGCAGAATATACCCAAAGGGGTTCGGAAAGCGGTATGCTTCTGGTCCTCGGGATGCATCTTTATCTGATTGTATCCTGACGAGCCGTCCATGAAGGAGAAAACTTCGTGAGTGGACGTATTATCTATCATCAGCTCAGTGACCGGTACTGGAAATTCATCCTTTGGGCAAGTGTTCAGTTGATAAAACTGCACTTTTAATATGACATTTTCCCCACTATTTCTATATAAAAAAGGTGTTTATTATAATATATGACACATATGAGGGTTTATCTATAAAAATACTATTTTCATGTGTTTATATATTATAATTAACATTATGAAGGAAAAAGTAAGCATATAATATCCATGTAACATTTGGCCCATTTAATATGCTTACCTTATTAAATACCTTTGACCAATTCTCTTAAAACTAAAATATCATGACAAATGGTTAAAGATAATATCTCAAAAAAAACAAATTCTATTAACATTATTTATTGAGATAATTGTGCAGAAATTATTTCAGGACTGGAATCAAGGAAATCCGTGTTATCGAGATCAATTCTGCCGAAATAGTAAAGTAAATTGAAGAAATCAATTCTGGCAGAGACGTAGAGAAGATTTTCAGATTCCAGATACCAAAATAGTCTACATGTGTCTCCAGAAGAAGCCTCAAGAGAAACGAACCCACGATCCTCCTAATCCACCGCGGATCCGCAGCCAAACCCACCATTACGCCGCGGTTCCGCCGCACTTCTGAGAAGTTAGGGCCCTGGATTTTCTGGTTGGGATCCTAATAACTAGTTACCATATATGGAAAGTCACCATATATGGAAAGTCACCATATATAGAAAGTTACCATATATGAAAAGTCACCATATTAGGAAAGTCACCATATATGGAAAGTCACCATATTAGGAAGTCACCATCTATGGTAACTAGGTTTTCTTCTTTGAGGGCTATATAAAGGACCAAGGGCTAAAGTTAGAAGGCATCAAGATGAAGAGATCACGAAGTCCACGACAGGCTCACGCATCCAGGCTGATCATCAACTGTTCGTCTACCTCCTTAGAAGAGATCGAGAAGCAAACTAGCATTTTTGTAATCATTTTCTAAGGGAACAAAGTGTAAATGAATTTTGTTGATTAATAAAGGTAGTAGTTTTCTTATTCTATCTCTTTGTAGTTTTAATATAATTTCTCTTTCCATCTCTTCTTCTCCCAACATGCGCGAGTAATTCTTCGCTTGTTAGGGTTCATGGGATTAGGGTAGGTTAATGGATGATGAAGATCCTTAAACTCTTTTTAAGTCCTATAAAGTTTTTAAACTGTATTAAAAGAATAGTTAACATTCTAATTGGGCGCGCTATCAATTCATTGATAATCGCGACCACGATTAGAGATTAGATTAACAATTGTTTTGGTAAAGGCTAGATATGAACGGAGTTCCATGTCAAGATAGGGGTTAAGAGTGGGAACCTTTTTCCCTCCAGAAACTCTAATCTACATGCATCACTGTCGTTCTAGTTTTAAATCTATTAAAGGATAAAAAGAGTAATATTTAATTAATCATCCATAACTACTAAATCCTAATGAACCCTACAAGCCCCCTTTTAATATTAAACATACCTCAGTAGTTAATCTAGATCTATATTTTGCATTCTTGTTTAACGTAGATCTAGAAACTATTTCCACCATTCTTTATTCTTCCCCTTTCTCAACACGCCTAAAGTAAGAATAAAAGGTTCCACGTTTCCCTGAGGACGACCCGTACTCACCTCGGTCTAGCTACGCGCGACACCGTTATTGATTGCGGTTATTCTACATACACTTTAAAATAGATCAATCAGCAAGCTTTGTTGAGATCCCGAAAGTCTACACATATGCGCACTGTCCCATTTTTCTTCATCACTGGGATGATGTTGGCAATCCAGTCAGGATACTGAACCTCTTGGATGAAGCCGGAGTCAATTAGCTTCTTAACCTCGGCATTGATGTTCATCTCAAGCTCGAGCCTCATTCTTCTCGGTGTTTGTTTGATCGGCTTGACGTCTGGAGAAATCGCCAATCTGTATACGGCTATCTCCGGATCTAGTCCTGGCATCTCGGAATAGTTCCATGCGAAGCAATCTTTATACTGCATGAGCACGTCTTTGAGCGTAGCCTCTTTTTCTTCAGACAACAGATCACTGACGAAACTCGGCCGTGGGTCGTTTGCCGTTCCCAAGTCGATTTTTCTGAGGTCATCTGCAGTAGTTTGTATCCCATCTTCCAGCTCTTTTGGCGTCGGTGGAAATTCTGAGATCAACTCATCTCCATTGTTTTCGAAGCACCAAGAAAGGTTATTCATATTCTCGGGTTCTTCTTCTGACAGCGTTATTACGTGACAGGAACGAGATCGCTTCCAAGACCGACGTTGGTCTGGATCTACTCTTGCCGCATACGTAGCTTTCGGTTCATGCTTCTCTGGCGGGGTTACCCTCCAATTGCTGGATAGAGCGAACCTGCCTTACTGATACTGGTCTTCTACCCAGTCTTTGAATGCGAAGCAGTCTTCGAGAGGATGTCCTATCGCTCGGTGATAGGAGCAACAGTCTGGGTGAGAGACCTTGTCTGCTTGCTCGGGGTGCTTGGACTCCGGGAGTGTCATCATCTGATGTTTTATGACAAGATCGAATATCTTCTTTGTCTTTTCTTAGGGAATAGAATATGCTCGACCCATCTTCTTTATAAGAGACGGATCCCGGCTGCTCGATTTTCGATCGCGTGGCTTCTT
Organism: Agapanthus africanus; assembly: GCA_030015575.1. NCBI lineage: Eukaryota > Viridiplantae > Streptophyta > Magnoliopsida > Asparagales > Amaryllidaceae > Agapanthus > Agapanthus africanus. Next base: position 316,185,558 of record JASDDO010000004.1, read on the forward strand.
AGACCCGCTATGTTGCTGTAGAACGTTTTTTTTGTTCTTCGGTTTATTTTTACCTCTGCGCCGGGTCTTTTGTATGACGGGCTGGCGACGAAGAGCATTGTCATTCTCCGCGGCCCGCTGAAGGAGGCGCTGCGTCCTGGCTTTCTCGTAAATGGCCATTTCGCGGCTATGGTCATCCTGGACCTTCTGACCCGCTTCCCTTATTAGCCTGTCCATCTGTTCTTCAAACGACGGACTTGGCATTTTCATGGCGGGACCTCGTTTTTTTTCAGGGTTAGCGTCTTTTAACAGAACATCTCCTTCTTCATCAAAGTCATGTATAACGTAGCAGCCGTGGAATCGTTCCCGTTTCTTGGATTGAACATATCCAAGATGGATCGTTTCCATTCTCCTGTTGGGCAATTTTCGCTTAGTTCTAGGGAAGTCCCAGATCCTGTTGTAGAAATGAGCTTCTCGAGCAGTCTGTTTGAAGGGTATGCCTTGGCGCCTCAACAGTCTTTTTAATCCTTCTGTGTAGTATCTGGGCAAACGGATGGGCTGGAGCCTGTCAAGCGTAGAATCGGCGCCATGACAGATTTCTTTCTCCAGGTGCGTCTTCGGAATTTGCCTTAGACGATGGATTAGCGAGTGATGCTGTCTGAGAAAGCATCTCCTGTAGATTTTCACGTTGCAGTTGAAATTTTGTCAAGGACTGAGTTTGAGGTCGGTGACTAGTAGAAACTCGAACTTCGTCTTTGGAATTCACCACATTGACTATGTGAACTACCATGCCCCCAGGCTTGGGATGTTTAGAGTTTTGGCCTTTGGAGTTTGCTCCGGGCATTTGAGCTTTATTAGACCTCTTGTTGTAAAAAGCCACTTTGGTTTTGGGAGGAACCGCTGTATCAGGATCTGTCTTGGGGTGAGTCCCCTTCACCTGCTTCACACCTTATATATAGATGAGGAAAGTTGTCTCAGGGAGCGAGAACTGGTTTCTGCTCTCGTGGGATCTCCATGGGCTACAGAGACTTCTTCAATATTGCGGTAGGAGAATTTTGTCTGACCCTTCACAATCAATTTGAAGCTGTTCCCAGTTGGAACAACAACATTCACCACTTGGGTTGAAACAGGACCATACGGAGAACTGCTCCCAGCTCATTTTGTATGACGCTGAAATCGACGTCGACCGTTTCTTACGACCGGGATTTGATTAGCTTCAGGATTTTGCCGAGCCTGCCCTCTGTTTCCTTTGAGAGCTTGAATATCCTTCCCCCTGTGTTAGGAAAGCTGCAGCTTGGGGAACCAGCTTGCGGAAGATAGACTTCCTCTGGGCTTCCTCCATCGACGTTGAGGCACCGAGGGTGGGAGGTGGGAGCACTGATCCAAAGAGAAGCCCGTTGATTTCTTGAAGAGCCGGATTGCAGAGATTTGAGGCTGCAAGTGACCCATACTTTACTCCACCAGATGTGACAGAGCCTGAGTTGGGGTGAGTAAAAGCAAACGCCATTCTCGGAAAAGACGAAATGCCGGCTTCAATATCCACTCCCCTAAGGGCAACCACAAACATACACACTGCGATTATCTGATGTAGGAAACACGACACACGAAGTGTGGAGTGGAAAGAGAAAAAGGTCCCACCGGGCGTGCCAGAATCTGTTCTCCTTCGAATACAGAGACGGAACCGCGTAGTTTCGTCTTGCCTGAATTTGGGGGCATATGCTAATTGGTGCTATCCGTCCACCTCTCCGAAGATGCCAAGTTGATTTATGGCACCATGTATCGAAGGTTTAAACGGATGCGGCCGATTTAGCAAACTTCGTCAGATTCCCCCTCGTTGAGGGGTTGTTGATTGTGGGGACGCTCTTCCCTGCAGGCGCAAGCCCCTGCAGTTAATTACGCTACAGCATCGCGGTAACAACTTTCTCCTTCTCCAGATGGTCACTTCGTGTCGTATGTGTTTGTTTTGTTTTTGGTTGCCCGTGGATTGTATACGGAGACTAATTTATGTTATCTCCCGTAAGGCGTGGATTAGTCCAAATCCGTATTTTCTTAGATTTGGGTTTGGGGTTGGGTTTAAGGATAAGTTAGTCTTATTTGAGACTAAGATCAACTTAAACGTATGTTAAGGATACGTTTGTCTAATTTCAGACTAAGATCAACTTAACGGGATCGTTTAGATCCAACAACAGAGCATTCGAGCTCTATTGTTTAATTTAGGGACATTGCAGTCGATTACCAGTTTAAGGACATGGTGGTCCAGTTTAAAGAAATCATAGTCTGTAAAGGTTAAGGACATTATGGTCCATGGGCTTAAGGACCCCACAGTCCGAGGTTAAGGACATCATATTCCATGGGCTTAAGGACCCCACAGTCCGTAGTTTAAAGACGTTATAGTCTATATAGTTTAATGACATCATAGTCCATGAGTTTAAGGACCTTACAGTCCATGGAATGATTGGTTATCGGGACCCGTCACCTCTCTGAAGACGTTGAAGGATTACAACGACAGATATCAAAGGAGTGAAGAGATGTACCCTTGAACCAATGTGGATTGGGAAATCTGTAGTCCAATTTGGGACTAAGATCAATCAATTAGATTATAAGCACATGGGCTCAGTTAAATCTGAATTGAGGACTTATGGCCAACTTGGGCTAAGTCCAATTAGATTTAAAATGTTGGACCTTTGTTTGGACTGTTGAACATTTGTCTGAGCTCAGCCCCCCATTATTTAAGCATGAGTCTGGGTTCTGACCGTATTTTGTCTTTTATTGAGTGCTGAGCACTCATATGCCATATGAGATGATCAATCTTGGAAAAAAAACAAGAATGTATTTGAGGTTCAGTCAAAAGGGGAGTCTTGCCTTTGGAAGACTTAGTCGATTTGGGATAAGACTATTTTGCATATAGTGTTAAACACTAGCACATATCTGGCGGTCACGTGTTTCCACGTGATGCATAGTGTTAAACACTAGGGATTTAATGCTTAAAATAGTGTTAAACACTAAAAGTGAAGCGCTCACGTGGGGTCACGTGAGGCGCCCTAGGATTGGGTCAAGCCTCCCTTATTTTATTCTCAGAATAAGTGTTAAACACTTTTAGTCTTCAAGGCCATCACGTGTGGGCACGTGATGGGCATCTATGCAATGGATATTAAAAGGATTTGCTAGGGGTCATGTAGGGACACGTGAGGGCGCCCATGCATTGGATTTTAATCCTTCAGTTCTTTCCATCTTCTCTTTTTTAAAGAGGTGTTTGTTAGGGGTCACGTGGGGACACGTGAGGGAGCCCGAAGTTTGTTCTGCCTTGGCTTTGTTCTCTTTATTTTGAGAAATTTATCCAAGGATCACGTGGGAGCACGTGACCACATCTCTTTCATTCTTTTCTAACCATTGAAGGAAGGGTCACGTGTTGCCACGTGATCAGGTTGGGTACTGATCTTTTTACGTACATGGAGAGTTTTAAATCCCTTGTTTAAGAATTATATTTTTTGGTAGGGTTAAACCCTAATTTTGTTTAGAGGAATTAAATTCCTATGTCTTTGGAAGAATTAAATTCTTTAAACCCAACTCTCCCTCTAAGTTTTGGATCTGCATGGCAGAATCTCCCCGATGAGAATTAAATTCTCAACTTTTGGGAAGATCTGCTTCTGCAGATCTTCAACCATGAAGAAGAACTAAGTTCTTGTATTAAGGGTTAAACCCTATTTTTGTTGGAGGAATTAAATTCCTAAGTATTTGGAAGAATTAAATTCTTTAAACTTAATTCTTCCTCTAAGTTTTGGATCTGCATGGCAGAATCTCCCCGATGAGAATTAAATTCTCAACTTATGGGGAAATCTGCTTCTGCAGATCTTCAACCAGAGGAAGAACTAAGTTCTTATTCAGAAGAGTTAAACTCTTAGTTTGAGAATTAAATTCTCTTTTTGTTTTGTAGGATCTTATAGAATGATCTTTTTCCCTCTCTTACCTAGGGTTTTCTTTCTTTTCTGAAGAAATCTTCTTTTCTCTCTGGAGTATTAAATTCTCTTCTTTTTTCTCTCTATTGTTGTATCCCTTCTCTTTTTTTCCCTCTTCTCTTCTTTGATCCTATTTATAGGAGAAAGAAAAGAATCAGTTTGTTTAGTCAATCTTTCATTGAAAGATGTTAATTGATTTTGTAACCAACATGATCTTTTAGATAACTCAGTGAATTTTATTCACTATTGGATTTTTAATCCAAAAGATATTTTGTCTGTTATTCCTGGCAAATTTTAGAGAAATATCTCCCTGTTATAGAATCTTTCCATAAATTGGTGATTTTTAATCACCATTGAATTTTTAATCCAACGGTGCTCCACTTTACAGAGCGCAATCTTTTTCTTTGAAAAGATCTAAGGAAATATTTTTCCAACTAGGGTTTTTAATTTCCTTTAATTAGAACTTAATTCTATTAGTTCAGAAAGTTTAAGAGCCTACCACGTGACCCCAACGATTGATCATTTAATTAGAATTCAATTCTATTAGTTCAGAGATCTTTAGGAACCTATCATGCGTCGGCACGTGACCCCCTGTCACGTGTGGGCACGTGATGCCTCGTTTAGGGTTTTCTTTCCTTTAACTCAGAGAGTTTTTAAGACCCCATCACGTAGTGGCACGTGACCCACGGATTAAGCATTTAACCATAATTTAATTCTGTTATTTTAAAGAACTCAGGAATTATCACGTGTCAGCACGTGACCCTTGGTCATGTGTGGGCACGTGATGCCCCATTGGGGTTTTTCCTTGTTGTTTTATTATACCTTTAATTCTTTTCAGTGGGTTTAAAGGCCTATCACGTGCGGGCACGTGACCCCATTTGATTAGGATTCAATTCTTATCATTTTAGAGCCTTCAGGAAGCCATCTAGTGTCGGCATGCCACCTTCGATCACATGTGCGCAGGTGATGCCCAATTGGGGTTTTTCCTTGTATTTTATGAGGGAACAGTCACGTGTCCACACGTGACCGGGCCTCACGTGCAGACACGTGACCTTTTATGAGCAAAGTCTATCTGCGCCTGAATGCCTAATTGGTAAGGCCACGTGTCCACACGTGACCGGGCCTCATGTGCAGACACGTGACCTTTTATGAGCAAAGTCTATCCACGCCTGAATGCCTAATTGATGGAGTCACGTGCCAACACGTGATGGGTTCCTGAGTCCTTTGAACTAATAGAATTAAATTATAATTAGATACTTAATCAGTGGGGTCACGTGCCAATACGTGATGGATTCCTAAACCCGCTGAACAATAGAATTAAATTCTAATTAAAACGAATCAAAAACCCTAATTGGAAAAATATTTCCTTAGATCTTTCCAAACAAAAAAGATTGCACTCTGTAAATGGGAGCACCGTTGGATTAAAAATCCCATGGTGATTAAAAATCACCAATTTATAGAAAGATTCTTTACAAGGAAATATTTTCCTAAAACTTTCCAGGAACAACAAATAAAATATCTTATGGATTAAAAAAACCAATGGTGAATAAAATTCACCGAATGATCTAAAAGATCATGTTGATTATAAAATCAATCAAAATCTTTCAATGAAAGATTGACTAAACAAACCGATTCTTTTCTTTCTCCTATAAATAGGAGCCAAGAAGAGAATAGAAAGGGGGGATACAACAACAGAGAAAGAATACAAAAAAGAAGAAGAAGAAGAGAATTTAATTCTCCAGAGAGAAAAGAAGATCTCTTCAGAGAAAAAAAGAAAGAAAACTCTAGGTAAGAGAGAGAAGGAGATCATTCTATAAGCTCCCACAAAACAAAAAAGAATTTAATTCTCAAACTAAGAGTTTAACTCGTCTAAAAAGAACTTAGTTCTTACTCTGGTTGAAGATCTGCAGAAGCAGATCTCCCCACAAGTTGAGAATTTAATTCTCATCGAGGAGATTCTGCCATACAGATGCAAAACTTAGAGGGAGAATTGGGTTTAAAGAATTTAATTATTTCAAACACATAGGAATTTAATTCCTCTAAATAAAATTAGGGTTTAACCCTATAAAAGAATTTAATTCTTAAACAAGGAATTTAACTCTCCATGCATGTTAAAGAGATCAGTACCCAACATGATCACGTGGTAACACGTGACCCATTTTCTTTGAACTAGAAAAAGAGATTTCCCAAAGTATTTAACACTTATTTAAAAGGGAAAAGGAAAAACAATAAAGACAGTTTCTCTTTTAGGGTGTATCACGTGCTCCCACGTGACTCTTAAAAAGCTTCTTAAAACAAAAAGGGAGTAAAGCCAAGACAGTTTCTCTTTTAGAGGGCATCACGTGCTCTCACGTGACCCCTGACAAGTACTTTTAATATCCAACGCATGGATACCCATCACGTGCCCACACGTGATGGTCATAAAGGTCAAGTGTTTAACACTTATATGCATATTCTGAGAAGTAAAATAAAAGAAGCAATGCCCAATCTTCAGGCGCCTCACGTGACCCCACGTGAGCGCTTCAGTTTTAGTGTTTAACACTTCTTTATGCCCCTCACGTAGGAGCACGTGAGCGCCGAATGTACTATAGTGTTTAACACTATATTCGAGCCAATCTACGGACAAATTAGCTAAGTCTTCCATAGGCAAGACCCGCCTTGAACCCCAATTATACTCTTGTCTTCCAAAGCTGATCATCTCATATGGCAATCAAAGTGATTCCTAGAGCCTTCCAACCAATATTGGTTCAAGGGTACATATCTTCATATCTCTGATACACGTTGTTGTAATCCTTCAACGTCTTCAGAGAGGTGGAGGGTCCCAATAACCAATAACTTTTGGTGCATCCTCAAACGGTTAAACCAAAACCAGACTACGATGTCTTTAAACCTTACAGACTAAGATGTTTTTAAACCAGAGTATGATGTCTTTAAACCGGACTACGAGGTCCTTAAACTCATGGACTATGATGTCCTTAAACTTTATGGACTGTGAGGTCCTTAAACTCATAGACTATGATGTCTTTAAACTTTACAGACTATGACGTCTTTAAACTGGACCGCAAAGTCCCTAAATTAAAACAATAGAGCCCAAATGCTCATTTGTTGGATCTAAATGATCCCGTTAATTAGATCTTAGTCTAAAATTAGGCTAACGTGTCCTTAACAAACGTTAAGTTGATCTTAGTCTAAAAATTAGACTAACGTATTCTTAACAAACGTTTAAGTTGATCTTAGTCTTAAATGAGATTAACGATCCTTAAACCCAACCCAAATCTAAATCTAAGAAAATATGGATTTGGACTAATCCACACTTTACAGGCGACAACACAAATTAGTCTCCGTATACAATCCACAGGCAACCAAAAATAAAACAAACACACACGACACGAAGTGACCATCTGGAGAAGGAGAAAGTTGTTACCGCGATGCGGTAGCGTAATTAACTGCATGGGCTTGTGCCTGCAGGGAAGAGCGTCCCCACAATCAAAAACCCTCAAACGAGGGGGAATCTGACGAAGTCTGCTACAACGGCCGCATCCGTCTAAACCTCCGATACACGGTACGATAAATCAACTTGGCATCTTCGGAGAGGTGGACGGATAAAACCAAATAGCATCTACCCCCAAATTTAGGTAAGACGTTTGTCTTCCCGGTCTTTTCGGTGGAGAACAGATTCTGACACGCCCGATGGGACCTTTTCCTCTTTCCACTCCACACTTCGTGTGTCGTGTTTCGCGAACAAGTCATGGTTTGACATGGTTGCCTTTGGATGTGAAGTACTAAGATTTGGTATGTTGCTCCGTGCAGAAAAAACAGAAGATCAATGGCTTCAAACTGCACGAATTGTAATAACTCCCACTCCGTCCTCGTCGGAGGAGTGACCTACGGGCCTCAAGCGGCCCCCCTTTTTATGATGCCGGTGGACCAGGTGACGCAAACCACCACAGGGGTATTCTTTGGGACCATGCTCCCACCAATGAACTTCAACGCCCTATTGTCGTCGCAAGAAGCTCTGAAGAAGTCGGTCTTTGATCGACTTACAACTACCGCGGCTCCTCTCAACGGGTCGCCCAAGTCCAGTGACTCAGTTTTCAACAGACTGGGCCAAAGCTCAAGTGGTCCCGTGAAGAAGCCCGCGATACCTGAAGCGGCCATCCCAAAGCGGATAGTCATTCATGTTCCTGAAGTCATCAAAGATACTTCCCCTGCTAAGGAGTCGGTCTTTGCAAGACTGACCGTTTCAGCTCCCGTTCCAGGCGAAGTCATCAAAACTGCTCCCCCTGCGCGAAAATCTGCCTTCGATAGATTGGCCATCCCCACTCAACGGACATCAGTTTTCAATAGGCTGGCACCAACGGCAACCCTCCACCGGAGCAGGGGGCATGATGAAGCCACCCTCATCACTGAGCCAGTACCGTCTTCTCGACACGCTCGACGTTGTCATTGGCGCCGAGTGAGGAAAGCTAGGGGCAATTCCCCATCTGGATTTACCCCGCCGGCTCCGACAGTAGAAGTTGGCGCTGCTGTTCCAACTTTGAACAGCTTTGAACCACTCAGGAGGATCCACAAGAACTCTCCGACTGCCGTGCTGAAAAGATCTCCTTCACCCACTGAAATTCAAAGACAAAACCAGGGCATCCCCCTCAGCGGTTGTCCTCTAAAATTCACAAGGTCTGGCGACAGGTCCAAGACTCGGTGATCAACCAAGACTACTCCCGCCAACCGAAGAAGATGAAACTTCTGCAAGGGAAGGACCACCCTGTTGTCCAAGACTTCGTCTACATAGGTGCCCGCTACAACGGCCCCTTCAACTTCGGCCGCTCACAAAAGAAGAAGGCATGAGAAAACCCCCGTGTCTGCGACGAATCTAAAGGGAATTGAACCAAAACGCCCCAAGTCTGGAGGCATGGTGGTGCACACTGTTTATATGACATCCGGGAAAGAGGATAGCCGTATTTCTACGGGCCACCGACCACTCACCAGATCCGTAACAATGGCCTAAGAGCAACAACAGAAGCTCCAGGAAATGTTAACATAGATGGCCGTACTTACTGGGCCAAAAGAAAGCCCGGAAACGTCGTCAGAGAAGCGTCATGAACAAGAAACCGATGCTGAGTTCCTCCGCAGAATCCTCGAGAAGAAGGACAAAGAGGTAGTGGAACAATCTGCCAACATAAAACGAATGGCGCTTTTATTCCAAGACATGGTCGGGATGATGTTACAGCTGGATCCTCCAGCTGAAGAGCCCCCGATTATACCTTGAAGACGACAGAGGGAAGACATCAAATTCTCTTCCGGCTCTATCAACGGCCAAAGAGGAGACGATCTCCAAAGCCGTCCTAGATGAATATATCGCTCAACAGATACGAGCTCATCAGGCGAACGAAGCGGCCGACCAAATTGTTAAGACTGGACGACTATATCCGGGTTGGTACGACCAAATCAAGTACCCGCCGGGATATACGATCCCTAAATTCCATGTATATAAGGGGACGGGGAATCCACACCAGCACGTTGCTCAATTCAGAGCCTTGTGCGGTAATACTGGGGGTGACGACAAACTGCTGCTACGCCAATTTGTTGGCAGCTTGTCGGAGACAGCATTTGAATGGTACTCTGAGCTCCCGAACGACTCCGTTAAGTCATTTACAGAAATGGAGTTACTGTTTACACAGCGTTTCGCGAGCGCTAGCGAACGCACCCCAATCACGGCGCCGATCAATTCCAGGGTGAAGCCGGGAGAAACATGGGTTCGGTACGTGATACGGTGGTGGAATCTATGGTCAAAGTGCGAACAGCGCATAGAGGAAGCTCCTGTAGTTGGCATGTTTGTGGGAACTCTTGATCCGCAGGCGACCATATCCCAGTTCATGATGTTTTTCAAGCCGATTACCTTCCAGGCCTTGATTGACAAACTGGCCCAAATGGATCAGATGGGTCATAGACCGTCTTCCTCGAAAATGGAGCCTCGAAACAAAAAGGGGAAGAGGAAAGCGACCTTCGTCGCCAATGCTCAACAGCAGCCTAGTGGTCCAAAACCAGCTGATCGCCAAAGTGATAGACAGCGGTCCCTTGGAGAAAAGATGAAACTCCTTTACTCGTTCCCTCAGGATAAGACGAAGAGGTTAATCGAGCTAGCACTGCGCAACATGCTCATCACTCTTCCGGAGCCAAGACGCCCAACGCAACCAGACGACGTTAACAATCCTAATTACCGCCCTTACCACCGAATATTGGGTCATCCAATCGAAGATTGTTACATCTTCAAAAGTTGGATCGAAGATCAGTACCAACAGGGCAAGTTCGCGTTGTCCGAAAACTGGAAGGTGAACCCGCCACAACCTCACGCTCCTAAAAAGGTGGACATGCCGGAGGCATCATGCTCACTTATAGAGGAAGCCTCATGGGAGGTGGCCCTTTCAGCTAAGACTAAAAGAATACTGAAGGACCTTCAAACATGTCCGACGATCAGGTGGAAGAGCCCGCTGGAGCCCGATATTATTGAGGGGATGCTGAAGCCGCGCCCAACGCTGCAAGTTGGTGATGGTGGACAAAACATTCAAGTCAAGCCTCCAAAATCTTTAAGAAAAAGAAGAAGGCCAAGAAGCCCGTCCAACCAGACGATAGCCGTAAAGGTCTGCAAAAATACATCGATGCACTGGAAGAATATAACCAGAAGGCACGGACTCCAATCATGTTGGACGAATTCTTTAAGCATGAAGACGCTAATGCTGACGAAAGAGACGATTCTTCAGAAGAGCCTGAAGACTATGTGGTGAGCTGCCACATGATCTCTCACTCGATACATGGCAAAGAAGCTCCTGATGTAGAGAAAATGGGGGCAGATCCCGAACTGGAACTCCTGGGACCGTCAGACGAGATGATTGATGTATTTCTGAACGAAGCTCTTCTGAAAAGCAAAGTCAATCGAGAGCGCGAACTGGCTATATTCGAAAAAGCCAAACGTCGGCGACTGAATGAAAAGGTGGAGGCACTCCAACCAGATCAAAGCACGTCTTCCGCAGACAAAAGCAAACTTAAGACAAGGAAACGATTCGCTAGAGCCCTGTCAATGGGAATGAAGTTATCCTCTTTCAGAGGAAATTCTCCTGGTGATATACACCTTGATGAAGCAGACGTACATCCTAACTTCTGCTTATACCATCAGAGGATTGCATACCCTACCGAAGAGTGCATAGCCTTTAAAAACTGGTGGCAGGGATATGTTGCCCACCGACAACACGTTCAGCGAATGAAGCGCAAGGCTCGTCGGGAACAGAGAAGCACGACAGAAGAACGCAAAAGAACTACCGGCAACTGTTACATGGTTAATTTCGGGGGATCGCAAGTTTCACCTTCGGGAGCAATTCGGATGAAGAAATAGCCCTCGGTCCTCTCTTCAAGGAATCCATCTCTGAAGCAGAAGAGATGAAGACCTGTGAGAACATTCAGCCGCGCAATCGCATATCACCCGAAAAGAATCTCAGACTCGCAAAAAAGGGATCGAACAAAAAGGATAAGGGGAAAGAAAAGGTCCCTGAGGATATCACCCTCGATGACCAAGTTGTCGAAGAGCTGGCAGCCAAGGACCCACCCAAGAAAAATAAGGTGGATTACAACGTTCTGGCACACCTGAGAAAGATACCCTCGCAACTATGCATTCTCGATGCCCTTATGGTATCCAAAGAGGCGAGAGATTCTCTGATCAAGGCACTACAAGAACCTGACCAGTTTCAAGCTTTCCTTGCCGAAGAAAAGATGAAAGACGAGCTGGAAGAAGCTCATACTGCTAACATCACTTTCGGCGATGAAGACCTCCTCCTCGGGACGTGCGAGCACAACCTTCCCCTATATGTCTCCGGGTATTGCCATGACATTAAGATAGGGAAGATCCTAGTTGACAATGGGTCCTCTGTCAATCTCCTAAATGTGAGGGTGCTAAAAGAAATTTGCATGAGCGTTCAACACCTTGCTCGGGATAAAATCACTATCTCGGGGTTCGAATCCCAGTCATCATGGACGCTCGGGTCTGTGATACTGACGTTACGCTTTGGACTGCTCGTCACTGACATCAAGTTTCACGTCATTGATGCCAAGACTTGCTACAACGCTTTGCTCGACCGGCCTTGGTTACACGAGTACAACATTATCCCTTCTACACAACATCAGTGTATGAAGTACTTCAAATATGGGCTTGAATACACTGTGACAGGGGAGCCGAACCCATTCTCCGTAAACGAAGTCCGAAAGTACGAAGATGCAAAGTACTTCTTACAAGACTTTGAAGACACGGAAAGATGCCATAAACCCGAGGATAAGCAAAAAGCTATCACCACCATTCCAGTCTTCGGGAGCGATCCTGAGGAGGAAGAAGAGATAGTCTATTCGGGACCTCCCCGATACAACAAACCAGGACCGTCTACCCCTATTCTGGTCTTTGGCGGTGACTCTGAAGACGAGGTCAACGCAGTATTCTCGGCTCGTCTATCAGTGTCATCCTTCATTGGAGATGAACAGAGTTTACAAATCGCTATGGTTCTGCGGCAGCACTACAAAGAGCTCGACGCACTTGATACCTATAGTGTGCAAGAACTGCAGACATTCTACATCCCTTCTAGGAGAAGAGATAAAAAGGCGATCCTCTTTTATCGATCCATGAAAACCAAAGTGGAGAAAGAGATCTGGCATGGTGCCGATTCTACGCTTGACAGGCTCCAGCCCATCCGTTTGCCCAGATACTACACAGAAAGATTAAAAAGGCTGTTGAGGCGCCAAGACGTACCCTTGAAGCAGACCGCGCGACAAGCCCAGTTCTACAACAGGATCTGGAACGTCCCTAGAACTCAGCGAAAATTGCCCAACGGGAGAATGGAAACGATCGGGCTTGGATATGTTCAATCCAAGAAACGGGAACGATTCCATGGCTGCTACGTTATACATGACTTTGATGAAGAAGGAGATACTCTGCTAGAGGACGCTAACCCTGAACCAAAACAAAGTCCCGCCATGAAAGTGCCAAGTCCATCATTAAAAAACAGATGGATAAGCTAATAAGGGAAGCGGGTCAAAAGGTCCGGGATGACCATAGCCGCGAAATGGCCACTATGAAAAAGCCAGAACGCAGCGCTTCCTTCAGCAGGCTACGAAAAATGACGATGCCCTTCGTCGCCAGCCCGTCATACGGAAGACTCGGCGCGGAGGTAAAAATAAACTGAAGAACGGAAAAAATATTCGACAGCAGCAAAGCGGGTCCAAGAAGTCTCGCGATCGAAAATTGAGCAGCCGGGATCCGTCTCTTATAAAGAAGATGGGTTGAGCATAATCTTTTCCCTAAGACAAGACAAAGAAGATACTCGATCTTGTCATAAAACATCAGATGATGACACTCCCGGAATCCAAACACCCCGATCAAAAAAACGAGGTTCATCACCCGGATTATTGCTCCTATCACCAAGCGATAGGACAACCTCTCGACGACTGCTTCGCATTCAAAGACTGGGTAGCAGACCAGTATCAACAAGGCAGGTTCACTCTATCCAGCAGTTAGAGGGTAACCCCACCTCAGAAGCATGAACTGAAAGCAACGTATATGGCGAGAGTAGAACTAGATCAACATCGGTCTTGGAAACGATCTCGTACCTGTCACGCGATAACGCTGTCAGGAGAAGGAGTACGCGAGGATATGGCTGACCTCCCCTGGTGCTTTGAAAACGATGACGACGAAGTGATCTCAGAGTTTCCACCGGCGCCAAAAGAGTTGGAAGATGGGATACATACTGCTGCAGATAACCTCAGAAAAATCGACTTAGGGACGGCAGACGATCCACGGCCGTTGTTCGTCAGTGAGCTGTTGTCTGAAGAAAGGGTGGCTACGCTCAAAGACGTGCTCATGCAGTATAAAGACTGCTTCGCATGGAACTACTCCGAGATGGCGGGGCTAGATCCGGAAATAGCGGTGTATAAATTGGCGATATCTCCGGACGTCAAGCCAGTCAAGCAAGCACCAAGAAGAATACGGCTCGAACTTGAAATGAGAATCAACGCCGAAGTCAATAAGCTAATTGACTCTGGCTTTGTCCAAGAAGTTCAATATCCTGACTGGATCGCCAACATTGTCCCGGTGATGAAGAAAAATGGGACGGTGTGCATCTGTGTAGACTTTCGGGACCTCAACAAAGCTTGCCCGAAGGATGATTTTCCCGTACCGGTTACCGGGCTGATGATAGACAACACGTCCACTCACGAAGTCTTCTCCTTCATAGACGACTCATCAGGGTACAACCAAATAAAGATGCATCTCGAAGACCAGAAGCATACCGCTTTCCAGACTCCCCTAGGAATATTCTGTTACAAAGTGATGCCTTTCGGCTTGAAGAACGCTGGCGCCACCTATCAGAGGGACATGACGAAGATTTTCGATGACCTCATACATGAAATCGTCGAGTGCTATATTTACGACCTCGTGGTAAAGAGAAAATCGCACGAGGAGCATTAGGAGCATATGAAGATAGTGTTCCAACGTCTTCGAAAATGCAATCTGAAGATGAACCCTCTCAAATACGCGTTTGGAGTCTCCTCAGGCAAATTCCTAGGATTCATCGTACGACACCGGGGCATCGAGATAGACCCGTTAAAGATCAAGGCGATTATGGAAATGCCTTCTCCAAGGACTCTAAAACAACTGCGGTCTCTCCAAGGAAAGCTCGCATATAACCGACGGTTCATAGCTAACTTCTCCGGCAAATGCCGCCCCTACAGTCACCTAATGAAGAAGGGACTCCGTTCGTCTGGGATCGCAAATGCCAGAGTGCACTGGATGAAATCAAGCAATACTTGCAGAATCCGCCGGTATTGACAGCTCCGGTCAAGGGAAAACCTCTCATCCTATATACAACTGCCTTTGAAGGTTCCTTAGGAGCGCTATGGGCACAAGAGAATGATCAAGGGAAGGAAAGAGCCCTCTACTACTTGAGTCGAGTTCTCCTGGGGGCAGAAAACAATTACTCCTCCATTGAAAAACACTGCCTGACGTTGATCTTCGCGATAACAAAGCTCAGACACTATGCGTTGGCGCATGAGGTCCATCTCATATCAAAGGTGGATCCTCTCAAATATTTGATGTCAAGAGCCATACTAACAGGGCGGCTTGCTAAATGGGCCCTACTCTTAATGGAATTCTCGATAACTTATCGACCTCTCAAGGCAGTGAAAGGCCAGGCCATCGCTGACTTCCTCACTGAGCATCCTATACCTGCCGATTCACCCCTAAATTGTGAATTACCAGACGAGCACACGTTTGACACGATCGATGGGAAGAAAGGAGAGAGTGACACCCGATAGGAACTCTACTTCGACGGGGCATCTTCCTTGAAGAAGCGAAAGCACAGCTCCCCCATAATCAAGTATGGGGTAGGCCTCATCTTTGTGACTCCACAAGGAGGGATAATGCGCTTTTCCTTTTCACTAACATAGCCGAGGACAAACAATGTGTTGGAGATAGTGCCCTCAGAGTCAATTATTGGATCACAGGCACGTGATTGCAATGATTGAGGGAGGACCTATCCCGGTAGGACAGTCTTACTCGAGATGATAGTATGCTATCTGGTTTATCTTTATCATCGTGTACTGCTTTAGGTGACCTGACATGTCGCTATTGCACGTTGATAGAGCCCCTAGGATTTGTGCTTGACTGCCAGCAGTATGAGGGCGATCATATAAGTGAGAGCTGGAGTCTATTAGCACATCCTTAAAAGGTCCCTAGTCGTAGGAGTTTCGAGACAGGGCATCGATTCTCCAGAGTAGACTAGTGTATACAGTCGAGACCCCGACGAGGGGCGGTGGCCGGTCTCACAATCCACTGGTGTCAGTTGGTTCACCTAAGATGTATACAGGTGCTCATTGGGTTATGAGTACACCGGACAGGACTCGCCGGGAACATGCTAGTTGGTCTTATACCTGACGTCAGATAGCAGTTCCCTGGTGACATGTGTACAGGTTAGTTCATCGACCTGGGGATCGTCATTTGTCTCGTGTGAGTTCCCACTGTACTTTGATTACTACTCTACCACGGCTCAAAGGAGTCGTGCAAACAGGTTTTAGTTGGGTACAGTCCCGAGCCACATGGAGGCAGTGAGCGGATCTTCAGGGGTTCGTCTCTCCCGGTATTGGGGGTGAGGTCACGCTGTGTCTAGGAGAGCCATTACATGAAGACCTTGGCCAAGGCAGGAGATTTACTGGTAGGTATTCCAGTAGTATCTCAGGGTGTTCTGGGCTACACTCCGACACGACTTGTACCGCTTTTGGGGGTCTGACTTTTACCAACCCCCTAGGCCCGACATGCGATGCTTATAGACGAACGGACCGGACTGTACGGATATTGTCACTGACAGGCTCAGTAGGGTGTCAGGATGAGTTCGCTCATCGACGTCCCTTTTAGTCAATAGCTGGTGGCCCGTTACGTATTGGCTTATACCTCTGACGTGTTAGTGGTTGAATCCACAACCATAGTATTGACGAGTCTTTAGAGTCCACCACACTTTCAGTTACTCAGCTTTCGGGCGAAACGCTGTAGAGGCCGTATGGAGATATGGCAGGGTTCGATCAGATACGTGCGGTATTGCACGGATCGTGATCGGACGGTTTTTACTAGCCGGCTTTGGCTTAAGCCGGATCTTAGTATTTGATAGTGTAGTTTTGTCTCTTTGTATTTGTGTTCAGTGGGAATACAAATGCGGGCATGTATTTGCAGTATGGGGGTTTTCCTGTAATTTATTACGGGACCAGTTTTCTGGAGTTGCCAGTTTGCTTTCCGTTCCGGCCGGTTTTCCTTTGTTCTTTCCCGGCCGGACTTTTCCGATGGAGGGGGTTATTTGCAATTGTGGAAATAACTTTAGTGGAGGGGTTTTATTACAAAAGGTTTTATTATGAAATCTTTTTGGCTTTTCATGCATTAATTAAGACATGTGCAAGTATGGGGCCGGCCACTGTTTACAAGTATGGGAGGGGTTAATTTTTGATGGGCCGGCCACTGTTGGGAATGGAGTGGATTATTTTCTTTTGTAAGGAATGGTTTTTAATTGGAGTGTGCTGGATTGTTTGAGCATGGTTTGATTAATTCCCTTCAACCAATTTATATTCACAGGGAGCACTTGGATGTTAATTAATGTGTGCATTCTACCCACTTGGGATTTTTTCCAGGGAGCTCATTCTTTTCTCTGTGTGAGAGAGCTTGCTTCATTATATTTTTCCAGTGAGCAAAAGTTTGTGGCCGAGCTCATTTTCATGGGTGCTCCATTATTCCCTCAAGCATCCATGAATATCTTTGTGCTAAAATTCCTCCATACATGGCAACCTCTTAAACCCCAAAGAGACAAGTTTCTACATTATTCTACAGCAAATCTTGGACGCGTCGGCTAGCCAACTTTGCGCCCGAGTTGCCTCGGTATTGAGGCGGGAGCCCGTAAAAGATGCAGGCGACGTGGTGCCCTTCCGGCGAGGAGATGGAGACCGGACATTCCGCGAGAGATCGGGACGACGACGAGAAGACCGGAGGACTCGGATCACTCGGTATATCTCTAACCCGTCTTGTTGTTTGCTAGATCTAGATTAATGGCACGATCCGGGTTTAGTGCGCGGTGGTGCCGGTTTGCTAAGTCCGCAAAATTAAAGTTTATCACCGTTTCCGCATTCCGGCGTCGGATCGACGGCCGGGGCGCCGCCGTGCACTTACAGTGGTATCAGAGCCTCGCCATTAACATAGTCTAGCTTGGTGTAATGTGTTTTTCTGTTTCGATCGATCGAATGTTCCAAAACTGCATTTTAGTTCGCATCAGTTTCTGTTGAAAAATTTTTGGTCTCGAAAAAAAAATTTTCAGGTTGTAAAATATTGATGTACTGGAAAATCTAAGAGCTCTGTAAAAATTCGACGAAGTAACTCCACAGTGGGAGCGCGGAACCGCCGCGAAAACACCCTTCCCGCCGCCCTTCCGCCGCACACTGTGGAGATCACTTCACCAATTTTTTACAGAGGCCTTCTAGGCTTAAAATATGGGTTTTGGAATATTAAAATTGGGCCCAGGATTTCTGTGAGTGCTACAGTTTTGATTGGGGGCCCACTTGTTAATTTTTGATCGATCGGATATTTTAAACACATTTTTCACAGTATTTACATTATATCTGCGACCGTGAATGTCACTCGATCGGTAAATCCTGTCTAACTGCTATAGCCCGGTTAGACGGATTTGCGAACGTGACTTTCACGTTGATGTTCTATGTTTATGCTGTGATGTTGCGGATCGGTCGGTGGGGATAGCCTGGATGCAATGCTAGTACAGTGTTGTTGTATTATGTACATTTGTTGTTGCGGGGCGAGCGTCCGACATGTGGACTGCCGTCACTGCCTGATTGTATTATTCTTTTGGGGCACGACCTGGTTGCGGTCAATGTACCCGGTGTATGTATATTTTACTTTCTGTACTAGGATTACCCCGCGGAGGGGTGCACGGATAGCCGGGTTCTAGAAGGCAATAAGCCCGCATCTCATGGCATTGAGACGGAAGGGGCTTCACTCTGGGATTGGCGGGTTATTCGCCGCACTCGTAGGGGGTACAGGTTGACCCAGGAGGGGTCTAGGATTTCATTGCACAGGCTATCCACACGACCAGGGGAACGTCGGGTTTCAGTAGTGGCTCTGTGAAACCCGGGGATCCCAGATATCTGTATTGTTCTGTGATGCTGTACATTTCTGTGATGTTGCATTTTATCCACGCCTTGAGCGAATATAATATATTGGTATATATATTAGTAGATGTTGTATATGTTTTACATCCGCGCTAGTCCAGTCCCCGCTCTGCCGTTAGTTAGCTAACCTAACGGGTGATGACGGGACCCAGTGGCGAATGCGGATGGCATATACGTACGTCAGTATATTTTCGTTCTTTGTGGTGTGATCAATTGATGGGACTGCGTTGATTTGGATCAATGCAAGTTAAACAAACCTATTCTGATGTTGTTGGAACACTTTTCAAAAAGCTGTTATTGCAAGGACGTTCTCTTTTGTTTTGCATCGTGGTATTCATTTGGAATATCCTGCTCCTCAGTCGACGAGGCAAGGGCCGAGATCCCTTCACCGGGAGTGACCCCTTGGACAGAAGTTTGCATCAGGGCATTAACTTCACTATAGCCGATTACTTTTGCTTTGCATCGTGGTATTCGTTTGGGATATCCTGCACCCCATTCTACGGGGAAAGAGCCGAGATCCCTTCACCGGGAGTGACCTCTTTAGTAAAGGTTTTCGTCACTATATTTTCTAAAAAGCTATCCGTTCCTTCAACGATATCAAGTTCATTACGTTAAAGGTTTTCGCCAGAAACCATTCGTAGCCCTCCATCATTTCAGTTAAATATTCGGTAGTATTCATGCTATGTATTTTGACCTCACGCCAAGGCATAGTGTTTGGTAGCTGCCGGGTATTTATCTGCAGCATAGATAGATGCGTTGGTTTGGGACAGTCGTACTACTATTTTGGCCTACGTCAAGGGTATGTACGGGTGGGTTCAAATTAACCTGGATAATGATGGGAAGAACTTGACATGTGACTTATGATATTTTGACCTCACGCCAAGGTCATAAGAGCATGGGGCAGAAATCACATCGGGAGTTTCAAAAGAACTGAAACTTGCCAGATATGCGCATACCTTCTGGAGTGTGATGACGTGAGCGGATTCCGTCATGTTATCATGCAATGATAGTTGGATCCCGATTCCCACTGATGAGTTGGTTTACTCCTCGGGTGACCCCGACTAATTCTTCTTTCTGGTTTGGAGGAGAATTTGAGGTACAGTGGGAGGTTTCCAGATTAGATAAATTGGTAACCATTCTGATCTAGGATAGAGTGCACGCTGAGTGTTTCTTTTCTCTCTCTCTGGCAGCGACCGTTGACCCGACCCTATGACTATGACTCGGTGACCAAGTTGACCGAACCCTCTTAACACTGGCTTTTGGATTGTCAGAGTTGCAAACCTCATTGCCACTCCTACTTTTACCCTTTTCTCCGGGACACCCCGTATTACTGCGAACGTCCACTTCCATTGGACAAAACCATCGTATGGTTAGATACGAACTCGAAGGAATTCGAGGATGGTTTCTGGTTCTGGAGAAAACGGATAGGATTATTCAGTTGTCTTTTCTTTTCACCCTCTCTCAGGTTGCGAGTACTCCTTAGTTTAGGAGTAGTACACCTATTATGCAAATTGTATAGTCTTCTTCCAAACCACAGGCTGGTGCCGACCGGTAGGGAATGAAGAAAACCAGTTAGCCTAAACGGTGTACAGAAGGTATTAAGTTCAGACAAAGCAAGGGATTAGTAAGAGGGCAAAGTAACATGTGACTGCTACTCACGACCAAACCAAGTATTTCTTCGCCAATCCTAAATCACCTTTGTATTTCTCCAGGACACTCCGTATCACTACGAAGATCCCATTTTATTGGATAATCCACCGTATGGTTATATACGAACTCGAAAGGAACTCGTTCCAGTTCGAGGATGGATCCTGGTTCAGGAGAAATAGGAATAAAGTACATTCAGGTGTCTTTTATCTTCACCTTCTCTCGCGTTGCGAGTGCTCCTAGGATTAGGACAGTACACCCATTATGCTTATTGGATAGTCTTCTTCCAAACCATAGGCTGGTGCCGAACTGTAGGGAAGGAAGAAAACCATTTGGCCTAAGGGGTGTGCAGAAGGTAATGACTAAAGACATTTAAAGGGATTTGGAGAGGTGGCAAAGAATTATACGGTTATAGTTGTGAATCTGGATAATGGTAGAGGCATTACTAAGAATACCGGGATACCCCATTGAAACATTTCAATGTTTCAGTTTCACTGTGTACTGTTAAAAGAAAACTGATTTTCCGATTAGACACTTGCTCCAGGGTATGTATTTACCAGGTATGATTCTCACATTTGTATGGTTTTACAGATGATGAGTGGGAGTAAGTTATTGGGAATTAGGTGACCATCCTCATTATATCGGGATTCGTTGGAATTGGTGATATTTGAGGAAGCCACCTGGGTTGTTTGCCGATCGGCAAATATTTGGTTTTGAATTTCCGCTGTTGTGCACCAATTTCAAATTGATATATCTGTACGTCTATTTTTTATAGAGTGAGATATACCTTTTGATATTATGTCGATGACATTTACCTATATCAGTGGATGGTTAGGTAAGGAGTATTGAACAGCGGTGTAATTCTTCTTAACCAAAAGTACAGTTTTCAACCTACGACACACAGTGATTGAGTCGCAAGACTCAGGGGACTTATACAGAGTATTGTATATTGTCCAGTGTCCACTAGGACAGAGGGGTTGGTCCTCGTACTGTATTCTGTTTACTTATGACTTCTCTAGTTCTTAGACAGGTGTTTCGTAGAAACACAGGGTCGAAGTTTTGAGAAGTTATAGGTATAAGAATAAAGTAGAGAACCAGGTGTTGCAAGTATCGGGATTCTTCAAAGTGATCGAAGATGTAGATACTTGTACATGGTATTCAGTTGATAGTAATGATTAAGAGAAATTGCTTCTCTTTCAGGTTACTCATAATTGGAAGCATTCCTAAGTTGAGTAACGCTGATCGGCCTCCTTCCATTTAGTTGACATGCACTGGAGATAGCTGCATGAATTGAATCTGGTTCAATTAAATCAGTGCCTCTGGTTCTATATTGGATATAGTACAGTTCATATCTTAACATTGTTAAGGTACGGGGAGTTGTCCGGCTTATGATTAAAACCAGACTCTGGATAACTCAAGGCACGTTTCTGTAATGGCTGTTTGTGGGTTGACCCAGGCTATGACGAGGGTTGACTTTCTACCATCTGGGAGATCAATAGAAATATTGTTCAAGACTCGCCACAGTTTTATTAAAAATGGATTTTTTCAAAAACAGCAGTGGGAGTATGGTAGAACTGGAAGTGATTCCAGAACCGCAAACGATTACTGAAGATTTGATAAGGAACCTAAAGATTCAATCTGATTTGACATTCCATTGGCCACTCCGCAGATAAGGTGGGTAACTTCAGGCACCCGAGAGGTACTTCGGTAGCCTCAAGGACGGTGACAAGGAAGTTCTTGTATACCCACACTAGCCATTGTTGTTGTTCCAGGCTGCGAGACCCGGCAGGAGGATGAGTATAGCGTCGTTCTAAACTTGCTTTAGAAGTGCACGTCTATATGACTCTGCCAGAGGGTTGTCGTAGTCAGTGGGAGCAGCGGAAGCATTGGTGGACATCAGGCTTATGTCTATTTATAGACTAAAGCAGATATAGCGGAGATAGATCATCTATTTCTGATGTGACAGTCATAGTTTTGACGTCATCAGAATAGGGGATGGATCTGTTAAGAAGGTAGTAGGAAGTGACATTCCTATACTACGATCGGTTATACTTTGGTCGTCACACAGCGGTTTCTCCACATGGGACTTGGACATAATATCTGACATATTGGTTACTAGATCTATGGTTTTAGATCTAGATTTGGGTCGTTTCCCAATCAGGGTACTTTGACAGCATTCTAAGAGTATTTAGAATGGACGACTCCTGGCATGGTAGTGTACCTGCAGGTAATGGAGTCACCCTCTCTAAAGGTGTCTTGTAGACTAAAGTAGAGAGGGATGTGCATGATTGGCAGATCACTTGCTTAGGCTATTGAGTCAATCATGAGATGTCAAGTACCACACCAGATGTTGTTCTTGCACTAGATGCAATAAGTTGATATTGATCCAATCCTGGAGGAACAGTGGGAAGCAGTTTTAGAACATAAGTGGCTGTTCTAGGGATATGATAACGAAAGCCTCTTTCGGGAGACAATTATCATTCCAGGCTTCCAAGGTGACATGGACGACAAGGAGGTTGTCAGAGTTATAGTTTTCCTTCTGACGAGGGGCAGTATTTTGGACAGGTGGTCCAAGGCAATGCTGAGGATGGCATGGCGCAGGATACTGATTAAGTTCAGTTGACGATACAGTCTA
The DNA here is from genome assembly GCA_030015575.1 of Agapanthus africanus. Lineage (NCBI taxonomy): Eukaryota > Viridiplantae > Streptophyta > Magnoliopsida > Asparagales > Amaryllidaceae > Agapanthus > Agapanthus africanus. The sequence continues at coordinate 316,208,517 of JASDDO010000004.1, forward strand.
AGAAGTTTGGATTTGGAGTTCATTTATGAGCTAGGTCCCATCAGACATCCAGACATTCTAAGACAGGTATTGCTCATTTCGGGAGATGGCTTTCTCCGCGAACATGAGATATAGAGAGACATAGAAAGAAACACCACAGGCGGATCCACTCACTGAGGCTATTCCTCGAACGCAATAGTTTCGCAAACGAGCTTTGTGAGACTGACAAGTAGAGGAGTTGGGTGTTCGGTATCACACGGGCTGTGAGTATGCGACATCGTAATAATTAGCCTTGAGTGCAAGTGGGAGATTGTTGGAGATAGTGCCCTCAGAGTCAATTATTGGATCACAGGCACGTGATTGCAATGATTGAGGGAGGACCTATCCCGGTAGGACAGTCTTACTCGAGATGATAGTATGCTATCTGGTTTATCTTTATCATCGTGTACTGCTTTAGGTGACCTGACATGTCGCTATTGCACGTTGATAGAGCCCCTAGGATTTGTGCTTGACTGCCAGCAGTATGAGGGCGATCATATAAGTGAGAGCTGGAGTCTATTAGCACATCCTTAAAAGGTCCCTAGTCGTAGGAGTTTCGAGACAGGGCATCGATTCTCCAGAGTAGACTAGTGTATACAGTCGAGACCCCGACGAGGGGCGGTGGCCGGTCTCACAAGCCACTGGTGTCAGTTGGTTCACCTAAGATGTATACAGGTGCTCATTGGGTTATGAGTACACCGGACAGGACTCGCCGGGAACATGCTAGTTGGTCTTATACCTGACGTCAGATAGCAGTTCCCTGGTGACATGTGTACAGGTTAGTTCATCGACCTGGGGATCGTCATTTGTCTCGTGTGAGTTCCCACTGTACTTTGATTACTACCCTACCACGGCTCAAAGGAGTCGTGCAAACAGGTTTTAGTTGGGTACAGTCCCGAGCCACATGGAGGCAGTGAGCAGATCTTCAGGGGTTCGTCTCTCCCGGTATTGGGGGTGAGGTCACGCTGTGTCTAGGAGAGCCATTACACGAAGACCTTGGCCAAGGCAGGAGATTTACTGGTAGGTATTCCAGTAGTATCTCAGGGTGTTCTGGGCTACACTCCGACACGACTTGTACCGCTTTTGGGGGTCTGACTTTTACCAACCCCCTAGGCCCGACATGCGATGCTTATAGACGAACGGACCGGACTGTACGGATATTGTCACTGACAGGCTCAGTAGGGTGTCAGGATGAGTTCGCTCATCGACGTCCCTTTTAGTCAATAGCTGGTGGCCCGTTACGTATTGGCTTATACCTCTGACATGCTAGTGGTTGAATCCACAACCATAGTATTGACGAGTCTTTAGAGTCCACCACACTTTCAGTTACTCAGCTTTCGGGCGAAACGCTGTAGAGGCCGTATGGAGATATGGCAGGGTTCGATCAGATACGTGCGGTATTGCACGGATCGTGATCGGACGGTTTTTACTAGCCGGCTTTGGCTTAAGCCGGATCTTAGTATTTGATAGTGTAGTTTTGTCTCTTTGTATTTGTGTTCAGTGGGAATACAAATGCGGGCATGTATTTGCAGTATGGGGGTTTTCCTGTAATTTATTACGGGACCAGTTTTCTGGAGTTGCCAGTTTGCTTTCCGTTCCGGCCGGTTTTCCTTTGTTCTTTTCCGGCCGGACTTTTCCGATGGAGGGGGTTATTTGCAATTGTGGAAATAACTTTAGTGGAGGGGTTTTATTACAAAAGGTTTTATTATGAAATCTTTTTGGCTTTTCATGCATTAATTAAGACATGTGCAAGTATGGGGCCGACCACTGTTTACAAGTATGGGAGGGGTTAATTTTTGATGGGCCGGCCACTGTTGGGAATGGAGTGGATTATTTTCTTTTGTAAGGAATGGTTTTTAATTGGAGTGTGCTGGATTGTTTGAGCATGGTTTGATTAATTCCCTTCAACCAATTTATATTCACAGGGAGCACTTGGATGTTAATTAATGTGTGCATTCTACCCACTTGGGATTTTTTTCCAGGGAGCTCATTCTTTTCTCTGTGTGAGAGAGCTTGCTTCATTATATTTTTCCAGTGAGCAAAAGTTTGTGGCCGAGCTCATTTTCATGGGTGCTCCATTATTCCCTCAAGCATCCATGAATATCTTTGTGCTAAAATTCCTCCATACATGGCAACCTCTTAAACCCCAAAGAGACAAGTTTCTACATTATTCTACAGCAAATCTTGGACGCGTCGGCTAGCCAACTTTGCGCCCGAGTTGCCTCGGTATTGAGGCGGGAGCCCGTAAAAGATGCAGGCGACGTGGTGCCCTTCCGGCGAGGAGATGGAGACCGGACATTCCGCGAGAGATCGGGACGACGACGAGAAGACCGGAGGACTCGGATCACTCGGTATATCTCTAACCCGTCTTGTTGTTTGCTAGATCTAGATTAATGGCACGATCCGGGTTTAGTGCGCGGTGGTGCCGGTTTGCTAAGTCCGCAAAATTAAAGTTTATCACCGTTTCCGCATTCCGGCGTCGGATCGACGGCCGGGGCGCCGCCGTGCACTTACACAATGAAGCCGAATATGAAGTTTTGATAGCAGGACTTGAGACCGCTGTCGACATGGGGATCGAAAACCTCCTCATATACGGAGACTCACAGCTGGTCGTTAGCCAAGTAAACGGCGATTATCAAACGTGCAAACCAGAATTGGTGAAGTACGGCGAGAGAGTGCAACAATTGCTGATTCAAATCCCTGCCTACGCCCTGGAAAGCATACCGCGCGCGGAAAATAGCAAGGCGGATGCATTAGCCAAGCTCGCTATGAACTGGCCGACGAGAACCTCGATAATGTAAGGATCATTGTGCAAAGTTGTTGGGTTCTCGCACCGGCAGAAATATCTTCGGAGTCGTTTGAAGAAAAGGAAGCGACCAAGTAAGAGGCCCTACAGATAGTGGACCAGGAAAAAGTCAAGGATTGGAGAGAAGTCTTTATAGACTACTTCAAATCCCGTCGAACACCTGAAGATGCGTCCTCAAGACATCAGCTCATGAAACGAGCTCTATCCTTCGCCTTCGTCAATGGCACTCTATATAAGAGATCATTTGATTCTCTATGGCTAAGATGTCTGGGACCTGAAGAAGCAAGGAGAGTCGTCCAAGAAACTCATGGTGGACTCTGCGGTTCTCACCAAGCCGGGCCGAAGATGAAACTGAAGATCAAAATGATGGGCTACTATTGGCCCACAATGATCCAAGACTGCCTCGAATACGCGAAGTAGTGCCACTCGTGCCAGATTCACATGGACTTTATCCACCAGCATCCAAATCTGCTACATCCAACAGTGGCTAGCTGACCGTTCGAAATGTAGGGAACTGACAAAATCGGGCCCATTGAACCAGCATCGTCCAGAGGACATCGGTTCATACTGGCGACAACTGATTACTTCTCCAAGTGGGCAGAAGCAGTACCACTAAGAGAAGTGAAGACGGAGAATATCCTCCATTTCTTCAAGACACACGTCATCTATCGGTTCGGCACTCCTTGACGGATTATCTTCGATAACGGGCCGGCCTACAGAAGTCACAAATTCAGCCGCTTCGCACAGTAGCATAATATAGACTGGAGATACTCTTTGGTCGATAATCATCGAGCTAATGGTCTAGCTGAGGCTTTCAACAAGACCTTAACAAAGATCATAAAGAAGACGGTGTCTCTAAATAGGAAGGACTGGCTTGAGAGACTGCATGAAGCTCTCTGGGCGTATCGAACCACGTTCAAAACGGCCACAAACACAACGCCGTATGCATTGGTATTCGGCACTGAAGCAGTACTCCCCTTAGAGATAGAGCTACCCTCCTTACGAGTGGCGGTTCATTACGAACTGACGGACGAAGACAATGCTCATCTTCGGCTTGAGGAGCTTGACGCCCTTGATGAAACCCGGCTCATGGCGCAACAAAACTTGGAAGCTTAAAAAGAAAAAATGACGCGCTCATACGAAAGATTGACTAGGCCGAGAACATTCCGCCAAAGCGAACTCGTGCTAGTGGTCAAGAGACCTATGATCCCCAATCATGCTAAACGGGGGAAATTCGAGCCGAACTATGAAGGCCCGTTCATCATAGACAAAGTCTACCAGGATGGGGCTTACTTGCTCATGGATATGCATGGCGAAAGACCCTTCAGACCAATAAACGTTCGTTTCTTAAAGAAATACTACGCCTGACCAAGACGTCTATAAACTACTACGGACCGCAGTATCCCAAGGCTGACGAAAAAAACTGGTACGTCCATAAGCGAGATGGGCACGGATGAAAACCTGAAAGGGCTCCGTGAGTAAAAACAGCAGGACTACCGGCGAGTTTGTGAAAACCCGAAAGGGCGCAATCTCGTTAAAAGACGCTTGCAAGGTCCTCTCGACCCTGTAAGGAGAAAATACCTGCGTGAGATCCTTACGACTCACAAGGGAGCAACACATTTAGGAATCCTTACGATTCTTAAGGAGAAAACACACTTACGAGATCCCCACGACTCGTAAGGTGAATTCCCTTTTAAGACCCTCACGGCTCATAGGATTCAAAAGCCTTAAGCTACAGGGATCTGAACCTGTTCTTAAGCCGTCATACACCCCGATTTTTCCCTACAAGCGTTTCAATATTGACCCTTGTATACAATCCATGGGCACAAATAAACATTTCCCTAACAAAGTCCCACCAGCGACTAGGGATATACTCACACGGTGAACGACCCTTGTAAGTCCTCTCGATTTACAAGGAGAAAACACTCTTGCAAGATCCTTACGACTTACAAGAGAACATACACTTAGGAATCCTCATGATTCCTAAGGAGAAACGACACCTACGAGATCCTCACGACTCGTAGGGAGAAACACCTTTATGAGACCCTTACGGCTCATGAAGTCAAAAGCCTTAGTCGACAAGATCTTAACCATGTTTGCTATGCCACCTTTGTTCGAACCGACGAAGGCAGATGATGATTCGCTCCTGGCAATATCCTAGTTGTAGCGATGCTGATGCCTAAATCGATATCAAACTCTAAGTCCTTTCATGGCAAATGATGATTCGCTCCTGGCAACATTCCAGTCACAGCGATGCTGATGCTAAGATTGATATCGGATCTTGAGTTTCGTACTAAAAAAAATGCATATGAAATAGCCGAAATGTTTGGGCAGCTCGTAATGAAAATCAGCGATTAAAATATATGCATATAAAAATAGCCGAAATGTTTGGGCAACTCGCAATAAAAAGCAGCGAGTAAAGAAAAAGAAAAATAGCCGAAATGATTGGGAACCACGAAAAATAGCCAAAATGATTGGGCAATCATGACTTTCATGATACAAAAATCTAAAATGATAGAGCATCGCGGAAAGAAAACAAAAAAAATAATACATATAACATGAAACTTTTGCCCGACAGATGAGATCACATCGATCCCTGTAAACAATCCAGGGGCACAAACAAAGAAGGAACCATATCATCCCACCAGGCTTCATATAAAGAGAGCCAAGTCTTGATGGCAACATCTGCATCTCAAGAAATCAACAACGGTATTCCTTCTCGTTCCAACCAGAAGCAGATACAACGTCAGCAAAGCGGAGCCACGGCAAAGTCTCTAGTTCCAAATCTCAACGGTTCACAGACAACCTAGAGACCACCTCGACATTCATCTCGTTACAGCAGACGCAACATCAGCAAAGCGGAGCCACGGTAAAGTCCTTAGTTCCAAATCTCGATGGTTCACAGGCAACCTAGAGACCACCTTGACATTCGTCATGTTACAGCAGACACAACGTCAGCAAAGCAGAGCCACGGCAAAGTCCCTAGATCCAAATCTTGACGGTTCACAGGCAACCTAGAGACCATCTCGACATTCGTCTCGTTATAGCAGACGCAACGTCAGCAAATCGGAGCCACGGCAAAGTCCCTAGTTCCAAATCTCGACGGTTCATAGACAACCTAGAGACCACCTCGACATTCGTCTCGTTATAGCAGACGCAACATCAGCAAAGCGGAGCCACGGCAAAGTCCCTAGTTCCAAATCTCGACGGTTCACAGACAACCTAGAGGCCACCTCGACATTCGTCTCGTAACAGCAGACGCAACGTCAGCAAAGCGGAGCTACGGCAAAGTCCCTAGATCCAAATCTCGACGGTTCACAGTCAACCTAGAGACCACCTCGACATTCGTCTCATTACAGCAGACGCAACGTCAGCAAAGCGGAGCCACGGAAAAGTCCCTAGTTCCAAATATCGACGGTTCACAGACAACCTAGAGACCACTTCGACATTCGTCTCGTTACAGCAGACGCAACGTCAGCAAAGCGGAGCCACGGCAAAGTCCCTAGTTCCAAATCTCGACGGTTCACAGAAAACCTAGAGACTACCTCGACATTCGTCTCGTTACAGCAGACGCAACGTCAGCAAAGCGGAGCCACGGAAAAGTCCCTAGTTCCAATTCTCGACGGTTCACAGGCAACCTAGAGACCACCTTGACATTCGTCTCGTTACAGCAGACGCAACGTCAGCAAAGCGGAGCCACGGAAAAGTCCCTAGTTCCAAATCTTGACGGTTCACAGAAAACCTATAGACCACCTCGACATTCGTCTCGTTACTGCAGATGCAACGTCAGCAAAGCGGAGCCACGGCAAAGTCCCTAGTTCCAAATCTCGATGGTTCACAGACAACCTAGAGTCTACCTCGACATTCATCTCGTTATAGCAGACGCAACGTCAGCAAATGACCCCGTCGTGGAAATACGTCATCCAATGACCCCGTCACGGGAATACGCCATCCAATGACCCCGTCGCGGAAATACGTCATCCAATGACCCCGTCTCGGAAATACGTCAGCAAATGACCCCGTCGCGGAAATACGTCATCCAATGACCCCGTCGCGGAAATACGTCATCCAATGACCCCATCGCGGAAATACGTCATCAACTGACCCCATATGGCTAAAGTCAATCCTGCCCCGTATGGCTAAAGTCAATCGTGACCCCGTATGGTTAAAGTCAATCCTGACCCCGTATGGCTAAAGTCAATCTTGACCCCATATGGCCAAAGTCAACCCGACCTTCCCGTCGAATTAATGCTTTGATTCGGGAGCAGGCCAACTCATTAATCACTTACGAGTCCTCTCGACTTGTAAGGAAGAAAATTCTCTTGGGAGATCTTTACGACTCTAAAAAGAAAAAGCACACTTAGGAATCCTCACTATTCCTAAGGAGAAAATGCACCTACGAGATCCTCTCGACTCGTATGGAGAAAAATATTTATGAGACCCTCACGGCTCATAATGTTGGAAAGCCTTAGGTGGCAGACCTGAACCTGTTGCCTAAGCCATCACTACCCTACAAAGAGATCAAGATGGACTATTTACAGACCACATTTGCCAAAATTACATGCCAGAGAAATGGAGGTGCTACTCAAGAGTGCGTAAACTACTCTGCCTCAAATCGAAATGGAAAGGTGTAACCTACGGACGTCAACCATATACTATGAATGACAGTAAAAAGAACATTTGATTTGCATCCAGTTAAGCGTTCGAAGCATACCCATTTATGTATGTGCGGAAAAGGTTTATTGCATAAAATAAACACGTGGAAACAAGAATTGTCTATTCATACTTCAGAAAATTCTTACAGTAATGAAAACGGTAAACAAAAACATCATTAAACTGTTTACAATGGCAAGACATCAAATCCATGACATGGATTGAGAAATTCAAAAGTTAAGCCATCTAAAATGTTTCGGGCCTCTCGGACCATTCTCGTATGCTTCTTCTCACGATCACAAGCGTCAGGGTCCTCACTGATGTCCTCCGCCCTTCGATAGGCAGCGATTATCGTCGCCTGTTGAAAAGTTTGATGCAGAATATCAACAAGATTGTCTCGCCTTTTCTTTGAAATTAGGCCCATCAGATACACTGAATGTACCTTATCTTCGGCATCATCCAATGCTTTAAGCGGTATGCCGTCATAGAATAAAGGAAGTGCTTCCCAGATCGCTCTCACAATGAGCTTCAAAAGAGCGGAACGACGAGGAAGCAGTCGACCATTGTATTCATCAAAGCGACGCATGATTTCGGCGCACTGAGCGTTTGTAAACTCCTGGTTCTGGCAGCGGCCTAGCGCGCGAATGTATCCATAAGAAATAATCTCGTCGAGATTATACAGATGAGCGGCCATAACGCCTAAAAAGGAAAATCGGTGAGAGTTTAGTAGGCAGACTGATTAAGAAAAAGCTTATTGAAACAGACAATAAGTTTGGGGGCTTACTACCTAAAGATCGTGCATTCTTAGATCTTAGAAAGATGAGTTTTTATTAAAAGGAAAAAACCCTTGGTGTGGATTTAAAATCCAAAGAGAATTTTATAAAAGGAGAAGAAAAGTTCCCCGGCCGTTCAAGATCCTTACCCTAAAAAGGATTCTTTTTGTTGACAGAGTTATACTCTGGATTTTGTTTTGTTGAACAGAGAACTGAGCTCTGAGAAAGAGAATTAAATTCTCAAGGCAAGAACGAGGAAGGAAGAAGCTGAAGGAGTGGAGGCGTTACTGAAGAGACCCTTGCATTTATAAGACATGATAGAAAACAGTTCATCTTCCTCGTTCCCTAGGCAAATCCAACGGCCACAAAGTTTATAGCGTTGCACTCACGTGCAAACACGTGAGAACAACGCTTTGGGGGCATTTTTCCCTTCAAGGGAACTGAATAAAATACGAATAAAGCAGCAAGGAAAACCCCCAAAATGGAGCATCACGTGTCCACACGTGACCGAGCCTCACGTGCAGACACGTGAACTTTTATGAGCAAAGTCTATCTGCGCCTGAATGCCTAATTGGTAAGGTCACGTGTCCACATGTGACTGGGCCTCACGTTCATACACGTGACCTTTTATGAGCAAAGTCTATCTGCGCCTGAATGCCTAATTGGTAAGGTCACGTGACCGGGCCTCACGTGTAGACATGTGACCTTTTATGAGCAAAGTCTATCCGCGCCTAAATGCCTAATTGATGGAGTCACGTGCCAACACATAATGGGTTCCTAAGTCCTCTGAACTAAGAAAATTAAATTCTAATTAGATGCTTAATCAGTGGGGTCACGTGCCAATACGTGATGGATTCCTAAAACTGCTGAACCAATAGAATTAAATTCTAATTAAAAGGAATCAAAAACCCTAATTGGAAAAATATTTCCCTAGATCTTTCCAAACAAAAAAGATTGCACTCTGTAAAAGGGAGAATCGTTGGATTAAAAATCCAATGGTGATTAAAAATCACCAATTTATAGAAAGATTCAATACAAGGAAATATTTTCCTAAAATTTTCCAGGAATAACAAATAAAATATCTTATGGGTTAAAAAATCCAATGGTGAATAAAATTCACCGAATGATCTAAAAGATCATGTTGGTTATAAAATCATTTAAAATCTTTCAATGAAAGATTGACTAAACAAACTGATTCTTTTCTTTCTCCTATAAATAGGAGCTAAGAAGAATAGAAAGGGGGGATACAACAACAGAGAGAGAATACAGAAGAAAAAAAGAAGAAGAGAATTTAATTCTCCAGAGAGAAATGAAGATCTCTTCAGAGAAAAAAGAAATAAAACTCTAGGTAAGAGAGGGAAGAAGATCATTCTATAAGCTCCCACAAAACAAAAGAGAATTTAATTCTCAAACTAAAAGTTTAACTCTTCTAAAAAGAACTTAGTTCTTTCTCTGGTTGAAGATCTGCAGAAGCATAACTCCCCACAAGTTGAGAATTTAATTCTCATCGGGGAGATTATGCCATACAGATCCAAAACTTAGAGGGAGAATTGGGTTTAAAGAATTTAATTCTTTCAAACACATAGAAATTTAATTCCTCTAAATAAAATTAGGGTTTAACCCTATAAAAGAATTTAATTCTTAAACAAAGGATTTAACTCTCCATGCACGTAAAAGAGATCAGTACCCAACAAGACCACGTGGTAACACGTGACCCCCTTTCTTTGAACCAGAAAAAGAGATTTCCCAAAGTATTTAACACTTATTTAAAAGGGAAAAGGGAAAACAATAAAGACAGTTTCTCTTTTAGGGTGTATCACGTGCTCCCACGTGACTCTTAAAAAGCTTCTCAAAACAAAAGGGAGTAAAGCCATGACAGTTTCTCTTTTAGAGGACATCACGTGCTCCCACGTGACCCCTGACAAGTACTTTTAATATCCAACACATGGATACCCATCACGTGCCCACACGTGATGGTCATAAAGGTTAAGTGTTTAACACTTATATGCATATTCTGAGAAGTAAAATAAAAGAAGCAAGGCCCAATCTTCAGGCGCCTCACGTGACCCCACGTGAGCGCTTCAGTTTTAGTGCTTAACGCTACTTTAAGCACCTCACGTAGGAGCACGTGAGCGCCGAATGTACTCTAGTGTTTAACACTATATTCGAGCCAATCTTAGCCCAAATTAGCTAAGTCTTCCAGAGGCAAGACCACCCTTCAACTGAACCCCAATTATACTCTTGTCTTCCAAAGCTGATTATCTCATATAGTATTCAAAGTGATTCCTAGAGCCTTCCAACCAATATTGGTTCTAGGGTACATCTCTTCATACCTCTGATACATGTCGTTGTAATCCTTCAACGTCTTCAGAGAGGTGGAGGGTCCCAATAACCAATAATTTTTGGTGCATCCCCAAATAGTTAAACCAAAACCAGACTACGATGTCTTTAAACCTTACAGACTACGATGTTTTTAAACCAGACTAAGCTATCTTTAAATCGGACAATGAGGTCCTTAAACTCATGGACTATGATGTCCTTAAACTTTATGGACTGTGTGGTCCTTAAACTCATAGACTATGATGTCTTTAAACTTTACAGACTATGACGTCTTTAAACTAGACCGCAAAGTCCATAAACTAAAACAATAGAGCCCAAATGCTCTTTTGTTGGATCTAAATGATCCCGTTAAGTAGATCTTAGTCTAAAATTAGGCTAACGTGTCCTTAACATACATTAAGTTGATTTTAGTCTAAAAACTAGACTAACGTATCCTTAACAAACGTTTAAGTTGATCTTAGTCTCAAATGAGATTAACGATCCTTAAACCCAACTCAAACCCAAATCTAAGAAAATACGGATTTGGACTAATCCATGACCTACGGGGGACACCACAAATTAGTCTCCGTATACAATCCATGGGCAACGAAAAATAAAACAAACACACACGACACGAAGTGACCATCTGGAGAAGGAGAAAATTGTTACCGCGATGCGGTAGCGTAATTAACTATAGGGGCTTGCGCCTGTAGGGAAGAGCGTCCCCACAATCAAAAACCTCTCAAACGATGGGGAATCTGACGAAGTCTGCTACAACGGCCGCATCCATCTAAACCTCCGATACACGGTGCCATAAATCAACTTGGCATCTTCGGAGAGCTGGACGAATAAAACCAAATAGCATCTGCCCACAAATTCAGGCAAGACGTTTGACTTCACGATCTTTTCGGCGAAGAACAGGGCATCACTGGGCTGCGCCTCACGGATACGATCAAGTAGAAGTGGACGGGCGCGGACGTGAGCAAGCTGTCCCTCAGTGGAAGTGAACTTAAACTATACTCTACCATCACACAAGATCTTCCAATCTGCAGAAGACTGTCTCTGAACTGTGTTCAACTGGAACAAGCTACCCTCGGGCCTACGACTCAAAGCATCAGCTACCACATTCGCCATGTCCGGGTGATAAAGGATCTCACAATCATAATCCTTCATAAGATCCATCCACCGGCGCTGTCTCAGATTCAGATCCCGCTGCAGGAAGATGTACTTCAAGCTCTTGTGGTCCGTGAAAATCTGACACGACTCCCCGTACATGTAGTGTCTCCAAATCTTCAGTGCAAAGACCACCGCAGCCATCTCAAGATCGTGAATGGGATAATTCTACTCGTGCTTCTTCAGCTTCCTAGAAGCATAAGCAATCACTCTATCATGCTGTATCAGTACACAACCGAGCCCCACTCGAGAAGCATCACAGTAAACGACAAAGGCACCCGATCCAGAAGGCAAAGATAGGACTGGTGCAGTCATCAACCGAGTCTTCAACTGCTGAAAACTCTGCTCGCATGCATCAGTCCAAAGAAAAGGAACCCCCTTCCGGGTCAGTCCAGTCAGCGGTGCAGCGATACTCGAGAAATCCTGCACGAAACGGCGGTAATAACCAGCTAATGTTAGGTCCACGTTACCTTTCCCGGTACTTTCGTGGTTGCGGAAACGGTAAAACAAAAAATTTTCTGGACTTGGTAACATGGACCGTAAAAGCCGGATCTTTGCTAAACAATACACTAGCATCCTAACTAGAGATTTATCTACTCGGTTAGGGGTTATACCTCAACTTGAACTCCTTCTCTTCTTGTTGTTCTTCTCCTTGCTTGCTCAAAGGGTTGATCCGAACTTTGGTCGCTCATCTTGAACTCCTTCTCTTCTTGTTGTTCTTCTCCTTGCTTGCTCCGAGGGTTGATCCGGACTTTGGTCACCTCCGCGGTCTCCTTGAGTCGAAGACGATCCACCCGAGAGATGTACACCGAGCTCCACCTTGAGCCGAGGTAACTAGGGCAAAGAGATTGCTAATCTAGAAGCCCTAGGATGTGTAGAGAAGATGTATGGATGCGTTTGTCAAGTGGAATCCTTTTTCTCTCAACACTTGAGATCAAGGGAAAAATCAAGAGGAGGAAGAAGGAGAAGCAACCATAGAAATGTTTCTCATTTCTTTTCTATGAGAAAGAATGAGAATGAGCAAATGAAAAACTTAACCAAGAGAAAACACAACCATAGTTGCAATAATGCAAAAACATTATCATTACTAATCCCATCAAGATAAAGTTGATGGCTACAAATGACATGACCATTATCATAAAAAAAGAAAAAGAAAACCAAAGAATACTTTAGATCTTTTAAGAAGATCCAAGTCAACTTTGGTCAAATGGTCAACAAAGTCAAGATGGTCAAATGGTCAATGTAATTAGCCATAACAAAATTATCAATGAAAAGATTAGTAAATAATGTCCCCGGCTCATAATGGTTTTGACCAAACGAACTGTCAAAACCCTAATGAGTCCGCCTCAAAATGGTTTTGACCGAATCAACTGTCAAAACCCTAATGAGCCTGCCACATAGCGGTTTTGGCCGAACCAACTGCCAAAACCCTAATGAGGCACCTCCTCCTTCATCGCTCCGGAAAACTGTGCATACACACCTGCATCCGCATTCCGTAGAATGCGGATGCGCAGAAGACAAAGCAAATCCATCCGTGCAATACTAGGATCCGGCTTAAACCAAAGCCCACTAGTATTGCCTGCCCGAACACCACACGCACACAAGTGTACGTAAGTGATCGCAGCCCTGCCGTAAAACCATACGGCCTCTACACGTTTCGCTCAGTGCAGGGAAACTCTCTGTGTGGGACTCTAAAGACTCGACACTACGCTGGCAGTGGGTTTAACCACAGACCGCAAGCGGCACTAGCTGTACGTAACGGTCCCCAGGTAGATGTCGATAAGAAGGCCGATGAGGTGAACCCATCCGAACTCCTACTGAGTCTGTATGTGACAATCTTCGTACAGTCCGGTCTGTTCGTCTGATACATCGCATGGCGGGCCTAGGGGGGCAGTAAACGTCAGTCCCCTAATAGCGGTACAAGTCGTGTCGGAGTGAAGCCCAATACACCCTGAGATAACACTGGAAACCTACCAGTATATCTCGCTTGCTCTGGCCAGGGACTACTCGTGTAATGGCTCTCCTAGACACAACGCGATGTCAACCCCCAATACCGGGAGAGACGAATCCTGTCTAACCGTCACTGCCTCCAAGTGCTTCGGGACTGCTCCCAACTACTACCTGTTTGCACGACTCAGTAGAGCCGTGGTAGGGTAGTAATCAAAGAACAGTGGGAACACACTCGAGGCGAAGTGACAGTGTCAAGTCAGCGGACTAAGCTGTACTCATGTCACCTGGGAACTGATAACTGACGATAGGTATAATACCAACCATCAGTTCCTGACGAGTCTTGTCCAGTGTACTCGTAACCTAACGAGCACCCGCATACTATCTCAAGTACGACCTACCGACGGCTGTGGGACAGACCGTCTCCCGTGCTGGGATGAGAAGCGCATACGCTAGTCTACTCCGGAGTATCGATGCCCTATCTCGATACTCCCACGACTAGGGACGTGTATAAGGATGTGCTTGTAGATTACCCAGCCCCCACGAGCGTGATCGCCATCACAACGCCGGTAATCAAGCAAAAGATCCTAAGGGCTCTACTAATGCGTATAGGTGATATAATAAATAAACACACATGTACACATTAAAGCAGAGACAAACCAAGTAGCATACTACTATATTGAGCAAGATTGTCTGTACAACTGTGAATATCCCAAGCTACCATCAAGTAATATACATACTAGTATGATACAGTAATGGTCTCTAGGGAATATACACTAACAATCTCCCACATGCACTAAGGCCATGTACTGGCGTATCGAAGACCTATCATCTCGATCAGCCGCTCGAACTGAGTCTGGGGTAAAGCCTTCGTGAATGGGTCCACAATGTTGTCCTTTGTGTCCACTCTCCGCACCTCGATCTCCTGTCGATCAATGATCTCCCTGATCAGGTGATACCGCCTTAAGATGTGCCTGGATTTCTGATGGGACCTTGGTTCCTTCGCTAAAGCTATAGCCCCATTGTTATCGCAATACAAAGGTATTGGGTCAACAATGGACGAAACCATCAGAAGTTCACTAATGAACTTCTTTATCCAGACCGCCTCTTTTGCGGCATCGCTTGCAGCAATGTATTCAGCCTCCATCGTCGAGTCTGCGACGGTATCCTGTTTGGAACTCCTCCAACATACCGCCCCTCCGTTGAGGGTAAACACAAAACCCGAGACAGACTTGCTGTCATCTTTGTCACTCTGGAAGCTTGAATCGGTGAAGGACTCGACCCGGAGGTCTCCATTACCGTAAACCAGGAACATCTCCTTAGTCCTTCTCAGGTACTTGAGAATGTTCTTCACTGCTGTCCAGTGGTCCTCCCCTGGGTCTGACTGATACCGGCTTACCGCGCTCAGCGCGTAAGCTACATCTGGTCTTGTACATAGCATCGCATACATTATAGATCCTACCGCCGAAGCGTAGGGTATAGTGCTCATGCGAACCCACTCCTCGTCAGTCTTAGGAGACATCTTCTTGGAGAGGGTAATTCCGTGCAATGCGGGTATGTTACCGCGCTTGGAACCCTCCATACTAAATCTCTTTAGTATGGTCTCTATGTACCTGGACTGCGAAAGTCCCAGTAGTCTCTTGGATCTATCTCTATAGATCTTGATCCCCAGAATGTACGAGGCATCACCCAGGTCCTTCATGGAGAACCGTTGTGACAAAAATAGCTTGACCGATTGTAGCATAGGAATATCATTTCCTATCAAAAGAATGTCGTCCACGTACAAGACTAGGAATACGACAGTTCGTCCTACAATCTTCTTATAAACACAGGGTTCATCTTCGTTCTTGATGAAATCAAATTCCTTGATTGCCTCATCAAAACAGATGTTCCAGCTCCGCGATGCCTGCTTTAATCCATAAATGGATTTAAGCAACTTGCACACCTTCCCGCTGCTCCCACTGTCTACGAAACCTTCTGGTTGATCCATGTAAACGCACTCTTCCAAACAACCGTTCAGGAAAGCCGTTTTAACATCCATCTGCCAGATTTCATAGTCATGGAAGGCAGCAATGGCAAGTAGGATCCGAATGGATTTGAGCATAGCCACCGGAGAAAAAGTTTCATCATAGTCCAAACCAGGTCTTTGACGAAAACCTTTTGCAACGAGTCTAGCTTTATAGGTTTCCACCTGCCCATCTACACCAAGTTTCCTTTTGTAGATCCATTTGCATCCAACGGGTTTTACCCCAGGTGGAGCAACATCCAAGGTCCACACTTTATTGGCGTACATGGACTCCATTTCGGATTGCATTGCTTTCCTGCCACTTATCAGAGTCCCTACTGATAATGGCCTGCCTGAAACTGGTAGGGTCATCTTCTTCCAAGATGCAATCCTCTCGATCCCCGTCTATGAGAAAACCGTAGTATCTCTCGGGCGGATGAGAAATCCTACCAGATCTGCGGAGTGGCTGAGGTTCGTTTGGGGTCACTGAATTTTCTGGTTCTACTAAATCCTCAGTTTGAGTTTGTGGATCAGATATTTCATCCAGTTCTACCGTGCTCCCACTTATTTCTTTTGCAAGAAATTTCCACTCTAAAAAGGTGGCGCGGCGAGCAACGAACACCTTCTGTTCCTCAGTGTGGTATAACAGATATCCCAGAGAATTTCTAGGATATCCCACAAACTTACATAAAACTGACCGTGCCTCAAGCTTGTCTATTTTTTGTACTTTTACATAGGCCGGACAACCCCATATCTTAATTCGTTCTAGATATGGTTTCTTACCACTCCATATTTCATATGGAGTCTTAGGCACAGATTTAGACGGAACCTGATTCAGTAAGTATGCCGCTGTATCTAGCGCAAGTCCCCAGAATGAAAGAGGTAACTCAGCATTACTCATCATGGATCGAACCATATCCAATAGGGTACGATTCCTTCTCTCCGATACACCGTTGTGCTGTGGTGTATAAGGAGGAGTAAGCTGAGAGAGAATACCATTCTCTTTTAAGTAATCTCGGAATTCCGTGCTTAAGTACTCCCCTCCTCTATCAGACCGGAGGATCTTGATACTTTTGCCTGTCTGGTTCTCTACTTCGTTTCTGAATTCCTTGAATTTCTCAAAAGTTTCAGATTTGTGTTTCATCAGATACACATATCCGAACCTAGAGAGATCGTCAGTGAATGTGATGAAGTACGAGAACCCACCCCTTGCATGTATAGACATCGGACCACACACATCACTGTGTATGAGTCCCAAGAGCTCTGTTGCACTTTCTCCATGTCCGGTGAACGCAGATTTGGTCATCTTCCCTTTGAGACAAGACTGACAAGTTTCATAAGATGAAAACTCGAACGCATTCAAGAGTCCATCTTTATGCAACTTACTCAGTCTTTTCTCTCCGATATGACCAAGTCTACAATGCCACAAGTAGGATTCATTCGTATCTGAATTCTTCCTCTTGCGTGTGTTTTGTATATTGAGAACTGTATTCTGATTTAGAACGTAGATACCATTACACAGTGTACCCTCTGCAACCAGTACCTTATTAAGGTAAATGTTCATGATATTCTTTTCAAGAACAAAGTTATATCCATCTTTATCGAGTAAAGAAACTGATATGATGTTGCAAACCATGGAGGGTACATAGTAGCAATCGTTCAAAATCATAGTCTTGCCATTTGGCAATACTAGGTGATATTCACCGACGGCTGCCGCATTAACTTGTGCTCCGTTCGCTACTCTGAGCGACATATCACCCGGTGCAACTTTCCTACTTTTTCTCAGTCCCTGCAATAAATTACAGATATGAGATCCTGATCCGGTATCAAGTACCCAGGAGGTAGGGATGACCGTAAAACAGTTCTCAATTACAAGAACACTTGAAGTAGATGCTAAACCATGCTTCTTCTTCAACTGGGTATCCTGGAAATCCATACAATCCCCTTTCCCATTCTCATACTCATGACTGTTGTCACAAGTTAGAGCTGAACCAACGTTCCCCAGCCCCGAATAAGAATTCGGATCGGTCAAGCGATACATTTTATTATCTTGATTAGGGCGTGAAATGGTTGCTACCTGGAGAGGGAGAAAAGAAACACTCAGCGTATGCTCTTGCAAGATTAGATTGGTTTATTAATTTATCTAACCAGGATGTCTCCCACTGTTTCCTCAAATTCTTCTTAAAACCTTTTAAAAGAAGAACTAGCCGGGATTTAATTCACGTCACAATACTTGCTTAACCTTTCAGCCAGGCTAGTGTCGGTACTTCGAGGGAGGTTTTCCAACGCTTTCGCGAAGTTCCTTAATTTAAGAACCTCTTTTCCCTGGGGGCGTAGCCCCGCTAACACCTTTCTAGACACCTACTAGGTTTATAGCATTGATCGTTAAGTGAAAGTAATCTCCCGAGAGTAATCCAACTCATCAGTGGGATCGGGATCCAACTGTCATTGTGTGATGACCTAGATGGAATCCACTCTAGCCACCACACTCCAGAAGGTATGCTAAATCTGCAAGTTTCAGTACTTTTGAAACTCCCGATGTGGTTTTTGCCCCTAACGATTTATGACCTTGACAATGCCAACATATCATGAACCGCTAGTCAAGTTCGGCCCGTCATTATCTTGATTAACTTAGACCCACCCGCATAACTCTTGACAATGCCAACATAGTTATGCGACTGTCCTAAATAATCTGAAAAATAAGGCTGCAAACAAGCAATACTTAGCTACCGATCACTACGCCTTGACAATGCCAAAATACGTAGCTCGAATACTAAGTAGTACTTGTAGGAAATGACGGAGGGCTACGGCTGGGTTTTTGGCGAAAAACCCGTTAACGTAATGAACTTGATATCGTTGAAGGAACGTGATACACTTTTTGAAAATATAGCGGCGAAAACTTTTGCTAAAGAGGTCACTCCCCGTGAAGGGATCTCGGCTCTTTCCTCGTCGAATGAGGTGCAGGATATTCCAAACTGAATACCTCGATGCAAAGCAAGAATAATCGACTATAGTGAAGTTATTACCCTGACGCAAACTTTTGTCCAAGGGGTCACTCCCGATGAAGGGATCTCGGCCCTTGCCTCGTCGACTGAGGTGCTGGGCATTCATAACCGAATACCTCGATGCAAAACAAAAATTGAACGTCCTTGCAATAACAGCTTTTTGAAAAACTTATTCCAACAACGTCTTTTAGGTTTATTTTCTTGCATTAGTTCTTTTAATGTGTCCCATCATTTAAATCCTACCATTGCAGAAAATAACCAAAATATGACGTACGCTTATGCCATTCGCATTCGCCACGGGGCCCCGTCATCACCCGTTAGGTTACTTAACTAACAACAGAGCGGGGGCTGGGCTAGCACGGCTGTAAAACATAAGCAACGCCTAAATAGTTATTATATATAGATATACAGCAATGATATCCAATCCAGATCACAGATGAACACTTTAGATATACTAGGAACCCGCGATTCGTTCGAGCCTGCAACGGAAAGCGGATTACACGGTCGCGATGAATATCCAATACCCCACCCAAGACCCCTATGGGTGCGACAAACTACCCGCCAAGTACCCGAAGCGAAGCAACCTCCCTCAACGCCATGAGTAGGCCACTCGGCACTTCGAGATACCCGGTAGTTTTTGCACCCCCTCCATGGGTCTATCCTAGGAGCAAAAACAGTAAAAAGAATTATACAATGACGGCTACAACCCCGACCCGGTTGTGCGGCCATACAAATAATATTACATCAATTTACAAATTTATTACATTAATGAAAGAAAAAGAAACTCTCATCTCACATCCACCCCGGCTATTCATCCGCGACAATCCAACGAGCCCATATACACAAACCATCATCAACACAGATCACAGATATGTATAACCCCCACTAATCGACGTATAGCGATTAGTGGACGTTCAATACACATATAACATCACAGAGATAACCATTAGCCAAAGTCTACAGAACATCGACCAAAAATACTGATTTTTGAGCCACAAAAACAAATTATTCTTTCTGGAAAATCTGGGCAGAAAAGTCATATTGTAAAAATCCCAAAATACCCATATAAGAACACTGCAGCAAACAGGATCCCCAACCGAGTTAACTCGGCGGCGGTTCCGCGGCATAAGCAAGCTTATGCCGCGGAACCGTGGCTCTTTAGTCGAGTTGGGTGATCATTTTTCTTCAGTATTCTAACAAAAGCCTGAGCCGATTTTTAGTGTATAAATTTTTAATTTTGGAACAGATCTAAAATCGGCAGAAACTTGAAATTTCCGGGGTATTTTGCGGTTTTCCGTCCGGTCGAAATTCTAAATACTTTGATAATATGCTAGGGTGTGTTTAGTTAGGCTCTGATACCACAGTTAGGTCCACGTTACCTCTCCCGGTACTTTCGGGGTTGCGGAAACGGTAAAACAAAAAATTTTCTGGACTTGGTAACATGGACTGTAAAAGCTGGATCTTTGCTAAACAATACACTAGCATCCTAACTAGAGATTTATCTACTCGGTTAGGGGTTATACCTCAACTTGAACTCCTTCTCTTTTTGTTGTTCTTCTCCTTGCTTGCTCCAAGGGTTGATCCGGACTTTGGTCGCTCATCTTGAACTCCTTCCCTTCTTGTTGTTTTTCTCCTTGCTTGCTCCGAGGGTTGATCCGGACTTTGGTCACCTCCGCGGCCTCCTTGAGTCGAAGACGATCCACCCGAGAGATGTACACCGAGCTCCACCTCGAGCCGAGGTAACTAGGGCAAAGAGATTGCTAATCTAGAAGCCCTAGGATGTGTAGAGAAGATGTATGGATGCGTTTGTCAAGTGGAATCCTTTTTCTCTCAACACATGAGATCAAAGGAAAAATCAAGAGGAGGAAGAAGGAGAAGCAACCAAAGAAATGTTTCTCATTTCTTTTCTATGAGAGAGAATGAGAATGAGCAAATGAAAAACTTAACCAAGAGAAAACACAACCATAGTTAGAATAATGCAAAAACATTATCATTACTAATCCCATCAAGATAAAGTTGATGGCTACAAATGACATGACCATTATCATAACAAAAGAAAAAGAAAACCAAAGAATACTTTAGATCTTTTAAGAAGATCCAAGTCAACTTTGGTCAAATGGTCAACAAAGTCAAGATGGTCAAATGGTCAATGTAATTAGCCATAACAAAATTATCAATGAAAGGATTAGTAAATAATGTCCCCGGCTCATAATGGTTTTGACCAAATGAACTGTCAAAACCCTAATGAGTCCGCCTCAAAATGGTTTTGACCGAATCAACTGTCAAAACCCTAATGAGCCTGCCACATAGCGGTTTTGGCCGAACCAACTGCCAAAACCCTAATGAGGCACCTCCTCCTTCATCGCTCCGGAAAACTGTGCATACACACCTGCATCCGCATTCCGTAGAATGCGGATGCGCAGAAGACAAAGCAAATCCATCCGTGCAATACTAGGATCCGGCTTAAACCAAAGCCCACTAGTATTGCCTGCCCGAACACCACACGCACACAAGTGTACGTAAGTGATCGCAGCCCTGCCGTAAAACCATACGGCCTCTACACGTTTCGCTCAGTGTAGGGAAACTCTCTGTTTGGGACTCTAAAGACTCGACACTACGCTGGCAGTGGGTTTAACCACAGACCGCAAGCGGCACTAGCTGTACGTAACGGTCCCCAGGTAGATGTCGATAAGAAGGCCGATGAGGTGAACCCATCCGAACTCCTACTGAGTCTGTATGTGACAATCTCCGTACAGTCCTGTCTATTCGTCTGATACATCGCATGGAGGGCCTAGGGGGGCGGTAAACGTCAGTCCCCAAATAGCGGTACAAGTCGTGTCGGAGTGAAGCCCAATACACCCTGAGATAACACTGGAAACCTACCAGTATATCTCGCTTGCCCTGGCCAGGGACTACTCGTGTAATGGCTCTCCTAGACACAGCGCGATGTCAACCCCCAATACCGGGAGAGACGAATTCTGTCTAACCGTCACTGCCTCCAAGTGCTTCGGGACTGCTCCCAACTACTACCTGTTTGCACGACTCAGTAGAGCCGTGGTAGGGTAGTAATCAAAGAACAGTGGGAACACACTCGAGGCAAAGTGACATTGTCAAGTCAGCGGACTAAGCTGTACTCATGTCACCTGGGAACTGATAACTGACGATAGGTATAATACCAACCATCAGTTCCCGACGAGTCCTGTCCAGTGTACTTGTAACCTAACGAGCACCCGCATACTATCTCAAGTACGACGTACCGACGGCTGTGGGACAGACCGTCTCCCGTGCTGGGATGAGAAGCGCATACGCTAGTCTACTCCGGAGTATCGATGCCCTATCTCAATACTCCCACGACTAGGGACGTGTATAAGGATGTGCTTGTAGATTGCCCAGCCCCCACGAGTGTGATCGCCATCACAACGCCGGTAATCAAGCAAAGATCCTAAGGGCTCTACTAATGCGTATAAGTGATATAATAAATAAACACACATGTACACATTAAAGCAGAGACAAACTAAGTAGCATACTACTATATTGAGCAAGATTGTCTGTACAACTGTGAATATCCCAAGCTTCCATCAAGTAATATACATACTAGTATGATACAGTAATGGCCTCTAGGGCATATACACTAACAGCTAATCCCAAAAAGATGTGGACCCCTGTCACAGATACAGGTCTGGGCCAAAGCTGTACAACCTCGATCTTCCTCGGGTCCATACGAATACCGTCTCCCATCACCACATGACCCAGGAAGTCAACTCTATCAAGCCAAAGTGCGCACTTTGAGAATTTAGCATACAGCTGGTGCTCTCTCAATATCTGTAAAGTAATCCTCAAGTGTTGCTCATGCTCCTCATGACTCCTAGAGTAAACCAGAATGTCATCAATAAACACAATAATAAATTGGTCGAGGAACGGCCTAAAAATCCGGTTCATCAGATCCATGAACGCTGCTGGAGCATTGGTGAGTCCGAACGACATCACCAAAAACTCATAATGCCCGTAGCGCGTATGAAAAGCAGTCTTCGGAATGTCATCATTCCGAACCCACAACTGATGATAACCCGAACGCAAATTAATCTTAGAAAAATGTTTCGCACCCTGGAGCTGATCAAACAAATCGTCAATGCAAGGTAAAGGATACCTATTCCGCACCGTAACTCGGTTCAATTGACGATAATCAATACACAACTTCAAACTGCCGTCCTTCTTCTTGACGAACAGAACAGGAGCTCTCCAAGGCGAAACACTCGGACGTACAAGTCCCCTATCAAGCAACTCTTGCAATTGATTTTTAAGCTCTCTATGCTCCGCCGGAGCTATCGGATAAGGCGGTATAGAAATAGGCCCCGTCCAGGAATCAGATCAATGCAAAACTCAATATCGCGCTCTGGCGGCAAACCAGGTAACTCATTGGGAAAAACGTCGGGAAACTCTCGCACGATAGGAACCCAGTCCAACGACTCCACTGTAGCTCCAGTATCTCGAATGAAAGCCAAGAATCCCCAACATCCTCTCATCCAAAGCCGACAAGCGCAAAGGGATGAAATCAAACTGTGAGGGGCGGCACCACGGTCCCCGTGCACAACCAGAACAGACTCGCCCGAAAAATCAAACCGACTGTCTTCTCACGGCAGTCAACAGACGCATAGCAAGCAGATAACCGGTCTATGCCAGGGAGAACGTCGAAGTCCAACATCTCTAGAAGGATTAAGTCAACGGACAAATCTCTATCTCCAATCCAAACGACACATGACCGAAACACATGTCGCGCAATAAAAGAATCACCAATAGGAGTAATCACAACAAGCGGCTCATCTAGCAAACACGACTCTCGGCCCAACCTCGGCACGAAGTGTGTAGAAACATATGAGTGCGTAGATCCCGGATCAAACAAAACTTGTGCATCAAAAGAACATACAGAAAGAGTATCTGAAACCACTGCATTAGACGCATGCGCGTCCTGATGAGTCAAGGCAAACACTCGAGCCTGCCCTCTACTGGCGACTGGCTGACCTCCGCCTCTACCACCCCGTCCTCTCAGAACAAAACCACTGTGACCACGACCTCTCTGAGCATGGGTCTGAGGCGGAACAACAACAGGCATAAGAGGCATCGCTCTCTGAGGTGGAGAAGGTGGTAAGGTAACATGTGGTATAGCTGCCTCGTCCTCAAGTGCCTCAGAACAATCTCTGACTCGATGATACAAACTCCTGCACCGGAAACATCCAGATGAAAACTGCTGACCCTCCTGGGGATAAGAGCTAAATAACTGGCCTCGTCCCGAGCCTCCACTACCCCCAGTACCTGAACGGAATCTGTCACGACGTCTAAACATCTGTCTCCGTGCTGATACACCAGTACGAACCCTCTTCGGTTCCGGAGCAACCGACGTCTCGGAAAGACGCTCCTCAACCAATAGAGCTGCGTCCACCGCTGCTGCATACGTGTCACAATGCTGTACGCTGATAGCGAGGAACAACTGGGTAAGCAGGCCTCGAACAAACCTCTTGACCCGCATCTCCTCAGGAGCTACCAAATACGGAGCATACACAGACAGCTCGGTAAATTGCACTTCGTACTCAGCCACCGTCATACCCGGAGTCTGGTGTAACTACTCGAAACTGCGCGTTCGAGCATCCCTGACGCTCTGCGGAAGAAAACGGGTAAGAAACACCGTCACAAACTCAGCCCAGGTCATAGGAGAAAGACCAGCGGCTCCTCCCTTCTCCAAAGACTCGCACCACTTCTAGACAAGACCCTCCAGACAAAAACTCACGAACTCTACCCATCTCGCGTCGGAGAATCTAAGTGAACGACATATCCTGGCCATCCGATCGATAAACGACTGGGGATCCTCGGCTGCATCGGTGCCAGTGAAAACCGGAGGCTTCAGCCTCATGAACTCAGATAACGATACGGTGATCACCTCGGCAGCTGTAGGTACAACTGCCTGAACAGTAGGAACCAACATAGTCCCCGTAACAGATGGGACAACCTCCTGTCGCTGAGCTCGACTGGCCTCAACCAACGTCCCCATCATCTGCCGCATATCCTGCATACCGGCCTCAAGCCTAGTAATACGGTCCATCGAAGGTGGATTAGTCTGCTCCTGCACAATGGGCGTACCGCCCGGGTCAGTCCTCATCTCAGATGAGTCAACTCTGACCTCGGTCCTCACAGCCGCTCTCTGCGCCCTCGTAGTCTTCGGTGGCATAAAGGCCGGAAAAGGAAACAGGATTCGATAAGGACATAGAAATCGAATCACAAGGATGTATATAATCACGGAATGAATTTCAAGCAATAAGTCCTAAGATCACTTGGGCGGAGTACCGTGTCGTAAGTATGCCGCGGAATATACACACGCTACACCACTCTGTTTAAGCTACCTACTCCATCATACCAAGGTCATTCTACACTCCGAAAGGTAAAACCCGGTGCTTTGATACCAACTTTGTCACGACCCAAGTTAGGCACATGACCGGCACTTAGACCATGTAACGTCAACAGGCGTAACGCAATTTAAGTAAGCCGAAAACTCGGCAATCTAACCCATTACTAGAAGGAAAAGATAGAAACATTTTTAAATCTCAAGCAAAACTTAAAACTTAAGTTTGTTTTCTTAAAAATTTCGGCAGCACCTCCTTTGTAAAAACTAGCCCCGAAAAGGGTATAAACATAAGATATAAGTAAAGCATCCCCAAACG
Organism: Agapanthus africanus; assembly: GCA_030015575.1. Classification (NCBI taxonomy): domain Eukaryota; kingdom Viridiplantae; phylum Streptophyta; class Magnoliopsida; order Asparagales; family Amaryllidaceae; genus Agapanthus; species Agapanthus africanus. The sequence goes on from JASDDO010000004.1 coordinate 316,233,926, forward strand.
GGAGCAAATCTTGCCCAAAGGCGGAAACAACCACCACAAGAAGATATATGACGCCGTAGCGAAGGAACGGCATAAAAGAGATAATCAACATAACCAAAAGCCGGCTCCCACGAGCACGACAACCAGAGTCACAAGAATATACAACATCGATCCTCACAACTCATCTCTAAGTCAATACATGAAGGTGGTAGATGAAGAGTACTAGATACAATAAGATATACAATGAACATCATCGGATAACCGCAAAACTCACCTAGAGCAAAAAGGCCTCACAGCCAACCGTAGCGATATCCACAAAAGTAGAGATAATAAGACGCCCTGCCGCGACTACTCTGAGGGTCAAACCTGCAAAACATTGTGGCACAACGGGGGTGATTTTCCGACTCGTGAATAGTAAATAATATCATACTGTAATCGCAAGTATGCACGAACAGCGATAATCTATCACATGTAATCTGATAGCATAAGTATGGCAATATGGATATGCAAAAATCATGATCAAGGTACACCACTAGGGTACTACATCTACATGAATCAAATGCATATCAAATAAATCCTGAGTGTGGGATAAATAATAAATCTCATGCACAAATCATCAGCATGGAAAACCCCAGTGTCCATTAACAACACCCCAAATCCCAAAATTCTCAGGCGTCGTCACCAGGACCGGCCCTCATATCCGTACATCTCATGGAACCTGAGTGTCTAACATCGACACTCGAAATATCATGAAATACTCGTGTCCAGCATCGACACGTAAATCCACGTACCATGGGCTCCGTCTTCCCGGATCGGCCCGCGGGCTCCGGCAGTACGAATCGGCCCATATCCATCTCACGACTCCAGTCGATATCTTCCGGATAACGGCCGAGTCCAAAACTATCACCGGTAGGTAGTAGTCCTCCTACCAGGCTCATCGTCTAATCCATCGACATACCTTTCTTGCCTCGGGATACCATACCGGGTCCACCATGAACCCGCAAACGGCCACATCCACTCCTCGCATCGGATTTCTAACAAAGTCTCAGAACCGAGAAACTCATGGTGGGCGCACTGAAATATCATATCAAGAGAAACCAGGTTTTTCAAAACAATACACATTTCTTGAAATATCCCCGCGATTCTCAAATCCAGAAAATCACATGAAATCCATATCTCAATGCGTAAATCCATGTAATATGATGTATGCAACATAAAACAGTAATATGAGCATATCAGGGGAAAATTCGCTATTTAAATGCATCAAGTTATTAAATATCTCACGCGGTTCCCAATTATCCAAAATCTAACGCAACATCATATAAATGTGAACATGTATATATAGCAAGGTATATGTGTAAGCATGTAGGTATGCAAGCAAACTATATTTCATATGCGCAATCGCACAAGAATCAATGTCTCAATATCACTAACTAATACAACATAACATATGTATATGGGTTGTGCGTGTCATGGCAATTACCGACGGAGTGTGTAGCATACAATTAGTGCTCGTGCAACATGAACCGTCAATAATAGTGCAGTGTCCAATGGTTATAAGTCCAGGCACAACAAGTAATAATATGCAATGATGTTCATGAACAATCTCTATATGTGCATATATATATGCAGCTAATATCATATCATATCTAGCCCTGACGCTTAACGCCATATGGGCGATTTCCCCGTAGATATTAAATCTACCCACCGATGATCTCGAGCTAGGTAAATCCAATCACCTGCTTTGCTTTCTTCGCAGCGCTCGAAGTCCCCGCCTGCGATCCTATTAACACAAAAAATAACAAGTGCAAATCTCATAAATCGATCAATATCACGTACAAACTACGTTTGACCGACGCACCAACTCCAATCCAACTCTCAAGTGTCCGTCTAGTGGCTAACGTGTGTAGCGACATTCCAAAACCAACCCAAGTGCAGCAGCTACACAAGATTACGAACCATGTCGGATAACGTAACACGCGTAGTCAAAACACTAGATTATAGCAAAGTGATCCCAGATTTTGATACACAAACATTTAGTGAAAGTTGCAAGTTCCACGAGACCACATACAACCCCAAAGACCCTACGACCAAGACTCAAGACCACAGTCCCCATTCTGGCCGTAATTTGCAGCCAGAAGCAATAAAATTGCACCCATGAAAGAAAGGAATGGTCTCAGGTTTTTATGTTGGGTTCTATACCTCAAAACTAGGTCTATGTGATAGCAACTTCTAAAACAACAACCTGGTTCAATAGCAGATTCACTCGAGACACAACACTTTACCAAAATACGATATGTTCCCAAAAACTCTACCTTTAGTGTTCTAAACCACAACTACAAGACAACACAACCATATAAACACCTAATTATCAGTTAGAGGTCATTACCTAGCCACTCTTGCTAAAAAATCCAATCTTTCCAAGCTCCAAGTCAACTTAGTGGCTAAATCAAGACTTGAGAAGTGTTTTCATGGTGTTCAATGAAGGTTTGCAAGGTTTTAGTGAAGAGATAGTGAAGGTTTCAGTTTGAGGGAAGAGGAGAATAAAAAATGATTGATAATGAGAGAGTGGGGTGAGAATGAGAGAGGAATTGAGATAAGTATGAGAGGGTGAGTGTAGGGTGAGTGTAACCTTACACTTACTCTCTCCCTCTCCTCATTAATGCAAGCATTATTGCCCCCATGACTCACCTAGCCACCTCTCCTCAATCCAAAACAAGAAGATAACTCTCACACAAAATATCTAAGTGCAAAGTTAAATCAAGGCATGGATTAGTTTAAGGTGTCATGGCTACTTAACAAGATTAACACTTACTAACCCCCATATTAACATGCACAAGTGTGTGCAAGACATAACAAATAATAATAAAATATTAATTAATTGTTATAAAATGTGAGGAAACCAATTTGGTAAACTTTTTCTTAAAACCCCGCATTATCGCTTAATTAACACTAATCGCATTCTAAGGTGTTACAGTATACGACGCCCAACGGCGAAGACTAACACAAAGGAATACTGTAATTAAATAAAGACATCAACCCAACAAGCGAGCATATAACCCATCGCTCTAAGTCTCGCAACCATAATCTTTCTAAGTCTTACTACTTATACAAATACTAGTTCCTGATTGATGGAGTTAACAAGATACAATGTGTAAGTGCACGGCGGCGCCCCGGCCGTCAATCCGACGGCCAAATGCGGAAGCGGTGATAAACTTTAATTTTTACTTGAACTGGCAAACCGCCGCGCACTAATACCCGGATCGAACCACTAACTAGTCCTAGCTATCTACAAGAAAGGGAAAAGAGATATACCGACAGATCCGAGTCCTCCGGTCTTCTCGTCGTCGTCCCGATCTCCTGCGGAATGTCCCGTCTCCTCCTCGTCGCCGGAAGTGCACCACATCGCCTACTTCTTTTACGGGCTCCCACCTCAATGCCGAGGCAACTCGGGCATGAAGCTAGCTAGTCGACGTGCCCAAGATTTGCTGTAGAATATCTAGTGAGCAAGTCTCATTTTTTTGGGGTTCATGGAGATGCCTTTGTGGTGGAGGAAAAAGAACTTGGAGAGAGAAGTGAGGAAAAATGTGATATACAAAGAATGAGAGTAACCTTTTTCTCCCCACTCAAAAGAGAAGCATTTCCCTCATGCTACAAAAGTGGCCGGCCCCCTTCCTTTTGGGTGATTGGAGAGAGAGAGCAAAAACAAGGGGGTGGTTGGAAAGCAAATGATGATGAGGAAAAATCAAAATGATCACAACAATTCCAACACTCAAACAACAACCATCATAGCAAACAAATCAACACTCCAACACCACCATCATCACCTCACAAAGTCAAGCAAGAAAGGTCAAGGGATGGGCTCCATCATGAAACCATCATGATACAAATATAAGCAAAGACCCCCTCCACAAAATGCTTATTTGCAACAATGCAAATAAGCCCTCCTCCACCAATCTTCGGCCAATGAACGATACAAAGGAAATTGGCCGAAACGGAAAGCAAACTGGCAACTCCAGAAAACTGGTCCCGTAATAAATTACAGGAAAACCCCGATACTGTGCATACACACCCGCATCTGTATTTCGACCGAAATACAAATGCAATGAGACAAAGTCTGCACTGTACTATACTAGGATCCGGCTTAAACCAAAGCCGGCTAGTATTATCCGTTCGATCCTGATCCGTGCAATACCGCACGTATCTGATCGAACCCTGCCATATACCCATACGGCCTGTAGTACAAACTGTCCGATCCTGATCCGTGCAATACCGCACGTATCTGATCGGACCTTGCCATATCTCCATACGGCCTCTACAACCTTTCGCCCGAAAGCTGAGTAACAGAATGTGGGGGACTCTAAAGACTCGTCAACACCTTGGTTGTGGATTTAACCACTAGCACGTCAGAGGTATAAGCCAATACGTAACGGGCTACCAGGTATTGACTAAAAGGGACGTCTGTGAGCGAACTCAGCCCGACAACCCTACTGAGCCTGTCAGTGACAATATCCGTACAGTCCGGTCCGTTCGTCTATGAGCATCGCATGGCGGGCCTAGGGGGTTGGTAAAAGTCAGACCCCCAAAAGCGGTACAAGTCGTGTCGGAGTGTAGCCCAGAACACCCTGAGATACTACTGGAATACCTACCAGTAAATCTCCTGCCTTGGCCAAGGACTTCGTGTAATGGCTCTCCTAGACACAGCGCGACCTCACCCCCAATACCGGGAGAGACGAACCCCTGAAGATACGCTCACTGCCTCCATGTGGCTCGGGACTGTACCTAACTAAAACCTGTTTGCACGACTCCTTTGAGCCGTGGTAGGGTAGTAATCAAAGTACAGTGGGAACTCACACGAGACAAATGACGATCCCCAGGTCGATGAACTAACCTGCACACATGTCACCAGGGAACTGCCATCTGACGTCTGGTATATGACCAACTAGCATGTTCCCGGCGAGTCCTGTCCGGTGTACTCATAACCCAATGAGCACCTGTATACATCTTAGGTGATCCAACTAACACCAGTGGCTTGTGAGACCGGCCACCGCCCCTCGTCGGGGTCTCGACTGTATACACTAGTCTACTCTGGAGTATCGATGCCCTGTCTCGAAACTCACACGACTAGGACCATTTAAGGATATGCTTATAGACCCCAGCTCCCACTTATATGATCGCCCTCATACTGCTGGTGGTCAAGCAAGAATCCTAGGGGCTCTATCAACGTGTAATAGCAACTTGTCAGGTCACCTAAAACAGTACACGATGATAAAGGTAAACCAGATAGCATACTATCATCTCGAGTAAGACTGTCCTACCGGGATAGGTCCTCCATCAATCATTGTAATCACGTACCTGTGACCTAATAATTAACTCTGAGGGCACTATCTCCAACAATCTCCCACTTGCACTCAAGGCTAATTATTGTGATGTCGCATACTCACAGCCCGTGTGATACCGAACACCCAACTCCTCTACTAGTCAGTCTCACAAAGCTCGTTTGCGAAACTATTGCGTTCGAGGAATAGCCTTAGTGAGTGGATCTGCTTTGTTGTTTCTTTCTATGTCTCTCTATATCTCAAGTTCGCGGAGAAAACCCATCTCCCGAAATGAGCAATACCTGTCTTAGAATGTGTCTGGATATCTGATGGGACCTAGCTCATAAATGAACTCAAAATCCTAACTTCTTAGACTCTATCGTCAACTGAACTTAATCAGTATCCTGCGCCATGCCACCCTCAGTATTGCCTTGGACCACCTGTCCAAAATACTGCTCCTCGTCAGAAGGAAAACTATAGCTCTGACAACCTCCTTATCGTCCATGTCACCTTGGAAGCCTGGAATGATAACTGTCTCCTGCATGAGGCTATCGTTATCATATCCCTAGAACATTCACTTATGTTCTAAAACTGCTTCCGATTGTTTCTCCAGGATTGGATCAAATGTCAACTTATTGCATCTAGTGCAAGAACAACATCTGGTGTGGTACTTGACATCTCATGATTGACTCAATTGCCTGAGCAAGTGATCTGCCAATCATGCACGTCCCTCTCCCCTTTAGTCTGTAAGACACCTTTATAGAGGGTGACTCCATTACCTGCAGGTACACTACCGTGCCAGGAGTCGTCCATTCTAAATACCCTTAGAATGCTGTCTAAGTACTCAGATTGGGAGACTACCCAAATCTAGATCTAAAACCATAGATCTAGTAACCAGTATGTCTGATATAAAATCCATTTCCTTTGTGGAGAAACCATTGTGTGACGACCAAAATATAACCGATTGTAGTATAGGAGTTTCCTTTCCTACTCTGTGTATGTCATCCAAATACCAGGATATCACACCCTACTACCTTCTCAACAGATCCATCCCCTATTCTGATGAAGTCAAACCCATGACTGTCACGTCAGAAATAGATGATCTATATCCGCTACATCCGCTTTAGTCTATAAATAGACATAAGCTACCTGTCCACCAATGCTTCCGTTGCTCCCACTGACTACGACAACCCTCTGGCAGAGTCATATAAACGTACACTTCTAAAGCTAGTTTAGAACGACGCTATACTCATCCTCCCGCCGGGTCTCGTAACCTAGAACAACAGCAATGGCAATTGTGGGTAAACAAGAACTTCCCTGTCACCGTCCTTGAGGCTACCGGAGTACCTCTCGGGTGCCTGAAGTTACCCACCTTATATGCGGAGTGGCTAATGGAATGTCAATCCAGATTGAATGTTTAGGTTCCTTGTCAAATCTTCAGTAATCGTTCGTGGTTCTGGAATCACTTCCAGTTCTACCATACTCCCACTACTGTTTTCTGAAAAAATCCATTTAATAAAACTGTGGCGAGTCTAGAACAATATTGCTATTGTTCATCCAGATGGTAGAAAGTCAACCCTCGTCATAGCCTGGGTCAACCCACAAACAGCCATTACAGAAACGTGCCTTGAGTTGTCCAGTGTCTGGTTTTAATCATAAGCCGGACAACTCCCCATACCTTAACATCGTTAAGATACGAACTGTCTATATCCCATATAGGACCAGAGGCACTGATTTGATTGAACCAGATCCAAATCATGCAGCTGTCTCCAGCGCATGTCAACTAAATGGAAGGAGGCCGATCAGCGTTACTCAACTTAGGAATGCTTCCAATTATGAGTAACCTGAAAGAGAAGCAAGTTCTCTTAGTCATTACTATCAACTGAACACCATACACAAGTATCTACATCTTCGATCTCTTTGAAGAATCCCGATACTTGCTACACCTGGTTCTCTACTCTATTCAAATACCTATAACTTCTCAAAATTCGGACCATGTGTTTCCACGAAACACCTGTCTAAAAACTAGAGAAGTCATAAGTAAACCGAATATAGTACGAGGACCAACCCCTCTGTCCTGATGGACCCTGGACAACATACAATACTCTGTATAAGTCCCTTGAGTCTGATAACTCATTCACTGTGTGTCGTAGGTTGAAAACTGTACTTATGGTTAAGAAGAATTACACTGCTGTTTAATGCTCCTTACCTAACCATCCACTGATATAGGTAAATGTCGTAGACATAATTTCAGAAAGTTATATCTCACTCTATGAAAATAGACGTACAGATATATCAATTTGAAATTGGTGCATAAAAGCGGATATTCAAAACCAAATATTTGCCGACCGGCAAACAACCCAGGTGATTTCCTCAAATATCACCGATTACAACGAATCCCGATATAATGAGGATGATCACCCAATTCCCAATAACCTACTCCCACTCATCATCTGTAAAACCATACAGATGTGAGAATCATACTTGGTAAATACATACCCTGGAGTAAGTATCTAATCGGGAAATCAGTTTTCTTTTAACATTACACAGTGAAACTGAAACATCGAAATGTTTCGATGGGGTATCCTGGTATTCCTAGTAATGCCTCTTCCAGATTCACGTCTGTAACCTTGTAATTCTTTGCCACCTCTCCAAATCCCTTCATTTGTCTTTAGTCTTTACCTTCTGCACACCCCTTTAGGCCAAATGGTTTTCTTCCTTCCCTACCGTTCGGCACCAGCCTATGGTTTGGAAGAAGACTATCCAATAAGCATAATGGGTGTACTGTCCCAATCCTAGGAACACTCGCAATGCGAGAGAAGGTGAAGATAAAAGACACCTGAATAAATCTTATTCCTATTTCTCCTGAACCAGAATCCATCCCCGAACTGGAACAAGTTCCTTTCGAGTTCGTATATAACCATACGATGGAGTATCCAATAAACTGTGGATCTTCGTAGTGATACGGAGTGTCCTGGAGAAATGCAAAGGTGATTTTAGGATTGGCGAAAGAATACTTGGTTTGGTCGTGAATATCTGTTGCAATTTATTTTGCCCTCTTACTAATCCCTTGCTTTGTCTTAACTTAATACCTTCTGCACACCATCGTTATGCTAATTGGTTTTCTTCATTCCCTACCGGTCGGCACCTGCCTATGGTTTGGAAGAAGACTATCCAATTTGCGTAATAGGTGTACTATCTCCTAAACCAAGGAGTACTCGCAACCTGAGAGAAGGTAAAAGGAAAAGACAACTGAATAATCCTATCCGTTTCCTCCAGAACCTGAAACCATCCTCGAATAAATTCTTTCGAGTTCGTATCTAACCATACGATGGCTTTGTCCAATGGAAGTGGACGTTCGTAGTAATACGGGGTGTCCTGGAGAAAAGGGTAAAAGTAGGAGTGGCAATGAGGTTTGCAACTCTGACAATCCAAAAGCCGGTGTTAAAGAAGGTTCGGTCAATTTGGTCACTGAGTCATAGTCTTAGGGTCGGGTCAATGGTCGCTGCCAAAGAAAGAGAGAAAAGAAACACTCACCGTGCACTCTAACTTAGATCAGAATGGTTACCAATTTTTCTAATCAGGAAACCTCCCACTGTATCTCAAATTCTCCTCTAAACCTGAAAGAAGAATTAGTCGGGGTCATCCGAGGAGTAAACTAACTCATCAGTGGGAATCGGGATCCAACTCTCATCGCATGATAACGTGACGGAATCCGCTCACATCATCACACTCCATAAGGTATGCGCATATCTGGCAAGTTTCAGTTCTTTTGAAACTCCCGATGTGATTTCTGCCCCATGCTCTTATGACCTTGACTTTGGCCAACAAATCATAAGTCACATGTCAAGTTCTACCCGTCATTCTCCAGGTTGATTCGAATCCACCCGCACAAGCCCTTGACTTTGGCCAACAAGGCTATACGACTGTTCCAAACCAACGCATCTATCTATGCTGCATATGAATAACCAACAGCTACCAAACACTGTGCCTTGACTTTGGCCAACAAACACAGCTTGAATACTGTTGACTATCCATATGAAACGACGGAGGACTACGAATGGTTTCTGGCGAAAACCTTTAACGCAATGAACTTGATATCGTTGAAGGAACGGATAGCTTTTAAAAATATAGTGACGAAAACCGTTGCTAAAGAGGTCACTCCCGGTGAAGGGATCTCGGCTCTTTCCCCGTAGAATGAGGTGCAGGATATTCCAACTGAATACCACGATGCAAAGCAAAAGTGATCGGCTATAGTGAAGTTAATGCCCTGACGTAAACTTTTGTCCAAGGGGTCACTCCCGGTGAAGGGATCTCGGCCCTTGCCTCGTCGACTGAGGAGCAGGATATTCCAACTGAATACCTCGATGCAAAACAAAAGTGAACATCCTTGCAATAACAGCTTTTTGAAAAGTGTTCCAACAATATCAGATTAGGTTTGTTTTTAACTTACATTGATCCGAATCAACGCAGTCCCATCAATTGATCACACCACAAAGAACGAAAATATACTGATGTACGTATATGCCATCCGCATTCGCCACTGGGTCTCGTCATTACCCGTTAGGTTAGCTAACTAACGACAGAGCGGGGACTGGACTAGCGCGGATGTAAAACATATACAACATCTACTAATATATATACCAATATATTATATTCGCTCAAGGCGTGATAAAAAATGCAACATCACAGAAATGTACAGCATCACAGAAACAATACAGATATCTGGGATCCCCGGGTTTCATAGAGCCACTACTGAAACCCGACGTTCCCCTGGTCGTGTGGATAGCCTGTGCAATGAAATCCTAGACCCCTACGGGCGCGGCAAGTCACCCGCCAAAACCTGAAGCGAGGCAGCCCCCTTCAGCACCGTGAATGGACCACCCAGCACTTCACGGAATCCGGTAACTTAGGCACCCCTCCTGGGTCAACCAGTACCCCCTACGAGTGCGGCGAATAGCCCGCCAATTCTAGAGTGAAGCCCCATCCGTCCCAATGCCATGAGATGCGGGCTTGTTGCCTTCCAGAATCCGGCTATCCGTGCACCCCTCCGCAGGGTAATCCTAGTACAGAAAGTAAAATATATATACAACGGGTACATCGACCGCAACCTGGCCGTGCCCCAAAATAATAATACAATCAGGCAGTGACGGCAGTCCACATGTCGGACGCTCGCCCCGCAATATCAAATGTACATAATACAACCACAACTGTACTAGCATTGCATCCAGGCTATCCCCCACGACCAATCCGCAACATCACAGCAAAAACAGAACATCAACGTGAAAGTCACGTTCGCAAATCCGTCTAACCGGGCTATAGCAGTTAGACCGGATTTACCGATCGAGTGACATTCATGGTCGCAGATATAATGTAAATACTGTGCAATAATGTGTTTAAAATATCCGATCAATCAAATTTTAACAAGTGGGCCCCCAAGTACTTACTGTAGCAGATCAAGAAATTCTGGGCCCAATGTTAATATTCCAAAAACCCAATTTTCATCCCAGAAAGCAACTGAAGAAGTTCGATACAGTAAGGACACCATTTCGCGGCGGAACAGCGGCCCAAGGGGGTAATTGCCGCGGTTACGCGCTCTGGTGGTCGAATTACTGCGTCGAATTTCTACAGTGGGCTTGTTACCTCCAGTACATCAATGTTTTACAACCTGAAAAATTTTTCGAGACCAAAAATTTTCAACAGAAACTGATGCTATAGGAAAAACACGGTTTTGGAACTTTTTGATCGATCGGAAATGTGAACACATTAAACCAAGCTAGACTAAGTTAATGGCGAGGCTCTGATACCACTGTAAGTGCACGGCGGCACCCCGGCTGTCAATCCGACGGCCAAATGCGGAAGCGGTGATAAACTTTAATTTTTACTTGAACTGGCAAACCGCCGCGCACTAATACCCGGATCGAACCACTAACTAGTCCTAGCTATCTACAAGAAAGGGAAGAGAGATATACCGACAGATCCGAGTCCTCCGGTCTTCTCGTCGTCGTCCCGATCTCCTGCGGAATGTCCCGTCTCCTCCTCGTCGCCGGAAGTGCACCACATCGCCTACTTCTTTTACGGGCTCCCACCTCAATGCCGAGGCAACTCGGGCATGAAGCTGGCTAGTCGACGTGCCCAAGATTTGCTGTAGAATATCTAGTGAGCAAGTCTCATTTTTTTGGGGTTCATGGAGATGCCTTTGTGTTGGAGGAAAAAGAACTTGGAGAGAGAAGTGAGGAAAAATGTGATATACAAAGAATGAGAGTAACCTTTTTCTCCCCACTCAAAAGAGAAGCATTTCCCTCATGCTACAAAAGTGGCCGGCCCCCTTCCTTTTGGGTGATTGGAGAGAGAGAGCGAAAACAAGGGGGTGGTTGGAAAGCAAATGATGATGAGGAAAAATCAAAATGATCACAACAATTCCAACACTCAAACAACAACCATCATAGCAAACAAATCAACACTCCAACACCACCATCATCACCTCACAAAGTCAAGCAAGAAAGGTCAAGGGATGGGCTCCATCATGAAACCATCATGATACAAATATAAGCAAAGACCCCCTCCACAAAATGCTTATTTGCAACAATGCAAATAAGCCATCCTCCACCAATCTTCGGCCAATGAACGATACAAAGGAAATTGGCCGAAACGGAAAGCAAACTGGCAACTCCAGAAAACTGGTCCCATAATAAATTACAGGAAAACCCCGATACTGTGCATACACACCCGCATCTGTATTTCGACCGAAATACAAATGCAATGAGACAAAGTCTACACTGTACTATACTAGGATCCGGCTTAAACCAAAGCCGGCTAGTATTATCCGTTCGATCCTGATCCGTGCAATACCGCACGTATCTGATCGAACCCTGCCATATACCCATACGGCCTGTAGTACAAACTGTCCGATCCTGATCCGTGCAATACCGCACGTATCTGATCGGACCTTGCCATATCTCCATACGGCCTCTACAACCTTTCGCCCGAAAGCTGAGTAACAGAATGTGGGGGACTCTAAAGACTCGTCAACACCTTGGTTGTGGATTTAACCACTAGCACGTCAGAGGTATAAGCCAATACGTAACGGGCTACCAGGTATTGACTAAAAGGGACGTCTGTGAGCGAACTCAGCCCGACAACCCTACTGAGCCTGTCAGTGACAATATCCGTACAGTCCGGTCCGTTCGTCTATGAGCATCGCATGGCGGGCCTAGGGGGTTGGTAAAAGTCAGACCCCCAAAAGCGGTACAAGTCGTGTCGGAGTGTAGCCCAGAACACCCTGAGATACTACTGGAATACCTACCAGTAAATCTCCTGCCTTGGCCAAGGACTTCGTGTAATGGCTCTCCTAGACACAGCGCGACCTCACCCCCAATACCGGGAGAGACGAACCCCTGAAGATACGCTCACTGCCTCCATGTGGCTCGGGACTGTACCCAACTAAAACCTGTTTGCACGACTCCTTTGAGCCGTGGTAGAGTAGTAATCAAAGTATAGTGGGAACTCACACGAGACAAATGACGATCCCCAGGTCGATGAACTAACCTGCACACATGTCACCAGGGAACTGCCATCTGACGTCTGGTATATGACCAACTAGCATGTTCCCGGCGAGTCCTGTCCGGTGTACTCATAACCCAATGAGCACCTGTATACATCTTAGGTGATCCAACTAACACCAGTGGCTTGTGAGACCGGCCACCGCCCCTCGTCGGGGTCTCGACTGTATACACTAGTCTACTCTGGAGTATCGATGCCCTGTCTCGAAACTCACACGACTAGGGACCATTTAAGGATATGCTTATAGACCCCAGCTCCCACTTATATGATCGCCCTCATACTGCTGGTGGTCAAGCAAGAATCCTAGGGGCTCTATCAACGTGTAATAGCAACTTGTCAGGTCACCTAAAACAGTACACGATGATAAAGGTAAACCAGATAGCATACTATCATCTCGAGTAAGACTGTCCTACCGGGATAGGTCCTCCATCAATCATTGCAATCACGTACCTGTGACCTAATAATTGACTCTGAGGGCACTATCTCCAACACAATGGAATAGTAAATACAAGAGTGGTACGATCCAACATGTACCACCTACCAAAGCAATCACCCAAAAGCAAGCTGTGTGCCAGTGATGCGGCTACCGATCCATGCGGTCAACCTGCAAAAACTGTGGCACAACGGGGGTGAGTTGTCAACTCATGAATAGAAAACATCATTAGGTAGAAATCGAAATAAACAATGATTCCTAAGTCAACAATATCATAAAGGTAATACTATGATATCTAGGGTGACCGTATCTGCATATGTGCCAACTATATAATCGATTCCTATCAGCATGTTGATAACATCTACGTGTTTACCAATGACACAACAACATCATGCATGTAAATATCATGAAAGCATATGTATGTAAATATGAGGATATAAATCCGTGTGTCCATCAACGACACACCAAAATCATGGAACCTGAGTGTCCAACATCGACACTCGAAACATCATGAAACCCGTGTCCAACATCGACATGTAAATCCTCATATCTCAGGCTCCGTCAGTCCGGATCGGCCCACGGGCTCCGTCTGTCCGGATCGGCCCTTGGGCTCCGGCAGAATGGATCGACCCATAACCATCTCTCGACTCCGGTCGGTATCCTCCGGATTACCGCCAGGTCCAACCAATCACCGGTAGGTAGTAGTCCCTCTGCCAGGCTCATCGTCTGCTGCGCGACATCCCTTTCTTGCCCCGGGGTACCATACCGGGTCCGCCATGAACCCGCAAATGGATCATCCAGCTCCTCGAATCGGGTTTCTATCACACGTCTCAGAACCGAGAAAACGCATAATGGACGCACTGAAATATCATATCAAGAGAAACCGGGTTTTTTAAAACAATACATACTTTCTTTTGAAATATAACCACGGTTCTCAAATCCAGAATATCATGGAAACAACATCTCAATGCATATAATCGTAAAGCATGAGGTATGCAAACATATAACAGAAATGTGAGCATATCCGTATATCATGCAACATGGAACAGTGATGTGAGCATATCAGTATATCATGCGACATATCCTAATGATGTGGCAATTCTACTGTGTAAGTGACATAGCAATTATCGATGATGAAAGTGTGTGAGCCGGCAATTTGTGTAAGTGTAACATACGCATCATCAATAATTGTGTGGGTGTACTAGCACAGGTATATGTAATGCAATGAGAATAATATGAACGTAGCATAAAGTAAATCATGAGCGAAATGCTATGAGGTATACGTCTCTATCACATATCCGAGTCGGTGAATCTATCAATCGATATCCAGCCTCCCAACATCACGTACGATATAATCCATCGTATGGCATCTTCTAGTCAATGGTATGGATCAATCATCAAGTAACACTCATCACGTACGGTATCCATCGTACGGCGGCATTAAACCATTAGGGATCCTATCAACCTATATGACAATGAGGGTACAGACCTAACGTCTCATACGGCATATCACTCATGATTCACAACACCATCCATATATATATATATATATATATATATATATATATATATTTCAGGTCACATCCGTATCAATCTCATATCATGGGACCGACAATGGTATCAATTATATTATATCGACTCGCATCTATAATACGACCTATCAAACCAAGTCATCATGTCTCATCGTATACTCTTTTCATCACATCAATATCTCACATCAAGTCATTTTACACATATATTCTATCTAATAAATCTCATGTCATGCTACTCTAAATCTCCTACTTAATCTCGTGTAACCACATATCAATATATATATCGTGATTCACGTTCACTTTTCATATCCTTATATATCAGTTCGAGACATCATTTCTATCATATCATGTCAAAGAGTCATATCCCTATAGCTTTCATCTGCTTTCATCTCATATCAAGATATATATATTCAATCATTCCTATCATCTCTAACTATCTTTTTAACCATATCCTTAGTTTCCTAATATAGGTTTCCTTAACTATGTTCTATATATCGGTTTCCATCAAAACTTGCGGGGGTGCTATACGCCATCCACCCGACTTCCTCCGTAGATATAAATCTACTCACCTGCGGAACTCCTTGTTCAGCCGTAGTCGATGTGCTTTGTCGTCTCGAAATCCACATGAAGGTGCCTACAATAAATACACAATCGCAAATGCTATTAACATCAGGTCCGGAAAACCAATACGGCACACGGTGTGCTCATAGGTTAGAACCTATAGCCTACGCATGCAAAACAACCAAACAAATCCTTGTTGTTGACGTACAAATGCCCAACAACCAAATACAAAGCCAAACATCAAAACCAAGCATTCAAAACTCGGAAAACATAGCCAGAAACACCCCAATATGCTCCCAGATTTATCTCATGTTAAATTGGGACTAAACTAGAAATGCAGTGGGGTTTTATATGAAGTAACTGAGCTACAGAAGCAACCTAGACACAATCACCCTCAAAGAGGCCGGCCACATGCCCATAAAAATTGGCCTGCTCGGCCAAGACTGCTCCGTTAGGGTTCGTCTTCTCAGGGTGGTCTCCTATTGGTCTAACTAGGTCTCTGGAGTTGCTAGTTTTTCTCAGAAACTTCCCGGGGTTGCTCCAGATTCCCTGTAGGCCAACACAACCTCACAAAACCGACACGGGTGAATTCCTAAGTTCGTATTTTGGGTTCTATACTCATTTTAAGGTCTTGAAATCAATCCCTAAGGTCTTAAAACACTCACTACACCTCAGGATTCCACACAAACACCCAAACTCTTCTCTTGAATTTTCCAAACATCACATACCCTAACTAAATCACATTCTAAACTAAACTAGGGTGCAAGAAACTAAAACTATGCTAAATGAAAGAAGATATAGCTCATTTGGGCAACTCAAGAAAAATCCTAGCTTTCCAAAGTCTTCAAAATCCAACTTTGATTGGTCCAATGTGTTGAGGATGAAGTGGAGATCATTTTTAGTGAAGCGAGTATAGGGTTTTGATGAAGATTTTGAGATGATTTCATGGGGTAGAGGTGGAGGGAATATGAGTTGAAGAAGATGAAGGAAACAATGGGGGATGAAGGAAATGGCAGCCCTCATCTCTCTTATTCGCACTCTCACTCTCACTCTCACTTAAGCTATGCCCCACACACCCTCTCTCCAATAATTCACTTTTTCTTTCCTTTTCTCTTTTCTTCTCACAATAATAGAACCAAATATCACAAATGCAAATGAAACAATATGTAACATGTTATGGTGCACTAACCATGGAAAAATGCAGAAACACGGATTTGGCTTAATCGCGATTAGTAGTGCACTAATCAATTTTTGTTCAAATTGGATATAATTAATTATAAAAATGTCAAATCCGATAAATATATATTTAAATGAATAAATCATTTTAATCCTTAATTATTTCACAATTATTGGTATATATTTATACCATTTTACGAAAAATCTCAATTTCGCAAATCGGGTAGTTTTCGTGAAATATATTATTTTAATATTAAATACCAAAAATAATATTTTATATTTTCTGAATTGTTAC
Organism: Agapanthus africanus; assembly: GCA_030015575.1. Lineage (NCBI taxonomy): Eukaryota > Viridiplantae > Streptophyta > Magnoliopsida > Asparagales > Amaryllidaceae > Agapanthus > Agapanthus africanus. The sequence goes on from JASDDO010000004.1 coordinate 316,250,783, forward strand.
ACCTCCTCGATGCCAAATCTGCATGACCACTGGCCACTATGGCAATAGCTGCCCACAACGTTCAATCAGACCTTCTCTGGCAGTCCAAGAGGTATTCCATAATTTTCAGCCCCACAATCTCAAAATGGAAGATCAGATAGGTACTTTCAAGGACATGTACCATATGCCATGCTGTCACATACACCTCCACCATATTTCTCGAGCGGTCCAAGCGTTGCTTCTTCTGATTGGTACCCTGACTCGGGGCAACTCATCACTTCACGCCAGACTACACTCAACTTCTCTCGGCAACCCCTTACAAAGGTACGGATACAGTACGGGTAGGTAATGGTACAGCTTTACGTATTCTTAACCGTGGCCACACAGCAATTCCATTGCCTTCTTGATCACTTCACATGAACAATGTTCTTCATGTTCCTTAAATAACGAAAAATCTCTTGTCTGTTCATAAATTTACTAAAGATAGAAATGTTATTTTTGCGTTCCACCCGTTTGATTGTTTTGTGAAGGATCCGAATTCGGGGATAATTTTACTTCAAGGCCACCTCAATAATGGACTGTACCAATTGCCTCTTCCAAATGTCTCATTTTCTACCGCGTATGTTGGCGAACGTACCTCTATTTCTTCATGGCATGCTCGCTTAGATCATCCTGCCTCATTTAACAACTATTAAGAGTCGTAGAGAGTCTGTCTGTTCTAATTGTATGAAAGCCAAAAGCCATAAACTATCTTTTGAATCGTCATCAACAGTAACTTTGGCACCTTTAGATTTAATTTATTCTGATGTTTGGGGTCATGCTCTTATTTTATCTCACACTGGTTTCCGTTATTACGTTACCTTTGTTGATGACTATAGTAAATTTACCTGGTTGTTTTTGATACGTAATAAGTCTGACTTAATTGAAATATTTTGTCGCTTTCAACGTCATGTTGAACGTTATTTAAATAGGAAAATACATATGTTTCACTCTGATTGGGGTGGTAAATATCAATCTCTTCATTGTCATCTAACCACGGAAGGTATCCTCCATAATGTTTCCCGTCCCCACACTCCTGAACAAAACGGTGCAGCGGAACGCAAACACCGTCACAATATTGAGACCTCCCGTGCTCTTCTTACTCATGCCTCCATCCCTTCTTAATACTGGGATGAGGCCATGCAAACCACAGTCTTTATAATTAATCATCTTCCTACATCGGTCGTTTGCAACGACACCCCTCTCCATAAATTATTTGGTCGCTATCCTAATTATACTTTCTTCCGCACATTTGGATGTGCGTGTTATCATTGGCTTCATCCCTACGCCCTACATAAACTTGCTAATCAGTCCGATCGCTGTGTGTTCATGGGTTATAGTACTCAACACCATGATTACCGTTGTTTTCAGGTACAATCCGGTTGAATGTATGTGTCTAAGCATGTTATTTTTGATGAAAGTTGCTTTCCCTTTTCAGGTTCATATTCTCCCATAGGTTTGCTGCAGAACACTGCATCCCTTCTAAGAGCGGGCATCCTTGGCTCTGGCTCTATTCCGAGCCCATTTTTACCACTAGTACTGGCCACCGCCTTCCCTCGAGCGGTTTTCATCCTTAGACCTCCCCCACGCCAATCGCCGCAACTTGCTCAACCCAGCCGCTCGTCTACGGTCGCTCCTTCACCAGCGAGCTCCCTACTGTAACACCTTAGTACGATCATACGATATTAATTGGTATTTTAACACTTACTTTATATTTCTTTTATTTTATCTATTGGGCCGCGAATGATTCAAATACTAGTAGTCGTTATCCAATCCGACCCGCAAGTTTAGAACACGATATGGTGCAAAATTGCATCTGAGATTTACCAGTAAAGTGTATCTATGTGAATCTAGTATAATACTTACATTATATTTTTAGATCTTTATATATCATATATCTAGATCATCATATATCTTTTAATAGCCATAAGTTAAGAATAACTTATATTTTGTTAACTGTCATCATATGGTTGTCATCCCATATCTTATTTTGCTTTTATTTTTTAGGTTTAAATCTCAAAATATCTAATATCAAATATTTACTAAATCTAGATATATTTTTAGAATCCTTTTAAATCTTAAATTAGGGGTATGAGTTATATAAATGAGTTATATAAAATATATGCTTGCATTAAGATTGAGGAGTTTACATATGTGAATTATTTTCCAAAATATATTTTTGATGAGATTTTGGTGGAGATTGGTTATAATTTGATATTATCTATATACATTTAAATTAATATATATTTATAACCTAATTTAAACTATACTATATATATTTATATTAAACACAACCTCTCTCTTTCTCTCTCTCTCCACATAACATATCTCTCTTTCATCAATTTATATATTCTCCTTTTTCGTTCTTCAAGCCCACATCCATTCTCACCGACGCAACTCCGGCCGCATTCTAGAACCTTAACCGAGCCATCAAAACTTGGTGTTGATTTGTATAGTTTCGTGTTGCTTCCGTTCATCGTGTTTGTTTCGAGGCAAGTTTACAACTTACTACATGCTATGATTTATGTAATTTACTTATATGTTGTCGTACTATTATTATTATTATTATCATCATCATGCAACTATACCTATATAATTTATATACCGTAGTTATTTAACGTTAATCAGTTTAATAATATACAATATATGCAAGTTTACAACTTGCGACATGATATAATTATACCTATAAATATATATATAGGCGTAATATTTTATTATTATTATCATTAATTAGTTTATAATCTGCATTTTATAACGTTATACAAAATATAGTCTGAAAATATTATACTTTACACATGAAACATCATCACAGAGCGGATACGACAAATCTGAAATTTACTGTACACCTTACCTTATAAAATTCATTATAAATCTTAGAAAAATCATTAGCACACGTTCTTTAGTTCGTTACGAAGATAACTCAGAATACTATAACCCTATTAAATATTCAGTTGCAAAATAAATTTTTTAGATAATGTAAACTGTAAATGAAAGTACCTATGAACCGCTGTCCAGGGAAATTCCAGCAGCAAACTTTCAATTTCGAACGTTCATAACTTTTTGTAGGAATAACTTGAGATACTTGAACTTATAAAAATGAAAATCTTATTGAATTAGATCTGTTTTGATATATGACACGCCCTTTTGGAGGACGTTAGTTATTTTTAAGTTATTTTACAAATCAGGGCGACGCTGAATTTCTGAACGGAACTTTCTTGTGCATGGTTAATCAATACCACTTTTATAGTTATTAATCGGAATGAATATGTTGTCCCTGTTAATGTTATTATATAAATATCCATTTAATAAATAATAGTGCATGTGTTTTAATATTCAGGAAATATTACCGATTTACAGTTTTATAGTATCCGTCTGTATCCGTACCCATAATCGCATATTTAGTTGCATGCCGGAACATCATGATATTATTATACTACTATATTAGTACAATATGCTATCTAGTTTGCATCGTACTTGGTAATGGATATATAATGGTTATTACAGATAGATACATATGCATCCGGGTATCAATTTTGTTTACCGTGTTCCGATATCGATTACAGTTTCACATTTGGCATCTATATGATACATATGCATTACTTGACATGTTCACAACACACTACTTGACTTGTAACTTGGATCTTGTTACTAATGCCAATAATATTGACATGTTGTCCTGACGGACATGACTTGTTGTCTGCATAGACGAGAACTGCACATACTTGATCCTGTGTTGGCATTAGATTCATATTAGCAATCCTGACTTGAACACAAATCTGGGGGTAAAGGGGAAATCAAGAATGTAACCGAAACGTAACTCGAGAGAATATTATTACTTGTTTGCCGTTTTTCCGGGTGTTACGGAATAATTACATGTTTGTCGTTTTTCCGGGTGTTACGGAATAATTACCTGTTTGCCGTTTATCCGGACGTTATGGAATAATTACTTGTTTGCCATTTTTCTGGGCGTTACGGAATAAATCCTGTTACCGTGATCCCATGGGGAATGAACGGGATATATTTTGTTGGGTTACGATGAGGATTACATTAATTGATTACAAAGACTTTTAAAATAGATAACTTAGAAGCACAATTTTAGGTTACACATCACACATCACCTACATACAAATACATCATTGTTTCATATCTAAGTTATTCATTTCTATTCATGTTTACTTAAATCGCTATATCACAGGGGCTGCGTCACAGCAGTACAAGATTTTACCAGTGAGGTACAAGTTGTTTCTTGCTGTTCTTAAAAAAAATATATTTATAACTTGTACGCAGTCTTGTAAACTCCTTTCCGTAAATTAAATTAAAAAAATTTGTACAGTAAATTCAGAGTCGTTACAGTCGGCCATGGATGTGTCGAGTGAATTATAACCGCTCCTATATTTACTTATTCTATTGCAATATTTAAATGATGGTTTAACTGGATAACATAATTCATATATGGTTGTTTTGTGCATGTTCTTCATCCATATTAGATTTTTTAAAATTTAAATTATGTAAATTTAAAAGTGTGGAAAAAGAAAATACTGGAAATTAAAATGAAAAGTAGAAAAGGAAAAACTAAAACAGGAAATAAAATCTTACAACCTACAACTAGATCTAAGGTTTATCTATGGGCCATAGCTAAAATCCTAGACCAAAGCCTTTGGAATCAAGATTCGTTGCAAACTGCAAGGTTGAAGTATTATGGGTTCACTTCGTTACGTTGGCACTTGTGGCACTTCATCAGAAACAGGAACTGGAACTCACAGAGGGGATGAAGATCGATGTTTGCGTCAAATCTCAACTGCAGAAGCCTCCAAATTACAAACCAAACCATGTTTCGGCCGAAATTTTTGTGAATCTGGGGCCGAATTTTCAGTGCAGGGTCCGTCTCGCTCCAATTTGTCCAGTGCGGCAACAGATTTCCTGAAATAAAAACAAAAATTTGCAGAATAAAATAAATAAAATTAATTAAAATTGTTATCGTCCTCCCTAACAATGAAATCAAAAACTTGATGAAGATTTTATTAGTCTTTCAATTTAAACCGCAAGTGCATAGTTAATCAGTTGTAATACTTATGGGTCAAACCACAGGAAGGAATGAGAACTTTAATTAATTTAAAACTAATTAAAATAAAAGAAGAGATTTGTTTAATTTTACTAATTAAAAAGAAAATAACAAGAGAAATTAAATTGAAATTTTAAAAGAAGATTTCAAATATAAGAATCGGGTTTTGAATTATCTTTTCTAATCATAGTATTTTAAATAATATCTATTTTTTTCTAGTTTTCTATATTTAAATTTATTATCTATTAGTTACAAGAAAGCATAGAGAATACGTTGATTATGATAAAAAAAATCAATCAAGAAAGAAAGCATGAGTTATATGATCATGGCAATACCCTATCAATCACAAAAAATCGTCTCGCAATAAATTTAAATAACAAGTTCTAATTAACAAAGAAATAGTTAGATCTACACTTCGACTTAATAAACTCATAGGTTTTCAATCAATGGTTTATCTTGCTGTATCGGCATAAGCTAATCTACCCTATATTAACTATATTGAACATGTAAAATAAAGATACGATCTTTACCTTCCATAGTTAATTTTCATGGTCATCAATCAATCCTAAAACTAACTAGTTTATCGGTGATACTGCCTTTCCCTAAAAAAAATCTTATAGTTGTCAAGTGATCAGTCGAAAATATTGCATTTTTAACACGTCAATTTCCCTACCATTTGCACTCATCTAGAGATGTTCGGTATTAATATTGCATATATTAGCAAAACAGCCGTAAAATACCAAATAACTTGTGTTATATATTAAAACCGACATTTCTGAGGGAAATTGAGTGTTTATCATTGTATCGCATCATCTTTGTATAGCGCAACACTTGTCTCGAGAATCTGTGCAGGAAATTGCAGGAAAAGAGCCAAAACAGTTAAAAGTGCTGAGAAAAATACGCTAAGTCCAAGACTTGAGATCTGGCAGAAATCAAGAAAGCAAAATGAGATTCCACACATTTTACAGAGGCCAAAAAGTCAGCCCAATAAAAGCCCAGAATTTCCAGACACTGATCTCCTCTTTGGACCGCGGAACCGCGGCCAATAGCCTATTCCCGCCGCGGATCCGCTGCATGATGACGTCATCAGGGCTTCAATTTCCTTTCATGTGGCTTATGTAACGGCAATAGCTTCCAGAAGACTCCAGAAACGCCACGTGGCTTCATCCAGAAGGCTCGGCCTAACAACCTAGCTCTAGTATATTCCCTCCAACTAACTTCTTCTAGAAGCCACTCTCTAACAAACTTTTGGAGGGAAATTTGAAATTTGAATTCTAGATCTAAGATCGAGATGCTTATAAAAGGAGATCTAGATCTAGGGTTTTGGATTAATCTTCATCTCCCCCCACAAATTGAGTGACACAACTTGTACCTCCAAACCCTAACCCTAATTCAAAATCCAACCCAAAATCAAGAACACCGAGTACAATTCAAGCAAGAAGCCTTCAATCCATTAGAAAGCGACACCGGACTTCATCGGAGCAAGTGATCGAAGGAGATCAGCGACTAAAGGAGACGAGCGAAGCCGAAATCAACGATCAAGTTCTTTCCTCTTGTAGATCTTGAGAGAATTGTAACAAAATTGTTGATAAATAAATATGAAATTTCTATATCTTGCTTTCTTTACATTCTTGCATCATGATTAGATCTCAATTCTTGATTGTGTTTCTTGTTATGATGTTTGAGTAAAACTCCGCTCGTGAAGGAGTCGAGAGAATCAATAGATGATGATGTTACAAATCTTGAAACGATTCTTAAGTACTATGAGTTTTGTAAACCTTAGTAAATTGAAGAATCGACGACCTAGTTTCGAGCGATGCTTTCTTGATTGTGTTTGCTCTTAATTAGGGATCCACGATCGATTCTTGAATTTACTAGAGGCTAGAATGTGAATGAGATCAACAAAAGGACAAGGGATAGATGATGAAACCTTAGTTTCCGTAAGAAATCCCTAATTCTCGTTGATCGTTATCGATCTAGTATCAAATCATCGATGGATAAGAAAATGTAGTCAATAGATTTCATCACGTCTATAGATTCGATCGATTCCTACGAGCCTCACTTCGATTCTTGAGTATTGGATTGGATATCATCAATTCTTAAATCTTTATTTTAATGTTTTCTTGTTAATTAGATTTAGATCTAGATGATTCTTGAATTCATTTTATAAACCTTGAATTGAATTGTCTTTTCTTTAATTTTCAATTCATCTAATTCAAATTTGAATGGATCTCACTTTCCCCGTGGACGATCCGCACTCGCTAACCCGCTACAATTGACACCTTTATTGATTTCGGTCAAAAAAATATCTTTGGTTGTGATTTCTATACATTTTCTACATACACACCGAGAAATTCATTCAATTAAATGGCGCCGCTGCCGTGGATCGTGCGCTAATTCGTTCATTTTTGAAATTTGAGTTGAAAAGTTTATTCCAACATAATTTTAAGATCAAAATTCGCACAAACACTAAACAATTCGTTGTTATTTGTTGCAAGGAAATCTGGAATCTGTGGAGCGTGTGGAAAATTTTTATGAATATTCCAGAGAGCTCAGGAGATGAACAGAGGCATTCTGTAAGTTTTTTTTTTGCAGTGATCTCTTCTTTCAACCGCGGATCCGCGGCATTAGGAGCTTCCCGCGGCGGAAGCACGGCCGAACTGTAGCATCACTGTTCCAAAATTTGCAGGTATAATTCTAACTTTCTTATCTTTTCCTCAATCTGCTCCAATAACAAATTTTCTGCAGGTTTCTTTGCAAATAATTCGCAGCGCCGCAAAAAGCAATAAAAATTGTGCGTGTTTTGATTCTTGGTTGTTTGCATATTAATACGGAAATTAAGGGGCAAAGACCAAATCCAGATTAGGTGGGGAGTTCATTACCGTTCCTAAGCCCTGAAAATCATAAACTTGCATCCGCATTACCCTCATTAACTAAAAAAGATCTAGACATAACTCTAAGGACCGTCGCGCTCACTTAGGACAGAAGAAGGCCGTGGGTAATTCATTGCTTATCCGCGTTTCTTTTGTGGTGTCTAAGGCAAGTGTGTCTAAGGCAAGTGGTTACTTAATTAGGCCCACTACTTACGTAGTGGAGAACCTCCCACTTACCTGGCACTTACCTGGCCACAAGAGAAACAAAGAGGCAGTGGAGGATTGATCCTGTGACTTGTCTTTTGGCAGTTAGGAGCGGTCTAGAGCCTTGACCTAGGTGACCACTAGACTTAGGGTTGCTTGTTGCATTTTTTGTGATTTGCATCATTTTTTCAAAAATCCGTATATTTTCCAAAACAAACACCAATCAAATCATTTCCTCTAATTATCTTACGCTGCCACTTGTGCTAAACCCTTTAGTGCAAGATAGGCTGGGCACGGGATTCTAGTGCCCGTTTAGTCCGCGTTCCCCCGATCGACTCCGAAGTCGGTATTTCTACATTTACTTCTTCTTTACCCACCATCACACCCACATCGATGGATGCTTCTCCATCGAACTTCTTTACCACTACTCTGCTGCCGTCCGTAGGTGCGCAGAATCCACCCCGCATCTCTCTCCAAGAGAGGTGCTATCCTATGCGAGGTCCTCTTTCGACCTGTCTATCCATTCCACCAGCCAACGAGGATAATTTTGAGATTAAACCCCAATACATCAACCTTCTACCCAAATATCACGGTTTCGAGTCTGAAGACGCATGTGTCTTTATTACCAAATTTGAAAATGTATGCGCAATGATAGGTACTTCACAGCTTTCTGTGGATGCTATGCGTCTCCGTCTTCTTCCATTTACCTTGTGCGATATAGCCGAGAAGTGGCTGTATAACACTACCGCACATTCCATTACGAATTGGGAGGAATTCGTTGCAGCATTCCTTAAGAAATTCTACCCTAATCACAAGACAGCTCGAGTCCGTAGCGAAATAAATCAATTCACCCAGCTTCCAAATGAACATTTTCAAAATGTCTTGACCGCTTCAAGGATCTGTTGGTTCAATGTCCACATCACGGAATCCCTAGATGGGATCTGTGCCGAATCATATATGAGGGCAGTAACCCTACCACTAAACAGAGCCTTGAAGCCATGTGTCAAGGCAATTTTATGACCAAAGACGATGGGGAAGCTTGGAAATACTTAGAAGATTTCGCTGAAAAATCTTTACAGTGGGAGAGTCCATCGTTTAGGGGTGGCAATAACCAATCGGATGTTTCCATAGGAGTTAGAGCTAAAATTTCAGCTATGCAAAAGAAACTCGAGACTATAGAAAACAAATTTTTAGCTGCCGCCCTAAATCAAATGTCACCCTCCAAAACTGTATGTGGATGCTGTTCTGATCCTTCTCATTTCACGGAAGAATGTCCATTGAATTCTCCGTTTGCAAGGTCATGAGCATACCAATGCTTCTTTTCAAAGACCTGGAAACGATCCATTTTCTTCCACTTATAATCAGGATTGGAGGAATCACCCTAATTTTGCTTGGAACCAATCACAAAATCAAAATACGGTTCCAAACAAAAATAATTTCCAAAGGGCTCTTCCACCACAACAACAACCATTTCACCTGACTCAGCACCCCTACCAATCACAAAACTTTCAAGATCCAGTCAACACACATGCACCGTATAATCCTGCACAGTTGACTGGTACTGATCTCTCTGCTTCACTCGAACGGACTTTTGAAACGTACATGAAACGAATGTCGGCTGAAGTTAGGTCTTCCCTCGATAAATTTGAGAAAAACTCTGACATCCAAGCTGAGAGATTAAAATCGATGGAAGCAGAAATTGAACGACTAAAAGCCGAAATGAGTGCGAGAGAAAAAGGGAAACTTCCGTTTCAACCCCTACCGAATCCTGGGCATTACAATGTAAATGCTATCACAACGTTGAGATCAGGAAGAGTGCCGAATAATCACGTTGGGGAAGAGATTGATGATACTGAAAAATCTATCAATAACACCCCGGCTGAGACCTTTCCTCACACACACACTTCTACTTTTGATCCTTGATCTTCTACCCCACCGCCTTCTCACGAGCCTATTCTCCGTTTCCCTCTAGGCTCGACACCTCAGCCCACCTCTTCTATCCCACCACAGAAGATCCCCACTCCTATTCTGGGATCACGTCTACACACACCACCTTCTCCTATGATGGACCCAGCACTTATTGCTAAATCTCCTTATCCGAATCTGTTAAGGGGTAACAAATTGAGTCCACATATGGAGAAAATTATGGAAATGTTCAAACAGGTTAACATCAACATCCCTCTCCTAGATGCTATTCAACAAGTCCCCGCTTATGCGAAAATTCTTAAAGACTTGTGCACTAGAAAGAGGAAGACTCAAGTGCTAAAGAAGGTCTTCATGTCTAATAATGTTAGCACTGCTTTTACCCCACAGCTACCAAAAAAACGTAAGGACCCAGGATGTCCTACGATATCGATTTCTATTGGGGGTAAAAACATCAATCGTGCTCTTCTTGACCTTGGTGCAAGTGTTAACTTGCTTCCATACTCTGTTTATGAACAGCTAGGGATTGGAGAGTTGAAACCAACTCACTGCACTCTCCAAATGGCAGACCATTCAATCACGAAACCTAGGGGTGAACTAGAGGATGTATTGATAAAAGTCGGGGAATTTGTATTCCCTGTGGACTTCATTGTTCTTGATACACAACCTGTAGCAAACCCACGGAGTCAAATTCCGGTGATTTTGGGTCGACCATTCCTTGCCACTTCCAATGCTGTCATTAATTGTAGAAACGGTTCAATGAATCTATCATTTGGAAACATGACAATTGAACTGAACATCAACAAAATTGGAAGTCAGCCATCTGAACCCTCTGCTCATATACTTGATGTGTGCTCTGTCTATGAGATTGCTCCCGAAAGATGCGGAGTTGATGAACTTTGCTTTGAAGATCTCGACGACACTACCACATCACTGTTTGATCTTGCACATCTTAGGGAGGACACATTTTCCACGCTTGAGTCCAACACTCCCGACTCATCACCATCCGAGTTTGTATCTTTCACAGGCTATGAGCTTCTTTGTGACTCCGAAAATCATTCGATGATCCCACCTTCTATTATTTCTCCGCCAGCATTAGATCTCAAACTTTTACCTTCTCATCTTAAATATGCATATTTAGGTGAGAATGAGTCTTTACCGGTTATCATATCCGCTTCTCTAGCATCAGAGCAAGAGAATGCACTTTTGACGGTATTGAGATCTAGTAGGCAGGCGTTTGGTTGGACCATGGCGGACATCAAAAGGATTAGTCCCTTGATTGTAGAACATCATATACATTTGATGGATGATGCCAAACCAACCCGATAACCACAGAGACGGTTGAACCCCGTCATAAAGGACGCGGTGAAGAAAGAGATCGTCAAATTCCTTGACAATGGTATTATTTACCCAATCTCCAATAGCCAATGGGTGAGTCCAATTCATGTCGTCCTTAAGAAATCTGGCATCACTGTTAATACCAATGAGGCAAATGAGTTAATTCAGACACGCGCCCAAACTGGGTGGCGTGTATGTATTGATTACAAAAAACTCAATGCCGCTACGAGGAAAGACCACTTTCCTCTACCTTTCATTGATCAGATGCTGGAACGCTTAGCTGGACGTGAGTATTATTGCTTTATGGATGGATACTCTGGCTATAATCAGGTCCCCATTGCCAAAAAGGATCAAGATAAAACCATATTTACTTGTCCTTTTGGTACCTTTGCTTATAGACGCATGCCCTTTGGGTTATGCAATGCTCCCGCTATATTTCAGCGGTGTATGATGGGGATGTTCTCGGACATGGTCGAGAATTTTTTGGAGATTTTCATGGACGATTTCTCGATTTTCGGAGACTTTTTTTTCTGACTGCCTATCGAATCTTGACGCAGTTCTTACTCGTTGCAAAGAGAAGAACTTAACCTTGAATTGGGAAAAATGCCATTTCATGGTCCAAGAAGGAATTGTGCTTGGACATGTTATTTCACGAAAAGGCATTGAGGTTGACAGAGCTAAGATAGATGTCATTCAAAACCTTCCTCATCCTAAAAGCGTCAAGGATATCCGATCATTTCTTGGCCATGCAGGCTTTTACAGGAGATTCATTAAGGATTTTAGCAAAATTGCTAGACCCTTAACTCTTCTCTTGGCCAAGGACACTACCTTCCACTTTGACTCGGACTGTGAGGCACCATTCGACTCACTCAAACACTCCCTCACTACAGCCCCCGTTCTATCATCTCCAGATTGGGACCACCCTTTTGAGCTTATGTGTGATGCATCGGATTTTGCAGTTGGTGCAGTCTTAGGACAGCACATTGAAAAGATGTCATACGTGATCTATTACGCAAGTAAGACCCTGAATGATGCTCAAATTAACTATACAACTACCGAAAAAGAACTTTTGGCTGTTGTATTTGCATTAGAAAAATTCAGGCCTTACTTGATTGGCTCACCAATTGTTGTGTACACTGAGCACTCCGCCTTGAAACATCTTTTGGCGAAGAAGGATGCTAAGGGTAGGCTAATACGTTGGATCCTTCTATTACAAGAATTTGATCTTGTTATTAAAGATAAGAAAGGATGTGAAAACGTTGTAGCCGACCATCTTTCACGCATCTCTTCTTCACCTGTGACCCTGCCGATCAATGATTCTTTTCCGGACGAACAACTCTTGAACGTATCCAATGAACCTTGGTTCAGGGATATTGTGAATTATCTTGCTATGGGACTGATACCCAGCGATTGGTCAAAACAAGACAAACATCATTTTCTATCCCAAGTAAAACACTTTTACTGGGATGAACCATATCTGTTTAAGTATTGTCCTGACCAGATCATTCGCCAGTGTGTCCCGAATGAGGAATTCAAGAGTGTTCTATCTTTTAGTCATGATCAGGCATGTGGGGGCACTTCGGTCCTAAAAAGACGGCGGAGAAGGTTTTGCAATGCGGTTTTTATTGGCCGACCTTGTTCAAAAACTCATTTGATCATTGCAAAACCTGTACACAGTGTCAACACACGGGTAGGATTTCCCGGAGAAATGAGATGCCACAGCAACCCATCTTAGTGGTTGAAATTTTCGATGTTTGGGGCATTCACTTTATGGGTCCTTTTCCCAACTCCTTTAGGAATCTATACATACTGCTTGCGGTTGATTACGTCTCAAAGTGGGTTGAAGCTATTCCTTGTCGCACTAATGACAAGAAGGTTGTCATTAAGTTCTTAAAAGAAAACATCTTTTCATGATTTGGACACCCACGCGCTATCATTAGCGATAACGGGACACATTTCTGCAACAGGTCTTTCGAAACTTTGATGCGGAAATATGCAATCAACCACAAACTTTCCACACCCTATCATCCCCAAACGAGCGGGCAGGCTGAGATTTCGAATAGACAGATCAAACAAATCCTGGAGAAGACTGTTGCGAAGAAATGAAAAGATTGGTCGATCAAATTGACGGATGCTCTTTGGGCATTCCGAACTGCATATAAAACTGATCTAGGGATGTCTCCTTATAGGTTAGTGTTTGGGAAGGCTTGTCACTTGCCAGTCGAGATTGAGCACAAAGCAATGTGGGCCATTAAAGAAATCAACTTTGACTTGAATCAAGCCTGCAACTTTCGGAAGCTGCAATTAAACGAGCTAAGCGAACTCCGCGATGAAGCTTATGATAACGCTACAATCGTAAAGAATCGGACTAAGGTATTTCACGATAAAAACATTTTGAGGAAAACGTTTACACCTGGTCAACAAGTCCTTCTTTATGATTCACGACTACACCTTCACGTGGGTAAGCTACGATCTCGGTGGAAGGAACCTTTTATTGTGCGGTCTGTATACCCGCACGGGGCAGTTGAGGTAGAAAATGTTAAAAACAGTTCATTTTTCAAAGTGAATGGACATAGATTAAAGCCGTATTTTTCCACTGACCCCACGGAGGAGCTCCTGTTCTTATAGGAGCCATTTTATCTTGATTAAAATTCCTCCGTCTCACCTCCATGTCCTGTAAATTACCGCATCATCTTTTGAATGGAGGTGAGTGAAAAGAATAAGTTTGGGGGAGGATCTTCACTTATATATTTTGCCCCTATTAATAAATTTCCTCCCAAGCTTACAGGTTTTCGAGATATAGCGGATGGCAACAGTGAGGACACTGTTGAAAACAAGTTTGGGGGAGGTTTGTGCTTATTTTCGCATCATTTGCATATCACTTTGCATAAGCACAAAGCATTTCTTTAAAATCCTATAAAAATTTTCAAAAAAAAATTTAAAAATTTTCAAATAAAGATAAAAATATTTTTTGTACATAAATAAGATAATAAAAGATTAGATAGTGAAAAATTACATCCAAAAGATTAGAAAAATTTAAGAAAACCAAGAAAATTAGAAATTTTCTTATACAAACTAGTAATAAGTAGTTATGAGCCGTTGTCCCAAGGGTTAGTAAGATGAAAGAAGTCACTAATCTGAGGATAAAAATAAGTCTGAAAAATAGTTCCTATTCTGGAAGCCAAACATTTTGAACGTTGATACCCTACTATTCGCACTTACACACGTTTTGAAACTCGGGATATTAGAGGATACCTTGAAATGCTCTTGTCTAAAAGCCAAAGTATGAAGGAAATAAAAAAATGAAGAAAATATAAAATGGTGAGAAAAATGAACACTGGTTTTGTTATTGCCAAGGCAGTAATAAAAAAATATAGCGAGGGTGCCTCTTCACCTAGTGCCTTAGACCAACTGGTCTGAGAGTCACTGCTAAGCCTTAGGTGGTGCAAGACGAGGAAAAACACCAAATAAGCAAGCACATGAGTAATCGGTCGGTTAGTACCTCAAGAAGTATTAACGGTCGCATGAAAGTGTGTGAGCAATCTCATCTAAATATTCATCAAAACAAAATGTACTGTGGCAGATGGACAAGAGTATGATAGCTTGAATTGAATTCGCCGGGTGTAGGGATGTTCTTTACACACACGTAGGGTTATATGATCGATGTTTGGAAGAAAGATATGAATGAAGAATAAAGACGATGTTTTATTAAGGGATGATGTGATTTCTAACATCTTTTCATGACTATTAAGATAGGGCTCATGACAACCGAAAAGCTAGCATAGTTGGAAACCCTAATTTTCAAAGTCTTTCTTTTACAATTCTTATCTTTATATGTAATATTCACGGTCTTCTTTTTATTATTGGATTTTGTGGGTGCAATCCGCTGAAAACCCTCAGGAGACAACACTCCTCCTACTAGGAACACCTAGAGCTTTAAAGGCTTGTTGCACGTGCTCAGTGCAATCGTGTTGCCTACGAAAGTGTGCTAGTTAGTTTTTCTCTTTCTTTATTTTCTCCTTCTCTTTTAATAAAACAGTTTGCTCGAGACGACCAAAAATAAGTTTGGGGGAATTTGATCAGTCGAGAACAATGTTATTATATGTTGTCCCTGTTAATGTTATTATATAAATATCTATTTAATAAATAATAGTGCATGTGTTTTAATATTCAGGAAATATTACCGATTTACAGTTTTATAGTATTCGTCTGTATCCGTACCCATAATCGCATATTTAGTTGCATGCCGGAACATCATGATATTATTATACTACTATATTAGTACAACATGCTATCTAGTTTGCATCGTACTTGGTAATGGATATATAATGGTTATTACAGATAGATACATATGCATCCGGGTATCAATTTTGTTTACCGTGTTCCGATATCGATTACAGTTTCACATTTGGCATCTATTTGATACATATGCATCACTTGACATGTTCATAACACACTACTTGACTTGTTACTTGGATCTTGTTACTAATGCCAACAATATTGACGTGTTGTCCCGACGGACATGACTTGTTGTCTGCACAGACGAGAACTGCACATACTTGATCCTGTGTTAGCATTAGATTCATATTAGCAATCCTGACTTGAACACAAATCTGGGGGTAAAGGGGAAATCAAGAATGTAACCGAAACGTAACTCGAGAGAATATTATTACATGTTTGCCATTTTTTCGGGCGTTACGGAATAATTACATGTTTGTCGTTTTTCCGGGTAGTACGGAATAATTACCTGTTTGCTGTTTATCCGGACGTTATGGAATAATTACTTGTTTGCCATTTTTCTGGGCGTTACGGAATAAATCCTGTTACTGTGATCCCGTGGGGAATCAACAGGATATATTTTGTTGGGTTACGATGAGAATTACATTAATTGATTACAAAGACTTTTAGAATAGATAACTTAGAAGCACAATTTTAGGTTACACATCACACATCACCTACATACAAATACATCACTGTTTCATATCTATATTATTCATTTCTATTCATGTTTACTTAAATCGTTATATCACAGGGGCTGCGTCACAGCAGTACAAGATTTTACCAGTGAGGTACAAGTTGTTTCTTGCTGTTCTTAAACAAAATATATTTATAACTTGTACGCAGGCTTGTAAACTCCTTTATGTACATTAAATTAAAAAAAATTGTACAGTAAATTCAGTGTCGTTACAGTCGGCTATGGATGTGTCGGGTGAATTATAACTGCTCCTATATTTACTTATTCTATTGCAATATTTAAATGATGGTTTAACTGGAAAACATAATTCATATATGGTTGTTTTGTGCATGTTCTTCATTCATATTAGATTTTTTTAAATTTAAATTATGTAAATTTAAAAGTGCGGAAAAAGAAAATACTGGAAATTAAAATGAAAAGTAGAAAAGGAAAAACTAAAACAGGAAATAAAATCTTACAACGTACAACTAGATCTAAGGTTTATCTATGGGCCATAGCTAAAATCCTAGACCAAAGCCTTTGGAATCAAGATTCGTTGCAAACTGCAAGGTTGAAGTGTTGTGGGTTCGCTTCGTTACGTTGGCACTTGTGGCACTTCATCAGAAACGGGAACTGGAACTCACAGAGGGGATGAAGATCGATGTCTGCGTCAAATATCAACTGCAGAAGCCTCCAAATTACAACCCAAACCATGTTTCGGCCGAAATTTTTGTGAATCTGGGGCTGAATTTTCAGTGCAGGTTCCGTCTCGCTCCAATTTGTCCAGTGCGGCAACAGATTTCCTGAAATAAAAACAAAAATTTGCAGAATAAAATAAATAAAATTAATTAAAATTGTTATCGTCCTCCCTAACAACGAAACCAAAAACTTGATGGAGATTTTATTAGTCTCTCAATTTAAACCGCAAGTGCACAGTTAATCAGTTGTAATACTTATGGGTCAAACCACAGGAAGGAATGAGAACATTAATTAATTTAAAACTAATTAAAATAAAAGAAGAGATATGTTTAATTTTACTAATTAAAAAGCAAATAACAAGAGAAATTAAATTGAAATTTTAAAAGAAGATTTCAAATATAAGCATAGGGTTTTGAATTATCTTTTCTATTCATAGTATTTTAAATAATATCTATTTTTTTCTAGTTTTTCATATTTAAATTTATTATCTATTAATTACAAGAATGCATAGAGAATACGTTGATCATGATAAAAAAAATCAATCAATCAAGAAAGCATAAGTTATATGATCATGGCAATACCCTATCAATCACATAAAATCGTCTCGCAATAAATTTAAATAACAAGTTCTAATTAACAAAGAAATAGTTAGATCTACACTTCGACTTAATAAACTCATAGGTTTTCAATCAATGGTTTATCTTGCTGTATCGGCATAAGCTAATCTACCCTATATTAACTATATTGAACATGTAAAATAAAGATACGATCTTTACCTTCCATAGTTAATTTTCATAGTCATCAATCAATCCTAAAACTAACTAGTTTATCGGTGATATTGCCTTTCCCTAAAAAAAATCTTATGGTTGTCAAGTGATCAGTCGAAAATATGGCATTTTTAACACGTCAATTTCCCTACCATTTGCACTCATCTAGAGGTGTTCGGTATTAATATTGCACATATTAGCAAAACAGCCGTAAAATACCAAATAACTTGTGTTATATATTAAAACCGACATTTCTGAGGGAAATTGAGTGTTTATCATTGCATCGCATCATCTTTGTATAGCGCAACACTTGTCTCGAGAATCTGTGCAGGAAATTGCAGGAAAAGAGCCAAAACAGTTAAAAGTGCTGATAAAAATACGCCAAGTCCAAGACTTGAGATCTGGCAGAAATCAAGAAAGTAAAATGAGATTCCACACATTTTACAGAGGCCACAAAGTCAGCCCAATAAAAGCCCAGAATTTCCAGACACCGATCTCCTTTTTGGACCGCAGAACCGTGGCAAATAGCCTATTCCCGCCGCGGATCTGCGGCATGATGACGTCATCAGGGCTT
Organism: Agapanthus africanus; assembly: GCA_030015575.1. Taxonomy (NCBI): domain Eukaryota; kingdom Viridiplantae; phylum Streptophyta; class Magnoliopsida; order Asparagales; family Amaryllidaceae; genus Agapanthus; species Agapanthus africanus. The sequence goes on from JASDDO010000004.1 coordinate 316,269,195, forward strand.
CAATTTTCTTTCACGTGGCTTATGTAACGGCTATAGCTTCCAGAAGACTCTAGAAACGCCACGTGGCTTTATCCAGAAGGCTCAGCCTAACAACCTAGCTCTAGAATATTCCCTCCAACTAACTTCTTCTAGAAGCCTCTCTCTAACAAACTTTTGGAGGGAAATTTGAAATTTGAATTCTAGATCTAAGGTTGAGATGCTTATAAAAGGAGATCTAGATCTAGGGTTTTGGATTAATCTTCATCTCTCCCCACAAGTTGAGTGACACAACTTGTACCTCCAAACCCTAACCCTAATTCAAAATCCAACCCAAAATCAAGAACACCGAGTACAATTCAAGCAAGAAGCCTTCAATCCTTTAGAAAGCGACGCCGGACTTCATCAGAGCAAGTGATCGAAGGAGATACGCAACTCAAGGAGACGAGCGAAGCCGAAATCAATGATCAAGTTCTTTCCTCTTATAGATCTTGAGAGAATTGTAAAAAAATTGTTGATAAATAAAGGTGAAATTTCTATATCTTGCTTTCTTTACATTCTTGCATCATGATTAGATCTCAATTCTTGATTGTGTTTCTTGTTATGATGTTTGAGTAAAACTCCGCTCGTGAAGGAGTCGAGAGAATCAATAGATGATGATGTTACAAATCTTGAAACGATTCTTAAGTCCTATGAGTTTTGTAAACCTTAGTAAATTGAAGAATCGACGACCTAGTTTCGAGCGATGCTTTCTTGATTGTGTTCACTTTTAATTAGGGATCCACGATCGATTCTTGAATTTACTAGAGGCTAGAATGTGAATGAGATCAACGAAAGGACAAGGGATAGATGATAAAACCCTAGTTTCGGCATGAAATCCCTAATTCTCGTTGATTGTCATCGATCTAGTATCAAATCATCGATGGATAAGAAAACGTAATCAATAGATTTTATCACGTCTATAGATTCGATCGATTCCTACGAGCCTCACTTCGATTCTTGAGTATTGGATTGGATATCATCAATTCTTAAATCTTAGTTTTAATGTTTTCTTGTTAATTAGATTTAGATCTAGATGATTCTTGAATTTATTTTATAAACCTTGAATTGAATTGTCTTTTCTTTCTTTTCTTTAATTTTCAATCCATCTAATTCAAATTTGAATGGATCTCACTTTCCCCGTGGACGATCCGCACTCGCTAACGCGCTACAATTGACACCGTTATTGATTGCGGTCAAAAAAATATCTTTGGTTGTGATTTCTATACATTTTCTACATACACACCGAGAAATTCATTCAATCATCAAGAATTCATTGATCTACTAAGTTTTATCGGCATAATAATAAAAGATCTTAACTTTATTATAAACATTCATCATTAAGCACATAGAAAAGAACAGACCAATAAATTCATTCACCAATCATATAAGGAATAATTCAAAAACCCTAGATAGAAATTACCTACTCATTGTAGAAGAAGAAGAACAATTAAATGAAAAGAAATTCATATTAAAATAAACTTAGAGACTCTAGTCCTCCCCAAAAGAGGGATGATCCTCTTAAGAGAGAAGATGAAACCCTAGAATAGCTATACAGCAGTATATATAAGCATTTTGGTCAATTGCAAGGGATGAAAAGAAATATTTTCGAAGCATCCAGAAAACCCTAAAATTTCCAAGCCAATCTCTTTAAAATTTCGGCTGAATATACCAAAATTTCGGTTTTGGCCAAAATTTGGAAAGTTCTGGGATCCAAATTTGGGCTACTGGCTTGGTTTGATCTTGTGATTCTATTAGCACTCTAGTTACTTGATAGATTGCACCATCGTATCTGTTTTTGCATCAAGTTGTCCACATCCAACACACGTAATATGCATTTTGTGTACTTTTGTTCTTTAAACCCTATAATCTGCATTATTCACTAAAACATACTAGGAGTAGTAATAAATAGGCAAAATGAAAATAAATATGGATATAAAATATGCATTAAATGCACCAATCACTTCATCTCAATGTCTTCATACATGTCACGTCCCGCTTCCCAGTGTACGGGCAAGGAGACGCGACGAGGCCGCTACGTATTTACTCAGAAGTAAACACGCTAAGCATATCTAAGCAATATAAAGTAAATGTACACAAGAGACAAGAATATAAATGAACATCAACTTTATTTATTAAACATTCATTTACAGGTACAACTGGAATGTAAATACATGAATAGAATGCAATGCCTAAACAATGGTATAACTGAAATGAAAAGTATGTACAAGTGCCTACAGCTCTGGGTCGATAGCAAACTGCTCCAAGTCCTCAGCACTGGGCTCGGTCTCTAGTGCGTCCAAATCACCTGACAACATTCCAAAGAAAGAAGAAAAGGAATGTCGTCAGCGAACAATCGCTCGGTAAGTCTCAATGATGAGTAGAGATAGAATAGGCAGAAAGAGAGTATAACTTATAATGTTTGATTATAATGTTAACGTAGTTGTTTATAGTTTGGTTCAGAATATGCCAGTGTATACGATAGGAGTCCTACTATTTCGGAGACTAAGGTATACGGAGCACAAGGAACCGTCCAGCCATGGTACAACGACAATGCATATTCAGGTTAGGTGTATTAAGATTACAGTCTCGTGCTACTTTTAACACATTCCGTACCAATCTACCCCTTATAAACCCCGTGATGTCTTTTGTATTGATTGTATTGTTTTGTTATATAAATGGATGACTTACCGAAACCATGATATCAATAAACAGAATGGATATAAATGGAGAGTCATGTAGACGGAGTATATCTATGGTCCGGTTCAGTCAATATATATTGATATAGATTGAATAGACGGTTTCATGGATTCATGTTGTATTGTAGTTTATACTTGAATCACATTCAAGTCATATTGATTAGATTGAGACTCATTCTGAGTCAGACACTTTGAAAAGAAATTGAAATCCTGAATTAGTTTTGATGTTATCGGTAACTGCTGCACATGGACGGCAGAATTTGTGTCTTTTTCCAAGACAATTACCGTATTGATAACACCGTTTATTAGATTATCTACCTTAGATAGGCAAGCACCCACATTCTCAGGCTCCTTGAGGCTCAAGAGAATTGGTCCCGTTTAAACCTATATTTACTATGGTTCTTATTGTAATTTAGTATAACTTGAGGGGGCTTTATGTAAAAATAATTTCGATATAATTTCAAAATACATCTCAAGTATTTAATTATCATCTTTAGGGTTTTCATAGATATATATTTTATAAAAGTGAAATTTCTAGTGAGTAGAACTTAGTTTTCATAGTATATGGTATTTTATTGAAATATTGGAATTGTTTTGTATTTGGATGGTAGTTTCCTGTAATGGTGATTCCTTTGATTTAGAAAACTTAGAATATTTATATAATATAATTAAAATAGATATTTTAATAATAGTTATATATATATATATATATATATATATATTTAATAAAAATAAATTTTATTTATTTTTGTAGAAACCTCATTTTCTAAAGAAAAATACATTAAAATTCCATCGAGATCGAATGTTCCTTTCGGAGGTCTGCATCTTGTTCTACTAGGCTCGAGGACGTGCGATAACCCGCACCATCTTGAATGGGGTTTCCCAAAAGTGGATTGTAGAGACACAATTGCAAGAAATTGATTAATACACTTTTTAAAGAAATGCTTTTGCAAGTTTGATGGTATTTATTTATAATATCGTATTATCCCATAACTAAAGTCCCAAACTTTCATCATGCTATGTCAAAAATGTGTGTTGTGAAGAGGTAGGTCATCATCTCATGAGTTATCTAAAGGTAATACAAGTATTATGTTAATTTGTGTCGAAAGTAAAATATATGGTATTTTACCGTAAAAATACGATAAAAGTTTCATAAAAGATTCTTTTGAGATGAAACTTATTTTAATGTGTTTGTTAATGTTTGTTAAACATTATATGAGAGTTTGATATTTTATTGTTTAAGAAAAATAGAATTTTTAAAGAAAAACCGAATCGGAAGTCGGATTAACTCCGCTTTCGTCGGGTTTTAGAAATGAGACTTTTTAGAATAGAAGATGAGAAGGGAGAGGGGAATTACAAGCTATACAGAAAGAAGAGAGGTAGGAGAAGACTAGGGAAGCGTCGGGACGTCGTTTCGTTGCCGGAATCTCCTCGGAACTTCACCCTTTGCTAACTCCACTTTCACACTATAAGGACTTGAGAATTTTTTAGAGTTTTGGCAGGGAATTTCTGAGTGAGGATGGGTGAAATGGAGTGTGGTATTTATAGGGAAAAATTAGGGTTTAGTGGGTTAAATATTTCATTAAAAATATGCATTAAAATTGGATTAAAGGGGCATTTTTAATTCTCTGGATAATTGCAGAGAATACAATCAGTTTAAGGGAAGTAGGGTAGGCCAAGAGTTGCAGGGGAGAAATTTCGTGGCAATACTGACGGGATAAACCGGCGGTGTCGATCTATTTGTCCTTTTCATCGGTCCATTACCGTCAGATGGGGTTGGGTTTTCTGCCACGTGTCCCCGTCGTCTCATATACCCTAGTGCACGTGTTTGTTTATTCCGTGTCTCTTCATTTTACGTGTAGTGCACGTGTAAACCCTTGGGCTTCTAAAAGATTAAAAGAAAAATTAAATAAAAAGATAATGTGGCTGGGGGGATTCGATCACAGGGGCTACGTCACAGCAGTGCAAGGCTTTACCAATATGCTACAAGTGCTTTCTTCCTGTTCAAAAGCAAATCAAATACTTATAGTGTACACAGGATTGCAAATACACCAATTGTACATTAACTTTTAAACAATTCTCTATACATTGAAATTGGAGTTGTTACAACCTACCCTCCTTAAAAAAATTTCGTCCTCGAAATTTACAATTATTTTAAGGACTGGTTACAAACAAGTGAGGGTATCTTGCACCCATTTCATCTTCATTTTCCCGTGTTGATTTTCTTGGTGTGTCTTTTCTCCACATCACTCGAACCAAATTGATTTCCTTGTTCCGAAGTGACTTCACCTTCATGTACAGTGAGTTCGGAGTGATCAAGAATATGGCCGGGGTCACTCACATACCTTCTGAGTTGGGATATGTAGAACACATTGTGTACTCCTTCCAATGAAGGTGGAAGTGCCAAGCGATATGCCACTTCACCAACTCGTTCGAGTATGTCGAACGGTCCAATATACTTCGGACTAAGCTTACCCCGTCTTCCAAAATGAATCACTCCACAGTTCGGAGATATCTTTAGAAATACATGTTCACTCGGTTGAAACTCCAAGTGACGGCGCTTTACATCAGCCCAGTGCTTTTGTCGATCATGGGCTATGTGCATTCTTTCCCTGATAGTAAGAACCACATCGACAGTTTCTACTATCATCTCAGGTCCAAGGAGTTCTCTATCTCCGATGCCGTCCCAACTTAATGGCGATCGACACTTCTTTCCATAAAGTACTGCAAAGGGTGACATTCCTATACTTGCTTGATAGCTGTTGTTGTATGAAAACACCACAAGATGTAGGTGATCTTCCCATGATCCTCCGAAGTATAGCATACACGCTCTGAGCATATCTTCTAAGATCTGAATAGTTCACTCAGACTGACCATCTGTTTGTGGATGATAAGCTGTGATGAAGTTCAGACTTTTTGTCAAACTAGCTTGCAGGCTTTGCCAAAATTACGATCGAAATCTAGTGTCACGATCGGAGACAATGCAAACCGGTGCTCCATGCAATCTCACGATTTCCTGCATGAGTTCATGGGTATCAGAGATAGTACATATTGAAGAGTTAAATCTTACTTAGATACATACTTACTTCCATATACTTCTTTACTAGTGTCTCGGTAGATTGGCCAACTCGAAATGGGATGAAGTGAGCCGACTTTGTGAGTCGATCCATAATAACCCATACCGCATTGTTACCTTTCGTGCTGCGAGGAAGTGCAGTCACGAAATCCATTGTGATGTGTTACCACTTCTATTCTGGGATAGGTAACGGTTAAAGTAAACCAGCAGTCTTGTGATGTTCAGCTTTTACTTACTGACACACCAAGCATTTAGCGACGCTTCTGGCTACTTCACGCTTTATTCCATGCCACCAGTAATTCTGACGTAGATCTTTGTACATCTTTACATCTCCACGGTATACTGAATAAGGAGAGCTGTGAGCTTCTTTCATCAACTCTTCTCACACAGAACCTTTTGGTACACTGTAACGTTCTGAAAATTCGATTAGATTAATTATGTATTAATTAGTGATAATACGTGTTTTCCGTAAAAACCAAGATATAATTATTTTTCCACAAAAACTTAAATATACCTATTTTAACTATGTAATTGCTAGTATTGGTATTTAATTAGTCACTTATTAATTGCTAGTTTACTTAATTATTTTTCCTAATTATTTATTTTTAAATATTATTTTAAGCTTTTACTTACACACTAAATTAGTGATAATTACAAATTAGTATAGGTTAATTCAAGTTTTGTGCACCATGACACAATTAAACCAAATTGTAACATGTTGTTTTTAAAGTGAAAAATTTGTCATGATGGTTCTAGATATTTTGAAGAAAACTTAATAGAAATAAAAGAAAATAAAATACAAAAAGTGAGATAAAGAAGTATGGTGTATTAATGAGGTAAGGTGAACATGTTTCCTTGTCTTTTCCTTCACTCACCTCACCTCCCCCCCCCTCTCATTTCTGTCCGAATCCAGCAGCGCCCTCCCCTCTCTTCAACCTCAATTCTTTGCAAAACCTCATTTCATCATAAAAAAAATCCACAAAATCAACACAATTTTTTAGTTTAATCCTTTACAAAAATTCATTGTTCAATCTAAGCATGGTTCTTTGGATCAAGTCTACATTTTGGTTGTAAGCTTGGATCTTTTCCTAAACCATTATGAGGTATAAATCTTAATCTAATTATTACTTTGTTAATTATTGCTTTAAATCTAATTTTAATTAGGTGTTAATATAGTTTAATTTCATGTTCTGAATATTAAAGAGAAGGTTTTGGGTTTAAATTAAGGTTTTTATCACTTAATTATGTTAGCTAAGTGTAGTTTAGTATCTAGTAGTTTTTCAAACATAATCTAGTTATTAACTTGTTGATCCTAACTTTTAAATTATCTTAATTATGTGTATATGCAAATTAATTTCAAGTTTAGTGTTTAAAAAGGTGAGATTAAAAATTAGTTTAGTGTTGCATGGCTTGATTAGAATATTAAGTGTAATTGGTGGCCACTAAGTTTGCTAAAACACCTAGTTTTGCACTAAAATGGTTAATTGTTACTTACTAGTTTTTCTGAATAATTAGGTTTTAATTAAGTTTGAGCTTGTGACGATCTACAACCTAAATTCTAAGATATTTAATATGATGTGAATGCGCGATTGGTGCGATTAGATTCTAGGTTTGGAAATTTGCTACGCATAGCGACCCCTAGTTGTGGTTGTGGCGATGTCGTGCGCGTTTTGTGCACCAAGTGCACAAGTCTAACTTATGGACGTTAATTCTTTCGTATTGTTTGTCTACGTGCCTCCTCAGAGTATCTAGCCTTATGTGTTGCATTGTGTAATTTTAGGATCGGTTGCGGAGACGTCGAACGCGGCGCGGAAAGGAAAGGCTGTGATTGGAGCAGATTAGCCGAGGCATCCCGGTGAGTAGATGTACACATCTATGGGGGGATCGTCTGGATGGTACAAGGCGCCCGTTAGTTAGGATTACTAGTAGTGCTTGTAATTATATGCGTAGTCTTCTAGTCATTCATCTCATTATATTGCATCATCTTATATACATATGATATTATCTCATAGCATACTTGCACCATTACCATTGGTCCATTCCGCACGTGCACTATTTTATGCAAACACACACGCCATTGGTAATTGCTATGTCACGAACACCATAGAACTTGCTTAGAATCTGTATCTGTGCATTTGCATCATATATGATATGTAGACTTGTAGTTGTATATTCATCTCATCAAGTTTGGATACGTAGGTTTGCTAGTCATATACCTCATGGCATCCTCATTCATACATAGTTTTCTAGTCATACATCGCTGGCATATTACCGATATCATAGACATCCATCATTACCGACATGCTCATATATTGTGATTTCCTGGAGATTTCAGTATTTATGAGATTGCTGGATTTTGGGGGAAAACCGCAAGAATTTATAAACCTATTATCATTTTAAAAATGCAAGTTGCGGTTTTCTTATGATATGATGAATTTGTCATCCACCAAGAGTTTTCCGGATTTCTGTTGATTTTCGAGACCCGATTCGAGGAGTAGGATGAACCATCTCGGATACATAGTAGACCCAGTATGGTACCTCGGGGCGAGAGTGTTTTTGTGGGAATGACGATGAGCCTGGCAAGGGCGGACTACCTACCGGTTATTATTGGCCCGGTGGTTATCCGGAGGATACCGACCGGAGTATAGGGATGTGAGAGATTTGAGGGCCGATCTGAGAGACGACTATTGAGATATAGAGATATACATGTATTGTATCGATGCTTGACACGGATTTTTCTGTCGATTTCACTGATGATGTTCCAGTTTTATTATACAAGTTTTACTAAGATAAGAACACAGATTTTTTCATACCAGATATGTCCAGATTTCATGGTTGAATATTCATTCATCTTGCATTCATACTAGTACATTGTATCATAATTGCATATGTAGTTTGTGACGCATTTGCGTGCATACTTACGATAGCCTTATTAGATGTTACTACTCACAAGTTGGTAACTCACCCCCGTCGTGCTACAGTATCTTGCAGGTCTGACCCGTCAGCACAGTAGCGGCGGGCGTACTTCTTCATTTTGCTTCTTTTTATTTGACTTGCGGCTTGCTCGCAGGTGGGTTGCGAGGATATTTTGTTCCCACTTTGCATATTATTATTATATCTAGTATACTCCATCTACCTTATCTATCGTTTTCCACCAGTTGTATATTGGACTTAGATGGTAAGCTTGTAAGACTTGTATATATTCTATTTCTGGTGTCGATGCTCACTTGAGCCGACGTGGAGTTTTCTTATTTCTTGTTTTCAGATGCTTATCTCATATTATGATGATATATATATTGCATGTGATTGTGATTCCTCCATTGGAGAAGAGCTAGCTCCCGCTTAGGGATGCTTTTATTCATTACTTGTGTACATTCATGTGTTATATCCGTTTGGGGCCAGTATTTACAAAGGAAACTCTGCCGAAATTTTCGGGAAAATTTGATGTTTTAAAATGTTTTAATGTGACTTTATTTTACAAAAATCACCTTTTTAAGTTTAGTTTTCCTTCACTCTATTTCTTTAAATGGTTTAGATTTCTGGGCTTTGGATTACTTAGATTACGTTACGCCTCTAGACGTTTCATAATTTAAGTGCCAGTCACGTTCCGTACATTCGGGTCATGAAAAAGTTGGTATCAGAGTGTTAGGTTTTACCTTCTGAGTGTAGGACAACTCTTGGTAGATGGAGTAGGTGATTTAAGCAGAATGACGTAGCGTGTGTATGTTTCGCGGCATACTTATGATACGGTACTCCGCCTAAGTGACCTTAGGATATATTTTTTTTGCTTACATTTCTTTCCTTGATTCCATATATCCTCTTGATTCGATTGCAATGTTTTTATCAATCCTATTTCTTGTTCCAGCCACTATGCTGTCGGGGATTACTAGGGCCCAGTGGGCTGCCGCCAGAGACGAGGTTAGGGCAAGCTCGTCTGAGACGAGGGCTGACCAGGACGATATGCCTATTCTTCCGGAGCGGGTTGATCCCCCTTTTCCAGATCGTATCGCTAGGCTAGAGACCAGTATTCAAGACTTATGTCAGATGATCGGATCCTTGATGGAGATCACTCGAGTACCGCGATCAGATGTTGCTCCACCCACTATGGTTGCTTCGAAACCAAAGAGAATCCGTACTGATGTATCAGCTCAGGGGAAGTCAGGCAGAGGCCATGGAAAGATCTTTACAGGCCGTGCGGGTAGCCGAAGCTTGCGACGAGGCTAGATACGTAGCTTTTTCCCACAGGGTCTGCATCCATCGCTGGGATGTTTTCGATGTGGAAGTCCGCACCACCGAGTCAAAGGTGGTACTATGAGGCACAAGGGCAGGGCATCAGTTCCATATGTTACTTTACCACCTTCACCCCCTCTTTCGAGCGCTTTACCTCCTGCGCCTGTTGTTGCTCCATGCCAGACCGATGCTCCGAGAGGCCGTGGTCGTAGCAGCCTAATTCTATGGGGACGAGGTAGCAGAAGCGGTGGGCAGCTGGTAGCTGGCAGGGGACATGCCCTGGCTTTTGTGATGGCTCCTCAGGACATGCAGGCGTCGAGCGTAGTTGTGACAGGTATTCTCTCGGTGTTTCCTTTTAATGCGCGGTTTTGTTTGACCCGGTATCTACGCATTCTTTTGTATCGAGGTTTAGCTGAGTGTAGTCCTTGCTAATCAGCCGCTTGTTGTGATTACTCTGGTAAGTGAGTCCTTATAACTCGACATGTGTTTTGATTGTGTTCTGTTCGTATCGGGGATAGGGATCCTTCTGTTGATCTGATCCTCCTCTATATGTTAAACTTCGATGTTATTCTGGACACGGACTGGTTATCTACTTGCTGCACGTCCGTGGATTGCCGTGAGAAGGCAGTCAGATTTAGCTTTTCGGGTGAGCCGGTTCTGGTTGTTTAGGGAGACCATAGCGTCACCCTTCCTAGTTTGATTTCTTCCCTTCGCGCTAGTCAGCTCCTGAGGAAATGATGTCAGGGATTTTTGGCGTATGTTCGTAATATTAGAGCAGTAGAGGTCCCGTTAGACCAGGTCCCGATTGTGAGGGAGTTTCCAGATGTCTTTCCTGACGAGCTTCCTGGTTTGCCGCCAGAGTGAGATTTTGAGTTCTGCATTGACTTAATTCACAGCACGGGGCATATTTCTATACTGCCTTATCGGATGGCCCCGGCAGAGCTTAAAGAGCTGAAGGATCAGTTGCAAGATTTGCTGGATAAAGGGCTCATTCGTCCGAGTGTGTCACCTTAGGGAGCTCATGTCATGTTCGTCAAGAAGAAAGACGGCAGTTCGTGTTTGTACATCGATTATCGTCAGTTGAATCGAATGACTGTGCGGAACAGATATCCCCTATCTTGCATTGACGATTTGTTTGATCAGCTCCAGGGTGCAGGACATTTCTCGAAGTTTGACTTGCGATCAGGTTATCATTAGTTGCGGGTTTGGAAGGATGATATTCCGACGACCGCTTTTCATATGCGCTATGGGCATTATGAATTCTTGGTGATGTCGTTCGGGCTCACCAATACCCCAGCAGCGTTTATGGACTTGATGAACTGCATATTTAGGTTGTTTCAGTTTATTATCGTGTTTATTGATGACATCTTAGGATACTCCCGGAGTCATGAGGAGCATGAGCAACATTTGAGGATCACACTTCAGACTTTGTGGGAGCATTAGCTGTTCGCTAAATTCTCCAAGTGTGCCTTCTGGCTTGACAGTGTCGACTTCTTGGGGTCACGTGGTTACGAGAGATAGCATACGTGTGGACCCGAAGAAGATTGAGGCCGTTCATCACTGGCCCAGACCCGTATCAGTGACGGAGGTTCGCAGCTTTTTGGGTTTGGCTGGATACTATCGACGTTTCGTACATGATTTTCTCATATAGCTGCACCGTTGATCGGGTTGACCCGGAAGGGAGTTCCTTTTCTATGGACCGAGGCATACGAGTTGAGCTTTTAGCAGTTGAAGATTCGTTTGACGACTGCACCAATATTATCTTTGCCTTCGGGTTCGGGCGGTTTTGTCGTTTATTGTGATGCTTCTCGAGTGGGGTTAGGCTGTGTATTGATGCAGCATGGCAGGGTCATCGCTTATGCTTCTCGGCAGTTGAAGAAGCATGAGCAGAACTATCCCACTCATGATTTAGAGATGGCTGCGGTGGTTTTTGCACTCAAGATCTGGAGACACACTTATACGACGAGTGGTGCCAGATATTCATGGACCACAAGAGCTTAAAGTACATTTTTCAGCAGCGAGATCTGAATTTAAGACAGCGCCGTTGGATGGAGCAAGTGAAGGACTATGACTGCAAGATTCTTTATCATCCGGGCAAGGCAAATGTTGTGGTAGCTGCTTTAAGTCGGAGGCCGGAGGTAGCTTGTCTTGTTGAGCGCAGTTCAGAGGCAGTCGATGGCAGATTAGCAGATTCTATGTGATAGCTGAGTGCAGTTCGAGTTTACTTCGACCAGGGGGGCAGCTTGCCCATATCTGTGCACGTCCACGGTTACTTGACCGTATCCGTAAGGCACAGTCCGGCAATGCCCGTTTACCAGAGATCATGGAGTAGGTTCGACAGGGCAGAGATTCAGAGTTCATGATCGATGATCAGGGAGTGCTACGATTTGGGACTCGACTGTGCATGCCAGATTCCGAGGGACTGAGACGCGAGATTTTAGAGGAGGCGCATCAGTCAGCATATAGTGCTCATCCGGGTTCCACCAAGATGTACCATGACTTGAGAGATGTCTACTGGTGGGATGGAATGAAGAGAGATGTCACAGATTTTGTTTCAAGATGCTTAACTTGTCAGCAAGTCAAGGCCGAGCATCAGAGGCCAGCAGGAGAATTACAGCCTTTTCCCATTCTGGAGTGGAAATGGGAGCAGATCTCTATGGATTTTTTTGTGCGTTTACCTAGGACCATGTCGAGGGTAGGACTCTATTTGGGTGATCGTAGATCGATTGACGGAAGCAACTCACTTTCTACCAGTGCATACCACTTTTGGATTCACTCAGTATGCTCAGATTTAGGTTGATGAGATTGTGCGACTACACGGCGTTCCGACTTGCATTGTGTCTAACCGAAGCACCCAGTTCACCAGCCGACTATGGTAGAACTTCAGGAGGCGTTAGGCACCCGATTGAGTTTTGGAACAGCTTTCCATCCGCAGACTGACGGTCAGTCAGAGCGGACTATTCAGATTCTTAAGGACATGCTCCGAGCTTGCGTTCTAGATTTTGGTGGCAGCTGGGATCGTCATTTGCCCTTGATGGAGTTCTCCTACAATAACAGCTTCGAGGAGACGATTCAGAAGGCACCCTTCGAGGCTCTATATGGGAGGAGATGGCGATCACTAGTTTGTTGGATAGAGCTCAGTGAGAGTAGTATTTTGGGACCGCAGATTGTGCAGGAGAGGACCGAAAAGATCCAGCTGATTCGGTATGGGATGAGAGCGGCCTAAAGCAGACAGAAATCTTATGCAGATAGACGTCGTCGTAGACTGGAATTTGTTGTAGGTGATCATGTTTTCTTGTGAGTTTCTCTAATGAAGAGTGTGATGGGATTCGGAAAGAAAGGGAAACTTAGTCCCTGATATGTGGGTCCCTTTGAGATTCTCGAGCTTATCGGCACCGTTGCTTATTGTTTGGCTCTTCCGCCTAGCTTGTTGGGTTTCCTAGCACGACAGCAAAGTTTTGGGAGGCATCATCCATGCCGTTTTAAAAAATTTGCCATGCTAAATAACCCAAACCCTAGAAGCTTAACTAGAGAATTAGACGATACAAGAATGTAAACAACATTACATCAAGTGAACAAGGAATACGACCTTTGTAGACCAGTCCTTCACTTCACATGCTCCGTGTAGTCGTCCCGCGACTCCACAGGCTCCACTTGAGGCTTTAGATGAGCTTCCTCCGATGACCTTCGTGCCAAAGATGATCCACGCGAAGTCCCTCCAACTCAAGCTACCTATACACTAAACTCTTTAGCGTAGGAAACACGCTACACTCGATCGCCAGTCAAGTGTAGGATGGTGAAGTAGGGGATGTTAAAAGCTCACAAGTTTTTGTTCAAGCTTCATGGTTCACATCACATGTGAGGGTTGAAGTTTGAACCATGTCATGAGGAGGAGGAAGAAGCTAGAGAGCAACCATGAGAGCAACTCAAGAAAAATGGCTAAGTCTTGAGAATGAGCTAGAATGAATGGCAACTCTTAACCCCTCACTCATTCAAGCATGGAATTATGCAATATAAAATTGCAACCATGCTTGAATAGTGAGTCAAGATGAATAAACAAAAGTAAATCCCATGCTTGCAACCATGCTTTCATTTTCCACCTCATTTCTATTTTCACAAAATAGAAATTCATATGACATGCTTCATTATTATATATATATATATATATATATATAATGAAGAATAATTAGTGAGCTAATGATATTAGTTAAGATATAATTATATCACATATAATATATATCACATTATTAAATCAACACTTGATTTAATAATCCGGTTATATCACATATGACCGACTAATATCATTTATCTGCATATCACATTATCAAATCAACACTTGATTCGACAATCTGGTTATATCACATATAACCGAACCGATAACAGATAACTGCCAGATTACAATACGGTATCACATACTCATATTTAATCAGGCCTATACACATATCACATATGTGTCCTACTTCGTTTCGCTTGAACCAGGGAACTTCTTTGTGGGACTCTAAAGACTCGTCAATACGCCAGCAGTAGGTGATGATCATATCAGTCACCTACAAGCCGTCAGCGGTACTAGCTGGACGTAACGGCTACCCGGGTATTGAGCGATATGAAGATCAGCAAGCAAGCCTGTCCACAGTCTCTATGAAGCGTATCAGTAACACTACCGTACAGTCCGGTCTCTTCGTCTGATATGTCGCATATTAAGTCTAGGGGTGGAAATCGTCAGACCCCAGTAACGTGATAAGTCATGCCGATGTCTGGCCTATAACAGTTCGATAAACTACTGATAACACTTATTAGTAAATCTCGACAGCAGCCCTGGCCAGGGACTTCTAGTTATAGCCAATCGAGCATAGCGCAACATCAACCCCTAATACCGGGAGAGACGAAACCCCTCATATCGCTTATTGCCTCCATGCGGCTCGGGACTGTACCCAAAATCCACCTGTTTGCACGTCTTCTTTGAGCGTGGTAGGGAGGAAATCAAAGCACAGTAGGAGCCGCACAAGACTCTATGACGATCTTGGGTCTACAGACTAACCTGTACCAGTGTCACCAGAGGACTGCTATATGATGATAGGTATACTACCACATAGGAGTCCTCGGCGAGTCCTGTTCAGTGTACCTAGTCTCCACTGAGGACCCGTATACCATCTTTGATGTCAAACACCAATGGATGTGGGATCATCTATCACCCATCATATGAGTCATGAAGCGTATACGCTAGTCTACTCTGGAATATCGATGCCCTGTCTCGATATACTCTCGACTATGAACAATTAAAGGATGAACTTGTGGACTACCCTGGCCCCACTAGTATGATCTCCATCATAGTCCTGTTAGTCAAGTACACATCCTAAAGGCTTTATCAACATGTGAGAGCAAGACAGTATCACAATACAAGTCTACATATTAAGACAAAGAACAACCAGATAGCATACTATCATGTCGAGCAAGAAAGTCCTCTCTATATATGTCCAAGCATCCACTATAATATACATCATATGTACAATAATGGCCTTTAGGGCATACATATAACTAACAATCTCCCACTTGCACTAAGGCGATGTGTTGTAGTATCGCATACCCAATATCCCAAAATGTCTCTCAAATTGTATCTCGGGGGGCCTTTGTGAGTGGATCCGCTACGTTGCATTTCATGTCACTCTCCTGATCTCGATCTCCCGGCGATCTACTATCTCCCGGATCAGGTGATACCACCTCAAAATATGTCTGGATCTCTGATGAGACCTGGGTTCCTTGGCCAATGCCACCGCTCCATTGTTATCACAATACATAGGTATTGGTAGCTCAATGGATGGAACCACACCAAGCACGGCAATGAACTTCTTCATCCAGACAGCTTCTTTGGCAGCATCGTTGGCAGCGATATATTCAGCCTCCATCGTTGAGTCTTCTACGGTGTCTTGCTTGGAACTCTTCCAACACACCGCCCCTCCATTGAGGGTAAAGACAAAACCCGAGACCGACTTACTGTCGTCCTTGTCACTCTGGAAGCTTGAATCGGTAAATGACTCCACTTGGAGTTCACCGTTACCATACACCAAGAATATCTCTTTAGTCATCCTCAAGTACTTGAGAATGTTCTTTACAGCTTTCCAGTGATTCTCTCCTGGATCTGCTTGATACTTACTCTCTACACTTGGTGAGTATGCTATATCGGGTCTAGTACATAACATCGCGTACTTGATAGAGCCTATTGCCAAAGCATAGGGTATCCCTTGCATGCGAGCTCTCTCCAAATCAATCTTGGGAGACATCACTTTGGAGAGAGTGAGTCCTGAGATCGTGGGTATATTCCTACACTTGGAATCTTCCATACTAAACCTCTTTAGTATGGTATAAATGTACCTGGATTAGGACAATCCCAGTATCCGTTTAGATCTATCTCTATAGATCTTAATCCCCAAGATGTTGGAGTCATCACCTAGATCTTTCATTGAGAATCTTTATGATAAGAAGAGCTTGACCAATTGCAGCATAGGAACATCATTTCCTATCAAGAGTATGTCATCCACGTACAATACGAGGAAGACGACCTTACTCTCTGCCACCTTCTTGTATATATAAGGTTCGTCTATATTTTTTATGAAGTCAAACTCTTTGACTACCTCATCAAAACAGATGTTCCAACTCCGCGATGCCTGCTTCAACCCGTAGATTGATTTAAGCAGCTTGCACATCTTTCCGCTGCTCCCACTATCCACGAAGCCCTCTGGTTGAGTTATGTACACGCTCTATTCTAAATCACCATTTAAAAAGACGGTCTTAACATCCATTTGCCAGATTTCGTAGTCATGGTATGCAGCGATGGCAAGTAAGATCTGGATGGACTTAAGCATAGCAACTGGAGAAAAGGTTTCATCATAATCCACACCTGGTCATTGACGAAAATCTTTTGCAACAAGTCTAGCTTTGAAAGTCTCAACTTTTCCATCTACACCAAGTTTCTTCTTAAAAATCCATTTTCTCCAAATGAGTTTTACCCCTTCGGGAGCAACTTCCAAAGTCCATACTTTGTTGGTGTACATGGATTCCATCTCAGATCGTATTGCATCCAGCCATTTCACAGAGTCCCCACTCGTGATGGTCTGCTCGAAGCTAGTTGGGTCATCATCTTCCATGATGCAATCCTCGCTCCCACCATTAATGAGAAAACCGCAGTATCTCTCAGGTGGATGAGGAACCCTACTAGATCGGCGGAGAGGCTGAGATTCGTTGGGAACTATCGAATCCTCTGGTTCCACTAAATCTTTTGTTGCAGTTTGTGTAGCCGGAATTTCTTCCAGTTCTACCTCTTTGCCATTAATTTCCTTTGCAAGAAATTCGTTTTCTAAAAAGGTGGCATGTCGAGAAACAAACACCTTTTGTTCATCGCTGTGGTAGAAAAGATATCCATGTGATTGTTTAGGATATCTCACAAACTAATAAGAACAGACCGTGCCTCGAGTTTGTCCGGATTTTGCCTTTTAACATAGGCCGGACAACCCCATATCTTAACTCGTTTAAGACATGGACTCTTCCCACTCGATATCGCATATGGTGTGGTAGGTACAGATTTAGATGTGTTGGCTATAGTGCCTTCAAAGCAATTATCGTAGTCGTAAGCAGGTGATTATGATGATTGAAGGAGGACCTATACCGGTAGAACAGTCTTACTCGAGATGATAGTATACTATCTTGTTTGTCTTTATCATCACTATTGCATATTGATAGAGCCCATAGGATTCTTTCCTGACTACCAGCATTATGATGGCGATCATATATGTGGGAGCTGGGGGTCTATAAGCAAATCCTTAAATGTCCCTAGTCATGTGAGTTTCGAGACTGGGCATCGATACTCCAGTGTAGACTAGTGTATACTGATCGAGACCCCGACGAAGGGCGGTGGCCAGGTCTCACAAGCCATTGGTGTTAGTTTGTTCACCTAAGATAGTATACAGATGCTCATTGGGTTATGAGTACACTGGACGAACTCGCTGGAACCTGCTAGTTGGTATTATACCTATTGTCAAATAAAAGTTCCCTGGTGATATGTGTACAGGTTAGTCTGTCGACCTGAGATCGTTATTTGTCTCGTGTGAGTTCCCACTGTGCTTTGATTACTACCCTACCACGACTGAAAGGATTCGTGCAAATAGGTTTTAGTTGGGTACAGTCCCGAGCCACATGGAGGCAGTGAGCGGATCGTCGGGGATTCTTCTCTCCTGGTATTGGGGGTTGATGTCGCGCAGTGCACGGGTGGCCATCACCAGAAATCCTCGGTCAGGGTAGACAAGAATTACCGATCCAGTATTGATAGTTTCTCAGATGGTGATGGGTTTCATGCCGACACTAAATGTCGCGTTGTTGGGGGTCTGACTTTATCCACCCTCCAGACTCGATATGCGATACTCTTAGACAAACAGATCGGACAGCACGGATATTGTCACTGTCAAGATCAGTAGTGGTTTGGATGAGTTTACTCGTCGTCCTTCCTTTCGCTCAATACCTGGGTAGCCGTTACGTACAGCTAGTGCCGCTGACATGCTTGTGGTTAAACCCACTGCCAGCGTATAGACGAGTCTTCAGAGTCCCACATAGAGGGTTTTCACGGTCCAGGCGATATGGTGTAGATGACGTATGTTGGTACATACAGGTGTCCGATTAAATATGTGTGCAGGTTGCACAGATTTTAATCGGACGGTTGATAATACTAGCGGCTTAGGATTAAGCCGGATTATTAAATCAGGTTTTGATTTAATAATTTATATATGTATTTCTATATATGTATTATAGTATTATTGTTCACTATTCATTTTCTCTCTTGGCTATTCGTATTTTGGTACGAATACGGGTATATGTATTTCGATACGTATACCAGGTTGAATTCCGTATTTATACGGAATGGTTTCTAGAAGATGTCCACCTCATTAATTGATATTCTTTATAGAAAATCAATTTGGCATGAGCATGGTGAGGCATGTAGAGAGGTATGGGCATTGTTTTGTTTAATAAAATTAAAATGAAATATTTTGTGTGTGTGCGCATGATTGAGAGAGAGGGGGCAGCCATAATTTTTCATGTCTTGCTCATTTGATTTTCCTCACTTGAGTTCAAGACAAGCAAGGTATAAACCCCCTAACCGAGTAGTTAACGGCTCCTAGTTAGGTTGTTAGTTAGATGTTTAACAAAGATCCGGGTTTTAAGTCCATGTTACCACCTCTATAAAAATCGTTTTTTATCAAATTCCGCTTGCCCGAAAGTACCGGGAGAGGTAGCATGGACTTACAGTGGTATCAGAGCCTAGTTAAACTCTATCTAACATGTTAGCAAAGTAGCTAGAAGATCGATCAAAGAAAAGTCTCGAAATGAACCCCGAAATTCGAACTTTATGTCGATTTTAAAAGTGCTGGAAAACTTTTTTGAAATACACCAAAAATCGGCTCAGGCTTTTGTGTGATCACCCACCAAATTTGGTCCAACGATCGAGTCAAAGCGCCGCGGATCCGCGGCCGAGTTGACTCGGCCGAGGTCCAAGTTTGGTGCAGTGTTATTCTGGGGTTTGGGATTTTTGGAATATATATTTTCTGCCCAGATTTTCCAGAACGAAAATTTTATTTTTGGGGCCTATAAATCCGTTTTTTGATCGAACTTCTAAAAAAACTTTAGCTGACGGGTTTTTCTGTAATGTGATATTTGTATTGAACGTCTACTAATCGCTATATGTCGATTAGTGGGGGTTATACAAATCTGTGATCTGTAATGTTGCTGGAATGTGTATATGAATTCATTGGATTGTCGCGGGTGAATAGCCGGGGGTTGTGAGACGAGAGTTTTCTTTTCTTTCAATACATGTAAATTTGTAAATTGATGTAATAATTATTTGTATGGCCGCACAACCGGGTCGGGGTTGTAGCCGTCATTGTATAATTTCTTTTTACTGTTTTTGCTCCTAGGATAGACCCATGGAGGGGGTGCACAAACTACCGGGTATGCCGAAGTGCCGAGTGGCCTACTCACGGGGATGAGGGAGGTTGCTTCGCTTCGGGTACTTGGCGGGTAGTTTGCCGCACCCGTAGGGGTCTTGGGTGTGGATTGGCTATTCACCGCGACCGTGTAATCTGCTTTTCGTTACAGGCTCGTACGAATTGCAGGTTCCTAGTATATCCAATGTGTTCATCTGTGATCTGAAATGTCTATCATTGCATATATCTATATATGATATTATTTAGGCGTTGCTTATGTTTTACAGCCGCGCTAGCCCAGCCCCCGCTCTGTCGTTAGTTAAGTAACCTAACGGGTAATGACGGGGCCCCGTGGCGAATGCGAATGGCATAAGCGTACGTCATATTTTGGTTGTTTTTTGCAATGGTAGGATTAAATGATGGGACGCATTAAAAGAACTAATGCAAGAATATCACGCATTAAAAGAACTAATGCAAGATAATAAACCAAGTAAAAGTCGTTGGAACACTTTCGAAAAACCACTCGGTTCTTTTCAAAACTAACTTTTAAATGCGGAGCTTGAGCCACTCCTTTTAAAAGCTATCTCGTTCCATCGACTATATCAAGTTCACTACGTTCACGGTTTAGACAAAACCATTCGTAGCCCTCCGTCGTTTCACATGAATAGTCAATAGTATTCAAGCTGTGTTTGTTGGCAAAAGTCAAGGCATAGTGATTGGTAGCTATTGGGTATTCATGTGCAGCATAGATAGATGCGTTGATTTGGAACAGTCGTACTGCCTTGTTGGCCAAAGTCAAGGGTAGGTACGGGTGGATTCAAATTAACCTGGAGAACGACGGGTAGAACTTGACATGTGACTTATGATTTGTTGGCCAAAGTCAAGGTCATAAAAGCATGGGGCAAAAATCCACATCGGGAGTTTCATAAGTACAGAAACTTGCTAGATTTGCATACCATTTGGAGTGTGATGATTCTGGTAGGATTCCTTCAGTTTTGTCACGCAATGATATTTGGATCCCGATCCTACTGTGAGTATATGCTACTCCTCGGGAAATTTCTCACTAATCGATCAATGCTATAAACCTAGTAGGTGCCTAGAAAGGTGTTAGCGGGGCTACGCCCCCAGGGAAAAGAGGTTCTTAAATTAAGGAACTTCGCGAAAGCGTTGGAAAACCTCCCTCGAAGTACCGACACTGGCCTGGCTGAACGGTTAAGCAAGTATTGAGCGGTGGTATTGATCCCGACTAATTCTTCCTTTATGGTTTGAGGAGGGATTCGAGAAACAGTGGGAGCCATCCTGTTTAGACAAACTAAAAACCACTCTAAACTTGCAAGAGCATCATGCTGAGTGTTTTCTTCTCTCTCCTAATTGCAGCGACCAAATCGACATGACTGGACTTAAGTTACTCCTAGATAAAAATATACTGACAGGGCCAAACTACAAAGATTGGCTCAGGAATGTCAAGATGGCAATCACTTACGACAAGCTGGGGTATCTTCTTACCACCAAAGCTCCCCCTGTCCCTGGTCCCACTTCCAGCGTCGCGGATAAGGAAATCCGTAAGACTTGGGAGATTGATAGCGCGAAGGCCAAGTGCCTCGTACTTGCCTCTATGGACAATGAACATCAGAGGAGGCACGAGAATATGGACTTGGAATCCATATTTCTTCATACAAAAGAACTGTATGGAGAGCAATCTCGTATCGCAAGATACGAAGCGTCGAAAAAGTTATTTTCGGCAAAGATGGTCGTCGGATCATCAGTAGCAGAGCATGTGCTCAAGATGATCGGCTACATTGAGGAGCTCGCGGACCTAAGGACCACATTGGAGAGTGAGCTCTATACGGACTTAGTTCTCCAGTCCCTTCCTTCCACTTACGCCCAGTTTATACTGAACTTCAACCTACAAGAAAAAGAGGTTGAACTTTCAGAGCTCCTCAACATGCTGAGGAGCGCAGAGGGCACCCTACAGAAAAGTAGGGAAACATCCACTTTGTTTGTAGGAGGATCATCTTCTTCTAGGTCCAAGGCGAAAGCCAAGGGAAAGAAGAAGAAAGCCCCCGCCAAACCAAGGGGCGGTGTTAGTAAAGTGGATACGAAGGGAAAAGCAAAAGCAACAAAGAAAGTGGGGAAGCTTGTGGATAAGGAAGAATGCTTCTATTGTCATAAGAAAGGACACTGGAAGAATGATTACAGGGCCTGGAAGGCCAGAACACAGGAATTGAAGCAGGTTGCAGCTTCAGCTTCAGGTGTGTATGTTATTGAAAACTGTCTTTCAATAAACTCTACTTCCTGGGTATTGGATACCGGATCAGGATCTCATATCTGTAATTCTTTGCAGGTGTTGAGAAACCGTAAGGTTTTGAAGGCAGGTGACATGACCCTCAGAGTTGCGTACGGAGCTAGCATGGATGCTAAAGCCGTGGGGGACTATCACCTGGGAATGTCAGATGGACATGTTTTGGTTTTGCGTAATTGCTTTTTTGTACCAAACGCAACTTGTAATATCATTTCTGTATCTTTAGTTTCTAAAGAAGGTTATGAATTTGCGTTTGTAAGTAATGTTGTAAACATTCACCTTAATCAAGTTTTGATTGGGTCAGGTACATTGAGTAATGGTATATTCGTATTAAACCAACCACAGATTTTCAACGTCCAGAATACGCACAAAAGAAAGTCTCCGGAAATAAATCAGACTTTCTTATGGCATTGTAGACTAGGTCACATCAATGAGAGAAGGTTGACAAAGTTACATTCTGAAGGATATTTGAATCCGTTCGAATATCAATCGTATGCCACTTGTCAATCCTGTCTCAAAGGAAAGATGACAAAGTCTCCGTTTACTGGACACGGAGTAAGGGCGAGCGAGATCTTAGGACTCGTACACAGCGACGTGTGCGGTCCAATGTCTACACATGCGCGAAGCGGTTATTCTTACTTCATCACTTTTACGGATGACTTCTCAAGGTACGGTTATGTCTTCTTAATGAAACATAAGTCCGAAGCCTTTGGAAAGTTCCAGCAATATAAGAGTGAAGTAGAAAAACAGACCGGCAAAAGTATCAAGATTCTAAGATCGGATCGAGGTGGAGAATACTTAAGTGCCGAGTTCCTGGACTATTTAAAAGAGAACGGAATTCTCTCTCAGCTTACTCCTCCATACACTCCGCAACATAACGGTGTATCGGAGAGACGGAACCGAACCCTATTGGATATGGTACGGTCCATGATGAATAATGCTGAGTTACCGCGATCATTCTGGGGGTATGCGCTAGAATCAGCTACATACCTTTCGAACCGAGTTCCCACTAAGACTCTGCCTACCACACCATATGAGATGTGGTGTGGGAAGAGGCCCCATCTTAATCACATTAAGACATGGGGATGTCCAGCTTTTGTCAAAAAGCAGCATGCGGACAAGCTCGAGGCACGCTCAGTACAGTGCAAGTTTGTGGGATATCCAAAGAACTCTAAGGGATATTTCTTCTACTGTGAAGAGGAACAAAAAGTTCTTGTTTCTCGTCATGTCTACTTCTTGGAAACTGAGTTTTTGGAAAACCAGATAAGTGGGAGCACAGTAGAACTGGAAGAAATTCCAGAACCACAAACTATTACTGAAAGCTTAGTGGAACCAGAGGGGTCAACAGAACAGGACATTCCTACGCCGCTCCGCAGGAGTAGTAGGCAGTCTCATCCGCCCGAGAGATACTACGGTTTTCTCATAGACGGGGATAGAGAGGATTGCATCATAGATTATGATGAGCCTACTAGCTTCCAGCAGGCCGTTCAGAGCGTTGACTCAGTGAAATGGCTGGATGCAATGCGGACCGAAATGGAGTCCATGTACACCAACAAGGTATGGACGTTGGACATTGCTCCAGACGGGGTAAAACCCATAGGATGCAAGTGGATCTTCAAAAGGAAGATTGGTGTAGATGGACAGGTTGAGACCGATAAAGCTAGACTTGTAGCAAAGGGTTTCCGTCAAAGACCTGGCTTGGACTATGACGAAACCTTTTCTCCAATGGCTATGCTGAAATCCATTCGGATCCTTCTTGCCATTGCTGCCTTCCACGATTATGAGATCTGGCAAATGGACGTAAAGACCGCTTTTCTAAATGGAAATTTAGAGGAGTGTGTCTATATGGACCAGCCAGAGGGTTTCATTCAAAGTGGGAGCAGCGGAAAGGTGTGCAAGTTGCTTAAGTCCATCTATGGACTAAAGCAGGCATCGCGGAGTTGGAACATCTGCTTTGATGAGACGGTCAAAGAATTTGGCTTTATCAAAAATCCAGATGAACCAAGCATCTATAGTAGATTTGTAGCGAGAACTGTAGTATTCCTCGTTTTATACGTGGATGACATTCTCTTAATAGGAAATGACATTCATATGCTACAATCTGTCAAGGGGTTCTTGTCGCACAAGTTCTCCATGAATGACCTGGGTGATGCCTCATACATCCTGGGGATCCGGATCCATCGTGATAGATCCAAGAGGATATTAGGACTTTCACAGTCCAGGTACATCGACACCATACTGAAAAGATTCAGAATGGAAGATTCCAAGCGCGGTAACCTACCGGCTTGTCACGGGATCACCCTCTCTAAAGAGATGTCTCCCAAGACTGATTTGGAGAGGGATCGCATGTCTATTATACCCTACGCTTCTGCGGTAGGCTCTATAATGTATGCGATGTTGTGTACCAGATCGGATGTAGCTTATGCACTGAGTGTGGTAAGCCGGTATCAGTCAAACCCTGGGGAGAAACACTGGATAGCGGTAAAGAACATTCTCAAGTACCTGAGAAGGACTAAGGAGATGTTCTTGGTGTATGGCGGAAAAGACCTCCAGATCGAGGCCTTTGCTGAATCCAGCTTCCAGAGTGACAAGGATGATTCCAAGTCCATGTCGGGTTTTGTCTTTACCCTCAATGGAGGGGCGGTGTGTTGGAAGAGTTCCAAACAAGAAACCGTTGCAGACTCGACGATAGAAGCGGAATACATCGCTGCATCTGATGCCGCAAAAGAAGCTGTCTGGATGAGGAAGTTCTTGAAAGAACTTCAGGTGGTTCCGTCCATTGTTGATCCAATACCTCTGTATTGTGACAACAACGGGGCTATAGCTTTAGCGAAGGAACCCAGGTCCCATCAGAGATCCAGACACATCTTAAAGCGGTATCACCTGATCAGGGAGATCGTGGATCGCCAGGAGATCGAGGTTCGGAGAGTCGCTTCAGAAGATAACACTGCAGATCCATTCACCAAGGCCTTGCCCCAGACTCAGTTCGAGTGGATGATCGAGATGATAGGTCTTCGATACGCCAGTACATGGCCTTAGTGCAAGTGGGAGATTGTTAGTGTATATGCCCTAGAGGCCATTACTGTATCATACTGGTTTTTATATTACTTAATGGAAGCTTGGGATATTCACCTTGTATATACAATCTTGCTCAAAATAGTAGTATGCTACTTGGTTTGTTTCTGCTTCAATGTGTACATGTGTTTATTTTTGTATATCACTTATGCACATTAGTGGAGCCCTTAGGATCTTTGCTTGATTACCAGCATTGTGATGACTGTCACACTAGTGGGGCTGGGTAATCTATAAGCACATCCTTATGCAGGTCCCTAGTCGCAGGACTATCGAGAAAGGGCATCGATACTCCGGAGTAGACTAGCGCATGCGCTTCTCATCCCAGTGTGGGAGACGGTCGGTCCCACAGCCGTCAGTACTTCGTACTTGAGATAGTATGCGGGTGCTCATTGGGTTACGAGTACACTGGACAGGACTCGTCGGGAACTGACTAGTTGGTATTATGCCTATCGTCAGTTATCAGTTCCCAGGTGACATGAGTACAGCTTAGTCCGCTGACTTGACACTGTCACTTCGCCTCGAGTGTGTTCCCACTGTACTTTGATCACTACCCTACCACGGCTCAAAGGAGTCGTGCAAACAGGTAGTGGTTGGGTGCAGTCCCGAAGCACTTGGAGGCAGTGACGGTTAGACAGGATTCGTCTCTCCCGGTATAGGGGGTTGACATCGCGCTGTGTCTAGGAGAGCCATTACACGAGTAGTCCCTGGCCAGGGCAAACGAGATATACTGGTAGGATTCCAGTGTTATCTCAGGGTGTTTTGGGCTTCACTCCGACACGACTTGTACCGCTATTGGGGGACAGACGTTTACCGCCCCCTAGGCCCGCCATGCGATGTATCAGACGAACAGACCGGACTGTACGGAGAATGTCACATTCAGGCTCAGTAGGAGTTCAGATGGGTTTCGCCTCGTCAGTCTTCTTGTCGGCATCTACCTGGGGACCGTTACGCACAGCTAGTGCCGCTTGCGGTCTGTGGTTAAACCCACTGCCAGCGTAGTGTCGAGTCTTTAGAGTCCCACACAGAAAGCTTTTCGCCTTTAGGCAAAAGAGTAGAGGTCGCATGGTTTTGCGACAGGTCGCATGGTTTTGCGACAGGGTTCAGTCATATCCGTGCACTTGTGCACGTACAGTGTCCGGACAGTTTACACTAGCGGGCTTTGGTTTAAGCCAGATCCTAGTGTACCTTTTGGGATCGGATTTATCCAGTTTACATTCATGTTCCTCGGAACGCGGATGCGGGTGTGTATGCATATTTGACGGGGAGACAGAGGCAGAGGATTCTCATTAGGGTTGTTGACAGTTGACCGTTGACTATTGACTTTTTGCTCAACCCTAATGAGAATATGATATATGATTAACATTTATATTAATTAAGTATTATGGTGACATGTTTGTTGACTTGTTGACTTTTTTTGACTTGTTGACTTTGTTGACCGGTTGACTAGGCTTGACTAGTTGACCATCATGATAACCATAGCTATCATTTCATGGCAAAGACTTTTGCTTGCTTGCTCTTTTGTGCAAAATGAGTGCATGAAATGATATGGCTATGGTTGCTTCAACCATCACATAACACTTGATTGGTATGATGTGTTATCATTGTTTTGGATTATGAGAAGGTGAAAGACAAAAGAGAGGCTCATTCTCACTTGACCTTTCTCTCTCTTTGTTTTTGAGCTCTCTTCCTCTTGCTCTCACCCTCTTCCTCTTGCTCCCTCTCTTGATTCTATGGTTCACTTGTCTCATGAGTTGAGAACCAAGAACCATAGATAAAATCCCATACAAACTCTTCTCTACTCACTTTAGTTCACAAGGTTTAGCAAACCGAGTGAACTAGTTTCTTCAAAGATCGAAGAAGCAGCCAAAAGGTTGAAGCTTTCAGGTGGATCTATCTTCGGCGTAAGGAGACGATGGGAAGAAGCCGATTCGGACCACCATCGGAGTTTGAAGACGAATGAGTTCAAGACAAGCAAGGTATAAACCCCCTAACCGAGTAATTAACGGCTCCTAGTTAGGTTGTTAGTTAGATGTTTAACAAAGATCCGGGTTTTAAGTCCATGTTACCACCTCTATAAAAATCATTTTTTATCAAATTCCGCATGCCCGAAAGTACCGGGAGAGGTAGCATGGACTTACAGATAGCATGGGTGCAATGTTAGTACAATTTAGACTCATTTGTACATTTGATATTGCGGGGCGAGCGTCCAACATGTGGACTGTTGTCACTGCCTGTTTGTATATTATTTGTTTGGGGAACGACCGGGTTGAGGTCGATGTCACCCTTGTACATATTATTTTCTTTTCTGTACTAGGATTACCCTACGGTGGAGTGCACGAATAGCCGAGTTTTAGAGGGCAACGGGTCCGCATCTCATGGCGTTGAAACGGAGGGGACCTTAATCTAGGCGGGCTATTCGCCGCACTCGTAGGGGTTATAGGTTGACCCACGGAAGGGTGCCCAAGTTACCGGATTCGGTGAAGTGCTGGGTGGACCATTCACGTTGTTGATTGGGGTTGCCTCACTTCTGGAATTGGCGGGTAACTTGCCGCGCTCGTAGGGGTCTAGGTTTTCATTGCACAGGCTATCCATACGACAGAGAACATCGGGACTCATTTGCGGCTCAAGTGAAACCCGGGGGTCCAGGATTATCCACAACTCTTTGTTGCTTGGCTGTGATTCTGTGACGTTGCTTTATATCATGCCTGGGATGAATGTTATATATATTTATATATATACTAGTAGATGTTGTATATGTTTTACACCCGCGCTAGTCCAGACCTCGCTCTGTCGTTAGTTAAGTAACCTAACGGGTGATGACGAGGCCCAGTGGCGAATGCGGATGGCATATACGTACATCATATTTTCGTTCTTTTCCAGTGTGATTAATTGATGGGACTATGTTGATTCTGATCAATGCAAGGATAAAACAAACCTATATATGATGTTGTTGGAACCAAGTTTTTAAAAACTGACATTACATACGTTCTCTTTTGCTTTGCACAGTGGTATTCGATTGAGAATATCCTGCACCTCATTCGATGAGGCAAGGGTCGAGATCCTTTCATCGGGAGTGACCCCTTGGGCAGAAGTTTGCGTCAATGTAATAACTTTACTATAGTCGATTCTTTTGCTTTGCATCGTGGTATTCAGTTTGGAATATCCTGCACCTCATACGACAAGGAAAGAGCCGAGATCCCTTCACCGGGAGTGACCTCTTTAGCAAAAGTTTTCGCCACTATACATTTGTAAAACCACTTGAAGTCCTTCAACGATATCAAGTTCATTACGTTAAAGGTTTTTCGCCAAAAACCAGCCGTAGCCCTCCGTCATTTCTTTCGAGTAGTACCTAGTATTCGTGCTGTGTTTGTTAGCTTTTGTCAGGGCGTAGTGTACGGTAGCTGGATATTGCTGGTCTGTTCATAGTATTGTGATTATCTAGGACAGTCGTATAACCTTGTTGGCCTTTGTCAAGGGTTAGTACGGGTGGGTCTAGATTAATCTTGGATAATGACGGGTTGAACTTGACTTGTGGCTTATGATTTGTTGGCCTTTGTCAAGGTCATGAAACTACTTGGGGTAAAAATCACATCGGGAGTTTCAAACATACAGGAAACTTGCCAGGCATGCGCATACCTTCTTGAGTGTGGTGACTTGAGTAGCTTCCATCAAGTTATCATGCGATGATAGTTGGATCCCGATTCCCACTGATGAGAAGGATTACTCATCGAGTGATTTTAGATGATCCCGACTAATTCTCCTTTTGGGTTAGGAGGAGAATTCGATGAAACAGTGGGAGCCATCCTGATTAGATAAAGTGATTAACCATTCTGATCTAGGTTAGAGTGCACGCTGAGTGTTTCTTTTCTCTCTTTCTCTCGCTCTCTCTCTCTCTGGCAGCGACCATGGCCCGACCCTTGACTAAAACTCATAAACCAAGTTAACCGAACCTTCTTAAAACATTTTGGATTTTTGGAATGTCACGGTGTCGCATATATCATTGCCACTTCTATATCACCTTTGCATTTCTCCAGAACACCCTGTATCACTATGAACAATCCACTCATATTGGATAAATCCATCGTATAGTTACATACGAACTCGAAGGAACTTGTTCCAGATTCGAGGATGGATTCTGGTCTGGAGAGATTGAATAAGATTATTCAGTTGTCTTTTCTCTTTACCTTCTCTCAGGTTGTGAAGGCTCCTAGGATTAGGAGAGGGTACACCTATTGAGCTTATTGGATAGTCTTCCTCCAGACCATAGGCAGGTGCCGAAAGGTAAATAAGGAAGAAAACCAATTAGCCTAAAGGTGGTGTACAGAAGGTAATAAGTAAAGACATATAAAGGGATTAGAATAATGGCAAAGAAAATTGCGACTACTATCATTCACGACAAAACCGTGTATGCCCCTGCCACTCCTACATCCACTTTGGATTTCTCCAGAACACTTCGTATCACTACGAACGTCTATAATGCTTGGACATGCCATCGTATAGTTACATACGAACTCGAAGGAATTCATTCCAGATTCGAGAATGGTTTCCGGTTCAGGAGAAATAGAATAGGATTATACAAATGTCTTTTCCCATTACCTTCTCTCAGGTTGCACAGGCTCCTGGCATAAGGAGTGTACACCTATTATGCTTATTGGATAGTCTTCTTCCAAACCTTAGGCTGGTGCCGAAGGGTAGGGAAGGAAGAAAACCAATTAGCCTAAAGAAGGTGTACATAAGATAACAAGTAAAGACATAATAAAAGGATTGGATTGAGGGTATGGAAGTATACGGTTACTGTCATGAATCAGGATAGTGGAAGAGGAATTACTAGGAATACCCGGATACCCCTTCGAAACATTTTCATGTTTCAGTTTCACTATGTGTTGTTAATTGAAAACTGATTTCCTAATTAGATTCTTACTCCAGGGTATGTATTTATCAGATCAGTTTCTCATATTTGTATGTCATTACAGATGGTGAGTGGGAGTAGTATATTGGGAATTAGGTGATTATATCCTCATTATATCAGAATTCATTGTAATTGGTGATATTTGAGGAAATCACCTGGGTTTTTGCCGGACGGCAAATATTTGGTTTTGAATATTCGTTGTTATGCACCAATTTCAAACTGATATATCTGTACATTTATTTTAAAAAGTGAGATATAACTTTTTGAAATTATGTCTATGATATTTACCTATATCAGTTGGTGATTAGGTAAGGTGCATTCAACAGCGGTGTAATTCTTCTTGAGCATAGTACAGTTTTCAACCTACGACGCATAAAGTTTGAGATATTGAACTCAGGGGACTTGTACAAAGTGTTGTATGTTGTCCAGTGTCCATTAGGACAATGGGGTTGGTACTCGTACTATATTCTGTTTACTCATGACTTCTCCAGTTCTAGACAAGCATTTCGTTGAAATACAAGGTCCAGATTTTGAGAAGTTATAGGTATAAGAATAAAGAAGAAAACCATTTGTTGGAAGTATCAGGATTCTTCGAGGTAGTCAAAGATGTAGATACCTGTGTTTGGTATTCCGTTGATAGTAATAGTTTTTGAGAACTTGATTCTCTTTCAGGTTACTCATATTTGGATGCATTCCTAGATGAGTAATGCTGATTGGCCTCTTTCCATTTGGTTGATATGCACTGGAGACAGGTGCATGATTTTGAATCTGGTTCCAATTAAATTAGTGCATTTGTTTCTATATGGTATATAGAATCAATTTATATCTTAACGATGTTAAGATATAGGGAGTTGTCTAGCTGATGCTTAAAACCAGAATCCGGATAAACTCAAGGCACGTTTCAGTAAAAGCAGTTTGTGGGTTATCCCGGACTTTGACGAGAGTTAACTTTCTACCATCAGGAAGATCAATAATTATATTGTTCTTAACTCGCCACAGTTTTAGTAAAATGGATTTTTTCACAAAACAAAAGTGGAAGTATGGTAGAACTGGAAGTGATTCCAGAACAACAAACGATCACTGAAGATTTAATAGAACCTAAAGATTCAATTGGTTTTGACATTCCATTAGCCACTCCGCAGATATGGTGGGTAGCCTCAGGCACCTGAGAGGTACTTCGGTCTTCTCAGGGACGGTGACATGGAGGTTCTTGTTTATCCAGACTTGCCATTGCTACTGCTCTAGACTATGAGACTCGACAGGAGGATGAGTATAGCGTCGTTCTAAACAAGCTTTAGAAGTGCACGTGTATATAACTCTGCCAGAGGGTTGTTGTAGACTGTGGGAGCAGCGGAAGCATAGAGGGCAAGTGGCTTATGTCTATTTCTAGACTAAAGCAGGTATAGCAGAAATAGATCATCTATTTTTGATGTGACAGTCATAGGCTTTGACTTCATCAGAATAGGAGATGGATCTGGTAAGAAGGTAGTAGGGAGTGATGTCCTGGTATTTAGATGACATACTCTTGATAGGAAGAGATCTTCCTATACTACGATCGGTTATACAGTGGTTGTCACAAGTTTTTTCTCCACGCAGGATATGGATAAAATATCAGGTTTTCTGGTTACTAGATCTATAGTTTTAGATCTAGATTGGGAAAGTGTCCCAATTTGGGTACTTGACACTATTCTAAAGTGTTTTGGAATGGACGAATCCAGGCATGGTGGTGTACCTGCAGGTGATGGAGTCACCCTCTCTAAAGGTGTCTTACAGACTAAAGGGGAGAGGGGTCTGCACGATTAGCATATCACTTGCTTAGGCAATTGAGTTAATCATGAAATGTCAAGTACCACACCAGATGTTGGTTTTGCACTAGCTGCAATAAACATATATTAATCCAATCCTGGAAAAATGTAGGGAAGCAGTTTACAAACATAAATGGGTGTTCTATGGATATGGTAACGACAGCCTCCTTCAGGAGACGGTTATCATTTAAGGCTTCCAAGGTGACCTGGATGATAGAGTGGCTGTCTGAGTTATAATTTTTCCCTCTTCTGAAGGACACTATGCTGGACAGGTGGTTCGAGTGGATACTGAGGAAGGCATGGCGCATGATACTGATTAAATTCAGTGGATGATACAGTCTAAGAAGTTTGCTGGATTTGGAGTTCATTTGTGAACCGGGTCCCATCAGATATCCAGACAAATTCTAAGACAAGGTATTACTCATTTCGGGAGATGGTTATTCTCCGCGAAGTTGAGATATAGAGAGATAAAGATAGAAACACTGGAGCGGATCTACTCACTGAGGCTATTTCTCGAACACAATAGTTTTACAAACGAGCTTTGCGAAACTGCTTAGTAGAGAAGTTGGGTGTTCGGTATCATACGAGCTGTGAGTATGCGACACCGCAATAATTGGCCATAGGTGCAAGTGGGAGATTATTGGCTATAGTGCCCTCAAGGCAATTATCATAGTCCCAGGCGTGTGATTAAGATGATTGAAGGAGGACATATACCGGTAAACAGTCTTACTCGAGATGATAGTATGCTACCTGGTTTAACTTTATCATCACTATTGCATGTTGATAGAGCCCATAGGATTCTTGCTTGACTACCAGCATTATGATGGCGATCATATATGTGGGATCTGGGGGTCTATAAGCAAATCCTTAAATTTCCCTAGTCGTGGGAGTTTCGAGACTGGGCATCGATACTCCAGTGTAGACTAGTGTATACCGATCGAGATCCCGACGAGGGACGGTGGCCAGGTCTCACAAGCCATTGGTGTTAGTTTGTTCACCTATGATAGTATACAGGTGCTCATTGGGTTATGAGTACACTGGACGGACTCGCCAGCAACCTGCTAGTTGGTATTATACATATTGTCAGATGGCAGTTCCCTGGTGACATGTGTACATGTTAGTCTGTCGACCTGAGATCGTCATTTGTCTCGTGTGAGTTCCCAATGTGCTTTGTTTACTACCCTACCACGGCTCAAAGGAGTCATGCAAATAGGTTTTAGTTGGGTACAGTCCCGAGCCACATGGAGGCAGTGAGCTGATCATCGAGTATTCATCTCTCCCGGTATTGGGGGTTGATGTCGCGCAGTGCATGGGTGGCCATCACCAGAAATCCCCAGCCGGGGTAAACGAGAATTACCGATCTAGGATCGAAAGTTTCTCAGATGGTGATGGGTTTCATGCCGACACTAAATGTCGCGTTGTTAGGGGTCTGACTTTATCCACCCCCTAGACTCGATATGCGATACTCTTAGACAAACAGACCGGACTGTACGGATATTGTCACTGTCAAGATCAGTAGGGGTTTGGATGAGTTTGCTCGTCGGTCTTCCTTTCGTTCAATACCTGGGTAGCCGTTACGTACAGCTAGTGCCGCTGACGTGCTTATGGTTAAATCCACTGCCAGCGTATAGACGAGTCTTCAGAGTCCCACACAGAGGGTTTTCACGGTCCAGGCGATATGGTGTAGATGACGTTTGTTGGTACATACAGGTGTCCGATTAAATATGTGTGCAGGTTGCACAGATTTTAATCGGACGGTTGATAATACTAGCGGCTTAGGATTAAGCCGGATTATTAAATCAGGTTTTGATTTAATAATTTATATATGTATTTATATACATGTATTATAGTATTATTGTTCACTATTCATTTTCTCTCTTGGCTATTCATATTTTGGTACGAATACGGGTATATGTATTTCGATACGTATACCAGGTTGAATTCCATATTTATACGGAATGGTTTCTAGAAGATGTCCACCTCATTAATTGATTTTCTTTTTAGAAAATCAATTTGGAAATGAGGTGGAAGGTGAGTTGGCATGAGCATGGTGAGGCATGTAGAGAGGTATGGGCATTATTTTGTTTAGTAAAATTAAAATAAGATATTTTGTGTGTGTGTGTGCATGATTGAGAGAGGGGGGTTGCCATAATTTTTCATAGCTTGCTCGTTTGATTTTTCTCACTTGCTTCATTATTTTCTCATTCTATTTTCTCACTTGAAGAAAACACTTAGCCATTTTCTTTAGTTGCTCATGCCACATGTTTCTTCACCTCCTCTTAATCTTCTGTGGTTGCTCCTGGAGTACTTATGATGAGAGAAAAATTATAGTGACACATTCCTACACCTCCACTCTCCATTGCTAGCATCCTTTGAGCGTCGGTTGCCTTACTTGGCGAGGCCGGAGCTTGCGCCGTTTCCCTCAGGTGGATCATCGTAGATGGAGGATGACCGGCAACCAAACTCGATCCGTAACCACTAGGAGCTTGGGATGAAGGTTGAAGACCGAAGGACACGGATCAACTCGGTATAACCATTCCTAACTCTTTATATTGCTTTCTAGTATAGAGTTTAGGGTAGATCCGGGTATCGGGTTGTGGTAGCGCCAGTTTAGTAAATTTTTGTTCCGCATTTTTCCACGGTTTGATGGTCGGGGCGCTACCGTAACCCAACAAGATGGAACTTGATTCAATAGGTATGCAGCTGTTTCAAGCGCATAACTCCAAAAGGAAATAGGTAACTCAGCGGTGCTCATCATAGAGCGCACCATATTAATAGGGTGCGATTCCTCCGCTCCGATACACCGTTGTGCTGTGGTGTATACGGAGGAGTAAGCTGAGAGAGAATCTCATTCTTTTTTAGATAGTCATGGAATTCCGTGCTCAAGTATTCTCCTTCCCGATCAAATCGTAGGATTTTAATACTTTTACCCGTCTGGTTCTCGACTTCTTTCTTATATTCTTTGAATTTCTCAAAAACTTCAGACTTGTTTTTCAACAGGAACACATGTCCGTATCTTGAGAGACTGTCAGTGAATGTAATGAAGTACGAAGAACCATTCCTGGCATGCATAGACATGGGACCGCATACATCATTATGTATTAGTCCTAAGAGTTCCGTAACTCTTTCTCCGTGTCCAGTAAACGGAGTTTTGATCATCTTGGCTTTGAGACATGACTGGCAAGTTTCAGAAGATGAAAATTCGAATGGATTCAAATATCCATCCTTATGTAACTTAGCTAATCGTGTCGCATTGATATGACCTAGTCTACAATACCACAAGAAGGATTCGTTCATTTCTGAACTCTTCCTCTTATGTGTGTTCCGTACGTTAAGAACTGTGTTTTTATTTAGAACGTATAAACCGTTACATAACGCACCAAACCCAACCAACACTTGATTTAGGTAAATGTTCATAATATTATCCTCTACTACAAAGTTATATCCTTCTTTATCTAATAAAGAAATTGATATTAAATTGCATATCATAGAGGGCACGTAATAACATTCGTTCAAGATCAAAGTATTCCTATTTGGTAATGCAAGATAATATTCACTAACTGCTTTGGCTGCAACACTTGCACCATTCCCTACTTTTAGAAAATGATCACCTATTCTCGGTTCTCTACTTTTCCTTAGCCCATGCAATATATTACACACGTGGGATCCCGATCCGGTATCTAATACCCAGGACATAGAGTGAACTGAGAAACAGTTCTTGGTAACTAACACACCCGAAGAAGATGCATCAACATGCTCATTCCTCGTTTGGGTGGCGTGGTAATCCGGATATTCTCTTATTTCCTGCTCGGACTTATAACAATTATAAGATAGAGAGGAACCAACGTTCCCCTGCTCAGTATAACAAGCGGGTTCGGTCAATACATCCATATTATTATCTTGATTAAGGCCTGACATGGTCGCTACCTAGAGAGAGAGAGAAGAAAAACACTTAGCGTATGCTCTTGCAAGATTAGATTGGTTATTATCTTATCTAATCAGGATGGCTCCCACTGTTTTTATCAAATCTTCCTTCAAACCCTAAATGGTAAGACTAGCCGGGATTAATTACACCTTACAAGTTCGCCAATCTTTCAGCCAGGCCAGTGCCGGTATTTTGAGGGAGGTTCCCCGTGCTTTCACACGGACCTAATTAAAATAAACATTGTTTTCCCATAGGCATAAGCCCGTTAACACCTTTCTAGTCACCTACTTTATCGGCTAATTATGATGTGTAAAAACTCTCCCAGGAATAACTCTTACTCGCAGTGGGTATCGGGATCCAACTATCCCATAGAAGGTATGCAATTTCATTGAAAATTTCAACACTTGAATTTCCCGATAATATTTTTGTCCCTAACCTCCTATGATCTTGACAAAGGCCAACAAACCATAGGATGCTAGTCAAGTTCAACCCGTCATTTCATGATTGAATTAAACCCACCCGCATGACCCTTGACAAAGGCCAACAAAGTCGCATGACTACCCTAACCCAATCGCATCACATGCTTAAACAGATAAGCACTAGTCAGCTACTGCACACTACGCCTTGACAAAGGCCAACAAACGCAGCACGAATACTAAATAGTCGTTATCTGAAATGACGGAGGGATACGACAGGTTTTTAAGAAAACTTTTTGCGTAATGAACTTGATATCGTTGCAGAATCGAGTGATTTTAAAAGTAGTGTTTTTTAGGCTTTTACTAGTCCGCTAAAGAGGTCACTCCCGGTGAAGGGATCTCGGCTCTTTCCTCGTCGAATGAGCTGCTGGATATTCTACAAGGAATACCGCTATGCAAAGCAAGAACTATAACGGCAATCAAAAACAAAACCGAGTGGGTTGTACCATCTGCTAGCTTTTGCTAAAGGGGTCACTCCCGGTGAAGGGATCTCGGCTCTTTCCTCATCGAATGAGATGCTGGATATTCTACAAGGAATACCACTATGCAAAACAAAAACTAGAGCTACCGTTTTAGAAAATTTGATTCCACAATATCTTTTAGGTTTCTTTCTTTTTCATTAATCTCATTAATGAAGTCCCATCAATTATGCATCTTAAGCATCACAGAAGAAACGAAAATACAACGTATGCTTATGCCATCCGCATTCGCCACAGTGTCCCATTATGCACAGTTATGTTACTTAACTAATGGCATAGCGGAGCGGGACTATTGCAGGAGCAAAACATAAGCAACGTTTATTATATATCATATATATAATAATAAAGCATTCGTCTCACTCATATAAAGTGATCACATAACAGAATATCAGCAGCAGAAGTCAACATTTGAAATATTGGATATACTGGGATTTCCGTGTTTTATATTAAGCCGGTAAAAAACACGTCCCCTCTCCAAACTAATAATAATGCATCTCGATATGAAAATGATGGTTTCGAAATTTCCCCTTAAAAAAATGTGGCGAAATAAGCACACACTCGCATCCGTATTTTAATGCACTAAAATTGAGTTCGCATGACCCACTAATCGGAGGTTCCCTCGCATCATAGTAAGGGGTAATTAACGGAAGCTTAGTCCGAGACTGCCGGAGATTTGGATCCCCACGATCAATAAACCCCGGCCTACACTAGGTTGGGTGAATCTGTATACAACTGACAAGCGTGCGCATTCCTATCTTAATAGGATGACGAAAAACACTTTACAGATTCTGGCACGCCCGGTAGGACCCATATCTCCTGTCATATTTCAGGTCAAATGCTCAAGCAAATTCATTCAATATATATGTCAAAATCTGTACTGAAATCATGCTCTTCTATGCAGCAATCAACAATCATCTTTCAAACAATCAATTCTCATCAATGTCTCCAAAGATGAACTCATCTTCCGATGCAACTCCCGTCTCGTACACAATGAAGAGGGATGCTCAAACGGTTCTCCCGGTAAGTCTCGGGCGGCAGTGGGAGGAACCGCTACTACAATTCGGCTCCATTTCATTCTTCTCGGTTAACACCATTCCTTCTCCTCAAGCTCCAATAACTAATAGGACAATCTCCAAAGGGAGGAGGCTTAATATCGTAATCGCAAGGGCACCCGATCCCAAGCGCAGGTATGTCTTCCAACGGCTCTCCATTGCTCCATTTGGGGGCAGGGCCCTCAATACAAAGGTTGTGATAAAGTGTCCCTGGAAAACTCAGGTGGTGCCCTCGACTATTGCATGATCGGGTGTCTTCTTTGGACTCCCCGTCTATCGGCCTACGACGACTTCCTGGAAAGCGGACGCCCGTCAAGCCCTTAAAATCAAGAAGTTAAGGCTGGAAAGTCTCAGATACAGAGCCAACAAAAAAGTTAGGGCTCGTGCTAGGCTAAACTTTGTGAGGTTTCAAGAACAAAGTTACCCCGCGACAATAGCTAAATCGGCAGTGAAGCTTGCCAACTCTTTTGAGACGTTGAAATTGGTTCATAAGAATGCCATGATCGTAAAAATCAAGAAAACCAAGATCCAAATAGCGCCGCGAAAGGACATATCCAAGCCCCAAAATAGAAAGCATGATGCCATCTCTTCAAGAGTCTACCAAGCGCTCTGTGCCTCGCAAAAGCAATGGAGAAAATCCGGAAAGGAGGCACCAGCGCCATCCAAGGACCCAGCCGGGGCGAGCATTGCTTGTCCTTTCCCGAAGAGGAAGGGTCATGAAGACGGTCTGAAAGATCAGCCGCAAAATATAAAGAGATGGCTGGATATGTGGTCCACTTTGTCTATATGGCAGGCACATGCAGCAAGAGAAAGGATGGGGAAACCGCATCCCAAGCCTAATCTGGTTTGAATGTAGCTGCCCATCCCAAGACCAGCCTCCTCCGGAAGATGATGAAAATCCTTTTGGTGAAGCCGATAAGAAGAAGGAGCCCTCAACTTATGAGGAGTCAAGCTCGGAGAATGACGAGGAGCCGATTTTTTCCCTTAGACCGCAGAGTAACAGCTCCTCCAAGAGCTCCGAAAACAACTTCAAAGTAAAGACAGGGAAATGGCCAAACTTTACTCCAAAATTGACGACTTGATGAATGTCGTGATGCAGCTCATGGCTCAGGTTTCTCGGGCGCCCTCCAATCAAGCGCAAGCCTCTATTCATGAGCTGGGTGATAACTGTTGGAGTTTCTTAGCACCACCACTAGGTTTTAGGAAGCATCAAGTATGCAATTTTAAAAAATCTAGAGTGGTAAGAAACACAAAACTAGAATCTAACTAGAGTATTAGGGTTTATAAAGCATGTAAACAACTTTACACTAAGTGAATAGAGAATACAACCTTTGTAGACCGGTCCTTCACTTCTAAAGCTCTAAGTAATAGTCCATACGCTCTAAGTAGTGCTCCCTCGAACTCTTCTTAGGCTCCATTTGGTGAAAGGAACGAGCTTGCTTTGTCTCCTTCGAGGCTGAAGATGATCCACTTCGAAGAATCTCTAACTCAAGCTACCTCTTCACTAATCAAGGAATTAGTGAAGCAAACAACCTACACTAATGGGCTGGATGAGAGTAGGTTGATGAAGTAGAATTTTCCTCACTTTAGAATTCTTTTTTCTCTTTTTCTAATTCACCTCACTCAAAGCTAGAGAGCAAAAATGAGATGAAGAAGAAGAACTTGTGTTGAACTTGGGTAAAGAAAATATCTCATAGATATAAGTAGAGAGTTAACCATGGCTAAAGATAAGGGTTAGGATTATAAAATATCTAAAGAGACTAGAATACGGTATCACATACACGTATTTAATCTCGGTCCCGCACATATCACATATATGTTTTACTTCATTTCGCTTGATCTAGGAAACCTCTGTGTGGGACTCTAAAGACTCGTCAATACGTCAGCAGTAGGTAACGATCACATCAATCACTCACAAGCCGTCAGCGATACTAGCTGGACGAAACGGCTATCCGAGTATTGAGCGAATAGAAGATCAACAAGCAAACTTGTCCAAACTCCCATGAAGCATATAAGTAATACTACCGTACAGTCTAGTCTCTTCGTCTGATATGTCGCATATCAAGTCTAAGGGTGGAATCGTCAGACCCCAATAACTTGATAAGTCATGCCGATGTATGGCTTATAACCATTCAAGAAACTACCGATAACACTTACCAGTAA
This sequence comes from Agapanthus africanus, assembly GCA_030015575.1. NCBI lineage: Eukaryota > Viridiplantae > Streptophyta > Magnoliopsida > Asparagales > Amaryllidaceae > Agapanthus > Agapanthus africanus. The sequence goes on from JASDDO010000004.1 coordinate 316,309,366, forward strand.
ATCTCATCAGCCCTGGCCAGGGACTTGCTGTTATAGCCAATCGAGCATAGAGCAACATCAACCACCAATACCGGGAGAGACGAAAACCCTCCTATCGCTCATTGCCTCCATATGACCCGGGACTGTACCCAAAATCTACCTGTTTGCACGGATCCTTTGAGCCGTGGTAGGGAGGAAATCAAAGCACAGCGGGAACCACATAAGACTCTATGACGATCTCGGGTCTACAGACTAACTTGTACCAGTGTCACCAGAGAACTGCTATATGACGATAAGTATAATACCATCTAGGAGTTCTCGGCGAGTCCTGTTCGGTGTACCCATTCTCCAATGAGCACTATGTACAATCTCTGATGTCAAACACCAATGGCTGTGGGATCAACCATCGCCCCATACAGGGTCAAGAAACATACACACTAGTCTACTCTGGAATATCGATGCCCTGTCTCGATACTCCCTCGACTAGGAGCGGTTAAAGGATGAACTTGTGGACCACCCTGGCCCCACTAGTATGATCTGCATCATAGTCCTGGTAGTCAAGTACACATCCTAAGGGCTTTATTGACATGTAACGGAGAGACAGTATAATGATACAAGCGAACATTTTAAGATAAAGAGTAACCAGATAGCATACTATCATGTCGAGAAAGAAAGTCCTCTCTATATATGTCCAAGTATCCACTATAATATACAATCATGTACAATAATGGCTTATAAGGCATACATATAACTAACAATCTCCCACTTGTACTAAGGCAAGTTGTTGTAGTATCTCATACCCAACATCCCAAAAAGTCTCTCAAATTGTATCTGGAGGAGGGCCTTCGTGAATGGATCCACCGTGTTATTCTTCGTGTCAACTCTCCTGACCTCGATCTCCCGGCGATCAACTATTTCCCAGATCAGGTGATACCGCCTAAGAATATGTCTGGATCGCTGATGGGACCGGGGTTCCTTGGCCAAAGCCACAGCTACATTGTTATCACAATACAAAGGTATTGGATGCTTAATGGATGTAACCACACCAAGTTTAGCAATGAACTTCTTCATCCAGACAGCCCCTTTGGCAGCATCGTTGGCAGCGATGTATTCAGCCTCCATCATCGAGTCTACCACGATTTCTTTCTTGGAACTCTTCCAACATACCGCCCCTCCATTGAAGGTGAAGACAAAACCTGAGACCGACTTAATGTCATCCTTATCACTCTGGAAGCTCGAATCGGTAAAGGACTCCACCTGGAGTTCACCGTTACCCTACATCAAGAACATTTCTTTAGTCCTTCTCAAGTACTTAAGAATGTTCTTCACAACTGTCCAGTGCTTCTCCCCGAAATTTGATTGATACCTACTTACCACATTTAGTGCGTAAGCTACATCCGGTCTGGTACATAACATCGCATACATGATAGACCCGGCTGCCGAAGCATAGGGTATCCCTTGCATGCGAGACCTCTCCAAATCAGTCTTGGGGGACATCTCTTTGGAGAGAGTGAATCCTGAGCAAGCAGGTAAATTACCACGCTTAGAATCTTCCATACTAAACCTCTTTAGTATGGTGTCAATGTACCTGGATTGGGACAATCCCAACATCCTCTTAGATCTATCTCTATAGATCTTAATCCCAGGATGTAGGAGGCATCAGCCAGATGTTTCATGGAGAGCCTTTATGATAAGAAGAGCTTGACCGAGTGTAGCATAGGAACATCATTTCCTATCAAGAGTATGTCATCCACGTATAATACGAGGAAGAAAATCTTACTCTCTACAACCTTCTTGTATATACAAGGTTCATCTACGTTTTTGATGAAGTCAAACTCTTTGACTGCCACATCAAAACAGATGTTCCAACTCCGCGATGCCTGCTTTAATCCGTAGATTGATTTAAGCAGCTTGCACACCTTTCTACTGCTCCCACTGTCAACGAAGCCCTCTGGCTGTGTTATCTACACGCTCTCTTCTAAATCACCATTTAGAAAAACGGTCTTGACGTCCATCTGCCAGATTTTGTAGTCATGGTATGCAGCAATGGCAAGTAGGATCCTGATGGACTTAAGCATAGCCACTGGAGAAAAGGTTTCATCATAATTGACACCTGGTCGTTGACGAAAACCTTTAGTAACAAGTCTTGCTTTGAAGGTCTCAACCTTTCCATCTACACCAAGTTTCTTCTTAAAGACCCACTTGCTCCCGATGGGTTTTACCCCTTCAGGAGAAACTTCCAAAGTCCATACTTTGATAGTGTATATGGATTACATCTTAGATCGCATTGCATCCAGCCATTTCACAGAGTCTCCACTCATGATGGCCTACTCGAAACTAGTTGGGTCATCATCTTTCATGATGCAATCCTCGCTCCCACCGTCAATGAGAAAACCGTAGTATCTCTCAGGTGGATGAGGAACCCACTAGATCTGCGGAGAGGTGGAGGTTCGTTGGAGACTATTGAATCCTCCGGTTCTACCAAATCATCAGCTATAGTTTGTGTAGCTGGAACTTCTTCCAGTTCTACCTCATGACCACTAATTTCTTTTACAAGAAATTCTTTTTCTAAAAAGGTGGCATGTTGAGAAACAAACACCTTTTATTCCTCAGTATGGTAGAAGATGTATCCATAAGAATCTTTAGGATATCCTACAAACTTGCACAAAACTGATCTTGTCTCGAGTTTGTCCGGATTTTGCCTTTTAACATAGGCCGGACAACCCCATATCTTAACTCGTTTAAGAGATGATCTCTTCCCATTCCATATCTCATATGGAGTGGTAGGTACTGATTTGGTTGGAACCCTATTTAATAGGTATGCAAATGTCTCAAGCGCATAACCACAAAAGGAAATAGGTAACTCAGCAATACTCTTCATAGAGCGTACCATATCTAATAGGGTGCGGTTTCTGTGCTCCGATACACCATTGTGTTACGGTGTATACAGAGGAGTAAGCTGAGAGAGAATCCCATTCTCTTTTAAATAATCCAGGAACTCCGTGCTTAAGTATTCTCCTCCCCGATCAGATCGAAGGATTTTAATACTTTTTCCCGTTTGGTTCTTGACTTCGCACTTATATTCCTTGAATTTCTCAAAAGCTTCAGATTTGTGTTTTAACAAGAACACATGTCCGAATCTTGAGAGATCATCGGTGAATGTAATAAAGTACACGGAACCATTCCTTGCTTATGTAGACATAGGACCACATACATCACTATGTATCAGTCCCAAGAGTTCAGTAGCTCTTTCTCCGTGTCCTTTAAACAGAGTTTTGGTCATCCTGCCTTTGAGACATGACAGGAAAGTTTCATAAGATGTAAATTCAAAATGATTTAAATATCCATCTTTATGTAACTTAGCTAGTCGTGTCGCATAGTAAGCAAGTATTCACTACCTTTCTTTAGCCGTGAAAGTACTTTGTTGTCTGTGTCAAATCGAGATTGGGTGGGTTTGATATGACCTAGTCTATAGTGCCACAAGAAGGCTTCGTTCATTTCTGAACTTTTCCTCTTGCGTGTGTTATGTATGTTTAGAACTGTATTTTGATTCAAAACGTATATACCATTATATAACGTACCAAACCCAATCAACACTTGATTCAGGAAAATGTTCATAACATTATCCTTTAATGAAAAGTTATATCCATCTTTAGCTAATAAAGATACTGATATAATATTGCATATCAGGCTCGGTATGTAATAACAGTCGTTCAGAATCATTGTATTTCCACTTGGTAGTACAAGGTGATATTCGTCAACTACTTTGGCAGAAACAATTGCTCAATTTCCTACTCTTGTAAACATATCACCCATTCCCAGTTCTCCACTTCTCTTTAACCCATGTAACATATTACATATGTGGGATCCCTATATGGTATCTAATACCCAGGACGTAGAGCAAAATGAAAAACAGTTCTCGGTTACGAACACACCCGAAGAAGATGCATCAACATGCTCATTCCTCGTTCAGGTTGCATGGGAATCCAGATATTCCCCTATTTCCTGCTCGGACTTATGACAGTCATAAGGAAGAGCGGAACCAACATTCCCCAGCTCAGTATAATAAGCGGATTTGGTCAATACATCCATATTATTATCTTGATTAAGGCGTGTCATGGTCGCTACCTGGAAAAAGAGAGAAGAAAACACTTTAGCGTGCGCTCTTGCAAGATTAGATTGGTTATTATCTTATCTAATCAGGATGGCTCCCACTATTTTTATCAAATCTTCCTTCAAACCCTAAAAAGTAATACTAGCCGGGATTAATTACACCCTACAAGTTCGCCAATCGTTCAACCATGCAGGTATTGGTACTCCGAGGGAGTCTCCCCATGGTTTTGCATGGAACTAATTAAATAACCTCGTTTTTACAGGGGCAAAACCCCGTTAACACCTTTCTTAGACACCTACTGGATTAGCTGATTGTAAAGTGCAAAACTCTCCCATGAGTAACTCTTACTCGCAGTGGGTATCGTGATCCAACTATCTCATAGAAGGTATGGAATCTCATTGCAAATTTCAAAACTTGAAATTCCCAATATCTGTTTTTGCCCCTGGCAACTTATGACCTTGGCTATGGTCAACAAATCATAAGCGCTAGCCAAGTTCAACCTGTCATTTCCTGATTGAATTAAACCCACCCGTACGACCCTTGGTTATGGTTAACAAAGTCGTACGACTACCCTAATCCAATGGCATCAAATGGTTGCAGATAAGTACTAATTAGCTACCATACACTACGCCTTGGCTATGGTCAACAAACGCAACACGAATACTAAATAGCACTTATCTGAAATGATGGAGGGCAACGACAGATTTTTAAGAAAACCTTTTGCGTAATAAACTTGATATCATCGTAGAATCGAGTGATTTGAAAGGAGCGGTTTAAACTCTGCTTTTTAAAATCGAATAGTTTTCAAAAAAAACCGAGTGGGTTGTAGCATCTGCTAACTTTCGCTAAAGAGTTATCCCCGGTGAAGGGATCTCGGCTATTTCCTTATCAAATAAGGTGCTGGATATTCATAAAAGGAATACCGCTATGCAAAGCAAAACTAGAGCTACCTTTTTGAGAAAAATGATTCTACAACATCCTTATGTTTCTTTCCTTTTCATTAATCTCATTAATACGGTCCCGTCATTTATATTTCCTAAACATCACAGATAAAGAAACGAAAATAGAATGTACGCTTATGCCATCCACATTCGCCACGGGGCCCCGTCATGCACTGTTAGGTTACTTAACTACCAGCAAAGCAGGGGCAGGACTAGCACGGGTGCAAAACATAAGCAACGTTTATTATATATCATATATATAATAGAAAGCATTCGTCTCACGCAGTTATATGATCTCATCACAGAATATTGCAGCAAAAGCAACATATGAAATATTGGATATACTAGGAGATCCATGTTTCAAATTCAACCAGTAATAAAAAAACACGGATTCCATGGTCGTGATGAATAACCAATCCCACAACTCTAGACCCCTACGAGAGCGGCAAGTGACCTTGCCAATTCTAGAGTTAGAAGACCCGGTCTCAACTCCTCGAGATGGCCTCCCACTGGACTCTAGAACCTGGTTACTTGTGCTCCCCGCCTTGGGTCTATCCTAATGCGGAAAAGTAAATAATATATATCAATGGTGACATCTTCCTCAACCCGGAAGTGTCCCAATAAAAGAATATTACATACATTTTTACATGAATGAAAAAGGAAAAACTCCCATCTCACGCAAAAACCCCCGGCTATTCAATCACGACAATCCAATATAACATATTACAGCAACACATAACCTCACATGTCATCAACGTAATTAAATATACGTATCCCGAAAGTCGTTGATGTATAGCAACGAAATCGGCGATACACCACATATTACACTTACGGTCGCAGAAAAGAAAATGAAAAACTACAATAATTAGAATCCGCAACAATCATAGACATCATAAACCCGAGATATCTCATACTTCGGATTTCATACCTAACATGATAAACATTGCATTTTAGTCCCATATTGAAAACACCTTTTCAATAATCGGTCGGGTAATTCAACAAGATTCCCGACAACCTGATCGAATGCTCGTCGGAAATTTAGTAGATAGCTGCTCCCCCAATGCCGTCGACGAAGTGCACTTAGGCGGAACACCATGGCTGCGAGTATCCACGTGGATACTTTTGGCAACGGGGTTCTCCTATAGTCACTTGGTCGGGGCTATCTAGTAGTGTTACCCGGCGAATGTTCGCGTACTATACGAGATTGCGACGGAGTTTTGATCCGAATCGAAACTCCGTGGCAATCTATCAAAAGAGACTAAATTGCTAGATTTATAGAACACTAACTAGTTTTCACAAAAATAATTATTGTGGATTTTAAATATTGTATCACATATCAATATCAAACCCGAAACGATGTTAAAATACGACTACGAAACACTCCGAATTGCCCCAATATTAAAAGATAACATCATATGCAATCTAGGCAAAACAAACAGTACCAGAAACACCAAACCCTAGAGACTGAACACTACAAAAAAATCCGAGACCAAAAGCTTTAACAAAACCGGCCAGGCCAGTTTAAACAAGATTTTCGCCGGCCACTTTTGTGATTCCTGATCTCGTTTTTCTACAGTGTTGTATATACACAATAAAGAGCACTCTGCAACTGTTTAAAAAAAAAATTAAAGGCTCAGGAAAATTCGACAGAAACTAGGGTTTCATTTCGACTGTTTCGGAGTTGTTTCGTTTTCGTAATTCTAATAACACCGTCTAATACTCAAGCTTTGGCTCTGATACCATGTTGGAGTTTCTTAGCACCACCACTAGGTTTTAGGAAGTATCAAGTATGCAATTTTAAAAATCTAGAGTGCTAAGGAACACAAACCTAGAATCTAACTAGAGTATTAGGGTTTATAAAGCATGTAAACAACTTTACACTAAGTGAATAGAGAATACAACCTTTATAGACCGGTCCTTCACTTCTAAAGCTCCAAGTAGTAGTCCCTACGCTCCAAGTAGTTTTCTCTCGAACTCTTCTTAGGCTCCACTTGGTGAAAGGAACGGGGTTTCTTTGTCGCCTTCGAGGCTGAAGAAGATCCACTTTGAAGAATTTCTAACTCAAGCCACCTCATCACTAATAAAGGAATTAGTGAAGCAAACAACCTACACTAACGGGCTAGATGAGAGTAGGTTAATGAAGTAGAAATTTTGCTCACTTTAGAATTCTTTTTTCTCTTTTTCTAATTCACCTCACTTAAAGCTAGAGAGCAAAAATGAGATGAAGAAGAAGAACTTGTGTTGAACTTGGGTGAGGAAAATATCTCATAGATATAAGAAGAGAGTTAACCATGGATAAAGATAAGGGTTAGGGTTATAAAATATTTAGAGTAAAACAAGAATTAGTGGAATTAGTCAAGGCTTCTCCATGTTTCCACAAGCATCCAAGCCATGTCAATTTCCACCTAATATTGAATTAACTCTTAATAAATAAAACCCTTCATTATCTTTAGTTTGGTGTGAGTCTCATACACCCATGTCCAATGTATCATCCACCATGACACAATAGTGTGTGTATATATATACACACACACACAAATATATATATATCACATAATTATATATATATCAACATATTTATATATATACACACACACACATCAAGAGAAGGAATTCTTTAGTGAGCTAATATTAGTTAATATATATTAATATATCAAATATACAAATATATATCAAATTATTAAACCAACACTTGATTTAATAATCCGGCTATATCATATATAACCGACTAATATCATTTTTATGTATATCAAATATACATATAACAAGTCATTAAATCAACACTTGATTCAATAATCCGGTTATATCGTATATAACCTATATCACGAGATTAGAATACGGTATCACATACACGTATTTAATCTCAGTCCCGCACATATCACATATGTGCCCTACTTCGTTTCACTTGAGCTAGAAAACCTCTGTGTGAGACTCTACAGACTCGTCAATACGCCAGCAGTATGTAATGATCACATCAGTCACCACAAGCCGTCAGCGGTACTAGCTGGACGTAACGGCTACCCAGGTATTTAGTGAATAGAAGATCAACAAGAAAACTTTTCCAAACTCCCATGAAGCATATAAGTAACACTACCGTACAATCCGATCTCTTCATCTGATATGTCGCATATCAAGTCTACAGGTGGAATCGTCAGACCCTAATAACATGATAAGTCATGCCGATGTATGACCTATAACCATTCGAAAAACTACCGATAGCACTTACCAGTAAATCTCATTAGCCCTGGCCAGGAACTTGCTTTTATAGCCAATCGAGCATAGCGCAACATCAACCCCCAAAACCGGGAGAGACAAAACCCCTCCTATCGCTCATTGCCTCCATGTAACTCGGGACTGTATCCAAAATCCACCTGTTTGCACGACTCCTTTGAGTCGTGGTAGGGAGGAAATCAAAGCACAGTAGGAACCACACAAGACTCTATGACGATCTCGGGTCTACAGACAAACCTGTACAAGTATCACCTGAGAACTGCTATCTGACGATAGGTATAATACCATCTAGGAGTTCTCGGTGGGTCCTGTTCGGTGTACTCATTCTCCAATGAGCACATGTGTACAATCTCTGATGTCAAACACCAATGGCTGTGGGATCAACCATCGCCCCATACAGGGTCAAGAAACGTATACACTAGTCAACTCTGGAATATCGATGCCCTGTCTCGATACTCTCTCGACTAGGAACGGTTAAAGGATGTACTTGTGGACCACCCTGGCCCCACTAGTATGATCTGCATCATAGTCCTGGTTGTCAAGTACACATCCTAAGGGCTTTATCAACATGTAACGGAGAGACAATATAATGATACAAGTGAATATGTTAAGATAAAGAGTAACCAGATAGCATTATCATGTCGAGCAAGAAAGTCCTCTCTATATATGTCCAAGCATCCACTATAATATACAATCATGTACAATAATGGCCTCTAGGGCATACATATAACTAACAATAACGACCCGAAGCAGACACTGCCTGTCCCTTTAGGTCCAAGTATGGGCGAGCCACATGAAAGACGACTGCATTCCACTTCTGGGAACTCCTTGGCCCTGGATGGAACTACTCCGCTAACACAAGATCGGATAATGGATTTGGTCACAAGCAAAGTTAAAACATTAGTGGCCGAAGCCGAGGCATGAAAAGATGTTGGCAGTAGTAGTAGGTCGTACCCTGCACAGTATGATCTTATAGAGTTTCCCAACGGCTACGTCATTCCTAAATTCGGAAGATTTGATGGGACCGGAAATGCGAATCAACACATTGCCCACTTTAAAGTATCGTGCAGGAATATCGGGGGCAATGATGCGCTCCTCCTTCGGCAGTTCGTTAATAGCTTGACTGGTGTTGCTTTTGACTGGTATGCAAGTATACCAGATGGATCCGTTATTATGTTTGTCTAAATGAAATCCCTATTTCGGCAAAGGTTCATGAGTGTTAGTGATAAAATCACCATTGCTGACCTTGTGAGGACCAGGCTAGAGAAAAACGAAAGCAACACAGACTTCATAGCCCGATGGAGCAACCTCACCGTCAAATGCGAACCGCCGATAGAGCAGGACTAATCTGTCAACCTCCTCATCGGAAATCTCAATAATTGGATGACTCCACCGCAGGTCTCAAAATGTTCCAAGAGCTAACCAGGAAAGTCTAAAAGTTGGAACACTCAAGGCAAGAGTCCACCTCGGACCCCCAAATTAACAATAGATCCTGGAGGAACCAAATGGACAATAATCGTAAAGACAGAAATTCCGACGATACTGAATCTTTTAATACTTTGGTTGACCGAAATAAGCGGGGGACTGATGGGCCCGATGTTAACCAACATTAGAAGCCAGTGTTAGGAGGGGGAAGAGAATCACCCCTGAAAAGAAAACTTGATACGGTCTATTCCTTCGGAAAAGACAAAGTCCATAAGATATTCAAGGACACCCTAGAAACGGTCTACAATTTCCAGAATCGAAAAGACCGCAAGAATCGAATATGACTGAGGACCCCAAATACTATCCCTATCATATAGTGGTAGGTCATGCCATTGAGAACTGCTTTATCTTTAAAAATTGGTTCGAAAAAAATACAAATCAAGAGAAATAAAACTGTCCAAAGGTGTGTTAGCGAACAATAAATGTTTTAGGAGTCTAACTCCTCTGAATCCAAAATAAAATCTTTGGGAGTTTAACTCCAAATAAAAATCCCTTTTAGGAGTTTAACTCCAAATTATCTTCAAGGGAGTCCAACTCCAAATCCATAGCCCGGGATTAGCCCCCTTTTCCTCACCGTCGTCACCGTACACGTGCACGGCATGTGTACTCTGGCCGCCCTGCGGCTACGCGCAAACGCACGTGCCGCGACAAGCCTAATCGGCCCCTGCCCCATTCACGTGAAGGGTCTGCACCCTCACATTGTGAGGGGGACATCCCCCCTCACGTGAGGTGATTTTCCCCTCACGTGAGGGTCATCCCCCTCATGGGGGGACAGCCCCCCCGCTCACGTGAGGGGGAAGCCCCTCACGTGAAGGGACTTGCCCCCTTAACATTGTAAGGGGACAGCCCCCTTCTCTTGTGAAGGGGATAACCCCACACGGCGGGTCCCCCTATAAAAAAGGTTTTCTTTTTATAAAAAAAAGTGTTTGTTTCAAGTTTTTCTCCTCTCCAAAATAATGATAATGCATCTCGATATGAAAATAGTGGTTTTAAAATTCCTCTTTAAAAAAATGTGGCGAAACAAGCAAACACTCGTATCCGTATTTTAATGTACTAAAATTGAGTTCGCATAACTATATGATCCGGTAATCGGAGGTTCTCTCGCATTATAGCGAGGGGTAATTAACGGCAGCTTAGTCCGCGGCTGCCAGAGATTTGGACCCCACGATCAATAAATCCCAGCCTACCTTAGACCGGGGGAATCTGTAAACGCCTGACAAGCGCGTGCATTCTTATCTAAATAGGATGACGAAAAACACTCTACAGATTCTGACACGCCTGGTAGGCCCCCATCTCTTCTCCCATATTTCGGGTTAAATGCTCAAGCGAATTCATCCAATATATATGTTAATATCTGTACTAAAATCATGCTCTTCTATACAGTAATCAATAATCAGCTTTCAAGCAATCAATTCTCAACAATGTTTCCAAAGATGAACTCAGCTTCCGATGCAACTCCCTTCTCGTACACAATGAAGATGGACGCTCAAACGGTTCTCCTGACAACTCTCGAGCGGTAGTGGGAGGAACCGCTGCTACAATTCGGCTCCATTTCATTCGTCTCGATTAACACCATTCCTTCTCCTTAAGATCCAGTAACAGATATGCCGGTCTCCAAAGGGAGAAGACCTAATGTCGTAATCCCAAGGGCACCCGAACTCAAGCGCAGGTCTGTCTTCTAACGGCTCTCTATTGCTCCAGCTGGTGGCAGAGCCGTCAATACCAAGGTTGCGACAAAGTGTCCCGAGCAAGCTCAGGCGGTGCCCTCGACTATTGTAAGATCGGGTGTCTTCTATGGACTCCCTGTCAATCAGCCTACGGCGGCTTCCCAAAAAGCGGATGCCTGCTAAGCCCTCAAAATCAAGAAGCTAAGACTGAAAAGGCTCAGATACAGAGCCAACAAAAGGGGTAAGGATCCTTCTAGGCTGACCTTTGTGAGGTTCCAAGAACAAAGTTACCCCGCGATGATAGTTGAATCGGCAGTGAAGCTTTCTAACACTTTTAAGCCGTTGAAATTGGTTCAGAAGAATGCCATGATCGCAAAAATCAAGAAAACCATGATCCAAATAGAGCTGCGAAAGGACATATCCAAGCTCCAAAACAGAAAATATGACGCCATCTCTTCAAGTGTCTACCAAGCGCTCTGTACCTCCCGAAAGCAATGGGGAAATCCAGAAAGGAAGCACGAGCACCACCCAAGGACCCAGCCGGGCCGACCATCTTCAGTCTCTTGTCCTTTACCAAAGAGGAAGGGTCACAATGACAGTCCGAAAGATCAACTGCCAAAGATAAAGAGATGGTTGGATATGTGGTCCACACTGTCTATATGATAGGCACACGTAGCAAGAGCAAGGATGGGGCCACCACATCCCAAGCCCAATCTGGTTTGAATGCGGCCACCACTTCCTAAGACCAGCCTTCTTCGGAAGATGATGAAAATCCTTTCGGTGAGGCCGATAAGCAAAAGGAGCCCTCAACTCATGAGGAGTCAAGCTTAGAGAGCGACGAGGAGCCGATTTTCGTCCCTAAGACCGCAGAGTAACAGCTCCTCTAAGAGCTCCGAAAACAGGTTCAAAGTAAAGACAGGGAGATGGCCAAACTTTGCTCCAAAATTGAAAACTTGACGAATGTCGTGACGCTGCTCACGGCTCAGGTTGCTCGGGCTCCCTCTAATCAAGCATAAATCTATACTCATGAGCCGGCTGATAATGACCCGAAACAGCCAATGCCTGTCCCTTTAAGTCCAAGTATGAGAGAGCCATACGAAAGCCGACCACATTCCACTTCTGGGGACGCCTTGGCCTCGGATGGAACTACTCTGCTAACATAAGATGGAATAATGGATTTGGTCACCAGCAAAATTAAAACATTGGTGGCCGAAGCTGAGGCATAGAAAGATGTTGGCAGTAGTGGAAGGCCGTACCCTGCACAATATGGTTTTATAGAGTTTCCCAGCGGCTACGTCATTCTTAAATTCAGAAGATTCGATGGGACCGGAAATGCGAACCAACACATTGTCCAGTTTAAAGTATCGTGCAGGAATACTAGGGGCAATGATGCGCTCCTCCTTCGACAGTTTGTTAATATCTTGACTGTCGTTGCTTTCGACTGGTACGCAAATATACCGGATGGATCCCTTATTGTGTTTGCCCAAATGGAATATCTGTTCTGGCAAAGGTCCATGAGTGTTAGCAATAAAATCACTATCGCTGGCCTTTTGAGGATCAGGCCAGAGAAAAACAAAAGCAACACAGACTTCATAGCCCGATGGTGCAACACACTGTCAAATGTGAACCGCTGATAGAGTAGGACCAATCTGTCAACCTCCTCGTAGAAAATCTCAACAATTGGATAGCTCCATTTCTATGCACCGAGGGTCTCAAAACGTTCTAAGAGCTGACCAGGAAAGTCCAAATGTTGGAATGCTCAAGGCAAGAGTCCACCTCGGACCTCCAAATTAACAATAGATCCTGAAGGAACCGAAAGGAAGATAATCGCAAAAGCGGAAATTCTGACGATACTGAATCTTTTAAAACTTCGGTTAACCGAAATAAGCGGGGGATAGATGGGCCCAATGTCAACCAACCTCGGAAGACAGTGTTGGGAGGAGGAGGAGAATTGTTGAATATAGTGCCCTCAAGACAATTATTGTAATTACAAGTAGACGATTATGATAATTGAAAGAGGACCTATACAGGTAGAACAGTCATACTCAACATGATAGTATGCTATCCGGTTTGTATTTATCATTATTTGTATATATTTTGATAAAGCCCGTAGGATTATTGCTTGACTACCAGTATTATGATGGCGATCATATACGTAGGAGATGGGTGGTCTATAAGCACATCCTTAAATGTCCCTAGTCGAGAAAGTATCGAGACTGGGCATCGATACTCAGGAGTAGACTAGTGTATACTTTTCGAGACCCCGATGAGGGGCGGTGGCTGGTCTCACAAGCCATCGGTGTTAAGTCACCTAAGATATTATACAGGTGCTCACTGGAGGTGAGTACACCGGACGGACTCGCCAAGAACTTCTAGATGGTATTATACCTATCGTCAGATGGGAGTTCTCTTGTGACATGAGTACAAGTTAGTCCTTTGACCTGAGATTTTCATTTGTCTCGTATGAGTTCGCACTATATTTAGATCACTACCCTACCATGGCTCAAAGGAATCGTGCAAATAGGTTTTAGTTGGGTACAGTTCCGAGCTACATAGAAGTAGTGAACAATCGTAAGGGATTCATCTCTCTCGGTATTGGAAGTCAATATCATGATGTATAGGGTCAACTATCACCATAAAATCCTTGGCCAAGATGGATGGTATTTACTGATGTGATTGTAAGTCGATGTCGCGTACCCCGTGGGTTCGCGGGGAGGCGGAATTTGCAAAAATCGATTTTTCTATGCTACGCAACACCGACTAAACTCCAGGATCTATACTTAAACCTTAACTAACTAAACTACTAGAGGTTTAAGTACTATGTGAGAGTGTTATACCTCCATGAACTAGTCCTTCAGGTCTTCTTGTTCTCCTCTCCTTAGTTCCTCAAAGATCGGATCGAGCTTGCAAGGTCGGCCTCCTCACGTCAAAAACGATCCACCCGAGAGTATGTGCTTTGGGCTTCAACTTATAAAACGAAGTAACTAGGGTACTTAGTTCGCTAATCTAAGTAGCCTAGGTGATGTAGAGTAGCTAATAGATTGTTTTATCTCACTAGATCTTTTGTTTCACAACACATGTGAGGGTAAGGATCACTTGAGGAAGAAGGAGGAAAATTTGGAGAGAGAATGCCAAGATGCAAATGAGCAAGGGCTGTATGAGTGAAGAATGGCTCATCTCCCATTACTCATTGAAGCATGGAATTTTTCACAATATAAAATCTTTACCATACTTCAATAGTAATTCCAAACAAATAAACAAATAGCTAAGCCATGCTTCACACCATACCAATAATATCTCTCTCTTTTCCACCTCATTAATCCATTTAATAAAATGGATAAATCAATAATGAGGTGTCCCTTCTAGAAGCATGTCTTGCCAAATTACAAAAATGCTCTCACCGTATATACATACCCGTATTCGTATTCCGAAAAATACGAATACAATGAGATGATAACAATCCAATAATACAATACTAGGGTCTAGCTTAAACCAAAGCCCACTAGTATTGTCCGCCCGAACATCATCCATGCATAAGTACGCTTATGTGATCGAAACCCTGCCGTAAAACCATACGTCATCTACATCGTTTCACCCGAAGCAGGAAAACCCTCTGTATGGGACTCTAAAGACTCGACAGTACGCTGGCAGTGGGTTTAACCACAAGCACGTCAGTGGTACTGGCTGCACGTAATGGCTACCCAGGTATCTGTCGATAAGAAGGCCGATGAGAAAACTCATCCAAACTCCTACTGAGCCTATCTGTGACAATCTCTATACAGTCCGGTCTGTTCGTCTAAGAGTATTGCATATCGGGCCTAGGGGGCAGTATCCGTCAGACCCCTAATAACACAATAAGTCGTGCCGGAGAAGTGCCCAAAACACCATGAGAAACTACTGGAGTACCTCCCAGTAAATCTCGCTTGCCCTGGCCAGGGACTTTGTGTAATGGCTTTTCGAACACAACGCGATATCAACCCCCAATACCATGAGAGACAGATCCTATCTAACCGTTATTTCCTTCAAGTGCTTCGGGACTGCATCCAACTACTATCTGTTTGCATGACTCTTTTGAGCCGTGGTAGGGTAGTAATCTAAGAACAGTGGGAACACACTGGAGACGAAGTAGTGATGTCAAGTCCACAGACTAACCTGTACTCATGTCACCTGGGAACTGCTACCTGACGATAGGTATAATACCAACCAGCAGTTCCCAATGAGTCCGTTTAGTGTAACTCATAACCTAATGAGCACATATATAATATCTCCAGTACGACATACTAATGACTTAGGACAGACCATCTCCCCCGCTAGAATGAAAAGCATATACACTAGTCTACTCTGGAGTATCGATGCCCCGTCTAGATAATCCTAATACTAGGGACATGTATAAGGATGTGCTTATAGACTATCCAGCCCCCACTAATGTGACTGACATCATAACGCTGGTAGTCAAGCAAAGATCCTAAGGGCTCTACCAATATGTATAAGCGATGTGCTAAAAGAAACACATGCACATATTGAGGTAGAATCAAACCAGGTATCATACTACCATATTGAGCAAGACTGTTATTATATCCGTGAATATCCCAAGCTTCCAATATGTAATATACAAACTAGTATGATACAATAATGGCCTCTAAGGCATATAACACTAACAATCTCCCACTTGCACTAGGGCCATGTACTGGCATATCGCAGACCTATCATCTCGATTAGCCTCTCGAACTGCGTCTGAGGGATGGCCTTTGAGAGTGGATCTGCAGTGTTGTTCTCCGTGTCAACTCTCCGCACCTCGATCTCCCGGCGATCAACGATCTTCTTGATCAGGTGGTACCGCCTCAAGATATGTCTGAACTTCTGATGGGACCTTGGTTCCTTCGCTAAAGCTATAGCGCCGTTGTTGTCACAATACAGCGGTATCGGATCAAAAATGGACAGAACCACCTAAAGTTCTGTCATGAACTTCCTGATCCAGACTACTTCTTTCACGGCGTCGCATGCAGTGATATATCCCGCTTCCAAAGTCGAGTCAGCAACGGTGTCCTGCTTGGAGCTCTTACAAAAGACCGCCCCTCCATTGAGGGTAAAGACATAACCCGACATGGACTTGGAGTCATCCTTGTCAGTTTGGAAGATAGAGTCGGCGAAGGCCTTGACCTGGAGGTCTTCTCTACCGTACACCAAGAACATCTCCTTAGTCCTTCACAGGTACTTGAGAATGTTCTTCACTGTTGTCTAGTGCTTCTTCCCTGGGTTTGACTAATACCTGTTTACAACGCTCAGTGCGTAAGCTACATCTGGTCTGGTACACAACATCGCAAATATTATAGAGCCTATTGCAGAAGCGTAGGGTATAATAGACATGCGATCCTTTTCCAAATCCGTCTTGGGAGATATCTCTTTGAAGAGGCTGATTCCGTGACATGCCGGTAGATTACCGCGCTTTGAATCTTCCATACTGAATCTTTTCAGTATGGTGTCGATGTACCTTGACTGTGAAAGTCCCAACATCCGTTTAGATCTATCACGATAGATCTGGATCCCCATAATGTAGGCGGCATCACCCAGGTTTTTCATGGAGAACCTTTGTGAATAGAATCCTTTGACTGATAGTAGTATAGGAATGTCATTTCCTATCAAGAGAATGTCATCCACGTACAAGACAAGGAATAATACAGTTCTCGCTACAATCTTACTATAGATGCATGGTTCATCTGAATTTTTGATAAAGTCAAATTCCTTGACCGTCTCATCAAAGCAGATGTTCCAACTCCACGATAACAGCTTTAATCCATAAATGGATTTAAGCAACTTGCACACTCCTCCGCTGCTCCCACTCTCTATGAAACCCTCCGGCTGATCCATATAAACACACTCTTCCAAATTTCCATTCATAAAAGCGGTCTTTACGTCCATCTGCCGAATTTCATAATCATTGAAGGCAGTAATGGAAAGAAGGATACGAATGGATTTGAGCATAGCCACTAGATAAAAGGTTTCATCATAGTCCAAACCAGGTATTTGACGAAAACCTTTTGCAACAAGACTAGCCTTATAGGTTTCAACCTGTCCATCTACACCAATCTTCTTTCTGAAGATCCATTTGCAGCCTATGGGTTTTACCCCTTCTGGAACAATGTCCAAACTCCATACTTTGTTGGTGTATATGGACTCTATCTCGATCCGCATTGCATCCCACCATTTTACCGAGTCTCTGCTCTGAATGGATTGTTGGAAGCTAGTTGGCTCATCATCGTCGATGATGCAATCCTCTCTATCCCAGTCTATGAGAAAACCGTAGTATCTCTCATACGGATGAGACTGCCTACTAGTCCTGCGGAGTGGCGCAGGGATATTCGGTTCTTTCGAAACTTCTGGTTCCACCATGCTTTCAGTAATAGCTTGTGGTTTTGGAATTTCTTTCAGTTCTATTGCGCTCCCACTTGTCTCTTTTTCAATAAATTGATTTTCCAAAAAGTGGGCATGCCGAGAAACAAAGACCTTTTGTTCCTCTGCGAAATAGAAAAGATACCCCTGGAGTTCTTTGGGTATCCCACAAACTTACACAGTACTGAGCGTGCCTCGAGCTTGTCCGCATGTTGCTCTTTTACAAAAGCTAGACACCCCCATATCTTCAGATACTTAAGATAGGGTTTCTTCCCACTCCATATCTGATAGGTGTGGTAGGCACAGTCTTGATAGGAATCTTGTTCAAAAGATATGCAGCTGATTCTAATGCATAACCCCAGAAGGATCGCAGTAACTCAGCGTTACTCATCATGGAACGTACCATATCCAATAAGATTCAGTTCTGCCTTTCCGATACACCATTGTGTTGAGATGTGTATGGAGGAGTAAGCTGAGAAAGAATTCCATTCTCTTGTAAGTAATCCAGGAACTCGGCAATTAAGTATTCACCACCTCGATCAGATCTAAGTGTCTTGATACTTTTGCCGGTTTGTTTTTCCACTTCATTCCACTACTAAAATAGGGGGTTGCCCCTATAGATAATGAAATCCGTAGGGGCAGATTCATTTTGGCCCTACGGACTAATCCGTAGAGCCAGAAGTTTGCCCCTACGGTCCCAGATGTTTTAATTTAAAAATATTAAATCGTAATTTGTTGTTTGCCCCTACGGAGCCGCAAACCAAGGACCTACAGACTAATCTGTAGGGGCATCTAAATGGGAATTTAATTAAAAAGGCACAGAAATGCCCTACGTTGTTCACTCCCAAAATCCTCTCGCGCGCGTTAAAATCCCCAAATCTCTCGTTCTCGCCTCGTCGCCGTTCTCGTCGTCGCCACCGCCCTCGTTCTTCATCGTCACCGATTGCGCGCGTTGTCGATCAACGATCGAGCGTCTCCGTTATCTCCTATATCGCCTACAGGTTAGTAAATCTTCAATTAAACATAATTTTGATGATTTTAGGGTTTGGGTACCGATGAGGGTTAGGGTTAGGCATCGGTTAGGGTAAGGGTTGGGGTTGGGGTTGGGGTTGCGGTTGGGGCTGGGGCTGGGGTTGCGATTGGGGTTAGGGTTCGGATGGGGTTGCGGTTGGGGTTGGGTTTAGGGTTAGGATTAGGGTTGGGGTTCGGCTGGGGCTGCTGTAGGGGCTGGGGTTAGGGTTAGGGTTAGGGTTGGGGTTGGGGTTCAGCTGGGGCTAGGGCTAGGGTTAGGTTTAGGTTGTGATATTTAGGAAAATTAAAACATATCTAAATTTGCAAAAATGTAAATTAAATAAAACACCATAGAAATTCTCCATTTTTTAATACCATCATTGAATTTTGCAAATACAATTTAGACCAATGCAGTGATGTTTACTGTAACTTGGAGTTTCAAATGGTGTTGTATATAATACACTTTTTCAAGCTACTGAGGGTGCTTGCTGCACCATTTAAAGGTGAATACTTTGAGTTTCAAGCTACTAAGGGTATCAGATACAGAACGGAATAGGTGTTATCATTTTCGTATACGGATATGGATGGTTGTCAAAAATGAAAATCACTATTTGTATATGATGCAAATCAAATACGGATACGGAGTTAGCTTGAATTATCCGTATTCATATACATTCTAACAGCTAAGTATGGTGAAGTCAGGTTAGACTCAGCCCTAACCCGTCCAATAAATTAGGGGTGTTTTCGTCTGTATAAACCTGCCTGATCTTGTTTGGGTAGGTTTAGGTTTCATAAAAGGAAAAAAAATTGGGGTAGAGGGTCCTTGAAAAAATATTGGGTTAGCCTCTAACATAAGCCTGTGGGGTCCAGGAGTCTAAATATGAGGATATATTCCACCAATCGATTTCAAATGAGATAAATACTGTTAGTTTAGTGACTTGAATATTAACCTAGAGTACTGTCATGATCCATGCCCATTACTGCTACCTATTTATGTTATTTTATACATTCATGTTAGTGCTTTATACCCGTTGTTTCATGCTTCACTATTTACCGCCGTCGGTTTAGAACTATACGAAGGTTGTTAAATATCGGACGGTATAGCTCAATACTAACAACCGTCGTATAGTCTATGTGACGAAAAGATTCAATCGTATGATAACCGATAGAAGCCTAACCCCCAACAGCCGAAACACACACATACAACAAGAATACACAACAAATGTATCATTAGAGAGTGATTCAAGATGTTCAAGTTAAAACCAATATATGATACTCGATGATAATATGAAACCTTCATATTCTCATTGATACTCATATATGAAACTCAAAGCGCCACTTAGTCCCCGTCTATCGGTTACCATACGTTCGATATTCGTCGTGACATAAAACTATACGAAGGTTGTTAAATATCGGATGGTATAGCTCGATACTAACAACCGTCGTATAGTCTATGTGACGAGAAGATTCAATCGTATGATAACCGATAGATTTGTCCCGTATGGACAAGTTAGGAATGTATAAAGCAAACACCTTCATTCACTTTTGTTTTCATATGTTTCGAGATATTTCGTCGGTACCTTTCCGCTGGTTCTCCGTGTACAAAAATAGATTAGATGTTCATTTCAACGTTGTTTCACAGCTTTGAAATGATTATCTATTCTATTACAGTGTACTCGGAGAACAGCGGGGAGGTGCTGCCAAAATTTACTTGAAACGGTTGAAAGCACAAGCGAATGGGTGTTCGCTCTATACATTCTTAATGGGATAGAAGCCTTACCCCCGACAGCCGAAACACACACATACAACAAGAATACACAACAAACGCATCATTAGAGAGTGATTCAAGATGTTCATGTTAAAACCAATATATGATACCCGATGATAATATGAAACTTTCAAATCTAACTTTGATTATCGATAATTTATTCTTTTCAACGACAAACGCACACACAAAGCATATACATGGATTTTCTCCTTTGTCAGTAACCATCCCGTTCTTAGATTTCTCAATATAGTCACTATTACATACAATTTATATGTTATACAGTCTAACATGGCCCATGAGTACGTCAGAGTTAAGGACTGGATGTATATGGATTGGCAACAACGTATGCAACATAAGTTTGTCGCAGGAGTTGCTGCTTTTGTTGAATTTGCACACGCACATAATAAGATCGTGATAGAGAAGATTCTCTGCCCGTGCGATAGATGTGGGAATAAGTACTGGCAGAAAGTAGAATTGGCAGAGCTTCATATCGTAAAATATGGTTTTACTAGACTTTATACAGCTTGGAAATATCACGGGGAAGGAGAAGAACGCAGTAATGCGGCAGAAGAAGAAGGAGAACACGATAATGCGGCAGGAGAAGAAGGAGAAGACGGTAATGCGGCAGAAGAAGAATACGGTAATTTATTTCCATCAGAAGAATAGAGGATATGGTAGAAGCTGCCCTAGGTGAATCTATTTATACTGAAGATGACATTCCTTCCGGTCAAGGACCACGTGCGGATAAATATGAAAATTTCATGAATGATGCTAGAAAACCAATTATGAGAATGCAAAGTATCCCACCCTCACATGGTTCGTCCAACTTTTCCAGATTAAGTGCCTAAATGGATGGAGCAACAAGTCATTCACAATGCTTCTTTCATTCTTGAAAGATTCTATGCCCCCAGGAAATAACGTGCCCGACAACTGGTACGGAGCCCAGAAGATGATGTCTGATTTGGGTCTAAAGTGTGAGAAGATTCAAGCATGTCCTAAAAATTGCGTGTTGTACCGGAAAGAGAATTCAGATTTGAAAGAGTGTCCAACATGCGGAGATGCCAGGTATAAGCCGAAAGATTCTGATAAGAAGCCTGATATACCTGTCAAGATAGAACGATACTTTCCCATAACACAGAGACTGCAGAGGCTATTCAGGTGCAAGAAAACAGTTGAGGCAAAGGCCTCGAATTTATGTTTCATTAAGAATACATGTCCATACCTTGAGAAATAATCCGTATAAGTAATGAAATAAGAATAACCACTTCTTACAGGTGAGGACATTGGACCACACACGTCGCTGTGTATGAGTCCTAAGAGCTCACTCGCTCTTTTCCCGTGTCCAGTGAACAGATTCTTTGTCATCTTTCCTTTGAAATATGATTGACAAGTTGCATAAGACTGACATTCGAATGGATCCAAATATCCCTCTTTACGTAACTTCATCAACCGTGTTTCATTGATGTGACCCGGTCTACAATGCTATAAGAAAGCCTGATTTAATTCTGGAGAATTTCTTTTCAGTGTGTTCTGAACGTTGAAAACCTGAGCTTGATTTAATACGTCTATACCGTATCTTGTGTACCTGACCCAATCAAATATTGATTTAGGTGTATGTTTACTACATCACTTACAAATGTAAAATCATAACCTTCTTTAGAAAGTAAAGATACAGAAATGATATTACAAGCCAGACTAGGTATACACAAATAGTTACGTAAAATCAAAATCTGCCCACTTGTCAATTCTAGGTGATATTCCCCTACGGATACAACATCCAGGCCCATTCCGTTAGCAACCCTGAGAGTCATATCACCTGCCTTGATAACTCTATGGTTTCTCAGAGCCTGTAATGAATTACAGATATGAGATCCTGATCCGGTATCTAAGACCCAGGAAGTAGAGTTAATTGACAGACAGTTTTCAATAATAAACACATTAGAAGCCAAAACCACAATGTGCTTCGAATCCTGGTTTCTGGATTTCCAAGCCCTGCAGTCCTTCTGCCAATGCCCTTTCCCGTGACAATAGAAACATTCCTCTTTCCCTACTGTTAGCCCCGAAACTTTTGCCCTGCCCTTTCCCTCTACCTTACTAACACCGCCTATCGGCTTGGTGGAGGCCTTCTTCTTCTTTCCCTGGGCTTTTTCCTTGGATCTAGAATAGGAAGATTCTCCAATGAGCTGCAGGGTGCCCTCAGTGCTCCTCAACATGTTGAGGAGTTCTAGAAGTGAAACTTCCATCCATTGAATGTTGAAATTCAAGATAAACTGAGCGTAGGTAGAAGGAAGCGACTGTAGAATCAAGTTAACATATAACTCGTTCTCCAACGTGGTCCCTAGGTCCGTGAGCTTTTCAATATAGCTAATCATCGTAAGGACGTTGTCCCCTACAAATGACACGACAGCCAACCTCTCCTAAAGCAATTTCTTCGAGGTTTCTTATCTTGCGATACGAGATTGCTCTCCATATAAATCCTTATTATGGAGGTAGATGGAAGCTAAGTCCATCTTCTCGTGCTGCCTCTGGTGTTCATTATCCATTGAGGCTAACACAAGACACTTGGCTCTCGCACTGTCTTTTTCCGATGTCTTACGGATATCAATATCCGTGGCGGGATCTGGTCCTGAGACGGCGGAGGCTTTGGTAGTAAGGAGGTAGTCCAGATTGTCATAGGTAATGGCCATCAGGACATTCCTTTGCCAATCATTATAGTTTGGCCCGGTCAATTTATTATCTAGCATTAACCTAAGTCTGGTCATACAGGTCGCTGCAATAAGGAGAGAAAAGAGAAACACTCAGCATGATGCTTTTGCAAGTTTAGATTGGTTATTAGTTTATCTAAACATGATGGCTCCCACTGTATCTCGAATCTTCCTTCAAACCATAAAAGAAGAATTAGTCAGGATTAATCACACCTTATAATTCTTGCTTAACCTTTCGGCCAGGCTGGTGTTGGTACATCGAGGGAGGTTTTCCAACGCTTTCGCGAAATTCCTTAATTACATAATCTCTTTTCCCTGGAGGCGTAGCCCCGCTAACACCGTTCTAGACACCTATTTGGTTTATAGCATTGATTGTTTAATGAAAAAATCTCCTGAGGAGTAGCAGATACTCACAGTAGGATCGGGATCCAAATATCATCGTGTAACAACCTTGAAGGAATCCTACCAAAATCATCACACTCCAAATGGTATGCAACACTAGCAAGTTTTAATTTCTTTAGAAACTCCCGATGTGGATTTTTGCCCCAAGCTCTTATGACCTTGACGAAGACCAAAATATCATAAGTCGCAAGTCTAGTTCTACCCGTCATTGTCCAGGTTAATTTGAACCCACCCGTACATACCCTTAACGAATGCCAAAATAGTAGTACGACTGTCCTAAACCAACTCATCTATCTATGCTACAGAAGAATACCCAGCAGCTACCAATCACTATGCCTTAGCGAAGGTTAAAATACATAGCTTGAATACTACTGAATACCAATATGAAATGATGGGGGGCTACGAATGGTTTTGGCAAACCGTGAATGTAATGAACTTGATATAGTCGAAGGAACCATGATAGCTTTTAAAAGGAGTGGTTTAAGCTCCGCATTTTAAAAGTTGTTTTTCGAAGAAAACCGAGTGGTTTTGAAACTGTTCCAACGATTTAAGCTTTGGTTTGTTTTGCTTGCATTAATCAATGTCAATGCGGTCCCATCATTTAACCCTATTGTTGCAGAAAAGAAACAAAAATACAGCGTACGCTTATGCCATCTGCATTCTCCACGGGGCACCGTCATGCACCGTTAGGTTACTTAACTAACAGCAGAGCGGAGGTTGGACTAGCGCGGGTGCAAAACATAAGCAATGTCTATTATATATCATATATATATATACATATATATATCCATTCGTCTCACGTAATAATAAGCATTCCAGATCACATATGAATATATTGGATATACTTGGAATTCCGCGATTCGTTTAAGTCTCTAACGAAAGACGAATTCCACGATCGTGATGAATAGCCAAATCCAGCCCTAGACCCCTACGGGTGTAGCCAACTACCCGAAAAATTGCCGAAGTGAAGCAACCTCTCTCAATAAAATGAATAGGCCACTCGGCACTTCAAGAACCCAGTAGTTTGTGCACCCCACCATGGGTCTATCCTAGGAGCAAAAACAGTAAAAGAAATAATACAATGGTGGCTACAACCTCAACCCGGATGTGCCCCGCAAAATAATATTACATCACTTTTACAAATTACATGAATGAAAAAAAAGAAAACACTCTTCTCAAATCCCCCGGCTATTCATCCATGACGATCCAATACTCCATCTACACAAACCACAATCACAGAACACAGATATGTGCAACCCCCACTAATCGACGTATAGCAATTAGCAGACGTTTAGCGGGTTCGTGGGAAGGCGGAATTTGAAAAAAACGATTTTTCTATGCTTCGCAACACCGACTAAACTCCAGGATCTATATTTAAACCTTAACTAACTAAACTGCTAGAGGTTTAACTACTATATGAGAGTGTTATACCTCCGTGAACCAGTCCTTCGGGTCTTCTTGTTCTGCTTTCCTTGGCTCCTCAAAGATCGGATCGAGCTTGCAAGGTCGGCCTCCTCACGCCAAAGACGATCCACCCGATAGTCTACGCTTTAGGCTTCAACTTCTAAACCGAAGTAACTAGGGAACTTAGTTCGCTTATCTAAGTAGCCTAGGTGATGTAGAGTAGCTAATAGATTATTTTATCTCACCAGATCCTTTGTTTCACAACATATGTGAGGGTAAGGATCACTTGAGGAAGAAGGAGGAAACTATGGAGAGAGAATACCAAGATGCAAATGAGCAAGTGTTATATGAGTGAAGAATGGCTCATCTCTCATTACTCATTGAAGCATGGAATTTTTCACAATATAAAATCCTTACCATACTCCAATAGTAATGCCAAACAAATAAACAAATAGCTAAGCCATACTTCACACCATACCAATAATATCTCCCTTTTCCACCTCATTAATCAATTTAATAAAATGGATAAATCAATAATGAGGTGTCCCTTCTAGAAGCATGTCTTGTCAAATTACAAGAATGCCCTCACCATATATACATACCCGTATTCGTATTCGAAAAAATACGAATACAATGAGATGATAACAATCCAATAATACAATACTAGGATCTAGCTTAAACCAAATCCAACTAGTATTGTCCGCCCGAACATCATCCGTGCACATGTACACGTATGTGATCGAAACACTGCCGTAAAACCATACGGCCCCTACATCGTTTCGCCCGAAGCAGGGAAACCCTCTGTGTGGGACTCTAAAGACTCGACAGTTTGCTGGAAGTGGGTTTAACCACAAGCACGTCAGTGGTACTAGCTGTAGGGATTCTCTAGCACTATCCTAGGTTTAGGGTTGCATCACACATGCTATATTAAAAATTTAGGGGGTGCTAAACAATGCCAACCATGAATCGAAATAGAAAAGTAGAGTAACAACATATAGTATTTCATACTAAGTAGTGTCTGTTAGTGTGATATGCCCTAGAGGCCATTATTGTATAGTACTAGTTTGTATATTACATTTTGGAAGGTTGGGATATATACACGGATTTGTGACAGTCTTGCTCGATATAGTAGTATGCTACTTGGTTTGTATCTATCTTAATATGTGTATATGTTTGTTTTAACGTATCGCTAATACATATTGATAGAGCCATTAGGATCTTTGCTTGACTACCAGCGTTATGATGGCAGTCACATTAGTAGGGGCTGGGTAGTCTACAAGCACATCCTTATACAGGTCCCTAGTCATAGGATTATCGATACAGGGCATCGATACTCCAGAGTAGACTAGTGTATACGCTTCTCATCCCAGCAGGGGAAACGGTCTGTCCCACAGCCATCAGTACGACGTACTGGAGATAGTATGCAGGTACTCATTGGGTTATGAGTTACACTGGACGGACTCGTGGGGTACTGCTCGTTGGTACTATACCTATCTTCAGGTAGCAGTTCCCAGGTGACATGAGTACAAGTTAGTTCGTTGACCTGACACTGCTATTTCGCCTTGGGTGTGTTCCCACTGTTCTTAGATTGCTACCCTACCACGGCTCTATTGAGTCATGCAAACAGGTAGTAGTTGGGTGCGGTCCCGAAGCACTTAGAGGCAGCGGCGGTTAGATAGGATTTGTCCCTCCCGGTATTTGGGGTGGTTGTGTTCGGAACGCCATTACACAAAGTCCCTGGCTAGGGCAAGTGAGATTTACTAGTAGGTACTCCAGTAGTTTCTCAGGGTGTTTTGGGCTGTACTCCGACACGACTTATTGCACCATTAGGGGTCTGACGCTTGCCGCCCCCTAGGACCGATATACGATACTCTTAGACGAACAGACCGAACTGTATGGAGATTGCCACAGACAGGCTCAGTAGGAGTTTGGATGAGCTTTCCCGTTGGCCTTCTTATCGACAGATACCTGGGTAGCCAGAGGGTTTTATTCAGAGTGGGAGCAGCGAGAAAGTATGCAAGTTGCTTAAGTCCATTTATGGACTAAAGCAGGCATCGCGGAGTTGGAACGTCTGTTTTGATGAGACGGTCAAAGAATTTGTCTTTATCAAAAATCCAGATGAGCCGTGTATTTATAGTAAGATTGTAGCAAGAACTGTAATATTCCTCGTTTTATACGTGGATGCCATTCTCTTGATAAAAAATGGCATTCCTATGCTACAATCTGTCAAAGGATTCTTGTCACACAGGTTCTCCATGAAAGACATGGGTGATGCCTCTTACATTTTGGGGATCCGGATCTATCGTGATAGATCTAAGAGGATGTTGGGACTTTCACAGTCCAGGTAGATCGACACCATACAGAAAAGATTCAGTATGGAAGATTCTAAGCGCGGTAATTTACCAGCTTGTCACGGAATCAACCTATCCAAAGAGATGTCTCCCAAGATTGATTTGGAGGGATCGCATGTCTATTATACCCTACGCTTCTGCGGTAGGCTCTATAATGTATGCGATGTTCTGTACCAGACCAGATGTTGCTTACGCACTGAGCGTGGTAAGCCGGTATCAGTCAAACCCTGGGGAGAAGCACTGGATAGCAGTAAAGAACATTCTCAAGTACCTGAGAAGGACTAAGGAGATATTCTTGGAATACGGCGGAAAGGACCTCCAGATCGAGGCCTTTGCTGACTCCAGCTTCCAGAGTGACTAGGATGACCCCAAATCCATGTCGAGTTATGTCTTTATCCTCAATGGAGGGGTGGTCTGTTGGAAGAGTTCCAAGCAAGACACCGTTACTGACTCGACGATGGGAGCGGAATATATAGCAGCTTCTGATGCCGCAAAGGAAGCAGTCTGGATGAGGAAGTTCTTAACAGAACTTCAGGTGGTTCCGTCCATTGTTGATCCAATACCTCTGTATTGTGACAACAACAGAGCTATAGCTTTAGCAAAGGAACACAGGTCCCATCAGAAGTCCAAACACATCTTGAGGCGGTATCACATGATCAGGGAGATCGTGGATCGCCGGGAGATCGAGGTTTGGAGAGTTGCTACAGAGGACAACACTGCAGATCCATTCACAAAGGACATCCCTCAGACGCAGTTCGAGAGGCTATTCGAGATGATAGGTCTGCGATATGCCAGTACATGGCCTTAGTGCAAGTGGGAGATTGTTAGTGTGATATGACCTAGAGGCAATTATTGTATAGTACTAGTTTGTATATTACATTTTGGAAGCTTGGGATATATACACAGATTTATGACAGTCTTGCTCAATATAGTAGTATGCTACTTTGTTTGTATCTATCTTAATATGTGTATATGTTTCTTTTAACGTATCGCTAATACATATTGATAGAGCCCTTAAGATCTTTGCTTGACTACCAGTGTTGTGATGGCAGTCACACTAGTAGAGGCTGGGTAGTCCATAAGCACATCCTTATACAGGTCCTTAGTCGTAGGATTATCGAGATAGGGCATCGATACTCCAGAGTAGACTAGTGTATACGCTTATCATCCTAGCAGGGGAAATGGTCTGTCCCACAGCCATCAGTATGTTGTACTGGAGATAGTATGCAGGTGCTAATTGGGTTATGAGTTACACTGGACAGACTCGTATGGTACCGCTGGTTGGTACTATACCTATCGTCAGGTAGCAGTTCCCAGGTGACATGAGTACAACTTAGTCCGTTGACTTGACACTGCTATTTTGCCTCAGGTGTGTTCTCATTGTTCTTAGATTGCTACCCTACCACGGTTCTATTGAGTCATGCAAACAGGTAGTAGTTGGGTGCTGTCCCAAAGCACTTAGAGGCAGTGGCGGTTAGATAGGATTCGTCTCTCCCGGTATTGGGGGTTGATGTCGTGCTGTGTTCGGAACGCCATTACACAAATTCCCTGGCCAGGGAAAGCAAGATTTGCTGGTAGGTACTCCAGTAGTTTCTCAGGGTATTTTGGGCTGTACTCCAACACGATTTATTGCACTATTACGGGTCTGACGCTTGCCGCCCCTAGGACCGATATGCGATAATCTTAGTCGAACAGACCGGACTGTACGGAGATTACCACAGACATGCTCAGTAGGAGTTTGGATGAGCTTGCTCGTCGGCCTTCTTATCGACAGATACCTAGGTAGCCGTTACGTGCAGCTAGTACCGCTGACGTGCTTGTGGTTAAACCCACTGCCAGAGTACTGTCGAGTCTTTAGAGTCCCACACAGAGAGTTCCCAGCTTCGGGCGAAATGATGTAGAGGTCGTATGGTTTTACGACAGGGTTCGTTCACATACGTATACTTGTGCGCGTGTGATATTCGAGCGGACAATACTAGTGGGCTTTGGTTTATATCGGATCCTACTATTTGATTGTTGGATTAGTTTCGTCTCATTGTATTCATGTTTTTCGGAACACGGATGCGGGTATGTATATACGGATGAGAGGGGTATAGAAGGAAACACCTCATTAGGGTTTTGACCATTGACTTGATCGTTTCCCCAATTAGAGCAAAGCTCCATTTAAAATTCAAAATTTGAATTAAAACTACGCTTTTATAAAAGCGCTGTGCTACAACTAGTGCACCCCGTGCAAAGCGCATAGGCGCTAGCGCTAGATGCGTTGCGCTCCAAGTAGCGCACCATGTGCAAAGCACGTGTGCGCTAGCGCTAAGAGAGCTGCACTCTAAGTACCACCATAGGCAGAGCGCATAAGCGCTGACGGTGGAACTAAATGTTCCTCACCGTTGGATCAAATATCCAACTGATATGATTAAATCATCAATTAACAAGAATGAGATTCTGTTGAATCTTTCCAAACAGAAAAGATTGTGCCCTGAATTTAGAACACTGTTGGATCAATGATCCAATGGTGATTAAAAATCACTAAAATACAGAACAAATTTTGTAAAAGGGAAAGATTTCTCAATCTTGTTAAAACAAGAAGATTATCTTCTGTAAACCAGAAGCCCTTGGATCAAAGATCCGACGGTTGGGAAATTCCTAAATCAATTAGAGAATAAATCTCTTTAACTGATTCAAGAAATCAGCCTCCCCTATATAAAGGACCCAAGACTTCAAGTCTCATACAGAGGAACCCCCCATAAACTTTAAGAAAATCTCAAGAAGAAGAAGTAGCTCTCGGCAAAAGAAGATTTTTCTTCAAGGTAAAAAAAGAATGGTGATGAACAAAGAGATGAAATCATCTCATAATAAAAAAGAAGAATTCTCTTCTTAAAAGATCATAGAACTACAAAGACCAAGGTCTTTTATAAAGAGATCAAAAAGATATCATCATAAAAACAAAGAAGTGCTTACTTCACAGATCATAGATCTATAAAACAAATTGTCTTTTTGAGATCATAAACATCTCATTATAAAGGGGGGCGAATTATTCAATTCTTTTAGGATCACAGATCCATAAAGGCAAAGCCTTTCATCAAAAAGAGATTGAAGTATCTCCTATAAGTTAAGAACTTTGTTCTTGGAATCTTGAGACAGAGTCTCTTATCAAAGAAGATAATCTTCAGAGTGCAAAGTTAACCTAAGAAGAGCCTTAGCGCTCCTAATTTAAAAGCGCCTTAGTGCTCTTCATTTAGCGCAAAGCGCTGCAGTGCAATAGCACTTCAAACACAGCACACTGCGCTCATTGGCTAGCGCTCAGCGCTAAGCGCGCCACGTGCTCCTCACATGTGCGCTGCATTACTAAAAGCGCTTTGCGCTCATTATATGGCACCAGCGTCGAGAGCCTTAATGCTTCAATTATAGCGCATCAGCGCTCTACATCTAGCGCAAAGCGGTAAGCGCATCAGCACTTTGCATCTAGCGCTAAGCGCATCAGCGCTCTTCATTTAGCGCAAAGCGCTAAGTGCATTAGCGCTTCACATCTGGCGCCAAGCGCACTAATGCTTTAACCATAGCTCACTGCGCTCATCGACTGGAGCTAGTGCCAAGCGCGCCACATGTTTTTATGTGCGCTTGGACAGAACATAAATTGTTCTTTGAATAAGCCCCGGACCTATGATGAATGCTCAGCATTCATTAAAAGACAAACATTGTCAGAAGCTAAATCAATGCTCAGCATTGTTAAAAGGGCCGAGCTCAAACAAATGCTTAACAGCCCAAAATAAATGTTAAACATTTTAATTTGATTGGACTTAGCCTAAGACTGGCCATAAGTCCTCAATTCAGATTTAACTGAGCCCATGTGCTCATAATTTAATTATTTGATCTTAGTCCCAAATTGGACTACAGATTTCCCAACCCAAATTGGTTTAAGGGTACATCTCTTCACTCCTTTGATATTTGTCGTTGTAATCCTTCAACGTCTTCAAAGAGGTGACGGGTCCCGATAACTAAACATTCTATGGACTGTGGGGTCCTTAAAATCATGGACTATGATGTCCTTAACCTGGACTGTGGGGTCCTTAAACTCACGGACTATGATGTCCTTAACCTTGACTGTGAGGTCTTTAAACTCACGGACTATGATGTCCTTAACCTGGACTGTGGGGTCCTTAAACTCACGGACTATGATGTCCTTAACCTTGACTGTGAGGTCTTTAAACTCACGGACTATGATGTCCTTAACCTTGACTGTGAGGTCTTTAAACTCACGGACTAGGATGTCCTTAACCTTGACTGTGAGGTCTTTAAACTCACGGAATATGATGTCCTTAACCTTGACCGAGATTTCTTTAAACTAGCATTGGATCGAGATGTCCTTAAACTAAAATTGGACCACTATGTCCTTAAACTCGTAATCGACCGCAATGTCCCTAAACTAAACAATAGAGTTCAAATGCTCTCTTGTTGGATCTAAACGATCCCGTTAAATTGATCTTAGTCTAAAATTAGACTAACGTATCCTTAACAAACGTTTAAGTTGATCTTAGTCTCAAATGAGACTAACGTATCCTTAAACCCAAATCTAAGAAGATACAGATTTGGACTAATCCACGTCCTACGGGCGACAACATAAATTAGTCTCCTATACAATCCACGGGCAACCAAAAATAAAACAAACACCCATGACACGAAGTGACCATCTGGAGAAGGAGAAAGTGGTTACCGCGATGCGGTAGCGTAATTAACTGCAGGGGCTTGTGCCTGCAGGGAAGAGCATCCCCACAATAAAAAACCCCTCAAATGAGGGGGAATCTGACGAAGTCTGCTACATCGGCCGCATCTGTCTAAACCTTCGATACACGGTGCCATAAATCAACTTGGCATCTTCGGAGAGGTGGACGGATTGCACCAAATAGCATCTGCCCTCGCAATCCAGGCCCCGACGTCCCAACGTCCCGGTCGCGTCTTTCGGCAGAGAACAGATTCTTGCACGCCCGATGGGACCTCTTCCATCTTTCCACTCCACACTTCGTGTGTCGTGTTTTTCCCGTGATCAGATAATCACGGTGTGTATGTTTGTGATTACCCTTAGGGGAGTGGATACTGAAGTCGGCGCTTCATCTTTATGAGAATGGCGTTTTTTCCCACCTTAGCAACACAGGCTCTGTCATATCTGGTGGAGTAAAGTATGTGCCACTTGTAGGCTCAAATCTCTGCAATCCGGCTCTTGAAGAAATCAACGGGCTTCTCTTTGGGTCGATGCTCCTACCTCCCACCCTCGGTGCCTCGACGCCGATGGAGGAAGCCCAGAGGATGTCTGTCGTCCACAGGCGGGCTCCCCAAGCAGCAGCTTTGCCGACGGAATCAGTCCTCAAACAACTGGCACATGCCAAGGACCAAGGTCGACGCAGGGGGCAAAATATTCAAGCTCTCAAAGGAAATAGATGCCAGGCTCCGGCAAAATCCTGAAGCAAGTCAAATCCCGGCCGTAAGAAACGGTCGATATCGATATCAGCATCTTACATAATGAGCTGGGGGAAGTTCTCCGTATGGTCCTGTTTCAACCCCAGTGGTGAATGTTGTTGTTCCAACTCGGAACAGCTTCAAATTGTTGTGAAGGGTCAGACAAATTTCTCCTACCGCAATATTGAAGAAATCTCCGTAGCCCCTGGAAATCCCACGAGAGCAGAAACGAGTTCGCTCCCTGAGACAACTTTCCTCATCTATATATAAGGTGTGGAAGCAGGTAAAGGGGAATCACCCCAAAATGGATCCTGATACAGCGGTTCCTCTCAAATCTAAAGCGGCTTTTCATAAAAAAGAGAGGCCTAATAAAGCTCAAGTGCCTGAAGCGAACTCCAAAGGCCAAGACTCCAAATACCCCAAGCCTGGGGGTATGGTAGTTCACATAGTCTATGTGTTGAATTCCAAAGGCGATGTTCGGGTTTATACTAGTCATTGACCTCAAACTCGGTCCGTGACAAAAGTTCAACTGCAGCGTGAAAAGCTACAGGAGATGCTCGCTCAGGTGGCAGCAAACGCTAATCCATCACCTAAGGAAAATTGACTTGGGAATGGCAAACGACCCACGGCCGACATTCGTCAGTGAGCTGTTGTCTGAAGAAAAAGTGGCTACGCTCAAAAACGTGCTCATGCGGTATAAAGATTACTGCGCATGGAACTATTCCGAGATGCCTGGATTGGATCCAGAAATAGCCGTCCACAAATTGGCGATATCTCCAGACGTCAAGCCGATTAAACAAGCACCGAGAAGAATGCGGCTTGAGCTTGAGATGAGCATCAATGCCGAGGTCAAGAAACTAATCGACTCCGGCTTCATCCAAGAGCTACAGTATCCTGACTGGATTGCCAACATCGTCCCGGTGATGAAGAAAAATTGGACGGTGTGCATCTGTGTGGACTTTCGGGATCTCAACAAAGCTTGCCCGAATGACGAATTTCCCGTACCGGTCACGGAGCTGATGATAGATAATACGTCCACTCATGAAGTTTTCTCCTTCATAGACGAGTCATCAGGGAACAATCAGATAAAGATGCATCCCGAAGACCAGAAGCATACCACTTTTCGAACCCCTTTGGGCATATTCTACTACAAGGTGATGCCTTTCGGTCTAAAGAACGCCGGTGCCACCTATCAGAAGGCTATGACGAAGATCTTCGATGACCTCATACATGAAATCGTCGAATGCTATATCGACGACCTCGTAGTTAAAAGCAAATCATACAAGGAACATTTAGAGCATCGGAAGATCGTGTTTCAGCGCCTTCAGAAATATAACCTGAAGATGAACCCTCTCAAATGCGCATTCGGAGTTTCCTCGGGCAAGTTTCTAGGATTCGTCATCCGACACCGAGGAATTGAGATAGACCCGTCAAATATTAAGGCAATCATGGAAATGCCTCCGCCAAGGGCTCTCAAGCAACTGCGGTCTCTCCAAGGAAAGCTCGCATATATCCGACGATTTATAGCCAATCTCTCCGGCAAGTGTTGTCCTTACAGTCACCTAATAAAGAAGGGAACCCCGTTCGTCTGGGATCGCAAATGCCAAGGCGCGCTAGATGAAATCAAGCAATACTTGCAGAATCTGCCGGTACTGACCGCCCCAGTCAAGGGAAAGCCCCTCATTCTGCATACGACAACCCTCGAAGGTTCTTTATGATCGCTGTGGGCACAAGAAAATGACCAAGGGAAAGAGAGAGCCCTCTACTACTTGAGTCGAGTTCTACTAGGGGAAGAAAGCAACTACTCCCCCATCGAAATACACTGCCTGGCGTTGATCTTTGCGATAACGAAGCTCAGACACTATGCGTTGGCACATGAGGTCCATCTCATATCGAAGGTGGATCCTTTCAAATATTTGATGTCAAAGGCTATATTAACGGGACGACTCGCTAAATGGGCCCTACTCTTGATGGAATTCTCGGTGACATACAGACCCCTCAAAGCAGTGAAAGGCCAGGCCATCGCCGACTTCCTTACTGAACATCCGATACCTGCCGATTCTCCTTTGAACTGCGAATTGCCAGACGAGCACACGTTTGACACAATCGACGGTGAGAAAGGAGAGAGTGACACCCGATGGGAACTCTACTTCGATGGGGCATCTTCCATGAAGAAGCGCAAACAAAGCACCCCCATAATCAAATCTGGGGTAGGCCTCATCTTCATAACTCCACAAAGGGGGATAATGCGCTTCGCCTTCTCTTTAACAGAGCCGAGGACAAACAATGAAGCCGAGTATGAAGCTTTGATAGCAGGTCTTGAGATCGCTGTCGACATGGGAATCGAAAACCTCCTCATATACGAAGATTCCCAACTGGTCGTCAGCCAAGTAAATGGCGACTATCAAACATACAAACCAGAGTTAGTGAAGTACGGCGAGAGGGTACAACAATTACTGACTCAAATCCCTTCCTACATTCTGGAAAGCATACCGCGTGCGGAAAATAGCAAAGCGGATGCATTAGCCAAGCTCGCTAAAGAACTAGCCGATGAGAACCTCAATGATGTGAGGATCGTTGTGCAAAGTCATCGGATTCTTGCGCCGGCAAAAATATCTCCAGAGTCGTCCGAAGAAAAGGGAGCTACCGAGCAAACGACCCTGCAAATAAAAGACCAGGAAAAGGCTAAGGATTGGAGAGATGTCTTTATAGACTACTTCAAATCCCGTCGAACGCCTGAAGATGCGTCTTCAAGACATCAGCTCATGAAACGAGCTCTGTCTTTTGCCTTCGTCAATGATACTCTGTATAAGAGATCATTTGATTCTTTATGGCTAAGATGCCTGAGACCTGAAGAGGCAAGGATTGTCGTCGAAGAAACTCTTGACGGACTCTGCGGTTCTCACCAAGCCAGGCCAAAAATGAAACTGAAGATCAAAAGAATGGGTTACTACTGGCCCACGATGATCCAAGACTGTCTCGAATACGCGAAGCAGTGCCACTCGTGCCAGATTCACAGAGACTTCATCTACCAGCATCCAAATCCGCTACATCCGACGGTGGCTAGCTGGCCGTTCGAAATGTGGGGAACTGACATAATCGGGCCCATCGAACCAGCATCGTCCAGAGGACATCGATTCATTTTGGCGACAACTGATTACTTCTCCAAATGGGCAGACACAGTACCACTGAGGGAAGTGAAGACGGAGAATATTCTCCATTTATTCAAGACACACGTCATCTATCAGTTTGGCACTCCGCGACGGATTATCTCCGATAACGGGCCAGCCTACAGAAGCCACAAGATCAGCCGCTTCGTACAACAGCATAATATAGACTGGAGATACTCTTCGGTCTACAATCCCCGAGCTAACGGTCTAGCTGAGGGTTTCAACAAGACTTTAACGAAGATCGTGAGAAAGACGGTGTCTCGAAATAAGAGGGACTGGCATGAGAGACTGCATGAAGCTCTCTGGGCGTATCGAACTACGTTCAAAACAGCCGCAAACACAACGCCGTATGTATTGGTATTTGGCACTGAAGCGGTACTCCCCCTTGAGATAGAGCTACCCTCCTTACGAGTGGCGGTTCACTACGAGCTAACAAATGAAGAAAATGCTCACCTTCGGCTTGAAGAGCTCGACGCCCTTTATGAAACCCGGCTCATGGCGCAACAAAATCTAGAGGCTTATAAAGCAAAGATGACGCGCTCATATAAAAGATTGACTAGGCCGAGAACATTCCGCCAAGAAGAACTCGTGCTAGTGGTCAAAAGACCTATGATCCCCAATCGTGCTAAACAGGGGAAATTCAAACCAAACTATGAAGGCATGTTCATCATAGATAAAGTTTACCAGGGTGGAGCCTATCTACTCATGGACATGCATGGTGAAAGACCTTTCAGGCCAATAAATGGTCGCTTCCTAAAAAAATACTATGCCTGAAGAGTCACGGCCTAGGTCAACGATAGATGACGATGCCTATGTCCGCTCGCTATCTTCCTAAGCCCAAACTCTATAAGAAGTAGCCGGCTTTCAGACCGAAATGTCCTTAAACTAACGATGGACCACTATGTCATAAAACTGGCTGCGGACCGAAACGTCCTTAAACTAACGATGGACCATTATGTCCTAAAACTGGCTGTTGACCGAGACGTAGATAAACTACTACGGACTGCAGCATCCAAAGGCTGACACAAAAAAAATAAAAAAAAATAAAGAAAATGGTATATCTATAAGCAAATGGG
The DNA here is from genome assembly GCA_030015575.1 of Agapanthus africanus. Classification (NCBI taxonomy): domain Eukaryota; kingdom Viridiplantae; phylum Streptophyta; class Magnoliopsida; order Asparagales; family Amaryllidaceae; genus Agapanthus; species Agapanthus africanus. The sequence goes on from JASDDO010000004.1 coordinate 316,346,511, forward strand.
CATGGATGAAAACCCGAAAGGGCTCCATGAGTAAAAACAGCTGGGCTACATGCGGGTTTTGTGAAAACCCGAAAGGGCGCAAGCTCGTTAAAAGAAACTTGCAAGGTCCTCTCGACCTTGTGAGGAGAAACCACCTGCGTGAGATCCTTACGACACAAGGAAACAACACACTTAGGGATCCCCACGATTCCTAAGGAGAAATTACACTTATGAGATCCTCACGACTCGTAAGGAGAACCCTCCTTTGAGACCCTCACGGCTCATAGGATTCAAAAGTCTTAAGTTACAAGGATCTGAACTTGTTCTTAAACCATCACAGCCTCCTTTTTGCCCTACAAGCGGTTCAATTCTGACCCTTGTATACAATCCACGGGCGCGAATAAAAATTTCCCTAACAAAGTCCCGCCAGCGACTAGGGATATGTTTACACGGTGAACAGACACTTGTAAGTCCTCTCGACTTATAAGGAGAAAATACTCTTGTAAGATCCTTACGACTTATAAGAGACCATATACTTAAGAATCCATACGATTCTTAAGGAGAAAACGCACCTACAAGATCCTCACGACTCGTAGAGAGAAATACCTTTATGAGACCCTTAAGGCTCATGAAGTCAAAAGCCTTAGTCGACAGGATCTTAACCCTGTTTACTAAGCCATCTTTGTTCGACATCAACAGAGGCAAATAATGATTCGCTCCTGGCAATATCCCAGTTGTAGCGATGTTGATGCATAAATCGGTATCAAATCCCAAGCTCCTAGCAAGGCAAATTCATACGAAATAGCCGAAATGATGGGGCAACTTGCAAATCGGCAAGTAAAAATATATATGCATACAAAAATAGCCGAAATGATTGGGCACCGCGAAAAATAGCCAAAATGATTGGGCAATCGTGACTTTCGCGATATAAAAGCTGAAATGATAGAGCATCGCGGAAAGAGAAATATATTTAAAATGAAACTTTTTGCCCTACAGATGAGATCACATCGATCCCTGTATACAATCCAGGGACGCAAACAAAGAGGGAACCATACCTTCCCACCAGGCTCCATCAGAAGGAGAGCCAAGTCTCGGTTCAAAGACAGATTGAAGAACATCTCAACATTCGTCTCACTACCACAGACACAACATCAACAAAACGGAACCGCGGCAATTCCCAGTTCTATGACTCGGCGGTACACAGACAACCGAGAGTCAACCCCCGACTCCGTGAAATGCGGATAAAGTCAACCATTCCTGGTCACGTGGAACACGGCCTATGTCAATCCTGACCCCGTGGAAAACGTCCAGAGCGGAGCCTGGTCCTCGCAAAACACGGCTATGACCCCGTGGGAAGCATCCAGAGAAAATTCCTGGTCACGTGGAACACGGCCTATGTCAATCCTGACCCTGTAGGAAACGTCCAGAGCGGAGACTGGTCCTCGCAGAACACGGCTATGACCCCGTAGGAAGCATCCAGAGCAAATTCCTGGTCACGTGGAACACGGCCTATGTCAATCCTGACCCCGTGGAAAGCGTCCAGAGCGGAGCCTGGTCCTCGCAGAACACGGCTATGACCCCGTGGGAAGCATCCAGAACAAATTCCTGGTCACGTGGAACACGCCCTATGTCAATCCTGGCCCCGTGGGAAACATCCAGAACAGAGCCTGGTCCTCGCAGAACACGGCTATAACCCCGTGGGTAGCATCCAGAGCAAATTCCTGGTCACGTGGAACATGGCCTATGTCAGTCCTGACCCCGTGGAAAACGTCCAGAGCGGAGCCTGGTCCTCGCAGAACACGGCTATGACCCCGCGGGAAGCATCCAGAGCAAATTCCTGGTCACGTGGAACATGACCTATGTCAATCCTGACCCCGTGGAAAACGTCCAGAGCGGAGCCTGGTCTTGGCAGAACACGGCTATGACCCCGTGGGAAGCATCCAGAGCAAATTCCTGGTCGCGTGGAACATGGCCTATGTTAATCCTGACCCTGTGGAAAACGTCCAGAGCGGAGCCTGGTCCTCGCAGAACACGGCTATGACCCAGTGGGAAGCATCCAGAGCAAATTCCTGGTCATGTGGAACGTAGCCTATGTCAATCCTAACCCCGTGGAAAACGTCCAGAGCGGAGCCTGGTTCTCGAAGAACACGGCTATGATCCCGTGGAAAGCATCCCGAGTAATGTCACGACCCAAAATTGGCCCGTGACGGCCCTAATACTACGCAACGCCTAAAGACGTAACGCAGTAAAAGAAAGACAAAACCCAGAAATCTAAACCATAAAAATACGGAAAAGATAATATAAGTTTTTGAAACATTTGAAATCGCAACCCAAATTCTTTAAAAGTCCTACTATATTTCTTTAAAATTTTGGCAATACCCTTTTTTTTGTAAAAACTAGCCAAGATGAATACAAAACAAAAATATAACGCCGTAGCGAAGAAATAGAGACAATAGAGAGAAAGCTGTATATAAAAGACAACAACCCACAAATAATATACAATATCGTTCTCACCAAGTCTCTAAGTCAACAACATAATAGTAGATGGAGAGTACAAGATACAACGAATGCACAATATGAAATACAGATAATCATCTAACCTACCTAAGCAAAATGGTATACTGTGAGCTGATGCGATATCTGTAGCAAAAGATGATAGATGAAAAGCTGAATAGCCTGCCTCGACTACTCTGGGGAACAACCTGAAACACCTGTGGCACAACGGGGGTGAGTTGCCAAATTGTGAATAGTAGATAACATATGCAGGCAATCGCAGAAATGTACGTACAGCATGAATCTAAGATATACGATTACAGTAATAACATGTCATGCAAATGCCGAATAATGGAAAGTACACTAGCAGGTACAATCAATATGTGAAGCAATAATAACATGACAATAGTATGCAATAACCATGCAATAGGGATATGAGAATGTAGATATGCAACTATCATAAGGGTACACTAACAGGTACGATAAGTATGAGGTATAGGATGGAATATGTCATTTCCATGGAATCCTGACATCGTGGCAGGATCACAATCCATCAAGACACTCAAATCCACAATTCCTCAAATCGGCCCCCAAGTTGGGCTCTCGCATCAAAAAAAGTCTCACATCTCCTCAATGTACGATATCGAATAGATCTCCTATATCTCGAATGTACAAATCAACAATCTCTGTCATATCCAATATCCAATCTCAATGAATCACCTATATCCCAAGTCTGATCTCAAGTAATTTCTAACATCCTAAACATATATATATATACAGAAATAAAAATGATGGGGTCAATACACATATATTAGCGTCCCATTCCACTAATATTGGTGTAAGGGTATATATAATAACGGCTAAATCTCCTGTTATATATACAAAGGTATTAAAAGAAATATCATGAAAACAATGTGCCAAGCATCGACACAGAAATCCTGATCACGTATCATATGCTATCCCGAAAGCACGAGTGCCTAGCTCTGACCCTCGCCTTTCGACGTATGCATACGTACATGACTCCCAATGGTGTCTCCGTGATCCCCCGCCGAGTCATGGGTACTGTCACCGGTAGGTACTCGCCCGCCTCCAGGCTCAATCGGCAAAGTTCATCGATCTTCTTGCCGAGGGGAACCATAACGGGCCCCACCATGTACCCTCATATGGCAACCACACCTCGTATGGAGTATATAATCAGAACCGATAAATCTCATGGTGGCTGCGCAAATATCATATCAAGGAAACCGGGTTTTTCAATGTATGCATAATTTCATGAACTCCCGCGGTTACCAAATCTAGAAAACATCATGTAAAATCCAAATAAACAATGCGCAAATCCAGGAATAAATGTATGCGATATATCTGAAATGCGAGCATATAAATGAGAATATGTAGCTCAAACCAGATGTATGCGAAACCAATAAGGTACAGCTAAGTAACATCAGTAAAGGTAAAAAAATGTAACAGCAACTGAATATGTGTGAAACATACAGGTGTAGCAATGTATAGGTATCTACCTATAAGAACTGATGAAGTATACCCCCTCCGGGTATGAGTGGAATAGGTGAGTAAGGTATATCGGTAACTAAATGTCAAAACGTGATAAATAATGTGAATCGATGTCGTAAAGTCCCTAACTATGCAATATAATGTCTATAATGGTTTGTGTGTGACATGGCAATTATTGACGGTGTGTGTGTGGCATACAATCCGTGCCCATGCAACATGAACCGTCAATAATATGTGCAGTGTCCTACGGCTGCTAGTCACAGTACAACTATATCAAGGAAATAAAGTAAAGGCGCAATTCTAACAATGACGTAGAATATGCGACAAATATTAGAATCCTAGCCCAGACGCATAACGCCATGCGGGCGATTCCCCTGTAGATGTTAAATCTACTCACCTACGCTCCACGCTAGGTGAATCCTACCATCTGCTCCCCCCTGTAGCAGTGTCCGTAGTCCCCGCCTGCAAACCTTCAATTTAGACATGGAAAATATATATAAGCCAAATATTCCGCAAAACGCGATATCGACACTAAACGAGAACTCGCGTCGCGAACTAAACGCGCGTGTGCATGATACGCTGAATCGTGTGTATACGCGTCTAAAACCATCGCGACACGCGGCGATACGCTGGATCACAAAACCCACTCACGTATCGCGCGTATCGCGAAAACACAACGGACATGAAAAACGATATATGATCCTAGATTTTTCTACAGGTCAAATATTACAAAACTATACATGCCAAAACACTGTACAACACAGCAGACAACCCTAGCCAAGAACCCAACACCCCACTCCCCTTCTTGGCCGCAATTTGCGGCCAGATGCATTAAATTTGCGGCCAAGTTGAAGCAATTGGGGCTCGTGTTCTGGTAGTGTTATCTGGACCTAGTGTAAATGCCCCAGTTTTCTCAATTTTAACCTGAAGGTCCCGGGTCAATAGCAGATTACAAAATGCTAATATATCGCTTAAAAACGACAATTTAGCACAAAACACAAACCCTATGGTATTTTAGTGTAATCAGGGTTGAATCTCAGTTAATGTGACCTTAATAACACTAAAATAGGTAGGGTTTACCAACACAATCATCAATTTGCCACATCATCACACAATTCACCATAATCTAGCACTAAACTCACAATTAAACACAAACCGACACTAATTAGCACACAAGCAAAGCAAGAGAGAGATGGGTTCAGAAAATATACCCTATAGGACCTCAAGAAGCAGGAGAAGAAGTGTATGGAGGAGATGAGGGGTGGCTACAACTGCTGGAGCTCCTGTTGCTACAGCCAGAAGCTGCTGATGCTGTTGCTGATGCTGCTGTCTACTGCTGCTGCTGCAGGATGCTTGCTTCTGCTGCTGCTAATGCCTCTACTGCTGCGGCTGAATTGATGCAGGTGAGAGTGTGTGTGTGTGTGAGAGTGTGAGAGAATGAGATCAAGGAAATGAGAGGGAGAAACGAGAACAAACAACAAAGACCCCTTCTCATCCTCTCTCTTCATTAAATGGGCATGGCTCATGCCATGTTGCCCCATGCCCTCTCTCTCTCTCTCCCCTTGGTCAACCATTCAACCAAATAAAATTTCCATTTAAATTCATTTTTCAATTAATAATAACAACCATAACACTTAAAACCCAAAACACTTAAACAAAACATAAAACTAGATTAAGAGATGGTTAAACCTCAAATTAATACCCTAGTTAACATGCACAAGTGTGTGTGCGCCTAGAAAAATTCTAATAAAATAAACATAAAATAGGATAAAATATTTGAAAACCAAATTGGTAAACTTTTTATTAAAAACTATATATTAAAATATAATTAGCCACAAAACACATTCTAAGGTGTTACAATCCCCCCCTTAAAAGAAATTCGTCCCCGAATTTAAAATATACCGATACGCGTACCTTCAAAGAGAAGATTACAATCTCTCAAATCTCGCTCGCAGCCTCCCAAGTGATTACCTCACTATACGGCTACGCCCAAGAAAAACCCTTCACAGATGGCAAGACCCTTGACCGATGTTCCTCCACCTACCGAGCCATTAACACAATGGATGCCGGTGAGCGAAATGATCACGTTAAGCTAAATTGTCTGATACTAGATCATATGAGAAAGGTCAAGAAGGTAATTGTAAAGTATTATCACAAGGAATACGGGGTGAAAATCCAATAATCTGGGCGGAAGAGCCGAATTAAAGACGACGAAACTAACTTGCTTATAGGATCTCAAAAGGACCTAAATCCTGGGACAAGTTTCCCAAAATCCAATACGTCAATTCATCGGAAATGTCCGTAGGAATACATGATCTGTCCCTGCGAACTCGAGTCTATGGCCAACACAGTCGGTATAAGACCTCAGTCCGCAATGGACAATTCCCATCCTGACCTAACACAACTGGACCATCTCCGAAGTTCTAGACTAGCCGGGGTCCAAAATCCTACTTACGCAGAATCAGAAAAACAACAAGCTGGTGATCGACACGACCTAACCCCTAACCCTAAGGTGGCCAATTGGAGTGTCTCCCGATAACAGCTATCGAAGGAGAACCCTAACGATGGCGAGTGACGATCCCAACTGCTAACGACAATTAACACAAACACACAACTTAACAAGAAACAACTGTGCAAACTGAGTATAACCGGACGGCAAGAATCCGAATGGAGTCATACCCTGACTAAACCTGGGTAGAAACCATAACGAAACTCGTGGAGATCTGCTCCTACTCCTACTTCGGAACGGTAAAAGGTTGCAACTCTCCAGCCGGCCTTAGATGCTCGACCCAAGCACATAACACAGACACCTTGAAACAAATCCTGACTTCTCTTTACATCCCTGCCGACCCGTAACTATCTTACAAGTTACGTCAATGCTGGTGGAACTTAAATGAATATAAAGAATTGACAGATGTGCTAGCTCTATGATTGCACGTCTCTACCTGATAGTATCAGGTACACAAACGTGTCCCTAACTTAGCACATCATTGTCACAATCCAAGGTCTCCGAATCATTACCCAGCCGAGTATGCTCAAGTATCTCTGACGTACGAGCATCGGCGGGCAGTGTCTCGCGAAAGCGATTTAAGGAAAGTGGTCGGGCGCGGACATGAGCAAACTGTCCCCTCCGTAGAGACGAACTTAAGCTGTACTCAACAATCACACAAGAACTGTAAATCTGCAGAAGACTATCACAACAAATCAAATCCGCTGCAGGAAGATGTACATTAAGCTCTGGTGGTCCGTGAAAATCTGACACGACTTCCGAACGAGTAGTGTCTCCAAATCTCCAACGCAAAAACCACCGCGGCCATCTCCAGATCATGAGTGGAATATCCTTCTCGTACTTCCTCCAAATGTAGGGAAGCAAAAGCGATAACTCTATAGTGTCACCTCAGTACACACTCGAGCCCCACTCAAGAAACATTACAGTTAAACAACAAGGTCGCCCGAACCAAAGCAAAGAAAGAACTGATGCGGTTGTTAACCAAATCTCCAACTGCCGAAAACTTCGCACAAATGCCTCAGTCCACAGAAAAGAAACCTCCCTTCCGGTCCATTCAGTCAACAGTGCAGCACTACTCTAGCAATCCTGCATGAAACGGCGGTAAAAACCTGCTAAGCCCAACAATTTGCGGAGCTCCGTCCAGCACACAAGTCTGGGCCTAAGGTGTAAGGCCACGATCTCCCTCGGAACCATACGAAACCATCTCCCGTGACTACAAGACCTAGGAGTCAACACAAAACAAGCCTGAAGAAACACTCCGAGAATTTAGCAAACTGCTGGTGCTCTCCCAATATCTGCATAACAAATCCTCAAGTGCTACTACTGTCCCTCAAGACACATTAAATAGACCAGAATGTCGTAAATAACACAACAATAACTGGTCGAGGAACGGCCTGCAGAAATCTGGTTCATCACATCTACAAATGATGCCAGGGCATCAGTGAATCCAACGACTCGCTAATACACACAAAGACCGTCGCACGCATAAAGCAGTCTTCGGAATGCCATCACTCCGAACCCGCAATAATGATGACCTGATCCCGAACAAACTTAGAAATGTCTCGCACTATGGAGCTGATCGAAGAAATCATCAATGCGAGGTGAAGGATACCTATCTGCACCGTAAGCCGGTTCAATTAACGATCCGTCGATACACAACCCAAAACTGCCTTCTTTCTCATTCACGAACAGAAATAGGAGCTTCCAAAAGCGAAACACTCAGACGCACAAAACTCCCCAAACCACAACTCTGCAGCTGATCCTTAAGCTCCATCAGCTTTGCCGGCTCATCCGGAACAACGTCGGAAAACTCTCGCACGAAAGGACCCCGGTCTAACAATTCCACTGTGGCTCCAGTATCACGAATGAACACCAAGAATCCATGACATCTCCTCAGAAGCCGACTAGCGAAAAAGGCTGAATTCAAGTTGTGAGAGGGGGCACAACTATCTACCTGCACAACAAGAACTGACTTGCCGGGAAAACAAACCTGACTGTTTCCTCACGGTAGTCCACAGACGCCTAGCACGTAGTTAACCAGTCCGTGCCCAGGAGAACGTCAAATCCAACGTCTCTAGAAGGATAAAATGACGGACGAATCTCTATCTCCTATCCGATTGGCACACAACTGAAATACGTGACGCGTAACAAAAGGATCGCTGACAGAAATTAGCACAACTACAACTAATCTACCCAACCACGGTACAAGTGTGAAAAACAACAGATACATCAAAAGAACATGCGAAATAAGGATACTTGAAAACTCTGCATTGGACGCCTGCGCGTCCCAATGAGTAGAAGCAAACTCCTGTGTCTGCCTTCTACCCGCAGCTGGCTGAACTCCTCTGGTAGACTGAGCCCTCTGAGCGAACCTTCCATGTCCAGGCCTCTCTAAAAATGATCCTGACGAGGTGCTAAGGAACAATCCCTGACGAAGTGCTGAAGGCTCCCGCATCGAAAACATCCACGCGCTGACTGCTGACCATCCTGGGGATGAGAGATGAATGACTGCCCTCGTCCTAAACCTCTGCTACTCCCGCGACGGCCACGAAATCTGCCTCGATGACTAAATCTCTATCTCTGAGCTGATACACTGGTACGAGTCCTCCACTGTCCTGGAACTCTCTGGGCCTCTGAAATATGTGCCTCGCCAGCCGGAACTGCTACCACTGGTGCTATGTAGGTGACGGACTGCTGAATGCTGATCGCAAGGGACAACTGAGTAACAGGGGTGACAACCTCCTGTCGTAGCTCCCGAACGACATCAACCAAAGAACTCATCGTCTGGCGGAACTCCTACATCTCTGCCACAAGTCTATCAATAGTATATGTCATAGGCTGATCCGTCTGCACCTGTGCAACTAGAGTGACATCCTGGTCAGTACTCGTCTCACCCGAGCTAACTCTGACCTCGGCACTCGCTGCATCACTCTGAGTCCCCATAGTCATCGGTGGCAAGGCTATAAATAGATATAAGATTCGATGAGAATAAGGAATCGAATCTCAAGGATATGAATCATCAAGGAAGGAATTTCAAGCAATTTGTACTTAGGTCACTTAAGGCGAAGTACCGCATCGTGGGTATGCTGCAGACATACACACACTACGTTACTCTGCATAAGCCACCTACTCCATCATACTAAGGTCATCCTACACTCCGAAAGATAAAACCTAGCGCTCTGATACCAACTTTGTCACGACCCAAAATTGGCCCGTGACGGCCCTAATACTACGCAACGCCTAAAGATGTAACGCAGTAAAAGAAAGCCAAAACCCAGAAATCTAAACCATAAAAATATGGAAAAGATAATATAAGTTTTTGAAACATTTGAAATCGCAACCCAAATTCTTTAAAAGTCCTACTATCTTTCTTTAAAATTTTGGCAATACCCCCTTTTTGTAAAAACTAGCCAAGATGAATACAACACAAAAATATAACGCCGTAGCGAAGAAATAGAGACAATAGGGAGAAAGCTGTATATAAAAGACAACAACCCACAAATAATATACAATATCTTCCTCACCAAGTCTCTAAGTCAACAACATAATAGTAGATGGAGAGTACAAGATACAACGAATGTACAATATGAAATACAGATAATCATCTAACCCACCTAAGCAAAATGGTATACTGTGAGCTGATGCAATATCTGTAGCAAAAGATGATAGATGAAAAGCTGAATAGCCTGCATCGACTACTCTGGGGAACAACCTGAAACACCTGTGGCACAACGGGGGTGAGTTGCCAACACGTGAATAGTAGATAACATATGCAGGTAATCGCAGGAATGTACGTACAGCATGAATCTAAGATATGCGATTACAGTAATAACATGTCATGCAAATGCCGAATAATGGAAATTATACTAGCATGTACAATCAATATGTGAAGCAATAATAACATGACAATAGTATGTAATAACCATGCAATAGGGATATGAGAATGTAGATATGCAACTATCATAAGGATACACTAACAGGTACGATAAGTGTGAGGTATAGGGTGGAATATGTCATTTCCACGGAAACCTGACATCGTGGCAGGATCACAATCCATCAAGACACTCAAATCCACAATTCCTCAAATCGGCCCCCAAGTTGGGCTCTCGCATCAAAAAAGTCTTACATCTCCACAATGTACGATATCGAATAGATCTCCTATATCTCGAATGTACAAATCAACAATCTCTGTCATATCCAATATCCAATCTCAATGAATCACCTATATCCCAAGTCTGATCTCAAGTAATTTCTAACATCCTAAACATATATATATACAGAAATAAAAATGATGGGGTCAATACACATATATTAGCGTCCTATTCCACTAATATTGGTGTAAGGGTATATATAACAACGGCTAAATCCCCTGTTATATATACAAAGGTATTAAAAGAAATATCATGAAAACAATGTGCCAAGCATCGACACAGAAATCCTGATCACGTATCATATGCTATCCCGAAAGCACGAGTGCCTAGCTCTGACCCTCACCTTTCGACGTATGCATACGTACATGACTCCCAACGGTGTCTCCGTGATCTCCCGCCGAGTCATGGGTACTGTCACCGGTAGGTACTCGCCCGCCTCCAGGCTCAATCGGCAAAGTTCATCGATCTTCTAGCCGAGGGAAACCATACCGGGCCCAACCATGTACCCTCATACGGCAACCACACCTCGTATGGAGTATATAATCAGAACCGATAAATCTCATGGTGGCTGCGCAAATATCATACCAAGGAAACCGGGTTTTTCAATGTATGCATAATTCCATGAACTCCCGCGGTTCCCAAATCCAGAAAACATCATGTAAAATCCAAATAAACAATGCGCAAATCCAGGAATAAATGTATGCGATATATCTGAAATGCGAGCATATAAATGAGAATATGTAGCTGAAACCAGATGTATGCGAAACCAATAAGGTACAGCTAAGTAACATCAGTAAAGGTAAAAAAATGTAACAGCAACTGAATATGTGTGAAACATACAGGTGTAGCAATGTATAGGTATCTACTGTTAGTTATATGTATGCCCTAGAGGCCATTACTGTACATTGGATGTATATTGTAGTGGATGCTGGGACATATATAGGGAGGACTTTCTTGCTCGACATGATAGTATGCTATCTGGTTACTCTTTACCTTAACGTGTGCACTGATTGTCTCTCTGTTACATGTTGGTAAAGCCCTTAGGATGTGTACTTGACTACCTGGACTGTGATGCGGATCATACTAGTGGGGACATGGTAGTCCATAAGTACATCCTTCAAAGTCCCTAGTCGTGGGTGTATCGAGACGGGGCATCGATATACCAGAGTAGACTAGCGTATACCTTCTCGACCCATACAGATGGGCGATGGATGATCCCATATCCATTGGTGTTTGACATCGGAGATGATATACGGGTGCTCAGTAGAGACTGGGTACACTGGACGGACTCGCCGAGAACTCCCAGATGGTATTATACCTCACGTCAGATGGCAGTTCTCTGGTGACACTGGTACAGAGTAGTCTGTTGACCCGAGATCGTCATAGAGTCTTATGTGGTTCCCACTGTGCTTTGATTTCCATCTTACCACGTCCAAGAGGGCGTGCAAAACGGTGGTTTTTGGGTACAATCCCGAGTCACATGGAGGCAATGAGCGATAGGAGGGGATTCGTCTCTCCCGGTATAGGGAGTTGATGTTGCGCTGTGTTCGATTGGCTATAACAGGATATCCCTGGCCAGGGTTGCTGAGATTTACTGGTAAGTGTTACCAGTAGTTTCTCGAATTGTTATAGACCTCATATCGACACGACTTATCGAGCTATTGGGGTCTGACGTTTACCACCCCTAGGCAAGATATGCGACATATCAGACGATCAGACCAGACTGTACGGTAGTGTTACTGGTTGGATTCACTGGAGTGTGAGCGGGCTTGCTCGTCGATCTTCAGATCGCTCAATACCCGGGTGGCCGTTACGTTTAGCAGACCGCTTGCGGCTTGTGGGTGCTTGATATGATCATCATCTGCTGCCGGCGTATTGACGAGTCTTTAGAGTCCTACACAGAGGTTTCCTGGCTCAAGCGAAACGAAATAGGAGCGCATATGAGATATGTGCGGGACCGAGAATAATGCGTGTATGTGATACCGTATTACATTCTCGCGATCAATGTGTCGAATGGTTGTATGCGATATAACCTAGTTATCGATTCAAGCGTTGATTCGATAAGCCGATACATTGTATACTAGTGGGTTGTGTGCGACATGACCGGATCATTGAATCAAGTGTTGATTTAATGATTTAATGCATATTTATATATTTGATATATTACTTTGCATCAACTAGTATCGGTTGACTTTAAATGGATTTTCTCACTCGGGTGTGCGCATTGCATATGCGATATGATTTTGTGCACTTGTTTGTATCATGTTTGATGATGCAAGAATGCTAGGGTTTGTGTAATGAAGTAAACCTAAGTTAAATAAATAATTAGGGTTTTCTTTTATTCTTTCATTTATCTTTTCATTTGGATTTAAAAGATAAATGAGAAAAAGAAAACAAAAGGGTTTCTTTCATGAAGCTAAGTGAAGCTTCATGAAGCTTTGACCAATCAAACCCTTTTGTCTTCATCTATTAAACCCTAACCATTTATTTAACTATGGTCAACTCTCTACACATTACTATGGTTTAATTATGATAAGAAATGATTATTCATATTCTATTTCTATTATTCTTATCATAATATATCATCTTCTTCTTCTTCATCTTCATGAAGAAAACCTTCACTTCATCAATGGTGAAGTGATAAAAAGAGTGAGAAATCCAAAACTAAAGTCTACCCACTTCCTATTTCTTCATCCTCTACCTCTTGCCAAGTAGTAGAGTGTGTTTTCTTCACAAGTTTCTTGACTTGGTGAAGTCGGAGCTTGATTTAGCGATGCCTCGACGTAGATCATCTTCGGCGTGGACATCGACGACCTAGCTCGCTTATTCTCCGATGAAGTCGACACTAGAGCCCGGATTTTGATTTGGACAGCGAAGACGACTTCGTTGCGGAGCCGTGGAGGTGGAGCACCGGATCTACAAAGGTTGTATTTCCGTATCTCTTAGTTAAGTGTTAACTAGTTCTTGTTTTTTGCCTAGAAATCTAGCAATCGATCCGTAGTCGGGTCTCTCGGCACCTAGAATTTTTGAATTTATCATGTTCGATGCCTTGTGAGACCTCACTAGAGTGCCTAGGAACCCTACAGTGGTATCAGAGCCTAGCTAGAGCCTTAAGCGATGTCCCGACGGAATTTGAAGTCCGAACGAACCCGAAACCCCGAACCAAAAATGCTCTTTGTCCAGATTTTAAAATTATGGGATTAAAAATATCCAGAAAATCAAGCAGGGTTTTCTAAGAATTACTGTAAATTTCGAGGACCTAATTCCACTTTCCCACCGCGCTTCCGCGGCATGAGCAAGGCTCATGCGGCGGATCTGCGGCCGTTCGGCCCCAATATTTAAATTATTTTGTACAGTAATTCTTAGTTTCCAGTGGTGATGTTTCTGGGAATTTTTAATAATTTTTCAAGAGTTGAATTTTCTGCAGTTGTTTTGGGGATTCGTATGTTCGATCGGATTATCAAATTTTGTCTGTTTGGCTTTCCAGATAAATTTTAGAATATGTTAAAAAGTTCGACCGGATAAAAATACCCAATTTTTCCCCTGTCGGGAAATTTCCAAGTGTTGGATTTTTCCGGAGTTTAACGACGTTCTAAGTAGTGCAAATAACGCGATGGACCTTCTAGAAGACAACAAACCTTAACTCGATTATGTGACCATCTTGAACTGCCCTTTGAACCTTCGGGTTTGGGGCAGTACGGCGTGCCACATGTGAGGCGTTGGCTTGACCCTTCTACGGCTGGACCGTTGGTACTGAGGCACGAACTGAATGTTGTTAGACTTATTTCATGTGTTGATCTGTATCGGGAAAACTTGGGTGTTCGATTGTTCGATCGGAAAGTTTGACATTTTCTATTTATCCGGAATGGGATACAATAATTGGAATTCACAAGTAGTTATGTGATAACTGAATGAATGTTATAAACATAGCAGTTTAGTCTCACTTGATCGGTTGCCACGGAATTTTGATGTGATCAAAAGTCCGTCGCAATCACGTAGCGTACGCGGATACTCGCCGGGTAAACTTAATAGACAGCCTCACTCCATAGCCCCGACCAAGTGAATGTAGGAGAACCCCGTCGCCGAAAGCATCCGTCCGGGTGCTCGCGGTAGCGGTGTTCCGCCTTGGTGCACTTCGTCGACGGTATCGGGGGTGCGGCCGCCTACTAAAGTTTGCGACGAGCATTCGATCAGGGTGCCGGGAATCTTGTTGAATTACCCGACTTGATATTGAAAAGAGTTTTCGATAATGAGACTAAAATGCGGGGTTTATAATTGTTAGGCATGCGATGTCTAAGTAATTCATTTGATTAGGCATGCAATGTCTATGCAGGTTGCGGATTCCAACTGTTGTAGTTTTACACTTTCTTTTCTGTGACCGTAAGTGTAATATGTGATATCGCCGGTTTCGTTGCTATATGTCAACGACAATTGGGATGCGCATGTTTACTTACGTTGATGACATGTGATGTTATGTGTTGCTGGATATGTTATATTGGATCGTCGTGTTTGAATAGCCGGGGGTTTTTATGTGAGATGAGTGTTTTTCATTTTCATTCATGTAAAAACTTGTATGTAATATTCTTTTTTTGGGGCACTTCCAGGTAGCGGAAGTTGTCACCTTTTGTATATTATTTACTTTTCCGCACTAGGATAGACCCAAGGAGGAGGGCACAAGTAACCGGGTTCTGGAGTCCAGTGGGAGACCAACTCGAGGAGTCGAGTCCGGGTCTCCTAACTACAGAATTGGTAGGGTTGCTTGCCGCTCTCGTAGGGGTCTAGGGGTGTGTGTTTGGCTATTCATCACGACCGTGGAATCCGTGTTTTATACTGGCTCGTATTGAAAACACGGACGTCCTAGTATATCCAATATTTCATATGTTTCTTCTGCTGCGATATCTGTGATGCGATCATGTGATGTTCTTTGATAGATACAGTATATAGTATATATGATATATTATATAGACGTTACTTATGTTTTACACCCGCGCTAGCCCTACCCCGCTCTGTCGTTAGTTACCTAACCTAACGGTGCACGAGGGGACATCGAGGCGAATGCGGATGGCATAAGTGTATGTCGTATTTATCTGTGATGTTTAGGTACATTATATGATGGGACTTCATTAATGTGATTAATGAAATAAAAGAAACCTAAGATGTTGTAGAATCGAATTTCAAAATAAAACAGGTAGCTACAGTTCTTGCTTTGCACAGCGGTATATGTGATATATCCTGCACCTTATTCGATAGGGAAAGGACCGAGATCCCTTCACTGAGAGTGACTCCTTTAGCAATAACTGGCAGATGCTACACACTCGGTTTGACTTTTGATTGCTTTTAAGTGTTTTTGCTTTGCACAGTGATATATATGATATATCCCGCACCTCATTCGACGAGGAAAGGACCGACGATCCCTTTACCGGGAGTGACTCCTTTAGCAAAACTAGAAAAGCCTCAAAAGCACTCCATTTTAAATTCATTCGATCCTACAACGATATCAAGTTCATTACGCAATAGGTTTTCAGAAAAACCTGTCGTAGCCCTCCGTCATTTCAGATAAGTACTAGTTAGTATTCGTGCTGCGGTTGTTTGGCATGCGTCAAGGCGTAGTGTACGGTAGCTAACTAGTGCTTATCTGCTAGCATACGATGCGATTGGATTAGGGTATTCGTACGGCGTTGTTTGGCATGCGTCAAGGGTCGTGCGGGTGGGTTTAATTCAATCAGGAAATGACGGGTTGAACTTAACTAGCAGACTATGGGTTGTTTGGCATGCGTCAAGGTCATAGCGAGCTAGGGGCAAAATATTATCGGGAATTTCAAGTGTTGAAATTTGCAATGAGATTGCATACCTTCTATGAGATAGTTGGATCCCGATACCTGCTGCGAGTAAGAGTTACTCCTGGAACAGTTTTATACATTACAATTAGCCGATCAAGTAGGTGTCTAGAAAGGTGTTAACGAGGTTACGCCTCTGGGAAAACGAGGTTTACATTAATTAGGTTCGTGCGAAAGCACGGGGGACCTCCCTCAAAGTACCGACACTGGCCTGGCTGAAAGATTGGCAAACTTGTAGTGTGTAATTAATCCCGGCTAGTCTTTCCTTTTAGGGTTTGAAGGAAGATTTGATAAAAAGCAGTGGGAGCCATCCTGATTAGATAAAATAAAACCAATCTATTCTTGCAAGAGCGCACCCCGAGTGTTTTCTTCTCTCTCTCTCCTGGTAGCGACCATATCACGCCTTAATCAAGATAATAATACGGATAATTGACCGAACCCGCTTGTTATACTGAGCTGGAGAACGTTGGTCCTGCTCCAACTTATAATTGTTATAAGACAGAGCAGGAATTTGGGGAATACCAGATTTCCCGTGCCGCCCAAACGAAGAGAGTGCATGCTGATGCATCATCTTCGGGTGTGTTCATTACAAAGAACTGTTTCTCAGTATCCTCCGTATCCTGGGTATTTGATACCGGATCAGGATCCCAGATATGTAAGATGTTACATAGGGCTACAAAAGGGTAGAAAAACTGAGAACGGGTGATAAGTTTCATGAGGCAGAAAACGGGGCAAGTGTTGCAGCCAAGTCTGTTGGTCACTGTCATCCCGTATTGTAATACATTGATTCTGAACGAATGTTATTAGATACCGAACCTGATATACAAAATCATATCTGTATCTTTATTAGTAAAGAAATGATAAAATTTTGTATTGTTGGATAATGTTTTGAACATTTCCTATATCAAAAGTTGATCGGTTCAGGCACGTTATCTAAAAGCATTAATGTTCTAAATCAAACTACAGTTCTTAGTATACGGAACACACACAAGAGGAATAGTTCAGAAATGAACGAATCCTTCTTGAGGTATTGTAGACTAGGTCATATCAATGCGACCCGACTAGCTAGAGTTACATAAAGATGCATATTTAAATTAGTTTGAATTTACATCTTGTGAAACTCGCCAGTCATGTCACAAAGATAAAATGACCATAGCTCCGTTTACTGGAAACAGAGAAAGAGTTAGTGGACTCTTGGGACTGATACATGATGATGTATGTAAGGTCCCCTGTCTACACATGCCAAGACTGGTTCTTTATACTTCATTACGTTCTCTGATCATCTCTTTAGATTCAGACATATGTTCCTGTTGAAACACAAGTCCGAACCTTTTGAGATATTCACAGAATATAAATTAGAAGTAGAGAACCAAAATACGGGTATAAGTATTATGTCCTATGATGAGATCAAGGAGGGGAATACTTGAGCACGGAAATCCTGGACTATTTTAAAGGAGAATGAGATTCTCTCTCAGCATTACTCCTCCGTATACACCATTGCACGATGGCATGTCGGGGCGGAGCAGATACACCCTATTTGATATGGTGTGCTCTATGATGAGTACTACTGAGTTACCTATTTCCTTTTAAGGGGTTATGCACTTGAGAAGTTGCATACCTATTGAATAGGGTTGCAATCAAATCCGTTGCCTACCACTTCATATGTGATATGGAATGGGAAGAGCCCATGTCTTAAGTTAGTTAAGATTTGGGGTTGTCCGGCCTATGTCTAAAAGTATAATCCGGACAAGCTCGAGGCAACGTCTGTTATGTACAACTGGAAAGGTTCCAGTTATACAAACTACAGCAGATGATTTGGTAGAACCAAAGGATTCAGTAGATTCCAACGAACCTCAGCCTCTCCGCCGATCTAGTAGGGTTCCTCACCCACCTGAGAGATACTTCGGTTTCTCTATGACAGTGGGAGCGAGGATTGCATCATGAGATGATGACCCAACTAGTTTCGAGCTGGCCATCAGGAGTGAGACTCTGTAAGAATGGCTGGATGTTTAGTGATCTGAGATGGAATCCTTATACACCAACAAAGTATGGACTTTAGTTGCTATATCTGAAGGGTTAAATCCCCATCAGGAGCAAGTATATCTTGAGAAGATTACTTGGTGTAAATGGAAAAGTTGAGACTTTCAAAGCTAGACTTGTTAAAAGTTTGCATCATTGACCAGGCATGGATTATGAAACCTTTTTCAAGTAGCTATGCTTAAGTCCATCCAGATCCTACTTGCCACGGCTACATACCATGACTACAATATCTGGTGGTTGGGTGTCATGACTACTTTTCTAAATGATGTTTTAGAAGAGTGCGTCTATAAGTACACAGCCAGAGGGCTTCGTAGACAGTGGGAGCAGCGGAAACATGTGCAAGATGCTTTATAGGATAAAGCAGGCATCGCGGAGTTGGAACATCTGTTTTGATGGATTAGTCAAGGAAGTTGACATCATCAAAATGGTAGATGAACCTTGTATATACAAAAAGGTAGTAGGGAGTATGGTGGTGATCCTCGTAGAGCACGTGGATGACATACTCTTGATAAGAAAGAAGTTTCTTATGCTACGCTCGATCAATCTCCGTTTATCACAAAGATTCTCCGTGAAGGATCAAAATGATACCTCCTAAATCCTGAGTTTTAGATCTATGAGATAGATTTAATTGGATGTTAGGATTCTCACTAGTTGTAGTGAGATGATATCAATAGATCCTGGGGAGAATCACTGGAAGGGTTCCAGGGTGATAAAGACGACTGAATGTCAGTCGCAGGCATTGTCTTTACCCTCAGTAAAGGGACGGTATGTTGGAAGAGTTCCAAGCTAGATACCGTGACATACTAGACGATAAAGGCAGGATACATCGCTACTTAACATGCTACCAAAGAGGCTGTTTGGGTGTATATTGGTTCATGAGATGAACTATATTCCTCCCATTGTGTGACAATGGAGTTGTGGCTTATGCCAGGAACCACCGTCCCATCAGTGATCCAGACACATTCTAAGGCAGTATCACCTGATCATGGAGATGGTTGATCTCCAGGTTGATCGAGGCAAGGAGAGCAGACTTAGAGGATAACGCAGCGGATCCACTCACGAAGGCCTATTCCCAGAGAGAGACTTTTATGGGATGGTTGAGTATGAGATACTACAACCACTGCTACAGATGGCCCTAGTGCAAGTGGGAGATTGTTAGTTATATGTATGCCCTAGAGGCCATTACTGTACATTGGATGTATATTGTAGTGGATGCTGGGACATATATAGGGAGGACTTTCTTGCTCGACATGATAGTATGCTATCTGGTTACTCTTTACCTTAACGTGTGCACTGATTGTCTCTCTGTTACATGTTGGTAAAGCCCTTAGGATGTGTACTTGACTACCTGGACTGTGATGCGGATCATACTAGTGGGGACATGGTAGTCCATAAGTACATCCTTCAAAGTCCCTAGTCGTGGGTGTATCGAGACGGGGCATCGATATACCAGAATAGACTAGCGTATACCTTCTCGACCCATACAGATGGGCGATGGATGATCCCATATCCATTGGTGTTTGACATCGGAGATGATATACGGGTGCTCAGTAGAGACTGGGTACACTGGACGGACTCGCCGAGAACTCCCAGATGGTATTATACCTCACGTTAGATGGCAGTTCTCTGGTGACACTGGTACAGAGTAGTCTGTTGACCCGAGATCGTCATAGAGTCTTGTGTGGTTCCCACTATGCTTAGATTTCCATCTTACCACGTCCAAGAGGGCGTGCAAAACGGTGGTTTTTGGGTACAGTCCCGAGTCACATGGAGGCAATGAGCGATAGGAGGGGATTCGTCTCTCCCGGTATAGGGAGTTGATGTTGCGTTGTGTTCGATTGGCTATAACAGGAAATCCCTGGCCAGGGTTGCTGAGATTTACTGGTAAGTGTTACCAGTAGTTTCTCGAATTGTTATAGACCTCTTATCGACACGACTTATCGAGCTATTGGGGTCTGACGTTTACCACCCCTAGGCAAGATATGCGACATATCAGACGATCAGACCGGACTGTACAGTAGTGTTACTGGTTGGATTCACTGGAGTGTGAGCGGGCTTGCTCGTCGATCTTCAGATCGCTCAATACCCGGGTGGCCGTTACGTTTAGCAGACCGCTTGCGGCTTGTGGGTGCTTGATATGATCATCATCTGCTGCCGGCGTATTGACGAGTCTTTAGAGTCCTACACAGAGGTTTCCTGGCTCAAGCGAAACGAAATAGGAGCGCATATGAGATATGTGCAGGACCGAGAATAATGCGTGTCTGTGATACCGTATTACATTCTCGCGATCAATGTGTCGAATGGTTGTATGCGATATAACCTAGTTATCGATTCAAGCGTTGATTCGATAAGCCGATACATTGTATACTAGTCGGTTGTGTGCGACATGACCGGATCATTGAATCAAGTGTTGATTTAATGCATATTTATATATTTGATATATTACTTTGTATCAACTAGTATCGGTTGACTTTAAATGGATTTTCTCACTCGGGTGTGCGCATTGCATATGCGATATGATTTTGTGCACTTGTTTGTATCATGTTTGATGATGCAAGAATGCTAGGGTTTGTGTAATGAAGTAAACCTAAGTTTAATAAATAATTAGGGTTTTATTTTATTCTTTCATTTATATTTTCATTTGGATTTAAAAGATAAATGAGAAAAAGAAAAAACAAAAGGGTTTCTTTCATGAAGCTAAGTGAAGCTTCATGAAGCTTTGACCAATCAAACCCTTTTGTCTTCATCTATTAAACCCTAACCATTTATTTAACTATGGTCAACTCTCTACACATTACTATAGTTTAATTATGATAAGAAATGATTATTCATATTCTATTTCTATTATTCTTATCATAATATATCATCTTCTTCTTCTTCATCTTCATGAAGAAAACCTTCACTTCATCAATGGTGAAGTGATAAAAAGAGTGAGAAATCCAAAACTAAAGTCTACCCACTTCCTATTTCTTCATCCTCTACCTCTTGCCAAGTAGTAGAGTGTGTTTTCTTCACAAGTTTCTTGACTTGGTGAAGTCGGAGCTTGATTTAACGATGCCTCGACGTAGATCATCTTCGGCGTGGACATCGACGACCTATCTCGCTTATTCTCCGATGAAGTCGACACTAGAGCCCGGATTTTGATTTGGACAGCGGAGACGACTTCGTTGCGGAGCCGTGGAGGTGGAGCACCGGATCTACAAAGGTTGTATTTCCGTATCTCTTAGTTAAGTGTTAACTAGTTCTTGTTTTTTGCCTAGAAATCTAGCAATCGATCTGTAGTCGGGTCTCTCGGCACCTAGAATTTTTGAATTTGGCATGTTCGATGCCTTGTGAGACCTCACTAGAGTGCCTAGGAACCCTACATCTACCTATAAGAACTGATGAAGTATACCCCCTCCGGGTATGAGTGGAATAGGTGAGTAAGGTATATCGGTAACTAAATGTCAAAACGTGATAAGTAATGTGAATCAATGTCGTAAAGTCCCTAACTAAACAATATAAAGTCTATAATGGTTTGTGTGTGACATGGCAATTATTGACGGTGTGTGTGTGGCATACAATCCGTGCCCGTGCAACATGAACCGTCAATAATATGTGCAGTGTCCTACGGCTGCTAGTCACAGTACAACTATATCAAGGAAATAAAGTAAAGGCGCAATTCTAACAATGACGTAGAATATGCGACAAATATTAGAATCCTAGCCCAGACGCATAACGCCATGCGGGCGATTCCCCTGTAGATGTTAAATCTACTCACCTACGCTCCACGCTAGGTGAATCCTACCATCTGCTCCCCCCTGTAGCAGTGTCCGTAGTCCCCGCCTGCAAATCTGCAATTTAGACATGGAAAATATATATAAGCCAAATATTCCGCAAAACGCGATATCGACACTAAACGAGAACTCGCTTCGCGAACTAAACGCGCGTGTGCACGATACGTTGAATCGTGTGTATACGCGTCTAAAACCATCGCGACACGCCGCGATACGCTGGATCACAGAACCCACTCACGTATCGCGCGTATCGCGCAAACACAACGGACATGAAAAATGATATATGATCCCAGATTTTCCTACAGGTCAAATATTACAAAACTATACATGCCAAAACACTGTACAACACAGCAGACAACCCTAGCCAAGAACACAACACCCCACTCCCCTTCCTGGCCGCAATTTGCGGCCAGATGGATTAAATTTGCGGCCAAGTTGAAGCAATTGGGGCTCGTGTTCTGGTAGTGTTATCTAGACCTAATGTACATGCCCCAGTTTTCTCAATTTTAACCTGAAGGTCCCAGGTCAATAGCAGATTACAAAATGCTAATATATCGCTTAAAAATGACAATTTAGCACAAAACACAAACCCTATGGTATTTTAGTGTAATCAGGGTTGAATCTCAGTTAATGTGACCTTAATAACACTAAAATAGGTAGGGTTTACCAACACAATCATCAATTTGCCACAACATCACACAATTCACCATATTCTAGCACTAAACTCACAATTAAACACAAACCGACACTAATTAGCACACAAGCTAAGCAAGAGAGAGATGGGTTCAGAAAATATACCCTATAGGACCTCAAGAAGCAGGAGAAGAAGTGTATGGAGGAGATGATGGGTGGGTACAGCTGCTGGAGCTCCTGTTGCTACAGCCAGAAGCTGCTGATGCTGTTTTGCTGATGATGTTGTCTGCTGCTGCTGCTGCTGGATGCTTGCTTCTGCTGCTGCTAATGCATCTACTGCTGCTGCTGAATTGATGCAGGTGAGAGTGTGTGTGTGTGTGTGAGAGAGAGTGTGAGAGAATGAGAGCAAGGAAATGAGAGGGAGAAATGAGAACAAACATCAAATACCTCTTCTCATCCTCTCTCTTTATTAAATGGGCATGGCTCATGCCATGTTGCCCCATGCCCTCTCTCTCTCTCTCCCCTTGGTCAACCATTCAACCAAATAAAATTTCCATTTAAATTCATTTTTCAATTAATAATAACAACCATAACACTTATAACCCAAAACACTTAAACAAAATATAAAACTAGATTAAGAGATGGTTAAACCTCAAATTAACACCCTAGTTAACATGCACAAGTGTGTGTGCGCCTAGAAAAATTCTAATAAAATACACATAAAATAGGATAAAATATTTGAAAACCAAATTGGTAAACTTTTTATTAAAAACTATATATTAAAATATAATTAGCCACAAAACACATTCTAAGGTGTTACAAGTAAATTCTTGGTTACGTGGAACACGGCCTATATCAATCCTGGCCCCGTGGAAAACGTCCAGAGCGGAGCCTGGTCCTCGCAGAACACGGCTATGACCCCGTGGGAAGCATCCAGAGAAAATCCTGGTCCTATAAAATACGGTTAAAGTCAATCTTGAACCCATGGGAAATGGCCAGAGCAACTCCTGACTCCGTGAAATGCGGATAATGGTAATCTCACCCATCATTTACGGGTCCTTACGACTCGTAAGGGAGCAAACTCTTTTGTGAGATCCTTACGACTCTCAAGAGAAAACACACTTAGGAATCCTCACGATTCTTAAGGTGAAATTACACCTACGGGATCCTCTCGACCTGTAGGGAGAAAATTCTTTATGAGACCCTTACGGCTCATAAAGTTGAAAAGCCTTAGGAGACAGATCTTAACCTGACTCCTAAGCCATCGCTGTCCTATAAGGAAATCAAAATAGATTGTCCACAAAATGCACTTACTAAAAGGGACATATCATCATGAAGCAAAACATGTCTTTTATTCATGAATAAAAATGAATACAAGGTACAATTTATGAAAGAATCAAAAATACTCTCATTCAGGAGTATGTACAAAAGAAGAATAAAAAATATACAATTCTTCAAGCTGGCGGATAATTCGAAAGGTTCATCAGTTCATCCTTCTTTTCTTGGGCCTCTCCTTCAAAATTGACTATGGCTGCGAGACGGGCCTCCGCTTCTGACTGTTGGGCCTGATGCGAAGCAAGCCGGCCTTCAAGCTCCTGCTCGGTAGCTTTATAAGCATCAACCATCGTACGGGTAAAGAGAACAGCTTTATCAACAGCCACCACGTCCTTGATCACGGCTTGAAGCTCCTGCCAAAGTTTTTATGCGTGGGTGGTCTTAGCTGTAAATTTGGCTTGAAGCTCCTTGAGCGCGGTTGAAGCCAGCTTCCTATCTGAGAACTTTCGGCGGAGCCTCTTTTCACAGGAAAGCGTATTAGCGGCGCACCGCTTAATCAGCCTCTGCAATCTTGTCTTCGCAGCCACCAACACCGAAAGAAGGCGCGCGCATTCAAGACTATACAAGCAAGCCTCCAATCGACGTCAGAATTCGACCCAGACTTACACAAATGCTTCACTGTGATAAGTAGCGAGAAAGGGGAGAGAACCGTTGGCTTCAGCAGCAAATTCTTCGGCTGTGAGCGAGCTACCAACACGAAGGTCTTCGATCAACGCGAACAAAGAGTGAAGGCTTAACTTGTCCATACGTTCGGATGCACGCAGTGTTAGTGTATATGCCTCAGGGGCCATTATTGTATCATACTAGCTTGTATATTACTTAATGGAAGCTTGGGATATTCACAGTTATATTAACAGTCTTGCTAAACATGGTAGTACGCTACTTGGTTTGTATCTATCTTAATGTGTGAATATGTTACCATATCGAGAATACATATTGATAGAGCCCTTAGGATCTTGCTTGACTACCAGCGTTGTGATGGCAGTCACACTGGTGGGGGCTGGGTAGTCTACAAGCACATCCTTTTTCAGGTCCCTAGTCGTAGGATTATCGAAACAGGGCATCGATACTCCGGAGTAGACTAGTGTGTACGCTTCTCATCCCAGTTGGGGAGATGGTCTGTCCCATAGCCATCAGTACGTCGTACCGGAGATAGTATATAGGTGCTCATTGGGTTACGGGTACACCGGACAGGACTCGCAGGGAACTGTTGGTTGGTATTATACCCGTCGTCAGTTAACAGTTCCCAGGTGACATGAGTACAGCATAGTCCGCAGACTTGACACTGCTGCTTCGTCTCGAGTGTGTTCCCATTGTTCTTAGATTGCTACCCTACCAAGACTCAAAGGAGTCGTGCAAACAGGTAGCAGTTGGGTGCAGTCTCGAAGCACTTGGAGGCAGTGGCGGTTAGATAGGATTCGTCTCTCCCGGTATTGGGAGTTGATATCGCGCTGTGTCTGGAGAGCCATTACACAAAGTCCCTGGTCAGGGCAAGCGAGATTTACTGGTAGGATTTCCAGTAGCTTCTCAAGGTGTAATAGGCTTCACTCCGACACGACTTATACCGCTTTTAGGGGACTGACGCTTTCCGCCTCCCTAGGGCCGATATACGATAGTCATAGACGAACAGACAGGACTGTACGGAGATTGTCACATCAGGCTCAGTAGGAGTTCGGATGGGTTTCCTCATCGGCCTTCTTATCGATATCTACCTGGGGACCGTTACGTACAGCTAGTACCGCTTGCGGTCTGTGGTTAAACCCACTGCCAGCGTAGTAGTCGAGTCTTTAGAGTCCCACACAGAGAGTTTCCTTACTTCGGGCGAAACGATATGGAGGTCGTATGGTTTTACGACAGGGTTCGGACACGTACGTGCATTTATGCGCGTACGATGTTCGGACAGTTTATACTAGCCGGCATTGGTTTAAACCAGATTCTAGTATTGGATTATTGGATTTATACAGTCTCAGTATTTCCGTGTTTTCACGGATGGCAGGAGCATTCTCGTAATTTGTCGAGAAGCTTCTAGAAGTTTGATGAGGTGGAGAGTTTAGGTGTTGTTTGCATTAAATGAATTTGTGACTCATGGAAATGATTCATCAAATGAGTTAATGAAGCTTTAATGGTTTTAATGACTCATTAGATGATTCATTTGTATTAAATGAAGCATGAAGATATTTGTGCAAAGCTTTTTGTGCAAGATATTTTATGCTTCATGAAATATACATAAATGAGTTTATTTTCATTTCATAATTACATACACGTTCTCTCTCCTCAAGCTCTCTCTCTTCAACCCTAACCCTAATCCTCTCATGTGTTGAGATCCTAGGGTTAGCAAGACTAATAGATCCCTAATCCTCTTCTATATCCTCTAGGTTAGTTTGATTAGCACTCATAGCAACCTAGTTACCTCAAGTGAGAGGTTAAAGCTTGGAGAAGTAGCTCTCGGATGGATCTTCTATCACAACGAGGAGGCCGACGAGGAGGTGGTCTACGAGAACAAGAAGACTTGATTCATTAGGTATAATCATCTTTCATAGTAGCTAATGACTTCTATGTTGTGGTTAGTTAGGGTTTGGCAAAGATCCGTAAAGTTAGTCGATGTTAGTTTAAACAAAATGATTGTTTTACCTTTTCACCTCCCCGCATCTTGTGGGGTGTCTAACGTCGACTTACAGTGGTATCAGAGCCTCGCTAAACCATAACTAACTTGTTAGCAAAGTCGTTAGAAATTCGATCGCAAAACGAACCCGAAAAAACATCATTTTCACCAAGTTTCTGCTGATTTTAAAATGGGGTCTAAAAATTTTTCAGGGACCCTTAAAAATACAAGCAGGGAATTATAAGGTTACTGGAGAAATTTGGGATCCTAACTCGGCCAAACCGCCGCGGAACCGTGGCCAATCCAAGCGATCCGCCGCGGATCCGCGGCCGAGTTGAAGCCGAGTCAGCCCAAATTTGCCCAGTAACTCTTTTGTGTTGATTTTGTATTT
Source organism: Agapanthus africanus (assembly GCA_030015575.1). Lineage (NCBI taxonomy): Eukaryota > Viridiplantae > Streptophyta > Magnoliopsida > Asparagales > Amaryllidaceae > Agapanthus > Agapanthus africanus. The sequence continues at coordinate 316,373,766 of JASDDO010000004.1, forward strand.
TCTGGGATGTTTTGTTTCCGCTCAGGTTTCAGGTGCACAGAGAATTATTTGGAGAAGAATCATTTGTATTTGCTTGATCGAAATTCTAAGATATTTGGCTAACTTGATTATATCTGTGATTTGTTTAATGTGTTCGTAAACCTCCCCTAACTGCTAGTATGTCGGTTAGCAGGGGGTTGCTGGTTTGATTATATCCGTAATGGTTTTTGCTGGTTTGTGTTTGTGGACTTGTTGGATTGTTGTGAATGGATAGCCGGGGATGTGAGACGAGTGTTTCTTTCATTCAAATGTAATTTGTAAATTGTTGTAATATTCTTTTGCGGGGCACTTCTGGGTTGAGGTTGTAGCCACCGTTGTATTATTTCATTTACTGTTTTCTGCTCCTAGGATAGATCCAAGGTGGGGTGCACAAACTACCGGGTACTTTGAAGTGTTTAGTGGCCTACTCACATTGTTGAGGGAGACCGCTTCACTTCGGGTACTTAACGGGTAGTTTGCCGTACCGGTAGGGGTCTAGGGTGGGGTTTTGGCTATTCATCGCGACTGCGTAATCCGTCTTTCTTTGCAGGCTCAGAAGGAATGCGGATTCGTAGAAAATCCAATATGTTCATCTGTGATCTGGAATGACTATTATTGCATCTGACGAATGTACAATATCTATATATGATAGCTATTAGACATCACTTATGTTTTGCACCCACGCAAGCCCAGCCCCCGCTCTGTCGTTAGTTAAGTAACCTAACGGGTGATGACGGGGCCCAGTGGCGAAAGCGGATGGCATAAGAGGACATTGTATTTTCGTTGTTTTCTGCAATGATAGGTTAATGATGGGACTCATTATATTAATGCAAAGAAAATAAACTAAAGTTGAATCGTTGGAACAGTTTAAAATAAACCACTCGGTTATTTTAAAACAGAAGATATTTTTTAAATTGCGGAGCTTTAACCACTCCTTTTAAAAGCTATCAGGTTCCTTCGGTCATATCAAGTTCACTACGTTCACGGTTTCGCCAAAACCATTCGTAGCCCTCCGTCATTTCATTTGGGTATTCAGTAGTATTCAAGCTATGTATTTTGACCAACGCCAAGGCATAGTGTTTGGTAGCTGCTGGGTATTCATTTGTTTCATAGATAGATGAGTTAGTTTGGGACAGTCGTATTATCATTTGGCCAATGTCAGGGGTATGTACGGATGGGTTCAAATTAACAAGATAATGATGGGTAGAACTTGACATGTGACTTATGACATTTTGACCAACGCCAAGGTCATAAGAGCATGGGGCAGAAATTTATATCGGGAATTTCTAAAGAAACTGAAATTTGCAAAGAGATGCATACCATTTGGAGTGTGATAATTTTGGTAGGATTCCTTCAGCTTTATCACATGATGATATTTGGATCTCGATCCTACTGTGAGTATCCGCTACTCATCAGAAGATTCGTCACTTAACGATCAATGCTAGAAACCAAGTAGGTGTCAGCGAGGTTACGCCCCCAGAGAAAAGAGGTTATTTAATTAAGGAACTTCGCGAAAGCGTCGTAAAACCTCCCTCGAAGTACCGACACCGGTCTGGCTGAATGGTTAAGCAAGTATTGTACGGTGAGAATAGTCCTGACTAGTTCTTCCTTTTTGGTTTGAGCAGGGATTCGAGAAACAGTGGGAGCCATCATGTTTAGATAAACTAAAAACCACTCTAAACTTGTAAGAGCATCATGCTAAAGTGTTCCCTCTCTCTCAATTACAGCGACCCAGAACATGACAGGCCTTAAGTTACTATTAGATAAAAATATTTTGACAGGGACAAACTATAAAGATTGGTTCTGGAATGTCAAGATGGTTTTAACTTATGACAAATTAGGGTATGTCCTTACTGCTAAGGCACCTGCTGTCCCTGGTCCAGAATCCAGTATTGTGGATAAGGAAATCCACAAGACCTGGGAGTTAGATTGCGCGAAGGCCAAATGCATCGTGCTTGCCTCTATGAATAATGAACATCAGAGGAGGCACGAGGATATGGATCTTGAATCCATATTTCTCCATACAAAGGATATGTACGGAGAGCAATCTCGTATAGCTAGATACGAGACCTCGAAGAACTTGTTTCAGTCGAGGTTGGACATCGGATCATCTGTAGGAGAACATGTCCTAAAGATGATTGGCTATATAAAAGAGCTCGCGGACCTCGGGACGACTTTAGAGAACGAGCTCTATACAGACTTGGTTCTTCAGTCCCTTCCTTCCACCTACGCCCAGTTTATTCTGAATTTCAACATTCAAGGAAAAGAAGTTGAACTTCTAGAACTCCTTAACATGTTAAGGAGTGCAGAGGGCACTTTGCAAACAGCAAGGGAAACACCCACTACGTTTTTTCGCAGTGCTTCCTCTTCCGGGTCCAAGGCTAGGGACAAAGGAAGGAAGAAGAAGGCCGCTACCAAACCAAGAGGAGGTGTTGGTAAGGTGGGAGCTAAGGGAAAGGCAAAGATTGCGGTGCCAGTAGTGGCAAAGGACGAGTGCTTCCACTGTCATAGAAAAGGCCATTGGAAGAAAGATTGCAAAGCTTGGATTGCCAAGAACTAGGAACCGAAGAAAGCTGTGGCTTCGACTTCAGGTGTGTTTGTAATTGAAAATTATCTATCAATCAACTCTACTTCCTAGGTATTGGATACCGGATCAGGATCTCATATATACAATTCATTGCAGGCACTGAGAAACCGTAGAGTGCTGAAGGTTGGTGATATGACCCTCCAGGTTGCTAACGGAGCTAGCGTGGGTGCTGTGTCCGTAGGTGATTATCATCTTGGATTGACGAGTGGACATATTTTGGTTTTGCATAACTATTTTTGTGTACCCGGTTTAACGTGTAATATCATATCAGTATCGTTGTTATCAAAAGAAGGTTATGATTTCACGTTTGTAAGCGATGTTGTTAACATCCACCTTAATCATGGTTTGATTGGGTCCGGTACACTAGATAACGGTATATATGTGTTAAACCAATTACAGATTTTCAATGTCCAGAACACACTGAAAAGAAAGTCTCCTGATATAAATCAGGCTTTCTTATGGCATTGTAGACTAGGTCACATCAACGAGACAAGATTAACTAAGTTACATAGAGAAGGATATTTGGATCCGTTAGAATATCAATCTTATGCCACTTGTCAATCATGTCTCAAAGGAAAGATGACAAAGACTCCATTCACTGGACATGGAGTAAGAGCGAGCGAGCTCTTAGGACTCATACACAGCGATGTATGTGGTCCAATGTCTACACATGCAAGAGGTGGTTTTTCATATTTCATTACTTTTACGGGTGATTACCCTAGGTATGGATTCATTTTCTTAATGAAACATAAATCCGAAGCCTTTGAGAAATTCTAAGAATATAAGAATGAAGTAGAAAACCAAACCGGCAAAAGTATCAAGACACGGAGATCTGATCGATGTGGTGAATACTTAAGTACCGAGTTCCTAGGTTACCTAAAAGAGAAAGGAATTCTCTCTCAGCTTACTCCTCCATACACTCTACAGCATAATGGTATATTGGAAAGACGGAACCGAACCCTATTGGATATGGTATGTTCCATGATGAGTAATGCTGAGTTACCGCGATCTTTCTGGGGTTATGCACTAGAATCAGCTGCATATCTTTTGAACAGGGCTCCTACCAAGACTGTGCCTACCACGCCATATCAGATGTGGAGTGGGAAGAAACCCTATCTTCAGTATCTGAAGATATAAGAATGTCCAGCTTTTGTTAAAAAGCAGCATGCGGACAAACTCGAGGCACGATCAGTGCAGTATAAGTTTGTGGGATATCCAAAGAACTCCAAGGGGTATTTCTTCTATTATGCAAAGGAACAAAAGGTTTTTGTTTCTCGTAATGCCCATTTTCTATAACAGCAGGTTTTAGAAAAGGAAACAAGTGGGAGAGAAATAGAACTGGAAGAAATTCCAGAACCACAAACTACTACTGAAAGTTTGGTAGAACCAGAAGTTCAAGAAGAACAGGACATTCCCGCATCCCTCCGCAGGATTAGCAGGCCGTCTCATCCGCCAGAGAGATACTACGGTTTTCTCATAGATGGGGATAGAGAGGATTGCGTCATTGATAATGATGAACCTACTATCTTCCAGCAGGCCATCCAGAGCGGCGACTCGAGAAGATGGCTGGATGCAATGCGGACCGAGATGGAGTCCATGTACACCAACAAAGTATGGACTTTGGACTTTGCTCCAGATGGGGTAAAACCTATAGGATGCAAATGGATCTTCAAGAAAAAGATTGGTGTAGATGGACAGGTGGAAACCTATAAGGCTAGATTTGTTGCAAAGGGTTTTCGTCAAAGACCTGGTTTGGACTATGACGAAACTTTTTCTCCAGTGGCTATGCTCAAATCCATTCGGATCCTTCTTGCCATTGCTGCCTTCCATGATTATGAAATCTGGCAGATGGACGTAAAGACGGCTTTTCTAAATGGTAATTTAGAAGAGTGCGTCTATATGGATCAGCGAGAAGGTTTCAATCAGAGTGGGAGCAGCGGGAAAGTGTGCAAATTGCTTAAATCTATTTATGGACTAAAGCAGGCATCGCGGAGTTGGAACATCTGTTTTGATGAAACGGTCAAAGAATATGACTTTATCAAAAATCCAGATGAACCATGTATATATAGTAAAATTGTAGCACGAACTGTCGTATTCCTCGTCTTGTAAGTGGATGGTATTCTCTTGATAGGAAATGACATTCCTATGCTACAATCTGTCAAAGGATTCTTGTCACACAGGTTCTCCATGAAAGACCTGGGTGATGCCTCTTACATTCTGGGGATCCAAGAGGATGTTGGGACTTTCGCAGTCTAGGTATATCAACACTATACTGAAAAGATTCAGTATGGAAGATTCTAAGCGCGGTAATTTACCGGCTTGTCACGGAATCACCCTATCCAAAGAGATGTCTCCCAAGACTAATTTGGAAAGGGATCGCATGTCAGTTATACCCTACGCTTCTGTGGTAGGCTCTATAATGTATGCGATGTTGTGCACCAGATCAGATGTAGCTTACGCACTGAGCGTGGTAAGCAGGTATCAGTCAGACCCAAGGGAGAAGCACTGGATAGCAGTAAAGAACATTTTCAAGTATCTGAGAAGGACTAAGGAGATGTTCTTGGTTTACGTCGCAAAAGACCTCAAGATCGAGGCCTTTGCTGATTCCAGCTTCCAGAGTGACAAGGATGACTCCAAGTCCATGTCAGGTTATGTCTTTACCCTCAATGGACGGGCGGTGTGCTGGAAGAGTTCCAAGCAGGACACCGTTGCTGACTCGACGATGGAAGCAGAGTATATTGCTGCTTGCGATGCCGCAAAAGAAGCGGTCTGGATTAAGAAGTTCCTCACAGAACGTCAGGTGGTTCCTACCATTGTTGATCTAATACCGCTGAATTGCAACAACAACGGAGCTATGGCTTTAGCGAAGGAACCCAGGTCCCATCAGAAGTCCAGACACATCTTAAGGCGGTATCACCTGATCAGGGAGATCATAGATCGACAGGAGATCGAGGTCCGGAGAGTTCCTACAGAGGAGAACACTGCAGATCCATTCACTAAGTCCTTATCTCAGATTCAGTTCGAGAGGCTACTCGAGATGACAGGTCTTCGATACGCCAGTACATGGCCCTAGTGCAAGTGGGAGATTGTTAGTGTATATGCCCTAGGGGCCATTATTGTATCATACTAGCTTGTATATTACTTAATGGAAGCTTGGGATATTCACAGTTATATTAACGGTCTTGCTAAATATGGTAGTACGCTACTTGGTTTGTATCTATCTTAATGTGTGAATATATTACCATATCGAGAATACATATTGATAGAGCACTTAGGATCTTGCTTGACTACCAGCGTTGTGATGGCAGTCACACTAATGGGGGCTGGGTAGTCTACAAGCACATCCTTTTTCAAGTCCCTAGTCGTAGGATTATCGAAACAGGGCATCGATACTCCGGAGTAGACTAGTGTACGCTTCTTATCCCAGTTGGGGAGATGGTCTGTCCCACAGCCATCAGTACGTCGTACTGGAGATAGTATACAGGTGCTCGTTGGGTTACGGGTACACCGGACAGGACTCGCAGGGAACTGTTGGTTGGTATTATACCCGTCGTCAGTTAACAGTTCCCAGGTGACATGAGTACAGCATAGTCCGCAGACTTGACACTGCTGCTTCGTCTCGAGTGTGTTCCCACTGTTCTTAGATTGCTACCCTACCACGGCTCAAGGGAGTCGTGCAAACAGGTAGCAGTTGGGTGCAGTCCCGAAGCACTTGGAGGCAGTGGCGGTTAGATAGGATTCGTCTCTCCCGGTATTGGGAGTTGATATCACGCTGTGTCTGGAGAGCCATTACGTAAAGTCCCTGGCCAGGGCAAGCGAGATTTACTAGTAGGATTTCCAGTAGCTTCTTAAGGTGTAATGGGATTCACTCCGACATGACTTATACAGCTTTTAGGGGACTGACGCTTGCCGCCACCTTAGGCCCGATATGCGATAGTCATAGACGAACAGACCAGACTGTACGGAGAATGTCACATCAGGCTCAGTAGGAGTTCGGATGGGTTTCCTCATCGGCCTTCTTATCGACAGCTAGTGCCGCTTGCGGTCTGTGGTTAAACCCACTGCCAGCGTAGTAGTCGAGTCTTTAGAGTCCCACACAGAGAGTTTCCCTGCTTCGGGCGAAACGATATAGAGGTCGTATAGTTTTACGACAGGGTTCGGACACGCACGTGCATTTATGCACGTACGATGTTCGGACAGTTTATACTAGCCGGCTTTGGTTTAAGCCAGATTCTAGTATTGGATTATTGGATTTATACAGTCTCAGTATTTCCGTGTTTTCATGGATGGCAGGGGCATTCTCGTAATTTGTCGAGAAGCTTCTAGAAGTTTGATGAGATGGAGAGCTTAGGTGTTGTTTGCATTAAATGAATTTGTGACTCATGGAAATGATTCATTAAATGAGTTAATGAAGCTTTAATGGTTTTAATGACTCATTAGATGATTCATTTGTATTAAATGAAGCATGAAGATATTTGTGCAAAGATTTTTTGTGCAAGATATTTTATGCTTCATGAAATATACACAAATGAGTTTATTTTCATTTCATAATTACATGCACATTCTCTTTCCTCAAGCTCTCTCTCTTCAACCCTAACCCTAATTCTCTCATGTGTTGAGATCCTAGGGTTAGCAAGACTAATAGATCACTAATCCTCTTCTATATCCTCTAGGTTACTTTGATTAGCACTCATAGCAACCTAGTTACCTCAAGTGAGAGGTTAAAGCTTGGAGAAGTAGCTCTCGGGTGGATCTTCTATCACAACGAGGAGGCCGACGAGGAGGTGGTCTATGAGAACAAGAAGGACTTGATTCATTAGGTATAATCATCTTTCATAGTAGCTAATGACTTCTATGTTGTTGTTAGTTAGGGTTTGGCAAAGATCCGTAAAGTTAGTCGATGTTAGTTTAAACAAAATGATTGTTTTACCTTTTCCGCCTCCCCGCATCTTGTGGGGTGTCTAATGTCGACTTACACGCAGCGCATAAGGGCCAGACGGCATGAGAATGCGAGTCTCTAATAGGATAAAAGTAGGCAGAGCTGTTAAAGATTGATAAATGATCAGCGCAGGTTGCAAACAGAGGACAGGTACAAAGGCGTCGAAGATTTACTTACCCACGTTTATACAAGAAGAGTCTGGAAGATCCCCGGGCCCATCGAGGACCTCAACCTCATCATCAGCTTCCAGAACTACAGAAGAAATAAACGTTGTTATATGAAGAAGTAACAATATCGAGAAAGGAGCGAACAATGCTAACCTTGTCCGGAAGATAGAATGGTGCGCTGAGGGGATATCGCCTGTGGAGCAGCCAGTTCCAGCAGACGCTGGAAAGACTTCCTGGGAGACAGACCAGCGATGGACGCCGCCAATCCCCGTAGCTCTGAAAAGACTGGAAAGTTCAGATAATTAAGAGATCGTTAAAATAAAAGAAAGAACAATACCTTCGATGCTCTTCCCACTCTGGGTTGGAGGGATGGCAGCTTCGGCGGCCTCCTCTGTGCCCCCAGGCACATCATCGGGGATGTGAGCCGGTATAATAACTTCCAGTGGAGGAGCAATGACCATCGCTACAGGCTCCAACGAAAGGTCGGTGGCCTCGACTACCTGTCCCGCAGTCTCCGGGCCATCCCCAGAGAGATCCATTGAATCCACGGCTGATGAAGATGCCTCTTCTAGAGGAGCAAGCACCTGGAGAGCAGGAATCACCGAGGGAAGCTCCATCGCAGGAACAACAATTGCATCGACCCCCTCCACACTGATTAGTGCCTCATCAGGGATATTTGCAGAGTCCATAGTCAGGGCGCGACTTGGACTCAGATCCTCTGCCATCAGCGAAATCCCTGCAAAGTTTACACGAGGATAAGGATATGTATACATATATATATAAGTAGTGCAAAATACTATAAAAGGTTATATAAGTGTACCAATGCGCAAAGGAGCTTCTCGTATGGCTTGTTCAAGCCGACACTCCTTCCTGAGGAGGTATGCCCGCCGAGATTCGAGGGTAGACTCGTGGCCACCGGTCCACAACGAAAGTGCATCCTCAGCGTCGGCGGAAACAGCCTGCTTAAGGGCTCTCTCGCCCCCTTCTTCTAAAGGACCTATGAATATCCGCCGTATCGATGGAGGATCTTCATAAAAAATGACGGCAGGATAAAGCCTCTTCGGGATCCTTACATTCTGGGATTCATCCTGTGACCGTCTTATGGCCTCATCCAGTTATGCGGATTTCTTGGCAGATGAACCAGGAAAAAGAATACTGTCTTCCGGCGGACTAATAACGGTCTTCTTCCCCCGCTTTGGACCAGAGTTAGTGACTGTAGAAGATCGCTTCCTTCCCCTTGCCGTCTGCTTTTTGAGCTGCTTCTCGGTTTTGACAGGGAGAGGAGATTTCTTCAGGACCTTCGCTAAGGGGATATTATCATAAGAACTAGGTTTTAGCTCCGGAACCGTTACAATATCCGTCATCGGTCGTTCAAGCGAAGCCTTTGTTGGCAGTGAGACGCGAAGCCTTTCCTCCTCTCCAAAGGTTTTAAGCGAAGCAGCAATAGCTTCTTCTGTGGAGGCACCTGTTAAAACAGCAGGCGTCAGTCAAAGCATGATAAAAAATTGAACAGCAGAGATAAGGGTAAAGTATACCTGACTGCGCAAGGACGACCAGTTCTTTTTCGAGGATGGCTGACAGTTTGGAAGCTTCGATGGCAGCCTCTAAATCGGTATCATCAAGCGTCCCGAATAAACCCTCATTAGTCCCATATTCGCTTAAGCCATCGCTAGACGGAGCAGGGGTCGAACCTAATATGGTGTCCAAAGAAAGTACTTGTTTCTTTTACTTCTGAGGATGGGCGCCGGTGACCGATAACACAAGTTTACGTTTGGTAGACGCCCTTGGACGACGAGTCCCAATTTCTTTTCCTACATCCGACTCGGGGGACGCGGTAGCCACCTCTTTTTCAGGCGCGCTGGATAGGGGCAACCCGCGCGTAGGGCTTAGCACATGTGGAGGCTCAACTGCAGTGACCTCTCTCAGGGGAGGATGAACAATGTTCCGTCGCTTCAGAGGAACATTTCGGTCACCAGCCGGCACTACGCCCTTGAGATCAAGCAGCAATCGCTTTTCCTCCCTAATAACGGCACCCATCGAATGTTGGTACCACGCCACATACACATTCAGGGCTTGCGGAACACAACTCGGTTCGCTGATAAAGAAGTTAGACCCTGTGTTCAGGTACATAAAATGATGTAGTGCGCTCCGAGTACCCTCTTCAGTGGCAGCCGGTTCTGCCAAGAAAGCTTCGGGTGGGACGCCCTGATTGTATCTTAACTGCTGGGCGAAGCGATACGGGTTATACCTCATAAATAAAGTCGAGTCATTCATCTTGAATACGAGAAATCCCGGCCGGATAGAGTACAGATGAAGGATCTCCTGAGCTTTCAAGACGGAGACCCCATCCTTAAATATGTCCTGTAAGGGCAGCACCGTCTTCCCCGATTCCTGGCTGACGGTCAAAATTTTATCAGTAAAGGACATGCCAGCTCCAACCGTGCGTGGGCGTAGAAGCAAGCCTCTAGCTTCCTGTTGCGTTGGAGTCACAATAGAGGTGCCAACCAATTGCATGATCCGAGAGAACCTGCACCTGTCATAAAAACTCGGCCTCTTGTGGATGCTAAAGACGCCTAGCACATGCAACTCGAGCCATGACGTGAAATAATGCATGGGGAAATTTACCGACTGCACCCCTGGCTCAGTGGTATCCGCTGCCAAGATGAGGTCATGATACACATGGGCTAACCCAGCAATCCCTACAGCTACTTATATCCCAGCAACCATCCGATGCGCAGGATAGAAGATGGACGGCCTCATACGGCGAGGGTGCATGGGGAGCGCAAACCAACTCAGCCATAACCCAAGAAACCCTAAAAAGAACATTTCTTCGTCAATCCCGGGAGCCGCCGGCTCTGTAAAAGGGATGACCGGGGTATCGGGTGTTAGTTATATGCATGCCCTAGAGGCCATTACTATACATAGGATGTATATTGTAGTGGATGCTTGGACATATATAGGGATGACTTTCTTGCTCAATATGATAGTATGCTATCTGGTTACTCTTTACCTTAACGTGTACACTGATTGTCTCTCTGTTACATGTTGGTAAAACCCTTAGGATGTGTACTTGACTACCTGGACTATGATGCGGATCATACTAGTGGAGACATGGTAGTCCATAAGTACATCTTTCAAGGTCCCTAGTCGTGGGTGTATCGAGATGAGGCATCGATATACCAGAGTAGACTAGCGTATACCTTCTCGACCCATACAGATGGGCGATGGATGATCCCATATCCATTGGTGTTTGACATCAGAGATGATATACTGGTGCTCAGTGGAGACTGGGTATACTGGACGGACTCGCCGAGAACTCCCAGATGGTATTATACCCTACGTCAGATGGAAGTTCTCTGGTGACACTGGTACAGGTTAGTCTGTAGACCCGAGATCGTCATAGATTCTTGTGTGATTCCCACTTTGCTTTGATTTCCACCTTACCATGTCCAAGAGGGCGTGCAAAACGGTGGTTTTTGGATACAGTCCCGAGTCACATGGAGGCAATGAGCGATAGGAGGGGATTCGTCTCTCCCGGTATAGGGAGTTGAGGTTGCGCTGTGTTCGATTGGCTATAACCAGAAATCTCTGGCCAGGGTTGCTGAGATTTACTGGTAAGTGTTACCAGTAGTTTCTCGAACTGCTATAGAGCTCATATCGACACGACTTATCGAGCTACTGGGGTCTGACGTTTACCACCTCTATGCGAGATATGCGAGCAGACGAACAGACCGGACTGTGCGGTAAGTGTTGCTGGTTGGATTCACAGGAGTGTGAGCGGGCTTGCTCGTTGATCTTCTGATCTCTCAATACCCGGGTGACCGTTACGTTTAGCAGACCGCTTGCGGCTTGTGGGTGCTTGATATGATCATCATCTGCTGCCGGCGTATTGACGAGTCTTTAGAGTCCTACACAGAGGTTTCCTGGCTCAAGCGAAACGAAATATGAGCACATATGAGATATGTGCGGGACCGAGAATAATGCGTGTATGTGATACCGTATTCTATTCTCGCGATGAATGTATCGATTGGTTGTATGCGATATAACCTAGTTATCAAATCGAGGATTGATTCGATAAGTCGATACATTGGATATTAGTCGGTCATATGCGATGTGACCGGATCGTTAAATCAAGTGTTGATTTAATGTATAATTATATATTTGATATATTACTTTACATTAACTAATATTGGTTCACTTAAGATGTTTTTCTCACTTGATTGTGCACATTGTATATGTGATATATTTTTATGCACAAGTTTGTATAATGTTTGATGATACATGCAAACTTGGGTGTATGTTTGATTTAAACCATGGTTAGTTAATGGTTACGGTTTCATTTGCTTTATTTACTTATTCATTTATTTATTTATTTATTTCTTTTGGCAAGAAATAAAATGGTGGCTTTATTTGGATTTCACTTGAAGCTTCATGAAGCTTTGAAAGTCAAAACCATTTTGTTTCTTTCCTTAACCCAACCATTCAACTAAACCCTAGTTTAGTCTCTACACTTGTTAAACTAACCCAAGGTTGCATTATGATAAAAATCAATTGATTTTATTATTCATATAATATTCTTTTTCTTCTTCTTCTTCTTTCTTCAAGAGAAGAAGAAAACCTTTGCTTGAAAATGATCAAGTGATGATTCCAAGTGAGAAATCAAAATCCAAAGTGAACTCACTTCCTAATTCTTCATCCTCTACCACTTGCCATGTAGTAGAGTGTGTTATCTTCACAAGTTTCATAACCTAGTGAAGGTGGAGCTTGAGTTTGAGTCACCTCGACGTAGATCATCTTCGGCATCGAAGTCAACGACCTAGCCCGCCCATTTCTCCGATGAAATCGACGCAAGGGTCCGGGATTCCGATGATCGCAGCGGAGGGACGTCAATACGGAGCTAAAGAAGTGGTGGACCGGATCTACAAAGGTTGTATTTCCAATCACTTAGCAATAAAGTTGTTTGTTTGCATGTTTCGCCTTTGCATCTAGTTAACGATCTAGCATTAGGGTTTCTCGGCACAAGAAAAATTTGATTTTGGCATGGTTGATGCCTTGTGGAACCTCTTGAGTGTGCCTAGGAACCCTACAGTGGTATCAGAGCCTAGCTAGAGCCTTAGGCGATCAGTAGACGAAGTTAGAAACCCGAACGAACCCGAAACCCTAATCCGAAACCCTTCTCTGTACATTTTTTGAAATCGGGGATTTTTGAGAATTAAAAATATGCAGAAAAATCAGCAGGCTTTTTTAAGAATTACTGTGAAACACGTGCGCCTGATTCGACTAAAGCGCGGCGGAACCGCGGCACGAGCATGGCTCGTGCGGCGGTTCCGCAGCCATATAGTCACAATTGCTTTTGAAAATTGCACAGTAATTCCTATCTGTTAGTGCTGTATTTTCTGGGAATTTTTAACTTCTACTCAAGAGTTGAGTTTTCTGGGTTGTATTGGGAGTTCGTAGATTCGATCGGATTGTCAAACTTTGTCTATGTTTTTTCCGGGTAATTTTAGAATATGTTAAAAAGTTCGACCGGATATAAATACCCACTTTTTCCCCTGCCGGGAAATTTCCAATTGTTGGATTTTTTCGTAGTTTAATGACGTTCTAAGTAGTGCAAGTAACGCGATGGTCCCTCTAGAAGATAACAAACCTTAACTCGATTATGTGACCGTCTTGAACTGTCTTTTGAACCTTAGGGTTTGGGGCAGTACGGCGTGCCACATGTGAGGCGTTGGCTTGACCCTTCTACGATTGGACCGTTGGTACTGAGGCATGAACTGGATGTTTTTAAACTTATTTCATGTGTTGAGCTGTTTCGGGAAACTTGGGTGTTTGAATGTTCGATCGGAAAGTTTAACATTTTCTATTTATCTGGAATGTGATACAATACTTGGAATCCACAAGTAGTTATGTGATAACTGATATGAATGTTATAAACATAGCACTTTAGTCTCACTTGATTGGTTGCCACGGAATTTTGATGCGATCAAAAGTCCGTCGCAATCACGTAAGGTACGCGGATACTCGCCGGGTAAACTTAATAGACAGCTACGCCCCATAGCCCCGACCAAGTGACTGTAGGAGAACCCCGTCGCCGAAAGCATCCGCTCGGATGCTCGCGGCAGTGGTATTCCGCCTTGGTGCACTTCGTCGACGGCATCGGGGGTGCGGCCGTCTATTGAAGTTTGCGACGAGCATTCGATCAGGATGTCGGGAATCTTATTGAATTGCCCGACTTGATATTGAAAAAAGTTTTCGATAATGAGACTAAAATGTGGGGTTTATAATTTTTAGGCATGCGATCTCTAAGGAATTCATTGGTTTAGGCATGCGATGTCTAAGTAGGTTGTGGATTCCAACTGTTGTAGTTTTACAATTTCTTTTATGTGACCGTAAGTGTAATATGTGTTATCGCCGGTTTCTTTGCTATATGTCAACGACAATTGGGATGCGCATATTTACTTACGTTGATGACATGTGATGTTATGTGTTGCTGGATATGTTATATTGGATCGTCATGTTTGAATAGCCTGGGGTTTTTTTATGTGAGATGAGTGTTTTTCATTTTCATTCATGTAAAAACTTGTATGTAATATTCTTTTGTTGGGGCACTTCCAGGTTGCGGAAGATGTCACCATTTGTATATTATTTACTTTTCCGCACTAGGATAGACCCAAGGAGGAGGGCACAAGTAACCGGGTTCTGGAGTCCAGTGGGAGACCAACTCGAGGAGTCGAGTCCGGGTCTCCTAACTCTAGAATTGGTAGGGTTGCTTGCCGCTCTCGTAGGGGTCTAGGGGTATGGGTTTGTCTATTCATCACGACCGTGGAATCCGTGTTTTATACTGGCTCGTATTGAAAACACGGGCGTCCTAGTATATCCAATGTTTCATATGTTTCCTCTGCTGCGATATCTGAGATGTGATCTTTTGATATGTTCTGTGATAAAGACTGTATATAGTATATAAGATATATTATATAGATGTTACTTATGTTTTACACCCGCGCTAGCCCTACCCTGCTCTGCCGTTAGTTACCTAACCTAACGGTGCACGAGGGGGCATCGAGGAGAATGCGGATGGCATAAGTGTACGTCGTATTTATCTGTGGTGTTTAGGTGCTTAAAAGATGGGACTTCATTAATGAGATTAATGAAAGAAAAGAAACCTAAGATGTTGTGGAATCGAATTTCTTAAAAAAAACAGGTAGCTACAGTTCTTGCTTTGCATCGCGGTGTTCCTTGTAGAACATCCTGCACCTTATTCGATGAGGAAAGGGCCGAGATCCCTTCACCGGGAGTGACCCCTTTAGCAATAACTGGCAGATGCTACACACTCGGTTTGTCTTTTGATTGCTTCTATAGTTTCTGCTTTGCACAGTGATATATATGATATATCCCGCACCTCATTCACGAGGAAAGGGCCGACGATCCCTTCACCGGGAGTGACCCCTTTAGCAAAACTAGAAAAGCCTAAAAAACACTCCATTTCAAAATCATTTGATTCTACAACGATATCAAGTTCATTACGCAATAGGTTTTCATAAAAACCTGTCGTAGCCCTCCGTCATTTCAGATAAGTACTAGTTAGTATTCGTGCTGCGGTAGTTTGGCCTCCGTCAAGGCGTAGTGTACGGTAGCTAACTATTGCTTATCTGTTAGCATACGATGCGATTGGATTAGGGTATTCGTACGGCGTTGTTTGGCCTCCGTCAAGGGTCGTGCGGGTAGGTTTAATTCAATCAGGAAATGACGGGTTGAACTTGACTAGCAGACTATGGGTTGTTTAGCCTCCGTCAAGGTCATAGGACGCTAGGGGCAAAATTATCGAGAATTTCAAGTGTTGAAATTTGCAATGAGATTGCATACCTTCTATGAGATAGTTGGATCCCGATACCCACTGCGAGTAATTGTTACTCCTGGGAGAGTTTTACACATTACGATTAGCCGATCAAGTAGGTGTCTAGAAAGGTGTCAACGTGGTTACGCCTCTGGGAAAACGAGGTTTACTGTAATTAGGTCCGTGCGAAAGCACGGGGAACCTCCCTCAAAGTACCGACACTGGCCTGGCTAAAAGATTGGCGAACTTGTAGTGTGTAATTAATCCCGGCTAGTCTTTCCTTTTAGGATTTGAAGGAAGATTTGATAAAAACAGTGGGAGCCATCCTGATTAGATAAAATAATAACCAATCTGATCTTGCAAGAGCATACGCTGAGTGTTTTCTTCTCTCTCTCTCCAGGTAGCGACCATATCACGCCTTAATCAAGATAATAATATGGATGTATTGACCTAACCCGCTTGTTATACTGAGCTGGGGAACGTTGGTCCCGCTCCAACTTATAAGTGTTATAAGACAGAGCAGGAAATAGAGGAATACCAGAATTCCTATGCCGCCCAAACGAAGAAAGTGCATATGATGCATCTCCTTCGGGTGTGTTCATTACAAAGAACTGTTTCTCAGTATCCTCTGCGTCCTGGGTATTTGATACCGGATCAGGATTCCAGATATGTAATCTGTTACATAGGGCTACAGAAAGGTAGAGAACTGAGAACGGGTGATAAGTTTCATGAGACAGAAAACGGTGCAAGTGTTGCAGCCAAGTCTGCTGGTCACTGTTACCCTGTATTTCCAAATACATTGATTCTGAACAAATGCTATTAGATACCGAACCTAATATACAAAATCATATCAGTTTCTTTATTTATTAAAGAAATGATAAAATTTTGTATTGTTGGATAATGTTTTGAACATTTCCTATATCAAAAGTTGATCGGTTCAGGCACGTTATCTAAAAGTATTGACGTTCTAAATCAAACTACAGTTCTTAGTATACAGAACACACACAAGAGAAAGAGTTCAGAAATGAACGAATCCTTCTTGAGGCATTGTAGACTAGGTCATATCAATGCGACCCGACTGGTTGAAGTTACATTTAGATGCATATTTAAATTAGTTTAAATTTACATCTTGTGAAACTCGCCAGTCATGTCACAAAGATAAAATGACCATAGCTCCGTTTACTGGAAACAGAGGAAGGGTTAGTGAACTCTTGGGACTGATACATGATGATGTATGTAAGGTCCCCTGTCTACACATGCCAGGACCGGTTCTTTGTACTTCATTACATTCTCTGATGATCTCTCAAGATTCAGTCATATGTTCCTGTTGAAACATAAGTCCGATCCTTTTGAGATATTCACAGAATATAAGTTAGAAGTAGAGAACCAAAATACGGGTATAAGTATTATGTCTTTTGATGTGATCAAGGAGGAGAATACTTGAGCACCAAATTCCTGGATTATTCTAAAAGAGAATGAGATTCTTTCTCAGCATTACTCCTCCGTATATACCACAGCACAACGGTGTATCGGGGTGGAGCAAACGCACCATATAAGATATGGTATGCTCTATGATAAGTACTACTGAGTTACCTGTTTCCTTTAGGGATTGTGCACTTGAGAAGTTGCATACCTATTGAATAGGGTCCGAATCAAATCAGTGCCTACCACTCCATATGAGATATGGTATGGGAAGAGCCTATCTCTTAAGTAAGTTAAGATTTGGGATTGTCCGGCCTATGTCAAAAGCAAAATCCAGACAAGATCGAGGCAAGGTTAGTTCTGTAGAACTGGAAAGGATTCAATAGTCCCTAACGAACCTCAGCCTCTCCGCCGATCTAGTAGGGTTCCTCACCCACCTAAGAGATACTTTGGTTTCTCTATGACAGTGGGAGCGAGGATTGCATCATGAGATGATGACCCAACTACTTTCGAGCTGGCCATCAGGAGTGGGACTCTATAAGAATGGCTGGATTCTTATCGATCTGAGATGGAATCCTTATACACCAACAAAGTATGGACTTTGGTTGCTTTATTTGAAGGGTTAAATCCCCATCAGAAGCAAGTATATCTTGAGAAGATTACTTGGTGTAGATGGAAAAGTTGAGACTTTCAAAGACTAGACTTGTTAAAGGTTTTCGTCATCGACCAGGCGTGGAAAGTGATGAAACCTTTTCAAGTAGCTAAGCTTAAGTCCATCCAGATCCTACTTGCCACGGCTACATACCATGACTACGATATCTGGCGGTTCGGTGTCATGACTGCTTTTCTAAATGATGTTTTAGAAAAGAGCGTCTATAAGTACACAGCCAGAGGGCTTCGTAGACAGTGGGAGCAGCGGAAACGTGTGCAAGATGTTTTATGTGATGAAGCAGGCATCGCGGAGTTGGAACATCTGTTTTGATGAGTTAGTCAAACAGTTTGACATCATCAAAATGGTAGATGAACCTTGTATATACAAAAAGGTAGTAGGGAGTATGGTGGTGATCCTCGTAGAGTACGTGGATGACATACTCTTGATAGGGAAGTAGTTTCCTAGGCAGCGCTCGATCAATCTCCGCCTGTCACAATGATTCTCCATTTAGGATCAACATGATACCGACTAAATCCTGGGTTTTGGATCTATGAGATAGATCTAAATGGATATTAGGATACTCACTAGTTGTAGTGAGATGGTATCAATTGTTCCTGGGGAGAATCACTGGAAAGGTTCCAGGGTGATAAGGACGACTGAATGTCAGTCACAGGCATTGTCTTTACCCTCAGTAAAGGGACGGTATGTTGGAAGAGTTCTAATCTAGATACCGTGGCATACTAGACGATAAAGGCTGGATACATCGCTGCTTAAAATGCTACCAAAGAGGAAGTCTGGGTGTATATTGGTTCATGAGATGAACTTCGTTCCTACCATTGTGAGACAATGGAGCTGTGGCATATGCCAAGGAACGCCCGTCCCGTCAGTGATCCAGACATATTCTAAGGTAGTATCACCTGATCATGGAGATGGTTGATCTCCAGGGGATCGAGGTTAGGAGAGTAGACTCAGAGGACAACACGGCGGATCACTCACGAAAGGCCTTTTCCCAGAGAGAGACTTTTATGGGATTGTTGAGTATGAGATACTTCAACTACTGCTATCAGATGGCCCTAGTGCAAGTGGGAGATTGTTAGTTATATGTATGCCCTAGAGGCTATTACTATACATAGGATGTATATTGTAGTGGATGCTTGGACATATATAGGGATGACTTTCTTGCTCGATATGATAGTATGCTATCTGGTTACTCTTTACCTTAAAGTGTACACTGATTGTCTCTCTGTTACATGTTGGTAAAACCCTTAGGATGTGTACTTGACTACCTGGACTATGATGCGGATCATACTAGTGGGGACATGGTAGTCCATAAGTACATCCTTCAAGGTCCCTAGTCGTGGGTGTATCGAGACGGGGCATCGATATACCAGAGTAGACTAGCGTATACCTTCTCGACCCATACAGATGGGCGATGAATCATCCCATATCCAATGGTGTTTGACATCAGAGAAGATATACGGGTGCTCAGTGGAGACTGGGTACACTGGACGGACTCGCCGAGAACTCCCAGATGGTATTATATCTTACGTCAGATGGCAGTTCTCTGGTGACACTGGTACAGGTTAGTCTGTAGACCCGAGATCGTCATAGAGTCTTGTGTGATTCCCACTGTGCTTTGATTTCCACCTTACCACGTCCAAGAGGGCGTGCAAAACGGTGGTTTTTGGGTACAGTCCCGAGTCACATGGAGGCAATGAGCGATAGGAGGGGATCCGTCTCTCCCGGTATAGGGAGTTGATGTTGCGCTGTGTTCGATTGGCTATAACCAGAAATCCCTGGCCAGGGTTGCTGAGATTTACTGGTAAGTGTTACCAGTAGTTTCTCGAACTGTTATAGACCTCATATCGACACGACTTATCGAGCTACTGGGGTCTGACGTTTACCACCCCTAGGCGAGATATGCGACATATCAGACGAACAGACCGAACTGTGCGGTAAGTGTTGCTGGTTGGATTCACAGGAGTGTGAGCGGGCTTGCTCGTTGATCTTCTGATCGCTCAATACCCGGGTGGCCGTTACGTTTAGCAGACCGCTTGCGGCTTGTGGGTGCTTGATATGATCATCATCTACTGCCGGCGTATTGACGAGTCTTTAGAGTCCTACACAGAGGTTTCCTGGCTCAAGCGAAACGAAATAGGAGCGCATATGAGATATGTGCGGGACCGAGAATAATGCGTGTATGTGATACTGTATTCTATTCTCGCGATGAATGTATCGATTGGTTGTATGCGATATAACCTAGTTATCTAATCGAGGATTGATTCGATAAGTCGATACATTGGATATTAGTCGGTCATATGCGATGTGACCGGATCGTTAAATCAAGTGTTGATTTAATGATTTAATGTATAATTATATATTTGATATATTACTTTACATTAACTAATATTGGTTCACTTAAGATATTTTTCTCACTTGATTGTGCACATTGTATATGTGATATATTTTTGTGCACAAGTTTGTATCATGTTTGATGATACATGCAAACTTGGGTGTATGTTTGATTTAAACCATGATTAGTTAATGGTTAGGGTTTCATTTGCTTTATTTACTTATTCATTTATTTATTTATTTATTTCTTTTGGCAAGAAATAAAATGGTGGCTTTATTTGGATTTCACTTGAAGCTTCATGAAGCTTTGAAAGTCAAAACCATTTTGTTTCTTTCCTTAACCCAACCATTCAACTAAACCCTAGTTTAGTCTCTACACTTGTTAAACTAACCCAAGGTTTTATTATGATAAAAATCAATTGATTTTATTATTCATATAATATTCTTTTTCTTCTTCTTCTTCTTTCTTCAAGAGAAGAAGAAAACCTTTGCTTGAAAATGATCAAGTGATGATTCCAAGTGAAAAATCAAAATCCAAAGTGAACCCACTTCCTATTTCTTCATCCTCTACCACTTGCCATGTAGTAGAGCGTGTTATCTTCACAAGTTTCATGACCTAGTGAAGGTGGAGCTTGAGTTTGAGTCGCCTCGACATAGATCATCTTCGGCATCGAAGTCAACGACCTAGCCCGCCCATTTCTCCGATGAAATCGACGCAAGGGTCCGGGATTCCGATGATCGCAGTGGAGGGACGTCAACACGGAGCTAAAGAAGTGGTGGACCAGATCTACAAAGGTTGTATTTCCAATCACTTAGCAATAAAGTTGTTTGTTTGCATGTTTCGCATTTGCATCTAGTTAACGATCTAGCATTAGGGTTTCTCGGCACAAGAAAAATTTGATTTTGGCATGGTTGATGCCTTGTGGAACCTCTTGAGTGTGCCTAGGAACCCTACATCGGGTAGAAAGAAGCTCTTCTGATCCGCCTCCGCCACCGGCAGGTTGCCCAAACCTAAGCCGAAGGGGTCGTCAAGACTAGCGAATTTCTTGACCTTTTCTTTCAATACTTCCGGGCGAAGAAAATCAGCGCTAAAAGCCGAAAAATTAACTCCACGACCTCCGGATGCAAGAGAGTGGTTCTCATAGATATTCAACACCTTTATCAAGCTCGGAAATTAGTGTTGAATAGCGTTCTCGGGGGTAAGATCCATTACCACTGATTTGGTGGCGAAAATATACTCATCCGGGGGAAGCAATTCCTCATAATGATCTCCCCTAACGGGTAAACCTGAGACCTCTGCAAATTCCTCCAAAGAAATGGAGACTTCTCGATCTGATAGGAGGAAGGTGTGGGTCGGAATGTTCCGCTGCTCCAGAAATGCCCTGACCCACCATGTAGGAGGTGTAGAATATTGAAACAAAGAAGCGTAAATGGCTGGATACAATCCGAGCTTCATCAACTGTAATTTCTTCGCCGATAAAATATACCGAGCCCACTGCAAATACCCAGTTGAGTGACGGGGAGTTAGTCCTACATTGTATGGCTGTCCCCAAGGGCGCGACTCTCCCTGATATATGCACCGCCCTAGGATGTCCAAAGCCACCGGCGGTTGCACGGGTACTGCGGCAATAGAAGGCCGAAGGAGACCCTCTGAATTCCAGTTGACCTCCTCCACAGTGTAATTTATCGGAGGTGCATCTGCATAAGCGATCGCTGAAATAGGCTCCGAGGGTGTTGCACAGGAAAAGCTTCGTCGGCCCATGATAACTTGATCGTACCATTTACCCCATAGATGAAGACTCTTGTGCTCCGGGTCATGGTCTTTTATCAGCGCGAAAACCTCTCGGTCTATGGGTGCTTCAGGGAATCCGCCTTCTGAACGAATGAACGGGAAGAAGGTGTCGGAAGACATAGTGCCTGTGCAGAAAAGAACGAATTTTTAGCCGCCAATGCTATAAATTAAATTCTATTACAAGGTACTATAAATCCGTACCGCACTGCAATGCAGTTAAAAGGGACCAAAGGGGACCCACAAAATCTAGATGACAGTTCTGTAAGTGCACGGCGGCGCCCCGGCCGTCAATCCAACGGCCAAATGCGGAAACGGTGATAAACTTTAATTTTTGCGGACTTAGCAAACCGGCACCACCGTGCGCTAAACACCCGGATCGTAACCATTAACAAGTCTAAGCTAACTAGAAGATGGGTTAGAGATATACCGACTGATCCGAGTCCTCCGGTCTTCATCTCCTCTCCGATCTCCTCGCGGGATCTCCGGTCGTCGCCTCCTCGCCGGAAGGACACCACGTCGCCTGCATCTTTTACGGGCTCCCGCCTCTATACCGAGGCAACTCGGGCGCGAAGCTGGCGAATCGACGCGTCCAAGATTTGCTGTAGGATGTGTAGTGTAGAATCATAGTCTCTTTTTGGGGTGGGGTTGCCATGATGGAGGAATCAAGATGATATGAACTTGGGGATTTTTGAGGCAATGAAAAATGATATGAATCAATAATTTTCCCACACCCTCACCAAAAATGAAATGAACCCTCATCTACATCTAAAGTGGCCGACCAACATTTTGTATGAAATGGTGGGAGGAAAACAACTAAGGGAGGTGAGTGTAGGATCAATCAAGAGGTGACCATAACCAAACATACACCATGCTTCATTAAATCCAACCATACCCTTTCAATCTCATTTAATGCATAAGCATGGATGAAAGATATGAAGCTATCATAATCAATCTATATGCAAGAAAACCCCTCCACAAATGTAATTTGCAAAACTGCAAATTACCCCCTCAATCAGAAAAGTCCGGCCGGGAAAGAACAAAGGAAAACCGGCCGGAACGGAATGCAAACTGGCAACTCCAGAAAACTGGTCCCGTAATAAATTACAGGAAAACCCCATACTGTGCATACACACCCGCATCTGTATTCCGTCCGGATACAAATGCAATGAGACAGAATCTACACTGTACTATACTAGGATCCGGCTTAAACCAAAGCCGGCTAGTAATATCCGTCCGATCCTGATCCGTGCAATACCGCACGTATCTGATCGAACGCTGCCATATAACCATACGGCCACTAGTACAAACTGTCCAATCCTGATCCGTGCAATACCGCACGTATCTGATCGGACCCTGCCATATCTCCATACGGCCTCTACAGCGTTTCGCCCGAAAGCTTGAGTAACTGCAAGTGTGGTGGACTCTTAAGACTCGTCAATACTATGGCTGTGGATTTAACCACTAGCACGTCAGAGGTATAAGCCAATACGTGACGGGCCACCAGCTATTGACTAAAAGGGACGTCGATGAGCGAACTCATCCTGACGCCCTACTGAGCCTGTCGGTGACAATATCCGTACAGTCCGGTCCGTTCGTCTATGAGCATCGCATGTCGGGCCTAGGGGGTTGGTAAAAGTCAGACCCCCAAAAGCGGTACAAGTCGTGTCGGAGTGTAGCCCAGAACACCCTGAGATACTACTGGAATACCTACCAGTAAATCTCCTGCCTTGGCCAAGGTCTTCGTGTAATGGCTCTCCTAGACACAGCGCGACCTCACCCCCAATACCGGGAGAGACGAACCCCTGAAGATCCGCTCACTGCCTCCATGTGGCTCGGGACTGTACCCAACTAAAACCTGTTTGCACGACTCCTTTGAGCCGTGGTAGGGTAGTAATCAAAGTACAGTGGGAAATCACATGAGACAAATGACGATCCCCAGGTCGATGAACTAACCTGTACACATGTCACCTGGGAACTGCTATCTGACGTCAGGTATAAGACCAACTAGCATGTTCCCGGCGAGTCCTGTCCGGTGTACTCATACCCAATGAGCACCAGTATACATCTTAGGTGAACCAACTGACACCAGTGGCTTGTGAGACCGGCCACCGCCCCTCGTCGGGGTCTCGACTGTATACACTAGTCTACTCTGGAGAATCGATGCCCTGTCTCGAAACTCCCACGACTAGGGACCTTTTAAGGATATGCTTATAGACTACCAGCTCCCACGTATATGATCGCCCTCATACTGCCGGTAGTCAAGCAAGAATCCTAGGGGCTCTATCAACGTGCAATAGCGACATGTCAGGTCACCTAAAGCAGTACACGATGATAAAGATAAACCAGATAGCGTACTATCATCTCGAGTAAGACTGTCTTCCCGGGATAGGTCCTCCCTCAATCATTGCAATCACGTGCCTGTGATCCAATAATTGACTCTGAGGGCACTATCTCCAACAATCTCCCACTTGCACTCAAGGCTAATTATTGCGATGTCGCATTCTCACAGCCCGTGTGATACCGAACACCCAACCCCTCTACTTGTCAGTCTCACAAAATCCGTTTGCGAAACTATTGCGTTCGAGGAATAGCCTCAGTGAGTGGATCCGCTTGGATGCTTCTTTCTATGTCTCTCTATATCTCATGTTCGCGGAGAAAACCATCTCCCGAAATGAGCAATACCTGTCTTAGAATGTGTCTGGATGTCTGATGGGACATAGCTCATAAATGAACTCCAAATCCAAACTTCTTAGACTGCATCGTCAACTGAACTTAATCAGTATCCTGCGCCATGCCACCCTCAGTATTGCCTTGGACCACCTGTCCAAAATACTGCCCCTCGTCAGAGGGGAAAAACTATAGCTCTGACAACCTTCTTGTCGTCCATGTCACCTTGGAAGCCTGGAATGATAACTGTTTCCCGAATGGGGCTTTCGTTATCATGTCCCTAGAACAGCCACTTATGTTCTAAAACTGCTTCCGTCTGTTCCTCCAGGATTGGATCAATATCAACTTATTGCATCTAGTGCAAGAACAACATCTGGTGTGGTACTTGACATCTCATTATTGACTCAATTGCCTAAGCAAGTGATCTGCCAATCATGCACATCCCTCTCTACTTTAGTCTATAAGACACCTTTAGAGAGGGTGACTCCATTACCTGCAGGTACACTACCGTGCCAGGAGTCGTCCATTCTAAATACTCTCAGAATGCTGTCAAAGTACCCTGATTGGGAAACCACCCAAATCTAGATCTAAAACCATAGATCTAGTAACCAGAATGTCTGATATAATATCCAAGTCCTGTGTGGAGAAACCACTGTGTGACGACCAAAGTATAACCGATCGTAGTAAAGGAATATCACTTCCTACTACCTTCTCAACAGATCCATCCCCTATTCTGATGACGTCAAACCTATGACTGTCACATCAGAAATAGATGATCTATCTCCGCTACATCTGCTTTAGTCTATAAATAGACATAAGCTCCCTGTCCACCAATGCTTCCGCTGCTCCCACTGACTACGACAACCCTCTGCCAGAGTCATATAGACGTGCACTTCTAAAACTAGTTCAGAAAGACGCTATACTCATCCTCCTGCCGGGTCTCGCAGCCTGGAACAACAACAATGGCAAGTGTGGGTAAACAAGAACTTCTCTGTCACCGTCCTTGAGGCTACCGAAGTACCTCTCGGGTGCCTGAAGCTACCCACCTTATCTGCGGAGTGGCCAATGGAATGTCAAAACAGATTGAATCTTTAGGTTCCTTATCAAATCTTCAGTAATCGTTTGCGGTTCTGGAATTACTTCCAGTTCTACCATACTCCCACTACTGTTTTCTGAAAAAATCCATTTTTAATAAAACTGTGGCGAGTCTAGAACAATATTGCTATTGTTCATCCAGATGGTAGAAAGTCAACCCGCGTCATAGCCTGGGTCAACCCATAAACAGCCATTACAGAAACGTGCCTTGAGTTGTCCAGTGTCTGGTTTTAAGCATAAGCCGGACAACTCCCCGTACCTTAACAATGTTAAGATATGAACTGTACTATATCCAATATAGAACCAGAGGCACTGATTTAATTTAACCAGATTCAAATCATGCAGCTGTCTCCAATGCATGTCAACTAAATGGAGAGAGGCCGATCAGCGTTACTCAACTTAGGAATGCTTCCAATTATGAGTAACCTGAAAGAGAAGTAATTTCTCTTTATCATTACTATCAACTGAATACCATACACAAGTATCTACATCTTCGATCACTTTGAAGAGTCCCGATACTTGCTACACCTGGTTCTCTACTCTATTCAAATACCTATAACTCCTCAAAACTTAGACCCTGTGTTTCTACGAAACACATGTCTAAGAACTAGAGAAGTCATAAGTAAACAGAATACAGTACGAGGACCAACCCCTCTGTCCTAGTGGACACTGGACAATATACAATACTCTGTATAAGTCCCTTGAGTCTTGCGACTCAATCACTGTGTGTCGTAGGTTGAAAACTGTACTTATGGTTAAGAAGAATTACACCGCTGTTTAATGCTCCTTACCAAACCATCCACTGATATAGGTAAATGTCATCGACATAATATCAAAAGGTATATCTCACTCTATAAAAATAGACGTACAGATATATCAATTTGAAATTGGTGCATAACAACGGATATTCAAAACCAAATATTTGCCGACCGGCAAACAGCCCAGGTGGCATCCTCAAATATCACCAATTACAACGAATTCCGATATAATGAGTATGATCACCCAATTCCCAATAACTTACTCCCACTCATCATCTGTAAAACCATACAGATGTGAGAATCATACCTGGTAAATACATACCCTGGAGTAAGTGTCTAATCGGGAAATCAGTTTTCCATTAACAGTACACAGTGAAACTGAAATATTGAAATGTTTCGTTGGGGTATCCTGGTATTCCTAGCAATGCCTCATCCATTATCCAGATTCACAACTATAACCGTATAATTCTTTGCCACCTCTCCAAATCCCTTTATATGTCTTTAGTCATTACCTTCTGCACACCCCTTAGGCCAATTGGTTTTCTTCCTTCCCTACCGTTCGGCACCAGCCTATGGTTTGGAAGAAGAAAATCCAATAAGCATAAAGGGTGTATTGTCCTAATCCTAGGAGCACTCGCAACGCGAGAGAAGGTGAAGATAAAAGACAACTGAATGCACTTTATTCCTATTTCTCCTGGACCAGAATCCATCCCCGAACTGGAACAAGTTCCTTTCGAGTTCGTATATAACCATACGATGGAGTATCCAATAAACTGTGGATCTTCGTAGTGATACGGAGTGTCCTGGAGAAATACAAAGGTGATTTAGGGTTGGCGAAGAAATACTTGGTTTGGTCGTGAATATCAGTCGCATTTTACTTTGCCCTCTTACTAATCCCTTGCTTTGTCTTAATCTTAATACCTTCTGCACACCGTTTAGGCTAACTGGTTTTCTTCATTCCCTACCGGTCGGCACCAGCCTATGGTTTGGAAGAAGAAAATCCAATTTACGTAATAGGTGTACTACTCCTAAACCAAGGAGTACTCGCAACACGAGAGAGGGTGAAAAAGAAAAGACAACTGAATAATCCTATCCGTTTTCTCCAGAACCAGAAACCATCCTCGAATTCCTTCGAGTTCGTATCTAACCATACGATGGTTTTGTCCAATGGAAGTGGACGTTCGCAGTAATACGGGGTGTCCCGGAGAAAAGGGTAAAAGTAGGAGTGGCAATGAGGTCTGCAACTCTGACAATCCAAAAGCCAGTGTCAAGAAGGTTCGGTCAACTTGGTCACTGAGTCATAGTCTTAGGGTCGGGTCAATGGTCGCTGCCAGAGAGAGAGAGAAAAGAAACACTCAGCGTGCACTCTATCCTAGATCAGAATGGTTACCAATTTATCTAATCTGGAAACCTCCCACTGTACCTCAAACTCTCCTCCAAACCTGAAAGAAGAATTAGTCGGGGTCACCCGAGGAGTAAACTAACTCATCAGTGGGAATCGGGATCCAACTCTCATCGCATGACAACGTGATGGAATCCGCTCACGGTATCACACTCCAGAAGGTATGCGCATATCTGGCAAGTTTCAGTACTTTTGAAACTCCCGATGTGATTTCTGCCCCATGCTCTTATGACCTTGACTTTGGCCAACATATCATAAGTCACATGTCAAGTTCTACCCGTCATTCTCCAGGTTAATTTGAATCCACCCGTACATACCCTTGACTTTGGCCAAAATGGCAGTACGACTGTCCCAAACCAACGCATCTATCTATGCTGCATATGAATACCCCAATAGCTACCAATCACTGTGCCTTGACTTTGGCCAACATACACAGCTTGAATACTATTGACCACCCATATGAAACGACGGAGGGCTACGAATGGTTTCTGGCGAAAACCTTTAACGTAAAGAACTTGATATCGTCGAAGGAACGGATAGCTTTTAAAAATATAGTGACGAAAACCGTTGCTAAAGAGGTCACTCCCGGTGAAGGGATCTCGGCTCTTTCCCCGTAGAATGGGGTGCAGGATATTCCAAATGAATACCGCGATGCAAAGCAAAAGTAATCGGCTATAGTGAAGTTAATGCCCTGACGCAAACTTCTGTCCAAGGGGTCACTCCCGGTGAAGGGATCTCGGCCCTTGCCTCGTCGACTGAGGAGCAGGATATTCCAATGAATACCACGATGCAAAACAAAAGTGAACGTCCTTGCAATAACAGCTTTTTGAAAAATGTTCCAACAACATCAGATTAGGTTTGTTTTTAACTTGCATTGATCCGAATCAATGCTGTCCCATCAATGATCACACCACAAAGAACGAAAATATACTGACGTACGTATATGCCATCCGCATTCGCCACTGGGTCCCGTCATCACCCGTTAGGTTAGCTAACTAACGGCAGAGCGGGGACTGGACTAGCGCGGATGAAAAACATATACAACATCTACTAATATATATACCAATATATTATATTTCGCTCAAGGCGTGAAAAGAAATGCAACATCACAGAAATGTACAGCATCACAGAACAATACAGATATCTAGGATCCCCGGGTTTCACAGAGCCACTACTGAAACCCGACGTTCCCCTGGTCGCGTGGATAGCCTGTGCAATGAAATCCTAGACCCCTACGGGTGCGGCAAGTCACCTGCCAAGACCTGAAGCGAGGCAGCCCCCTTCAGCTCCGTGAATGGACCACCCAGCACTCCACGGAATCCGGCAACTTGGGCACCCCTCCTGGGTCAACCTGTACCCCCTACGAGTGCGGCGAATAGCCCGCCAATCCCAGAGTGAAGCCCCCTCCGTCCCAATGCCATGAGATGCGGGCTTGTTGCCCTCCAGAACCCGGCCATCCGTGCACCCCACCGCGGGGTAATCCTAGTACAGAATGTAAAATATACATACACCGGGTACATCGACCGCAACCAGGTCGTGCCCCAAAAGAATAATACAAACAGGCGGTGACGGCAGTCCACATGTTGGACGCTCGCCCCGCAAAAACAAATGTACATAATACAACAACACAGTACTAGCATTGCATCCAGGCTATCCCCCACGACCGATCCGCAACATCACAGCATAAACATAGAACATCATCGTGAAAATCACGTTCGCAAATCCGTCTAACCGGGCTATAGCAGTTAGACCGGATTTACCGATCGAGTGACATTCACGGTCGCAGATATAATGTAAATACTATGAAAAATGTGTTTAAAATATCCGATCGATCAAAAAATTAACAAGTGGGCCCTCAAACCAATACTGCAGCACTCACAGAAAAACTGGGCCAAATTTTAATATTCCAAAACCCATATTTTAAGCCCAGAAGGCCTCTGGAAAAATTTGGTGATGTGATGTGAATAGTGCGCGGCGGAAGGGCCGCACGAGGTGGGGTTTCGCGGCGCTTCCGCGCTCCAACTGTGGAGTTACATCGTCAAATTTTTACAGAACTCTTAGATTTTCCAGTACATCAATATTTTACAACCTGAAAAATTTTCCGAGACCAAAAATTTTCAACAGAAACTGATTCGAACTAAAATGCAGTTTTGGAACATTCGATCGATCGAAACAGAAAAACACATTACACCAAGCTAGACTATGTTAATGGCGAGGCTCTGATACCACTGTAAGTGCACGGCGGCGCCCCGGCCGTCAATCCGACGGCCAAATGCGGAAACGGTGATAAACTTTAATTTTTGCGGACTTAGCAAACCGGCACCACCGCGCACTAAACACCCGGATCGTAACCATTAACAAGTCTAAGCTAACTAGAAGATGGGTTAGAGATATACCGACTGATCCGAGTCCTCCGGTCTTCATCTCCTCTCCGATCTCCTCGCGGGATCTCCGGTCGTCGCCTCCTCGCCGGAAGGACACCACGTCGCCTGCATCTTTTACGGGCTCCCGCCTCTATACCGAGGCAACTCGGGCGCGAAGCTGGCGAATCGACGCGTCCAAGATTTGCTGTAGGATGTGTAGTGTAGAATCATAGTCTCTTTTTGGGGTGGGGTTGCCATGATGGAGGAATCAAGATGATATGAACTTGGGGATTTTTGAGGCAATGAAAAATGATATGAATCAATAATTTTCCCACACCCTCACCAAAAATGAAATGAACCCTCATCTACATCTAAAGTGGCCGGCCAACATTTTGTATGAAATGGTGGGAGGAAAACAACTAAGGGAGGTGAGTGTAGGATCAATCAAGAGGTGACCATAACCAAACATACACCATGCTTCATTAAATCCAACCATACCCTTTCAATCTCATTTAATGCATAAGCATGGATGAAAGATATGAAGCTATCATAATCAATCTATATGCAAGAAAACCCCTCCACAAATGTAATTTGCAAAACTGCAAATTACCCCCTCAATCAGAAAAGTCCGGCCGGGAAAGAACAAAGGAAAACCGGCCGGAACGGAATGCAAACTGGCAACTCCAGAAAACTGGTCCCGTAATAAATTACAGGAAAACCCCATACTGTGCATACACACCCGCATCTGTATTCCGTCCGGATACAAATGCAATGAGACAGAATCTACACTGTACTATACTAGGATCCGGCTTAAACCAAAGCCGGCTAGTAATATCCGTCCGATCCTGATCCGTGCAATACCGCACGTATCTGATCGAACGCTGCCATATAACCATACGGCCACTAGTACAAACTGTCCAATCCTGATCCGTGCAATACCGCACGTATCTGATCGGACCCTGCCATATCTCCATACGGCCTCTACAGCGTTTCGCCCGAAAGCTTGAGTAACTGCAAGTGTGGTGGACTCTTAAGACTCGTCAATACTATGGCTGTGGATTTAACCACTAGCACGTCAGAGGTATAAGCCAATACGTGACGGGCCACCAGCTATTGACTAAAAGGGACGTCGATGAGCGAACTCATCCTGACGCCCTACTGAGCCTGTCGGTGACAATATCCGTACAGTCCGGTCCGTTCGTCTATGAGCATCGCATGTCGGGCTTAGGGGGTTGGTAAAAGTCAGACCCCCAAAAGCGGTACAAGTCGTGTCGGAGTGTAGCCCAGAACACCCTGAGATACTACTGGAATACCTACCAGTAAATCTCCTGCCTTGGCCAAGGTCTTCGTGTAATGGCTCTCCTAGACACAGCGCGACCTCACCCCCAATACCGGGAGAGACGAACCCCTGAAGATCCGCTCACTGCCTCCATGTGGCTCGGGACTGTACCCAACTAAAACCTGTTTGCACGACTCCTTTGAGCCGTGGTAGGGTAGTAATCAAAGTACAGTGGGAACTCACATGAGACAAATGACGATCCCCAGGTCGATGAACTAACCTGTACACATGTCACCTGGGAACTGCTATCTGACGTCAGGTATAAGACCAACTAGCATGTTCCCGGCGAGTCCTGTCCGGTGTACTCATACCCAATGAGCACCTGTATACATCTTAGGTGAACCAACTGACACCAGTGGCTTGTGAGACCGGCCACCGCCCCTCGTCGGGGTCTCGACTGTATACACTAGTCTACTCTGGAGAATCGATGCCCTGTCTCGAAACTCCCACGACTAGGGACCTTTTAAGGATATGCTTATAGACTACCAGCTCCCACGTATATGATCGCCCTCATACTGCCGGTAGTCAAGCAAGAATCCTAGGGGCTCTATCAACGTGCAATAGCGACATGTCAGGTCACCTAAAGCAGTACACGATGATAAAGATAAACCAGATAGCGTACTATCATCTCGAGTAAGACTGTCTTCCCGGGATAGGTCCTCCCTCAATCATTGCAATCACGTGCCTGTGATCCAATAATTGACTCTGAGGGCACTATCTCCAACAAGTTCATCATTAATAAAACAGCCTCATCATTGGATGAGGCTGACATTAAATGAGGAAATCCTCAAGAGATTCTCATTAAATGAGAAATCCCTCGGGCAGAGGAGTAAAACTCCCATTGAGAGCAGTGCTCTTCACTAGACAGACATCTGTCAAAGTCTAATGATGAAGGAATAAAATTCCTCATGAAGAGCCTTGCTCTGAGAAGATGATGGAATAATCTATCAAAAATAAAATTTCAATTTGATCTTCAAGATCCATGAACAAACTCTTAAGAGTTCTTCTATATGATCTGAAAGGAGCAAAGCTCCATTAATGGATTAAGAAATCATAAGCAAGATCCTTTTAGATCTGTGATTCCAAGAAAGTAAAGATCTGTTAATAAAACCCTAAAAAGGATTTTCTTTAGATCAAAGATCTATGAAGAGCAAGGCTCTGTTAATGGGTAAAACCCGAAAAGATTTTCAAAAAGATTTAATCTTTTACCTAAAAAATCTGACAGAGTTCTGTCCTTAAGAAAATTCTTAAGAGGAAGAGATGCGCTCTAAAGAAGAAAATAATTTTTCAAGAAGGATTGAAGATGAACAGAAGTCATCTCAAGGGCCAAGGATCCTATTTATAGGCACTATGCGCCGTTTCATTTCCTCGGTTGATCCAAGAGTCGAGATGCTGGCACCGCTGCACCCACGTGTGGGCCCCGTGAGCGCAACGGTGGGGGGCATTTGTTTCCCTAATTAGAGCAAAGCTATGTTTAAAATTCAAAATTTGAATTAAAGTTGCGCTTTTATAAAAGCGTTGCGATACAACTAGCGCACCCCGTGCAAAGCACATAGGCGCTAGCGCTAGATGCGCTGCGCTCCAAGTAGCGCGCCACGTGCAAAGCACGTGTGCGCTAGCACTAAGAGCGCTGCGCTCCAAGTAGCGCACCATAGGCAGAGCGCATAAGCGCTGACGCTGGAACTAAATGTTCCTCACCGTTGGATCAAATATCCAATGGATATAATTAAATCATCAATTAACAAGAATGAGATTCTGTTGAATCTTTCCAAACAGAAAAGATTGTGCCCTAAATTTGGAACATCATTGGATCAATGATCCAATGGCAATTAAAAATCATTAAAATACAGAAAAAATTCTGTAAAAGGGGAAGATTTCTCAATCTTGTTAAAACAAGAAGATTATCTTCTGTAAACCAGAAGCCCTTGGATCAAAGATCCGACGGTTGGGAAATTCCCAAATCAATTAGAGAATAAATCTCTTTAACTGATTCAACAAATCAGCCTCCCCTATATAAAGGACCCAAGACTTCATGTCTCACACAGAGGAACCCCCCATAAACTTTAAGAAAATCTCAAGAAGAAGAAGTCTCGGCAAAAGAAGATTTTTCTTCAAGGTAAAAAAAGAACGGTGATGAACAAAGAGATGAAATCATCTCATAATTAAAAAGAAGAATTCTCTTCTTAAAAGATCATAGAACTACAAAGACCAAGGTCTTTTATAAAGAGATCAAAAAGATCTCATCATAAAAACAAAGAAGTACTTACTTCACAGATCATAGATCTATAAGACAAATTGTCTTTCTGAGATCATGAACATCTCATTATAAAGGAGGGAGAATTATTCAATTCTCTTAGGATCACAGATCCATAAAGGCAAAGCCTTTCATCAAAAAGAGATTGAAGTATCTCCTATAAGTTAAGAACTTTGTTCTTGGAATCTTGAGACAAAATCTCTTATCAAAGAAGATAATCTTCAGAGTGCAAAGTTAACCTAAGAAGAGCCTTAGCGCTCCTAATTTAAAAGTGCCTTAGTGCTCTTCATTTAACGCAAAGCGCTGCAGTGCAATAGCACTTCAAACACAGCACACTACGCTCATTGGCTAGCGCTCAGCGCTAAGCGCGCCACGTACTCCTCACATGT
Source organism: Agapanthus africanus (assembly GCA_030015575.1). Lineage (NCBI taxonomy): Eukaryota > Viridiplantae > Streptophyta > Magnoliopsida > Asparagales > Amaryllidaceae > Agapanthus > Agapanthus africanus. The sequence goes on from JASDDO010000004.1 coordinate 316,407,796, forward strand.
GCGCTGCATTACTAAAAGCGCTTTGCGCTCATTATATGGCACCAGCGCCAAGCGCCTTAATGCTTCAATTATAGCGCATCAGCGCTCTACATCTAGCGCTAAGCGCATCAGCGCTCTGCATCTAGCGCAAAGCGCTAAGACATCAGCGCTCTTCATTTAGCGCAAAGCGCATTAGCGCTTCACATCTGACGCCAAGCGCACTAGCGCTTTAACTATAGCTCACTGCGCTCATCGACTGGCGCTAGTGCCAAGCGCGCCACATGCTTTTATGTGTGCTTAGGCAGAACATAAATTGTTCGTTGAATAAGCCCCAAAGCTATGATGAATGCTCAGCATTCAGTAAAAGACAAACATTGTCAGAAGCTAAATCAATGCTCAGCATTGTTAAAAGGGACGAGCTCAAACAAATGCTTAACAGCCCAAAATAAATGTTAAACATTTTAACTTGATTGGACTTAGCCCAAGACTGGCCATAAGTCCTCAATTCAGATTTAACTGAACCCATGTGCTCATAATCTAATTATTTGATCTTAGTCCCAAATTGGACTACAGATTTCCCAACCCAAATTGGTTTAAGGGTACATCTCCTCACTCCTTTGATATTTGCCATTGTAATCCTTCAATGTCTTCAAAGAGGTGACGGGTCCCGATAACCAAACATTCTATGGACTGTGGGGTCCTTAAACTCATGGATATGATGTCCTTAACCTGGACTGTAGGGTCCTTAAACACACGGACTATGATGTCCTTAACCTTGACTGTGAGGTTTTTAAACTCACGGACTATGATGTCCTTAACCTGGACTGTGGGGTCCTTAAACTCACGGACTATTATGTCCTTAACCTTGACTGTGAGGTCTTTAAACCCACGGACTAGGATGTCCTTAACCTTGGCTGTGAGGTCTTTAAACTCACGGACTAGGATGTCCTTAACCTTGACTGTGAGGTCTTTAAACTCATGGACTATGATGTCCTTAACCTTGACTGTGAGGTCTTTAAACTCAAGGACTATGATGTCCTTAATCTTGACCGAGATGTCTTTAAACTAGCATTGGACCGAGATGTCCTTAAACTAACTTTGGACCACTATGTCCTTAAACTGGTAATCGACCGCAATGTCCCTAAACTAAACAATAGAGATCAAATGCTCTCTTGTTGGATCTAAACGATCCCGTTAAGTTGATCTTAGTCTAAAATTAGACTAACGTATTCTTAACAAATGTTTAAGTTGATCTTAGTCTCAAATGAGACTTAACGTATCTTTAAACCCAACCCCCAAACCTAAATCTAAGAAGATACGAATTTGGACTAATCCACGTCCTACGGACGACAACATAAATTAGTCTCCGTATACAATCCATAGGCAACCAAAAACAAAACAAACACCCACGACACGAAGTGACCATCTAGAGAAGGAGAAAATGGTTACCGCGATGCGGTAGCGTAATTAACTGCAGGAGCTTGTGCCTGCAGGGAAGAGCGTCGCCACAATCAAAAACTCCTCAAATGAGGGGGAATCTGACGAAGTCTGCTACATCGGCCGCATCCGTCTAAACCTTTGATACATGGTGCCATAAATCAACTTGGCATCTTCGGAGAGGTGTACGGAAAGCACCAAATAGCATCTGCCCTCGGAATTTCAGGCCCCGACGTCCCAACGTCCCGGTCGCGTCTTTCGACGGAGAACATTGATTAAAACAATTATGAGGTGGAGAAAAGTATTTATTTTTTTTGCTAATGATAATTATGGCATGGCTACTTGTATTGACCATTTGACTTGGATTGACCATTTGACTTGGTTTGACTTTTTGACTTTAGATATTTTGGTGAGATATTTTTGTGAGCTAGATATTTTTGAGGAGATATTTTTTCATCACATGGTTATGGTCATGTCAAGCTAGCTATCACAATTTCAATTATCATTATCAAAAATCTTTTCTCTTTCCTCAAGTGGACTCTCATGCTAACTCTCTCCTTCTTCCTCTTCCTCTCAAAAACCCTAGTGTCTCATGTGTTGAGAATCAAGAGTTAGTGAGACTAAGAAACCCAAAATCACACTCTGCTCATTCTAGGTTACTTAGTTTAGCAAGCCAAGTGATCTAGTTGCCTCAACTTGGAGGTTAAGCTCAAGGTTGGAACTTTCGGGTGGATCTTTTTCGACTTCGAGAAGCCTACGAGGAGGGGCTATCCATTTCCACTCTAAAGAGCCTGCGGGGTGAAGGAGGACAGCGAGAAGACAAGAAGGACACGATTCTATGAGGTATAACATTCATCCAAGTAGTTAAACCTCATATAGATTGCTAGCTAGGTTTTATGTTTGATCCTTGCTTAAAGTCGATGTTGCGAAGCCCATAAAAATAATTTTTTGCTCATTCCACCTCCCTGCGAACACGTGGGGTGCGCAACATTGAATTAAAGTGGTATCAGAGCCTCTCATAAACCCTAGATAGCTTATAATGATGTTAGAATTCCGCCGTTTTTGTTGCCGAAAAACTGTCGACAAAAATAGTTTTTAATAGTGATACTTTGAGTTGTTTGCGCACCCCGCGGGCTCACGGCTTGAACCGAGAAGCCGCGGGGTGAAGCGTGCGCACCCCTGGGACACCCCGGGGGGACCAACGGCTAGGACCAACCCCCAAGACCAACAATTGGTAGCCTTGGGGGCTTGTGACCCGAGAGCACCAGAAATTGGTGCTCTCGGGTCTGTCCTCCTTTGGGGGCCACCTCATGGTGGCCCCCAGGGGTGGGCACCCCTAAAGCCACCCATTCGACGTATTATCATGTGTCTTCGCTTCCGTGAAGATTCAGATGGGTTTCGAGTTCGTTTCGACTCCCGGATTGGCTCAAAACTATCGATTTTGAAACATTAGCTCACTGGATTTTCAAGACTTGGAAAATTGTTTAAGTTTGCTAATTGCATGCGGAATTCTATTGTCGTAGTTACTTTACAAGCTCTGTGTTGTATATATGTGTTTAGAAATGTCGACTAATTGCTATACGTCGATTAGTCGGGGTTGCACATATCTGTGATGATTGATGTGATGGTTTGTGTATATGAACTTGTTGGATCGTCGCGGATGAATAGCTGGGGATGTGAGATGAGGGTTTTCATTCTTTCATTCGATGTAAATTTGTATAGTTATGTATTATTATTTTTGCAGGGCACATCCGGGTTGAGATTGTAGCCACAGTTTTATTATTTCTTTAACTGTTTTTGCTCCTAGGATAGACCCAAGGTGGGGTGCACAAACTACCGGGTACTTTGAAGTGCCGAGTGGCTTACTCACTTTGTTGAGGGAGGTTGCTTCACTTCGGGTATTTGGCGGGTAGTTTTCCGCACCCGTAGGGGTCTAGGATAGGGTTTGGCTATTCATCACGACCGTGGAATCCGTCTTTCGTTACAGGCTCAAACGAAACGCGGAATTCCTACTATATCCAATGCGTTCATCTGTGATCTGGAATGCCTATCATTGCGTCTGACGAATGTATATATCTATATATGATATCTAGTAGACGTTGTTTATGTTTTGCATCCGCGCTAGTCCAGCCCCCGCTCTGTCGTTAATTAAGTAACCTAACGGGTGATGACGGGGCCCCGTGGCGAATGCGGATGGCATAAGCGCACGTTATATTTTCGTTGTTTTCTGCAATGGTAGGTTAATTGATGGGACTGCATTACATTAATGCAAAGCAAACAAACTAAAGTTGAATCGTTGGAACAATTTCAAAACCACTCGGTTTTTTCAAAATAGCAAAACTTTTAAAATGCGGAGCTTAAACCACTCCTTTTAAAAGCTATCAGGTTCCTTCGATTATATCAAGTTCACTACGTTCACGGTTTCGTCAAAACCATTCGTAGCCCTCCATCATTTCAGTTGAACATTCAGTAGTATTCAAGCTATGTATTTTGACCTTCGCCAAGGCATAGTGATTGGTAGCTGCTAAATATTCATCTGTAGCATAGATAGATGCGTTTGTTTAGGATAGTCGTACTGCTATTTTGGCCTTCGTCAAGGGTATGTACGGGTGGGTTTAAATTAACCTGGACAATGACGGGTAGAACTTGACATGTGACTTATGATATGTTGGCCTTCGTCGATGTCAAAAGAACATGGGGAAAAAATCCACATCGGGAGTTTCTAAAGAAACTGAAACTTGCTAGTTTTGCATACCATTTGGAGTGTGATAATTTTGGTAGGATTCCTTCGACTTTATCACACGATGATATTTGGATCCCGATCCGACTGTGAGTATATTCTACTCCTCGGGAGATTTTTTCACTTAACGATCAATATTATAAACCAAGTAGGTGTCTAGAACGGTGTCAGCGGGGCTACGCCTCCAGGGAAAAGAGGTTATTTAATTAAGGAACTTCGCGAAAGCGTCGTAAAACCTCCCTTAAAGTACCGACACTAGCCTGGCTGAAAGATTAAGCAAGTATTGTACGGTGAGACTAATCCTAACTAATTCTTCTTTTCTGGTTTAAGGAAGGATTCGAGAAACAGTGGGAGCCATCCTGTTTAGATAAACTAAAAACCAATCTAAATTTGCAAGAGCATCATGCTAAAGTGTTTCATCTCTCTCTTAATTGCAGCGACCAAACATGACGGGCCTTAAGTTACTATTACATAAAAATATATTGACAGGGCCAAACTATAAAGATTGGTTCAGGAATGTCAAGATGGCAATAACTTATGACAAGTTGGGCTATATCCTCACTACTAAAGCCCCCGCCGTCCCAGGTCTAGAATCCAGTGTCGCGGATAGGGAAATCCGTTATACCTGGGAGATTGACTGTGCGAAAGCCAAGTGCCTCGTGTTGGTGTTAGTTTTATGTATGCCCTAGAGGCCATTACTGTACATATGATGTATATTGTAGTGGATGCTTGGACATATATAGGGAGGACTTTCTTGCTCGACGTGATAGTACGCCATCTGGTTGCTCTTTATCTTAACATGTACGCTGATTGTCTCTATGTTACATGTTGATAAAGCCCTTAGGATGAGTACTTGACTACCAGGACTATGATGCAGATCATACTAGTGGGGACAGTGTAGTCGCCAAGTACGTCCTTCAAATGTTCCTAGTCATGGGAGTACCGAGACAGGGCATCGCTACTCCAGAGTAGACTAGCGTATGCGCTTCTTGACCCATATGATGGGCGATGGATGATCCCATATCCATTGGTGTTTGACATCAGAGATGGTATACGGGTGCTCAGTAGAGACTGGGTACACTGGACGGACTCGCCGAGAACTCCCAGATGGTATTATACCTCATATCGACACGACTTATCAAGCTACTGGGTCTGACATTTACCACCCCTAGGCGAGATATGCAACATATCAGATGAAGAGACCGGACTGTACGGGAGTGTTACTGGTTGGATTCACGGGAGAAAGTATAGGCTTGCTTGTTGATCTTCTGATTACTCAATACCTGGGTGGCTGTTACGTTTAGCTTACCGCTTGCAGCTTGTGGGTGTTTGATATGATCATCACCTACTGTCGGCGTATTGACGATTCTTTAGAGTCCTACACAGAGGTTTCCTGGCTCAGGAAAAACGGAGTAGTTGCACATATGTGATATGTGCGGGACCGAAAATAATACATGTATGTGATACCGTATTAGATTCTCGCGATATGTGATATCGGCCGGATATATGTGATATAGCCGGGTCATCGGATCAAGTGTTGATTTGATGAACTGATACAGATTATATTAGTCGGTTATTTGTGAAATAGCCGGATTATCGGATCAAGTGTTGATTCGATAATTTAATGTATAATTATATATTTGATATATTAAATTACATTAACTAATATAAGCTCACTAAAAGATTCTTTTTCTCACTCGGGTAATACATTGATATATATGCGATATATGTTAATTGTATTATTTTATTTTGTTACAAAATATATTATATATGTGATATATAATATTGTAACAAGTTAAGGTTACAAATGCAACATGTTTTGTGGAGTTTAAACATGGTTAGGGTTTGGATTAGGGTTAAACCTTCTTGAAACTTCTAGAAGCTTTACTTTTGTTTTTAACTAAAGATATTTTCTAAAGATATTTTATTAGATATTTGTTAACCAAACCCAACCCTTTACCATGGTTAAGTCTCTACATGGGTTAAATTATCATACTTAACCCATGGTTGCATTTCTAACCTCACAAGATTCATTGTTCATCACAAAGGATTCTTCTTCTTCTTCCTTGAGTTCTTGATGAAAAGCTTTCTAGCTTTTTCATTAGTGATGAAAATGAGTGAGATAAAAAAAATGAGAGCTAAATTCCTACTTCATCATCCTAATCTATTCTATCCACTTAGATTAGGGTGTTTGTTTTGCAAATACTTGATTAGTGAAGCAAAAGCTTGGGCTTGAGTTTCTTCAAGGTAGATTATCTTTGTTGTCGAACATCAGAAGCAAGCTTGCATCTTTCTCTTCATGGAGCCTCTCTAGAGTCCGGGTACTCGATGATCGCAGTGAAGGGACCTCAACATGGAGCTTTAGAAGTAAAGGAACGGACTACAAAGGTTGTAATCCCTAACTCTTAGAAGTAAGGTTGTTTACTTGCTATTTGTTTCACCTAATCTCTAGTCTAAGATCATGGTTAGGGTTGTTCGGCACGTCTAAAATTTAAATCGGGCATGGTTGATACCTTATAGACCCTTATGAGAGTGCCTAGTAACCCTACAGTGGTATCATAGACAACCTAGAGCTTTAGGCGAAGTCTAGGCGAAATTTAAAGTCCGATCGAACTCCGAATACCCGATAAAACCTAGTTTGTGGAAATTTTTTCAAAAGTTGACATTTTTCATATTAAAAATACTCAGAAAATTAAGCAGGGAAATCTAAGAATTACTGTGAAGTACGGACCACCAACTCACCAATATGACCGCAGAACCGCGGCCAAACCACGCGTTTGGCGGCGGTTCCGCGGCTAAACAGTGAAGATGGGGCCCACTACTTCAGGTATATATTCTTGGGTCTTTTTTCATTGTTCTGGGGATTTTTAATTCTACTCAAGTTTTGAGTTTTCTGGGATGTATTGGAAACTCGTTGATTCAATCGGAAAGTTAAACTTCGTTTAATGTTTTTTTTCCGGATAATTTAGAACGTGTTAAAAAGTTCGAATGGATATCAATAACTCACTTTTTCCCCTGCCGGAAAATTTCCAAGTGTTAGATTTTTCCGTAGTTTAAGAACGTTCTTAGTCATACAAGTAACGCGGTGGACCCTCTAGAAGAACACAAATCTTAACTCGATTATGTGACCGTCTGAACGGCCTCTAAACCTTAGGGTTTGGGTCAGTACGGCGTTGCCACATGTGAGGTGTTGGTTTGACCCTTCTACGGATGGACCATTGGTACTGTATCATGTGATGGATGCTTTTAAACTCCGCTCAAGTGTTGAGCCATTTGGGAAAAAACTTGGGTGTTTGATTATTCGATCGGAAAGTTTAACATTGTCTATTTATCTGGAATGTGATACAATATTTGGAATCCACAAATAGTTATGAGATAACTAATTTGAATGTTATAAATCTAGCAGTTCAGTCTCAGATGATCGGTTGCCACGGGATTTTGATGCGATCAAAAGTCCGTCGCAATCACGTAGCGTACGCGGATACTCGCCGGGTAAACTTAATAGACAGCCACACCCCATAACCCCGACCAAGTGACTGTAGGAGAACCCCGTCGCCAAATGCATCCGTTCGGGTGCTCGCGGCAGCGGTGTTGCGCCTTAGTGCACTTCATCTACGGCATCGGGGGTGCGTCCGTCTACTAAAGTTTTCAACGAGCATTCGATCAGGTTGTCAGGAATCTTGTTGAATTGCCCGACTAGATATTGAAAAGTGTTTTTGATAATGAGAATAAAATGAGGGGTTTATAATTGTTAGGCATGCGATGTCTTAGGAATTCATTTGATTAGGCATGCGATGTCTAAGGAGGTTGCGGATTCCAACTGTTGTAGTTTTACACTTTCTTTTATGCGACCGTAAGTGTAATATATGGTGTATCGCCGGTTTCGTTGCTATACATCAACGACAATTGGGATACGCATATTTACTTACGTTGATGATATGAGATATTATGTGTTGCTGTGATATGTTATATTGGATCGTCGTGTTTTGAATAGACGGGGGTTTTATGTGAGATGAGAGTTTTTCTTTTTCATTCATGTAAAATTCATTTGTATGTAATATTCTTTTATTTGGGCACTTCCGGGATGAGGATGATGTCACCATTGTATATTATTTACTTTTCCGCATTAGGATAGACCCAAGGCGGGGAGCACAAGTAACCGGGTTCTAGGGTCCAGTAGGAGATCATCTCGAGGAGTTGATGTTAGTGTATATGCCCTAGAGGCCATTACTGTATCATACTAGTTTGTATATTACTTAATGGAAGCTTGGGATATTCACCTTGTATATACAATCTTGCTCAAAATAGCAGTATGCTACTTGGTTTGTTTCTACTTCAATGTGTACATGTGTTTATTTTAGTATATCACCTATACACATTAGTGGAGCCCTTAGGATCTTTGCTTGATTACCAGCGTTGTGATGGCAGTCACACTAGTGGGGCTGGGTAATCTATAAGCACATCCTTATGCAGGTCCCTGGTCGCAGGACTATCGAGACAGGGCATCGATACTCCGGAGTAGACTAGCGCATGCGCTTCTCATCCCAGTGTGGGAGACGGTCTGTCCCACAGCCGTCGGTACGTCGTACTTGAGATAGTATGCGGGTGCTCGTAGGGTTACGAGTACACTGGACAGGACTCGTCGGGAACTGACTAGTTGGTATTATGCCTATCGTCAGTTATCAGTTCCCAGGTGACATGAGTACAGCTTAGTCCGCTGACTTGACACTGTCACTTCGCCTCGAGTGTGTTCCCACTGTACTTTGATTACTACCCTACCACGGCTCAAAGGAGTCGTGCAAACAGGTGGTAGTTGGGTGCAGTCCCGAAGCACTTGGAGGCAGTGACAGTTAGACAGGATTATTCTCTCCCGGTATTGGGAGTTGACATCGCGCTGTGTCTAGGAGAGCCATTACACGAGTAGTCCCAGGCCAGGGCAAACGAGATATACTGGTAGGCTTCCAGTGTTATCTCAGGGTGTTTTGGGCTTCACTCCGACATGACTTGTACCGCTATTGGGGGACTGACGTTTACCGCCCCCTAGGCCCGCCATGCGATGTATCAGACGAACAGACCGGACTGTACGGAGAATATCACATTCAGGCTCAGTAGGAGTTCAGATGGGTTTCGCCTCGTCAGTCTTCTTGTCGGCATCTACCTGGGGACCGTTACGCACAGCTAGTGCCGCTTGCGGTCTGTGGTTAAACCCACTGCCAGCGTAGTGTCGAGTCTTTAGAGTCCCACACAGAAAGCTATTCACCTTTAGGCAAAAGAGTAGAGGTCGCATGGTTTTACGACAGGTCGCATGGTTTTGCGACAGTGTTCGGTCACATCCGTGCACTTGTGCACGTACAGTGTCCGGACAGTTCACACTAGCGGGTCTTGTTTTAAGCCAGATCCTAGTGTACCTTTTGGGATTGTTTTTATCCAGTATGCATTCGTGTTTCTCGGAACGCGGATGCGGGTGTGTATGCACAGTTGACGGAGAGACAGAGGCAGAGGATTCTCATTAGGGTTGTTGACCGTTGACAGTTGACTATTGACTTTTTGCTCAACCCTAATGAGAATATGATATGTGGTTAACAATTATATTAATTAAGAATTATGGTGACATGCTTGTTGAGGGATTGACTTTGTTGACTTGTTGACTTTTGTTGACTTGTTGATTTTGTTGACCGGTTGACTAAGCTTGACTAGTTGACCATCATGATAACTATAGCTATCATTTCATGGCAAAGACTTTTGCTTGCTTGCTCTTTTGTGCAAAATGAGTGCATGAAATGATATGGCTATGGTTGCTTAAACAATCACATAATACTTGATTGATATGAGGTGTTATGATTGTTTTGGATTATGAGAGCCAAATGAGAAAAGTCTTCTCTCATTCTTTCATACTCATTCTCTCTCTTGTTCTTGAGCTCTCATCTCCTCCTCTTGCTCTCCCTCTCTTGACTCTATGGTTCACTTGTCTCATGAGTTGAGAACCAAGAACCATAGATAAAATCCCATACAAACTCTTCTCTACTCACTCTAGTTCACAAGGTTTAGCAAACCGAGTGAACTAGTTTCTTCAAAGTTCGAAGAAGGAGCCAAAGGTTGAAGCTTTCAGGTGGATCTATCTTCGGCGCAAGGAGACGACGGGGAGAAGCCGATTCGGACGACCATCGAAGCTTGAAGACGAAGGAGTTCGAGAAAAAGAAAGGTATAACCCCCTAACCGAGTAGTTAGCAACTCGTAGTTAGGTTGTTAGTTAGATGTTTAACAAAGATCCGGTTTTGAGTCCATGGTACCACCTCTAAGAAAATTATTTTTCACCAAATTCCGCATGCCCGAAAGTACCGGGAGAGATAGCATGGACTTACAGTGGTATCAGAGCCTAGTTAAAATCTATCTAACATGTTAGCAAAGTAGCTAGAAGATCGATCAAAGAAAAAGTCCCGAAATGAACCCCGTTTTCAAACTTGCTGTCGATTTTTTATGTCCTGTAAAATTGATAAATCATGCATCAAAAATCGATTCAGGGTTTTTAAAATATACTGTAGAAAAATGATCACCTGATCTCATCATTGCGCTGCGGAAACGCGGCAATAGCTTGCTGTTGCCGCGGTTCCGCGGCCGTCCTGGCTCCTCTCTGGTTGTTCTTTGCTACAGTGTACTTATGGGGTTATTTTAGGAATTTTGGTATATGTATTTTCATCCCAGATTTTCCAGAACGAAAATTTTATTTTTGGGGTCCTAAAAATCCGTATTTTTGATCGAACTTCTAAAAGACTTTAGCTGACGGGTTTTTCTGTAATGTGATATTTGTATTGAACGTCTGCTAATCGCTATATGTCGATTAGTGGGGGTTATACAAATCTGTGATCTGTAATGTTATTGGAATGTGTATATGAATTCATTGGATTGTCGCGGGTGAATAGCCGGGGGTTGTGAGACGAGAGTTTTCTTTTCTTTCAATTCATGTAAATTTGTAAATTGATGTAATAATTATTTGTATGGCCGCACAACCGGATCGGGGTTGTAGCCGTCATTGTATAATTTCTTTTTACTGTTTTTGCTCCTAGGATAGACCCATGGAGGGGGTGCACAAACTACCGGGTATGCCGAAGTGCCGAGTGTTCACAACAGAATACTGCATTTTATACCGCCCATTCTTATACTCGTGTGTTTGTAGGTAGGTACTTTTAATCCATGTTTGTTACATATTTACAGAGTACAGGTTTTCAGTCCAAATATTGCAAATCATGACAAAATCTCCACAGTTACACCAAATACAGAACATCTGTCACAGCAGATAAAAGCCGGGTTCCGGTCATCCATATCCGTCCAGTGCCGAGTACCAGTTCCAGAGACAAGACATATGACAGTGGTCATTCGTGTCTCGGACAAGCACAGAGCACGAAGGGGGGCAGCACAAAAATCAATGGGTGCGCGGAGCTCAAGAGAGATAAAGTCAAAAGTGAAGAAAAGATAACAATCTTGGACTATGAATTCTGCTGATATTCTGGAAGAAATTATCAGAAAATACATGTACCAGACAAGAGGGGACAGAAGACCAGGGATGTACACAGAAGACCACACCCTAACACCACTATAGGGGCGCGGATCCGCGGCCATAGGGGGGCATAGGCGGCGGATCCGCGGCCGTACAGGCGCCGCAGACAGAGACTTTTGGGGGGCAGTTTGGTCTTTTCATGTGGGTTCAGTTTGTTGCCCTAGATTTCATTTTCCCTGCCTATAAATACAGCAGTTTTGAGCTAAGCCAAGGGTCCAATTTTGTGTCCACTCTTTTGTAGTTTTTTGTATATTTTTTCTTCTTCTTCTTCATTCTTTTTCCATGAAAATTGTAGTGAGAGCTTTTTGAGTGGAGATCAATGAAGATGAGGGTTTTGTATCATTCTCTTGTGTTTCTTCTTCCCCTTGAGATTCTTGCTTTCTCTTGATCATTCAACCTCTTCATTGAGCTTGAATGGTTAAGGGTTAGTTATTGATCTCAAGGGTCGTATTTTCTCACGGGACTAGCACTTCATTTCACATGCGTTCTCTACCCTTCCCTTAATCTTGCAACCTCTTGATTGAGCTTGCAAGTTTAAGGGTTGGCTATTGATCACATGCTTGTCTTGAGTCCTACTTCCTTGTTCTTTTTACTCGCTTTTTATTACTCGCTTTTTATTACTTGCAATTTATTTCATGCACTTAAATTCCATGCACTTATATTCTTGTAATCTTTTCTTTTCTTTGTTCTTTTCTTTTTGTTCTCTCTTTTTGGTTCTCTTTTGTGAATGAATGTAATTATTGTTGTTAAGATAAAATACGTTATTATAAGTTAAGTTTTCTTTGCCCATTTCCTTTTCCCGTATTTTCCATTGAACTCCGCCCAAACCATACGCAAGCGCTCCGTTAGGCACCGTACCCTGACAAGGTAACGGTGATTCCTAACCGCGACCGGTTGCGTTCGGTTTGGCCGGAGGCGAAAGCAAGAAACAAGAACGGAAGGACAAGGGTAAATAAGCCGGATTCCACGAATACCGCGCTTAAATCCCCTAATCCACGTTGTTGCCAATTGCTTAGCTTCAATTGGTCAAGACTCGGCTCAAAGGTTTTGAGTACGGATTTCTTTAGCTTATAATCTCGTATCTTTTTCTTAACAACTTTATACTTGCAGATAAAACACATAGGTTAGAATCGAACAAACATACAATTCTTTATTGACTCGTCTAAGACAAGAAGGTAAGATAACACCATCTCCCTGTGGACCGACCCGTGCTCAACCGGCTAGCTGCAAAGCGACACCGTCCTGATCGCGGTTACACTTTAATTCTTTGAACATCCGACACGCCAAAAGCGTGCGATCAAATGGCGCCGTTGCCGGGGAGACGGTAGCGTATTTTCTTTCTTGTTATTCGGGTTAATATTCCTTTTGTATATATTTAAAAAATATATATATAAAAATCTTTTTGTTTTTTTTGATAATTTTTGTGGGAAAGTGTGCAGATTTTTGCGTATTTGCAAACTACGATTGTGGGGAGCAAAGTGTGCATTCAAGGCAAAGGTGATTACGAAGTACAGTGCCAAAGATCCGGGTAGTTTGACCCTCGCAAGCGAACCTTTCAAGCTTACCGGATTTGATTCAACGGGGGTTTCCTAACCCAAAACTTAACGGTACGTATTTTACTAACACCTTCTTCTCAAATCCGACGCTTCCAATATACTATTTTTTTTTGCAGGATTCTTTGCAAGTTCGCTAGCAAACGCTAAAAATTGACTAACCCGTATTTGTTGCAACGCCGCGCTTAAACTAAAAAACGATTGTTTGATTCTTTATAGAATTTTTTGAATTGCGCATTGCATACATTAATACGGACTTAAGGGCAAGCGAACCCCACAATATACGGTAAAGGATTTCATCACCTTTTCCGTGGCCCACAAATCACGAACTTGAGCATAACGTTTACCCGCACAAAAATTTAAAAGAAACTAGACTTTAAGCCTTAAGGACTTCGCGCTCACTAGGAGAAGTTAACTGTGTTTAGAACCTTGCTTAACGGTATATTGTTTACGGGGTGTCTAGGAAAGTGTTAACGGCGAAACCGCCAAAAGAGAAAGGGTTATTTAATTAAGGAACTTCGCGAAAGCGTTGGAAAACCTCCCCTTATCTCTGCACTTACCTGGCCTCGTGATCAGTGTATCTTGAGCCTGTTTCTCGATATAGTTTTACTTCGACAATCAAGTTCTGGAGCAGGTCTAGTTGACCTAGGTGAACCCTAGAACGATTAGGTGTGTGGTATTTTCGTGTCGTGATTGTTTTTGTCAATATTCTTTTTTGTGTGTATATTTCATTCTTTTGTTAATATATTTCTATAAAAAAAAATATAAAAAAAAATCACATTCTTTTTCCCTCCTTTTCTCTTCCTTTCTTTCCTTTTCTCATCATATCATGGGTACCCCACCTCGCAAAACTCTTGCCGAACTTTGGTACCCACAACCAAACATTACATCTTACGGTTCTTGCTTTGGCCGAACATCGAACGACCCCTCCATGCCAAAAATTTCTTTGAAAGATCGGATAGACGCGTCTAGGACGAACAACTGGACCCCGCAATCCACTTCATATCAACTGTTTCAAACATTCACACCTTCTTGCGTTGATACCCCTTTTGAAAATCCAGTTGTAACCCTGAGACCTATGTCTATTGCTGAACGTATTGAACAATCTCGTAGCCGATCTTTCACTCCTTTCACCACTACAAATTCTTGGGATTAACAAGTCCATTCACCTTCTTATCCCAATGTTGATCCCACTCCTGTCCAGCCATTCAATTCCTACCAATCCTACCCTACTTTTGCACCTTCCCTAGACATTGCTTCAGAACAGCCTTTTGGGAGTTTTCAGTATCCAAACAACTTTGAATCTTTTACTGAAACCCCTTCACAACCAATGTCTAGTCTAGAACAGTCATTGGAAGACTTTAGGGTAGCGTCAAGCCAACAGATGATGGATTTGAATGCATCCATGGCCGCCCTCATGCAACCTAGTGACCCGGTAGCTAGTTTTCAACTAGCTCCAACTTTTTCAATGTATGATGAGGCGGCAGGACAGGATGTGAATTTGAGTGGAGAGAGTGAGATGTACCCCCTTCCAAATCAAACCTACCCGTCCCAAATTGAGTCCCACAACTCCTGTTTTGAAAGTCTATCGAGTATCCCACATGATTTATCAATTGAAGATAGAATGATGAATGAGTTGTGCGACTTCGTAGTGTTTGATTTGCCCGATTGTGAAGGGTCCAAGTGAAACCATACCTAATCCTTTTGACCTCTACACCTATATCTTAGAACCAGAATCGATTAATATCCATGCTTTTGATGAGGTGTCAGAGAATTTTGATTTTCACTTGATTGAGGATATTGACGCTGGGGATATTTTGGATGATGAACCTGTAGATTTGGCTGAGTTTGTCTCTTCAAATCATCATCCCGAGTCATTAAATGTTTTTCCCGAACCCCATATGCGTCCGGAAGTTGAAGAGAAGTGCATGGATGTGCTAAATTTTGAGGAGAATATTGAGGATAGTTTTGAGGATGAACTAGTTTTAATTGATGAGTCGGATTTTCCAATTCATCTTGTTCCTTTCACTGACTGTGTACACCCTCCAGAACCTTTAACTGATACCCTTCCTCAACCACTTCCCTCCATCCTTTCCATCGTTCTGACCTTGCAAGAACCCGTCTCAATTTCATTTACTATGTCTGGTTTACCAGGTTCGGAGTACCCATGGTTTCTCACGAACCTTGAGGGATTTGACCCCATTTCTCGACGGGTAAATATATTAGCACAATCACTTTTCACACATCGGTCATCATAAATTGTGCTAATCTATTTACTCCATTTGCACCCTCAAGTTCGTATTCCACTTCTTTTTCCCTTCCGCCATTCTTCTTCCTCTCATATACCGAGACCGTATCCCGCTTCTCTTCGCATATGGTCTCGCGTATTGTCCTTCTCTTTTCTCTACGCCTTCTTCCACCAACCTGTACATTATAGCGATAAAATCTTTGAATGGTTGGTGCTCACTTTTGGCCTGTGTAAGGCCTTGTATAGCTTGATACTGTTCTTTCCCCCCTAAATCCTGAATTTCAACGCTTAACAGTGGAAACACTGTTTTACTTAAGTTTGGGGGGACACCCTTTTTTGTATATATTTTTTTTGTTTTCCTTTTTTGTTTTGTATATAATTTGTTTTTGGGGGAGCGCCGACAATTTTGACCCTCTTGGTATAGCCTGACAGTGAGGGCACTGTCAAGTTTAAGTTTGGGGGTGTGCTCGGTAAGCTTTCTTCCTTCGCATTCATATGTATATTTTGCATCTGCATATTAAAACCATAAAATCCATAAAAATCTGGAAATTTTATTAAAATATAAAAACTTTTTTAGCTTATGGAAGAACTCTGATTCAACATTCGACGGTTTTTGTTTGAAAAAATAGGAATAACTAAATCTTATGTTTAGATTTTGAAAACCTGAAAGATAACTCTCCTTTGAAGTTAACTATAGCTGATATACGTCTTTACATCACACTACACGTGTCGTGAATTTTTGGAATTAGATGACAAGTCTTTCATGTTTAAACTTTTAAACAGATAAATGATTTTCTGAGGATCAAATAGGTTTGTTCTGAAATAAGTAATGTCAAGAATAGTTTATGAAGTAAAGCGAATATGAAGGAATGTTATTGATGCCGTAATTGGAGCTAAGTCTGAAAAATAACCCATCGGAAACTTGATTGGAATGATTACACACCAAACCCACTAAACACGTCTTTTATCCAAAAAAAATAATTGAACTACCGGTTATATCTCCGTTTGTATTGAATCATCATGATTTTCACGCCAAACTGTCTTTTGTTTTTGGACCTAGGTAACTTGAGTAATTAAGTCCGCTGGGGTGTTTCTACACCTAATGCCCTAAAACCAACTGGTTTGGGTGCATTGGCCCAAAGCTCGCTAAGAAGCCTAGAAAGTCCAGTTTTAAAACAAAGTCAAGCAAGTGTTCTCTCCGAGTTAAAATTCCTAACGGTTCTTTGTGTGAGAATAATCTTGATAAAAGACAGGCTTTTATAAAAATTTTAGCGGAGATATGAAGGTTTTATTCTATGATAAAGACTATTGCACGTTCACAGAGGTGTGTATGAAATGAAAACAAGAAAAAGGTGGAGTGAAAAATACGACTTAGTTTCCTGTTAGGGAAGATAGAAATTCTGAAGTTGAAACCTTACTGGAAAACGAAACTTGAAAAATGCTTAACTCTTTATAAAACTTATGTGATCCTTTTAAAATTGTTATCTGGGCTTTATTGTGCGACATGATGACTTTAATCGACCTTTCTGGAACTTAACGACACTATTTGCACTACACGTAAAGACATATAAAATCTGTAGTTAAATAAGAAGCGAGGTGTGAAAACTAAAGGTTCGATAGTCTAGACTTAGGATTATAAAATTGTTATTTTCTGAAACAAAACTTTAGGGTTTGAATCTTAGTTATTTTATGACACTAGCTTGACGGGATTTTGTGGGTGTAATCCGCTGAAAACCCTCAGGAGACAACACTCCTCCTACTAGGGACACCTAGAGGTTTAACGGCTTGTTGCACGCGCTCAGTGCAATCGCGTTCCCTGCGAAAGTGCGGTTAGGATTTTCTTTTTTGCGAATAATTGGTTTTGCTCGGGACGAGCAAAAGTTAAGTTTGGGGGTACCGAGTGGCCTACTCACGGAGTTGAGGGAGGTTGCTTCGCTTCGGGTACTTGGCGGGTAGTTTGCCGTACCCGTAGGGGTCTTAGGTGGGGTATTGGCTATTCACCGCGACCGTGTAATCTGCTTTTCGTTACAGGCTCGTACGAATTGCAGATTCCTAGTATATCCAATGTGTTCATCTGTGATCTGAAATGGCTATCATTGCAATGTATATATATATGATATTATTTAGGCGTTGCTTATGTTTTACAGCCGCGCTAGCTCAGCCCCCGCTCTGTCGTTAGTTAAGTAACCTAACGGGTAATGACGGGGCCCCATGGCGAATGCGAATGGCATAAGCGTACGTCATATTTTGGTTGTTTTCTGCAATGGTAGGATTAAATGATGGGACGCATTAAAAGAACTAATGCAAGAATATCACGCATTAAAAGAACTAATGCAAGAATATCACGCATTAAAAGAACTAATGCAAGAAAATAAACCAAGTTAAAATCGTTGGAACACTTTCGGAAAACCACTCGGTTCTTTTCAAAACTAGCTTTTAAATGCGGAGCTTGAGCCACTCCTTTTAAAAGCTATCCCGTTCCATCGATTATATCAAGTTCACTACGTTCACGGTTTTTCCAAAACCATTCGTAGCCCTCCATCATTTCAGTTAAATATTCGGTAGTATTCAAGCTATGTATTTTGACCTCACGCCAAGGCATAGTGATTGGTAGCTGCCGGATATTTATCTGTTGCATAGATAGAATGCGTTGGTTTGGGACAACCGTACTACCATTTTGGCCTACGTCAAGGGTAGGTACGGGTGGATTCAAATTAACCTGGATAATGATGGGAAGAACTTGACATGTGACTTATGACATTTTGACCTCATGCCAAGGTCATAAGAGCATGGGGCAAAAATCCACATCGGGAGTTTCAAAAGAACTGAAACTTGCTAGTGTTGCATACCATTTGGAGTGTGATGATTCTGGTAGGATTCCTTCAGTTTCGTCACGCGATGATATTTGGATCCCGATCCTACTGTGAGTATATGCTACTCCTCGGGAAATTTCTCACTAAACGATCAATGCTATAAACCTAGTAGGTGTCTAGAAAGGTGTTAGCGGGGCTACGCCCCCAGGGAAAAGAGGTTATTTAATTAAGGAACTTCGCGAAAGCGTTGGAAAACCTCCCTCGAAGTACCGACACTGGCCTGGCTGAACGGCTAAGCAAGTATTGTACGGTGAGATTGATCCTGACTAATTCTTCCTTTTTGGTTTGAGAAAGGATTCGAGAAACAGTAGGAGCCATCCTGTTTAGACAAATTAAAAACCATTCTAAAACTTGCAAGAGCATCAAGCTGAGTGTTTCTTCTCTCTCCTAATTGCAGCGACCAATCGACATGACTGGACTTAAGTTACTTGTAGATAAAAACATACTGACAGGGCCAAACTACAAGATTGGCTCAGGAATGTCAAGATGGCAATCACTTACGACAAGCTGGGGTATCTTCTTACCACCAAAGCTCCCTATGTCCCTGGTCCCACTTCCAGCGTCGCGGATAAGGAAATCCGTAAGACTTAGGAGATTGATAGCGCGAAGGCCAAGTGCCTCGTACTTGCCTCTATGGACAATGAACATCAGAGGAGGCACGAGAATATGGACTTGGAATCCATATTTCTTCATACAAAAGAACGGTATGGAGAGTAATCTCGTATCGCAAGATACGAAGCGTCGAAAAAGTTATTTTCGGCAAGGATGGCCGTCGGATCATCAGTAGCAGAACACGTGCTTAAGATGATCGGCTACATTGAGGAGCTCGCGGACCTAGGGACCACATTGGAGAGTGAGCTCTATACGGACTTAGTTCTCCAGTCCCTTCCTTCCACTTACGCCCAGTTTATACTGAACTTCAACTTACAAGAAAAAGAAGTTGAACTTTCAGAGCTCCTCAACATGCTGAGGAGCGCAGAGGGCACCCTACAGAAAGGTAGGGAAACATCCACTTTGTTTGTAGGAGGATCATCTTCTTCTAGGTCCAAGGCGAAAGCCAAGGGAAAGAAGAAGAAAGCCCCCGCCAAACCAAGAGGCGGTGTTAGTAAAGTGGATACGAAGGGAAAAGCTAAAGCAACAAAGAAAGCGGGGAAGCTTGTGGATAAGGAAGAATGCTTCTATTGTCATAAGAAAGGACACTGGAAGAATGATTGCAGGGCCTGGAAGGCCAGAACACAAGAATTGAAGCAGGTTGCAGCTTCAGCTTCAGGTGTGTATGTTATTGAAAACTGTCTTTCAATAAACTCTACTTCCTGGGTATTGGATACCGGATCAGGATCTCATATCTGTAATTCTTTGCAGGAGTTGAGAAACCGTAGTGTTTTGAAAGCAGGTGACATGACCCTCAGAGTTGCGAACGGAGCTAGCATGGATGCTAAAGCCGTGGGGGACTATCACCTGGGAATGTCAGATGGACATGTTTTGGTTTTGCGTAATTGCATTTTTGTACCCAACGCAACTTATAATATCATTTCTGTATCTTTAGTTTCTAAAGAAGGTTATAAATTTGCGTTTGTAAGTAATGTTGTAAACATTCACCTTAATCAAGTTTTGATTGGGTCAGGTACATTGAGTAATGGTATATACGTATTAAACCAACCACAGATTTTCAATGACCAGAATACACACAAAAGAAAGTCTCCAGAAATAAATCAGACTTTCTTATGGTATTGTAGACTGGGTCATATCAATGAGAGAAGGTTGACAAAGTTACATACAGAAGGATATTTGAATCCGTTCGAATATCAATCGTATGCCACTTGTCAATCCTGTCTCAAAGGAAAGATGACAAAGTCTCCGTTCACTGGACACGGAGTAAGAGCGAGCGAGCTCTTGGGACTCGTACACAGCGATGTGTGCGGTCCAATGTCTACACATGCGCGAAGCGGTTTTTCTTACTTCATTACTTTTACGGATGACTTTTCAAGGTACGGTTATGTCTTCTTAATGAAACATAAGTCCGAAGCCTTTGGAAAATTCCAGGAATATAAGAATGAAGTAGAAAAACAAACCGGCAAAAGTATCAAGATTCTAAGATCGGATCGAGGTGGTGAATACTTGAGTGCCGAGTTCCTGGACTATTTAAAAGAGAACGGAATTCTCTCTCAGCTTACTCCTCCATACACTCCACAACATAATGGTGTATCGGAGAGACAGAACCGAACCGTATTGGATATGGTACGGTCCATGATGAGTAACACTAAGTTACCGCGATCATTCTAGGGGTATGCGCTAGAATCAGCTGCATACCTTTTGAACCGAGTTCCCACTATGACTGTGCCTACCACACCTTATGAGTTATGGAGTGGGAACAAACCCTATCTTCAATATCTGAAGATCTGGGGATGTCCAGCTTTTGTCAAAAAGCAGCATGCGGACAAACTCGAGGCACGCTCAGTACTGTGCAAGTTTGTGGGATACCCAAAGAATACCAGGGGGTATCTTTTCTACCACGCAGAGGAACAAAAAGTCCTTGTTTCTCGTAATGCCCACTTTCTAGAACACCAGTTCTTGGAAAAGGAAATTAGTGGGAGCGCAGTAGAACTAGAAGAAATTCCAGAACCACAAACTATTACTGAAAGCTTAGTGGAACCAGAGGGGTCAAAAGAACAGGACATTCCTACGCCGCTCCGCAGGAGTAGTAGGCAGTCTCATCCGCCCGAGAGATACTACGGTTTTCTCATAGACGGGGATAGAGAGGATTGAATCATAGATTATGATGAGCCTACTAGCTTCCAGCAGGCCGTTCAGAGCGTTGACTCAGTAAAATGGCTGGATGCAATGCGGACCGAAATGGAGTCCATGTACACCAACAAAGTATGGACGTTGGACATTGCTCCAGACTGGGTAAAACCCATAGGATGCAAGTGGATCTTCAAAAGGAAGATTGGTGTAGATGGACAGGTTGAGACCTATAAAGCTAGACTTGTTGCAAAGGGTTTCCGTCAAAGACCTGGCTTGGACTATGACGAAACCTTTTCTCCAGTGGCTATGCTGAAATCCATTCGGATCCTTCTTGCCATTGCTGCCTTCCACGATTATGAGATCTGGCAAATGGACGTAAAGACCGCTTTTCTAAATGGAAATTTAGAGGAGTGTGTCTATATGGACCAACCAGAGGGTTTCATTCAGAGTGGGAGCAGCGGAAAGGTGTGCAAGTTGCTTAAGTCCATCTATGGACTAAAGCAGGCATCGCGGAGTTGGAACATCTGTTTTGATGAGACGGTCAAGGAATTTGGCTTTATCAAAAATCCAGATGAACCATGCATCTATTGTAGATTTGTAGCGAGAACTGTAGTATTCCTCGTTTTGTACGTGGATGACATTCTCTTAATAGGAAATGACATTCCTATGCTACAATCTGTCAAGGGGTTCTTGTCACACAGGTTCTCCATGAAAGACCTGGGTGATGCCTCATACATCCTGGGGATCCGGATCCATCGTGATAGATCCAAGAGGATATTAGGACTTTCACAGTCCATGTACATCGACACCATACTGAAAAGATTCAGTATGGAAGATTCTAAGCGCGGTAACCTACCGGCTTGTCACGGGATCACCCTCTCTAAAGAGATGTCTCCCAAGACTGATTTGGAGAGGGATCGCATGTCTATTATACCCTACGCTTCTGCGGTAGGCTCTATAATGTATGCGATGTTGTGTACCAGACCTGATGTAGCTTATGCACTGAGTGTGGTAAGCCGGTATCAGTCAAACCCTGGGGAGAAACACTGGATAGCGGTAAAGAACATTCTCAAGTACCACAGAAGGACTAAGGAGATGTTCTTGGTGTATGGCGGAAAAGACCTCCAGATCGAGGCCTTTGCTGACTCCAGCTTCCAGAGTGACAAGGATGATTCCAAGTCCATGTCGGGTTTTGTCTTTACCCTCAATGGAGGGGCGGTGTGCTGGAAGAGTTCCAAACAGGAAACCATTGCAGACTCGACGATGGAAGCGGAATACATCGCTGCATCTGATGCCGCAAAAGAAGCTGTCTGGATGAGGAAGTTCTTGAAAGAGCTTCAGGTGGTTCCGCCCATTGTTGATCCAATACCTCTGTATTGCGACAACAACGGGGCTATAGCTTTAGCGAAGGAACCCAGGTCCCATCAGAGATCCAGACACATCTTGAGCCGGTATCACCTAATCAGGGAGATTGTGGATCGCCAGGAGATCGAGGTTCGGAGAGTCGCTTCAGAAGATAACACTGCAGATCCATTCACCAAGGACTTTCCCCAGACTCAGTTCGAGCGGCTGATCGAGATGATAGGTCTTCGATACGCCAGTACATGGCCTTAGTGCAAGTGGGAGATTGTTAGTGTATATGCCCTAGAGGTCATTACTGTATCATACTAGTTTGTATATTACTTAATGGAAGATTGGGATATTCACCTTGTATATACAATCTTGCTCAAAATAGTAGTATGCTACTTGGTTTGTTTCTACTTCAATGTGTACATGTGTTTATTTTAGTATATCGCCTATACACATTAGTGGAGCCCTTAGGATCTTTGCTTGATTACCAGCGTTGTGATGGCAGTCACACTAGTGGGGCTGGGTAATCTATAAGCACATCCTTATGCAGGTCCCTGGTCGCAGGACTATCGAGACAGGGCATCGATACTCCGGAGTAGACTAGCGCATGCACTTCTCATCCCAGTGTGGGAGACGGTCTGTCCCACAGCCGTCGGTACGTCGTACTTGAGATAGTATGCGGGTGCTCGTTGGGTTACGAGTACACTGGACAGGACTCGTCGGGAACTGACTAGTTGGTATTATGCCTATCGTCGGTTATCAGTTCCCAGGTGATATGAGTACAGCTTAGTCCGCTGACTTGACACTGTCACTTCGCCTCGAGTTTGTTCCCACTGTACTTTGATTACTACCCTACCACGGCTCAAAGGAGTCGTGCAAACAGGTGGTAGTTGGGTGCAGTCCCGAAGAACTTAGAGGCAGTGACGGTTAGACAGGATTCGTCTCTCCCGGTATTGGGGGTTGACATCACGCTGTATCTAGGAGAGCCATTACACGAGTAGTCCCTGGCCAGGGCAAACGAGATATACTGGTAGGCTTCCAGTGTTATCTCAGGGTGTTTTGGGCTTCACTCCGACATGACTTGTACCGCTATTGGGGGACTGACGTTTACCGCGCCCTAGGCCCGCCATGCGATGTATCAGACGAACAGACCGGACTGTACGGAGAATGTCACATTCAGGCTCAGTAGGAGTTCAGATGGGTTTCGCCTCGTCAGTCTTCTTGTCGGCATCTACCTGGGGACCGTTACGCACAGCTAGTGCCGCTTGCGGTCTGTGGTTAAACCTACTGCCAGCGTAGTGTCGAGTCTTTAGAGTCCCACACAGAAAGCTATTCGCCTTTAGGAAAAAGAGTAGAGGTCTCATGGTTTTGCGACAGGTCGCATGGTTTTGCGACAGGGTTCGGTCACATCCGTGCACTTGTGCACGTACAGTGTCCGGACAGTTCACACTAGCGGGTCTTGTTTTAAGCCAGATCCTAGTGTACCTTTTGGGATTGGTTTTATCCAGTATGCATTCGTGTTCCTCGGAACGCGGATGCGGGTGTGTATGCACAGTTGACGGAGAGACAGAGGCAGAGGATTCTCATTAGGGTTGTTGACCGTTGACAGTTGACTA
This sequence comes from Agapanthus africanus, assembly GCA_030015575.1. Classification (NCBI taxonomy): domain Eukaryota; kingdom Viridiplantae; phylum Streptophyta; class Magnoliopsida; order Asparagales; family Amaryllidaceae; genus Agapanthus; species Agapanthus africanus. Next base: position 316,431,892 of record JASDDO010000004.1, read on the forward strand.
TTGACTTTTTGCTCAACCCTAATGAGAATATGATATGTGATTAACAATTATATTAATTAAGTATTATGGTGACATGCTTGTTGAGGGATTGACTTTGTTGACTTGTTGACTTTTGTTGACTTGTTGATTTTGTTGACCGGTTGACTAGGCTTGACTAGTTGACCATCATGATAACTATAGCTATCATTTCATGGCAAAGACTTTTGCTTGCTTGCTCTTTTGTGCAAAATGAGTGCATGAAATGATATGGCTATGGTTTCTTAAACCATCACATAATACTTGATTGATATGAGGTGTTATGATTGTTTTGGATTATGAGAGCCAAATGAGAAAAGTCTTCTTTCATTCTTTCATGCCCATTCTCTCTCTTGTTCTTGAGCTCTCATCTCCTCCTCTTGCTCTCCCTCTCTTGACTCTATGGTTCACTTGTCTCATGAGTTGAGAACCAAGAACCATAGATAAAATCCCATACAAACTCTTCTCTACTCACTCTAGTTCACAAGGTTTAGCAAACCGAGTGAACTAGTTTCTTCAAAGTTCGAAGAAGGAGCCAAAGGTTGAAGCTTTCAGGTGGATCTATCTTCGGCGCAAGGAGACGACGGGGAGAAGCCGATTCGGACGACCATCGAAGCTTGAAGACGAAGGAGTTCGAGAAAAAGAAAGGTATAACCCCCTAACCGAGTAGTTAGCAACTCGTAGTTAGGTTGTTAGTTAGATGTTTAACAAAGATCCGGTTTTGTGTCCATGGTACCACCTCTAAGAAAATTGTTTTTCACCAAATTCCGCATGCCCGAAAGTACCGGGAGAGGTAGCATGGACTTACAGTCGAGACCGGGTCTCCTAACTCTAGAACTGGCAGGGTTACTTGCCGCTCTCATAGGGGTCTAGGGATGTGGGTTTGGCTATTCATCACGACTGTGGAATCCGTGTTTTATACAGGCTCGTATTAAAATACGGACCTCCTAGTATATCCAATATTTTCATATATGTTCTTCTGCTGCAATGTTCTGTGATGAGATCATATTACTGCCTGAGATGAATGTTTATATTATATATATGAGATATATGTTATATTGCAAATTTCATTTCAAATGTGATGCTTGTGAAGCATAATAAAATAGGACTTCATTAATGAGATTAATGAAATAAAAGAAACATAAAGATGTTGTAGAAACTTGTTTAAAAAATGGTAGCTCTAGTTCTTGCTTTGCATAGCAGTGTTCCTTGTAGAACATCCAGCACCTTATTCGATACGGAAAGAGCCGAGATCCCTTCACCGGGAGTGACCTCTTTAGCGAAACTCGCAGATGCTACAAACACGGTTTGTCTTTTGATTGCTTATATAGTTTTTTCTTTGCATAGTGATATTTGTGAAATATCCTGCACCTTATTCGATGAGGAAAGAGCCGACGATCCCTTCACCGGGAGTGACCTCTTTAGCAAAACTAGAAAAGCCTCAAAAACACTCCTTTACAAAATCACTTGATTCTACAACGATATCAAGTTCATTACGCAAAGGGTTTTCTTAAAAACCTGTCGTAGCCCTCCGTCATTTCAAATAAGTCCTACTTAGTATTCGTACTACGTTTGTTGACCTTCGTCAAGGCGTAGTGTGCGGTAGCTAACTAGTATTTATCTGCTTATGCATATGATGCAGATTGTTTTAAGGTAGTCGTGCGGCCTTGTTGACCTCCGTCAAGGGTTGTGCGAGTGGGTTTAATTCAATCAGGAAATGACGGGTAGAACTTGACTAGCAGCCTATGATTTGTTGACCTCCGTCAAGGTCATAGGACTCTAGGGGTAAAATATTATTGGGAATTTCAAGTGTTGAAATTTGCAATGAGATTGCATACCTTCTATGAGATAGTTGGATCCCGATACCCGCTGCGAGTAAGAGTTACTCCTGGGAGAGTTTTACACATTACAATTAGCCGATCAAGTAGGTGTCTAGAAAGCTGTCAATGGGGTTACGCCCCTGGAAAAACGAGGTTTATTTTAATTAGGTATGTGCGAAAGCACAGGGAACCTCCCTCAAAATACCGGCACTGGCCTGGCTGAAAGATTGGCGAACTTGTAGCGTGCAATTAATCCCGGCTAGTCTTTCCTTTTAGGGTTTGAAGGAAGATTTGACTAAAACAGCGGGAGACATCCTGATTAGATATATTAATAACCAATCTAATCTTGCAAGAGCATACGCTGAGTGTTTTCTTCTCTTTCTCTCCAGTAGCGACCATGTCACGCCTTAATCAAGATAATAATACGGATGTATTGACCGAACCTGCTTGTTATACTGCGCTAGGGAACGTTGGTCCCGCTCCAACTTATAAATGTTATAAGACAGAGCAGGAAATTGGGGATTACCAGAATTCCCGTGCCTCCCAAACGAAGAAAGTGCATGTTGATGCATCTTCTTCGGGTGTGTTCATTACACAGAACTGTTTCTCAATATCCTTTACGTCCTGGGTATTTGATACCGGATCAGGATCCCACATATGTAATTTGTTACATGGGCTACAGATAGGTAGAGAACTGAGAACGGGTGATAAGTTTCATGAGATAGAAACGGTGCAAGTGTTGCAGCCAAGTCTGTTGGTAGTGATCACCCTGTATTACCAGAATACATTGATTCTGAACGAATGTTATTAGATACCGAACCTGATATACAACATCATATCAGTCTCTTTATTAGTAAAGAAAGATATAATTTTGTATTGTTGGATAATGTTTTGAACATTTCCTATATCAAGAGTTGATCGGTTCAGGCACGTTATCTAAAAGCATAGACGTTCTAAATCAAACCATAGTTCTTATCGTATAGAACACACACAAGAGGAAGAGTTCAGAAATGAACGAATCCTTCTTGAGATATTGTAGACTAGGTCATATCAATGCGACTCGACTAGCTAAGTTACATTTAGATGCATATTTAAATTAGTTTGAATTTACATCTTGTGAAACTTGCCGGTCATGTCACAAAGATACGATGACCACAGTTCTGTTTAATGGAAACAGAGAAAGAGTTAGTGAACTCTTGGGATTGATACATGATGATGTATGTATGTCCCATGTCTACACATGCCAGGACTGGTTCTTTATACTTTATTACATTCACTGATTATCTCTCAAGATTCAGGCATATGTTCCTATTGAAACACAAGTACGAAGCTTTTGAGATATTCACAGAATATGAGTTAGAAGTAGAGAACCAAAACGGATATAAGTATTATGTCCTTTGATGTGATCAAGGAGGAGAATACTTGAGCATGGGATTCCTGGACTATTCTAAAGGAGAATGAGATTCTCTCTCAGCATTACTCCTCCGTATACACCACAGCACGTCGGTGTATCGGGGCGGAGCAATCACACCCTATTAGATATGGTACGCTCAATGATGAGTACTACTGAGTTTCCTATTTCCTTTTGGGAGTTATGCACTTGAGAAGCTGCATACCTATTGAATAGGGTTCCAATCAAATCAGTTGCCTACCACTTCATATGTGATATGGAATGGGAAGAGCCCATATCTTTAGTATGTTAAGATTTGGGGTTGTCTGGCCTATGTCTAAAAGCGTAATCTAGACAAGCTCGAGGCAAAGTCAGTTCTGTGGAAGTTTGTTGGATATCCTAAGCATTGGCATGGGAATATCTTCTACCAAACTGGGGAACAAAAGGTGTTTTTGTTTCTCAGCATGCCACCTTTGTGAAAGGGAAGTGAAGAAATTAGTGGTCATGAGGTAGAACTGGAAAGAGTTCCAGCTATACAAACTGCAGCTGATGATTTGGTAGAACCAAAGGATTCAATAGTTTCCAACGAACCTCAGCCTCTCCGCCGATCTAGTAGGGTTCCTCACCCACCTGAGAGATACTTCGGTTTTCTCTATGACAGTGGGAGCGAGGATTGTATCATGATATGATGACCCAGCCTATTTCGAGCAGGCCATCAGGAGTGGGACTCTGTAAGAATGGCCGGATGCTTAGCAATCTGAGATGGAATCCTTATACACCAACAAAGTATGGACTTTGATTGTTTTATCTGAAGGGTTAAATCCCCATCAGGAGAAAGTATATCTTGAGAAGATTACTTGGTGTACTTGGAAAAGTTGAGACTTTCAAAGCTATGCTTAAGTCCGTCCAGATCCTACTTGCCAATGCTACATACCATGACTATGATATCTGGTGGTTGGGTGTCATGACAGCTTTTCTAAATGTAGGGTTACTAGGCACTCTAATGAGGTTCTACAAGGCATCAACCATGCCGGATTAAAATTTTAGCCGTGCCGAATAAATCTAAACAAGATCGTCGCTAGAGAATTAGGGTTTCACAAGCAAGTAAATCACATTTAACACTAAGTGAATACGAAATACAACCTTTGTAGATCGGTCCTTCACTTCTAAAGCTCCTTGATGTAGTCCCTTCGCTGCGATCACGTGCTCCCGGACTCTCGGACGGCTCCATGAGAAAGTTGCAACGGTATTGCTTGAAGTCTTCGAGGCCGAAGATGATCTACGTCGAGGGGATGCCAACTCAAGCTTCTACTTCACTAACTTGAGAATTAGTGAAGCAAACACCCTAAACTAAAGTGCTAATCTAGTAGAGGATGGAGAAATAGGAAGTGGGTTCTCTTTGGAATTTTATTTCTCACAAGCTTTCTCACTTTTGATCAAACCCTAGCAATCTTTTTTTTTCTTTTAACAAAATGAAGAAGAAGAAGAACTAAAGATAGAGATGAGGATAATGATCAAGTGAAAAGGCTAACCATGGTGAGTGAGTATCATATACTAACTCTTGTAGAGGCATAACCATAGCTAATCTAAATGGTTAGGTTAATAAAAAATCTAAGGTGAAGACAAAGGTAGTGGACTTTGTCAAAGCAAAGAAAGCTTCTACAAGCTTCATGCTATTTCCAAAATTCCACCAATTTTGAAATTACCTTAAATAATTATAACCCACCATAAAAATAGAATAGTGTATGTCTTGTACACCCATGTCATGTGTATCATCAACCATGATACAATTAGTACACTAATAAATATATATCACATATATATTAAGTTGTGCACAAGTGAGAAAAATAAATGCTTAAGTGAACCAATATTAGTTAATGTAAATTAGTATATCACATATACAATTATACACTAAATTATTAAATCAACACTTGACTTAATAATCCGGTTATATCATATATAACCGACTAACATTCAATGTATCGACTTATCGAATCAACCCTTGATTCGATAACTTTGTTATATCGAATATAACCGATCGACACAAACATCGTGAGAATAGAATACGGTATCACATACTCGCATTATTCTCTGTCCCGCACATATCACATATGCGCTCCTATTTCGTTTCGCCTGAGCCAGTAAAACCTCTATGTAGGACTCTAAAAACTCGTCAATACGCCGGCAGTAGGTGATGATCATATCAAGCACCCACAAGCCGTCAGCGGTACTAGCTGGACGTAATGGCTACCCGTGTATTGAGCGATCAGAAGATCAGCAAGCAAGCCCGCTCCAACTCCTGCAAAAAGCCTGTCAGTGACACTACCATACAGTCCAGTCTCCTCATCAGATATGTCGCATATCAAGTCTAGGGGTGGTAAATGTCAGACCCCAATAACCGATAAGTCATGCAGATATGAGGCTCATAACGGGTCGAGAAACTACTGGTAACACTTACCAATAAATCTCTAAACCATCCCTGGCCAGGGACTTCCCTGTTATGGCCAATCGAGCACAGCGCAACATCAACCCCCAATATCGGGAGAGACGAAACCCCTCCTATCGCTCATTGCCTCCATGTGACTCGGGACTATACCCAAAAACCACCGTTTTGCACGCTCTCTTGGACGTGGTAAGGTGGAAATCAAAGCACAGTGGGAATCACACAAGACTCTATGACGATCTCGGGTCTACAGACTAACCTGCACAAGTGTCACCAGAGAACTGCTATCTGACGTAAGGTATAATACCATTTGGGAGTTCTCGGCGAGTCCGTCCAGTGTACCCAGTCTCCACAGAGCACCCGTATATCATCTCTGATGTCAAACACCAATGGATATAGGATCATCCATCGCCCATCTATATGGGTCGAGAAGGTATACGCTAGTCTACTCTAGTATATCGATGCCCCGTCTCGAGACAACCATGACTAGGGACCTTTAAGGATGTACTTATGGACTACCATGTCCCCACTAGTATGATCCGCATCATAGTCCAGGTAGTCAAGTACACATCCTAAGGGCTTTACCAACATGTAACAGAGAGACAATCAGTATACACGTTAAGGTAAAGAGTAACCAGATAGCATACTATCATATCGAGCAAGAAAGTCCTCCCTATATATATGTCCAAGCATCCACTACAATATGCATCCTATGTATAGTAATGGCCTCTAGGGCATACATATAACTAACACTAAATGTTGATTTAGAGGAGAGCATCTATAAGTACACAGCCAGAGAGTTTCGTAGATAGCGGGAGCAGCGGAAACGTGTGCAAGATGTTTTATGTGATAAAGCAGACATCGCGGAGTTGGAACGTCTGTTTTAATGAGGTAGTCAAAGAGTTTGACTTCATCAAAATAGTAGATGAACCTTGTATATAAAAAAGGTAGTAGGGAGTATGGTGGTGATCCTCGTAGAGTACGTGGATGACATACTCTTGATAGGGAAGGAGTTTCCTATGCTACGCTCGGTCAATCTCCGTTTATCACAAGGATTCTCCATATAGGATCAAAGCGATACCTCCTGAATCTTGGGTTTTGGATCTATGAGATAAATCTAATTGGATGTTAGGATTCTCACTAGTTGTAGTGAGATGGAATCAATCGATCCTGGGGAGAATCGCTGGAATGGTTCCAGGGTGGAAAAGTCGACTGAATGCCAGTCACAGGCATTGTCATTACCCTCAGTGGAAGGACGGTATGTTGGAAGAGTTCCAAGCTAGATACCGTGACTTACTAGAAGATAAAGGCAGGATAAATCACTACCAAGAATGCTACCAAAGAGGCAGTCTGGAAATATATAAGTTCATGAGATGAACTTCGTTCCAACCATTGTGTGACAATGGAGTTATGGCTTTGGCTAAGGAACCCCCGTCCCATCAGAAATCCAGATATAATTCTTAGGCAGTATCACCTGATCATGGAGATGGTTGATCTCCAGGGAGATTGAGGTTAGGAGAGTAGACACAGAGGATAACAGCACGGATCCACTCACAAAGGCCTTTTTCCCAGTAGAGACTTTTATGAGATGGTTGAGTATGAGATACTTCAACCACAGCTAATTGTTGGGTATGCGATACCACAACAGATGGCCCTAGTGCAAGTGGGAGATTGTTAATTATATGTATGCCCTAGAGGCCATTACTGTACATACGATGTATATTGTAGTGGATGCTTGGACATATATAGGGAGGACTTTCTTGCTCGACGTGATAGTACGCTATCTGGTTGCTCTTTATCTTAACATGTACTCTGATTGTCTTTACGTTATATGTTGATAAAGCCCTTAGGATGAGTACTTGACTACCAGGACTATGATGCAGATCATACTAGTGGGGACAGTGTAGTCGCCAAGTACATCCTTCAAATGTTCCTAGTCATGGGAGTACCGAGACAGGGCATCGATACTCCAGAGTAGACTAGCGTATGCGCTTCTTGACCCATATGATGGGCGATGGATGATCCCACATCCATTGGTATTTGACATCAGAGAAGGTATACGGGTGCTCAGTAGAGACTGGGTACACTGGACGGACTCGCCGAGAACTCCCAGATGGTATTATACCTCACGTCAGATGGCAGTTCTCGAGTGACACTGGTACAGGTTAGTCTGTAGACCCGAGATCGTCATAGAGTCTTGTGTGATTCCTACTATGCTTTGATTTCTATCATACCACGTCCAAGAGGGCGAGCAAAAAGGTGGCTTTTGGGTACAGTCCCGAATCACATGGAGGCAATGAGCGATAGGAGGGGTTCCGTCTCTCCCAGTATAGGGAGTTGATGTTGCGCTGTGTTCGATTGGCTATAAGTGGAAATCCCAGGCCAGGGTTGCTGAGATTTACTGGTAAGTGTTATCAGTAGTTTCTCGAACTGTTATAGGCCTCATATCGATATAACTTATCAAGCAACTGGGGTCTGACGTTTACCACCCCTAGGCGATATATGCGACATATCAGACGAAGAGACCGGACTGTACGGGAGTGTTACTGGTTGGATTCATGGGAGAAAGTACGGGCTTGCTTGGTCATCTTCTGATTGCTCAATACCTAGGTGGCTGTTACATTTAGCCGACCGCTTACAGCTTGTGGGTGTTTAATATGATCATCACCTACTGTCGGCGTATTGACGATTCTTTAGAGTCCTACACAGAGGTTTCCTGGCTCATGCAAAACGGAGTAGGAGCACATATGTGATATGTGCGGGACCGAGAATAATACGTGTATGCGATACCGTATTAGATTCTCGCGATATGTGATATCGACGGGGTATATGTGATATAGCCGGGTCATCGGATCAAGTGTTGATTTGATGAACTGATACAGATTATATTAGTCGGTTATTTGTGAAATAGCCGGATTATCGGATCAAGTGTTGATTCGATAATTTAATGTATAATTATATATTTGATATATTAAATTACATTAACTAATATAAGCTCACTAAAAGATTCTTTTTCTCACTCGGGTAATACATTGATATATATGCGATATATATTAATTGTATTATTTTATTTTGTTACAAAATATATTATATATGTGATATATAATATTGTAACAAGTTAAGGTTACAAATCCAACATGTTTTGTGGAGTTTAAACATGGTTAGGGTTTGGATTAGGGTTAAACCTTCTTGAAGCTTCTAGAAGCTTTGCTTTTGTTTTTAACTAAAGATATTTTCTAAAGATATTTTAGTTGATATTTGTTAACCAAACCCAACCCTTTACCATGGTTAAGTCTCTACATGGGTTAAGTTATCATACTTAACCCATGGTTGCATTTCTAACCTCACAAGATTCATTGTTCATCACAAAGGATTCTTCTTCTTCTTCCTTGAGTTCTTGATGAAAAGCTTTCTAGCTTTTTCATTAGTGATGAAAATGAGTGAGATAAAGAAAACAAATGAGAGCTAAATTCCTACTTCATAATCCTAATCTATTCTAGCCACTTAGATTTGGGTGTTTGCTTTGTTAATACTTGATTAGTAAAGCAAAAGCTTGGGCTTGAGTTTCTTCAAAGTAGATCATCTTTGTTGTCGAAGATCGGAAGCAAGCTTCCATCTTTCTCTTCATGGAGCCTCTCTAGAGTCCGGGTTCTCGAAGATAGCAGCGAAGGGCCTCAACACGGAGCTTTAGAAGTGAAGGAACGGACTACAAAGGTTGTAATCCCTAACTCTTAGAAGTAAGGTTGTTTACTTGCTATTTGTTTCGCCTAATCTCAAGTCTAAGATCTTGGTTAGGGTTGTTCGGCACGTCTAAAATTTAAATCGGGCATGGTTGATGCCTTATAGACCCTTGTGAGAGTGCCTAGTAACCCTACAGCTGGCCTCTACGGACAACGAGCACCAGAGGCGGAACGAGAATATGAATCTTGAATCTATATTCCTCCATACCAAAGAATTATATGGAGAGCAATCTCGTATCGCAAGATATGAGACCTCGAAGAAGCTTTTTCAGGCGAGGTTGGTCGTCAGATCATCTGTAGGGGAACACGTCCTTAAGATGATTGGATATATTGAAGAGCTCGCGGACCTCGTCACCATGTTAGAGAACGAGCTGTATACAGAGTTGATTCGCAAGTCCCTTCCTTCTACCTACGCCCAGTTTATCTTGAATTTTAATATTAAAGGTAAAGAAGTTGAACTAACGGAACTCCTCAGCATGTTGAGGAGTGTTGAGGGCACCCTGAAGAAATCCAGGGAAACACCCGCTCTGTTTGTTGGTGGAGCTTCCTCTTCTAGATCCAAGACAAAACCCAAAGAAAAGAAGAAGAAGGCCTACCAAGCCGAGAGGCGGTGTTAGTAAGGTGGAAGCAAAGGGCAAGGCAAAAGTGGCGGGACCGACAGTGGGAAAGGAAGAATGCTTCTACTGTCATAAAAAGGACCATTAGAAGAAAGATTGCAGGGCTTGGAAGGCCAAGAACCAGGACCCGAAGAAAGTTGTGGCTTGGGCTTCAGATGTGTTTGTAATTGAAAACTGTCTGTCAATCAACTCTACTTCCTGGGTATTGGATACCGGATCAGGATCTCATATCTGTAATTCTTTGCAGGCACTGAGAAGCCGTAGAGTTCTAAAGACCGGTGATACGACCCTTAGGGTTGCTAACGGAGCGAGCGTGGATGCTGTGTCCGTAAGGGAATATCACCTTAGATTGACAAGTGGACATATTTTGGTTTTGCGCAACTGTTTTTGTGTACCTAGTTTAACTTGTAATATCATTTCTTAATCTTTGTTATCAAAAGAAAGTTATGATTTTACATTTGTAAGCGATGTCTTAAGCATCCACCGTAATCATAGTCTGATTGGGTCAGGTACTCTAAACAACGGCATATACGTATTAAACCAACTACAAATTTTCAATGTTCAGAACACACATAAAAGAAAGACTCCAGAATTAAATCAAGCTTTCTTATGGCATTGTAGACTGGGTCACATCAACGAAACAAGGTTGACCAAATTACATAAAGAATGATATTAGGATCCGTTCGAATATCAATCATATGCAACTTGTCAATCATGTCTTAAAGGAAAGATGACAAAAACTCCGTTCATTGGACACGGAGTAAGAGCGAGTGAGCTCTTGGGACTCATACACAACGATGTGTGTGGTCCAATGTCTACTCATGTAAGAAGTGGTTATTCTTATTTCATTACTTTTACGGATGATTTCTCAAGGTATGGACATGTCTTCTTGATGAAACATAAATTCGAGGCCTTTGAGAAATTCCGGGAATATAAGAATGAAGTGGAAAAACAAACCGGCAAAAGAATCATGACACTAAGATCTGATCGAGGTGTTGAATACTTAAGTGCCGAGTTCCTGGATTACCTAAAAGAGAATGGAATTCTCTCTCAGTTTACTCCTCCATACACACCACAACACAATGGTGTATCGGAGAGACGGAACCGGACCTTATTGGATATGGTACGTTCCATGATGAGTAACGCTGAGTTACCGCGATCATTCTAGGGTTATGCACTAGAATCAGCTGCATATCTTTTGTAGGGTTCCTAGGCACACTAGTGAGTTCTCACAAGGCATCAACCATGCCACTTTCAAAAATTACGGTGCCGAGAAACCCTAGAACGGATCGTTGGCTAGAAGTTTAGGCGAAACAAGCTACTAGTAAACTACTTTACTAAGAGTAAGCGGAAATACAACCTTTGTAGATCCGGTTCTCCACCTCCATGGCTCCGCGATGAAGTCTCCTCGCTGTACAAATCGGATCTTGAGCTCTAGCGTCGGCTTCATCGGAGAAAAAGCGGCTAGGTCATCGACTACGATGCCGAAGATGATCTACGTCGAGGCATCACTAGATCAAGCTCCACCTTCACCAAGACATGAAAACTTGTGAAGGAAACACCCTATACTATTTGGCAAGAGGTAGAGGATGAAGAAATAGGAAGTGGGTTCACTTTAGAATTGGATTTCTCACTCATTTCATCAAGTCACCATTGATGAAGTCAAGCTTTCTTCATTGAAGAAGAAGAAAGAATATTATGATAAGTTTTTTAAAAAGAATAATAAAATCATTCTTATCATAATATTAACCATGGTTATGTGTAGAGAATTGACTAAGGTTAAATGAATGGTTAGGGTTAATGAGATGAAGACAAAAGGGTTACTTTGGTCAAAGCTTCATGAAGCTTCAACAAGCTTCATGAAAGAAAGAAACCCTTTTGTTTTTTCTTTTCTCTTTTCTTTTAATCCAAATAAAAAGATAAATGAATGAATAAAAGAAAACCCTAACCATTTACTTAACCATAGGTTTAACTCTTTACACATACCCTAGCAATCTTGCATCATCAAACATGATACAATTAAGTGCACAAAAATATATCACATATACGATGTGCACATGCGAGTGAGAAAATCCATCTTAAGTAAACCGATACTAGTTAATGCAAACTAATATATCAAATATATAATTATGCATTAAATCATTAAATCAACACTTGATTTAATGATCCGGTCATATCGCATACAACCGACTAATATCAACAGTAACAACTTATCGAATCAACACTTGATCCGATATCCCGGCTATATCGAATATAACCGATCAATGTCACATATCGCGAGAATCGAATACAGTATCACATACTGGTATCATTCTCGGTCCCGCACATATCTCATATGTGCTCCTATTTCGTTTCGCTTGAGCCAGGAAACCTCTGTGTACGACTCTAAAGACTCGTCAATACGCCGGCAGCAGGTGATGATCATATCAAGCACCCACAAGCCGCAAGCGGTCTGCTAAACGTAACGGCCACCCGGGTATTGAGCGATCAGAAGATCAACGAGCAGGCCCGCTCACACTCCAGTGAATCCAACCAGTAACACTTACCGTACAGTCCGGTCTGTTCGTCTGATATGTCGCATATCTTGCCTAGGGGTGGTAAACGTCAGACCCCAATAGCTCGATAAGTCGTGTCGATATGAGGTCTATAACAGTTCGAGAAACTACTGGTAACACTTACCAGTAAATCTCAGCAACCCTGGCCAGGGATTTCCGGTTATAGCCAATCGAACACAGCGCAACATCAACTCCCTATACCGGGAGAGACGAATCCCCTCCTATCGCTCATTGCCTCCATGTGATTCGGGAATGTACCCAAAAACCACCATTTTGCACGCCCTCTTGGACGTGGTAAGATGGAAATCAAAGCACAGTGGGAATCACACAAGACTCTATGACGATCTCGGGTCAACAGACTACTCTGTACCAGTGTCACCAGAGAACTGCCATCTGACGTAAGGTATAATACCATCAGGGAGTTCTCGGCGAGTCCGTCCAGTGTACCCAGTCTCCACTGAGCATCCGTATATCAACTCTGATGTCAAACACCAATGGATATGGGATCATCCATCGCCCATCTGTATGGGTCGAGAAGGTATACGCTAGTCTACTCAGGTATATCGATGCCCCGTCTCGATACACCCACGACTAGGAACCTTGAAGGATGTACTTATGGACTACCATGTCCCCACTAGTATGATCCGCATCATAGTCCAGGTAGTCAAGTACACATCCTAAGGCCTTTACCAACATGTAACAGAGAGACAATCAGTATACACGTTAAGGTAAAGAGTAACCGGATAGCATACTATCATGTCGAGCAAGAAAGTCCTCCCTATATATGTCCCAGCATCCACTACAATATACATCATATGTACAGTAATGGCCTCTAGGGCATACATATAACTAACAATCTCCCACTTGCACTAGGGCCATCTGTAGCAGTGGTTGTAGTATCTCATACTCAACCATCCCATAAAAGTCTCTCTCTGGGAATAGGCCTTCGTGAGTGGATCCGCTGTGTTATCCTCTGAGTCTACTCTCCTAACCTCGATCACCCTGGAGATCAACCATCTCCATGATCAGGTGATACTGCCTTAGAATATGTCTGGATCACTGATGGGACGGACGTTCCTTGGCAAAAGCCACAACTCCATTGTTACACAATGGGAGGAACTAAGTTCATCTCATGAACTAATATACACCCAGACTTCCTCTTTGGTAGCATTTTAAGTAGCGATGTATCCAGCCTTTATCGTCTAGTATGCCACGGTATCTAGCTTGGAACTCTTCCAACATACCGTCCCTTTACTGAGGGTAAAGACAATGCCTGTGACTGACATTCAGTCGTCTTTATCACCCTGGAACCCTTCCAGTGATTCTCCCCAGGATCAATTGATACCATCTCACTACAACTAGTGAGTATCCTAATATCCAATTAGATCTATCTCATAGATCCAAAACCCAGGATTTAGTAGGTATCACTTTGATCATATATGGAGAATCATTGTGATAAGCGGAGATTGACCGAGCGTAGCATAGGAAACTCCTTTCATATCAAGAGTATGTCATCCACGTACTCTACGAAGATCACCACCATACTCCCTACTACCTTTTTGTTTATACAAGGTTCATCTACCATTTTGATGAAGTCAAAATCTTTGACTACCACATCAAAACAGATGTTCCAACTCCGCGATGCCTGCTTTATCCTATAAAGCATCTTGCACACGTTTCCACTGCTCCCACTGTCTACGAAGCCCTCTGGCTGTGTACTTATAGACGCTCTCTTCCAAAACATCATTTAGAAAAGCAGTCATGACACCCAACCTCCAGATATCGTAGTCATGGTATGTAGCCGTGGCAAGTAGGATCTGGATGGACTTAAGCATAGATCATTAGAAAAGGTTTCATCATGATCCACACCTGGTCAATGATGCAAACCTTCAACAAGTCTAGCTTTGAAAGTCTCAACTTTTCCATGTACACCAAGTAATCTTCTCAAGATATACTTGCTCCTGATGGGGATTTAACCCTTCAGATATAGCAACTAAAGTCCATACTTTGTTGGTATATAAGGATTCCATCTCAGATCGCTAAGCATCCAGCCATTCTTACAGAGTCCCACTCCTGATGGCCAGCTCGAAACTAGTTGGGTCATCATCTCATGATGCAATCCTCGCTCCTACTGTCATAGAGAAACTGAAGTATCTCTCAGGTGGGTGAGGAACCCTACTAGATCGGCGGAGAGGCTGAAGTTCGTTGGTTACTATTGAATCCTTTGGTTCTATCAAATCATCATCTGCAGTTTGTATAGCTGGAACATTTCCAGTTGTACATCACAGATCTTGCCTCGAGCTTGTCCGGATTTTGCTTTTACACATAGGCCGGACAACCCCAAATCTTAACTAGCTTAAGATATGGGCTCTTCCCTTTCCATATCACATATGAAGTGGTAGGCAACTGATTTGATTTGAACCCTATTCAATAGGTATGCAGCTTCTCAAGTGCATAATTCCCAAAAGGAAATAGGTAACTCAGTAGTACTCATCATAGAGCACACCTTATCAAATAGGGTGCTATTGCTCCGCCCCGATATACCATCGTGCTATGGTGTATACGGAGGAGTAATGCTGAGAGAGAATCTCATTCTCCTTAAGAAATGTCCAAGAATTCCGTGCTCAAGTATTCTCCTCCTTGATCTCATCACAGGACATAATACTTATACCCTTATTGGTTCTCTACTTCTAACTTATATTCTGTGAATATCTCAAAAGGTTCGGACGTGTGTTTCAACAGGAACATATGTCTGAATCTCGAGAGATTATCAGAGAATGTAATGAAGTACAAAGAACCGGTCCTGGCATGTGTAGACTGGGGACCTACATACATCAACATGTATCATCCCAAGAGTTCACTAACTCTTTCTCTGTTTCCAATAAACAGAGCTATGGTCATCTTATCTCTGTGGCATGACTGGCAAGTTTTCACAAGATGTAAATTCAAACAGATTTAAATATGCATCTATGTGCAACTTAGCTAGTCGGGTCGCATTGATATGACCTAGTCTACAATACCTCAAGAAGGATTCGTTCATTTCTGAACTCTTCTTCTTGTGTGTGTTCTGTAAACTAGGAACTGTAGTTTGATTTAGAACATCAATGCTTTTAGATAACGTGCCTGAACCGATCAACTTTTGATATAGGAAATGTTCAAAACATTATCCAACAATACAAAATTTTATCATTTCTTTACTGATAAAGAGACTGATATGATTTTGTATATCAGGTTCGGTATCTAATAACATTTATTCAGAATCAATGTATTGGTAATACAGGGTGACAGTGACCAACATACTTGGCTGCAACACTTGCCCCGTTTTCTGTCTCATGAAACTTATCACCCGTTCTCAGTTTTTCTACCTTTTTGTAGCCCTATGTAACAGATTACATATCTGGGATCCTTATCCGGTATCATATACCCAGGATGCGGAGGATACTGAGAAACAGTTCTTTGTAATGAACACACCCGAAGATGATGCATCAGCATGCACTCTCTTCGTTTGGGCGGCACGAGAATTCTGGTAATCCCCAATTTCCTGCTCTGTCTTATAACAATTATAAGTTGGAGCAGGACCAACGTTCCCTAGCTCAGTATAACAAGCGGGTTCGGTCAATACAACCGTTTTATTATCTTGATTAAGGCGTGATACGGTCGCTACCTGGAGAGAGAGAGAAGAAAACACTCAGCGTGCTGTTCACACTAGAATATTGCATTATTATATTCCCCATTCTTATTCATTTTATAAATAAACGGGTGCTTTTGACGCATGTCTGCTACATATTACAGGTTACAGGTTCTTGGAGCGAAAACAGTGAAAAAAGACAAAAGATGATACAAAAAGGGACTTTTGACAAACAAACAGAAGACTCTTGATCAAGCCTACATCAAAGATAAAATTCATAAAGTACAAGGCAATGCAAGGTCCAAGATTTCGAAGCCACGGTTAACTTGTCCACCACAATTATTCACTGGAAAATCTGAAAGAGAACAGAAGCTATTTTAAAGAAAGAATTAAAGAATTAAGTAGCCCAGGAAGCCTAAAGACAGAAGAGCCCATAAAGGAAAGGCCCAATACTTCCTTTTTAAGAAGACAAAAGGAAGATTTTATTTTATCAAAATTCATTTGCGGCTTTGACTAGTTGACCTAGGGCTATTTTTGTAATTGTAAACATGCAAGTCATTGTAACCCTAGGGTTTCCTATCTTCTATAAATAGGGACTCTAATTCATTGTAAACTTCATGCCTCCTTTTAATAATAAATTCTAGAAATCTTTTGGAGAGCATCGGTGCCTCTCTTTAATTCAGAAATTCAGATCTGACAACCCTGCATGGATGATTGGAGAGAGCCATCTGTAAGTAATTTATTTTCTTGCCTTAGTGTAGATTTAAATTCTTTGCCCTAGGTAAATTTATTTTCCTACCCTAGTTATAACTTTTAATTAATTGCCCTAGGATGATTTAGATTTTTAGGTTTAATAATCTGTCCGAACACCTTTCGGAATTAACTCGTTAGCGCGAATCGGAAATTCACAACATCCCTGTGGACCGACCCGTACTCACCGGCTAGCTGCAAAGCGACGCCGTTCTTGATTGCGGTTACAAATATTTTTGATCTATCTTCTAGAAAGCGCAAGCACGCTAAATCTCTCCAATCAAATGGCGCCGTTGCCGGGGATGGCGTAGAATTTTCTTTTCGCGATCTCGGGTTAATCATAAATTTAAAAAAAATCATAAAAATCTGAAAAAATCATAAAATATAAAAATATATATCATTTGTTATTTTTGGAAGGGATACTTTGTTGTTTGAATTTTGCAGGATATACGAAAATCGGATCTGGAAATCTACAGAGATCAAAACAGGAAAAAACAGATCGGAACAACAGAAGATCACAACAACTGAAAAACAGAAGAAATTTGGAGGACCGAGTCTACAAGTTAACCGTGGTGATCTGGTTCAAAAAAAAAAAAAAAAACTGGCGATCCCACCAAAGCGCGGCGGAACCGCCGCGCCAGCCCTCTTTTGGCCGCGGAACCGCCGCGGTCTGGTCGAATCTGGGCTAAAAAAAAAGTTGCAGAAGCGCGATAAAAATAAAAATAAAAAACTGCTCTGCCACTGGAAATTTCTGTGAGTTTTCTCTCTCTCCTCCTCTGCAAATCTTGATATATCTTCTGTAAATTTGCCTGCAGGATTTCTTTGCGCTCAAATTTTTTTTTTCCCTTCCAAATAACGATCTTGTGCAGGATTCTTTGCGCCGCGCATAAAATAAAAATATTTGATTGCAAGTGATTTACTGTTTTGCATATCTTTAATTGGATTTTAAGGGACTTTTTGACCAATTCAGATTGGGTGGGGATTTCATCACCCTTCCCAGGACCCCAGAAATCACATAAGGCATTTGCATTGACCAATCTTTAATTTAAAAATACTAGACTCAAACCTAAGGACATCGAGCTCAATAGGAAAAGGACTAGGGTAGGCATCGGCCATTTATCCTAACCGACATTGCGGTGTCTAGGCTAGTGGTTATTAATTAGGCCCACTGTAGTGGTGGTTCCTTTCCACTTACCTGGCCGTATTTGTCCGTGAAGAGGCGGTTTGAGGTCCTATTTCTAGCCCTAGTTAGGAGCTGTCTAGCAGACCTAGGCAACCCTAGATCTAGGTCTGATTGTGCATGTGTGGTTGATACTTTTGTGTCACGAGTCCGTTTTCAAAAACCTATTTGCAAAACTCTCACATAAATAAAAAAAAAGGGAAAAATCTTTTAAAAACTTGCAAAAATTTTGTCGCTAAGAAATCCTTGCATTCTTCTATCATGGGTACCCCACATCATAAATCTCTTGCCGAATCTTGGTATCCCGAACCTAACTTTGCGTCGTTTGTCAATGTGTTCGGTCAATTTAAAAACGATCCCTCCATGCCAAAAAAATCTCTGAAAGATCACATAGAGGAGTCTAGGAAAAACAGTTTGACTTTTCAACCCACTTTGTGTCAACCTAGTCAACCTTTACCACCTACATATGTTGACACCACTTTTCCAAGTCCTGCTGTAACTCCTAGGCCGATGTCCATTGCTGAGCATATTGCTCAATCTCGCAGTCGATCTTTCACCCCTCTCCACTCATCTAGTTTTAGGGATCCACACGATTATTCACCTTCTTATCCATATGTTGACCCTACTCCTGTCTTACCATCCACTTCCTACCCATCATACCCGACCTTCCCACCTTCACTGGACACTGTTTCGACACAGCCATTAGGGAGTTTCACATACCCAACCAATTGTGAATCTTTTACTGAAACCCCCTCACCACCTAAGTCTAGTTTGGAAGAGTCGTTGGAAGCATATATTGCTGCAACAAATAAAATGATGAGGACAATGGAACTAGTGTCCCGCTAGCTCCGAATTTTTCAATGTGTAAGGCGGCAGTTGGACAGAGTGAGAATGAGAGAGGATTTTCAAATCAAACCTACCCTTACCCAATTGAAGCCCACAACTCCGGTTTTCCATCGATTGTTCCAAATGATTCACCAGTTGAAAATAAAAATGAGTTGTGCGATTTTGTAGTGTTTGATTTGCCAAATTGTGAGGAACCCCTTTCATGTGAAACCGTACCTAATCCTTTCGATCTTTACACCTCCACTCTAGAACCTACATTGATAAATATCCATGCTGTGGATAAAGTGTCTAAAGAAATTGATTTTCACTTGATTGAGGATATAGACGTCGGGAATATTTCGGATGATGAACCTGTCGATTTAATAGAAATTTTATGTTCAAATCATCATCCTGAGTTATTAAATGTTTCCCCCGAATCTCATATGCGTCTAGATTTTGATGATAATGGCATGGATGAATTACATATTGAGGATAGTATTGAGGAGAGCCTTGAGGATAATATCGAGGTTGAACCATTTTTATTAGATGTGTCGGATTTTCCAATTCAGCCTCCTGAACCTTTGACTGTTATATCACCCTCCCTCCTTCCTATTGTTCCGACCGAACAAATGACCGCTACGCTTTTATCTCCGATACCAAGTTCGGCGTACCCATGTTTTCTTGCGAATCTTGAGGGATTTGACCCCATTGCACGACGAGTTGGTAGGTTAGCGCAATCACTTTTAACACTTCGGGCATCACAAATTGCGTTGATTTATTCACTCAATTTACACCCTCAAGATCGCACTCCACTTCTTTCTTCTTTCCTTCTTTCTTCTCCTCCACCGAGACCATATTCTACCATTCTTCTTTCCACACGGTCTCGCGTGCTTTTCATCTCTTTTCTTTCCATCCCACTTTTGCACCAACTCTACCATTACCATGATAAGATTTTTGAATGGTTGGTGCTAACATTTGGCCTGTGTAAGGCCAAGCTTAAGTTTGGGGGGGACCTTTGTATATATGTATATATCCTTTTGTTTTTTTTTTTTATAAAAAATAAAAAAATTTCAAAACATTAAAAAAAATTATAAATAAATAAACAGGGGAGTATCGGTATTTTGACCCTCTTGGTTTAGCATGACAGTGAGGACACTGTCAAGTTCAAGTTTGGGGGTATGCTCGGTACGTCTTCTTCCTTCGCATTCATTTGTACATATTTTTGCATTTGCATACTTATTTGAAAACCTATAAAAATTTGAAAATTTCAAAAATTATAAAAATATTTGTATTCAATTTTGGCTAATTGACTTGAGTTTGACGAATAGGTTAACTGGCTAGGAACAACTAGATCTTTGACTTAGTGAATTAAAAACCCTAAAAATAACATTCCTTAAAGTTTAGCAAGGGAAAGTATATGCCTTGTAGTTTACTTAGAAATAGGCAAATTTTGGGTTCACTTCTTGGGCTAAGTCGAAATAAGGGAAAAGTATTGATGTTCTAATTAAAGTATAAGTTTGAAAAATAGTTCCTAGCTTAAGTTTAGATTCTGAAAACGTATACCCTACAATTTGCACATTCACGCACCTTGAAACTTGGAATAGTAGAAGAGACCTTGAAAGGCTCTTGCCTAAAGTCCTTAGTATGAAAAAGTGTGAATAAAGAAAAAAAATGGACACTGGTTTTTGTGATTATTTAAGGCTGCAAAAATAGAAAAATATTTAGCGAGAGTGCTTCATCACCTAGTGCCTTAGACCAATTGGTTTGGGAGTCACTGCTAAAGCCTTGGGTGTTGCAAAGACTAGGAAGTACGCTTTAAAGTGCAAACGCATTTTGTAATCGGTCGTTGGTACCTCAAGAAGTATTAACGGTCGCATGAAGGATGTGTAAGCAAATTTCATTCACCAACTAATTAGTACTTTGGACAATGGACGAGAGTATGATTGCTTGATTTGAATTTCCAAGTGTAGGGGTAATATATACACACACGTAGGGATATGTGATTGGAATTTAGATGAGAAAAAGGAATGAAGAATAGAACTTGTATCTTTAGTAGAGTTGATAAAAATTCCTAAGTGGAGATGGAACCCTAGAAGGAAAACTTAGGAAATGCCGAAAGCTAAGTAGGTCTACATAACATATATAATCTTAAGTTAAATAATGAGGAAGCGTGAAGAATATGGGTGGATAATTTAGAGGTAGAAGATAATAGAATTCCTTGTTAGAAAACCTAATTGGAGAACAAAAGTCAATGGGTTGAGTTGATAGGATTTTGTGGGTAGTATCCGCTGAAAACCCTCAGGAGACAACACTCCTCCTACTAGGGACACCTAGAGGTTTAACGGCTTGTTGCACGTGCTCAGTGCAATCGCGTTTCCCTGCGAAAGTGCGGTTAGGTTTTTTGTAGTGAATAAAAAAAAAATAAGTTTGCTCGAGGACGAGCAAAAGATAAGTTTGGGGGTATTTGTTCACACTAGAATATTGCATTATTATATTCCCCATTCTTATTCATTTTATAAATAAACGGGTGCTTTTGACGCATGTCTGCTACATATTACAGGTTACAGGTTCTTGGAGCGAAAACAGTGAAAAAAGACAAAAGATGATACAAAAAGGGACTTTTGACAAACAAACAGAAGACTCTTGATCAAGCCTACATCAAAGATAAAATTCACAAAGTACAAGGCAATGCAAGGTCTAAGATTTCGAAGCCACGGTTAACTTGTCCACCACAATTATTCACTGGAAAATCTGAAAGAGAACAGAAGCTATTTTAAAGAAAGAATTAAAGAATTAAGTAGCCCAGGAAGCCCAAAGACAGAAGAGCCCATAAAGGAAAGGCCCAATACTTCCTTTTTAAGAAGACAAAAGGAAGATTTTATTTTATCAAAATTCATTTGCGGCTTTGACTAGTTGACCTAGGGCTATTTTTGTAATTGTAAACATGCAAGTCATTGTAACCCTAGGGTTTCCTATCTTCTATAAATAGGGACTCTAATTCATTGTAAACTTCATGCCTCCTTTTAATAATAAATTCTAGAAATCTTTTGGAGTGCATCGGTGCCTCTCTTTAATTCAGAAATTCAGATCTGACAACCCTGCATGGATGATTGGAGAGAGACATCTGTAAGTAATTTATTTTCTTGCCTTAGTGTAGATTTAAATTCTTTGCCCTAGGTAAATTTATTTTCCTGCCCTAGTTATAACTTTTAATTAATTGCCCTAGGATGATTTAGATTTTTAGATTTAATAATCTGTCCGAACACCTTTCGGAATTAACTCGTTAGCGCGAATCGGAAATTCACAACATCCCTGTGGACCGACCCGTACTCACCGGCTAGCTGCAAAGCGACGCCGTTCTTGATTGCGGTTACAAATATTTTTGATCTATCTTCTAGAAAGCGCAAGCACGCTAAATCTCTCCAATCACGTGCGCTCTTGCAAGAATAGATTGGTTTTTATTTTATCTAATCAGGATGGCTCCCACTGCTTTTTATCAAATCTTCCTTCAAACCCTAAAAGGAAAGACTAGCCGGGATTAATTACACGCTACAAGTTCGCCAATCTTTCAGCCAGGCCAGTGTCGGTACTTTGAGGGAGGTCCCCCGTTCTTTCGCACGAACCTAATTAATGTAAACCTCGTTTTCCCAGAGGCGTAACCCCGTTGACACCTTTCTAGACACCTATTTGATTGGCTAATTGTAATGTGTAAAACTCTCCCAGGAGTAACAATTACTCGCAGCGGGTATCGGGATCCAACTATCTCATAGAAGGTATGCAATCTCATTGCAAATTTCAACACTTGAAATTCCCGATAATATTTTGCCCCTAGCGTCCTATGACCTTGACAGAGGTCAACAAACCATAGGCTGCTAGTCAAGTTCAACCCGTCATTTCCTGATTGAAGTAAACCCACCCGCACGACCCTTGACAGAGGTCAACAAGGTTGCACGACTACCCTAAATCAATCACATCATATGCTTATACAGATAAGCACTAATCAACTACCGCACACTACGCCTTGACAGAGGTCAACAAACGCAGCACGAATACTAACCAGTACATATCTGAAATGACGGAGGGCTACGACAGGTTTTTCTGAAAACCTTTTGCGTAATGAACTTGATATCGTTGTAGAATCAAATGATTTTGAAATGGAGTGTTTTTTAGGCTTTTCTAGTTTTGCTAAAGGAGTCACTCCCGGTGAAGGGATCGTCGGTCCTTTCCTCGTCGAATGAGGTGCGGGATATATCATATATATCACTGTGCAAAGCAAAAACTCTTAAAAGCAACAAAAGACAAACCGAGTGTGTAGCATCTGCCAGTTATTGCTAAAGGAGTCACTCCCGGTGAAGGGATCTCGGTCCTTTCCTCATCGAATAAGGTGCAGGATATATCACATATACCGCTGTGCAAAGCAAGAACTATAGCTACCTGTTTTATTTTGAAATTCGATTCCACAACATCTTAGGTTTATTTTATTTCATTAATCACATTAATGAAGTCCCATCATTTAAGTACCTAAACATCACAGATAAATACGACGTACACTTATGCCATCCGCATTCGCCTCGATGTCCCCTCGTGCACCGTTAGGTTAGGTAACTAACGGTAGAGCAGGGCAGGGCTAGCGCGGGTGTAAAACATAAGTAACGCCTATATAATATATCATATATACTATATACAGTATCTATCACAGAACATCACATGATCACATCACAGATATCGCAGCAGAAGAATCATATGAAATATTGGATATACTAGGACGTCCGTGTTTTCAATACGAGCTAGTATAAAACACGGATTCCACGGTCGTGATGAATAGCCAAACCCACACCCCTAGACCCCTACGAGAGCGGCAAGCAACCCTACCAATTCTAGAGTTAGGAGACCCGGACTCGACTCCTCGAGTTGGTCTTCCACTGGACTCCAGAACCCGGTTACTTGTGCCCTCCTCCTTGGGTCTATCCTAGTGTGGAAAAGTAAATAATATACAAAAGGTGACAACTTCCGCAACCTGGAAGTGCCCCAATAAAAGAATATTACATACAAGTTTTTACATGAATGAAAATGAAAAACACTCATCTCACATAAAAAAAACCCCGGCTATTCAAACACGACGATCCAATATAACATATCCAGCAACACATAACATCACATGTCATCAACGTAAGTAAACATGCCCATCCCAATTGCCGTTGAAATATAGCAACGAAACCGGCGATATTACATATTACACTTACGGTCACAGAAAAGAAAGTGTAAAACTATAACAGTTGGAATCCGCAACCTCTTTAGATATCGCGTGCCTAATCAAATGAAATACTTAGACATCGCATGCCTAACAATTATAAACCCCGCATTTTAGTCTCATTATCGAAAACACTTTTCAACACATAATCGGGCAATTCAACAAGATTCCCGATATCCTGATCGAATGCTCGTCGCAAACTTCAGTAGGCGGCTGCACCCCTGATACCGTCGATGAAGTGCACCAAGGCAGAACACCGCTGCCGCGAGCACCCGAACGGATGCTTTCGGTGACGGGGTTCTCCTACAGTCACTTGGTCGGGGCTATGGGGTGTAGCTGTCTATTAAGTTTATCCGGCGAATATCCGCGTACGCTACGTGATTGCGACGGACTTTTGATCACATCAAAATTCCGTGGCAACCGATCAAGTGAGACTAAAGTGCTGTGTTTATAACATTCATTCAGTTATCTCATAATTGCTTGTTAATTCCAATTATTGTATCACATTCCGGATAAATAGAAAATGTTAAACTTTCCGATCGAACATCCAAACACCCAAGTTTTCCCGATAACATCACAACTCTTGAAATAAGTTTAAAAACATTCAATTCATGCCTCAGTACCAACGGTCCAGCCGTAGAAGGGTCAAGCCAACGCCTCACATGTGGCACGCCGTACTGCCCCAAACCCGAAGGTTCAAAGAGCAGTTCAAGACGGTCACATAATCGAGTTAAGGTTTGTTGTCTTCTAGAGGGACCATCGTGTTACTTGCACTACTTGGAACATCGTTAAACTACGGAAAAGTCCAACAATTGGAAATTTCCCGACAGGGGAAAAAGTGGGTATTTATATCCGTTCGAACTTTTTAACATATTCAAAAATACCCGGAAAACCACATAGACAAAATCTGATAATCCGATCGAATCTACGAACTCCCAATACAACCCCGGAAAACTCAACTCTTGAGTAAAGTTTAAAAATTCCCAGGAAAACCAGCACTATCAATTAGGAGTTACTGTGTAAAATTCACTAAACAATGAGGCCGTATGGCCGCGGAACCGCCGCACGAGCCATGCTCGTGCCGCAGAACCGCGGCAGTTTGATGGAGTTAGGCACTCGAACTTCACAGTAATTCTTAAAATCACCTGCTGATTTTTCTGCATATTTTTAATTTTGAAAAATCCACATTTTACAAAAAAGTACAGAGAGCAAGTTTGGAATTGGGGTTTCGGTTCGATCGGACTTCAAACTCCGTCTACGTTTCGCCTAAGGCTCTAGCTAGTCTCTGATACCACTGTAGGGTTCCTAGGCACACTAGAGAGTTCTCACAAGGCATCAACCATGCCACTTTCAAAAATTACGGTGCCGAGAAACCCTAGAACGGATCGTTGGCTAGAAGTTTAGGCGAAACAAGCTACTAGTAAACTACTTTACTAAGAGTAAGCGGAAATACAACCTTTGTAGATCCTGTTCTCCACCTCCATGGCTCCGTGATGAAGTCTCCTCGCTGTACAAATCGGATCTTAGGCTCTAGCGTCGGCTTCATCGGAGAAAAAGCGGGCTAGGTCATCGGCTACGATGCCGAAGATGATCTACGTCGAGGCATCACTAGATCAAGCTCCACCTTCACCAAGCCATGAAAACTTGTGAAGGAAACACCCTATACTACTTGGCAAGAGGTAGAGGATGAAGAAATAGGAAGTGGGTTCACTTTAGAATTGGATTTCTCACTCATTTCATCAAGTCACCATTGATGAAGTCAAGCTTTCTTCATTGAAGAAGAAGAAGAAGAAGAAGAAAGAATATTATGATAAGTTTTTTAAAAGGAATAATAAAATCATTCTTATCATAATATTAACCATGGTTATGTGTAGAGAATTGACTAAGGTTAAATGAATGGTTAGGGTTAATGAGATGAAGACAAAAGGGTTACTTTGGTCAAAGCTTCATGAAGCTTCAACAAGCTTCATGAAAGAAAGAAACCCTTTTGTTTTTTCTTTTCTCTTTTCTTTTAATCCAAATAAAAAGATAAATGAATGAATAAAAGAAAACCCTAACCATTTACTTAACCATAGGTTTAACTCTTTACACATACCCTAGCAATCTTGCATCATCAAACATGATACAATTAAGTGCACAAAAATATATCACATATACGATGTGCACATGCGAGTGAGAAAATCCATCTTAAGTAAACCGATACTAGTTAATGCAAACTAATATATCAAATATATAATTATGCATTAAATCATTAAATCAACACTTGATTTAATGATCCGGTCATATCGCATACAACCAACTAATATCAACAGTAACAACTTATCGAATCAACACTTGATCCGATATCCTGGCTATATCGCATATAACCGATCAATGTCACATATCGCGAGAATCGAATACAGTATCACATACTGGTATCATTCTCGGTCCCGCACATATCTCATATGCGCTCCTATTTCGTTTCGCTTGAGCCAGGAAACCTCCGTGTACGACTCTAAAGACTCGTCAATACGCCGGCAGCAGGTGATGATCATATCAAGCACCCACAAGCCGCAAGCGGTCTGCTAAACGTAACGGCCACCCGGGTATTGAGCAATCAGAAGATCGATGAGCAAGCCCGCTCACACTCTAGTGAATCCAACCAGTAACACTTACCGTATAGTCCGGTCTGTTCGTCTGATATGTCGCATATCTTGCCTAGGGGTGGTAAACGTCAGACCCCAATAGCTCGATAAGTCGTATCGATATGAGGTCTTTAACAGTTCGAGAAACTACTGGTAACACTTACCAGTAAATCTCAGCAACCCTGGCCAGGGATTTCCGGTTATAGCCAATCGAACACAGCGCAACATCAACTCCCTATACCGGGAGAGACGAATCCCCTCCTATCGCTCATTGCCTCCATGTGATTTGGGAATGTACCCAAAAACCACCGTTTTGCACGCCCTCTTGGACGTGGTAAGATGGAAATCAAAGCACAGTGGGAACCACACAAGACTCTATGACGATCTCGGGTCAACAGACTACTCTGTACCAGTGTCACCAGAGAACTGCCATCTGACGTAAGGTATAATACCATCTGGGAGTTCTCGGCGAGTCCGTCCAGTGTACCCAGTCTCCACTGAGCACCCGTATATCATCTCTGATGTCAAACACTAATGGATATGGGATCATCCATCGCCCATCTGTATGGGTCGAGAAGGTATACGCTAGTCTACTCAGGTATATCGATGCCCCGTCTCGATACACCCACGACTAGGGACCTTGAAGGATGTACTTATGGACTACCATGTCCCCACTAGTATGATCCGCATCATAGTCCAGGTAGTCAAGTACACATCCTAAGGGCTTTACCAACATGTAACAGAGAGACAATCAGTATACATGTTAAGGTAAAGAATAACCGGATAGCATACTATCATGTCGAGCAAGAAAGTCCTCCCTATATATGTCCCAGCATCCACTACAATATACATCATATGTACAGTAATGGCCTCTAGGGCATATATATAACTAACATCTTTTGAACAAGGTTCTTACCAAGACTGTGCCTACCACACCATATCAGATGTGGAGTGGGAAGAAACACTATCTTCAGTATTTGAAGATATGAGGATGTCCAGCTTTTGTCAAAAAGCAGCATGCAGACAAACTCGATGCACGCTCAGTACTGTGTAAGTTTGTGGGATACCCAAAGAACTCCAGGGGGTATCTTTTCTATTACGCAGAGGAACAAAAGGTTTTTGCTTCTTGTCATGCCCACTTTTTGGAACATCGGTTTTTAGAGAAAGAAACTAGTGGGAGCGCAATAGAACTGGAAGAAATTTCAGAACCACAAGCTATTACTGAAAGCTTGGTGGAACCAGAAGGTTCAAAAGAACAGGACATTCCTGTGCCACTCCGCAGGAGTAGTAGGCTGTCTCATCCGCCCGAGAGATACTACGGTTTTCTCGTAGACGGGGATAGAGAGGATTGTGTCATTGATAATGATGAGCCGACTAACTTCCAGCAAGCCATTCAGAGCACTGACTCGGTAAAATGGCTGGATGCAATGCGGACCGAGATGGAGTCCATGTACACCAACAAAGTATGGACTTTGGACATTGCTCCAGAAGGGGTAAAACCCGTAGGCTGCAAATGGATCTTCAGAAAGAAGATTGGTGTAGATGGACAGGCTGAAACCTATAAGGCCAGACTTGTTACAAAAGGATTTCGTCAAAGACCTGGTTTGGACTATGATAAAACCTTTTCTCCAGTGGCTATGCTCAAATCCATTCGGATCCTTCTTGCCATTGCTGCCTTCCACGATTATGAGATTTGGCAGATGGACGTAAAGACCGCTTTTCTAAATGGACATTTGGAAGAATGCGTCTATATGGACCGGCCAGAGGGTTTCATTCAGAGTTGGAGCAGCGGGAAAGTGTGCAAGTTGCTTAAGTCCATTTATGGACTAAAGCAGGCATCGCGGAGTTGGAACATCTGTTTTGATGAGACGGTCAAAGAATTTGACTTTATCAAAAATCCAGATGAGCCGTGCATTTATAGTAAGATTGTAGCAAAAACTTTAGTATTCCTCGTTTTATACGTGGATGATATTCTCTTGATAGGAAATGACATTTCTAAGCTATAATCTGTCAAAGGATTCTTGTCACACAGGTTCTCCATGAAAGACATGGGTGATGCCTCTTACATTCTGGGGATCCAGATCTATCGTGATAGATCTAAGAGAATATTGGGACTTTCACAGTCCAGGTACATCGACACCATACTGAAAAGATTCAGTATGGAAGATTCTAAGCGCGGTAATTTACCGGCTTGTCACGGAATCAACCTACCCAAAGAGATGTCTCCCAAGACTGATTTGGAAAGGGATCGCATGTCTATTATACCCTACGCTTCTACGGTAGGCTCTATAATATATGTGATGTTGTGTACCAGACCAGATGCTGCTTACGCACTGAGCGTGGTAAGCCGGTATCAGTCAAACCCTGGGGAGAAGCACTGGATAGCAGTAAAGAACATTCTCAAGTACCTGAGAAGGACTAAGGAGATATTCTTGGTATACGGCGAAAAGGACCTCCAGATCGAGGCCTTTGCTGACTCCAACTTCCAGAGTGACAAGGATGACTCCAAATCCATGTCGGGTTATGTCTTTACACTCAATGTAGGGGCAGTCTGTTGGAAGAGTTCCAAGCAAGACACCGTTGCTGACTCGACGATGGAAGCGGAATATATCGCAGTTTCTGATGCCGCAAAGGAAGCAGTCTGGATGAGAAAGTTCTTAACAGAACTTCAGGTGGTTCCGTCTATTGTTGATCCAATACCTCTGTATTGTGACAACAACGGGGCTATAGCTTTAGCAAAGGAACGCAGGTCCCATCAGAAGTCCAGACACATCTTGAGGCAGTATCACCTGATCAGGGAGATCGTAGATCATCGGGAGATCGAGGTTCGGAGATTTGCTACAGAGGACAACACTGCTGATCCATTCATAAAGGCCATCCCTCAGACGCAGTTCGAGAGGCTATTCGAGATGATAGGTCTACGATATGCCAGCACATGGCCTTAGTGCAAGTGGGAGATTGTTAGTGTGATATGCCCTAGAGGCCATTATTGTATAGTACTAGTTTGTATATTACATTTTGGAAGCTTGGGATATATACACGGATTTGTGACAGTCTTCCTCGATATAGTAGTATGCTACTTAGTTTGTATCTATCTTAATATGTGTATATGTTTCTTTTAACGTATCGCTAATACATATTGATAGAGCCCTTAGGATCTTTGCTTGACCACCAGCGTTGTGATGGCAGTCACAGTAGTAGGGGTTGGGTAGTCTACAAGCTCATCCTTATACAGGTCCCTAGTCGTAGGATTATCGAGACAGGGCATCGATACTCTAGAGTAGACTAGTGTATACGCTTCTCATCCCAGCA
Source organism: Agapanthus africanus (assembly GCA_030015575.1). Taxonomy (NCBI): domain Eukaryota; kingdom Viridiplantae; phylum Streptophyta; class Magnoliopsida; order Asparagales; family Amaryllidaceae; genus Agapanthus; species Agapanthus africanus. The sequence continues at coordinate 316,462,042 of JASDDO010000004.1, forward strand.
TGGGAAATGGTCTGTCCCACAGCCATCAGTACGTCGTACTGGAGATAGTATGCAGGTGCTCATTGGGTTATGAGTTACACTGGACGGACTCGTGGGGTACTGCTGGTTGGTACTATACCTATCGTCAGGTAGCAGTTCCCAGGTGACATGAGTACAACTTAGTCCGTTGACTTGACACTGCTACTTCGCCTCAGGTGTGTTCCCACTGTTCTTAGATTGCTACCCTACCACGGCTCTATTGAGTCGTGAAAACAGGTAGTAGTTGGGAGCAGTCCCGAAGCACTTAGAGGCAGTGGCGGTTAGATAGGATTCGTCTCTCCCGGTATTGGGGGTTGATGCCGTGCTGTGTTCGGAACGCCATTACACAAAGTCCCTGGCCAGGAAAAGCGAGATTTACTGGTAGGTACTCCAGTAGTTTCTCAGGATGTTTTGCGCTGTACTCCGACACGACTTATTGCACTATTAGGGATCTAACGCTTGCCTCCCCCTAGGACCAATATGCGATACTCTTAGACGGACGGACCGGACTGTATGGAGATTGCCACAGACAGGCTAAGTAGGAGTTTGGATGAGCTTGCTCGTCGTCCTTCTTATCGACAGATACCTGGGTAGACGTTACGTGTAGCTTGTACCGCTGACGTGCTTGTGGTTAAACCCACTGCCAGAGTACTGTTGAGTCTTTAAAGTCCCACACAGAGAGTTTCCCAGCTTCGGGCGAAACGATGTAGAAGTCGTATGGTTTTACGACAGGGTTCGTTCACATACGTGTACTTGTGCGTGTGTGATGTTCGAGCGGACAATACTAGTGGTCTTTGGTTTAAGTCGAATCCTAGTATTTGATTGTTGGATTAGTTTTGTCTCATTGTATTCGTGTTTTTAGGATCACGGATGAGGGTATGTATATACGGATGAGAGGGGTATAGAAGGAGACACCTCATTAGGGTTTTGACCATTGACTTGATTAAAACAATTATGAGATGGAGAAAAGTATTTGTTATTTTTGCTAATGATAATTATGGCATGGCTATTTGTATTGACCATTTGACTTGGTTTGACTTTTTGACATTAGATATTTTGGTGAGATATTTTTGTGAGTTAGATAATTTTGAGGATATATTTTTTCATCACATGGTTGTGGTCATGTCAAGCTAGCCATAACAATTTCAATTATCATTATCAAAAATCTTTTCTCTTTCCTCAAGTGAGCTCTTATGCTAACTCTCTCCTTCTTCCTCATCCTCTCAAAAACCCTAGTGTCTCATGTGTTGAGAATCAAGAGTTGGTGAGATTAAGAAACCCAAAATCACACTCTGCTCATTCTATGTTACTTAGTTTAGTAAGCTAAGTGATCTAGTTGCCTCAACTTGGAGGTTAAGCTCAAGGTTGGAACTTTCGGGTGGATCTTCTTCGACTTCGAGAAGCCTACGAGGAGGCGCTATCCATTTCCACTCTAAGGAGCCCGTGAGGTGAAGGAGGACCGCGAGGTGACAAGAAGGACACGATTCTACGAGGTATAACATTCATCTGAGTAGTTAAACCTCAAATAGATTGCTAGCTAGGATTTATGTTCGATCCTTGCTTAAAGTCGATGTTGCGAAGCCCGTAAAAATCATTTTTTGCTCATTCCGCCTCGCCGCGAACACGTGGGGTGCGCAACATTGACTTACAGTGTCTAACACTAAGTGGGGGAAAATACAACCTTTGTAGACCTCCTCCTTGACTCCTTGGATCGAGTGGGGTTTGAACCGGTTCGCTTGAATCCTTCCGAGTCCACGATGATCCACCATGAAGTCCTTTTGCTCAAGCTCCTAACTTCACTTAATCTATAAAGAAGTGGAGCAAACAACCTACACTAATGGGCTATACTAGTATAGATTGGTGATGTGGGTTTGGATCTCACTCAAAAACCTTTTCTTTTTAATTTCTTCTCTCATTTTTGAAACCTTAGAGAGCTTGAAGGAGAGAGAGGAAAAAGATGATGGCTCAAACTTGACTCAAGTGAATAATGAATAACCCAACCTAATCTCAAGAGAGTAAGTGAATTATGTCATGCTAAACTATAGTTACAAAATATCTAGATATTTTGTGACTTGAGGTTAAGCAAAAACCATGGGCTACAAAACCATAGGCAATGAAACCATTGACTTTTGTCAACTCAAAAGAGTTGAATAGTCAACCATGATTTTGTTCCCATTTTGCTTTTCTCAAATAATCAAAATATACAAATATGTAACCATGTGAGTCTTGCATTGCCACCACCAATGTTTCATCAACCATGACACATGTATGCTTGCATGTCTGCATCCATATCAACATATGCATACACTCATGCATGCATCATAAAGAAATAGTTTTAATAAATGAGCAAATGGACTTAATATAAAATCAACACTTGATTTAATAACCCGGTCATATCACATACGACCCATCCAATAGTAAATGCCCGATTAAAATACGGTATCTAATACACGCATTTAATCGAGCACCCGCGCATATCTCATATGCACCCCCACATCGTTTCGCCTGAGCTAGGAGACCCGTTTATGGGACTCTAAGACTCGTCAATACGCTAGGAGTAGGCAGTGATCATATCACATGCCCACAAACCGTCAGTGGCACAAGCTATACGTAACGGCTCCCAGGTATTGAGTGATCAGAAGAAACACAAGCGAACCAAACTCCCATCGAGCCAGCTAGTAACACTTACCGTACAATCCGGTCTCTTCGTCAATAGTGCTGCATATCAAGTCTAAGGGTGGTATCGTTGACCCCATTAACCCAATAAGTTATGCTGGTATATAGCTAATAACAGATCGAGAAACTACTGATAACATTTATCAGTAAATCTCAGCAGCCCAGGCCAGGGACTTCCTGTTATAGCCAATCGTACATAGCGCAACATCAACCCCCAATACCGGGAGAGACGAAACCCCTCCTATCGCTCATTGCCTCCATGTGCCTCGGGACTGTACCAAAAATACACCTGTTTGCACGACTCAGTAGAGCCGTGGTAGGGTGGAGATCAAAGTACAGTGGGAGGACACACAAGACTCTAAGACGATCTCAGGTCTACAGACTAACCTGTACCAGTGTCACCTGAGAACTACTATCCGACGATAGACATAATACCACATAGGAGTACTCGGCGAGTCCGTTCAGTGTACCCAGTCTCACTGAGCACCCGTATACAGTCTTTGGTGTCACCACACCAATGGATATGGGATCATCCATCGCCCATCATATGGGACAAGTAATGTATACGCTAGTCTACTCTGGTGATATCGATGCCCCGTCTCGATACACCCACGACTAGGAACATTTCAAGGATATGCTCATAAACTACACATGTCCCACTAGTATGATCAGTATCATAATCTCAGTAGTCAAGCATATCCTAAGGGCTATATCAACATGTACCAAATGAGTGAAAGCATGATCAAATGAACATGTCAAGATAAAGTACAACCAGATAGCATACTATCATGTCGAGCAAGAATGTCCCATGAATATATATATATATATAGACACACACACACACACATACCGGTACATACACTATCATATAATGGCCTCTAGGTCATACATATATCCAACAATCTCCCACTTGCACTAAGGCCAATTATTGGCGTATCTCATTATTCAGTTGATAAAACTGCACATTTGTTGTTACGTTTTTCCTACTATTTTTATATTAAAAAAGGTCTTTATTATAATATATCATACATATGAGAGTTTATCTGTAAAAATACTATTTTTCATGTGTTGATATATTATAATTAACATTTGGTAGGAAAATGTATGCAAAGATACCATTGACCAAATCTTAATGGTGAAATTAATATCTCAATAAAACAAAACTCCACTAATATTATTTGTTGAGATTGTGCAGAATTTTTCAGGGCTAAAAATCAAGGGAATCAAAGTTGTTAAGAGCAAACTTGCCTAATTAAGAAAGCAAACTAAGAAATCAAGTGTGACAGAAGCAAAGAAAAGATTTCCAATTTCCAAAGGTTCCATAGATCGCCACATATCACAAGGAGAAAATCCCAAAAGACCAAAACCAACGATCAACATACAAGACCGCGGATCCGTGGTCAAACCTACCTATTGACCGCGGATCCGCCGTGGGCCAGAGTTGTTAGGGGCTGCAATTTTCTCTGGTGAATCTTAACTGTTGGCTTCCAAATTTAGAAGCTAGGGTTCTGGCTTTTGGAGTATAAATAAGGACCGAGAGCCCCTTGAAAAAATTATCAAGTCAACGCGAATCCAGGCTGATCATCAACGGTTCATCTACCTCCTTAGAAGAGATCGAGAAGCAAAACTAGGATTTGTAATCATTTTCTAAGGAATCAAAGTGTAATGAATATTGTTGATTAATAAAGATAGCTCTTTTTCCTATTCTATTTCTTTGTAGTTTAATTATGCATTTTCTCTCCATCTCTTTTTCTCCCAACATGCGCGAGTAATTCTCCGCTTGTTAGGATTCGTAGGATTAGGGTAGGTTAATGGATGATAAAAATATATAAACTCTTTTTACGTCCTATAAAGTTTATAAACTTTATCAAAAGAATCATTAACATCCTAATCGGGCGCGCTACCAATTCATTGTTAGTCTCGACCGCGATTAGAGATTAGATTAATGATTGTTTTGGTAAAGGCTAGATATGAACGGAGTTCCGTGTCGAGATAGGGGTTAAGAGTGGGATTCCTTTTCCCTCCAGAAACCCTAATCTACACGCATCACTGTCGTTCTAGTTTTAAATCTATTAAAGGATAGAAAGAGTAATTTTTAATTAATCATCCATAACTACTAAATCCTAATGAACCCTACAAGCCCTCTTCTTATATAAACTTACATCCGTAGTTAATCTAGATCTATAATTTGCATCCGTGTTTAACGTAGATCTAGATCCTACAACAATTCTACTATATTCTTTATCCCTCCTCTCTTTCTCAACACATCTAAAGTAAGAGTAAAAGGTTCCACGTTTCCGTGAGGACGACCCGTACTCATCTCGGTCTAGCTACGCGCGACACCGTTCTGATAGCGGTTAAACTACAATAAAATAGATCAATCAAATGGCGCCGCTGCCGGGGAATACGTGCATAATTTTTTATTCTTATTATTTGTGTTGAATTCTTATCCGATCTATATCATAATTAAAACAAAACTGCAAATCGTATATTTAACGAAGTGTGTGAAAATTTTGCAAGGAGATCTGGAGTCACAGACTTGAGGGGACAGAGAGATAGAGACATTCTTAGAGATCCAGAGGAGCACAGAAGGCAACAGGAAAAATTTCATCAAGTGATCCCTCTTCCCTGCGGCTGATCGGCGGCCGGAACTGCACATCGGCGGCGGAAGCGCGGCCGGTTAGGTGATTTAGGGCTTAAGTCTTCTCTGGTAAGATTCTAACCTCTTCCTCTCTCTTCTTGAATCCAATAAAATCTATTTTCTACCGGATTCTTTGCAAAATATCGCCGCTCAAAAATCTTTTTGCAAAGTTTTATGATTGGTTTTGTTTTGCATATTTTAATACAGACTTTAAGGGGCAAAGACCAAATCCAGATTAGGTGGGGATTTATCACCCTTCCTAAGCCCCACAAATCACAAACCGAGCATCTGCATCAACACTACATTAATTTAAAAAATATCTAGATCAGACTCTAAGGACTGTCGCGCTCAATAAGGACAGAGGAAGGTCGTGGGTAATCTATCGCTTATCCGCATTACTTTTGTGGTGCCTAGGCAAATGTGTCTAAGGCAAGTGGTTACTTAATTATGGCCCGCTATTTTCGGTGATTCGTATAGCGGATACCTCCCACTTACCTGGCACTTACCTGGCCACAAGAGTAGTAAAGAGGTGGTAGAGGATTGATCCTGCGGCTTGTCCTTTGGAAGTCTAGGAGCGGTCTAGAGACTGACCTAGGTAACCTTAGTTCGAGGGTTGTTTGCGCATTTTTTGTGTGATTTGTCTTGAGTCCCACTTTTTTCAAAACAAACCAATTTTAAAAGCACACACACGCTGCCACTTGCACTAAACCCACTTAGTGCATGCTCGGCTGGACACGGGATTCTAGTGCCCGTCTTGTCCGTGTTCCTACTATCGACGCCGAAGTCGGTACTTCTTCATCTTCTTTTCCCCCACCAAACACTACGACCGAGATAGACGGTACTCCATCAGATTATAACACCACGCTGCCACCGCCCATAGGTGTGCAGAATCCACCGCGCATCTCTCTCCAAGAGAGATGCTATCCTATCCGTGGTCCTCTTCCCACTTGTCTATCTATTCCTCCAGCTAACGGGGATAATTTCGAAATTAAACCCCACTACATCAATCTGCTGCCCAAATTTCATGGGCTTGAGTCGGAAGAAGCGTACGTTTTCATCACCAAATTCGAAAACGTATGCGCAATGATGGGTACTTCACAATTGACTGTGGATGCTATGCGCTTGCGTCTTCTCCCATTCACTCTGTGCGACTTGACAGAAAAATGGCTTTATAATACTGTCGCACACTCTATCACTAACTGGGATGAATTCGTAATTGCATTTCTTAAGAAGTTTTACCCAAACTATAAGACTTCCCACATTAGGAGCGAGATCAACTAGTTCACCCAGCTTCCCAATGAACCATTTTGGAAGTGCTTTGAACGTTTCAAGGATCTGCTTGTCCAATGTCCTCATCATGGAATACAAAGATGGGATTTATGTCGAATTATATATGAGGGCATTAATCCAGCGACAAAGTAGATGCTTGAAACAATGTGTCAATGCAATTTCATGTCTAAAGATAACGGTGAAGCGTGGAAATATCTGGAAGATCTCGCTGAAAACACTTTGCAGTGGGAAAGCGTAAGACCACCTTCATCTAGGGGAGGTATTCACCAGCTCGATGTTTCCATCACAGTGAAAGTCGAAATGGCAGCGATGCAGAAGAAACTCGATGCTATTGAGAACAAATTCTCATCGGTCTCCCTAAATCAGGTCACGCTTCCCAAGACCGTCTGTGGTTGCTGTTCAGATCCTTCACACTTAACGGAAGAATGTCCTATGAATGCATCGTTTCAAACCAATGCTGCTTTTCAGCAGCGACCAAGAAACGATCCTTATTCTTCCACGTACAATCAAGGATGGAGGAATCATCCTAACTTTGCTTGGAACCAAAACCAACTCCAAAATCAAAATCAGTTCCAAAGCAATTATCAAAGACCTCCTCCACAGCAACCACAACCATAGAATCAGCTCCTTTTTCAGTCACAAAATTTTCAAAATCCGGCCAACACTTCTACATCACAAGTGACCGGTACTGACAACTCTTCACTCGCACAAACTTTGGATATGTTTATGAAACATACCATTCAAATGTCGGCTGATATGAAGTCTTCTATTGATACCATAAAGAAAGACTCCGCCTCCCACGGCGAAAGCATTAAATCAATAGAAAACCAACTGGCACAGTTGAACGCCGCAATGAGTGGGAGAGAGAAAGGGAAACTCCCATCTCAACCCCTACAGAATCCTGGCTATTCACAAAATCATAATGCGAATGCCGTTACTACGTTGAGATCGGGAAAAGTGCTGAATAACCGAGTGGGTGACCAATTTGATGTTAGTGACACCAATGATACCCCAGCTTCTTCTTCTTCCCCTAATTCGTCTAGTCTCCCACCTTCATCCGAGCCTATTCTCCGTTTTCCCCAAGGCTCGAACATTTCGCCAAATCTATCTAAGTCGATTCCCACTCCAATTTTGGGATCGAATCCGTCCCCACAATCTTCTCCACAAACGTTGGACCCAAAACTTATTGATCAAGCTCCATTTCCAAACAGATTAAGGGAAACAGACCTAACCCGCAAATGGAGAAGATTGTGGAAATGTTTAAGCAAGTTAGCGTGAATATTCCTCTCCTAGATGCCATTCAACAAGTCCCATCTTATGCAAGAATTCTTAAAGACTTGTGCACTAGGAAGAGAAAAACTCAAGTGCCTAAGAAGGTTTTCATGACGAGTAATGTTAGCACAGCTTTTACCCAACAAATACCAAAGAAACGTACGGACCCTGGCTATCATACAATCTCTATTTCTATTGGGGGTAAAAATATTAATCGTGCTTTACTCGATCTAGGCGCTAGCGTTAACTTGCTTCCTTATTCAGTATACGAGCAATTAGGAATTGGAGAGTTAAAACTCGCCCATTGTACTCTCCAGATGGCAGACCGATCGATCACTAAACCTCGGGGTGAACTAGAGGATGTGTTAATTAAAGTCGGGGAATTCATATTTCCCGTGGACTTTATTGTTTTAGATACACAACCTGTGGCAAACCCACGCAATCAAATCCCGGTGATACTTGGTCGACCCTTCCTAGCAACTTCTAACGCTGTAATTAATTTTCGTAATGGTTCTATGAACTTATCCTTCGGGAAAATGACAATTGAGCTTAATATTTACAAGCTAGGAAGTCAGCCATCAGAACCTTCTGCTCATTTGCTGGATGTTTGTTCCATCCACGAGATAGCTCTCGAAAGCTGCATGGATGAGGAACTTTGCTTTGATGATCTCGACAACACTAATGAGATATCGTTTGATCTTGCACCACTTCACAGTGAGGATATGTTCAATGAATCCGTACTTGAGTTTGAATCCGTTGACTCGTTGCAAAAGTCAGCAGCACTTTCCGAGTCAATATCTTATGCAAGTTTTGAACCTTTTAGGGAGTTCGAATATCATTCCCTTACCCCACCTTCTATTGTCTCTCCGCCAATTCTTGATCTCAAACCGCTACCTTCTCATCTTAAATATGTATATTTAAGAGAGAATGAGACTTTGCCAGTGATTATATCCTCTTCTCTAGCCTTAGAGCAAGAGAACGCACTTTTGGCAGTGTTGAGATCGAATCGGCAAGCATTTGGTTGGACAATGGCCGACATCAAAGGGATTAGTCCCTTAATTGTTGAACATTACATACATCTGATGGATGAAGCCAAACCAACTCGGAACCCATAAAGACGGTTAAATCCCATCATGAAGGAGGCGGTAAAGAAAGAAATCGTCAAGTGCCTTGATAGTGGAATAATTTACCCTATATCTGATAGCCAATGGGTAAGTCCAATTCATGTGGTCCCTAGAAAGTATGGCATCACGGTCATCACTAATGAGGCTAATGAGTTAATCCAAACACGCACCCAAACTGGGTGGCGCGTATGTATTAATTACAGGAAACTCAATGCCGCGACAAGGAAAGATCACTTCCCTCTACCTTTCATTGACCAGATGTTAGAACGATTAGCTGGACATGAATACTATTGTTTCTTGGACAGATACTCTGGCTATAACCAGGTCCCCATCGCCGAAAAGGATCAAGATAAAACCACATTTACTTGTCCTTTCGGTACTTTTGCTTATAGACGAATGCCCTTTGGGTTATGCAACGCTCCCGCTACATTTCAGCGGTGCATGATGGGGATATTTTCAGATATGGTGGAGAATTTTCTGGAAATTTTTATGGACGATTTCTCCATTTTTGGGGACTCCTTTGAGGACTGCCTTCGTAATCTTGACGCGGTTCTTACCCGCTGTAAGGATAAGAACTTGACTTTGAATTGGGAAAAATATCATTTTATGGTCCAAGAAGGTATTGTACTTGGACATATAATTTCACGAAAAGGCATTGAGGTTGACAGAGCTAAAATAGATGTCATTCATAACCTCCCTCGTCCTAATTGCGTCAAAGATATACGATCTTTCCTTGGTCATGCAGGATTTTATAGGAGATTTATTAAGGACTTTAGCAAAATTGCTAGACCCTTAACCCTTCTATTGGCCAAGGATACTACATTTCACTTCGATTCGGATTGTGGGGCTGCTTTTGAATCACTTAAGGGATCGCTCACTACAGCCCCCGTTCTATCATCTCCGGATTGGAACCACCTGTTCGTGCTCATGTGTGATGCATCAGATTTTGCTATTGGTGTTGTCTTAGGACAGCACATTGATAAGATGCCACATATAATTTACTATGCAAGTAAAACCTTGAATGATGCACAAATAAATTACACAACTACCGAGAAAGAACTCTTGGCAGTTGTATTTGTATTAGAGAAATTCAGGCCCTACTTGATTAGCTCGCCTATTGTGGTTTACACAGATCACTCCGTCCTACAACATCTTTTATCGAAGAAGGATGCGAAGGCCAGGCTAATATGTTGGATCCTATTGTTACAAGAATTTGATCTTGTCATCCGAGACAAGAGTGGATGTGAAAACGTTGTAGCCGACCATCTTTCACGCATCACTTCTTCGCCAACTTTGACCGTGCCGATAAATGACTCATTTCCTGATGAATAGCTCTTGACTGTATCCTACGAACCTTGGTTCGTGGATATCGTGAACTATCTTGCAACGGGACTTATTCCTAGCGATTGGTCGAAACAAGACAAACTTCGATTTCTATCCCAAGTAAAATATTTTCACTGGGATGAACCTTATCTGTTTAAGTATTGTTCCGATCAAATCATTCGCAGGTGTGTCCTAACAATGAATTCAAGAGCGTGTTATCATTTTGTCATGATCAGGCATGCGGCGGTCATTTTGGTCCTCGAAAAACGGCGGAGAAAGTTTTGCAATGTGGCTTTTATTGGCCAACATTATTTAAAGATGCATATGAACATTGCAAAACTTGTCCGTGATGTCAGCATTTGGGTCGGATTTCACGAAGGAACGAGATGCCACTCCAACCTATATTGGTTGTAGAAATATTCGATATTTGGGGTATTGATTTTATGGGCTCTTTTCCCAACTCTTTTGGAAATTTATATATCTTGTTAGCGGTTGATTATGTCTCGAAATGGGTGGAAGCTATACCGTGTCGCACTAATGACAACAAAGTTGTCATTAAGTTCCTTAAAGAAAAAATCTTTTCACGATTCGGACACCCTCGCACTATAATTAGCGACAACGGGACACATTTCTGTAATGGGTCTTTCGAGGCCTTGATGCGGAAATATTCAATCACTCACAAGCTTTCTATGCCCTATCATCCCCAAACAAGCGAGCAGGCTGAGATCTAAAATAGGCAGATCAAACAAATTTTGGAGAAAACGGTTTCTAAAAACCGTAAATATTGGTCAACCAAATTGACGAATGCTCTTTGAGCATTCCGCACTGCTTATAAGACCGATCTTGGTATGTCTCCATACCGCCTAGTGTTTGGGAAGGCATGCCACTTTCCTGTCGAGATAGAACATAAAGCAATGTGGGCTATTAAAGAGCTTAACTTCGATTTTGATCATGCAGGCAACTATTGGAAGCTGCAATTGAATGAGCTGAGCGAACTCCGCGATGAAGCTTACGATAATGCGGTGATAGTAAAGAACAGGACTAAAGTGTTCCACGATAAAAGCCTTTTTAGAAAAACCTTCACATCGGGACAACAAGTCCTTCTTTACGATTCCCGTCTCCATCTTCATCCGGGTAAGCTTAAATCTCGTTGGAAAGGACCTTTTGTGGTGCGGTATATACACCCGCACGGGGCAGTAGAAGTTGAAAATTTGAAAAACGGTTCAATTTTTAAAGTAAATGGGCATAGATTAAAACCGTATTTCTCTGCTGACCCCGCGGAGGAGCTCCTGTTTTTACAGGAGCCGCTTTATCAAAACTGAATTTCCTCCGCCTCACCTCCATGTTTTGGTAACATTTTCTCGTTTTAAGAATGGAGGTGAGTGAAAATGGATTTAATTGAATATCTGTGCGTGCCAAAGAACAAGTTTGGGAGTAGTTTTCATTTAACTATTATTTTACCCCTTGTGTCTCTCCCCTAGTATACAGGTCCATGCTCTCAAAAGGCTACATCAGTGAGGACACTGCTGAAAATAGCTTTGGGGGGAGATTTGTATTCACTGAATTATCTTTGACACTGGGCATTCAAAAATTTTTTTATAACAAAAGAGTAGAAAGTGAAATATTACATCCAAAAGATAGGAATAGTTTAAGAAAACCAAGAAAATTAGAAGTTTTCTTAAACGAACTAGTAATAAGTAGTTATGAGCTGTTGTCCCAAGGGTTAGTAAGATGAAGGAAGTCACTAATCTGAGGATAAAAATAAGTCTGAAAAATAGTTTCTATTCTGGAAGCCAAACATTTGAATGTTGATACCCTACTATATGCACTTACACACGTCTTGAAACTCGGGATAGTAAAGGATACCTTGAATTGCTCTTGTCTAAAATCCAAAGTATGATGGAAATAAAAATTGAAGAAAATATAAAAATGGTGAAAAGAAAAAAAAAATGAACACTTGTTTTGTTATCGCCAAGGCAGCAATAAAAAAATATAGCAAGGGTGCTTCATCACCTAGTGCCTTAGACCAACTGGTTTGGGAGTCACTGCTAAGCCTTAGGTGGTGCAAGACGAGGAAAATATTATCACCTAATCAGCAAGCACATAAGTAATCGGTCGGTTAGTACCTCAAGAAGTATTAACGGTCGCATGAAAATGTGTGAGCAAATCCATAAATATTCATCAAGTTAAAAAGTACTGAGGTAGATGGACAAGAGTATGATAACTTGAATTGAATTCTCCGAGTGTAGGGATATCCATTACACACATATAGGGTTATATGATCGATGTTTGGATGAAAGGTAGGAATGAAGAATAAAGACGATGTTTTATTGAGGATAATGTGATTTCTAATATCTTTTCATGACTATTAAGATGGGGCTCATGACAACTGAAAAGCTAGTGTAGTTGGAAACTCTTATTTTCAAAGCCTTTCTTTTATGGTTCTTATCTTTATATGTAAATTTCACCATCTCTTTTTTTTATAAGATTTTGTGGGTGTAATCCGCTGAAAACCCTCAGGACACAACACTCCTCCTACAAGGGACACCTAGAGGTTTAACGGCTTGTTGCACGTGCTCAGTGCAATCGTGATTGCCTACAAAAGTGTGCTTAGTTTTCACCTTTCTCCTTCTCCTTCTCTTGAATAAACTAGTTTGCTCGGGACGATCAAAGATAAGTTTGGGGGTATTTGTTCAGTTGATAAAACTGCACATTTGTTATTACATTTTTCCTACTATTTTTATATTAAAAAAGGTCTTTATTATAATATTTCATACATATGAGGGTTTATCTGTAAAAATACTATTTTTCATGTGTTGAAATATTATAATTAACATTTGGTAGGAAAATGTATGCAAAGATACCATTGACCAAATCTTAATGGTGAAATTAATATCTCAATAAAACAAAACTCCACTAATATTATTTGTTGAGATTGTGCAGAATTTTTCAGGGTTAAAAATCAAGGGAATCAAAGTTATTAAGAGCAAACCTGTCTAATTAAGAAAGTAAACTAAGAAATCAAGTTTGACAGAAGCATAGAAAAGATTTCCAATTTCTAAAGGTTCCAGAGATCGCCACATGTCACAAGGAGAAAATCCCAAAAGACCAAAACCAACGATCAGCATACAAGACCGCGGATCCACGGTCAAACCTACCTATTGACCGCGGATCCACCGCGGGTCAGAGTTGTTAGGGGCTGAGATTTTCTCTGGTGAATCTTAACTGTTGGCTTCCAAATTTGGAAGCTAGGGTTCTGGCTTTTGGAGTATAAATAAGGACCGAGAGCCCCTTGGAAAAATTATCAAGTCAACGTGATCACGAAGTCCAAGACGGCTCACGCATCCAGGCTGATCATCAACGGTTCATCTACCTCCTTAAAAGAGATCGAGAAGCAAAACTAGGATTTGTAATCATTTTCTAAAGAATCAAAGTGTAATGAATATTGTTGATTAATAAAGGTAGCCCTTTTTCCTATTCTATTTCTTTGTAGTTTAATTATGCGTTTTCTCTCCATCTCTTTTTCTCCTAACATACGCGAGTAATTCTCCGCTTATTAGGGTTTGTAGAATTAGGGTAGGTTAATGGATGATGAAAATATATAAACTCTTTTTACGTCCTATAAAGTTTATAACTTTATCAAAAGAATCATTAACATCCTAATCGGGCGCGCTACCAATTCATTGTTAGTCTCGACCGCAATTAGAGATTAGATTAATGATTGTTTTGGTAAAGGCTAGATATGAACGGAGTTCCGTGTCGAGATAGGGGTTAAGAGTGGGATTCCTTTTCCCTCCAGAAACCCTAATCTGCACGAATCACTCTCGTTCTAGTTTTAAATCTATTAAAAGATAGAAAGAGTAATTTTTAATTAATCATCCATAACTACTAAATCCTAATGAACCCTACAAGCCCTCTTCTTATATAAACTTACATCCGTAGTTAATCTAGATCTATAATTTGCATCCGTGTTTAACGTAGATCTAGATCCTACAACCATTCTACTATATTCTTTATCCCTCCTCTCTTTCTCAACACATCTAAAGTAAGAGTAAAAGGTTCCACATTTTCCTGAGGACAGCCCGTACTCATCTCGGTCTAGCTACGCGCGACACCGTTCTGATTGCGGTTAAACAACAATAAAATAGATCAATCACTCATACCCAACATCTCAAAAAGTCGCTCATGCTGCGGCAAAGGGAGGGCCTTGGTGAGTGGATCTGCGGTGTTATCATTTGTATCTACTCTCCGAATCTCGATCTCGCGGCAATCAACTATCTCCCGGATTAGATTATATCGCCTGAGGATGTGTCTGGATCGCTGATGGGACCTGGGCTCTTTGTCTAACGCCATAGCCCCATTATTATCACAATACAATGGTATTGGTTAAATAATGGTCGGAACTACTCCTAGCTCCGAGATGAACTTCTTCATCCAAACGGCTTCCTTGGCAGCATCATTTGCAGCAATATACTCAGCTTCCATCGTGGAGTCTGCAACGGTATCTTGTTTGGAACTCTTCCAACACACCGCCCCTCCATTGAGGGTAAAGACAAACCCTGAGATAGATTTGTTGTCATCATTATCACTCTGGAAGCTCGAATCGGTAAAAGCCTCCATTTAGAGATCTCCGTTACTATACACCAAGAAAATATCTTTAGTCCTTCGCAAGTACTTAAGAATGTTCTTCACGGCTGTCCAGTGATTCTCCCCTGGGTTGGATTGATACCTGCTTACTACACCAAGTGCATAAGCTACATCAGGGCGTGTACATAACATCGCATACATTATAGATCCTACAGCAGAAGCGTAGGGTATAATGCTCATGCGAGCTCTCTCTTCATCAGTCTTTAGGCAAAATTCCTTGGAGAGAGTGACTCTATGACTAGCAGGTAAGGAACCCCGCTTGGAGCCTTCCATACTAAACCTCTATTGGATGGTGTTAATGTACCTGGTTTGGGATAATCCCAACAACCTTTTAGATATATACCTATAGATCTTCATGCCCAATATGTACGAGGCATCACCCAGGTCCTTCATAGAGAACCATTGTGATAAGAACAGTTTGACCGATTGTAGCATAGGAACATTGTTTCCTATCAGAAGAATGTCATCCACGTACAATACGATGAATGTGACAGTACTTCCTACAATCTTCTTATAAACTCAAGGTTCATATGGATTTTTGACGAAATCAAACTCTTTGATAACATCATCAAAACAAATGTTCCAACTCTATGATGCCTTCTTTAATCCATAAATGGATTTAAGCAACCTGCATGCTTTCCTGCTGCTCCCACTATCGATGAAGCCCTCTGGCTAATCCATATAAACGCATTCTTCTAAATCACCATTTAGAAAAGCAGTTTTAACGTCCATCTGCCAGATTTCATAGTCGTAGTAAGAAGCAATAGCAAGTAGGATCCGAATGGATTTAAGCATGGCTACAGGAGAAAAGGTTTTGTCATAGTCCAGTCCTGGTCTTTGTCGAAATTCTTTCGCCACAAGCCTTGCCTTATAGGTCTCCACCTGCACATCTACACCAATCTTTCTCTTAAAGATCCATTTGCACCCTACGGGTTTTACCCCAGAGGGCACATCATCCAAAGTCCATACTTTGTTAGTGTACATAGACTCCATTTCGAATCTCATGGCATCCAGCCACTTCACAGAGTCACCACTCGTGATAGCTTGCTGAAAACTGGTAGGGTCATCATCATCCATGATGCAATCTTCTCCATCACCATCAACGAGAAAACCGTAGTATCTCTCTGGCGGGCGAGAAGTCCTACCAGATCTAAGGAGTGGCTGAGGTTCATTAGGTTATGTTGCAACATCAGGTTCAACCAAGTCGTCATTTGTAACTTGTGTCTCTAGAACCTCTTCTAGACCTACCACATTGCCATCGGCATCATTTAGAAAAATCTCATTTTCTAAAAATGTGGCATTTCGAGAAACAAACACCCTTTATTCCTCCTTGTGGTAGAAAAGATATCCATATGAATCTTTTGGATATCCCACAAATACACACTTGACTGATCGTGTCTCGAGTTTGTCCGGATTCTGCTTTTTGACAAAAGCCGGACAACCCCAAATCTTAACTCGCTTAAAAGATGGTCTCTTCCCATACCATATCTCATATGGAGTGGTAGACACAGTTTTGGTTGGAACCCTGTTCAACAGAAAAGCTGCAGTCTCCAATGCATGCCTCTAAAAGGAGAGGAGCAACACAACATCACTCATCATGGATCGTACCATATCTAATAGGGATCGATTCTGCCGCTCTGACACACCGTTGTGATGTGTTGTGTAAGGGGAAGTGAGCTGAGAGTGAATCCCATTCTCTTTTAGGAAGTTCGAAAACTCTGTACTAAGATACTCCCCACCTCGATCTGATCAAAGTATTTTGATGCTCATTCCTGTTTGTTTTTCTACTTCAAGTTTGTACTCCTTGATTTCTCGAAAGCTTCAGACTTATGCTTTAATAAAAACACATGACCGAATCTTGAGAAATCATCAGTAAAAGTTATGAAGTAAGAAAAACCGCCTCTCGTATGTGTAGACATTGGCCCACATACATCACTATGTATGAGGCCCAAGAGCTCTGTAGCTATTTCTCCGTGTTTAATAAACAGAGTTTTGGTCATTTTCCCTCTGATACAAGATAACAAGTCGCATAAAATTTATACTCAAAAGGATTTAAATATCCATCTTTATGAAGCTTATTTAGTCTTGTTTCATTAATATGACCAAGTCTACAATGCCAAATAAAAGCTTCATTTATATCTGAAAATTTTCTTTTATTTGTGTGTTGTATATTGAAAACTGTGTGTTGATTCAGGACGTATATCCCGTTATTAAGTGTACCATAACCAATCAACTATTGATTTAGTTTAATGTTCATAACATTATGCTGCAATACAAAATGATATCCTTCATTGTCTAACAAAGAAAGGGATACAATATTACAAACATGCTTGGTACAAATAACATGGGTTCAAAACCAATATACAACCCGACAGCAACCCCAGGTGATACTCTCCCACTGAAACTGCATGTACATTGGAACCATTTCCAACCCGGAGAGTATGATCACCTGTCTTCAAAACTCTGTTATTTCTCAACCCCTGCACAGAATTGCAGATATGAGAACCCGAACCGGTATCCAGTACCCAGGAAGCAAAGTTTATAGAAAAACAGTTTTCGGTTACGAACACACCTGAAGCTGAAGCATTACCAAGCTTCCTTTTCTTGAAACCAAGGTACTCAGTACAGTTCCGCTTCTAGTGCCCCGTCTTCTTGCAATAGAAACATTCTCCTTTTCCCGACCCCGCAAATTTGGATTTGTCTTTCCCCTTCGCCTTCTTGATTCCACCTCTCGGTTTGGTGGATTTCTTCTTATTCTTTCTCTTGGCCTTGGCTTTTGGGATGGAAGAGGAAGATTGTCCAACAAGCAAAGAGGGAGACTTCGCCTTAAGCGTGCTCTCTGTATTTCTCAACATATTGAGAAGTTCGGGTAGTGACTTCTCCATGCTATGCATGTTGAAGTTCACTATGAATGGAGCAAAGGCAGAGGGAAGAGACAGTAGAACAATATCAATATACTGTTCATTCACCATTATCCATCTGAGGTCCTCAAGCTCTTCAATAAGAGCTATCATCTTCAAAATGTGATCGCCTACTGGTGTACCAGGAGCCATCCGCATCTGAAACTACTTTCGAGATACTTCGTATCGAAGGATACGAGGTTGCTCCCCATACATATATTCTGTATGGAGAAAGAAGGATTGAACATCCATCTGCTCGTGCTATTTTTGATGTGTATTGTCCATCGATGCAAGCGCGAAGCATTTCACAGTAGCACAGTCAATATCACACGTTTTGCGGATCTCCCGATCCACAGCAGAAGATTCTGGGCCTGGGCTGGGCGGGGCTGAGGCAGTGAGGACATATGATACTTTATCATATGTGAGATCAATGTTAATGTTCCTCAGCCAATCTTTATAGTTTGGCCCATTTAGCTTATTTTTCTCTAACAGTAGCTTAAGTCCAGTCATTGTTATCTGCCATTAGGAGAGAGAAAAGAATACACTCAGCGAAAGCTCTTGCAAAGATCAGATTGGTTTATTATCTTATCTAATCGATGTCTCCCACTGCTTTTATCAAATTTTCCTTCAAACCTTAAAAAGAAAATTTAGCCAGGATTAATTACATTCTACAACTTCGCTAACCGTTCAGTCAAGCCAGTTCCGGTACTTCTGAGGGAGGTTCCTCGTTCTTTCGCACGGACCTAATTAAAATAAACCTCATTTTCCCAGAGGCGTAACCCCATTGACACCTTTCTAGACACCTAATGAGTTAGCTAATTGTAAAGTGCAAAATTCTCCTGGGAGCAACTTTTGCTCACAGTGGGATCGGGATCCTACTATCATATAAAAGGTATGCAATCTCATTGCAAATTTCAACTCTTGAAACTCCCGATATGGTTTTTACCCCTTATAACTTATGACCTTGACTACAATCAACTGTAGGGTGTTTTTCGTCTCCCCATTGAGATGGGAGTACGCGCGCGCTTGTCAGGCGCATTACAGATTCCCCCTGCCTAGGGTAGGCTGGGGTTTATTGATTGTGGGAATCCAAATCTCCGACAGCCGTGGACTAAGCTGTCGTTAATTACCCCTCGCCTTTGGAGCGAGAGAACCTCCGATTAACGGGTTAAACTGGTCATGAGAACTCAATGTGCAGTGTTGTGTTTTAAAGGGGTTTTGGATATATCGGGGGCCCCGTAGAGTTTTTACGGAGGCCCCGCTACCCAAAATTTTTGAGAGGGATGGTGTTGTAGAGTATGAGTGTGTGTGTATACATATATATATATATATATATAATAAAAAAAAGGGAAAGGGCATCCAAAGGATGCGTGGGGAAAAGCGCAAGAGCGCTAGAGCCCCATGTGTCGGCACATGGGCGCTCGGGCGCTACCGCCCCACATGTCAGCACGTGGGCGCTCGAGCGCTAGCGCTCTGAGCGCAAGGGCACTAGCGCCTTGAGCACTAGCGCACCACGTGTCAGCACGTGGGAGCTCGGACGCTAGCGCTTTGGGCGTTAGCGTTCTGAGCGCAAGGGCGCTAGCGCCTTGAGTGCTAGCGCACAATGTGTCAGCACGTGGGAGCTCGGGCGCTAGCGCTTTGGGCGCTAGCGCTCTGAGAGCAAGGGCGCTAGCGCTTTGAGCGCTAGCGCACCATGTGTCAGCACGTGGGAGCTCGGGCGCTAGCGCAAGGGCGCTAGCGCTCTGAGCGCAAGGGCGCTAGCGCCCCACGTGTCAGCACCTGGGCGTCTGGGCGGCAAAAGGGACTTGGTCCCTGCAATGGGAGTTGTACTCCCAGGAAGGAGCGCTTGTTATTTTGTGTGTGTGTGTGTGTCTATATATATATATGAGGAGTTAAAATCCTAGGATGTTTTGAAGCTGATGAATGGCTTCTCCCCTTGAGCCCTAGTTCTTCCCCAAAGTGGGGTTTCTGGAGATGGGTCTCCTTCTTCCTCCTTGGTTGGCAGGATCTTGAAGATCAAGAGATGTGAGATTTTAAAAATCTCTCCTTTATGAGATCTGATGGAAGATCTGAGTTCCCCTTTGTGGGTTTTGTGGTGGAAAACTATTTAGTTTTGGAAAAGAAAGAGAAAAACTCTTGATTTAATTCAAAAGAAATGAGAAGGTTTAGAACCTTGGAGAAGGAGCAGGAGGCACAAAGAACCCTAGTTTTTGGCGGAATGAAAATTGTATATTAGATATTTTCATCATGTTGCCTTATATAGGCTTACATATTTACATATAGCCCCTTGGGCTTTTCAAAATGGCATTTTGCTTATCCCATGGCTCATGTGCCATTTCTTTTTGCACATAAGCCATGGGCTTACAAAAATTTGGCTTTATGCCAATTTTGTTTACATTCATGTATAAAAAATTATATAAAAATTATTTATTACATGATTTTGTTGTTGGCATGGAGAGGCTTGGTCGCGGGCTCGGCTTGGGCATGGGCCGCTTGACCTGGGCTTGGGCCCATCTGGCTTGGGGTTGATCTTGACTTTGACTTGGTCAACCGGGGTGCAATTTTCGACCCCAACAAAGTGCCCCCCATCAATAAATGCACACCACATATGTGGGTCGTGTATATGAAATTGATGGATCTTCTTTCGCGTAGAGGCGACTTGCTTTGGTTCCCACTTTTTAGGATGCACTGCCCTTTTAACGACATGGACGGTCGACGCTTGACGCGTCTCTGAGACGGAGTGTCCATGGTAGATGTTTCCCTGGCCCGGAGTGATTTAGTAAACATGCCCCCGGCATGGAGTGTCGCCGGTCGACGTTTCCCCGAGGCGGAGTTTCTGTAGTCGACGTGCCCCCGGCACGGAGAGTCTGTTGTCGATATGCCCCCGGCAGGGAGTGTCTGCTTGACGTTTCCCCGAGGTGGAATATCGGCTGGTTGACGTATCCCTGAGACGGAGTGTCTGCTTGACGGTTCCCCGTTACGGAGTGTCTGCGTTGGACGTTTCCCCGAGACGGAGTGCCGCTGTTGGACGTTTCCCCGAGACGGAGTGCCGCTGTTGGACGTTTCCCCGGTGCGGAGTGTCTTTATTGGACGTTTCCCCGAGACGGAGTGTCGCTTGTTGACGTGTCCCCGAGACGGAGTGTCTTTTGTCGATATGCCCCCGGCACGGAGTGTCTGCTTGACGTTTCCCCGAGGCGGAGTATCGGCCGGTTGACGTATCGCCGAGACGGAGTGCCGCTGTTGGACGTTTCCCCGGTGCAGAGTGTCTGTGTTGGACGTTTTCCTGAGACAGAGTGTCTGTTATCGATGTGCCCCCGACACGGAATGTCTGCTTGATGTTTCCCTGAGGCGGAGTATCGGCTGGTTGACGTATCTCCGAGACAGAGTGTATGTTGTTGGACGTTTCCCCGGTGGGGAGTTTCTGTGTTGGACGTTTCCCCGAGATGAAGTGTTGCTGGTTGAAGTGTCTCCGAGACGGAGTGCCTGTTGTTGATGTGCCCCCGGCACGGAGTGTCTGCTTGACGTTTCCCCGAAGCGGAGTATCGGCTGGTTGACGTATCCCCGAGACGGAGTGTCTGCCTGACGTTTCCCCATTACGGAGTGTCTGTTGTAGATGCGCCCCCGGCACGGAGTGTCTGCTTGACGTTTCCCCAAGGCGGAGTATCGGCTGGTTGACGTATCCCCGAGACGGAGTGCCGATGTTAGGCGTTTCCCCGGTGCGGAGTGTCTGTGTTGGACGTTTCACCAAGACGGAGTGCCGCTGTTGGACGTTTCCCCGGTGCGGAGTGTCCTGATTGACGTTTTCCCGTTACGGAGTGTCGCTGGTCGTGGTTGAATCTATTCTTTGTGTGTACGGAATGTAAAGTGTTTTAAAAATGTGTAAAGATCACAATCAAAGAAATTTATACCGCAATCAATTGACGGTGTCGCTGTAGCGCGTTAATGAATACGGATCGTCCGCAGCGAAAGTGTGATTCGTTCGTAATTGATTTAGATGAATTGAAAATTAAAGAGAAAAGAAAAGACAATTCAATTCAAGATTTATAAAAGTGAATTTCAAGAATTATCAAAATCTAGATCTAATATCAAGAATACTAAAAATCAAGAATCAAGAATTGATGATATCCAAATCGAATTAGTAATCAAGATTTGTAATGAGTCTCGTAGGAATCGATCAAGTTGATAGTGAATGACGAAAACTTGTGATTACGTTGTCTTATCCATTGATGATTTGTTGCTAGATCGATGACGATCAACGAGATTTAGGGATCTATTGAAAAAACTAGGGTTTCTTCATCATCATCCCTTGTCCTTTCGTTAATTATCATTAAAAAGCTAGCCTCTAAGAAATTCAATCACCGATCGTTGATCTCGAATTAAGAGCGAAAACATTCAAGAAAGCATTTCGCTCGAAACTAGGTTGTCAGTGATTCAATTTACTAGAGTTTACAAAACTCGTAGGACTTAAGAATCATTTCAAGATTGTAATCATCATCATCTATCTATTCTCTCGATTCCTCCACGAGCGGAGTTTTTACTGAAACATCATGATAAAGAAATCAATCAAGAATCGAGAACTCATCATAATGCTCAATATGTAAAGATAAGCAAGATAAAGAAATTTCACCTTTTATTATTCAACAATTCCGTTACAATTTGCTCAAGAACTACAAGAATTTGAGGAAAGAACTCGATCGTCGAATTAGCTTCGCATCGTCTCCGTGAGTCGCGGATCGTCTTGGATCACTTGCTCGGTTGAAGATCGGCGTCGCTTCTAAAAGGATGAAGGCTTCTTGCTTGATTTGTACTCGGAGATCTTGAATTTGGCTTTTGGAAATGGATTAGGGTTAGGGTTTGAATGCACAAGTTGTGTCACTCAACTTGTGGGTGAATTGTTGAACAACCTTTAAGAAGAAGTCTTGGGTCCCCTTTTATAGCCCTCTCCTTTAGCTTCCCCTAGAAGCTTGATTAGGATTAGCTTCCTTTAGAAGCTAGGTTTAGTTTAGCTTCTCTTACAAGCTTGGTAGTTGAGTAGAAGCTTCTAGAGTTAGTTCGTTAGCTAGCTTCTTTTAGAAGCTTGGAGGTTAGGAAGAAGCTTCTAGGTCTAGGTAGTTATGTGGCTTGCTTGAGAAGCTAGGATGTGTTTAGCTTGTACAAAAAGCTTTTCTGTTCGGACAGAAGCTTCTGGAGATTTCTGGAATTTGAAGTGGCTTGAAGACATTTGCCAAGTGAAAGGAGAAACCAGAGATTGTAATCTGCCGACGATGCCTCCTCATGGCCGCGGATCCGCCGCGGGAAGGGCCATTTGGCCGAGGATCCACGGCTCTTTGATTGCTTTGGCGCATCAAATTTCCAGGTAACTCTTATGCCGTCCTTGTGGCACTTTTCTGATGTGTGGAATCTCATAAATCTTTCTTGTTCACTGTCAGATCACAAGTCTTGGACTTGGCGTATTTTTATCAGCACTTTTAACGGTTTCGGCTTTTTCCTGGAATTTCCTGCACAGATTCTCGAGACAAGTGTTGCGCTATACAAAGATCATGCGTGCAATGATAAACACTCAATTTCCCTCAAAATGCCAGTTATAATATATAACACATGTTATTTGGTATTTTACAGTCAATTTGCTAATATGTGCTATATACATACCGAACACCTTTAGATGATTGCAAATAGTAGGGAAATTGATGTGTTAAAAATGCAATATTTTAGACTGATTAAATTCCCCCGAACTTATTTTTGGTCGTCTCGAGCAAACTTGTTTTATTAAAAAGAGAAGGAGAAAAAAAAAAGAAAAAGAAAAAACTAACTTGCACACTTTCGTAGGCAACACGATTGCACTAAGAACGTGCAACAAACCTTTAAACCTCTAGGTGTCCCTAGTAAGAGGAGTTTTGTCTCTTGAGGGTTTTCAGCGGATTGCACCTACAAAATCCAATAATAAAAGGAAGACCGTGAAAGTTACATATAAAGATAAGAAACATAAAAGAAAGACTTTGAAAATTAAAGTTTCCAACTATACTAGCTTTTCGGTTGTCATGAGCCCTATCTTAATTGTAGGGTTCCTAGGCACACTAATGAAGTCTCACAAGGCATTAAACATGGCTAATTTAAATTTTACGAGTGCCGAGAAACCCTAATACGGATCGTTAACTAGATGTGTAGGCTATGCGATGCAAGTTAACGACATTAACTTAAAAGGAAAGGGGCTACAACCTTTGTAGATCCGGTCCACCACTTCCTAAGCTCCGCGATGATGTCCCTCCACTGTCCAAATCGGATTCCGGACTCTAGCATCGGCTTCATCGAAGAAATGGGCGGGCTTGGTCGTCGGCTTCGATGCCGAAGATGATCTACGTCGAGGCATCACTAGATCAAGCTCCCACTTCACTAAGTCATGAAACTTGTGAAGAAAACACCCTATACTACTTGGCAAGAGGTAGAGGATGAAGAAATAGGAGGTGGGTTCACTTTAGAATTGGATTTCTCACTCATTTTCACTAGTTGCCATTGATGGTGGCTAGGTTTTCTTCTTGTTCAAGATGAAGAAGAAGAAGAAAAGATATGATAAGTGTTATTAAAAATAGAAAATAAAATCAACCCTTATCATTATCTAACCTTGGTTAGGTGTAGAGAATGTACTAAAGTTAAATGGAATGATTAGGGTTAAGTATGAGACAAAATGGTCACTATAGTCAAAGCTTCAAGAAGCTTCAAAGAAAAACAAAACTAGCAACCATTTCATTTCTTATCTTTTCCAAAATAAATAAATAAATAAATAAGTAAGAAAAAGAAAACCCTAATCATTAACTTAACCATGGTTTAATTCTTTACCCTTAACCAAGTAAACATGTATCATCAAACATGATACAATCAAGTGCACAAAAGTATATCACATATACAACTTGTGATATTCAAGTGAGAAAATCCATTTAAAGTGAACCAATACTAGTTAATGCAAAGTAATATATCAAATATATAATTATACATTAAATCATTAAATCAACAATTGATTTAACGATCCGGTCATATCGCATATAACCGACTAGTATCCTATGTATCGGCTTATCGAATCAATCCTTGATTAGACAACTAGGTTATATTGCATATAACCAATCGATACATTCATCGCGAGAATGGAATACGGTATCACATACACGAATTATTCTCGGTCCCGCACATATCTCATATGCGCTCCTATTTCGTTTCGCTTGAGCCAGGAAACCTCTGTGTAGGACTCTAAAGACTCGTCAATACGCCGGCAGCAGATGATGATCATATCAATCACCCACAAGCCGCGAGCGGTCTGCTAAACGTAACGGCCACCCGGGTATTGAGCAATCAGAAGATCGACGAGCAAGCCCGCTCACACTCCTGTGAATCCTACCAGTAACACTTACCGTACAGTCCGGTCTGTTCGTCTGATATGTCTCATATCTCGCCTAGGGGTGGTAAACGTCAGACCCCAGTAGCTCGATAAGTCATGCCGATGTGAGGTCCATAACATTCGTGAAACTACTGATAACTCTTACCAGTATATCACTGCAACCCTGGCCAGGGATTTCCTGTTATGGCCAGTCGAGCATAGCGCAACATCAACCCCCAATACCGGGAGAGACGAATCCCCTCCTATCGCTCATTGCCTCCATGTGAATCGGGACTGTGCCCAAAAACCACCTGTTTGCACGACTCAGTAGAGCCGTGGTAGGGTGGAAATCAAAGCACAGTGGGAGACACACAAGACTCTATGACGATCTCGGGTCAACAGACTAAGCTGTACCAGTGTCACCAGAGAACTGCCATCTGACGTGAGGTATAATACCATCTGGGAGTTCTCGGCGAGTCCGTTCAGTGTACCCAGTCTCCACTGAGCACCCGTATACCATCTCTGATGTCAAATACCAATGGATATGGGATCATCCATCGCCCATCGCATGGGTCGAGAAGATATATGCTAGTCTACTCTGGAATATCGATGCCCCGTCTCGATATTCCCTCGACTAGGAACATTGAAGGATGTACTCATGGACTACCCAGGCCCCACTAGTATGATCTGCATCATAGTCCTGGAAGTCGAGTACACATCCTAAGGGCTTTATCAACATGTAATCAGAGAGACAGAAAATATACATGTTAAGATAAAGAGCAACCAGATAGCGTACTATCATGTCGAGCAAGAAAGTCCTACCTATATATGTCCCAGCATCCACTACAATATACATCCTATGTACAGTAATGGCCTCTAGGGCATACATATAACTAACAATCTCCCACTTGCACTAGGGCCATCTGTAGCAGTGGTTGCAGTATCTAATACTCAACCATCCCATAGGAGTCTCTCTCTGGGAAAAGGCCTTCGTGAGTGGATCCGCCGTGTTGTCCTCTGAGTCTACTCTCCTAACCTCGATCACCCCGGAGATCAACTATCTCCATGATCAGGTGATGCTTCCTCAGAATATGTCTGGGTCACTGATGGGATCAGGGTTCCTGGGTCAAAGCCACACTTCCATTGTCATACAATGGTAGGAACCTAGTTCATCTTATGAACCAATATACACCTAAACTGCCTCTTTGGTAGTATCTATAATAGCGATGTTACCAGCCTTTATCGTCTAGTTTGCCACGGTATCTAGCCTGGAACTCTTCCAACATACCGTCCCTTTATCGAGGGTTAAGACAATGCCTGCGACTGACATTCATTCGTGCTTATCAGTCTGGAACTTTTCCAGTGATTCCCCCCAGGATCGATTGATACAATCTTACTATAGATAGTGAGAACCCTAACATTCCTTTAGATCTATCTCATAGATCCAAATTTCAGGATTTAGGAGGTATCACTTTGATCCTATATGGAGAATCTATGTGATAAGAGGAGATCGACCGATCGTAGCATAGGAAACTCTTTTCCTATCAAGAGTATGTCATCCACGTACTCTACGAGGATTATTACCATACTCCATACTACCCTTTTGTACATACAAGGTTCATCTACCATTTTGATGAAGTCAAACTCTTTGACTACCACATCAAAACAGATGTTCCAACTCCGCGATGCCTGCTTTATCCTGTAAAGCAACTTACACATATTTCCGCTGCTCCCACTGTTTACGAAGCCCTCTGGCTGCGTACTTATAGACTTTCTATTCTAAATCAGTATTTAGAAAAGCAGTCATGACACCCAACCACCAGATATCATAGTCATGGTATGTAGCAATGGTAAGTAGAATCTGGATGGACTTAAGTATAGTCCCTGGAAAAGGTTTCATCATTTTCCACTCTTGGTCGATGACGAAAACCTTTAACAAGTCTAGCTTTGAAAGTCTCAACTTTTCCATCTACACTAAGTAATCTTCTCAAGATATACTTGTTCCTGATGGGGATTTAACCCTTCAGTTATCGCAACCAAAGTCCATACTTTGTTGGTGCATATGGATTCCATCTCAGATCGCTAAGCATCCAGCCATTCTTACAGAGTCCCTACTCTCGATGGCCTGCTCGATACTAGATGGGTCATCATCTCATGATGCATTCCTCGCTCCGACTGTCATCGAGAAACCGAGGTATCTCTCAAGCAGATGAGGAACCCTACCAGATCGGCGGAGAGGCTGAGGTTGTCGGGAACTATAGAATCCTTTGGTTCTGTCAAATTATCAACTGCAGTTTTGTATA
Organism: Agapanthus africanus; assembly: GCA_030015575.1. Classification (NCBI taxonomy): domain Eukaryota; kingdom Viridiplantae; phylum Streptophyta; class Magnoliopsida; order Asparagales; family Amaryllidaceae; genus Agapanthus; species Agapanthus africanus. Next base: position 316,489,602 of record JASDDO010000004.1, read on the forward strand.
GCTGGAACCTTTCCAGTTCTACAGAACTGATCCTGCCTCGATCTTGTCTGGATTTTGCTTTAGACATAGGATGGACAATCCTAAATCTTAACTTACTTAAGAGATAGGCTCTTCCCATACCATATCTCATATGGAGTGGTAGGCACTGATTTGATTCGAACCTAATTCAATAGGTATGCAGCTTCTCAAGCGCATAACTCCCAAAAGGAAATAGGAAACTCAGTAGTACTCATCATAGAGCACACCATATCATATAGGGTGCTATCGCTTCGCCCTGATACACCGTTGTGCTGTGGTGTATTCAGAGGAGTAACACTGAGAGAGAATCTCATTCTTCTTTTAGAATAGTCCAGGAATTCTATGCACAAGTATTCTCCTCCCTGATCTCATCATAGGACATAATACTTATACCCGGTTTTTGGTTCTCTATTTCTACCTTATATTCTGTGAATATCTCAAAAGGTTCGGACTTGTGTTTCAACAGGAACACATGTCTGAATCTTGAGAGATTATCAGAGAATGTAATGAAATACAAAGAACCAGTCTTGGCATGTGTAGCCAGGAGACCTTACATACATCATCATGTATCAGTCCCAAGAGTTTACTAACTCTTTCTCTGTTTCCAATAAACAGGGCTATGGTTATCTAATCTTTGTGACATGACTAGCAAGTTTCACAAGATGTAAATTCAAACTGATTTAAATATGCATCTAAAATGTAACTTCAGCCAGTCGGGTCGCATTGATGTGACCTAGTCTACAATACCTTAAGAAGGATCCGTTCATTTCTGAACTCTTCCTCTTGTGTGTGTTCTGTATACAAAAGAACTGTAGTTTGATTTAGAACGTCAATGCTTTTAGATAACGTGCCTGAACCGATCAACTTTTGATATAGGAAATGTTCAAAACATTATCCATCAATACAAAATTTTATCATCTCTTTACTAATAAAGAGACTGATATGATTTTGTATATCAGGTTCGGTATCTAATAGCATTTGTTTAGAATCAATGTATTGGTAATACAGGGTGACAGTGACCAACAGACCTGGCTGCAACACTTGCCCCGTTTTCTGTCTCATGAAACTTATCACCCGTTCTCAGTTTTTCTACCTTTTGTTAGCCCTATGTAACAGATTACATATCTGGGATCCTGACCCGGTATCAAATACCCAGGATTCAGAGGATACTGAGAAACAGTTCTTTGTAATGAACACACCCGAAGGAGATGCATCATATGCACTTTCTTCGTTTGGGCGGCATAGGAATTCTGGTATTCCCTATTTCCTGCTCTGTCTTATAACAATTATAAGTTGGAGCGGGACCAACGTTCCCCAGCTCAGTATAACAAGCGGGTTCGGTCAATACATCCATCTTATTATCTTGATTAAGGCGTGATATGGTCGCTACCTGGAGAGAGAGAGAGAAGAAAACACTCAGCGTGCGCTCTTGCAAGATCAGACAGGTTATATATTTTATCTAATCAGGATGACTCCCACTGTTTTTATCAAATCTTCCTTCAAACCCTAAAAGGAAAGACTAGCCGGGATTAATTACACTCTACAAGTTCGCCAATCTTTCAGCCAGGCCAGTGTCGGTACTTTGAGGGAGGTTTCCCGTGTTTTCGCACGGACCTAATTACAGTAAACCTCGTTTTCCCAGAGGCGTAACCCCGTTGACACCTTTCTAGACACCTACTTGATCGGCTAATTGCAAAGTACAAAACTCTCCCAGGAGTAACAATTACTCGCAGTGGGTATCGGGATCCAACTATCATATAGAAGGTATGCAATCTCATTGCAAATTTCAACACTTGAAACTCCCGATAATGGTTTTTACCCCTAGCACCTATGACCTTAACTATGGTCAACAAATCATAAGTACTAATCAAGTTCTACCTGTCATTTCATGATTAATTAGACCTACCCACATGACCCTTAACTAAGGTCAACAAAGTCACACGATTGTCCTAACTAATCGCATCATATGCGGTGTAGGAAAACATCACTTAGCTACCGTACACTGTGCCTTGACTATGGTCAACAAACACAGCACGAATACTAAGTACTCTACTTCCTAAAATGATGGAGGGTTGCGAATGGTTTTTATGAAAACCTTTAACGCTTTGAACTTGATCTCGTTGCGGAATCAAAAGGTTTTTAAATGGATTGTTTTTGAGGCTTTTCTAGTTTTGCTAAAGGGGTCACTCCCGGTGAAGGGATCGTCGGCCCTTTCCTCGTCGAATGAGGTGCGGGATATATCATATATATCACTGTGCAAAACAGAAACTATAGAAGCAATCAAAAGACAAACCGAGTGTTGTAGCATCTGCCAGTTATTGCTAAAGGAGTCACTCCCGGTAAAGGGATCTCGGTCCTTTCCTCATCGAATAAGGTGCAGGATATTCTACAAGGAACACCGCGATGCAAAGCAAGAACTGTAGCTACCTGTTTTATTTTGAAATTCGATTCCACAACATCAATTAGGTTTATTTTCTTTCATTAATCTCATTAATGAATATCCCATCATTTAAGTCCACCTAAACATCACAGATAAATATAACGTATGCTTATGCCATCCGCATTCGCCTCGATGTCCCGTCTGCACCGTTAGGTTAGGTAACTAACGCCAGAACGAGGCAGGGCTAGCGCGGGTGTAAAACATAAGCAACGTCTATATAATATATCATATATACTATATATTATATCTATCACAGAACATCACATGATCACATCACAGATAACATAGCAGAAAATATCATATGGAATATTGGATATACTAGGACGTCCGTGTTTTCAATACGAGCCAGTATAAAACACGGATTCCACGGTCGTGATGAATAGCCAAACCCACACCCCTAGACCCCTACGAGAGCGGCAAGCAACCCTACCAATTCTAGGGTTAGGAGACCCGGACTCGACTCCTCGAGTTGGTCTCCCTCTGGACCCTAGAACCCGGTTACTTGTGCTCCCCTCCTTGGGTCTATCCTAGAGCAGAAAAATAAATAATATACAAAAGGTGACAACTTCCGCGACCTGGAAGTGCCCCAATAAAAGAATATTACATACAAGTTTTTTACATGAATGAAAATGAAAAAACACTCATCTCACATAAAAAAAACCCGGCTATTCAAACACGACGATCCAATATAACATATCCAGCAACACATAACATCACATGTCATCAACGTAAGTAAATACGCGCATCCCAATTGTCGTTGACATATAGCAACGAAACCGGCGACATCACATATTACACTTACGGTCACAGAAAAGAAAGTGTAAAACTACAACAGTTGGAATCCGCAACCTCTTTAGACATCGCATGCCTAATCAAATGAAATACTTAGACATCGCATGCCTAACAATCATAAACCCCACATTTTAGTCTCATTATTGAAAACTCTTTTCAATATCAAGTCGAGTAATTCAACAGGATTCCCGACATTCTGATCGAATGCTCGTCGCAAACTTTAGTAGGCGGCCGCACCCCCGACGCGGCCGACGAAGTGCACCAAGGCGGAACACCGCTGCCGCGAGCACCCGAACGGATGCTTTCGGCGACGGGGTTCTCCTACAGTCACTTAGTCGGGGCTATGGAATGAGGCTGTCTATTAAGTTTACCCGGCGAGTATCCGCGTACGCTACGTGATTGCGACGGACTTTTGATCACATCAAAATTCCGTAGCAACCGATCAAGTGAGACTAAGCTGCTATGTTTATAATATTCATTTAGTTATCTCATAACTGCTTGTGAATTCCAATTATTGTATCACATTCCGGATAAGATAGAAAATGTTAAACTTTCCGATCGAACAATCGAACACCCAAGTTTTCCCGATCAACCAAATGAAATAAGTTCAAAGACATTCACTTCATGCCTCGGTACCAACGGTCCAGCCGTAGAAGGGTCAAGCCAACGCCTCACATGTGGCACGCCGTACTGCCCCAAACCCTAAGGTTCAAAGGGCAGTTCAAAACGGTCACATAATCGAGTTAAGGTTTGTTATCTTCTAGAGGGACCATCGCGTTACTTGCACTACTCAGAACGTCCTTAAACCTCGGAAAAATCCAACACTTGGAAATTTTCCGGCAGGGGAAAAAGTGGGTATTTATATCCGGTCGAACTTTTTAACATATTCTAAAATTGCCCGGAAAAACACACACTGACAAAATTAGACAATCCGGTCGAAACACCGAGTCCCAAATACAACCCAGAAAATTCAACTCTTTAATAAATATTAAAAATTCCCAGGAAAACCAGCACTGCAATCTAAGAATTACTGTACAAAATTCGATGCACAACAAGACAAAATGGCCGCGGAACCGCCGCACGAGCCATGCTCGTGCGGCGGAACCGCGGTGCCTTTAAGGAATTAGGCCATCGAATTTTACAGCAACCCTTACAATCTTCTGCTGATTTTTCTGCATATTTTTAATTCACAAAAATCCACGAATTTCAAAAATGTACAGAGAGCAATATTAGGGTTAGGGTTTCGGTTCGATCGGATTTCTAACTTCGTCTACGCATCGCCTAAGGCTCTAGCTAGGCTCTGATACCACTGTAGGGTCCCTAGGCACACTAATGAAGTCTCACAAGGCATCAAACATGGCTAATTTAAATTTTACGAGTGCCGAGAAACCCTAATACGGATCGTTAACTAGATGTGTAGGCTATGCGATGCAAGTTAACGACTTTAACTTAAAAAGAAAGGGGCTACAACCTTTGTAGATCCGGTCCACCACTTCCTAAGTTCCGCGATGATGTACCTCCGCTGTCCAAATCGGATTCCAGACTCTAGCATCGGCTTCATCGAAGAAATGGGCGGGCTTGGTCGTCGGCTTCGATGCCGAAGATGATCTACGTCGAGGCATCACTAGATCAAGCTCCCACTTCACCAACTCATGAAACTTGTGAAGAAAACACCCTATACTACTTGGCAAGAGGTAGAGGATGAAGAAATAGGAGGTGGGTTCACTTTAGAATTGGATTTCTCACTCATTTTCACTAGTTGCCATTGATGGTGGCTAGGTTTTCTTCTTGTTCAAGATGAAGAAGAAGAAGAAAAGATATGATAAGTGTTATTAAAAATAGAAAATAAAATCAACCCTTATCATTATCTAACCTTGGTTAGGTGTAGAGAATGTACTAAGGTTAAATGGAATGGTTAGGGTTAAGTATAAGACAAAATGGTCACTATAGTCAAAGCTTCAAGAAGCTTCAAAGAAAAAAAAAACTAGCAACCATTTCATTTCTTATCTTTTCCAAAATAAATAAATAAATAAGTAAGTAAAAGAAAACCCTAATCATTAACTTAACCATGGTTTAATTCTTTACGCTTAACCAAGTAAACATGTATCATCAAACATGATACAATCAAGTGCACAAAAGTATATCACATATACAACTTGTGATATTCAAGTGAGAAAATCCATTTAAAGTGAACCAATACTAGTTAATGCAAAGTAATATATCAAATATATAATTATACATTAAATAATTAAATCAACAATTGATTTAACGATCCGGTCATATCGCATATAACCGACTAATATCCTATGTATCGGCTTATCGAATCAATCCTTGATTCGACAACTAGGTTATATTGCATATAACCAATCGATACATTCATCGCGAGAATGGAATACGGTATCACATACACGAATTATTCTCGGTCCCGCACATATCTCATATGCGCTCCTATTTCGTTTCGCTTGAGCCAGGAAACCTCTGTGTAGGACTCTAAAGACTCGTCAATACGCCGGCAGCAGATGATAATCATATCAAGCACCCACAAGCCGCAAGCGGTCTGCTAAACGTAACGGCCACCCGGGTATTGAGCGATCAGAAGATCGACGAGCAATCCCGCTCACACTCCTGTTAATCCAACCAGTAACACTTACCGTACAGTCCGGTCTGTTCGTCTGATATGTCGCATATCTCGCCTAGGGGTGGTAAACGTCAGACCCCAGTAGCTCGATAAGTCATGCCGACGTGAGGTCCATAACATTCGTGAAACTACTGATAACTCTTACCAGTATATCACTACAACCCTGGCCAGGGATTTCCTGTTATGGCCAGTCGAGCATAGCGCAACATCAACCCCCAATACCGGGAGAGACGAATCCCCTCCTATCGCTCATTGCCTCCATGTGAATCGGGACTGTGCCCAAAAACCACCTGTTTGCACGACTCAGTAGAGCCATGGTAGGGTGGAAATCAAAGCACAGTGGGAGACACACAAGACTCTATGACGATCTCGGGTCAACAGACTAAGCTGTACCAGTGTCACCAGAGAACTGCCATCTGACGTGAGGTATAATACCATCTGGGAGTTCTCGGCGAGTCCGTTCAATGTACCCGGTCTCCACTGAGCACCCGTATACCATCTCTGATGTCAAACACCAATGGATATGGGATCATCCATCGCCCATCGCATGGGTCGAGAAGATATATGCTAGTCTACTCTGGAATATCGATGCCCCGTCTCGATATTCCCTCGACTAGGAACATTGAAGGATGTACTCATGGACTACCCAGGCCCCACTAGTATGATCTGCATCATAGTCCTGGAAGTCGAGTACACATCCTAAGGGCTTTATCAACATGTAATCAGAGAGACAGAAAATATACATGTTAAGATAAAGAGCAACCAGATAGCGTACTATCATGTCGAGCAAGAAAGTCCTACCTATATATGTCCCAGCATCCACTACAATATACATCCTATGTACAGTAATGGCCTCTAGGGCATACATATAACTAACATTAATAGTCATGAAAAGATGTTAGAAATCACATCATCCCTCAATAAAACATCGTCTTTATTCTTCATTCCTACCTTTCTTCCAAACATCGATCATATAATCCTACGTGTGTGTAATATACATCCCTACACCCGGAGAATTCAATTCAAGCTATCATACACTTGTCCATCGACCTCGGTACTTTTTAATTTGATGAATATTTAGATGGATTTTCCCACACAATTTCATGCGACCGTTAATACTTCTTGAGGTACTAACAGACCGATTACTCATGTACTTGCTTATTAGGTGTTTTTCCTCGTCTTGCACCACCTAAGGCTTAGCAGTGACTCCCAGACTAGTTGGTCTAAGGCACTAGGTGATGAAGCACCCTCGCTATATTTTTTTATTGCTTCCTTGGCGATAACAAAACCAGTGTTCATTTTTCTGCACCATTTATTTTTTTATTCATTTTTTTATTTCCTTCATACTTTGGCTTTTAGACAAGAGCATTTCAAGGTATCCTCTACTATCCCGAGTTTCAAGTCGTGTGTAAGTGCATATATAGGGTGTCAACGTTCAAATGTTCGGCTTCCAGAATAGAAATTATTTTTCAGACTTATTTTTATCCTCAGATTAATGATTTCCTTCATCTTACTAACCCTTGGGACAACGGCTCATAACTACTTATTACTAGTTTCGTTTAAGAAAACTTCTAATTTTCTGGGTTTTCTTAAATTTTTCTAATCTTTTGGATGTAATTTTTCACTATCTAATCTTTTATTATCTTATTTATATAAAAAAAAATTATATTTGTTTTGGGCTATGCAATGTATGATGCAAATGATGCGTAGATAAGCACAAACCTCTCCCAAACTTGTTTTCAACAGTGTCCTCACTGTTGCTATCTGCTGGATCAAAAAAACCTGTAAGCTTGGGAGGAAATTATTAACGGGGGAAAAATATATTAAAGTGAAAATCCTCCCCCAAACTTATTCTTTTGGTTCACCATTTTGAGTAAAAATTTTCTTTTCAAGAGCCAGCTTATACCTCCCCCCCACCAAACTTGAGTTAAACAATGTTAAACTTTGAAAATCACAAGAGGGGGTCAAAGTTATTGGTCGATGCCAAGCTTTGCAAAGACCGAAAGTCAACACCAACCATTCAAAAATTTTATCAATGTAGTGCATCGGTTGGTGGAAGAAGAGAGCCAGAAAGAAGTAGGGAAAAGATAAGTGGTGGAATAGAATGTGGTTGCGTCTCGTTTTGGAGAGACGATGCAGTAACTGTGATGGATTACTCGCATTCTTTTTACATTCCATAAGAAGGGGTGAAGGTTAAATTTCATTGTATTGAGGTGGATTCATCTTAACACCCGTGTCTTTCAAAAATGCGAGTTCATCAGCGAAGATCTTCTCAAAAGTCTCATCAATACCCTGAAGAATAATATCATCACAAAGCGCGGGGTAATCTTCAGACTCCAAAAACGGTTCATAATCAGTGTTAGTTGTTGACCCGGACAACTCAGTGGTGTTAGTGTATATGCCCTAGAGGCCATTACTGTATCATACTAGTTTGTATATTACTTAATGGAAGCTTGGGATATTCACCTTGTATAAACAATCTTGCTCAATATAGTAGTATGCTACTTGGTTTGTTTCTACTTCAATGTGTACTTGTGTTTATTTTACTATATCACTTATACGCATTAGTGGAGCCCTTAGGATCTTTTGCTTGATTACCAGCGTTGTGATGGCAGTCACACTAGTGGGGGCTGGGTAATCTATAAGCACATCCTTATACAGGTCCCTAGTCGCAGGACTATCGAGATAGGGCATCGATACTCCGGAGTAGACTAGCGTATGCGCTTCTCATCCCAGTGTGGGAGATGGTCTGTCCCACAGCCATCAGTACGTCGTACTGGAGAAAGTATACGGGTGCTCGTTGGGTTACGAGTACACTGGACAGGACTCGTCGGGAACTGACAGGATGGTATTATACCTATCGTCAGTCATCAGTTCCCAGGTGACATGAGTACAGCTTAGTCCGCTGAGTTGACACTGGCACTTCGCCTCGAGTGTGTTCCCACTGCACTTTGATCACTACCCTACCACGGCTCAAAGGAGTCGTGCAAACAGGTAGTGGTTAGGTGCAGTCCCGAAGCACTTGGAGGCAGTGCCGGTTAGACAGGATTCGTCTCTCCCGGTATTGGGGGTTGACATCGCGCTGTGTCTAGGAGAGCCATTACACGAGTAGTCCCTGGCCAGGGCAAGCGAGATATACTGGTAGGTTTCCAGTGTTATCTCAGGGTGTTTTGGGCTTCACTCCGACACGACTTGTACCGCTATTGGGGGACTGACATTTTACCGCCCCCTAGGCCCGACATGCGATGTATCAGACGAACAGACCGGACTGTACGGAGACTGTCACATTCAGACTCAGTAGGAGTTCAGATGGGGTTTCACCTCGTCAGCCTTCTTGTCGACATCTACCTGGGGACCGTTACGCACAGCTAGTGCCGCTTGCGGTCTGTGGTTAAACCCACTGCCAGCGTAGTGTCGAGTCTTTAGAGTCCCACACAGAGGGTATTCGCCTCTGGGCAAAACAGAGTAGAGGTCGCATGGTTTTGCGACAGGGTTCGTTCTCATCCGCGCACTTGTGCACGTTTGGAGTCCGGACGGATATTACTGGCTGGCTCTGGTTTGAGTCAGATACCGGTATATGTTTTGGGGTTGCTTTTATTTCTCAGTACTCTTGTTCTTCGGAACGAGAATACAGGTGTGTATGCACAGTTGCTTGAGGCGGAAGATGAGGTTTTTCATTAGGGTTTCGGAACGGGTGCGTATGCACAGTTGACAGTCGTCTTTTTCCAAACCCTAATAGATTTATGAAATATCAATTAATAATAGTAATTAAATGAAATATTGTTATGGTTGATTTTGTTGACTTGTTGACCATGGTTGAATGTTGACCACCATCATGCTTTGAAAGGATTCTCCTTGATTCATGCTTACACTCATTTATTGAAAGTATGATAGTGGTCATTCCAAATACAACCATCAACTATTTCATTTTTGAATTATTATTATTAATTAGATAATTCCTTTTCTTTTAGTCATGGTTGCAAAAGAAAAGAGCTCATTCTTTCATAATCATTCTCTCTCCTCACTTCATCTTCTTCTTCCTCAAGCTCAAGGTGATTCCTTCTCATGTGTTGAGAATCCTTCACCTTGAAAAGAAAACAACCCCTAGACACTCTCTACTCTCCCTAGGATTCAAGGTTTAGCAAGCCGGAAATCCTAGTTCACTCCAAGTTCGAGAAAGAGCCCAAAGGTTGAAGCTTCGAGGTGGATCCATCTTCGACGGAAGAAGGCGACAAGAAGAGAACCATCAACCTCTACAAAAGTTTGAAGAAGAAGGAGTTCAAGTTTAGGTATAACCATCTTCATCCGAGTAGCTAACTCTCTTTAGCAAGTATGCTAGTTTTAGTTTAGTTAAAGATCCCGACTTTGCTTAGTCCATGTTGCCCCTTGCGCTAAAAATTTGATTTTTATACCATTTCCGCCTCCCCGTAAGAACCGGGGGTCGCAACGTGGACTTACAGTGGTATCAGAGCCTAACTAAACTTAAACTAGCTTGGTAGCGAAGTGTAACGAAGTTCGGAACCGAAAAAATCACAAAACCGGAAAAACTAAAACCCTAAGTTTCTGTTGAAATTTTTCTGCTCTAAATGAAAAATTTTATACTCCTAAATTCGGCTCAGGGTTTTGTTTGAACACCCATGAAAAACGATCCACTGTTTCGTTCAAACCGCCGCGGTTCCGCGGCACGAGGTAGGCATGTGCCGCGGAACCGCCGCCGTTTGTTGTCTTCTCTGCATCGTTTTTCGTGCAGTGTGTGTCTGTGTTGGTTTTGGGATTTTTAAAATATATTATATGTGCCCAGATTTTCCAGAACAGAATTTCACTTTTGGGGTCCTATAATTCCGTATTTTTTCCGAACTTCACTGCACTTTGGCTATGTTGGTTATATCTATGATGTTTGCATGTATTGAACGTCGGCTAATCGCTATAAGTCGATTGGTCGGGGTTATACATGATCTGTGTTTGATATTGGAATGTGTATATGAATGTGTTGGACTGTCGCGGGTGAATAGCCGGGGTGGATGTGAGATGAGCTTTTGTTTTTCTTTCATTCATTGTAAATGTAAATTGATGTAATAATATTATTTGTTTGGCCGCACAACCGGGTCGGGGTTGTAGCCGTCATTGTATAATTCTTTTTACTGTTTTTGCTCCTAGGATAGACCCATGGAGGGGGTGCTGCCGAGTACTTGGCGGGTAGTTTGCCGCACCCGTAGGGGTCTTGGGTGGGGTATTTGGCTATTCACCGCGACCGTGTTATCCGCTTTTCATTCCAGGCTCGAAAGGATTGCGGATTGCTAGTATATCCAATGTATTCATCTGTGATCTGTAATGTCTATCATTGCTTTCTATTTAGGCGTTGCTTATGTTTTACAGCCGCGCTAGCCCAGCCCCCGCTCTGTCGTTAGTTAAGTAACCTAACGAGTGATGACGGGACCCCGTGGCGAATGCGAATGGCATAAGCGTACGTCATATTTTGGTTGTTTTCTGCAATGGTAGGAATTATATGATGGGACGCATTAAAAGTACTAATGCAAGAATATCACGCATTAAAAGAACTAATGCAAGATAATAAACCAAGTTAAAGTCGTTGGAACACTTTCGAAAAACCACTCGGTTCTTTTCAAAACTAACTTTTAAATGCGGAGCTTGAGCCACTCCTTCTAAAAGCTATCTCGTTCCATCGATTATATCAAGTTCACTACGTTCACGGTTTCGCCAAAACCATCCGTAGCCCTCCGTCGTTTCATATGAATATTCAACAGTATTCAAGCTGTGTTTGTTGGCCTTAGTCAAGGCACAGTGTTTGGTAGCTGGTGGTTATTCATATGTTGCATAGATAGAATGCGTTGGTTTGGGACAGTCGTATTGCCTTGTTGGCCATAGTCAAGGGTAGATACGGGTGGGTTCAAATTAACCTGGATAACGACGGGTAGAACTTGACATGTGACTTATGATTTGTTGGCCTTAGTCAAGATCATAAGAGCATGGGGCAGAAATCCACATCGGGAGTTTCATAAGTACTGAAACTTGCTAGATTTGCATTCCATTTGGAGTGTGGTGATTCTGGTAGGATTCCTTCAGTTTCGTCACACGATGATATTTGGATCCCGATCCTACTGTGAGTATATGCTACTCCTCGGGAAATTTTTTCACTAAACGATCAATGCTATAAACCTAGTAGGTGCCTAGAAAGGTGTTAGCGGGGCTACGCCCCCAGGGAAAAGAGGTTATTTAATTAAGGAACTTCGCGAAAGCGTTGGAAAACCTCCCTCGAAGTACCGACACTGGCCTGGCTGAACGGTTAAGCAAGTATTGTATGGTGGGATTGATCCCGACTAGTTCTCCCTTTATGGTTTGAGGAGGGATTCGAGAGACAGTGGGAGCCATCCTGTTTAGACAAATTAAAAACCATTCTAAACTTGCAAGAGCATCGTGCTAAAGTGTTTCTTCTCTCCCCCCTGCAGCGACCAATTCAAAATGACTGGACTTAAGTTACTTCTAGATAAAAACATATTGACAGGGCCAAACTACAAAGATTGGCTCAGGAATGTCAAGTTGGCAATCACTTACGACAAGCTGGGGTATCTTCTTACCACTAAAGCTCCCCCCGTCCCAGGTCCCGCCTCCAGCGTCGCGGATAAGGAAATCCGTAAGACTTGGGAGATTGACAGCGCGAAGGCCAGGTGCCTCGTACTTGCCTCGATGGACAACGAACATCAGAGGAGGCACGAGAGTATGGATTTGGAGTCCATATTTCTCCATACAAAAGAACTGTATGGAGAGCAGTCTCGTATCGCAAGATACGAAGTGTCGAAGAAGTTATTTTCGACAAAGTTGGCCGTCGGATCATCGGTAGCGGACCACGTGCTTAAGATGATTGGCTACACTGAGGAGCTCGCGGAACTTGGGACCACGTTGGACAGTGAACTCTATACGGATATAATTCTCCAGTCCCTTCCATCCACTTACGCCCAGTTCATACTGAATTTCAACTTGCAAGAAAAGGAAGTTGAACTTTTAGAACTCCTCAACATGCTGAGGAGCGCAGAGGGCACCCTACAGAAGGGTAGGGAAACACCCGCTTTATTTGTAGGAGGATCTTCTTCCTCTAGGTCCAAGGCGAAAGCCAAGGGAAAGAGGAGGAAAGCCCCCGCCAAACCAAGAGGCGGTGTTAGTAAAGTGGGTACGAAGGGAAAAGAATTGGCAACAAAGATTGTGGGGAAGCTTGTGGGAAAGGAAGAATGCTTCTATTGTCATAAGAGTGGACACTGGAAGAAAGATTGCAGGGCTTGGAAGGCCAGGACACAGGAACTGAAGCAGGTTGCGGCTTCAGCTTCAGGTGTGTATGTTATTGAAAACTGCCTTTCTATAAACTCTACTTCCTGGGTATTGGATACCGGATCAGGATCTCATATCTGTAATTCATTGCAGGCGTTGAGAAATCGTAGGTTTTTGAAGGAAGGTGACATGACCCTCAGAGTTGCAAACGGAGCTAGCATGGATGCTAAAGCCGTGGGGGACTATCACCTGGGAATGTCAGATGGGCATGTTTTGGTTTTGCGTAATTGCTTTTTTGTACCCAACGCAACTTGTAATATCATTTCTGTATCTTTGGTTTCAAAAGAAGGTTATGAATTTGCGTTTGTAAGTAATGTTGTAAACATTCACCTTAATCAAGTTCTGATTGGGTCAGGTACACTGAGCAATGGTATATACGTATTGAACCAACCATAGATTTTCAATGTCCAGAATACACACAAAAGAAAGTCTCCAGATATCAATCAGGCTTTCTTATGGCATTGTAGACTGGGTCACATCAATGAGACACGGTTGACTAAGTTACATAAAGAAGGATACTTGGATCCGTTCGAGTATCAGTCTTATGCCACTTGTGAATCTTGTCTCATGGGAAAGATGACAAAGACTCCGTTCACTGGACACGGAGAAAGAGCGAGCGAGCTCTTGGGACTCGTACACAGCGACGTGTGCGGTCCAATGTCTACACATGCGCGAAGCGGTTATTCATACTTCATTACTTTCACAGACGATTTCTCTAGGTATGGACATGTCTTCTTAATGAAGCACAAATCCGAGGCCTTTGAGAAATTTCGGGATTACAATAATGAAGTTGAAAAACAAACAGGCAAAAGTATTAAGATTCTAAGATCGGATCGAGGTGGAGAATACTTGAGTGCCGAGTTCCTGGACTATTTAAAAGAGAATGGAATTCTCTCTCAGCGTACTCCTCCATACACTCCGCAACATAACGGTGTATCGGAAAGGAGGAATCGAACCCTATTGGATATGGTTCGTTCCATGATGAGTAAGGCTGAGTTACCGCGATCTTTCTGGGGTTATGCACTGGAAACAGCTGCACATCTCTTGAACCAAGTTCCTACTAAGACAGTGCCTACCACACCATATCAGATGTGGAGTGGGAAGAAACCCTGTCTTAAATCCTTTAAGACATGGGGATGTCCGGCTTTTGTAAAAAAGCAGCATGCGGACAAGCTCGAGGCACGCTCAGTACAGTGCAAGTTTGTGGGATACCCAAAGAACTCCAAGGGGTATCTTTTCTACTACGAAGAGGAACAAAAAGTTCTTGTTTCTCGTCATGCCTACTTCTTGGAAACTGAGTTTTTGGAAAACCAGATAAGTGGGAGCGTAGTAGAACTGGAAGAAATTCCAGAACCACAAAACATTACTGAAAGCTTAGAGGAACCAGAGGGTTCGAAAGAACAGGACATTCCTACGCCGCTCCGCAGGAGTAGTAGGCAGTCTCATCCGCCCTAGAGATACTACGGTTTTCTCATAGACGGGGATCGAGAGGATTGCATCATAGATTATGATGAGCCTACTAGCTTCCAGCAGGCCGTTCAGAGCGTTGACTCGGTAAAATGGCTGGATGCAATGCGGACCGAAATGGAGTCCATGTACACCAACAAAGTATGGACGTTGGACATTGCTCCAGACGGGGTAAAACCCGTAGGATGCAAGTGGATCTTCAAAAGGAAGATTGGTGTAGATGGACAGGTTGAGACCTATAAAGCTAGACTTGTAGCAAAGGGTTTCCGTCAAAGACCTGGCTTGGACTATGACGAAACCTTTTCTCCAGTGGCTATGCTGAAATCCATTCGGATCCTTCTTGCCATTGCTGCCTTCCACGATTATGAGATTTGGCAGATGGACGTAAAGACCGCTTTTCTGAATGGAAATTTAGAGGAGTGTGTCTATATGGATCAGCCAGAGGGTTTCATTCAGAGTGGGAGCAGCGGAAAGGTGTGCAAGTTGCTTAAGTCCATCTATGGACTAAAGCAGGCATCGCGGAGTTGGAACATCTGTTTTGATGAGACGGTCAAGGAATTTGGCTTTATCAAAAATCCAGATGAACCATGCATCTATAGTAGATTTGTAGCGAGAACTGTAGCATTCCTCGTTTTATACGTGGATGACATTCTCTTAATAGGAAATGACATTCCTATGCTACAATCTGTCAAGGGGTTCTTGTCACACAGGTTCTCCATGAAAGACCTGGGTGATGCCTCATACATCCTGGGGATCCGGATCCATCGTGATAGATCCAAGAGGATATTAGGACTTTCTCAGTCCAGGTACATCGACACCATAGTGAAGAGATTCAGTATGGAAGATTCCAAGCGCGGTAACCTACCGGCTTGTCACGGGATCACCCTCTCTAAAGAGATGTCTCCCAAGACTGATTTGGAGAGGGATCGCATGTCTATTATACCCTACGCTTCTGCGGTAGGCTCTATAATGTATGCGATGTTGTGTACCAGACCGGATGTAGCTTATGCACTGAGTGTGGTAAGCCGGTATCAGTCAAACCCTGGGGAGAAACACTGGATAGCAGTAAAGAACATTCTCAAGTACCTAAGAAGGACTAAGGAGATGTTCTTGGTGTATGGCGGAAAAGACCTCCAGATCGAGGCCTTTGCTGACTCCAGCTTCCAGAGTGACATGGATGATTCCAAGTCCGTGTCGGGTTTTGTCTTTACCCTCAATGGAGGGGCGGTGTGTTGGAAGAGCTCCAAACAGGAAACCGTTGCAGACTCGACTATGGAAGCGGAATACATTGCTGCATCTGATGCCGCAAAAGAAGCTGTCTGGATGAGGAAGTTCTTAAAAGAACTTCAGGTGGTTCCGTCCATTGTTGACCCAATACCTCTGTATTGCGACAACAACGGGGCTTTAGCTTTAGCAAAGGAACCCAGGTCCCATCAGAGATCCAGGCACATCTTGAGGCGGTATCACCTGATCAGGGAGATCGTGGATCGCAAGGAGATCGAGGTTCGGAGGGTTGCTTCAGAAGAGAACACTGCAGATCCATTCACCAAGGCCCTACCCCAGACTCAGTTCGAGCGGCTGATCGAGATGATAGGTCTTCGATACGCCAGTACATGGCCTTAGTGCAAGTAGGAGATTGTTAGTGTATATTCCCTAGAGGCCATTACTGTATCATACTAGTTTGTATATTACTTAATGGAAGCTTGGGATATTCACCTTGTATAAACAATCTTGCTCAATATAGTAGTATGCTACTTGGTTTGTTTCTACTTCAATGTGTACTTGTGTTTATTTTACTATATCACTTATACGCATTAGTGGAGCCCTTAGGATCTTTTGCTTGATTACCAGCGTTGTGATGGCAGTCACACTAGTGGGGGCTGGGTAATCTATAAGCACATCCTTATACAGGTCCCTAGTCGCAGGACTATCGAGATAGGGCATCGATACTCCGGAGTAGACTAGCGTATGCGCTTCTCATCCCAGTGTGGGAGATGGTCTGTCCCACAGCCATCAGTACGTCGTACTGGAGATAGTATACGGGTGCTCGTTGGGTTACGAGTACACTGGACAGGACTCGTCGGGAACTGACAGGATGGTATTATACCTATCGTCAGTCATCAGTTCCCAGGTGACATGAGTACAGCTTAGTCCGCTGAGTTGACACTGGCACTTCGCCTCGAGTGTGTTCCCACTGCACTTTGATCACTACCCTACCACGGCTCAAAGGAGTCGTGCAAACAGGTAGTGGTTGGGTGCAGTCCCGAAGCACTTGGAGGCAGTGCCGGTTAGACAGGATTCGTATCTCCCGGTATTGGGGGTTGACATCGCGCTGTGTCTAGGAGAGCCATTACACGAGTAGTCCCTGGCCAGGGCAAGCGAGATATACTGGTAGGTTTCCAGTGTTATCTCAGGGTGTTTTGGGCTTCACTCCGACACGACTTGTACCGCTATTGGGGGACTGACGTTTTACCGCCCCCTAGGCCCGACATGCGATGTATCAGACGAACAGACCGGACTGTACGGAGACTGTCACATTCAGACTCAGTAGGAGTTCAGATGGGGTTTCACCTCGTCAGCCTTCTTGTCGACATCTACCTGGGGACCGTTACGCACAGCTAGTGCCGCTTGCGGTCTGTGGTTAAACCCACTGCCAGCGTAGTGTCGAGTCTTTAGAGTCCCACACAGAGGGTATTCGCCTCTGGGCAAAACAGAGTAGAGGTCGCATGGTTTTGCGACAGGGTTCGTTCTCATCCGCGCACTTGTGCACGTTTGGAGTCCGGACGGATATTACTGGCTGGCTCTGGTTTGAGTCAGATACCGGTATATGTTTTGGGGTTGCTTTTATTTCTCAGTACTCTTGTTCTTCGGAACGAGAATACAGGTGTGTATGCACAGTTGCTTGAGGCGGAGGATGAGGTTTTTCATTAGGGTTTCGGAACGGGTGCGTATGCACAGTTGACAGTCGTCTTTTTCCAAACCCTAATAGATTTATGAAATATCAATTAATAAAAGTAATTAAATAAAATATTGTTATGGTTGATTTTGTTGACTTGTTGACCATGGTTGAATGTTGACCACCATCATGCTTTGAAAGGATTCTCCTTGATTCATGCTTACACTCATTTATTGAAAGTATGATAGTGGTCATTCCAAATACAACCATCAACTATTTCATTTTTGAATTATTATTATTAATTAGATAATTCCTTTTCTTTTAGTCATGGTTGCAAAAGAAAAGAGCTCATTCTTTCATAATCATTCTCTCTCCTCACTTCATCTTCTTCTTCCTCAAGCTCAAGGTGATTCCTTCTCATGTGTTGAGAATCCTTCACCTTGAAAAGAAAACAACCCCTAGACACTCTCTACTCTCCCTAGGGTTCAAGGTTTAGCAAGCCGGAAATCCTAGTTCACTCCAAGTTCGAGAAAGAGCCCAAAGGTTGAACCTTCGAGGTGGATCCATCTTCGACGGAAGAAGGCGACAAGAAGAGAACCATCAACCTCTACAAAAGTTTGAAGAAGAAGGAGTTCAAGTTTAGGTATAACCATCTTCATCCGAGTAGCTAACTGTCTTTAGCAAGTATGCTAGTTTTAGTTTAGTTAAAGATCCCGACTTTGCTTAGTCCATGTTGCCCCTTGCGCTAAAAATTTGATTTTTATACCGTTTCCGCCTCCCCGTAAGAACCGGGGGTCGCAACGTGGACTTACAAGTGGAAGAGTCCGTATGTGTATGATACATAGTTGGGTCAAACAACAACATATGAAAAGAGTCAAGTTCAGTATCCTGAGGATTGTCAAATTCGCTGCTGTCGACATCCATTAATTCGACAGAACATGCATGAGCAATAGGTTCGGAGGGTACACTTCCCAACTTGTAAATGTTCAGCTCAATTGACCTATTCCCGAAGGATAGGGTCATAGAGCCGTTACGACAGTTGATTATAGCATTGGAAGTGGCCAAAAAGGGGCTACCGAGAATCACCGGAATTTGATTCCTTGGGTTTGCTACAGGTTGTGTATCAAGTACAATAAAGTCCACAGGGAATACAAATTCCTCGACTTTTATCAACACATCCCCCAGTTCACCCCTAGGTTTGGTGCTTGATCGGTCAGCCATCTGGAGAGTGCAGTGAGCTGGTTTCAACTCTCTGATCCCTAACTGCTCATAGACTGAGAAAGGAAGCAGGTTAACACTTGCGCCAAGGTCAAGTAGAGCACGGTTAATGTGTTTATCCCCAATAGAAATAGAAATAGTAGGATAGCCTGGATCCTTACCTTTCCTAGGTAATTGTTGGGGAAAAGCCGTGTCTACGGTCTTTGACATGAATACCTTCTTTGGCACTTGAGTCTTCCTCTTCCTAGTGCACAAGTCTTTGAGAACTTTTGCATAAGCGGGGACTTGTTGTATTGCATCTAGAAGAGGGATGTTGATGTTAACCTGTCTAAAGATTTCAGTGATCTTCTCCATTTGCAGACTTAGTGTGTTTCTCCTTAACTGATTCGGATAAGGAGCTTGAGCAATAAGGTCGGGGTCCAACATTGGAGAAGATCGGGTGGATAAGAACGATCTAAGAATAGGAGTGGAGATCGTCTTCGGTAGACTAGAAGAGGTTTGCTGAGGTGTCAAGCCTTGGGGAAAACGGAGAATAGGCTCGGAAGAAAATGGTGGGGTAGACGAACTGGGGTTAGAATTAGAAGTAGAAGTGGAAGGAAAGGTCTCGGCCGGGGTGTTATTGATAGACTCTTCATGATCATCAATCTCTTCCCCAACGTGATTGTCAAGCACTCTTCCAGATCTCAACGTAGTGATAGCGTTCACATGATGTGAATAGCCAGTATTGGGTAAAGGTTGAGCTGGAAGTTTCCCTTTCTCTCTAGCACTCAATTCGGCTTTTAATCTTGCAATTTCAGCTTCCATTGACTTAATACTCTCGCTTTGAAATGTAGAGTTTTTCTTTATGTCATCGACGGAAGACTGAAGATTTGCCGAAACTTGCATGAAATTTGTCAGAAGCAAATTCATGAGTGAAGAGGATTCATCAGTACCGGTCAACTGCAAAGGATTATTCGGTACAGGTGTGTTGACCGGATTTTGAAAGTTTTGTGATTGGTAGGGGTGCTAACTCAATTGAAGTGGTTGCTGTTGTGGTGGAGGACCCCTTTGGAAATTGTTTTGGTTTGGAACCGTGTTTTGATTATGTGATTGGTTCCAAGCAAAGTTAGGGTGATTCCTCCAACCCTGATTATAAGTGGAAGAAAATGGATCGTTTCTAGGTCTTTGTTGGAAGGCAGCATTGATATGCTCATGACCTTGAAACGGAGAATTCAATGGACATTCTTCCGTAAGATGAGAAGGATTAGAACAGCATAAACATACAGTTTTGGAGAGCGACATCTGATTTAGGGTGGCGGCTAAAAATTTATTTTCCATAGTTTCGAGTTTCTTTTGCATTGCTGGAATTTCAGCTCTAACTCCTATGGAAATATCAGATTGGTTATTGCCACCCGTAGACGATGATTGACTTACACTCTCCCAATGTAAAGATTTTTCAACGAAATCTTCTAAAAACCTCCAGGCTTCACCATCATCTTTAGTCATGAAAGTGCCTTGATACATGGATTCAAGGGTCTGTTTTGTGGTAGAATTAATGCCCCCATATATGATTCTGCACAGATCCCATCTAGGAATTCCATGATGTGGACATTGAACTAACAGATCCTTGAAGCGTTCAAAACACTTCGAGAATGTTTCATTGGGAAGCTGGGTAAATTGATTTATTTCGCTACGGACTCGAGCTGTCTTATGATTGGGGTAAAATTTCTTTAGGAATGCTTTTACGAATTCTCCCCAGTTCGAAATAGAATGAGCGGCTGTGTTATAAAGCCACTTCTCGGCTATATCACACAATGTAAATGGAAGAAGACGTAGACGCATAGCATCCACAGAAAGCTGTGAGGTACCCATCATTGCGCATACATTTTCAAATTTGGTAATAAAGACATATGCGTCCTCAGACTCGAGACCGTGATATTTTGGTAGAAGATTGATGTATTGGGGTTTTATTTCAAAATTGTCCCCGTTGGCTGGTGGAATGGTGAGACAGGTCGAAAGAGGACCTCGTATAGGATAACATCTCTCTTGGAGAGAGATGCGGGGAGGATTCTGCGCACCTGCGGACGGCGGCAGAGTAGTGGTAAAAAAGTTCGATGGAGAACCGTCCATCGATGTGGGTGTGGTGGTGGGTAAAGAAGAAGTAGACGTAGAAATACCGACTTCGGAGTCGATCGGGGGAACGCGGACAAGACGGGCACTAGAATCCCGTGTCCAGCCGAGCATGCACTAAAGGGTTTAGTACAAGTGGCAACGTTAAGATAATTAGGGAAAATGTGAAGTGGTGTTTGTTTTGAAAAAGATACGGATTTTTGAAAAGATGCAAATCACAACAATGCACAAGCAACCCTAGATCTAATGGTCACCTCGGTCAAGTATCTAGACCGCTCCTAACTGCCAGAAGACAAGTCGCAAGATGAATCCTCTACTGCCTCTTTGTCCCTTCTGTGGCCAGGTAAGTGCCTGGTAAGTGGGAGGTTCTCCACTACGTAAGTAGTGGGCCCAATTAAGTAACCACTTGCCTTAGACACACTTGCCTTAGACACCACAAAAGAAACGCGGATAAGCAAAAGATTACCCATGACCTTCTCCTGTCCTATGTGAGCGCGACGGTCCTTAGAGTCATGTCTAGATATTTTTTTAATTAATGAGGGTAATGCAGATGCAGTTTTGTGATTTTTTAGGGCTTAGGACGGGTAATGAAATCCCGACCTAATCTGAATTTGGTCTTTGCCCCTTAATTTCCGTATTAAAATATGCAAACAACCAAGATCAAACACGCACAATTTTTGCTGTTTGCGGCGCTGCGAATTTTTGCAAAGAAACCTGAGGAAATTTGTTATTGGAGCAGATCAAGGAGGAGATAAGAAAGTCAGAAATAGACCTGAGAAAAATGGTGCACCGATGCTTCTCTCTTGCCGCAGAACCTCCGCAAGAAGAACAGTTATACCGCGGATCCGCCGCGGCTTAATGTGATCCCTGCACAAAAATCTCAGCAACCGCTCATGTTCACTTATTGAACTCTCTGGAATATTCTGAAAAATTTTCCTCTTGCTCCACAGATTCCAGATTTCCTCGCAACAAATCACAACGAATCGTTAAATGTTTGTACGAATTTTGATCTAAAAATTCTGATGGAATAAATTTTTCAACTCAAATTTCAAAAATGAACAAATTAGCACACTATCCCCGGCAACGGGGCCATTTGGTTGAATCTATTCTTTGTATGTATGGAATGTAAAGTGTTTTAAAAATTTGTAAAGATCGCAATCAAGGAAATTTATACTGCAATCAATTAACGGTGTCGGTGTAGCGCGTTAATGAATACGGATCGTCCGCAGGGAAAGTGTGATTCGTTCGTAATTGATTTAGATGAATTGAAAATTAAAGAGAAAAGAAAAGACAATTCAATTCAAGATTTATAAAAGTAAATTTCAAGAATTATCAAAATCTAGATCTAATATCAAGAATACTAAAAATCAAGAATCAAGAATTGATGATATCCAAATCGAATTAGTAATCAAGATTTGTAATGAGGCTCGTAGGAATCGATCAAGTTGATAGTGAATGATGAAAACTTGTGATTACGTTGTCTTATCCATTGATGATTTGTTGCTAGATCGATGACGATCAACGAGATTTAGGGATCTATTGAAAAAACTAGGGTTTCTTCATCATCATCCCTTGTCATTTCGTTAATTATCATTCAAAAGCTAGCATCTAGGAAATTCAATCACCGATCGTTGATCTCGAATTAAGAGCGAAAACATTCAAGAAAGCATTTCGCTCGAAACTAGGTTGTCGATGATTCAATTTACTAGAGTTTACAAAACTCGTAGGACTTAAGAATCGTTTCAAGATTGTAATCATCATCATCTATCTATTCTCTCGATTCCTCCACGAGCGGAGTTTTTATTCAAAAATCATGATAAAGAAATCAATCAAGAATCGAGAACTCGTCATAATGCCCAATATGTAAAGATAAGCAAGATAAAGAAATTTCACCTTTTATTATTCAACAATTCCGTTACAATTTGCTCAAGAACTACAAGAATTTGAGGAAAGAACTCGATCGTCGAATTAGCTTCGCATCGTCTCCGTGAGTCACGGATCGTCTTGGATCACTTGCTCGGTTGAAGATCGGGGTCGCTTCTAAAAGGTTGAAGGCTTCTTGCTTGATTTGTACTCGGAGATCTTGAATTTGGCTTTTGGAAATGGATTAGGGTTAGGGTTTGAATGCACAAGTTGTGTCACTCAACTTGTGGGTGAATTGTTGAACAACCTTTGAGAAGATGTCTTGGGTCCCCTTTTATAGCCCACTCCTTTAGCTTCCCCTAGAAGCTTGATTAGGATTAGCTTCCTTTAGAAGCTAGGTTTAGTTTAGCTTCTCTTACAAGCTTAGTAGTTGAGTAGAAGCTTCTAGAGTTAGTTAGTTAGCTAGCTTCTTTTAGAAGCTTGGAGGTTAGGAAGAAGCTTCTAGGTCTAGCTAGTTATGTGGCTTGCTTGAGAAGCTAGGATGTGTTTAGCTTGTACAAAAAGCTTTTCTGTTCGGACAGAAGCTTCTGGAGATTTCTGGAATTTGAAGTGGCTTGAAGAAATTTTCCAAGTGAAAGGAGAAACCAGAGATTGTAATCTGTCGACGATGCCTCCACATGGCCGCGGATCCACCGCGGGAAGGGCCATTTGGCCGCGGATCCGCGGCCCTCTGATTGCTTTGGCGCATCAAATTTCCAGGTAACTCTTGTGCCGTCCTTGTGGCACTTTTCTGATGTGTGGAATCTCATAAATCTTTCTTGTTCACTGCCAGATCACAAGTCTTGGACTTGGCGTATTTTTATCAGCACTTTTAACTGTTTCAGCTTTTTTCCTGGAATTTCCTGCACAGATTCTCGAGACAAGTGTTGTGCTATACAAAGATCATGCGTGCAATGATAAACACTCAATTTCCCTCAAAATGCCGGTTATAATATATAACACATGTTATTTGGTATTTTACAGTCAATTTGCTTATATGTGCTATATACATACCGAACACCTTTAGATGATTGCAAATATTAGGGAAATTGATGTGTTAAAAATGCAATATTTTCGACTGATCAAATTTCCCCAAACTTATTTTTGGTCGTCTCGAGCAAACTTGTTTTATTAAAAAGAGAAGGAGAAAATAAAGAAAAAGAAAAATCTAACTAGCACACTTTCGTAGGCAACACGATTGCACTGAGCATGTGCAACAAGCCTTTAAACCTCTAGGTGTCCCTAGTAGGAGGAGTGTTGTCTCCTGAGGGTTTTCAGCGGATTGCACCCACAAAATCCAATAATAAAAGGAAGACCGTGAAAGTTACATATAAAGATAAGAATTCTAAAAGAAAGACTTTGAAAATTAAAGTTTCCAACTATACTAGCTTTTCGATTGTCATGAGCCCTATCTTAATAGTCATGAAAAGATGTTAGAAATCACATCATCCCTCAATAAAACATCGTCTTTATTCTTCATTCCTACCTTTCTTCCAAACATCGATCATATAACCCTACGTGTGTGTAATATACATCCCTACACCCGGAGAATTCAATTCAAGCTATCGTACTCTTGTCCATCGACCTCAGTACATTTTAATTTGATGAATATTTAGATAGATTTGTTCACACATTTTCATGCGACCGTTAATACTTCTTGAGGTACTAACAGACCGATTACTCATGCGCTTGCTTATTAGGTGTTTTTCCTCGTCTTGCACCACCTAAGGCTTAGCAGTGACTCCCAGACCAGTTGGTCTAAGGCACTAGGTGATGAAGCACCATCGCTATATTTTTTTATTGCTTCCTTGGCGATAACAAAACCAGTGTTCATTTTTCTACACCATTTATTTTTTTATTCATTTTTTTATTTCCTTCATACATTGGCTTTTAGACAAGAGCACTTCAAGGTATCCTCTACTATCCCGAGTTTCAAGTCGTGTGTAAGTGCATATAGTAGGGTATCAACGTTCAAATGTTTGGCTTCCAGAATAGGAATTATTTTTCAGACTTATTTTTATCCTCAGATTAGTGATTTCCTTCATCTTACTAACCCTTGGGACAACGTCTCATAACTACTTCTTACTAGTTTCGTTTAAGAAAAGTTCTAATTTTCTTGGTTTTCTTAAATTTTTCTAATCTTTTGGATGTAATTTTTCACTATCTAATCTTTTATTATCTTATTTATATAAAAAAAATTATATTTGTTTTATGCTTATGCAAAGTATGATGCAAATGATGCGTAAATAAGCACAAACCTCCTCCAAACTTGTTTTCAACAGTGTCCTCACTGTTGCTATCTGCTGGATCAAAAAAACCTGTAAGCTTGGGAGGAAATTATTAACGGGGGCAAAATATATTAAAGTGAAAATCCTCCCCCAAACTTATTCTTTTGGCTCACCATTTTGAGTAAAAATTTTCTTTTCAAGAGCCAGCTTATACCCCCCCCCCCCAAACTTGAGTTAAACAATGTTAAACTTTGAAAATCACAAGAGGGGGTCAAAGTTATTGGTCGATGTCAAGCTTTGCAAAGACCGAAAGTCAACACTAACCATTCAAAAATTTTATCAATGTAGTGCATCGGTTGGTGGAAGAAGAGAGCCAGAAAGAAGTGGCGAAAAGATAAGTGGTGGAATAGAATGTGGTTGCGTCTCGTTTTGGAGAGACGATGCAGTGATTGTGATGGATTACTCGCATTCTTTTACAGTCCATAAGAAGGGGTGAAGGTTCAATTTCATTGTATTGAGGTGGATTCATCTTAACACCCGTGTCTTTCAAAAATGCGAGTTCATCAGCGAAGATCTCCTCAAAAGTCTCATCAATACCCCGAAGAATAATATCATCACAAAGCACGGGGTGATCTTCAGACTCCAAAAACGGTTCATAATCAGTGTTAGTTGTTGACCCGGACAACTCTGTGGAAGAGTCCGTATGTGTATGATACATAGTTGGGTCAAACAACAACATATGAAAAGAGTCAAGATCAGTGTCCTGAGGATTGTCAAATTCGCTGCTGTCGACATCCATTAATTCGACGGAACATGCATGAGCAGTAGGTTCGGAGGGTAAACTTCCCAACTTGTAAATGTTCAGCTCAATTGACCTATTCCCGAAGGATAGGGTCATAGAGCCGTTACGACAGTTGATTATAGCATTAGAAGTGGCCAAAAAGGGGCGACCGAGAATCACCGGAATTTGATTCCTTGGGTTTGCTACAGGTTGTGTATCAAGTACAATAAAGTCTACAGGGAATACAAATTCCCCGACTTTTATCAACACATCCTCCAGTTCACCCCTAGGTTTGGTGCTTGATCGGTCAGCCATCTGGAGAGTGCAGTGAGCTGGTTTCAACTCTCCGATCCCT
Organism: Agapanthus africanus; assembly: GCA_030015575.1. NCBI lineage: Eukaryota > Viridiplantae > Streptophyta > Magnoliopsida > Asparagales > Amaryllidaceae > Agapanthus > Agapanthus africanus. The sequence goes on from JASDDO010000004.1 coordinate 316,515,787, forward strand.
AACTGCTCATAGACTGAGAAAGGAAGCAGGTTAACACTTGCGCCAAGGTCAAGTAAAGCAAAGTTAATGTGTTTATCCCCAATAGAAATAGAAATAGTAGGATAGCCAAGATCCTTACGTTTCCTAGGTAATTGTTGGGGAAAAGCCGTGTCTACGGTCTTTGACATGAATACCTTCTTTGGCACTTGAGTCTTCCTCTTCCTAGTGCACAAGTCTTTGAGAACTTTTGCATAAGAGATGACTTGTTGTATTGAATCTAGAAGAGGGTTGTTGATGTTAACCTGTCTAAAGATTTCAGTGATCTTCTCCATTTGCGGACTTAGTGTGTTTCCCCTTAACCGATTCGGATAAGGAGCTTGAGCAATAAGGTCGGGGTCCAACATTGGGGAAGATCGGGTGGGTAAGAACGATCTAAGAATAGGAGTGGAGATCGCCTTCGGTGGACTAGAAGAGGTTTGCTGAGGTGTCGAGCCTTAGGGAAAACGGAGAATAGGCTTTGTAGAAAATGGTGGGGTTGACGAACTAGGGTCAGAATTAGAAGTAGAAGTGGAAGGAAAGGTCTCAGCCGGGGTGTTATTGATAGACTCTTCATGATCATTAATCTCTTCCCCAACGTGATTGTCAGGCACTCTTCCAGATCTCAACGTGGTGATAGCGTTCACATGATGTGAATAGCCAGGATTGAGTAAAGGTTGAGCTGGAAGTTTCACTTTCTCTCTAGCACTCAATTCGGCTTTTAATCTTGCAATTTCAGCTTCGATTGACTTAATACTCTCGCTTTGAAACGCAGAGTTTTTCTTTATGTCATCGACGGAAAAATGAAGAATTGCCGAAACTTGCATGAAATTTTTCGGAAGCAAATTCATGAGTGAAGAGGATTCATCAGTACCGGTCAACTGCAAGGGATTATTCGGTACAGGTGTGTTGACCGGATTTTGAAAGTTTTGTGATTGGTAGGGGTGCTAACTCAATTGAAGTGGTTGTTGTTGTGGTGGAGGACCCCTTTGGAAATTGTTTTGGTTTGGAACCGTGTTTTGATTTTGTGATTGGTTCCAAGCAAAGTTAGGGTGATTCCTCCAACCCTGATTATAAGTGGAAGAAAATGGATCGTTTCTAGGTCTTTGTTAGAAAGCAGCATTGATATGTTCATGACCTTGAAACGGAGAATTCAATGGACATTCTTCCGTAAGATGAGAAGGGTTAGAACAGCATCCACATACAGTTTTGGAGAGCGACATCTGATTTAGGGCGGCGGCTAAAAATTTATTTTCCATAGTTTCGAGTTTCTTTTGCATTGCTGACATTTCAGCTCTAACTCCTATGGAAACATCAGATTGGTTATTGCCAACCCTAGACGATGATTGACTTACACTCTCCCACTGTAAAGATTTTTCAGCGAAATCTTCTAAAAATCTCCAGGCTTCACCATCATCTTTAGTCATGAAGGTGCATTGACACATGGATTCAAGGGTCTGTTTGGTGGTTGGATTAATGCCCCAATATATGATTCTGCACAGATCCCATCTAGGAATTTCGTGATGTGGACATTGAACTAACAGATCCTTGAAGCGTTCAAAACAATTCGAGAATGTTTCATTGGGAAGCTGGGTAAATTGATTTATTTCGCTACGGACTCGAGCTGTCTTATGATTGGGGTAAAATTTCTTTAGGAATGCTTTTACGAATTCTCCCCAGTTCGAAATAGAATGTGCGGCTGTGTTATAAAGACACTTCTCGGCTATATCGCACAATGTAAATGGAAGAAGACGTAGACGCATAGTATCCACAGAAAGCTGTGAGGTACCCATCATTGCGCATACATTTTCAAATTTGGTAATAAAGACATATGCGTCCTTAGACTCGAGACCGTGATATTTGGGTAGAAGATTGATGTATTGGGGTTTTATTTCAAAATTGTCCCCGTTGGCTGGTGGAATGGTGAGACAGGTCGAAAGAGGACCTCGCATAGGATAACATCTCTCTTGGAGAGAGATGCGGGGTGCATTCTGCGCACCTGCGGACGGCGGCAGAGTAGTGGTAAAGAAGTTCGATGGAGAACCGTCCATCGATGTGGGTGTGGTGGTGGGTAAAGAAGAAGTAGACGTAGAAATACCGACTTCGAAGTCGATCGGGGGAACGCAGACAAGACGGGCACTAAAATCCCGTGTCCAGCCGAGCATGCACTAAAGGGTTTAGTACAAGTGGCAATGTTAAGATAATTACGGAAAATGTGAAGTGGTGTTTGTTTTGAAAAATATACGGATTTTTGAAAAGATGTAAATCACAACAATGCACAAGCAACCCTAGATCTAATGGTCACCCAGGTCAAGTCTCTAGACCGCTCCTAACTGCTAGAAGACAAGTCGCAAGATGAATCCTCTACTGCCTCTTTGTCCCTCCTGTGGCCAGGTAAGTGCCTGGTAAGTGGGAGGTTCTCCACTACGTAAGTAGTGGGCCCAATTAAGTAACCACTTGCTTTAGACACACTTGTCTTAGACACCACAAAAGAAACGCGGATAAGCAATAGATTACCCATGACCTTCTCTTGTCCTAAGTGAGCGCGACGATCCTTAGAGTCATGTCTAGATATTTTTTTAGTTAATGAGGGTAATGCGGATGCAGTTTTGTGATTTTTGGGGCTTAGGACGGGTAATGATATCCCGACCTAATCTGAATTTGGTCTTTGCCCCTTAATTTCCGTATTAAAATATGCAAACAACCAAGATCAAACACGCACAATTTTTGCTGTTTGCGGCGCTGCGAATTTTTGCAAAGAAACCTGCAAAAATTTGTTATTGGAGCAGATCAAGGAGGAGATAAGAAAGTCAGAAACAGACCTGAGAAAATTGGTGCACCGATGCTTCTCTCTTGCCATGGAACCGCCGCAAGAAGAACAGTTATACCGCGGATCCGCCGCGACTTAATGTGATCCCTGCACAAAAATCTCAGCAACTGGTCCTGTTCACTTACTGAACTCTCTGGAATATTCTGAAAATTTTTCCTCTCGCTCCACAGATTCCAGATTTTCTCGAAACAAATCACAACGAATTGTTTAGTGTTTGTACGAATTTTGATCTAAAAATTCTGATGGAATAAATTTTTCAACTCAAATTTCAAAAATGAATAAATTAGCACACTATCCCCGGCAACGGGGCCATTTGGTTGAATCTATTCTTTGTGTGTATGGAATGTAAAGTGTTTTAAAAATGTGTAAAGATCGCAATCAAGGAAATTTATACCGCAATCAATTAACGGTGTCGGTGTAGCGCGTTAATGAATATGGATCGTCCACAGGGAAAGTGTGATTCGTTCATAATTGATTTAGATGAATTGAAAATTAAAGAGAAAAGAAAAGACAATTCAATTCAAGATTTATAAAAGTGAATTTCAAGAATTATCAAAATCTAGATCTAATATCATGAATACTAAAAATCAAGAATCAAGAATTGATGATATCCAAATCGAATTAGTAATCAAGATTTGTAATGAGGCTCGTAGGAATCGATCAAGTTGATAGTGAATGATGAAAACTTGTGATTACGTTGTCTTATCCATTTATGATTTGTTGCTAGATCGATGACGATCAACGAGGTTTAGGGATCTATTGAAGAAACTAGGGTTTCTTCATCATCATCCCTTGTCATTTCGTTAATTATCATTCCAAAGCTAGCATCTAGGAAATTCAATCACCGATCGTTGATCTCTAATTAAGAGCGAAAACATTCAAGAAAGCATTTCGCTCGAAACTAGGTTGTCGATGATTCAATTTACTAGACTTTACAAAACTCGTAGGACTTAATAATCGTTTCAAGATTGTAATCATCATCATCTATCTATTCTCTCGATTCCTCCACGAGCGAAGTTTTTACTCAAACATCATGATAAAGAAATCAATCAAGAATCGAGAACTCATCATAATGCTCAATATGTAAAGATAAGCAAAATAAAGAAATTTCACTTTTTAATATTCAACAATTCCGTTACAATTTGATCAAGAACTACAAGAATTTGAGGAAAGAACTCGATCGTCGAATTAGCTTCGCATCGTCTCCGTGAGTCACGGATCGTCTTGGATCACTTGCTCGGTTGAAGATCGGGGTCGCTTCTAAAAGGTTGAAGGCTTCTTGCTTGATTTGTACTCGGAGATCTTGAATTTGGCTTTTGGAAATGGATTAGGGTTAGGGTTTGAATGCACAAGTTGTGTCACTCAACTTGTGGGTGAATTGTTGAACAACCTTTGAGAAGAAGTCTTGGGTCCCCTTTTATAGCCCTCTCCTTTAGCTTCCCCTAGAAGCTTGATTAGGATTAGCTTCCTTTAGAAGCTAGGTTTAGTTTAGCTTCTCTTACAAGCTTGGTAGTTGAGTAGAAGCTTCTAGAGTTAGTTGGTTAGCTAGCTTCTTTTAGTAGCTTGGTGGTTAGGAAGAAGCTTCTAGGTCTAGGTAGTTATGTGGCTTGCTTGAGAAGCTAGGATGTGTTTAGCTTGTACAAAAAGCTTTTCTGTTCGGACAGAAGCTTCTGGAGATTTCTGGAATTTGAAGTGGCTTGAAGACATTTTCCAAGTGAAAGGAGAAACCAGAGATTGTAATCTGCCAACGATGCCTCCTTATGGCCGCGGATCCGCCGCGGGAAGGGCCATTTGGCCGCGGATCCGCGGCCCTTTGATTGCTTTGGCGCATCAAATTTCCATGTAACTCTTGTGCCGTCCTTATGGCACTTTTCTGATGTATGGAATCTCATAAATCTTTCTTGTTCACTGCCAGATCACAAGTCTTGGACTTGGCGTATTTTTATCAGCACTTTTAACGGTTTCGGCTCTTTTCCTGGAATTTCCTGCACATATTCTCGAGACAAGTGTTGCGCTATACAAAGATCATGCGTGCAATGATAAACACTCAATTTCCCTCAAAATGCCGGTTATAATATATAACACATGTTATTTAGTATTTTACAGTCAATTTGCTAATATGTGCTATATTCATACCGAACACCTTTAGATGATTGCAAATAGTAGGGAAATTGATGTGTTAAAAATGCAATATTCTCGACTGATCAGGTCGACATGTCCCCGGCACGGAGTGTCTGTTGTTTGACGCAGAGGTCGATGTTGGAATTGGTTGGTTTGATTTGATTTGGGTTGACATCAGCATCGCTACACTGGAATATGGTACCATGAACGAATCATCATTTTCCATGAGTGGATTTGAGGATTTGGTTTTGATTTGGAATCTGCATTGCTGCACTGGAATAATGCCTGGAGCAACTCATCATTTGCCCCGAGAGGATTTGGGAATTGGTTTTTGTTTGGCATCAGCATCGCTACACTGGAATATGGTACCAGGAGAGAATCATCATTTGCGTTTGCTTATTAGGAAACGATGGCTTAGGAGACAGGTTTTAGGTCCCTATCACCTAAGACTTTTCAATTTTGTGAGCCGTAAGGGTCTCACAAAGCATTTTCTCCCTACGGGTCGTAAGGATCCCGTAAGTGTATTTTCTCCTTAGGAGTCGTGAGGACCCCTAAGTGTGTTGCTCCTTTATGAGTCATAAGGATCTCACGCGGGAATTTTCTCCTCACAAAGTCGAGAGGACTTTGCGAGTGCATTTCATCTTTTTTACGAGTTTGCGCCCTTTCGGGTTTTCACAAACTCGCCGGCAGCCCTGCTGTTTTTACTCACGGAGCCCTTTTGGGTTTTCATCCGTGCCCATTTTGCTTGTGGACATACCATTTTTTTTTTGATTGATTTTTTTTAATTTTTGGTGGGACTTTGAATGTGGTCTCACCGGTAAGACTTGGGAGAGATAGGGATCGTTTTACGCCCGTGGATTGTATACGGTTTTGCAGGATGTATGATCCAAACCGTAGGGCCAGAATCGGGACTTTGTTGGCGTCTGCATCGCTGCACTGGAATATAGTACCAGGAGCGACTCATCATTCGCCGTTGGGGTATGGGATTTGGAATTTGGTTGGCGTCTACATCGCTGCACTGGAATATGGTACCAGGAGCGAATCATCATTCGCCACTTGGGGATTGTGGAGCGATGGCTTAGGAGACAGGTTTAGATCCCTATCACCTAAGGCTTTTCAATTTTATGGGCCTTAAGGGTCCCATAAAAGCATTTTCTCCCTACGAGTCGTAAGGATCCCGCAGGTGTATTTTCTCCTTAGGAGTCATGAGGACTCCTAAGTGTGTTTTTCCTTCGTGAGTCATAAGGATCCCACGAAGGTTTGTTCTCCTCATGTATCGTGAGGATACATGAGTGGGTCTTCCCAATAGAGCATAATTCCAAGGACAGAGACCAGCCGCGCGACTGGTGGTTGTTGTGGGGCATGAGTGTGATGAGAATTATTTGAGCCTATGGATTGTATACGGTAGTCAATTTGGGGACTAACCGTAGGGCCTGAAGAATTTTGAGAAATTGGATTTTGGTTGGCGTCTGCATCGCTGCACTGGAATATGGTACCAGGAGCGACTCATCATTCGCCATTGTTTTGTTTTGTTTTTTTTGTCTTTGTTTTACCGCGATTGCTCTATCATTTCAGCTTTTCTTATCGCGAAGATCGCGATTGCTCTATCATTTCGCTTTTATTCGCGGTTGCCCCATCATTTCGGCTTTATTTTCATCTTTATTTTACTCGCTGATTTTTATTGCGAGTTGCCCCATCATTTCGGCTTTTATTTTTCTTTTATTTACACAATTTTTTTATTTATTTACATTTTTTTTTACATTCCTAGTTTAACGACTTAGAGGTCGATTGTTCCCAGTTTAAAGACTCAGCGGTCTATTATTCCCAGTTTAAAGACTTGGTGGTCTGTGGTTTGCTTATCCCAGCTCCTCAAACTTTGATCTTGGCGGGGCTGTGTTGATGACCGTAGCTCTGTGGCTTGTCAGTACATCTGACGACTGTGAGGCTTTCCCGAATTTGTAATAGTTCTCCACCCAATCTTTAAAAACATAGCAGTCTTCAATGGTATGACTCACCATTCTATGATATGGGCAGTATATGGGATTGCCGGTCATGTTCATCTCATGTGGCCTCTTTGGAATAGGCAATTGAAGACCGTTGTTCAAGGCGTCCACAAATATTTCGCGGACTTTAACCCTCCTGAAGAAGTATACTTTCTTCTTTATCTCCATTGGAGGAAGTGCCCTTACTGATGCTGGACCCCGAGGACGACCAGTCTTTGGTTCTCCTACTATCCGCTTACCACGTTCAGTGTACGCATCGGAGGGACTGGAGGCTGATCACGTCCGTTTTTCACAAAGGTGTTCCACTCTCGGGCTGGAGGGAGCATCGGTCGGCTGCTTCCGGATATTAATCCCTAGCTCACGAACCAAAATTTGATTTTGCTGTAATTGCAATCGGGCAAATTGGGTCGTGAGATCCGCCACGACATTTGCCAGCTCGTCAACTTTAGAATAGACCTTGGCCATCTTCTCATCCCTGTCCTGAAGTTGTCTTTGAATCCATTGGAACAATGCTTGTTCTATAGTTCCGGATATGACAACGGGGTCATCCCTACCGCCTGAACTTGATTCAGCATGAACCACGGGTTCCTTTGGCTCAATGTCCTGAGCGAGCTCTTCATCATTTGGATCGGGCCGATGTTGGATGGCAACAACCGCGTCATTGTCATGGTTATAAGGCGTAGGAGGACTTGCTCCTCTAAGCTCCGTCATATAGACCGTATGGGTTGTGTACCCGTCTATTGCTTCTTCATTGGCAATGTGGCTCGCTTGGCTCTTAGCTTGTTGCCTTGGTCCACTCTTTTTAGAGAAAGGCAGGTGTCTGAGAGAATCAGGTCCCTGAAGGAATTCTGTCTCCGTTTGTATAAAATTGGCGGTTGCAGCTTGATTGTTTGTTAACACGCCAGGGGACAATGATATTTCTCCCGCCTTGTATTGTTTCTCGACCCAATCCTTGAAGATGCAGCAGTCTTCAATAGTGTGTCCCAGCACTCGGTGGTATGGGCAAAAGTTAGGATGATCAGTCATGTTCGCTTCACTTAGCCTTTTTGGTTCTGGTAGCCGCAGGCCATTCTTCAGAGCATCTTTAAAAATTTTGTGGACCTTGTCCCTTCGGAATGAGTAGACCTTATTTCTTCTTTCCTCCAAAGTTGGCTCTCAAGATTTGTCAGTTTTTGCTCCGCCCGCTCTCTGCTTATTTAAAGAATCGGTGTTTTTAGAACTTTCGCCTTTTCGGTTGTCATCCCTCCAAGGTTTCGGTCTGTTTGTGAACTGAAGATCCTGACTCGGGCTTTGAGCGTTCCAACGTTTGGACCTTTTTGGTCAGCTCTTAGAATATTTTAAGGCCTACGGTGCACAGGAAAGGTTTCATCCAGTCCTTCAGATTTTCTATAAGAAGACTGACGGATTGGTCTTGCTCCAACGGCGGTTCACATTTGACAGAGAGATTGCGCCATCGGACTATAAAATCCATGTTGCTTTCGTTTTTCTTTGGCTCTGTCCTTACAAGGTCGGCAATGGTGATTTTATCACTGACACTCATGAACCTTTGCTTGAACATGGATTCTATTTGAGCGAACGTCGTGATCGAGTCATCTGGTATGCTTGCATACCAATCGAAAGCAACATCCGTCAAGCTATTAACAAACTGACGGAGAATGAGCACATCATTGCCCCCATTATTTGCACACGATGCTTTAAATTGGGCAATGTGCAGGTTCGCATTTCCCGTCCCATCGAACCTTTCAAATTTGGGGACGACATAGCCAGTGGGAAACTCCACAAGATCGTACCGAGCAGGAAATGGTCTCCCGCTACTGCTAGCATCTCTTTTCTCTCCAGCTTCGGCTACCAATGTTTTGACTTTGTTGGCAACCAAATACATGATTTGATCTTGAGTTAGCGGGCTACTGTCATCGGTAGCCATGACATTTCCCGAGATAGGATGCGACTGATTTTCATGCGGTTTGCCCACTTTTGGATTTGGGGGGATAGGCGTCGGCTGCTTTGGGACATCATTTCCCGGTTCACGAGAAGAGCCCTGCGCTTGATTAGGCGGCTGAGAGGAAAGTCGGGCCATGAGCTGCATCACGACATTCGTCAAGTCGTCAATTTTGGAGTAGAGTTTGGCCATTTCCTTGTCTTTGTTCCTGAGCTGCTTTCGGAGCTCTTGAAGCAGCTCTTGCTCCGCGGTCCTGGGGCGGAAAGTCGGCTCTTCCTCGCTGTCCGAGATTGACTCTACATGGACCGAGGGGTCTTTCTGCCTATCATCCTCATCGAGAGGGTTTTCATCATCCAGCGGAGGTGGATGTTCTTGGGAAGCGGCAACCACATTCAAGACAGATTGGATTTGAGATGTGGTGGCCCCGTCCTTGCTCTTGCTGCGCGTGCCCACCGTGTAGACAGTGTGGACCACATATCCAGCCATTTCCTCATCTTCGGCGGTGTAACCCTGTTCTTCGAACCTCATGAGGTTCAGCCTAGCAGGAGCCCTAGCCCTTTGTTTAGATCTATATCTGAGCCTTTTCTGTCTTAGCTTCTCAATTTTAAGGGCATGGCGGGCATCTGTTTCCTGGGAAGCCACCGTGAGTCGATTAGCGGGGAGCTTAGAGAAGACACCCGATCGAGCAGTTGTCAAGGGAACCGCTGAAGCTTGCTCGAGACGCCTCGTTGCTTTGTTCGTGTTGATGGCCTTGCCCCCGGCTGGGGCCAGGGAAAGTCGTTCAAGCACCGACTTGCATTTTAGTTGGGGCACCTTCGAGACCACCACATTTGGCCTCTTGCCTTTCGAGACCGGTTTGTCTGTCACCGGGGCTTGAGGAGCTGGGACGGCGTTAGCAGACACGAACAAAATAGAGCCAAATGGTAGCGGCAGCTCTTCCCTTTGTCGTCCGAGACTGGCCGGGAGGACCGTCCTGGCATCCATCTTCATCGTGTAGGAGATGGGAGCTGTGTCGAGAGCTGAGCTGATCCTTGGAGACATTGTTGAAAATTGATTGCTTGAAAACCTGCATGAAAGACCATTATTTTAGTATAAATATCGATATATATATTGATTGAGTTCGCATGAACGTTTAACCCGAAATAAGGGAGGAGAGATTGGTTCCACCGGGCATGCCAGAATCTGTAGGGTGTTTTTCATCACCCCATTGAGATGGGAGTACGCGCGCGCTTGTCAAGCGCATTACAGATTCCCCCTGTCTAGGGTAGGCTGGGGTTTATTGATTGTGGGGATCCGAATCTCCGGCAGCCGCGGACTAAGCTGCCGTTAATTACCCCTCGCCTTTGGAGCGAGAGAACCTCCGATTAACGGGTTAAACTGGTCATGCAAACTCAATGTGTAGTGTTGTGTTTTGAAGGGGGGGTTTTGGATATATCGGGGGCCCCGTAGATTTTTTACGGGGATCCCGCTACCCGGATAGCGAGCTGGGGGTCAAGGGGGCTAGCAACCCCCTTGTGGGGTGCGGGGCAGCGCCCCGGCCCAAAAATTTTGAGAGGGATAGTGTTGTAGAGTGTGTGTGTGTGTGTACATATATATATAATAAAAAAAGGGAAAGGGCATCCAAAGGATGCGTGGGAAAAAGTGCAAGAGCGCTAGAGCGCTAGCGCCCCACGTGTCAGCACGTGGGGCGCTAGTGCCCTTGCGCTCAGACACGTGGGCGCTCGGGCGCTAGCGCTCTGAGCGCAAGGGCGCTAGCGCCCCATGTGTCAACACGTGGGCGCTCGGGCGCTAGTGCTTTGGGCGCTAGCGCTCTGAGCGCAAGGGCGCTAATGCCTTGAGCGCTAGCGCACCATGTGTCAGCGCGTGGGAGCTCGGGCGCTAGCGCTCTGAGCGCAAGGGCGCTAGCGCTTTGGGCGCTAGCGCTCTGAGCGCAAGGGCGCTAGCGCTTTGTGCGCTAGCGCTTTGCCACGTGTCAGCACGTGGGAGCTCGGGCGCTAGCGCTCTGAGCGCAAGGGCGCTAGCGCCCCATGTGTCAGTACGTGGGCGTCTGGGCGGCAAAAGGGACTTGATCCCTGCAATGGGAGTTGTACTCCCAGGAAGGAGCGCTTGTTATTTTGTGTGTGTGTGTGTGTGTGTGTCTATATATATATATATATATATATATATATATATATATATGAGGAGTTAAACTCCTATGATGTTTTGAAGCTGATGAAGGGCTTCTCCCCTTGAGCCCTAGTTCTTCCCCAAAGTGGGGTTTCTGGAGATGGGTCTCCTTCTTCCTCCTCGGTTGGCAGGATCTTGAAGATCAAGAGATGTGAGATTTTAAAAATCTCTCCTTTATGAGATCTGATGGAAGATCTGAGTTCCCCTTTTTGGGTTTTATGGTGGAAAACTACTTAGTTTTGGAAAAGAAAGAGTAAAACTCTTGATTTAATTCAAAAGAAATGAGAAGGTTCAGAACCTTGGAGAAGGAGCAGGAGGCACAAAGAACCCTAGTTTTTGGGGGAATGAAAATTGTATATTGGTTATTTTCATCATGTTGCCTTATATAGGCTTACATATTTACATATAGCCCCTTGGGCTTTTCAAAATGGCATTTTGCCTATCCCATGGCTCATGTGCCTTTTCTTTTTGCACATAAGCCTTGGGCTTACAAAAATTTGGCTTTATGCCCATTTTGTTTACATTCATGCATAAAAAATTACATAAAAATTATTTATTACATGATTTTGTTGTTGGCATGGGAAGGCTTGGCCGCGGGCTCGGCTTGGGCATGGGTCCGCTTGACCTGGGCTTGGGCCTACCTGGCTTGGGGTTGACCTTGACTTTGACTTGGTCAACCGGGGTGCAATTTTCGACCCCAACATCAACATTGTTAGCTATAGTGCCCTCAAGTCAATTATTGGATCGCAGGCACGTGATTACAATGATTGAGGGAGGACCTATACCGGTAGGACAGTCTTACTCGAGATGATAGTATGCTATCTGGTTTGCCTTTATCATCGAGTACATGCTTTAGGTGACACTACAGATCACTATTACATTTTGATAAAGCACATAGGATTCTTGCTTAACTACCAGCAGTATGATGGCGATCATATACGTGAGAGTTGGGTGGTCCATAAGCACATCCTTAAAGTGTCTCTAGTCGTGGGAGTTTCGAAACTAGGCATCGATACTCCGAGAGTAGACTGGTGTATATGGATCAAGACCCCGATGAGGGGCGGTGGCCGGTCTCACAAGCCATTGGTATCAGTTGGTTCACCTAAGATGTATACAGGTGCTCATTGGGTTATGAGTACACCGGACGGACTCGTCGGGAACATGCTAGTTGGTATTATACCTATTGTCAGATAGCAGTTCCCTGGTGACATGTATATATGTTAGTCTATTGACCTGAGATCGTCATTTTTCTCGTGTGAGTTCCCACTGTGCTTTGATTACTACCCTACCACGGCTCAAAAGAGTCGTGCAAACAGGTTTTAGTTGGGTACAGTCCCGAGCCACATGGAGGCAGTGAACGGATCGTCAGGGGATTCGTATCTCCCGGTATTGGGGGTTGATGTCGCGGTGTGCACGGGTGGCCATCACTAGAAATCCTTGGCCAAGGTAGTCGAGAATTACTGATCTAGGATCGGTAGTTTCTCAGGTGGTGATGGGCTTCATACCGATACTAAATATTGCGTTATTAGGGGTCTGACTTTATCCACCCCCTAGACCCGATATGCGATACTCATAGACGAACGGACCGGACTGTATGGATATTGTCACTGTCAGGCTCAGTAGGGTTTCAGGATGAGTTCGCTCGTCGGCCTCCCTTTCGCTCAATACCTAGATAGCCGTTACGTACAGCTAGTGCCACTGACGTGCTTGTGGTTAAACCCACTGCCAGCGTATTGACGAGTCTTTAGAGTCCCACACAGAGGGTTTCCCTGGTTCGGGCGAAACGTTGTAGAGGCCGTATGGTTTTATGGCAGGATTCGATCATATACGTGCACTAGTGCACGGATCATGATCGGACGGATAATACTAGTGGGCTTTGGTTTAAGCCGGATCCTACTGTTATATTGTTGGATTATTTTCGTCTCGTTGTATTCGTATTCATTCAGAATACCGATGCGGGTATGTATATACGGATGAGGGGTATTCTTGTAATTCGTTACAAGTTTACTTTTGAAGTTGTCATTCTCCTTTTTGTTTAAACATTTTGTTTAATATTTAATATTTGTGAGAAGTGTGAGTCAAGTTTTATTGGTTAATTTTTGGTGCTGGGCAAATTTTGTGAGCATTGTTTGCATGGAAATTTTAGTGGCTATTTTGATTTTTGGGTGAGGGAAATTGGTGACTCATGCTTTGGCATTCATGGCTTTTGTTTAGTTTAGGATATTTAGTGAGATATCTCCCACTTGCACTTAAGGATAATTATTGCGATGTCGCATACTAACAGCCCGTGTGATACCGAACACCCAATTTCTCTACTAATCAGTTTCACAAAGCTCTTTGTAAAACTATTGCGTTCGAGAAATAGCCTCAGTGGGTAGATCCGCTTCAATGTTTCTTTCTATGTCTCTCTTTATCTCAAGTTCGCGGAGAAAGACATCTCCCAAAATGAGCAATAGCTGTCTTAGAATATGCCTGGATATCTGATGGGACCCAGTTCACAAACGAACTCCAAATCCAGTAAACTTCTTAGACTGTATTGTCAACTGAATTTAATCAGTATCCTGCGCCATACCTCCCTCAGTATCCGCTTGGACCAACTGTCCAAACTACTGCCCCTCAAAAGAGGGAAAATTATAACTCTGACAGTGACTCTGTCATCCAGGTCACCTTAGAAGGCTGGAATGATAGCCTTCTCCCGAAGGAGGCTGCCGTTATCATATCCTTAGAACATCCACTTATGTTCACAAACTGCTTCCGAACGTTTCTCCACGATTGGATTAGTATAAACTTATTGCAGCTAGTGCAAAAACAACATCTGGTGTGGTACTTGACATCTCATGATTGACTCAATTGCCTAAGCAAGTGATATACCAATCATGCACATCCTTCTCTCCTTTAGTTTGTAAGACACCTTCAGAGAGGGTGACTCCATCACCTGCAGGTACACAACGATGCCAGGAGTCATCCATACTAAAACAACTTTAGAATACTGTCTAAGTACCCAGATTGGGAAACTACCCAAATCTAGATCTAAAATCATAGAGCTTGTAACCAGAATGCCTAATATAATATACATATCCTATGTGGAGAAACCACTGTGTGACAACCACATTATAACCGATCGTAGTATAGGAAATTCACTTCCTACAACGTGTATGTCATCCAAATACCAGGACGTACCACCCTACTACCTTCTTAACAGATCCATCTCCTATTCTGATGAAACCATGCCTATGACTGTCACAACAAAAATAGATGATCTATCTCCGCTATATCCGCTTTAGTCTATAAATAGACACAAGCAACTTGTCCACTATGCTTCCGCTGCTCCCACTGACCCCAACAACCCTTTGGCAGAGTCATATACACGTGCACTTCTAAAGCTAGTTTAGAACGACGCTATACTCATCCTCCTACCGGGTCTCATAGTCTAGAACAGCAGTAATGACAAGTCTGGGTAAACAAGAACCTCCCTGTCACCGTCCTTGAGGATACCGGAGTACCTCTCGGGTGCCTGAGGTTACCCACCATATCTGTGGAGTGGCTAATGGAATGTCAAACCCCATTGAATCTTTAGGTTCTATTTAAATTTTCAGTAATCGTTTGCAGTTCTGGAATCACTTCCATATCTACCATACTCTCACTACTGTTTTCTGAAAAAGTCCATTTTACTAAAACTGTGGCAAGTCAAGAACAATATCACTATTGATCTTCCAGATGGTAGAAAGTTAACGCTCGTCATAGCCCGGGTTAACCCACAAACTGCCATTACAGAAACGTGACTTGAGTTATCCAGAGTCTGGTTTTAAGCATAAGCCGGACAACACCATAAACCTTAACATCGTTAAGATATGAACCATTCTATATACAATATAGAAACAGCGGCACTGATTTAATTGGAACCAGATTCAAATCACGCAGCTGTCTCCAGTGCATGTCAACTAAATGGAAGGAAACCGATCAGCATTACTCAACTTAGGAGTGCATCCAAATATGAGTAACCTGAAAGAGAAACAAGTTCTCAAAACCATTACTATCAACTGAATACCACACACAAGTATCTACATCTTCGATCATCTTGAAGAATCCTGATAGTTGCAACATGTGGTTCTCTACTTTATTCTTGTACCTATAACTTCTCAAAACTTGGACCTTGTATTTCTACGAAACACTTGTCTAAAACTGGAGAAGCCACAAGTAAACAAAATATAGTACGAGTACCAACCCCTATGTCCTAATGGACACTGGAAAACATACAATACTTTGTATAAGTCCCCTGAGTTCAATAACTCAAACCCTATGTGTCGCAGATTGAAAACTGTACTATGGTTAAGAAGAATTACACCGCTGTTTAATGCTCCTTACCTAACCATCAACTGATATAGATAAATGTCATGGACATAATTTCAAAAGGTTATATCTCACTTTATGAAATAAACGTACAGATATATAAATTTGAAATTGGTGCATAACAACGGATATTCAAAACCAAATATTTGCCGTCAGGCAAAAACCCCGGGCGATTTCCTCAAATATCATCAATTACAACGAATCCCGATATAATGAGGATGATCACCTAATTCCCAATAACTTACTCTCACTCATCATCTGTAAAACCATACAGATGTGAGAATCAAGTCTGGTAAATACATACCCTGGAGTAAGGATCTAATTGGGAAATCAGTTTTCATTTAACAACGGACAGTGAAACTGAAATATGAAAATGTTTCAAAGGGGTATCTGGGTATTCCTAGCAATGCCTCTTCCACTATCCAGATTCATAACTGTCGTATATTTCTTTGTCATCTCTCCAATCCCTTTAATTGTCTTTACTCATTACCTTCTGTACACCACCCTTAGGCTAAATGGTTTTCTTCCTTTCCTACCGTTCGGCACCAGCCTAAGGTTTGGAAGAAAACTATCTAATAAGCGTAATAGGTGTACTCTCCTAATCCTAAGAGCCCTTGCACCTTGAGAGAAAGTAAAGATAAAAGACAACTGAATAAACCTATTCAATTTCTCCTGAACTGGAGAAATGCAAAGGTGAAGTAGGAGTGAAAATGAACCACGCGGTTTGGTCGTGAATGATAGCAGTCGCATTTTACTTTGCCCTTTTTCTAATCCCTTTATTTGTCTTTAATTATTACCTTCTGTACACCACACTTAGGCTAATTGGTTTTCTTCATTCCCCACCTTCCGGCACCTGCCTATGGTTTGGAAGAAGACTATCCAATAAGCGCAATAGGTGTACCCTCTCCTAATTCTAGGAGCCCTCATAACCTGAGAGAAGGTAAAAGGAAAAGACAACTGAATAGTCTTATTCAATTTCTCCAGAACCGGAAACCATCCTCGAATCTGAAACAAGTTTCTTCGAGTTCGTATGTAACTATATGATGTTCATATCCGATAAATGTGGATCTTCGTAGTGATACGGAATGTTCCGGAGAAATGCAAAGGGTAAAAGTAGGAGTGGCAATGATGTATGCAACTCTGACAATCCAAAAGTCAATATATTTTAAGAAGGTCCGGTTATCTTGGTTACTGAGTTATAGTCTAGGGTCGGGCCATGGTCGCTGCCAAAGAGAGAGAGAGAAAAGAAATACTCAGCGTGTACTCTAACCTAGATCAGAATAGTCAATCATTTTATCTAATCAGGATGTCTCCCACTGTATCCTCAAATTCTCCTCCAAATCTGAAAGAAGAATTAGTCGGGATCATTTAAAATCACCCAAGGAGTAAACCAACTCATCAGTGGGTATTGGGATCCAACTATCATCGCATTATCACACTCCAGAAGGTATGCGCATGCCTGGCAAGTTTCATGTATGTTTGAAACTCCCGATGTGATTTCTACCCCATGCTCTTATGACCTTGACTAAGGCCAGCAAATCATAAGTCACATGTCAAGTTCTACCCTTCATTGTCCAGGTCAATTTGAACACACCCATACTCGCCCTTGACTAAGGGCCAACAAGGCTATACGACTGTCCTAAACCAACGCATCTATCTATGCAACAGGAAAGTAACAAATAGCTACCATACACTATGTCTTGACTAAGGCCAACAAACATAGCATGAATACTAAGTGCTACCCGTCTGAAATAACGGAGGGCTACGAATGGTTTTCCTTGCATTGATCTGAATCAATGCAGTCCTATTAATTAATCACACCACAAAAGAACGAAAATATGATGTATGTATATGCCATCCACATTCGCCACTGGGTCCCGTCATCACCCGTTAGGTTACTTAACTAACGACAGAGCGGGGACTGGACTAGCACGGGTGTAAAATATATACAACATCTACTAGTATATACAATATCACAGATAAGCAATAAGTATCACAGAACAAAACAGATAATCTGAGAGCCCCGGGTTTCCTTTAAGCCGCAAGTGAAACCCGGCGTTCCCGTGGTCGTGTGGATAGCATGTGCAATGAAAACCTAGACCCCAACGAGCACGGTAAGTTACCCGCCAAAACCAGAAGCGAGGCAGCCCCCTTCATCAAAATGAATGGGCCACCCGGCACTTCACGGAATCTGGTAACTTGAGCACCCCTCCTTGGGTCAACCTGTACCCCCTACGAGTGCGGCGAATAGCCCGCCAATTCTAGAGTGAGTCCCCCTCCTTCTCAACGCCATGAGATGCGAACCTGTTGCCCTCCAGAACCCGACTATCCCTGAACTCCATCGCGGGGTAATCCTAGTATAGAAAAGAAAATATGTACAACGGTGACATCGACCTCAACCCGGTCGTGTCCCAAAAGAATAATATACAACAGCAGTGATGGCAGTCCACATGTCAGACGCTCGCCCCGCGATATCAAATGTACAAATAAAACTGAACTGTACTAACATTGCAGCCAAGCTATCCACACCGACAATCCGCAACAAACACAGCACAACACAGAACATCAACGTGAATGTCACGTTCGCAAACCCGTCTAAAAGAACTATAGAAATTAGACAAGTTGTACCGCTCTAATGACATTCACGGTCGCAGATAGAAATGTAAGTACTGTAAACTTTAAACAATGTTAGAAATATTGAGTTCGAAATAATCCCGAATAGCCTCTAAACAACTAGATAAATCCATATCAAAACTGGGCTAAACTAGCAATACCACTGAACCAGCATTCCAGAGACCAGACCACAACCCAAATACGAATCCCAAACTCATCAAAGAGGCCGGCCTCCTCGGTTTTTGATGCATTTTGCTCGGCCAAAATGTGCTGGATTGGTCTCGTATTTGGGGTGCAGTCTATGGGTCACTTAGGTAGTCTTCTGCAGTTGCTAAAATAATTTTTGAAGACTCGTAAAATTTTGACAGAAACTTGAATGCAGTTGGTATTAAATTGGATTTGTTTCGGTTTCGATAGTTTAACATTATCTAAACCAACTAGTATGCGGTTAATAGGTTGGCTCTGATACCATGTAAGGCTACGGCAGAGCTCCGGCCATCAATCCGTGGCCAAACGCGGAACAAAAACTTTAGAAAACCGGCGCTAACGTAACCCAAATCCCGGATCGTGCCATTAACCCTATACTAGTTAACTGTAAAAGAAGTTTAAAAGATTATACCGATCGATCCGTATCCTTCGGTCTTCAACATCTTCCCAAGCTCCTCGGGGCTGCCCCGAACAAGTTCGCTCTCCGGTCACCCTCTTCGAAGACGATCCACGTCGAGGATTCTTAATACGGGCTCCCGCTTCAAAATCGAAGCAATTCGGGCATTCAGTTTGCTAGCCTAGATACCCAAGGTGAAGTAGAGATAGTGTGTGAATACTTTGTCTCAATGCACCCAAGAATTTGGATGGAGGTGAATGAAGTTTCCAAGAGGTGAAAATGTGAGCACATGAAAAATTGCTTGTGAAGGAAAAATATATGGCTGAGCAAATTCGTTCTCTGTTCTTTTGTAGGTGTGAGGAATTAATTAAAGCAACACAAGAAATGACCCATCACAAAAAGAATCAGCCACCCACCACAAAAAATATCTCACTAAATATCCTAAATTAAACAAAAGCCATAAATTCCAAAGCATGAGTCACCAATTTCCCTCACCCAAAAAACAAAACAGCCACTAAAATTTCCATGCAAACAATGCTCACGAAATTTGCCCAGCAAACATATCACAAATACTAGTCAAGTTCTACCCGTCATTTCATGATTAATTAGACCCACTCGCATACCCTTGACTATAATCAACATAATCACATGAATGTCCTAATTAATCGTATCATATGCTGTATAGGAAGACGTCACTTAGCTACCGTACACTACGCCTTAACTATAATCAACATACGTAGCACGAATACTAAGTACTCTACTACCTAAAATAACGGAGGGCTGCGAATAGTTTTTAAGAAAACCTTTAACGCTTTGAACTTGATATCGTTGTAGAATCTAATGGTTTTGAAAAGAATGGCTCAAGCTCCGCAATTTGAAAACTTGCTTTTTCATAAAAAGCCGAGTAGGTTTCAAATCTGATTCTACAACATCTTTTTAAGTTCCTTTTTGTTTACATTAATCATATTAATGTAGTCCCATCATTTAAGTCCTTAAGCTATTACAGAAAAGAAACGAAAATAGAACGTACGCTTATGCCATCTGCATTCGCCACATTGTCCCGTTATGTATCGTTAGGTTACTTAACTAACGACATAGCGGGGCGGGACTAGCGCGGATGCAAAACATAAGTAACGTTTATTATATATCATATATATAATACACCATTCGTCTCAACATATAAAGTGATCACATCACAAAATATCAACAGCAGAAGATGAAAATACAGGATATACTAGGAGGTCCATATTTTGTATTTAGCCAACAATAGAAAATACGGATTCCACGGTCGCGATGAATAGCCAAGCCCACACTCCTAGACCCCCTACGAGAGTGGCAAGTGTCCCTACCAATTGTAGAGTTTAAGAGACCCGGTCTCGACTCCTCGAGATGGCCTCCCACTGAACCCTAGAACCCGGTCACTTGTGCTCCCCTCCTTGGGTCTATCCTAATGCAGAAAGTAAATAATATACAACAATGGTGACATCATACTCAACCCGGAAGTGCCCCAATAAAAGAATATTACATACAATTAATTTTACATGAATGAAAAGAAAAACACCCATCTCACATAAAACCCTCGGCCATTCATTCACGACGATCCTGTACATCATATCTCAGCAACACATAATATCACATATCATCAACGTAAGTAAGTATGCGTACCCCAATTGTCGTTGATATATAGCAACGAAACCGGCGATACACCACATACTACACTTACGGTCGCAGAAAAGAAAATGAAAAACTACAACAATTGGAATCAACACTGCCTTTAGACATCATAAACCCGGAATATCACATATTCTGGATTTCATGTCTAACAATGCAAATCTTATATTTAGGTCTCAACCATGAAAACACATTTTCAAAAGAAGTCGGGTAATTCAACAAGATTCTCGATTCTACCGAGGTCAAAATATTAGATTTACACCCAACTAATTACTTTTCACAAAACTAATTAGTGTAGATTCCAATTATTATATCACATTCACAAATATCTAGACAATGTTAAACGTTTCGATCGAGTCAATAAATACCCACAAATTGCCCCGAGAGCTCAACACTTGAGCAAAGCTAAAATACCCAAAAACATGCCACGGTGCCTATGGACCAACCGTAGAAAGGTTAACCCTTGCCTCACCTATGGCGCCACGGGACTACGGCAAACCCTAAAGTTTAGCCGCAGTTCCATGGGCATAGAATCGAGTTAGGGTTATGTTGCTCTAGAGGGTACATATGGATACTTGCATGAACATTCAAATATATTTAACTTGGAAAATTTCCAGCGAGGGTAATGAGGTGGTGTGTGATGTTCGTTCGAACTGTTTAACGTCGTCCAAGTTACCAAAACAATGTTAAAATTACGACTACGAAATACTCCGAATAATCCCCCTAAAAAAATTAGCATCACATGAAATTTTGGGCTAAACAAACAACACCTGAAACCCCAAAATCTACAGACCAGAGCACCAGAGCAAAACGAAGCAATTCTGGAGCGAGGGGGCGGACAGCTCGGGAAAAATAGGGTTGTGGCCAGTATTTTAGTGGTGGATTTTCCTCGTTTTTCTCCAGTGTTCTCAGTACATCATATGTAAACTTCTGCAGTTGCTAAAAAAATTTTTCGTGCCCGTTTAAAAATCAACAGAGAGCATTATTCAGGGTTCCAGAAAATCGTTATTTCGGAGTTGTTTTGGTTCGTAATTAATCTAATATCGTCTAAGTTTCTAGCTTGGCTCTGATACCACTGTAGGGATTCTCTAGCACCATCCTAGATTTAGGGTTGCAACACACATGCTATATTAAAAATTTAGGGGGTGCTAAACAATGCCAACCATGAATCGAACTAGAAAATTAGAGTAACAACATATAGTGTCTCATACTAAGTAGTGTCTAACACTAAGTGGGGAGAAACACAACCTTTGTAGACCTCCTCCTTGACTCCTTGGATCGAGTGGGGTTTGAACTGGTTCGCTTGAATCCTTCCGAGTCCACGATGATCCACCACAAAGTCCCTTTGCTCAAGCTCCTAGCTTCACTTGATCTATGAAGAAGTGGAGCAAACAACCTACACTAATGGGCTAGACTATTATAGATTGGTGATGTGGGTTTGGATCTCATTCAAAAACCTTTTCTTTTTAATTTCTTCTCTCACTTTTGAAACCCTAGAGAGCTTGAATGAGAGAGAGGAAGAAGATGATGGCTCAAACTTGACTCAAGTGAATAATGAATAACCCAACCTAATCTCAAGAGAGTAAGTGAATTATGTCATGATAAACTATAGTTACAAAATATCTAGATATTTTATGACTTGAGGTTAAGCAAAAACCATGGGCTACAAAACCATGGGCAATGAAACCATTGACTTTTGTCAACTCAAAAGAGTTAAATAGTCAACCATGATTTTGTTCCCATTTTGCTTTTCTCAAATAATCAAAACATACAAATATGTAACCATATGAGTCTTGCATTGCCACCACCAATGTATCATCAACCATGACACATGTATGCTTGCATGTGTGCATCAATATCAACATATACACACACTCATGCATGCATCATAAAGAAATAGGTTTTAATAAATGAGCTAATAGACTTAATATTAAATCAACACTTGATTTAATAACCCGGTCATATCACATACGAACCGTCCAATAGTAAACGCCCAATTAAAATACGGTATCTAATACACGTATTTAATCGAGCTCCCGCGCATATCCCATATGCACCCCACATCGTTTCGCCTGAGCTAGGAGACCCCTTTGTGGGACTCTAAGACTTGTCAATATGCTAGCAGTAGGTAGTGATCACATCACATGCCCACAAACCGTCAGTGTCACAAGCTGTACGTAACGGCTCCTAGGTATTGAGCGATCAGAAAAAACACAAGCGAACCTGCTAAAACTCCCGTCGAGCCAACTGGTAACACTGACCGTACAGTCCAGTCTCTTCGTCAATAGTGCTGCATATCAAGTCTAAGGGTGGTATCGTCGACCCCATTAACCCAATAAGTTATGCCGGTATATGGCTAATAACAGATCGAGAAACTAATGATAACACTTATCAGTAAATCTCAGTAGCCATGGCCAGGGACTTCCTGTTATAGCCAATCGGACATAGCGCAACATCAACCCCCAATACCGGGAGAGACGAAACCCCTCCTATCGCTCATTGCCTCCATGTGACTCGGGACCGTACCCAAAATCCACCTGTTTGCATGACTCGGTAGAGCCGTGGTAGGGTGGAGATCAAAGTACAGTGGGAGGACACATAAGACTCTATGATGATCTCGGGTCTACAGACTAACCTGTACCAGTGTTAACTGAGAACTGCTATCCGATGATAGATATAATACCACATAGGAGTTCTCGGCGAGTCCGTTCAGTGTACCCAGTCTCACTAAGCTCCAGTATACAGTCTTTGGTGTCACCACACCAATGGATATGGGATCATCCATCGCCCATCATATGGGACAAGTAACGTATACGCTAGTCTACTCTGGTGATATCGATGCCCCGTCTCGATACACCACGACTAGGAACATTTCAAGGATATGCTCATAAACTACACATGGCCCACTAGTATGATCCGCATCATAATCTCAGTAGTCAAGCATATCCTAAGGGCTATATCAACATGTACCAAATGAGTGAAAGCATGATCAAATGAACATGTCAAGATAAAGTACAATCAGATAGCATACTATCATGTCGAGTAAGAATGTCCCCTGAATATATATATATATATATACACACACACACACACACACACACATACCGGTACATACACTATCATATAATGGCCTCTAGGGCATACATATATCCAACACTAGCTACACGTAACAGCTACCCAGGTATCTGTCGATAAGAAGGTCGATGAGCAAACTCATCCGAACTCCTACTGAGCCTATCAATGACAATCTTCGTATAGTCCGGTCTGTTCGTCTAATAGTACCGCATATCGGGCATAGGAGGGCGGTAACCGTCAGACCCCTAGTAGCGCAATAAGTCGTGCCAAAGAAGAGCCCAAAACACCTTGAGAATGTTAGTGTATATGCCCTAGAGGCCATTATTGTATCATACTAGCTTGTATATTACTTAATGGAAGCTTGGGATATTCACAGTTGTATAGACAGTCTTGCTCAAAATGGTAGTATGCTACTTGGTTTGTCTCTGCTTCAATATGTGCATGTGTTTCTTTTAGCATATCGCTTATATACATATTAGTAGAGCCCTTAGGATCTTTGCTTGATTACCAGCGTTGTGATGGCGCTCACACTCGTGGGGGCTGGGTAATCCATAAGCACATCCTTATACAGGTCCCTGGTCGTTGGACTATCGAGACAGGGCATCGATACTCCGGAGTAGACTAGCGTATGCGCTTCTCATCCCAGCGGGGGAGACGATCTGTCCCACAGCCGTCAGTACGTCGTACTTGAGATAGTATGAGGGTGCTCGTTAGGTTACGAGTAAACTGGACAGGACTCGTCGGGAACTGTTGGTTGGTATTATACCTATCGTCAGTTATCAGTTCCCAGGTGACATGAGTACAGCTTAGTCCGCCGACTTGACATTGTCACTTCGCCTCGAGTGTGTTCCCACTGTACTTAGATTACTACCCTACCATGGCTCAAAGGAGTCGTGCAAACAGGTAGTAGTTGGGTGCAGTCCCGAAGCACTTGGAGGCAGTGACGGTTAGACAGGATTCGTCTCTCCCGGTATTGGGGGTTGACATCGCGCTGTGTCTAGGAGAGCCATTACATAAGTAGTCCCTGACCAGGGCAAGCGAGATATACTGGTAGGTTTCCAGTGTTATCTCAGGGTGTTCTGGGCTACACTCCGACATGACTTGTACCGCTATTAGAGGACTAACGTTCACCGCCCCCCTAGGCCCGCCATGCGATGTATCAGACGAACAGACCGGACTGTACGGAGATTGTCACATACAGGCTCAGTAGGAGTTCGGATGGGTTTATCTCATCGGCCTTCTTATCGACATCTACCTGGGGACCGTTACGTACAACTAGTGCCGCTTGCGGTCTGTGGTTAAACCCACTGCCAGCGTAGTGTCGAGTCTTTAGAGTCCCACACAGAGAGTTTCCCTGCACTGAGCAAAACGTGTAGAGGCCGTATGGTTTTACGGCAGGGCTACGATCACTTACGTGCACTTGTGTGTGTATGCTGTTCGGGCAGGCAATACTAGTGGGCTTTGGTTTAAGCCAGATCCTAGTATTGCACAGATGGATCTGATTTGTCTTCTGTGCATTCGCATTCTACGGAATGCGGATGCGGGTGTGTATGCACAGTTTTGAGGAGTGATAAAGGAGGAGGTGCCCCATTAGGGTTTTGGCAGTTGGTTCGGCCAAAACTGTAATGTGGCACACTTATTACGGTTTTGACAGTTCGTTTGGTCAAAACCGTTGTGAGCCGGAGACATTGTTTGCTAATCCTTTTAGTGATAGATTAGTGATGGCTAATTGCATTGACTATTTGACCACTTAGATCTCTCTTGACCTTGTTGACTTGTTGACCATGTTGACCATTGACCTTCAAGAGAGATCCACACTCTTCTTTCATTTTCTTTTTATTTCTTGTATTATGATAATGGTCAATTCAATGTGCCATCAACTTATATCATGATAGGATTAGTAATGATGATCTTGGAGTATTATTGCAACCATGGTTCATTTTTCTTTTGTTTTAATCTTTCATTATTATCTTCTCATTCTCTCTCATCAAGTGAGAAGAAAAAGAAAAGCTCCATGGTTGCAAACTTTCTCCTTCTTCTTCCTCCTCTTGATCTCCTCTTTTGATCTCATGTGTTGAGAGAAAAAGAATCCAAATAGACAAACACTTCCATCATTCTCTTCTACACAACCTAAGGCATTTAGATTAGCAATCTCTTTGCCCTAGTTGCCTTGGCTTGAGGCGAAGCTTAGTGTACAACTCTCGGGTGGATCGTCTTCGACTCAAGAAGGCCGCGGAGGTGCCCAAGGTCCGGATCGACACTTGGAGCTTGGACGGACAAGCGGGACAGCGGAATGAAGACCCGAAGGACCGGTTTCATGAGGTATACTTTCTACAGCATAGTAGTTATAGCCTCTAGTAGTTTACTAGTTTCTAGTTTAGCAAAGATCCGACTTTTAGTCCATGTTGCCTTGTGATCGCACGCTTTTGGCGTGTCGGATGAAAGAATTAAAGTGTAACCGCGATCAGGACGGTGTCGCTATGCAGCTAGCCGGTTGAGCACGGGTCGGTCCACAGGAAGATGGTGTTATCTTACCTTCTTGCTTTAGACGAGTCAATAAAGAATCTGTATGTTTTGTTTGATTCTAACCTATGTGTATATCTGCAAGTATAAAGTTGTTAAGAAAGATACGAGATTGTAAGCTAAGAAATCCGTACTCAAAAACCTTTGAGTCGAGTCTTGACCAATTGAAGCTAAGCAATCGGCAACAACGTGGATTAGGGGATTTAAGCGCGGTATTCGTGGAATCCGGCTTATTTACCCTTGTCCTTCCGTTCTTGTCTCTTGCTTTCGCCTCCGGCCAAACCGAACGCAACCGGTCGCGGTTAGGAATCACCGTTACCTTGTCAGGGTACGGTGCCTAACGGAGCGCTTGCGTATGGTTTGGGCGAAGTTCAAATGGAAAATAACGGGAAAAGGAATTGGCAAAGAAATGTTAACTTATAAAACCGTATTAATTCTTAACAACGACGATAATTACAACATTCACAATATGAACAAAAGAGAACAAAAAGAAAAGAACAAAGAAAAGAAAAGATACAAGTAATAAAATGCATGAATAAAATTGCGAGTAATAAAAGCAAGTAATAAAAAGCGGGTAATAAAAAGAACAAGAAAATAACACGGAAGTAGAACCCAAGCCAAGCATGTGCTCAATAGCCAACCCTTAAACTTGCAAGCTCAATGAAGAGATTGCGAGATCAAGGGAAGGGTAGAAAACGCATGTGAAATGAAGTGCTAGTCCCGTGAGAAAATACGACCCTTGAGATCAATAACTAACTCTTAACCATTCAACCTCAATGAAGAGATTGAATGAGCAAGAGAAAGCAGAAATCTCAAGGGGGAGCCGAACTACAAAGAAAGATACAAATCCCTCATCTTCATTAACATCCACTCAAAAGCTCTCACTACAATTTAATGGAGGAATGAAGAAGAGGAAGAAGAAGAACAAAACAACAAAAATCAAGAACTAAAAATTGCTCCCTAAAATGGCTCTCTTGGTTAGGCTCTGGTCTGGAGTATTTATAGGCAGAGGAATGGAGTTCTAGGGCAACCAGCAGACCCCATATGAAGTACCAAAAGTGCCCCTGAAATTCGGCAGGGAGTGGGCCCCACACTGCGGCGCTTGCGCGGCCAAAACCTCACTTTGGCCGCGCATGCGCGGCCGTACTGGTGAGTTAGTCAGTCAATTTTGGTGGGTATGCCTGGTTTATTGTGCTGTGTTGTTACATATGTACAGAATTTCAATATCTGTCCACGATTTCCTCAGTTTCCAGAGTCAACATAGATGGCTTTTACTTTTCAACACTTTTGACATTCTACTCCCTCGGGTCCCACACATCTTTGAATATCTTCAGTGGGCCCCACGCATCTTTGAATATCTTCAGTGGGCCCCACGCATCTTTGAATATCTTCAGTGGGCCCCACACTTGACCAGAAATGACGACTGTTTTCGTCCTGCACTTTTGAACTGGTAAGCGGTTTTAGACGGATGCGGATGACGGGAACCCGGCTTTTATCTGTCTGTGACAGTTGTTCTGTATTTTGGCGTAACTGTGGAGTTTTAGTGTTGATTTGCAGTATTTGTACCGGAAACCTGTAATCTGTAAATATGTAGCAAACACGGATTAAAAGCACCTACCTATAAACACATGAGCGTAAGAATGGGCGGTATAAAATGCAATATTCTGGTATGAACACCTTGCGCCAAAATCATTGTTTTCGTCGTTTCCGCCTCCCCGTAAGAACCGGGGTGAGCAACGTGGAATTACAGTAGTATCAGAGCCTAGCTAAACATAAACTAGTAAGTTAGCAAAGTGTTAAGAACATCAATCGGAAAAAGGTCGCAAAACACATCCGCAAAACCCTAACTTTCTGTTGATTTTTTTTCTGCTCTAAAAATAAAAAATCATACTTCAAAAATCGTCTCAGGGTTTTATGAAAACACAGCTGAAAAACGATCCAGTGAATCGGCCAAACGACCGCGGTTCCGCGGCAATGACATGCTCATTGCCGCGGTTCCGCCGCCGTTTTGACTCGGCACTGGATCGGGTTTTTGTGCAGTATTTTAGTTTTGATGTTTTGGGATTTTTAAGACATGTTTTTTCCACCGAGATTTTCCAGAGAGCAAATTGACTTTTCGGGTGGCTAAAAATCCGTATTTTGATCGATATTCCGTACTCTTTGGCTAATGAATATTTTCTGTGATGTGATATATGTATTGAACGTCCGCTAATCGCTATACGTCGATTAGTGGGGGTTATACATATCTGTGATCTGTAATGTTGATAGTTTATGTATATGAACTCGGTGGATTGTCGCGGATGAATAGCTGGGAATGGGTGTGAGATGAGTGTTTCTTTTTCTTTCATTCATTGTAAAATATGTAAATTGATGTAATATTATTTGTATGGACGCACAACCGGGTCGGGGTTGTAGCCGTCATTGTATAATTTCTTTTTACTGTTTTTGCTCCTAGGATAGACCCAAGGTGGGGTGCACAAACTACCGGGTATCTCGAAGTGCCGAGTGGCCTACTCATGGTGATGAGGGAGGTTGCTTCGCTTCGGGTACTTGGCGGGTAGTTTGCCGCACCCGTAGGGGTCTAGGATAGGGTTGGCTATTCATCGCGACCGTGTAATCCGTTTTTCGTTGCAGGCTCAAACGAATCGCGGATTCCTACTATATCCAAAGTGTCATCTGTGATCTGTAATGGCTATCATTGCTATATATTTATATATGATAACTATTTAGGCGTTGCTTATGTTTTACAGCCGCGCTAGCCCAGCCCCCGCTCTATCGTTAGTTAAGTAACCTAACGGGTGATGACGGGGCCCCGTGGCGAATGCGAATGGAATAAGCGTACGTCATATTTTTGTTGTTTTCTGCAATGGTAGGATTAAATGATGGGACGCATTAAAAGAACTAATGCAAGAAAATAAACCAAGTAAAAGTCGTTGGAACACTTTCAAAACCACTCGGTTCTTTTCAAAAACCTGTTTTTTAAATGCGGAGCTTGAACCACTCCTTTTAAAAGGTATCTCGTTCCATCGATTATATCAAGTTCACTACGTTCACGGTTTTGCCAAAACCATTCGTAGCCCTCCGTCATTTCGTATGGATATTCAATAGTATTCAAGCTATGTTTGTTGACCTTCGTCAAGGTATAGTGATTGGTAGCTGTTGGGTGTTCATATGTAGCATAGATATATGCGTTGGTTTGGGACAGTCGTATTACCTTTTTGACCTTCGTCAAGGGTATGTGCGGGTGGGTTCAAATTAACCTGGATAATGACGGGTAGAACTTGACATGTGACTTATGATTTGTTGACCTTCGTCAAGGACATAAGAGCATGGGGCAAAAATCCACATCGGGAGTTTCATAAGCACTGAAACTTGCTAGCGCTGCATACCATTTGGAGTGTGATGATTCTGGTAGGATTCCTTTGGTTTTATCACGCAATGATATTTGGATCCCGATCCTACTGTGAGTATATGCTACTCCTCGGGAACTTTTTCACTTAACGATCAATGCTATAAACCAAGTAGGTGTCTAGAAAGGTGTTAGCGGGGCTACGCCCCCAGGGAAAAGAGGTTCTTAAATTAAGGAACTTCGTGAAAGCGTTGGAAAACCTCCCTCGAAGTACCGACACTGGCCTGGCTGAACGGTTAAGCAAGTATTGTACGGTGAGAAAGATCCCGACTAATTCTTCCTTTGTGGTTTGAGGAGGGATTCGAGAGACAGTGGGAGCCATCCTGTTTAGATAAATTAAAAACCAATCTAAACTTGCAAGAGCATCATGCTGAGTGTTTTCTTCTCTCTCTCTTAATTGCAGCAACCCAGTGACCGCACCTAGGTTACATCTAAATAATAAAATGACTGGATCTGACTGTTATGACTGGCAAAGGTCTGTCCAGATGTCCATTGCCCATGACGAGCTGGGACACCTCTTGACTGATCCAACCCCTGCCGTCTCAGGTCCAGTTTCTCCTATCACGGATATTGATATCCATAGGACATCGGAAGAAGACTGTGCGAAAGCCAAGTGCCTTGTGTTAGCCTCAGTTGATGGTATATACCAGAGGCAGCATGAGAAGATGGATTCAGCTTCTATCTTCCTCCATAACAAAGTTTTATATGGAGAGCAATCTCGTATCGCAAGATATGAGACCTCGAACGAATTGCTTCCAGTGAGGTTGGCTATCGGGTCATCTGTAGGGGGCAACGTCCTTACAGAGACCAGCTCTTTTGAGCTCTCGGACCTGAAGACCACGTTGAAGAACGGGTCAAATGCTGACTTAGTTCAACAGTCTCTACCTACTACCCTGAAGGAAACCAGGGAAGTAGAAAGAAAGAGAAGGGCAGAAGTTTCGGGACTGGATATAGTAAAAGAGGGATGTTCCTATTGTTACGGGAATGAACAAGGACAGAAGGATTGCAGGGCTTGTAAAGCCAGTAGCCAGAATTCGAAGCATGTTGTGGCTTCGGCTTCGAGTGTGTTTGCAATAGAGAACTGTATATCAGTTAACCCTACTTCCTGGGTATTGGATACCGGATCAGGATCTCATATCTATAATTCGTTACAGGCTCTGAGAAACCGTAGGGTTATCAGGAAAGGTGATATGACTCTCAGGGTTGCTAACGGAATGAGCATGTATGCTGAATCCGTAGGGGAATATCATCTAGGACTGACAACTGGGCAGATATTGATTCTGCGTAACTGTTTTTATGTACCAGGTGCGACTTGTAATATCATATATGTATCCTCGATTTCTAAGGAAGGATATGATTTTACTTTTGTAAGCGATGTAGTAAACATCCACATAAATCAAGTCCTGATTAGGTCAGGTACATTACAAAACGGAATATACGTATTGAATCAAGCTCAGATCTTCAGTGTCCAGAACACACTTAAAAGAAAGTCTCCGAAAACAAATCAGGCTTTCTTATGGCATTGTAGACTGGGTCACATTAATGAGACACGGTTAACAAAGTTACATAAAGAGGGATACTTGAATCCGTTTGAGTATCAGTCTTATGCCACTTGTGAATCTTGTCTCATGGGAAAGATGACAAAGACTCCGTTCACTGGAAACGGAGAAAGAGCAAGCGAGCTCTTGGGACTCATACACAGTGATGTGTGTGGTCCAATGTCTACACATGCGCGAAGTGGTTATTCATACTTCATTACTTTCACAGATAATTTCTCTAGGTATGGGCATGTCTTCTTGATGAAGCACAAATCCGAGGCCTTTGAGAAATTTCAGGAATACAAGAATGAAGTTGTAAAACAAACAGGCAAAAGTATCAAGACACTAAGATCTGATCGAGGTGGTGAATACTTGAGTGCCGAGTTTCTGGGCTACTTAAAAGAGAATGGAATTCTCTCTCAGCTTACTCCTCCATACACACCACAACACAACGGTGTATCGGAAAGGCGGAATCGAACCCTATTGGATATGGTTCGTTTCATGATGAGTAAAGCTGAGTTACCGCGATCCTTCTGGGGTTATGCGCTAGAAACAGCAGCATATCTCTTGAACAAAGCTCCAACCAAGACTGTGCCTACCACCCCATATCAGATGTGGAGTAGGAAGAAACCCTGTCTTAAGTACCTTAAGACATGGGGATGTCCAGCTTTTGTAAAAAAGCAGCATGCGGACAAGCTCCAGGCATGTTCAGTACTGTGTAAGTTTGTGGGATACCCAAAGAACTCCAGGGGGTATCTTTTCTATTCCGCAGAGGAACAAAAGGTTTTTGTTTCTCAGCATGCCCACTTCTTGGAAACTGAATTTTTAGAAAGTCAGATAAGTGGGAGCGCAATAGAGCTGGAATAAATTCCAGAACCACAAGCTGTTACTGAAACCTTGGTAGAACCAGAAGGTTCAGGAGAACCGGACATTCCAGCGCCACTCCGCAGGAGTAGTAGGCAGTCTCATCCGCCCGAGAGATACTACGGTTTTCTCATAGACGGGGATAGAGAGGATTGCACCATGGATTATGGTGAGCCTGCTAGCTTCCAGCAAGCCATTCAGAGCGGCGACTCGGTACAATGGCTGGATGCAATGCGGGCCGAGATGGAGTCTATGTACACCAACAAAGTTTGGACTTTGGACTTTGCTCCAGAAGGGGTAAAACCCGTAGGCTGCAAATGGATCTTCAGAAAGAAGATTGGTGTAGATGGGCAGGTTGAGACCTATAAAGCTAGACTTGTTGCAAAGGGTTTTCGTCAAAGACCTGGTTTGGACTATGACGAGACCTTTTCTCCAGTGGCTATGCTGAAATCCATTCGGATCCTTCTTGCTATTGCTGCCTTCCACGATTATGAAATCTGGCAGATGGACGTAAAGACGGCTTTCCTAAATGGAAATTTGGAAGAGTGCGTCTATATGGATCAGCCAGAAGGATTCATTCAGAGTGGGAGCAGCGGTAGAGTGTGCAAGTTGCTCAAGTCCATTTATGGACTTAAGCAGGCATCGCGGAGTTGGAACATCTTCTTTGATGATACTGTCAAAGAATTCGACTTTATCAAAAACCCAGATGAACCATGCATTTACAGTAAGATTGTAGGGAGAACTGTGGTATTCCTCGTCTTGTACGTGGATGACATTCTCCTAATAGGAAATGATATTCCTATGCTACAGTCAGTCAAAGGATTCTTGTCGCAGAGGTTCTCCATGAAGGACCTGGGCGATGCCAACTACATTCTGGGGATCCAGATCTATCGTGATAGATCTAAGAGGATGTTGGGACTTTCACAGTCAAGGTACATCGACACCATACTGAAAAGGTTCAGTATGGAAGATTCCAAGCGCGGTAATTTACCGGCTTGTCACGGGATCACCCTCTCCAAAGAGATGTCTCCTAAGACTGATTTGGAAAGGGATCGCATGTCTATTATACCCTACGCTTCTGCGGTAGGCTCTATAATGTATGCGATGTTGTGTACCAGACCAGATGTAGCATACGCATTGAGCGTTGTAAGCCGGTATCAGTCAAACCCAGGGGAGAAACACTGGATAGCAGTAAAGAACATTCTCAAGTACCTGAGAAGGACTAAGGAGATGTTCTTGGTGTATGGCGGAAAAGACCTCCAGCTCGAGGCCTTTGCTGACTCCAGCTTCCAGAGTGACAAGGATGACTCCAAGTCCATGTCGGGTTATGTCTTTACCCTCAATGGAGGGGCGGTTTGCTGGAAGAGTTCCAAGCAGGAGACCGTTGCAGACTCAACTATGGAAGCGGAGTACATAGCTGCTTGCGATGCCGCAAAGGAAGCTGTCTGGATGAAGAAGTTCCTCACGGAGCTTTAGGTGGTTCCTACCATTGTTGATCCAATACTGCTGCATTGCGACAACAACGGAGCTATAGCTTTAGCGAAGGAACCCAGGTCCCATCAGAAGTCCAGGCACATTTTGAGGCGGTACCACCTGATCAGGGAGATCGTTGATCGTCGGGAGATCGATATGAAGAGAGTATGTACAGAGAACAACACTGCAGATCCACTCACGAAGGCCCTACCCCAGACTCAGTTCGAGCGGCTGATCGAGATGATAGGTCTTCGATACGCCAGTACATGGCCTTAGTGCAAGTGGGAGATTGTTAGTGTATATGCCCTAGAGGCCATTATTGTATCATACTAGCTTGTATATTACTTAATGGAAGCTTGGGATATTCACAGTTGTATAGACAGTCTTACTCAAAATGGTAGTATGCTACTTGGTTTGTCTCTACTTCAATATGTGCAAATGTTTCTTTTAGCATATCGCTTATATACATATTAGTAGAGCCCTTAGGATATTTTCTTGATTACCAGCGTTGTGATGGCGCTCACACTCGTAGGGGCTGGGTAATCCATAAGCACATCCTTATACAGGTCCCTGGTCGTTGGACTATCGAGACAGGGCATCGATACTCCGGAGTAGACTAGCGTATGCGCTTCTCATCCTAGCGGGGGAGACGGTCTGTCCCACAGCCGTCAATACGTCGTACTTGAGATAGTATGCAGGTGCTCGTTAGGTTATGAGTACACTGGACAGGACTCGTCGGGAACTGTTGGTTGGTATTATACCTATCGTCAGTTATCAGTTCCCAGGTGACATGAGTACAGCTTAGTCCGCCGACTTGACACTGTCACTTCGCCTCGAGTGTGTTCCCACTGTACTTAGATTACTACCCTACCACGGCTCAAAGGAGTCATGCAAACAGGTAGTAGTTGGGTGCAGTCCCGAAGCACTTGGAGGCAGTGACGGTTAGACAGGATTCGTCTCTCCCGGTATTGGGAGTTGACATCGCCCTGTGTCTAGGAGAGCCATTACACAAGTAGTCCCTGGCCAGGGCAAGCGAGATATACTGGTAGGTTTCCAGTGTTATCTCAGGGTGTTCTGGGCTACACTCTGACACGACTTGTACCGCTATTAGGGGACTGACGTTCACCACCCCCCTAGGCCCGCCATGCGATGTATCAGACGAACAGACCGGACTGTACGGAGATTGTCACATACAGGCTCAGTAGGAGTTCGGATGGGTTTATCTCATCGGCCTTCTTATCGACATCTACCTGGGGACCGTTACGTACAGCTAGTGCCGCTTGCGGTCTGTGGTTAAACCCACTGCCAGCGTAGTGTCGAGTCTTAAGAGTCCCACACAGAGAGTTTCCCTGCACTGAGCAAAACGTGTAAAGGCCGTATGGTTTTACGGAAGGGCTACAATCACTTACGTGCACTTGTGTGCGTATGCTGTTCGGGCAGGCAATACTAGTGGGCTTTGGTTTAAGCCAGATCCTAGTATTGCACAGATGGATCTGATTTGTCTTCTGTGCATTCGCATTCTACGGAATGCGGATGCGGGTGTGTATGCACAGTTTTGAGGAGTGATAATGGAGGAGGTGCCCCATTAGGGTTTTGGCAGTTGGTTCGGCCAAAACCGTAATGTGGCACACTCATTAGGGTTTTGACAGTTCGTTTGGTCAAAACCGTTGTGAGCCGGAGACATTGTTTACTAATCCTTTTAGTGATAGATTAGTGATGGCTAATTGCATTGACCATTTGGCCACTTAGATCTCTCTTGACCTTGTTGACTTGTTGACCATGTTGACCATTGACCTTCAAGAGAGATCCACACTCTTCTTTCATTTTCTTTTTATTTCTTGTATTATGATAATGGTCAATTCAATATGTCATCAACTTATATCATGATAGGATTAGTAATGATGATCTTGGAGTATTATTGCAACCATGGTTCATTTTTCTTTTGTTTTAATCTTTCATTATTATCTTCTCATTCTCTCTCATCAAGTGAGAAGAAAAAGAAAAGCTCCATGGTTGCAAACTTTCTCCTTCTTCTTCCTCCTCTTGATCTCCTCTTTTGATCTCATGTGTTTAGAGAAAAAGAATCCAAATAGACAAACACTTCCATCATTCTCTTCTACACAACCTAAGGCATTTAGATTAGCAATCTCTTTGCCCTAGTTGCCTTGGCTTGAGGCGAAGCTTAGTGT
The DNA here is from genome assembly GCA_030015575.1 of Agapanthus africanus. NCBI lineage: Eukaryota > Viridiplantae > Streptophyta > Magnoliopsida > Asparagales > Amaryllidaceae > Agapanthus > Agapanthus africanus. Next base: position 316,551,170 of record JASDDO010000004.1, read on the forward strand.
ACAACTCTCGGGTGGATCGTCTTCGACTCAAGAAGGCCGCGGAGGTGCCCAAGGTCCGGATCGACACTTGGAGCTTGGACGGACGGACGGGACAGCGGAATGAAGATCCGAAGGACCGGTTTCGTGACGTATACTTTCTACAGCATAGTAGTTATAGCCTCTAGTAGTTTACTAGTTTCTACTTTAGCAAAGATCCGACTTTTAGTCCATGTTACCTTGCGCCAAAATCATTGTTTTTTGTCGTTTCCGCCTCCCCGTAAGAACCGGGGTGAGCAACGTAGATTTACAGAGAAACTACTGGAGTACCTCCCAGTAAATCTCGCTTGCCCTGGACAGGGACTTTGAGTAATGGCTTTCCGAACACAGCGCGATATCAACCCCCAATACCCGGAGAGACAGATCCTATCTAACTGCTACTACCTCCAAGTGTTTCAGGACTGCACCCAACTACTACCTGTTTGCACGACTCCTTTGAGCCGTGGTAGGGTAGTATTCTAAGAACAGTGGGAACACACTCGAGACGAAGTATGTCAAGTCTACGGACTAACCTGTACTCATGTCACCTGGAAACTTCTACCCGACGATAGGTATAATACCAACCAGCAGTTCCCAACGAGTCCGTCTAGTATAACTCATAACCTAATGAGCACATGTATACTATCTCCAGTACGACGTACTAATGGCTGTGGGACAGACCATCTCCCCTGCTGGGATGAAAAGCATATACACTAGTCTACTCTCGAGTATCGATGCCCCGTCTTGATAATCCTACGACTAGAGACCTGTATAAGGATGTGCTTATAGACTACCCAACCCCACTAGTGTGACTGCCATCACAACACTAGTAGTCAAGCAAAGATCCTAAGGGCTCTACCAATATGTATAAGCGATATGCTAAAAGAAACTCATGCACATATTGAGGTAGAATTAAACTAAGTAGCATACTACCATATTGAGCAAGACTGTTATTATATCCGTGAATATCCAAAGCTTCCAATATGTAATATACAAACCAGTATGATACAATAATGGTCTCTAGGGCATATAACACTAACAATCTCCTACTTGCACTAGGGCCATGTATTAGCATATCCCAGACCTATCATCTCGATTAGCCTCTCGAACTACGTCTGAAGGATGGCCTTTATGAGTGGATCTGCAGTGTTGTTCTCCGTGTCAACTCTCCGCACCTCGATCTCCCAGCGATCAACGATCTCCTTGATCAGGTGGTATCGCATCAAGATATGTCTAGACTTCTGATGGGACCTTGGTTCCTTTGCTAAAGCTATAGCGTCGTTGTTGTCACAATACAGCGATATCGGATCAACAATGGACGGAACCACCTAAAGTTCTGTCATGAACATCCTGATCCAGACTGCTTATTTCGCGGCGTCGCATGCAGTGATATACTCCGCTTCCAAAGTCGAGTCAGCAACGGTGTCCTTCTTGGATCTCTTCTAACAGACCGCCCCTCCATTGAGGGTAAAGACATAACCCGACATGGACTTGGAGTCATCCTTGTCACTTTGGAAGATAGAGTCGGCGAAGGCCTCGACCTGGAGGTCTTCTCTGCAGTACACCAAGAACATCTTCTTAGTCCTTCTCAGGTACTTTAGAATGTTCTTCACTGCTGTCTGGTGCTTCTCCCCTGGGTTTGACTGTTACCTGCTTACAACGCTCAGTGCATAAGCTACATCTGGTCTAGTACACAACATCACATATATTATAGAGCCTATCGCAGAAGCGTAGGGTATAATAGACATGCGATCCTTTTCCAAATCAGTCTTGGGAGACATCTCTTTGGAGAGGGTGATTCCATGAAAAGCCGGTAGATTACCGTGCTTTGAATCTTCCATACTGAATCTTTTCAGTATGGTGTCGATGTAGCTTGACTGTGAAAGTTCCAACATCCGTTTAGATCTATCACGATAGATCTGGATCCCCAAAATGTAGGAGGTATCACGCAGGTCTTTCATGGAGAACATTTGTGACAAGAATCCTTTGACTGATAGTAGTATAGGAATGTCGTTTCCTATCAAGAGAATGTCATCCACGTACAAGACGAGGAATACTACAGTTCTCGCTACTATCTTACTATAGATGCATGGTTCATCTGGATTTTTGATAAAGTCAAATTCCTTGACCGTCTCATCAAATCAGATGTTCTAACTCCGTGATACCTGCTTTAATCAATAAATGGATTTAAGCAACTAGCACACTCTTCCGCTGCTCCCACTCTCTACGAAACCCTCCGGCTGATCCATATAAACACACTCTTCCAAATTTCCATTCAGAAAAGAGGTATTTACGTCCATCTGACAAATTTCATAATCATGGAAGGCGGCAATGGCAAGAAGGATACAAATGGATTTGAGAAAAGGTTTCATCATAGTCCAAACCTGGTCCTCGACGAAAACCTTTTGCAACAAGTCTAGCCTTATAGGTTTCAACCTGTCCATCTACACCAATCTTCTTTCTGAAGATCCATTTGCAGCCTACGGGTTTTACCCCTTCTGGAGCAATGTCCAAAGTCCATACTTTGTTGGTGTACATGGACTCCGTCTCAGTCCGCATTGCATCCAGCCATTTTACCGAGTCTCTGCACTGAATGGCTTGCTGGAAGCTAGTTGGCTCATCATCGTCGATGATGCAATCCTCTCTATCCCAGTCTATGAGAAAACTGTAGTATCTCTCGGACGGATGAGAATGCCTACTAGTCCTGTGGAGTGGTGCAGGGATATCCGGTTCTTTCGAAACTTCTGGTTCCACCATGCTTTCAGTAATAGCTTGTTGTTCTGGAATTTCTTCCAGTTCTATTGCGCTTCCAGTTGTCCCTTTTTCAAGAAATTGATTTTCCAAAAAGTGGGCATGCCGAGAAACAAAGACCTTTTATTCCTCTGCGTAATAGAAAAGATACCCCCTGGAGTTCTTTGGGTATCCAACAAACTTACACAGTACTGAGCATGCCTCGAGCTTGTCCGAATGCTGCTTTTTTACAAAAGCTGGATACCCCCATATCTTCAGATACTTAAGATAGGGTTTCTTCCCACTCCACATCTGATATGGTGTGGTAGGCACAGTCTTGGTAGGAATATGTTCAAAAAATATGCAGCTGATTCTAGTGCATAACCCCAGAAGAATCGTGGTAACTCAACGTTACTCATCATGGAACGTACCATATCTAATAAGATTCTGTTCTGCCTTTCCGATATACCGTTGTGTTGAGGTGTATATGGAGGAGTAAGCTGAGAGAGAATTCCATTCTCTTTTAAGTAATCCAGGAACTCGGCACTAAAGTATTCACCATCTCGATCAGATCTAAGTGTCTTGATACTTTTGCCGATTTGTTTTTCCACTTCATTCTTATATTCCCAGAATTTCTCAAAGGCCTCGGATTTATGTTTCATTAAGAATACATGTCCATACCTTGAGATATCATCAGTAAAAGTAATGAAATAGGAATAACCATTTCTTACATGTGTAGACATTGGACCACACACGTCGCTGTGTATGAGTCCCAAGAGCTCGCTCGCTCTTTCCCCGTGTCCAGTGAACGGATTCTTTGTCATCTTTCCTTTGAAACATGATTGATAAGTTGCATAAGACTGATATTCGAACGGATCCAAATATCCCTCTTTACGTAACTTCGTCAACCATGTTTCATTGATGCGACCCAGTCTACAATGCCATAAGATAAACTGATTTAATACTGGAGACTTTCTTTTCAGTGTGTTCTGAACGTTGAAAACCTGAGCTTGATTTAATACGTATATACCGTTATCTAGTGTACCTGACCCAATCAAATTTTGATTTAGGTGTATATTTACTACATCGCTTACAAATGTAAAATCATAACCTTCTTTAGAAAGTAAAGATACAGAAATGATATTACAAGCCAGACTAGGTACACACAAACAGTTACGTAAAATCAAAATCTGCCCACTTATCAATTCTAGGTGATATTCCCCTATGGATACAAAATCCACGCTCATTCCGTTAGCAACCCTGGGAGTCATATCACCTACCTTGATGACTCTACAGTTTCTCTGAGCCTGTAATGAATTACAGATATGAGATTCTGATCCGGTATCTGGTACCCAGGAAGTAGAGTTAATTGACAGACAGTTTTCAATCATAAACACATTAGAAGCAAAAGCCGCAACGTGCTTCGAATCCTGGTTTCTGGCTTTCCAAGTCCTGCAGTCCTTCTGCCAATGCCTTTTCCCGTGACAATAGAAACATTCCTCTTTCCCTACTTTTAGCCCCGAAACTTTTTCCCTGCCCTTTCCCTCTACCTTACTAACACCGCCTATCGGCTTGGTGGAGACCTTCTTCTTCTCTCCCTGGGCTTTTGCCTTGGATCTAGAAGAGGAAGATTCTCCAATGAGCAGAGCGGGTGTCTTCCTGGATTTCTGCAGGGTGCCCTCAACGCTCCTCAACTTGTTGGGGAGTTCTAGAAGTGAAACTTCCTTCCCTTCAATATTGAAATTCAAGATAAACTGGACGTAGGTGGAAGGGAGTGACTGTAGAATCAAGTTATCATATAACTCGTTCTCCAACGTGGTCCCTAGGTCCGCGATCTTTTTAATATAGCTAATCATCTTAAGGACGTGGTCCCCTACAGATGACCCGACAGCCAACCTCATCTGAAGAAATTTCTTCGACGTCTCATATCTTGCGATACGAGATTGCTCTCCATATAAATCCTTATTATGGAAGAAGATGGAAGCTAAGTCCATCTTCTCGTGCTGCCTCTAATGTTCATTATCCATTAAGGCTAACAAGAGACACTTGGCTCTCACACTGTCTTTTTCCGATGTCTTACGGATATCAATATCTACGGCGGGATCTGGTCCTAAGACGCGGGGGCTTTGGTAGTAAGGAGGTAGTCCAGATTGTCATAGGTAATGGACATCTGGACATTCCTTTGCCAATCATTATAGTTTGGCCCGGTCAATTTATTATCTAGCATTAACCTAAGTCTGGTCATACTGGTCCCTGCAATAAGGAGAGAAATGAGAAACACTCAACATGATGCTCTTGCAAGTTTAGATTAGTTATTAGTTTATTTAAACAGGATGGCTCCCACTGTATCTCGAATCATTCTTCAAACCATAAAAGAAGAATTAGTCAGGATTAATCGCACCTTACAATTCCTGCTTAACCTTTCGGCCAGGCTGGTGTTGGTACTTCTAGAGAGGTTTTCCAACGCTTTCGCAAAATTCCTTAATTACATAATCTCTTTTCTCTGGAGGCATAGCCCCGCTAACACCGTTCTAGACACCTACTTGGTTTATTGCATGATTGTTTAGTCAAAAAATCTCCTGAGGAGTAGCAGATACTCAAAGTAGGATCGGGATCCAAATATCATCGTGTAACAACCTTGAAGAAATCCTACCAAAATCATCACACTCCAAATGGTATGCAACACTAGCAAGTTTCAATTTCTTTAGAAACTCCCGATGTGGATTTTTGCCCCAGGCTCTTATGACCTTGACGAAGGCCAAAATATCATAAGTCGCAAGTCAAGTTCTACCCGTCATTGTCCAGGTTAATTTGAACCTACCCGTACATACCCTTGACGAAGGCCAAAATAGTAGTACGACTGTCCCAAACCAACGCATCTATCTATGCTACATATGAATACCCAGCATCTATCAATCACTATGCCTTGGCGAAGGTCAAAATACATAGCTTGAATACTACTGAATACTCATATGAAATGACGGAGGACTATGAATGGTTTTGGCGAACCGTGAACGTAATGAACTTGATATAGTCGAAGGAACCATGATAGCTTTTAAAAGGAGTAGTTTAAGCTCCGCATTTTAAAAGTTGTTTTTCAAAGAAAACCGAGTGGTTTTGAAACTGTTCCAACGATTTAAGCTTTGGTTTGTTTTGCTTGCATTAATCAATGTCAATGCAGTCCCATCATTTAACCCTATCATTTCATAAAAGAAACGAAAAAACAACGTACGCTTATGCCATCCACATTCGCCACAGAGCCCCATCATGCACCGTTAGGTTACTTAACTAACGGAAGAGCGGGGGTTGGACTAGTGTTCATGCCAGAATATTGCATTTTAATACTGCTCATTCATTATCTATTTTTTGTATATATCGGTACTATTAACCAGTGTCTGCTCAGTAATACAGATCACAGGTATCCGTGACAGAATACTGGAAATACACTTAAAATCACGGATATATCATATATGAGCCGACACTACAACCAGAACTGGAAACCGACCGATATCCAAAGTGATTTTGCAAATAAAATATGTGCACAATATTTTGGTCTAACACAATGCAAGTGTGTACACATGCTCTTTGGCACATGGACCATGGATGGGGCAGCCATGAATCATGGCACAAGTGGGCATGGAAGTGATGGGTAGTTAATGCATAAAGATATGATGTGAAGTGTGTTGACTTAAAGATTCAAATTTCCCTCCAAACCCTGGGTGCAGACCAAGTTAAATTAGAAAAAACCAGCAGCACCAAAGTGATATTGGGAAGCACACAAGCCATCACACCAAGCACGAGCCCCAGAGCTCGGAATTGGGCCGAGCACAATACCCCCTTGGCCGGCCCCCCTGCTCCCAAATGCTTCCAGACTTCTGTAGGCCCTCCCTTGATGCCACCTCATCATGTTTTTATTGTTTGTTTATTTTTCTTTTCTGCCTATAAAAGCAGGCAGTGGGCAAGGGGTCAAGGGTCTCACTTTTGCCAAGTTTTATTCTTTACAAGTTCTCATTTTTGTTTCTCTTTTGTTCTCTTGTACATAGCATAACTTCCCCTTGAGTTCTTTGCATTCTCTTGAGCTTGCAACCTCTTCATTGAACTTGCAAGTTTAAGTTTTGGCAATTGATCTCAAGGGTTGTATCATTCTTCAAGTTTAATAAAGTTCTCTTTTTGTGCCTTTATTCACCATGAGTTCTTTGCCTCTTCTTGATCTTGCAACCTCTTAATTGAGCTTGCAAGTTTAAGATTAGGTTATTGAACCCATGTCTTGTATTTTGTTCTATAGTTCCTAGTATTTATATTCTTGCTCTTTTAATTCTTGCATTTACTTACTTGCTATTTTATTCATGTCATTTACATTCCATGCCCTTTACTTTCTTATAATGCTCTTTTCTTTTCTTTGTTTATCTTTTCTTTTGCTTTTTTGGTTTGTTGTTGTAATGTTTGTGAATATGTGTTGTTAGGCAAAGAATACGATATTGTAAGTTAACGTTCCGTTTCTCATTTCCTTTTCCTGTATTTTCCATTGAAACTCAGTCCAAACCTAACGCAAGCGCTCCGTTAAGCACCCTACCCTACCAAGGTATCGGTGTTTCCTAACAGCGACCGGTTGCGTTCGGATTGGCCGGAGGCGAAAGTAAGAGACAAGAACGGACGGACAAGGGTCAATAAGCCGGATTTCACGAATACCGTACTTAAATACCCTAATCCAGGTTGTTTCCGATTGCTCTAGCTTCAATCGTTAAGTTCGGCTCAAAGGTTTTAGTGCGGATTTCCTTAGCTTACACTATTGTATCTTTTCCTAACAAGCTTTATACTTGCATATAACACATAGGATAGATACGAACAATTCCGCCCACGCGCATTAACTGGTCAAAATAAGAACATAAAACACTCCTTCTCCCTGTAGATCGACCTATGCTCATCGCGGCTAGCTGCAAAGCGACACCGTCCTGATTGCGGTAACTAAAATTCTTTCAATCAACTAGCGCGGGTGCAAAACATAAGCAACGTCTATTATATATCATATATATATATATATATATATATCCATTCATCTCACGCAATAATATACATTCCAGATCACAGATGAATATATTGGATATACTAGGAATTTCGCGCTTTGTTTAAGCCTCTAATGAAAGACGAATTCCACGATCGTGACGAATAGCCAAATCCCGCCCTAGACCTCTACGGGTGCGGCAAACTACCCGACAAATTACCGAAGTGAAGCAACCTCTCTCAATAAAATGAGTAGGCCACTCGGCACTTCGAGAACCTGGTAGTTTGTGCAACCCACCATGGGCCTATCCTAGGAGCAAAAACAGTAAAAAAAAAATAATACAACGGTGGCTACAATCTCAACCCGGATGTGCCCCGCAAAATAATATTACATCACTTTTACAAATTACATGAATGAAAGAAAAGAAAACACTCTTCTCACATCCCCCCGGTTGTTCATCCACGATAATCCAATACTCCATATACACAAACCACAATCACAGATCACAGATATGTGCAACCCCCACTAATCGACGTATAGCAATTAGCAGACGTTTAGAATCATATATCCAAACACAGAATACTCAATTAGCTAAGTAACTTAAGAATTTCGATCAAATAATCAACACCGTGTCTACCCCATGCACAATCCAGTACACAAACAATCTAGGTAGAAACCAAAAATTCCCAAAATCATAATTCCAGATCGTAGACCCACAGAAGAAATTTGGAACGAGTCAGCCTTGACTCGACCGCGGAACGGCGGCAAAACACACTGTTCTGCCGTGGTTCCGCGGTGACATTGGCGATTCACGAACCCAATTTTCTCCTGTGTTCTTTAAAAACCCTGCTTGTATTTTTAAGACCTCTGAAAGGATTTTTAGATCATTTTTAAAAATCAACAGAAGGATTGGTTTTTGAATCGTGATTTCGGGATTTTTCGTCGATCGAATTTCTAACTACTTGCTAACTAACTAGTTAAGGTTTAGTAGGCTATGATACCACTGTAAGTCGATGTCGTACATCTCGCGGGTTCGTGGGGAGGCGGAATTTGCAAAAAACAATTTTTCTATGCTTCGCAACACCGACTAAACTCCAGGATCTATACTTAAACCTTAACTAACTAAACTACTAGAGGTTTAACTACTATGTGAGAGTGGTATACCTCCGTGAACCAGTCCTTAGGGTATTCTTGTTCTCCTCTCCTTGGCTCCTCAAAGATCGGATCGAGCTTGCAAGGTCGGCCTCCTCACGTCAAATAAGATCCACCCAAGAGTATGTGCTTTGGGCTTCAACTTCTAAACCGAAATAACTAGGGTACTTTGTTTGCTAATCTAAGTATCCTTGGTGATGTAGAGTAACTAATAGATTATTTTATCTCACTAGATCCCTTTTGTTTCACAACACATGTGAGCGTAAGGATCACTTGAGGAAGAAGGAGGAAACTTTGGAAAAAGAATGCCAAGATGCAAATGAACAAGTGTTGTATGAGTGAAGAATAGACCATCTCTCATTACTCATTGAAGCATGGAATTTTTCACAATATAAAATCCTTACCATACTTCAATAGTAAGGCCAAACAAATAGCTAAGCCATGCTTCACGCCATACCAATAATATCTCCCTTTTCCACCTCATTAATCCATTTAATAAAATGGATAAATCAATAATGAGGTGTCCCTTCTAGAAGCATGTCTTGTCAAATTACAAGAATGCCCTCACCATATATACATACCCGTATTCGTATTCGAAAAAATACGAATACAATGAGATGATAACAATCCAATAATACAATACTAGGATCTGGCTTAAACCAAAGCCCACAAGTATTGTCCGCCCGAACATCATCCGTGCACAAGTACACGTATGTGATCGAAATCCTGTCGTAAAACTATACGGCCTCTACATCATTTCGCCCGAAGCAGGAAAACCCTCTTTGTGGGACTCTAAAGACTCGACAGTACGCTGGAAGTAGGTTTAACCACAAGCACGTCAATGGTACTAGCTACATGTAACGGCTACCCAGGTATCTGTCGATAAGAAGGCCGATGAGCAAACTCATCCGAACTCCTACTGAGCCTATCTGTAACAATCTCCGTACAGTCCAGTCTGTTTGTTTAAGAATATCGCATATCGGGCCTAGGGGCGGTAACCGTCAGACCCCTAATAGCGCAATAAGTCATGTCGAAGAAGAGCCCAAAACACCCTGAGAAACTACTGGAGTACCTCCTAGTAAATCTCGCTTGCCTTGGCCAAGGACTTTGTGTAATAGATTTCCGAACACAGCGCGATATCAACCCCCAATACCGGGAGAGACAGATCCAATCTAACTGCTACTACCTCCAAGTGTTTCAGGACTGCACCCAACTACTACCTGTTTGCACGACTCCTTTGAGCCATGGTAGGGTAGTAATCTAAGAACAGTGGGAACACACTCGAGACGAAGTATGTCAAGTCTACGGACTAACATGTACTCATGTCACCTGGAAACTGCTACCTGATGATAGGTATAATACCAACCAGCAGTTCCCAACGAGTCCGTCCAGTGTAACTCATAACCTAATGAGCACATGTATACTATCTCCAGTACGACGTACTAATGGTTGTGGGACAGACCATCTCCCTTGCTAGGATGAAAAGCGTATACACTAGTCTACTCTCGAGTATCGATTCCCCATCTTGATAATCCTATGACTAGGGACCTGTATAAGGATGTGCTTATAGACTACCCGGCCCCTACTAGTGTGACTGTTATCACAACGCTGGTAGTTAAGCAAAGATCCTAAGGGCTTTACCAATATGTATAAACGATATGCTAAAAGAAACGCATGCACATATTGAGGTAGAATCAAACCAAGTAGCATACTACCATATTGAGCAAGACTATTATTATATCCGTGAATGTCCCAAGCTTCCAATATATAATATACAAACCAGTATGATACAATAATGGCCTCTAGGGCATATAACACTAATAGTGATATCAATAGTTTCTCAGTGGGTGGTGAGCTTAAGACCGGCACGACTTATCGGGTTAGTAGGGGTCTGATATTATCCACCCCCTATACCCAGTATGCAACCATCTCAGACGAAGAGGCCGGACTGTACGTAGATTGTCACAGACAGGCTCAGTAGGGGTACGGATGAGTTTGCTCGTCGGCCTTCCTTTCGCTCAATACCTGGGTAGCCGTTACGTACAGCTAGTGCCGCTTACATGTTTATGGTTAAACTCACTGCCAGCATATTGACGAGTCTTTAGAGTCCCACAAAGAAGGTTTTCCCAGTTCAGGCAAAATGATGTAGTGGCCGTATATTGATACGTGCAGGGTTCCGATTAGATATGTGTGCTAGCCACACGGACTTTAATCAGGCAAATAATAATACTAGACGGCTTAGAATTAAGCCGAATTATTAAATCAAGTTTTGATTTAATAATTTACATATATATATTTCGATATGTATATTCTAATATTATGTTCATTATATTTTTCTATCTCTTAGGTATTCGTATTTTGATACGAATACGGGTATGTATTTGCGGGGACGTATTCTTGTATTCATACAAGAATACTTCTAGAAGGAGGACATCTCATTTCTAAGATTTCTTTTTTAAGAAATTGTGAAATGAGGTGGAGGAGAGAAATGGTGGAGGGTATGGGAAAATGAATTGTTAATTCATTTTCTCACACTATTCAAGCAAGGTTGCATTTTAAATTGTAAAATGGTTTTAACAAAAGAAATGAGAGCATGCTTGATTTGAGAGAGTTCTTCATTCTACCATTTTGTTTCTCTCTTCTTGAAAGGCTCATCCTTCATCTTCTTCCTATTACCCTCTCATGAAATGAGAAACAAAGAGGAAAAGAGAAGGAAAAATACTAGAACACTCAAACTACATTATTAAGCTTCACTTCTTAGGAAGTTGTGAACCTTAGTTGCTTCACTAGGTTATTTTGTGTGAAGCTAGAGCTTGGACTAGGTTTCCTCGGGTAGATCATCTTCGGTGAAGGAAGACCGGCTTGCAAGCGCGATCCGGAGCTCCTGAGTGCTTGCTCGAGTCCAACCACATTGGAGATCTTGAAAATAGCTTACGAATGTGAGTATTGCTAACATAGTAGATTAGCATAGCTCACTAAGTTTTTGTTTACAAGTTCTAGCTCTTTAGTTCAATTCAAGTATTTGGAAGTTTAGCAAACTAGAAATATTTTGAAATCCATATTGCCGTCTTCTAAAATTAGCTTGCTAGTGACTAAATTCCTAACAAGAATCGCCCCTGAAAAAGAAGCTGAATAAGGTCTATTCCTTCGGAAGGGACAAAGTCCGTAAGATATTCAAAGACACCCTAAGATACGGTCTATAATTGCCAGAATCGAAAAGACCGTAAGAAGAGAATATGACTGATGACCCTAAATACTGCCCCTATCACAGAGTGGTGAGTCATGCCATTGAGGACTGCTTTGTCTTTAAAGATTGGGTCGAGAAACAATACAAGGTAAGAGAAATAGAACTGTCTAAAGGCATGTTCGTGAACAATCAAGCTGCGACCACCAATTGTATACCAACACCGGCTCGGTTCAAATAATGAAGTGCTTGTTCAGGCTGTTGGACAAAAGGAGCCCATGTTTCCTAAAGAATCAAGCTCGGGCAGTATGGATAAAACGGTTATCGTACCCGGGATTATAGAATGAGTATTATTCCAATGGCTTCAGAAACAGTTTCAAGACAAGGACGAGAAGTTGGCTAAGGTCCGTTCCAAAGTCGACGATCTGGCGAATGTCGTAGCAAATCTCACGATCCAAGTCGCGTGAATGCAATTGCAAAAAAATCAAAGTTTGGTTCACAAACCAGGGATTGGCATCCAAGAACAACCAACAGATATTCCCTCTAGCTCAATAGCGGGGCATCTTCGTGAATGTCGACCGCGATCAGCCTCCAACCCTTTCGAGGCATATGCTGATCGTGGTAAGCAAAAAACAAATGAACCAAAGGCCGATCGGCGTCAAAGACTGATACCGAGAAAAGCGCCTACTCTGATGGGGAGAAGGAGGAAAATCTACTCCTTCAGGAGGGAAGAAATCCCCAAAATATTCGAGGATGCTTTAAATCACGGTCTACAGCTGCCCATTCTAAAAAGACCATATGAAGCAAATATAACTGACAATCCCATCTACTGCCAATATCATAGGGTGATGAGTCATACTATCGAAAAGTGTTACGTGTTTAAAGATTGCGTGGAGAACCGATACAAGGTTGAGAAAACCTCATTGTCCTCTGATACGCTGGCAAACCACCAAGTTACGATCGATTCAGCTTTGCCAAAATCAAAGCGCGAGAAGCTTGAATAAGCGCACAATTTCGACCCCTAAATCGTTAAACTGGGAGAGAGAAAAATGTGTGTAAATAACAAAATAAAAAGCCGAAATGATGGGGCAATTTGCAATAAAAATCGGAGGGTAAAAATAAAAATAAAAATAAAAAGCCGAAATGATGGGGCAACCGCGAATGAATAGCCAAAATGATGGGGCAACCGCGACCTTCGCAATAAGAAAAGCTGAAATGATAGAGCAATCATGGTAAAAAAAAGAGCCATTCAAATTCATATCCGAATTCAAATCATCCAACAACAAAATGATGATTCGCTCCTCTAATCATGCTTCAGTGTTAACGATGCTGATGTCAACAAAAATTTCAAATCCCCAAATGTCCCAAAAGTAAATGATGAGTCACTCCTGACACTATTCCAGTGTAGCGATGTAGACGCCAACCCAAAACCAAAATCCAATTTTCCAAAATTCTCCCAACCCTGCGGGTCGAACACTTTGCGCGCGCCGTAAACAATCTATGGTAATAAACGAGCTAAATCATACCTATGTCCCACCGCAATCACCATCCCTGCGGCCGGTCTCGACCCTTGGAATTATACTCCATTTGAGATGACCCACTCAGATATCCTCATGATACATGAGGAGAACGACACTTGCAAGATCCTCTTGACTCATAAGAAAAACACACTTCCGTGGGATCCTTACGACTCACAAGGTGAAAGCATACTTTGCGGTCATCATGACTCCTAAGGAGAAGATACACCTACGAGATCCTCTAAACTCGTAAGGAGAAAATACTCTTATGAGACCCTAACGGCTCATAAAAATGAAAAGCCTTAGGTGACAGGGACCTAAACCTACCTCCTAAGACATCACCCACCAACGAGTAAGGGCAAATGATGAGTCGTTCCTGACACTATATGTCACGTCCCGCTTCACAAAATAAAGAATACGAAGGGTAACAAGGCCAGCCATGCTCCTACGGTCAAGGAAATATCCTGCCGTAGCACACTTCGGCTTCTAACTTTACATGGTAATCAGTAATCAATGCGCAGGTAATGAGAAATGCAGTCACTAAATCAAAACAGATATAAAACTAACCAGATAGAGTCAAAGGAAAGATAGCGCTAACGTCGCTGTTCTAGATGTCTGCAATATCCTCGAGGTACGACAGGTGCTGATCCAAGCTAAGTCAACTTCTCACTGTGAGCATGCATACTCAGGTCGTCAGAGCGACACAATAGCAATATATATAAATGCAAAAGTAAACACGTGCAATGATGAGGAACATGAAGCAGTAAATATAGAATGATGACACACATGAAATAATCAGTACATGTAAGCAGTAAAGTAGGTATATCAAATCAGTAAGCAATGCATGTCAATGTCACTAATCCTATCAGTCTCTAAGTCTCACTGTCCAGGTCGCTAAACCAATCGTCAGTCCAAGTGTGAGAGTCAACCACGCAGGAGTATCCCCAACCCAAGGGTAGGGCCCCAGGGGCAAGGGAACACGGGCCCGAAACGCTCGCTAATAATCAGAAATATCACCCATATGACTCCCGGAATCGTTGTATATGCCGGAAATGGGACTCCCGAGATTCCGTTGAACTCACCTAAAAACTACCCCACACCCCGTGGTTTACATTAAACTCCGACCATAAACCCAAATACCAGTCGGTCCATGACAAGTCTACGCGAGAATTGGAGACAGGATCTCCATCAAGCATGTCTCGATTGGTACCCAAGATAAATGGACAGTGTTTGGTTCCTTATCTATGACACTAATATAAGTGCTCCATAACTGTCCCATTTCAGTTATAGTTACACTTATACATGTCCCATAGATGTCGACAATGCAATAAATTAGCTGGGTTCGCTGATTGTGTACAAGTACGTGTCACTTTCACTACTCAGTCATGCTTTAACACTAACGTACTTGCCACAATCCAAACACTAATATTTATCACTGGGTAATGTACACGATCATTAGGTTACCAATGTATATGACCTCCACATGATATGATGAGAATGCAATAATTATGATATGAATAAAATATCATCAGCCAGTGTCCTACCGCTTGCATAATTTACTATAAATCATACATGCAGAATTAAGCGAAACAATGAAAAAGGAGTAAGCATTATGTCTAATTATCTATCTGTCAAAATTGGTTTCGCGTCAATCGGGTTTCAGGTTTGCTGGTTATGGCCATTTCAATTTAAGTGTTCACTGCTGGAAATCCAGTTTCAGAACTGGAAGTCCGTTTCGTAACACGTTTTACTCCCAGTTGGGAGCATAATTAGGCGACGCTAAAGTTCAACTAATTGTATATTTCTCTGTTATCTTTCCAACGCATTAAACGTATTATCAATAGGATTCCTGTATTAGAAGTTAGGTTATGTACAAGGTGTTGGTGTAAGAGGGGTCACTGCAGAAACTGCAGAATACCACGGTATTCTAAAATACGAATTAAATATCAAACGATGGTGAAACGACACGGGACCAGATTCAGGGTTTAGCTAACTAAATTATCCACATAATCATATCAGGTTCCGCGCATTTTAAGTTTAATAAAGGGGTGTACAGGGGTTCGAAAGACAGATTTTCAAAACGAACGCTGCCCAAGACTGCGGTTCAGGGCCGTGAATCGCCTCAGTATTCATGGATAGAACATATCAAAATGCAAATATGAACTATGGGGTGATGTAGATTTATCCGTTGGCTTCGATACGAGACATCGCACTCTGATATTCAATATGTAGATAATTTATTATGATTTTAACCAATCAGCTGGTCCGAGGAAAATCAGCTTTCACAAGGGTTATCGGGTTGTTGTTTTAGGGGAGGTAACCAACTTTATTTTACAGCCAAATTTATATACAATGTTCGTTAACCATGCAGGGTTTCATCGATCATGAGTTCCGCCATGTTTGATTAGGTGTACATATCGGATTCCGTATTGAACACATAGGTTTAGCAACCGATTAACGGTCAAAAGGTCGATTCAATTATTTGGCCTAAACGAAAATTAATCCATGGGTTTCAATATGCCGTTAGTCATAACATAATAAGCCCAATTGTGTCACAACATTATTGTCAGATTAATCAAGACTTATTATTAAAATTACTATTGTATTATTCGATATTCCGTATAATTATCACTATGAATAGAGTAGCATGTAAAGCAAGTATGAACTTGCCTGAAGATAGCCAGAGACACAACCGTGATAATGGCGACGACAGCAGCGGCATGATCACGGCGCAACGAACACAACGCCAGCAGCAACAGCAACAACAATCTTGGACTCGGCTATGGCCCGAGCTCGTGGCGCGGCCTCGGCTATGGGCTTGAGTTTGGCATTGATGAATTGTGACGGGGTGGCTAAAGTTATGATAGAGATGACGGTGGATAGTTGGAGCTTGTTGGTGGCGGCGATGGCGATGGCATATCTTTTATATCAGAACGATCCTCCATGGACTTTAATATCTTATCCAATTCTGTGTCTTTTGCGGGCTTCGCGATTAAAGCTTCTCCAGGAATTCTATTCTTGGGAACTAGCGGTATCTTGACTGAGCATGCTTCAGAAAGGTCTTTACACAGGAAATTCACCAATTTATCCAGAGAAGGCTGGTGTTTATATACATATTCAGCAACATCTGTATTAGAGTATCCCATGATCTCTTGGCAAGCACGCTCAATGGTTTTACATTCAGAGTTGCACATCCCTTCTGTACCCTGATCGACGAGCTCCAATTTATCCCCATTCTCGACGATATCAATCTGCAGGATCCAATCGGCCTCCCCCTTCTTCAAATTACAAACATTCTCAACGATCTCGATGATCTGATACTCCGAAACCTTTTTGTGAGAGATCTCAGAATCCTTCTTCTTGACTTGGCTGTGGATCTGCTCCGCAATCTTCTCGCAGACTTGGCATCTGATGAAGGGGATGTCCCCTCTCCGAACAACCGCCGGCGGCGGCTTCTTCGCTGAAACGAGAGAGATCTCAACGATTGAGAAGAGGAGGAGAAGCTTCAAAGCAGCGATCTTCGCCATTGATGCAAGCTTCGCTGATCTATAGAGAGAGAAAGAGACTCGAGTCGCGACTCGACTCGAAGTGAGAGAAAATCTCAAGATGGAAGAAGCGACTGGAGAAATGACATGGGTTCTCGTCGAGGTTGAGAGATGTGATGATCAAGAGGAGGTGGGTTGAGGGTGCGATGGTGGCAGCGATGGAGGCTCCGGTGGTGCAAGGTGGTGATTGCGAGAAGGCGTGGATGAGGGTGAGGTCGACGAGAGAGAGAGAGTGGACGGGAGTGAACGAGAGATGAAGAGAGGGAGAAAAAGTTCGGGTGTATAGAGGGAGGGGAAATGGTTGAAAAGATCGTGGGGTTTGTTGGTGTGGGGTTGTTGGCGAGGAAGGAGGAACGACGAGGTGGGAAGCTCGGGGGAAACGCGAGAGGGGAAGTGGGCGCGGGTCTCAAGGAGCGCGAGGTGCGAGTCGTTCGGGGGAAGGGGCGCGAGTCATGGGGGAAGCATGGGAAATGGCGGGAAAGAAAAGTGAGGAGAAGAAGAAGAAGAAGGGAGTGGGAAGCGGGTCAGGTAGGATGTGTTGGGCCGGGTTTGGGGTGAAGAGTGAGGGATGGGAAATAGGCTGGGTTGGGTTTAGAAAAATATAGAAATTTTATTTATAAATTTTAGGAAATATTAATTGTAAAAGTTTTAAATGGAAAAATTTTGGGGAAACATTTATTTAAAATACGGAAGATATTTATAGGAGAACTGGGTATTACATCATACCCCACTTACATAAAATTTCGTCCTTAAAATTTAAAATAAACAATAATTTATAAAATGCCATACAAAATCAAATACTACTATATAGCGATTTACGCAAAAGTAACTAGACGAAAATCAAATATTTATATATATAAGAAATAGAGCAGTTTAAAATGAACAGTCGCCCATAATGACATAACTATTAATGGTGATAAACTATATATATACAAAAATAAAAATAGAACGACAATAATAAACAACAATGAAGGATTGGCCCATAGGCCTTAAGAACCAAAATTGCCGTAATAAAGCTACAAATCAAGCAATTATATAATTAGTTGAGGGTACTCATATGGTAAAGTATAGGAGAAAATAAAATGAAAACATAGGTGACTAGTAAACAAACCAGATATCAACAACTGACGTAAAGGCCAAGACTAAACTATTTGTTTTGTAATAGTATGAAAATAATACAATACAAAAGAAACTAAGGTAATACCGAATTAATGATGATATACTCATAAGTAATTAAATGTATTAGCATACAAGTTAACCATAATTTATATTTTAGTAAATAGAAAATTTAAATTGATTGGAGCACAAAAATACGTAGGTAAACGTAAATACGAAAACAGAAGATAGTTAGCATTCATATGAACAAAGAAAATGGAATATTATATAGAAAATCAATAGGGAACCCATTTTAAAGAAACTCAAACAGCTAATAATATAAATTTTGAAAGTCAATCAATAACGAAATGATTATGAATGACACCAGTACGACAAACAATAAAATATTAAGATAAATATTGAGTAGCAAATAGCTCAAAATGACATTCTGTACTTAAAGTAGATAAAAGAGCAAGACAAAAGGCACGAAAAATGGAACTTCGTAATAAAAGGACGATAGTATGAAAAGTATTAGTGGAAAAACAAACTAGGAAATAAATATACGGTGTAAGGTAGAACTATGAAAGATTTGAAAATAGTGGTGTACTTAGAAAAGATGAGGAAAATAAACGTGTATATATATATATATATTGGCATATAAATCAAGGAGTTCAACAGATACAGGAGTTAAACGAAAAGGAACAACTGAAAAAGGATATCTTTGTTGGAAGCAAGGAAGGTGATAACTTCATGTCGATGTTTAAATCTCTGCGATCTCGTCAAGCGAGTTTGAATCCTGTGCAGGGTCCGTACCATCCTCAAACTCGAACTACGAAATAACTAAGTTACTCAAGCCGACGTGGAGAGCGTTGACGAATCTTCTCTGTGTAACTCCTTCCTTCGAGGGCAACCATCGATAAGATGCTCGTCGGATCCACAAATCAGCCACTGTCCTTTGGCGCTGCGACAGTCTCTCTGAAGGTGTCCTGGTCTCTTACAGTATCCACAACGTTGAGTTCTCCGCTGCTTCCGTTGCTGAGGAACAAATGGGCGCTTCATCTTCACATCTCTTCTTTGTTTAACAGGGATTCCCTTACGATTGGAGGCTGCCGCTGGTGCTTGAGCCATTTTCCTTCTTAGTCCTTCAGCTAAGTGATCGTCCGTTCGCTCCTGGGCTTCCTTCAAACCTTACAGTACACCCAAAATCCCGGCGGTTTTGACTCTGGGGAGTGGAGATAGAAGAAGAGTCGTTGGAAGCCAGGTTTTAGCTTCCGTTGCGCCACTCTGATAGGAACTTAAAATTTGCAACGCGGTATGATAACCTGAAGAAACGAAGACGTGAGAATGCAACGAGTCTAATAAGAAACGTAAGTAGGTGTAGGACTAATAGGAAAAGTGTAGGAATGAAAATGTAAAATAGATTTGAAAACTCGGGAATGATATAAGAGATAAATGGAGAGTTGGTGGAAGTCATGGTCCTAAAACGACAAATTTTAGAACGACAAAAGGTACAAGGAATAAGAATCAGAATAAAGTATAGAATAGATAACGAAACAAGAATATATGGTGAGATGAAATTCACACGAGTGGAAATCAAATGTAGAACTCTAAGTCACTCAAGCAGAGTACAATATTGTAACTATACTGCAGTTCATAATTACAATCACATAACTCTACTAAGTCACCCAAAAATTCTAGCGGGTAAGATCAAAATATGTAACAGAACACACTATATGAATCAAGGTCAAGGATAACAAGTTTTCAATCTAAACCGAAAGGGTGGCTTAAATTGTCAAGCCCTACTCAGAAACTGCAATCCCAATCATAGCAAAACCTGGCTCTGATACCAGCAAAACCATGTCACGTCTCGCTTCCCAAAATACAGAATACGAGGGGTAACAAGGTCAGCCATGCTCCTACGGTCAAGGAAATATCCTTCCGTAGTAACACTTAGGCTTCTAGCTTTACGTGGTAATCAGTAATCAATACGCAGGTAATGAGAAAAGCAGTCACTAAATCAAAACAAATATAAAACTAACCAGATAGAGTCAAAGGAAAGATAGCGCTGACGTCGCTGTTCTAGATGTCCGCAATATCCTCGAGGTACGACAGGTGCTGATCCAAGCTAAGTCCACTTCTCACTCTGAGCATGCATACTCAGGTCGTCAGAGCGACACAATAGCAATATATATAAATGCAAAAGTAAACACATGCAATGATGATGAACATGAAGCAGTAAATATAGAATGATGACGCACATGAAATAATCAGTACAGGTAAGCGGTAAAGTTGGTATATCAAATCAGTAAGAAAGGCATGTCAATGTCACTAATCCTATCAGTCTCTAAGTCTCACTGTCCAGGTCGCTAAACCTATCGTCAGTCCAAGTGTGAAAGACAACCACGCAGGAGTATCCCCAACCCAAGGGTAGGGCCCCAGGGGCAAGGGAACACGGGCCCGAAACGCTCGCTAATAATCAGTAATATCACCCATATGACTCCCAGAATCGCTGTATATGCCAGCAATGGGACTCCCGAGATTCCGTTGAACTCACCCTCAAACTACCCCACACCCCGTGGTCTATATCAAACTCCGACCATAAACCCAAATACCAGTCGGTCCATGACAAGTCTACACGAGAACTGGAGACAGGATCTCCAGCAAGCATGTCTCGATTGGTACCCAAGATAAATGGACAATGTTTGGTTCCTTACCTATGAAACTAATATAAGTGCTCCATAACCGTCCCATTTCAGTTATATTTACACTTATACATGTCCCATAGACGTTGACAATGCAATAAATTAGCTGGGTTCGCTGATTGTGTACAAGTACGTGTCACTTTCACTACTCAGTCATGCTTTAACACTAACGTACTTGCCACAATCCAAACACTAATATTTATCACTGGGTAATGTACACGATCATTAGGTTACCAATGTATATGACCTCCACATGATATGATGAGAATGCAATAATTATGATATGAATAAAATATCATCAGCCAGTGTCCTACCGCTTGCATAATTTACTATAAATCATACATGCAGAATTAAGCGAAACAATGAAAAAGGAGTAAGCATTATGTCTAATTATCTATCTGTCAAAATTGGTTTCGCGTCAATCGGGTTTCAGGTTTGCTGGTTATGGCCATTTCAATTTAAGTGTTCACTGCTGGAAATCCAGTTTCAGAACTGGAAGTCCGTTTCGTAACACGTTTTACTCCCAGTTGGGAGCATAATTAGGCGACGCTACAGTTCAACTAATTGTATATTTCTCTGTTATCTTTCCAACGCATTAAACATATTATCAATAGGGTTCCTGTATTATAAGTTAGGTTATGTACAAGGTACTGGTGTAAGAGGGGTCACTGCAGAAACTGCAGAACACCACGGTATTCTAAAATACGAATTAAATATCAAACGATGGTGAAACGACACGGGACCAGATTCAGGGTTTAGCTAACTAAATTATCCACATAATCATATCAGTTTCCGCGCATTTTAAGTTTAATAAAGAGGTGTACAGGGGTTCCAAAGACAGATATTCAAAACGAACGCTGCCCCAAACTACTGTTCAGGGCCGCGAATCGCCTCAGTATTCATGGATAGAACATATCAAAATGCAAATATGAACTATGGGGTGATGTAGATTTATCCGTTGGCTTCGATACGAGACATCGCACTCTGAGATTCGTTATATAGATAATTTATTATAATTTTAACCGATCAGCTGGTCCGAGGAAAATATGCTTTCACAAGGGTTATCGGGTTGTTGTTTTAGGGGAGGTAACCAACTTTATTTTACAGCCAAATTTATGTACGACGTTCATTAACCATTCAGGGTTTCATCGATCATGAGTTCCGCCATGTTTGATTAGGTGTACACGTCGGATTCCGTATTGAACACATTGATTTAGACCAATTAACGGTCAAAAGGTCGATTCAATTATTTGGCCTAAACGAAAATTAATCCACGGGTTTCAATATGCCATTAGTCATAACATAATAAGCCTAATTGTATCACAACATTATTGTCAAATTCATCAAGACTTATTATTAAAATTTCTATTGTATTATTCGATATTCCGTATAATTATCAATATGAATAGAGTAGCATGTAAAGCAAGTATGAACTTGCCTGAAGATGGCCGGAGACACAACCGAGATGATGGCGACGACAGCAGCGGCACGATCACGGTGCAACGAACGCAACGCCAGCAGCAGCAGCAACAACAATCTTGGACTCGGCTATGGCCCGAGCTCGTGGCGCGGCCTCGGCTATGGGCTTGAGTTTGGCCTTGATGAATTGTGATGGGGTGGCTGCAGTTATGATAGAGATGACGGTGGCTAGTTGGAGCTTGTTGGTGGCGGCGATGGCGATGGCATATCTTTTATATCAGAACGATCCTCCATGGACTTTAATATCTTATCCAATTCTGCGTCTTTTGCGGGCTTTGTGATAAAAGCTTCTCCAGGAATTCTATTCTTGGGAACTAGCGGTATCTTGACTGAGCATGCTTCAGAAAGGTCTTTACACAGGAAATTCACCAATTTATCCAGAGAAGGCTGGTGTTTATATACATATTCAGCAACATCGGTATCAGAGTATCCCATGATCTCTTGGCAAGTACGCTCAATGGTTTTACATTCAGAGTTGCACATCCCTTCTGTACCCTGATCGACGAGCTCCAATTTATCCCCATTCTCGACGATATCAATCTACAGGATCCAATCGGCCTCCCCCTTCTTCAAATTACAAACATTCTCAGTGATCTCGATGATCTGATACTCCGAAACCTTTTTGGGAGAGATCTCAGATTCCTTCTTCTTGACTTGGCTGTGGATCTGCTCCGCGATCTTCTCGCAGACTTGGCATATGATGAAGGGGATGTCCTCTCTCCGAACAACTGCCGCCGGCGGCTTCTTCGCTGAGACGGGAGAGATCTCGATGATTGAGAAAAGGAGGAGAAGCTTCAAAGCAGCGATCTTCGCCATTGATGCGAGCTTCGCTGATCTCTAGAGAGAGAAAGAGACTCGAGTCGCGACTCGACTCGAAGTGAGAGAAAATCTCAAGATGGAAGAAGCGACTGGAGAAATGACGTGGGTTTTCGTCGGGGTCGAGAGATGTAATGATCGAGAGGAGGTGGGGGTTGAGGGTGCGATGGTGGCAGCGATGGAGGCTCCGGTGGTGCAAGGTGGTGACTGCGAGGAGGCGTGGATGAGGGTGAGGTCGACAAAAGAGAGAGAGTGGACGGGAGTGAACGAGAGATGAAGAGAGGGAGAAAGAGTTCAGGTGTGTAGAGGGAGGGGAAACGGTTGAAGAGATCATGGGGTTTGTTGGTGCGGGGTTGTTGGCGAGGAAGGAGGAACGACAAGGTGGGAAGCTCGGGGGAAACGCGAGAGGGGAAGTGGGCGCGGGTCTCGAGGAGAGCGAGGTAGAGCGGATTGAGCGGAGGGAGGTGCGAGTCGTGCGGGGGAAGGGGCGTGAGTCATGGGGGAAGCATGGGAAATGGCGGGAAAGAAAAGTAAGGAGAAGAAGAAGAAGAAGAAGAAGAAGAAGGGAGTGGGAAGCGGGTCGGGTAGGATGTGTTGGGCCGGGTTTGGAGTGAAGAGTGAGGGATGGGAAATAGGCTGGGTTGGGTTTAGAAAAATATAGAAATTTTATTTATAAATTTTAGGAAATATTAATTGTAAAAGTTTTAAATGGAAAAATTTTGGGGAAACATTTATTTAAAATACGGAAGATATTTATAGGAGAACTGGGTATTACATCATATCCCACTTACATAAAATTTCGTCCTCGAAATTTAAAATAAACGATAAGTCATAAAATGCCATACAAAATCAAATACTACTATATAGGGATTTACGCAAAAGTAACTAGACGAAAATCAAATATTTATATATATAAGAAATAGAGCAGTTTAAAATGAACAGTCACCCATAATGACATAACTATTAATGGTGATAAACTATATATATACAAAAATAAAAATAGAACGGCAATAATAAACAACAATGAAGGATTGGCCCATAGGCCTTAAGAACCAAAATTACCGTAATAAAGCTACAAATCAAGCAATTATATAATTAGTTGAGGGTACTCATATGGTAAAGTATAGGAGAAAATAAAATGAAAACATAGGTGACTAGTAAACAATCCAGATATCAACAACTGACGTAAAGGACAAGACTAAACTATTTGTTTTGTAATAGTATGAAGATAATACAATACAAAAGAAACTAAGGTAATACCAAAATAATGATGATATACTCACAAGCAATTAAAATGTATTAGCATACAAGTTAACCATAATTTATATTTTAGTAAATAGAAAATTTAAATTGATTGGAGTACAAAAATACGTAGGTAAACGTAAATACGAAAACAGAAAATAGTTAGCATTCATATGAACAAAGAAAATGGAATACTATATAGAAAATCAATAGGGAACCCATTTTAAAGAAACTCAAACAGCTAATAATATAAATTTTGAAAGTCAATCAATAACGAAATGATTATGAATGACACCAGTACGACAAACAATAAAATATTAAGATAAATATTGAGTAGCAAATAGCTTAAAATGACATTATGTACTTAAAGAAGATAAAAGATCAAGACAAAAGGCACGAAAAATGGAACTTCATAATGAGAGGACGATAGTATGAAAAGTATTAGTGGGAAAACAAACTAGGAAATAAATATACAGTGTAAGGTAGAACTATGAAAGATTTGAAAATAGTGGTGTACATAGAAAAGATGAGGAAAATAAACGTGCGCGTGTGTGTGTGTATTGGCATATAAATCAAGGAGTTCAACAGATACAGGAGTTAAACGTAAAGGAACAACTAAAAAGGGATATCTTTGTTGGAAGCAAAGAAGGTGATAACTTCGCGTCGATGATTAAATCTCTGCGATCTCGTCAAGCGATTTTGAATCCTGTGCAGGGTCCGTACCACCCTCAAACTCGAACTACGAAATAACCAAGTTACTCAAGCCGGCGTGGAGAGCGTTGACGAATCTTCTCCATGTAACTCCTTCCTTCAAGGGCAACCATCGATAAGATGCTCGTCGGATCTACAATTCAGGCACTGCCCTTTGGCGCTACGACAGTCTCTCTGAAGGTGTCCTGATCTCTTACAGTATCCACAACGTTGAGTTCTCCGCTTCTTTCGTTGCTGAGGTACAAATGGGCGCTTCATCTTCACATATCTTCTTTGTTTAACAGGGATTCCCTTACGATTGGAGGCTGTCGCTGGTGCTTGAGCCATTTGCCTTCTTAGTCCTTCAGCTAAGAGATCGTCCGTTCGCTCCTGGGCTTCCTTCAAACCTTACAATACACCCAAAATCTCGGCGGTTTTGACTCTGGGGAGTGGAGATAGAAGAAGAGTCGTTGGAAGCCAGGTTTTAGCTTCCATTGCGCCACTCTGATAGGAACTTAAAATATGCAACGCGATATGATAACCTGAAGAAACGAAGACGTGAGAATGCAACGAGTCTAATAAGAAACGTAAGTAGGTGTAGGACTAATAGGAAAAGTGTAGGGATGAAAATGTAAAATAGATTTGAAAACTTGGGAATGATATAAGAGATAAACGGAGAGTTGGTGGAAGTCATGGTCCTAAAACGACAAATTTTAGAACGACAAAAGGTACAAGGAATAAGAATCAGAATAAAGTATAGAATGGACAATGAAACAAGAATATATGGTGAGATGAAATTCACACGAGTGGAAATCAAATGTAGAACTCTAAGTCACTCAAGCAGAGTACAATATTGTAACTATGCTGCAGTTCATAATTACAATCACATAACTCTACTAAGTCACCCAAAAATTCTAGCGGGTAAGATCAAAATATGTAACAGAACACACTATATGAATCAAGGTCAAGGATAACAAGTTTTCAATCTAAACCGAAAGGGTGGCTTAAATTGTCAAGCCCTACTCAGAAACTGCAATCCCAATCATAGCAAAACCTGGCTCTGATACCAACAAAACCATGTCACGTCCCGCTTCCCAAAATACGGAATACGAGGGGTAACAAGGCCAGCCGTGCTCCTACGGTCAAGGAAATATTCTTCCGTAGTCGCACTTCGGCTTCTAGCTTTACGTGGTAATCAGTAATCAATGCGCAGGTAATGAGAAAAGCAGTCACTAAATCAAAACAAATACAAAACTAACCAGATAGAATCAAAGGAAAGATAGCACTGACGTCGCTGTTCTAGATGTCTGCAATATCCTCGAGGTACGACAGGGGCAGGCTAAGTCCACTTCTCACTCTGAGCATGCATACTCAGGTCGTCAGAGCGACACAATAGCAATATATATAAATGCAAAAGTAAACACATGCAATGATGATGAACATGAAGCAGTAAATATAGAATGATGACGCACATGAAATAATCATTACAGGTAAGCAGTAAAGTAGGTATATCAAATCAGTAAGCAATGCATGTCAATGTCACTAATCCTATCAGTCTCTAAGTCTCAATGTCCAGGTCGCTAAACCTATCGTCAGTCCAAGTGTGAGAGTCAACCACGCAGGAGTATCCCTAACCCAAGGGTAGGGCCCCAGGGGCAAGGGAACACGGGCCCGAACCGCTCGCTAATAATCAGTAATATCACCCATATGACTCCCAGAATTGCTGTATATGCCGGCAATGGGAATCCCGAGATTCCGTTGAACTCACCCTCAAACTACCCCTCACCCCGTGGTCTACATCAAAATCCGACCATAAACCCAAATACCAGTCGGTCCATGACAAGTCTACGCGAGAACTGGAGACAGGATCTCCATCAAGCATGTCTCGACTGGTATCCAAGATAAATGGACAGTGTTTGGTTCCTTACCTATGACACTAATATAAGTGCTCAATAACCGTCCCATTTCAATTATAGTTAAACTTATACATGTCCCATAGACATCGACAATGCAATAAATTAGTTGGGTTTGCTGATTGTGTACAAGTACGTGTCACTTTCACTACTCAGTCACGCTTTAACACTAACGTACTTTCCACAATCCAAACACTAATATCTATCACTGGGTAATGTACACGATCACTGGGTTACCAATGTATATGACCTCCACGTGATATGATGAGAATGCAATAATTATGATATGAATAAAATATCATCAGCTAGTGTCCTACCACTTGCATAATTTACTATAAATCATACATGCAGAATTAAGCGAAACAATGAAAAAGGAGTAAGCAGTATGTCTAATTATATATCTGTAAAAATTGGTTTCGCGTCAATCGGGTTTCAGGTTTGCTGGTTATGGCCATTTCAATTTAAGTGTTCACTGCTGGAAATCCAGTTTCAGAACTGGAAGTCCGTTTTGTAACACATTTTACTCCCAGTTGGGAGTATAATTAGGCGACGCTATAGTTAAACTAATTGTATTTTTTCTGTTATCTTTCCAACGCATTAAATGGATTATCAATAAGGTTTCTGTATTAGAAGTTATATTATGTACAAGGTGCTGGTGTAAGAGGGGTCACTGCAGAAACTGCAAAGCACCACGGTATTCTAAAATACGAATTAAATATCAAAAGATGGTGAAACGATACGGGACAAGATTCAGGGTTTAGATAACTAAATTATACACGTAATCATATGGGGTTCCGTGCATTTTCTGTTTAAGGAAGGGGTGTACAGGTGTTCCAAAGCCAGATATTCAAAACGAACGCTGGCTCAGACTACAGTTCACGGCCGCGAATCGCCTCAGTATTCATGGATATAACTTATCAAAATGCAAAGATGAGCTATGGGGTACTGTAAGTTTATCCGTTGGCTTCGATATGAACCATCGCACTCTGAGATTCGATATGTAGATAATTTATTATAATTTTAACCGATCAGCTGGTCCGAGGACAATCAGTTTTCACAAGGGTTATCGAGTTGTTGTTTTAGGGGAGGTAACCAGCTTTATTTTACAGCCAAATTTATATACGACGTTCGTTAACCAAGCAGGGTTTCATCGATTATGAGTTCCGCCATGTTTGATTAGGTGTACACATCGGATTCCGTATTGAACACATAGGTTTAGCAACCGATTAACGGTCAAAAGGTCGATTCAATTATTTGGCCCAAACAAAAATTAATCCACGGGTTTCAATATGCCGTTAGTCATAACATAATAAGCCCAATTGTGTCACAACATTATTGTCAGATTCATCAAGACTTATTATTAAAATTACTATTGTATTATTCGATATTCCGTATAATTATCAATATGAATAGAGTAGCATGTAAAGCAAGTATGAACTTGCGTGAAGATGGACAGAGACACAACCGTGATGATGGCGAAGACAGCAGCAGCACGATCACGGCGTAAAGGAATACAACGCCAACAGCAACAGCAACAACAATCTTGGACTCGGCTATGGCCCGAGCTCGTGGCGCGGCCTCGGCTATGGGTTTGAGTTTGGCCTTGATGAATTATGACGGGTGGCTGCAGTTATGATAGAGATGACGGTGGCTAGTTAGAGCTTGTTAGTGGCGGCGATGGCAATGGCATATCTTTTATATCAGAACGATCCTCCATGGACTTTAATATCTTATCCAATTCTGCGTCTTTTGCGTGCTTCGCGATAAAAGCTTCTCCAGGAATTCTATTCTTGGGAACTAGCGGTATCTTGACTGAGCATGCTTCAGAAAGGTCTTTACAGAGGAAATTCACCAATTTATCCAGAGAAGGCTGGTATTTATATCCATATTCAGCAACATCTGTATCAGAGTATCCTATGATCTCTTGGCAAGCACACTCAATGGTTTTACATTCAGAGTTGCACATCCCTTCAGTACCCTGATCGACGAGCTCCAATTTATCCCCATTCTCGACGATATCAATCTACAGGATCCAATCGACCTCTCCCTTCTTCAAATTACAAACATTCTCAGCGATCTCGATGATCTGATGCTCCGAAACCTTTTTGGGAGAGATCTCAGATTCCTTCTTCTTGACTTGGCGTAGATCTGCTCCGCGATCTTCTCGCAGACTTGGCATCTGATGAAGGGGATGTCCTCTCTCTGAGCAACCGCCGCCGGCGGCTTCTTCGCTGAGACGAGAGAGATCTCGACGATTGAGAAGAGGAGGAGAAGCAGCAAAGCAGCAAGCTTCGCTGATCTCTAGAGAGAGAAAGAGATCTTTAGAGAGAGAAAGAGACTCAAGTCGCGACTCGACTCGAAGTGAGAGAAAATCTCAAGATGGAAGAAGTGACTGGAGAAATGACGTGGGTTCTCATCGGGGTTGAGAGATGTGATGATCGAGAGGAGGTGGGGGTTGAGGGTGCGATGGTGGCAGCGATGGAGGCTCCGGTGGTGCAAGGTGGCGATTGCGAGAAGGCGTGGATGAGGGTGAGGTCAACGAGAGAGAGTGGACGGGAGTGAACGAGAGATGAAGAGAGGGAGAAAGAGTTCGGGTGTGTAGAGGGCGGGGAAATGGTTGAAGAGATTGTGAGGTTTGTTGGTGTGGGGTTGTTGGCGAGGAAGGAGGAACGACGAGGTAGGAAGCTCGGGGGAAACGCGAGAGGGGAAGTGGGCGTGGATCTCGAGGAGCGCGAGGGGGAGCGGATTGAGCGGAGGAAGTTGCGAGGGAGGTGCGAGTCGTGTGGGGGAAGGGACGCGAGTCGTGGGGGAAGCAGGGGAAATGGCGGGAAAGAAAAGTGAGGAGAAGAAGAAGAAGAAGGGAGTGGGAAGCGGGTCGGGTAGGATGTGTTGGGTCAGGTTTGGGATGAAGAGTGAGGGAAGGGAAATGGGTTGGGTTGGGTTTAGAAAAATATAGAAATTTTATTTATAAATTTTAGGAAATATTAATTGTAAAAGTTTTAAATGGAAAAATTTTGGGGAAACATTTATTTAAAATACGGAAGATATTTATAGGAGAACTGTGTATTACACTATATTTCAGTGTTAGAGTGCAGATGCCGAACTAAACACCTACGATATCCTCTCGACTCGTAGGGAAAAAAATACTCTTATGAGACCCTTACGGCTCATAAAATTGAAAAGTCTTAGATGACAAGAACCTAAACCTGCCTCCTAAGCTATCGCTCCCCAATGGGTAAGGGCAAATGATGAATCGCTCTTGGCACTATGTTTTGGTGTTAGCACGTTGAAGCCAAACTAAAACTCAGATATCAAGTTCCCCAAAACAAATGATGAATTTCTCCCGGCACATGTGCTCCAGTGTTAGCAAGCTGATACCAGCCCAGGGTCCAATTTTCGACCCCTAAATTGTTAAACTAAAAAAATGGTAAGTCCACAAGCAAAAAGGGCACGAATGAAAACATAAAAATTCTTTGTGAGTAAAATCAGCGAGACTATTCGCAAGCTTGTGAAAACCTGCAAGGGTGCAAACTCATAAAAAAAACCTCGATATGTGCTTCAGAGCTCAAAAGTCCTGCTAAATATGACAAAACCGGATAAGTCAAATCAAAGTCCCACCGACAATGCTTCCATGCTCAAAAGTCCAGCCGAAAAATGCGGAAAACCAAAACAAATCAAATCAATCAATAACCAAGTCAACCAAGGACCTCCTTGTCGGAATAATGCTTCGCCTTGGAGTCAAGTCAACCAGATTCCTTTCGTGTCGGAATCATGCTTCGCCCGGAGTCAATTCTGGGTCGGAATCAAGCTTCATCTTAGAACCAACTCCTAAGTCAGAAACAAGTTTCGCCTCAGGATAAAATCAACTACTAACTTCGGCCACGGAATCAAGCTTCATTTCGGAAAAACAAATTCTACATCGGAATCAAGCTCCGTTTGAAAATCAAACTCCGAGTAGGAATCAAGTTTCGTCTCAGAACCACCATGTCGGAATCAAGCTTCATCTCGGAAAAGCAAACTCTGCGTCAGAATCAAGCTTCGTCTCAGAACCAACCTCTGCGTCGAAATCAAGCTTTGTCTCGAAAAATCAAATTCTGCATCGGAATCAAGCTCCGTTTGAAAATCAAACTCTGCGTCGAAATAAAGTTTTGTCTCTGAACCTCCGCATCGGAATCAAGCTTTGTCTCGAAAAATCAACTCTGCATCAGAATCAGGCTTCGTCTCAGAACCAACCTCGGCGTTGGAATCAAGTTTCGTCTCGGAAAATCAAATTCCGCATCGGAATCAAGCTCCGTCGGAATCAAGTTTTCTCTCAGAACCTCCACGTCGGAATCAAACGTCGTTTCAGAAAATCAAACTCTATGTCGGAATCAAGTTTTGTCTCAGAACCAACCTCCACGTCGGAATCAAGTTTTGTCTCAGAACCAACCTCCACGTCGGAATCAAACTTCGTCTTAGAAAATCAAACTCTGCGTCAGAATCAAACTTTGTCTTAGAACCAACCTTCGCGTCGGAATCATGTTTCGTTTCGGAAAATCAAATTCTGTATCAGAATCAAGCTCCGTTTAAAATTCAAAATCCGAGTCGGAATCAAGCTTCGTCTTAGAACAAACCTCCGCGTCGGAATCAAGCTTCGTCTCGGAAAATCAAATTCTGCATCGGAATCAAGCTCCGTTTGAAAATCAAATTCTGCGTCGGAATCAAGTTTCGTCTCATAACCAACTTCCATGTCGGATTCTAGCAGCATCTCCGAAGTTGGTTAACAAAGGATTCACAAGATGGCGAAAGAACATCAATCAAAGCAGTCACTTGAAACCGATCCGACAGTATAGTTCCAGAAGTAATCACTTTCGTGACTAACTCCTAAAAATCATGAAGTTGTTTATTTATAGGCTCACTATTCTTAAGGATAAAATTCCTAAAGGAAGATATGTTAAATCTTTCTTCCCCAGCATTATATTACTATATTTTTGTTCTAATGCGAACCAAAGTTACTTAGCCGTTTTAAAATGAAGGAATGCACGGTAAAGTGGACCTTCCAAGAAACTAAGTATTCGAAACATACAATGGTAATCTATTTTCTCGATAGAGGAGTACTTAGATTTGGTTTTGTCCGCGGAAGGAGTGGGTGCATCAGTACTCCCACTCTTATCGGTTGGACTTTTCTCAGGGATCGATTCAGCAGATACAGAAGGGATATGACTTTCTTTGATTGCAGTTATTAATTCTAATATAATCAACCAATACTCAACTTGGATTTGTCAAGTCTTAAAATCACTTTGGCCATTTAACTTTTCGGGTTTTATGGAACTGGAGTCGTTACTCTTTGCCATAATATATCAACTTATGTATAACAAGAATGTGTTAGAATTTAAAATTGAATATGAATATCCGATATGATTTTAACAAATAAACTAATCCTTAACATTAATATTCACTTTTAATTTGGAATTGCTAGCAATAATAAAATAGTACGGTTAATATCCGTAAGGTAATCCTTGAGGAGAACAGGCCCGACAAAGTAGACCATTCGGTATAATGCAATTAGTATCTGTAAAGTAATTTTTTAGGGAACAGGCCCAACAAAATAGAGTAATCGGTATACTGGTGCAATTACAGAATATGTAGATAATTATATGCAACAGCAATTAATGAAGTAAATTAGCACTAAGTATGTTGAACAGATTAGAATTAAACAAAACGAATTAAACAAATCTGTTAGGGTCAAAATTTACACCCTTTGACCAAAAATCCAAAGTCAGAAAGTTGACAAGTTAAAGAGTCAGAGCCAGTACCCAAGTGGACCAGAGCCAAGTTCAAGCCCAAGTGAAGCCGACCCCATGCCAAGAAGGAAAAAAATTATGCGACAAATAAATTTAATGTAGTTTCTTTTTTTATGAATAAATGTAACATGCAAAAGAGGAATTGGTAAAAATCCAAAGGCCCAAATAAAATGTAAAGATTATATAAAACCAATCATATGATGAAATAAAGAATAAGATTCTCCCTTATAAATTTTTAGGGCTTTGTGCCTCCTTCTTCAAAAGTTTTAAATCTTCTTCCTTTTCTTTTTGAATTAAATCAAGAGTTTAACTCTTCATTTCTAAAATAGAAATAGTTTTTCATCATAAAATCATTGAAGGGGAATTCAAATATTCTGTCCAATCTCTAAAAGGAGAGATTTTAAATCTCATCACTCTTCTTCTCTAAGATCCAAAAAAAATGAGGAAAAAGAAAGATGCTCATCTCCGAAAATCTCACTTTGGAAAGATCCAAGGCTCAAAAAGGAAGAAAGGGGTCCATTTTCATCATCCAACATATAGATGTTGAACCTTCAAGAGATCCCTTTTGGTTTTCTAAATAATTTTTTTTGGAAGTTTAACTTCTCCAAATCCAAATTAAATATTTTAGGAGTTTAACTCCTCTAAATCCAGAAAATATTTTTTCAAAGTTTAACTCCTCCAAATCCAAAATAAATATTTTAGGAGTTTGACTCCTCCGGTTCTAAAATAAAATCTTTGGGAGTTTAACTCCAAATAAAAATCCTATTTAAGAGTTTAACTCCAAATTATTTTCAAGCGAATCCAACTCCAAATCTATAGTCGGGGCTTAGACCCCTTTTCCTCGCCGGCGTCACTGCGTGCGCGCGGCATGTATACTGCGGGCGTCCCGCGGCTATGAGCAAACGCGCGTGTCGCGGTGGGCTTAATCAGCCCCCGCCCCCTTCACGTGAAGGGTCTGCCCCCTCACGTTGTGAGGTGGACTGCCCTTTAAGTACGGGAATTTTCCGCATGTGAGGGTCAACCCCTTCACGGGAGAAACCCCCCGCTCACGTGAGGGGGACAGCCTCTCCCCCCTCACGTGAGGGGATTCGCCCCTTCACATGTGAGGGGGGTTGTCCCCTCATGTGAAGGGGTTGTCCCCCTCAGCCCCCTCCTCTTGTGAGGGGGATAACCCCTCACGGCCCCCTTGTACAAAAGAAGTTTTTTTAAATAAAAAAAGTGTTTGTTTCAAGTTTTTCCCCTCTTCAAAATAGTAATAATGCATCTCGATATGAAAACGATGGTTTTAAAATTTCTCTTTAAAAAATGTGGCGAAAAAAGTATACACTCGCATCCGTATTTTAATGCACTAGAATTGAGTTCGCATGACCGCATGACCCGCTAATTGGAGATTCCCTCGTGTCATAACGAGAAGTAATTAACGGCAGCTTAGTCCGCGGCTGCCGGAGATTTGGATCACCAAAATCAATAAACCCCAGCCTACCCTAGGCTGGGGGAATCTGTATATGTCTGACAAGCGAGCGCATTCCTATCTCAATAGGGTAACGAAAAACACACAACAAGATCGATATTTTTCTTAAGTTATTGGAAATTTTTGCTGCTTAATACGTTTTATCTTAAAAATAATTGAATAAACAAAATTCTAACCTATGTAGATCACAAATTTGAAAATGAAGTTTGTAAGAAAGATATATGCGCTTGAGTGCATGACCTAAAAATGATATCGTCTCTTTCTCTTGGCAGGTTTACAGTATCCGTTCGCAAAACTCTTGTGGTGTTTGGTAATGTGTTTCTTTTGCCTTCGAGGAGGGGTCGTTCAACTACTAACGGCCATATCCGTTCGCAAAACTTCACTTTAAATTCCTTAAACAGAAAATGGAGACAAAATTCCCCAACATCTAGGACAAAATTATTGTTCCGCCATATCTCTTTCATTGCTTTGGTTCCATTTATGTGTCAAAGTGTTTTATAAATAAAACACTTCTCCCTTTTGTAGTTTTCCCCATGTGGGACGAAAAAACTTCCTATGAGAAGTTTGGACTTTTTTGTCCTTTAGTGCATTTGCTCCAACACTTTTTGTATATCTAATATCTTACCAAACTTTTTTTTCCCCTCTCAAAAATGAATTTGGTTCGGCCTTTGCTTGAACTAAGATACAAGCTAGTAAAAGAACATGATACCAAATCTAGTGGGCTTATGTTGCATCAAATTTCCAAGTCAGTCCTATGTCATTGTTGTTGGTCTCCCTTGCTATTTCAGAAGCTGAATTTAAATTTTACCCTTGTAGAGAACTGTAAAATTTGGCACATTAAGGTAAAAAAGATGAAGAGGAAGAATTAATAAAGAGCAAAATTATCACTTGGAACGATAACA
This sequence comes from Agapanthus africanus, assembly GCA_030015575.1. Lineage (NCBI taxonomy): Eukaryota > Viridiplantae > Streptophyta > Magnoliopsida > Asparagales > Amaryllidaceae > Agapanthus > Agapanthus africanus. The sequence continues at coordinate 316,586,408 of JASDDO010000004.1, forward strand.
AGCTAGAAATCCATTGAATTACTTCTAAAACCCAGTTATCATAATTAGAAATTCATTGAAAAGAAACAATTTTGGCCCGAGAAGTGAAAAAAAAAATTAGAATGACTTATCAAGTCGAGCATCCAATCGAGCTCAATGACAAGAACAAAACCCTAATCTTGGATAGGACTCCAGATTCGCGCTCGCAATTTGTGAGGATTCGTAGTGAAGCAAGCGTTGGGTTTTTTTTCCTTGTGTCAAAGAGAGGAGGGAATTTGGGAAAAACGAAGGCAAACGTAATGAAAGTAACGGTAGTTTCACGGGTAAATGGCATGTAAATGTGCCTTGTTTCAACTAAATCGCCAAAATGTGGCATTTAAATACTTGAAGTTGTTCATTTTGGCATATTGTTGTCTATCTGTACTTCTGAAATATATAAATTCCCTACATATCCATGTGCTTCTCATATGACCCTTTAGGTTTTTCATTCATATTGATAACATAAAAGATATTATAATAGTTGGACATGGTTTTATAGATATTTTTCTTTAAAATTATGATTAGTTTTCATGCCATGTGTCACCATGGGTCACGATGAGAATCAAATTGGCAATTTCGATTTTGAAAACAATCTTTCTTTGGCATTAAAATAGTAGCGTTTTTGCACGTGTGTTGCACATAATTGAAAAAAAAATATGGTTAATTTCTTTATTAATTTAACTACATGCATCATACTTTAATATAATAATGATGTGGCAATTTAATTACGTATATCGCATTTTAATAAAACAATGGTGTTTTTTTATTTGGTTTCTTCGAATAAATAAGATGGCTAATCACCAATCAATTTCAAAATAAAATAAACCCTCATCTTTTTGCCCTATAATAGAGATAGAGATAGATGTAAGTATACAAAGAAACAAAAAGAATTATAAGAGTCCATATGATAAAAAAAAACATATATGCAATTGCAAATATTATGTAGAAGTTAAATATAAATTTTTAAAAAGATCAAAACGAAATGAAAACGTTTTATTTACTAAAATATGACAAATAAATATGTTACTGTATTAATCAAAGGAACTTATATTGAACTTAGTTTATCACTGCATCTTTGCCAAATTACAGTCGGTGGTGATCGCAGTTAATACCACTAGCGATTTGCCCATGTGATCCATGTTTGTTTGGAAAATTTTTTTTTTTAATAAATTAACTTTAAACACATGCCTAAGAAATATTTAACGTCCTTTTGTGATGGATCTTAAACTGTCCTATCTCTTTATAAGTGGATTATAAGTGAAAAATATGATGATAGGCATAAATTGTTATATATGTAGGATAAAAAAGTGACATGATGGTGGTGGTGATGATAGGAATATATTTGAGACAAAATTTCTAGATATCTTAATTGTTATGGGAGTCCAAAGCTGATGGAGGTCCTTTTTGGGTCTCCCTCAGATGTAGTCTTCCGTCGATCTCCCGGTGGATCTTGGAGGTGATCTCCTGTTGCGTGTGGGTCTCAATGGGTTTTGAGAAGATTGGTGATTTTTAGGAGTCTGCGCCGAGTGCCTGCAAGGAAGTCCCGGGGTGGTTTGGTACCACCGAGGACCGTCCGACGATCAAGTTAGTACGAGATCCGAGCAGAGTAACGGCTAAGTGGAGTCACAATGGCTTACTTGACCCCTCCATGATGGGGGTTTATATAGTGGCGGCAGCACGCAGTAGCGGGTGCGAGAACCTCGCCGACAGTTACGCTCCCGACGTCACGCTCGCGTAATAAGCGGATCGCCCGTTAATAGGGATCGTGATGGCGTGGAACGTGGGATGCTGCCGGCGGAGTATCCGCGCATGGCGAGATTTGCGGAGCGGCGGTTACGCCTGTGAGTGGTGGAGTTGGTCGGTCGGAGGGACCGAGGAAGATGGCCTCGGCGGGAGAGCTCAGGATCGAGCGAGAGGGCCGAGGTATCTTGGTCCTGTGGTAGCTCGGGGGTGAGCTGAGAGGCCGAGGAGGCCAATTTGCAGGGGGCTCTGAGGTGAGCCAGCTTGTGCTTGTAGGTCGGGTGGAGGTGGCCTGGTCGGCCCCTATGGACCCTTTCTTCTGAGTTCTGGGACACGTCATCTGTCACGTGTCCTGATCTGGGAGAACGCCAATATAGAGCATCATCATTAGCCCCCACTCTTGTCCCGACCAGATGGCGGGTCGGGTCAAGAGTGGACTACCGGGCCGCCCGGGGTGCGCCCCTTCCTAAGATTACGTCGGGCGTGTCCCAGAGCAATCCGTTGTCTTCGTAGGGTAGGAAGCTACCCGCTGCGGATGCGCCTGGCGGGAAGCTACTCAGCGGCCTCGTGAGGAGGGCTTTGGACCCACCGCGTTGATGGGCAGGAGGATGCCCGCTGGGGATGCGCCGAGCAGAAAGGGACTCGGCGGCCTCGCGATGAGGGCTTCAGATCCTCAGCGTCTGATGGCAGGAGGCTGCCCGTTGGGGATGCGCCGAGCAGGAAGGGACTTCGGCGGCCTCGCGATGAGGGCTTCAGATCCTCAGCGTCTGATGGGCAGGAGGCTGCCCGCTGGGGATGCGCCGAGCAGGAAGGGACTCAACGGCCTCGCGATGAGGGCTTCAGATCCTCAGCATCTGATGGGCAGGAGGCTGCCCGCTGGGGATGCACCGAGCAGGAATGTCACGCCCCGCTTCCCGATGTACGGCGAAGGGGACGCGACGAGGCCTGCTACGTATATACTCAGAAGTACATACGCTAAGCGTATCTAAGCAATATAAAAGTAAATCACAAGAGATATAGAAATAACAGCAACTTTATTATTAACATTCTTTTGTACAATGCATGAAAAGTAAATACAACTGTAATGAAAAGCGATGCCTAAATAATGGCATAACAGGAAATAAAAATACTGAATAGAACAAGGTACAATGTCTAGAGCTCGAGGTCTTCGTGAAACTGCTCCAAGTCTTCACCGGTGGACTCGATCTCTGCTGGGTCCAAAGCACCTGACGACATTCAAAGAAGAAAGAAATAGAATGTCGTCAGCGAACAGGTCGCTCAGCAAGTCCCAAAGATAAGGAAGAAAAGACAGAATAAGAGGTATCTTCTAAAGTTGTACATTATTTGTTGTAATGTTGTATTAACGTTGTTATTTGTAGCTTGGTACAGAAGAATGCCAGTGTATACGAGAGGGGTCTCTATATGCTAGAGACCAGGGCAAACAGAAAATAGAGTACAAGGCTCCGTTATACAACCCGGAACAACGGCAATTGGATTCATGTTAGGTGTCTTAATCTTACCGCCTCGTGCCACCTTTAACACCTTCCGTACCAATCTACCCCTTAAACCCCGTAGTGTTTTGTTTGTATTGTAGTATTGTATTGTGTAAGTTGGATGACTGACCAAAACCATGATATCAGTAAACGGATTGTAACTGCATAATCAGGTAAATGGAATAACGGGATAATGGATGTATATCCATGGTTTGATTCAGTCAAGTTATACAGATTGTTAACTGGATTCTGGGATTCATGTGTTCATATTGAGTTGGAATATTAGAGAATATAGATTGACTTGAATCATATTCAAGTCAGAAATAGTCAGACTCAAACCCGAGTCAGACTAAAAGAAATGCAAGTCGAAGTTCTATAATTATTAGGGTCCTTATTGTAATTTATAAAACTTGAAGGGGGTTTATGTAAAAATACTTTTATATAGTTTTCAAGATACACCTCAAGTATTTATTATTCGTCTTTATAGTTATAATAAGTGTGATTTTATTTTGTCTTATTTCTAGTGAAAATATCATAATTACATAAATAAAGGTATTAATTTGTAATATTGATTTATTTGAAATTCATGGTATTTTAATGTAACTTTTAATCTTGTAATTTTTAGGAAAAGGTGGAAACTTTATCTTATAATAAAATAGGTGTTTAAATGATAAATATACATATGTTTATACAAGAATAATTTTTAATAAATATTTTATTTTCCAAAAATCTCATTTTTCTTAAATGTCGTATTTTAAACCTTTCGAGACCGAATGCTCATTGCGGAGGTCTGAATCTCACACTACTAAGCCTGAGGGTGCACGATAAACCGTACTATCCCTAACGAGTTCCCCAAAGATGGGTTGTAGTGGCGCTTTGCAAAGATTTAATAAATACTAATTATTTAGAAAACGTTTTTATAAATATAAGGTATTTATTGGTAAAATGTGTAAATTTCCGTATTTTAGATTCTAAGGTTTCCTAAGCCAACTAGCCTATTTCTAAATGGTCTAAACGACAAATCATTAGAAGCCTCAAATCGCCTCTTCACCACCAATTGCGGCCAGGTAAGTGCCAGGTGAGTGGGAGGCTCTCCACTACAAGTAGTGGACCTAATTAAGTAACCACTCGCCTTAGACACACTTGCCTAGACACCACAAAGTCAGGTTTAGATAAACGATCGATGTCCCAACTTATCGTATTTCCTATTAAAAGATATTGTTTTAAAATTGTATATAACTAAGGACTTTTAGAAAAGGTTATAAAGAAAATGGTATTTTAATGTAAAATCTTGTTTTATCGTATTCTAAGTTTTCAAGGTAGCGTGTTATGATTACATATGAGTGTGTGTGGAGGTAGGTCATTACCTCGTGATCTATTTAAGGTATAGTAAAGTTTAGGGGTTAAATATGATAAACTAAACATGGTGGTATTTAAGTGAAAGAATACGGTATATTGCAAAAGCTATCAATTCATGTGTGAAAACTTATTCAAATTGATTTTTAAGTGATTAGTAGTCAACATGAAGATGTTTAAGCATTATGAAATTAGTGATAAGTGAGATTTGATAGAAAACCGAATCGGAAATCGATTTGTTCCGATTTCCGTCGGGTTTATAAATTCGTATTTTAATGAAAGAAAAGAAGGATAGAAAATGGGGACTTACGGGTTTGGAAAACGCTAGAGAGTAAGAGAGAGGTAGAGGGTTTGCCGGTACGTCGAATCGTCATTGAGAGGTCCTAGCACGATCGTCGGAATTTCGCCGTCGATTTCGTCAACGTTTCGCCTTTCGCTCGTTTTCTCACGTACCAAGTTCTCTTGAAATTTTTAGAGAGTGGACTTAGGAATGTAAGGTGAGAGGGTAGAGGGTATGGGGGTTTATATAGGGTTAGGCTAGGGTTAGGGATTTTAATAAAAAAAATATACAAAATATACAAAATCATTAAAAATTCATTAAACATACGAGTAAAAGGGATTTATTGGGCAATTTAAAACCGATTCAGGTATAATAAGTGTGCAGGAGGGTTGACCAAGTCAAGGAGCATCTTTTCTCTGTTGGTGACTCGGCCGTCCGGCCAAGTCCGGCCGGCGGCGCCGGACCGAGTCGGCCGCGTCGCCGACCGGCGGCACCGAGTCGGGCCGAGTCACACCACCAGAGGCCGGGGAAACTTCGGGGGTACAATTTGGTATATTTACTTTTTGTTGTCTAGTACATATTTTGGGAGTTATGGCCTTTTGACCGTTGACTTCAAAAAAAAATTAAAACAAAATAAATACAAAAATAATGTGGGACATGGGATTTGAACTCTGGTGGCTTGGTTCAGCAGTGCAAGGTATTACCAATGAGCTACAAGCTCCTTCTTGTAATTATTGTGGGAAAATAACTACTTAAAGTGGTAACAACAACAATAAATACCCCAAGTATACTTTAATTTTAAAACAATTTTATGTACACTAAAAATGGAGTTATTTAAAAACAAAATAATTACTTATATTTATATATTGTGCTCAGGTTAAAATACTCCTTTATTGATTTTTAAAAATTTTAAAAAAGTTGTATAGAAAGTATATAGGAAAAATTAGGGTTGTTACAAGGAAGGGACTCGGCGGCCTCGCGATTAGGGCTTCAGATCCTCAGCGTCTGATGGCAGGAAGCTGCCCACTGGGGATGCGCCGAGCAGAAAAGGACTTCGGCGGCCTCATGATAAGGGCTTCAAATCCTTAGCGTCTGATGGGCAGGAGGATACCCGCTGGGGATGCGCCGAGCAGGAAGGGACTCGGCGGCCTCGCGATGAGGGCTTCAGATCCTCAACGTATGATGGGCAGGAGGCTGCCAGCTGGGGATGCGCAGAGCAGGAAGGGACTCGACGGCCTCACGATGAGGGCTTGAGATCCTCAGCGTCTGATGGGCAGGAGGCTGCCCGCTGGGGATGCGCCGAGCAGGAAGGAACTCGACGGCCTCGCGATGAGGACTTGAGATCCTCAGCGCCTGAGGGGCCGTGAGAGGCCTGCTAAGGATAGCCGAGCAGGGTAGCTGCTCGGTTTCTCTTTTCGAGGGCTTTGATCCTTAGCGCTGGAAGGGCCGTGAGAGGCCTGTGAAGGATAACTGGGCAGTGAAGCTGCGCGGTTGCCTCTTGGTGAGGGCTTTGATCTCTGGCGTCGTGGGTAGGCAACTACCAGCCTGGGATGATCGAGCGGGGTAGCCGCTCGGATGCCTCTTGTGAGGGCTTTGATCCCTGGCATCGTGGGTAGGGAGCTACCAGCCGGAGACGACCGAGCAAGGGTCGGGCTCGGTTGCCTCTTGCGAGAGATTTTGATCCTTCAGGACGGGGACCGAGCAGGGTTACTGCCCAGTGCCTCTTGGCGAGGACTTTGATCCTTGTCGGTTGTACTAGGAAGCTACCAGCCGGGGATAGCCGAGCAAGGGTCGGGCTCGACTGCCTCTGGGAGGACTTAGGTCCTTAGCGCGGGAGGGGCTGTAAGAAGCCTACCAAGGACCCTTGGCCGGGCAGGGTTACTGCCCGGTGCCTCTTGGCGAAGGCTTTTGTCCTGAAGGATAGCCAAGCGAGGGTTAGGCTCGACTGCCTCTGGGAGGGCTTTCTGATCCCTGGCGTTGCGGTAGGGAAGCTACCCTCCAGGGATAGCCGAGCGAGGGTCGGGCTCGACTGCCTCTTGGAGGACTTTCTGATCCTTGGCGTTGCGGTAGGGAAGCTACCCGCCAGGGATAGTCGAGCGAGGGTCTGGCTCGACTGCCTCTGGAAGGACTTTCTGATCCTTAGCGTTGCGGTAGGGAAGCTACCCGCCAGGGATAGCCGAGCGGGGGTCGGGCTCGACTGCCTCTGGGAGGGCTTTCTGATCTCTGGCGTTGCGGTAGGGAAGCTACCCGCCAGGGATGACCGAGCAGGGTAGCTGCTGGGCTGCCTCTTAGTGAGGGGTTAGATCCTGGCATCGTGGGTAGGCAACTACCAGCCTGGGATGATCGAGCGGGGTAGCCGCTCAGATGCTTCTTGTAAGGGCTTTGATCCCTGGCGTCGTGGGTAGGGAGGTACCAGCCGGAGATGACCGAGCAAGGGTCGGGCTCGATTGCCTCTTGCAAGGGCTTTTGATCCTTCAGGACGGGGACTGAGTAGGGTTACTGCCCAGCCCCTCTTGGCGAGGACTTTGATCCCTGTCGGTTGTGTTAAGAAGCTACCAGCCGGGGATAGCCGAGCAAGGGTCGGGCTCGACTGCCTCTGGGAGGACTTTGGTCCTTAGCATGGGAGGGGCTGTAAGAAGCCTACCAAGGACCCTTGGCCGGGCAGGGTTACTGCTCGGTGCCTCTTGGCGAGGGCTTTCTGATCCCTGGCGTTGCGGTAGGGAAGCTACCCGCCAAGGATAGCCAAGCGAGGGTCGGGCTCGACTGCCTCTGGGAGGACTTTCTGATCCCTGGCGTTGCGGTAGGGAAACTACCCGCCAGGGATAGTCGAGCGAGGGTCGGGCTCGACTGCTTCTGGGAGGACTTTCTGATCCATGGCATTGCGGTAGGAAAGCTACTCGCCAGGGATAACCGAGCAGGGTAGCTGCTGGGCTACCTCTGGGAGGACCTTCTGATCCCTGGCGTTGCGGTAGGGAAGCTACCTGCCAGGGATAGCCGAGCGAGGGTCGGACTCGGCTGCCTCTGGGAGGACTTTCTGATCCCTGGCGTTGCGGTAGGGAAGCTACCCGCTAGGGATAACCGAGCAGGGTAACTGTTGGGCTGCCTCTTAGTGAGGGCTTAGATCCTTAGCGGTGGAGGGGCCGTAGGAGGCCTGCTAAGGATAACCGGGCAGTGAAACTGCGCGGTTGCCTCTTGGCGAGGGCTCTGATCCCTGGCGTTGCGAGTAGGGAAGCTACCGGCCAGGGATAGCCGAGCAGGGAAGCCGCTCGGCCGCCTCTAAGGATGACTTCGATCCTTAGCGTTGGAGGGGCCGTAGGAGGCCTGCTGAGGATAACCGGGCAGTGAAGCTGCGCGGTTGCCTCTTAGCGAGGGCTTTGATCCCTAGGCGAGGTGGCCCTCGAGCCGCCGTGGCGAGCCCCTTCTGTGCGACCCCGTCGAGGGAGGGGGTGTCGGTCATGCCTGGGGACAGGCGAGGTGACCGACATCTCCTCAGGGGGGTGATGGTCGCAAGGAGGCTCGAGGCGAGACGCCCTGGCGGAGGATCTTGGCGTGGAGCTGTGGGGAGCCCAGTGGGCCTCAGAGAGTATCGGTCTGTGAGACCTATGGCCATGGGATGTAGTCTGCCGGTGGTCAGCCGTGCCGATGAGGGAAGAGTCTCCTGGAGGCGGAGGAGCGGCGATCTGGGGCCCTGGCCCGGCCGTTTGGACGCGGACGAGCACCTCCACGATTGACTGTAGTCGGTCTATTCGGCCGGCGAGGGCGTTGATGACGGTCGCCGGAGGAGGTTCATCCGCGCCTCGGGTGAGGGGGAGGCGGCGGCTAGTATCTGGATCTTCAGGGTGATCGCATGCCATGTGGATGGAGATCGGAAGGCCAACTTTTGTTTTTGTGGAGTTTTAGTTTTCCACAGACGGCGCCAGCTGATGGAGGTCCTTTTCGGGTCTCCCTCAGATGTCGTCTTCCGTCGATCTCCCGGTGGATCTTGGAGGTGATCTCCTATTGCGTGTGGGTCTCAATGGGTTTTGAGGAGATATGTGATTTTGAGGAGTCTACGTCGAGTGCCTGCAAGGAAGTCTCGGGGTGGTTTGGTACCACCGAGGACCCTCCGACGATCAAGTTAGTACGAGATCTGAGCAGAGTAACGGCTAAGCGGAGTCAAAATGGCTTACTTGACCCCTCCGTGATGGGGGTTTATATAGTGGCGGCAGCACGCAGTAGCGGGTGCGAGAACCTCGCCGGCAGTTATGCTCCCGACGTCACGCTCGCGTAATAAGCGGATCACCCGTTAATGGGGATCGTGATGGCGTGGAACGTGGGATGCTGCCGGCGGAGTATCCGCGCATGGCGAGATTTGCGGAGCGGCGGTTACGCCTGTGAGTGGTGGAGTTGGTCGGTCGGAGGGACCGAAGAAGATGGCCTCGGCGGGAAAGCTCGGGATCGAGCGAGAGGGCCGAGGTATCTTGGTCCTGTGGTAGCTCGGGGGCAAGATGAGAGGCCGAGGAGGCCAATTTGAATGGGGCTCTGAGGTGAGCCAGCTTGTGCTTGTAGGTCGGGTACAGAGGTGGCCTGGTCGGCCCCTATGGACCCTCTCTTCTGAGTTCTGGGACACGTCATCTTCCACGTATCCTGATCTGGGAGAACGCCAATATAGAGCATCATCAAAAGCTATATATTTATTGTTGATTTGGATTTAATTAACTGTATATATTCTGCTCGTGTAAGACTACCCTATTAATATTAAGGGTAAATTGTTGAAAAACCCTTGCCTAAAAAATTTTGTGGGCTTTTTCAACATGTGAAAGAACCCTAGGCTCATCAATAATTCCATCAAAAACCAACAACAATGAGTGTTTTGGTATATCTCAGAAATGCCCTTTAGAACCCATGTGCATAAATACAAGAATGGCAGCTGCTCATTTTGCAATAATATTGATGTTTTAGTTGTCTGTAACTTCTATCGGCTTGTCTGTAACTTCTATCCTGAGTTGATTTTTGTTGATTTTTGCTTAAGTTACAGAGCATTAAATGCTTCAACCAATCCATTTTCGCTCCAAATTCATTACCCCCAACCCACCCCACCCCACCCCACCCCAAAATCCCTATTTACCAATAGGATAAGAATTATCCCTTTCATTTTCTCTATTATCTTTTTTCATTTACTCATCAGTCCACTTTCATTTACTAACCAACAAACTAAATTTTCATTTACTATCTTGCTCATTGATGATGACCCTAATTTGGACATTAATGTGTTTTGTGAGTAGATCCAATGGGAAAGGTGCAATCTGGACCATCTCTGAGATGACAATATAGTTTGAATTGAAAGGAACAATCTTGTTTCAACTTGATGTACAGTTGATAAATTGAGACTTTCATACAAATTGGAGAAATATGAAGATCATATGTTTAGAATAATAACTGAAGATGACTATGCAAATATGGTTTGTATCCATCAAGAGACGAACGAGAAGGTCATCCATACGCAAGTATCTATTGATACCCAAGCCATTATGGGCATGTTTGCCTTTATTTGACTTGATTTTTTTTAGAGGAATATCTAAGCTAGTTGCCTGCAACATCTAAGCAGTTGTCTAGAATTTCTACGCAGCTGCCTGTAATTTCTAAGCAGTAGCATGTAACATGTAAAAATTTGCATGTAACTTCTAAACAGTTGTTTGTAACATCTAAAAAATTACATGTAACATTTAAGCAGTTGCATGTGACTACTAACCATTTGTATGTAATTTCTAAGCAGTTGCCTATAAAATCTATAAAAATTACCTATAATAATTAAGTTATTGCATTTCCCTAATATCTAAGAAGATTTGCTTGTAATATCTAATAAGTTGCTCATAATATTTAAATAGACTCAAGTAATAATGTGTTAATAAAAGAGTTTTCTATGTTACAATTAACACGTATTATCGTCTTCCGCTTCAGTAATTGCGCATGACCAAGTATATGAGTTGGAATCAAGCTTGCCACTGGTGATGCAGGATGATCGATAAGGAACTGAAGGGTTACGCTAGTGCCCCGGCTAAATTCCGTGGCCAAATGCGGAACAAAATTTTTTCTACGAATCAAAACTTGGTACTAGAATAACTTTTAAACTGGATCTTGCCATAAACCTAACTAGCAAAACTAAAGTAGTGATATCTACTATGGAAAGAATTCTCACCAAGGGACCCATGTCCTTCGGTCTTCTTTCCTCGTCATGTGCTCCAAGTGGCCACCTTAAACTTGTTTGATCTCCATTTCCGGCTCCATCGGTCTTCCGGGATCGAGCTTGTTCTCCGGCCCTCCTTTGTCGTAGATGATCCATCCGAGGGATATGATCTATGGCTCTAGCTCCTAACTATTGAACAAAAGGAGCAACTAGAGAACTTAGGATGCTAATCCAAGTTTTCTAGAATATAGTATAAAGATCTATGTGTTCTACTATCTCTATCTTGTCTCTTTACTTGTTTCTCAACTCATGAAAGGGTAGTGAAAGAAGAAGATGATGAAGGTGGAAGAAAATGAAGAGAGGGAAGGAGCTCAAGAAAAATGAGAGCTCAAGAAAATATGAAGCATGCTAGTGAGAGAAATTCAACACAAAGGTTTTGTGTATGAATTCTTTCAATAAACAATCAACAACCATACTTCAATAGTAACTCCAAATGAATTAAAAATTCATTTGTTGAATATTGAAGCATGGTTATTGCCATTCCTCCCATACTTCACACTTTCCATCTCATTTTCCTTTTATCAAATAAATGGAAAAAGCATAATGAAGTGGCCACCTTCTAGAAGGTAATCCGTAATAAAATCAAGATTACAGTCTGCTGTATATACATGCATGCATTCGAATAAAAACATGAATTCCCAAAGAGATAGAATAACACGAACAACGTAATACTAGAATATACATATCGAAATACATATATGTAAATAATCAAATCAATACCTGATTTAATTATCCGGCTCAAACCCGAGCCGGCTAGTATTACCAACTGTCCGATCGAAAGTCTGGGTACAAAGTACATCAATCGATCGGAACCCTGCACGTATCCAATGCGGCTACTACATCATTTCGCCTGAACCAGGAAACCCTCTGTGTGGGACTCTAAAGACTCGACAGTACGCCGGCAGTGAGTTACTGGATAAATCCATAACTACAAGCACGTCAGCGGCACTGGCTGTACGTAACGGCTACCCGGGTACCTGTCGAAAAAGAAGGCCGACGAGAAACTCATCCGGATCCCTACTGAGCCTATCTATGACAATCTTCGTACAGTCCGGTCTCTTCGTCTGAGAGTATCGCATACCGGGTCTAGGGGGTGGTAAACGTCAGACCCTAATAACCCGATAAGTCGTGCTGATGTGGCTCCGGACCAATCCGGGAAACTACTGATCAGCCTATCAGTAAATCCCAACTGCCTTGGCCAAGGTCTTATGGTCCTGACCAATCGAACACAGTGCGATATCGACTTCCTATACCGGGAGAGACGAATCCCTGACAATCGCTCACTGCCTCCATGTGGCTCAGGACTGTACCCAACCAAAACCTGTTTGCATGACTCAGTAGAGCTATGGTAGGGTAGTGATCAAAGCACAGTAGGAACTCACACGAGACAAATGCCGATCTCAGGTCTAAAACTAACATGTACTCATGTCACCTGAGAACTTCCACCTGACGATAGGTATAGTACTATCTGGAAGTTCTCGGCGAGTCCGTCCAGTGTACTCACCCCCCAGTGAGCATCTGTATACGATCTTAGGTCTAAAGACCAATGGTTGCGGGACCAAACCATCGCCCCTCGTCGGGGTCTAGAAACGTATACACTAGTCTACTCTGGAATATCGATGCCCAGTCTCGATGTTAGTTGTATGTATGCCCTAGAGGCCAGTATTGTACAGATGATGTATATTATATTGGATGCTTGGACATATATAGAGATGACTTTCTTGCTCGATATGATAGTATGCTATCTGGTTACTCTTTATCTTAACATGTATACTAGTCTCTTTAAACTGTCTTATGGTTACATGTTGGTAAAGCCCTTAGGATGTGTACTTGACTACCTGGACTATGATGCAGATCATACTAGTGGGGACATGGTAGTCCATAAGTACATCCTTCAAGGTCCCTAGTCGTGGGTGTATCGAGACGGGGCATCGATATACCAGAGTAGACTAGCGTATACGCTTCTCGACCCATGAGATGGGCGATGGATGATCCCATATCCATTGGTGTTTGACATCAGAGATGGTATGCGGGTGCTCAGTGGAGACTGGGTACACTGGACGGACTCGCCGAGAACTCCCAGATGGTATTATACCTCACATCAGATGGCAGTTCTCAGGTGACACTTGTGTAGGTTAGTCTGTAGACCCGAGATCGTCATAGAGTCTTGTGTGATTCCCACTGTGCTTTGATCTCCACCTTACCACGTCCACGAGGGCGTGCAAAATGGTGGTCTTTGGGTACAGTCCCGAGTCACATGGAGGCAATGAGCGATAGGAGGGATTTCGTCTCTCCCGGTATTAGGGGTTGATGTTGCGCAGTGCTCGATTGGCCGTAACAGGGAAGTCCCTGGCCAAGGACTTCCCTGGCACAGTGCTCGATTGGCCGTAACAGGAAACCTCTGTGTAGGACTCTAAAGACTCTTCAATACGCCGGTAGCAGATGATGATCATATCAAGCATCCACAAGCCGCAAGCGGTCTGCTAAACATAACGGCCATCCGGGTATTGATCGATCAGAAGATCGACGAGCTAGCCTGCTCACACTCCTGTGAATCCAACCAGTAACACTTACCGTATAGTCCGGTCTGTTCGTCTGATATGTCGCATATCAAGTCTAGGGGTGGTAAACGTCAGACCCCAATAACCGATAAGTCGTGCCGATGTGAGGCTCATAACGGGTCGAGAAACTACTGGTAACACTTACCAGCAAATCTCCCATTGGCCGTAACAGGGAAGTCCCTGGCCAGGGCTGATCAGAGATTTGCTGGTAAGTGTTACCAGTAGTTTCTCGACCCGTTATGAGCCTCATATCGGCACGACTTATCGGTTATTGGGGTCTGACGTTTACCACCCCTAGACTTGATATGCGACATATCAGACGAACAGACCGGACTGTACGGTAAGTGTTACTGGTTGGATTCACAGGAGTGTGAGCGGGCTAGCTCGTCGATCTTCTGATTGATCAATACCCGGATGGCCGTTACGTTTAGCAGACCGCTTGTGGCTTGTGGATGCTTGATATGATCATCATCTGCTACCGGCGTATTGACGAGTCTTTAGAGTCCTACACAGAGGTTTCCTGGCTCAAGCGAAACGAAATAGGAGCGCATATGAGATATGTGCGGGACCGAGAATAATGCGTGTATGTGATACCGTATTTCATTCTCGCGATGAATGTTTCGATTGGTTATATGCGATATAACCTAGTTATCGAATCGTAGATTGATTCGATAAATCGATACATTGTATACTAGTCGGTTATGTGCGACATGACCGGATCATTGAATCAAATGTTGATTTAATGATTTAATGTATAATTATATATATTTGATATATTAATTTGCATTAACTAGTATTGGTTCACTTTAAATGGATTTTCTCACTTGATGTGCAAGTTGTATATGTGATATACTTTTGTGCACATATTTGTATCATGTTTGATGATGCTTGCTCATTTGGTTAAGTGTATACAATTAAACCATGGTTAAGTTGATGATTAGGGTTTTGCTTTTTCATTTATTTATTTATTTGTTTATTTATTTATTTGGAAAAGATAAAGATGAGAATGGTGGCTTTCTTTGTTTCTTATTGAAGCTTCATGAAGCTTTGACTTAGTCACCATTCTTGTCTCATGCTTAACCCTAACCATTTGAACTAACCCTAGTTCATTCTCTACACTTAACTATGGTTAAGATTATGATAAGTTTTCATTTTCATTTTAGAATACTTATCATATTCTTTCTTCTTCTTCATCATCTTCTTCTTCAAGAAAAGCTTAAGTCCATCAATGGAGACTTGAGCAAAAGTGAGAGAAATCCAATTCTAAAGTGAACCCACCTCCTATTTCTTCACCCTCTACCTCTTGCCAAGTAGTATAGGGTGTTTTCTTCACAAGTTTCATAACTTGGTGAAGTTGGAGCTTGAACTTGTGATGCCTCGACGTAGATCATCTTTGGCACGAAGCCGACGACCTAGCCCGCCCATTTCTCCGATGAAGCCGACGATTGAGTTCGGAATTCGAGATGGACAGCGAGAGGACGCCTACGTTGAGCTAAGGAAGTGGAGAAACGGATCTACAAAGGTTGTAGCCTCTCTCCTTTAGTTAAGTCGTTAACTAGTTTCATGTTTCGCCTAGAATTCTAGTCGACGATCCGTATTAGGGTTTCTTGGCACCCATAAAATTTGAAATTGGCATGGTTGATGACTTGTGAGACCTCTATAGTGTGCCTAGGAACCCTACAGTGGTATCAGAGCCTAGCTAGAGCCTTAGGCGAAGTCTAAACGACGTTTGAAACTCGATCGAACCGAAACCCTAATTCCCGATATGCTCTCTGGACTTTTTCTAAAATCTGGGATTTTTCCATATTAAAAATGCTTAAAAAATTCAGCAGGGAATTCTAAGAATTACAATGCAAAATTTATCCCATGATCTGCTAAGGGCGTGGCGGAACCGCGGCAGAAGCCTGGCTTCTGCGGCGGTTCCGCGGCCATCTGATGACATCATCTGTCCATTTTTGCACAGTAATTCCTATTTTATTATGCTGAATTTTCTGGGAATTTTTAAGTTGACTCAAGAGTTGAGTGTTCTGGGGTTGTATTGGGAATCGACGATTCGATCGGATTATCAAACCTTGTCTATGTGGCTTTCCGGATATTTTAGAATATGTTAAAAGGTTCGACCGGATATAAATACCCAACTTTTCCCCTGCCGGAAAATTTCCAAGTGTTGGATTTTTCTGTGGTTTAAGGACGTTCTAAGAAGTGCAAGTAATGCGATGGTCCCTCTAGAAGACAACAAACCTTAACTCGATTATGTGACCATCTTGAACTGCCCTTTGAACCTTCGGGTTTGGGGCAGTACGGCGTGCCACATGTGAGGCGTTGGCTTGACCCTTCTACGGCTGGACCGTTGGTACTGAGGCATGAAGTGAATGTGTTTGAACCTATTTCATGTGTTGAACGGTTTCGGGAAAACTTGGGTGTTCGAATGTTTGATCGGAAAGTTTAATATTTTCTATTTATCCGGAATGGGATACAATAATTGAATTCACAAACAGTTATGAGATAACTGAATGAATGTTATAAATCTAGCGGTTTAGTTTCATTTGATATTGAAAAGAGTTTTCGATAATGAGACTAAAATGCGGGGTTTATAACTGTTAGGCATGTGATGTCTAAGTATTTCATTTGATTAGGCATGTGATGTCTAAAGAGGTTGCGGATTCCAACTGTTGTAGTTTTACACTTTCTTTTCTGTGACCATAAGTGTAATATGTGATATCGCCGGTTTCGTTGCTATATGTCAACGACAATTGGGATGCGCATATTTACTTACGTTGATGACATGTGATGTTATGTGTTGCTCGATATGTTATATTGGATTGTCGTGATTGAATAGCCGGGGGTTTTTATGTGAGATTAGTGTTTTTCATTTTCATTCATGTAAAAACTTGTATGTAATATTCTTTTATTTGGGGCACTTCCAGGTTGCGGAAGATGTCACCTTTTGTATATAATTTACTTTTCCGCATTAGGATAGACCCAAGGAGGGGAGCACAAGTAACCGGGTTCTGGGGTCCAGTGGGAGACCAACTCGAGGAGTCGAGTTCGGGTCTCCTAACCCTAGAATTGGCAGGGTTGCTTGCCGCTCTCGTAGGGGTCTAGGGGTGTGGGATTGGCTATTCATCACGACCGTGGAATCCGTGTTTTATACTGGCTCGTATTGAAAACACGGACGTCCTAGTATATCCAATGTTTCATATGTTTCTTCTGCTGCGATATCTGTGATGTGATCATGTGATGTTCTGTGATACATACAGTATATAGTATATATGATATATTATATAGACGTTACTTATGTTTTGCACCCGCACTAGCCCTGCCCTGCTCTGTCGTTAGTTACCTAACCTAACGGTGCATGAGGGGACATCCAGACGAATGCGGATGGTATAAGTGTACGTCGTATTTATCTGTGATGTTTAGGTGACTTAAATGATGGGACTTCATTAATGTGATTAATGAAAGAAAAGAAACCTAAGATGTTGTAGAATCAAATTTTGAACAAAACAGGTAGCTACAGTTCTTGCTTTGCATAGCGGTATATATGATATACCCTGCACCTTATTCGATGAGAAAAGGACCGAGATCCCTTCACCGGGAGTGACTCCTTTAGCAATAACTGGCAGATGCTACACACTCGGTTTGACTTTTGATTGCTTCTATAGTTTCTGCTTTGCACAGTGATATATATGATATATCCCGCACCTCATTCGACGAGGAAAGGGCCGACGATCCCTTCACCGGGAGTGACCCCTTTAGCAAAACTAGAAAAGCCTCAAAATCACTCCATTTCAAAACTTCATTTGATTCTACAACGATATCAAGTTCATTACGCTCATGGTTTTTCTGAAAGAACCCGCGTAGCCCTCCGTCATTTCAGATAGATATTATTTAGTATTCGTGCTATGTTTGTTGACTTAGTCAAGGCATAGTGTATGGTAGCTAAATTATGTTTATCTGTAACAACATGAGATGTGATTGGATTAGAGCATTCGCATGGCCTTGTTGACTCAGTCAAGGGTCGTACGGGTGGGTTTAATTCAATCGGGAAATGTACGGGTTGAACTTGACTTATGATTTATGGTTTGTTGACTTAGTCAAGGTCATAGATCGCTAGGGGCAAAAGCATTATCGGGAATTTCAAGTGTTGAAATTTGCAATGAGATTGCATACCTTCTATGAGATAGTTGGATCCCGATACCCACTGCGAGTAAGAGTTACTCCTGGGAGAGTTTTGCACACTACAATTAGCCGATCAAGTAGGTGTCTAGAAAGGTGTCAACGGGGTTACGCCTCTGGGAAAACGAGGTTTACTTTAATTAGGTCCGTGTGATAGCACGGGGAACCTCCCTCAAAGTACCGACACTGGCCTGGCTGAAAGATCGACGAAGTTGTAGGGTGTAATTAATCCCGGCTAGTCTTTCCTTTTAGGGTTTGAAGGAAGATTTGATAAAAACCAGTGGGAGCCATCCTGATTAGATAAGATAATAACCAATCTGATCTTGCACGAGCATACGCTAAGGTGTTTTCTTCTCTCTCTCTCCAGGTAGCGACCATTTCATGCCTTAATCAAGATAATAATATGGATGTATTGACCGAACCCGCATGTTATACTGTGCAGGGGAACGTTGGACCCGTTCTATCTTATAAATGTTATAAGACTGAACAGGAAACAGGAGAATATCTAGATTCTCACGCCGCCCAAACGGAGAACGTGCATGATGATGCACCTTCTTCGGGTGTGTTTGTTATTGAGAACTGTTTCTCAGTTCACCCTACGTCGTGGGTATTAGATACCGGATCAGGATCCCACATATGTAAGCAGTTACATGGGCTACGGAAAGGTAGAGAACTGGGAAAAGGTGATCATTCCGTTCAAGTAGGGAATGGGGCAAATGTTGCAGCCAAAGCAGTTGGCATATATCACCTGGTATTACCAAATGATGATACACTAGTCCTGAATGGGTGCTATTATATACCGAACATGATGTGCAACATTATATCAGTTTCTTTATTAAGTAAAGAAGGATATAATTTTGTAGTAAAGAATAATGTTATGAACATATTCCTAGATCAAAAGTTGATTGCATCAGGCTCGCTACATAATGGCATATTCATTCTCAATCAAAATACAGTCTTCAATATACAAAACACACACAAGAGGAAAAGCTCAGAAATGAACGAATCCTTCTTGTGGCACTGTAGACTTGGCCATATCAATGAGACACGACTAGCTAAGTTGCATAAGAATGGATATTTGAATTCATTCGAATTATCATCTTATGACACTTGCCATTCATGTCTCAAAGGAAAAATGACCAAAACTCCGTTTACGGGACACGGAGAAAGAGTTACAGAACTCTTGGGACTGGTGCATAGTGATGTATGCGGTCCTATGTCTACACACGCCAGAAATGGTTCTTCCTACTTCATTACATTCACTGACGATCTCTCTAGATACGGGCATGTGTTCCTGTTAAAACACAAGTCTGAATCTTTTGAGAAATTCAAAGAATATAAGCACGAGGTAGAGAACCAAACGGGCAAAAGTATTAAGATTCTTCGATCTGATCGAAGAGGTGAATACTTAAGCAGTGAATTCCTGGATTATCTAAAAGAGAATGGGATTCTCTCTCAGCTTACTCCTCCTTATACACCACAGCACAACGGTGTATCGGAACGAAGGAATCGCACCCTATTAGATATGATGCGTTCAATGATGAGCAATGCTGAGTTATCTATTTCCTTTTGGGGGTATGCGCTTGAGACAGCCATATACCTATTGAATCTGGTTCCGTCTAAATCTGTACCTACCACACCATATGAGATATGGAGTGGAAAGAGACCATATTTTAAACGAATTAAGATATGGGGTTGTCCGGCCTATGTCAAAAAGCAAAATCCGGACAAACTCGAGGCACGATCAGTCCTTTGCAAGTTTGTGGGATATCCTAAGAATTCTCAAGGATATTTTTTCTACCAAGCTGAGGAACAAAGAGTGTTTGTTGCTCAACATGCCACCTTTTTGGAAAGGGAATTTCTTGCAAAAGAAATTAATGGCAAAGAGGTAGAGCTGGAAGAGGTTCCAGCACCATAAACTGCAACTAATGATTTAGTAGAACCAGAGGATTCAGTGGTGCCCGACGTACCCCAGCCTCTCCGCCGATCTAGTAGGGTTTCTCGTCCACCTTAGAGATACTATGGTTTTCTCATTGATGGTGGCAGTGAGGATTGCATCATGGAGGATGATGACCCAACTAGCTTCGAGCAGGCCATCACGAGTGGGGACTCAGTGAAATGGCTGGATGTTATGCGGTCCGAGATGGAATCCATGTACACCAACAAAGTATGGACTTTGGAAGTTGCTCCTGAAGGGGTAAAACCCATTGGGAGCAAGTGGATCTTCAAGAAAAAACTTGGTGTAGATGGGAAAGTGGAGACTTTCAAAGCTAGACTTGTAGCAAAGGGTTTTCGTCAAAGACCAGGTGTGGACTATGACGAAACCTTTTCTCCAGTAGCTATGCTTAAATCCATCCGAATCATGCTTGCCATCGCTGCATATCATGACTACGAAATCTGGCAAATGGATGTTAAGACCGCCTTTCTAAATGGTGATTTAGAAGAGTGCGTGTACATGACTCAGCCAGAGGGCTTCGTAGACAGTGGGAGCAGCGGGAAGGTGTGCAAGCTGCTTAAATCCATTTATGGATTAAAGCAAGCATCGCGGAGTTGGAACATCTGCTTTGACGTCGTTATCAAAGAGTTTGATTTCGTCAAAAACCCAGATGAACCTTGTATTTACAAGAAGGTGGCAGAGAGTAAGGTTGTCTTCCTCGTATTATACGTGGACGACATACTCTTGATAGGAAATGATATTCCTATGCTGCAATCGGTCAAGCTGTTCTTATCACAAAGATTCTCAATGAAAGATCTTGGTGATGCCTCCTGCATATTGGGAATTAGGATCTATAGAGATAGATCCAAACGGATATTGGGATTGTCCCAATCCAGGTACATTGACACCATACTAAAAAGGTTTAGTATGGAAGATTCCAAGCGTGGGAACTTGCCCACGATCTCTGGAGTCACTCTCTCCAAAGAGATGTCTCCCAAGACTGATTTGAAGAGAGCTCACATGCAAGGGATACCCTATGCTTCGGCTGTAGGCTCTATCATGTATGCGATGCTATGTACCAGACCCGATGTAGCATACTCACTAAGTGTAGTGAGCAGGTATCAAGCTGATCCTGGAGAGAATCACTGGACAGCTGTGAAGAGCATTCTCAAGTACTTGCGAAGGACTAAAGAGATGCTCTTGGTGTATGGTAACGGAGAACTCCAAGTGGAGTCCTTTACCGATTCGAGCTTCCAGAGTGATAAGGACGACTCTAAGTCGCAGTCGGGCTTTGTCTTTACCCTTTATGGAGGGGCGGTTAGCTGGAAGAGTTCCAAGCAGGAAACCGTGGCAGACTCGACGATGGAGGCTGAATACATCGCTGCCAACGATGCTGCCAAAGAGGCTGTCTGGATCAAGAAGTTCATTACTGAACTTGGAGTGGTTCCATCCATTGAGCATCCAATACCTTTGTATTGCGATAACAATGGAGCGGTGGCTTTGGCCAAGGAACCCAGGTCCCATCAGCGATCCAGGCATATTCTGAGGCGGTATCACCTGATCCGGGAGATAGTTGATCGCCGGGAGATCGAGGTCAGGAGGGTTGACACGAAGAACAACACGGCGGATCCACTCACGAAGGCCATTCCCCTGACAAAGTTTGAGAGACTCTTCGGGATGCTCGGTATGCGATACTACAACAGCTGGCCCTAGTGCAAGTGGGAGATTGTTAGTTGTATGTATGCCCTAGAGGCCAGTATTGTACAGATGATGTATATTATATTGGATGCTTGGACATATATAGAGATGACTTTCTTGCTCGATATGATAGTATGCTATCTGGTTACTCTTTATCTTAACATGTATACTAATCTCTTTAAACTGTCTTATGGTTACATGTTGGTAAAGCCCTTAGGATGTGTACTTGACTACCTGGACTATGATGCAGATCATACTGGTGGGGACATGGTAGTCCATAAGTACATCCTTCAAGGTCCTTAGTCGTAGGTGTATCGAGACGGGGCATCGATATACCAGAGTAGACTAGCGTATACGCTTCTCGACCCATGAGATGGGCGATGGATGATCCCATATCCATTGGTGTTTGACATCAGAGATGGTATGCGAGTGCTCAGTGGAGACTGGGTACACTGGACGGACTCGCCGAGAACTCCCGGATGGTATTATACCTCACGTCAGATGGCAGTTCTCAGGTGACACTTGTGCAGGTTAGTCTGTAGACCCGAGATCGTCATAGAGTCTTGTGTGATTCCCACTGTGCTTTGATCTCCACCTTACCACGTCCATGAGGGCGTGCAAAACGGTGGTCTTTGGGTACAGTCCCGAGTCACATGGAGGCAATGAGCGATAGGAGGGGTTTCGTCTCTCCCGGTATTGGGGGTTGATGTTGCGCAGTGCTCGATTGGCCGTAACAGGGAAGTCCCTGGCCAGGGCTGATCGGAGATTTGCTGGTAAGTGTTACCGGTAGTTTCTCGACCCGTTATGAGCCTCACATCGGCACGATTTATCGGTTATTGGGGTCTGACATTTACCATCCCTAGACTTGATATGCGACATATCAGACGAACAGACCGGACTGTACGGTAAGTGTTACTAGTTGGATTCACAGGAGTGTGAGCGGGCTAGCTCGTCGATCTTCTGATCGATCAATACCCGGATGGCCGTTACGTTTAGCAGACCGCTTGCGGCTTGTGGATGCTTGATATGATCATCATCTGCTACCGGCGTATTAACGAGTCTTTAGAGTCCTACACAGAGGTTTCCTGGCTCAAGCGAAACGAAATAGGAGCGCATATGAGATATGTGCGGGACCGAGAATAATGCATGTATGTGATACCGTATTTCATTCTCGCGATGAATGTTTCGATTGGTTATATGCGATATAACCTAGTTATCGAATCGTAGATTGATTCGATAAATCGATACATTGTATACTAGTCGGTTATATGCGACATGACCGGATCATTGAATCAAATGTTGATTTAATAATTTAATGTATAATTATATATATTTGATATATTACTTTGCATTAACTAGTATTGGTTCACTTTAAATGGATTTTCTCACTTGATGTGCAAGTTGTATATGTGATATACTTTTGTGCACATGTTTGTATCATGTTTGATGATGCTTGCTCATTTGGTTAAGTGTATAGAATTAAACCATGGTTAAGTTGATGATTAGGGTTTTGCTTTTTCATTTATTTATTTATCTGTTTATTTATTTATTTGGAAAAGATAAAGATGAGAATGGTGGCTTTCTTTGTTTCTTATTGAAGCTTCATGAAGCTTTGACTTAGTCATCATTCTTGTCTCATGCTTAACCCTAACCATTTGAACTAACCCTAGTTCATTCTCTACACTTAACTATGGTTAAGATTATGATAAGTTTTCATTTTCTTTTTCATTTTAGAATACTTATCATATTCTTTCTTCTTCTTCACCATCTTCTTCTTCAAGAAAAGCTTAAGTCCATCAATGGCAACTTGAGCAAAAGTGAGAGAAATCCAATTCTAAAGTGAACCCACCTCCTGTTTCTTCACCCTCTACCTCTTGCCAAGTAGTATAGGGTGTTTTCTTCACAAGTTTCACAACTTGGTGAAGTTGGAGCTTGAACTTGTGATGCCTCGACGTAGATCATCTTCGGCATGAAGCCGACGACCTAGCCCGCCCATTTCTCCGATGAAGCCGACGATTGAGTTCGGGATTCGAGATGGACAGCGAGAGGACGTCTACGTGGAGCTAAGGAAGTGGAGAAACGGATCTACAAAGGTTGTAGCCTCTCTCCTTTAGTTAAGTCGTTAACTAGTTTCATGTTTCGCCTAGAATTCTAGTCGACGATCCGTATTAGGGTTTCTCGGCACCCATAAAATTTGAAATTGGCATGGTTGATGCCTTGTGAGACCTCTATAGTTTGCCTAGGAACCCTACACTCGATACTCCCACGACTAGGGACCATTTAAGGATGTGCGTACCAACTACCCAGCTCCCACAAGTATGATCGCCATCACAACGCAGATAGTCTAGCATTGATCCTACGGGCTTTATCAACATGTATAAAAGATATGTAATAGCAAGTAAAACATACACATGTTAAGATAAAGTCAAACCAAATAGGATACTATCATATCGAGCAAGACTGTCATGTACATATATATGTCCAAGCATCCATATGTATACATATACAATAATAGCCTCTAGGGCATACATATCCAACAATCTCCCACTAGCACTAAGGCCATATATTGGTGTACCGAGTATCCAACGTCTGCTCTAGGGCCAGCTGTTGCCGTACCGCATACCCAACATCTCAAAAAGTCTCTCGAACTGTACTTGAGGAAGGGCCTTAGTGAATGGATCCGCGGTATTGTCTTTTGTGTCCACTCTCCGGATCTCGATCTCCTGGCGATTTACGATCTCCCTAATCAGGCAATACCGCCTTAAGATGTGCCTGGATTTCTGATGGGACCATGGTTCCTTCGCTAAAGCTATAACCCCATTGTTATCGCAATACAAAAGTATTGGGTCAACAATGTACGGAACGACCTGAAGTTCATTAATGAACTTCTTCATCCAGACCGTCTCTTTTGCGGCATCGCTTGCAGCAATGTATTCAGCCTCCATCGTCGAGTCTGCAACGGTATCCTGTTTGGAGCTCTTCCAACACACCGCCCCTCCGTTGAGGGTAAATACAAAATCCGAGACAGACTTGCTGTCATCCTTATCACTTTGGAATCTTGAATCGGTAAAAGACTCGACCTTTAGGTCCCCGTTACCGTAAACCAAGAACATCTTGATTGATCCAAATTCTCGATGTTGTTTAGTAAAATGTAAAGTGTTCACAATCAAAGAATTTTGTAAACCGCAATCAATAACGGTGTCGTTTGAAGCGATCGTTAGTGAGCACGGGTCGTCCACTTGTTAGTTATGTATATGCCCTAGAGGCCATTGTTGTACATATGATGTATATTATGATGGATGCTTAGATATATACAGAGAGGACTTTCTTGCTCGTCATGATAGTATTCTATTTGGTTTCACTTTATCTTAACATGTTGACTTGTATTGGTTTACTGTTTTTCTCTCACATGTTGATAAAGCCCTTAGGATCTATACTCGACTACTGGGACTATGATGAGATCATACTAGTGGGGCCATGGTAGTCGATGAGTACATCCTATAACTGCTCCTAGTCGAGCTGCTCCTAGTCGAGGGTATATCGAGACAGGGCATCGATACACCAGCGTAGACTAGCGTATACGCATCTTGACCCATATGATGGGCGATGGATGATCCCATATCCATCGGTGTTTGACATCAGAGATGGTGTACGGGTGCTCAGTGGAGACAGGGTACACTGGACGGACTCGCCGAGAACTCCCAGATGGTGATATACCACACGTCAGATGGCAGTTCTCCGGTGACACTGGTACAGGGTAGTCTGTAGACCCGAGATCGTCATAGAGTCTTGTGTGATTCCCACTGTGCTTTGATTTCCACCTTACCACGTCCAAGAGGGCGTGCAAAACGGTGGCTTTTGGGTACAGTCCCGAATCACATGGAGGCAATGAGCGATAGGAGGGGATTCGTCTCTCCCGGTATAGGGAGTTGATGTTGTGCTGTGTTCGATTGGCTATAACTGGAAGTCCCTGGCCAGAGCTGATATGGAGATTTACTGGTAAGTGTTACTAGTAGTTTCTCGACCCGTTATGAGCCATACATCGACACGACTTATCGGTTACTGGGGTCTGACGTTTACCACCCCTAGACTTGATATGCGACATATCAGACGAACAGACCGGGCTGTACGGGAGTGTTACTGATTGGATTCACAGGAGAACACACAGGCTAGCTTGTTGATCTTCTGATCGCTCAATACCTGGGTGGCTGTTACGTTTAGCTGACCACTTGCAGCTTGTGGGTGTTTGATATGATCATCACCTGCTACCGGCGTATTGACGATTCTTTAGAGTCCTACACAGAGGTTTCTTGGCTCAGGCGAAACGGAGTAGAGGCACATATGTGATATGTCCAGGACCGAGAATAATGCGATATGAGATACCGTATTATATTCTCGCAATATTTAGATATGAATCGGGACATCGGATCAAGTGTTGATTCGATGAATCGGTACATGATATATTAGTCGGTTATATTCGATATAACCGGATCGTCAGATCAAGTGTTGATTCAATGATTTAATGTATAATAATATATATATAATATATTATTACATTATCTAATATTGGCTTGCTTTATTATTTCATTTTCTCACTGGATGATACATTGATATATATGCGATATATGTTAATTGTATTATTTTCTTTTGTTGCAAATATATAATATATATGTGATATATA
Organism: Agapanthus africanus; assembly: GCA_030015575.1. NCBI lineage: Eukaryota > Viridiplantae > Streptophyta > Magnoliopsida > Asparagales > Amaryllidaceae > Agapanthus > Agapanthus africanus. The sequence continues at coordinate 316,612,576 of JASDDO010000004.1, forward strand.
TTATTGTGACATGATATGATTTATTATTAAACATGTTTAAGGATGATTAAATGAGGTTAGGGTTTGATTAGGGTTAGTTGCTTCATGCACCTTCTAGAAGCAACTTCTTTTGTCATGGTTAAGATATTTGTTGATGACACATTTTAACCCAACCAAACCCTAACTCTAGTTTATTCTCTACACATTATTAGCCACTCATCCTTGACCATGGTTAATACTTCAATCATATACTTTTATTTCTATTCATCACAAAAGGATATTATCATTATTATTTTCCATTATCATCATCTTCTTCTCTCTTGAAAAAGCTCACTAGAAATTCTTTATGTGATGAATAAATATGAGAAAATGATTTAAAAAGAAAGCAAAAATACTACTCTCTCATCCTCATCTCATCTAGCCCATGAGATTAGTGTGTTCATCTCTTTAGAGTGAGAAAGCTTGAGTCTTTGCAATTTCGACGTAGATCATCGGAGATTTGGAACACTTCAAGCTAGCATGGATCGTTCGAGTCGTGGATCCTCTCATGAGTCCGGGAGATCGTGGATCGCGGCAAAGGGACTTCTACTCGGAGCTTGTGAAGCGAAGGAGCGGACTACAAAGGTTGTAATCCCTCACACTTAGATAAAAGTTATCATCTTGCATGTTTAACCCTAATAATCTAGCAAAGATCCCGGCTTTGGGTTGTTCGGCACGTCTAATTTTTTATCCGGGCATGTTTGATGCCTTATGAACCTTCACAAGAGTGCCTAGGAAACCTACAGTAGTATCAGAGCCTAGCTAGAGCATTAGGCGATATGTTTACGAAGTTAAAACTCCGATCAAACCCGAACCGACGAAATTTAACCCCTCTCTGGAAATTTTTCAAAAACTGGGATTTTTCTGAGTTAAAAATATGTAAAAAAATCAGCAGGGAATTATAAGAATTACCATGAAATACGGGCCCCCAACTCCACCAAAACGCGGCGGAACCGCGGCGGAAACATGCTTCCCGCGGCGGTTCCGCGGCCGTTTTGTGGAATTGTGACACGTGGCTTCATGGTATTATCTGTAGTTGCTTGTTGATGCTTCTGGGTATTTTTAAACTGTTTTAAGTGTTAAGACTTCTGGGGTTTGTTTTGTAATAGTAGACTCGATCGGAAATTTTAAATTCGTATTTTTTTCCGGATATTTAGAAACTGTTAAACTATTTGAACGGATATCATTAACTCACTGTTTCCCGGTACGGCAAACTTTCAAGTGTTGAATTTTTATCGGGTTTAAATCTTTCGGAAAAATTGTACAAGTTAAGCAGTGGACCCTCTAGAAGACAACAAACCTTAACTCGATTATGTGACCGTCTTGAACTGCCTTTTGAACTTTCGGGTTTGGGGCAGTACGGCGTGCCACATATGAGGCGTTGGCTTGACCCTTCTACGGCTGGATCACTGGTACTTTGACATATTCTGGGATTATTTGAACTCCGCTCAAGAGTTGAGCACTTTGGGAAATTTTGGGTATTTGATTATCTGTTCGGAAAGTTTAATACTGTCTATTTATCTGGAATGTGATACAATATGTGGAATTCATAGAGTTAGGCATGAAATGCGGAGTATGTGATATTTCGGATTTACGATGTCTAAAGTGATTGTGGATTCCAAATATTGTAGTTTTACACTTTCTTTTCTGTGACCGTAAGTGTAATATGTGATATCGCTGGTTTCGTTGCTATATGTCAACGACAATTGGGATGCGCATATTTACTTACGTTGATGATATGAGATATTATGTGTTGCTGTGATATGTTATATTGGATCGTCGCGTTCTGAATAGCCGGGGGGTTTATGTGAGATGAGGGTTTTTTTATTTTCATTCATGTAAAATTCATTTGTAATGTAATATTCTTTTATTGGGGCACTTCCAGGTTGCGGATGATGTCATCAGTGTATATTATTTACTTTTCCGCATTAGGTAGACCCAAGGTGGGGAGCACAAGTAACCGGGTTCTAGGGTCCAGTGGGAGGCCATCTCGAGGAGTCGAGACCGGGTCTCCTAACCCTAGAATTGGCAGTGTTACTTGCCGCTCTCGTAGGGGTCTTGGGATGTGGGTTTGGCTATTCGTCGCGACCGTGGAATCCGTGTTTTATACAGGCTCGTATTGAAAGCACGGACGTCCTAGTATATCCAATATTTCATATATGTTCTTCTGCTGCAATGTTCTGTGATGAGATCATATTACTGCCTGAGACGAATGCTTATACTATATATATATATATATATATATATATATGCTGATATATAAATATTACTGCTTTCGTTTCTTCTGTGATGCTTAGGAAGCATAAGCTGATGGGATTTTTATTAATGAGATTAATAAAAAGAAAAGAAACCTAAAGATGTTGTAGAATCAAAACTTTATAAAAAGGGTAGCTACAGTTTTGCTTTGCACAGTGATATATATGATATATCCTGCACCTTATTCGATGGGGAAAGAGCCGACGATCCCTTCACCGGGAGTGACCTCTTTAGCGAAACTGGCAGATGCTACAAAACTCGGTTTGTCTTTTGATTGCTTTTAGAGTTTTTGCTTTGCACAGCGGTATATATGATATATCCTGCACCTTATTCGATGAGGAAAGGGCCGACGATCCCTTCACCGGGAGTGACCCCTTTAGCAAAACTAAGAAAAGCCTCAAAAACACTCCTTTTTCAAAAACACTCGATTCTACGACGATATCAAGTTCATTACGCTCAGGGTTTTCTGAAAAACCTGCGTAGCCCTCCGTCATTTCAGATAGATATTATTTAGTATTCGTGCTATGTTTGTTGACTTAGTTAAGGCATAGTGTACGGTAGCTAAGTAATGTTTATCTGCTAAAACATGAGATGTGATTGGATTAGGGTATTCGTACGACCTTGTTGACTCAGTTAAGGGTCGTACGGGTGGGTTTAATTCGATCGGGAAATGTACGGGTTGAACTTGACTTGCGATTTATGGTTTGTTGACTTAGTTAAGGTCATAGATCGCTAGGGGCAAAATATTATCGGGAATTTCAAGTGTTGAAATTTGCAATGAGATTGCATACCTCCTATAAGATAGTTGGATCCCGATACCCACTGCGAGTAAGTGTTACTCCTGGGAGAGTTTTACACAGGACAATTAGCCGATCAAGTAGATGTCTAGAAAAGTGTTAACGGGGTTACGCCTCTGGGAAAATGGGGTTTACTTTAATTAGGTCCGTGCGAAAGCACGGGGAACCTCCCTCAAAGTACCGACACTGATCTGGCTGAAAGATTGACGAAATTATAGGGTGTAATTAATCCCGGCTAATCTTACCTTTTTAGGGTTTGAAGGTAGATTTGATAAAAACAGTGGGAGACATCCTGATTAGATAAGATAATAACCAATCTAATCTTGCAAGAGCATACGCTAAAGTGTTTTCTTCTCTCTCTCTCCAGGTAGCGACCATGTCAGGCCATAATCAAGATAATAATATGGATGTATTGACTAAACCCGATTATTGTACTGAGCAAGGGAACGTTAGACCCGTTCTTTCTTATAAGAGTTATAAGTCAGAGCAGGAAACAGGAGAATATCTGGATTCTCAAGCCGCCCAAAAGAACATGCATGTTGATGCATCTTCTTCGGGTGTGTTAGTTATTGAGAACTGTTTCTTAGTTCACCCTACGTCCTGGGTATTAGATACCGGATCAGGATCCCATATATGTAAATTGTTACATGGGCTACGAAAAGGTAGAGAACTGGGAAAAGGTGATCATTCCGTTCAAGTAGGGAACGGTGCAAGTATTGTAGCCAAAGCAGTTGGCGAATATCACCTTGTATTACCAAGTCTTAATACACTGATTCTGAATGAGTGGTATTATATACCGAACATGATATGCAACATTATATCAGTTTCTTTATTAAGTAAAGAAGGATATAATTTTGTAGTACAGGATAATGTTATGAACATATTCCTAGATCAAAAGTTGATTGCATCAGGCTCGTTACATAATGGCATATTCATTCTAAATCAGAATACAGTTCTGAATATACAAAACACACACAAGAGGAAAAGTTCAGATATGAACGAATCCTACTTGTGGCATTGTAGACTTGGTCATATCAATGCGACGCGACTGGCTAAGTTGCATAAAAATGGATATTTGAACCTGTTCGAATTATCATCTTATGATACTTGTCATTCATGTCTCAAAGGAAAAATGACCAAAACTCCATTTAGTGGACACGGAGAAAGAGTTACAGAACTCTTAGGACTGATACATAGTGATGTATGCGGTCCCATGTCTACGCATGCTAGGAACGGTTCTTCCTACTTCATTATATTCACTGATGATCTCTATAGATACGGACATGTGTTTCTGATAAAACACAAGTCTGAAGCTTTTGAGAAATTCAGAGAATATAAGCACGAAGTAGAGAACCAAACGGGCAAAAGTATTAAGATTCTTCGATCTGATCGAGGAGGTGAATACTTAAGCAGTGAGTTCCTAGATTATCTAAAAGAGAATGGGATTCTCTCTCAGCTTACTCCTCCTTATACACCACAGCACAACGGTGTATCGGAACGAAGGAATCGCACCCTATTGGATATGGTGCGTTCAATGATGAGTACAGCTGAGTTACCTATTTCCTTTTGGGGGTATGCGCTTGAGACAGCCATATACATATTGAATCTAGTTCCGTCTAAATCCGTACCTACCTCACCCTATGAGATATGGAGTGGGAAGAGACCATATTTTAAACGAGTTAAGATATGGGGTTGTCCGGCCTATGTCAAAAGACAAAATCCGGACAAACTCGAGGCACGATCAGTTCTTTGCAAATTTGTGGGATATCCTAAGAATTCCCAAGGATATTTTTCTACCACGCTGAAGAACAAAAAGTGTTTGTTTCTCAATATGCCACCTTTTTGGAAAAGGAATTTCTTGCAAAAGAAATTAGTGGCAAAGAGGTAGAGCTGGAAGAGGTTCCAGAAACACAAATTGCAACAGAAGATTTAGTAGAACCAGAGGATTCAGTAGTACCCGACGAACCCCAGCCTCTCCGCCGATCCAGTAGGGTTTCTCGTCCACCTGAGAGATACTACGGTTTTCTCATTGATGGTGGAAGCGAGGATTGCATCATGGATGATGATGAACCCACTAGTTTCGAGCAGGCCATCACGAGTAGTGACTCTGTGAAATGGCTGGATGCAATGCGATCTGAGATGGAATCCATGTACACCAACAAAGTATGGACTTTGGAAAATGCTCCTGAAGGCGTAAAACCCATTGGGAGCAAGTGGATCTTTAAAAAGAAATTTGGTGTAGATGGAAAAGTTGAGACTTTCAAAGCTAGACTTGTAGCAAAAGGTTTTCGTCAACGACCAGGTGTGGATTATGACGAAACCTTTTCTCCAGTGGCTATGCTTAAGTCCATCCGGATCTTACTTGCCATTGCTGCATACCATGACTACGAAATCTGGCAAATGGATGTTAAGACCGCCTTTCTAAACGGTGATTTAGAAGAGAGCGTGTACATGACTCAGCCAGAGGGCTTCGTAGATAGTGGGAGCAGCGGAAAGGTGTGCAAGCTGCTTAAACCCATTTATGGGTTAAAGCAAGCATCGCGGAGTTGGAACATCTGTTTTGATGTTGTAGTCAAAGAGTTTGACTTCATCAAAAATATAGATGAACCTTGTATCTATAAGAAGGTAGCAGAGGGTAAGGTTGTCTTCCTCGTATTGTACGTGGATGACATACTCTTGATAGGAAATGATATTCCTATGCTGCAATCAGTCAAGCTCTTCTTATCACAGAGATTCTCAATGAAAGATCTAGGTGATGCCTCCTGCATATTGGGAATCATGATCTATAGAGATAGATCTAAACGGATATTGGGATTGTCCCAATCCAGGTACATTGACACCATACTAAAGAGGTTTAGTATGGAAGAATCCAAGCGTGGGAATCATCCCACGATCTCTGTACTCACTCTCTCCAAAGAGATGTCTCCCAAGACTGATTTGGAGAGAGCTCGCATGCAAGGGATACCCTATGCTTCGGCAGTAGGCTCTATCATGTATGCGATGCTATGTACCAGACCCGATGTAGCATACTCACTAAGTGTAGTGAGTCGGTATCAAGCAGATCCTGGAGAGAGTCACTGGACAGCTGTAAAGAACATTCTCAAGTACTTACGAAGGACTAAGGAGATGTTCTTGGTGTATGGTAACGGAGAACTCCAGGTGGAGTCCTTTACCGATTCCAGCTTCCAAAGTGATAAGGACGACTCTAAGTCGCACTCGGGATTTGTCTTTACCCTCAATGGAGGGGCGGTATGTTGGAAGAGTTCCAAACAGGATACCGTTGCAGACTCGACGATGGAGGCTGAATACATCGCTGCCAACGATGCTGCCAAAGAGGCTGTCTGGATAAAGAAGTTCATTAGTGAACTTGGTGTGGTTCCATCCATTGAGCATCCAATACCTCTGTATTGCGATAACAATGGAGCTGTGGCGTTAGCCAAGGAACCCAGGTCCCATCAAAATTCCAGACATATTCTGAGGCGGTATCACCTGATCAGGGAGATAGTTGATCGCCGGGAGATCGAGGTCAGGAGAGTAGATACGAAGGACAACACTGCGGATCCATTCACGAAGGCTATTCCCCAGATACAGTTTGAGAGATTATTCGGGATGCTAGGTATGAGATACTACAGCAGCTGGCCTTAGTGAAAGTGGGAGATTGTTAGTTATGTATATGCCCTAGAGGCCATTGTTGTACATATGATGTATATTATGATGGATGCTTAGATATATACAGAGAGGACTTTCTTGCTCGTCATGATAGTATGCTATTTGGTTTCACTTTATCTTAACATGTTGACTTGTATTGGTTTACTGTTTTTCTCTCACATGTTGATAAAGCCCTTAGGATCTGTACTCGACTACTGGGACTATGCTGAGATCATACTAGTGGGGCCACGGTAGTCGATGAGTATATCCTATAACTGTTCCTAGTCGAGGGTATATCGAGACAGGGTATCGATACACCAGCGTAGACTAGCGTATACGCATCTTGACCCATATGATGGGCGATGGATGATCCCATATCCATCGGTGTTTGACATCAGAGATGGTGTACGGGTGCTCAGTGGAGACTGGGTACACTGGACGGACTCGCCGAGAACTCCCAGATGGTGATATACCACACGTCAGATGGCAGTTCTCTGGTGACACTGGTACAGGGTAGTCTGTAGACCCGAGATCGTCATAGAGTCTTGTGTGATTCCCACTGTGCTTTGATTTCCACCTTACCACGTCCAAGAGGGCGTGCAAAACGGTGGCTTTTGGGTACAGTCCCGAATCACATGGAGGCAATGAGCGATAGGAGGGGATTCTTCTCTCCCGGTATAGGGAGTTGATGTTGTGCTGTGTTCGATTGGCTATAACTGGAAGTCCCTGGCCAGGGCTGATATGGAGATTTACTGGTAAGTGTTACTAGTAGTTTCTCGACCCGTTATGAGCCATACATCGACACGACTTATCGGTTACTGGGGTCTGACGTTTACCACCCCTAGACTTGATATGCGACATATCAGACGAACAGACCGGACTGTACGGGAGTGTTACTGATTGGATTCACAGGAGAACGCACAGGCTAGCTTGTTGATCTTCTGATCGCTCAATACCTGGGTGGCTGTTACGTTTAGCTGACCGCTTGCAGCTTGTGGGTGTTTGATATGATCATCACCTGCTACCGGCGTATTGACGATTCTTTAGAGTCCTACACAGAGGTTTCTTGGCTCAGGCGAAACGAAGTAGAGGCACATATGTGATATGTCCAGGACTGAGAATAATGCGATATGAGATACCGTATTATATTCTCGCAATATTTAGATATGAATCGGGACATCGGATCATGTGTTGATTCGATGAATCGGTACATGATATATTAGTCGGTTATATTCGATATAACCGGATCGTCGGATCAAGTGTTGATTCGATGATTTAATGTATAATAATATATATATGATATATTATTACATTATCTAATATTGGCTTGCTTTATTATTTCATTTTCTCACTGGATGATACATTGATATATATGCGATATATGTTAATTGTATTATTTTCTTTTGTTGCAAATATATAATATATATGTGATATATATTATTGTGACATGATATGATTTATTATTAAACATGTTTAAGGATGATTAAATGAGGTTAGGGTTTGATTAGGGTTAGTTGCTTCATGCACCTTCTAGAAGCAACTTCTTTTGTCATGGTTAAGATATTTGTTGATGACATATTTTAACCCAACCAAACCCTAACTCTAGTTTATTCTCTACACATTATTAGCCACTCATCCTTGACCATGGTTAATACTTCAATCATATACTTTTATTTCTATTCATCACAAAAGGATATTATCATTATTATTTTCCATTATCATCATCTTCTTCTCTCTTGAAAAAGCTCACTAGAAATTCTTTATGTGATGAATAAATATGAGAAAATGATTTAAAAAGAAAGCAAAAATACTACTCTCTCATCCTCATCTCATCTAGCCCATGAGATTAGTGTGTTCATCTCTTTAGAGTGAGAAAGCTTGAGCCTTTGCAACTTCGACGTAGATCATCGGAGATTTGGAACACTTCAAGCTAGCATGGATCGTTCGAGTCGTGGAGCCTCTCATGAGTCCGGGAGATCGTGGATCGCGGCAAAGGGACTTCTACTCGGAGCTTGTGAAGCGAAGGAGCGGACTACAAAGGTTGTAATCCCTCACACTTAGATAAAAGTTATCATCTTGCATGTTTAACCCTAATAATCTAGCAAAGATCCCGGCTTTGGGTTGTTCGGCACGTCTAATTTTTTATCCGGGCATGTTTGATGCCTTATGAACCTTCACAAGAGTGCCTAGGAACCCTACACCACTGAGATTTGTGTATTTGATCGATCTTGTTTTAAATGAATTGAAAGAAAATAGTAAAGAAAAATTCAAGAAAGAGATTCATGATTTAATTGAGTTGTCATTTCAAGAAAATCAAGAAAACATTCAAGAATTTAAGAAAGATTAAGAATATATCCAAGATCAATATCGGTTATCAAGAGAATATAGAAAAGCTTGTAGGATTCGATCAAATTAGTAGCAATGATGAATCTAATAATGACTAATCTTATCTATTGATAAATTGTAGCTAGATCGATGGTGATGAATGAAGATTATGGATCTATTGAAGAAACTAGGGTTTCTCCTTCTTTATCCCTTGTCTTTTCATTGATCATCATTCGGATCTAACCTTTAGCAAAGAGAATCGTCAATCATTTAATCCCTAGTTTGCAACGAAATAATCAAGAATGCAATCTCGCTCCAGATTAGGTCATTGATGATTCTTTTTCCTAGACTTAAGATTAGTATTAGGATTTTATCATCACTTGATCTACCAATTCTCTCGAATCCTTTACAAGCGGACATTTCACTTACGCATCATGAAAATAGAATAATCAAGAATGAGATATTTTATAATGCAAGAATCTAAAGAAAGCAAGACTAAGAGTAATAATCACCTTTATTAAATCTTCCTCAAATTTACACAATTCCTCAATTCGAGGTACAAGAATAAGCTCTCGATCTCTCTTTTGAAGAAGTGAATTTGTCGTCGGTCTTTGCGTGGCTCGATCGCCGTGAGACGTGGATCGGTTGCGGATCTCTTACTCCGATGACGATCGGCGTTGCGATAAAGGATCTTTGGATGCCTTCGCTTGATAATGCTCTTAATTAACTCTTGATTTGGATTTGGATCTTGAATTGAATCTCAAGTTGTGTCACTTAACTTTTTACCACCATCCACCAACAACCTTTTACCTTAGCCCGAGATCCCCTTTTATAAATCTCAAATCAAGCTTCTCTCATAAGTTAGGTTGTTACAAGGAGCCTTCTAGAATAAGGTTGTTACAAGGAGCCTTCCTTAGCCCTAGATCCCCTTTTATAGATCTCAAATCAAGCTTCCCTCATAAGCTAGGTTGTTATAAGGAGCCTTCTAGAATAAGATTGTTACAAGGAGCCTTCTAGAATAAGGTTGTTGTAAGGAACCTTCTAGAATAAGTTTGTTACAAGGAGCCTTCTAGAATAAGCTTCTAGAATAAGGTTGTTACAAGGCTTCTAGAATAAGCTTGTTACAAGGAGCCTTCTAGAATGAGTTTGTTACAAGGAGTCTTCTAGAAGAAGCTTGTTATGAGGAGTCTTCTAGAAGAAGCCACGTGGTAATTTAGCGCCTTAAGGAAGCTAGGAGGTTAGAATGAAGCTTCTGGAGAGATGTTGACTGCTGACGACCCTACTCGGCCGCGGATCCGTGGCAACTCGGCCAACTCGGCCGCAGTTCCGCGGCCATATGACTGGATCTCTGCATCATATTTCTGGGGTATCTTGGTGTTGGTCTTTGGGTGTTGATTTGATGTCTGGAATCTTCTAATGTTTACCTGGTTGCTGCCAGATTTTAAGTCTTTAACTTGCTGCGATTTATCGGCACTTTTGCGATTCCAGTTCTTTAACCTGAAGAATTTTCTGCACACAATCTTGATAAAATGTTAAGAGATATAGAATATTATGCATGACATACTAAACATACAATTTCCTTCATAATGCCGATTATAAAGTACAACACATGGTAATTGGTATTTTCCAGATGATTCTTGTAATATGTGTCATATTTATAACAAACACCCTTAGATAATTAAAATAATGAGGAAATTGATATGTTACAGAATGCAATATTTTCGACTGAACACATATCCTTTGTCCTTCTCAGGTATTTGAGAATGTTCTTTACTGCTGTCCAGTGGTCCTCACCTGGGTTCGACTGATACCGGCTCACCACGCTTAGCGCATAAGCTACATCTGGCCCTGTACATAGCATCGCATACATTATAGATCCTACCGCCGAAGCGTAGGGTATAGTGCTCATGCGAACCCTCTCCTCGTCAGTCTTGGGAGACATCTCCTTGGAGAGGGTGATTCCGTGCAATGCGGGTATGTTACCGCATTTGGAATCTTCCATACTAAATCTCTTTAGTATGGTCTCTATATACCTGGACTGTGAAAGTCTAAGTAATCTCTTGGATCCATATCTGTAGATCTTAATCCCCAGAATGTATGAGGCATCACCCAGGTCCTTCATGGAGAACCTTTGTGATAAGAATAGCTTGACCGATTGTAATATAGGAATGTCATTTCCTATCAAAAGAATAGTGTCCACGTACAAGACTAGGAACACGACAGGTCATCCTACAATCTTCTTATAAATACAAGACTCATCCTCGTTCTTGATGAAGTCAAAATCCTTGACTGTTTCATCAAAACAGATGTTCCAGCTCCGCGATGCCTGCTTTAATGCATAAATGGATTTAAGCAACTTGCACACCTTCCCGCTACTCCCACTGTCTACGAAACCTTCCGGCTGATCCATATAAATGCACTCTTCTAAACTTCCGTTTAGAAAATCCATTTTTACGTCCATCTGCCAGATCTCATAGTCATGGAAGGCAGCAAAGGTAAGTAGGATCTGAATGGATTTGAGCATTGCCACTGGAGAAAAATTTTCGTCATAGTCCACACCTGGTCTTTGACGAAAACCTTTGCAACGAGTCTAGCCTTATAGGTTTCCACCTGTCCATCTACACCAAGTTTCCTTTTGTAGATCCATTTGCATCCAACGGGTTTTACCCCAAGTGGAGCAATATCCAAGGTCCACACTTTATTGGTGTACATGGACTCCATTTCAGATCGCATAGCATCCAACCACTTATCAGAGTCCCTACTGATAATGGCCTGCCTGAAACCAGTAGGATCATCTTCTTCCAAGATGCAATCCTCTCGATCCCCGTCTATGAGAAAACCGTAGTATCTCTCGGGCGGATGAGAAATCCTACCAGATCGGCGGAGTGGCTAAGGTTCGTCTGGGACTATTGAATCTTCTGGTTCCACCAAACCTTCAGTTATAGTTTGTCCTTCTGGAATTTCTTCCAGTTCTACCGTGCTCCTACTAATTTCTTTTGCAAGAAATTCCTTCTCTAAAAAGACGGCGTGGCGAGCATTAAACACCTTCTGTTCCTCAGTGTGGTAGAACAGATATCCATGCGAGTGCATTGGATATCCAACAAACTTACATAAAACTGACCGTGCCTCGAGTTTGTCCAGTTTCTGTGTTTTCACATAGGCCGGACAACCCTATATCTTAATACCCTTAAGACATGGTAATTTCCTTTCCATATTTCATACGGAGTTTTAGGCACAGATTTAGAAAGAACCTGATTCAAAATATATGTCGATGTTTACAGTGCGTGTCCCCAGAATGAAAGAGGCAACTCAGCACTACTCATCATGGAGCGAACCATGTCCAACAGGGTACGGTTCCTCCGCTCCGATACACCATTGTGCTGTGGTGTATATGGAGGAATAAGCTGAGAGAGAATACCATTCTCTTTCAGAAAGTCCCGGAATTCCGTGCTTAAGTACTCCCTTCCTCTATCAGATCGAAGGATCTTGATACTTTTGCCAGTCTGGTTCTCTACTTCGTTTCTGAATTCTTTGAATTTCTCAAAAGCTTCAGATTTGTGTTTCATAAGATACACATATCCGAACCTAGAGAGATCGTCAGTGAATGTGATGAAGTATGAGAACCCACCCCTTGCATGTATAGACATTGGACCACATACATCACTGTGTATGAGTCCCAAGAGCTCTGCTGCTCTTTCTCCGTGTCCGGTGAACGGAGATTTGGTCATCTTTCCTTTGAGACAAGATTGACAAGTTTCATAAGATGAAAATTCGAGCGTATCCAAAAATCCATCTTTATGCAACTTACTCAGTCTTTTCTCTCCGATATGACCAAGTCTACAATACCACAAGTAGGATTCGTTCATATCTGAACTCTTCCTCTTGCGTGTGTTTTGTACACTGAGAACTGTGTTTTGATTAAGAACATAAATACCATTACACAGTGTACCTTCTACAACCATTACCTGATTAAGGTAATGTTCATGATGTTTTTATCAAGAACAAACTTATATCCATCTTTATCAAGTAAAGAAACTGATATGATGTTGCAAACCATAGAAGGTACATAGTAGCAATTGTTCAAAATCATAGTATTGCCATTTGGCAGTGCTAGGTGATATTCATCGACGGCAGAAGCATCAACCTGTGCTTCGTTCCCTACTCTGAGGGACATATCACCGGGTCCAACCATCCTATTTTTTCTCAGTCCCCGTAATAAATTACAGATATGAGATCCCGATCCGGTATCGAGTACTCAAGAGGTAGGACTGACCGAAAACAGTTCTCAATAATAAAAACACCTGAAGAAGAGACAATAGTATGTTTCTTCTTCGATGGGGTCACCAAGAAATTCAAACAATCCTCTTTCTCTTGCTCATACTCATGACTGTTGTCATAAATTAGAGACGAACCGACATTACCCAGCCCCGAATAAGAATTCGGATCGGTCGAGCGACACATTTTATTATCTTGATTAGGACGTGAAATGGTTGTTACCTGGAGAGAGAGAAAGAAACACTCAGCGTGCGCTCTTGCAAGATTAGATTGGTTATTAATTTATCTAACCACGATGACTCCCACAGTTTCCTCGAAGTCTTCTTCAAATCTTAAAAGAAGAATTAGTTAGGATTAATCGCACGTCACAATACTTGCTTAACATTTCGGCCAGGCTGGTGTCAGTAGTTAGAGGGAGGTTTTCCAACGCTTCACGAAGTTCCTTAATTACATAACCTCTTTTCTCAGGAGGCGTAGCCCCGCTAATATCGTTTTAGACACCTACTTGATTTATAGCATTGATTGTTAAGTGAGAAAAAATCTCCTAAGAGTAATCCTACTCATCAGTGGGATCGGGATCCAACTATCATTGTGTGATGCACTAGATGGAATCCACTCTAGTCACCACACTCCGGAAGGTATGCTAAATCTGCAAGTTTCCTGTATGTTTGAAACTCCCGATGTGGTTTTTGCCCCTAGCGGTTTATGACCTTGACAAAGGCCAACAAATCATAATCCACTAGTCAAGTTCATCCCGTCATTATCCAGGATTAATCTAGACCCACCCGTACATACCCTTGACAAAGGCCAATAAGGTTGTACGACTGTCCTAGATAATCGCATCTCAATATGTAACAAACAAGCAATATCTAGCTACCGTACACTACGCCTTGACAAAGGCCAAAAAACGCAGTACGAATACTAGGTACAACTCATCCGAAATGGCGGAGGGCTACGGTTAGGTTTTTGACGAAAAACCCATTAACGTAATGAACTTGATATCGTTGAAGGAACCTGAGCAGTTTTGAGAAAGGAGTGGTTTAGGCTCCGCTTTTGAAAAACTTCTGTTTTTTGAAAAAACCGAGTGATCTACAGTATAGACTTTCGCTCAAGAGGTCACTCCTCGTGGAGGGTCTCGGCACTTGCCTTCTGGAATGAGGTGCTGGATATTCATGACCGAATACCACTGTGCAAAGCGAAAGAATATAGCTATAGTTTTTCGAAATTTGTTCCAACAACATCTTTTAGGTTTCTTTTCTTGCATTAATCAAAATTAATGTGGTCCCATCAGTTTAATCCTATCACACCACAAAAAGAACGAAAATACAATGTACGTATATGCCATCCGCATTCGCCAAGGGGCCCCGTCATCACCCGTTAGGTTACTTAACTAACGACAGAGCGGAGGCTGGACTAACGCGGGTGCAAAACATATACAACATCTACTAGTATATATATAAGTATATATAACATTCGTCCCAGGCATGATAATAAGCAACATCACAGAATCACAGCCAACAATACAGAATGGTGGATAATCTTGGAGCCCCGGGTTTCATTTGATCCGCAAATAAAACCCGACGTTCCCGGTCGTGTGGATAGCCTGTGCAATGAAAACCTGGACCCCTACGAGCGTGGCAAGTTACCCGCCAATCCCAAAAGTGAGTCAGCCTCCTTCAATAAAGTGAATGGGCCACCCATCACTTCACGGAATCTGGTAACTTGGGCGCCCCTCCGTGGAGTGCGGCGAATATCCCGCCAATTTTAAAATGAATCCCCCTCTGTCCCAACGCCATAAGATGCGGGCTTGTTGCCTTCTAAAACCCGGCTATTCGTGCACTCCACCGCGGGGTAATCCTAGTACAGAAAATGAAAAAATATATACAAATGGTGACATCGATCTCAACCCGGTCGTGCCCCAATCAAATAATATACAACCCGGCAAAGACGACAGTCCACATATCGGACACTCGCCCTGCAATAACAAATGTACAAATGAATACAAACTAACCATTAACATTGCACCACATGATATCCACCATGACTATCCAACCAACATCACAGCACAATCACAGAACATCAACGCGAATGTCATGTTCGCAAACTCGTCTAAAAGGATGTATAGCAGATAGATGGGTTTACCGATCAAATGATATTCACGGTCGCAGATTCTAAACTAAGTACTAATAACAATTAAACAGTTGTTAAAAAATTAACGACTTCGAAACACTCCAAATTGCCGCGAACTGAAAAACAACAGAAAACCAAATTTGGGCAAAAACTAGTAACACCTGAAACCCTTACATTCTATGCAAAAATCAGACATGAGACCAGATTACTTCCAAATTCCGCTGCATCCTTTTTCCTGTTGTCATCAAAAAATCTGAATCTTAATTTGAGGACCTGAGGTAATCAGTTGATGTAATGTATTCTATTCGATACTCTTGAATTTGAATTTTATTACAACTGTGAATCTTAAGAAATAATTTTAGTAGACATAGTATGCGAGTTGAACGATTTGAGCTTTAGCAATAGGCAAGATATCATTCTATCAAATTTTATTCTATCAAACAGACTGTAAGGTAAACCCTAGAAGCTCTTAAAACAAGATGATCTCAGAAAACATATTAAGATTAAAAATCTATCTACAAAATGAGATTATAAGGTTTTATGTAAACAAACATGTACATGACCCTTAAAGCAAAAGTATGAAATTAATATTAGCACAAAAATAAGCTCGAACATGTCAAAATATGAAATAAAGAAAACCATTGCAAATATGGCAAATATGTGATCTAAACTTTGAACCCTTGAATACCCCTCAAATAACCTTGAAATGATATCAAATCTTCGCAAATGGTATGTAGCCGATGTGGGGCCTCTATAGAGCACACAATTCATTTATGAAAAACAGTTATGCTTATAATTGCTACTATATTGCTTGATCGGAAGTATGAGTTTCAGAAGTGAATCCTTGGATGTACAATTCTTTTTTTATTGTTTGGACTTATTTTGGTTCAAACGATCTACAAGTTCTAAGCCCTGCTTTTGATTATTTGAGATTGGTATCAAGTTTCCTATGTCATTTAGGATTTATGTTAGGTGCTAACTTATTTTCAACCTCGCAATTTTTAGATCATGAAACAAGTGGGATTGTTTTTTATCGAACCAATTCTGAACTATAGTTTAAATTTCAAGCATTTCTTATGACTATTACAACCGATTTGAAACCGATGACATATGACAAGCTTTAAATTTTAGAACCATTTAATCTAACGTATATTTATTGAGGCATACTAAACCGCATAAGACATTAGTTTTCCAAATTGAGTTGCAAATTATTCGAAGACGCTTGCATGAACTAGTTAAGTAATTATTTATACAAAAGTCACAAACTGGTCATGACCCTGACTGATTAGTCGAAAATATTGCATATTTTAACCGGCAATTTCCTCATCATTTGCATCCATATAGAAGTGTTCGGCATTCATATTTTACATATTAGCAAAACTATCGCAAAATATCAGATTGTATGTATTAGACTCTTAAACCGACACTATAAAGGAAATTGACTATATTTCATGGCATCCCATCATCCCTACATTTGCGCAACACTTGTTTTGAGATCTGTGCAGGAAAATCCAGAAGTAAAGCCAAAAACTTACAGGTGCTGATCAAACATTACGCCAACTCAATATTTTTAGTTCTAGTACCAATTCAAAAGGCAAAATAAAAATCAACATATCAAAGAAATGCCCAAGTATCAACCCAAGACCACACCAGAAGAACCAAGCCACAAGGACTCAACATGGCCGCGGAACCGCGGCCTAAGCCTGCTTGCGCCGCGGTTCCGCGGCCATCTTGCCACGTCAGCACTTCATTTTTAGTGGAGAATTCTTATCTCTGGGCCCACATTCCTTTCTGATACAACAATTTCCAGAAGACTCCAGAGACTTCTGCCAGATCAGCAAGCATTGGGATCAACACTAAACTAAGCCTTGTATTCTAGAAACTTCTCCTAAACCCTAGCTTAAACCCTAAGCTAAGCCTAACAAACTACTTCTAGAAGTCTTTCAACAAACTTTTGGAGGGAACTCAAGAAGGCTTAGGGTTTGGGTGTTCTATAAATAAGACCCTAGGCTCATTATTCATAAAATTATTCAATCTTGGAAAAATCAAGCCAATTCTAGTATCAAACTAGAGCCAATTTTTACCCTCTTCATCTTCTTCTTCCACAAGTCTAGTGAGAGAACTTGTGTGAAACCCTAACCCTAATTCCAATCAAAAGCCAAGATCCCGAGTACCCATTCAAGCAAGAAGCCTTGCAACCTCTTAGGAGCCGAGCCGGTCTTCAACAGAGCAAGTGGTCCAAGCCGATCCACGACTCACGGAGCCGAGCGAAGCCAAGTCAACAATTTAATTCTTCCTCTTGTAGTTCTTGAGCGACTGTAATCAAATTGTTGATATAAATAAAAGGTGATATTCTTTTATCTTGTTTTCTTTAAATTCTTGCATCATGAGTCAATCTAAATTTCTAGTTATAATTCTTGTTATGATGTTTGAGTAATACTCCGCTCGTCGAGGAGTCGAGACGATCAATAGAATGATGTTGTAATATATCTGAAAACGATTCTTGATTCCTACGAGTTTTGTAAACCCTAGCAAGTTCAAGAATCGACAACCCATTTCGTTGCGATGCTTTCTTGATTGATATCGCTCGAAATTGGGAAGTTACGATCGTTTCTTGAAATTGCTAGAGGCTAGAATGTGAATGATATCGACGAAAGAACAAGGGTGAAATGATGAAACCCTAGTTTCACGAGAAAGCCCTAACTCTCGTCGATCATCATTAATCTAGTATCAATTCTTCGAAGGACAAGAACACGTTATCTCGAGATTACATCACGTCTATAGATCCGATCGATTCCTACGAGCCTCGTTTAGATTCTTGATATTTTGGTTGGAAATATTATCGAAACCCAATTCTTGATTGTTTATCAGTTTCTTGATTCTTGATTAAACATCGTGACACCTGAATCAATTGATAACTTCTTGAATCATGTTTTCTTTTCCTTTCGATTAACTTTTCGATTCAAACAAATTAAATATAAAAACGAATCGCACAATCCCTGTGGACGATCCGCACTCGCTTACGATCTACAACTGACACCGTAATTGATTGCGGTCAAATATAATTCTTTGATTGTGATTCTATACAATTTCCAACTACACAAACAAGAGATTGTATAACAATCAAATGGCGCCGTTGCCGGGGATCATTTGATTCGATAAACACACATCAAGAATTAGTTACAATCACTGACAAAGAAGCATTTTGTTAGGAAAAAAATGTTACTTTCTTCTAAACTATGTTTAAAAAACTAGCATTTCAGTATATGTGTGCTATACTAAAATGAGAACAGAACTAGCATTTTTTTGAGGACTTGGGCAATCTGTCACCCAACCTACTAATTTGGTGACTACCACAATTTTCAAAAAATCTGAATCTTGATTTGAGGACATGAGGTAATCAGTTGATATAATGTATTCTATTCAATACTCTTGAATTTGAATTTTATTACAACTGTGAATCTTAATTTTTTTTTTGTTTTGCATCCAGGCGTGAAGATAAGGTCTTTTGAATCCGAGCCTGCAAAATGAGAGAAGAAATTAGCAATAGCAAGATAAGGATGTCTTTAAAGATTTTTAATTAGCTACTGGATTATTAAGTTTAAAATGTATGATGTATTGAATTTATATTTGGTATGGTTATATCATGTAAAATGTTGAATTCAAGTATTTTTCTTCTCGTTTATGTCATCATATATTGATGTTAAAGGTGGTTTATATTTTATGTTGATATGATATATGACAGATTGATTTAAGGCCTTTTCTTTTTATTAATTTATTGTTATGATATATTCAATTTTATTATTATCTGTCGGGTTTATTAAAAGCCCAAAAAACTATTTGGGCCCAACCGAAAAACCGACCGAACCGGACCGAATCGGTTCGGTTCAAATTCGGTTTTCTTTAATTTTTGGTTCGATTCATTAATATAACCGATTTTGTTTGGTTCAAAAAATTTGGCAAAAAACCGAACCGAACCGACCCATGCTCAGCCCTACTTATGTACGTTTTATTACCGTCGAAACCGAAACCAGAACTGAGATTAGCGATACTAACGGATACCCAGCGAAACCAATAAAATTATGAGACACCGAAACTGAGTTCTCGAACCTTGGTACAGCTTAAGCACCATGTTCAGACAAAATTTCAGACTAAGGATCTAGGAAGTATTAAATATTTCTTGGGTATCGAGATTCCTCGATCAAAGAATGTCATCTATATCTCACAGCGAAACTATGTGCTTGATATGCTGACTAAAGCTGAGATGTTAAGATGCAAACCCATAAAAGCTCAAATAGATCCTAATACTAAGCTCCTTCCGGGACAAGGTGATTTGTTTGAAGATCCTGACGATTGGTCGGTAAGCTGAATTACTTCACCGTCATTCGACCCAATATTGCATATCATGTTAGCATTGTGAGCCAATTCATGGTCGATCATCGAGATGCTCATTGGGATGAGGTGATTCAGATACTTGATATTTGAAGAATGCTCCAAGAAAGGGTCTATTGTATTCAGATCATAGACATTCTCGGGTAGCAGGATTCACTGATACAGATTGGGTTGGGTCTCTATCTGATCGCAGATCTATTACAGGATATTGCTTGTTTATAAGAGATAACTAGGTATCCTGGAAGAGTAAGAAGCAGAGTGTAGTGTCTCGTTCCAGTGCTGAGTCAAAATACCGAGCCATGGCGAATACTGCTTATGAGCTTGTATGGATCCGTTTTCTGCTTGGAGAGCTTGGCTTTGTGCCCCCTTCCTCTATGTGACTATATTGGGATAATAAGGCTACAATCTATATCACCTCTAATCCTGTATTTCATGAGCGAACAAAACACATCGAGGTTGATTGCTACTTTGTGAGGGAGAAAATTGAAGACGGGATCATCGGCACTTGCTAAGTTCAATCTGCTCATCAATTAGCAGATTTATTCACAAAACTTTTGGGAAAGAATAAAGTGCATTTTATAACAAGCTGGGCATGTATGATATGTATGCTCCATCTTGAGGGGGTGTTAAAATACCCGTATTGTACACGGGTTTCTTATATGTAATTAGATACTAAGTAGGGGTGTAATAGTAAAATGGTATTACCTATATAAAGAGGAGGATTGTGATTAGTCCAATCTATCCATTACATTTCCCTAAAACATTTTCTCTCTTAACCCCCTCTATATCCTAACAATCTTCACAACCCCAATAACCTATTAATAAATCTACCAGCCCATTAATAAACTCAATGCTAGAACCCTACCAATCAAATGGTAAATCTAATATGGATCGGTATCGAATGGTATCATTATCGAAACTTGGATTGTTATTTTTTAAATTGGAATCAGCTATCTTATATCGGGGTCGTCAAGATTTCAACCATAATTAGAACATTAGTCCTGAAACTTACTCTATAGAGATGAATCATACTTTTCGACTTGATAAGATTATAAAAACCTTCTACATCTAATATGTCTGAAACTTTAGAAGAAGTTGTAGGTAACATTGTGATTATCAAGGAGTTACAAGCTCTTATACTAGCCCCAAGATATCCTATTATATTTAGTTAATAGAATGTATAGTTGAAAAGCCAGCTTCTGTACTTTATTTTGTTACTTGAATCAAAGTTTAAAATTTTATTTCGGTGTCCATGTCAGCTAACCAATTTTAGGATTGAAACCGGTCACTCGGATCAGAATATCGGTTTTTTAATTTTATCGATTAAACATATTTCTAAAAGTTCGTAAAAATAATAAATCAATAGAGAAAGGCTTAATTCCAAAATACTACAAAAAATGGTTGCTTGACCGGAAACAAACTACCAAAAAGTATTAAAATTACAAGAAACTATCATATCTAACGGCGACACCTCAGCAATACGGCATCACATCATTGCGACGTCAATGACGTTTTTTCAAACTTCAACGCCATCAAAAAAAGAATCCCAAAACTACCATTTTCTTCATCCTCTACCCTTGACCTTATAACCACTGTCATCCCCCATCGCTAGAACTTAGTATACCCTCAAACTTCCACGCCATCAAAAAAAGAATCCTAAAACTACCATATTTAATAAAAGTATATAAACGTCATTTAGCATACCCTCAACGATTGATCAGCGTTGACCGTTAAATTTGGTAGTTTCTCGTAATTTTAGAACTTGGTAGTTTCTTGCCAAAGCATGAAACTATTTGGTTATTTTTTGGAATTAAGCCATAGTGAAAATAATAAATCAATGAAGATAACACTTGTTGAAGTATATTTTTCAGCAGCGGGATCTGAATCTGAGGCAGCGTCGATGGATGGAACTAGTGAACGATTACAATTGCGAGATTTTTTATCATCCAGGCAAAGCGAATGTTGTAGCAGATGCTTTGAGTCGAAGGCCTGGAGGTAGCTTATCTCATTTGCGTACCTTGCAGAGACAGTCTTCTACAGACTGGCAGATTTTATGTGATAACCGTATACAATTTGAGTTCACATCGACAGGAGGGCAGTTAACTCATGTTCGCACCCGTCCTCAGTTACTGGATCGTATTAGAGAGGCACAGCCCCTGGACACTCGCTTGTCGAAGATTATAGATCATGTGAGACAGGGTAGAGAATTTGAGTTCATGATAGATGGCCGTGGAGTATTACATTTTGGGACTCGTCTTTGTGTGCCGGATTCGGAAGGACTGAGACGTGAGGTCATAGAGGAGGCTCATCGGTCATCATATAGTATTCATCCTGGTTCCACCAAGATGTATCATGACTTGAAGGATGTCTATTGGTGGGAAGGAATGAAGAGAGATGTCACGGATTTTGTTTCGAGATGCTTGACTTGTCAGCAAGTCAAAGCCGAGCACCAGAGGCCGGCAGGAGAGTTGCAGCCCTTACCTATTCCGGAGTGGAAATGGGAGCAGATCTCCATGGATTTCATTGTGGGTCTACCCAGGACTAGCAGAGGGTATGACTCTATCTGGGTAATTGTAGATAGATTAACAAAGACCGCTCACTTTCTTCCGGTGAAGACGACGTATGGGTTTGCATAGTATGCTCAGATTTATATCGACTAAATGGTACAATTACATGGGGTTCCGACATGCATAATGTCCAATAGGGGTACACAGTTTACCAGCAGGATATGGCAGAAACTTCAAGAAGCTCTTGGAACACGATTAAGTTTTAGTACAGCTTTTCACCCACAGACTGATGGTCAGTCAGAGTGGACCATACAGACTCTAGAGAATATGCTTCGAGCTTGCAGTCTTGACTTCGGTGGAAGTTGAGATCGTCACTTACCGTTGATAGAATACTCTTACAACAACAGTTTTCAGAAGACAATCCAGATGACACCCTTTGAAGCTTTGTATGGGATAAAATGTCGATCACCCGTTTGCTGGACATAACTCAGCGAGAGTAGCGTGTTGGGACCGCAGATAGTACAAGAGACTATAGAAAAGATCCAGTTGATACGGGACCGGATGAGAGCGGCACAGTGCAGACAAAAATCATATGCCGATCGACGCCGTCGTAGACTCGAGTTTGATTGGGAAATCATGTGTTCCTTCGTGTATCTCCAATGAAAGGTGTGATGCGTTTCGGGAAAAAGGGAAAGCTCAGCCCCAGATATATCAGACCTTACGAGATTCTAGAGAGAGTAGGTGTTATGGCTTATCGTTTAGCACTTCCACCGAGTTTTCCCGATGTGCATCCGGTGTTTCACGTGTCTATACTTCGCAAGTATCTTCACGATCTCTCTCACGCGATCCAGCATCAGACCTTACAGCTTAAGCCAGACTTATCCTACACAGTGCAGCCAGTAGCTATTCTAGACCGGCAAGTAAAGAAACTGAGATCAAGGGTACTTTCATCTGTAAAGGTTCTTTGGCGAGGAACGAATCGCGAGGAGATCACTTGGAAGACCGAGGATGTGATGCGGAAGAAATTTCCACATCTTTTTAAAGGTATGTGTAGTTAAGTTTTAAATTCGGGGACCGAATTTTCTTAAGGAGGGAATATTGTAACATTTTGAAAATTTAGAAATAAATAAAATTAATTAATTAAATAATAAAATGTTAATTTAAAAAATTATTAAAACAAAATAGGACATTTTCATAAGTAATATGTGAAACAAATTAAATTGAAATTTTAGTGTGTAACATTAATAAATTACAAGTGTTTTAGTGTGAAATTTAGCTTCATTTTAATAAGAATGGTGTTATATAATAACATAGGTAGTGAGGGGTCTTTGTGTAAAGTTTAGGAAATTGTGCAAACTTGGAAATGTTGAGGGTGTAAGTGAAAAAGGGGTTAGATAATGTTTTAGTTCTGAAATTATCACAAAAACAAAACAAATTGGAGTGATAAGGCATGGACACATCCT
This sequence comes from Agapanthus africanus, assembly GCA_030015575.1. Lineage (NCBI taxonomy): Eukaryota > Viridiplantae > Streptophyta > Magnoliopsida > Asparagales > Amaryllidaceae > Agapanthus > Agapanthus africanus. The sequence continues at coordinate 316,636,387 of JASDDO010000004.1, forward strand.
ACTTGCATGCACACTTCATGCACAACACTTCCACCTTGCATGAAACAACCACACCCTTGTTTGATGACACCTCCTCCTACACCTCACTCATTCCTTTTACCCTATATCATGTGTTCAGATCATTTTTACCAAATTAAAATCAGAAAATTTCAAAGAAAAGAAAGAAAACATAACACATAAATAAAAAAATAAAGGAAAGGAGAAGTGAAGAGAAGAACTAGGCTAAGCATTTTCACCATCAAGTTAGGAGCTAAGAACTTGGGTATCTTGGAGAAAACCTTTCAACCATCCTCAGTAGGTATAATTCTTAACTCAGTAGATTTTAGTTCTGTAATGGTAAAATTTTAGAAACCAAATAAAGATAATATCGTATTTTAGGTAAAATTTAGCTTTGTGTAAATCTGCTATAGTTTAGATGGAAATCAACTTAACCAAACAGTGCCTAAATCTTATAAACTAGACCTAGAATAAACCCTAGGAGTACGAACCTCCCTGCTCGGATTTTGGCCGGCGAGGATTGGGGTAGATCCGGCATCGCCGGATTTTTGATGGGGTTAGGTGTTTTGGGTTTTAGTGTAGGTCTCTGTATAGATGTTGGAATATTTTGGTATTGTTTATTTAAGTTAATTTAACAGTATATAAAATCTGGGAGTTAATATCTGAAATGGGGTTAACGTTTAAGACTCGACACGGTCATTTCGTAACTCGATTCTGTTTTCTGTTACGAACAGCGAGGGGTTAAATCTCAGTTGGTATAAGTGTTAGATAGTTTAGAATAGTCGTACGTGGTATAATTAATACTTAACACTTGTGTTTTCATGTTTTGCCGTATCGAAGTTAGCCGTTTCTTATACAAGATAATTTCAATATTAGATTCAAATACGGAAACTTCGGAGGCCTCAAGGAAAGGGAAAGGATTGGTGATCTGAATTGATTCGACGTATTCCGGTGAGTAGACTAAACATCTACCGGGGGATTTTGTATGGATGGTGTGATACGCCCGTAGTTAAGTTTAAATAAAAATAGGCTTTTGTATGTTAAATTGATCATATGCATTCATATAGATATCTATGCATCGCCATGTTAATTGTTGGAACACTGCACCATTATCGGCGAGTTATGCCGCACATGCACATATCTACATGTTGCACTACACCTCGTCGATATTAACATGTCACTTTCACACTTGGTAATTATCCTGTTAAAAATGATTTCTATCATACCTTAAACATCAATACTATCAGTACTTTGCACAAATGACATCATATTTCATATTCAAGTGTTAGAAGTTGATATAAGCTGCATTTGTATTTTTGAGGATTGTGGTTTTAAGTTTTCATATACTATTGCGTAAAATCAGTGATTCTTCATATTAATGTGAGATGTCCACCATGAGATATTATTTTTATGATTTGGTTTTACTCCGAACCGAGTTGGGGGTCATACGGTTGCGGATTTACAAATTGTCCAGACTGAGTCGGGGGGCATACAGTTGGATAGATGGTGGACCCGGTCGAGACCGAGGGGCAGAAAAACAGCATTTGAGGCGGGGAGCCTAGCGAGGATACTCGATACCGGAGATAGTTGTGAAACGCGGCGGATATCTAGATGATATCGACCGGTGTTATTGATTTCAGGATCGTTCGAGGAATGATGCCCGAGGGAAATGGAAGATTTGTGTCGATATTGGACACGGAAAAATGAACTTTATTTGGAATTAATTGATGAGATTGCAGTTGAGTTATATAGTTAGTGATACAAATTCATGATTTTTCATGTTATCATGCATCATACCCATCCTTATTGCTGTTAGTTATGGTTCGTCATATTTACATTATCAGCCGTTATATGTTAGTTTTATTCACTGAGTTGGCAACTCACCCCCGTTGTGTCACAGTTCCTTGCATGAGTAAAGTGGACGGTTAGCAGCAGTGCAGATCCACTTACAGCTTCTATCACATCTTTTGCTAGGTGGGTTACCTATGTAGTAACCTCCTCTTTTGGTATTGTATATTAAATCTAGAATATCTCCATCAGACCATGTATTATGACTTAGAACGACACGTGCTTGTATGTATATTATCTTGACAGATGAGAACGTTTAGTTATGTCAAATGATATTTCTTTTACTTATGTCTGAGATTCTTATTGATGACGTATATAATTGTATGATGATTTCCGCTGTTGTCATTGTTGATCCCAACTAGAGATGCAGCCAAATTAAATACTTAAAACTGTGATTTTTACTTAAAAACTAAAATTTTCTAAAATCCCGCAAAAAGGGTTTTAATCTTAGTGTTTAGCTTACTCGGGTTGTGTAGATATGTTTAGATATTATACAATCTAAGTGCCGGTCATATCCAAACCTTGGATCGTGACAATTAGTCCTGAAACTTCCTCTATAGAGATGAATCATACTTTTCGACTTGATAAGATTATAAAAACCTTCTACGTCTAATATGTTTGAAACTTTAGAAGAAGTTGCAGGTAACATTGTGATTATCAAGAAGTTACAAGCTCTTATACTAGCCCCAAGACATCCTATTATATTTAGTTAATAGAATGCATAGTTGAAAAGCCAGCTTTTGTACTTTATTTTGTTACTTGAATCAAAGTTTAAAATTTAATTTCGGTGTCCATGTCAGCTAACCATTTTTAGGATTGAAATCGGTCACTCGAATCAAATATCGGTCTTTTAATCATCGATTAAACACATTTCTAAAAGTTCATTAAAATAATAAATCAACAGAGAAAGGCTTAATTCCAAAATACTACCAAAAATGTTTGCTTGACAGGAAACAAACTACCAAAAAGTATTAAAATTACAAGAAACTATCATATCTAACGGCGACACCTGAGCAATACGGCATCACATCATTGCGACGTCACTGACGTTTTTTCAAACTTCTACGCCATCAAAAAAGAATCCCAAAACTACCATTTTCTTCATCCTCTAGCCTTGACCACTGCCATCACCCATCGCGAGAACTTGGTATACCCTCAAACTTCTACGCAATCAAAAAAAATCCCAAAACTACCATATTTAATAAAAGGATATAAACGTCATTTAGCATACCCTCAACGATTGATCAGCTTTGACCGTTAAATTTGGTAGTTTCTTGTAATTTTAGAACTTGGTAGTTTCTTGCCAAAGCATGAAACTATTTGGTTATTTTTTGGACTTAAGCTATAGTGAAAATAATAAATCAATGAAGATAACACTTGTTGAAAGTAAACAAACCAAATGATGAGACTTTAAAAATAGTCCCATTGGAAACAACAAAAGAAACGCATGGGTATAAGATATAAGATGGGACAAATCTCAACGAGACTTAAGTCTCATTGTTGGAACCCACTTATATGCAAAGCTCATGTGTACCTATAAAATGCCCATCACTTTCTCAACTTTAAATAAATTTTAAATTTTAACATGGTATCAGCGCCAATAGCTCGATCATCTACGTGACAATCATACAAAGAAAAAGTGATGGTTGCACGTAACTCTTCTCGTACTTTGCACGTGACAACCACACCAAGAAAAAGTGATGATTGCACATAACTCTGCTCGTACTTTCCACGTGACAATCACACCAAGAAAAAGTGATGGTTGCACGTGAGGAGGAATGTTGAAAGTAAAAGAATCAAATGATGGGACTTTAAAAATAGTCCCCCATTGGAAACAACAAAAGAAACACATAGATATAAGATATAAGATGAAAAAAGGCTCAATAATACTTAGTCTCTCATTGTTGAAATCCACTTATATCAAAGTCCCATGTGTATCTATGAAAGGCCCATCACTCCCTTAACTTTAAATAAACTTTAACGACTCTAAATAATTTAACATATTTTTAGAGATTGATATTCAAAGTGGTTTTATATGTTGTAAATGTTACAACTATATATTTTTTGACACTTCTTAGTAGTTAACGGTGTCATGTAAACGAATATCCATTCCTAGTCTCACTAATTCATTAATAAACTCAATACTAAAACCTTATAATCAATTGGTGAGCAAAAAGCCCAATGTTTAGAATCTTGGCATCAATCTTAGTATCGAATCTCGGACGGCTGTTTTTGGGCTCGAAAGCGGCTAAGGGCCATCTCGGACCGGGATCGACTAAGATAATATAAATATGACTAGCCTAATTAATCTTATTTTCATTCTTTCCAAACTATGAAGTCATTTCCTTCATTGTATATTATACTTTCTAGTTTTCAATATAAGATTATGTAAATATTGATGACACTTTCTCAAGATAAATATCCATAGTACGGTAATGTTACTATTATCCATTTAGATATACTACTGTAACACCTTTAAAGAGAAAGAGAAAGAGAGTCTTGTATGACAAATCCTTTTATATTTATTTTAGCTATTTTAACCTTAGACTTTCCAAAACTTCTAATATTACCGTGCTCCCCATACTACTTGCTATTTACCTCTACCCCCAAAACTTTTAAGTTCCTCCTTTAGCCCCCCTACATTTTCCGTTACCTATTTATTAGTCATAAATACTAAACATTAATTCTTCAAATTCTCTCATTTTCTATATTCTAAACCCTAAATCTTTAAATTTTCATCGACAATTCTCAGCTTTTACATTTTCTACATCTAAAACCCTAAAACCTAAAAACACAATCTTCAATTTCTCATCTTCTATATCCAAAACCCCAAAACCCAATAATATCTTTCAATTCCATCCTCAATTTCTCATCTCCTACATCTAAAACTTTTAAATCCAAGAAAAAAAATTCAAATTCTTTTATTATACACCTTCAAAATCTTACATCCCAAATTTCTAACTTTAATTATCATTTTCCATATCCAAAACCATAAAACCCATCTACTTTTTAAATTCTCTCATCTTCAAACCCAAAATCCAAACCCCCCAAATCTCACTTTCAATCTCTCATCTTCAACCTCAAAAACCCATTAATCTCTATTTCTCTTTTTATATTCTTCATAAATAATTCTAAAATCTCTAAATCTCTCTAGAGTCACTCATCTTCAACCTTTGAAAATTCTTTTTTATTTCACTCATTTTTCTTAAATAATCCTGAAATCAAGGTTCGAGATTTCGGCCGAAACCACCGATCGTAGTGGTTTGGTATCGGTTTCGGTGGAGACCAGTACAAAAGCCGAAACCGATACGAAACCAACCATATAATATCGTTTCGGCTGAAATCTTTAAGAACTTATTTTTTATATCATTTTTACTGTCATTGTGATCATTGTAGGCCTGCGTTGTTAGAAAACCGTAAAAAAGTAAACCCGAATTCTATATTAATTCTTATCTAAGTACACTTTTCAATATATTTTGCATCATGGTTGGATTTTTAAACACTAAGATCATTGTCTTGTAATATAGAACCGTAAATTTAAGTATTTAATATATCTGCATTTAAGTATGTTGTATTACCGTCGAAACCGAAACCCGAACCAAGATTAGCAAAACTAGCCGAAACCGACGAAATTAATAAAATTATGAGAGACCGAAACCAAAACCGAGTTCTTGAACCTTGTCTAAAACTCTAAACTTTCTATTTAATTTTTTCAAAATTTCTCCCTAATACAGTAAATTAATTATTTATGTTAGATTTAACGGATTATTAATAAAATGTTTTAGGTCGCCAGGGCGTCCTAAAGGAGCAACTTAAAAGTTTTGGGGGCCTGGGATGAATAACAAGAATGAGGGCGGAGCACCGTAATATTGAAAGTTTTTGGAAGGTCTGAGGTAAAAAAAACATTTATTTTTTGTTAAAACTACTCTTCAAGATTGCATGGACACGGATACGACAATGCGATACGGCGGTACAAAAAATTCTAAAATATAGGATACAGGAATACGACTATATATATAATCTTATAAAATAAATAAGATGACAATATTAAACAAGAAAACATTAACAAGTCTGGCATGCTATATGCAAACATAGTAAAAATATGTTTATACGTATATGACACAAATAGAACACATATCATACGTATATGATATATATACAATACTTCCGATACGTGTTGTGTAAGTGTCTTGTAAGTGTCGGTGTCCAATACATGTCAGACACGGATACGACAATACATTAGAAGTATCCGTACAACCTAGCTACTCTCTATTTTGAGCCTTTCTCTAAGTTTTTGTTACAGTTACCCCTCTTTTTCTCCTTTTCTCTCACAAGCCAAATTCAATCCTTTTCTTGGCCAAAGAAAAAGCCCTCTTGAAAACCCATCTTATTTATCATCAATATTGGACTTATATTTCAAAACAAAGAAATTCGAGACACTAAAACACAAAATTGGACTTATATTTCAAAACAAAGAAATTTGAGACACTAAAACCCAAATAATGAGATTTTTTAATTTATAGAATTAAGTAGAAATTTTATAAATATCTTAAAGAACCACTGGTTTAGAAATTTTATGAACACACTAAAAGACCTCTCAACAATTGTTATTTTCATTAAAATGGCTTAAGGAATTAAGATTGTACTAAAATACATAAACTAATCACCCTATAGTAATCTTCTTTTGTTTCTTCTCTCTCTCTCTCCTGCCCATCTTGCTCCAGCATGCAAATTAAAGCACTCTCAAACCACATCCTTCTCAATGTCAATGTTGCCATAACCTCCGATCATGCACTCTCAAACCCATTTCTTCTTGTCAAATTTGGTAATTTTGAGGCAAAACAAAAAATCAGACAGTAAAGCCCAAACAATTAACAAAAATAAAATATTAATTTTGGAGTAAAAGCAAAATAGAAATTGCATGAAAGGTTTAACTTTGTAACTTGATTGGGGTCCCACAATAAAGGTTTTCCGAAGGATCCAAAAATTGCTACCGGCAAGGCACATTAAATCATTGGCTGCCTCTTAACCGTATATGGTTTTGCTTGTATCTGCATTGCAATTTCCTGATTAAACTTAACTTCATGATATTTTGTTAACAGAACCTCGTATGCGGAAGAAATTTATTGATTGACATGAGCATACATACAAGCTTATGTCAAGGCCATACGCTCTGCACAACACTTTATTTACATCGAAAACCTGTACTTCCTGGGTTCATCGTACAATTGGGATTCACACAAACACCTAGGTAAGTAAAACCAGCTCGAAAGATTATATATATATATAGATAGATAGATAGATAGATACAGGATCCTATGATAGGATTTGGCCATTTTATTTGCTTTTGGATTTGCATTGGGATATGTGCAATCAGGTATGAAGAGAACCATTCATTCAGTTAAATAATCACATGATTAATAACACATTTCCCAATGCAAAGAAAGTGATAGGATTTGTACTCAAATCCTATCGATAGGATCCTAGCCTATATGTGTGTGTTGTGTGTGTGTGTGAAGAGAGAGACTGCAATCTTATTGGTAGGATTTTGAAACAAATCCTGCCCATGTTTAAGTCATTGAATTTGCATTGAGATGTGTGCATGCAACCATGTAATTAATTAGAAAAAATGAACCTTCTTTTTTGTAATTGTTAGCACACATCTCAATGCATATCCAATGGCTTAAACATGGATAGGATTTGTTTCAAAATCCTACCGATAAGATCCTAGCCCCTCTCTATATATATGTGCGCGCGCGCGCGCGCGCGTGTGCAAGGTGAAAAGGTGGCATGGTAGAAAATTTCCTACATTGGCGGATTGGAAAGTCAAATTATTCGTCTATTTTTTTGGTGATCGGCACCGGCCATATTGATTTTCATGTCCTAAACTATGAGCAAGCCAATTTTCATGTTGTTTAGATACTCTTGCCTTCATCTAGATCGTGAAATGTTTTATTTGTTGGAAAACCGTTCATTCCGATGCTTGGGCGAACGGCATCCAATTCACATGTAAATTGATGTGCGCATATTTAAGGGCATGGAGATCAAGATGGCTGGTGCGGATTGTCCAAAAAAAACGACGGATGGTTGACTTTTAGAGTCGCCACTTTAGGAAATTTCCTTCCATACCACTCTATACATCTCTCTCTCATGTTTTGTTTTATCATTCTGTTTAATTTATGGATTCTTTTTCTGTTACTGGGGTCTCTAAAAAAATTGGCTATTTTTGTAGGTGCAAATAATTTAATCCCAATGGAAATTGCACTTAAGATTGCAAACAAAATTAAAGCAAACGAGAGATTTTCTGCATACATAGTTATTCCTATGTGGCCTGAGGGTAATCCAACAGGTGCTGCTACCCAACGAATTCGCAGGTTAGGCCCAATTCTTACTTTGAATCACATATTTCAACAGGCTCTGAAATTAAGAAGAAGGCCTTGAGGAGGTGTATGAACCTCAAGGCTTGTTGACAATTTACCCTAATCTTAAAGAATCTCAATCGTAATGTCTTTTTGAATTACTTAGAACTTGAGGGAAAACGACATGAATGATTAAGCACACACAACTGTAGAAATTTCTTGAATTATTTTAATAATTTCATCAACAGAACTTTTCATAATTCATTAAAATTTTAGATGATCTCTCCACTAATAATTAACCCATGAAGCAACTGAAAGATTGATACACATTAATTTATTGCATTGTAGTTTTGAGTATAAATTTAAGCCCGTTTGCTCCGGGATCAATTGGGAATATTAAATCAATATTTTTGCAGCTAACGCAATGAGTATACCATGGCTTTAATGCTTGCTCATGTTTATTTTATTCTAGTATGGTGAAGGATATGCTAAAACAATGCAAGCATACATAGTACACGCATGTGCATTGCAAGAATATGTGCACGAAAATACGAACATGCACATGACTCGGATGTATCTTATCATATATGAAAACCTGTTGATTGCCTTAGGGACATGCCAAGAAGAATTGGCGGTTCATGATCTATGTACATTCAAAAGGTATGATAGTTGATGACGAATACTTGATAGTGGGATCAGCAAACATCAACCAGAGGTCTATGGAAGGAACCAGAGATACTGAGATTTTATGTATTTATCTCTCTTTTGTATTGGATTTTGAGATGATTGTTATAAAGATTTTATGTATTGATCTCTCTTTTGTATTGGAACGTTTGCGGGATTTATAAACTCTGTGTTATTCGATTTTTAATATTATGATTATAGATGGGGATTGTTTCTGTTATGATTTACTTGTTTGTTGTGTGGCTCTATGATAGAGAACTTCTTCTTGCAATAGTGCAAAGTATTGGTGATCCGTGAGCTTCTCGTTCTATTATAACCGCAGAAATAGAGGGATGGTGTTTATGTTTGCTGCACATTGTTTATTTGTTATTCGTCTCCTTTGATTCAATGTACCACTCGATTATTTTTTCTCCAGAAAAACGCATCCAAATCCTAAATTCATGATATGCACATGTCTTGTGCTTTTGTGGTGGCTTCATGGTGATACAAACAACATGATGCATGCATTTTCTTTTGTCGCGGACAAGTATGACGGGCGCGGTGCAAATGCTAACGATTGCTGTTGAAAATTTCATTCTTGTAAACATTGCAATTGTTGGTAGGGGCTACAAGTTTCATCCAATAATTCAGAATGTTATTCATATATCTTTTGAATTTCGCTGGGGTATATCATTTTTACCTTAGTCTTCTCTTTTCATCACCAACATCCCACAACTCTTCTATTACAAGGAATCATTGTTCCTTTGTTTGAGCCTGAGAATTCTCTTGTATGCTACTGGTTAATCTTTTTTCACCAGAACCCCTAAAACTTTAGTTTTTATAATACATCCCTGAAAACATTGATATTTTAATACAACGCTTGAAGCTTAGATCTTTACCATAATAGCCCCCTATAGTCAATTGCCATCTGACATGCCATTTAATATAAGGGTTAAAATGAACGGTTACCCTGCAACAGCTTTAGAGCCTTCGAACACCCTTCCTTGCTCTTCTCCTGTCTTCACTCTCCTGTCTTTGTTCTAATTTGCAGCTCCTGTATGCTGCAGCGCACCAATTTGCAGCTCCCTCACGTATCTCCTATCTTTGTTCTAATTTGCAGCTCCCTCACGTATCTTTGTTCTAATTTGAGGATATATTATGAAGGTGATCAAGTTGTAAAATTTGTGATTTAATGGAATCATGAGCATCTTATTATAAACATGTATCTTAGTTTTCTTTTTCTTTTTTTTTTGTTATGTTAACTGGAATGAAATATGTTATCCCCTTTTTTTATATAAACATTGTTTCAATGCCATGCATCTTGAAATTTATTCACTTTCTTCAATCAATATTATTTTATCATCATGATTATATGAGTAGATTTAGAGGAAAACAATTCTAGCAATGGTGATAATGCAATCATATAGACATATTTCTGGTGCCAATACTTTAACCCATTAACGACCATTTAAGAATCAAAATTTTAATCATGTTTGTAATCTCTGCCGATTCTGATCCGAAATGGCTAATTTCGATCTTAAAACCACCATCGAAGTTCAGATTAACGATATCGTTCGATGCCGAATTATATTAGGTTTACCTTTTGATCAGTATTAAGTTTGTTAATAGCTTAATGAGTTTCTTAATACCAAACAGGTTATTGAGGTACAACTTATTTGATACTATTAATTACTGAAAATATATCAAAAAGAAAGTAGTTACTTTTACTAAGTATTAACAACCATTTTAGGCATTGAAATTATTAAAGAATCGAAAATAATTATTATAACTATTTAATTGAAGATTCTACTAATATTTAAAATTCTTTATAACGACAGAAAATCCAATAATTCTAATCTGCGACGGCCAAGGTTATGGAATGCGATGTGTTTTCATACGTCCGAGAACCGCATAGCGCATAAGCAAATTATGCATCGTATGTGTTTGCATATGCGATTTGTATTATTAAAATTAAAAATTATATATATATATATGATAAAAAAAATTGAGAAAAATATGAAAAATACTAAACATGTGTACAAAATATATATTGCCCATAATTTTAATATGATGAATATTATTGGATTATTAAGTCAATCTATTTCAAATATACAATAAGACAATGATATCATGATAATATAAGGCAATGCTAAGAAAAAAAAGCGTACCTCAACTATGTGAATCTATAGTTCGTAGATAAATGTATTGTAAATATTAGTTTGAAAAGAAAATATACAATGTTTTATAGTGGTGTTTCTGCGAGATTGGCCTTGAAGATTATTTTTTCGTTCTATTAAGCCGATATCACCTTGAATCTAGATTTTCTTATTTGTTTACATGTTCCTTACATGTTTGTAGTTCACATTGTTCACCGCAGAAAACCGGAAACAGACTGGGTTAGAACGTCTTGCCTGAATTTGGGAGCAGATGCATGGATTGATCCATTCACCTCTTCAAAAACACTAAGCGATTATAGTACCATATATCGAAGGTTTGAATAGATGCGACCAATATAATTGATTTTCAGATTCCCTCTCGGAGTGAGTTATATTGATTGTAAGGACGCATTTTCCTACAGGTACAAACCCATATAGTTAATTATGTTATCGCGAACGATAACCAATTTCTACACTCCAGGTTGTTTTCTTTGGGTTTTGTGACTTTTTATTTGTTTGGTTTGCCCTTGAATTGTATACGGAGATTAATTTTATCGTCTCCCGTAAGACGCGGATTAATCCAAATTCATATATATTTTCATAATTTGGTCAAGCATTGCTTGACTGGGCCTACGTTGGTGTCTTGGTTTATCAACAGGAGTGAAATTATGGTTCCATTCGCACATTGTGAGGTCCATAAGTTTTACATGAAAGCATAAGCTATATCTAAAAACACGTTAGTCTCATTTGAGAACTAAGGTCTACTTAGATGAGTCATATATTGAGAATTTTGTTCTTTGTTGATCATTATGATCATTGGTGAAGCCTAAGCATTCATACTTAGCCAAATTGCTAAGTCAAGTTTTGACTTGGCATTTATGCGCACTTGCGATTGCGTCCGTGCATTGCACGTGGCGTATTTGAGACTAGTGTGCGCTTGGCCCACACATTGCATGTGGCGCACTTGGCACTTTGGTGCGCACGGCGCTCGGTGGGATATGAAGTTGGCACTTGCGCTGCGCGCTTGCACCTGTGCATTACACGTTGCACGCTTGAGAATAATGCGCGCTTGCGCTTGTGCATTGCACGTGGCGCACTTGGTGCTTGCGCCCGTGTATTGCACGTGCCATTGTCGCATATGCGCTTTTGTAAGAAGCGCCATTGGCGCTTACGCATGTGCGTTGCACGTGGCGCAACACAAATTTCTGCAGCGAATGCTTTTGACACTTGCGTCGTTATACAGGGTGCGTCCTGATAATGAAAGTTTTGCATTTTCAGAAAGTAAAAGCTTTCAATGAAGCGTATGCTTTTATTTTGGTTTTTGTCCATGTTTCGGTCATGTTCTTGATGGGAACAGCTGTTTCATGAAGCCCAGACTTCAAAGGGATGAGGAAGGAGAAAGAGGATAAGGGATCGTTGGTTGTAGAGATCCAAACACCATTCCGAAAATGCTGAGCGATTACAGCGCCGTATATCGAAGGTGTGGAGGAATGTATCCTAAACCACGCCCTAGAGATCTTTTGATTTCATCCAAAAAACATAAGTTCTTATAAAGCCTAGGCTTCGAGAGGAAGAAGAAGACAAAGAGGATTTCCTTTTTTTTACCTAGTCGGTTAGGGTTTTGAAGAATTCTTCTTCGAGCTTTTTGGAGGCTGCCCTCTCCCTTTACGAGGGTTTCTCCCTATTCATCCCCTTTTGGGAGATCCATCTCCCCTCTTCTTTTGTGGCTCCATTTCTTTTTTTTCTTCCAAAGTTCACATCTGAATCTCTCTCTGCTCCTATTTATAGAAGGGGAGTAGTTAGGGTAAATCCCTAACTAAGAGATTTAATTTGATCTAAAATGATCTTTTATCGATTTAGAGTGCCTAAACACCGTTGGATTTTTGATTATCTTTTTGTTTAGAAAGATCCAAGAGAAAGATTTTCTTTCTAATTAGAGCCTTGGCTCTTTTCTGACGCGTTCGCTTCATTAACGCTGCGCTTGAGCCATGTGCATTGAACGTTTGGCGCTGGCGCACACATGAAGTACGCAAGTTTCTTTGCGTATTGCGCTTACGCCCATGCATTGCATGTTTGGCGTTGCACACGTATGATTGGCGCTGGCGCTACATGCGTTGCACGCGTTTTCGCGCCTTTGGCGCTTGCGCCCGTGCACGCATATATGATGGGCATTCATGCCTTTGCGCACTGTGCTTGTGATTTTGTGGAGTTAGCGCTCCTTGTGTGTGCACCCAATTTTTGGGTCCCTTTTTCAAAACTTAAGCTTTTTTCCAGAGCATAAGCTTAAGCTTCTTTATAAGCACCATGTTTTGGTAGGAACAAATGCCCCCACTACTTTATCCATGTAGGTATATACGCGGGTTAAGTAGTGTAGCATAGTGTAGGGTACACAATTGCTTTCAGATCGGCGGATTGTACATAACTTTCAGAACCTTAATGTGTGAAGATAGCGAGAGGACACTGACGTCGTTATCTATCATCGACTCAAATCACGATTCTTAAGAATTGTAGTTCTAAACCTTGAGGCCCGTGAGTTGCACCTTTCTCCTTTTGCTTGTGCTATGAGACATTAGCTTAGTTTATGTACTCGTTCCGGAGCATTCAGATTATTCTCCTTTTAGGCGTGAACAAACTCATCCTGACATTACATATGGGAAGCTGTCAGGTTTGCGGTACCGGGTGTAGTCTGTCATACCATCGCGTTAGCTTCTTCTCGGTCCACGTTTCTTCAGATCGCTGTTTGAGTAGCCGACACCCTCGTTGTATCTCCAAGCCCTTCTGAGGCGGAATGCAACATCCCAAATAATCTTCCTAGACTAGCATGTGTATTGCCATCAGAGATTTAATACTAGGCCGCACTATTGCACTTTACTTTGGGGTCAGGCTCTTTGAGTCCCAGAGAAGTCAATTCTACACCCTTCTGAAGCGAGATGACATCTAGTATTCTTTAGGCGTGTATGTACTGCCGTCGAGACCTAGAGCTAGGAAATTGTCGTCACTCCACTTTTGTTTTCACTCTTTAAGCATTGCTGACGCCATGTCTATACTCGGTTAGAGAGCGATGGCTTAGGAGACAAATTTATGTCCCTATCACCTAAGACTTTTCGATTTTATGAGCCGTGAGAGTCTCATAAAATTATTTTCTTCTTACGAGTCGTGAGAATCCCGTAAGTGTTTGTTCTCCTCAGGAGTCGTGAGAACCTTTATTTTCCCTTGTGAGTCGTAAGGATCCCACAAGTTTTTTCCTTATGAGTCAAGAGGGTCTCGCAAGTGGCGTTCTCCTCATGTATCATGGAGACACATGAGTGAGTCTTCTACTCATTGGTAGCTTGGTTTGCCAATGCGGGACGTTTTGGATGCAACTTTGTTGCGAGTAGCCTATAAATCGTGTACGGTAGTCAATTTGGAGACCAACCGCAGGGCATCGATGGCTTAAGAAACGAGTTTAGGTCCCTGTTGCTTAAGACTTTTCAATTTTATGAGCCGTGAAGGTCTCATAAAAAAATATCTTCTCCCTACAGGTCCCGTAGGTGTATTTTCTCCTTAGGAGTCGTGAGAACCCCCAAGTGTTTTTTCCCTTGTGAGTCGTAAGGATCTCACAAGAGTGTTTTCCTTATGAGTCGAGAGGATCTTGCAAGTGTCGTTCTCCCCATATGTTGTAAGGATGCATGAATGAGTCTTTTCCATAATGGTAGCTTGGTTTGCCACTGTGGGTTATTTTGAATGCAACTTTGTTGCAAATAGCCTATGGATTGTATATAGTAGTCAATTTGGAGACCGGCCGCAGGGCAGCGATGGCTCAAGAGACAGGTTTAGATTCATGACACCTAAGGCTTTTTCATTTTATGAGCCGTAAGGGTCTCATAAAAGTATTTTCTTACGAGTCGAAAGGATCTTGTAAGCGTATTTTCTTCTTAGGAATCGTGACGACCCCTAAGTTTCTTTTCCCCTTTACAAGTCGTAAGGATCTCATAAGAGTGTCTTTTTCTTACGAGTCGAAAGGATTTCGTAAATGGCTTTATCCTTGTGGGTCAAGAGGACTTACAAGTGACGCTCACCACACCGGGAGGATTGCTCACCTTTGGTGGGACTTTAGGTATGAAACCTTGTTGCGAGTAGCCCAAGGATCGTATACAGTAGTCAATTTGGAGACCAGCCGCAGAGCAATGGCTTAAAAGTCAGGTTTAAATCTGTCATCTAAGACTTTTCAATTTTATAAGCCGTGAGGGTCTCATAAATGTATTTTCTCCCTACGAGTTGAGAAGATCTCGTAAATGTATTTTCTCCTTAGGGGTCGTGAGGATCCCTAAGTGTCTTTTTTCCTTGTGAGTCGTAAGGATCCCATGAGAATGTCTTCTTACGAGTTGATAGTATCTCGTAAGTGTCGTTCTCCTCATGTATCGTAAGGACACATGAGTAAGTCTTCTCCTCATTGGTAGCTTGGTTTGCCAAAGAAGGACGTTTTGGATGCAACTTTGTTGCAAGTGGCCCATGGATTGTGCACGGTAGTCAATTTGAAAACCAACCGCAGGGCAATAGCTTAGGAGACATGTTTAGGTCCCTATCACCTAAGACTTTTCAATTTTATGTGTCGTGAGGGTCTCATAAATGTATTTTCTCCCTACGAGTCGAGAGGAACCCGTAAATGTATTTTCTCCTTAAGGGTCGTGAGGAACCCTAAGTGTCTTTTTCTCTGTGAGTCGTAAGGATCTCCCCAGAGTGTTTTCTCCTTACAAGTCGAGAGGATCTTGTAAGTGTTGTTCTCCTTATGTCTCATAAGGTCGCATGAGTGGGTTTTTTCCACAATGGTAGGTTGGTTTGCCAATGTGCGGTTTTATCACAAGTAGCTCATGGATCGTATACGGTAGTCAATTGGAAGATAGGCCACAGGGTATCGATAGCTTAGGAGACAGGTTTAGGTCCCTGTCACATAAGACTTTTCGATTTTATGAGCCGTGAGGGTCTCATAAAAGTATTTTCTTCTTACGAGTCGAGAGGATCTCGCATGTGTATTTTCTCCTTAGGGGCCGTAGGGACCCCTAAGTGTCTTTTTTCCTTGTGAATCGTAAGGATCTCACAAGAGTGTTTTCTTCTTATGAGTCGAAAGGATTTCATAAGTGCCGTTCTCCTCATATATCGCAGGGACACATGAGTGGGTCTTCTCCTTGTTGGTAGCTTGGTTTGCCAATGGAGAACGTTGGGATGCAACTTTGTTGCGAGTAGCCTATGGATTGTATACGGTAGTCAATTTGGAGACCGGCCGCAGGGCAGCGATGACTTAGTAGACAGGTTTAGGTCCCTATCACCTAAGGCTTTTCAATTTTATGAACTGCGAGGATCAAATAAAATTATTTTCTTCCTACGAATCGTAAGGATCTCACAAGAATGATTTCTCCTTACGAGTTAAGAGGATCTCGTAAGTATCGTTCTCCTCATGTGTCGTAAGGACGCATGAGTGGGTCTTTTCTATAATGGTAGCTTGGTTTGCCAATGTGGGTTATTTTGAGTGCGGTTTTATCGCAAGTAGCCCATGGATGGTGTACGGTAGTCAATTGGGAGACAGGCCGCATGACAGCGATGGTTTAAGAAACAGGTTTAGGTCCCTGTTGTAAGTGTATATGTGCTCCTTGCCGTATCAACTACGGTTATGCAAAATCAAAAACTTTTAAAATTTTAAGCACAAAACACTAAATCTCAGGATACAATCCCAAACACTAAACTAAACAAATCCTAACTAGAGTTCTTGAGAAAGATCAACCCTCACTTGAAAATATCTCTCTCATACTTATCTCTACTCACGCAAAACAAAAGAGTGGGTGGGCTTGGTGATTCACTAGGGTGAGTCACAAGCCCACACACTTCCATGTTAAATGGTGAGGAGATAAGTGAAGGAGTGTAGCCACCTCACAAGTATACATACACACACACTTATAAATACACATGCATGTATATAAACAAGTATACTCAAACCCGTATAAATACGTATACCGTATTTCTACCAAAATACGAATACCGTATTTGTAGCGAAAATAAAAATACGCTTATTCATATTTAGAAATAAATGATGTATTTGAATTAAAGCACAAATACCCGTATTTATACAAATACACGTATTCGTATAAATACCGTATTCGTGTTAAAATACAAATACCCAAAAAAGAGCAATATAATACTAGCATCAAAACTGGCTATCTTTCAAACTTGCTAGTACTACTAAACCGTCTGATTAAAGCACATATATAAATACACGTGATCAATCAAACACCCCTGCGTAAAACCATACGCAAACTACACTGTTTCGCTTCAACCGGGATGTTCCCCCAATCAGAGCAAGGCTCTGTTTGAATTTTGAAAATTCAAAATTGAGAAGCAACGCTTCAGATCCCGTGCGCTGCGCGCAATTTGCCACGTGTCAGCAGTTGACTCGGCAGCACAACGTCCAAGGCAGTGCGTCCAATCAGAGCAAGGCTCTTTAAAAAGTAAAAGCAACGCTCAACTGCGCAAGCGCACCGCTGCGCGACACGTGTTTGCGCAGTTGCGCAAACGCTGTTGCGCAAGTGCACAACAGCGCGCCACGTGACTGCGCAGTTGCGCAAGCACAACTGCGCAAGCGCACCGCTGCGCGACACGTGTCTGCGTAGTTGCGCAAACACTGTTGCGCAAGTGCACCTCAGCGCGCCACGTGTCTGCGCAGTTGCGCAAGCGCACCGCTGCGCGACACGTGTCTGCGCAGTTGCGCAAACACTGTTGCGCAAGTGCACTACAGCGTGACACGTGTCTGCGCAGTTGCGCAAGCACAGCTGTGCAAGCGCCTTACTGCGCGACACGTGTCACGCGCTGGTGAGTTGCACAACACAGAATGAAGATTTAAGGAAATCTTTTCTGTTCTTGTTAAAACAAGAAGATTTCTTCTGTAAAACAGGGGCCTTTGGATCAAAGATCCAACGGTGGGGAAAATTCCCCAAATCACTCAGGGAAAGATTTATTGAACAAATTTAACTAATTTTTGAGCACTATAAAAAGGACCCCAAACCTCATTTCAAAGGATCATCTGGATTTAAAAAAAGAGAAGAAAGAAGAGAACTCTTGAGAATTTCTGGAGAACACAAAAAAAAGAAGGTAAAAACCTTTGAGATAAGAGAAGATTCTCTCAAAGAATAGATCATTGATCTAGAAAACAAGATCAGTGATCTTCAATAAATAGACAAATAAATAAATAAATAAATAAAAATAATAAAAATAGTGCCTTGCACTTGCTATGAACCTCTGGTTCTCTGAAACAGAAAGAAAGAAAAGATTTCGTTATTTTCTTTGATCTAAATTTGGATCAAGAAATTAAAAAGTGCTCTGCACTTCTTTTCCTGAATCTAAAAGATTCTTGGTGCTTTGCACAAATGCAATGCATTATTTGAAAGGCTAGGCCCAAGTCAAAAAGACCTAGCAGGTCAGAATAAATTGCAAAGCAATAAAAGGGCTGGGCCCAAATAAAATTGATGCTCTGCATCCCTTTTGGGCAAAGCCCAAATAAAAGCAAAAGAAATGCAAAAGCAATGGACTTAGCCCAATCGTGGCCGTAAGTCCTTAAATTAAATTGACTGAGCAAAATGGCTCTCCTAAATCAATCTACATCCGGTTCGAGGGTATATCTCCGAACTCCTTTGACATCCATCGTTGTAATTCCTCAACGACGTCAAAGAGGTGACGAGTCCCAACGACCACACACCCATATGGACTGCGGGGTCCTTAAACTCGTGGACCGAGACGTCCTTAAACTAACATCGGACCGAAACGTCCCTAAACTAACATTGGACCGAGACGTCCTTAAACTAACATCGGACCGAGACGTCCCTAAACTAATATCGGACCGAGACGTCCCTAAACTAATATCGGACCGAGACGTCCTTAAACTAATATCGGACCACCACGTCCCTAAACTGGAATATGGACCACCACGTCCCTAAACTGGCGATGGACCACCACGTCCTTAAACTGGGAAATGGACCACTACGTCCCTAAACTGGAATAATAGAGCCTCCAAATGCTCTTTTGCCGGATCTAAACGGTCTCGTTTAAGTTGATCTTAGCCCCAAATACGGCTAACGTATCCTTAGACATTTAAATGAATGATAAAACTCCAAATCAACTTTGGTTCAAGGGTACATCTCTGAACCCCTCTGACACCTGTCGCTGTAATCCTTCAACGACGTCAGAGAGATGACGGGTCCCGATGGCCATACATTAAATTAATCACTATGTTAAGTTGATCTTAGTCTAAAATAAGACTAACGTATCCTTAACGAACGTTTAAGTCGATCTTAGCCGCAACGCGACTAATGCATCCTTAAACTAAAAACACCAAACCCAAATCTAAGTAAATGCGGATTTGGACTAATCCACGTCCTACGGGCGACGGCATTACTCAGTCTCCGTATACAATCCACGGGCAACCACAAACAAAACAAACACACACGACACGAAGTGAAATTCTGGAGAAGGAGAAAGTTGTTACTGTGGTGCGGTAGCGTAATTAACTGCAGGGGCTTGCGCCTGCAGGGAAGAGCGTCCCCACAATCAAAAAAACCCCTCACCCTGAGGGGGAATCTGACGAAGTCTGCTACATCGGCCGCATCCGTCTAAACCTCCGATACACGGTGCCAGAAATCAACTTGGCATCTTTGGAGAGATAGACGGATAAAACCAAATAGCATCTGCCCCGAATCTCAGGCACAGACGCAAAGTCTGCGCCGCCTTTCGGAGGGGAACAGATTCTGGCACGCCCGGTGGGACCTTTTCCTCTTTCCACTCCACACTTCGTGTGTCGTCTTCGCGAACCAATCGCGGTTTGTTAAATGGTTGTCTTCGGATTTCAAGTTACTAAGATTTGGTCTTTTGCCTGGCGCAGAACTCAAGCATCCATGGATTCCAACTGCACCAACTGCTCGAAATGCCACTGCAACGGACGCTCCACCTCACCGAGAGATGTAACATATGGGCCCCAAGCGGCCTCTTTCCTCGCTCTGCCGGTTGAACAGGTGACTCAGGCCACCACTGGCCTGTTTTTCGGGACCATGGTCCCACCTACAAGCGTCTCTATGCCGACACCTGCACCGGAAGTGAACAAGAAGTCGGTGTTCGACCGGCTCACTGCTACCACGACCCCTGTCAATGGGTCGTCCGCTACCAAACCGACAGCCTCTGTTTTCACCAGGCTGAATCAGAACTCTAAATTGGCTGTCCCAAAGAGGGCAACGGCCGCTGTTTTGGAAGTCGTTAAGGCGGCTTCTCCCGCCAAAGAGTCAGTCTTTTCAAGACTGACGATTCCTGCTCCTACCCCTGCTCGAGGATCCGTCTTCGACAGGTTGAATATCATCCCTCAAAGGACAACCTCAGTCTTTGAGAGGTTAACACCAGCGGCACCCTGTTCAGACAGGAGGCAAAAAGAAGTCATCTCTATCTCTGAGCCGATCCCAACGGCTCGTCGTGCTCGACGTCGACATTGGCAACGAGTAAGGAAAGCAGGGGGCAACTCCCCCTCAGGGCTAACCCCACCTGCTCCAGTGGTGGAGGTCAACGCTGCTGTTCCAACTGGGAACAGCTTTGAATTGCTGAGGAAGGTGAGAAAGAACTCTCCAATTGCTACATTGAAAAGATCTCCTCCGCTTATGGAGAAAGCTCCGGAGACAAAGCAGGAACAGCCCCCTCAACGGCTGTCGTCAAAAATTTATAAAGTTTGGCGGAGGGTTCAAGACTCCGTGATTGACCCAGACCACTTTCGTCGCCAGAAAAAGGCAAAGGTGGAAAAGGACAAAAACCGCCCCCATTAAACAGCAGGGGGCAACAAATGCTAGGATGCCCACTCCAACGGCTCCTTTGACCTCGATGGCCCACAAAAGAAAAAGGCCAGAGAAAGCTCCCGTGACACTGACAAAGTTTAAAAGCGGTGAACCTAAACGCCCCAAGTCAGGGGGCATAACAGTTCATACGGTTTATATGGCTTTTGGAAAGGAAGAAAGTCGTACTTCTACGGGTCACCGACCGCTTACCCGATCAGTGACCAAGGCTCAGGAGCAGCAACAAAAGCTCCAGGAGATGATGACTACAATGGCTGCACTCACGGAGCCAAAAGAGAACCCTGAGACGTCCTTAGATGAACGCCAAGAGGAAGAGACCGATGCCGAGTTCCTCCGCCGAGTACTGGAAAAGAGAGACAAAGAAGCTGCTGAACAAGCAGCCAATATACAGCGTATGGGCCTCCTCTTCCAGGACATGATAGGGATGATGATACAACAAGATCCCCCGACTGAAGAACCCCCGATTGTCCTTGGGGATGATAGGGGAGAGACATCAAACCCTCAGCCCGTTCTATCAACGGCTAAAGAGGATACAATCTCTAAAACTGATCTGGACGAATATATAGCCCAGCAAATAAAGGTTCATCACGCGGCCGAAGCAGCCGGCCACGTCGTAAAAACGGGGCGACCGTATCCAGGCTGGTATGACCAAATCAAATACCCGCCGGGTTACACAATTCCCAAGTTTCATGTCTACAAAGGGACCGGCAATCCCCATCAACATGTTGCCCAGTTCAGGGCGCTTTGCGGTAACACCGGCGGCGACGACAAGCTTTTGCTTCGCCAGTTCGTTGGAAGCCTATCAGATACGGCGTTCGAATGGTATTCTGAGCTCCCCAACGACTCTATTAAAACCTTTGCGGAGATGGAGCTGCTCTTCACCCAACGTTTTGCAAGTGCCAGTGAGCGTACCCCGATGACGGCGCTGATTAACGCCAGGGTAAAACCCGGCAAGACATGGGTTCAGTACGCTATACGGTGGCGTAATCTATGGTCGAAGTGTGAACAGCGCATAGAAGAAGCCCCTGCGGTGGGAATGTTTGTTGGAACCCTTGATCCACAAGCAACCATCTCGCAGTTCATGATGTTCTTCAAGCCGACTACTTTCCAGGCTTTGATCGACAAACTAGCGCAGATGGACCAGATGGGCCATAAACCCCCTCTCCCGAAGCCGGACTCCCGAAACGACAAGGGAAAGGGAAAAGCGATCATTGTCGCTAATGCCCAACAACAACCGAGCGACTCGAAGCCGGTTGCTCGTCCAAACAATACGCGCCCATACGTATCCCTTGAGGACAGGATGGGACGTCCTTACTCCTTCCCCCGCGATAAAACGAGGAGGCTATTCGAGCTGGCGTTGCGCAACAGACTCATAAATCTGCCAGATCCAAAACGTCCGTTGCAACCGAACGACGTCAACGAGCCCAATTACTGCCCTTACCATCGAGTGCTAGGCCATCCCATCGAATATTGCTACGTTTTCAAGAATTGGCTTGAGAACCAGTACCGCCTGGGCAAATTTGCGCTATCCGACAAATGGAAGGTGAATCCCCCGCAGCCCCACACCTCTAAAGGGACGAATACGCCGGGGGCAACATGCTCCGTCATTGAGGAAGCTCCTTGGGAGGTTGTATTATCAGCCAAGACGAAGAGGATGCTAAACGATTTTCAGACCTGTCCAGCGGTCAAGTGGAAGAACCCCTTTGAACCGCAGTTTATTGAGGGGATGTTGAAGCCACGTCCGACTCCGAGGACCGATGGTGGTAGTTCAAGCGTTCATAGTCGGCCGTCAAAATCTTCGAAAAAGAAGAAGAAGAAATCTAAGAAGCCCGTGAAGCCTGGCGACAAGCGCACGGACTTACAAAAGCAAATCGACGCACTGGATGAATACAACCAAAAGGCGCGGACTCCCATTACGCTCCAAGATTTCCTTGATCACGTCTTTCAAAAAGAAGATGAGGGAGAAAGTTCATCGGATGAATCCGAGGAATATGTGGCGAGCTGTCATATGATCTCCCATTCGACCACGAACGATGAAGGGACTTCCGGCACTAAAACGCTGGGGGCAAATACTGAGTCAAGGGTTCCGGAGTTATCAATCGAAATGATTGACGCGTTTCTTAGTGAAGCTCGATTGAAAAGTAAAGCTGATCGAGAACGCGAGACGGATATATTCGAAAGGGCCAAGCGCCAGCGACTTGAGGAAAGAGCTGAGATGATCCCGCTGGAGCAAAATGCCTCCACCGCTGACAAAAGCCAATTCAAGATAAAAAAGAGGTTTGCTAAGGCCATATCGATGGGCATGAAGCTACCATCCTCTGAAGGAAAAATGACTGGTGTGGTAGAAATGCACCCCTCTTATTGCTTATATCATCAGAAGGTCTCGCATCCCACTCAAGAGTGCAAGGCTTTCGATAGATGGTGGCAAGGATACGTCGCTAATCAACGCCGCTTTAAACGGGAAAAGCGTAAGATTCGTCGGGAGCAAAGAAACACGACCAAAGAGCTTGAAAGAACTGCCGGCAATTGTCACATGGTTAACACTACCAGGTCACAAGTGCCTACATTTGGGAGCGACTCTGATGAGGAGCTAGAGCTTGCCTCTCTCTTTAAAGAGTCAACTTCGGGAAAAGAAGAGGAGCCAGTGGTTTGCGAAAATATCCGGCTGCGGAATCGGACACTGCCTGAAAAGAACCTCGGACCCTCGAATAGAAAAGATAAAGGGAAAGAAAAGGTCTCTGAAGACATCGTCTTAGATGACCAAGTTCTGGAAGAGCTAAACGCCGAGAACCCGCCAAAAAGGAATAAAGTGGATTACAA
The DNA here is from genome assembly GCA_030015575.1 of Agapanthus africanus. NCBI lineage: Eukaryota > Viridiplantae > Streptophyta > Magnoliopsida > Asparagales > Amaryllidaceae > Agapanthus > Agapanthus africanus. Next base: position 316,660,081 of record JASDDO010000004.1, read on the forward strand.
TGTCTTGGCGCATCTGAGAAAGCTACCCTCACAACTCAGCATTCTCGATGCCCTATTACTATCAAAAGAGGCGAGGGATTCTTTGATTAGGGCCCTACAAGATCCGGACCAATTCCAAGCTTTCCTGGCCGAACAAAAGATGAAGGATGAATTGGAAGAGGTGCACACAGCCGACGTTGCTTTCGGCGATGAAGACCTTCTCCTCGGGACGTGCGAACACAATCGTCCCCTTTATGTCTCAAGATACTGCCATGACATAAAGATAGGCAAAATCTTGGTCGATAACGGATCATCTGTCAATCTACTCAATGTGCGGGTGTTAAAAGAAATTTGCATGAGCGTCCAACACCTCGCCCGGGACAAGATCACTATCTCCGGTTTCGACTCCCAATCCTCAAAGACTCTTGGATCTGTGATATTGACGCTGCGCTTCGGGTTGCTCGTCACAGACATCAAATTCCATGTTATAGACGCCAAGACGTGCTACAATGCTCTGCTCGGCCGACCATGGCTACACGAGTACAATATCATCCCTTCTACACAGCATCAGTGCATGAAGTATTCTAGGGATGGCCTCGAGTACACTGTGGCGGGAGAGTTGAATCCGTTTTCCGTGAATGAAATTCGCAAGTATGAAGATGCCAAATACTTCTTACCGAGTTTCGAAGACACGGAAAGGTGTCACAAACCGGAGAACAAAACTAACGCCACCATCCCTGTCTTCGGCAGTGACACCGAGGAGGAGGATATAATTTATTCAGGTCCATCCCAATCCACCAGGCCAGGACCATCCGTTCCTTCATTGATCTTCGGCAGTGATTCAGAGGATGAAGTTCATGCTGTATTCCCTGCTCGGCCTTCAATACGGGTTTCCGCTGATGAAGAGCGAAGTCTGCAGATAACCATGGTGCCGCTTGAACATTACAAAGAACTGGATGCACTCGACACCAACAGCGTAGAAGAATTGCAGACATTCTATATCCCTCCCGGACGAAAAGGCGAGAAGGCAATCCTATTCTACCGTTCTGAAGAAAACAAGGTGGAAAAAGAAATTTGGCATGGTGCGGATCCAACGCTGGACAGACTCCAGCCCATCCGTCTACCCCGATATTATACGGAAGGCTTGAGGAGACTGTTGAAGCGCCAGGGAATACCTTTCGAACAAACCGTTAGAAAGGCCAAATTCTATGACAGGGTTTGGAACGTCCCCGGAACTCAGCACAAGCTACCTAATGGGAGGCTGGAGACGATCGAGCTCGGATACATTCGCTCCAGGAAACGAGAGCTGCTCCGCGATTGTTACGTCGTGCACAATTCTGATGAAGAAGCAAATGCTCAAGAGGAAAACGCTAATCCTGAGCCAGCAGAAGTTCCTGATGCAAAACCGCCCAGTCCATCATTTGAAGACCAGATGGGCAAACTTATAAGGAATGCGGGTCAAAAAGCCCGAGATGATCACAATCGTGAAATGGCAATCTATGAGAAAGCCAAGACACAGCGCCTCCTTCAACAGGCGGTGAAGGATGAAAATGCCGCTCCTTGTCAACCTGCTACAAAAAAAAGTTCGACGCGAAAGCAAAAATAAGTCGAAAGGCAAGAAAGGCGCTCAACAACCACAAAGCAGAGCTAAGAAGCCACGCATCCGAGGGTCGAGCATTATTGACCTAGCCCTCATGAAGAAAATGGGTCGAGCATACTCATTTCCTCGGAGCAAAACAAAGAAAATACTTGATCTTGCTCTAAAACATCAAATGCTTACACTGCCAGAGTCTAAACACCCTGAGCAAGCAGACGAAGTCTCCAACCCAAATTATTGCTCTTACCATCGAGTAGTAGGGCATCCGCTTGAAGATTGCTTCACCTTTAAGAATTGGGTTGAGGACCAATATCAGCTTGGCAAATTCGCGTTGTCTGACAACTGGAGGGTAGCGCCGCCACAAAAGCATGAACCCGAAAACACAAGGATAGAACCAACTCCGCATTGGGATTGGCAGAAAATTCGCACCTGCCACGTGATAACAATATTAAAAGAAGAGTCCGAGGACATGAACAGCCTTCCTTGGTGCTTTGAAAACGGCAGCGATGAGGTAATCTCAGAATTTCCACCAGCGCCAAAAGAGCTGGAAGATGGAATCCATACTACTGCAGATAACCTCAAGAAAATCGAGTTGGGGACAATAAATGATCCGCGACCGACATTCGTCAGCGAGCTGCTGTCTGAAGAGAGGGTGGCTGCGTTAAAAGACGTCCTTGTGCAGCATAAAGATTGCTTCGCATGGAACTATTCCGAGATGCCGGGACTAGATCCAGAAGTTGCTGTACATAGACTAGCAATATCCCCGAACATCAAGCCAGTCAAACAGGCGCCGAGAAGAATGCGACTCGAGCTTGAGATGAGCATAAATACCGAAGTCAAAAAGTTAATCGACTCTGGCTTCATCCAGGAAGTTCAGTACCCTGAATGGATCGCCAACATCGTCCCAGTGATGAAGAAAAATGGGACAGTGCGCATATGCGTAGACTTCCGGGATCTTAATAAAGCTTGCCCGAAGGATGATTTCCCAGTGCCAGTCACTGAACTGATGATAGACAATACATCCACTCATGAAGTTTTCTCCTTCATGGACGGCTCATCGGGGTATAACCAGATAAAAATGCATCCAGAAGACCAGAAGCACACAGCCTTCAGGACTCCTCTTGGTATATTTTGTTATAAAGTGATGCCCTTCGGTTTGAAGAACGCCGGTGCTACTTATCAGAGGGCCATGACAAAGATCTTCGACGACCTTATACACGAAATCGTTGAATGCTATATCGACGATCTCGTGGTTAAAAGCAAATCATACGAGGAACATCTCGAGCATCTGAAAACTGTATTTCAACGCCTTCGGCAATACAACTTGAAGATGAATCCTCTTAAATGTGCGTTCGGGGTTTCCTCGGGCAAATTCCTGGGATTCGTTGTTCGACACCGAGGTATTGAAATAGATCCGTCAAAGATTAAAGCGATCATGGAAATGCCTCCGCCGAGGACTCTCAAACAGCTGCGGTCTCTCCAAGGGAAACTCGCATACATACGGCGATTTATAGCCAACCTTTTAGGAAAGTGCCGTCCTTATAGTCACCTGATGAAGAAGGGAACCCCATTCGTTTGGGATCAAAAATGCCAAGGCGCACTGGACGAGATCAAGCAATACCTGCAGAACCCGCCGGTGTTGACTGCTCCGGTTAAGGGGAAGCCTCTCATTCTTTATACAACCGCCCTCGAAGGTTCCTTAGGCGCATTATGGGCACAAGAGAACGATCAAGGGAAAGAAAGAGCACTCTACTACTTAAGTCGAGTTCTGCTGGGGGCAGAAAGCAACTACTCTCCCATTGAAAAACACTGCCTGGCGTTGATCTTCGCAATAACAAAGCTTAGGCACTATGCGTTGGCGCACGAAGTCCGTCTTATTTCAAAAGTGGACCCTCTCAAATATCTAATGTCAAAAGCCATATTGACAGGGCGACTCGCTAAATGGGCCCTGCTCTTGATGGAATTTTCTATAACATATCAACCTCTCAGGGCAGTAAAAGGCCAGGCCATCGCCGACTTCCTTGCTGAGCATCCCATACCTGCCGATCCTCCTTTAAATTGCGATTTGCCAGACAAACATGCGTTTGACGCAATCGACAGTGGTGATACCCGTTGGGAGCTTTATTTCGATGGAGCATCTTCCATGAAAAAGCACAAACAAAGTACGCCAATGATCAAATCGGGGGTAGGACTCATCTTTGTGACTCCACAAGGAGGAATAATGCGCTTCGCCTTCTCCTTAACAGAGCCGAGAACGAATAATGAAGCTGAATATGAAGCTTTGATAGCAGGCCTCGAGATCGCCATTGATATGGGAATTGAAAGCCTCCTCATATATGGGGACTCCCAACTGGTCGTCAGTCAAGTGAACGGCGATTACCAAACATGCAAACCGGAATTGGTAAAATACGGTGAAAAAGTGCAGCAACTGCTAACCCAAATTCCCTCCTACACGTTGGAAAGCATACCGCGCGCGGAAAACAGCAAAGCGGACGCACTGGCCAAACTTGCTAAAGAATTGGCTGACGAGAACCTCGATGACGTTAGAATCGTGATACAAAGCCGTCGAGTGCTCGCCCCAGCAGAAATACCTCCAGAATCATATAAAGAAAAGGGAGCAACTGAGCAGGCGACCCTACAAATAAAAGACCATGAGAAGACCGAAGACTGGAGAGAAGTCTTCATAGATTACTTCAAGTTCCACCGAATGCCTGAAGAAGCGTCCATAAGACATCAGCTCGTGAAACGAGCTCTGTCTTTCGCCTTCGTCAACGATACTCTATACAAGAGGTCATTCGATTCTCTGTGGCTGAGATGCCTAGGACCTGACGAAGCGAGAAGGGTCGTCCAAGAGGTTCACGACGGACTCTGCGGTTCCCACCAAGCAGGCCCTAAGATGAAGTTGAAGATAAAACGGATGGGCTACTACTGGCCCACGATGATGCAGGATTGCCTGGAATACGCGAGGCAATGTCATTCATGCCAAATTCATGGGGACTTCATCCATCAGCATCCCAATCCACTGCATCCAACAGTGGCTAGTTGGCCATTCGAAATGTGGGGAACTGACATAATCGGCCCCATCGAACCAGCATCGTCAAAGGGACATCGTTTCATCTTGGCGACGACTGATTGCTTCTCCAAATGGGCAGAGGCGGTACCGTTGAGGGAAGTGAAGACGGAGAACATCCTCCATTTCTTCAAAACGCATGTCATATACCGGTTTGGAACCCCGAGAAGGATCATCTCTGATAATGGGTCAGCCTACCGAAGTCATAAAATTAGCCGCTTCGCACAGCAGCACAATATAGACTGGAGATATTCCTCAGTTTATAATCCGCGAGCTAACGGTCTAGCTGAGGCCTTCAACAAGACCTTGACGAAGATCATGAAGAAAACAGTGTCACGAAATAAGAGAGATGGGCACTAAAGATTGCAAGAGGCTCTTTGGGCGTATCGAACTACATTTAAAACGGCCACAAACACAACGCCGTACGCGTTGGTATTTGGGACGGAAGCAGTACTCCCTCTCGAGATAGAATTACCCTCTCTACGAGTGGCAGTCCACTACGAGCTGACAGACGAAGAAAATGCTCACCTTCGGTTTGAAGAGCTTGACACCCTTGATGAAATCCGGCTTCTAGCACAACAAAATCTGGAAGCTTATAAAGCAAAGATGACGCGCTCATACGAAAGATTGACCCGACCGAGGACATTTCGTCAAGGCGAACTCGTGCTAGTGGTCAAAAGGCCTATGATCCCCAATCGCGCCAAGCGGGGAAAATTCGAGCCAAACTATGAAGGCCCGTACGTCATAGATAAAGTTTACCAGGGTGGGGCCTATCTACTCATGGACATGCACGGTGAGAGGCCTTTCAGGCCGATAAACGGTCGCTTCCTAAAGAAATATTACGCTTAATGAGCCACAGCCTAGGTCAATGATGGATGACGATGACTAAGTCCGCTCGCTATCTTCCTAAGCTCAAGCCTCATAAAGAATAGCCAACCTTCTCGACAATGGACCGAAATGTCCTTAAACTAATAGCAGACCGAAACGTCTTTAAACTAATACCGCAGCATCCTTAGGCTGACGAGATATAAAAAAATATATAAATAAAATAAAATAAACGGTATGTCCATAAGCAAAAAGGGCACGGATGAAAACCCGAAAGGGCTCCGTGAGTAAAAACAGCAGGGCTGCCGGCGAGTGTTCGTGAAAACCCGAAAAGGCGCGACCTCGTAAAAAAAAAAGAGAAAAAGAAAATAAGAAGAAAAAAAAAACGGTATGTCCATAAGCAAAATGGGCACGGATGAAAACCCGAAAGGGCTCCGTGAGTAAAAACAGCAGGACTACCGGCGAATGTTTGTGAAAACCCGAAAGGGCACAACTTCGTTAAAGAACCCTTATAGAGTCCTCTCGACCTTGTAAGGAGAAACCACCTGCGTGAGATCCTTACGACTCACAAAGGAGCAACACACTTAGGGATCCCCACGATTCCTAAGGAGAAAATACACTTGCGAGATCCTCACGACTCGTAAGGAGAACTCTCTTATGGGACCCTCACGGCTCATAGGATTTGAAAGTCTTAAGTCACAGAGACCTAAACCTGTACTTAAGCAAACCCCCACAAACTTCCAATATTGCCCTACAAGTGGTTCAATATTGACCCTTGTATACAATCCACGGGCGCGAATAAACATTTCCCTAACTAAGTCCCATCTGAAACTAGGGATATGTTTGCATGGTAAGCAACCCTTGTAAATCCTCTCGACTTACAAGGAGAAAGCCCTCCTGTAGGATCCTTACGACTTACAGAGAAACAAACACTTAGGGATCCTCACGACTCCTAAGGAGAAAATACACCTACAAGATCCCCACGACTTGTAGGGAGAAATACCTTCACGAAACCCTTACGGCTCATGAAGTCAAAAGCCTTAGCCGACAGGACCCTAACCCTGGTCGCTAAGCCTCCTTTGTTCGACAACGACAGAGGCAAATGATGATTCGCTCCTGGTAATATCCCAGTTGCAGCGGTGCTGATGCCGAAATCGATGTCTAATTTCAGGTTTACGGCGAAAGCCAGTAGGCCGCTCATGCATACGAAATAGCCGAAATGATAAGGCAACTTGCAATAAAAAGCAGCAGGTAAAATGTATGCATGCAAAATAGCCGAAATGATTGGGCAATTCGTAATAAAAAGCAACGAGTAAAAATAAATAAATAAAAAACAAATAGCCGAAATGATCGGGCAGTCGCGACCTTCGCGATATAAAAGCTGAAATGATAGAGCATCGCGGAAATAAAATAAAATAAAAAGAAGAAATGATAAAACTTTGGCCCTACAGTTAAGATCACATCGATCCCTGTATACAATCCAAGGGCGTAAACAAAGAATGAACCATACTTTCCCAGCGGATTCCGTCAGGCGACGAACCCCAAACCTCAACGGTTCATTTCAACCGAAGAAGCCAGTGACTTCAGCAAAATTCCTCGACTCACGGATACAAACACTCCTTGACGAGAGCCTTCCTGATCCGCGTCGACCCGCAGAGCCACCAGTGCCTCCGTAGGAACCCTCGATTCGTTTCAAACCCCAAGGAAACAAATAATCCTTGGCGCTTGGGAAACAAATAATCCCAGCAAATTCCTCGACTCACGGATACAAACACTCCTTGACGAGAGCTTCCTGATCCGCGTCGACCCGCAGAGCCACCAGAGCCCCCGTGGGAACCCTCGACCTGTTTCAAACCCCAAGGAAACAAATAATCCTTGGCGCTTGGGAAACAAATAATCCCAGCAAATTCCTCGACTCACGGATACAAACACTCCTTGACGAGAGCCTTCTGATCCGCGTCGACCCGCAGAGCCACCAGTGCCCCTGTGGGAACCCTCGACTCGTTTCAAACCCCAAGGAAACAAATACTCCTTGGCGCTTGGGAAACAAATAATCCCTAGCAAACTCCTCGACTCACGGATACAAACACTCCGTGATGAGAGCTTCTTAACTCATGTCAACTGTTCCGCTACAACTGCAGACAGATCCCCGATTCGTCTCAATTTGTAAGAAGAAGTCTCAGACAGCAAGGAAGGCTTGCTTTTTGAGCAATGGGGCCCTGCAAGTCAATCCAAACTGGTCTCTTGCATACTATTCACGGGTCTCACTCTCCGAAGTCGAATTTCGACGAAGAGGGAAACAACCACTTACGAATCCTCTCGACTCGTAAGAGGGAAAATTCTCTTATAAGATCCTTACGACTTATAAGAGAAAACCACACTTAGGAATCCTCACGATTCCTTAGGAGAAAATCCACCTACGAGATCCTCTCGATCCGTAGGGAGAAAAGCCTCTATGAGACCCTCACGGCTCATAGAATTGAAAAGTCTTAGGCAGTAGACCTGAACCTGCGGCCTAAGCCATCGCTATTTCCTAAGGAAGTCGAAATACTCATTTTAAACATCCATCAGCCATGGTTATTAAGACAGCCTGCTAACATTAAAAGAAAGAAAATGACAGAAAGAATATCTGGTTTACATTTGATCTGGTATGCGTGACGCGTTCAGTTATGCATGGACAGAAGACTCAGGACGAGAAATAAGACAAGCCAAAGAGTTTCCATTCATACTGCTAGAAAATTCCTTTTTACAATCATAAGAAAGATAAAAAAAAAATTATTCAAATTATTACAATGGAATAACCTCAGATCCGGGGCACGGATTGAGGAAATCGAAAGTAAGGCCATCCAGAGTTCGTCTGGCCTTTCTAATTATTCTTATGCGCAGTCTTTCGCGCTCCTCTGTGTCAATATCATCGGCAAGCCCCCCTGGCCTTCGATAAGCGGCAATTATCGTCGTCTGCTGGAAGACTTGGTGTAGGATGTCAACGAGGCTGTTCCGCCGTTTCTTTGAGATCAGCCCTGTCAGGTGCACCGAATGCACCTTGTCTTCGGCATCGTCCAGTGCGTTAAGCGGTAAGGCCTCATGAAGATCCGGAAGTGCTCTCCATATGGCTCCCAACACGACTTTCAAAAGGGCCGAACGACGAGGCAACAACCAACCACCGCTTGCGTTCAGACGACCCATGACTTCTGCACATTCAGCGTCCGTAAACTCCTGGTTCTGTTGACGACCCTGAGCGCGGATATCGTCGTAAGTAATGAACTCGTGCAAACTGTATAGGTGCACCGCCGCCATTATACCTGGAGGAAATATTACACGAAGATCAGCAATAGAAAAGCGATAACGTACATAGAGGACTAAATTCCTGAGAAGCAAGACTGTGTTCAAGGATGAAATCCCCCGAACGAAAGCTCTGCTGGTTAATCGATTCTACCTAAAGAAGTTGTTTTCTAAAAACTTTAAAAAAGGGGAAACAAAGCAACGGAGTTCTTAAAGGCAAGGGGAAAGCTCCGAAGTCTTCGAAGATGGAAATCTGGAAGATGATAAGTATCTGGAAGGGACCAAAGGTCCTATTTATAGGCATCAAATGCCTCCTCGACTTCCAAAAGTCGTCACGGCGGTTCACCCTAATCAGAGCGAATTTCTGTTCAAATCCCGAGGCGGGAGACGAAGCAACGCTTCGTCTTCCCCAGTCAGAGCAAAGCTCTGTTTTAAAAATCAATGTAATGAAGCAACGCTTCGGATTGTTTGCGCTGCGTAACGGGCCACGTGGCGGACGCAGACGCATCAGCGCAACGCCCAAAGCAGCGCACCCAATCAGAGCGAGGCTCCTTAAATTAAAGGAAGCAACGCTTCGACTGCGTTGTGCCGTGCGCTACACGACACAGCGCAGAGGCGCTAACACAGTTGCGCTGCACTGTGCGCTGTGCGACACGTGTCATACCCTGAAACATTTGCGCTAAACAAAATTAAAAATTCTGGAGAAATCGTTCCTACTCTTTTAAAATAAAAAGATTTGCTTCTGGATCAAAGATCCGACGGTGAGGGGAAATTCCCCCAGGTCATTCAGAAAAGGGATTTCTCTAATAAATCGAATTTGCTTCTCAATTTGCAAGATGAAGCCTCAGGCAGCAGAGGTGGGAAAACTTACTTCCTGAACGATGAGACCCTACAAGTCGATCTAAAATGGTCTCTTGTATACTATACATGGGTCTCACTCTCCAAAGCCGAGTTTCGACGAGGAGGGAAACAACCACTTACGGGTCCTCTCGATTCGATAAGAGAGAAAAATTCTCTTATAGGATCCTTACGACCTATGAGAGAAAACCACACTTAGGAATCCTCACGATTCCTAAGGAGAAAATCCACCTACGAGATCCTCTCGATCCGTAGGGAGAAAAGTCTCTATGAAACCCTCACGGCTTATAGAGTTGAAAAGTCTTGGGCAGCAGATCTGAACCCGCGGCCTAAGCCATCGCTATTTCTTAAGAAGGTCAGGGATACTCGTCCTAATCATCCGTCAATCATGGTTACTAAGGTGGCATACAGATAATAAAAGAAAGAAAAGACGGAGAAATGACACAAGACATTACAAAAATGTGCATCTTTTATTCATAAATATTGATCAAGTACAGGATACATTGTGCTAAAGAATAAAAAATATATACATGTACTTTACAAAGACAAATGATACAAGGAGAATTATTGGGAAGGAAGCATCTTGCATAGGTGTAACAATTGCTCGCATATGTCCTTCCATGCCTTCTCTTGGTCAACTACCACCGCCAGCTCTGCCTCCACTTGGGCTCGTTGCTGCAAGACCGACGCAAGCTGCTCCCTGATGACCTGATAGGCAGCTTCCCGACTTAGGATATTGCGCTCAGCTACGTCAAGCTTCCGCTTCAAGTTTAGCCCGTGGGAGATGCGCTCCAAGAGACCCTCAAAGATAGTCTTCACTTGGGCAGCATTTGCCTCAACCTCAGCGCGCAGATGGGCCGTTTCGTTCGAAGTCTTCTGGCATTCCCTTAGTCTTAAAGCTGCTTCTTGCTCCAAGTGGCGGGAGTGCGAAATGCTTTGCTCGAGCCAAGCTGTACGTTGGGTGCTCAGGGCTAAAACTTCGGAAGAAGGACGCGTCGACTCCAGCCGGTATAGACAGGCCTCGATCTCCCTGCAGTGATTAACCCAAGATCCGACGACGCCTTCGTTATGAAAATTTACGAGCGCCGCCAACATTGGATTAACCTCCACAGCGAAATCTACGGCAGAAGGGAGAGCGTCCATGTTGAGCTCTTCGATGTACCCGCTCAGCATGCCCAAACTCATCACAGCACCCTTTGAAGACTGGCGTTTCAAGAAAGGGCCTGCCGGTGGAAGGACGCGAGACTCAAAAAGGACCGGAGCTGGAACAATAGCTGCAAAACAAAACATGGTTAAACGATGGTTCAAGAGATGTTTAAGGGTTACCAAAAAAAAGGAATTTGCTATACCAGCAGCAACGGACGGCAAAGCCGGAAGGGCCGGTAGCGCGGCAGGTCTTGCATCCCCTCCTTCGATTTGTGGCACTGCAATAAAGAAAGGGAAAAGTCAGAAATCATTCAATTGCTAGAAAAAGGGGATGAACAAAGATATTGTAGTGAACGTACACTCACCAGCGCCACTAGAGGGAGAAGCAAGTTCGGATGGGAAGGAGAAGTGTGGGAGCAACACTTGATATAGATGATCAAAGAGCACTCCTGAAAAGATGCGGTGGTATGGCGTTAGTCCATGAACTACACGTTTAAAAGATTAACTTGTGAGTCGCAAATCCATACCTTCCAACATCCGCGATGGCACGAGGGAAGACGGGGAAGTGACCACCGCCAAAGCAGTAGTTGACGGTGCTCCTTCAAGCGACCGATCGTCGGCACTGGCCGCACCTGCAAAGACAAGCTTGTTAGAAGAGATCGCAAGATATATAAAAAAGGGGGGAAACGATAGTAACCCGAAACTTACCCGACGAACTGCCAGCCGAGACTGAGGCAATTCCTTCCTCCATTGACATCAGGCCACCACCCGTAGCCTCGTCACCCGACTCAATAGGGACCGTTGTTACACTTGCAGGCCCTGGAGAAGGCGGAGGAATATAGGCGGAGAGGGTCATGATTGGAGCATTGCCAGATTCCTGAGAAAGAGCAGCTGGCTCGTCCTCAGGAATCGTGGCAACCTCAGCCGCTACTCTTACGGATCCTGTGGTCACGGTTGTCTCGTCCACCATCACCGCTAGGTCTCCAGCCTCGAGCGCTTCGCCCTCTACCGCCTTCGCCTCGTTTAAGACGATCATCTCATCTACCGCCGTGTCAGGAGCGGTATCAATGACCCTCTCGGCGGCGGATTCCTCAACCTCTGTTTCAGGTCCCGTGGCCCCAATGACGCGCTTCACCATCAGCTCAGGTGCGGCAGGCGCCGCTTCTGCCATTTCCTGGGGTCCAACGGTCTCCTCTTCCCCCTCAGTCGGACTAGGCCCTGCAAGATGAAACGCATATGAGCCAATGGCTTTATAATTCTTACAACAAAGTTCTGAAAGAAATGTTACCTGAAGAGGACTTATCGTTTGCATCCCGAGCCGTGCGCGCCACCTGCCTATGAGCAGTAGACAGGGCGGCAGGGGCCTCTTCAGAAGGAGTGTCGGCACAAGGAATAGTGCTAGGGCCCGCTCCCGTGGCCAAATCAGCCCTGCTCGCCTTTGCGTCGGAAGGAGTGCCGGCACGAGGAATAGTGCTAGGGCCCGCTCCCGCAGCCAAAGCAGCTCTGCGTGCCCTTGCTTCGCGTCTCAACCGCTTCCGCTCCTCTCGAGCCGTTGAGACGGATGCCACTAGAGCTTCCCTAATTGAGGTGTCCTCGTCCGTGAATAGGGAGGCCTCTAGGTTTTTCAGGGCATCCCTCGTCGTTTTGTCAAGCTGAGGCTCTTGCGGCAACTTCGACGAGGTTGGGACTTCGGTAACAGGCTCGGGAAGGATCCCCGCGTCAACCGATATAACCTCTGTAAAGAAACAAAAGAAGGTTAGGTTGACCATCAGAGAAGATGACAAACTTTTATTATGAAAGGGAAAAGGGTAGGACATACCAACGCCTGCTGGGACACGCTTCTTCTCCTCCTCCTGGAAGGTCTTCAAAGAGGCAGCAATGGCCTCTTCAGTAGAAATACCTGTTGAGAATGAAGCAAATATTAGCTAAAGATAATAATAAAAATGCAGTAAAATGACAAATAAAGCGTCTGATGATTACCAGACTCAGCGAGTTTGCTTAACATCGCCTCAAGCCTCGCCGATCGCTCCGAAGCTGCAATGGCGGCAGCTAAATTGGTGTCCTCAGGGTCCACCACAAAGCCCTCGTTGCTGCCATACTCACATATGGCCTCAGCAGGAGAAGCCGCAGGCTTTGAGCTGAGGATCGCATCGAGGGAAAGGGCGGACTTCTTCTTTTTCTGCTGTCCACCAGCTTTAGATCCACCCGGAGCGGATTTGCGCTTGGCAGCTACTTTAGGGCGGCGAGTCCCGATCTCTGCCCCTCCGCCAGACCCTGGTGATACCACGTTAACCGTCTTCGTGAGAGCACGGGGCGCCGGCGGTGCATCCACCGTAGTGGGCAATGGCAATCCACGCGGGGGGCTCAACACGCGCGGTCGGTCAGCTCTGGCATCTTTTATCGGGAGGGTGACCTGGATCCTTGGCTGCAAGGGAGCCTTGCGATCACCGCCAGGAGGCGCAGCCCTACGGTCAACCAGCAGACGTTTCTCCATTAAGATGATTGGGCCCATAGCATGCGCATACCAGGCTACATACGGATGGATTATTTTAGGGGCACAGCTAGGCTCACTGATAAAAAAATAGGAGCCTGTATTGAGCCGGGTGAAATGATGCATAGCATTCCTTATTCCCCCTTGGTTGGCCGCGGGTGTTTCCAGAAAGGCTTCCATCGGGATCCCTTGATTGTAGCTCGATTGTCGGGCAAATCGATGTGGGTTATACCTCATAAAGAGAGCCGTCTCATTCTGCCTAAATACTAGGTAGCCCGGCCGAATGGAGTAAAGATGGAGGATTTCCCGAGCCTTCAGTACAGAAGCCCCGCCTTTAAAGTCATCACGCAGCGGCACCACTGACTTAGTGGTCTCTGAGCCTATGGTGATGACCTTATCCACAAAAGAGGTCTTCGCTCCGACTAGATGTGAACGCAGGAGCAGTCCCCTAGACTCCCGCGGAGATGCAACCACAATTGAAGCCCCGACCAACCGCATGATTCTTGGGAGTCTGTATTTCTCAAAGAACGGAGGAGTCTTATGGGCACCAAACACCCCTCGCACATGCAGCTCCATCCAAGAAATGAAGTAGTGCATCGGAAAGTTAGCAGGCTGTACCCCAGGCTCATTAGCGTCCGCCGCTACGCTAAGTCCATTATAAAGGTAAGCCAGCCCGGCAATCCCTACCGATAGCTGCAAACCAGCCGCCATTCGATGCGCCGGGTAAAAGACGGAGGACCGCATGAGGCGTGGATGCATGGGAAGCGCGAAGCTGCATAGCCATAGACCCAAGAACCCTATGAAAAAAGTCTCCTCGTCCATGCCAGGAACGGCGATCTCTGAGAAAGGGACGCTGGCAGTGCCGGGGAGATAAAAATCCCGCTGGTCATTTTCCGATGAAGGTCGGCGGTCCAAGCCGAAACCAAAGGGGTCAGCAAGCTGAGCGAACTTCTCGCCCTGCTCTGATAGGAACTCCGGGCGGATAAAACGAGCAATGAAATCCGCGAAACTGACACCCCGGTCGCCTGATTCCAAATGCAGTTCCTCATAAATCTCCAACACCTTCACCAAGCCCGGATGCTGATGCTGGATGGCATTTTCCGGAGTTAAGTCAAATACCAACTGCTTGGTGGCAAAGACGTACTCGTCAGGAGGAAGCAGCTCCTCGTAGTGCTCCCCCCTCGCTGGTAGACCTGAAATCTCAACAAATTCTTCCAAAGAGATGGAAACTTCCCTATCCGCTGTCAAGAAGGTGTGGGTGGGGATATTCCATTGTTCAACAAAGGCCTTTATCCACCATGTTGGAGGAGAGGGATATTCGAAAAGTGAAACGTAAACGGCCGAGTATAAACCAATCTTCGTCAGATGAGTCCTTTTTGCCGCTAAGATGTAACGGGCCCAGGGCAAATATCCAGCAAGCGGTCGCGGGATCAGTCCAATGTTATAAGCCTGTCCCCAAGGGCGTGCTTCACCCTGACAGATTCGCCTCCCCAAAATATCTATAGCCGACGGCGGCTGCACCGGAATGGCACCGATTGCAGGCTGAAAGAGGTCGTCGGAATTCCAATTTTTAGCCTCCACGGCATACTCCACCGGGGGCTTGTCCGCATAAGGAATCGCGGCTATGGGCTCAGAGGGCGAGGCGGAGCTAAAGCTGCAACGGCCTTAGATGATTTGGCTGTACCACCTTCCCCATAGGTGAAGTCTCTTGCACTCAGGATCGTGATCTTTAATCAAGGCGAACACCACCCGGTCCACTGGTGAATGTGGGAACCCTCCTTCTGAGCGAACGAAAGGGAAAGACAGATCTTCAGACATGTTTCCTGTAGAAAAGAAAAAAAAAATAATATAATCGTTAGTGTTCCAATGCTTCACATTTCAAAGTCCTACATCACACTACAATGCAGTGGGTAGGAGACCAAAGGGGGACCCACAAAATCAAGATGACGGCGCATCATTTGATAAGACAGTCCCATCATTGGATGAGATTGTCAGTCAATAAAAAAGACCCCCAAGAGAATATCCTCATTGGGGGGGAATCCCTAGAGACAAGGAGAAAATCTCCTCTTTTTAGAGCAAAGCTCTGTCACAGAGTGACATTTGTCAAACTCTGGTCTCAAAGGAATAAAACTTCTTAAAAAAGAGCCTAGCTTTGTAGTAGTATGAAAAATTATAACTCCTAAAAATTAAAATTTTTGGGATCTTAAAGATCCATGAAAACTTTTAGGAGTTCTCTATTTGATCTATGAGCAGGGCTCTGTTCATGGGTTAAAACCCAGGAACAAGATCTCTGTAAATTTTTGAGAGCAAGGCTCTGTGGATGAAACCCCAAAGGGGTCTTCTTTAGATCAAAGATCTATGAGAGCAAGGCTCTGTTGAAGAAACCCCAAAGGGGTTTTTTTCTTTAGATCAAAGATCTACAAGAGCAAGGCTCTGTTAATTAAAAGTAATTTAAATTAATTTAAATTTCTACCTAAGAGTGATTCTAAGTTCTGAACTTCAAAGTTCTTGGGAAGAAGCAAGAGCAAGGCTCTAAGAGTTTTTTAAGCAAGAGCAAGGCTCTGAATCAAAGTTCTTGGAACGGTAAAAAAATTTAAGGACCAAGGGTCCCATTTATAGACGCCTGCGTCTCTTCACCTGACCTCTATGATCCAATGGTCGGGATCTTGCCACCGCTGCACTCACGTGCGCGCCACGTGAGCACAACGGTGGGGGGCATTTGTTTCCCCAATCAGAGCAAAGCTCTGTTTGAATTTTGAAAATTCAAAATTGAGAAGCAACGCTTCAGATCCCGTGCGCTGCGCGCAATTTGTCACGTGTCAGAAGTTGACTTGGCAGCACAACGCCCAAGGCAGTGCGTCCAATCAGAGCAAGGCTCTTTAAAAAACAAAAACAACGCTCAACTGCGCAAGCGCACCGCTGCGCGACACGTGTTTGCGCAGTTGCGCAAGCGCAGTTGCGCAAGCGCACCGCAGCGCGCCACGTGTCTGCGCAGTTGCGCAAGCGCACCGCTGCGCGACACGTGTCTGCGCAGTTGCGCAAACACTGTTGCGCAAGCGCACCGCTGCGCGACACGTGTCTGCGCAGTTGCGCAAACACTGTTGCGCAAGTGCACTACAGCGTGACACGTGTCTGCGCAGTTGCGCAAGCACAACTGCGCAAACGCATCTCTGCGCGACACGTGTCTGCGCAGTTGCGCAAACACTGTTGCGCAAGTGCACCGTTGAGCGACACGTATCTGCGCAGTTGCGCAAGCTCAGCTGCGCAAGCGCTTCACTGCGCGACACGTGTCTGCGCAGTTGCGCAAGCACAGCTGCGCAAGCGCCTTACTGCGCGACACGTGTCACGCGCTGGTGAGTTGCGCAACACAGAATGAAGATTTAAGGAAATCTTTTCTGTTCTTGTTAAAACAAGAAGATTTCTTCTGTAAAACAGGGGCTTTTGGATCAAAGATCCAACGGTGAGGAAAATTCCCCAAATCACTCAGGGAAAGATTTATTGAACAAATTTAACTAATTTTTGAGCACTATAAAAAGGACCCCAAACCTCATTTCAAAGGATCATCTGGTTTTAAAAAAAAAGGGAAGAAAGTAGAGAACTCTTGAGAATTTCTGGAGAACACAAAAAAAAAGGTAAAAACCTTTGAGATAAGAGAAGATTCTCTCAAAGAATAGATCATTGATCTAGAAAACAAGATCAGTGATCTTCAATAAATAGACAAATAAATAAATAAAAATAATAAAAATAGTGCCTTGCACTTGCTATGAACCTCTGGTTCTCTGAAACAGAAAGAAAGAAAAGATTTCTTTCGTTTCTTTGATCTAAATTTGGATCAAGAAATTAAAAAGTGCTCTGCACTTCTTTTCCTGAATCTAAAAGATTCTTGGTGCTTTGCACAAATGCAATGCATTATTTGAAGGGCTAGGCCCAAGTCAAAAAGACCTAGCAGGTCAGAATAAATTGCAAAGCAATAAAAGGGCTGGGCCCAAATAAAATTGATGCTCTGCATCCCTTTTGGGCAAAGCCCAAATAAAAGCAAAAGAAATGCAAAAGCAATGGACTTAGCCCAATCGTGGCCGTAAGTCCTTAAATTAAATTGACTGAGCAAAATGGCTCTCCTAAATCAATCTACATCCGGTTCGAGGGTACATCTCCGAACTCCTTTGACATCCATCGTTGTAATTCCTCAACGACGTCAAAGAGGTGATAAGTCCCAACGACCACACACCCATATGGACTGCGGGGTCCTTAAACTCGTGGACCGAGACGTCCTTAAACTAACATCGGACCGAGACGTCCCTAAACTAATATTGGACCGAGACGTCCTTAAACTAACATCGGACCGAAACGTCCCTAAACTAATATCGGACCGAGACGTCCCTAAACTAATATCGGACCGAGACGTCCCTAAACTAATATCGGACCACCACGTCCCTAAACTGGAATATGGACCACCACGTCCCTAAACTGGCGATGGACCACCACGTCCTTAAACTGGGAAATGGACCACTACGTCCCTAAACTGGAATAATAGAGCCTCCAAATGCTCTTTTGCCGGATCTAAACGGTCTCGTTTAAGTTGATCTTAGCCCCAAATACGGCTAACGTATCCTTAGACATTTAAATGAATGATAAAACTCCAAATCAACTTTAGTTCAAGGGAACATCTCTGAACCCCTCTGACACCTGTCGCTGTAATCCTTCAACGACGTCAGAGAGGTGACGGGTCCCGATGGCCATACATTAAATTAATCACTACGTTAAGTTGATCTTAGTCTAAAATAGGACTAACGTATCCTTAACGAACGTTTAAGTCGATCTTAGCCGCAACGCGACTAATGCATCCTTAAACTAAAAAGACCAAATCCAAATCTAAGTAAATGCGGATTTGGACTAATCCACGTCCTACGGGCGACGGCATTACTCAGTCTCCGTATACAATCCACGGGCAACCACAAACAAAACAAACACACACGACACGAAGTGAAATTCTGGAGAAGGAGAAAGTTGTTAATGTGATGTGGTAGCGTAATTAACTGCAGGGGCTTGCGCCTGCAGGGAAGAGCGTCCCCACAATCAAAAAACCCCTCACCCTGAGGGGGAATCTGACGAAGTCTGCTACATCGGCCGCATCCGTCTAAACCTCCGATACACGGTGCCAGAAATCAACTTGGCATCTTTGGAGAGATAGACGGATAAAACCAAATAGCATCTGCCCCGAATCTCAGGCACAGACGCAAAGTCTGCGCCGCCTTTCGGAGGGGAACACGAGACACCCTCTGTGTGAGACTCTAAAAACTCAACAATACGCTGGTAGCGGGTTTAACCACAAGCACGTCAGTAGTACTAGCTGTACGTAACGGCTACCCAGATATCTGTCGAAAGGAAGATCGACACGATAACTCGTCCGAAAACCATATTGAGCCTATAGATGACATTCTCCATACAGTCCGGTCTGTTCGTTTAAGAGTATCGCATATCGGGTCTAGGAGGTGGTAAACGTCAGACCCCTAATAGCGTAATAAGTCGTGTCGATGTGGAGCCCAATACACTCTAAGAAACTACTGGTGTACCTACCAGTAAATCTCACTTGCCCTGGTTAGGGACTTTGTGTATTGGCTAAACGTACACAACGAGATATCAACTCCCAATACCGGGAGAGACGGATCCCTTCTATCCCCTACTGCCTCCAAGTGCTTCGGGACTGCATCCAACTACTACCGTTTGCACGACTCATTTGAGCCGTGGTAGGATAGTAATATAAGTACAATGGGAACGCACTCAAGATGAATAGTGATGTCAAGTCAACGGACTAACATATACTCATGCCACCAGGGAACTGCTAACTGACGATAGGTATAATAACAACCAGCAGTTCCCAACGAGTCCGTCCAGTGTAACTCATAATCCAATGAACACATGTATACTATCTTTGGTACCATATACCAATGGCTGCAGGATAGACCACCTCCCCTGACGGGAATAAGAAACGCATACACTAGTCTACTCTGGAGTATCGATGCCCTGTCTCGATAATTCTACGACTAGGGACAAGTTTAAGGATGTGCTTATAGACTACCCAGCCCCCACTAGTATGACCGCCATCACAACGCTGGTAGTCAAGCAAAGACCCTAAAGGCTCTATCTACATGTATTAGTGATACGTTAAAAGAAACATATACACATGTTAAGATAGACTCAAACCAGACAGCATACTATCATGTTGAGCAAGACTATTATTATATTTGTATATCCCAATCTTCCAAAATGTAATACAATCCAGTACTACACAATAATAGTCTCTAAGGCGTATATCACTAACAATCTCCCACTTGCACTAAGGCCATGTATTGGCATATCACAGACCTAACATCTCGAATAGCCTCTCGAACTGCGTCTGAAGGATGGCTTTTGTGACTGGGTCTGCAGTGTTCTTCGTGTCTATTCTCCGCACCTCAATCTCCCGGCGATCCACGATCTCCCATTACACATCATTTACTGTTTGTTTACATCAACTTGGGTTCTTCATATGTTCAAATTGACATGTTCCAACAGTAATGTTCTGATAAATCATGTTGGATATGGGTGAGCATAATTCATTAACATGAGCATATTATCTTGTCAAAACAATATATAGGTGATACTTCATATTGGACACATATACACATGATTACATAAATTAACATGAGAAATTCGCAGGACCCGTAGAAGCATCCAACATTCATTGTTTTTTCCTCACATTTTTTTTGGTTTTTTAAAGAAAGTGTTTTTCTCGTCTAATAATGCATTGAGAGGAAAAAAAAAAGCAGAAAAATAGGTATTTTATTCGTCAGCATATGTAATGAAGAAAAATTGCTCAAACGTTCAGCAAAAAATTAAAAAAAGAATGATATATAAGTGCAATATATTCAAATGATATTTTCGACCACACCCTATATCCATACAATATATAAACCATTAAAAAGCAAGTAACGAAATAACTCACTATGAATCATTGACAAGCTTTGCACGCCCTCGTTTTTCGTCAACCTCTACTTTGAGACCCAATCGCGCAATTTCAGGAGTCTGGATAGGCCCTTGCAACTGCAGATCAGATACTTCCTGCTGGTTTTCCATATTCCCTTCCAACAAATTCCTTACTGCGAGTAGCCCCCATTCTCTCAAGAACGGATTATCTTCATCAACAACGCATTGTTGTAATAACAACAGGATCCCATTTCTCTGCCTAATCTCATCTTGGACATGCTTCCTTCTATGCAAACAATGGCCAATGACCGAAACCAGGTCTCTTCGATACCCTTTGTAAGGGCATACCTTCAAAGTGTCATATGTACCCGACTGCAACCCTTGCCCATTAGCTTGTGCAAAAGACTTTTTGACAATCAAAGGGGGCTCAAGTTCACGAAGAAGACTCATAATAAAATCTACAATGCCAGAAGATAGCAATAAGTTGGCAGGTGCTTCAGTGCCTACTGAAGGGTACTCCCAAACACAAATGTCCCTCAATATGACAAGTGAATAACCAAGAACATCTATTGTTGGAGAACCAGTTGGAAGTTCAGAGCTTCCTCTAGAACTAAAATCCACACTGCCATAAGCTTCCTTCAGAATTTCTAAAACTCCGAGAGAAAACTCATTAGAAACATTCACTTCACTAGGCCGCTCACTCAAACACTTCGATAGGAGACGAAGAAGAAATGCTTGCTCATTGGTAAACATAACGTTTTGGGATTCAAGACTATCAGACCTATATGAAACATCCAACGAACCTAACTTTGCAAATAATTCGCAGAGATGTGGCTCCTCGATGCAAAGTTTGGTAAGGAGCCATTCCAACCACTCTTCTTTATATCCCTCTGCAAACCAGAAAACAATCAATCAGCAACAGGACGGATGCCTCTTTTTTTAAGGATCATGTTTTAGGACTAACCAATAACCAGAGCCACTGGTATCAGCTCTCGTATTTATAATATAAGTATAAGCATGTAGATAATAAAGAAAAAAAACCATCCAAAGCAACATGTGGATGCTGGTTTTTGTGAACATATCCAAAAATCTACCATTCAAATAACTGAATACCTAGGATAAACCCGAAGAGCAATTCCTTCAGGTTTAAAAAAGTATAATTTTCTCCGAATTCCTGCAAGTGACACAACTCATTAAGAATACAAAACCGGATAGCGATAATTCAGAGACGGGTGGATTGCTTGTATGTAGTTTGTTGTCAGCTTGTGTCGCAATAAAATTAAGCATTTGCAAACGCAATGGTACTTTAATGGTAAAACGACCAAAAGCCCAGACTTTTCGAAGAAAATAGAAAAGATAATATACCAGAGGAAGCAGTCCTGATGATCTCTACAACAATCGCCAACCCCCTTTCATCTCCACAAACCTCCTGCAACCTCCTTCTTCCTCCTTCGTCGGAACAACACGTGTCCAGAACCATACACAGCACATCACAAACCCCTGGAACCCTAGCGAGGTCGAGAAAGCCATCGGGAAACAAACGGGCCCACACCGCCGCCCGATGCGGCTCTCCGGCGAGCGCCACGTTGCCTAGCACCTGCAGCCCCACCCTCAGGACCTCGGCTGGGGCCCGCGGGGATCGGAGGAGGACGGAGGCGATCGAATCGGCGCCGTTGGATTGGATGAAGGAGTCTTGGTTGGAGGCTTCGCCGGCGCAGAGGTTGCGGAGGAGGCGGAGCTGGAGGAGGAGGAGGCGGTGGTCGGAGGAGGAGGAGGAGAGGAGGCGGAGGAGAGGTGGGAGAGGGAGAGTGGAGGAGAGATGGGAGCGTCCTTCTAGGGTTTTGGATGATGCGATGAGGGATTCTAGGGTTTCGGCGTCCATGAGGGTTCTCTCCGTCGTCGACGATGATTCTAGGGTTTTTGCATCCATTGTTGAGGTTAATTCGGTGGGGAATGGAAAAGGCTAGAGTAATAGTTGTGGAATTTTTTCCCCCAGAAAACTATAGATCATGTTCAAAATGGGTTTTTCCAAGGTCCCATCTTACACTTTATAAAGTGTGTAACAGAAAGAGCCCCTCTCCATTTCCTATATTTTTCAAGAGTAGGCAGCACCAAAGAAAAAACCATTCAAAATTTTATTGTCCGTTAAATTATTATCTGTATATGTCTCATCAATTTATAAGTATCACCGGATCGGCCTCACTTGCAAGTTCATGGGCTTTACCGGCCGTAACCAGGTCGCTCCGACCCGCGGATTCATGGGTTTTACCCGACCCGTATTGAATAAACTCAACTGCTTTTCATTAATTTTACTGATTCTGAGAATAAATATTTTATGAATACTATTAAGAAGTTTTTTGAGAATGTAAATTTGAATGTATATATTGTCTTTAATTAAGATTGTTAATGTATTCAAAGTTCAAAAGGTTTATACACACAATTCTTTTGGCTTTAAATTGCAAAAATACTTTACAATACCGTATGTACCAGTTAGTCCGTGTATGAATCACCCGTTTATCTATGCATGAGTTATCCGTACACCCATCCGTCTATAACAAGTTGGTTAATGGACACGGAATTTAACACCTGTTTAAATCCGGGCATTTTTACTTGTGCTCGTTTTACCCAGGGGGTCTAAAAAACGGGAACCCTTTTGAGGAGGGTTCCGAGAGTGGATTCCTTGAGAGGGATCCAGAAGTTGGACATGGGTGTGTCCCGTGTTTACGAAATGATGAGGAACATGTGTTGCAACCCATGCTCCCGTGGATCTCGTGGGAGATTCGGTATCATGTGATAAAAACCAAAAGCTTTCATCGAGTTCATGTGTTTGAAAATATGCTTACCCGAGGTGAAAGGGCTTTCACCCCGAAGGTCTTTTTTCTCTCTTGTTCTTCAAGTTTGATAAATAAAGCTTGCTCCTTTTTTTAGTTTTGGTCTTGAATCTTGAGTTCTTGAGATTGTGTTTTCCAAAAGAGTTAGGTTCTCTTTTGATGGGTTGTATCGGGGAAGAAAGAGATGAAGAAGATGAGAGTGACTCAAAAGAAACTCTATTTCCTTTTGGGACACTCTGTTTTTTTGTTTTTGTTTTTTTTTGCTTTTTTAGGAAGAAGATGGATAAGGAAAAGACTTGCCTCTTTCTTGATGGAGGCTCCAAATCCTAGAGATCGAGACAATGAATGTTATAATTTCTTAATTCGGTAAGGTTTAAATATCTCTTACATTTTATATTTGAGCCCATAGGCTTTACAAAATTGGCTTTATATCCATTTCTCTTACATCCTTTTCTACCTATTACATATTACATCAACTTATTACATTTCTATTTTTTTGGAATGGCCTTGGCTCCCATGCTACCGGGCTTGGGCCCACTTGACCATTTATATTATTCTTTGTTTAGAGAAATAGTTCAATCACACTCATACCAAGTTTTATATAATAAACAACACTTCTGATACGAGGAGCACATCATAACTCATTTGAATTATTGCTGAATAGGAAGATATTCTCTTATAGTTCTGTATTTCAAGTAATTATCCAATCACGCTCATATAAAGAGACGCACGCACTACTCCTTAAAGAAAAATCATATTGCTTTTTAGTCTATCAATTATGTTATGAATATTATTTAAAAAGACAACTTTAAATTTAACTAAATCCTCAAATGTGCCGAGAGGATCGAAAAGTTTCGATTGAACGAGAAGGAGGAAATCGAGATCACCGCCGGCAACTCCATCGCTAGAACACTTCTTCTTATTAGATCTCGATGACTTTCAAGCCCCTCGATGTATCAGCGAGAGGTGGGGATAAGATGTGAGCTGAGATTTGAGAGGAAGATGCGGAAGCGAAGCACAAGAGAAACCCTAATTTGTGAGACGAGGCAAGACTTAGGAGGAAGACGCAGAAGCGAAGTGCAAGACAAACCATACTTTTTGAGGCAAAGCAAGATTTGGGAGAAAGATGCGGAAGCGAAGCTTAAATAATGAAGCTGTAGAGAAGCAGATACCAAATTTTTATAACAGAATCGAGGGACGAAAAATTATATGAACGTGCTTTAAAGAGTAGTGAGTGTGTGTGTGTTATATAGAATTAAATAATACTTTAACATGGGAAACACGAGATCAGCCCCGTACTCATAATCGTACTGTTAGATATAGATGCCCTAGAAGCAATTATTATTGTACTTGGATCTATATGTATAGAACAGTCTTGCTCGATATGATAGTATGCTATTTGGTTTGCGTTATTTTTCATGTGTATACGTTTTACTTGATATTATGTATTGCTAATACATATTGATAACCACTACCACCGACCCAGCCACTCTATCCTTATGTTTTTTGAATGAAAGGTACACCCAGCTCGGTTCATCCTTACTGGTACCGGAGTGATTTTTATAGCAAAGAAAAGAAAAGAGTAGGCTCAAATCAAAGAGGAGCCAATCAATCTTCAACCGGACCAGAAACCCGAGAAGGATTCTCCATGAATTCAGCGCTAGCTGGCCCGGGGCGAGATGGAAACAATGGAGTACGGCACAAACCTCAGGCAAGAAGGGAAGACGTATCCCTGCCCGAAATGCTTCCAAATATAGAGCAATCTCTTTGCCCTGCACTTGGTCTGCCCGCTCGCCCTCCCTGGCCAAACAGAATGAATAACCAGAGGGTATATGAAAACGGACCCAGATGTCGGAAAGCTTATCCAAACGGTTCAAAACTGAGGGCGCATCGCGGATATTCTCGATACGCACCTTAGGGGCCCTTTTCGCCCCCCGACAACGAGGGACGAGGGCGTCGTTCCTCTTGGGGGACGAGCCCGACGCAGAAGACGAAGATGAAGAAGAAGAAGAACTCTCTCGGCTATCGGAATCCGAGGAGGAAGAAGACCCGCTGGGCTCGACTCCAGAAACTGAAGTCTCATCGCCCGACTTAACTCCTACTACGTCAATAGATATTTCAGAGGAAAACATCTAACCTGATTCAAGAAAGGTTTGGCCGAGAAAAGTTTTGTTAGCTGGAGTTTTGACCTAAGCAAATATGCGCCGGGTAATCTTCAGACGACAAGAGATGGCTAGGATAAAGTATCGGTCATGGGATGACCTTCCCTATTTATACACTCAGCAAGAAGGCATCCAACGACCCATATCCGTTCCCGCCAAAACGAAGCGTCACACCTAGCGGCCACCGGGACTCCACATGGAGATCGACCATTAGACACGTCCCCTCTCACTAGGATTCGGGTGATAGCCCTCACGTCCTACCACCCAGTGGTGGACACGTGGCGCGTAACCCAACCGGCCGAGTGAACGAAACGTTGCCCCCCTTTTTAAGCACAATCATTTCACTGATACGCTGATGTCACCAAAGATACGCACGGGAACTGAGACGCTTCGCGAGCTACCACATTGATCCAGGATTCAAGATGAGTAGCCGCCAAATGTCGCGTCTTCGTCTGACAACCCATTGCAGAGGAATCTTAGGCCGAATCGTTAAAAACCGGGCTTACCGCTCTCGACCTTAACCTATAAATAGGTCAGGACGAGAGTGGGGGGGCTAATGATGAGGCTCATAAACGAGTATTCCTCAGATCACGACACGTAGCGGATGGCGTGTCATCTACGTAAGCCCGCTAGATTCCTGGAGGCTACGGGGTTGGAATAAGTATGATGCATTAGGGACATTCTTCGGCACCTCGTCTCCGAGGTTGCATCCGACCTTTTGGAGACCTCTCCAGAGTACCTTCCATATTCGCCTAGCAACCTGCCGACAGCTCGCCTCCGAGCAATCCTACAGCTGAGATTCCTCGGCCTCCTCGCTCGCCTCCGAGCAATCCTACAGCTGAGCTTCCTCAGCCTTCGAGCTATCCACCGAGCTGAGCTTTCTCGGCTTTCCTGTTCAACCGAGAGCATGAAGCCCAAGCGCCCCTGTAACGGCTCTGTATATCTCACCACGACGAGATCTCCGTCGCTCCATGATCCGCATCTCACGCTAGCATATCTCGTCATTAATGAGCGTATCCCGCCATTAATAGGTATATCCTGTAAGTCGATGTACAACACCCCAGTACTTATGGGGAGGCGGAAATATGAAAAACGATCTTGTTCTATGGTTAAACATCGACTAACCGCATGAATCATTTGCTAAACAATACTTAACAAAACCTATAGAGTTCTAAACTACTATGTTAAGAGATTATACCAAACGGTTCTAGTCCTTCGTCTTTATGTTATCTACGGCCTCTTTGGATCTCCACGTCCTCCTCGGCTTCCTTCCGTGATAGACGATCCACCTGAGAACCCTAATCCAAGCTATAACCTCTAAACTTGAGGTTACTTAGTTTCTCTAGTTGCTAAATAGAATAGCTAAGGTGATGTAGAGATGGGTTATGGAGTAATTAGTCTTTCCTAATCCTTGTTCTCAACTCATGAGGGGTGGGATTAGGCTTTGGTGAAGGAGAGAGAGCTTGAAGAGAGAGAGAGTAAGAAGATGATAATGATAATAATAATAATAATGAAATAGCTTCTCACTTGATATATGAAACATAATGAATTAAAAAGAAATGAATAATATGAGATTATTCATCATGTTTCATTAATGCAAGTGGGTGATTCATTATGTGAGTCATTAAGCATTTAATAATGCATTAATGACATGATGAATCACTCACAATGAGTCACTAAATCATTAAATGAAAATGCCACATCTCCCTCCAAGTCACATCCTTCTAGAAGCTTCTCGGAAAATTACGAGAACGCCCCACTCATCCGTGAAAACACGGAAAAACTTTAGACTGTATAAATCCAATAACCTGATACTAGAATCTAGCTTAAACCAAAGCCGGCTAGTAAAAACTGTCTGAATGTCGTACGTGCGTTTAAACACGTAAGCGTCCGAACCTTTGTCGTAAAACCATACGACCTCTATATCTTTTCGCCTGGGTTTGGGAAATCTCTGTGTAGGACTCTAAAGACTCAACTACTACGCTGGCAGTGGGTTTAACCACAGACCGCAAGCGGCACTAGCTGTACGTAACGGTCCCCAGGTAGTTGTCGATAAGAAAGCCGATGAGGTAACTGTTCCCCTCCGAATGACGGCGCGACAGGGACGTCTTGCCTGAGATTCGGGGGCATATGCTAATTGGTGCTATCCGTCCACCTCTCCGAAGATGCAAAGTTGATTTATGGCACCGTGTATCGAAGGTTTAAACGGATGCGTCCGATGTAGCAGACATCGTCAGATTCCCCCTCGCTTAAGGGGTTTTTGATTGTGGGGACGCTCTTCCCTGCAGGCGCAAACCCCTGCAGTTAATTACGCTACCGCATCGCGGTAACCACTTTCTCCTTCTCCAGAATTTCGCTTCGTGTCGCATGTGTTTATTTTGTGTTTGGTTGCCCGTGGATTGTATGCGGAGACTGAGTTATGTCGTCGCCCGTAGGGCGTGGACTAGTCCAAATCCGTATTATCTTAGATTTGGGTTTGGGGGTTTTGGGTTTAAGGATACGTTAGCCTCATTCGAGACTAAGATCGACTTAAACGTTTGTTAAGAATACGTTAGTCCAGCTTTCAGACTAAGATCAACTTAACGGGATCGTTTAGATCCAACAATAGAGCAATTAAGGGAGCCCTGTTGTTTAGTTTAGTGACATTGCGGTCAATAAGTAGTTTAAGGACATTGCGGTCCAGTGTTAGTTTTAAGACGTTGCGGTCAAGGTTAAGGACGTCGTAGTCCGTGGATTTAAGGACTCCACAGTCCGATGTTAGTTTTAAGACATCACGGTCAAGGTTAAGGACCTCATAGTCCATGAGTTTAAGGACCCCACAGTCCGTCGTTAGTTTTAAAACATCCCGGTCAAGGTTAAGGACCTCATAGTCCATGAGTTTAAGGACCCCACAGTCCGTATTAATATGTGGTCATCGGGACCCGTCACCTCTTTGAAGACGTTGAGGAATTACAACGCCAAGTATCAAAGGAGTGAAGAGATGTGCCCTTAAACCGAGGTATATTAAATAATCTTTGGCCCAATTTGGAACCAAGACCAATTAATTATATTATGAGCCCATTGGCTCAGTTGAATTTGAATTGAGGACTTATGGCCAGCTTGGGCTAAGTCCAATCATGTTTAGGATATTGGCCCTCTGTTGGTCGATTAGAGGAGAGGCTTTGCCTCTAGACACTTAGCCAATTGGGCTAAAGTTAGTGTTAAACACTAAAGATCAATCAGTGTTGAACACTGAGAATGAGATTGACAAATTAGTGTTTAACACTAAAAGATAGTTAGTGTTAAACACCAGCAACATGGCTTTCAAATTAGTGTTTATACACTAAAACAAATCAGTGTTAAACACTGGCAATGGAGATTTCAAATTAGTGTTTAACACTAAGGCAGATCAATGTTAAATACTGGAAACAGGGTTTTCCAGGTTGGTGTTCAACACTAAGAAAGTCAGTGTTAAACACTGTAAATAGATGTTTTCCAAATTAGTGTTTAAACACTAAGAAAATCAGTGTTGAACACTGGATATAGAGGTTTCAATTTTAGTGTTAAACGCTAAGGCAAGAGGGGTCACGTGGTAGCACGTGAGAGCGCCCTCAATTCATTTTATTCTGCCAAAAGTATTGAATACTTTGGAGCATCACGTTCTGTCATGTGATGTGAATTCTGGTGTTTGTCCGTTAAAGCTTCAGCCAAGGGGTCACGTGGTAGCACGTGATAGCGCCATGTTTCCCTTTATTTTGTTCTACAGATAAGTGTTTAACACTTTTAATTCTGAAAGCCATCACGTGTGGGCACGTGATGGGGGCGTGCGCTTTGATCTGTTAGAATGTTCATTAGGGGTCACGTGTCGACACGTGAGGGCGCCCTAAAGCTCTTTTCTGTTTCTTTTCAGGGGTCACGTGGTAGCACGTGACCCTATTCCTTTGCCTGTTTGAAGATGTGTTTATCTTTTTAAGAATTGAATTCTTCATAGGGTTAAACCCTAGCAATAACTTTAGAGGAATTAAATTCCTACTTTCTTTTGAAGAATTATATTCTTAAATAGGGTTAAACCCTCATTTCTTCTTTCTTGAGGGAATTAAATTCCTATTATTTTAACAGAACTAAGTTCTTAACTAGAGTTAAACCCTGATTCTGTTCATTCTGAAGGAATTAAATTCCCATAACATAGGGTCAAACCCTAATTTTATTTTAAAGGAATTAAATTCCTATAGTTCTGTGAGAATTAAATTCTCAAGCTTCCATTCCCTCTCTATGCTTTGGATCTGCATGGCAGGATCTCAACCCATTGAGAATTAAATTCTCAACTCAAGGGGAGATGTGCACTTTACAGATCCTCCACCAAAGCTATGTTCTTCTGTTTTATATCAGAGTTATCCTATTTATAGGAGAAGCAGCCGAATCAATTAGTTTTGGTGAATCTTTCATTAAGAGATTTAATTTGTATTCACCATTCATTTTGGACCTTTGGATTATTATGTGAATTTTAATCACCATTGGATTTTAAATCCAGAGATTCTCCTTTGTTATTTCGGTTAGATTTTAAGGGGAAATTTTTCCAAGTTCAGGCTTTTTCCATAGATAGGTGATATTTAAGAATCTTTAAATCTTTAATTCAATCGGTTCCTTTGGAAAGGTTTGAGAGGCCTTTTCTCAGAATTTAATTCTGCTAACAGATAGGCTTTGAAAGCCGGTCACGTGTGGCCACGTGACCCTTGGTCACGTGTGGGCACGTGACCCCCTTGGAACGAGACCTTTTCTTCCTTTTTGCGCTCTGCCTTCTGGCTGCCGCTTAGCCGTCACGTGCCACCACGTGACCCCTGGTCACGTGTGAGCACGTGACCCTCGCCAGGAGCCTTTTTCTTGATTTGATCAGGGAATTGGGTCTGCTGCTTTTGAGTGTCACGTGCCAACACGTGACCCTGATCACGTGGGAGCACGTGACCTCTTCTGAAGCCTTTTCCTTGATTTGATCAGGGAACCGATGTGCCTTTGGAGCCGCTTTTAAATGTCACGTGCCAACACGTGACCCTGGTCACGTGGGAGCACGTGACCCTTTCTGAACCCCTTTTCTTTGATATAGTCGGGAAGCTGAATCTGCCTTGCCGATGCTTTTAGGCGTCACGTGCCAACACGTGACTGCTGGTCACGTGCTAGCACGTGATGCCTCCTTCGTAACTTTTCCTGATTTTAAATCAGGAAATAGTAACCCATCTGAAATCCTACTGAGCCTGTCTGTGACAATATCCGTGCAGTCCGGTCTGTTCGTCTAAGAGTATCGCATGTATAGTCTAGGGAGGTGGTGGACGTCAGACCCCTAATAACCGTACAAGTCGTGTCGGTATGGCTTAAGACCATCCGAGAATCTACTGATCAGTCCATCAGTAATTCTCAATCAGCCCTGGCCAGGGACTTATGGTAATGACCAACCGACCACAGTGTGATATCAACTCCCTATACCGGGAGAGACGAATCCCTAACAGTCGCTCACTGCCTCCACGTGGCTCGGGACTGTGCCTAACTAAAACCTGTTTGCATGACTCCTTTGAGCCGTGGTAGGGTAATAATCAAAGCACAGTGGGAACTCACACGAGACAAATGATGACTTTAAGTCAACAGACTATCTGCACACATGTCACCTGAGAACTGCTATGTCACGCCCCGCTTCCCAGAGTACGCAAGATTGGGCACATGACATAGCCAACCATGCTACCTGTGGGTAGGAAGTATCCATCCACAGTCACATTACGGTTGTAAGGATATCAAGAACGAGATAATAAGCTAATCTAATACATGTCCAAATCCATAATAACAAGAATCAATAAACAATAAGTGCGGAAGCTAATGATCCAATACAATGAATAAACAGTACGTCCCATAATGCGGGCTCACATCTGGAAATGAAATGAAATAAATAAACTAAACCCTAAGGAACTCACAGTTCAGCCTGTTGGCTGAAGTACTCCTGCTCGGTCGTAGACAGTGGTACGGAATCTGGGCCATGCAAAACCCAGACGTCAGCGCGTCATGACATCAAATATATAGCATAAACATGGTAATAAACAATGCAAGCATGAACATGAGTAAAGCAGTAATAAGAAATAATCAAGCAGGGTAATGTGCAATGGTGACTAAACTGTCCTTTCAGGTTTTCTACTCTATAGTCTTTGAAACCAATTGATGAATCGTCGATGTAACTCAATAGTATCCCGTGTGTGTCCGGGACCACGGTCAAAGCCCTCGGGGCTGAATCCGAGACGTGCCGCTAAGCAGTAAAAGGTAGCAAGATGGACGAGTGATGTCAGCATCACCACTCCGGAGCTGGCCAAGCCCGTAAGACTGATCAGAACAAGTATCGAACTGTTGAGTTACAAGTCGGTTTCACCTTGATTTCCCCATACCCCCAAGTTATGTATGTCAGGTCAGGTATTCAGTAGTCACGGACTAATGCCAACAGAGAATCCGGTAAAAGTAGGTCTGTCTGGATAGACAGCAGGAATGGTCAGGTTGTCGGCATTAGGCATGAAATCATGAAACAAGTCATGTCATGGTACAACAAGATGAGTCGGTATGTATATATATGTCATGTGTAGCAAGGTCAGGCCAATATGTAGTGCAATCGGGTATGTGCTCACAACAGGTATACAATCAATAATGAACAGCAGCAGGAAACAGTAAATAACCATATTATACCATGTAAACACAGTGGTGTTTGGTATTCTCTTATTAACAGGTTCAGGTACCCTTGGGTGCAACAATCACAGGGTAAAACAGCATTAATAACACGAAGCAAAGAAGCCATTAAAACTACAACATAATAATAGTTACAAGGATGATCTAGCAATTTAAGCAAGGGCGTGCTAATTGGTTTAATTAGTTAAAGTATGGAATGATAGTATACCGATTAATTACACGAAACTACCATACTGATTTAATGTTAAGGCTTATTGTGACCGTCGGTTTTAAGTTATGAACTAATATGATAATCACGAGTAAAGCAAGACTTGATATTGTGTACTAGCATGTTAAAGCAAGTATTCGGATACTTGCCTCGACGGTTTCGCAAACCGGAAAGCACGGATGCGACGTCGGCAGAAAACACGAGACGGGTGTACGGATCTCGGATCGAGTCCCAACAGCGAACAACGGGATCACACGGACCAGGGTACCTCGCTGGAGCATCGGGTTCAAAAGACGGCACGGTCGGATTCCGGCAAAAGTCATCGGCAACGAGGTTAGCAACAATGATATGATACACGTAAATAACGACCAGTGAGGGGGATTGTACCAAAAGGAAGGACAAGGGAAACTTACAGGGAAGAAGCAGGGTGCAACCACGATGACTCGACGGCACTGGAACGCCGGCGAGGCAGCGACGGCGAACAACGATGGCTGGAAATCCTGGGTTCGTTGGAAAGAGGTGCTGCAGTGAGAATAAGGGTGGTAGTCGACTCTGGTGGTCGAGGGGGAAGGGAGGTGGTCGGAGGTGGCGTCGACGAGGGTCGACGACGCGATTTCCGGCGACCTGGAGGTTTGGCGCTAGGGTTCTGCTCGGGTCTGGTGGTGGTCCGGCGAGGAGAGGAGGGAGGTGATGACGAGGTAGTGACGAGGAGGATGAGAGGGTGTCGCGGGAGTCGTCGGCGACGGGAGGTGGCGTCGACGGCGAGGTCTGCGGGGGTTGGAGGCGTCGTCGGGTTGGGTGCAGGCGTGGAAGAGAGCGGGAGAACGAGGGGAGGAAGGTGCGGCTAGGTCGAGGGGGTGTTGATGGCGGCGACGAGGTCACGGGGAGGTCGGCGGTGAGGTCGCGAGGGCTAGGGTTAGGGTTTGCTTGGGTGTTCTCGTGGTCGATGGGGAAGAGAAGGCGGCTGCATGCGAGAAGAGTAAATAGAGGAAGAGAGAGAGAGATTGGAGAGAGAGATAGAGATTTGATGAGATAGA
The DNA here is from genome assembly GCA_030015575.1 of Agapanthus africanus. NCBI lineage: Eukaryota > Viridiplantae > Streptophyta > Magnoliopsida > Asparagales > Amaryllidaceae > Agapanthus > Agapanthus africanus. Next base: position 316,693,223 of record JASDDO010000004.1, read on the forward strand.
GAGAGAGGGAGAATGAGGAGAGAGACAGAGAGAGGCGGAGAGAGAGAGAGATGTGAAAGGGGCCCCACGAGGCTGATCACTTGCTCGTGATTGGCTGAGGCGAGATATGAGAAGGAAATTGGAATGATTTTGGAAGGATTTGCAGTTAAAGAAGATTTAAAATCGTATATAATTAGTTTAAGGTATTAAATTTAAATGGGCCTTTTTAGCGCGAAATGAAACATTTCCAAATCGCGCCCGGGTTGCGCCCAAATGTTCCAAATTCAAATTATAGGATTTTAAGCGGGTTCCAAATTTTGAAAAGAGGTGTTTAATGATTAAAATGCATGCCCCCAAGTCGGACACTTGCACGCGCGTGTAGTCGTCCAAACTTGCCCGTTTAGCCAAACGGAACGGAATCTCGACACGCGGACGCTACCACGCGACTAGTGGCGACGAGTAGGCCAACATGGACACTTCAAATTTCATTTTAGGAGTTAAAATTTGTTATGTGCCAAAATGACTTAACCGGTTAAAATTTAGCAATAAATCCCAGAAAAACAGAATAATTGGAAATGAGCAATATATAACCCTCAACTGGTAATATAAATAGTATTATTGGGCTCGGGTGTTACATCATACCCAACTACAAAAGAATTTCGTCCTCGAAATTCCAAGAATACAAGATAGCTAACTACTGGAAAAGGTGAGGGAATTTCTGCCGGATCTCGTCTTCTCTCTCCCAAGTGGATTCTCCATGCGATCGATTTCCCCAAGAAACTAGCACAAGAGGGATAACCTTGTTCTTAAGAACCTTTTCTCTCCGATCCTTGATTTCAACTGGTCGCTCTTCAAAAGTCAGGTCCTCCCGTACGGTCAACTCCGAATGATCCAAGACATGAGTCTCATCACGAACATACCTCCGTAGTTGAGACACATGAAACACATCGTGAACTCCTGCTAATGACTGTGGTAACGCCAATCGGTACGATACCTCTCCAACACGCTCCAAAATCTCGAAGGGTCCAACGAATCGAGGACTAAGCTTTCCCCGACTGCCAAAGCGAATCACCCCTCTAGTCGGTGATATCTTCAGGAATACCAAATCACCCACGGCGAACTCTAGAGGTCTTCTTGACGTGTCGGCCCAACTTTTCTGTCTGTCTTGAGCTGCCTTCATATGCTTCCTGATGGTATTCACCTTCTCGACTGTCTGTACCACCAAATCTGGTCCTAGTAATCTTCGTTCACCAACATCATCCCAACAAACCGGCGAACGGCACTTACGACCATACAACGCTTCAAACGGCGCCATCTGAATTGTCGCTTGGAAGCTATTGTTGTACGAAAACTCCACCAGGTGTAGATGATCCTCCCAAGAACCTTTGAAGTCTAACATGCAAGCCCTCAACATATCTTCAAGGGTCTGGATCATTCTCTCCGATTGTCCATCAGTTTGAGGATGATAAGCTGTGCTAAACTTCAGTCGAGTCCCCAAACTTTCTTGTAAACTCCTCCAAAAGTGCGACAAGAACCGAGTGTCCCGATCGGACACGATGCTTACCGGTACTCCATGCAATCTGACAATCTCCTGCATGTACCGCTCTGCCAAAGTCTCTGTCGATTGACCAACCCGAAAAGGAATAAAGTGAGCTGCCTTGGTCAACCGATCGACAATCACCCATACTGCATTGTTGCCCTTTGGACTCCGCGGTAAAGCTGTCACGAAATCCATGGTTATATGTTCCCACTTCCACTGAGGAATCGGAAGTGGTTGCAACAAACCAGCAACCCTTTGGTGTTCAGCCTTGACTTGCTGACACACCAAGCACTTAGCCACGAAGCGAGCAATTTCCCGTTTCATACCTTCCCACCAGAAGTGCGGTCGAATATCTCGGTACATTTTTGTCCCTCCTGGATGTACAGAGTAAGCTGAACTGTGTGCCTCCTTCATGAGCTCTTCTCGCACATCTCCTTTTGGCACACACACACGGCTACCATATCTCAACGAACCGTCTTCGTGGATCAGTAAATCGGTTCGTAGTCCGGCTTCAACCTGCTCTCGAAACTTTTGCAGTCTAGGATCCTGCGATTGTGCCGCTTTAATCTTCTCAACTAAGGACGACTGTACTTGCAACTGCATCAACTGTCCTGTAGCATGTGGTAGTACAACCTCCAAGTCAAATCTCTGAAAATCCGCAATGATCTCCCTTTGTGCGGTCAAAACCTGAATTGCTGGTAACCGACTCAGCGCATCTGGCACGACGTTAACTTTTCCCGGGTGGTACTTAAGATCAAGGTCGTAGTCGGCCATCAGCTCCAACCATCTGTGTTGCCTCATGTTCAACTCCTTCTGAGTAAACACATACTTTAAACTCTTGTGATCTGTAAAGACTTCAACTCTCTCGCCCAGAAGGTAGTGTCTCCAAATCTTCAGGGCGAAGATCACGGCTGCAAGCTCTAAGTCATGAGTCAGATAGTTCTTCTCGTGAGTCTTCAATTGTCTCGATGCGTAAGCGACGACTTTCCCATTCTGCATTAAAACACATCCCAATCCTTTTCCAGATGCGTCGCTGTGAATCACCAGTCCTCCTGAATTATCCGGTACGGTCAGGATCGGGGCGGTTATCAATTTCTGCTTCAACGTCTCAAAGGCCAATGCACATCCATCCGTCCAAACAAACGGTACCTCCTTTCGTGTGAGCTTGGTTAACGGCTCAGCTACGCGAGCGAAGTTCTCCACAAATCTTCTGTAGTATCCGGCGAGTCCAAGAAAACTCCTTATCTCCGCAACATTCTTCGGAATAGGCCAATCTCGAACTGCTGTAATCTTCTCGGGATCAACGGCGATTCCATCGCCCGACACGACATGCCCCAGAAACTTCACTTCTTCCAGCCAGAATTCGCACTTACTCATCTTCGCGAATAATTTCTCTTGTCTCAGCGTCTGCAGTGCGATCCTTAAGTGCTCAGCATGCTCCTCCGGACTCTTCGAGTACACCAGAATATCGTCAATGAATACCACAATAAACTGGTCCAAGAACGGTGCAAAGATCCTGTTCATCAAATCCATGAATATTGCCGGCGCATTAGTCACTCCGAAGGGCATCACTAAATACTCGAAATGCCCATACCGAGTTCGAAACACCGTCTTGCAAATGTCTCCTGCCTTCACTCGGACCTGATGATATCCTGATCGCAAGTCCAGTTTCGAGAATACCCTCGCGCCACTAAGCTGCTAAAAAAGTTCTCCAATGCGAGGGATCGGGTATTTGTTCTTAATAGTCACCCGGTTCAATTCTCGATAATCAATGCACATCCTTCTCGTGCCATCCTTCTTCTTTACTAAAAGAACTGGAGCTCCCCACGGCGAGTTGCTGCTTCGAATCCATCCCTTCTCGAGTAATTCACCCACTTGTTTCTTAACTTCTTCCAATTCCACCGGTGCCATCGGATAATAAGATTTTGATACTGGCGCTGCACCAGGAATAAGGTCAATCGCAAACTCCACATCTCGCTTCGGCGGTAAGCCCGAAATATCTTCAAACACATCCATAAAGTCGCGGACAACTGCCGGCTCTTCACTATTATCCACTACCATAGCCGCAAGAACACTGTTCGTCGGCCTAGCCCTAAACTCGACTGGCCCGACAGAACTGCTTCCTCCAATGAAAGTAAACTCAGGGTGTCCGGGAATCTGGAAAATTACTTCCCTTGCCCTACAATCAATGTGTGCGTGGAAAGTGCCAAGAAAATCCATTCCCAAGACAACCTCATAACCGCCCGTATCTATCACCAAGAAATTTGCAAAAAGCTCTCGTCCGCAAACAACAACCGTGCAATCTTTACATTCCTTACTAGCTATGATTTTCCCATTCCCAGTGTGTATGTCCCAAAAACTAGACAGGGTCGTGCAGGTGATCGAGTGTGTAGTTATAAATTTGGATGACATAAAACAGTGGGATGCTCCGGAATCAAATAATGCCAATGCGGGAAAACCACGAACGAGTACAGTACCTGAAACCACTTCTCCTGATGCCTTGGCTTCCTCAGCTGTCAAGGTGAAAGCTCGACCCTGGTTGGGTCCTTGTGTCAGCTGCTTCTGCCCTTGGAACGGTCTCTGCGGAGTCTTCCGTATATCATCTCTCGTGCGAAGCTTCGACGGACAAGCGCCAACTGCGTGATCGGCTGCTCCACAAACCAGACAAAGTCCCAGTCTCCTTCGACACTCCTTCTGCACGTGCCCAGGTAATCGGCAGTAATCACAAGTCACGCTCTTCCTTCGATCAACGATCACAGGCTTCTTCATTGGCGCTACACCTCGACGGTCCACTGGAATACCTCTGCGCCCATGATCTCGGTTAGGCACAAATGCAGGCTTCCTGGCCGCAACTGCCGTCTGGTGAAGGTTCCCTTTCAATCCTGATAAACTCTGTTGCTCTCTTGCTGCCGTAAGAACCTGTGAGAAAGTGGTCAAACCCAGGGAGACAATCTGCCTCTGGATGTCCACATCCAAACTGCGCAAGAACCTTCGTGCCCTGTCTGCCTCCTTGGCGACTAAGGGTCCAGCGAAACGGCTGAGTCTCGTCCATTCCGCTGCATGTACATCCACAGCTGCCCCATTTTGTCTCAGCCCGATAAATTTCTCCTCCATTTCCTCCCGTGCAGTCCGCGGGAAGAACTTTTCCAAGAAACTTTTGGAGAAATCCGCCCAACTGATTGGCTTGGACAAGCGGGTCTCCTCCACAAGCCACCACTCTCGGGCGTAATCTACCAGCTGAATGCGCATCACATCAACTCTCTTGTCTTCAGGGATCTGTGCCGCAATCAGTAAATTCTCCGTGTCTACTAGCCACTGCTCGGCTGGCAACGGCTCCTCCAGACCAGTGAAAGTAGTAGGACCCAAACGTCTGAAATCTGCCACGGTCCCTACTCGGTCGACTGGCTTCACCACAGCGGTGTTTACAGACTGCTGAATAGCCTGCAAACTCTCCTGAAATGTATCCGCTTGCTGCTGGATCAGCTCAGTTTGCCTCTTCTGGTTTTCCAACATCCCACGTATCACTCCTAACATGGCGGCTTCATCCACACGCCTCTGATACGTCTTGAAATTCTTATCTGCCATGGTCCTGAAATCAAAACAAACAACATTAGCATGATGATAGATACAATATATAAATCAAGGCTAGAACTCCAAGATACTTAAATAGAGTGCTGCATTGTAGCTATGCCGCGGTATCATAGCTGCAATTACTTAACTCCACCCAAGTCGCCTAAGTCCTAGAGATAACAAGAAGTTAGGTTTTCGAGTTGACAATGCAAAGTAAGTTTGCATGTCGACATGATCCGGAAGAATGATTCAAGGGTGGTAACACGGTCAAAGTGGCAGGACATGTTTCCTAATCACGGGTATTCTGATTCGTGTATCGGGTGTGATACCCAACTACAAGGAATCAACCCAATTAACCTATGGTTCTGATACCAAAAGAACCATGTCACGCCCCGCTTCCCAGAGTACGCAAGATTGGGCACGTGATATAGCCAACCATGCTACCTGTGGGTAGGAAGTATCCATCCACAGTCACATTACGGTTGTAAGGATATCAAGAACGAGATAATAAGCTAATCTAATACATGTCCAAATCCATAATAACAAGAATCAATAAACAATAAGTGCGGAAGCTAATGATCCAATACAATGAATAAACAGTACGTCCCATAATGCGGGCTCACATCTGGAAATGAAATGAAATAAATAAACTAAACCCTAAGGAACTCACAGTTCAGCCTGTTGGCTGAAGTACTCCTGCTCGGTCGTAGACAGTGGTACGGAATCTGGGCCATGCAAAACCCAGACATCAGCGCGTCATGACATCAAATATATAGCATAAACATGGTAATAAACAATGCAAGCATGAACATGAGTAAAGCAGTAATAAGAAATAATCAAGCAGGGTAATGTGCAATGGTGACTAAACTGTCCTTTCAGGTTTTCTACTCTATAGTCTTTGAAACCAATTGATGAATCGTCGATGTAACTCAATAGTATCCCGTGCGTGTCCGGGACCACGGTCAAAGCCCTCGGGGCTGAATCCGAGACGTGCCGCTAAGCAGTAAAAGGTAGCAAGATGGACGAGTGATGTCAGCATCACCACTCCGGAGCTGGCCAAGCCCGTAAGACTGATCAGAACAAGTATCGAACTGTTGAGTTACAAGTCGGTTTCACCTTGATTTCCCCATACCCCCAAGTTATGTATGTCAGGTCAGGTATTCAGTAGTCACGGACTAATGCCAACAGAGAATCCGGTAAAAGTAGGTCTGTCTGGATAGACAGCAGGAATGGTCAGGTTGTCGGCATTAGGCATGAAATCATGAAACAAGTCATGTCATGGTACAACAAGATGAGTCGGTATGTATATATATGTCATGTGTAGCAGGGTCAGGCCAATATGTAGTGCAATCGGGTATGTGCTCACAACAGGTATACAATCAATAATGAACAGCAGCAGGAAACAGTAAATAACCATATTATACCATGTAAACACAGTGGTGTTTGGTATTCTCTTATTAACAGGTTCAGGTACCCTTGGGTGCAACAATCACAGGGTAAAACAGTATTAATAACACGAAGCAAAGAAGCCATTAAAACTACAGCATAATAATAGTTACAAGGATGATCTAGCAATTTAAGCAAGGGCGTGCTAATTGGATTAATTAGTTAAAGTATGGAATGATAGTATACCGATTAATTACACGAAACTACCATACTGATTTAATGTTAAGGCTTATTGTGACCGTCGGTTTTAAGTTATGAACTAATATGATAATCACGAGTAAAGCAAGACTTGATATTGTGTACTAGCATGTTAAAGCAAGTATTCGGATACTTGCCTCGACGGTTTCGCAAACCGGAAAGCACGGATGCGACGTCGGCAGAAAACACGAGATGGGTGTACGGATCTCGGATCGAGTCCCAACAGCGAACAACGGGATCACACGGACCAGGGTACCTCGCTGGAGCATCGGGTTCAAAAGACGGCACGGTCGGATTCCGGCAAAAGTCATCGGCAACGAGGTTAGCAACAATGATATGATACACGCAAATAACGACCAGCGAGGGGGATTGTACCAAAAGGAAGGACAAGGGAAACTTACAGGGAAGAAGCAAGGTGCAACCACGATGGCTCGACGGCACTGGAACGCCGGCGAGGCAGCGACGGCGAACAACGATGGCTGGAAATCCTGGGTTCGTTGGAAAGAGGTGCTGCAGTGAGAATAAGGGTGGTAGTCGACTCTGGTGGTCGAGGGGGAAGGGAGGTGGTCGGAGGTGGCGTCGACGAGGGTCGACGACGCGATTTCCGGCGACCTGGAGGTTTGGCGCTAGGGTTCTGCTCGGGTCTGGTGGTGGTCCGGCGAGGAGAGGAGGGAGGTGATGACGAGGTAGTGACGAGGAGGATGAGAGGGTGTCGCGGGAGTCGTCGGCGACGGGAGGTGGCGTCGACGGCGAGGTCTGCGGGGGTTGGAGGCGTCGTCGGGTTGGGTGCAGGCGTGGAAGAGAGCGGGAGAATGAGGGGAGGAAGGTGCGGCTAGGTCGAGGGGGTGTTGATGGCGGCGACGAGGTCACGGGGAGGTCGGCGGTGAGGTCGCGAGGGCTAGGGTTAGGGTTTGCTTGGGTGTTCTCGTGGTCGATGGGGAAGAGAAGGCGGCTGCATGCGAGAAGAGTAAATAGAGGAAGAGAGAGAGAGAGATTGGAGAGAGAGATAGAGATTTGATGAGATAGAGAGAGAGGGAGAATGAGGAGAGAGACAGAGAGAGGCGGAGAGAGAGAGAGAGACGTGAAAGGGGCCCCACGAGGCTGATCACTTGCTCGTGATTGGCTGAGGCGAGATATGAGAAGGAAATTGGAATGATTTTGGAAGGATTTGTAGTTAAAGAAGATTTAAAATCGTATATAATTAGTTTAAGGTATTAAATTTAAATGGGCCTTTTTGGCGCGAAATGAAACATTTTCAAATCGCGTCCGGGTTGCGCCCAAATGTTCCAAATTCAAATTATAGGATTTTAAGCGGGTTCCAAATTTTGAAAAGAGGTGTTTAATGATTAAAATGCATGCCCCCAAGTCGGACACTTGCACGCGCGCGTAGTCGTCCAAACTTGCCCGTTTAGCGAAACGGAACGTAATCTCGACACGCGGACGCTACCACGCGACTAGTGGCGACGAGTAGGCCAACATGGACACTTCAAATTTCATTTTAGGAGTTAAAATTTGTTATGTGCCAAAATGACTTAACCGGTTAAAATTTAGCAATAAATCCCAGAAAAACAGAATAATTGGAAATGAGCAATATATAACCCTCAACTGGTAATATAAATAGTATTATTGGGCTCGGGTGTTACATGCTATCTGACGTTAGGTATAATACCATCCAGTCAGTTCTCGGCGAGTCCTGTCCGGTGTACTCACACCCAGTGAGCATATGTATACAATCTTAGGTGCACTCCACCAATGGCTGCGGGACCAGTCCATCGCCCCTCCTCAGGGTCTAGATATGTATACACTAGTCTACTCCGGAGTATCGATGCCCAATCTCGATACTCCTGCGACCAGGGACATCTAAGGGTGTGCCTACTGACTATCCAGCTCCCACTAGTATGACTGCCATCACAACGCCGGTAGTCAGGCAAACACCCTATGGGCTTTATCAACATGAATATATAAATGAATACAACACAAAATATATCATATGTTAAGATAAAGACAAACCAAATAGCGCACTATCATATCAAGCAAAACTGTCATGTACATACATATCCCAAGCATCCTATACAATGTAGGCCTCTAGGGCATATATATCCAACATGTCCCGCCATCGATGCGAACGTGACGCAGAAGCGTAACAGACAGCGAGAATCTCGTGCCGGTTCACCTCATGCGACCACTATATAAACCCACTCCACCAGACGACTCAGGTAAATCGAATTCATTCCAATAGGCCGCTACTCTGCCATTATTTCTCGGTGCTTACTCGATCGTCGGAGGGTCCTACGGTGGTTTCTCACCCCGGGACTTCCCTTGCAGGTAGCTCAGCATCTACAACATCCTACAACCCATTGAGATCCACACAGTCAATTCTCCTTCTCAATCACAACCGTTCAGAATCGTTTCCAGCAAGATCGACGGAGCACAACATCTGAGGGAGATTCCGATCTCCATCAATAAGCCTAAAATTTGTGAAGTATAACAAGGGTTGTGAAATATTCCAACTAAGATTCTAAATACCAAGGAAAATAACCAAGAGGGGGAAATTTTAATGACCTAAAGAGAATGGGCGGAGATAGAACAAGTAACGAAGATTATTGGATGAGATTTAGAAATAGACAAGTTTTAGGGGCGGTGTGTAGAAAAAACACAATTCATTAAGCCGAGGTCCTACAAGTTCCTACAAGCAATCTATCTCTGAATAGAGGGCTAGGGAAAGTGAGTTTCTGATCCTTCCTGGATCAGGATGTTCTTATTAGTGGAAAACGATATTACCGACAAGCCCTTTGCTAATCCGTGAAGGCTGACTTGGACTACAATACAAGTTATGACCGATAGCAAAGCCAATCTTTCAGTGCTTTTTCTCGAAAGCCCCACAATTGGCTTGGCATACCGGGTAAATTGAGAAGAGAAACCTATACTTGGTAAATCCTCTCTGCAGTTGAGCAAGAGGTATACGATTCAAATCCCGCTTACAACAAGTTACTGCTTATTATTCAAAGAAATAAAATAGTAGAGGAACTTAGCAAAACTCAATAGATAAGGCCCTTGATTTTAAGCTCCGGCGGTAATGCCCATAATTAACTATGATTTCTTCTTTTAGCATATTAGGATTGGCCTTTCAAGCCTTCATAAATAAGAAAAATACCTAACCTGCCTTTATGGTAGGTTTTATATTAGCTTCCAGTTGATGATTGATTAGAAAGATGGGTTAAGGGTTTATGTATGAAAACTACTACATATAACCAATTACTGTCCTAAAAGCCTATGCAGAACTAGAGCGCTATATGAGAATACTACTCCACAAAAAATTGATTAGTTGTTGGACTATCTTAAAATAAAGAATTTATATGTTTAATAATTTTGGTTAGATTAAATTAGGCTTGCAATGTGGCCTCCTGGAGCTCTATTTATAATAGTATATATGGTTAGGAGTCGCAAATGTCCTGACGAGTACAGCTTGAGCTAGCCTTTTATAACTCAATATAATATTGCGCTATGTTTCGATAACTTATTGAATGCCTTAGATCCAGAATGTTGGAACAAACTACAAAGTAACATGACAGAATAAGAAGAACATACAATTTCAATAGGATTCGGTTAATCCTTTCGGACGAAGGAGAAGTAATTTACTGTAATCTGAGTAATTGTGAAGTTACAATGATGGTGGGGTACCTCTCAAACCTAATATCAAATATGAACTCAAATATTACGTAAAGATAGCTACTTAAACCCTTTCTAAAATTCCAAAAATCCCAACGCCATAATCCCAAACTCTACAAGATATAGTCTTACTAAGGAGCCATAGCTGAGCAGGTATAGACACTTCCCCTTTTGGGAAGTGCTGGATTCGAATATCAGGAGCCACAGTAAGGGAAGTGGCCATAAATTAACGTATTCAGGACAAATTAGTGAGTTCCCTAGGGCTTGTGTGTGATGTATGCATGGGGTGTGTTATGTGTGTTGTATGCATAGGATAGAGCTTACGAGCCACTGCAATACACACACACTTGCGCCTCAAATAAGACCGAACGCAAGGGGCTCCGGCCCTGCATCCTTGGGTTGTGGGTTTCGGGTTTGGCTATCCTAAGGGCGAAATAAATGACCATTTACTGTAGAGTGGTTAAGTCAGGATCACCTCGAGTCAGTATAACCCTCCTTTTCAGCTAACCAGGCATCCACCTCCTAAGTTTTACTCGGCAGACGAATCGCCTTCGAAGATGCCGATTCAGACCAGGGCCTCTAGAACCAAGACCCCTGTGTTTCATGGATCGCCCTTGGAGCGGACGACGGAATCCGGTGGTTCTTCATGCCGATCGACTGCCGCTCCCGCTGCCGATCTATTTGCTGGCTAGACTCTCGAGCAGAGGTTTAATCTTATCGACGTGTACGTCCAGACTGGGAGGCTCATACCTCCGGTAAGTTTGATAACCCTTACATATATACACACTTATGCACATATCACAAACACACACAGTCATACACAATCATACATACACACAGACACACACATGCATACACATGCACATATCATACACACATCAAATACACACATGCATATATACACACTTATGCACATATCACAAACACACACAGTCATACACAATCATACATACACACAGACACACACATGCATACACATGCACATATCATACACACATCAAATACACACATGCATATATACGCACACATCATGTACACACATGCATACATACACGCACAATCATACATACACATACACATACACACACATGCATACATAAACACGGACACAACACACACATGCATACATACGCACATATCACATACACACATGCATACATATCACATGTCGCATACACACAATCATACACACACGCACGCATATATCACATACACACATGCATACACACACACGTGCGCGCACACACATACACACACATGCATACATACACACAGACACAAACAGGCGCGCGCGCACAAACATACACACACACAAACAAACATGCGCGCGCGCACAAGCATGCATACACACACACACACAAACAAGCGCGTGCGCACACACATTTGATTAATATAAAATATCTATACTAATTCATGTATTTTAAACTTTTAATCGCAGGGGCTTTACCCAGGAAATCCATGAGCGCCACCTTCGTGATCGACTCTCCCTTCCCGTGTTCGTCCTTGATTTATGATGTTAAGATTGGTATATAAAATATCTATACCAATTTTTTTAACTTAAAAAACTTATATATTTCGACAGAAATTACCCGTCGAGAAAAATATTATTTCGACGGGAATTAGCCATCGAACTAGATTTGATTATTGCGACGAACGTTAACCATGGAAATAATCTATTGCGACACAACCTATTGCGTCGGCGTTCCTTTGTGGCTATTTGGTGTCACCTAACGAAATAGACCTATTTTGACGGTATATTGCCGTTGAAATAAGCGACCATTTACTGTAGAGTGGTTAAGTCCTGATCAACCATACAAGCTCGTATAGAACTCGAAAGGTAGTTTAAATAAGATCCGATCAAGCCGATCACTAAATTAAAGGCGCTTACAACCAAATGCTTGAGGCAGACTAAAAATAAGATTGAATCTGACCAAACGAGTTTAAATTAAATTATCAGCGTCGATAAAATCGACATATGATTTTCTTCTTGTTCATCCACCAAACCGTAAAAACCACATTCAAATCTGCTCCAAACAACAAAATAATTTGTAAAGTTAAAATCAGACGATCACTCGAGATGCTCAGAGCTGAATTTAAGTGTTGTTCTAAGGTTTTGATCAGTATTGCTTCGTGTCGAATCGAAAGGATATAATGCCACATGGGGTAAACTACACCGATGCCTTTTTTCCCCTGTTAACCTTTTGAATAATGCTTAACCCATAAAAGTCCTTTTTCTTTTTTCTAATAATAAAAACGAGTCCCGATCTATCTCATATTATAATTGAAGGTCTGGATCAATTTGGATCCATCCACGTGACAAATAAAATAGTATTTCTAGCTCCATGTACATCACAAATTAAAACCAAGCGTGAGAATATCATTTTCTCTCCTATAACACTCCCACGCCCCCTCCCCCCTGCTCACCCGCCCCCATCTCCCCAAGACCCGAACCCGAATCCGAATCCGAATCCCCCCTAGATCCAGATCCGAGAATGGGCATCGAGGAGAACGGGACGAACGCGGCGCTAAAGTTCCTGATCTACGGCCGCACCGGGTGGATCGGGGGGCTGCTGGGTCGGATCTGCGAGGCGAAGGGGATCCGATACGAGTACGGTTCCGGGCGCCTCGAGAACCGGGGACAGCTGGAGGATGACGTGGCGAGGGCGGCCCCCACCCACGTATTCAACGCCGCGGGGGTCACCGGCAGGCCCAACGTCGACTGGTGCGAGTCCCACAAGGTGGAGACCATCAGGGCCAACGTCGTCGGCACGCTGACCCTCGCCGACGTCTGCAGGGAGAAGGGGCTGTTGCTGATCAACTACGCCACCGGCTGCATCTTCGAGTACGACGAGGCCCACCCCCTTGGATCTGGGATCGGTTTCAAGGAGGAGGACACCCCCAATTTCGTCGGCTCCTTCTACTCCAAGACCAAGGCCATGGTGATTTCTTTTTTCCTTTTATCTGTTTTTTTTCGTTTTGATACATATGTTTTACTTAAACTTTATTGTGTCTGTTTGATATTCATTTTGGAGTTGAGACAACATCTCCAGTGGAATAGGAGAATTAACTATCCCAGTAGCTGAAAAAGTTATCAACCTTTTTAATGATCAACGTATTCTAATGCATACACAGACCAAAAAAAAAAAAAAAAAAATTATGTGATTTCTATACTTTTTGCACTTAGATCCAGATCCAAATGCAGGGGAAGGATCATGGTTATATTTTCTTTTCTTTCTTTCTTTCTATCTTTTTTTGCATTCCGATGGCTATAGGTGAAAAATGTTAGAGATGAGAGTGCTGGAGTTTATATAGTGGGATAATAATTGGACTAGAGCAACTATAAGGTGCTGGATAATTGTGTTGTGGAGCAAAAATGCAAGAGGAGGTTAATATAACATAGAGGAGATCGGCCATTACAATTTGAATTGATTTGAACTATTTTTTTTCTTACTACTTCAACAATCCACCCATACCATGGGTTTATATAGCCAAACAAATGGCTATTGGACTTATTTTATTAAATAGGTACATGCATTTGACTCTTATCGTTCTCAAGGTGTATTCATTTGACTCTGTATGTGCATTTGGCTCTTACCATTCTCTAGACATTTAACAACATACACACATTGGAAACAATAATTTTTAGAATACTTTGACTAATTTATTTTTTTGGCTTAACTTCCAACATGCCCCCTTAGGCCAAATTTGTCATGCCGAGTAGAGTCTTAAACTTGAAGAAGAGATTCGTCTTGAACGGTTTCGTGAAAATGTCTGCAACTTGATCGCCGGTCTTGATGTGCATGAGCTCGATCTCCTTTTTCTTGACCTGGTCTCTAATGAAGTGAAATCGAGTGTCAATGTGCTTGCTTCATTCATGGACGGGATTTTTCGCCAACGTGAATGCCAATTTGTTGTCCACATATAACTTTGTAAAGTCTTGTTGAGGAAATTGAATATCTTCGAGCAATCTCCTTAGCCAAATAGCATGGCACGCGGAAGATGAAGCCGCAACATACTCAACTTTGCATGATGATAGTGTGACAATTGGTTGCTTCTTGGATCCCCATGTGAATGCGGTGTCGCCAAAGTATAAAATGAATCCCGTAGTGCTTTTTCACTCATCAACATCTCCATACTAATCGCTATCCGAATATCCAAGCAATTGAGCATTGCTTGAAGAAGTATAGAGGATGCCATCACGGATAATGCCTTTGATGTAACGGAGAATTCTATTGGCGGCCGTCATGTGAGTGGATTTTGGTTCTTCCATTTAATGACTGATGATACCAACACCATATAGAATGTCTGGCCTCGTACACATCAAGTATCTCAAACACCTGACGAGGCTTTTGAAGTGAGTAGGATCCACTTTTTGTCCTTCATCGTGTTTTGACAATTTGGTGCCGCAATCGACCGGTGTGTTGATGGGCTTGCATTTTTACATCTTGAATCTTTTGAGAACCTCATTGCATAAGCTTCTTGGGAAATAAAGATGCTGCTTTCGGTTTGCTTTCCTTCAATACCGAGGAAATATGCCATAAGAGCTATGTTGGTCATTTTGAATCTCTCTTCATAGTTTGCTTGAGCCCTTCAAATATGTGTGGATTGTTGTCGGTAAATATCAAATCATCAACATAGAGGCAAACAAACAAGATGTCTTCATTCTTCACTTTGGTGTAGAGCGAGGGTTCGTGCGGACATTGGATGTAGCCGTTTGCCTTGAAGTAGGAGTCAATCCCGGCATTCCAAGCTCTTGGAGCTTGCTTCAGGCTGTATAGCGTCTTGTTGAGCTTCAACACTTTGTCTTTTCACCCTTTCTTCACATAACCCGGAGGTTGTTCAATGTATAATTCTTCATCAAGGCATCCATTGAGGAAAGGAGACTTCATGTCCATTTGATATAGCTTCCACTTGTGTTGCGCCGCAATAGAAATGATAAACCGGATAGTCTCCATGCGGATGATGGGAGCAAACACCTCGTCGTAATCGATGTCGGCCTTTTGCTTGTAGCCCTTCGCCACTAGTCTTGTCTCGTACTTCTCGATCTTGCCTTCCACATTCCTTTTTTCTGTGTGTACCTATTTGACTCCAATGGGTTGATGGTCTTCGGGAAGTGTAGTAAGCTTCCAAGTTTTTTTCTTCTCGATAGATTTGATCTTCTCGTCCATGGCGGTTTTCCACTTGTCTTGGATGGCTTCTTCAAATTGAATTGTTTCACTTTCGGCAAGGAGACGAACGAAATGGAGCTCCTCCGTAGCTTCATAGATCTCGTTCAAGCTTCTCATCTTGTGTGGTCTTGGGCTTTCTTCGAACGAGGATGTCGCTGAAGAAGTAGGAGATGTAGGCACCAAAGTAGGTGGCGATGGTGCACTTGGTGTAGTATGATGTTGCAACTCCATGTAAGTATGCTCTTAGACGTTTTTATGCCATGTGCTTTCTTCGTCAAAGCGAACATCCCTACTAACATGAATCACACGAGTGCTGGGTTCAAACAATTTATATGCTTTGGAGCGAGCATCACACCTATTGAAAATGAATTTGTTGCTCTTGTCATCGAGCTTGATCCATCTTTGTTGTGATACTTGAGCGTACACGATACTTCCAAACACCTTTAGGCAGGCGACATTCGGTTTTTAACCGCTCCATGCTTCATATGGTGTGATGTATCCAAGGCTTTTTGTGAGACATAGGTTGAGCAAGTAGACCGCACAGTGCACCGTCTCGGCCCACAACTCTTTTGGCAAGTTCATGCTTTTGAGCATGCTTCTAACCATCTCCATAATAGTTTTATTCTTCCGCTCGGCGATGACATTTTGTTGTGGAGAGTAAGGCCGCCGTTGTCTCCGTATGCCGTGATTTTGGCAAAATTCTTCAAATTCTTTGGAAATGAACTCTCCACCGCCGTCGGTCCTCAAACTTTTGATGTTGTAACCGCATTGCTTCTCGATGTAGATCTTGAACTTTTTGAAGATATCATACACCTTGGACTTCTCCTTCATGAAATACACCCATGTTTTTCTAGAAAAATCATTAGTGAAGGTAATAAAATATTTGCGAGAGCTATAAGGAATGATAGGTCCGCAAACATCGGAATGTATCAATTCCAATGTTGTCTTGCATGATATGTGGCTTCCTTGCCTGCCTGCCGAAGATGCACCCTTCGCATACTTAATGAGGATGATTGATATGTGGAAGCCCGTTCACCATCTTTTTTGAGGACAAAAGCTGCAACCCATGGAAGTTGAGATGCTCAAATCTTAAGTGCCATAGTCAGGAGGTGTCTTTAATGCAATTATTCAAACACTTAGCAACTTCATACTTGATCTTCAAGATGAATATCCTCTTTCGAGTTATGTCGACTCTAGTGCGGTCCCTTATGGTGAGAGTCCTGTCCTGCATCTTGAAATGGTAGTCTTTCTCGAGCAATTGGACGATACTCAAAATGCACTTCATGGAAGGCGGTAGACATTTGAAAAGATCTCCATTCTTCAGGCGGATGAGAATTTTATCTTTTCCTTCAACAGAAACTTTAGAGTAATCTTCGAATAAGATGGAGGAGCATTTGGACTCATCTAGTTCCACGAACATGTCCTTCCAGCACATGTGATTGCTCGTGTCGGTGTCCAAGTACCATGTGTCGTCTCTTGCGGGCTCTTAATTGTTATAGGCTTGCAACACAATCTTGATTGTTTTCATTAATGAAGTCGGCGCTCTCGTCCGCTTGATTGTTCTTATTGTACCAACACTCCGAAGAGTAATGGCCGTATTTCTTGCAAGTGAAGTATTGAACTTTACTTTTATCATTCCTATAGCCTTTTCCGGGACCACTTTTTCCATGTCCTCTTGTGTTGGCATGACTTCGGGCTTGAGTTGGTTCCTTCTTTTGTTGGGATTCTCCTTTATCTTGTCCACGTCCGCGGTCTTTTCCGCGGCCACGACCACGGAATTGACCACGACCTCTTCCACTTTTAGCGTCTTCCTTCAAATTTAGCTTTGCTTGTAAGGATTCCTCCACCGGCTCTTGTTTATTCTTTATGACGCGTTGCTCGTGCGCATCAAGTAAGCCTATAAGTTCTAAGATAGTCATCGTGTCCAAGTCTTTGGACTCTTCGATCGCCACAACAATATAATCGAATTTAGAATCCAAGGAACGTAGGACCTTCCCGATGATGCGAACGTCCTCCAGCGTCTCGCCGTTCCTCTTTAATTGGTCGACGATTGTGGAAACTCTTGTGAAGTAGTCGGAAACAGACTCATCGCTCATCTTCAAGGATTCAAACTCTCCTCGAAGAGTTTGTAGGCGCATCTTCTTCACCTTCTCGGTTCTTTTGAAGATGTTTTGGATTTCCCCCGTCTCTTTAGAAGTAGCGGCGGTGATGCCCTGTTGTTTAGTGGAGTCATCGATGCCGGAAAGAATGGTGGTTCGAGCGTAACCATCCATCCTTTCATTCTCCTTCAAAGATGTCCTCTTGTAGTCATCCTTCTTTTCATTCTCCCTCAAAGACGTCCTCTCGTTCCCCGATAAAGTCACTTCTTGCGGTCGTGTGTAGCCATCTTTGACGGCGGTCCAAACGCCTTATGCGCTAAGCACCGCCTCCATGTGGATCGACCATGTCGTGTAGTCCTTCTTGAGCTTTGGTGTCGGAAGGTTGAAGCTCATGGATGACAGCCATCTTCCTTGCGCTCTGATATCAATTTGTTAGAGATGAGAGTTTTGGAGTTTATATGGTGGGATAATAATTGGACAAGAGCAACTATAAGGTGCTGGATTATTTTGTGTTGTGGAGCAAAAATGCAAGTGGAGGTCAATATAACATAGAGGAAATCGGCCACTGCAATTTGAATTGATTTGAACTCTTTTTTTTTGTTGCTACTTCAACAACCCATCCTTACCATGGGTTTATATTGCCAAGCATATGGCTATTGGACTTACCCTATTAAATGGGTATATACATTTGACTATTACCATTCTCTTGGTGTTTCATTTGACTCTGTACATGCACACATCGGAAACAATGGTTTCTAGAAGATTTTGACTAATTTATTTTTTGGCTTAACTTCCAACAAAGAACACTTGATTTGACTGTAACTACAACTATAGGTTTTAACTCAAATAAAAATTGCTGCCACGTTTTGAGTTAAAAAAGTACTTCGAACCAAATATCAATTTTTAGATTTTGGCATAGTTGAAACTATATGGGGCTTCAACTACAATCAACCGAACAGTTGACAAAATTATATATGATGTGGAGGTTATACAACTTAATTAAAAGAGTTTATGTGGATATGAGTGCTTGAGTGCTCAGAATATCAGATGGTGCTCCAATGGTGACGATTATATTTAAGAAAGTGATGTTTCTGGTTGTGATTATTCTTTTATTTTGAAAAGGACAAGCACAAGCTAAATTGACCACCTTGTTAGAGTGTCTGTGGTGCTTATATGCCACATTATGAGACACCGAAGTTGGCCTATGCCTATAAGGATAATGAAGTTTACAAAAGAAAATTTGTAGATCTCATTCGAATAGGTTCTGTAAGGACGTTAGGACGTTATGACCACTACGATTGTCTTTGCTAAATTAGGATGGTAGAGCATTTTAAAAGTGAAGCGGTTAGATTGGCTTACTACTTAAACAACAAAGTGAAGTGATGCTATTGATTGTCATTGACAAGGGAAGGATTCATCTAGTTTTTAAGCGTTATTATAAACTAGTTAACAAAAAATTCTTCTGAAGCTCTTTCTTACTGCGTTTCCATGATTGGTATTTTATTATGTTAGTTCACTGGTGAAACTCCGAAAGGAAAATTTGCAAAACATCGATAAATTATAGTGTCTGACTTGTCGAAAACTGATCAGGACAGCCCCGTTGACCGTTGTAACCAAAACCCAACCTGATTCCAAAGGGTGTGGTTCATGTTTGGATTAGAGCCTGGTTGTTAGGTCTTATTCTATTATTCTTCACCTCCAAAAGACCTGGATCCAAACCAGTTAACACTCCCAGTGGTGGGTTATGCTTTTACACTACTAATTGTTGCATTTGAGTTTCTCTGCAACAGATTCTTGTGGCACATTCTTATTGTTCACTTTCATATACTGCTTTTGCCGCTGTAGCTCTATTGTACTCGTCTCCTGAGCTGATAACTTAAAACAGAAAGAGACGTGTCATTATCTAGTCACAAGAGCAACCTTATATGCCTAGTCCTTTCTTCTGTAGCATGAAACTCTCACAGGCGTACTCCTCAGTGGATGTTCATATCTTTGCCAAAACATACACCTGTGGGGTTCTTGCAATATTGTTTAACTTGTGCTCTCTTTATTTCAACGAAGGCTTTATTTGAGTGTACCTGGATGTGTGTTTGTACTTTAAACATATGTGGTTGAGACAAGGGCATGCGACCCAAGGATATGTGTGCTCTATTTGGGGGTACATAATCCCACAGATATGTGGTTGAGACAAGGGTTTAGTTATAAGGAAATATCTGCGAACCATGTAAGCAAACAATAATCGGAACAACCATTGGGACTTCTACATTGGGAAAAATGAGGTTTTTCCAAATGTTTATATATATGAATTTCAAACTTGAGCTTTGAGACGAAGCCATCGAAGGATGTTACATACTTAAACTTCTTTATTATGCGTATATACACTCAGAGAAGCCCAACAAGTCCGTGCTCTCTTCTGCATACCAAGAGGCATGAAAGTGTTTGATTACCACCTCTATATGACTAGTTTTGCACATGTTCATTGTAAAATATTAAATTGTTTTCGGTAAATAAACAATTACATTATTAGTTGGGCGTATAATCACCTAAGGTTAAAAAAGCCAGTAACTTGACAAATCTCTCGATTTCTTCTTATTCTCTTTTTTTCGTATGTTAGGCTCTGTTTCTGCTAGAGGTAGAAGTTTCTTTGTGAGTGTAAATATCTCCTTATGTGCAATGAGTTGAAAGCATAGATCCTGTTTCAAGTAAAGCACTTTATTTGCCTAAATGCCCTATCCTACTGTTATTTGGTCATATTGTATGATAATTATATTTTGTTTAGATATTTGTGTCTATAAAGGCTTATGAATTGTTGAGCCTTTTCTCTTTTTGTCAACGAGTGCTTCCTGGAAAAAAAATTTCTTCACACCTAATATCTACTTACTATGTGATTTTAATTGCTAATGCTAAGCATATGCTGCTATAACCTGCTTTTCTTTTAATATTTCTCTTATTTTGAAATTACCACAAGTATGACATCTGCCAAGTGCCAATAATTTGTTATATGATATATACTATATATTTAACTAAGTTTTTTATTCTTATTCTTTCCTGCAAATTACATTGTTTTGTAAGATTTAGGAACAAATTTTTTACTCCATAGCATAGTCACAAATTCGTCGTTCGGGAATAATTCGGCGAGATCGAAAATTCGGATTCGGAGAACTATTCGGAAAAAATCGGCAGGTATTTTGGAAAGATTCGGTAAGTGTTCGGGAAATGTTCGGGAAGGATTTCGAGCAATAAATTAATATATGAGACGCTAGGTTTTGATTTTGTGAATTATTTGCTGTTTTTTGAATTATTCGCTGTTTTTTCACATAATTCGGGAATAATTCGCGGATTATTCGGCCAGTTCGGCAATGGCGATTATTTCGGAGATTAATTCGTTTGATCAAAAATTCGCGAATTATTCGCGAATTCGGCGAATAATTCGCGAATTATGTGACTATGCTCCATAGTGAGTTATATAGCCATGAAATTATTTTTTGATAATTTTATGGTCATTTAATTGTTTCCTGCCACCAGTTAGCACAATACATTTTGGAACTTCTGGCAACACCGCAGGTGGGGAAGGCCTTACTTTTGTTATTTGCCAATACATATTGCAGGATACAAAATATTAATACATGTGCATGTGTGTAAATTCGCATTAGAAATCTCACTCGCTCTATGGAATGAAAGGGTCCCCGTCTCCTTCGATATATAACTATTTTGATCTATCACCTTGTTATGTTCTTCAAAAATGTTGATTAATGAACAAATTATAATTGATGGACATTTTAAGATTATTGCTGTATTCAATTCTCCATTCAACATTAAGATTATTGCTGTATTCAATTCTCCATTCAACATTAGCTCCGTCAAAATTACTTCCAATCAAATAACTGTGGATTCTGCATCAGGTCGAGGAGCTACTGAAGAACTATGAGAACGTTTGCACCCTTCGTGTACGGATGCCAATCTCATCAGATCTCTCCAACCCTCGCAACTTCATCACCAAAATCACAAGGTACGACAAGGTCGTAGATATCCCCAACTCCATGACTATTCTCGATGAGCTCTTACCCATCTCAATTGAAATGGCAAAGAGGAACCTCACCGGGATCTGGAATTTCACCAACCCCGGTGTCGTTAGCCACAATGAAATCCTGGAGATGTACCGAGACTACATTGACCCGAGTTTCACTTGGAAGAACTTCAACCTCGAGGAGCAGGCGAAAGTGATTGTTGCGCCTCGCAGCAACAACGAGCTCGACGCTACCAAACTGAAGACCGAGTTTCCAGAGCTCCTGTCGATTAAGGAGAGCCTTATCAAGACTGTCTTCAAGCCGAATCAGAAGACATCTGTGGCTTGATGTGTAGGTGTCTAGGTTAATTTATGTTTTAGTTCTTTTTTTCGCTGTTCTAGCAATTGGAGTCATTTGTATCTGTGCTATTTCAATGAACTTGTCAGGTAGTGAACAATGAAGTTATATCCTCTGGGTCGGTAATGTATGACCAAAAAAAGAAAAAAGGGAAATCGAGTTGGTGATGTATGACAAAATGAAAAATAAAAGGAAATTTAAATGAGTTATTTGAAAGGATCTTTAATAGATTAATATTATTTTGGGATAGAAATTCCTTGTGTACTTGAATGAATATCAATTTTAGGAATTTTTAGAATGCTATCGATATTCTATTATTTGGATTTTGTCGAGTATTTTCTTTATCTTTTCTTTGAGTAAATGGATTTTGTTGAGTATGATTGAGGATTTATATGTATTCAGGACTTGTGGTTTCTAGACGTAAGCATTTGCGGTCAATTACACATGAAATTGGTAAGTATGTTGATATGATTTTGGGTTATTGATATGATTTTGGGTTACAAATGAAATTGGTAAGTATGTTGATATGATTTTGGGTTATTGATATGATTTTGGGTTATTGATATGATTTTGGGTTATTGATATGATTTTGGGTTGCACATGAAATTGATCGTCGTGACTATTAAATATGGGATTATATTATGAAATGTAGCAATATTATGGATAAATCGTAGGAATCCTACTTCAATTTTTCTTCGAAAGCAAGAAGTCACCATTTTTTTTGAAAATCTTTACTTCGCCACCAAACTAGTTCGATTCATAAAAGGGTTTCTACCAAAAAATATTATACTTTTCGTTCCAAAACTCATTACACGCGCGCGACTTGTTTAGACCAAAATACGCTAATGAAATAAAGTGAAAGAAAAGAAAAAATCGTTTGTTCTCCCCCACTATCTCCGGCAATCCAGACCCCACCCGTGACCCTCAACCCCGCATGAGCTTGACCTTCCCTTTCTCCTCACAAAAACGTTTGCGATTGATTAGGGTTTGATTTCGGGTTTCATTTAGGAGTTGATTAGAGTTTGTTTGATTTCGGGTTTCATTTAGGAGTTGATTAGAGTTTCAAACTAGATATAGAGTTTGAATTGTGGTCGAGATTGTGGCTTGGATTAGTATTTTGATTATTGATTCCATTTAGATTGCGCTTCGTACATAGAATGGAATGGAAGATTACCGGGAACACCCATATTCCGGGAAATGTGATGATCGGACATCCAATTCTAAGGAATCTTATATTAACATGCTTGGTTTGCTTTAATCATTCCCGGTAATATATGTTTGTAGAACCGTCATTCGGCGGTGGATGGCCGGTCGTGGCCAGTGGCGAACGACTGACTAGTGGCGGCGGACCGGCCGGTGACGGACGGTAGGGCCAGCTGGCGGCGGGCGGCTGATCGGCGACGAACACTCGGCCGACTGTGAGGGAGGCCGGCGACAAACACGACCGATTGACGGCGAACGGTTGGTCGGCGGAGAACGGTTGGTCGACCTGCGGCGGATGGTCGATCGGCGGTGAACGGTCTGCCGGCCGCCAGGGAGGGTCCCTAAATTAATTTCACTTTGATGGTCTAACACAGACTCAAGTTAACGCTTTCGGGGCAAATTCGTAGGTCCCCTGGTTGCGTATGTGCGCTCTGTGCTTGTGTGTGATGTATGTGGGTGTGTATGTGTTAGAGCTTAGGGGCCGGTGCCAAAAAAAAAAAGAAAAAACGAAAAAATAGCCTCAAACAACGCCACATCGGTGCAGTAAAAAATTAAACCTAGAATTTCTTTAACAAATATTTATTAAATACAATTATCAACTGAATAATTATAACTATACAATCATCTCTACTGATCTTAAATAACTCATAGAATCATTGTGAATCATTTTGAAAATAAATTAACCACTCTTTAAGATTTAATCTTTTATAAAAAAATTTGAATTCAAATTACAAAAGCAAATATAATTTTTATTTGAACACGTGGATCATCCAGCGTGCCAGACACCACAGAGGTATAAAATCAACAAACTATCAAATGCGGTATCATTCTGTGAAATAACGTTCCAAATTTAGTAACATGTGGCCTACTTCTGTATAATACTTCGAAATATAGTATTATTTTTTCACTCGTACCAAGAAACCGCCAATGTGGTAGTTTTAAGTGAAGCATAGCAATATATAACAAACTATCAATGCGTTGCAGCTCTGTAAAACATAGTAATATTCAACAGTAGTAATTTGTTTCAAACGTGACGTTTTATGTGTAAAATCTTTCTACCAGCAAGGTTTCAGGATTTTTTTTTCTATCGGTCACCCAAAAACTTATTATGCTCCCCAACATATAAGTTATCCATAAATCATCTCTAAAACATATGAATTATCCAAAAATCACCACAGAACATTGTTGTTATGCGATAATCACCTCAGTTAGCTTTCATCCTCAATTTCTGAATCTCGAGTTCGGTTAGCTTAACTAGCGTTGCAGGTTTATTAGATAGAATACCCCAAATAGCTCATTTATCTATTATTCTCCTCTCTAAAGGTCCCTTCTTCCATTTTTTAAATTCATTTTATTCAACCCATCACATTGGACAAAAACCCTTGATTTTTTTTTGTAGAGACAAAGCTAGACTTCACCTTTGCACCATTATTGTTGGAGGAGAGGAAATTAACTAGCCATTTCTAATGTTAAGCAGTATTTCATCCAAAAATTCACTCAGGCGAGAAATTCAAATAACTTCAAGTTTTAAGGACGTTGTATATGGAATATCAAAGTTTTTGGATTGATATTTAGAAATAGGTTTGACATACAGGAAAAACCCAAGTTTCAAATGCGGTGTTGATCTCATAAATGTAAATATTAATCTATCATGTGAATAAATTAACTATCAAATATGGTAAATACACATTGACACTTGGTGACGGATGCAAGGGGGGATATTGAGTTGGAGATTTTACAGGAGAAAGGACGGGATTAGAAGCTAATGGCAAAGAAATATAATCAGAGGAATAATTTGATTTACAGTATTTACTAAAAAAATTATCTGTTAAACGAAACATTGAGAAAAACATGAGAAAAAAATTAACTATATACATCATGTAGTAGTTTAGACAACATATCCAGCAACGTTTTTCAAGCGCTAAATGTAGTTATTTTTTACTCGTGTCAAAATAAGAAATGGTAAAAAGTAACAACATCGCTTGTTACTGTACACTTTGACAACTCAATCCAACGTGTACAGGGCAGAAAAATAATGTAGCAACTTGACATTTACATCAATGCCCGTATGTAGCAATCGAAGCTAAAATTGTAGTATCATGACTGGACGGGGACTGATATGGAAATTTAAAAATGCAATATTGGAATAGGAGAAGATGCATCCTAAATATAACACACGTGAAATATAAACATATATTTTGTATTAGACGTTTTTATGCAAGTTTTGAAGATCCGATGATATCTTAACGGATTTCTTTATGTCTTGCTGGCTTAAAGATAAATTTTCTTTCATTCCTCATCCATAAAATTTTTAAAATACGGAAAGCATGGTAAACGGAGTAGATCATCCAACCTTCATTTAGACAGAAAGTCATTGGTTTTCTTATGTTAGAAACTTACAATATCATTGATACCTAAAATGCAAATAGTACCAAAATAGATAAAAGTAATGCTCCGGTGCAGTAGGGTTTTAATTGCAAAACAGACCCACAATAGAGCTCCACTGTCGGATGTGTTCTCGAGATCCACGCAACCGGTTGGAGGAAATTTTGGCCGGTTAGCCAATGAATCCTTGCCACGTGTCGGTTATTTGATCCATAAAATCACCCGTGAACCCCAAAAAGTAAACCAAGGTGGGTTACTCTTCGGTGAAAAATCCCCATCCCTTGTCCCTCAGCTCACTATATCAAATTGTATGAAATATCCTAATTTCACGAAGATTACTTTCTCGTCGGAGGAAAAAACCCTTACCCAAGCCCTCATCGTCTTAATATCTGTTAAGGCAGGTAGAAGAAGAAGTTTGCCAGTGACGGATAGAAGAAGAAGTTTGTCGGTGGCAGGTAGATACGGATGTAAGTTCCCCCAATAATCCCCACTTCAATTAACCTAATAATGATTTCATTACCATTGTCCATTGCTTCTTCTTATTGACTGTTCAAATGCAAAATAGTAGCAAATACAACTATTCGTGAAACCTGAATATGTGGATTAGTTGTCATACGATGATGTTACAGATATTTGATTGTATGATCTTTTATGATGGTATGATTTATTGATAATCGTCTGAAACATTATTAGCAATTTAGCATATGAGGTGTTAGATGAAATTCCTTTAAAAAATAAGGCCAATCCAGTGATCCTCCTCTTCTCTATCAGATGTCCTCTTTTGTTTTCATATTTCCTATGCACTTTATTTTTGTGTAATTTAATTTTCTGTCGAAGAAGTTATGTTTTATGTTTTGTAATTGGTTATGTCATTGCTAAATTTCACTTGTTGACAGATAGAGATAGGCAGAGAAGAAATGTCCATGATCAATCCCTTATGACAATTGGAAGATGAAACGGAGCATTGTTCCTTCGGTCTTCCTTGTGATGAATTCCAAAGTAAGCTTGATGTTACATATGATACTGAATTAGAATGGTATAATCATTATAATAAGTATACCTGGCTTAAAGGATTTAGCATTAGAAGATCAGATGTTAGATACGATCAGATGGATAGAACCATTAGAACCTTCCGTCGTTTTGTTTGTTCTTGTGCCGGGAGGTGTTCTGCCCAACATTCGAACCGAGAGAACAGAAAGCGGAAAATTCACTGTGTAACACGCTGCGATTGTCCAGTAAAGATCGACATATATTATCAGAAGGGCACGAACAAGTGGTTTGCATATCATTTTGAAGATGACCATAATCATTTGTTAGTGGACAACAGGGAAGCCTCATTTCTCCGATCACATTTTCTCCGATCACATAGGAAAATCGATAGAGTGCAAAAAAATTAAGATATAAATACATTAGTTAAGATCCTTGTAAGGAAAAACAAGAGCATCCATTTGAAAGAGCATGAGAGTAAAGATTTTGAAAATGTTGGCTTCACACCAAAGCATGTCTACAGCCATTGCTATGGAGACCTGTTAAAGGAAAGACAAATTGGTGATGCTCAAAGTGTGTTGAACGGTATGCGTGCATTGAACCAAAAAAAATAAAGCCTTTTTCTACTGTTATGACATGGATGAAGATGGTCGGTTGATTCATTTATTTTGTGCGGACGAACCAATCATGATTAGATTATCATTATTTTGGTGATGTTATCAGTTTTTATTCAACCTATCGAACAAATAGATACATCAGGTCTTTTATTCCATTTGTTGGTGTCGACCATCATCGACAAACAGCCGGTTTTGGATGCGGCGTTGGTTCAGATGAAAGAAAAGATTCGTATTTTTGGTTGCTGAAGAAGTTTCTTGTTTGTATGTGTAAATACCCGGTTCTTGTTGTCTGTATTTGGTTAAATAAATAACACCAAAAATTTTCCAAATAATCTCCTATATTTTTCCTATGCTTTTTCCTTTTTATATTTTTTTCTAATTATTTTCATCCCCTTTTCCCACTCTCCTCCTCTGCTGTTTCTTTTTTTTTTTTGAATTGGGCCCACTTCCCGTCTCTCTCCTTTTCTTTTTCATCTCCTTTTTCCCCTCTCCGTTTTCCATTCTTCTTCTCCTTGTTCTCTCTTTTTTTACTTTCCTCCATTAATTTCCTCAAATCTCAACTGAAAATTCATTTATCAATTCTCACAACACCAATTTAATCCCTCCTTTAATCCCCTATTAATTCTCTTAATTTCTCTAGATCTCTCTTTCTCTCACAATCTCTTTATCTCTCTAACTCTCTCTATACATATTTCCCACTCCCCCTTTCTTATTATCTCCTTCTCCTTCACTCTCTCCTCCGTGCTCCACCGCCGGGAGACCCCATCACCGGCGAGCAACCGCCACAGCTCCTCCACTTCCTTCATAACCCACACCTGAGCTCATCTTCCCTCCTTCCCGAACTCCACCGAGCACCCACTGCCACCCATAGCCGAGAACACCATCGCCTCCGCCTGCTCCGGCCAACCCCAGCACCGCCAACGATCTCACCTCCCCCTCACATACCAACGACCACTCGAGCCTGCTGCCATCACTGCACAGAGCCTAAGTCAAGCCTCTTATCTCTTGATCCA
Source organism: Agapanthus africanus (assembly GCA_030015575.1). NCBI lineage: Eukaryota > Viridiplantae > Streptophyta > Magnoliopsida > Asparagales > Amaryllidaceae > Agapanthus > Agapanthus africanus. The sequence goes on from JASDDO010000004.1 coordinate 316,721,461, forward strand.
AGCTGCATCGCAGCAGCCGAGCCACATAGACCCTCGTTGTGGCTTCCCGTGCCCAAGCCGTGCTCAGTAACGCCGACCACATCACCACCAGTCTCCACACAGTCGCCTAGCTCCCCTCTACTCACCGCCGTCGACCTCCGCCACTATTGGACCCAAATCGATCAACCGTCGAGCCCCGACATTTCATCGAACACCTGTATCCATCGCAATCGCCGCTATTCCAGCCACCGTCATCGTCGTCCAAGCCATCTCCACCATCATTGTGTACATCGGCATCGTTGACGCAGTAGCCGTCGCAACGCCAACGCATGTCCGTCCCAGCCACAACGCATCGAACCCTGCACTGGGCCACGCTCGCACCATGCCCTAGGCCATGCAAGCACCACCACCGGACCACGAGCACACCACATCCAGGCCACGACCACACCACGCCCAGGCCACGCACGCACCCCGCTCAGGCCACGCATGCACCGTACCCAGGCCATGTCCCGCACCACGCACGCATCGTGCAACCACCACGCACGCATCGCCCACCATGTCCGGATCCGCACCGTTTCGTAGATGTCTCGTGTGTCGAGACGATCCCTCGCGTCCTGTCGCTTCTATTTCAGTGACCTAAAGCAGGTGAACCCTCTTCACTTGTTAAATCATGCTATTTATGTATATAATAATATTAATTGGATGATTAAATTTTAATGGTGCGTGTCTATATATATTAAGAAATTGGATACTATTTATTTTAGTCAAAACCTTAATGAAAATATCCGTTTTCTTTATCAATAATTCATTTTACTAATAGTGAGTAACTTGTAGAACACTGGGACCAAAAGGATAGGGGTTTCACACACGAAATGACGTCCCCAAGAAACGATGTCGAATCTGAATTTTACTGAACCGCATTGGAAAATCCATATTAATTTAAATACAACTCGCAATTTGAAATGCTGGGGCTCATATTGAAACCAATTAAATAGTCTATATGCCTATGTAAGTTTTTACTGAATATTTCCATGTTATGATAATAAAAATGGGAGAGAAATACGGCTCTGGACTGCAGTCCAAAGCAGTATTTTCTGTCGATGCATGAATTGAAACATCCATATTTCCCTGTATAAACATGATAATATGCGGAAACCTATATCGATGAGTAGATAATTAAATTATATTTCATATGGATCTAGTTTCACTCGATTTCATTACAATTTAATATTTTAAAAGTATTTTAAGCTGTCAGCATGCCCTGCTATTTTCTGTAGTGACTATTTATACGTCTCGACCGTAAAATGATCATAACTCTCTGTATACAACTGATATTACCGATCCGTCTAGTGCGTTAAAAACTTAACTGAAGAAGCTGGATATTAATGAACTGTAGCGGTCCTTAATTCTAAATGTAATTCATACCAAAGTGCGCTTGAAGTTGGACTTCCAGTTTTGAAACCGGAATTCCAGTAATATATATCTGTTTTAAAATGAACATGACTCTTAACCAGGATGTCTATTGAGACGAAACCAATTTTACTGGTTAGATAAACGAGTCTACTTTATATGTATTTTACGTGGTCCGGCATGTATGAATTATAATGAATTTTGCAAACTGAATGACACTGTCAGTCCTTATTTTAGTGAAAGTTTATTTAAAGCGTTTTTATCATGTCGTGTGATTGCTTTACACCCACTGATCAATGACTATATACCGTGATACCCTAGTGACTGTATTGCATTGTCCTGTGAAAATTGTTGTTGGATTGGGTTGCGACAAATACGTTAGTGTACAAGCGATTGAAAGCGAAAATGATATAAGTGAAAGCGTAATTGAACGGTGAAAGTGATATGTATTTTGTTGGATATGTATGCCCTAGAGGCCATTATTGTATATTACATGGACTTAGGATATGTATTTAGGATATATATGTACATGACAGTCTTGCTCGATATGACAAATACGTTAGTGTATAAGCGATTGAAAGCGAAATTCACCGGTTGATTTTTAAGATCAGTTTGATCAACCAGGATCTCTCAACGAGAGATTTTCTCAAACAAATTGATATTTTCTCTTCTCCTATAAATAAAAGTAAAGAGATCAAATCTAAAGAGGAGGAGACCCCCCATAAGCTTATGTAAGAAACACATAAGGCTCTCCAAAAAGTCTCCAGAAAAAACAGAGAATTTAATTCTCGTTCAAGAAGAAGACCTTCCTCCCATAAAAAACCTAGGTAAAGAAAAAAGAAGAGATCAAAATATCTCCTTTATTTATCATATCATATCTAAGGGTTTAACCCTTTAAAAGAACTTAGTTTTTTCTCTGGATCTGATATCTGAAAGACAAGTCTCGTATAAGTTGAGAATTTAATTCTCATAGGGAAGATCTTGTTCTTGAGATTCGAAAATTCAAGAGAGAACAATCGAAGAAAGGATACGAAGAAGATGGAGTTTATACTTCAGGAACTTAATTCCCACATAAAGTAAGAGCTTAATTTTTAAAGAACATGATCCCAGATCCTCAAAATAGCGATCTTGGTGATCATTAATGGTCAAAATACCATTAACAGAGCTTTAACCTCTATGAAAATATCAACAGAGATTAAATCTTTAAGAAGACAACGTTTCATGTGAAACACACGTGAGCGCCAAAACTCAGCGATTTACGTGAAACACACGTGGGCGCCTCACGTGAAATACGCGTGGGCGCCAGAAAAGACTAGTGCTTAGCACTATTACAGCGTCTCACGTGAAACACACATGAGCGTTATATATATGAGTGTTTAGCACTGCTGGGTATTATAAAAACCCAATCTTAGCCCCAAATTGGTTAAGTCGGTGAAGCTTGAGCTTCCTTTTTGTTTTTGAATTCACCGAGCCCATATGCTCATGATTTCGAAACCGATCTTAGTCCTATATATGACCAGTGATCTCTCATCGATGATATCCAAATTAATATTCATCTCATATTTTCTAAGTTAATCTTAGTTTCATATAAGACTAACAATTCTTAGATCTACCATGATCTTTTCTCTCAAATATGGGATTTGGTTCAAGGGTACATCTTTCCACACATCTGATATATGTCGTAATTTCTCAACGTCTTCAGAGAGGTGGCGGGTCCCAACAACTCCTCTTTTGTCGTCTCAAACATGTTGATAATGGACCGAAATGTCCTTAAACTAATATTCGCCCCAAACACGGCGATAATAGACCGAGACGTCCTTAAACTAATATGTTTTGCCATGCGGACTGTTTCATACCGACTACCATATACTATCCATGGGCTATTCATATATGATCCAAGGACCAGTGGAGCCCATATGCTCATTTGTTCATAAGTTGATCTTAGTCTTAAATATGACTAATGATTTTTAGATCAAACCCAAATTTCCCGTGAATGGATGGACCTCACAATTGTGAGAAATGCGTCTTAAGTTCACTCCCGTTGGCAAACCAAGCTACCAATGTGGACCCCGTCAAGCAAATGCTCGACTCAAATCATGAAAATATATGTACGAATTTGGATTAATCTGCGCTCTACGGGTGACGACATAAAATAGTCTCCGTATACAATCCACGGGCAACCTTAACAAACATAATAACACACGACACGAAGTGAACTACTGGAGCAGGAGAAAGTGGTTATCGCAATGCGATAACATAATTAATTGCAAGGGTTTGCGCATGCAAGGAAGAGCATCCCCATAATAAAAAAAACCCTCACAAATGAGGGGGAATTTGATGAAGCCTGCTACATCGATCGCATCTATCCAAACCTCCGATATATGGTGCCATAAATCAACTTAGTATTTTCGGAGAGATGGATGGATATGTTCAAATAGTATCTACCCTTAAATTCAGGCTAGACGTCTCAGCGTCTTAGTCCAGTCTTCGGACGTAAACAGATTGTGGCATGCCCGGTAGAATCTTTTCCTCTTTCCACTCCACACTTCGTGTGTTGTGTTTTTCCGCTATCAAATAATCGCGGTATATATGTTTGTAGTTGTCCTTAGGTAATGAGATACTGAAGCGGCATTTCTTCTCTTTGTAGAATGACATTTGCTTTCACTCACCGCAACTCAGGCTCTGTCACATCTAATGAAGTCAAGTATGGGCCGCTTGCAGCCTCAAATCTCTGCAGTCCGGCTCTTCAAGAAATAAAGGGGCTTATCTTTAGGACAATGGTCCCACCTCCTACCCTCGGTGCCTTAACGCCGAAGGAGGAGCTCAAGAAGAGGTCTGTCTTCCACAGGCTGGCTCCTCAAATTTCATCTTTGCCGACAGAATCCGTCTCCAAACAATTGGCACCCGCCAATGACCAAGGTCAACACACGGGGCATAATATTCATGCTCTTAAAGAAAACATGGGGCAAGCTCAGCAAACTCCGGAGACTGAAAAAACTCCGGTCAAAAGACATCATCGACATCGAAACAGGCGTCATATAAGACAAGCTGGGGGCAGTTCTCCGTCCGAGCTGATTCCAACTTTGATGGTGAATGCTACTATTCCAACCGGGAACAGCTCTCAACTGCTGCGAAAGGTCATACAAAATTCCCCTCCTGCAGTATTGAAAAAGTCTCCGCAACCCATGGAGATCTAAGGAGAACAGAAACCATTTTGCTCCCTAAAAAAACTTCCCTCATCTATATATAAGGTGTGGAAGCAGGTGAAGGACTCAGCCGTCATCCATGGCTCCTCCCCTAATCGTCAGCCAACCTCTGACAACTCATCTTCCAAACATAAGGAGACCCATCTCAAGACGGGTCCTGTTCTGATGGTTTCTCTTAAAACCAAAGCGGCTTCTCACAAAAAAAAGAGACCCAATAAAGTCCAAATGCCCAAGGCAAACTCTAAGGGTCAAGATTCCAAACGCCCTAAGCTTAGGGGCATGATAGTTCACACAGTCCATGTGGTGAATTCTAAAGAGGAAAGTACTGCTTCTGCTAGTCATGGACCGCATACTCGGTCTCTGACAAAAGCCCAACTGCAACGTGAAAAGTTGCAGAAAATGCTTACTCAGGCGGCAACACTCACTAATCCATCGCCTAAGGAAAATCCCGAGGACGCACCCGAAGAAATAGTTGGGCGGGAGTTGGATATTGACTTCCTGAAGCGCGCTCTCAAAAAGAGAGATGAAGAAGCGGTAAAGATGCCTGCTAAAATGAACCAGATGGCCCTTTTGATCTAGAATATGGCTGGAATGATGGTTTATTCAGAACCACTGGCAGATGAACCGCCGGTAGTCGCTCTTAAAGACAAAGGTGACACTTCAAATCTTCTGCAAGTTCCATCAACGGATAAGGAGGAAATGATCCCAAAAGGAAAGCTGGACCCATATATCGCTCAGCAAATCAAATCTCACTATGCCAGTGAAGCCGCAAATAGGTCAATCAAGACTAGTCGATCGTATCCGACGTGCTACGATCAAATACAGTACCCTCCAAAATACATACTTCCGATGTTCCACATATACACAGGAATCTGGAATCATCGCCAGCACATCACGCGATTTAAATCCAAGTGCGGCAACACTGGAGGAAATGATATACTGCTCCTCCGATAGTTCATCAGCAATCTGGCGGCATTGCGTTCGAATGGTATGCGGAACTCCTAAATGACTCTGTGAACACCTTTGAACAGATGGAGATGCTGTTCTGTCAGAGATTCGCTAGTTTGAATAAATACACTACCGTGGCGGCGTTGGTCAATGAAAATGTTAGACCAAATGAAACTTGGGTTCAATATGTTACCCGATAGTGAAATCTCTGGTCAAAATGAAAGCAGCGTATCGATGAAGCTGCAGCCGTGAGAATGCTCATAGCTACCCTTTACCCAAATTCAAAGGTGTTCCCCATATATGGCCCTCTTCAAGCCGACTGCCTTCTAAGAGCTCATAGATAAAATGGCTCGATTGGATCAGATGGGTCAAGACGCATCTTCTTCCGATGAAGATATATGAAAAGCAGAGGCAAGACGGCGTTTGTCGCCAACGCTCAACAAAAAATGAGCGGCTCTGAAGCAACATGTCGTCAAAATAGAGACAGCGTGGGTTCTACCCTTGAAGAGATAAGGGCACGAATACTCGCTCCCCGAAATATGCGTAGGGGCATCTTTCTCGCTGGCTGAGGAATCTCCATGTAAGATAGTCCTTTCTTCAAATAATAGAAAGGATATTAAGAGACCTATAAAATGTGTCTTGCAATTGAGTGGAGTATCCTGCTTGAACCAAAAACCATGGAAGGGATGTGGAATCCATGTCCAAATCAGCTGATGAAGGGAAAATCCCTCAAGTTAAGTCCATTCTTACAAGGAAGAAGAAGGCTTAGCAGAAAGAGTGATGTGATATCTCGTTTCTTTGTCAGTGTCAGAAAGTGACATTGATGAGCAGAGGGCAGGTGCCGTGGAAAATGCCCGGTATTTCCCGCAAAACAACCTGATTGGTATGATAATAAATGAAGCAGTCCAAGAGTGTGAAGATAGTCTAAGGCGTGAAGTGTCCATACAAACAAAGGACAGGCAGCAACGCCTCGGCAAGCAAGCGTTGGAAGAAATGAGTTATGCAACTTTCCGATCAAATGATAAACTAGGGACCGAAACGTCCCTAAACTATCGCGTCGCCCCAAACACAGCGATAAGGGACCGAAACGTCCCTAACTATCGTGTTGCCCCAAACATGACGATAGTGGACCGGAACGTCCCTAAACTAGTATTTCGCTCCAAACACGGCGATAATGGACCGGAACGTCCCTAAACTAGCATTTCGCCCCGAACACGGCACATGGGAATGTTGGACCGAAATGTCCCTATACTAAACTTCGTCCAAACATAGGAATGTTGGATTGGAACATTCATAAACTAGCATTTCGTCCCAAACATGGTAATAATGGACTGAAATGTCTCTAAACTAGCGCGTCGCCCCAAATACGGCGATATGCTTCCTTGAGATCTATATTGCAATCGAAGTTCCACCGATGAAGATTGCAACTCAAGTCCCACCGGCTATATAGCTACTCCAACAATGAAGCCATCCCCAAGTCCCACTAGCAAATAGATGGGTCACCTACGGCAAAACTACTTTCGAGAGTTTCACCGTTCGCAAAAAAATGGTACGTCCACAAGTGAAATGAGCACGGATGAAAACCCGAAAGAGCACCATGAGTAAAAACAGTAGGACTACCGACGAGCTTGTGAAAACCCGAAAGGACGTAATCTCGTAAAAAAAGGTATGTCCGGAAGCAAATGGGCACGGATGAAAACTCGAAAGGGCGCCGTGAGTAAAAACAGCAGGACTGCCAGCGAATTTGTGAAAACCCAAAAGGGTGCAAACCTGTTAAATAAAAAAATTTGTGCACTTGCAAGGTCCTCTCGACCTTATGAGGAGAAAATACCTGCGTGAAATCCTTACGACTCACCAAAGAGCAACACACTTAGGAATCCATACGATTCGTAGGAAGAAATTACACTTACGAGATACTCACGACTCGTAAAGAGGATTCCTCTTATGAGACCCTCATGGCTCATGGGATTCAAAAACCTTAAGTTACAGGGATCTAAACCTGTTCTTAAACCGTCATATTCCCCAAGATACCCTACAAGTAGTTCGATATCGACTCTTGTATACAATCCACGGGCACGAACAAGAACAAAGTATGTTCCAATCGAGTTCCACCAATGACGACAAATATCCCCATATGGTGAACGACACTTGTAAGTCCTCTCGATTTACAAGGAAAAAAAATACTCTTGTAAGATCCTTACGACTTACAAGAGAAAATATCACTTAGGAATCCCCATGATTCCTAAGGAGAAAATACACCTACGAGATCCTCACGACTCGTAAGAAGAAATAGTTTTATGAGACCCTTATGGCTCATAAAGTCAAAAAACCTTAGTCGACAGGATCCTAACCCTGTTTGCTAAGCCTCCTATGTTCAGACCAACAAAGGCAAATGATAATTCGTTCCTGGCAACATTTAAGTTGTAGCGACGCTGATATCAAAATTGATATCAGATTCTAAATGCTCAACTCGCAATAAAAGTAGCGAGTAAAAAAAATGACAGCCGAAATGACTGGGCACCGCGAAAAAATAGCCAAAAAGATTGGGTAGTCGCGACTTTCACGATATGAAAAGCTGAAAAGATAGAGAATCGCGGAAAGAAATTAAAAAAATAAAAATGAAATTTTTTCTTCCCTGCAAGTAAGTCCATACTGACTCATGTATACAATCTATGAGCTGAAATGAAATAAAAAGAACCATATCTTCCCATTAGGCTCCGTCAAAAGGAAAGCTAAGTCTTGACGGTACATCTACAACCTAAAAACTATCCCGACGTTCTTCTTATTCCGACAGGGTGTAGATGTAACGTCAATAAGAACCCAAGGGTCGAACAAAAGTGGAGCAATGGCAAAATCCTAGTTCCAAATCTCGATGGCAAAATCTACAATCTAGAGATCAGCTCGACGTCCCTTCTCGATGCAGATGCAACGTTAATAAGGACCCAAGGGTCAATCAAAAGTGGAGCAATGGCAAAATCCTAGCTCTAGGCCTCGATTGAAATACATACAACATAGAGGTTTTATGGATGTCTACCCTTCTTCAGCGAAGAATTGGCGCGGACATATTCCCGACTTTGGATCTTGACGGCAATACATACAATGCCTAAAGACCATTGGAGATCATCCCACCCCAGAAGGGTGCGGTTATGACTCATCGGGGCTTCAAATTAAACCTAACCTCAAGTAAAATGCACCACGGCAATACCTAACGCTTGTTCTTCCAACGGTAAAGTGGATATTCCGACCTAAGAAGATTACTTGAAGACGTCTTGTCCAGCCTCCGAAGGGATGAGAGACACGACAGACGCGGGGCTACCGAGCAGCAACCCAAAGGACTGCATGTCGAGAAAATATTAGCCAATGCGACAGTACGACGGACTAAACCTAGTACCACAAACCCAACGGACCCTATCAAAAAATAGGGGTTATCTATATTTCACGTTAGGATACACCTGTGAGATCTTCTCGACTCATAGGGAAAAACATTTTTATAAGACCCTTACGGCTTATGAAGGTGAAAAGCCTTAGAAAAGAATTGTAAAAGAAAGGCTTTGAAAATTAGGGTTTCCAACTAAGCTAGCTTTTCGGTTGTCATGAGCCCTATCTTAATGGTCATGAAAAGATGTTAGAAATCACGTCCTCCCTCAATAAAACATCGTCTTATTCTTCATTCCTATCTTTCTTCCAAACATCGATCATATAACCCTGCGTGTGTGTAAAGACATCCCTACACCCGGAGAATTCAATTCAAGCTATCATACTCTTGCCCATCTACCTCAGTACTTTTTGATAAACGAGATTGCTCACACACTTTCATGCGACCGTTAATACTTCTTGAGGTACTAACCGACCGATTACTAATGTGCTTGCGTGCTTGGTGTATTTTCCTAGTCTTGCATCACCTCAGGCATAGCAGTGACTCCCAGACCAGTTGGCTTTAGGGCACTAGGTGAAGAAGCACCCTTTTGCTATATATTTTTCTTGCCCTTGGTGATAACAAAACCAGTATCCATTTTTCTCACCACTTTAAAACACATTTTTTTTCCATACTTTTGGCTTTAAGACAAGAGCATTTCAAGGTATCCTCTACTATCCCAGGCTTCAAGACGTGTGTAAGTGCGAATAGCAGGGTAGCAACGTTCAAAATGTTTGGCTTCCAGAATAGAAACTATTTTTCAGACTTATTTTTATCCTCAGATTAGTGACGTCTTTCATCTTACTAACCCTTGGGACAACGGCTCATAACTACTTATTACTAGTTCGTATAAGAAAACTTCTAATTTTCTTAGTTTTCTTAAATTTTTCTAATCTCATGGATGTAATTTTTCACTATCTAAACTTTCATTATCTTATTTATGTACAAAAAATTATTTTTTATAGTTTTGAAATTTTTTTTTTAAATTTTTATGGTTTTTAAAGAAATATTTTGTGCTTATGCAGATGATATGCAAATGATGCGAAAATAAGCACAAACCTCCCCCAAACTTGTTTTCAACAGTGTCCTCACTGTTGCCTTCGGCTAAATCTCGAAAAACCTGTAAGCTTGGGAGGAATTTATTAGTGGGGGCAAAATATTTAAGTGAAGAACCTCCCGAAACTTATTTTTGGCTCATAATTTTGTAAAAATTTTCTTTTCAAGAGCCAGAAAAACATACCCCCCAAACTTGAGTTATGCAATGTTAATCTTTGAAAATCACAAGTGGGGGTCAAAAATCAGTGGTCGATGCCAAGCTTTGCAAAGACCGAATGTCAACACCAACCATTCGAAAATTTTATCAATACAATGCTCTGGTTGGTGGAAGAAGAAGAAGTGGGGAAAGGTTAAGTGGTGGAAGAGAGTGTGTGCGTCTCATATTGGAGAGACGATGCAGTGTTTGTGATGGATTACTCGCATTCTTTTTACAGTTCAGAAGAAGGGGTGGAGGTTCAATTTCATTGAGTCGGAGATGATTCATCTCAACACCCGTGTCATTCAAAAATGCGAGTTCATCAGCGAAGATTTCCTCAAAAGTTCCATCTATAACCCGATGAATAATGTCATCACAAAGTGCGGGGTGATCTTCAGACTCTAAGAACAGTTCATAATCCGTGTTAATTGTTGACCCGGACATCTCGGTGGAAGAGTCCGTATGTGTATGGTACATAGTTGGGTCAAACAATAACGTATGAAAAGAGTCAAGATCGATATCAGGAGGATCATCAAATTCGCTGCTGTCGACATCCATTAAGTCGACAGAACATGCCTGAGCAATAGGTTCGGAGGGTACACTTCCCAACTTGTAAATGTTCAGTTCAATTGACCTATTCCCGAAAGATAGGGTCATAGAACCATTACGACAGTTGATAATAGCATTGGAAGTGGCCAAAAAGGGGCGACCTAAAATCACCGGAATTTGATTCCGTGGGTTCGTTACAGGCTGTGTATCAAGTACAATAAAATCCACAGGGAATACAAATTCCCCGATTTTTATTAACACATCCTCCAGTTCACCCCTAGGTTTGGTGATAGATCGGTCAGCCATCTGGAGAGTGCAATTGGTTGGCTTCAACTCTCCGATTCCTAATTGCTCATAGACTGAGTAAGGAAGCAAGTTAACACTAGCGCCAAGGTCTAGTAGAGCACGGTTGATGTGTTTTTCCCCAATAGAAACGGAAATAGTAGGATATCCTGGATCCTTACGTTTCCTCGGTAATTGTTGGGGGAAAGCCGTGTCTATTGTTTTTTCCATGAAAATCTTCTTAGGCACTGGATTCTTCCTCTTCCTAGTGCACAAGTTCTTAAGAGTTTTAGCATAAGACGGAACTTGTTGGATGGCATCTAGGAGAGGGATGTTAGTGTTTACTTGCTTAAAAATGTTCATAATCTTCTCCATATGTGGACTCGGTGTGTTAGCCCTTAACTGATTAGGATAAGGTGCTTTAGCAATAAGCGCTGGGTCCATCATAGGAGAAGAAAGTGTGTGTGGAACCGATCCCGGAATAGAAGTGGAGATCGTCCGTGGAGGGGTAAAAGAGGTGGGCTGTAATGGCGAGCCTTTTGGGAAATGAAGAATAGGCTCGGAAGAAGAAGGTAGGGTAGAAGAACTGGGGTAAGAAGTGTGTGTGTCAGGAAAGGTCTCAGCCGGGGTGTTATTGATTGATTTTTCAGTATCATCAAACTCTTCCCCAAGGTGATGGTCAAGCACTCTTCCAGATCTCAACGTGATTGCATCCACATCATGTGAATAGCCAGAATTAGGTAAAGGTTGAGATGGAAGTTTCCCTTTCTCTCGTGCACTCATTTCGGCTTTTAGTTGTGCAATTTGTTCTTCCATCGATTTGATGTTTTCATTTTGAGAGATAATGATCTTCATTACATTCTCGACGGAAGATTGCAAACTTGCCGTCCCTTGGATGGATTGTTTCATGAAAGTATCCAAGGTTTGTGCTAGTGCAGAGGTGTTATCTGTACCGGTCAATTGCAAAGGACTAGATGGTGCAAAAGTGTTGGCCGGATTTTGGAAGTTTTGTGCTTGGAAGGGGTGCTGACTCAATTGAAGCGGTGGCTGCTGTTGTGGTGAAGGGACCCTTTGGAAATTGTTTTGAATTGGAACCGTGTTTTGAAATTGTGATTGGTTCCAAGCAAAGTTAGGGTTATTCCTCCAACCCTGATCATATGTGGAGGAAGATGGATCGTTTCTAGGTCTTTGAAATGATGCATTGGTATGCTCATGACCTTGAAACGGACATTCTTCCGTCAAGTGAGACGGATCAGAACAACATCCACATACAGTTTTGGAGAGTGATATTTGACTTAGGGCAGCTAAGAATTTTTCCATATTCTCGAGTTTCTTTTGTATAGCTGAAATGTCAGCTTTAACTTCTATGGAAATATCATTGCCATCCCTAGACGATTGACTCACACCCTCCCACTGTAAAGACTTTTCAGCGAAATCTTCTAGAAATTTCCAGGCTTCCCCATCATTTTTGGTCATAAAATTGCCTTGACACATGGATTCAAGGGACTGTCTTGTGTAAGGAGTAATGCCCTCATAAATGATTCGGCACAATTCCCATCTCGGGATGCCGTGATGTGGACATTGGATTAACAGATCCTTGAAGCGGTCAAGACATTTTGAAAATGTTTCATTTGGAAGCTGGGTGAATTGATAGATTTCGCTACGGACTCGAGCTGTCTTTTGATGTGGGTAGAATTTCTTAAGGAATGCTTTGACAAATTCGTCCCAATTTGAAATGGAATGTGCGGTAGTGTTATATAGCCACTTCTCGGCTAAATCGCACAAAGTAAATGGGAGAAGACGAAGACGTAAAGCATCCACAGAAAGCTGTGAAGTACCCATCATTGCGCATACATTTTCAAATTTCGTGATAAACACGTATGCGTCTTCAGACTCGAGACCGTGGAATTTTGGTAGAAGGTTGATGTATTGGGGTTTTATTTGAAAATTTTCCCCGTTGGCTGGTGGGGTGGAAAGACAGGTGGAAAGTGGGCTTCGTGTAGGATAACATCTCTCTTGGAGAGAGATGCGAGGTGGATTCTGCGCACCAACGGACGGCGGCAGAGTAGTGGAAAAGAAGTTCGATGGAGGTGAATCCATCGATGTGGGTGTGGTGGTGGGTAAAAGAAAGGTAAATGTAGAAATACCGACTTTTGGGTCGATAAGGGAAACGCGGACTAACGGGCACTAGAAACCCGTGTCCAGCCTATCTTGCACTAAAAAGGGTTAGTACAAGTGGCAGCGTGAATTTATAATTAGGGGAAAGAATGAATGTGGTGTTTGTTTTTTTTTTTTTAAAAAGATACGGATTTTTTGAAAAATATGATGCAACAAAACAAATGCAACACACAAACCCTAGAATCTAGTGGTCACCTAGGTCCGGCTCTAGACCGCTCCTAACTGCCAAAAGACAAGTCGCAGGATAGAATCCTCCACTGCCTCTTTGTCCCCCTGTGGCCGGATAAGTGCCAGGTAAGTGGGAAGGTACTCCACTACGTAAGTAGTGGGCCTAATTAAAAACCACTAGCCTTAGACACACTCGCCTTAGGCACCACAAGAAAACTCGGATAAGCAATGAATTACCCACGGCCTTCTCTTGTCCTAATTGAGCGCGACGGTCCTTAGAGTCATCTCTAGATTTCTTTTAATTAATGAGGGTAAATGCGGATGCAAGTTTTGCGATTTTCGGGGCCTAGGAAGGGTAATGAAATCCCCACCTAATTTGGATTTGGTCGTGCCCCTTAAATTTCCGTATTAATATGCAAACAACCAAGAGAATCAAAAACACGCACAAATTTTTATTGCTTTGCAGCGCTGCGATTTATTTGCAAAGAAACCTGCATAAAATATTAGTTGGAGCAGAGAGAGAAGAAGATAAGAAAGTGAGGGACTTACAGAGAAAATATGATGCAGAGAAGAGATGAACCTGCGGCGGATCCGCCGCGGATGTGGTACTTTAGCCGCGGATGGGCGGTTGGATTTACTGTTCAGTGCACAGAATTTCTTCAGCAAGCTCCTGTACAATTCCTCAGCTCTCTGGAATCTTCACAAAAATTTTTCCCAAAGCTCCAATGATTCCAGATTTCCTCGCAATCAAACCACAACAACACGTATTAGGTTTTGTACGAGTTTAGATCAAAAAAATTATAATGGAATAAATTGTTCAACTCAAATTTCAAAATACGAACAAATAGCGCACTATCCCCGGCAACGGCGCCATTTGATTGTAAAGAATTCTCGATGTGTCGTATGAAATAGTATAGAAATCACAACCAAAAATTATTTGACCGCAATCAACTACGGTGTCGGATGTAGTTAGTATGTGAGTGCGGATCGTCCACAGGGAAAGTGTAATCGTTCGTCTTTTGAATTAGATGAGTCGAAACATTAATGAAAAGAAAACAAAACAATTCAAGATTTGTAGTTGAAGTTCAAGAATGAGAAAAAACTAGATCTAAGAAAGCATTAAAAGATAGAATCAAGAATTGATCGTTTGTTGATTTTTCCAAACCAAATCTCAAGAATCGAAATGAGGCTCGTAGGAATCGATCGGATCTATAGATGTGATGTAATCTTACAATTATGTATTCTTATCCTTCGATGAATTGATACTAGATCGATGATGATCGATCGAGAATTAGGGATTTCTTGTGAAACTAGGGTTTCATCTTATCCCTTGTTCTTTCGTCGATATCATTCACATGCTAGGCTCTAGTAAATTCAAGAAACGATCGTAGATCCCTAATTTCGAGCGATCGCAATCAAGAAAGCATCGCTACGAAACTAGGTCATCGATTCTTGAACTTGCTAGGGTTTACAAACTCGTAGGACTTAAAAATAGTATTAAGATTTGTTACATCATCATTCTACAATCGTCTCGACTCCTTAACGAGCGGAGTTTTACTCACACATCACAACAAGAACAACAATTACAAATTGAGATCTAATCATGATGCAAGAATTAAAAGAAAGCAAGATAAAAGAATTTCACCTTTTATTTATATCAACAATTTCATTACAATCACTCAAGAACTACAAGAGGAAGAACTTGATCGTCGATTTGGCTTCGCTCGTCTCCGTGGATCGCGGATCGGCTTGGATCACTTGCCCGATTGAAGATCGGCTCGGCTCCTAAAAGGTTGAAGGCTTCTTGCTTGATTTGGTACTCAAGATCTTGGATTTGGAGTGGAATTAGGGTTAGGGTTTCGCACAAGCCTTGTCACGAGACTTGTGGAAGAAGATGATGTAGAATGAACCAATGGTTATTGATTACTATTGATTGAACATTGATTAGCTTTTAACCCTAGGTCTAGGTTCCTATTTATAGATAACTAACCCTAGATCTAGGATTTCAAATTCTAAGTTTCCCTCCTAAAGTTTGTTGAAGAAATTCAAATTTCCCTCCAAAAGTTAGTTAGGGGAGAAGCTTCTAGATGTGATTAGTTAGAAGGGAGCTTCTAGAAGAGGATTAATTAGGGGCTTAATTAGGATTAGCCTTCCATAATCTTCTTTGCTGATCTGTAGTAGCTTCGAGAGAATTCTGGTATTTAAAGTATCATAAAGCACTGTGGGCCCAGAGAAAGGAATTATGCTGCAATTTTGAGGAGATGATCCCCTGGGCCCACCGCGGATCCGCCGCAATTACCCCATAACCGCCGCGCTTCCGCGCTCTGTTGGATGGATTGGGCCTTGGGCTTTCTGTTGAAGCTTTGCACTGGAGTTTGGGCCTTTATTTT
The DNA here is from genome assembly GCA_030015575.1 of Agapanthus africanus. NCBI lineage: Eukaryota > Viridiplantae > Streptophyta > Magnoliopsida > Asparagales > Amaryllidaceae > Agapanthus > Agapanthus africanus. Next base: position 316,737,238 of record JASDDO010000004.1, read on the forward strand.
ATATACAGAATTGTTTAATTCCTTCTGAATTGATACCAGATCTGAAATGATTGAATTGGCTTAATGTTGACCAGCTCTTTGGTTTTTCTTCCGTATTTTCCTGCACAGACTCAAGACAAGTGTTGCGCAAATACAGAAATGATGCGATGCCATAAAATGCGGTTAATTTCCCTTAAAGTGTCGGTTTAAAAGTCTAGTACATGCAATCTCATATTTTGTGACAGATTTGCTAATATGTAGAATATGCATGCCGAACACTTCTAAATGTATGCAAATGTTAAGGAAATTGCCGGCTAAAATATACAATATTTTCGACTGATCAGCCACATTCTCCAAAATCGCATACCGATAAGGAGGAGAAGCCAATTATGAGTCATCTCGATTCGTAAGGGGAAAATTCTCTTATGAGATCCTTACGACTCTCAAGAGAAAACACACTTAGGGGTCCTCACGACTTCTAAGGAGAAAATACACCTACGAGATCCTCGCGACTCATAGGGAGAAATGTCTTTATGGGACCCTCACGGCTCATAAAGTTGAAAAGCCTTAGGAGACAGATCTAAACCTGTTTTCTAAGCCATCGCTGCCCTACAAGGAGGACAAGAATGACCCCTGTATACTATCTATGGGCCACATTCGTTAAAATTACATGCCAATGAAATGAAGAAGCTACTTATAGGTTCTCACGACTCATAAGGAAAAAAAATACCTGAGTGAGATCCTCATGACTCACGGAGGTGATAGACACTTAGGAATCCTCACGATTTATAGGGAGAATATACACCTATAAGATCCTCACGACTCATAGGGAGAAAAACCTTCTTGAGATCCTTACGACTCATAAAGATGGACAAAGACTTAGGCGATAGAGACCTAAACATGTCTCCTGAGCCATCAATTCTACGGCGATGCATAACATTGCACTACTTAACCCATGTACATACCTACGTGGGCAAAATAGTGAGGGACATTTGTTTCCGCCAAAATTTTTGGCTCAGAGCTTGTTGTTCTTTTATAAAATAAAGGGAAGCCCTCACGTGTTAAACACGTGCGCACCCACATGCCAAGCATGTGAGTGCCGCTTCAGATAGGATCAAATCTTATATGGTTCCCACGTGTTAAACACGTGAGTGTCTTACGTGATATCCGCGTGAGCGCTAGTGCTAGCTTCTTGGTAGCGCCTCATGAGATATCCACATGAACGCACTTGCTAGTCTCTTGGCAGCGCCTTACGTGATATCCACGTGAGCGTTATAGGCCAGTGCCCTACGTGCAATACACGTGAGTGTAGAATTAAATTCTATGGGGAGGGGGGATATTTTCCTGATCTTTCTCAAATTAGAAAGATCCTCTCTGTTAAAATGAGGACCCTTGGATAAAAAATCCAACGGTGATTATAAAATCATTCATTGATCATCTGATAGAATTAAATTCTATCTTAGAAAAATATGTTCCTAATCTTGTTAAAAAAACAAGAATGATCTTCTCTTTTAAACAGAGAGCTTTTGGATTAAAAATCCAACGGTGAATAAAATTCACCGGTTGATCTTTAAGATCAATTTGATCAATCAGAATATTTTAACGAAAGATTTTCTCAAAAAATTGATATTTTCTCTTCTCCTATAAATAGGAGCAAAGAGATAAAATCTAAAGAGGAGGAGACCCCTCATAAGTTTCTATAAAAAACACAAAAGGCTCTCCAAAAAGTCTTTGGAAAAAACAGAGAATTTAATTCTCGTCCAAGAAGATCTTTCTCCCTTCAAAACCTTAGGTAAAGAAAAAAGAAGAGATCAAAATATCTTCTTTACCTATCATATCATATCTAAGCGTTTAACCCTTTAAAAGAATTTAGTTCTTTCTCTTAATCGATCCGCAAGACAAGTCTCCCATAAGTTGAGAATTTAATTCTCATCGGGAAGATCTTGTTCTTGAGAATAAAAAATTCAAGAGAGAATAATGGAAGAAATGACATGAAGAAGATTGATTTTATACTCCAGGAACTTAGTTCTCTCATAAAATAAGAACTTAGTTCTTAAATAACCTGATCCCAGATCCTCAAAATAGGGATCTTGATGATCATTAATGGTCAAAATACCATTAACAGAAATTTAACCTCTCTGAAAATATCAACAGAGATTAAATCTCTAAGAAGACAGTGTCTCGCGTGAAACACACGTGAGCGCCAAACTCAGCGCCTCACGTGAAACACACGTGAGCGCCCAAAGCTGAGCGCCTCATGTGAAACACGTGTGAGGGCCAAAAAAGATTAGTGCTTAGCACTATTTCAGCGCCTCACGTAAAACACACGTGAGCGCTATATATATGAGTCTGGGTAGTATAAAAACCCAATTTTATCCCCAAATTGGTTAAGTCTGTGAAATTTGAGCTTCTTTTTTGCTTTTGAATCCACCGAGCCCATATGCTCATGATTTTCAAATTGATCTTAATCCCATATACGATTAGTGATCTCTCATCGATGATATCCAAAATGATATTCATCTCATATCTTCTAAGTTAATCTTAGTCTCATATAAGACTAACGATTCCTAAATATACCATGATTTTTTCCTTCAAATATGAGATTTGGTTCAAGAGCACATCTTTTCACACATCTGATATATGTCATTGTAATTTCTCAATATCTTTCAAAAGGTTATGAGTCCCAACAACTAACAACTCCTCTTTTGTCGTCTCAAACATGGCGATAATGGATCGAAATGTTCTCAAACTAATATTCATCCCAACACGGCGATAATGGACCGAGACGTCCTTAAACTAATATATTTTGCCCTGTGGACTGTCTCCATACCGACTACCATATATTATCTATGGGCTATTCATATATGATCCAATGATCAGTTGAGCCAATATGCTCATTTGTTCATAAGTTGATTTTAGTCTCAAATATGACTAATGATCCTTAGATCAAATCCAAATTTCCTGTGAACGAATGGACCTCACAAATATGAGAAATGCGTCTTAAGTTCATTCCCGTTGGCAAACCAAGATACCAACATGGACCCTATCAAGTAATTGCTTAACCTAAAAAATCTAAGTTGATTGTAGTCTTAAATAAGACTAATGACCCTTAGATAAAGATCAAATTTCATATTAACCGATGGACCTCACAAATGTGAGAAATGCATCCTAAGTTCATTCCAATTGGCAAACCAAGCTACCAACGTAGACCATTTCAATCAAATGCTTGACCCAAATCATGAAAATATATCTACAGATTTGGACTAATTCGTGCCCTACGGACGACGATATAAAATAGTCTCCATATACAATCCACGGGAAACCTTCACAAACAAAATAACACAAGATACGAAGTGAACTATTAGAGCAGGAGAATGTGGTTATCGCAACGCGATAACGTAATTAATTGCAGGGGCTTGCGTTTGCAGAGAAAGACGTCCCCACAATAAAAAAAACCCTCACAAATAAGAGGGAATCTGATGAAGTCTGCTACATCAGTCACATCTATCCAAAGCTCCGATATATGGTGTCATAAATCAACTTGGTATCTTCGCAGAGGTGGATGGATATGTCCAAATAACATATGCTCCTAAATTCAGGCTAGACGTTTCAGCGTCTTAGTTCAGTTTTCGGCGGTAAACAAGTACTCCCATCAAGACACTGGAAAAGCTAAGGAAAATATCGTGGCATGTCGTTTTCGAGCTCTATCGATCGACACTCTAACCAAATGAGCTAATAGGCCTACGAGATACAAGTAGAAGGGATGAACTGGAGTTAAGGATTCAAAAGTCGATAGCTTATATTCAAGAAACTCGAAAGTGAAGTTTAAGATGGATTTAAAGAATATGATGAGATTCAAAGGAAAGTTAAATGTAATAGTTGGATTTCTAAATTCTTGTAATATATTGCTTTCGAAGTTCACGCAGAACTGGCTTGCATGGGCCACCAACAAAACTTGTCATGCTCCGTTTCCCAAAAGACGGTAGCAGGTATGTGACGAAGCTCGTGGCGTATTTATTCCGAGAAGGTTCTTTCTCACAACAAATACGTTAAGCGTATATAAACAATATAAAATATGAAAAGAATAAGCATGATAATAAAAATTTCAACAACTACTTATTATATTTAAATCCACAGAGTTTAACAGTTGACAAGTTGTCCGAAACACAAAGTGAAATAACATAAGAAGTCTTAACAAGAGGCATACTGAAATGAAAAGCTGAATGAACTAAAAGTCTGCTTGCGATGAAAGCTGGTTGTACTTCTCTCCCGCCGGTTCCATTTCCTCTGTCCTTAAGCCACCTGACGAATATTCCATGGAAAGAAAGAAACATCATAGAATGTTCGTCAGCGAACTTGTGCTCGGTAAGTCCTCAAAAGAGGTGTGAAATATATAGATAGGTTTAAGGAGAAGTGTAGTATAGCATGAATGGAAATCATGAACATGTGAACAAGTATGGTAATGAACTTTGCAATTAGATGATACTTGAGCATTGCAATATAGTATAGCATGTATTGGTCAACATAAGCTTGCAATAAGTGTATATAGTGGACATGAAGTAAATGCCAATGTGTCCTAAAAGGTCTTTATAAGGGTAGACTAACGTAAGTTCAAGGGTGGATGTCAACCAGTCTCAAGAGTATTCTCGAACCCAAGGGTAAGACCCTAGGTGTAAGGAATCACATACCCAAATAAAGTGTAACAACCCTAATTTTTCTATACAATTTTTTTCTTCAAAATCCATAAAAGAGTATTTTAACATGAGCACAATATATAAGTAATTATTTTGTTTTTAAATAACTCCATTTTTAGTGTACATAAAATTGCTTTAAAATTAAAGTATACTTGGGGTATTTAATGTTGCTGTTACCACTTTAAGTAATTATTTCACACCATAATTACAAGAAGGAGCTTGTAGCTCATTGGTAACTCCTTGCACTGCTGAACCAAGCCACCAGAGTTCAAATCCCATACCCACATTATTTTTAATATTGATTTTTTTAAACCTTTAGAATACCAAGAGTTTACATGTGCATATCTCACAAAAACCCCACTACACCCAAAGATATAACACTTCCAGGAGTTAGATGAACAGTCAGGGGGGATCCTGGCCACTTGACTCGGCCGGGAATCGGCCAACTCGACCTTGACTCGGCCGACTCAGTGCTCCGACCGAGTCACGGCCGAGTCACCCCCGAGTCGGCCGATTCTGGCGATGGCCTAAACATGAAAGTTGTGTCTTTTCATATTTCCTATGCACTTGCAAAATTTCAGCCTCAGACCACTTCCAGAGCTCTTAAAAAACCCCAATTACTCCACTTTTAATACATTTTTATTACATTTTATCATATTTTTATTTTAAACCTTTCACCTACCCTACCCTAGCCTACCCTATAAATACACCCCCTACCCCCTACCCTCTCATCCTAAAACCCTAAGCTCACTCTCTCAAAATTTTCCAAGAAGTGTGTGCTTTGAAAACAAGTTCGCGGCGAAGCTCCGACGAAATTCCGGCGGGAATTCCGGCGACGTTTTTAGAAACAACCGGCGACGAAGCAACGCCTCGGCAACTTCTTTAGTTCCCCATACACTCTTTTGCCTAATCGAAACCCGTAAGTCCCATTCTATCCCTCTTTCTATTTCTCTAAAATACGAAATTACAAAACCCGACGGAATCGGAACAAATCCGATTTCCGATTCGGTTTTCTATAAAATTTCACTTCTCATCAATACATTCATGCTTAAACATCTTTATGTTGATGTTCCCCTCCGAACACAGAGACGCGACCACGTAGGTTCGTCTTGCTTGAGATTCGGGGCAGATGCTATTTGGTTTTATCCGTCCACCTCTCCAAAGATGCCAAGTTGATTTATGGCACCGTGTATCGGAAGTTTAGACGGATGCGGCCGATGTAGCAGACTTCGTCAGATTCCCCCTCGCTGGAGGGTTTTTTGATTGTGGGGACGCTCATCCCTGCAGGCCCAAGCCCCTGCAGTTAATTACGCTACCGCACCGCGGTAGCAACTTTCTCCTTCTCCAGAATTTCACTTCGTGTCGTGGGTGTTTGTTTTGTTTGTGGTTGCCCGTGGATTGTATACGGAGACTAATTTATGTCGTCACCCGTAGGACGTGGATTAGTCCAAATCCGTATTTTCTTAGATTTGGGTTTGGGGTTTTGGTTTAAGGATACGTTAGCCCTATTTAAATCTAAGATCAACTTAAACTTTTGTTAAGGATACGTTAGCCTAATCTCCAGACTAAGATCAACTTAACGGGATCGTTTGGATCCGACAAGAGAGCAATTGGCTTTATTGTTTAGTTTAATGACATTGCGGTCGATTTCCAGTTTAGGGACATGGTGGTCCATTGCATGTATGGCCATCGGGACCCATCACCTCTCTGACGACGTTGAAGGATTACAACGACAGATGTCAGAGGAGTTCAGATGTCACGACCCGAAGGTACGGAACGTGACTGGCACTTAGATTACGAGACGTCTAAAGGCGTAACGTAACCTAAGTCAGCCAAAACCCAGAAAAATCTAACCCAAAATCCACAAGAGTGAAGGAAAATCTTTTATGAAAATACTTTTAAACCATTTAAGTTGTGAAAAAAAAACCTCAAAATTTTCTGAAAATTTCGGCAGAGTCTCCTTTGTAAATACTAGCCCCCAAAATGGGTACAACAAAATATATAAACCTGTAATAATAAAAAGGCATCCCTAAGCGGGAGCTAGCTCTTCGCCCAATGCGGATCACAACCACACGCAATATATATACAATATCAAGCAAATAAGCATAAGGAAATGCAAAAAAATAAGAAAAACACAACGTCGGCTCAATTGAGCTCGACCCCAAGAAACCACATATACACAAATCTCTCTGTCTCATCACTAGGTCGCATATACAAATAAGAAGTGGTAGATGGAGAATACTAGATAAAAAGATAGTAAAAAAAAATAAATAAAAGTGTCCTCGCAACCCACCTAAGAGCAATGTCACGAGTCTGAGCAAAAGAAGCCAACGATAAGATAAGCCCGCCGCTACAAGGCTGACGGGTCCGACCTGCAAGACACTGTGGCACAACGGGGGTGAGTTGCCAGCTCGTGAGTAGAATATAACATCTAATAAGGCTATCGTAAGAATGCACGAAAATGCGTCACAACATGTATGTTTAGATGTGATGTAATGCCACTAGTATGTATGCACATGCATGCAACATCAATACGAAATCTTTAAGTGTTTTAAAATACTATAAGCTCTGCATCCTTAACTTAGAAAAAGAATATATGTGCAATAGTTAAAGTACCATCAATGAAATAATCTGAAAACCGTGTCAAGTATCGACACCAAGTATGGAAATATATCTGTCTCAATGTCTCACTATATCAATGTCTCAATACATCGGGCTCCGTCAGTCCGGATCGGCCCATATCATCAAATCTCACGACAACGGTCGGTATCCTCCGGATATCCGCCGTGCCAAACATCACCGGTAGATAGTCTTCCCCTGCCAGGCTCATCGTCTACAACTCGATCTTCTTGCCCCGAGGTACCATACCGGGCCCACCATGTACCCGAGACGGTTCATCCACTCCTCGAATCGGGTCTCGAAATCCAACATAAAACATGAAAACTCATGGTGGACGACACATACATCACGAGAAAACCGCAACTTGCATTTTAAAATGATGATAATAAACTTTTATAAAATCCTTGCGATTTTCCCCCAAAATCGAGAAATCTCATCAATACGGAAATTCTCAAAAAGGATCACAATACATGATTATGTAGGAAATGATGATGTCTATGATATCCATGTCATGAAATGCAATTATAACTAGAAAACTATGTATGAATGATAATGAAATGTGGTATATATACGACTAGCAATCCTTAGTGTTAAACTTGATGAGATGGAAAATACGAATCAGGTATGATGCGAATAATTTCGATACTAGTCTAAGTAGGCTCTATAGTGTTCGCGGTATAACAAATACCAAAGGCGTGTGTGTGTTCACATGAATAGTGCACGTGCAGCATGAACCAATGGTAATGGTGCAAGTGTCCTATAAGATAATATGACATATATATCTATTTATACATATAAAGATGCGATGCAATGAGATGGCTAACTAGGAACTTCGTATATAAGTAAATATTTTAAATAATACTAAACCGTCGGGCGCCTCACGCCATCCAGACGATCCCCCCATAGATGTATACATCTACTCACCGAGACGCTTCGGCCTAAGTGATCCGATTTCTTCTGTCTTTCCGCTCCGCGTCCTACACTTCTGCACCCGATCCTAGGATCACACATAAGCAATAAAAGGATAAATATAAGAATAGTCGCGGAACAAACAACATAATTCAGTTACGCGCACCAACTCGATGCGCACAAACTCTGTGCATAGAACGCGCCCGCAACAACGCCACAGACTATTTCTAGTGTCGCAAAGCGTGATAACTACCAAGTCTAAAACTCAAATGTACCAATTGCACATTCATCACCCATTAAATAAAATTGGGATTAGGTTGTAGGTCACTAAAGTTTCAATTTAATTCAAATCGGTAAATTTCCAAAAACCTAGTAAGCACCCATTTCCCATTTTGGTTCAATCTTGATGTTTTAACAATTCTAATGACCAAGATGATAACTCAATATCTTAATCATGCTACACAAACCCTAACTAAATTTTTTTAATTTCATCTAATCATATATTAATTAAAACCTAGTTTTCAAAATTGCACCATTAATACAATTGAAAAGTAACACATTGCAAATTTAACAAGTAGACTAAATTTTACATGTCCCAATATGTCAAACTACATGTTGAGACCTTAATGATGTGGCAAAAACTCAAATCTTAAATTGAATCCCTCTCTTGAATTTTCAAGTTGAAATTAAAACCTAAATTAAACATCAAAATTTTATAAATTGAAGTAATTAACCTACAATTAGCCATAGGGTTAGGATTTTACCTCCACAAATCTTGAGACCTAGCATGAATCATAGCCTCCCAAATTGCACTCTTGCACCAAGATTTTAAGCTAGATGGCCAAAGAAATGATGGGTAAAGATTTGATTTAGAGTTTGTGGGTTTTGTATTCATTTTTGATGCATTTTTATGAGTTTTGGAAGTGAAAAAGGGTTTGAGAAATGGGGGCAGCACCATGGGAATGTGCTCGGCCAGGAGAAGAGTGGATTTGTGTAAGAGAGTGAGGAAAAAAAGAGAGAGAGAGAAAAGTATGTAGAATCTTGTAGAAGTCTCCAATTATAACCTTTATTAATTCACTTTACACTTTCTTTTCTTTCCATTTTTTTTTAAGATAATGTGAGGTTGAATTTGGGGAGGGCTGTCCACTTTCGGCAGTAAGAGAAATATGGGTGGGTATGTGTGTGTGGGGGGTAATTTTCATGTCAAGACAAAGTCAAACACTATATATATTAATTCATTTCTTAATTTATTTATTTTTCTAATTATATTAATCCTATAAATCTCTAGAATCTTGGAGGCAATTTGAGAAGAAAAGAGCACGTTATAAACTTGATCCTAGGTTGTCATGTTTCACTAATGAATGATTAACTCATTCCAATTTGTAATTTACACTAATTTAAATGTATAAATGAAAGCTTAAAATATTATCTAAAATAATTATTTAAGGAAAAATATTTAATTAAACGACCAAATTATAAGTGACTAATTAAATACCAATTACCAGTAATTATATATTTAAAATAGGCATATTTAAGTCTATGAAAAAAATTTGTTAAGTTTTATGGAAAATATGGTTTATTTTACCGATTATTAAAATTTTCACCAAAAGGGTTTATTTATCTATTTATTTTTTTATTTATTTATTTTTTAAAACGTTACAATCTTCCCCCCTTAAAGAAATTCGGTCCCCGAATTTAAATCTAACTACGCGTACCCTCGAAGAGATAGGGATATTCCTTCCGCATCTCGTCCTATGCTTCTCACGTGTCTCTTTACGCTTGTCGGTTTGAGCCAAAGAACCAATACGGTCGAGAATATTAAAGAACCCACATATCTGGAACTAAGCCTTCCTTCCTTTCTGAATATCAGCACACCCTTCATCGAAGAAACTCTCAAGAAAACATGACCACCTTTAACGAATTCAAATCTACGACGGCGAACTCAATTTGCAACTATGTCTAACCGCATAAATTTTTGCTCGCTCTGGCTGCTCTCATTATATCCCAAATCAACCAAATCTTTTGGGTCATCTCCTGCATAAAGCGTGGCCACAAAATACTGCTCTCACTGAGCCTGTCCGACATACGGGTGATCAACATCTCCTCCTATATAACGCCTCAAAGGGTGCCATCTAAATCTCCTCCTGGAAGCTGTACTTAGGAAACTCTATCAAGGGCAAATGGTGATCCTAACTTCCATGAATTCTAGAACGCAAGCCAAGAGCATGTCCTCGAGAATCTGAATGGTCTTCTCTGGTTGACCGTCGGCCTATGGATAGAAAACTGCACTGAATCTCAGCTGGTGTCCATAGCCCCCTGAAGTTTCTGTCATAGCCGTCTGGTGAACTGGGTGCCTCTACCGGACACAATACAAGTTGAAACTCCATGCATTCGCACCATCTTATCAAAATACATCTGAGCATACTGGACGAATCCGAAAATGCTCCTGACTGGCTGAAGGTGAGCTGCTTTCGTTAATCGGTCTACGGTAACTCAATTAGTGTCATACTCTTAACTGATCCTAGGTAGACCCATGATAAAATCCATAGAAATTTTCTCCCATTTCCACCCCAGAATGGGCAAAGGTTGTAATTCTCCTGCTGACACCTGATGCTCAGCCTTGACATGCCTATAAGTCAGTATCCCGAAACAAATCTATGACATCTCTTCATCCCTTCACATGTTATCTGGACGACGTTAAACTTTTCGATCGATTCATCAAAGTCCCACAATTTCCCTAGAGATTAACACTCTAGCACGGTTTAATGATATCCGGTACATGCCACAGTACTTGCGGACCAGCCGTAGAAGGGTAAAACCCAAGCCTCACTAATGGCACCACGAAATTGCCGCAAACCTTAAGGTTCAAAAGCGTTCCCATTGTCATTATGTCGAGTCAGGGTTTCATTCTTCTAGAGGGTCCATAGAATTACTTGCTTGCTTTTTCGAATACCTTAAACTTGGAAAAAATGGGTTTTTGACATTCGTTCGAATTTTTTAACTCGCCTAGCTAACATGCGAACACCCGGAACAATGCCGAAACTACAAATATGAAACACTCCGACTTGCTTATATTGTACGATCACACCACCTGCAAACTTAGCACAAACATGCAACACCGGAAACACTAAAACCCATACCCCGGAACACTGGAAACTAATTTTGAAGCCAAAACTCTCAAACAGGGCCGGCTGTCATGAAAAATCTGCTAATCTGCCGTTTACGGTCTCTGAACTATGCTCGAACAACAAAAGCTACCTCCGGAACTCCGATTCAAAACGTCTGTCACAACCTTCGCTGTGCCCGGACGATAAAGAATCTCGCTTCTGAAGAAATGTACCTTAAACTCTTGTGGTCCATGAACATTTAGCACGACTCATCTCCAAACCTTAAGTGTAAAAATCACTGCAACCATCTCTTTGTCATGAGTGGAATATTTCTACTCGCGCTTCTTCAACTGTCGCGAAGCATCGTCATACCCAGCAACACCGCCTGATCCTGAAGGCAAAGACAATACTAGCGCTGTAGTCAAATGAATCTTAACTGCTGAAAGCTCTACTTGCAAGCCTAAGTTCAAAGGAAGGAAATTCCCTACCAGGTCAAACTCCAAAAATGCTGTGAACCTCCGTCACTGATATAGGTCTGGGTCAGTGCCGAACGGGTTCGTTTTTCTTCGGTTCCATACTTACTATTTCTCATAATAACGTGACCCAAGATGTCAAAATCATCCATCCGGAAAACACATGGATAATTTAGCGATTAGCTGGCGCTTCCTCAAAGTCTGCAACGAAATCCTCAATTACCGCCCAGGCTCCACTCGGCTCCAAAAGTACACTATGACGTCCTCAATGGACACGAAGATACAATGATCAAGAGCGGCTTGGATATTCGGTTCACCCCATATATAAACGCTACCGGGGCACTGGTGAGATCGAAATACATCATCAAAACTCATAATGCCCGTAACTTGCGTGAAAAGCAGCCTTCGGAATATCATCCTCTCGAACCCACAACTGGCAGTAGCCTGTCCGCAAGTCAATTTTCGAGAAATGTCTCGCACAGTAACCCGATTAGACTGACGATAATTACCGTATCAACACAAACTGCTGTATTTCTCCCTGATGAACAGGACAGGAGCTCTCCAAGGTGACGCACTCGGACGAACGAGCCCTTTATCCAATAATCTCACAACTGTTCCTTCAGTTCTTTACGCTTCGCCAGGAATCAAGTCAAAGCAGCACTCAATATCGCACTGTGGCGACAAACCAAGCGACTTGTCTGGAAGACACCTGGAATCATTCTCACAATCGGGACCTGGTCCAACGAGACCCCTACGGCTCTAACATCACATGCATACGTCCACATTTCTTGACATCCTTTCCTCAAGAGCTGACTAGCACGAAAGAAGAGATTAACTGGGAAGGGTGGCGCTATGGTCTCTTTGAACAACAAGAACTGGCTCACCCGGAAAAACTAAATCCGACTGCCTCCTCACGGCAGTCCACGGATGCACAACACGTAGCTAACCAATCCATGCCAAGAAAACTTCGAAGTCCGACATATAGGGAAGAATCAAATCGACAAAAGAATCCTTATCTCCGATGCGAATGAATCACAAATGAACAACTTAACGGGCGACCCAAAAAAATTCTACTCTGCCACAACGGCGTCTATCTAACCACCTCTGAGCTAGCATACTGGTACAAATCCGCTTGATCTAGAAGCGACCGAAGTCTCATAAATGTAGCAGTAAGGTTGCATCCATCGCGGCTGCATAAGTATCAAAATGCTGGGTGCCGATAGCAAGAAATAATTGCATGTCTAATCTCCACATGAAGCTCTTTCCGTTTCTCTTCAGTACCCACCGGGTAAGGAGCATATCGTACCGCCAAGAAATCTGAATGTTGTACTCGGACCCTATCATCCCTGAAGTCTTACGCAACGACTCGAAATTACAAGCTCGGGCATCACAAACGCTTTCCGGAAGGAAACGAGCAAGAATTAGAACGGTGAACTCATCCCAAGTCATAGCTAGTAGGTCTGTAGCTCAGCCTCTCTCAATAGATCCACACCACGTATGAGCAAGACCCCTAGACGAAAACTTGCAGACTCATCCCATCTCTTGTCAGAACATCTTTATGAACGACGATTGCAGCCTTCCTATCGAGGATTGTCTACGGATCATCAACTGCATCTATGTCGGTAAAACTGGAGGCTTCGGCCTCAAAACTCTCGTAAGGATACGGAAAATCTTGGTAACATAGAAACAGCTGCCTGTGCCGCAGGTACAAACACATTCCTTGAAATAGGAGGGACATCATCGGCTCTTCGAGCTCGGCTAGCCACCACTAACAATCCAATCATCTGCCGCACGTCCTGAATACTCGACTCCTGCCTAACCATCCGTCCTGGAATAAGCGGACCACTCTGTCCCTGAGGGGTAGGCGTACCGCCCTGATCGGTCCTCATCTCAAATGAGCACACTCTAACATCATCTCCGGCGACAACCTTCTAGTCCTCGTAGTCTCCGACGGCATAGTGGCTAGAATGAGGAACATGATTAATAAGAACAATGCAATCGAATCAAAGGATTTCCGGAATCAAGGATGAAAATACAAGTAAATATATATCCTAAGGTCACTTAGGCGGAGTACCGTAACGTAAGTATGCCGCGGAACAAACACACGCTACGCCACTCTGCTTAAGCCACCTACTCCATCTACCAAGGGTCATCCTACACTCAGAAAAGTAAAACCTATCGCTCTGATACCAACTTTGTCACGACCCGAAGGTACGGAACGTGACTGGCACTTAGATTACGAGACGTCTAAAGGCGTAACGTAACCTAAGTCAGCCAAAACCCAGAAAAATCTAACCCAAAATCCACAAGAGTGAAGGAAAATCTTTTATGAAAATACTTTTAAACCATTTAAGTTGTGAAAAAAAAACCTCAAAATTTTCTGAAAATTTCGGCAGAGTCTCCTTTGTAAATACTAGCCCCCAAAATGGGTACAACAAAATATATAAACCTGTAATAATAAAAAGGCATCCCTAAGCGGGAGCTAGCTCTTCGCCCAATGCGGATCACAACCACACGCAATATATATACAATATCAAGCAAATAAGCATAAGGAAATGCAAAAAAATAAGAAAAACACAACGTCGGCTCAATTGAGCTCGACCCCAAGAAACCACATATACACAAATCTCTCTGTCTCATCACTAGGTCGCATATACAAATAAGAAGTGGTAGATGGAGAATACTAGATAAAAAGATAGTAAAAAAAAATAAATAAAAGTGTCCTCGCAACCCACCTAAGAGCAATGTCACGAGTCTGAGCAAAAGAAGCCAACGATAAGATAAGCCCGCCGCTACAAGGCTGACGGGTCCGACCTGCAAGACACTGTGGCACAACGAGGGTGAGTTGCCAGCTCGTGAGTAGAATATAACATCTAATAAGGCTATCGTAAGAATGCACGAAAATGCGTCACAACATGTATGTTTAGATGTGATGTAATGCCACTAGTATGTATGCACATGCATGCAACATCAATACGAAATCTTTAAGTGTTTTAAAATACTATAAGCTCTGCATCCTTAACTTAGAAAAAGAATATATGTGCAATAGTTAAAGTACCATCAATGAAATAATCTGAAAACCGTGTCAAGTATCGACACCAAGTATGGAAATATATCTGTCTCAATGTCTCACTATATCAATGTCTCAATACATCGGGCTCCGTCAGTCCGGATCGGCCCATATCATCAAATCTCACGACAACGGTCGGTATCCTCCGGATATCCGCCGTGCCAAACATCACCGGTAGATAGTCTTCCCCTGCCAGGCTCATCGTCTACAACTCGATCTTCTTGCCCCGAGGTACCATACCGGGCCCACCATGTACCCGAGACGGTTCATCCACTCCTCGAATCGGGTCTCGAAATCCAACATAAAACATGAAAACTCATGGTGGACGACACATACATCACGAGAAAACCGCAACTTGCATTTTAAAATGATGATAATAAACTTTTATAAAATCCTTGCGATTTTCCCCCAAAATCGAGAAATCTCATCAATACGGAAATTCTCAAAAAGGATCACAATACATGATTATGTAGGAAATGATGATGTCTATGATATCCATGTCATGAAATGCAATTATAACTAGAAAACTATGTATGAATGATAATGAAATGTGGTATATATACGACTAGCAATCCTTAGTGTTAAACTTGATGAGATGGAAAATACGAATCAGGTATGATGCGAATAATTTCGATACTAGTCTAAGTAGGCTCTATAGTGTTCGCGGTATAACAAATACCAAAGGCGTGTGTGTGTTCACATGAATAGTGCACGTGCAGCATGAACCAATGGTAATGGTGCAAGTGTCCTATAAGATAATATGACATATATATCTATTTATACATATAAAGATGCGATGCAATGAGATGGCTAACTAGGAACTTCGTATATAAGTAAATATTTTAAATAATACTAAACCGTCGGGCGCCTCACGCCATCCAGACGATCCCCCCATAGATGTATACATCTACTCACCGAGACGCTTCGGCCTAAGTGATCCGATTTCTTCTGTCTTTCCGCTCCGCGTCCTACACTTCTGCACCCGATCCTAGGATCACACATAAGCAATAAAAGGATAAATATAAGAATAGTCGCGGAACAAACAACATAATTCAGTTACGCGCACCAACTCGATGCGCACAAACTCTGTGCATAGAACGCGCCCGCAACAACGCCACAGACTATTTCTAGTGTCGCAAAGCGTGATAACTACCAAGTCTAAAACTCAAACGTACCAATTGCACATTCATCACCCATTAAATAAAATTGGGATTAGGTTGTAGGTCACTAAAGTTTCAATTTAATTCAAATCGGTAAATTTCCAAAAACCTAGTAAGCACCCATTTCCCATTTTGGTTCAATCTTGATGTTTTAACAATTCTAATGACCAAGATGATAACTCAATATCTTAATCATGCTACACAAACCCTAACTAAATTTTTTTAATTTCATCTAATCATATATTAATTAAAACCTAGTTTTCAAAATTGCACCATTAATACAATTGAAAAGTAACACATTGCAAATTTAACAAGTAGACTAAATTTTACATGTCCCAATATGTCAAACTACATGTTGAGACCTTAATGATGTGGCAAAAACTCAAATCTTAAATTGAATCCCTCTCTTGAATTTTCAAGTTGAAATTAAAACCTAAATTAAACATCAAAATTTTATAAATTGAAGTAATTAACCTACAATTAGCCATAGGGTTAGGATTTTACCTCCACAAATCTTGAGACCTAGCATGAATCATAGCCTCCCAA
The DNA here is from genome assembly GCA_030015575.1 of Agapanthus africanus. NCBI lineage: Eukaryota > Viridiplantae > Streptophyta > Magnoliopsida > Asparagales > Amaryllidaceae > Agapanthus > Agapanthus africanus. Next base: position 316,753,795 of record JASDDO010000004.1, read on the forward strand.
ATTGCACTCTTGCACCAAGATTTTAAGCTAGATGGCCAAAGAAATGATGGGTAAAGATTTGATTTAGAGTTTGTGGGTTTTGTATTCATTTTTGATGCATTTTTATGAGTTTTGGAAGTGAAAAAGGGTTTGAGAAATGGGGGCAGCACCATGGGAATGTGCTCGGCCAGGAGAAGAGTGGATTTGTGTAAGAGAGTGAGGAAAAAAAGAGAGAGAGAGAAAAGTATGTAGAATCTTGTAGAAGTCTCCAATTATAACCTTTATTAATTCACTTTACACTTTCTTTTCTTTCCATTTTTTTTTTTAAGATAATGTGAGGTTGAATTTGGGGAGGGCTGTCCACTTTCGGCAGTAAGAGAAATATGGGTGGGTATGTGTGTGTGGGGGGTAATTTTCATGTCAAGACAAAGTCAAACACTATATATATTAATTCATTTCTTAATTTATTTATTTTTCTAATTATATTAATCCTATAAATCTCTAGAATCTTGGAGGCAATTTGAGAAGAAAAGAGCACGTTATAAACTTGATCCTAGGTTGTCATGTTTCACTAATGAATGATTAACTCATTCCAATTTGTAATTTACACTAATTTAAATGTATAAATGAAAGCTTAAAATATTATCTAAAATAATTATTTAAGGAAAAATATTTAATTAAACGACCAAATTATAAGTGACTAATTAAATACCAATTACCAGTAATTATATATTTAAAATAGGCATATTTAAGTCTATGAAAAAAATTTGTTAAGTTTTATGGAAAATATGGTTTATTTTACCGATTATTAAAATTTTCACCAAAAGGGTTTATTTATCTATTTATTTTTTTATTTATTTATTTTTTAAAACGTTACATCAGAGATGTATCCTTGAACCGAAGTTGATTGGGGGATCTATAGTCCAATTTGGGACTAAAGTCTGTTTGAAGATTTGAGGATACGTTAGCCATATTTGAGGCTAAGATCAACTTAAATGAGATCGTTTAGATCCGACAAAAGAGCATTTGAGGGGCTCTATTGTTCCAGTTTAGGGACATAGTGGTCCGTTGGTTTAAGGACGCTTAAATCCGTGAGTTTAAGGACGCTTAAGTTCATAGGTTGGTTTAAGAACGCTTAAGTCCATGAGTTGGTTTAAGGACGCTTAAGTCCATATTGATGTGTGGTTGTCGGGACCCGTCACCTCTCTGACGACGTTGAAGGATTACAACGACAAATGTCAGAGGAGTTCGGAGATGTACCCTTGAACCGGGTGTAAATTGATTTAAGAGAGCGGTCGTGCTCAGTCAATTTTAATTTGAGGGCTTACGGCCAGTATTGGGCTAAGTCCAGTTGAAAATGTGCAACATTTTATTTGCATTTGGCCTATTAGGCCTTTATTAGGGCTCTGCCCCTGCACTGCATTTTATTCTGGCCTGTTAGGCTTTTTAAATTGGGCTCTGTTCCCTTTTTTTTATAATGCGGAGCATTTGTTTTGGTCCATTGGGCCTCTTAATTAGGCCCGGCCCTTTAGTAATACGCTGCATTAATTAGTCTGACAGAGCGCCACATGGCTTGTCAGGCGCTTTGCGCCAATTGAGGAGCGCAAGGCGCAAATCCATGTGGAGGTGACACGTGTCACGCTCTAGTGAGCGCAAGTCTGCTAGCGCAGTGCGCTGTGACAGTGTGCTGCGCTGTTGCGCTGCTGACACGTGGCGCGCTCTGGTGACTTGCGCCAATTTAAGAGAGCAGTGCTCTGTTTTAGTAGCGCATAGCGCAGTTCGTTCTGGGGCTGACACGTGGCGCTCTCTGGTGGCATGCGCCAACCCAAGAGCGCAACAGTGCAGATTTACAAGTGCAGGGCACTGTTTAATATCTTAATCCAATTTTTGGATTAAAGAAAAGAATCTTTTAAGATTCCAGAACCAATGGTTCATCAAAAGGCAATGCCTTTATGTAGATCAAATGATCTAATAAAGAAGTATATTACTTCTTATTTTATTCTTATTATTTGATTTTTTTATATTTTAAGATCTTGATCTTGTTCTTAGATCATTGATCTTTTTAGAAGAAATTCTTCTTTTCAAAAGTTTACCTTCTTTTCTTTCTGAGTTCTTCTCAAACTTTCTTTTTAGGAGTTCTGTGTATCTCTCTGTGTTCATGTCTTTTAGACTTGGAGTTTAGGGGCCTTTTTATAGTGCCAATTGATTTGTTAAATCAGTTAGAAAGATCTTTCTCTGAGTGATTTAAGGATTTTTCCCCACCGTTGGATCTTTGATCCAAGGGCTTCTGTTTTACAGAAGAGAATCTTATTGTTTTAATAAGATCAGAAAGATATTTCTAGAATTTTAATTCTGTTTTGGTGCTGGCACAGTTGGCGCAAGCGCTTCTGCGCTTGACACGTGTCGCGCAGCGCAACTGCGCTGCCACGTGTCGCGCAGCGCAGAGCGCAGGTCAGCTGAAGCGTTGCTTCCTTTATTATTATTTGAATTTCTTTTAAAACAGAGCCTTGCTCTGATTGGGGAAACAGAAGCGTTGCTTCATTTCCCGCCTTGGAATTTGAACAGAGCTTTGCTCTGATTGGGGTAAACAAATGCCCCCCCACCGTTGCGCTTACGTGGCCCCAAACGTGAGCGCAACGGTGGCAGAATTCCAACCGTTGCGGCAACTTTTGAAAATTGAAAGGGCTCTCAATGCCTATAAATAGGACCTTTGGTCCCTTAGATGATTTTCATCTCTTTTGTTAAGAATTTTTATTCAGAGCCTTGCTCTCTTGTTTAAACATTTTTAAGAGTTCAGATTCTAGAGAATCTTTAGGTAAAAATTAAAGTAGATTAAATTAATTTTTTAAGAATCTTGCTCTCAATAGATCCTTGATCAAAAGAAAACCCATTTAGGGTTTCACTTAGCAGAGCTTTGTTCTAAAGGGATACAGAGAGAACTAAAGAGAACTCTATTAGAGTTCCGTTAATAGAGTTTTGATCTTCTGAAAGGATTTTTTTTATAATTTCTTGATTCATTAATGGAGCTTTGCTCCTTTTAAATCATATAGCAGAATTCTTAAGAGTTGCTAATTTTGTTTATTTTCTTTTATAGGAGTGATGGACGCCCAAATGTACGATCTCGACGAGATCATCTCTTACGGGGACATTCGCCGACTCGGCCGTTCTCAAAATCGAGAATCCACAAACGCGGAGTGTGCCGAAATTATGAGCCGCTTCGATGCATATAACGGTCAACTGTTTCCCCGACGTTCCTCCCTCCTGAAGCTTATCGTGGGAGCCATCTGGGAAGCGCTTCCCCTATTCTGTTCCGGTGTACCGCTTAGGGCGTTGGATGCCGCCGAGGATAAGGTGCACTCGGTGTACCTGATGAACTTAATCTCGAAAAGACGGCGGGGCAATCTTGTCGATCTCCTGCACCAGGCCTTCCAACAGTCCGCCATACTCGCTGCTTATTGGAGGGAAGATGACATCAGTGGGGACTCCGACGCTTGTGCTCGTGAAAGAAAGCACACTAGAATGGTTCGCCAGGCTTGGAAAGTCTTAGATAAGGTTACTTTTGAGTTCCCCAATCCATGTCCTGGGTCCGAGGTCATACCGTTGTAAACCTTTCAATAATGTTGTTTTTGTTTATTGTTTTTATTGATGTAAGAATTTTTCGAGTATGAATGACAAATCCTTTGCCTCCTTCCTTTTATTTTCTGCTTTGTTATTGTTGGCATGTTCCTTAAGCAAGCGCAGCCTGTAATCGATGTAGAACATACTGTCTTGAACACCTTGGGGAGTAGTGATGGCTTAGGAAGCAGGTTCAGGTCTGCTACCTAAGGCTTTTCAACTTTATGAGTCGTGAGGGTCCCATAAAGACTTTTCTCCCTACGGATCGAGAGGATCTCGTAGGTGTATTTTCTCCTTAGGAATCGTGAGGATTCCTAAGTGCGTTTTCTCTTATAAGTCGTAAGGATCCTATAAGAGAATTTTTCCCTCTTATGAGTCGAGAGGACCCGTAACCGGTTATTTCCCTCCTTATCAAGATTTGACTTCGGAGAGTGTGACCCGTGAATAGTATGCAAGAGTCCGTTTTGGACCGACTTGCAGGGTCCCAGTGCTTAAGAAACAGGTTTTTCAGTCCCTACTGCCTAAGGCTTTTTCTCACGAGTCGAGCCGAATCGAGCACTCCTCGCAAGAATATCCTAACGTCACAGTTAACCTCTGCTCTTTACGACAGAGGTCCGTTAGGGTCTGTGGTGCTTAGGGTTTTGGCCGTCGTACCGTCGCGTTGGCTGATATATTCCTCGATATGCAATCTTGCTGTTCGAGTAGCCTTGCGATTGTCGTATCTCTGATCTCTTTGGGGGCTGGACAAGACGTCTTCAAGTAATCTTCTAGGTAATCTTACCGTCGAAAGAGCAAGCGTAGGGATATTCCATGTCACTTTTTACTTGATGTTAGGCTCATTTTGGAGAGCCCCGATGAGTCATAACCACTCCGCGCTGGTGTGGGATGATCTCCGATAGTCTTTCAGGCTTTATATGACTTGCTGTCAAGACCCTGAAGCTAGGAATTTGGCCTTTGCTTCGTTTGCTGGCATTGCGTCCTCTATATCGAGACGAATGTCGCGGTTGTCTCTAGGTTGTTGGTGAACCGTCGAGGTTTGGAACTAGGGACTTTGCCGTGGCTCCGCTGTTTGATGATGTTGCGTCTGTTGTGTCGAGACGAACGTCGAGGTGGTGACCATTCCGTACTGGTGTGAGATGATCTCCGGTTGTCTTTCAGGCTTTATATGACTTGCCGTTAAGACCTTGAAGCTAGGAATTTGGCCTTCGCTTCGTTTGCTGGCATTGCGTCTGTTGTATTGAGACGAATGTCGCGGTTGTCTCTAGGTTGTTGGTAAACCGTCGAGGTTTGGAACTAGGGACTTTGCCGTGGCTCCGCTTTTGATGATGTTGCGTCTGCTGTGTCGAGACGAACGTCGAGGTGATGACCATTCCGCACTGGTGTGAGATGATCTCCGGTTGTCTTTCAGGCTTTATATGACTTGCCGTTAAGACCTTGAAGCTAGGAATTTGGCCTTTGCTTCATTTGCTGGCATTGCGTCCTATATATCGAGACGAATGTCGCGGTTGTCTCTAGGTTGTTGGTGAACCGTCGAGGTTTGGAACTAGGGACTTTGCCGTGGCTCCGCTGTTTGATGATGTCGTGTCTGCTGTGTCGATACGAACGTCGAGGTGGTGACCATTCCGCACTGGTGTGAGATGATCTCCGGTTGTCTTTCAGGCTTTATATGACTTGCCGTTAAGACCTTGAAGCTAGGAATTTGGCCTTCGCTTCGTTTGCTGGCATTGCGTCTGTTGTATTGAGACGAATGTCGCGGTTGTCTCTAGGTTGTTGGTGAAACGTCGAGGTTTGGAACTAGGGACTTTGCCGTGGCTCCTCTGTTTGATGATTTTGCGTCTGAATCCTGTTGGAGGAAGAACGCTGGGGTGACATCTCGTCTGCTGTATCGAGACGAACGTCGAGGTGGTGACCATTCCGCACTGGTGCAAGATGATCTCCGATTGTCTTTCGGGCTTTATATGACTTGCCGCCGAGACTTGGCTCCGTTTTCTGATGGAGCATGGGGAGGGAAGATGTGCTTCCTTCTTTGTTTGCGCCCCTGAATTGTATACAGGAATTGCTGTGATATCGCCTGCAGGGCATAAATTTCATTATATATATATTTTTATTTCTTTCCGCGATGCTCTATCATTTCAGCTTTTACATCGCGAAGGTCACGATTGCCCAATCATTTCGGCTATTTTTCGCGGTGCCCAATCATTTCGGCTATTTATTTTATTCACTCGCTGTTTTTTATTGCGAGTTGCCCAATCATTTCGGCTATTTATTTTATTTTCACTCGCTGTTTTTTATTGCGAGTTGCCCAATCATTTCGGCTATTTTGCATGCATACATTTTTACTTGCTGCTTTTTATTGCAAGTTGCCCCATCATTTTGGCTATTTCATATGCACGTATGGCTCGCTGATTTTTTTTATCGCGAGTGTGGAACTTGGAATCTGACGCCAATCTTAGCATCAGCATCGCTACGACTGGAATATTGCCAGGAGCGAATCATCATTTGCCATGAAAGGACTTGGAATTTGATACCGATTTAGGCATCAGCATCGCTACAACTGGGATATTGCCAGGAGCGAATCATCATTTGCCTCTGTCGATGTTGAACAAAGGTGCCTTAGCAAACAGGGTTAGGATCCCGTCGACTAAGGCTTTTGACTTCATGAGCCGTAAGGGTCTCACAAAGGTATTTCTCCCTGCGAGTCGTGAGGATCTCGTAGGTGTGTTTTCTCCTTAGGAATCGTGAGGATTCCTAAGTGTATATTCCCCTGTAAGTCGTAAGGATCTTACAAAAGGGTTTTCTCCTTATAAGTCAAGAGGACTTACAAGGGTTGTTCACCATATGGACATATCCCCAGTGACGGGTGGGACTTTGCCGGGGAAATGTTTATTCGCGCCCGTGGATTGTATACAAGGGTCGGTATTGAGCCACTTGTAGGTCACTATCGAAGGTTGTGTGGGGGTTGCTTAAGAACAGGTTCAGGTCTCTGTAACCTAAGACTTTCAAATCTTATGAGCCGTGAGGGTCCCATAAGAGAGTTCTCCTTACGAGTCGTGAGGATCTCGCAAGTGTAATTTCTCCTTAGGAATCGTGGGGATCCCTAAGTGTGTTGCTCGCTTGTGAGTCGTAAGGATCTCACGCGGGTGGTTTCTCCTTACAAGGCCGAGAGGACCCTGTAAGTGTCCTTTAACGAGGTTGCGCCTCACAAACACTCGCCGGTAGCCCTGCTGTTTTTACTCACGGAGCCCTTTCGGGTTTTCATCCGTGCCCATTTTGCTTATGGACATACCGTTTTCTTTCTTTTTATTCTTCTTTTCTTCTTCTTTTTTTTTTTTATATAACGAGGTTGTGCCCTTTCGGGTTTTCACAAACACTCGCCGGTAGCCCTGCTGTTTTTACTCACGGAGCCCTTTCAGGTTTTCATCTGCGCCCTTTTTGCTTATGGGCATACCGTTTTTATTTATTTATTTTTATTCTTTTTTTTATATCGGCTTTGGGATGTTGCAATCCACCGTAGTTTATCGACATCTCGGTCAACAGCTAGTTTAAGGACGTTCCGGTCCGTTGCTGAAGAAGGCCGGTTACTACTTATAGAGTTTGGGCTTAGGAAGATAGCGAGCGGACATAGTCGTCGTCTATCATTGACCTAGGTCGTGACTCGTCAAGCGTAGTATTTTTTTAGGAAGCGACCGTTTATTGGCCTGAAAGGCCTTTCACCGTGCATATCCATGAGTAGATAGGCTCCACCCTGATAAACCTTGTCTATGATGTACGTGCCTTCATAGTTCGGCTCGAATTTTCCTCGCTTGGCGCGATTGGGGATCATAGGTCTTTTGACCACTAGCACGAGTTCGCCTTGGCGGAATGTCCTCGCCCTGGTCAATCTTTCATATGAGCGCGTCATCTTTGCTTTATAAGCCTCCAGATTTTGTTGCGCTATGAGCCGGGTTTCATCAAGGGCATCAAGCTCCGCATTTTCTTCGTCCGTCAGCTCGTAGTGGACTGCCACTCGTAGAGAGGGTAATTCTATTTCGAGGGGGAGTACTGCTTCTGTACTGAATACCAACGCGTACGGCGTTGTGTTTGTGGCCGTCTTGAACGTAGTTCGATACGCCCAGAGAGCTTCTTGCAGTCTCTCGTGCCAGTCCCTTTTATTTCGGGACACCGTCTTCTTCACGATCTTCGTCAAGGTCTTGTTGAAGGCCTCAGCTAGACCGTTAGCTCGGGGATTATATACTGAGGAATATCTCCAGTCTATGTTGTGTTGTTGTGCGAAGCGGCTGATCTTGTGGCTTCTGTAAGCTGGCCCGTTATCGGAGATAATCCGTCGCGGAGTCCCAAACCAATAGATGACGTGCGTCTAGAAGAAATGGAGGATATTCTCCGTCTTCACTTCCCTTAGCGGTACTGCTTCTGCCCATTTGGAGAAGTAGTCAGTCGTCACCAAGATGAATCGATGTCCCCTGGACGATGCTGGTTCGATGGGGCCGATTACATCAGTCCCCCACATTTCGAACGGCCAGCTAGCCACTGTTGGATGTAGAGGATTTGGGTGCTGATGGATGAAGTCCCCATGAATTTGGCATGAGTGGCATTGCTTCGCATACTCGAGGCAGTCCTGAATCATCGCTGGCCAATAATAGCCCATCCGTTTAATCTTCAACTTCATCTTCGGGCTTGCTTGATGAGAACCGCAGAGTCCGTCGTGAACTTCCTGAACCACTCTTTTCGCCTCCTCAGGTCCCAGACATCTCAACCACAGAGAATCAAACGACCTCTTGTACAGAGTATCATTGACGAAGGCGAAAGACAGAGCTCGTTTCATAAGTTGATGTCTTGAGGACGCATCTTCAGGCGTTCGACGGGATTTGAAGTAGTCTATAAATACTTCTCTCCAATATTCAACCTTTTCCTGGTCTTTTATTTGCATAGCCATTTTCTCAGTCGCTCCCTTCTTTTCGGGTGATTCCGGAGATATTTCCGCTGGGGCGAGCACCCGACAGCTTTGTACCACGATTCTGACGTCATCGAGGTTCTCATCAGCCAGTTCCTTAGCGAGCTTGGCTAACGCGTCCGCCTTGCTATTCTCTGCACGCGGTATGTTTTCCAAAGTGTAGGAAGGAATTTGGGTCAACAGTTGTTGCACCTTTTCACCGTACTTCACCAGTTCTGTCTTGCACGTATGGTAGTCGCCGTTTACTTGACTAACGACCAGTTGAGAATCTCCATATATGAGGAGGTTTTCAATTCCCATGTCGATGGCGATCTCGAGGCCTGCTATTAAAGCTTCGTATTCGGCTTCATTGTTTGTCCTCGGCTCTGTTAAGGAGAAAGCAAAGCGCATTATCCCTCCTTGTGGAGTTATGAAGATGAGGCCCACCCCCGATTTGATTATAGGGATGCTTTGTTTGCGCTTCATCATGGAAGATGCTCCGTCGAAATAGAGTTCCCATTGGGTATCACTACCGTCGATCGCATCAAACGCATGTCGTCTAGCAGCTCGCAATTCAAAGGAGAATCGGCAGGTATCGGGTGCTCAGCGAGGAAGTCGGCGATGGCCTGGCCTTTCACTGCCTTGAGAGGCTGGTAGGTTATTGAAAACTCCATTAAGAGCAAGGCACATTTAGCAAGTCTCCCTGTCAATATGGCCTTCGACATTAAATATTTAAGGGGGTCCACCTTCGAAATGAGGCGGACTTCATGCGCTAACGCGTAGTGCCTGAGCTTTGTTATCGCGAAGATCAACGCCAGGCAGTGTTTTTCGATGGGGGAGTAGTTGCTTTCTGCCCCTAGGAGAACTCGACTTAAGTAATAAAGAGCTCTTTCTTTCCCTTGGTCATTCTCTTGTGCCCATAATGCGCCTAAGGAACCTTCGAGGGCGGTTGTATATAGAATGAGAGGCTTTCCCTTGACCGGAGCAGCCAACACTGGCGGATTTTGCAGGTACTGCTTGATTTCGTCCAGCGCGCTCTGACATTTGTGATCCCAAACGAAAGGGGTTCCCTTCTTTATCAGGTGACTGTAAGGGCGACACTTGCCTGACAGGTTGGCTATAAATCGCCGGATGTACGCGAGCTACCCTTGGAGAGACCGCAATTGCTTAAGGGTCCTTGGCGGGGGCATTTCCATGACCGCCTTGATCTTGGACGGATCTATCTCAATGCCTCGGTGTCGGACGATGAATCTTAGGAATTTGCCTGAAGACACTCCGAATGCGCACTTGAGAGGGTTCATCTTCAGGTTGTATTGCCACAGGCGTTGAAACACGGTCTTCAGATGCTCTAAATGCTCTTTGTATGATTTGCTCTTAACCACGAGGTCGTCGATATAGCATTCGACGATTTCATGTATAAGGTCATCGAAGATCTTTGTCATGGCTCTTTGATAGGTGGCACCGGCGTTCTTTAGACCGAAGGGCATCACCTTGTAGCAGAATATACCCAAAGGGGTCCGGAAAGCGGTGTGCTTCTGGTCTTCGGAATGCATCTTTATCTGATTATATCCTGATGAGCCGTCCATGAAGGAGAAAACCTCGTGAGTGGACGTGTTATCTATCATCAGCTCGGTGACTGGCACTGGGAAATCGTCCTTCGGGCAGGCTTTATTGAGATCCCGAAAGTCTACGCAGATGCGCACCGTCCCATTTTTCTTCCTCACCAGGATGATGTTGGCGATCCAATCGGGACACTGGACTTCCTGGATAAACCCAGAGTCGATCAGCTTCTTGACTTCGGCGTTAATGCTCATCTCAAACTCGAACCGCATTCTTCTCGGTGCTTGTTTGATTGGTTTAACGTCCGGGGATATCGCCAATTTATGGACAGCCATTTCTGGATCTAGTCCTGGAATTTCGGAATAGTTCCACGCGAAGCAATCTCTATACTGCATAAGCACGTCTTTTAATGAAGCCACCCTTTTTTCAAATAGCAGCTCACTAACGAACGTCGGTCACGGATCGTTCGTCGTCCCTAACTCAATTTTCTTGAGGTTATCTGCAGTGGTGTGTATTCAATCTTCCAGTTCTTTCGGCGCTGGTGGGAATTCTGAGATCACCCCGTCATCGCTGTTTTCGAAGCACCAGGGAAGGTCATCCATTTCTCGGGCCCTTCTTTTGATATTGTTATCATATGACAGGTACGCACTCGCTTCCAAGATCGATGTGGATCTGGTTCTGTTCTCGTGGCTTTGGGCTCATGTTTCTGTGGCGGTGTTACCCTCCAACTGTCAGATAGAGCGAACTTGCCGAGTTGATACTGATCTTCAACCCAATTCTTGAAGGTGAATCAATCTTCTAGAGGGTGTCCTATTACCCTGTGATAAGAGCAATAGTTCGGGTGTAAGACATCGCCTGCTTGTTCGGGGTGCTTGGGCTCCGGAAGTGTAAGCATTTGGGGCTTTATAGCTAGGTCAAGTATCTTCTTTGTCTTGTCCTGAGGAAAAGAGTATACTCGACTCATCTTCTTCATAAGAGATAGATCCGGACCGTTTGATTCCCGCTCGCGTGGCTTCTTGGTCCCGCTTTGTCGCTGTGGGACGCCTTTTCTGCTCTTCGACTTGTTTCTGCCTCTGCGTCGAGCCTTTTTTGCAACAGGTTGACAGGGAGCGACATTTTCATCTTTCTTAGCCTGTTGAAAGAGGCGTTGCGTCCTGGATTTCTCGTAGATGGCCATTTCGCAGTTGTGGTCATCTCGAACTTTTTGACCAGCTTCCCTTATGAGTTTGTTCATTTGTTCTTCGAACGAAGGACTGGGCATTTTTGCATCGGGGACTTTTTCTGGCTCAGGATTAGCATTCTCCCATTGAGCATCCCCTTCTTCATTGAAGTCATGCACAATATAGCAATCGCGGAGTAGCTCCCGCTTTTTGGATTGAACATATCCGAGCCCGATTGCTTTCATTCTCCCGTTAGGCAACTTGTGCTGAGTTCCGGGAACGTTCCAGATCCTATCATAGAATTTGGCTTTTCGAGCAGTCTATTTAAAGGGTATCCCTAGGCGCTTCAAGAGTCTCTTTAGTCCGTCCGTGTAGTATCTAGGTAAACGGATGGGCTGGAGCTTATCAAGCGCAGGATCTGCACCATGCCAGATTTCTTTTTTCACTCTGGTTTCTCCGGAGCGGTAGAATAGAATCGCCTTTTCACCTTCTCGCCTGGGAGGGACATAGAACGTCTGCAGCTCCTCTACACTGTAGGCATCGAGCGCATCCAGTTCTTTATGATGTTTAAGTGGAACCATAGCGACTTGTAAACTTTGCTCCTCATTAGCGAAAGTTTGTATTGAAGGCCGAGCGGAGAATACAGCATGGAATTCATCTTTCGAATCGCTGCGAAAGATCAACAGAGGAGCGGACGGTCCCGGTTTGTTGTGTTGGGGTGGCCCGGAATTGACTATCTCTTCGTCCTCCTCGGTATCGCTCCCGAAGACCGGAATGGTGGCGTTAGCTTTGTTCTCCGGCTTGTGACACCTCTCCGTGTCTTCGAAATCCGGTAAGAAGTATTTTGCATCTTCATATTTGCGGACTTCGTTCACGGAGAATGGGTTCATCTCTCCTGTTACGGTATACTCGAGACCATCCTTAAAATATTTCGTACACTGATGCTGTGTAGAAGGGATGATGTTGTACTCGTGTAACCAGGGTCGGCCGAGCAAAGCATTATAGCATGTCTTCGCGTCTATGACATGGAATTTAATGTCCGTGACGAGCAGCCCAAAGCACAACGTCAGTATCACAGTCCCGAGAGTCCGTGATGATTGAGAGTCGAACCCGGAGATGGTGATCTTGTCCCGAGCGAGGTGCTGGACGCTCATGCAGATTTCCTTCAATACCCGTACATTGAGGAGATTGACGGAAGACCCATTTTCAACCAAGATTTTGCCTATCTTTATATCGTGGCAATATCCTGAGACATAGAGGGGGAGATTGTGTTCGCACGTCCCAAGGAGGAGGTCATCATCACCGAAAGTGACATCAGCCGTGTGCACTTCTTCCAGCTCGTCCTTCATCTTTTCTTCGGTGAGAAAAGCTAGGAATTGCTCTGGGTCCTGTAGCACTTTGATCAACGAATCTCTTGCTTCTTTTGTTAGTAAGAGGGCATCGAGAATACTGAGTTGCGAGAGTAACTTCCTCAAGTGCGCCAGAACGTTGTAGTCCACCTTATTTCTCTTTGGCGGGTCCTTGGCGATTAGCTCTTCCACAACTTGGTCATCCAGGGAGATATCCTCAGAGACCTTCTCTTTTCCCTTATCTTTTTTATTTGAGGGTCCAAGATTCTTTTCGGTAGTGTACGATTACGCAGCCGGATATTTTCGCAGGCCTTCGGCTCTTCCTCTTTTCCCGAGGTGGACTTTTTAAAGAGATGGCTAAGCTCCATTTCCTCGTCAGAGTCGCTCCCGAATGTGAGAACTTGCGCTTCCCCAGCGTTAACCATGCGACAGTCACTGGTAGTTCTTCTAAGCTCTTCGGTCGTACTTTTCCGCTCCCGACGAGTTTTGCGCTTTTCCCGCTTAAAATGTTGCCGGTGAGCGACATATCCCTGCCACCATTTATTGAAAGCTTTGCACTCTTCGGTGGGGTGCGAAACCTTCCGATGATATAAGCAATAGGAAGGGTGCATTTCCGCTTTGCCGGCAATGTTTCCTTCAGAGGGTGGCAGCTTCATCCCCATCGACATGGCTTTAGCAAACCTCTTCCTCGTCTTGAATTTGATTTTGTCCGCAATGGATGTACTTTGATTTGACGGGAGTGTCTCGACCTTTTCGTCTAATCGCCGGCGCTTGGCCTTTTCAAATAGGAGCATCTCGCGTTCCCGATCAGCCTTACTTTTTAACAGAGCTTCATTGAGGAATGCATCAATGATTTCATCTGATGGCCCCAGAAGTTTCGGTTCAGGATCTGCCCCCAGCTTCTCAGTGCAAGGAGTTCACTCATCGTCCGTAAACGAGTGAGAGATCACATGACAACTCTCCACGTATTCCTCGGATTCATCCGACGAGCTCTCTCCCTCATCTTCCTCTTGAAAGACGTGGTTGAGGAACTCCTGGAGTGTGACGGGAGTCTGTGCCTTTTGATTGTATTCCTCCAGCGTGTCAATTTGTTTCTGTAAGTCCGTGCGCTTGTCACCAGGCTTCACGGGCTTTCTGGATCTCTTCTTCTTCTTCTTTGAAGATTTCGACGGCTGGGTATGAATGCTTGGGCTATCACCACCGGTCCTTGGAGTTGGGCGCGGCTTCAACATCCCTTCAATGATCTGGGGTTCTAGCGGGTTCTTCCACCTGACCGCCGGGCATGTCTTGAGATTATTCAGCATCATTTTGGTTTTGGCTGATAACACAACCTCCCATGGAGCTTCTTCAACAAGGGAGCACGTTGCCCCTGGCGTATTCACCTTTTTAGAAGTATGAGGTTGCGGCGGGTTCACCTTCCATCTTTCGGATAACGCGAACTTGCCTTGCTGATATTGATCTTTAATCCAGTTTTTGAAGACGTAGCAATCTTCAATCGGATGACCCAATACTCGGTGATAGGGACAGTAATTGGGATCATTGACGTCGTTTGGCTGCGACGGACGTCTTGACTCCGGTAGATTAATGAGTCTGTTATGCAATGCGAGTTCAAACAGTCTTCTCATTTTATTCTGAGGAAACAAGTAAGGACGTCCCAGTCTTTCCTCGAGGGATGGGCATGGACGCACGTTGTTTTGGCGAACAATCGGTTTTGAGTTGCTCGGCTGTTGTTGAGCATTGGCGACGAAGGTTGCTTTCCCTTTGCCCTTTTTATTCCAAGGCTCTGTCTTTGAAGGAGATGGTCTATGACCCATCTGGTCCATTTGGGCTAGCTTGTCAATCAAGGCCTGAGAAGTGGTCGGCTTGAAGAACATCATGAATTGGGAGATGGTCGCTTGAGGGTCGAGAGTACCCACGAGCATGCCCACGGCAGGAGCTTCTTCGATGCGCTGCTCGCACTTTGACCATAGATTACGCCACCGTATCGCATACTGGACCGAAGTTTCTCCAGGCTTCATCTTGGCATTGATCAATGCCGTGATTGGGGTGCGTTCGCTAGCACTCGCGAATCTTTGTGTAAACAGCAGCTCCATCTCTGCAAATGTTTTGACAGAGTCGTTGGGCAGCTTCGAATACCATTCGAAGGCCGTTTCTGCTAAGCTGTCGACGAATTGGCGAAGCAACAGTTTGTCATCGCCTCCAGTATTGCCGCAAAGTGCCTTGAACTGAGCGACATGTTGATGGGGATTGCCTGTCCCCTTGTACACATGGAATTTGGGGATCGTATATCCCGGTGGATAACTGATTTGGTCATACCAGCCCAGGTAGGGTCGTCCGGTTCTAACAATTTGCCCAGCCGCTTCATTCGCCTGATGAACTCGTATCTGCTGAGCAATATATTCATCCAGGGCAGCTTTGGAAATTGTCTCCTCCTTGGCTGTTGAAAGAGCCGGTGGAGGATTCGATGTCTCTCCTCTGTCGTCTTCAAGGGTAATCTGAGGATCTTCAGCTGGAGGATCCGGTTGTAACATCATTCCTACCATGTCTTGGAAGAGAAGCGCCATTTGTTTTATGTTGGCAGCTTGTTCTGCTGCTTCTCTGTCCTTCTTTTCGAGGACTCTGCGTAGGAAGTCAGCATCAGTTTCTTGTTCGTGACGCTGTTCTGATGATGCCTCCGAGCTTTCTTTTGGCCCGGTAAGTGCGGCCATTTGTGTCAGCATTTCCTGAAGCTTCTGTTGCTGCTCCTGGGCTTTTGTCACGGATCGGGTGAGCGGTCGGTGACCCATCGAAGCACGGCTATCCTCTTTCCCGGATGCCATATAAACAGTATGGACCACCATGCCCCCAGACTTGGGGCGTTTAGATTCAGTGTCTTTGCGATTTGCCAAAGACGCAGGGATCTTCTCTGACCCCCTTCTTTTGTGAGCGGTCGAAGTTGAGGGGGCCGTTGTAGTGGGCACCCAAGTAGCTGTTGCTTTTTCTGGCTTGACAGAGTAGTCCTTCTCCTGCCGAACCTTCATTTTTTTCTGTCGGCGGAGATAGTCTTGATCCATTACGGAGTCTTGGACTTAACGCCAGACCTTGTAAATTTTAGAGGACAGCCGTTGAGGAGGCTGCTCCAGCTTCACCTTTGGAGTATTCTCCACAGGTGAAGGAGTTCTCTTCAGCACTGCAGTAGGAGAGTTTCTGCGCATCTTGTTGAGCAATTCAAAGCTGTTCTCGGTTGGAACAGCAGCATCAATCCCCACCATCGGAGCTGGCGAAGTTGTCCTAGAGGGGGAGTTGCCCCCAGCCTTCCTCACTCGGCGCGAGTGACGACATCGAGCGTGTCGTGCGGATGGAGTTGTTTCAGTTATAAGGGTGACTTCATCATGCCCCCTGCTTTTAGGAGAGACCGTTATTGGTGCAAGCCTGTCGAGGACTGACACCCGTTGAGAAGCCATGTCTAATCTGTCAAAGACAGACCTCCGGACAGGGGAAGCAGCTTTGAGGACCTCGCCTGGAGCAGCAACCGGAATGGCCAGCCTTGTAAAAACTGACTTCTTGGAAGGAGGAGCCTTTCCAATGATTGCGTCCGCTTGAGCCGGGATGGATATCCGCTTTGGGATGGCAGCTTCGGGTATCGCGGGCTTGTAGACGTTCTGGCCCAGTCTGTTGAAAACTGAGGTATTGAAGTTGGGCGACCCGTTGAGAGGGGTCGCGGCAATGGTAAGTCGATCAAAGACCGGCTTCTTTGGAGCTTCTTGCGATATCATTGGGGAATTGAAGCTCATCAGTGAGATCATGGTCCCGAAGAATAGTCCAGTGGTGGCTTGAGTTACCTGCTCTACTGGCATCTTGAAAAAGGAGGCCGCTTGGGGCCCATAAGTCACTCCTCCAGCAAGGACGGAGCGAGAGTTGCAGTTGCAGGTAGTGCAGTTTGAAGCCATTGATCTTCTGCTCTCTGCACAGAGTAAGACACCAAATCTTAGTACCTCGAATCCATAGGCAACCACAACAAATCGCGATTCGTTCGCGAACACGACACACAAAGTGTGGAGTGGAAAGAGGAAAATGTCCCACCGGGCGTGCCAGAATCTGTTCCCTTCCGAACACAGAGACGCGACCGCGTAGGTTCGTCTTGCCTGAGATTCGAGGTAGATACTATTTGGTTTTATCCGTCCACCTCTCCGAAGATGCCAAGTTGATTTATGGCACCGTGTATCGGAAGTTTTGACGGATGCGGCCGATGTAGCAGACTTCATCAGATTCCCCCTCGCTGGAGGGGTTTTTGATTGTGGGGACACTCTTCCCTGCAGGCGCAAGCCCTTGCAGTTAATTACGCTACCGCACCGCGGTAGCAACTTTCTCCTTCTCCAGAATTTCACTTCGTGTCGTGGGTGTTTGTTTTGTTTGTGGTTGCCCGTGGATTGTATACGGAGACTAATTTATGTCGTCACCCGTAGGACGTGGATTAGTCCAAATCCGTATTTTCTTAGATTTGGGTTTGGGGTTTTGGTTTAAGGATACGTTAGCCCTATTTAAGGCTAAGATCAACTTAAACTTTTGTTAAGGATACGTTAGCCTAATCTCCAGACTAAGATCAACTTAATAGGATCGTTTTGTTTAGTTTAATGACATTGCGGTCGATTTCCAGTTTAGGGACATGGTGGTCCATTGCATGTATGGCCATCGGGACCCATCACCTCTCTGACGACGTTGAAGGATTACAACGACAGATGTCAGAGAAGTTCAGAGATGTACCCTTGAACCGAAGTTGATTGGGGGATCTATAGTCCAATTTGGGACTAAAGTCTGTTTGAAGGTTTGAGGATACGTTAGCCATATTTGAGGCTAAGATCAACTTAAACGGGATCGTTTAGATCCGACAAAAGAGCATTTGAGGGGCTCTATTGTTCCAGTTTAGGGACATAGTGGTCCGTTGGTTTAAGGACGCTTAAGTCCGTGAGTTTAAGGAAGCTTAAGTCCATAGGTTGGTTTAAGGACGCTTAAGTCCATAGGTTGGTTTAAGGACACTTAAGTCCATAGGTTGGTTTAAGGACGCTTAAGTCCATGAGTTGGTTTAAGGACACTTAAGTCCATATTGATGTGTGGTTGTCGGGACCCGTCACCTCTCTGACGACGTTGAAGGATTACAACGACAAATGTTAGAGGAGTTCGGAGATGTACCCTTGAACCGGGTGTAAATTGATTTAAGAGAGCAGTCGTGCTCAGTCAATTTTAATTTGAGGGATTACGGCCAGCATTGGGCTAAGTCCAGTTGAAAATGTGCAACATTTTATTTGCATTTGGCCTATTAGGCCTTTATTAGGGCTCTGCCCCTGCACTGCATTTTATTCTGGCCTGTTAGGCTTTTTAAATTGGGCTCTGTTCCCTTTTTTTTATAATGCAGAGCATTTGTTTTGGTCCATTGGGCCTCTTAATTGGGCCCTGCCCTTTAATAATGCGCTGCATTAATTAGTCTGACAGAGCGCCACATGGCTTGTCAGGCGCTTTGCGCCAATTGAGGAGCGCAAGGCGCAAATCCATGTGGAGGTGACACGTGTCACGCTCTGGTGAGCCCAAGTCTGCTAGCGCAGTGCGCTGCGACAGGGCGCTGCGCTGTTGCGCTGCTGACATGTGGCGCGCTCTGGTGACTTGCGCCAATTTAAGATAGCAGTGCTCTGTTTTAGTAGCGCATAGCGCAGTTCGTTCTGGGGCTGACACGTGGCGCTCTCTGGTGGCTTGCGCCAACCCAAGAGCGCAACAGTGCAGATTTACAAGTGCAAAGCACTGTTTAATATCTTAATCCAATTTTTGGATTAAAGAAAAGAATCTTTTAAGATTCCAGAACCAATGGTTCATCAAAAGGCAATGCCTTTATGTAGATCAAATGATCTAATAAAGAAGTATATTACTTCTTATTTTATTCTTATTATTTGATCTTTTTTTTTAATTTTAAGATCTTGATCTTGTTCTTAGATCATTGATCTTTTTAGAAGAAATTCGTCTTTTCAAAGGTTTACCTTCTTTTCTTTCTGAGTTCTTCTCAAATTTTCTTTTTAGGAGTTCTGTGTATCTCTCTGTGTTCATGTCTTTTAGACTTGGAGTCTAGGGGCCTTTTTATAGTGCCAATTGATTTGTTAAATCAGTTAGAAAGATCTTTCTCTGAGTGATTTAGGGATTTTTCCCCACCGTTGGATCTTTGATCCAAGGGCTTCTGTTTTACAGAAGAGAATCTTATTGTTTTAATAAGATCAGAAAGATCTTTCTAGAATTTTAATTCTGTTTTGGTGCTGGCACAGTTGGCGCAAGCGCTCCTGCGCTTGACACGTGTCGAGCAGCGCGGAGCGCAGCGCAACTGCGTTGCCACGTGTCGCGCAGCGCAAAGCACAGGTCAGCTGAATCGTTGCTTCCTTTATTATTATTTGAATTTCTTTTAAAACAGAGCCTTGCTCTGATTGGGGGAAACAGAAGCGTTGCTTCATTTCCCGCCTTGGAATTTGAACAGAACTTTGCTCTGATTGGGATAAACAGTTGACTATTAAACATTTAACAATCAATTTGAATAAGTTTCATCACATGAAATGATAGTCTTTCCAATTTATCGTATTTTTCACGTAAATACCACAATGTTTCGATTTCACATATAACCCCTTAACTTTGCTATACGTTTAAAGTAGAGCACGAGGTAATGACTTACCTCCACACTCACACAAATACAACCTAAAAGAAATCATCAAGAACTTAGAATACGATAAAACAAACTTTCATTTAAATACCATATTCTTAATAAAATCATTCTTAAAAGTTTTAGATTTGATGCGCTTTTAAACAAATACCTCTCATTAGGAAATACGATAAGTTATGGACATCGATCGTTTATCTAAACCTGACTTTGTGGTGTCTAGGCTAGGCAAGTGAGCTTAGGTAACTTTAAAAGGCCCGTCTCACGATTCGTGAGCGGATCCCTCCTTCCTCACTTGTACTTACCTGGCCACAATTGGCGGTGAAGAGGCGATTTGAGGCTTCTAACGACTTGTCGTTTAGACCATTTAGAAATAGGCTAGTTGGCTTAGGAAACCCTAGAATCTAAAATACGGAAATTACACTTTGCAAATAAATACCTTTTACTTTATAAAACCGTTTTCCAAAGGATTAGTATTTTACAATCTTTGCAAAGCGCCGCTACAACCCACCTTTGGGGAACCCGTTAGGGATAGTACGGTTTATCGTGCACCCTCGGGCCTAGTAGTGCGAGATTCAGACCTCCGCAAGGAGCATTCGGTCTCGAAAGGTTTAAAATACGACATCTTAAGAAAATGAGATTTTTGGAATATAAATATTTATTAAAATTATTTTTGTATAAACATATGTATATTTATCATTTAAATATCTATTTTATTATAATATAAATATTCCACCTTTTTCTAAAAATCACAAGAATAAATTTTACACTAAAATACCATGAACTTCAAATAATCAATATTACAGATAAATACCCTTATTTATAAAACTAGGATATTTTCACTAGAAATGTCACAACATAAAATCCACCCTCATTACAACTCTAAAGACGAATAATAAATACTTGAGGCGTATTTTGAAAAGTATATAAAAGTATTTTTACATAAAATCCCCTCAAGTTTTATAAATTACCCTAAGGACCCTAGCAATTATAAGACCTCGATTCACATTTCTGATTGTCTGACTCGGGTTTGAGTCTGATTAATCTGACTTGAATATGATTCAAGTACTATCTACACTCTCCAATATTACAATTCAACATGAACACATGAATCCATGAATACAATTATCAATTTATACAATTTGACCGAACCGAACCATGGATATATATTCCTTTTACATGATTCTCAGTATTCCATTTACATGAATCTACGGTTACAACCGTTTCCTGATATCATGGTTTCGGTCAGTCAGTCAATCAATCTTACAATCAATACAATTTATAAGATAACAATAAAAATAAGACATCGCAGGGTTTAAGGGGTAGATTGGTACGGAATGTGTTAAAAGTGGCACGAGACGGTAAGATTAAGACACCTAACATGAATCCAATTGCTGTTGTACCGTGGCATAAACGGTTCCTTGAGTTCCTGATACCTTAGTCTCCGGGGCAAGTGAGACTCCTCTCGTATACACTGGCATCCTTCTGTACCAAGCTACAAACAACTGCGTTAACACAATACTACAACAATATAACAATATAATACAACTGTAAAAGCTACTCTCTCTATCTCTCTTACTCTCTGTCTATTCTATTTCTCCCTTATCTTTGGGACTTACCGAGCGACCTGTTCGCTGACGACATTCTATTTCTTTCTTCTTTGAATGTCGTCAGGTGATTCGGACCCAGCAGAGATCGAGCCATCTGCAGAAGACTTGGAGCAGTTTGCCGAAGATCCAGCACTTTAGTTTCATTATACACTTTTCCTCTCTGTACTTTTCATTTCCTGTTATGCCACTGTTTAGGCATTTTTTTTATTTCAGTTGTATTTCCTTTCATGCATTGTACAAAGAATGTTAATAAATAAAAGTTGTTCTTTTTATTTCTTGTCTCTTGTGTATTTATTTTATATTGCTTAGATACGCTTAGCGTATGTACTTCTGAGTATATACGTAGCGGGCCTCGTCGCGTCCCCTTCGCCGTACACTGGGAAGCGGGGCGTGACATAAAGAGAGTAGTATTGGGACTCCAAGCTGTGGAGGAGTCGACCCGAATCAAGAGTGTAGTATCGAGACTTCAAGCTGTGGAGGAGTCGTCCCGATCAAGAGTGTAGTATCAGGACTCCAAACTATGAAGGAGTCGACCCGATCCAAGAGTTCATGCATTAGGGGGACTCTTGAGATTTCATTGGATTCACACTCAAACTATCCCAACACCCAGCGTATTCTACATTATAGATAATTTCACAAGCCTTTCCCGAATCCATGAATACATAAGATAAAAGTTCAATGTCAAGTTTCGAGTCGAGTTCAAGTATTCATGTCAAGTTCAAGTATTCATGCCAAGTCATTACGTATTCATGGTTCGAGTCAAGCTAAGTCGAGCATGCAATATATTATTCACACAAGTCATGTAGATATAAAATGAAAAGTCACACAGTATGAGATGAGAAAATTATATCATTCAAGTAACGATCAGAAATAATGCTATGAAGAAGTGCTATGTACGACTAATTACTCAAGTCAATTGAATTCGGAATATAAACGAAAAATATAGCCATAAGTGCCATGCAAACCTGAATTAAAGTCTCGCCTAATTACGACCACTGGTTTAGAAGATATACACAATTTTGTATTGTGACGCAGAACAGATCAGAATCTGTCCAGCACCGTCATACATTTTTAAAACACAGTTTGCGTTAATTTCTGTCGGGTTTCAAGTTTTGAAAATTATTAGAAATTTGTAGGTTTTTCGATATACTTATCCAAAAAACTAATTTTCGCTCGATTTGGAATACTGAAACTCTAGCTATGGTCATCTTAATATCAGGGTTTTAAAACAGAAATTCTGATTTCTAGACAGCAACCATGGGTTATCTTGCAGAGCATATAATGGTGGTTGTTCTATACTTTTCTGAGTCACCAAGTATATAGGAAATTTATAGGTATGTTAATTATACATCTATACATCTAAAGTTTGTCCCGAACTGATATTGGAAGCTCGAGTTATGTTATATTTAAAAACAGTGTGCGGCTCAGGGCAGTTTCTGTCCAGATTCGTCTCTTAATTTTAAAACGAAGTTTTCTATATTTTACGTTGATTTCACGAAATTTATATAACTAAGAAAATCTAGATCTTTCAATTTAGATATCAAATTTTTTTTGAAAATAGTTAATTTGGATCACCGATAACAGAGTTATAGCCTCTCGAACAAAGCTTTTAAAAGCAGTTTTCATATTTTAAAAACAATGAATAAAAAGAGGACGTAAATCCTAAATCGTTATGCGATTTGTTTTGAAATGTTTACAATAGATTAGAATTTCTATCTAATATTATCCTAATTTTTCCTAGAATTTCCAGAATTCAAGATTGATTTTCTAAAAATTATTTCGAACATAAAAGTGTTTTATTGAAATTCGTATTTGAGGTTGATAAGACTATGATATTTATTTGAAACTCCAATTTCTTTTTAAAACTAAATAAAATAAAATAAAAATAGCGAGTAATAAAATATGAGAAGCATGCAGAAATGCAAATGAATCGGTCATAACATATATATTACAATCGACATAAAAGATTATACTATCACTTTGTTTTGTATTCGTTATTTAAACATAAAGATTACTGAAGTTATGTGCAAATATAGACAAATTAGAGGCATGACAAGCGGAAGGAGATTCAATAAGAGGAAGGCTAAGAGGGGGGAGGGAGACGGAGGGGACTTACAACAAGAGGAAGAGAAAGAGGAGGATGGGAGGACTAATGGGTTATGTGAGTCGGTATAACAACCGGCTTTATGTTTTCTTTTTTATCTTAATGGTGGAAACCAACTCTGGCGGTTATAAGATCTGAAGAAAGCAAAGTGGAAGAAATGGGAGCTATGAGTTTTAACTATTTATTTTCTGAACTTGTGTGGAAGAATGAGAAGGAAGGAGAATGATAAAATATAAAGAGGGATTTATTTTCATCATAATTCTTCATAACAATCTAATTTATTATGAATCAATTTTTGAAGTTAAAAAGAAGATGAAATGAAAGGTCGTTTATATGTTATGAAAGGATTTTTTAAAAAAAAATTGATAAAAATAATTGCAGGACACAAAGTGTTGGGGTAAAAATTTACACCCCTGTTGACCGAGTCAAAGTCAAGGTCAACCCCCAAGCTAGGTGGGCCCAAGCCCAGGTCAAGCGAGCCCATGCCCAAGTCGAGCCCGCGGCCAGCCTCCCCATGCCAACAACAAAATCATGTAATAAATAATTTTTATGTAATTTTTTATACATGAATGTACGCAAAATGGGCATAAAGCCAATATTTTGTAAGCTCATAGCTTATGTGCAAAAATGAAATGGCACATGAGCCATGAGATAGGCAAAATGCCATTTTGTGAAGCCCAAGGGGCTATATGTAAATATGTAAGCCTATAAAAGGAAAAATGATGATGAATAAAATAATACTTTTCATTCTCTAAAAAACCTAGGGTTTGTATTTCTTTCCCTTCTCTGAAGGTCTCAAACCTTCTTCTTTCTTCTGAATTAAATCAAGAGTTTTACTCTTCTTTTTCAAAAACAAAATAGTTTTTCACCACCAAACCCACAAAGGGAAACTTGGATCTGTCTTTAGACCCCAAAAAGGAGAGATTTTGAGATCTCACATCTCTTGATCTTCAAGATCCAGCTAACAGAGGAGGAAGAAGAAGAACCCCTTTCACTAAGCCCCCAAAAAAACACACTCAGGAGTCCAACTCCTCTCTGATTTCTCTTCCGAGAAATTTTTTTAGGCTAAAAGCCTCTTTTTCTCACCGGCGCTCGAGCGCAGAGCGCCCGCGTGCCGACACGTGGCGCGCTTGCGCTCAAGCGCAAGCGCTCAT
Source organism: Agapanthus africanus (assembly GCA_030015575.1). Lineage (NCBI taxonomy): Eukaryota > Viridiplantae > Streptophyta > Magnoliopsida > Asparagales > Amaryllidaceae > Agapanthus > Agapanthus africanus. The sequence continues at coordinate 316,777,923 of JASDDO010000004.1, forward strand.
GCGCAAGTCGCCCCCGTGCCGACACGTGGCGCACTTGCGCTCAAGCGCCCAGCGCTCAAGCGCAAGTCGCCCCCGTGCCGACACGTGGCACACTTGCGCTCGAGCGTCAGGTGCTGGAGCGCAAAGCACCCACATGCCGACACGTGGCGCGCTTGTGCTCAAGCGCAGAGCGCCCACGTGCCGACATGTGGCACTCTAGCGCCTGAGCGCACAGCACCTGGGCGCACAGCGTCCAAGGTGCTGCCCCCACGCATCCTTTGATTGCCTTTTCTTCCTTTTTTTCTTATATATATACATATATATATACATATATATACATATGTGCACACACGCATACACCACGACACTGTCCCTGTTAGAAAAAATTTTCTAACGGGGCGCTGCTGCTAGCCCCCTTGACCCCCAGCCCGCTATCCGGGTAGCGGGACCCCCGTAAAAACTCTACGTGGCCCCCAATATATCCAAAACCCCTTCAAAACACAACACTGCACATTGAGTTTGCATGACCAGTTTAACCCGTCAATCGGAGGTTCCCTCGCTCCAAAGGCGATGGGTAATTAACGGCAGCTTAGTCCGCGGCTGCCGGAGATTCGGATCCCCACAATCATTAAACCCCGGTCTATCCTAGGCAGGGGAAATCTGTAATGCGCCTGACAAGCGCGCGCGTATTCCCATCTTAATGGGGTGACGAAAAACACCCTACAAATTCTGGCACGCCCGGTGGGACCAATCTCTCCTCCTATATTTCGGGTTAAGCGTTCATGCGAACTCAATCAATATACATACCTGTATTTATACTAAAAATAATGCTTTTTCATGCAGATTTTCAAGCAATCACCTTCCGACGATGTCTTCGATGATGAACTCAGCTCCCGTCTCCTACACGACGAGGATAAACTCTAGGACGGTCCTTCCGGCCAGTCTCGGGCGACAATGGGAGGAGCCGCTGCTACCATTCGGCTCTATTATGTTCATGCCAGTTGGTGCCATCCCAGCTCCTCAAGCCCCGGTGGTAGACAAACCGGTCTCGAAAGGCAAGAGACCAAATGTGGTGATCTCAAGGGTGCCCCAACCCAAACGTAAGTCGGTGTTTGAACGACTTTCCTTGGCCCCAGCTGGGGGCAAGGCCATCAACACCAACAAAGCTACAACGCATCCCGAGCAAGCTCCAGCGGTGCTCTTGACCACTGCTCGATCGGGTGTCTTCTTTAATCTCCCCGCCAATGATAAAGAGACGACTGGATATGAGGTCCACACTGTCTACATGGTGGGCACGCGCAGCAAGAGCAAGGACGAGGCCACCACATCCCAAATCCAATCTGGCGTGAATATGGCTGCCACATCCCAAGGCCAGCCTCCTCTGGAAGGTAATGAAGACCTTCCCAGTGAGGCTGATAAGCAGAAAGACCCTTCGGTCCATGAGGAGTCGGGCTCGGAAAGCGAAGAAGAGCCGACTTTCCGCCCCAGGACCGCGGAGCAAGAGCTGCTTCAAGAGCTCCGAAAGCAGCTCAGAGACAAAGACAAGGAGATGGCCAAACTCTACTCCAAAATCGATGACTTGACGAATGTCGTGATGCAGCTCACGGCCCGACTTGCCTCTTAGCCACCCAATCAAGCGGAGGGCTTTGCTCGTGAACCGGGAAATGGTGTCCCAAAGTAGCCGACGCCTATTCCCTCAAATCCAAAAGTGGGCGATCTACATGAAAATCAGTCGCATCCTATCTCGGGAAATGTTTTGGCTACCGATGGTAGTAGCCCACTAACTCAAGATCAAATCATGGATTTAGTTGCCAGCAAAGTCAAAACATTGGTAGCTGAAGCCGAAGCGCAAAAAGATATCAGCAGTAGTGGGAGACCATATCCTGCTCAGTATGATCTGGTGGAATTTCCTAGCGGCTATGTCATCCCCAAATTCGGAAGATTCGATGGAACAGGAAATGCGAATCAACGCATCGCCCACTTCAAAGCCTCATGCGGGAATACTGAGGGAAATGATGCGCTTCTCCTCCGCCAGTTCGTTAATAGCTTGACCGATGTTGCTGTACGCGAGCATACCGGATGGCTCCGTTACTACTTTCGTCCAAATGGAATCTTTGTTTCGACAAAGATTCATGAGCGTCAGCGATAAGATCACCATTGCCGAGCTCATAAGGACCAAGCCCAAGAACAACGAAAGCTGCACGGATTTTATAACCCGATGGCGCAATCTCTCCGTCAAATGCGAACCGCCGATAGAGCAGGACTAATCTGTCAGTCTCCTCGTCGGAAATCTCAACAATTGGATGGCCCCGTTTCTATGCACCGTGGGTCTCAAAACATTCCAAGAGCTGACCAGGAAAGTTCAGATGCTGGAGCGCTCAAAACAGGAGTCCTCCTCGGATTCCCAAAATAACAATAGGTCCTGGAGAAACCGAAAGGACGATAATCGCAAAGGCGGAAACTCCGATGATTCTGAATCTTTCAACACTTAGGCTAACCGAAATAAGTAAGGGATGAGCGGGCCTAGCGCCAACCAGCCTCGGAAGCCAATGTTCGGAGAGGGAGGAGAATCTCTACTGAAATAGAAGCTGGATAAGGTCTATTCCTTCAGAAGGGACAAAATCCGTAAAATATTTAAAGACGCCCTGAAGAACGGTCTACAACTGCCAGAGTCAAAAAGACCGCAGGAAGCGAATAGGACTGACGACCCTAAATACTTCCCTTATCACAGAGTGATAGGTCATGCCATTGAGGACTGCTTCGTCTTCAAAGATTGGGTCGAAAAACAATACAAGGCAGGAGAGATAGAACTGTCTAAAGGCGTGTTAACAAACAGTCCAGCTGCGACCGCCAATTTCATACAAACGGAGACCGAAGTTCTTCGTGAAATTGATTCTCTCAGACATCTGCCTTTCTCTGAAAACAGTCGACCACCACGTCATTAAACCGGGAATAGTCGACCTCTAAGTCGTTAAACTGGGAATGTAAAAAGAAATATGTGAATAAACAAAAAAATGTGTAAATAAAAGAAAAAAAATAAAGCTGAAATGATTGGGCAACTCGCAATAAAAATCAGCGAGTGAAAATAAAAATGAGATTAAGGCCAAAATGATGGGGCAACTGCGAATAAATAGCCGAAATGATAGGGCAATCACGATCTTCGCGATAAGAAAAGTTGAAATGATAGAGCAATCGCGGTAAAACGAAAACGAAAACAAAAAAAAAATCCAGTTTCCCAAAATCTTTCGGCCCTACGGCTAGTCCCCAAATTGACTGCCGTATACAATCCATGGGCTCAAATAATTCTCAGCATACCCATGCCCCACCGTAATCACCAGTTACGCGGCTGGTCTCCGCCTTTGGAATTATGCTCCATTGAGAAGACCCACTCATGTGTCCTCACGATACATGAGGAGAACAAACCTGTGTGGGATCCTTATGACTCACAAAGGAAAAACACACTTGGGAGTCCTCACGACTCCTAAGGAGAAAATGCACCTACGGGATCCTTACGACTCGTAGGGAGAAAATGCTTTTATGGGACCTTCACGGCCCATAAAATTGAAAAGCCTTAGGTGATAGGGATCTAAACCTGTCTCCTAAGCCATCGCTCCCCAATCCACAAGCGACGAATGATGAGTCGCTCCTGGTACCATATTCCAGTGCAGCGATGCAGACGCCAACCAAATTCCAAATCCCATACCCCAACGGCGAATGATGAGTCACTCCTGGTACCATATTCCAGTGCAGCGATGCAGACGCCAACAAAGTCCCAAAATTTTTTATGGCCCTACGGTCTGGATCATATATCCTGCAAAACCGTATACAATCCACGGGCGTAAAACAATCCCAATCTCTCCAAAAAAAATAATAAAAAAAAAAGAAAAAAAAGAGGTATGTCCACAAGCAAAATGGGCATGGATGAAAACCCGAAAAGGCTCCGTGAGTAAAAACAGCAGGACTGCCTGCGAGTTTGTGAAAACCCGAAAGGGCGCAAACTCGTGAGAAAGAGATGAAATGCACTCACAAGGTCCTCTCGACTTTGTGAGGAGAAAATTCCCGCGTGAGATCCTTGCGACTCACAAAGGAGCAACCCACTTGGGAGTCCCCACGACTCCCAAGGAGAAAATACACTTACGGGATCCTTTCGACCTGTAAGGAGAAAATGCTTTGTGAGACCCTTACGGCTCACAAAATTGAAAAGTCTTAGGTGATAGAGACCTAAAACCTGTCTCCTAAGCCATCGTTTCCTAATAAGCAAACGCAAATAATGATTCGCTCCTGGTACCATATTCCAGTGTAGCGATGCTGATGCCAAAAAAAAAAAAAACAATCCCCAAATCCTCTCATGACAAATGATGATTCGCTCCTGGTACCATATTCCAGTGTAGCGATGCTGATGTCAACCCAAATCAAATCAAACCAACAACCTCTGCGGCGGAATCATGCTCCGTCCCAGAATTTACCCCGTGTCGAAATCATGCTTCGCCTCGGGATATCTACCTTCCCTGTCGGAATTATGCTCCGCCTCGGAATCAAATCAACCAACCAGCTCTGCGTCGGAATCAAGCTTCGTCTCAGAATGTGCACCCCGTGTCGAAATGATGCTTCGCCTCGGTGTACCTTCCTTCCCTGTCGAAATTATGCTTCGTCTCGGAATCAAGTCAGCCAACAAGCTCTGCGCTGGAATCATGCTCCATCTTAGAACGTGCCCCGTGTCGAAATCATGCTTCGCCTCGGGATATTTACCTTCCCTGCCGGAATTATACTCCGCCTCGGAATCAAGTCAACCAACAAGCTCTGCGCCGGAATCATGCTCCGTCTCAGAATGTACCCCGTGTCGAAATCATGCTTCCCTCGGACTATTTGCCTTCTCTGTCGGAATTATGCTTCGCCTGGGAATTAACCTCCGCATCGAAATTATGCTTCGGTTAGAATGTCTGTCACCCTTCGGAATGATGCTCCGAATCCTGGAATTATGCTCCGCCCTTCGGAATGATGCTCCGATCTATGGAATCATGCTTCGCCCTTCAGAATGATGCTCCGAATCCTGGAATTATGCTCCGCTCATCGGAATGATGCTCCGATCTCTGGAATCATGCTTCGCTCATCGGAATGATGCTCCGATCCTTGGATTTATGCTCTGCTCATCGGAATGATGCTCCGATCCTTGGATTTATGCTCTGCCCATCGAAATGATGCTCCGATATCTGGAATCATGCTCCGCTCATCGGAATGATGCTCCGATCCCTGGAATCATGCTCCGCTCTTCGGAATGATGCTCCAATCTCTGGAATCATGCTCCGCCCTTCGAAATGATGCTCTGAATCCTGGAATTATGCTCCGCTCATCGGAATGATGCTCCGATCTCTGGAATCATTCTCCGCTCATCGGAATGATGCTCCGATCTCTGGAATCATGCTCCGCCCTTCGGAATGATGCTCCGATCTCTGGAATCATGCTCCACCCTTCGGAATGATGCTCCGAATCCTGGAATTATGCTCCGCTCATCGGAATGATGCTCCGATCTCTGGAATCATGCTCCGCCCTTCGGAATGATGCTCCGATCTCTGGAATCATGCTCCGCTCATCGGAATGATGCTCCGATCCCTGGAATCATGCTCCGCTCATCGGAATGATGCTCCGATCCCTGGAATCATGCTCCGCTCTTCGGAATGATGCTCCGAACCCCTGGAATCATGCTCCGCAAATCAGAATGATGCTCCGATCCCTGGAATCATGCTCCGCTCATCGGAATGATGCTCCGATCCTTGGAATCATGCTCCGCTCTTCGGAATGATGCTCCGAACCCCTGGAATCATGCTCCGCAAATCGGAATAATGCTCCGACCCCCGGGAATCATGCTCCCCGAGTGATCCTCCGAATCCTGGAATTATGCTTCGACTCTTCGGAATGATGCTCCGACGTTGAAATTATGCTCCGCGAATCGGAATGATGCTCCGATCCCCGGGAATCATGCTCCCCGGGATGATGCTCCGCCCCCGGAATGATGTTCCACCTCGAAGTTCAGCTTCAAGATCCATCAATTTCGTGCACACAACTCATGCATGCGGTGTGCATTCATTGATGGGGGGCAATTTGTTGGGGTAAAAATTTACACCCCTGTTGACCGAGTCAAAGTCAAGGTCAACCCCCAAGTTAGGTAGGCCCAAGCCCAGGTCAAGCGAGCCCATGCCCAAGTCGAGCCCGCGGCCAGCCTCCCCATGCCAATAACAAAATCATGTAATAAATAATTTTTATGTAATTTTTTATACATGAATGTACGCAAAATGGGCATAAAGCCAATATTTTGTAAGCCCATAGCTTATGTGCAAAAATGAAATGGCACATGAGCCATGGGATAGGCAAAATGCCATTTTGTGAAGCCCAAGGGGCTATATGTAAATATATAAGCCTATAAAAGGAAAAATGATGATGAATAAAATAATACTTTTCATTCTCTCAAAAACCTAGGGTTTGTATTTCTTTCCCTTTTCTGAAGGTCTCAAACCTTCTTCTTTCTTCTGAATTAAATCAAGAGTTTTACTCTTCCTTTTCAAAAACAAAATAGTTTTTCACCACCAAACCCACAAAGGGGAACTTGGATCTGTCTTTAGACCCCAAAAAGGAGAGATTTTGAGATCTCACATCTCTTGATCTTCAAGATCCAGCTAACAGAGGAGGAGGAAGAAGAACCACTTTCACTAAGCCCAAAAAAAAACACACTCAGGAGTCCAACTTCTCTCTGATTTCTCTTCCGAGAAATTTTTTAAGGCTAAAAGCCTCTTTTTCTCGCCGGCGCTCAAGCGCAGAGCGCCCGCGTGCCGACACGTGGCGCACTTGCGCTCCAGCGCGAGCGCTCGAGCGCAAGTCGCCCCGGTGCCGACACGTGGCGCGCTTGCGCTCAGGCGCAAGTCGCCCCCGTGCCGACACGTGGCGCACTTGCGCTCAAGCGGCCAGCGCTTAAGCGCAAGTCGCCCCCGTGCCGACACGTGGCACACTTGCGTTCGAGCGTCAGGCTCTGGAGCGCAAAGTACCCACGTGGCGCGCTTGCGCTCAAGCGCCCAGCGCTCAAGCGCAGAGCGCCCACATTTCGACACGTGGCACTCTAGCGCCTGAGCGCACAGCACCTGGGCGTACAGTGTCCAAGGTGCTGCCCCCACGCATCCTTTGGATGCCTTTTCTTCCTTTTTTCTTCTTATATATATACATATATATACATATGTGCACACACGCATACACCACGACACTGTCCCCCGTAAAAACTCTGCGTGGCCCCCAATATATCCAAAACCCCTTCAAAACACAACACTGCACATTGAGTTCACATGACCAGTTTAACCCGTCAATTGGAGGTTCCCTCGCTCCAAAGGTGAGGGGTAATTAACGGCAGCTTAGTCCGCGGCTGCCGGAGATTCGGATCCCCACAATCATTAAACCCCGGTCTACCCTAGGCAGGGGGAATCTGTAATGCGCCTGACAAGCGCGCGCGTATTCCCATCTCAATGGGTTGACGAAAAACACCCTACACAAAGTTCAAACCTATAACCTATAAACTAGCAATGAAATGACTTAACCAATGATACAAGCTTACTATTGCATATAATTAAATAAAAACAAATATATACAGAGTTTCAAAAGAGAATAACTTAAAAGATAAATGGAATAAATGATTTTCTTAAACTGATTAATTTTTTTTCTTTCAATAAAACAAATTCCCTTTTCAAAATTTTTCTTTTCGAACAATATCGAAAAAATTCTTTATATTAAAGAAATCAAAATATTTTAAAATAATCTTTCAAAATCTTTGCTTTTTACAAAACGACTCATTTCGAAACAAGTATATTTTTAATTATTATAATAAAAACATGGTCGTTAAGGGGGTTGGGGGAATACCAATAGCACCATATCTCGTATGAACGCTCGGTTCTACGGATTTTCCCGGATCTTCCCTTTTACCGTTACAACTTGCTGAGACATATTCCATGTGGCATTATAGCTCTATTGAACGTTGTTTACTTCGGATTTATCCTGTACAATTAACCCTGGTTGGTATGTCATCTCATTTCATATTTTCTTTATATAAGGTTACTAATACTCATTTTCACGATGAGTACCTCCAGGCTCATACGCACTCTGAAATTCCTGATAACGTACTAGCATAACAGATATACCGATGGAGGCTAGGATCTCCTTCAGATGTTGCCTTCCGTTGATCTGCTGATGGCGGTGATGGGTGGCTGGGATTGGATCTGGAGACAGGCTCCTGAAGCATGTGGATCTCAATGGGTTTGAGGTTGTGGTTGCCGAGCTACCTGCAAGGAAGTTCCGGGGTGGTTGTACCACCGAGGACCCTCCGACGATCAAGTTAGTCTAGAGATCCGTGCAGAGTAACGGCTTAGTGGAGTAAAAATGGCTTACTTGAACCGTCTGAAGCAGGGGTTTATATAGCGGTGGCAGCGGGAGAGGCAGGCGCGAGAATCACGTCGACCGTTATACTCCCGACGTCATGACCGCGTGATGAGCGGGACCTCCCATTAATGGCGAGACAGGCTCGTTAATAGGGGATCGTGGTGGCGTGGAACGTGGGATGTGGCTGGCGGAGATCTCGCGCATTGCGAGATTAGCGGGATGGCGGTTACGCCTGCAAGTGGTGCTGTTGGTCGGTCGATGAGACCGAGGAAGATGACCTCGGCGGGAGAGCTCGCGGAAGAGTGGGAGAGCCGAGGTATCTTGGTTCTGCGGTAGCTCGGAGACGAGCTGTGAGGCCGAGGAGGCCAGTTGTGTAGGAGGCTCGGTGGCGAGCCAGCGTTTGCTCGGTAGGACGAGCGTATGTGTGGTCTGGTCGGCCACTGTAGGTCCTTTCTTGCATGCTCTGGGATACGTCATTTGCCACGTGTCCTGATCTGGGAGATCATCGATATCGAGCATCATCATTAGTCCCCCACTCTCGTCCCGACCAGCTGACGGGTTGGGTCGAGAGTGGTTTGCCGGATCACCCGAGGTGAGCTCCTTCCCGAAGATATCGTCAGGCGTGTCCCTAGGCAATTGGTTGTCTTTTCTAGATGAGGCCAATAAATCTGTGCGAGATCTTTTACATTAAAGAGGGTGCGCTGGATCGTGTGCAATTTTGCTGAAGTGACAGACCACGTGTCGGTTGGCTGATGTTATGTGCTGCAGGCTTCTGGCGTCTGATGGGACGCTGCCAATGTGCTTGCGACAGGTGGAGCGATCGCTGCCGTCGAGTGCACTAAACCATTTTGGCTGGAGTCAACCGTCGACGCTAGATGAGGACGTCGGTAGCATAAATAGAGAGGAGGCATGATTCAGGATCTCTCTCGCATCATATTTTCCTCATTCTGAGTCTTGTTTGCTCGGCGCTCCCCTTTTAAGTCGGATCTTGCGTTTTTTTTTCTCGAGGACTTCTTCTCATCCGGTTAGATGTCTTGTTTTGAGGAGTCCGTAGATGCCGTAAGGGTAGATTCTAGGGATTTTCCCCCTGGGTTGGAGCCTCTCCAGGAAGTTGGGGTCAGATCCTCTTCCCGGGGTCGCGCGTCTGGGGTGGTTCCCGGAGCGGCGGCGGCGGACGCTCCTGGTGCGTCGTCCTCAGTGAGATATGAGGACGAGCTTGTCACCGCTCGAGCTCGTTTCCATATTCCTTCTGGCTACACGCAACGATTGGCCGAGGAAGGAGAGAAGGCAGATCAGGTGAGAGGTAGAGAGATCGCCTTGTAGCTGGAAGCCCTTTGTGCCAGAATGCGCCTGCCTTTCTCTCCCGAGGTTATAGCTGCGTTAAATTACTTTGGGTTAGCCCTGGGCCAGATAGTGCCGAACTACTGGAGAATTCTCCTTGGGTTCCTGGTCTGGCCGAAGTTGCAGATAATTTCCTTTAGTTTGTCCATCCTTGCCTCCTCCCTTATTTACAAAAGTCACCCCGGAACTCGCGCGGGCGACCCGAGGTGTGTTTACCTCTCCTTTAGGAAGCAACGGGGGAGCGTAGCCAGGTCAGGGGTTGTCGTCTTGCCTTCTTCCATCCACTATTGGAGGAAGAAGTTTTTCTTCGTCGGGCTGCCAGAGGGTGAGGACTGGTCCGTACCCATCCAATGGTCTAGGGATAGGTGCTGGCAGGGAAATCCGTCCAATCACCCCGACACGGCGAGAGTGGCGGCGTGGGAGCCTATTCCTCGGGCTGATGTGCTGCTTTCTGAGCGGGCCCTCAGTTGGGCCGGGCTCAGCCCCGCCCAGTTCGTTGGTAAGTTAGGAGCTTATATTTGTTTTTACTTTGTTTGTGTCGTTGATTCCATTATACCTTGTTTTGTGCAGAAACCATGGACGCGGGCTTCCTCCGAGCAGCCATGCACAAGCCGAAGAAGGGGTTGAAAGCTGGAGGGGCCAGCTCTTCCCGTCAGACGCCGGTCCCGGCTCCCCCAGCAGCCGTTGCGCCCCAGCGCTCGAGTGTGGATCGTGCCCTGGAGCCCAGCCAGGCGCCGAGAAGAAAAAGGGCTCGGGGAAAGGACGCCCAGGCTTCAGAGGTGGAGACGGGCTCTCTTTCATCGTCTCTCAAGAGGTTTCCCCGAATAGTTCCGTGGACCCCGACCTCTCCGATCTTGGTGGACGAGGGGGGCTCCACTTTGAGGTGCCCTCGGGGCTCTCCGTCGCTGACAGCTTGCTGCACGACATGGAGAGGTTGGCCGGGGGCTGGGTCCCTGGGGGACGCTGAAGGCGCAAATGGCGTCCATCGCCCAAGAGGTCGTGCAGGTGAGTGTTCGTACATCGTCTCATCATTTGCGAGATTAGGTGCCTCTTTTTCTTTCTGACCTTCTTTCGATTTCTTCAGGTCCTCCAGCACGTCGCTATCGTCGAGGGGGAGGAGATAGCCCCGGCGATGCGAGCCGCGGGCGAGCTCTCCTCGCTGGGGGAGAGCTCGAAGCGGGAGCTGGAGGCGGCGATGACGAGGGTTGCTGCCCTTGAGGGTGAGGTGGCTGCCGCGAGGAAGGAGGCGGTGGCAGCGAAGCAGGAGGCGGCGGCCATGAAGCAGGAGGAGGCGACCACAAAGCAAGAGGTGGCCAGGTTCCGCGAGGCAGCCGAGGCCAAGCTTCAGGACTCCCAGGTGCTCGTCGGCACCATGAAGAAGTCAGTGAGCACCCTCCGAAAGGAGTTGGGGGCTGCAGTAGAGGCGGCGAAGAGAGCCGACCTCAGGGCAGCGGAAGCAGTGGAGAACTTCCAGAAGTCGAAGCAGTTCAATGCCATCCTAGACTCGGCCACCACCCTCATCTGGCACGAGGCTCTCGACGCCGTCAAGGTCCGGGTGCCGTAGTTCACCGATGAAGAGCTCCGGGCAGAATATCCCCACGGGGATGACGAGCAGGGGGATGCCCCCGGTAGCACTGCCGGGGAAGGGACTCTCAGCGAGGGCGACACCGAGGCTCCTGTGATGGACGCATCCCCAGTCGCGATGGCCGTCAAGCTCATCGGTATCGCGCCCGACCCTGAGGCCTGAAGCCCCCCGTCTTCGCTTTGTCTTTTCCTTTGTTGCCTCGCTGTTTTGTGGGCCTCCGGGCATTTTGTAAGGCTGGGGAGCCCATAATACTCTTGTAAAATCTTTGACTTCTTGAATAAAGATTTTTGTTTTTGCAATAGTGTTTGTACTTGTATTTCCTTTTGTTGGTAGACACTTGTATTTGCACAATACTACTTTTATGTTCTGCATGTTCCTCGTCTAGCGATTGCTCGTCGACTTGAATCTGATCGTTTGCCGAGTGTGCGAGGACCGACGGGAAGTCGGTATCTCCATGGCCCCGAAGTCGAAGTGGAGATCGCTAAGACGTTGATAGACCAGATGCCTCTTGTTGAGCTCATGTTCCTTAGTTATTGGAGGGGCCGTGAGTGGTCTACTTAGGATGGTGCCGAGCAGGGTAGCTGCTCGGTGCCTCATGGCGAGGGCAATGATCCTTAGTTGTTGGAGGGGCCGTAATTGGCCAATTAAGGATGGTGCCGAGCAGGGTAGCTGCTCGGTGCCTCTGGGCGAGGGCTTTGATCCTTAGTTGTTGAAGGGGCCGTAATTGGCCTACTAAGGATGGCGCCGAGTGGGATAGCTGCTCGGTGCCCCTTGGCGAGGGCTTCGATCCTTAGTTGTTGGAGGGGCCATAATTGGCCAACTAAGGATGGTGCCGAGCAGGGTAGCTGCTCGGTGTCTCTGGGCGAGGGCTTTGATCCTTAGTTTTAGGAGGGGCCATAATTGGCCAACTAAGGATGGTGCCGAGCAGAGTTGCTGCTCGGTGCCTCTTGGCGAGGGCTTTGATCCCTGGTTTGTTGGGTTAGGGAGCTACCGGCCAGGGATAACTGAGCAAAGGCGGGCCCGGTTTCCTCTTGCGAGGGCTTTGATCTTTAAGGCCGGGTCGGGCAGGGTTGCTGTCCGGTGCCTCTTGGCGAGGGCTTTGATCCCTGGTTTGTTAGGGTAGGGAGCTACCAGCCAGGGATAACCGAACAAGGGCGGGTTCGGTTGCCTCTTGCGAGGGCTTTTCATCCTTAGCGTGGGAGGGGTCGTAAGTGGCCTACTAAGGATGGTCGAGCAGGGTTGCTGTTCGGTGCCTCTTGGCGATGGCTTTTGGTCCTTAAGGATGGCCGAGCAGGGTTGCTGCCCGGTTCCTCTTAGCGAGGGCTTTGATCCCTGGCGTTGTGTGGTAGGGGGCTACCAGCCAGGGATAGCCGAGCAGGGTAGCCGCTCGGCTGCCTCTTGGTGAGGGCTTTGATCCCTGGTTCATTGGGGTAGAGAGCTACCAACCAGGGATAACCGACCAAGGGCGGGCTCGGTTGCCTCTTGTGAGGGCTTAGATCCCTGGCGTTGCGAGGTAGGGAAGCTACCGTCCAGGGATAACCAAGCGTGGTAGTCGCTCGGCTGCCTCTTGGTAAGGGCTTTTGATCCCTGGTTCGTTGGGGTTGGGAGCTACCAACCAGGGATAACCGAGTAAGGGTGGGCCCGGTTGCCTCTTGCGAGAGCTTAGATCCCTGGCGTTGCGAGGTAGGGAAGCTACCGACCAGGGATAGCCGAGCAGGGTAGCCGCTCAGCTGCCTCTTGGTGAGGTCTTCGATCCTTGGCGCTAGAGGGGCCGCGGGAGGCCTGCCAAGGATGAACCAAGCAGTGAAGCTGCTCGGTCGCCTCTGAATGAGGGCTTAGATCCCTAGCGTTGCGAGGTAGGGAAGCTACCGACCAGGGATAGCCAAGCGGGGTAGTTGCTCGGCTGCCTCTTGGTGAGGGCTTTTGCTCCCTAGCGTTACGAGGTAGGGAAGCTACCGGCCAGGGATAGCCGAGCAGGATAGCCGCTCGGCTGCCTCTTGGTGAGGGCTTCGATCCTTGGCGCTAGAGGGGCCACAGAAGGCCTGCCAAGGATGAACCAAGCAGTGAAGCTGCTCGGTCGCCTCTTAGTGAGGGCTTAGATCCCTGGCGTTGCGAGATAGGGAAGCCACCGGCTAGGGATAGCCAAGCGGGATAGCCGCTCGGCTGCCTCTTGGTGAGGGATTTTTGGAAGATGGACAGTCGCGAGTGATACGTGCCACGAACGCGTGGAGGAGGTGAAGCGCCAGAGCCGCGTCGTTTCGATTTCGCATCGAGCGGCGTGATGTCTGCCGCGTGGTGGCACAGTTGCGGGCGATCGTTGAACTCTGGGGGCATTGTGGGTTATAAAACCGAGGGGGTGTTGTGTCTCATATGTACCCGACGTACCCCTGGCCGCCATGACCGTGATTTTCGATGAGCCTCGGTTCCCTTTGGTGAGGTTCCTTACGCCTCCCGGTGGGTTTGCTTTTGAGCTACCGTGGAGAATCTCACGTGCGCGACCCCGTCGAGAGAGTGGGTAGCGGTCATGCCTGTAAACAGGCGAGCTGACTGCCACCGCCTCAGGAGGGACAGGGGCGCGACGAGACTCGGGGCGAAACTCTCTAGCGTAAGACCTCGGAGCCAAACTTAGTGGTGCCCACCGAGTTTTTGAGTATGTCGGCCCGAGGAAACCGCGGTTGCCGGTGATGATGAGGGGGCGGTCGACGTTGTCGACGCGGATGGAGTTTTCTCTCCCCCTGTAGGGGTCCTGGTACTGAGGCGGGGGAGCGGCGAGTTGGTGATCTTGCCCCGCCGTTTGGATGCGGAAGAGCACCTCCACAACGGATGCGAGTCGGTCTATCCGGCCGGCGAGAGTACCGATGGCATTCGGCGGCGGAGGTTCGTCCGCGCCTCCGTTAAGGGGGAGGCGGCGGCTAGTGCTTGGATCGTCATGATGATCGCTCGTCATTAGGTTGAGATCGGAAGACGAACTTTTGTTTTTGTGGAATCAAGCGTTTCCCACAGACGGCGCCATCTGATGGAGGCTAGGATCTCCTTCAGATGTTGCCTTCCGTTGATCTGCTGATAGCAACGATGGGTGGCTGAGATTGGATCTGGAGACAGGCTCCTGAAGCGTGTGGATCTCAATGGGTTTGAGGTTGTGGTTGCCGAACTACCTGCAAGGAAATCCCGGGGTGGTTGTACCACCGAGGACCATCTGACGATCAAGTTAGTCTAGAGATCCGAGCAGAGTAACGGCTTAGTGAAGTAAAAATGGTTTACTTGAACCGTCTGAAGCATGGGTTTATATAGCGGTGGCAGCGGGCGAGGCAGGCACGAGAATCACGCCGGCCGTTACGCTCCGGACGTCACGCCAACGTGATGAGCGGGGCCTCCCATTAATGGCGAGACAGGCTCGTTAATAGGGGATCGTGGTGGCGTGGAACGTAGGATGTGGCCGGCGGAGATCTCGCGCCTGGCGAGATTCGCGGAATGGCGGTTACGCCTGCAAGCGGTGCTGTTGGTCGGTCGATGAGACCGAGGAAGATGATCTCGGCGGGAGAGCTCGCGGACAAGCGGGAGAGCCGAGATATCTTGGTTCTGCGGTAGCTCGGAGACAAGCTGTGAGGCCGAGGAGGCCAGTTGTGTAGGGGGCTCGGTGGCGAGCCAACGTTTGCTCGGTAGGAAGAGCATAGGTGTGGTATGGTCGACCACTGTAGGTCCTTTCTTGCATATTCTGGAACACGTCATCTGCCACGTGTCCTGATCTGGGAGATCACCGATATCGAGCATCATCATATACTGTTATCGGCAGTGGCATAGATTCAACGGGCCGACATAATATCCGTTCATAAGGCCACACCTATTCATGGATTCGTCTTAATAGTCCTATTTTTCTATATAATTATTTTCAATACACACAGTTGTTACGATAACCTCAAACCTACAGTTCCTCTTTTATTCAATGTTTAGTACAGTTACGCCACAGCTTACCATCGCATCTCCTACTCAACTGTTCGCATGCAAACCGTTGATAGTCTCTTAATTGGGTTTGCATGTTAAGAATTCCAAGTGGTTTTGTTATATGACATATTAAAGAATTACGTTTCTTGTAGAGCATATATATTTTATACCAGTAACATTTTTTAGTTATTATTATCTACTTATTTTCGTTTGAAGAGTTTACTTATTGAAATTTATAACGTTTCCTTTTTGTTCTTCAAATTGTATAACATGTATTGTTTTTAGGTATTTCTATATAATTATATTGCTGAATGTTTTTTCTCAAATTTTTATCATAATACTTTTAAATATTAAGTTGACAAATTCTGTACTAAATAATGATCTGCCTTATAGCAGAACATAAAATAATCGCAGAAGAGGTATGATGTCTCTTACATCGATTCCGTATACTATGGTCTTAAAAAACAAAATTCTCCTTTCCCCATAATTTTTAATTCTTTTATCATATATTTATTATCATAAATTTTAACATGGACCTGAACTCTTTTTTTTGTTCCTTTGATATGTTTTTTTTTCCTTCTTCACTGGCAGGTTGCCTTTAATCACAAAACTCTCCACGTTTATTCCAGCTCCGTATGAAGAATATCTTTTATTCTGATGATCTGGATTTGATTATTAGGCTTATACGTATTTATGTTTGATGTACAGTTATGTATAACATGTAATATTGTATTATAGCATATTTTTTTGTATCATTCAATTAAACTTTCCCGATGTAATTCTGTTTAGGTTTTAACAGCTTGCAATGAAGCATTGATCAAATCCAGCAGATGTATAAAATTGTTGAAGGAGCCTCCGCCCCTTTCTGTTATCAAAATAACAATGGCTGTGACTGCTTCAATGCGAGTTTCAATTGTTTTTCCTATCCATTGAAAACCAGCCACTCTCGATTTCACTTTGTGATGATGCTTATAAGTGGGAAATCCGCAGATCATGACACATGGCAGCTGACGTGTCCCGAGACACACGGAAACAGAGCAAGAACCACACATTGGAGGCGTCCCCCGGGCTAACGCCCCGTTTTCTGGACCCGACCTCCGAGAATTCCATGAACATTCCTATACTCGCCATGTAAACGACAATTGGCTCGTCTCCGAGCCCTCCTACATGCCGAGCTCCTCGGCCCTTCGCCTCCGAGCTATCAAGAAACCGAACTAGCTCGGCCTCCCGCCTTCTTTTAGGCCTCTCGCCGAGCTAAGCCTCTTCAGTTCTATCGGGCGACCTAGAATGTGGATCATAGGCGTCTCCGCCATGGCTCCGTGAATCTCGCCAGACGCGAGATATCCGCCGCCCCACGATCCTGCATTCCACACCCTCGGATCCCCCATTAACGAGCGTATCTCGTCATTAATGGGAGATCCCGCCATTCACGCAGGCATAACGCCAGGGGCATAACGGCCGGCGAGGATCTCGTGCCAGCTAGCTCATGGCAAGCCACTATATAAACCCTCTCCCAGACGACTCAGGTAAGGCAATTTTACTTCAATAGGCCACTACTCTGCCTAAATACCTGGGCTAACTTGATCGTCGGAAGGTCCACGGTGGTACAACCACCCTGAGACTTCTTTGCTGGTTGCTCGGCTTCACTTCAAATCAAGCCCATTGAGATCCACACGCTTCAGGAGGCAACCCTCAAACTCAATCGCAGCCGTTCATCAACACTCGCGACAGATCGACGGAGGACAACATCTGAAGGAGATCCCGACCTCCATCAGTTGGCGCCGTCTGTGGGAAGAAAAAATTCCACTCATCGAAAGTTGGTCTTCCGATCTCGAGCTGATGGCGAGTGATCATCGCGACGATCCTAGCACAAGCCGCCGCCCTCCCCATAATGGAGGCGCGGACGGATCCTTTCATCCCCCTAACGCCGTTCACGCCCTGTCTGCACGGATCGACAGGCTCGCGTCCATCGTGGATGCCCTTGTCCGCGTCCAGACAGCGGGACAAGCCCCCAGGTCGCCGTCCCCCAACCTCGGGATCGTGACTGTTTGCCGCCGAAAGCCGGGAAAGACGAACGTCTTGCCTGAATTTGGGGGCAGATACTATTTGGTTTTATCCCTCCAGCTCTCCGAAAATGCCAAGTTGATTTAAGGCACCGTGTATTGGATGTTTGGATGGATGCGGCCTTTGTAGCGGACTTCGTCAGATCCCCCCTCGTTGTGAGGGGTTTTTGATTGTGGGGACGCTCTTCCCTGCAAGTGCAAGCCCCTGCAGTTAATTACGTTTCCATGTAGCGATAACCATTTTCTCCTACTCCAGATGTTCACTTCGTGTCGTGTGTGTTTGTTTTATTTTTGGTTGCCCATGAATTGTATACGGAGACTAATTTGTGCTATCGCCTGTAGGGCATGGATTAGTTCAAATCCGTATTTTCTTAGATTTGGGTTTGGTTTGATTTAAGGATCGTTAATCTCGTTTGGGATTAAAATCAACTTAAATGTTTGTTGAGAATACGTTAGTCTAATTTTAGACTAAGATCTACTCAGCAGGATTTTTGGGATTATTCAGACCCAACAAAAGAACATTTGGGCTCTATTGCTTTAGTTTAAGGCCGTTACGGTCTATAGATCACCATTTTGGGTATGAGGGTTTAGTTTAAGGACGTTGCGGTCCACAGCTAGTTTAAGGGCATTACGATCCATAGCTAGTTTAAGAACATTGCGGTCCATTGTGATATGCTCATGGGTTTGGGAATGCAACTAAGAGCTGTTGGCTGTCGGGACCCTCCACCTCTCTGAAGTCGTTGAAGAATTACAACGACATATAACAGAGGTGTGGAAAGATGTTGCCCTTGAACCAATTTCCAGATCAAGGGAGATGTGGAATGAACGTCATTTTAGATGCCATCTGTTAGGAGATCATTAGTCATTTTTGAGATTAAGATTGGTTTAGGAAGACCTGAGCGTGGGGGCTCGGTTGATTGGTGACCAAAAAGGTCTTGGCCTCGGGAGACTTGGCTAATTTTGGCTAACATTTGCCCCTCATAGTGTTAAACACTGATATTTGTTTGGCGCTCACGTGCTCTCACATGAGACTCTTAAGCAGTGTTAAACACTGATATTTGGAGTGCTCACATGTGGCACGTGAGGCGCCTTAGAATCGGGCACTGCTTCTTTGGGTTTATTCCCTTGTTCCTTTATAAGTGCTAAGCACTATTGGGGGTCACATGGGAGCACGTGACGCGTACTAAAAATGGGAACTGTGTTTGATTTATTCCTCTTTTTCTTCTATAAGTGCTAAGCACTATTAGGGGGTCACGTGGGATCACATGAGGCGCCCTAAAATGGAAACTGTCTTTAATTTATTCCCCTTTGCTTTTATAAGTACTAAGCACTTGTTTTAAGGGGTTACGTGGGAACGCGTGAGTCGATCTCAGTTTTTTTATGCAGGTTTAAACCCTAGTTTTGTTAAAGGAATTAAATTCCTATATCTTTTGGAAGAATTAAATTCTTCAAATTTAGTTCTTTTCTCTAAGTTTTTGGACTGCATGACAGGATCTTTCCGATAAGAATTAAATTCTCAACTTGTGGGGAGATCTGCTTCTGCATACCTCAACCAGAGGAGGAACTAAGTTCTTTTTTGGAAGAGTTAAACTCTTGTAAGAGGAGATAAAATGATCTCTAGGTCTTTTTCTTACCTAGGGTTTCTTTTCTTCAAAGAGAACTCCTCTTTTTTCTGTTTCTCAAATCTTGTGAGGGGTCTCCTTCTTTTCTCCATTTAGTTTCGGGTCCTTTATATAGTAGAGGTAAGTTTGTTGATTTAGTTAAGAAAATCTCTCGTTGAGAGATCCTAATTGATTTGGGGATTTTATCCATCGTTGGATTTTTGATCCAAGGACTTCTGTTTTACAAAAGATATTTTTCTTGCTTTTAATAAGATTGGGAAAATATTTTCCCATACAGAACTTATTCTGTAGCTTGGTGATTTTTAATCACCATTGGATCTTTAATCCAACGGTGCTCTATTTTACAGAGCGTAATTTTTCTTGTTTAGAAAAATTGGGGAAATATTTTCCTATATAGAACTTATTCTGTAGCTTGGTGATTTTTAATCACCATTGGATTTTTAATCCAACGGTGCTCTGTTTTACAGAGTGTAATCTTTCTTGTTCAGAAAGATCTAAGGAAATATTTCCCAAATAGGGTTTTGATCCCTTTTATTTAGAATTTAATTCTATCAGCTTGGAAGGTGATTGGAACCCTTACGTGTAGCACGTGACCCCCATAGCATTAAACTGGTTTGTTTATATGCAGCAGTCCCAGAAAGGCATAACGTGTTCCCATCGCTTTTTATTTATTATTTATTTTTTATAAGGGAACAAATGCCCCCACAGCGTTGTTCTCACGTGGCTTGCACGTGAGTGCAACGCTGTCACCTTTACAGCCGTTGGATTGCCTAGGGGAATGGGAAGGTGAACTGCTCTTGTCACGTCTTATAAATGCAAGGGTTTTGTCTTTGTGAAGCCACTGTTCTTTCATCTTCTTCTTTCCTTGTCTTCTTCGAGAATTTAATTCTCTTTTTCAGAGCTTAGTTCTCTGCCCATTGCAATTCCAGAGTTAAACTCTGTCAGAAAAAGAAACCCTTTTTAGGAAAAGATCTTGAACAACAAAAAAACCCTTTTCTTAAAAAAAATTCCGGGATTTTAAATCCACCATAAGAGCTTTGCTCTCTTCTGAAACCCATTTCTTAAAGATCCAAAGACGTGATTTTTGAGTAGTAAACCTCAGTGTCTTGGGCATATTCCCCCTCTGATTTTTTAAGGATTCATGGAATTTTTACTTTTCGTTTCCCCATCATGGGAGTTTCTGGAATTTAATTCCACCACATAAAAGGAATTTAATTCCTCACCGAAGAGCTTAGCTTTGAAAGATCAAAAGGGCCCTTCAGGAATTTCATTCTCTGGCGTTCTTGAGAACATTTTTATAGGTTTTTTTCCTTATTTGCACGAATTTAAATTCGTTGGGTATTTTAACAGAACTTGTTTTCTCTATGAGGATGTCAAGAGTTGTTTAAACTCCCGTGTCTGTTTAATGAGAATCCTTTTTTTATTCTCACAATGATCGTCCTATCTCATCATTGGTGAGCCGCCAAATTGATTTTTTGGGGTCCGTTAGTTTTGCAATCAGTGGTCCCATGGAACGAACTCTCTGTCGTTTCCCTCTGTTGTTATATGTGTGTGTGTGTGTGTGTGCTTCATTAATGGTTTTTCTTTCCCTTATTTCAGGAACAATGACTTCTCTTCCCTACTTTCCTTTTACTCGCTAGGACGTCGCTTTCCCGCAATCGCCGTCGGATGATGAGGCTATGGAAATGATCAGGGCCCATGACAGGGACTGTACTAGTTTGCTCCTATGGGGAGTTTGGTATGGGCACATCATCTGGGGCCGCCGCAACTTTACTTGTGAGATGCCAACAGAGCATCTCCGCCCAATATCGCTGATGGAGCGTCCGTAGACCGCTTATACGGTGGAGGTGGCTAATTGGACTCCTGCAAGCTGACTTGAGCCGTCAACAACTGGGATACCCAACCAGCCCTTGCTGTCCATAAATATCTTGGGGCGCCGCATCTGTCAAGGTGAAGCCCAACCCTAGGGACAAGTTTATAAGGTATTGTTTACCCCTTACCACCCAGCCGGCTATCTTCCTTGGGCTCGATATGTTCTTTCCACCCACCGTGCACAGTTGCAAAAGGTTGGGTTATATCAAGCGGTGTACGCGTCTCTTTTTCATTACCCGGCCCCTCACGTCTGGTGGGTTAAAGCTTTCCTGAACCAATGGAATCTTCCCACCGACACCTTCTTACTAGGGGATTGTGAGGTCTCGATTTCACTGGAAGAGTTCCGCGAGATCTCCGGGTTACCGATCAAGGGAGAGCATTATGAAGAGTTGCTTCCTCCCGATGAGTATGTGTTCAAGACTGTTCCTGCTACGCTTGACGGCTTGACGACTGAAAACGCCGTCCGTCATATGTACCCCAGTCTAATCAGGACTCTGGGTATTTTCAATAAGCTTTTCGCGGAGTCAGAAGGACAGGGCATCACATTTAAGAGCTTCATCACCTGTTTTCTCCGTGAAGATGTTTTATCAAAAGAGGCTCCAAAATTTGCGAACATTAACGACCCTTTTGGGTTTGGGCTAAATAAGCTGCCAGCCAAAGAAGAGGACTTGCCGCAGTTTTACATTTCGGCCTCGTCGGCCGTGCCCTTCGATGCAATTGCGGTCCCTGGCATGGACAAAGAGACCTTATTCGTCGTCTTCATCAGTCTTTAGCTCAGTTGGTTCGCCATGCCGACGCATCGACGCTTCATGAGAGCCACTGTTTTCTACCCCGTTCATCGCATAGCTGAAGGGCCACGGTTGGCCGTTGACATTGTGGGAATGTCACATCTTTATCATGGATTAAGTGTTGCGGCCAACACTTCAACCCCAGGTACAGATGTCGTGAATTCCTCCCTCCACTACTTCACGTCGTGGATCGAGATGCATGTACTGGGAGCGTTCGCAGTGCATCGGCTGGCAGATTTCTATGACTCCTACACCTTCCCACGGGTTATGATATTGGTGGATGCATCCGCTCCCGATCCGACCCAGCTAGGAGCCCTCCGCGTGCTGCTTAACCCGTACTCCAATGAGGGCGGGATGGTTTTTAGCGACCGAGTCCTCTCAGCTCCCGCAGGGCCTATCCAGCAGCTGTTTGATCTGTCGAAAGGTGGAGCGTCGTCTTTAAATCATAAGGAGATCATACACCTGTACTCGATTAGGCCGGGCTACTTGGTGTTCCGTCAGAATAACGCGGCCCTTTTTATATGGTACAATCCGCACCGCTTCGTCCAATAATTGGGCTATAATCAGGGTGTCCCTTTCGAGGCGTTCTTAGTTGAGCCCACTCCGTCTCTAGACATCACGCATTCAATGCATTCAATTGGTGTAAAACTTCTTTTTGAATTTATATGGATATTTCATTCAGGGGGAGTCATGTCTCGTTATGTCTCGATTTCATTAATTGTAAATAGGTTTTTTCAAATATCAAAACATGGGAGATTGTTAACCTTGTTGGGTAAAATCTATCTTAGTTTTGATATTAGATAAAACACTATTTAATTATTTTTATACACTGATGATACTTGTGGTTAAGTTATGTGATTTCAGTGTTTAGAGACATAAAATGATTGGCGATGTCGAAAAAGGAATTTAAAGACGAATTGGATTATCAAGAGTAGAGATGAAGATCTTAAAGAGGACATGGATTAGGGATGAAGACTTAAAGCAACTTAGAGAATGTGCTTTCGAATTGTAATACTATGTAACTTTTCTTTTCTTGAGTCGTAGGTTATATCTCGTATGTGTCATTTTAAAATCTAAAATATCTTTGAATATCAGAATATTAGCTTTGCGCCGGCTCATATATGTTTGAGCTATCTCATAAATCCTCTAGAATATTCATTTCTTCTCTGTTTGTTTGAGCCGGCTCATGTATGTTTTGAGCCGTCTCATAAGTCCTCTAGAATATTCAATTCCTCTCTGTTTGTTTGAGACGGTTCATGTCCATTTTGAGCCGGATCAACCCTTGTCATGAAACGGCTTACTGTCTTATTGAGCCGACTCAAAACTTGTCTAGAATGATGAATTCTTCTTTGTTTCTTTGAGACAGCTCACGCCATATTTGAGCCGGCTCAAATTCTGTCCGTTGTGAATTTTCAAAATCAATTTGACCTGATTTATTTCCTATTTTGTGGGATTCTTTCCCAGCTATTAAAATAGCCTGCCTTGGTCGAAATTTCAATCAGATTAATTATCAAAAACTCTCGAAAATTCATCTTCTCTCAAAAGCTCTTAAAACCCTAGTTTTCATCCTTCTCAATTCTTCTTGGTTTATATAAAGGTTTTTGATTTTATTTTGCAAAGATCATCAAAACTTATTTAATTCTTCATCTTTGCAAAATCGATCTCAAAGACCTAAAATCCTTTGTAAAATTCTTTTGAGATCAAAACTTTATGTTGAAAATATCTTAAACCCTAAATCTCTGATTTTAAAGTTGTTTAATTCATACGAGATTAGGAGTTGTTTTGGTTTTATTTTTCTTGTACTAAAATCCGATAGAGATTTTCTATCATTGGTGTTGCCCGGTAGAGCTTGTCCATCAAAAGTGAGCAAAAGTGAGATGTAAAGGCTTGATCTTCATCTTGAAAAGATTACCAGTTGGAGGTGGTCCATCAAAGCGTTTTAAAGGTTTGTTCACCTTAAGAAGTTGTTATAGTGGATAGTTCCTAACGAGAGACTTAGGCGGAGATGTAGATACGCAGTATCGAACTTCGTTATCAACTGTTGGTGTTCCATATGAGTTTTCACTTTCTTATCATTCTTATCTTATTCTATTGTTATATTGTGCTAGTTTATTTTTATATTCCGTACTTTTATAGTATTGAGTAATAAAATTATAATTATTAGTCATATGTCCTATTCATCCTTTTTAGGACACCTTTCAAGCACAGCATTATTATAGGAACTTTTACTAAGGTGGCTAGGAATATAGAAACTGGAAGAATGAGGATGTGAAACATCAGGCAGGCTGTGATCCTTCCTAGTCAAGAAATTTGTTCTCCTAATTGAGTTAAGTACTTCATACAGTTGTTACATCCTAATGAATCTAATAGAGATAAGTTTGTTTCAGAAATAACTAAAGTACATCAACACAATACCGAAATACTATTACTTTAAGAGAGAGATGCTACAGTGAATTACTAACAGGGACATATCTTTAAGAAAAGAAACCTCTAGGCATGTTCACTATTATTTCAAGCCTCGTAACAGTCACCAAGAATTCCAAATACATGTGCGTGCTTCCAGCATTCGTACGTATAAAGAGTGCTAAGATGTTATTTCAATGGCCTCCACATGATAAGTGGACTCTTGAGATAAAATATCATACAATCATGTAAATGTTAGGTCACTAAGGAATAAAATTGTTGCATATGTCCCTAAAACACCTGAATCAAATTGACAATGATGTAACAGTTGATTGAAAATTACGTACTGCCTTTGTTTTTATATCTCAAGCTCCTAAAATTAGAACTAAACCAAAAGATATGATGATTTACATACTCTGGAATCGATCTCATGATATAACTTTTCTTCATTACATTTTTGTCAAATTATCAACTTTTTTGTCTAAGAGATACACAACCACAACTAACTACTCACTTGTACGACTTCTTTCGGTGATGATTTGGTTATATAACTAACTTAGTGCTTGTCATAATGTTCAACAGGAATCAGGACCTTACTCACAAGAACAAATGTGACATTTTAGCAATAGATTAAACTAAAGCCACAATCAATACACAATGTCTACCTAGATTTTTCGGTGATGTATTAAGTGGATTTGATTTCAGTGTTCAACTAAGAAATGAAAATCGAAATTACAAAAACACATATTGCATAAGCGTGATTTTTGCCAATTGTGAAGAATGGTGAAATCCAGGGAGAGCAGACCGTGCCCTTCAAGCCCCTACATGGAAATAATATAGCTCAGTCCTCTTTCAATTTATGATAACATAATTTCTTTTGCAGCGCCACCTCAATGTGAGAACGGAGGGGGTTTCTTCTTCTCTGGGAAATTCATCATCCACTCCCATCTACTGCCGAGAGCTCTGCGAATAGCCCTAACCACCTCCATCTTCTCAACCACCTGCCACAGCCACGACGTGCTTCCCATCAAGACACGCCGTCTTCTCCCTGCATATAAAGAACTGCGACCCGCTCCTCCGCGGCCTTGCGATCGCCATCAACAGCACCCCAAGCCCGTGTGCTTTCTCAGAAAGTTCTTGTAGGCGAATTTCATGCAGTAGATCAATTCCCCTCCGGTGTCGTTCCTGACGATGAAGTCGACGCCCTGGCACATGAATCCAGGGATCACACGGTCGAAACCTCGAGCACTTTTAGTTGATGGGCTTTCTGCTGCATCCCAACTCCTTCTCGATGGTAAGCTGCGCACAAAAGTTATCACTAGTGTGACGGACAGTGTCGCTAAAGAGCTCCATCACGATCAGGCCCATGGGGGCGCCTCCGACCAGCATGTCGAAATACACCTAATGTGAAGGTTCGACGCAGCCATTGGAGATCGATTAAGAAATCTGTTGGTTAATTTTGCTCACTCTGTAAAGGAGGTAGAAATGTGGAATACACAAAAATCAATTTGGAGCAAGCACAATCAACAAAATCCCAAGTGATCAAACCATAATCCTAAATTAGCAACTATAAGGAGTTCAACTAATATGAAAAGAGGTTATACCTAAAATATCGAGTCCTTCGGTCTTCAAAACTCTTCCTTTTTGTGCTTCTTGAGGTTCTAAAAAAACTTACTTGGAAACTTTCTCAATCCTAGATGATGCATCCGGATATGGTTCAAACTTACACTTCACAAATAAAGTAACTAAACAAACTAGTTCGCTAGTCTAGGTCATTTAGAAGATGTAGAGATTGTTAATGGAGTTTATATATCTCTAAAAACTCATAATTCTCAACACATGAGAGGGTTGAAATTGAAGAAAAAGATGAGAGCTTAAGAGGAGAGAGAATGAGCTCATGAAAATGAGAACAAAGAGTGAAAAATATTATAACCATTTTGTTTTGTGAAAAGAATTTCACAATTAAAATGGCTGCCATACTTGAATAGTAATGACAAATAAATATATAATTCATTTGTCCATTCCTCTCTATATTCTTGATGCCACCTTGCATGCCACCTCATTTCTTATTTTTCAATAAATAGACAAACCTAAATGAGGTGTCCATCTTCTAAAATTCATTCTTGTATAAATACAAGAATAGCAAACCGTATATACATACCCATATTCGTACCAAAAATACGAATACCAAGAAATAGATAAATCTAATAACATGATACAGGAATTAAATCAATGCGTGATTTAATAAACTGGCTTAATCCTAAACCCTCCAGTATTACAAATCGTCCGATTAAATTTCGCGCAACTAGTACACATATTTAATTGGAACCCTGCACGTATAAACATACGGTCTTTTCATCATTTCGCTTGAACCAAAGAAACCCTCTGTGTGGGACTCTAAAGACTCGACAGTACGCTGGTAGTAGGTTTAACCACAAGCAAGTCAGCAACACTAGCTGTACGTAACGGCTACACAGGTACCTGTCGAATAGAAGGCCGACGGGCAAACTCATCTGAATCCCTACTGAATCTATCCGTGAAAATCTCCATAAAATCCGGTCTCTTCGTCTAAGAGTATCGCATACCGGGTTTAGGGGATGGTAAATGTCAGACCCCTAATTGTTAGTTGTATGTATGCCCTAGAGGCCATTATTGTACATGATTGTATATTATAATGGATGCTAGGATATATATAGGGAGGCTTTTCTTGCTCGACATGATAGTATACTATCTGGTTGCTCTTTATCTTAACATGTACACTTATTGTCTCTCTGTTACATATTGATAAAACCCTTAGGATGTGTACTTGACTTCCAGAATTATGATAGAGATCATACTAGTGGGGTCTGGGTATTCTGTGAGTACATCCTTTAATTGTTCGTAGTCGTGGGAGTATCGAGACGGAGCATCGATATTCCAGAGTAGATTAGCGTATACGTTTCTTGACCCATATGATGGGTGATGAATGATCCCACATCCATTGGTGTTTGACATCAAAGATTGTATACGAGTGCTCAGTGGAAACTGGGCATACTGAACAGGACTCACCGAGAACTCCTAGATGTTATTATACCTCACGTCAGATAGCAGTTCTCTGGTGACACTGGTACAGGTTAGTCTGTCGACCCGAGATCTTCATAAAGTCTTGTGTGTCTTCCACTGCGCTTTGATTTCCACCATACCACGGCTCTACTGAGTCATGCAAACGGGTGGTTTTTGGGTACAGTCCCGAGTCACATGGAGGCAATGAGCGATAGGAGGGGATTTCTTCTCTCCCAGTATTGGGGGTTGATGTTGCGCTATGCTCGATTGCCCATAACATGAAATCCCTGGCCAGGGTTGCTGAGATTTACTGGTAAGTGTTATCAATAGTTTCTCGAATCGTTATGGGCCTCACATCGGCATGACTTATCGAGTTATTGGGATATGACGTTTACCACCCCAGACGAGATATGAGACATATCAAACGAAGAGACCGAACTATACGGTAATATTACTTATTGGATTCGCGGGAGTATGAGAAACCTTGCTTGTTGATTTTCTGATCGCTCAATACCTGGGAGCCGTTACGTACAGCTAGTGCCGCTGACGGTTTGTGGGTATGTGATATGATCACTACCTACTGCTAGCATATTGACGAGTCTTTAGAGTCCTACACAGAGATTTCCTGGCTCAGGCGAAACGAAGTAGGAGCACATATGTGATATGTACGGGACCGAAATTAATACGTGTATGTGATACCGTATTCTATTCTCGCAATATGTGATATCGTTCGGTTATATGTGATATAGCCGGGTTATCGAATCAAGTGTTGATTCGATAAGTTGATACATATGATATTAGTTGGTTATATGTGATATAGCCGGATTATTAAATCAAGTGTTGATTTAATAATTTAATGTATAATTATATATTTGATATATTAACATACATTAACTAATATTAGCTCACTTAAGCATTTCTTTTTCTCACTTGTGCATATTTAATATATATATGTGATATATATTATTATGTCATGCTTGTTGAAACATGCAATATGGGTGTATGAGATTTACACCATGTTTATCATAATGAAGGGTTTTATTTATTTAAAGTAAATCAAAATTAATTGGAAATTAGTCACATAATTGAAGCTTGTGGAAGCTTGTGGAACTATTGACTTAGTCCATTAATTTTGTTTTGGTTGAGATATTTATTAACCCAACCATTATGATTAGCGATGGTTAAGTCTCTACATGAATTAGTATGAGATATTATCTCACCCATGGTTGCTATTCTTACACATTGATTCACTCATGCCATTCTCCACTTCATCTTCTTCTTCAACTCAAGAAAGCTCTCTAACTTTTCTTGAGGTGAAGAATTATAGTGAGAAAAATATTTCTAAAGTGAGCAAAATTCATATTTCATCAACCTACACTAGATTAACCATTTAGTTTAAATTGTTTGCTTCACTAATTCCTAATTAGTGAAGAGGTAGCTTGAGTTAGAGTCTCCTCGACGTAGATCATCTTCGGCCTCGAAGACTTCAAGCAAGATTGTTCATTTCACCTTATGGAGACTTACTAGAGTCCGGATGATCACTGCTTGGAGCGAAGGGACTACTACACGGAGCTTTAAAAGCGAAGGACTGGTCTACAAAGGTTGTATTCCTTGTTCACTTAGATGTAAAGTTGTTTACATGTTAGTTTACTCCTAATCCTCTAGTTAGATCATAGGTTACGGTTGTTTAGCACACTAGAAATTTTTTGAAACGGCATGTTTGATGCCTTGTGAAACCTTGTAGTCATGCTAAAGAATCTTACACTAATAACCCGGTAAGTCGTGTCGATATGGCTCAAGACCGATCCGAGAAACCACTGATCTAACCATTAGTAAATCTCAATTGCCTTAACTAAGGTCTTATGGTTCTGGCCAACCGGACACAGTACAATATCGACTCTCAATACCGGGAGAGACGAATCCCTGACAATCGCTCACTATCTCTATGTGGCTCGAGACTGTACTCAACCAAAACCTATTTGCATGACTCAGTAGATCCGTGGTAGGGTAGTGATCTTACGGTGAGAACTCACACAAGACAAATGACGATCTCAGGTCTAAAGACTAACATGTACTTATGTCACCTGAGAACCACTATCTGATGATAAGTATAATACCATCTAGAAGTTCTTGGTGAGTCCGTCCAGTGTACTCACCCCTAGTGGGCACATGTATACAATCTTAAGTGATCACTCCAATGGTTGTGGGACCAATCACCGTCACTCGTCGGGGTCTAAAAACATATACACAAGTCTACTCTAGAATATCGATACCCGGTCTCGATACTCCTGCGAATTGAGACATTTAAGAATGTACTTATGGACTACCTAGATCCCACAAGTATGATCGTCATCATAACGCTGGTAGTCAAGAGAAATCCTACGGGATTTATCAACATGTATCAGCCATATATGATATCAAGTAAAACATATGCACATGTTAAGATAAAGACAAACCAAAATAGTATACTACTGTATCGAATCTTTATCAACATGAATAAGCAATACAAAGAAGCAAGAAAAACAAATATACATGTTC
The DNA here is from genome assembly GCA_030015575.1 of Agapanthus africanus. NCBI lineage: Eukaryota > Viridiplantae > Streptophyta > Magnoliopsida > Asparagales > Amaryllidaceae > Agapanthus > Agapanthus africanus. Next base: position 316,807,510 of record JASDDO010000004.1, read on the forward strand.
AGATAAAGACAACCCAAATAGTATAATATATAACTGAGCAAGATTGTCATGTACATACATATCCCTAGTATTATATACAATAAGGCCTCTAGGGCATGCATATCTAACAATCTCCCACTTGCACTAAAGCCTGTAATTGACGTACCGAATACCCAACGTCTGCTCTAGGGCCAGTTTTTGGCATATCACATACCCAACATCTCAAAAATTCGCTCGAACTACGTTTGAAGGAGGGCCTTAGTAATGGATCTGCCGTGTTGTCTTTCTAATCTACTCTCCGGATCTCGATCTCCTGGCGATCTATGATCTCCCTGATCAGGTGATACCGTCTCAAGATGTGCCTAGATTTCTGATGGGGCCATAGTTCCTTCGCTAAAGCCATAGCTCCATTGTTATTGCAATACAAAGGTGTCACGCCCCGCTTCCCGGTGTACGGGCAGAGGACGCAACGAGGCCGCTACGTATTTACTCTGAAGTAAATACGCTAAGCGTATCTAAGCAATATAAAAATAAATGCACAAGAGACAAGATATAATAAAACAACAACTTTATTTATTCACATTCTTTTTGTACAATGCATGGAAAAGTAAATACATCTGAAAGAAAGCAATGCCTAAACAGTGGCATAACAGAAAAGGAAAAGTACTGAAATAAAAGTGTACAATGTAGCTAGAGATCTGGATCGTATGCAAGCTGATCCAAGTCCTCGCTAGTGGGCTCGATCTCTGGAAGATCCGAATCACCTGACAATATTCCAAAGAAGAAAGAAAAAGAATGTCGTTAGCGAACAATCGCTCGGTAAGTCCAAAAGATAAAGGAGAAGTAGAAAAGACAGAGAGTAAGAGAGAGAGTGTAGCTTTTAAAGTTGTATTATATTGTTATACTGTTGTATTCATTAACGCTGTTGTTTGTAGCTTGGTACAGAAGGATACCAGTGTATACGAGAGAAGTCTCTATATGCTAGAGACTAGGGCAAATGGAAGTACAAGGCTCCGTTAAACAACCCGGAACAACGGCAATTGGATTCTGGTTAGGTGTCTTAATCTTGTAGTCTCGTGCCACTTTTAACACATTCCGTACCAATCTATCCCTTAAACCCCGCAATGTCTTGATTGTATTGTTTGTATTGTATTTTAACTTGTAATTGAATTATAATATAGATTGTATATTTGGATGACCTGCCGAAACCATGATATCAGTAAAATGGATGTACTGGAGAATCATGGATGTAAGTGGAGAATCATGTAAATGGAAGTATATCCATGGTTCGGTTCGGTCAATACAGATTGAATAGATTAAATATATGGATTCATGGATTCATGTTGAATTGTAAATTGTAGATTGTACTTAAATCATAATCAAGTCAGATTATTTAATGAGACTCGGTCTGAGTCAGAACAATTAGAAAAGAAATTGAAGTCCTGAATTAGGTTTTGATGTTATCGGTAACCGCTGCACATGGGCGACAGGATTTGTGTCTTTTTCAAAGACGATTACCGTGTTGATAACACCGTTGTTAAGTTGTCTACCTTAAATAGGCAAGCACCCACTTCTCCAACTCCCTAAGACTCAAAAGATTGGTCCCGCTTAAACATATGTTTATTAGGGTCCTTAGGGTAATTTATATAACTTGAGGGGGTTTTATGTAAAAATACTTTTGTATAATTTTCAAAATACGCCTCAAGTATTTAATTATCGTCTTTAGAGTTTTCATAGTTGTAGATTTTATATTTGTGACATTTCTAGTAAATAAACCTATTTTTCATAATACATGGTATTTAATTGTAAAGTGTTGGACTTGTATGGAATTTCATGGTATTTTCATGTAAAGTGATTCTTGTGATTTTAGAAAAAGTTGGAATATTTATATTATTACAAATTAGATATTTTAATGATACACACACACACACACATATATTTATATAAAAATAAATTTTAATATATATTATATTTCTAGAAATCAAATTTTCTTAAGATTTTCGTATTTTAAATCTCTCGAGACTGAATGCTCCTTGCGGAGGTCTGCATCTCGCACTACTAAGGCCAGGGATGTGTGATAATCCGCACCATCCCAGTCGGGTTCCCCAAAATGGGTTGTAGCGGCGCTTTGCAAAGATTTGTAAAATACTTAATCTTTTTAGAAAACGGTTTTATTAGTAAATGGTATTTATTTGAAAGGTTTCGTTTTCCCGTATTCTAGGTTCCCGAAAGTATTGTGCTATGTTGCATATGAGTGTTGTGAGGAGGTAGATCATTACCTCGTGATCTACTTAAAGGTATAGTAAGTTTGTGATATTTTAATGTCGAAATGAAACTACATGGTATTTTAATGAAAAAGATCGGTAAAAGTTGCAAAATAAAATAGATTGTCATGAGACTTGTTCAAGATATTTATTAATGTTTAATAGTCAACATGTAATGGTTTTGTATGATTTGTATTTAAGAAAAGGTTGAATTTTTAGAAAGAACCGAATCGGAAATCGGTTTAACTCCGATTCCGTCGGGTTTTGAAATTCGCATTTTTAGAACAAGATTAGAGAAGAGGGAGGGGGACTTACTGGCTTAGAATCAAGAGAAGAGGGAAAGGAGGAAGTAGGATTTGCTGGTGCGTCGTTTCGTCGCCGGAAGATCCTAGAGTTGTCGTCGGAAATTCGACCTTCGCTAACTCCACTTGTACACAAAATTCTAGAGAGTTATCTTGAGAGTTTGGGCAGAATTGTGAGTGAGGGGTGTGTGTTTAGGGGTTGTATTTATAGGGTAAAGCTAGGGTTTAGGGTAGGTGAAAGGGTGTAAAGAAAAACATATTAAGAATATGGTTTAATGGGATTTAAAGTGTTCTGTTCATGTGCAGGAAATTTAAAGTATACAGGAGTAATGGGGAAACCAAAAGACACAACTCCTAAGAAGAAAACTCGGCGATCCGGCTCAACTCGGCCGGCAGCAGCGGGCCGATTCGACCGAGTTGCAGGCCCGAGTCAGCCGAGTCAGGCCGGGGATCGCTGCCACGTGTCCTATGTCGTATGGTGTAGCTCCTGGGACAATTTGTTTTACATGTGTAGTGGGATTTTTACGAGTTATGCACGTGTAAACCCTTGGTATTCTAAAAATTCAAAATAAAAAAATATTAAAAATAATGTGGGGTGTGGGATTTGAACTCTGGTGGCTTGGTTCAGCAATGAGCTACAAGCTCCTTCTTGCTATTAAAAAGCAAATCAAACTTATATCTTGTGCTCAGGCAAAAATACCCCTTTCAGTATTTTTTTTGAAAAATTTGTACAGAAAGTTATACAGAAAGTTTAGGGTTGTTACAAAAGGTATTGGACCAACAATGGACGGAATCACCTCAAGTTCAGTAATGAACTTCTTTATGCAGACTGCTTCTTTTGCGGCATATTTTGCAGCAATGTATTCAGCCTCCATCGTCGAGTCTGCAACGGTGTTCTGTTTGGAGCTTTTCTAACAAACCGCCCCTCCGTTGAGGGTAAACATATAACCCGAGACAGACTTGCTGTCATCCCTGTCACTTTGGAAGCTTGAGTCGGTAAAGGACTCGAGCTGGAGGTCTCCATTACCGTAAACCAAGAACATCTCCTTAGTCATTGTCAGGTACTTGAGAATGTTCTTTACAGTTGTCCAATGATTCTCACCTGGGTTTGACTGATACCGTCTCACCATACTAAGCACGTAAGTTACATCTGGTCTGGTACATAGTATTGCATACATTATAGATCTTACCGCCGAAGCGTATAGTATAATGCTTATGTGAGCCCTCTCCTCATCAGTCTTGTGAGACATCTCTTTGGAAAGGGTGATTCCGTGCAAAGCGGGTATATTACCGAGCTTGGAATCTTTCATACTAAATCTCTTTAGTATGGTATCTATTTACCCGGACTGTGATAGTCCCAACAATCTCTTGGTTCTATCTCTATAGATCTTAATCCCCGAATATAGGAGACATCATCCAGGTCTCTCATGTAGAACTTTTGTGATAAGAACAACTTGACCGATTGTAGTATAGGAATATCATTTCGTATCAAGAGAATATCATCGACGTACAAGACAAGAAATACGACAGTTCTCCCTACAATCTTCTTGTAGATACATGGCTCATCCTCCTTTTTGATCAAGTCTGTCACGCCCCGCTTCCCAGAGTGCGCTAAGACCGGCACGTGACAGAGCCAACCATGCTACCTGTGGCTAGGAAACATCCCTCCACAGTCACATTACGGCAGTCCAGAAGATATCAAGAACAGGAAATAAAATAAACTATCTGGTACATGTCTATGAGCCAGAATAAACGAGTCAAGAAATAATATGCGGAAGCAATAAATCCAAATAACAACAACAATCTGGAAGGTACGGAAATAACTAAACTAACCGGATACTAACAGGATCCACACCGCTCGGCCTGACGACGGAAATACTCCTGATCAGCCTGTGACAAAGGTAGAGGATCTGGACCATGAAAAACCCAGACGTCAGTGCGTCATAATATCAATAATAATATAATCATGGGGTAACAAGTCATGCAAGCATGAGTATGAACGGTAATAAAAGTATAACAGTAACACGAATAAGAAACAGTGAAGGGTATAAGCACATGTGACGTGCGGTAAGTAATCTAAACTGTGCTACTGGGTTATCTATTCTAAAGTCTTCGAAATCAATTAACGTAATCCTCATCGTAACCCATCGGTGATTATTCCGTAACGCCCGGAAAAATGACAAACAATAGGTATTCCGTAACGCCCGGAAAAACGACAAACAATAGGTATTCCGTAACGCCCAGAAAAACGGCAAACAATATGATAGCCCTTTGAGTTACGTTCGGTTACATTCTTGATTTCCCCATACCCCCAAGTTATGTGTTCAAGTCAGGTATTGATAAATCTGAAGTTAATGCCAACACAGGATCAAGCAGGAACAGGTTTGTCTATACTGACAACAGGATATGTCCATTGGGACAACATGTCAGGATTGTCGGCATTAGAAACAGGATCAGGTAACATGTCAAGTAGCGATATATCAGGTCATGTCAGGTAGTGTACATGTATCAAGTCATGTCAAGGAGTGGTGTATCAGGTCATATCAATAGTGCACAGGTATCAAGCGGGTGCTCATAATCAAACTGTAGCAAATACAAGTGCACAAATAAAAGCATGGATGCACAATTATTTATCAGGGGTCACATCATGACTATGTAGGATGCACATGATCAAGTATGGGGTACTAATGTAACTGTAAAATGAAATAATGTGACATGGTATGTGAATAGATATAGAATTGATGGTACGGATGCACAATATCGATTAATGTTACATTTACAGTTCCAATACTATGTGGGATGCACATTATTAAGCATGGGGTGTTACTAAAATAATATCATGAATTAATATGATCTATAGATGCAGTTATATATATTAAATGATATGGATGCAAATGGGTATCCGAAAACGGTAAAACTTTACTATGGATGTATAATATGATAAACGGGTAATATTTTACTCATATGGATGCATAATGATATACCTAGTATGTAGCAAGATGAATTAGCATGCGACTAGATGTGTAAATAATGATATGGATGCACACGGACGTCATATAATAGTGAAATGATAAAATGGTAATATGGGATGTATAACTTAAACAATATGTACTGTTATAATTCAAATGGGTGCAATATATTGTAATATAGTATGTAACAAGATAGGTTTGCATGCACTAGATGTGAAATAACTTGTACGGATGCATACGGATGTCGTAAAATTGTAAAACTAAACATGGGATGCATGATTTAAAATACAAGTGTTATATTTATTCAAATAGATGTAAATACAGTAACATAGCATGTAGCAAGATAAACTTGCCTCGATCGAATCACGCGACGGATACACACGGCACGTCCGACGTTGGTAAATCTCGCAACACACACGCGGCACGCGGGACAGGTCCATGCAAGACAAGAGGGTGATCACATAGGCAATGTATGTTCACTGGATCACTCAGATCGTCAGCGACGAGCACGGCTCCAGCGGTGATCATCGGAATCAAGAAACAAGATCAAGAAAAAGAAAGAAGAAAGAAGAAGAAGTAAGAAGAAGAGACTGTGTATTAAATAAGGAAAGAAAAAAATAAATAAATAAAATATATATAAATATATATATACAGAGGAGAGAGAGAGAAAGGGGTTGTTAGTTTGTTAGGAAATTAGTTTAGTTTTAAATTTAAAAAATCTTTTATTAGTTAACTAAATTTTAATTTGTAACAGTTTATAAAATTAATATTATATAAATAAAATTGATATTCTGGTAAATACAAACATAGTCCAAAATATGTCCGGGTCGGGTCTAAAATTCAGTTTTAAAATACGAAAAATATACATGTCGACCAAAATTAAAGTTGGATATCCGGGTAACGAAAATGCATACCCCCAAGAACGGATGCACGTACATGCGCGTAGCCATCCAAACAAATCCGTTTCACTGAACGGGACGAGGACAAGATGCGCGGATGCTACCACAGGGTCAGGGGTATCATGCAGGCCATGCAATATATTTTTAAACTATTTTATGTGACTTAAATGTTATATAAAAATGTAGATGCCAGGTAAAATGCTAGTATGCAAATGAAAGTGCACGAGTCCACGTATCAAGTCAGGATAAATTATAAATATGAATCAAGACAGACTTCAAGCATGTGGGTCAGGTCGGATGCAAATACAGATGTCAAAATACTATTCGCACCCAAAACACAGTAAACCAAGAAACTACCATAAATAAAGAAATACTTAACTAGAACCGGTATAAATGAAGTAGGGTGTTACATTATACCCAACTACAAAAAGAATTTCGTTCTCGAAATTCCCGAAACAAGAAAAGATAAACAAGCATGAAACTACAGGAAGAGATCTAGAAACTTCTGTCGAATCTCGTCTTCACGTTCCCAAGTCGATTCTCCGTGCGAGCGATTCCCCCAAGAAACAAGTACGAGAGGGATAACCTTGTTCTTAAGGACCTTTTCTCTTCGATCAACAATCAACATCGGTCGTTCCTCAAAGATCAAATCCTTCCTTACAGTCAGCTCCGAATGATCTAGCACGTGTGTTTCATTTCGAACATACTTACAGAGTTGAGAACGTGAAACACGTCATGAACACTCACCAAATATGGTGGTAAAGCCAATCGATAAGCCACTTCTCCAACACGCTTAATAATCTTGAAAGGCCCCACGAATCGAGGACTAAGCTTGCCTCGACTTCAAAAACGAATCACTCCTCTAGTTGGTGATATCTTCAAGAATACAAGATCGCCAACAGCGAACTCTAAAGGTCTTCTCGATGTATCGGCCCAACTCTTCTGTCGATCTTGTGCTGCCTTCATATGAGTTCGGATAGTATTAACCTTCTCCACGGTTTGCACGATCAAATCCGGTCCCAACAATCTTCGTTCTCCAACATTATCCCAACAAACAGGTGAGCGACATTTGCGACCATACAATGTTTCGAATGGAGCCATCTGAATAGTCGCCTGAAAGCTGTTATTGTAAGTAAACACCACCAAGTGTAGATGATCGTCCCACGAACCCTTAAAGTCCAACATGCAAGCTCTCAACATGTCTTCAAGAGTTTGGATCGTTCTCTCTGACTGGCAATCTGTCTGAGGATGATAAGCAGTGCTAAACTTCAATCGCGTCCCCAAACTTTTCCTGTAAACTCCTCCAGAAGTGCGATAAGAATCGAGTATCACGATCGGAAACGATGCTCATAGGTACTCCATGAAATCTCACAATCTCCTGCATGTACCGTTCTGCTAACGCTTCCGTTGACTGACCAACTCGAAATGGTATGAAGTGAGCTGCCTTGATCAATCGATCAACAATCACCCAAACTGCATTGTTACCCTTTGGACTCCGCGGTAAAGCTGTCACGAAATCTATGGTTATATGTTCCCACTTCCATTGAGGAATCGAAAGTGGTTGCAATAAACCAGCTACCCTTTGATATTCAGCCTTGACTTGCTGACACACCAAGCACTTCGCTACAAAGCGAGCAATCTCCCTTTTCATGCCTTCCCACCAAAAATGTCGTCGTAGATCACGGTACATCTTCGTGCCTCCTGGATGTACAGAATAAGCGGAACTGTGCGCCTCCTTCATAACTTCTTCGCGAATGTCTCCTTTCGGCACACACAAATGGCTACCATATCGCAACGAACCATGTTCATGAATCAACAAGTCCGTTCGAAGTCCAGCTTCAACTTGTTCTAGAAACTTCTGCAATCTTGGGTCATGTGGCTGCGCTGATTTAATATTATCGATCAACGACGACTGTACTATCAGCTGCATCAACTGTCCCGAAGAATGTGGTAGCACGATCTCCAACTCGAATCTCCGAAAATTTTCGATAAGTTCCTTCTGTGCAGTCAACATCTGAATTGCCGGTAACCGACTAAGCGCATTCAGCACTACATTAACTTTCCCCGGATGGTACTTAAGATCAAGATCGTAGTCAGCCATCAGCTCCAACCATCTACGCCGCCTCATGTTAAGCTCTTTCTGTGTGAACATATACTTTAGGCTTTTATGATCGGTGAATACTTCGACCCTTTCGCCCAATAAATAGTGTCTCCAAATCCTCAAAGAGAAAATCACTGCTGAAAGCTCCAAATCACGAGTTGGGTAATTCTTCTCATGGGTCTTCAACTGTCTCGATGCGTAAGCTATAATCTTCCCATACTGCATCAAAACACATCCCAAACCTTTCCCAGATGCGTCGCTGTGAATCACCAATCCTCCGGAACCGTCTGGTACGGTCAAAATAGGAGCGGTTATCAACTTTTGCTTCAACGCCTCAAAAGATGACGCACACTTTTCCGTCCATACAAACGGTACTACCTTCCGCGTAAGCTTGGTCAAAGGTTCAGCCAAACGAGCAAAATTCTCCACGAATCTTCTGTAATATCTGGCAAGTCCGAGGAAACTTCTGATCTCTGTTACGTTGTTCGGAATCGACCAATCTTGAATTGCTGCAATCTTTTCAGGGTCAACGGCGATTCCATCTCCGGATACGACATGCCCCCAAAAACTTCACTTCTTCAAGTCAAAACTCGCACTTGCTCATCTCGCATATAATCTTTCTTGCCTCAATATCTGCAGTGCGATCTTCAAGTGTTCTTCATGCTCTTCAAGGCTCCTCGAGTAGACCAAAATATCATCGATGAACACCACTATAAACTGTTCCAAGAACGGTGAAAAGATTCGGTTCATCAAGTCCATAAATATTGTCGGTACATTCGTGACTCTGAATGGCATCACTAAATACTCGTAATGTCCATATCGAGTTCGGAACGCGGTCTTGCAAATATCTTCTGATTTAACTCGGACCTGATGATATCCGGACTAAAAATTTAGCTTCAAGAATACCCTCGCGCCACTGAGTTGCTTGAATAATTCACCAATGCGAGGGATCGGGTACTTGTTCTTAATAGTCACCCGGTTCAATTCTCGATAATCGATGCACATCCTCCTTGTGCCATCTTTCTTCTTGACTAGAAGAACTGGAGCTCTCCAAGGTGAATTGCTGCTGCGAATCCAACCCTTCTCTAGCAATTCGATAACTTGCTTCTTGACTTCTTCCAACTCCACTGGTGCCATCGGATAGTACGCCTTTGAGATTGGCGCTGCACCAGGAACAAGATTGATCGCGAACTCCACATCTCGTTTGGCGGTAAACTCGAGATGTCCTCTAACACGTTCATGAACTCTCGAACTACAGCTGGCGCTTCCTCCTTATCAACTTCTATTGTCGAAAGAACATTGTTTGTCGGCCTAGCCCTAAACTCGACTGGCTCGACAGAACTGCTTCCTCCAGCGAAAACAAACTCCGGATGTCCGGGAATATGGAAAATCACTTTCTTTGCCCTACAATCAATGCGAGCGTGGAAAGTGCCGAGAAAATCCATTCCCAAGACAACATCATAGCTGCCGGTATCGATCACCAAGAAATCTGCAAATAACTCACGTCCGCAGATAACCACCGAACAATCCTTACACTCACTACTAGATATAATCTTTCCGTTCCCAGTGTGTATGTCCCAATAACTAGACAGGGCCGTGAAAGAAATCGAGTGTGCAGCAATAAACTTGGACGACATAAAACAATGGGATGCACCAGAATCGAATAATGCTAATGCGGGAAAATCATGAACAAGTAGGATACCGGAAACAACTTCCTCTGAAACCAAGATACTAAAGAAGATAAGCATGATAAACAGGATTCAAGCTTGCGATAAAACATGAACTGGTAAGCAATGAAACCGAGAGAAGTAAGGTAATATCACGACCATAAATCAAGGAAAAGAATCAAGACTAGGACTCCTAGTTACTTAAATAGAGTACCGCATTGTAACCATGCCGCGCTACATAGTTACAATCACATAACTCTACTCAAGTCGCCCAAATCCTAGTATTAGAATCAAAGGAACAGGGAGAAACAATAGGGAACCAAAAGGTTTCAAGCCGACATACAAAGTTGTTTGCATATCGTCAAGACAAGGGTCAAGAGAAAGACATGATTCAAGAATCACGATAACAATGTGGCAGGACATGTTCCTAATCACGAGTATTCTGATTCGTGTATTGGGTCCAATACCCAACTACAAAAGAATCAAACCCGATTAACCTAAATCCTATGGCTCTGATACCAAACAAACCCTGTCACGCCCCTCTTCCCAGAGTGCGCTAAGACCGGCACGTGACAGAGCCAGCCATGCTACCTGTGGCTAGGAAACATCCCTCCACAATCACATTACGGCTGTCCAGAAGATATCAAGAACAGGAAATAAAATAAACTATCTAGTAAATGTCTATGAGCCAGAATAAACGAGTCAAGAAATAATATGCGGAAGCAATAAATCCAAATAACAACAATCTGGAAGGTATGTAAATAACTAAACTAACTGGATACTAACAGGATCCACACCGCTTGGCCTGACGGTGGAAATACTCCTGATCAGCCTGCGACAAAGGTAGAGGATCTGGGCCATGAAAAACCCAGACGTCAGTGCGTCATAATATCAATAATAATATAATCAGGGGGTAACAAGTCATGCAAGCATGAGTATGAACAGTAATAAAAGTATAACAGTGACACGAATAAGAAACAGTGAAGGGTATAAGCACATGTGACGTGCGGTGAGTAATCTAAACTGTGCTACTGGGTTATCTATTCTATAGTCTTCGAAATTAATTAATATAATCCTCATCGTAACCCATCGGTGATTATTTCGTAACGCCCGAAAAAACGACAAACAATAGGTATTCCGTAACGCCCGGAAAAATGGCAAACAATAGGTATTCCGTAACGCCCGGAAAAACGGCAAACAATAGGTATTCCGTAAGGCCCAGAAAAACGGTAAACAATATGATAGCCCTTTGAGTTACGTTCGGTTACATTCTTGATTTCCCCATACCCCCAAGTTATGTGTTCAAGTCAGGTATTGATAAATCTGAAGCTAATGCCAACACAGGATCAAGCAGGAACAGGTTTTTCTATACTGACAACAGGATATGTCCATTGGGACAACATGTCAGGATTGTCGGCATTAGAAACGGGATCAGGTAACATGTCAAGTAGTGATATATCAGGTCATGTCAGGTAGTGTACATGTATCAAGTCATGTCAAGGAGTGGTGTATCAGGTCATGTCAATAGTGCACAGGTATCAAGCGGGTACTCATAATCAAACTTTAGCAAATACAGGTGCACAAATAAAAGCATGGATGCACAATTATTTATCAGGGGCCACATCATGACTATGTAGGATGCACATGATCAAGTATGGGGTACTAATGTAACTGTAAAATGAAATAATGTGACATGGTATGCGAATAGATATAGAATTGATGGTATGGATGCATAATATCGATTAGGGTTACATTTACAGTTCCAATACTATGTGGGATGCACATTATTAAGCATGGGATGTTACAAAGTCAAATTCCTTGACTGTCTCATCAAAACAGATGTTCCAACTCTGCGATGCCTGGTTTAATTTATAAATGGATTTAAGTAACTTGCACACCTTCCCGCTGTTCCCACTGTCTACGAATCTCTCCGACCGATCCATATAAATGCACTCTTCTAAACTTTCGTTTAGAAAAGCCGTTTTTACGTTCATCTGCCAGATATCATAGTCATGGAAGGCAGCAATGGCAAGTAAGGTTTGATTATAACCACTAGAGAAGGTTTCGTCATAGTCTTTGACGAAAATCTTTTGCAACAAGTCTAACTTTATAGGTTTCTACTTGTCCATTGTTCCCTCATGGAAACTGAATAAAATACAGATAAAGCAGCAAGAAAACCCCCCAAATGGGGCATCATGTGCTCACACGTGACCAGGCCTCACGTGCAAACACGTGACCCTTTTATGGGCAGATTCTATCTACGCCTGAATGCCTAATTGATAAAGTCACGTGCCCACACGTGATGGGCTCTTGAACCCACTAAATTAATAGAATTAAATTCTAATTAAAAGGAATTAAAAGCATTTGTTCCCTCATGGGAACTGAATAAAATATATAAATAAAGCAGTAAGGAAAACCCCCAAAGGGGGGCATCACGTGCCCACACGTGACCAGGTCTCACGTGCAGACACGTGACCTTTTACAGGCTGAATAAAATAAATAATTGGAAATGCTTAATCAGTGGGGTCACGTGCCAACACGTGATGGGTTCCTGAGCCCTCTGAACTAATAGAATTAAATTCTAATTAAATGCTTTATCAGTGGGGCCACGTGCCAACACGTGATGGGTTTTTGAGCCCTCTGAACTAATAGAATTAAATTCTAATTAAATGCTTAATCAGTGGGGTCACGTGCCAACACGTGATGGGTTCCTGATCCCTCTGAAGTCTGAACCAATAGAATTAAATTCTAATTAAATGCTTAATTGGTAAGGTCACGTGCTAACACGTGATAGACTCTTAAACCCTCTGAACTAATAGAATTAAATTCTAATTAAAAGGAATCAAAAACCCTAATTGGAAAAATATTTCCCTAGATCTTTCCAATCAAAAAAGATTGCACTCTGTAAAGGGGAGCACCGTTGGATTAAAAATCCAATAGTGATTAAAAATCACCAATTTATAGAAAGATTCTATATAAGGAAATATTTTCCTAAAATTTGTCACGAACAACAAATAAAATATCTTTTGGATTAAAAATCCAATGGTGAATAAAATTCACCGAATGATCTAAAAGATCATGTTGGTTATAAATTCAATCAAAATCTCTCAATGAAAGATCGGCTGAACAAACTGATTCTTTTCTTTCTTCTATAAATAGGAACTAAGAAGAGAAGAGAAAGAAGGATACAACAACAGAGAGAAAAAAAGAGAATTTAATTCTCCAGAGAGAAAAGAAGACCTCTTAAGAGAAAAAACTCTTGGTAAGAGAAGGAAGGAGATCATTCTATAAGCTCCCACAAAACAAAAGAGAATTTAATTCTCAAACCAAAAATTTAACTCTTCTAAAAAGAACTTAATTCTTCCTCTGCTTGAAGATCTGCAGAAGCAGATCTCCCACAAGTTGAGAATTTAATTCTCATCGGGGAGATGCTGCTATGCAGATCCAAAACTTAGAGGGAGAATTGGGTTTAAAGAATTTAATTCTTTCAAACATATAGGAATTTAATTCCTCTAAATAAAATTAGGGTTTAACCCTATCACAAGAATTTAATTCTTAAACAAGGGATTTAACTCTCCATGTACGTAAAAGAGATCAGTACTCAACATGATCACGTGGTAACACGTGACCCCCCTTTCTTTGAACCAGAAAAAGAGATTTTCCAAAGTGTTTAACACTTATTTAAAAGGGAAAAGGGAAAACAATAAAGACAGTTTCTAATTTATGGTGTATCACGTACTCCCACATGACTCTTAAAAAGCTCCTCGAAACAAAAGGGAGTAAAGCCAAGGCAGTTTCACTTTTAGGCGTCTCACATGTTCCCACGTGACCCCTAGCAATTATCAAACAAAAGAGGATTCTACCCAAAGGTAATGCCCGCTTAAAGGATGCCTCACGTGTCCCCACGTGACCCCTGACAAACACCATTTTAAAGAGAAAATGGGGTAAAACTGAAGGATTAATATCCAACGCATGGATTCCCATCATGTGCCCACACGTGATGGTCATAAAGGTCAAGTGTTTAACACTTATATGCATATTCTGAGAGTAAAATAAAAGAATCAAGGCCCAATCTTCAGGCACCTCATGTGACCCCATGTGAGCGCTTCGGTTTTAGTGTTTAACACTACTTTAAGCGTCTCACATGGGAGCACGTGAGCGCCGAATGTACTATAGTGTTTAACACTATATTCGAGCCAATATTAGCCCAAATTAGCTAAGTCTTCCAGAGGCAACACCCCCTTCAACTGAACCCCAATTATACTCTTGTTTTCCAAAACTGGTCATCTCATATGGCATTCAAAGTGATTCCCGGATCCTTCCAACCAACATTGGTTCAATGGTACATCTCTTCATACCTCTGATATATGTCGTTGTAATTCTTCAACGTCTTCAGAGAGGTAACGGGTCCCAACAACCAGAAAACATTCCATGGACTGTGGGGTCCTTAAACTCATAGGCTATGATATCTTTAAACTTTATAGACTATGATGTCTTTAAACTTTATAGACTATGATGTCTTTAAACTGGACCGCAAAGTCCCTAAACTAAAACAATAGAGCCCAAATGCTCTTTTGTTGGATCTAAATGATCCCGTTAAGTTGATCTTAGTCTAAAATTAGACTAACGTGTCTTTAACAAACGTTAAGTTGATCTTAGTCTAAAATTAGACTAACGTATCCTTAACAATCGTTTAAGTTGATCTTAGTCTCAAACGAGATTAATGATCCTTAAACCCAAACCAAAACCCAAATCTAAGAAAATACGGATTTGGACTAATCCACGCCCTACGGGCGACAACATAAATTAGTCTCCGTATACAATCCACGGGCAACCGAAAACAAAACAAAAACACACGACACGAAGTGGCCATCTGGAGAAGGAGAAAGTGGTTACCGCGATGCGGTAGCGTGTGTCGTGTTTACTGGCATCTTCGGAGAGGCGGACGGATAAAACTAAATAGCATCTGCCCCTAAAATTCAGGCCAGACGTCCCAACGTCCCGGTCGAGTCTTTCGGTGAAGAACAGATTCTGGCATGCCCGGTGGGACCTTTTCCTCTTTCCACTCCACACTTCGTGTGTCGTGTTTCCCGAACGAATCGCGGTTTGCTATGGTTGCCCTTGGATTCGAGGTGCTAAGATTTGGTGTCTTGCTCCATGCAGAAAATAGAAGATCAATGGCTTCCAACTGCACAAACTGCAACAACTGCAATAACTCTCACTCTGTCCTCGCTGGAGGAGTGACTTATGGGCCTCAGGCGGCCTCCGTTTTCAAGATGCCAGTGGAACAGGTGACGCAAGTCACCTCGCTGGAACAGGTGACGCAAGTCACCACCCATGAGCTTCAATGCCCCAATACCGTTGCATGAAGCTCCGAAGAAGTCGGTATTTGATCGGCTTACAACTACCGCGACCCCTCTTAACGGGTCGCCCAAGTCCAGTACCTCAGTTTTCAACAGACTGGGCCAAAGCTCAAGTAGGCCTGTGAAGAAGCCCACGATACCTGAAGCGGCCATCCCAAAGCGGATTGTCACGCCCCGCTTCCCAGTATACGGGCGGAGGACGTGACTGGTCCGCGACGTATTTACTGTGAAGTAAATACGCTAATCGTATCTAAGCAATATAAAAGTAAAATCATAAGAGACAAGATATAATGAAACAGTAACTTTATTTATTCACATTCTTTCTGTACAATGCATGGAAATATAAATACATCTGATGAAAACAATGTCTAAACAATGGCATAACTGTCACACCCCACTTCCCAAAATAAGGAATACGAGGGGTTGACAAGGCCAGCCATGCTCCTACGGTCGAGGAAACATCCTGTCGTAGTCACACTTCGGCTTCTAGCTTTACATGGTAATCAGTAATCAATGCACAGGTAATGAGAAATTCAGTCACTAAATCAGAACAACTACAAAAACTAACCAGATAGAGATCAAGGAAGTATAGCTCTGAGTCGCTGATCTAGATGTCCGCAATATTCTCGAAGTACGTCAGGTCCTGATCCAAGCTAAATCCACTTCTCACTCTGAGCATGCAAGCTAAATCCACTTGCCACTGGAGGTTCTTCTGCCACG
The DNA here is from genome assembly GCA_030015575.1 of Agapanthus africanus. NCBI lineage: Eukaryota > Viridiplantae > Streptophyta > Magnoliopsida > Asparagales > Amaryllidaceae > Agapanthus > Agapanthus africanus. The sequence goes on from JASDDO010000004.1 coordinate 316,823,774, forward strand.
GGATCAGCACCAGAAGTCTTCATCGTGGTATGCTTCCACGTGATTCACCTCTTCTGGATTTTCTCCTACCGGGTCTTCCTCGGGATCTTCCTCTATCGGGTCCTCTTCGGGGTCCTCTTCTTCGTTGTCAAAGTCGCTGATCATGTCGACTTCTGGTGCTGCGACTCCCTCGTCCTCGGAATCACTGTTGCCGAAAATAACCTGTGGGCCGTTGATCCCGTCATCTGAACTTACCAGCATGCAGTCCAAGGAAACGGATGACCGTGTGTCCTCATCTAGAGGCGGCGCTGCTCCAGGGTGGGCCATGGCCAGGAAAAGAAAGAGTCATGATCAGACAGTGGAACACACCAAGAAAATAACCGATGATATGGAGCACAAGGAAGATATACGGTAGATAAGGACCGAAAATCAAAATTTAGAATACTGATGCAATAAGTAGTATAAGGAAAATGAGTGGCAAGGGGACGATACATACATCACAACCCACAATTTTATTGCATTCAAACTAGAAAGTTCAACGGATACAAGATTTTAAACGAAAGGAAACATTTACAAAAGAGTGACAATTTTTTTTATTGAAAGCAGAAAAAGTGATAATTCTTCGTTGATATCTAAACCGTTGCATTCTCGTCAAGCGAGTGGAATCCTGCGCTGGATCCGTACTATCCTCGAAGCTCGAACTACGAAATAACCGAGTCACTTAGCAGTAGTGGAGGGTATGGAAGAATCTCCTCCTTGCAACCTCTTCCTTCTAGGGCAACCATTGACAAGATGGTTGTCGGATCCACAAATCAAGCATTGCCCTCTGGCCTTGCGACAGTCCCTCTGAAAGTGTCCTGGTCTCTTACAGTATCCACAACATTGAGTCCCCCGCTGCTTCCGTTGCTGAGGAACAAGTGGGCGCTTCATCCTCACATCTTTTCCTTGTTTAATAGGGATTCCCTTACGATTTGAGGCTTCCGCTGGTGCTTGAGCCATTTGCCTTCTTATTCCTTCAGCTAAGAGATCGTTTGTTCGCTCCTGGGCTTCTTTCAAGCCTTGCAGTACATTCAAAATCTCGATGGTCTGATTCTGGGGAGTAGAGTTGGAAGAAAATTCGTTCGAAGTCATGGTCCTGAAACAACAAATTTGAGGATGATATAAGGTACAAGGAATAAGAATCAGAATAAGATATTGAATAGACAACGAAACAAGAATATCGGGTGAGGTGAAACTCAAACGAGTGGAAATCAAATGTAGAACTCCAAGTCACTCAAACAGAGTACAGTATTGTAACTATGCTGCAGTTCATAATTACAATCACATAACTCTACTAAGTCACCCAAAACTCTAGCGGATGGATCAAAATATGCAGCAGAACACACTATGTGAATCAAGATCAAGAATAACAAGTTTACAATCTAGACCGAAGGATGTCTTAGATTGTCAAGCCCTACACGGAAACTGTAATCCCATTCTAAATCAACCTGGCTCTGATACCAACAAAACCATGTCACGCCCCGCTTCCCAAAATACGGAATATGAGGGGTTGACAAGGCCAGCCATGCTCCTACAGTCGAGGAAACATCCTGCCGTAGTCACACTTCGGCTTCTAGCTTTACGTGGTAATCAGTAATCAATGCACATGTAATGAGAAATGCAGTCACTAAATCAGAACAAATACAAAAACTAACCAGATAGAGATCAAGGAAGTATAGCTCTGAGTCGTTGATCTAGATGTCCGCAATATCCTCAAAGTACGTCAGGTCCTGATCCAAGCTAAATCCACTTCTCACTCTGAGCATGCATACTCAGGTCGTCAGAGCGACACAATAGCAATATGTATAAATACCAATATAAACACGTGCAATGATGATGAACATGAAACAGTAAGCATGGAGTAATGACATGAGCATGAAGGAGCCAGTACAGGTAAACAGTAAGGCAGGTATATCGAATCAGTAATCAATGCATGTCACCAAACCTATCAGTCTCTAAGTCTCACTGTCCAGGTCACTAAACCTATCGTCGGTCCAAGTGTGAGAGTCAACCACTCGTGAGTATCCCCCACCCAAGGGTAGTGCCCCAGGGACAAGGGAACACGGGCCTGAGTCGCTGATAATCAGTAATATCACCCATATAACTCCAGAATCGCTGTGTATGCTGGCAATGGGACTCCTGAGATTCCGTTGAACTCACACTCAAACTACCCCACATCCCGTGGTCTACATCAAACACCAACCATAAACTCAAATACTAGTCGGTCCATGACAAGCCTACGCGAGAACTGAAGACATGATCTCCATCACGCATGTCTCGACTGGCACCCAAGGTAAATGGACAGTATTTGGTGTCTTACCTATGACACTAATATAAGTGCTTCCATAATCGTCCCATACCAATTATAGTCACACTTATACATGTCTGATAGACGTCGACAATGCAATAAATTAACTGGGTCCGTTGATTGTGTACAAGTACGTGTCACTTTCACTTATTCATTCACGCTTAAACACTAACATACTTGCCATAATCAAAACACTAATATCTAACACTGGTTAATGTCCACAATCACTAGGTTACCAATGTATATGAACTTTACATGATATGATGAGGATGCAATAGTTATGATACGAATAAAATATCATCAGCCAGTGTCCTACCACTTGCATAATTCACTATAAATCATACATGCAGAATTAAGCGAAACAATGTAAAAGGGGTAAGTAGTATGTTTAATCATCTATCAATCAAAATAGGTTTCACGTAAATCGGGTTTCAGGTTCGCTATTTATGTCCATTTCAATTTAAGTGTTCACTGCTGGAAATTCAGTTCCTGAACTGAAAGTCCATTTCGTAACACGTTTTAATCCCAGTTGGGATCGTAATTAGGCGACACTATTGTTGAACAATATTTAGGGTTATCAGTTAGGTTTCCAACGCAATTATAGGATCAGTAATATCCTATATCCACAGGGAGTTATGGCCAGGTTTAGGTTGATGTGTAAAATCCGTCACTGCAGAATTCAGCTGGACATGTCGACATTATAAAATGTGTTAAAAATATCATACAGAACAGGAATCCAGTGAAACCAGTGGATTAAGAAATCTAACTCAATTTTCTACGTAACTATATAGGGTTTCGCACATTTTCGCATTTGAGCAAGGATATACAGTGATTTAAAAACAAGGGTTAACTGGGATTACTGCTCTGGACTGCAGTCCAAAATCATAATTCTCCTCAGTTATCTCTATCATAATTTGTTAAAATTTAGTGATCAACTATAGAGTACTGTAGGTTAATCAGTTAGCTTCGATACAAGCCATGGAACGCTAAAATTCAATTTGTAAAAGATTTAATATGAATTTAACGATCCAGCGTGTTCAGGAAAATTCTGATTTCGTAATGATTATCGGGGGTAACATTTTATAGGTGAAACAATATTGATTTTCAACCAAATTTCCGCAGTACCTCTATAAATATTAATCGGGTTTAATGATCACAAGTTCCGCCATTTAAAGATAGGTTCTCACATAAAGTTTAGTATCAAATACTTATAATAATATTGAATCATAATTGAAATGATTATATATGGCATGAAGAAAGTATGTAATACTTGCCTGACGACAACGATCAGTGATATGACAGCAGCGGACGATACAGTGGTGAACCACGGCTATGGTAGCGGCAACGGCGTGTTCGCGACTCGAGCACGACAAGAGTTGGCCTCGGTGGAGCTTGATTCTTGGACTTGATAACTCGGTGGGTGCGACGGACTTGCGCTGGCGTTGCGACGGACGCTGCGTTGAGGACGGTGACTGCTACAGAGACCGAGGCAGTGGTTCGAACTGTGACTACAACACTAGAACAACGGCGATGGCGATGCTTATAGGTGTTCGATGAAATGTCGGAAGGCTTGGCTTGAAGCTTGGGCTTTTTTATGGAGATGAATACTGCAAAGGTGAATATATTGACGGCGGCGGTGAGGCTTGGACGGCAGCGATGGAGACAACGGGTGCAACGTCGGCGAAGTGATGATAGTGCCAGTGATGGGTTCTCGAATATAGGTTTTGAAGAGAAGCTTGGTGGAGTTATGAGGGAAAGAGAGAGAGAGAGCGAGAGAGAGGAGATATTGGTAGTGACGGAGGTAGAGGTTGGTTGGGAGGCTCGTCTTAGTGGTGCAAGATTCTTGATGTCGGGTGAGGGTGGTGTCGAGTTGAGAGAGGGGAGAGGAAGAAAGTGGTGGCGAGAATAGGTCGACGAGGATGGTCAGCGGTGAGGGTTGTAGCGGTGGGTGTGCAGGGAAGGAGCTCGGGGAGGTGATTGCAGGGGAATGGAGGAAGGCGAGGTGATGTCGAAGACGGTGAAGGCGAGCGGTGACGAGGGAAGAGGCTCGAGCGATGAGGCGAGTTGGATTTGTTGCAGTGGTGACGAGATTCGCAGAGGAAGAGAAAGGAAGATCGAGAGGAGTGAGTGAGCAAGCGCGTGAGGTCGTGGCCGAGAAGTGGGGACGTGGTCGCGACGAGGAGCGGGGGCGTGGGAACTAGTGCGACGTCGGGAAGAAGAAAAGAGCGGGAAAAGAAAAGGAGGTGGGGAAGAAGGGAAGCGGGTCGGGTTGGGGGAGATGGGCCGGGCTCGGGCTTGTATAAAAGAAATTGGAAAAGGGAGGGGGAAGGAATGGTGGGCTGGGAATTGTTTAGGAAAAATAAAAAGGAATTATATTAAATTAGGGTTAGGGTTTTAATATAAAAAAATAATTATAAATATAAATAAATAAATTTTGTAAGTAAGACTTTATAAAAATACGGATATTGGTGTACAAAACGAACGGGTATTACAATAACAGAAAAAGAAAAGTACTAGAATGAAATGTGTACAATGAAGCTAGAGCTCTGGGTCTTCAATAATCTGGTCCAAGTCCTCGATACTGGGCTCTATCTCAAGAAGGTCCGAAACACCCAACGACCTTCAAAGAAGAAAGAAAGAGAATGTCGTCAGCGAACAAATCGCTCGGTAAGTCCTAAAGATAAAGGAGAAGTAGAAAAGAAGAAAGAAAGAGTGTGGCTTTTAAAGTGTATTATATTATTATAATGTTAATGCTGTTATTATCGTAAAGGGTGAATGTAAACTAATCTTAAGAGTGTTCTCAAACCCAACAGGCCACAGTCCAAGGGTAGGGAACCACGGGCCCGAATGATTGCTTAGTAGCGGGACTTCGACCGTCACCGAAGTATTCCAAACTCAACAGGCCACAGTCCAGGAGCATGGAAACACGGGCCCTCATGATTGCTTGCTTGTGTTAGTAGACATGGATTCATGATCTAGGGGAACTCTTAAGCTTCTGTTGGATTCACGAACGAACTAACCCAATACCCCGTGTAGTTATTGTATTGATAATATTGTATTGCATTGTAATGTCTTGTAAATTGAATTGTATAATTGGATGACTTGCCGAAACCATGATATCAGTAAACGGATGTAACTGTAGAATCATGTATTTAACTGGAGAATCATGTAAACTGGATGATCATGTAAATGGAATGTATATCCATGGTTCGGTTCAGTCAAGTTGTATAGATTGATAGATTGAATATATGGAATAATGGATTCATGGATTCATGTTGAATTGTAATTTTGTAGATTGTAGATTGTAGATTGTAGATTGTACTTGAATCATATTCAAGTCAGATTATAGAGAGACTCAATCTGAGTTAGACAATTAGAAAAGTAAATTGAAGTCCTGATTGTTTTGATGTTATCGGTAACCGCTGCACATGGACGGCAGGATTTGTGTCTTTTTCAAAAACGATTACCGTGTCGATAACACCGTTTGTTAATTGTCTACCTTAGATAGGCAAGCACCCACTTCTCCGGCTCCCTGAGGCTCAAGAGATTGGTCCCGCTTAAACCTATGTTTACTAGGGTCCTTAGGGTAATTTATAGAACTTGAGGGGGTTTTATGTAAAAATACATTTATATGCTTTTCAAAATACTCCCCAAGTATTTAGTTATCGTCTTTGAAGTTATCATGAATGTTGATTTTATACATGTGACATTTCTAGTAAGAATGACCTAATTTCCATAATATATTGTATTAACTTGTAATATTGATCTTGCATGGAATTCATGGTATTTTATTGTAAAGTGATTCTTGTGTTTTTTAAAAGAGTTGGAATATTTATATTGTTTGCAAAATAGATATTTTAATGTTACTTATATATATTTATATTTATATAAAAATAATTTTAATATATATTTATTATTTCTAAAAATCTCATTTCCTTAAGATGTCGTATTTTAAATCTTTTGAGACCGAATGCTCCTTGCGGAGGTCTGCATCTCGCACTACTAAGCCCGAGGATGTACGATAATCTGCACCATCCCGAACGGGTTCTCCAAATGGGTTGTAGCGGCGCTTTGCAAAGATTTGTGTCAAATACTAATCATTAAGGGAAATGGTTTTATTAGTAATGGTGTTTATTTGAAAAGGTGTCGTTTTACTGTATTCTATGTTTCCGAGGGTATTGTGCTATGTTGCATATAAGTGTGTGAGGAAGTAGGTCATTACCTCATGATCTAGTTAAAGGTATAGCAAGTTTAATGGTTTAAATACCGAAATGAAACTACATGGTATTTTGATGAAAAAAATACGGTAAGTTACAAATGGAATTAGATTGTCATGAAACTTGTTCAACATGTTTGGTAGTGATTAATAGTCAACATGTAGTGGTTGTAGCATGATTGTATTACAGAAAAGTGAGGTTTTAAGAAGAACCAAATCGGAAATCGGATTATGCTCCAATTCCGTCAGGTTTTAGAAATACGTCTTTTCAGAAAGTGTAGGGAAGGGGGAAGATGGGACTTACTGGATTAGGACTTATAGGAGAGGAATAGGAGTCGGGAGGAGGCGCCGGTGCGTCATTTCGTCTCCGGGATCTCCTAGGGTTGTCGCCGGAAATTTGCCGAAGCTTTGCCTCTTTGCTCACTTTCAAACCACACTAGAGTTCTAAGAATTTTCTTGAGAGTTGGCTCAGAATTTTGGAGTGAGGGAGTAGTGTGTAGGGGTAGTATTTATAGGGTTAGGGTAGATGAAGAGTTTAATTGAAAAAAATGTATTAAAAATATATTAAAATGTAATAAAAGTGGAGTAATTGAGGTATTAAGAGGTCTCTGGAAATGGTCTGAGGATAAAATTTTGCATGTGTACAGGGGAGACCAAAAGACACATTTTTTGTGTTGGGGTCATCGCCGGAATCGGCCGACTCGGCCATGACTCGGTCGGAAGCCTGAGTCGGCCGAGTCGAGGCCGAGTTGGCCGATTTCCGGCCGAGTCAGGCGGTCTGAATCCCCCACCCCCGACAGTTCATCTATCCTCTGGTACAGTTACATTTCAGGATGTAGTAGGGTTTTTGTGAGATATGCACGTGTAAACTCTTGGTATTCTAAAGGTTCAAAATAAAAACAATATTAAAAATAATGTGGGGTATGAGATTTGAATTCTGATGGCTTGGTTCAACAGTGCAAGGTATTACCAATGAGCTACAAGCTCCTTCTTGTAATTATGGAGCTAATTAATTACTTAAAGTAATAACAGTAAATGTAAATACTCCAAGTATACATTAATTTTTAAGCAAATTTTGTACACTAAAAATGGATTTGTTACATTATTTTAACTTGTAATTAAAAAGCAAATTAATTACTTATATCTTATGCTCAGGATAAAATACCGATTTCTGGAATTTTGAAAAATTTGTACAAACAATTGTACAGGGAATTTAGGGTTGTTACATTCTACCCTCCTTATAAAAATTTCGTCCTCGAAATTTGTAAAAGGAAAGTGTAACAGATTTTAGGAAATTTGGTGACTGGAGTACTTGATAGTGTAAAATAATAAGGTGGTACAAGGGTTTGCAAAGGTTGAAGAGAATTATCCGGGTTATCCTCGCCAAACGTTTCAGCTTCTATGGCCGCCAAATTGTAAGCCTGGCTTCTCGGCACATTTCTTCGTGCATGCTGGTACAATGCTGATTGTCGAGGTAAAGGTGGTCCACGTGGAGGTGGTGCAGGAAAAGTTAACCAAGTAGATGGAGCTTGGATAGATATTCTAGCTTCGGAATTAGGATTAGTTCGGTTGTGTGGGCAAGTTCCTATAGTGTGTGAGGATGATCTACATATCAGGCAAAGACCGTTTGCTCGTCGGCAAACCTCCTTCAGATGTCCAGCTCTCTTGCAGTAGGTACAAAAGGTTGGGTTGGACCTGTTGATTGGTACTACCAGTCTCCTTGGTACAAATGATGGTCCTGATGCGGCTCCTCCCGCCATCTGTTTAGCAGGGCACTTTACTCCTGTAGACTGAGGTCTTCCCCTCGCCTTTATCACTGCCTCATAACTGCCGGCATCTATCAGAGCCTCTTCATGAGTCGAAAATTTCCCTGTGGGTAGTGCGGCCTGGATTTCCGTGTCCAAACCTTGTTGAAATCGACGGGCTCTGATCTCATCCGTCGGTATCAGGTGTGCTGCAAATCTGTTATGGTCTTGTGTTAGCTGTGTAGTATGTGATATTTAAAATATTCAAATTACTGAGACATATTTTATCGACTGAGCATGGTGAACTCAGCGTCATACTCATCTACTGACTTGATCCACATCGAACCTTGTTGCAGATGAATAAACAGTTGTTCCATGTTGAATCTGGCAGTCTCATGGAAGTACTCCGCGTCGAACCTATAGCGAAAAGTCTTCCATTCTATGGGCTAATCAAGACGGCTTTCTTCCACCTTCCACCAGTTCCGTGCATTGTCCGTGAGCTGTAATTTTGCAACACGAACCCAAGTTATGTCTCGCACTTGTGTTGCTGGCAGATCATCCTCTATACTTTGTGCCCATTCCTCAGCTTCCAGTGGGCTCCCCTTTCCTGAGAACTGTTTGGGATGTAAAGCTCTGAATTGCTTCACCTCAGGTGCTTCAGTTTCGGGACGGTTCAAATGCTGTTGCTGTCCCTCTAGGAGGCTACGGATTGCCTCAAGCGGAACCGTTTGCTCGTTGGGTGGAGCAGGAACGACAGGTGTGATTGGTAGTGGAGGTGGAGTGTTGTTGAAGTTGGTGCTGGTGTTGTTTGGGGAATCCATAACCTTGAATGAAAAATTTATGTTAGGACAGGTTCAAAGTACATGAAATGATAAGATTCAAGGAACATGAATTGTAAAGAATGTTTTAGTTGCTGGTTCTTGTGTTATATTGCTTATGTTGTTCATGCAGAACATAACTGCATGATAGAATTTCATACAGCTCTGACCTGCATGGGCCACCAACAAAAACCTGTCACGCCCCGCTTCCCGGTATACAGGCGGAGGACATGACTGGTCCGCGACGTATTTACTGTGAATTAAATACGCTAAGAGTATCTAAGCAATATAAAAGTAAAAGCACAAGAGACAAGATATAATGAAACAACAACTTTATTTATTCACATTCTTTCTGTACAATGCATGGAAATGTAAATACATCTGATGAAAACAACGCCTAAATAATGGCATAACAGAAAAAGAAAAGTACTGGAATGAAATGTGTACAATGAAGCTAGAGCTCTGGGTCTTCAATAATCTGGTCCAAGTCCTTGATGCTGGGCTCTGTCTCCAGAAGGTCCGAAACACCTAACGACATTCAAAGAAGAAAGAAAGAGAATATCGTGAGCGAACAAATCGCTCGGTAAGTCCCAAAGATAAGGGAGAAGTAGAAAAGAAGAAAGAGAGAGTGTGGCTTTTAAAGTTGTATTATATTGTTATAATGTTAATACTGTTATTATCGTAAGTTCAAGGGTGAATATCAACTAATCTCAAGAGTGTTCTTAAACCCAACAGGCCACAGTCCAAGGGTAGGGAACCATGGGCCCGAATGATTGCTTAGTAGCGGGACTTCGACTGTCGCTGAAGTATTCCAAACTTAACAGGCCACATTCCAGGAGCATGGAAACACGGGCCCTCATGATTGCTTGCTTGTGTTAGTGGACATGGATTCATGATCTAGGGAAACTCTTGAGTTTCTGTTGGATTTACGAATGAACTATCCCAATACCCCGTGTAGTTATTGTATTGATAGTATTGTATTGCATTGTAATGTCTTGTAAATTGAATTGTATAATTGGATGACTTGCCGAAACCATGATATCAGTAAACGAATATAACTGTAGAATCATGTATGTAACTGGAGAATCATATAAACTGGATGATCATGTAAATGGAATATATATCTATAGTTCGGTTCAGTCAAGTTGTATAGATTGATAGATTGAATATATGAAATAATGGATTCATGGATTCGTGTTGAATTGTAATATTGTAGATTGTAGATTGTACTTGAATCATATTCAAGTCAGATTATAGAGGGACTCAATCTTAGTCAGACAATTAGAAAAGTAAATTGAAGTTCTGATTGTTTTGATGTTATCGGTAACCGCTGCACATGGGCGGCAGGATTTGTGTCTTTTTCAAAGACGATTACCGTGTTGATAACACCGTTTGTTAATTGTCTACCTTAGATAGGCAAGCACCCACTTCTCCGGCTCTCTGAGGCTCAAGAGATTGGTCCCTCTTAAACCTATGTTTACTAGAGTCCTTAGGGTAATTTATAGAAGTTGAGGGGGTTTTATGTAAAAATACTTTTATATGCTTTTCAAAATACTCCCCAAGTATTTAGTTATCGTCTTTGAAGTTATCATGAATGTAGATTTTATACATGTGGCATTTCTAGTAAGAATGACCTAATTTCCATAATATATGGTATTAACTTGTAATATTGATCTTGCATGGAATTCATGGTATTTTAAAAAGTGATTTTTGTGATTTTTGAAAAGTGTTAGAATATTTATACTATTTGCAAAATAGATATTTTAATGTTACTTATATATATATTTATATAAAAATAATTTTAATATATATTTACTATTTCTAAAAATCTCATTTTCTTAAGATGTTGTATTTTAAATCTTTCGAGACCGAATGCTCCTTGCGGAGGTCTACATCTCACACTACTAATCCCGAGGATGTGCGATAATCTGCACCATCCCGAACGGGTTCCCCAAATGGGTTGTAGAGGCGCTTTGCAAAGATTTGTGTCGAATACTAATCATTAAGGGAAATGGTTTTATTAGTAATGGTATTTATTTGAAAAGGTGTCGTTTTCCCGTATTCTATATTTCCAAGGGTATTGTGCTATGTTGGATATAAGTGTGTGAGGAGGTAGGTCATTACCTCGTAATCTACTTAAAGTTATAGCAAGTTTAATGGTTTAAATACCGAAATGAAACTACATGGTATTTTGATGAAAAAAATACGGTAAAAGTTACAAATGGAATTAGATTGTCATGAAACTTGTTCAATATGTTTAGTAGTGATTAATAGTTAACATGTAGTGGTTGTAGCATGATTGTATTAAATAAAGTGAGGTTTTAATAAGAACCGAATCGGAAATCGGATTTTTCTTCGATTCCGTTGGGATTTAGAAATACGTCTTTTCAGAAAGAGTAGGGAAGGGGGAAGATGGGACTTACTGGCTTAGAACTTAAGGAGAGGAATAGGAGTCAGGATGAGGCACCGGTGCATCGTTTCGTCGCCAGGATCTCCTAGGGTTGTCACCAGAAATTTGCCGGAGCTTCGCCTCTTTGCTCGCTTTCAAAACACACTACGGTTTTAAGAATTTTCTTGAGAGTTGGCTCAGAATTTTGGAGTGAGGGGGTAGTGTGTAGGGGTAGTATTTATAGGGTTAGGCTAGGGTTAGGATAGATGAAGAGTTTAATTGAAAAAATGTATTAAAAATATATTAAAATGTAATAAAAGTGGAGTAATTGAGGTATTAAGAGGTCTCTGGAAATGGTCTGAGGATAAAATTTTGCAGGTGTACAGGGGAGACCAAAAGACACATTTTTGTGTTGGGGTCGTCGCCGGAATCGGCCGACTCAGCCGTGACTCGGTCAGAGGCCTGAGTCGGCCGAGTCGAGGCCGAGTTGGCCGATTTTCGGGCGAGTCATGTGGCCTGAATTCCCCCCGACGGTTCATCCATCCTCTGGTACAGTTACATTTCAGGGCGTAGTGGGGTTTTTGTGAGATATGCACGTGTAAACTCTTGGTATTCTAAAGGTTCAAAATAAAACAATATTAAAAATAATGTGGGGTATGGGATTTGAACTCTGGTGGCTTGGTTCAGCAGTGCAAGGTATTACCAATGAGCTACAAGCTCCTTCTTGTAATTATGGAGCTAATTAATTACTTAAAGTAAAAACAGTAAATGTAATTACCCCAAATATACATTAATTTTTAAGCAGATTTTGTACACTAAAAATGGAGTTGTTACATTATTTTAACTTATAATTAAAAAGCAAATTAATTACTTATATCTTGTGCTCGGGCTAAAATACCGCTTTCTGGATTTTTGAAAAAATTGTACAGACAATTGTACAGGAAATTTAGGGTTGTTACACGGATAGTCATTCCTATTCCTGAAGTCATCAGAGCGACTTCCCCTGCTAAGGAGTCGGTCTTTGCAAGGCTGACCGATCTCCCATTCCAGGCGAAGTCATCAAAACGGCTCCCCTGCGCGGAAGTCTGCCTTCGATAGATTGGTCATCCCCACTCAACGGACGTCAGTTTTCAAGAGGCTAACGCCGGCAGCAACCCTCCATCAGAGCGGGGGGCATGATGAAACTACCCCCATAGCTGAATCAATACCGTCCGCACGACATGCTCGCCGTCGTCACTGACGCCGAGTAAGGAAGGCTAGGGGCAGCTCTCCTTCTGGACTAACTCCGCCAGCTTCGATGGTGGAAATTGATGCTGTTGTTCCAACCGGGAAAAGCTTTGAACCACTTAGGAGAGTACGCAAGAACTCTCCGAAGGCCGTGCTGAAAAGATCTCCTCCACCTGTGGAGAATGCTGCCAAGACAAGGCTGGAGCATCCCTCTCAGTGGCTGTCCTCTAAAATTCATAAAGTTTGGCGACAGGTCCAAAACTCAGTGATCGACCAAGACCACTCCCGCCGATCGAAGAAGATGAAAGTTTGGCAAGAAAAGGACCACCCTGTCGTACAACATAAAGTTCCATCTACTTGGGTGCCCGCTGCAACGGCTCCCTCGACTTCGACCGCTCACAAAGGGGAAGGCCGGAGAAAATTCCTGTGTCTGCGACGAATCTCAAGGGCACTAAATCTAAACGCCACAAATCTGGGGGCATGGTGGTGCACACTGTCTATATGGTATCCGGGAAAGAGGATAACCGTATCTCCATAGGTCATCGACCACTCACCAGATCCGTAACAAAGGCTCAGGAGCAACAACAAAAGCTCCAGGAGATGCTGACAACCATGGCCGCACTCACTGGGCCTAAAGAAAGCCCGGAGGCGTCGTCGGAGCAGCGTCATGAATAAGAAACCGGTGCTAAGTTCCTCCGCAGAATCCTCGAAAAGAAAGACAGAGAGGCCGCGGAACAGGCGGCCAACATAAAACGAATGGTGCTTTTATTCCAAGATATGGTCGTGATAATGATACAGCCGGATCCTCCAACTGAAGACCCTTCGATTGTCCTCGAAGACGACAGAGGGGAAACATCGAACCCTCTTCCGGCTCTATCAACGACCAAAGAAGAGACGGTCTCCAAAGCCGTCCTGGATGACTATATAGCTCAACAGATACGAGCTCATCAAGCGAGCGAAGCGGCTAACCAAATCGTTAAAACTGGACGACCCTATCCGGGTTGATACGATCAAATAAAATACCCGCTAGAATATACGATCCCTAAATTCTACATATATAAGGGGACGGGAAATCCACACCAGCACGTTGCTCAATTCAGAGCCTTGTGCGGTAATACTGAGGGTGACGACAAACTGCTGCTTCGCTAGTTTGTTGGCAGCTTGTCAGAGACAGCGTTTGAATGGTATTCCGAGCTCCCGAACGACTCCATTAAGGCATTTGCAGAAATGGAGTTACTGTTCACACAGCGTTTCGCGAGCGCTAGCGAGAATCACGGCATTGATCAATGCTAGGGTGAAGCTGGGAGAGACATGGGTGCAGTATGCAATCCGGTGGCGGAACCTATGGTCAAAATGCGAACAACACATCGAAGAAGCTCCTGCAGTAGGCATGTTCGTGGGTACCCTCGATCCGCAGGCGACCATATCACAGTTCATGATGTTCTTTAAGTCGACCACCTTCCGGGCCCTGATAGACAAGCTGGCCCAGATGGGCCACAGGCCGTCCTCTTCAAAAATGGAGTTTCGAAATGAAAAGGGCAAAGGGAAAGCAACCTTTGTCGCCAATGCTCAAGAACAACCGAGTAGCCCGAAACCGGTTTTTCTCCAAAGCAACAAGCGGCGATCCCTCGAAAAGAAGTTGAGCCGCCCTTACTCATTCACTCAGGATAAAACAAGGAGACTGTTTGAACTTGAGGTGCGCAACAGGCTCATTACCCTACCGGAGCCGAAACGCCTACTGCAGCCCGCTGACGTTAACAGTCCTAATTATTGCCCCTACCACCGAACATTGGGTCATTTAATCGAAGATTGCTACGTCTTTAAAAACTGGGTTGAAGACCAATACCAGCAAGGCAAATTTGCGTTGTCTGAAAATTGGAAGGTGAACCCGCCACAACCACATGCTCCGGAAAAGATGGACATGCCGGCGGCATCGTGCTCATTCATAGAGGAAGCTCCATGGGAAGTTTTTCTTTCGGCAAAAACTAAAAGAATGATGAAAGATCTTCAAACATGACCGGCGATCAGGTGGAAAAGTCCGCTGGAGCCCGAAGTCATTGAGGAAATACTGAAGCCACGCCCGATGCCAAGAATTGGTAGCGATAGTCAAAACGCCCATGCCCAGCCGTTAAAGTCTTTGAAGAAAAGAAGAAGACCAAAAAGCCCGCGCAGTCTAATGACAAGCGCACGGATTTGCAAAAGCATATTGACGCGCTGGAGGAATACAAGCAGAAGGCGCGAACCCCAGTCACGCTTCAAGAGTTTCTCAATCACATCCTTGAAAGTGAAGATAACGACAATGATGAGGGAGATGATGAGTCAAAGGAACCCGAAGATTATGTGGCAAGTTGCCACATGATCTTTCAGTCGTCGTTAAGTAACAAAGAAGCTCACTCGGCGTTAGACGATAACATAGAGGAGCTGGGGGCAGGAGCAGTGCCAAAATCCTTAAATTATTTGACAAGGTCTATCAAGGGGAAATCTACTTGTTCATAGAGCATCCGGCGAAACTTCGCCTCAAAGATACTATGGACTGAAAAGTCCGTAAACTAAAAATTCGCCTCAAATATGGCAACAATGGACTGTAATGTCCTAAAACTAGTTATGGACCGCAAAGTCCCTAAACTAAAACAATAGAGCCCAAATGCTCTTTTTTGGATCTAAATGATCCCGTTAAGTTGATCTTAGTCTAAATTAGACTAACGTATCCTTAACAAACGTTAAGTTGATCTTAGTCTAAAATTAGACTAACGTATCCTTAACAAACGTTTAAGTTGATCTTAGTCTCAAATGAGATTAACGATCCTTAAACCCAAATCTAAGAAAATACGGATTTGGACTAATCCACGCCCTACGGGTGACAACATAAATTAGTCTCTGTATACAATCCACGGGCAACCGAAAACAAAACAAACACACACGACACGAAGTGACCATCTGGAGAAGGAGAAAGTGGTTACCGCAATGCGGTAGCGTAATTAACTGCAGGGGCTTGCGCCTGCAGGAAAGAGCGTCTCCACAATAAAAAAAAAACCTCAAACGAGGGGGAATCTGACAAAGTCTGCTACAACGGCCGCATCCGTCTAAACCTCCGATGCACGGTGCCATAAATCAACTTGGCATCTTCAGAGAGGTGGACGGATAAAACCAAATAGCATCTGCCCCTAAAATTCAGACCAGACGTCCCAACGTCCCGGTCGCGTCTTTCGGCGGAGAACATCCATCTATACCAATTTTCTTATTGAAGATCCACTTGCATCTAACGGGTTTTACCCTAGGAGGAGCAACTTCCAATGTCCAAACTTTGTTGGTGTATATAGACCATTTCGGATCGGATAGCATCTGGCCATTTTACAGAGTCCCTACTGGTAATGGCTTGCTCGAAACTAGTAGGATCATCCACTTCTAAGATGCAATCCTCTTAATCCCTATCTATGAGAAAACCGTAGTATCTCTCATGTGGACGAGAAATCCTACTAGATTTGCGGAGTGGCTGAGGTTCGTCCGGGATTATTGAATCTGGAGGTTCCACCAAATCCTCAGTTATAATTTGCCTTTCTGGAATTTCTTCCAGTTCTACCGTGCTCCCACTAATTTCTTTTGCAAGAAATTCCTTCTCTAAAAAGATGGTATAGCGAGCAACAAACACCTTCTGTTCCTCGGTATGGTTGAACGGATATCCTTGCGAATGTTGAGGATATCCCACAAACTTACACAAAACTGACCGTGTCTCGAGTTTGTCCGGATTATGCTTCTTTATATAAGCAGGACATCCCCATATATTAATAAAATTAAGGTATGGTCTCTTTCACCCCCACATTTCATATGGAGTGGTACACACAGATTTGGTAGGAGCCTTATTCAACACATATGCAGCTAATTCAAGTGCATATCCCCAAAATGAAAGAGGTAACTCAACACTACTCATCATGGAACGAACCATATCCAATAGAGTGCGGTTCCTCCGCTCCAATACACCGTTATGCTGTGGTATATACAGAGGAGTAAGCTGAGAGAGAATGTCATTCTCTTTTATATAGTTGAGAAATTTCGTGCTTAAGTACTCCCCTTTTCTATCATATCGGAGGTTCTTGATACTTTTTTCAGTCGGCTCTCTACTTCGTCCTTATATTATTTGAATTTCTCAAAAGCTTCAAATTTGTGTTTGATTAGAAATACATATCTGAAGTTAGAGAGATCATCAGTGAATGTAATAAAGTACGAGAACCCATCCCTTGCATGTATAGACAATGGACCACCCATCACTATGTATGAGTCCCAGAGCTCTGTAGCTCTTTCTCAATGTTCTATAAACGGAGTTTTGGTCATCTTTCCTTTGAGACAAGACCGGCAAGTTTCATAAGATGAAAATTCGAACGGATTCAAATATCCCATTTTATGTAATTTAGATAGTCTTTTCTCATTGATATTAGTATACAATGCCAAAAGTAGGGTTCGTTCACATCTGAACTCTTCCTACTGCGTGTGTTTTGTATATAGAAAACCGAGTTTTGATTTAGAACGTAGATACCATTGCATAATGTATCTTCTGCAACCAATACCTGATTAAGGTAAATGTTTATGATATTTCAATCTAGATAAAAGTTATATATATATATATATATCTTTATCAAGTAAAGAAATTGCTATGATGTTGCAAAGTATGGAAGGTATATAGTAGCGGTTGCTCAAAATCATAGTATTGCCGCTCAACAATACTAGGTGATATTCACCGACGGCAGCAGCATCAACTTGTGCTCCATTCCCTACTCTGCGGGACATATCACCAGGTCCAACCATCCTACTTTTTCTCAGTCGCCGCAATAAATTATAGATATGAGATCCCGATCCGGTATCTAATACCCAGAAGGTAGGACTGACCGAAAAACAGTTCTCAATAATAAGAACACCCAAAGAAGATGCATTAGAATGCTTCTCCTTCATCAGGGTCAAATGGAAGTCCTTACATTCCTCTTTGCCTTGTCCATACTCGTGATAGTTGTCATAAGTTAGAGCCGAACCGACGTTCCCCAGCCCAGTGTAACAAACCGGTCCGGTCAAGTTATACATTTTATTATTTGATAAAGGCATGACATGGTTGCTATCTAGAGAGAGAGAAAAGAAACAATCAGCATATGCTCTTGCAAGATTAGATTAGTTTTTAATTTATCTAATCAAGATGGCTCCTACCGTTTCCTCGAATTCTCCTTCTAACCTTAAAATGAGAACTAGTCAGGATCATTAACACCTTACAAGTTCGCCAACCGTTCTGCCAGGTGGGTGTTGGTACTCCGAGAGAGGTTCACCGTGCTCTCACACAGACCTAATTAGAATAAACCTCATTTCCGCAGAGGCATAGCCCCGTTAACACCTTTCTAGATACCTAATATGTTAGCTAATTGTGAAGTGAAAAATATCTCCCAAGAGTAAATGTATGACTCTGTTTTTAATGTATAGAAATTTGTTTAAAGTTAAAGTACTAAATGGAGTATTTGCAACTCTGAGTATGCTATAAGTATTTAATTTGTTTAAGAACAGCAAGAAATCACTTGTAGCTAATTGGTAAAGCTTTGTACTGCTGTAACATAGCACCTGTGTTCGAATCTCATCCGCCACATATTATTTTTAATGATTTTTCTTTTAAACTTTTTGGAAGCCCAAAAGTTTACACGTGCAATACACGTAAAAATGAAAAGTCACTAAAATCAAACATGTGGAAATTGTTATTTGAATAGCCAGGAACACGTGTCACCAATCCAAGCACCCCACCCCCTACATCGACCGGCGAGATGAGCATTGAGGCCGGCGTCGCCGGGCCCCCCGTCTCAAATGCTTCAAAATTTTACAACAACATCCCTTGGCCTTCCCCCACTACTCCTCTTCTGTTTGAATTTCCTGCAAATTAACAGAGGATTAAAATCACCCATTAATCTAATGTTTAATGAATTTTAATTCTCATTTTTAATTCCCTAAACCCTAATTTTATCATATAAATACCATCACACACCATAGCCCTCTCTATTCTGAAATCTATCATCAAAACTCTCAAAATTTTCCAAGTCAACTAAATTGTACAGGTGGAGTTAGCCCAAGGTCATCTTTCGGCGACGATTCGGAAAGAATCTGGCGACACCGCGACTCCACGAGTCTCTCAAACCCTTCCTCTACCTCCCCTCTCTCTTTTCATCCAGTAAGTCCCTTCCATTCTCTCCTTTTCATAAAAAGTTCTCTTTTCAAAACTCGTTGGAAGTGGAGTTAATCCGACATCCGATTCTAATTTGTTAAAAAAACCTAACTTTTCTTAATAACAAATCAACCATTTCTTTATATATTATTTAGCAACCATAAACCAACATTGAGAACAAGTTTAAATATAAAATACCATGCTATGCAACTTTTATTTCACTTTTACGGTTAAATACCACAAACTTTCTATTCGATATCTTTCATCATATTTGCTCATATTATCTTTAGAAAACTCACAAGATAATGACCTAACTCGTCATAACACTCATCATGATATAGTACGATGTATTTTGGAACAATATTTTGTGGGATAAATACAATTTTACAATAAAATACCTTAAACTAATAAAACCGTATTCTTTAAAATTGTTTTAATTAAATTCCTTGCAATTAAGCTTCTACAACCCATTTTGGGGAACCCAATTTGGATGGTGCGGGTTATCGCACATCCTAGGGACTAGTAGAGCGAGATGCAGACCTCCTCACGGAGCATCCGATCTCGATGGAATTTTTAATACAATTTTTAAGAAAACGTGATTTTCTATTTAATAAATAAATCCTATTTTTAATAATTATATATATATATATATATATATATATATATATATATATATATATATATATATATATATATATATTATCAAAACATCTATTTTACATTTATAATTAATTCTATGTTTTCTAAACAAAGGAATTCCAAATTTCATGAATACCATTACAAATCCATACAATTCCAATTTACACTAAAATACCATATACTATTCAATCTAGGTTTATAATCATTAGAATACTTCACTTTTAAATATTAAATCCATGAAAACACTAAATACGATAAATAAATGCTTGAGGTTTATTTTGAAAGTTTATCAAAACTATTTTTCATAAAACCCCTTAAGTTTATTAATTTACAATAAGGACCCTAGTAAATATAGGTTTAAGCGGGACCAATTCTCTTGAGCCTCAAGGAGCTGGAGAAAGTGGGTGCTTACCTATTTAAGGTAAGAAACTAAAACGGGGTTATCAAAGGTAGTTGGCTTAGAAAAAGTCACAAATCCAGCCGTCCATGTGCAGCAGTTACCGATAACTCCAAAACCTAATTCAGGAATCCAATTCTGTTTAAGTGCCTGACTCAGACAGAGTCTCGGTCTAATTGGAATACAATCTAAACATGAATACAATCCAAATATAACTCCAATACAATATTAATTCATATACTGGAACTTGAAACATGAATACCTGAATACTATCGAATATCAACATGACTTGAACTGTTGGCTGTAGTGCTCTCAAGGCAATTATCATAGTCGCAGGCAGGTGATCATGATGATTGAGGGAGGACCTATACCGATAAAACAGTCTTACTCGAGATGGTAATATGCTATCTGGTTTGTCTTTATGATCATGTATATGTTGATAAAGCCCATAGGATTCTTGCTTGACTATCAGCTTTATGATGGCGATCATATACGTGGGAGCTGGGGGTCTATAAGCACATCCTTAAATGTCCTAGTCGTGGGAGTATCGAGACTGGGCATCGATGCTCCAGTGTAGACTGGTGTATACTTATCTAGACCCTGACGAGGGGTGGTGGCCGGTCTCACAATCCATTGGTGTCAGTTGTTCACCTAAGATAGTATACAGGTGCTCATTGTGTTATGAGTACACTGGACGAACTTGCCGGGAACATGCTAGTTGGTATTATACCTATTGTCAGATAGCAGTTTCGTGGTGACATGTGTACAGGTTAGTCTGTCGACCTGAGATCGTCATTTGTCTCGTGTGAGTTCCCACTGTGCTTTGATTACAACTCTACCACGGCTCAAAGGAGTCGTGCAAACATGTTTTAGTTGGGTACTGTCACGACCCGAAAGAGCACGTGACTGGCCCTTGAACCATATGAAGCCTATAGGACTCCATCTGATCCAAGTAAGCCAAAAGCCCAGAAATCTAAAACCATTTTTAAGAATAAGTAAAGAAAACTGGTTTAAAGAAGTGAAGAAATACAGGTTTGAAAATCAAGGTTTTTAAATAACTAAGCCGAAGGTACGTTTTGAAAACAATAAAGTCTTTTCTAAAAAATTCGGCAGAGTTTCTTTTGTAAAACTGGCCCCGAATGGGGTAAAACAAGAATAACGATATATATATGCAATGATAAAGACATCCCCAAGCGGGAGCTAGCTCTTCGTCAATCGACGGTCACAACCACGCAATGATATGATAATATACAACGCCAAGTGGCGAGGATCAAAACCAAAGAAAGCTCAAAAGCAACAAGAAAACCGCAATACTACTAAGCGCGACTCTAGGTCGAATAATACAGCACTGTCTCTAAGTCTGAAAGAATATACAAGATTTGGTTGATGGACAATTTCTAGATACAATGAAATAAATAAATACAATGGTGATTCTTGATACGAAAGAATCCACCTACCAAAGCAAATCACCCGTAAGAAGGTAGCGTGCCAGAAATGCCGCAAAGAAACCTGTACGGCAGAACCTGCAAGAACTGTGGCACAACGGGGGTGAGTTGCCAACTCGTGAATAGAAACATCTACAAGCAGAAACCGAATGCAAGACATAAACCTAAGTCAACGATCAATAATATAGTCCACAAGAGTACATCTGAGTGTAATAAGGTGGCAAGGTAACATCTAATCATGTATGTAGTGCCAGGTACTCAGGTAATAACATGTCATCAATATAAGGTATGTCTGCATGAAGTAACCATGATGAAATATCAATGATATCAATACACATATATTAGCGTCCCATACCACTAATATTGGTGTAAGGGTATATATAACAGCGCCCTCATACCCTGTTATATATACAAATAAAGTATGATCAATGTAAAACCAGTCTGTATGTATGTGGAACCCGTCCACTCGTCACCCACTGACGATAAGCATCAAGTATGCAAGTATGAGGATATAAACAAAATCATGGAAAAGCATCATGAAACCCGTGCCTAGCATCGACACGTAAATCCTCATCCATATGGGGCTCCGTCTGCGGTATCGGCCCTCGGCCCCCGGCAGTACGAGTCAACCCATGTCCATCTCTGGGCTCCGTCGGCGGTATCGGCCCGTCGGCCCCGGCAGTACGCCCATCTCTCGGCTCCAGGCGGTATCCCCCGGATATCTGCCGAGCTCAAATACAATCACCGGTAGGTACTCGCCCGCCTCCAGGCTCAATCGGCATAACCCATCGATCATCTCGCCGAGGGGAACCATACCGGGCCCACCACGAACCCACAAACGGTACATCACCTCCTCAAATCGGGTTTCAAGCACACGTCTCAGCACCGAGAAAACGCGTGGTGGACGCACCGAAATATCATATCACGAGGTACCGGGTTTTCATAAAAGTGCCTCTTTTCTTAAATAACCCCACGGTCCTCAATACCAGAAATCACATGAAAATCCAACATCAGGAAGTAAATCCAATGCGATGTGCTATACAGTCAATCCATGATGTATGCGACATGTAAAGAACAGTAATCATATCGGAAATCATGCAACATGGAATAGTAATGTGCATATGTCGAATGAAGAATCATCTCATGAATGCAATAGTGCTACAGTGTAGTGGCATGGCAATTATCGATGATGAAGTGTGTGAGCCGGCAAATAGTGTACGTGGAACATACGCATCATCGATAATGGTGCTGGTGTCCTAACAGCATGATAATAGTATAGCGATGAACATATGCCAGCAATGCGAATAGCATGAAAAAGCAGATATCTAATAGTCAACACCACAGTGAAGTATCTACTATGCAAACTACATCTAAGTAAAAGGTCAATCAGGAGGGGTAGGTGTGGAAACCACCTAAATCTGAGTCGGTATATCTATATAAAGATATAAAGTCGGTGATCCCGCCTCAATGTCATATCGTAAGATATCCTCGAGTTATGAGTGCGGATCTATCATCAATATCGGCTCGTACGGTAAATCATCGTACGACATCCCAAAAGCTGGGTACAGGGGTCAACATCTCACTGTCTCATCACATAACAGATATCACCATCATCAGATCATATAGTCTGGAGTACTACTCTATGTCTAGTACAAAACGGTAACATCAGTAAGTATGCATGCGGGGGTAAATACATATCCCAAGCCCGCAAGAAGCACAAGTCATATCCCACATATGAATCGTATCAAATCACCGATCCCAGGGCACCAAGCCCACATCATCGACTCACCTCCCAAGTCATCATATATCATCAATCACAGTGCAAGTACAAGTGATAAGCAAGGGTGTGTGTATAGGTGTAATTCTATCTTAGGGTTTGCGACTATGAACTGCACTAGTCACTTCTAACCCTATACTATCCATAATACACCTAATATCACAATAACTACAATATAATCTATCTACGGACTGCGGGGGTGCTATACGCCATCCACCCGACTTCTCCCTGTAGATATAATCTACTCACCTGTAACCCGTGTGTCGGTGTCGATGTCTCCGTCATCTTCCGCATCGCCTCGGATCGTCGCGGTGTACCTACACAAATCACACGTATCGCATCGCATCAAAACCAAATCAATACTTGAAACGACACACTAAATCCAATACGATACGATAAGAGGGCCTATAGGTGAGAACCCATGGCACGCCTTCAAAACCATCAATAAATCCTCTATATCGTCGTATAAACGACAAATAGTCGAGGCAAAACACATTCCACCATATCAGAATCAAAAATACGGAATACGGAAATACGAATCCAAAACAACAACTTAGGATATATGTCCCAGATTCCACCCTAGAAAGAATCTGTCAAAACTAGAAGTACCCAGGGCCAAGAATTGAGGTATTGGGGCTATGCACAGAAAACGAGGCGATTCCTCACTGGTCTGGCCGCAAATTGCGGCCAGAAAGGAGATTTTGGCGGCCTCAAGGTGGAGTGGGGAGCTAGGGTTTTGGGTGTTGCCTCTAGCGTGCCTGCACATCTCAATTCCCACTCAATATTATTTTAGGGTTCTCGGGGTGTTAGCAGATTCTAATTAACAGTGACAGATTCCAGTTTTTCCCCGATATTGGTTTCTAAAATCCGTATTCTGGTTCAAGCTTCAGGTTTTGGGCTCCAATTCAAACACTAGGGTGTTGGTAAGACCTCTACTGAGCTCAATTTCATAATTTAACACCAATTTCCCTCAAACCCTAACTAGGTTTTCACCAAGTCCATAATATCACACAATATCGATTAAATCTTAACATGGGGTTATAGGAAAGGCTATAATTAAGCTAATGGTTCAGAAATTACCTCCATTAGCAACTCAAGAAAATTCTTGAGTTGCCCCTAGTGGCCAAAATCCTTGCTTCTTTAGCTCCATGTGTAGATCTAGGGATTTTGCACAATTTTAATGAAAGGAGTTTGGGGTTTTGGGTATGTTTTTGAGATGAAGTGAGAGGATTTAGTGGAGGGGAGAGAAGGGCTAGGGCAGCAGCAAGGGAGAGGAAGAGGGAGAGAAAATGATGGGAGAATGGCTAAGTCTCAAGGTCAATGGTACCCCATGTCTCACTCTCACCTACCCTCATCATTTCATTTTCTCTTTTCTTTTCTTTTTCCTTTTTCTTTTAAAACCCAAACCTTCTCACATCTATAGTAATCCCAAAAGGAAACCATGGATAGAAAAATGCACAAGTGTAGAAAAATGTGATATGTGCAAGTTTTGCACAAAATTGCCAAAAAACCCTATTAGCGATTTTAATCGCGATTAGCACTAAATTAGTGTCAAACTAATCACAAAAACCTAAAAATGTCAAAATTCACTAATTTACCCTATTTTAGAATTTTCCATAATTTTTCATAATTTTTCTAACATTTTTCCTATTTATTTGCATTTAATATTAAAATAATCAATAAAATAATATTAAATTATAAAAATTCCCAAAATTAATATTTTATATTTTTGAAAATGTTACAATCTACCCCCTTAAAGAAATTCGGTCCCCGAATTTAAATTTAAACCCCCAATACTAAAAACAATTTCAGTAATAATCCATTTGTCGGGGCTCCGAAAATATCAATACATAAAACGTCACAGCGCAATGCATGCGCATAAAAAAAATGAGCAGATAACTCAAAAGCAAAACTTCGTCAAGCATCTCGCAATCATCGGAGTCGAGGTAAAAACACAATGTCAAATCCAATACAAAACCGATATGATATGGATCAATACTACACATGTAGACATCCAATCTATACATGTAAGTAGCTGATGTAAAAGCATGCAAAAGTATATCCAGGTACCGTCCACTGACCAGTCCTGCTCAGCATGAAAGCAAAAATGCAACATCATAAAAGGTGCTGCTCCAAAAGGAATAAATCCCAAAAATGCACATAACACAATCCTGTGCATCTGGTGCGCACGGAAATCAAAAATCCATAAATGCGTCAAACAGGTATACAAAACAACATCTAGGTGCAACTGGTGTGCACGAAACATCTGTCGTAGGCAACGTGTGTGCCTGACAGAAAAATAAATCAGGTGCATGTGACATGCACGAAGAATCCCGATTTAGTGCATCTGGCGTGCACCAAAATCGTATATCAAAACACTAAGGTGCATGAAAACCAAGCTGGAAGTGCAAATCAAATCACTGCACACGGTAGGCATGAAATCTCGATCAATATCTCAAATGTAATAACTCAGCGCAAAATATATAAATATCCAGTGGGTGCATGAAATCAATATCATGAAACTCAGTCATCAAAACTAAATCATGCAAACAGAACGCCCAAAATACCGAAATCCAAGATGACGGATACGTGATAATCAAATCACAAAATCACAAATCATAAATACCGTCTTCGGTAGATCCTCCTTCAAGGTCGAGAAGGAGTCGATGCATCCACTGCTAGCAGCGCAAGATATCTACTTGCCTCTTGCTCACGGCCTGGCGTCCTCTGACTCTCTGGGTCCTTATCTTCTCTGTGGGTTACCAATCTCACAGTCAATCGGCTCATCGGCCCTGTCAGATGTGCTAACGGGGACGATTCCGTTCTGGCACTTCTCTGGTCACCTCTCGGTCAATCCTCACGACCACTCGTAAGGCAGCATATCACTGGCGTCGGCCTCTGGCTCTCTGAAAGCACGTCTCACATCTGATCCTGGGTGCAAACACCGTTGCAGCAATGTCCTGGAAGGAATCCTGCTCAAGGTCTCTTCCGATCATGCCTATGCCGAACCAAACGGAGGCTGGCTCTCCTGCACAACCTCTTCTCGCTCAAAAGACACCTGTGTCCTCAGAACAATATCTTCTCAGAAACTGGTCACATCCCAACGTCTCTGTAAGCAAATCAGGTCTCTAGTCTCGACGGGAAGCAATGACAGCTCATCAGTGTCTCACACGAACCTCTTGTTCCAACTGTTTCTATCGTCGTCCACTATGGCGTCATGCTAAGCTACGATGCACTGCACTGTTCTCGGCCACGGTCAATCTGAAGTCTCTCACACGGACTCGAAATCGCGAAATCTGTAGCTTCATCATTCTGTAGCAGATGTCAGGCCGAACTGGTCCTTGGGAACACGTCCCAACCATCGGAGGAATACTCCTCACTCGTCCGTCCTTGATCAATTTGCAACGCATCTGGGTAAGTTCCTTTATCTGAACCTGGTCAACTACCTTGTCGACAAGGCTGAACTCTGTCCTGCTGGGTGCGCGCAAAACAACCACTCCTGGTCCATGTCTTCTCGTATCGTACTCCAGAAAAATCCTGTCGAGGTTTCTTTCTCAAATCTCATTCCTGCCGAAATGCCCGGAAGTCGTCATCCGATGCTGAAACGAAGGCTTATTCCGGAACGGCTGCATACTTATCGCGCTTCTTTCTGGACGATATATCCATTTACCCCGCCTCAGGGTGCGTATCACATTTCTGATGTCAGCGGAGTGGGACGTCATCTCGTCGAAATATCCTGCGAACTCTTTCCTTCACTCTGCGTCAATGTCGACTGATTCGGACTCGTCTCATCATGGCTGCATGTACTGTGCTCCAACGGCTGTGCTCGCATCTGGAGTCTCCCAAGCAGTGTCCCATCACGATATCCGAAAGATGTCGAACCATCCGATCGACTCGTCAGATCCTCAAAATCCCCCAAGAGCTCACATCTCGGGTACAGTTTAATAGTATCGAGTACATGCCACAGCGTCGGTGGTCCAGCCGTAGAAGGGCAAACCCAAGCCTCACTAATGGCGCCGAGGAACCGCCGCAAACCCGAAGGTTCAAAGGCTTTCACACGGTCATTAAGTCGAGTTAGGGTTTCATTCTTCTAGAGGGTCTATAGAATCACCTGCATGTCTTTCCGTATACTTTAAACTTGGAAAATAGGCTCCTGACATTCGATCGTCTCTATCGACTCTCAACGAACCTGCGTGAAGTCGTCTCTATCTGGAATCGATCCACCTGATGACCTCGCATCGGGGTAAGCGAACTCACCACACGTCCTAGTCATTCATCCTCGGTGACTAGCGACTCGCTATCATATCTCCAAGAACATGCTCATGCTGCAGTAGCTCCAATCATCTGGGCGATATCTCATCATTTGCAGCAGCAACTGGCTCATACGCCTGTACGCCGAACAACGTCTCAATCCTCCAGGAAAGGCAACACATAAGCGGTCATCTCTGAGTCAGTCTGCTCCAGATCTGAGTAAGACTCTCCACACTGGAAATCTTCAACTCAACTGGGCCCGCTCTGGCGCAAAATCGGACGAATCACCTTCGTCTCTCAAATCGGGTAGACTGGCTATCCATTGTCGCATATCTGCCCGAAAGCTCCGGCAGTCTCAGCTCGTAAGCTCCGAAAGCAACATCCTGTCAATCTCAGTCACAGCTGATCCATCTGTCTGCACGGTAGGCGACATCACAATCTCGGAGGTATGCTGTACCTCAACAGTCATCTCTCAACTGGCAGCTCTAACAATGGCCCGATCATCCGGTGCAAGACCAAGCACTCGCCTCCACTAGAGGTCACAATCACCAACACTAACTCGAGACGTTCCCATGTCACCAGAAAACACAATGGTCGGCCCTCGTACCAAACGAGCTCACACCGGCCGTAACCCTAGCAGCAGCCCAAACTGCGCTCAAACATGGTGACAGGAACCTCAATCGAGTATCAAGGAGAGCACATCAATGGCAAGAAAGGAAACAACCGATCCAAAGTGGATACATGATCATAGGAAGGAACAGCATCAATGAAGGTATGATCATGAAACTAATAGAATCGGGGATCTCAAATGGATGTATAATCCAGGATATGAAGAGAATCACTAATCTCAAATGTATGTACATCCTAAGGTTCCTTAAGCGGAGTGGCGTGTCGTAAGTATGCCGCGGAACATACCAATGGTACGTCACTCTACTTTAGTCACCTAATCCATCAACCAAGGGTCATCCTACACGACGAAAGTTCGGGTCTAATACCCCCTCGACCAAGTCTAAGTTCCGTAAGGTCAAGCCTAAGTTCCGTAAATAAACAACGCCCTAGGCTCCACATAGTCAAACTCAGACTCGAACCAAGGTCAACCTAGCGCTCTGATACCAACTTTGTCACGACCCGAAAGAGCACGTGACTGGCCCTTGAACCATATGAAGCCTATAGGACTCCATCTGATCCAAGTAAGCCAAAAGCCCAGAAATCTAAAACCATTTTTAAGAATAAGTAAAGAAAACTGGTTTAAAGAAGTGAAGAAATACAGGTTTGAAAATCAAGGTTTTTAAATAACTAAGCCGAAGGTACGTTTTGAAAACAATAAAGTCTTTTCTAAAAATTTCGGCAGAGTTTCTTTTGTAAAACTGGCCCCGAATGGGGTAAAACAAGAATAACGATATATATATGCAATGATAAAGACATCCCCAAGCGGGAGCTAGCTCTTCGTCAATCGACGGTCACAACCACGCAATGATATGATAATATACAACGCCAAGTGGCGAGGATCAAAACCAAAGAAAGCTCAAAAGCAACAAGAAAACCGCAATACTACTAAGCGCGACTCTAGGTCGAATAATACAGCACTGTCTCTAAGTCTGAAAGAATATACAAGATTTGGTTGATGGACAATTTCTAGATACAATGAAATAAATAAATACAATGGTGATTCTTGATACGAAAGAATCCACCTACCAAAGCAAATCACCCGCAAGAAGGTAGCGTGCCAGAAATGCCGCAAAGAAACCTGTACGGCAGAACCTGCAAGAACTGTGGCACAACGGGGGTGAGTTGCCAACTCGTGAATAGAAACATCTACAAGCAGAAACCGAATGCAAGACATAAACCTAAGTCAACGATCAATAATATAGTCCACAAGAGTACATCTGAGTGTAATAAGGTGGCAAGGTAACATCTAATCATGTATGTAGTGCCAGGTACTCAGGTAATAACATGTCATCAATATAAGGTATGTCTGCATGAAGTAACCATGATGAAATATCAATGATATCAATACACATATATTAGCGTCCCATACCACTAATATTGGTGTAAGGGTATATATAACAGCGCCCTCATACCTGTTATATATACAAATAAAGTATGATCAATGTAAAACCAGTCTGTATGTATGTGGAACCCGTCCACTCGTCACCCACTGACGATAAGCATCAAGTATGCAAGTATGAGGATATAAACAAAATCATGGAAAAGCATCATGAAACCCGTGCCTAGCATCGACACGTAAATCCTCATCCATATGGGGCTCCGTCTGCGGTATCGGCCCTCGGCCCCCGGCAGTACGAGTCAACCCATGTCCATCTCTGGGCTCCGTCTGCGGTATCGGCCCGTCGGCCCCGGCAGTACGCCCATCTCTCGGCTCCAGGCGGTATCCCCCGGATATCCGCCGAGCTCAAATACAATCATCGGTAGGTACTCGCCCGCCTCCAGGCTCAATCGGCATAACCCATCAATCATCTCGCCGAGGGGAACCATACCGGGCCCACCACGAACCCGCAAACGGTACATCACCTCCTCGAATCGGGTTTCAAGCACACGTCTCAGCACCGAGAAAACGCGTGGTGGACGCACCGAAATATCATATCACGAGGTACCGGGTTTTCATAAAAGTGCCTCTTTTCTTAAATAACCCCACGGTCCTCAATACCAGAAATCACATGAAAATCCAACATCAGGAAGTAAATCCAATGCGATGTGCTATACAGTCAATCCATGATGTATGCGACATGTAAAGAACAGTAATCATATCGGAAATCATGCAACATGGAATAGTAATGTGCATATGTCGAATGAAGAATCATCTCATGAATGCAATAGTGCTACAGTGTAGTGGCATGGCAATTATCGATGATGAAGTGTGTGAGCTGGCAAATAGTGTACGTGGAACATACGCATCATCGATAATGGTGCTGGTGTCCTAACAGCATGATAATAGTATAGCGATGAACATATGCCAGCAATGCGAATAGCATGAAAAAGCAGATATCTAATAGTCAACACCACAGTGAAGTATCTACTATGCAAACTACATCTAAGTAAAAGGTCAATCAGGAGGGGTAGGTGTGGAAACCACCTAAATCTGAGTCGGTATATCTATATAAAGATATAAAGTCGGTGATCCCGCCTCAATGTCATATCGTAAGATATCTTCGAGTTATGAGTGCGGATCTATCATCAATATCGGCTCATACGGTAAATCATCGTACGGCATCCCAAAAGCTGGGTACAGGGGTCAATATCTCACTGTCTCATCACATAACAGATATCACCATCATCAGATCATATAGTCTGGAGTACTACTCTATGTCTAGTACAAAACGGTAACATCAGTAAGTATGCATGCGGGGGTAAACACATATCCCAAGCCCGCAAGAAGCACAAGTCATATCCCACATATGAATCGTATCAAATCATCGATCCCAGGGCACCAAGCCCACATCATCGACTCACCTCCCAAGTCATCACATATCATCAATCACAGTGCAAGTACAAGTGATAAGCAAGGGTGTGTGTATAGGTGTAATTCTATCCTAGGGTTCGCGACTATGAACTGCACTAGTCACTTCTAACCCTATACTATCCATAATACACCTAATATCACAATAACTACAATATAATCTATCTACGGACTGCGGGGGTGCTATACGCCATCCACCCGACTTCCCCCTGTAGATATAATCTACTCACCTGTAACCCGTGTGTCGGTGCCGATGTCTCCGTCATCTTCCGCATCGCCTCGGATCGTCGCGGTGTATCTACACAAATCACACGTATCGCATCGCATCAAAACCAAATCAATACTTGAAACGACACACTAAATCCAATACGATACGATAAGGGGGCCTATAGGTGAGAACCCATGGCACGCCTTCAAAACCATCAATAAATCCTCTATATCGTTGTATAAACGACAAATAGTCGAGGCAAAACACATTCCACCATTTCAGAATCAAAAATACGGAATACGAAAATACGAATCCAAAACAACAACTTAGGATATATGTCCCAGATTCCACCCTACAAAGAATCTGTCAAAACTAGAAGTACCCAGGGCCAAGAATTGAGGTATTGGGGCTATGCACAGAAAACGAGGCGATTCCTCACTGGTCTGGCCGCAAATTGCGGCCAGAAAGGAGATTTTGGCGGCCTCAAGGTGGAGTGGGGAGCTAGGGTTTTGGGTGTTGCCTCTAGGGTGCCTGCACATCTCAATTCCCACTCAATATTATTTTAGGGTTCTCGGGGTGTTAGCAGATTCTAATTAACAGTGACAGATTCCAGTTTTTCCCCGATATTGGTTTCTAAAATCCGTATTCTGGTTCAAGCTTTAGGTTTTGGGCTCCAATTCAAACACTAGGGTGTTGGTAAGACCTCTACTGAGCTCAATTTCATAATTTAACACCAATTTCCCTCAAACCCTAACTAGGTTTTCACCAAGTCCATAATATCACACAATATCGATTAAATCTTAACACGGGGTTATAGGAAAGGCTATAATTAAGCTAATGGTTCAGAAATTACCTCCATTAGCAACTCAAGAAAATTCTTGAGTTGCTCCTAGTGGCCAAAATCCTTGCTTCTTTAGCTCCATGTGTAGATCTAGGGATTTTACACAATTTTAATGAAAGGAGTTTGGGGTTTTGGGTATGTTTTTAAGATGAAGTGAGAGGATTTAGTGGAGGGGAGAGAAGGGCTAGGGCAGCAGCAAGGGAGAGGAAGAGGGAGAGAAAATGATGGGAGAATGGCTAAGTCTCAAGGTCAATGGTACCCCATGTCTCTCTCTCACCTACCCTCATCATTTCATTTTCTCTTTTCTTTTCTTTTTCCTTTTTCTTTTAAAACCCAAACCTTCTCACATCTATAGTAATCCCAAAAGGAAACCATGGCTAGAAAAATGCACAAGTGTAGAAAAAAGTGATATGTGCAAGTTTTGCACAAAATTGCCAAAAAACCCTATTAGCGATTTTAATCGCGATTAGCACTAAATTAGTGTCAAACTAATCACAAAAACTTAAAAATGTCAAAATTCACTAATTTACCCTATTTTAGAATTTTCCATAATTTTTCATAATTTTTCTAACATTTTTCCTATTTATTTGCATTTAATATTAAAATAATCAATAAAATAATATTAAATTATAAAAATTCCCAAAATTAATATTTTATATTTTTGAAAATGTAACAGGTACAGTCCCGAGCCACATGGAGGCAGTGAGCGGATCGTCAGGGATTCGTCTCTCCCGGTATTGGGGGTTGATGTCGTGCAGTGCACGGGTGGCCATCACTAGAAATCCTCGGCCGGGGTATGTGAGAATTACCGATCCAGAATCGATAGTCTCTCAGGTTGTGATGGGTTTCATACCGACATGAATTATCGCGTTATTAGGGGTCTGACTTTATCCACCGTCTAGACTCGATATGCAATACTCTTAGACGAACAGACTGGACTGTACGGATATTGTCACTGACAGGCTCAGTAGGGGTTTGAATAAGTTTGCTCGTCGACCTTCCTTTCACTCAATACATGGGTAGCCGTTACATACAGCTAGTGCCGCCGACGTGCTTGTGGTTAAACCCACTGCCAGAGTATTGACAAGTCTTTAGAGTCCCACACAGAGGGTTTTCACGGTTCAGGCGATATGGTGTGGATGACGTATGTTGATACATACAGGTGTCCGATTAAATATGTGCACGGGCTGCACAGACTTTAATCGGACGGTTGATAATACTAGCGGCTTAGGATTAAGCCGGATTGTTAAATCAGGTTTTGATTTAATAATTTATATATGTATTTGTATATATGTATTCTAGTATTATTGCTCACTATTCTTTTTCTCTCTTGGCTATTCGTATTTTCGTACGAATACGCGTATGTGTATTCCGATACATATACCGGGAAGAATTCCGTATTTATACGGAATGTCTTCTAGAAGATGCCACCTCATTATTTATTTTCTTTAGAAAATCACATGTTTTTAATGAGGTGGAAATGGTGACATGGCAAGGCATAAGCTTTAGGTCAAAGCATTGGCTTTGGTCATGTAGAGATTGGTATGGTGCAAATTGTTTATTGTAAAATGGAAATGAGATTTTTTTGGGTGGGCATGAGAGAGGGGGCCGGCCACTTTGAGGTGGTATGCTTGCTCATTTGGAAAATTAACTTGGTGCTCTACACACTCTCTCACTTTCATGCTCACACAAAATTACTTAGCCATTTTTTGCTCGTGCCATATCTTTTGATCACCTCTTCTTCATCTTCACTTGTTGCTTACTTGAGCTCATGAATGAGAGAAAGAATTATAGTGACATTATTCTACACCCTCCCAACTCCCCACCACTAGCAATCTTGGAGAGTCGGTTGGTCCACTTGGCGAACCTGGAGCTTGTGCCGTTTCCCTCGGGTGGATCATCGAAGATAAAGGAAGACCGGCGACCAAAGTCGATCAACATCACTAGGAGCTTGGAGATGGTTGAAGACCCGAAGGAGTTGGTTCATTAGGTATAACCATTCCTATCTCTTTGTGTTTGGTTTGCTAGTTTTACGGTTAATGGTTTCGATCTTGGAATCGGGTAATGGTAGCGCCGGGTTTTATCAGATTTTTGTTCCGCATTTGGCCACGGTTGGATGGCCGGGGCGCTCCTATAACCCAGTATGGTATTAGAGCCACCCATTAACCCGTAATCTAGCTTGTTTAAACAATGTTAACATATCGAAATCGGAAAAACCCCGACATGCTGCCCCTGCACATTAAGTCTCAGTTGTTTTTAAAAGTGTCTCGAAAAATTATTTAAACAAGTGCAGAAGGCTACTGACTTGACCACAAGACAACACCCCAAACACGAGACCCTATCGCCGGATTTTGGCCGAGCACTAGGTATCAAAAACCGAGGAGGCCGGTTTTTTTGGGGATCCAGGGTTTAGTTTTTGGGGTGTTATCTGGTCTCTGTTATCTATGTGCAGTGTATTGTTTGTTTAGCCAAATTTGGATATTGTTTTATGAGTTTGTTTGGGGCTATTCGAGGGTTATTTCGAAGTCGATAAGTTTTAATATTGTTTAAAATTTGCAGTACATTATATTTCTATCTGTGACCGTGAATATCATTTGATCGGTAAACCTTGTCTAATCGCTATAGTCCTTTTAGACGGGTTTGCAAACGTGACATTCACGTTGATGTTCTGTGTTGAGCTGTGATGTTGCGGATTTGTCGTGGTGGATAGCTTGCGTGCAATGGTAGTGCAGTTTGGTTATATTTATACATTTGATATTGTGGGGCGAGCGTCCGACATGTGGACTGCTGTCGCTGCCTGTTTGTATATTATTCTTTTTGGGCACAACCGGGTTGAGGTCGATGTCACCCTTGTATATTATTTTCTTTTCTGTACTAGGATTACCCCAAGGTGGGGTGCACGGATAGCCGGATTCTAGAGGGCAACGGGCCCGCATCTCATGGCGTTGAGATGGAGGGGGCTTCACTCTAGAATTGGCGGGCTATTCGCCGCACTCGTAGGGGGTACAGGTTGACCCAAGGAGGGGTGCCCAAGTTACCGGATTCCGTGAAGTGCTAGGTGGTCCATTCACTTTGCTGAAGGGGGCTGCCTCGCTTCTGGTTTTGCGGATAACTTGTTGCGCTAGTAGGGGTCTAGGTTTTCATTGCACAGGCTATCCACACGACCAGGGGAACGTCGGGTTTTCAATTGTGGCTCAAAGGAAACCCGGGGCTCCCAAATTATCTGTATTGTTCTGTGATGCTTATTACTTTTCTGTGATGTTGCATTTATCATGCCTGGGACGATTGTTATATATATTTATATATACTAGTAGATGTTGTATATGTTTTGCACCCGCGCTAGCCCAGTCCCCGCTCTGTCGTTAGTTAAGTAACCTAACGGGTGATGACGGGACCCAGTGGCGAATGCGGGTGGCATATACGTACATTTTATTTTCATTCTTTTCTGGTGTGATTAATTGATGGGACTGCGTTGATTCTTATCAATGCAAGGAAAACAAACCTATTTTTTGATGTTGTTGGAACCAAGATTTTAAAAACTGACATTACGGACGTTGGCTTTTGCTTTGCACAGTGGTATTCGGTTATGAATATCCAGCACCTCATTCGACGAGGCAAGGGCCAAGATCCCTTCATCGGGAGTGACCCCTGGGCAGAGTTTTGCGTCAACGTAATAACCTCACTATAGTCGATTACTTTTTGCTTTGCATCATGGTATTCGGTTTGGAATATCCTGCACCTCATTCGACGAGGAAAGAGCCAAGATCCCTTCACCGGGAGCGACCTCTTTAGCAAAAGTTTTCGCCACTGTATATTTATAAAACCACTTGGATTCCTTCAACGATATCAAGTTCATTACGTTAAAGGTTTTTCGCCAAAAACCAGTCGTAGCCCTCCGTCATTTCTTATAGGTATTGCTTAGTATTCATGCTGTGTATGTTGACATCTGTCAAGGCACAATGCTTGGTAGTTGGGTAATGCTTGTTTGTTGCATAGATATGCGATTATTTAGGACAGTCGCACGGTCATTTTGATCTCTGTCAAGGGAACGTGCGGGTGGGTCTAAGTTAATCCAGGACAATGACGGGTTGAACTTGACTTGCGACTTATGATATGTTGACCTCTGTCAAGGTCGTAAGCCGCTTGGGGTAAAAATCATATCGGTGGTTTCAAACATACAGGAAACTTGCCAGGCTTGCGCATACCTTCTAGAGTGTGGTAACTTGAGTGGCTTCCATCAAGTTATCATGCGATGATAGTTGGATCCCGATTCCCACTGATGAGTAAGATTTCTCCTCGGGTGATTCCGACTAATTCTCCTTTTAGGTTTGGAGGAGAATTCGAGGATACAGTGGGAACCATCCAGATTAGATAAAGTGATTATCCATTCTGATCTAGGTTAGAGTGCACGCTGAGTGTTTCTTTTCTCTCTCTCTCTGGCATCGACCATGTCCCGACCCTAGACTATAACTCAGTGACCAAGTTAACCGAACTTTCTTATAAACACTGGCTTTTGGATTGTCCAAGTTGCATACATCATTGCCACTCCTTTTACCCTTTACCTTTCTCCAGAACACCCCGTATCACTACGAATATCCACTTCCATTGGATAAAACCATCGTATGGTTATATACGAACTCGAAGGAACTTTTTCGAGGATGGTTTCTGGTTCTGGAGAAAATGAATAGGATTATTCAGTTGTATTTTCCTTTTACATTCTCTCAGGTTGTGAGGGCTCCTAGGATTAGGAGACGGTACACCTATTATGCTCATTGGATAGTCTTCTTCCAAACCATAGGCAGGTGCCGAAAGGTAGGGAATGAAGAAAACCGATTAGCTTAAGAATGGTGTACAGAAGGTAATGAGTAAAGACAAAATAAAAGGATTAGAAAGAGGGCAAAGTAAATTGCGACTGTTATTCACGACCAAATCAAGTCTTTCATCGCCACTCCTACTTCAACTTTGTATTTCTCCAGAACACCCTGTATCACTACGAACATCCACTTCCATTGGATAAATCCATCGTGTGATTATATACGAACTCGAAGGAACTTTTTCGAGGATGGATTCAGGTTCAGGAGAAATAGGAATATGGTTTATTCGGTTGTCTTTATCTTTACCTTCTCTCAGGTTGAGAGTACTCCTAGGATTAGGAGAGTACACCTATTATGCTTGTTGTATATTCTTCTTCTAAACCATAGGCTGGTGCCGAACGGTAGGGAAGGAAGAAAACCATTTAAGCCTAACGAAGGTGTATAGAAGGTAACGACTAAAGACAAATAAAGGGATTTGGAGAGATGGCAAGGAAATATATGGTTTCAGTCATGAATCTGGATAATGGAAGAAGCATTACTAGGAACACCAGGATACCCCTACGAAACATTTTTATGTTTCGGTTTCACTATGCGTTGTTAATAGAAAACTGATTTCCCAATTAGCCCTTACTCCAGGGTATGTATTTACTAGGTTTGTTTATCACATCTGTATGGTTTTACAGATGATGAGTGGGAGTAAGTTATTGGGAATTAGGTGATCATCCTCATTATATCGGAATTCGTTGTAATTGGTGATATTTAAGGAGATCGCCTGGGTTATTTGCCGGACGACAAGTATTTGGTTTTGAATATCCGTTGTTATGCACCAATTTCAAACTGATATATCTGTACGTTTATTTTTATAAAGTGAGATATAAATTTTTGAAATTATGTCGATGACATTTACCTATATCAGTTGATGGCTTGGTAAGGAGCATTCAACAGCGGTGTAATTCTTCATAACTATAGTACAGTTTTCAACCTACGACGCACAGGGTTTGAGTTGTTAAACTCAGGGGACTTATACAATGTATTGTATGTTGTCCAGTGTTCATTAGAACAGAGGAGTGGTACTCGTACTATATTCTATTTACTTGTGACTTCTCCATTCTTAGACACGTGTTTCGTAGAAATACAAAGTCTGAGTTTTGAGAAGTTATAGGTACAAGAATAAAGTAGAGAACGATGTGTTGCAAGTATCGGGATTCTTCAAGGTGATCGAAGATGTAAATACCTGTGTATGGTATTCAGTTGATAGTAATGGTTTTGAGAAACTTGTTTCTCTTTCAGGTTACTCATAATTGGATGCACTCCTAAGTTGAGTAATGATGATCGGCCTCTCTCCATTTGGTTGACATGCACTGGAGACAGATGAAAGTTTTGAATATGGTTCAAATTAAATCAGTGACTCTATTTCTATATTGTATATAGAATGGTTCGTATCTTAACGATGTTAAGGTATGGGGAGTTGTCCAGCTTATGCTTAAACCGGACTCTGGATAACTCAATGCACGTTTCTGTAATGGCAGTTTGTAGGTTAACCCGGGCTTTGACGAGGGTTAATTTTCTACCATCTGGAAGATCAATAGTGATATTATTCTTGACTCTCCATAGTTTTAGTAAAATGGATTTTTTTCAGAAAACAGTAGTGGGAGTATGGTAGAACTGGAAGAGATTCCAGAACCGCAAACGATTACGGAAAATTTAATAGGACCTAAAGATTCAATCCGGATGGACATTCCATTAGCCACTCCGCAAATATGATGGGTAACCTCAGGCACCCGAGAGGTACTTCGGTATTCTTAAAGACAGTGACAGGGAGGTTCTTGCTTACCCAGACTTGACACTACTGCTGTTCCAGACTATGAGACCCGGCAGGAGGATAAGTATAGCGTCGTTCTAAACTAGCTTTAGAAGTGCACATTTATATGATTCTGCCAGAGGGTTGTCATAATCAGTGGGAGCAGCGGAAACGTAGTGGACAAGTAGCTTATGTCTATTTATATATTAAAGCAGATATATCGGAGAAAGATCATCTATTTTTGATGTGACAGTCATGGGCTTTGACTTCATCAGAATAGGGGATGGATCTGTTAAGAAGGTAGTAGGGTGTGATGTCCTAGTATTTGGATAACATACACATAGTAGGAAGTGAAATTCCTATACTACGATCGGGTATATTGTGGTTGTCACACAGTGGTTTCTCCACATAAGATATGGATATTATATAAGACATTCTGGTTACTAGATCTATGGTTTTAGATATAGATTTGGGAAGTGTCCCAATCTGGGTACTTAGACAGTATTCTAAAAGTATTTTAGAATGAACGGCTCCTGGCATGGTGGTATACCTGCAGGTGAAGGAGTCACCCTCTCAAAAGGTGTCTTACAGACTAAAGGGGAGAGGGATGTGCATGATTGACATATCACTTGCTTAGGCAATTGAGTCAATCTAGAGATGTCAAGTACCACACCAGATGTTGTTTTTGTACTAGATGCAATAAATTGATATATTAATCCAATCCTGTAGAAAACGATCGGAAGCAGTTTATGAACATAAGTGGATGTTCTAGGGATTTGATAACGGCAGCCTCCTTCGGGAGACGGTTATCATTCCAGGCTTCCAAAGTGACCTAGATGATAGAGTGACTGTCAGAGTTATAGTTTTCCCTCTGACGAGGGACAATATGTTGGACAGGTGGTCCAAGCGGATACTGAGGGAGGCATGGCGCAGTATACTGATTGAGTTCAGTAGACGATACAGTCTAAGAAGTTTGCTGGATTTAGAGTTCTTTTGTGAACTGGTCCCCATCAGATATCCAGACATATTCTAAAATGGGTATTGCTCATTTTAGGAGATAGTTTTCTCCGCGAAGTTGAGATAAAGAGAGACATAGAAAGAAACACTGGAGCGGATCCACTCACTGAGGCTATTCTCGAACGCAATAGTTTTACAAACGAGGTTTGTGAAACTGGTTAGTAGAGAAGTTGGGTATTCGGTATCACACGGGCTGTGAGTATGCGACATCGCAATAATTAGCCTTAAGTGCAAGTGGGGGATTGTTGGCTATAGTGCCCTCAAGGCAATTATCATAGTCGCAGACAGGTGATCATGATGATTGAGGGAGGACCTATACCGATAAAACAGTCTTACTCGAGATGGTAGTATGCTATCTGGTTTGTCTTTATCATCATGTATATGTTGATAAAGCCTATAGGATTCTTGCTTGACTATCAGCTTTATGATGGCGATCATATACGTGGGAGCTGGGGGTCTATAAGCACATCCTTAAATGTCCCTAGTCATGGGAGTATCGAGACCGGGCATCGATACTCCAGTGTAGACTGGTGTATACTTATCTAGACCCAGACGAGGGGCGGTGGCCGGTCTCACAAGCCATTGGTATCAGTTGTTCACCTAAGATAATACAGGTGCTCATTGGGTAATGAGTACACTGGACGGACTCGCCGGGAATATGCTAGTTGGTATTATACCTATTGTCAGATAGCAGTTCCCTGGTGACATGTGTACAGGTTAGTCCGACATGAGATCGTCATTTGTCTCATGTGAGTTCCCACTGTGCTTTGATTACTACCCTACCACGGCTCAAAGGAGTCGTGCAAACAGGTTTTAGTTGGGTACAGTCCCGAGCCACATGGAGGCAGTGAGCGGATCGTCAGGGATTTGTCTCTCCCGGTATTGGGGTTGATATCGCGCAGTGCACGGGTGGCCATCACTAGAAATCCTCGGTCGGGGTATGTGATAATTACCGATCCAAGATCGATAGTTTCTCAGGTTGTGATGGGTTTCATACCGACACGAATTATCGCGTTATTAGGGGTCTGACTTTACCCACCCCCTAGACTCGATATGCGATACTCTTTGACAAACAGACCGGACTGTATGGATATTGTCACTGACAAGCTCAGTAGGGGTTTGGATGAGTTTGCTCGTCAGCCTTCCTTTCGCTCAATACCTGGGTAGCCGTTACGTACAGCTAGTGCCGCTGACGTGCTTGTAGTTAAACCCACTGCCAGAGTATTGATGAGTCTTTAGAGTCCCACACAGAGGGTTTTCACGGTTCAGGCGATATGGCGTGGATGACGTATGTTGATACATACAGGTGTCCGATTAAATATGTGCACGAGCTGCACAGACTTTAATCGGACGGTTGATAATACTAGCGGCTTAGGATTAAGCCGGATTGTTAAATCAGGTTTTGATTTAATAATTTATATATGTATTTGTATATATGTATTCTAGTATTATTTCTCTCTATTCTTTTTCTCTCTTGGCTATTCGTATTTTCGTACGAATACGCATATGTGTATTCCGATACATATACCGGGAAGCATTCCGTATTTATACGGAATGGCTTCTAGAAGATGCCACCTCATTATTGATTTTCTTTAGAAAATCACATGTTTTTAATGAGGTGGAAATGGTGACATGGTAAGGCATGGGCTTTAGGTCAAAGCATGGGCTTTGGTCATGTAGAGATTGGTATGATGCAAATTGTTTATTGTAAAATGGAAATGATTTTTTTTGGGTGGGCATGAGAGAGGGGGCCGGCCACTTTGAGGTGGTATGCTTTCTCATTTGGAAAATTAACTTGGTGCTCTACTCACTCTCTCACTCTCATGCTCACACAAAATTACTTATCCATTTTTTGCTCATGCCATATCTTTTGATCACCTCTTCTTCATCTTCACTTGTTGCTTACTTGAGCTCATGAATGAGAGAAAGAATTATAGTGACATTATTCTACACCCTTCCCACTCTCCACCACTATCAATGTTGGAGAGTTGGTTGGTTCGCTTGGCGAACCTGGAGCTTGTGTCGTTTCCCTCGGGTGGATCATCGGAGATAAAGGAAGACCGGCGACCAAAGTCGATCAACATCACTAGGAGCTTGGATATGGTTGAAGACCTAAAGGACTTGGTTCATTAGGTATAACCATTCCTATCTCTTTGTGTTTGGTTTGCTAGTTTTACGGTTAATGGTTTCGATCTTGGAATCGGGTAATGGTAGCGCCGGGTTTTATCAGATTTTTGTTCCGCATTTAGCCACGGTTGGATGGTCGGGGCGCTCCCATAACCCAGCATGAACTTACCGAACCATTGATATACATTGACTTGATCACATGATTATCCTTTTACATCCTTATCCATTTACATGAGCAATTAATATCATGGTTTCAGCAAGTTTTTCAGCTATAAACAATACAGTAAACATTACGGGTTTTTTTAAGGGGTGGATTGGTATGGAATGTGTTAAAAGTGGCACGATGATGGTCACTTTAATATACCTAACCAGAATATCCGTTGTTGTTGTCCCGTGGCTTAACGGTTCCTTGTGCTCCGTATACCTCAGCCCACGGAATAGTTGGACTCCTCTCGTATACACTAGCATATTCTGTACCAAGCTACAAACAATAGCGTTAACATAACAATCATACATTATACCGGATATATTCTCTTTACATGTTCAGTCTATTTCTATCTTTCTTTGGGACTTACTGAGCGATTATTCGCTGACGACATTCCTTTTCTATTCTTTCTTTGGAATGTTGTCAGGAGGACCCGACTCTCTGGAGATTGAGCCCAGCTCAGAAGACTTAGAGTAGTTCATCGAGGACCCGGAGCTCTAGCCACTTGTATATACTTTTACTTTCTGTTTATGCCATTGTTTAGGCATTGCTTTCCACATTGTATTTACTTTTCAGTTGTATTGTAAAGAATGTTTAATAAATAAAAAAGTTGTTGTTCATTTACATCTCATGTCTTTCTTGTGTACATTTATATTATATTGCTTATTTACGCTTAATGTGTTTACTTCTGAGTAAATACGTTGTGTCCTAGTCACGTCTCCTTATCCGTACACCGAGAAGTAGGGCGTGACAGGTTTTGTTTGCGGCCCATGCAGGTCAGTTCTGCATGAAGCCATGCCATGCAGGTCAGTTCTGCATGGAAACCTAAGCAATATAACATAAGAATTATAAGACTCGGCAACTAAATATTCTTTATATTTCATATTCCTTGAATCTATCTTAACCCTATTTTTTGTTCAAGGTTATGGATTCTCCGAACAATACTAGCACCAACGTGAATGGTAACATCACACCACCACCTCTTCTACTTACGCCTATGTATGTAGCTCCGATCAATGAGCAGACAGTACTGCTCGAGGCAATAAACAGCCTCTTGGAGGAACATCAGCAGCAGACTGCTA
The DNA here is from genome assembly GCA_030015575.1 of Agapanthus africanus. Lineage (NCBI taxonomy): Eukaryota > Viridiplantae > Streptophyta > Magnoliopsida > Asparagales > Amaryllidaceae > Agapanthus > Agapanthus africanus. The sequence goes on from JASDDO010000004.1 coordinate 316,866,761, forward strand.
TCCTAATAAACCGCCCAGAAGTTAAGGCACCTGGAGTGAAACAATTCCGGGCACTGCATCCTAAGCAGTGTGGGAGATGGTCTGTCCCACAGCCATCAGTACGTCGTACTGGAGATAGTATACGGGTGCTCGTTAGGTTACGAGTACACTGGACAGGACTCGTCGGGAACTGACCGGTTGGTATTATACCTATCGTCAGTTATCAGTTCCCAGGTGACATGAGTACAGCTTAGTCCGCTGACTTGACACTGTCACTTCGCCTCGAGTGTGTTCCCACTGTACATTGATTACTACCCTACCACGGCTCAAAGGAGTCGTGCAAACAGGTAGTAGTTGGGTACAGTCCCGAAGCACTTGGAGGCAGTGACGGTTAGACAGGATTCGTCTCTCCCGGTATTGGGGGTTGACATCGCGCTGTGTCTAGGAGAGCCATTACACGAGTAGTCCCTGGCCAGGGCAATCGAGATATACTGGTAGGCTTCCAGTGTTATCTCAGGGTGTTTTGGGCTTCACTCCGACACGACTTGTACCGCTATTAGGGGACTGACGTTTACCGCCCCCTAGGCCCGCCATGCGATGTATCAGACGAACAGACCGGACTGTACGAAGAATGTCACATTCAGGCTCAGTAGGAGTTCAGATGGGTTTCACCTCGTCAGTCTTCTTGTCGGCATCTACCTGGGGACCGTTACGCACAGCTAGTGCCGCTTGCGGTCTGTGGTTAAACCCACTGCCAGCGTAGTGTCGAGTCTTTAGAGTCCCACACAGAAAGCTATTCGCCTTTAGGCAAAAGAGTAGAGGTCGCATGATTTTGCGACAGGTCGCATGGTTTTGCGACAGGGTTCGGTCACATCCGTGCACTTATGCACGTACAGTGTCCGGACAGTTTACACTAGCGGGCTTTGGTTTAAGCCAGATCCTAGTGTACGTTTTGGGATTGGATTTATCCAGTATGTATTCGTGTTCCTCGGAACGCGGATGCGGGTGTGTATGCACAGTTGACGGAAAGACATAGAGGATTCTCATTAGGGTTGTTGACCGTTCACTGTTGACTATTGACTTTTTGCTCAACCCTAATGAGAATATGATATATGATTAACAATAATATTAATTAAGTATTATGGTGACATGGTTGTTGAGGGGTTGACTTTGTTGACTTGTTGACTTTGTTGACCGGTTGACTAGGTTGGACTAGTTGACCATCATGATGACAATGGCTATCATTTCATGGCAAAGACTTTTTACTTGCTTGTTTCTCTTGTGAGAAATGAGTGCATGAAATGATATGGCTATTGTAGCTTAAACCATTTACACAATACTTGATTACTATTTTTGTGATGATGGTTTTGGATTATGAGAGCCAAGAGAGAAAAGTCTTCTCTCATTCTATCATTCTCATTCTCTCTCTTGTTCTTGAGCTCTCATCTCCTTCCTCTTGCTCTCCCTCTCTCTTGAGTCTATGGTTCACTTGTCTCATGTGTTGAGAACCAAGAACCATAGAGTAAAATCCCAAACACACTCTTCTCTACTCACTCTAGTTCACTAGGTTTAGCAAACCAAGTGAACTAGTTTCTTCAAAGATCGAAGAAGAAGCCAAAGGTAGAAGCTTTCAGGTAGATCTATCTTCGGCGCAAGGAGACGATGGGGTGAAGCCGATCCGGACAACCATCGAGGCTTGAAGACGAAGGAGTTCAAGAAGGAAAGGTATAACCCCCTAACCGAGTAGTTAACAACTCCTAGTTAGGTTGTTAGTTAGATGTTTAAAAAAGATCCGGTTTTGAGTCCATGTTACCACCTCTAGAAAATTGTTTTTCACCAAATTCCGCATGCCCGAAAGTACCGGGAGAGGTAGCATGGACTTAAAGTGGTATCAGAGCCTAGTTAAACTCTATCTAACATGTTAGCAAAGTAACTAGAAGATCGATCAAAGAAAAAGTCACGAAACGAACCCGAGTTGTCAAGTTTCTGCCGATTTTTATTCTGTTCAAAAGTTGATAATTTTCATCTTAAAAATCGGCTCAGGCTTTTGTTTGAATAACCACCAAATTTGGTCCCACGAACCGTTCAAAGAGCCGCGGAAACGCGGCGGGAGCACGCTCCCGCCGCGGTTCCGCGGCCGAGTTGACTCGGCCGAGGTCCAAATTTGGTGCAGTGTATTTCTGGGGTTATTTTGGGATTTTGGAATATGTATTTTCTGCCCAGATTTTCCAGAACGAAAATTTTGTGTTTGGGGCCTATAAATCCGTATTTTTGATCGAACTTCTAAAAGACTTAAGCTGACGGGTTTTTCTGTGATGTGATATTTGTATTGAACGTCTACTAATCGCTATATGTCGATTAGTGGGGGTTATATAAATCTGTGATCTGTAATGTCATTGGAATGTGTATATGAATTCATTGGATTGTCGCGGGTGAATAGCTGGGGGTTGTGAGACGAGAGTTTTCTTTTCTTTCAATTCATGTAAATTTGTAAATTGATGTAATAATTATTTGTATGGCCGCACAACCGGGTCGGGGTTGTAGCCGTCATTGTATAATTTCTTTTTACTGTTTTTGCTCCTAGGATAGACCCATGGAGGGGGTGCACAAACTACCGGGTATGCCGAAGTGCCGAGTGGCCTACTCACGGGGTTGAGGGAGGTTGCTTCGCTTCGGGTACTTGGCGGGTAGTTTGCCGCACCCGTAGGGGTCTTGGGTGGGGTTTTGGCTATTCACCGCGACCGTGTAATCTGCTTTTCGTTACAGGCTCGTACGAATTGCAGGTTTCTAGTATATCCAATGTGTTCATCTGTGATCTGAAATGGCTATCATTGCATATATCTATATATGATATTATTTAGGCGTTGCTTATGTTTTACAGCCGCGCTAGCCCAGCCCTCGCTCTGTCGTTAGTTAAGTAACCTAACGGGTAATGACGGGGCCCCGTGGCGAATGCGAATGGCATAAGCGTACGTCATATTTTGGTTGTTTTTTGCAATGGTAGGATTAAATGATGGGACGCATTAAAAGAACTAATGCAAGAATAACACGCATTAAAAGAACTAATGCAAGAAAATAAACCAAGTAAAAGTTGTTGGAACACTTTCGAAAAACCACTCAGTTCTTTTCAAAACTAACTTTTAAATGCGGAGTTTGAGCCACTCCTTTTAAAATCTATCTCGTTCCATCGATCATATCAAGTTCACTACGTTCACGGTTTTGCCAAAACCATCCGTAGCCCTCCATCATTTCAGTTAAATATTCGGTAGTAATCAAGCTATGTATTTTGACCTCACGCCAAGGCATAGTGATTGGTAGCTGCCGGATATTTATCTGTTGCATAGATAGAATGCGTTGGTTTGAGACAGTCGTACTACCATTTTGGCCTACGTCAAGGGTATGTACGGGTGGGTTCAAATTAACCTGGATAATGATGGGAAGAACTTGACATGTGACTTATGACATTTTGACCTCACGCCAAGGTCATAAGAGCATGGGGCAAAAATCCACATCGGGAGTTTCAAAAGAACTGAAACTTGCTAGTGTTGCATACCATTTGGAGTATGATGATTCTGGTAGGATTCCTTCAGTTTCGTCACGCGATGATATTTGGATCCCGATCCTACTGTGAGTATATGCTGCTCCTCGGGAAATTTCTCACTTAACGATCAATGCTATAAACCTAGTAGGTGTCTAGAAAGGTGTTAGCGGGGCTACGCCCCCAGGGAAAAGAGGTTCTTAAATTAAGGAACTTCGCGAAAGCGTTGGAAAACCTCCCTCGAAATACCGACACCGGCCTGGCCGAACGGTTAAGCAAGTATTGTACGGTGAGATTGATCCTGACTAATTCTTCCTCTTTGGTTTGAGGAAGGATTCGAGAAACAGTGGGAGCCATCTTGTTTAGACAAACTAAAAACCACTCTAAACTTGCAAGAGCATCATGCTGAGTGTTTCTTCTTCTCTCTCCTAATTGCAGCGACCAATCGACATGACTGGACTTAAGTTACTTCTAGATAAAAACATACTGACAGGGCCAAACTACAAAGATTGGCTCAGGAATGTCAAAATGGCAATCACTTACGACAAGCTGGGGTATCTTCTTACCACCAAAGCTCCCCCTGTCCTAAGTCCCACCTCCAGCGTCGCGGATAAGGAAATCCGTAAGACTTGGGAGATTGATAGCGCGAAGGACAAGTGCCTCGTACTTGCCTCTATGGACAACGAACATCAGAGGAGGCACGAGAATATGGACCTTGAATCCATATTTCTCCATACAAAAGAACTGTATGGAGAGCAATCTCGTATCGTAAGATACGAAGTGTCGAAGAAGTTATTTTCGGCAAGGTTGGCCATCGGATCATCGGTAGCGGAACACGTGCTTAAAATGATTGGCTTCATTGAGGAGCTCGCGGAACTTGGGACCACGTTAGAGAACGAGCTCTATACGGACTTGATTCTCCAGTCCCTTCCTTCCACTTACGCCCAGTTTATCCTGAACTTCAACTTACAAGAAAAAGAAGTTGAACTTTCAGAACTCCTCAACATGCTGAGGAGTGCAGAGGGCACCCTACAGAAAGGTAGGGAAACATCCACTTTGTTTGTAGGAGGATCTTCCTCTTCTAGGTCCAAGGCGAAAGCCAAGGGAAAGAAGAAGAAAGCCTTCGCCATACCAAGGGGCGGTGTTAGTAAAGTGGATACGAAGGGAAAAGCAAAAGCAACAAAGAAAGCGGGGCAGCTTGTGGATAAAGAAGAATGCTTCTATTGTCATAAGAAAGGACACTGGAAGAATGATTGTAGGGCTTGGAAAGCCAGGACACAGGAATTGAAGCAGGTTGCGGCTTCAGCTTCAGGTGTGTATGTTATTGAAAACTGTCTTTCAATAAACTCTACTTCCTGGGTATTGGATACCGGATCAGGATCTCATATCTGTAATTCTTTGCAGGCGTTCAGAAACCGTAGGGTTTTGAAGGCAGGTGACATGACCCTCAAAGTTGCAAACGGAGCTAGCATGGATGCTAAGGCCGTGGGGGACTATCACCTGGGAATGTCAGATGGACATGTTTTGGTTTTGCGTAATTGCTTTTTTGTACCCAACGCAACTTGTAATATCATTTCTGTATCTTTGGTTTCTAAAGAAGGTTATGAATTTGCGTTTGTAAGTAATGTTGTAAACATTCACCTTAATCAAGTTTTGATTGGGTCAGGTACATTGAGCAATGGTATATACGTATTAAACCAACCACAGATTTTCAATGTCCAGAATACACACAAAAGAAAGTCTCCGGAAATAAATCAGACTTTCTTATGGCATTGTAGACTAGGTCACATCAATGAGAGAAGGTTGACGAAGTTACATACGGAAGGATATTTGAATCCGTTCGAATATCAATCGTATGCCACTTGTCAATCCTGTCTCAAAGGAAAGATGACAAAGACTCCGTTCACTGGAAACGGAGTAAGAGCGAGCGAGCTCTTGGGACTCGTACACAGCGACGTGTGCGGTCCAATGTCTACACATGCGCGAAGCGGTTATTCTTACTACATTACTTTTACGGATGACTTTTCAAGGTACGGTTATGTCTTCTTAATGAAACATAAGTCCGAAGCCTTTGGAAAATTCTAGGAATATAAGAATGAAGTAGAAAAACAAACCGGCAAAAGTATCAAGATTCTAAGATCGGATCGAGGTGGTGAATACTTGAGTGCCGAGTTCCTGGACTATTTAAAAGAGAACGGAATTCTCTCTCAGCTTACTCCTCCATACACTCCGGAACATAACGGTGTATCGGAGAGACGGAACCGAACCCTATTAGATATGGTTCGGTCCATGATGAGTAACACTGAGTTACCGCGATCATTCTGGGGGTATGCGCTAGAATCAGCTGCATACCTTTTGAACCGAATTCCAACTAAGACTGTGCCTACCACACCATATGAAATATGGAGTAGGAAGAAACCCTATCTTCAATATCTGAAGATCTGGGGATGTCCGGCTTTTGTCAAAAAGCAGCATACGGACAAGCTCGAGGCACGCTCAGTACTGTACAAGTTTGTGGGATACCCAAAGAACTCTAGGGGGTATCTCTTCTATTACGCAGAGGAACAAAAGATTATTGTTTCTCGTAATGCCCATTTTCTAGAACACCAGTTCTTAGAAAAGGAAACAAGTGGGAGCGAAATAGAACTGGAAGAAATTCCAGAACCACAGACTATTACTGAAAGCTTAGTGGAACCAGAGGTTCAAAAGAACAGGACATTCCTACGCCGCTCCGCAGAAGTAGTAGGCAGTCTCATCCGCCCGAGAGATACTACGGTTTTCTCATAGACGGGGATAGAGAGGATTGCATCATAGATTATGATGAGCCTACTAGCTTCCAGCAAGCCGTTCAGAGCGTCGACTCGGTAAAATGGCTGGATGCAATGCGGACCGAAATGGAGTCCATGTACACCAACAAAGTATGGACGTTGAACGTTGCTCCAGACGGGGTAAAACCCGTAGGATGCAAGTGGATCTTTAAAAGGAAGATTGGTGTAGATGGACAGGTTGAGACCTATAAAGCTAGACTGGTTGCAAAGGGTTTTCGTCAAAGACCTGGTTTGGACTATGACGAGACCTTTTCTCCAGTAGTTATGCTGAAATCCATTCGGATCCTTCTTGCCATTGCTGCCTTCCACGATTATGAGATTTGGCAGATGGACGTAAAGACAGCTTTTCTAAATGGAAATTTAGAGGAGTGTGTCTATATGGACCAGCCAGAGGGTTTCATTCAGAGTGGGAGCAGCGGAAAGGTGTGCAAGTTGCTTAAGTCCATTTACGGACTAAAGCAGGCATCGCGGAATTGGAACATCTGTTTTGATGAGACGGTCAAGGAATTTGGCTTTATCAAAAATCCAGATGAACCGTGCATCTATAGTAGATTTGTAGCGAGAACTGTAGTATTCCTCGTTTTATACGTGGATGACATTCTCTTAATAGGAAATGACATTCCTATGCTACAATCTGTCAAGGGGTTCTTGTCACACAGGTTCTCCATGAAAGACCTGGGTGATGCCTCATACATCCTGGGGATCCGGATCCATCGTGATAGATCCAAGAGGATATTAGGACTTTCATAGTCCAGGTACATCGACACCATACTGAAAAGATTCAGTATGGATGATTTCAAGCGCGGTAACCTACCGGCTTGTCACGGGATCACCCTCTCTAAATAGATGTCTCCCAAGACTGATTTGGAGAGGGATCGCATGTCTATTATACCCTACGCTTCTGCGGTAGGCTCTATAATGTATGCGATGTTGTGTACCAGACTGGATGTAATTTATGCACTGAGTGTGGTAAGCCGGTATCAGTCAAACCCTGGGGAGAAACACTGGATAGCGGTAAAGAACATTCTCAAGTACCTGAGAAGGACTAAGGAGATGTTCTTGGTGTATGGCGGAAAAGAGCTCCAGATCGAGGCCTTTGCTGACTCCAGCTTCCAGAGTGACAAGGATGATTCCAAGTCCATGTCGGGTTTTGTCTTTACCCTCAATGGAGGGGCGGTGTGTTGGAAGAGTTCCAAACAGGAAACCGTCGCAGACTCGACGATGGAAGCGGAATGCATCGCTGCATCTGATGCCGCAAAAGAAGCTGTCTGGATGAGGAAGTTCTTGAAAGAACTTCAGGTGGTTCCGTCCATTGTTGATCCAATACCTCTGTATTGCGACAACAACGGGGCTATAGCTTTAGCGAAGGAACCCAGGTCCCATCAGAGATCCAGACACATCTTGAGGCGGTATCACCTGATCAGGGAGATCGTGGATCGCCAGGAGATCGAGGTTCGGAGGGTCGCTTCAGAAGATAACACTGCAGATCCATTCACCAAGGCCTTGCCCCAGACTCAGTTCGAGCGGCTGATCGAGATGATAGGTCTTCGATACGCCAGTACATGGCCTTAGTGAAAGTGGGAGATTGTTAGTGTATATGCCCTAGAGGCCATTACTGTATCATACTAGTTTGTATATTACTTAATGGAAGCTTGGGATATTCACCTTGTATAAACAATCTTGTTCAATATAGTAGTATGCTAATTGGTTTGTTTCTACTTCAATGTGTACATGTGTTTACTTTAGTATATCACCTATACACATTAGTGGAGCCCTTAGGATCTTTGCTTGATTACCAGCGTTGTGATGGCAGTCACACTAGTGGGGGCTGGGAAATCTATAAGCACATCCATGTACAGGTCCCTAGTCGCACGACTATCAAGACAGGGCATCGATACTCTGGAGTAGACTAGCGTATGCGCTTCTCATCCCAGTGTGGGAGATGGTCTGTCCCACAGCCATCAGTACGTCGTACTGGAGATAGTATACGGGTGCTCGTTAGGTTACGAGTACACTGGACAGGACTCGTCGGGAACTGACCGGTTGGTATTATACCTATCGTCAGTTATCAGTTCCCAGGTGACATGAGTACAGCTTAGTCCGCTGACTTGACACTGTCACTTCGCCTCGAGTGTGTTCCCACTGTACTTTGATTACTACCCTACCACGGCTCAAAGGAGTCGTGCAAACAGGTAGTAGTTGGGTACAGTCCCGAAGCACTTGAAGGCAGTGACGGTTAGACAGGATTCGTCTCTCCCGGTATTGGGGGTTGACATCGCGCTGTGTCTAGGAGAGCCATTACACGAGTAGTCCCTGGCCAGGGCAATCGAGATATACTGGTAGGCTTCCAGTGTTATCTCAGGGTGTTTTGGGCTTCACTCCGACACGACTTGTACCGCTATTAGGGGACTGACGTTTACCGCCCCCCTAGGCCCGCCATACGATGTATCAGACGAATAGACCGGACTGTACGGAGAATGTCACATTCAGACTCAGTAGGAGTTCAGATGGGTTTCACCTCGTCAGTCTTCTTGTCGGCATCTACCTGGGGACCGTTACGCACAGCTAGTGCCGCTTGCGGTCTGTGGTTAAACCCACTGCCAGCGTAGTGTCAAGTCTTTAGAGTCCCACACAGAAAGCTATTCGCCTTTAGGCAAAAGAGTAGAGGTCGCATGGTTTTGCGACAGGTCGCATGGTTTTGCGACAGGGTTCGGTCACATCCGTGCACTTATGCACGTACAGTGTCCGGACAGTTTACACTAGCGGGCTTTGGTTTAAGCCAGATCCTAGTGTACGTTTTGGGATTGGATTTATCCAGTATGTATTCGTGTTCCTCGGAACGCGGATGCGGGTGTGTATGCACAGTTGACGGAGAGACAGAGGCAGAGGATTCTCATTAGGGTTGTTGACCGTTCACTGTTGACTATTGACTTTTTGCTCAACCCTAATGAGAATATGATATATGATTAACAATAATATTAATTAAGTATTATGGTGACATGGTTGTTGAGGGGTTGACTTTGTTGACTTGTTGACTTTGTTGACCGGTTGACTAGGTTGGACTAGTTGACCATCATGATGACAATGGCTATCATTTCATGGCAAAGACTTTTTACTTGCTTGTTTCTCTTGTGAGAAATGAGTGCATGAAATGATATGGCTATTGTAGCTTAAACCATTTACACAATACTTGATTACTATTTTTGTGATGATGGTTTTGGATTATGAGAGACAAGAGAGAAAAGTCTTCTCTCATTCTATCATTCTCATTCTCTCTCTTGTTCTTGAGCTCTCATCTCCTTCTTCTTGCTCTCCCTCTCTCTTGAGTCTATGGTTCACTTGTCTCATGTGTTGAGAACCAAGAACCATAGAGTAAAATCCCAAACACACTCTTCTCTACTCACTCTAGTTCACTAGGTTTGGCAAACCAAGTGAACTAGTTTCTTCAAAGATCGAAGAAGAAGCCAAAGGTAGAAGCTTTCAGGTGGATCTATCTTCGGCGCAAGGAGACGACAGGGTGAAGCCGATCCGGACAACCATCGAGGCTTGAAGACGAAGGAGTTCAAGAAGGAAAGGTATAACCCCCTAACCGAGTAGTTAACAACTCCTAGTTAGGTTATTAGTTAGATGTTTAACAAAGATCCGGTTTTGAGTCCATGTTACCACCTCTAGAAAATTGTTTTTCACCAAATTCCGCATGCCCGAAAGCACCGGGAGAGGTAGCATGGACTTACAAGAAAGCCCTCTGGAAGCTGAAGAATTGGCTCAATCCATTGAGAATGATCTAGCAGCAGAACAAGTGCCAGGCATTGCTTGGGTAAGGGTTGCAAAGCTGCAACTTATGGATAACGCCTGATTATGGTGGAAGGCGGAAGAAAGCCATCTTACCCAGCCGATCGAATGGAAGACTTTTCGCGACATGTTCGACGCGAAGTATTTTTCCAAGACTGCCCGATTTGACATGGAGCAGCAATTCATCCACCTACAACAAGATTCTATATCAAGCAAATCCGTAGATGAGTATGATGCTGAGTTCACTATATTGGGCAGGTAAAATATGTCCCAAATATTCAAATTTTCTGATATCACATACTACACAGCTAACACAAGACCGTAACAGGTTCGCGGCATATCTCATACCGGCTGCTGAGATCGGGGCCAGAAGATTTCAGTAAGGGTTGGACCAGGAAATCCAAGCTGCTCTAGCTACAGGGGATTTCCCAACCCACGACTTAGCTTTGAAGGCTGCCCGTCGATGCAAGGTAGTAGTGAAGAAGAAGGGTAGACCTCAATCTGCCGGTATGAAGCATCCTTCTACTCAGATAGCAGGATGTGCCTCTTCAGGCCGTCTTTTGTACCCAAGAGATCGGGAGTACCTTTCAACCGGCCCAGTCCAGACTTTTGCACCTACTGCAAGAGGAATGGACACCTGGCGAAGGACTGCAGGCGTGCTAATCGCCTTTGCTTAGTTTATGGCTCATCCACACATGATATTGGATCTTGTCCTCGTAGACTCAATCCAAATCCTGCACCCATACCAGCAATCACCTATCCGTAGTGGCCAGCTATCCAAGAACCTTCTCCTCGTCTTGCTCTCCCATCTCCACCTCCTCATGCACCTACTGCACCTCCTCCTCATCGGTTCCATCAAGCACAAAGGAACCTACCTCAGGGACAAAGGAATGTGCCTCCAGCAAGGAGAAATGTACCGAGACGACAGGCTTTCACAATGACTGTGGAAGAAGCTGAAGCCACTGGCCAAGTCATCACTGGTAACTCTTTTCTTTCAAGCTTTCTTTAAGTCCTTATACATATCAAATATCTTTTCCTAAAACATATCCCACATAACTTAGGTACAATCTTAGTAGCCTCACTTCTTGCACTAGCACTCTTCGATACTGGAGCATCTCATTGCTTTATGTCGCAATGGTTCATCCGAACTCATGCGATTCCAGTCAAACCACGCATATCTGGCTGGAATGTCAGTTCACGGAATGGCATTCTAAAAGCAACAATGGGATACGACTTGTGTCTAGTGGTCGTCTGCAGTAGTGAATTTTATGCTGACTTCAAGGTGCTGGACATACCGAACTTCAATGTAGTTTTGGGTATGGATTGGCTAGGAACTTTCTATGCTACCATCGACTGTTGTCAAAGGAGGGTAGTGTTCGAGATTCCAGAGCATCCGGTCTTTAATTTCAAAAGTGGAGACTGTACCCTGGAGCCTAGCATATACAAAGAAAAACCGAAGAAGGCAGTGATTGCAACTCTACAGGAGGAAGAAGACAAGCCAGAGGCAGTTCGAGAGTTCGATGATGTATTTCCAGAAGGCATATCAGGTTTGCGTCCTGATCGAGCTCTTGAATTTGGAATTGATTTAGTACCTGGAGCACAACCGGTGATCAAAACACCATATCGCTTAAGTCATGAAGGTTTGAAGGAGATCCGTACTCAATTGGACGAACTTCTGAAGAAAAGATGAATTCGTCCTAGCACTTCAAGTTGGGGATCTCCAGTGTTGCTTGTGAAAAAGAAGGAAGGTTCATACAGAATGTGCATTGATTATAGAGTTTTGAACGAAGTCACGATAAAGAACAAGTATCCACTTGTTCCCTCATATAAAAAAAACAAGAAGAAGAAAGAAAAGGGGAAAATTCCTCACTGTTCAAGTCTCACGTGTTAAACACTTGAGCGCCTATATGCAAAGCATATGGGCGCTGCATAAGCCTTACGTGTTAAACAAGTGAGCGCCTATATGCAAAGCATATGGGTGCTGCATAAGCCTCACGCGTTAAACACGTGAGCGCCTATATGCAAAGCATATAGGCGCTGCAATTAAAAAAAATAGGCTAAAAGAGTCACACGTGTTAAACACGTGAGTGCCTATATGTAAAGCTATAGGCGCCGTATTTAAATAATTGGCAGGCCAAACAGGCTTCACGTGTTAAACACATGAGTGTTCTTGCTGCATTCTAATGCAAGATAGAATTAAATTCTATATGGGAAATATTTTCCTGATCTTTCTAATATGGAAAGATTTTTCTCTAACAGAGAATCTTGGATTTAAAATCCAATTGTGATAAAATATCACCAAATGAACTATCTGATAGAATTAAATTCTATATGGAAATATTTTCTCAATCTTTCTCAAACTAGAAAGATCATCTCTGTTAAACAGAGGACCCTTGGATCAACGATCCAATGGTGATTATAAAATCACCCACCGACCATCTGATTGAATAAAATTCTATCCTACGAAAAATATTTCCTAATTTTGTTAAACAAACAATAAAACTTCTCTGTTGAACAGAGAACTTTTGGATTAAAAATCCAACGGTGGATAAAATTTACCAGTTGATCCAAAAGATCATTTTGGATTGATCATGATCTCTCAATCAGAGATTCTCTTAACAAGTTTTTTTCTCTTCTCCTATAAATAGGAGCAAGGAGATTAAGAAGAAAGAGGAGAGAGTTCAAAAAAAAGGAGGAAGAAGAAGAGAGATAGAGAACTTGACACAAGCTTCTGCAAAAAAGAGTACAGTGAGATGTTGAGAGAACAAAAGAATTTAATTCTCAAAGAAGAAGACTTTCCTCATTGAAACCAAAGGTAAAAAAAAAGATCATATTGTCTCTCCTTTACCTATCTGAGGGTTTAACCCTTCATTTAAGAACTCAGTTCTTTCCCCGGTTGAGATTTGCAGGAGAAAATCTCCCCACAAATTGAGAATTTAATTCTCATCGGGGAAATTTTGCTCTGCAGATTCAAAATCTAAGGGAAAAGAATTAAGTTATAAAAAAAAAGAAGAGAAGAAGAACGAGAATATATAGGAATTTAATTCCTCCAAAAATTAGGTTTTAACCCTATATATAAAGAACTTAGTTCTTCCATAAAAAAATAATGATGATGATCCAAGATCTTCAAAACCAGAATCGTTAGTGCTTAGCACTATTTTGAAGCTTCACGTGTTTCCCACGTGAGTGCTTCAAACGAACAAAGAGAATAACTAAAACTGCCTCACGTGTTTCCCACGTGAGTGTTAAAGCACCCTATTATCAGAAAAAGGGGCAGTCACGTGTTTTGCATGAGATCTTTTGCCAAGTCCTTACCACTTCTGTAAAAAAAGAATGGGAGATAAAACCTAATGGTAGTGCCCATATTTGGGTGCCTCACATGTATCATGTGGGCGCCACAAAACTCTAGTGTTAGCACTAATCCAGTGCCCACGTGAAATGCACATGAGCACTGTATGCCTCAGTGCTTATCACTGTTGGGTAATTATGGAAACCCAATCCCAGCCCAAATTGGCTGTTTCCTGAGGTTAAATCTCTTTGATTCTAAAACAACCGAGCCCATATTGCTCATGTTTTCCCAGACTGACCTTAGTCTCAAAAATGACTAGTGGTCTCCCATTGATGATATCCCAAATGATATTCATCTTATATCTCCTAAGATAATTTTAGTCTCAAACATGGCTAATATTTCTTAGGTCTACAACAACCCCCTTTTTCCCTCAAATATGGGATTGGTTTAAGGGTACATCTCTCCACACCTCTGATATATGTCGTTGTAATTCTTCAACGTCTTCAGAGAGGTGGTGGGTCCTTACAACCAACAACTCGTTGATGCACTTCCAAACTGACGTGCACACCTCAAATCGGATCGTACCCCAAATTGGTTGCATTCCATATCATCATTGTTTGCTTCGTCGCGTAACAAATACACATGCGCGCAAGTCGAACTTTGGACCGAAACGTCCTTAAACTAATATTCGCCTCCAAAATAGCGATAGTGGACCGAAACGTCCTTAAACTAATATTCACCTCCAAATTGGCGACATCGGACCAAATGTCCTTAAACTAATATTCGCCTCCAAAATGGCGATAGTGTACCGAAATGTCCCTAAACTAAAATTTCGCCTCAAACATGGCAATAATGGACCGCGATGTCTTTATACTAAAAATAATCGAGCCCAAATGCTCATACGTTTTAAGTCGATCTTAATCTCAAACCAGATTAACGATCCTTAAATAAAAAAACAAACCCAAATCTAAATATATACGGATTTAGACTAATCCACGCCCTACGGCCGACGATATAAATTAGTCTCCGTATCCAATCCACGGGCAACCCAAAATAAAAACAAATATAAAGCATGACACAAAGTGAACCTCCAGAATAGAAGAAAGTGGTTATCGCGATACGGTAATGTAATTAACTGCAGGGGCTTGCGCCTATAGTGAAGAGCATCCCCACAATTAAAAACCACTCGCAAACGAGGGGGAATCTGATAAAGTCTGCTACAACGGTCGCGTCCGTCCAAACCTCCGATATACGGTGCCATAAATCAACTTGGTATTTTCGGAGAGGTGGACAGATAAATCCGAATAACATCTACCCCCAAAATTCAGGCTGGACGTCCCGACGTCCCGGTCCGTCTTCCAGTGATGAACATATTCTGACACGCCCGGTGGGACCTTTTCCTCTTTCCACTCCACACTTCGTGTGTCGTGTTTCGCGAACAAAATTATGGTTCTCTATGGTTGCCCTTGGATTCAAGGTACTAAGATTTGGTGTCTTTTTCCTATAGAGGAAGAAGAAGAAAAAGATCAATGGCTTCCATCTGCACAACCTGCAAAAGAAACTCCCGCTCCGCCCCAACTAGAGGAGTGACTTACGGGCCCAATGCGACCTACATCTTTTCAATGCTGGTGGGGCAGGTAACTCAAGCTACTACCGTATTATTCTTCGGGAACATGCTCCCACCAATGAGTATCGGTGCCTCAACGCTGCAATCCGATGTTTTCAAGAAGTCGGTCTTCCACCGACTGACGACCGCAACGGCTCCTCTCAACGAGCCGTCCAAAAAGAGGGTCTCAATCTTTAATAGGCTAAGCCAAAGCTAAAGCAGGCCCGCAAAGAAGCCCGTGATTCCCGAAGGGGGCACCCCAAAAAGGATAGACCTCCCAATTCCTACTGCAAATAAAGCCGTCAAAAGTGCTTCGCCAGTCAGGCGATCGTTCTTCGAGAGGCTGACCGTCTTCAATCAAATCTTGCCAAGGACGTCGGTATTTAACAGGCTGACAATTGCTGAAGATGCTCAACAATACCAGGGGCAAGCCACGGCCGCTTCCAAAACTGAGGCAGTCCCATCTGCAAGGCACGCTCGACGTCGCCACAGGTGCCGAGTGAGAAAAGCTGGGGGAAACTCCCCATCTGGATTCACTTCGCCGGCTCCAATGGTGGAAGTTGACGTTGCTGTTCTAACCGGGAACAACTTTGATCTGCTTAGGAAGGTGTTAAAGAACTTTCTAACCGCGGTGCTTAAGAAATCTCCCACGCCTGCAGAAGCCATAATGCAGACAAAACTGGAGCAGCCCCACCAACGGCTCTCCTCCCAAATTCACAGGGTCTAGAGGAAAGTCCAAGATTCTGTATCGACAAAGACTACTCTCGTCGACTGAAGAAAATGAAGGTTCGATAAGAGAAAGACCATCCATCCATCATACAGCGAGGGGTGTCTTCCACACGGGTGCTATTAAAACGGCTCCTTCAATTTCGACCACCCACAAAAGGATGAGGCCGAAGAAAATCCCACCGCCAGCGGCAAATTCCAAAGGCGCTGGACCCAAACGCCCAAGTCTGGAGGTATGATCGTACACACGGTTTATATGGCTTTCGGAAAAGAGGAAATCCATGCTTCTGTAGCTCATCGACCACAAACTCAGTCGTTAACAAAATCTCAGGAGCAACAACTAAAGCTCCAAGAAATGCTGATCAAAATGTCAGCACTTACCGGGCAGAAAGAAAGCCCGGAATCAGAATCTGAACAGCGTCAAGAGTAGGAGACGATACAGAGTTCCTGTGAAGGGTGCTTGAAAGAAAAGATAAGGAGGCCGCGGAACAAGCTGCTAATATAAAGCAGATGGCGCTTTTGTTCTAGGACATGGTTGGAATGATGATCCAGCCAGAACCTCCAGCCGAAGATCCACCGATAATCGTTGAGGACGACATAGGGGAAACATCTAACCCCCTTCTGGCCCTATCAGTGGTCGAGGAAACAATCTCCAAGGCTATTCTTGATGATTATATTGCTCAACAAATACGAGCACATCAAGCTAGTGAAGCGGCCGGCCAAACTGTCAGAACTGGGCGACCGTACCCAGGCTGGTATGACCAAATCAAGTACCCGCCGGGATATACGATCCATAAATTCCATGTGTACAAGGGGGCAGGAAATCCACACCAACATGTTCGCAATTCAGAGCTTTGTGCGGCAACACTGGAGGCGATGACAAATTGTTGCTTCGCCAGTTCGTTGGCAGCCTGTCAGAGACGGAATTTTAATGGTACTCGGAGCTCCCAAATGACTCCGTCAAAACGTTCATAGAGATGGAACTGTTGTTCACACAGAGGTTTGCCAGCGCAAGCGAGTGCACCCCGATCACGGCATTAATCAATGCCAAGGTAAAGCCGGGAGAAACCTGGGTCCAATATGCGATCCGGTGGCGGAACCTGTGGTCAAAGTGCGAACAACGCATCGAAGAATCCCCTACCGTGGGCATGTTCGTTGGGGCCCTAGATCTGCAAACAACTATGTCCCAATTCATGACGTTCTTCAAGCTGACTACCTTCCAGGTCCTAATTGACAAGCTGGCCCAAATGGACGTGATGGGCCACGGGCCTTCCTCCTCAAAAATGGACTCAAAATGCTAGGGGTAAAGGGAAAGAGGCCTTCGTTGCCAACACTCAACTGCAACCGAGTGACTCGAAACCGGTTGCTCGCTAAAACAACATGTGTCCGCGTCTATCCCTAGAAGAAAAGCTAGGGCGTGACAAGATAAGGAGATTGTTCGAGCTGGCAGTGCGCAATAAACTCATCACATTGCCAGACCCACGGCATCCACCGCAACCCGGCGACGTCGACAACCCTAACTAATGCTCCTATCACATAATAGTGAGCCACTTAATTGAGGATTGCTACGTCTTCAAGAACTGGGTCGAGGACCAGTATTAACAGGGGAAGTTCACGATTTCTGAGAACTGGAGGGTGAACCCACCATAGAAGCACACTCCCAAAAAGGTGGATGCACCGGGGGCATCATTCTTGCCTGTGGAAGAAACTCCATGGGAAATCGTTCTTTCAGCAAAGACCAAAAGAATGCTGAAGGATCTACAGGCATGTCCGGCGGTCAGGTGGAAGAGCCCACTTGAACATGAAATTATCGAAGGGATGCTGAAACCACATCACATACCAAAAGTTGTTGAGGAAGGGCAAAATCCCAAAGTCAAGTCTTCAAAGTGTTCGAAGAAAAAGAAGAAGACCAAGAATCCTGTGCAACCTGCCGAGTATGACGACAAACGCACAGATCTACAAAGGTACATTGACGTGCTGGAGGAGTACAACCAGAAGGTGCGGACACCAGTCACCCTCGAAGAGTTCCTCAAGCATATTCTTAAGAACGAAGAGAGTGACAACGATGAGGAAAATGACTCATCAGAAACCGAAGACTATGTAGCAAGTTGCCACATGGTTTCCTATTCGTCGTTAAATGACGAAGAAGCTCCCTCGGCGTCAGAAAACAACGCAGAGGAACTGGGGGCGGGATCGGCGCCAAAATCCCCGGAACTGTCGGAAGACCCAATCGATAGGCTGTTAAACGAAACCTTTCAAAAAAGCAAAGCTGACCGAGAACGTGAAACAGCCATATACAAAAAGCCTAAGCGTCAGTGTCAGGATGAACAAGCTGCGGCAAGGAGGAGTCGTAAAGTACTCCGACTAGACCAAAGAACACCTATGGCAAACAAGAGCAGAATCAAGACAGAGAAGCGGTTTTCCAAAGCCCTGTCAGTGGGAATGAAGCTTCCACCTCTTAAAGGAAACACACCCGAGGTCATAAGCCTCAACGGAGAGGAATCATATCCGAACTACTACCTATATCATCGGAGGGTTACTCTTCCCACTGAAGAATGCAGTGCCTTCAAGAAGTGGGGGCAAGGTTATGTTGCCCATCAAAAACACTTCAAGAGGATGCGAAGCTCGTCGACTGCAAAAAAGTGCGGCAAATGCACGTGAAAAAATGACTGGCAACTATCATATGGTTGATACCAGTTTGGTAGGGGATAAACTCCAAGTTCTTATCTTCGGGAGCGATTCTGAGGACGAAATGACCCTCAGCCCTCTCTTCAAAGACTCCACCTCCAAAAAAGAAGAGGGGGAGAAGAACTGTGAGAACATTCAGCTGCGTAGCCGCACGCTGCCTGAAAAGAACTTCGGACCTACAAACAAGGATTCGAGCAAAAAGGACAAAGGGAAAGAAAAAATTCCTGAGAAAATTGCCCTCGACGAAACTCGCCTTATAGCGCAGCAAAACCTGGAAGCTTATAAGGTAAGGATGATGCGGTCATATGAAAAACTGGCTAGGACGAGAACATTCTGCCAAGGCGAACTCGTGCTAGTCGTCAAAAGACCTATGATCCCCAACCGTGCAAAATGAGGGAAATTCAAGCCTAACTATGGAGGCCCGTACATCATAGACAAAGTCTACCAAGGTGGAGCCTACCTGCTCATGGATATGAATGGCGAAAGACCCTTCCGGCCAATAAACAACTGGTTCCTCAAAAAATACTATGCCTGACGAGCCATGATTTAGGTCAATGATATATGACGACGCTTGTGTCCGCTTGTTATCTTCCTGAGTCAAAAACTCTGAATAGTATGTTAAGAAAACCGGTCACCTCAAATATAGTGACATCGGACCGAGATGTCCTTAAACTAAACCTTCGTCTCAAAAAAAACGACGGTACCGGACTAAGATGTCCTTAAACTAGAACCTCGCCTCAAATATGGCAACATCTAACCGAGAGGTCCTTAAACTAGAACTTCTCCCAAAAATGGCGATAATGGACCTGAATGTCCCTAAACTTGCACGTCGCCTCCAAAATGGCAATCTCTACCCTTGAGATCTATAATATTGCAATCGAAGTCTCAACAGTGATGGTTGCAACTCAAGTCCTATCGGCTACACAGCTACTTCAGCAGTGAAGTCACCCTCAAGTCCCGCTGACAAACAGATGGGTCATAAAAAAAAGGTACGTCCACAAGCAAAATGGGCACGGATGAAAACCTGAGAGGGCGCCGTGAGTAAAAATAGCAGGACTGCCAGTGAGTTTGTGAAAACCCGAAAGGGCACGATCTCGTAAAAAAACGGTACGTCCGCAAGCAAAATGGGTACGGATGAAAACTCGAGACGGCGCTGTGAGTAAAAATAGCAGGACTGCCAGCGAGTTTGTGAAAACACGAAAGGTCGCAATCTCGTAAAAAACGGTAAGTCCACAAACAAAATGGGCACGGATGAAAACCCGAGAGGGCGCCATGAGTAAAAACAGTAGGACTGCCGGCGAGTTTTTGAAAACCCGAAAGGGCTCAATCTTGTAAAAAAAAGTCTTTTATTATACACTTACAAGATCTCTATGACTCGTAATGAGAATTTCCCCATGAGACCTCACGGCTCATAGGGTTCAAAAGCCTTAAGCTACAGGGATCTAAACCTGCTCTTAAGCCCTCATATTTCCCAACATACCCTACAAGTGGTCCAATATTAACCCTTGTATACAATCCACGGGAATAAATAAACACTCTCTCACCAAGTTCCACCGATGACAAGAAATATCCCCATATGATGAACGACACTTGTAAGTCCTCTCAACTTATGAGGAGAAAACGCTTTTGTAAGATCCTTACGACTTGCAAGAGAAAATACCACTTAAGAGTTCTCATGACTTCTAAGGAGAACATACACCTATGAGATCTTCACGGCTCGTAGGGAGAAATACCTTTCTGAGACCCTTACGGCTCATAAAGTCAAAAAGCCTTAGTCGACAGGATCCTAACCCTGTTTGCTAAGCCATCTTTGTTCAAATCGATAAAGGTAAATGATGATTCGCTCCTGGCAACATTCCAGTTGTTGTGATGTTGATGCCTAAACAGGTGTCTAACCCCAAGTCCTTTCACGGCAAATGATGATTCACTCCTGGAAACGTTCCGATCGTAGCGATGCTGATGCCAAGGTTGGTATCAGATCCCAAAATCGCAATAAAAATAGCAGCGAGCAGTAAACAAAAATATCCATATGGAATAGCCGAAATGATGGGGCAACTCGCAATAAAAATCAGTGAGTAAAAGTATGCATATAAAAACAGCCGAAATGTTTGGGCAACTCGCAATAAAAAGCAGCGAGTAAAAAAATAGGCATATAAAAACAGCCGAAATGTTTGAACAACTTGCAATAAAAAGCAGCGAGTAGAAAATAAAAGAAAATAGCTAAAATGTTTGGGTAACTCGCAATAAAAAGTAGCGAGTAAAAAATAAAAGAAAATAACCGAAATATTTAGGCAACTCGCAATAAAAAGCAACAAGCAAAAAAATATATATAGCCGAAATTATTGGGCACCGCGAAAAATAGCCGAAATGATTGGGCAATCGCGACTTTCGCAACATGAAATTTGAAAAGATAGAGCATCGAGGAAAGTAATAAAAAAATAAAAATGAAAATTTTCTGCCTTGCAGGTGAGTCTACACTGACCCCTGTATACAATCCATAGGCACAAATGAAAAGGGAACCATATTTTCCCACCAAGCTCCGTCAAAAAGAGAGCCGGATCTTGATAGAAACATCTACAACATAGAAATCAGCTCGACGTTCTTCTCATTCCAACAGGATACAGACGCAACATCATCAAAGACCCAAGAATCAAATCAAAAAAGGAGGAGTGACGGCAAAATCCCAGCTCCATCTCGACGTTCCTTCTCGATGCAGACGCAACGTTAACAAAGACCCAAGGGTCGAACAAAGTGGAGCAACAGCATATTCCTAACTCCAGCCCAACGTTCCTCTTCGATGCAAACGCAACGTCATCAAAAACTCAAGGGTCAAATCAAAAATGGAGTGACGGCAAAATCCTAGCTCCATCCCGACGTTCCTTTTCGGTGTAGACGTGACGTCAACAAAGCTCCAACGAGCCAAATCAAAATGGAGCAATGGCAAACTCTTAGCTCTAAGTCTTGACGGTTCATATACAGCCTAAAGGCTACCCCGGCATACCTTCTCATTCCATCAAAGTGCAGACATGACGTCAACAAGGCTCCAAATAGCCAAATCAAAAAGGAGCGATGGCAAAATACTAGCTCCAAGTCTTGACGGTACGTATACATTCTAAAGACTACTCCGGCGTACCTTCTTATTCCATCAGGTGCAGACATGACGCCAACAAAGCTTCAACGAGCCAAATCAAATTGGAGCAAAGGTATATTCCTAGCTCCGGACATCAACTGCAATACATACAGCATAGAAGTCCTACAGATGTTTACCCTACTTCAGCAAAGAAATGGCAAGGCATCGTCAAACAAAATGAAGCAACGACATATTCCCAGCTTCAGGGTCTCGACAGCAACTTATATAAAACCTAAGAGACTATCAGAGATCATCGCACACCAGCGCAGAGTGGTTATAACTCATCGGGGCTCCAAATTGAGTCTAACCTCAAGTAAAAAGCGACATGGAAAATTCCTAACGCTTGTCCTTCCGACGGTCATATAGCCTAAGGAGATTACTTGAAGACGTCTTGTCCAGCCCCTAAAGGGATTAGAGACACGACAGTCGCGGGGCTACTCGAACAACGGCTTAAAGACCGCATATCGAGGAATACATCAGCCAACGCGACGGTACCACAGACCAAAGCCCTAGTACCACAAAACCTAACAGACCGCTTTCGCAAAGAATGGAGGTTATCTATATACAACGTTAGGACAAGTTTGCATGTAAAACCCAGGGAGGTAAACTAAACAAACTCCTAAATGAGTACATAAACTAGAGACTCTGAAATGAGTGAATAAACTACAAACTCCGAAATGAGTGCATAAACTAGAAACTCTGGAACGAGTGAATAAACTACAAACTCCGAGATGAGTACATAAACTACTTTACGTCAAGTCAAGACAGAGAGGCGCAAATATGAAATGAAATATGCCTTTTATTCATGAATCAAAATGAATACAAGATACAAAAGAACAAAAGAAGAAAATATACAACGACAAAAATTTCTAAGCTGGTGGGCGGTTCAATAAGCCGGCAAGTTCGTCATTCTTCCGCCGGACTTCCGCTTCAAGCTCTATCAACATCGCGAGCTGAGTCCCAGCCTGTGCCTGTTGGTTCTGATATAAAGAAAATCGATTTTCAAGCTCTTTCTCGGCAGCTTTATGGGCCTGGACCATCTCACGTGTAAAAATAATGGCTTTATCAACAGCCACCACCTCCGTAATGGCCTCCTGAAGAACTTGCCAAAGTTCATAAGCACGAGTAGTCTTGGCGGTGAGTTGGGATTGAAGTTCCCCTAAAGCTTTTGAAGCCAGTTCCCTCGCCGAAAACTTCCGGTTGAGCCTCTTCTCACATGACTGGAGATTGGCTGGGCATCGGTCGATCTATCCACTCAGGTTGGTCTTTACAGACAAGATGTCAGAGGGAAGACGTACGCATTCAATCCCATGTAGGCAGGCCTCCACTCGATGACAATACTCGACCTAAGTACGCACCAGTGCCTCATCATGATAAGTGGCAAGAACAGACAAAAAAGCGTTGCTTTTAACATCAAATTCTTCGGCCGTGACAGGATTACCAGCGCGAAGATCTTTGATGAGAATCTCCAGTAAATGAATGCTCTGTTTTGCCATCCTCTCAGACACGCATCGGGCGTAAGGGCCTGATAGCATGGAGATCCAGGATTCCAAGGGGGTCAGGATTGGCCTCGTCTTCAGAGCGGTCTCGTCTTCAGAAATGGCTGAAATGGGCTGTTTCAGAGCCCGTTCTTCTTCCATCGTTAGAGGACCCATTAGTAGCCTAGGTGATAACGGATCAATGTCATAGAAAACGACATGGGGAAAGCCTCCTTCTTGGGGCGCACATTCTCACTTTCATCCTGCGATCGTTTCAAGGCTTCGGCCAATTGAGCGTCTTTCTCGGCAGATGTGCCAAGAAAGAGGAGGCCATCGTTTGGTTCATGCACAGATATGGGCTCGTCGTGAAGAGGCTCGGACTTAAGCAATGCATCGAGTAGACCGGCGACCAATTTCTTTCTCCTTTTAGAGCCTGCGCTAACACCGGTGGAGGGATGCTTCCTCCCCTTTGGAGCTTTTGCGCGGCGCTACCCAACATCGCCTTCGGTATTTGCCTTTTGGGGCGCCACGGCTGGTGCTTTATCAGGAGTCGATGTCTCGGCTCTTGTACGTACTGGCATACCAGCAGTATGGGGGGTTGATTCGGCTTATGCAGGTTTAGGAATGAACAACGAGCCGTTGTCCCTTAGAGAAGGGCAAACAACCGACCGTGGCCGCAACGGGGCGTTGATGGCTTGAGCGGGAGCGGGAGCAGGAGCTTTATATTCAAAAATCACTCTTCTCTCCTCTGTAATGATGGGACCAACCCGGTGGCGATACCAGCCCTTGAAGGGTCCCACGGGCCTCGGAAGATAGTCAGGCTCAGGAATCATGAAAAAGGAACCGGTACCCAATCACATGAAGTGGTGGATGATGTCACGAGTGACCTCCAGTGAGAGAGCGGGCTCGATTAAAAAGGCTTTGAGGCGGACGCCCTGGTTGTAACCCAGCTGCTGGGCGAAGCGATGTGGATTATACCGCATGAAGATAACAGTATTATTTAGGCAGAACACTAAGTATCCCGGCCCGATTGAATATAAATCCATGATCTCTTTGGGCTTCAAAGCCAGAGATCCACTGTTCAACAAATCGAACAGCTGTTGAATGGGCCTAGCCGGAGCAGAAATGACTCTGTCACTTGAAACCATCCCGCCTTTGTTTGAATACGGATTGAATAGTACGCGCAGATCCCCTAACTGGATCGGATCAGGAGCAGAAGCGTCGACCGGCCTCATGACCCGTGGAAAAGTGTACGACTCATAGAAATCAGGTCGTCGATGCGCTGCAAACGCGCCCAACACATGCATCTCGATCCTGGACGTGAAATAGTGGAGGGAGAAATTCATAGTGTCCGCACCCGGATTGGAAGTGTTGGCAACCGTCCTTAAACCATGGTATAAGTGTGATAGTCCTACAATGCCAACAACCAATCATGCTTCTTCGGCTATGCGATAGGCAGGATAGAAGACGGAAGCCTTCATAAAACGGCGATGCATCGGCATGGCGAACCAGCTAAGCCAGAGGCCGATAAAGCCAACAAAGAAAGTTTCTTCATCTATTCCAGGGGCAGCGATCGCGTCAAAGGTTACGGTCGATGAGCTTGGGATATAAAACTGTGGCAGGTCCTCTTCTTTGGTCGGCAATTTCTTCAAGCCGAATCCGAAAGGATCCTCGATCTTCGCGAATTTCGGAGCCTTCTTGGATAAGACATCTTCACGGAGAAAGCAAGCAATGAAAGCATCGAAAGTGACACCTTGCCCTTCCGATGTCAGGAACGGTTTCTCAAAAATACCCAAGACCTTGATTAGACTTGGGTGCTTGTGACGAATAGCATTCTCGATCGTCAAGCCATCAAGCATAGCGGGCACTGTAGCAAATATATACTCATCAGGAAGCAGTAATTCTTCATAATGCTCTTCCCTAATCGGCAACCCTGAAATTTCGCGAAACTCCTCCAGGGAGATAGAGACTTCGTGATCCCCAAGCAAAAATGTGTTCGTGGGAAGATTCCACTGGTTCAACAAGGCCTTGACCCACTAGACGTGGGGAGCGTGATAGTAGAACAGTGACGCATATACCGCTTGGTACAACCCAACCTTCTGCAGCCGTGAGCGTTGAGAGGAGAGAATGTATCGGGCCCACGAAAGGTAGCTCGCTGGATGGCGTGAGGTAACGCCTACCTTATACACCTGCCCCTAGGGTCGAGCTTCACCCTGACATATCCAGCGTCCCAAAATATCAATGGCCATCAGGGGTTGATTGGGTATCCCGGTCGTTGACGGTTCAAGCCAGCCTATAGGGGTCCAATTAGTTGCCTCCACTGCATAAGCAGTCTGCGGACGCTCCGTTAATGATATTGAGCGGATAGGCTCTGCTGGCACTTCGCACGTAAAACTACGACAGCCCCTAATAATGTGACCATACCAGACTCCCCATAAGAAAAGGGTTTTATTATCCTTATCATGTTCTCTAATCATCGCCATAACCTCCTCGTCTGACGGCGACTATGGGAACGTAGCCTCCGAGCGTGTGTAAGGGAAGTAGGAAAGTGATGCCATCGTACTTAATAAAAAAGGGGGGACCCATTAATAAAAACATATATATATGAATTCGTTTCATAGGTCCACTAACTACAAAGCCAGTAGGCCCCACAAAATCCAAATGGCAGCTCACCAATGACGAGGCAAGATAATCATTATGAGAATCCAAAAGGATTCTCATTAAATAAACAATGGAGTTTAAATAACTCCTAACATCCTCCAAAAACGAGCTCTGTTAAAATGCACAACAGATTCAAATTTGTGTCAAGGGTATTAAAACCCTAAAAGAAAAAAATGCTCAACACCAAGGAATGAAATTCCCAAAAGTTTATGGGTATTTCAGAGTTAAGCTCTGTGATATGAAATTAAATTCCTTTAATAATGGGATTAAATCCCAGAAACCCCACTGTGGGGAGACAAAGAAAATGGAATTAAATTCGCCTCCAAAATGGCGATAGTGGACCGAAACGTTCTTAAACTAATATTCGCCCTTAAACTAATATTCGCCTCCAAAATGGCGACATCGGACCGAAATTTTCTTAAACTGATATTCGCCTCCAAAATGGCGATAGTGGACCGAAATGTCCCTAAACTAAAATTTTGCCTCAAACATGGCAATAATGGACCGCGATATCTCTAAACTAAAAATAATTGAGCCCAAATGCTCATACGTTTTAAGTCGATCTTAATCTCAAACCAGATTAATGATCCTTAAATCAATCCAAATCCAAATCTAAAAATATACGAATTTGGACTAATCCACGCTCTACGGGCGACGACATAAATTAGTCTTCGTATACAATCTATGGGCAACCCAAAATAAAAACAAACATACACACGACACGAAGTGAACCTCCGGAGCAGGAGAAAGTGGTTATCGTGATGCGGTAACGTAATTAACTGCAGGGGCTTGCACCTGCAGGGAAGAACGCCTCCACAATCAAAAAACCCTCGCTAACGAGGAGGAATCTGATAAAGTTTGCTACAACGGTCGTGTCCGTCCAAACCTCCGATATACGGTGCCATAAATCAACTTAGCATTTTCGAAAAGGTGGACGGATAAATCCAAATAGCATCTGCCCCCAGGATTTAGGCCGGACGTCCCGAAGTCCTGGTTCGTCTTCAGGCGGTGAACACCACTACCGCGAATCGACTATCTGTTCGATCAGCTAAATAGGTCTTGCGTTTTATCAAAGTTAGATCTTCGTTTGGGTTATCATGAGGTGAAGGTCAAAGAGTCTGGTATTCCGAAGGCGGCATTCAGGACTCGCTATGGACATTATAAGTTTCTCGTGATGCTATTTGGAGTGACCAATGCACCAGCCATATTCATGAATCTGATGAACCAAGTTTTTCGAGATTACCCTGACAGGTTTGTTGTGATTTTCATCGACGACATCCTAGTATATTCAAAGAATCAAAAAGAGCACGTTGAACATTTGAGAATTGTCCTGGAGACTTTGCGACAGCATCAACTCTATACCAAGTACAGCAAGTGCGAGTTTTGACTAGATCAAGTCGGATTTCTCGAATATATCGTTTCAGGTGAAGGAATCTCTGTGGATCCATCTAAAGTATCAGCAGTAAGCGAATGGCCGACACCAAAGACAGTGAAGGACATTCGAAGTTTCTTGGGTTTAGCATGATACTACCGAAGATTTATTGAAGGATTTTCGAAGATTGCAACACCCCTGACCAAGCTCACACGTAAAGATGAAGAATTCATGTGGTCAGAAACATGCGAATAAGCTTTCGTAGAACTCAAATCAAGATTGACATCAGCACATATTCTCGTCATATCGGACCAATCTAGAGATTTCGTAGTGCACTGTGATGCATCCGGTAAAGGATTAGGATGTGTTCTACACCAGCACGGTAAAGTTGTAGCTTATACATCAAGACAGTTGAAGATTCACGAGCGCAATTATTCAACGCATGACTTAGTGTTGGCAGCTGTTATATTTGCACTGCAGATTTGACGTCATTATCTTCTTGGTGAACGGGTAGATATCTACACAGACCACAAAAGTCTGAAGTATGTGTTTACTTAGAAAAAGCTGAATATGCGGCAAAGAAGATGGTTAGAACTTATGGAGGACTTCGACATCAACCTACAGTATCATCCAGGGAAGGTGAATGTAGTTCCTGATGCACTTAGTTGCTAACCACTATCAATGAATCTCACCGCACAGTGGAAGCTACAGTAAGATTTGCATCATATGGAGATAGAAGTGATCATGCCAGGTAACGCTTCAAGTTTGATGAACTTACAAGTTCAATCTACAATTGTCAATCAGATCAAAATATCTCAAGCAAGTGATGCCAAATTGTAAAAGATCAGAGAACAAGTAGAAAATGAACTTCGAACAGATTTCATCATCCACGAAGACGGATCTTTGAGACACAGAAGTAAATTGTGTGTACCACAAAGTCCTGTTTGGGAAGAGTTGATGAAAGAAGCTTACAGCTCCCCATACTCAGTACATCCTGGTGGTACAAAGATGTACAAAGATTTACATCAACATTACTGGTGGCATGGAATGAAGCGTGAAGTAGCCAAAAGAGTAGCCAAATGCTTGGTGTGTCAACAAGTAAAAGTTGAACATCACAGGAGTGTTGATTTACTTCAACCGTTACCTATCTCAGAATGGAAGTAGCAACACATTATCATGGATTTTGTGACTGCTCTTTCTCGCGGCACAAAAGGTAACGATGCAGAATGGGTTATTATGGATCGACTCACAAAGTCGGCTCATTTTATTCCCTTTTGAGTTGGCCAATCTATTGATACACTAGCAAAGAAGTACATGTAAGTAAGTCTGAATCTAAGTAAGATTTAACTCTTCATGGTGTACTATTTCCGATACCCATGAACTCATGAAGGAGATCGTGAAATTACATGGAGTACCGGTTTGTATTTTTTCCGATCATGACACCAAATTCTGATCGCGGTTTTGGCAGAGTCTACAAGCTAGCTTGGGAACGAGTCTGAATTTTAGCACAGCTTACCATCCACAAACAGATGACAGTCTGAGCAAACGATTCAGATCCTTGAAGATATGCTAAGAGCTGTATGCTAGACTTCGAAGGATCGTGGGAAGATTACCTATATCTTGTGGAGTTTTCATACAACAACAGTGTAACAACCCTAACTTTCTGTACAGAATTTTTTCAAAAATACAGAAAGGAACACCTAAGCCTGAGCACAAGTTATAAATTTAATTTGCTTTTGAACAGCAAGAAATAACTTGTAGCTCACTGGTAAAACCCTTGCACTACTGTGACGTAGCCCCTGTGATCGAATCCACCCAGCCGCATATATTTTTATTGATTTTTCTTTTAATATTTTAGAAGCCCAAAGGTTTACACGTGCACTACATGTAAAATAAAAAGTCACAAAGTAATTAAACACGTGCACTGAGTTATACCAAGCGACAGGGACACGTGGCCAAGATCCCACCCTCCACTACCGAACTTGGGCGGCGAGATTCACCCCAAGACCAGCACCGTCGGGCCCTCCGTGCCGAATACTCTCCAAACTCTAACCCTAGCACCTCTTGGCCTATCCCACTCCTCCCATGTTGTTTGATTTCTCTGCACATTTCCAGAGAATTAAAAATGGGCATTTATCCACATTTTAATGCACATTTTAATTCTCAAATTCATTACCCTAAACCCTAATTTTTCCTATAAATACCACACTACATTTCACCCCTCCTCATTCAGAAATTCTATACAAAAACTCTCTAAAATTTCCAAGTCCTAAGTTGTACAAGTGGAGTTAGCAAAGGGTAAGGTTTCGACAAAGTTTCGGGAAGAATCCGGCGACTAAACGACTTCCCGACGATCCCAAACTCTCCCCTACCTCTTCTCTCTAATTACAATCAATAAGTCCCCTCTCCCCTTCTCTTTTGCTATTCTAAAACTTCCCCTTTTCAAAACTCGTCGGAAACGGAGTTATTCCGACTTTCGATTCGTTTTTCTTTAAAAACTCCATTTTTCTTAAACAATAAAATACTATATTCCCTCATAATGATCAACAAATATAAAAAATACATTAGAATAAGTTTCATCTCAAAAGAATCTATTATGCAACTTTTGTCGTATTTTTACGGTTAAATACCATATACTTTATTTTCAACACAATTCAACATATTCCCTTATATTACCTTTAGAAAACTCACGAGGTAATGACCTATCTTATCATAACATACATTTTTGGCATAGCATGATAACTCTTGGGACATTAGTTTATGGGAAAATACGAGTTTACATTTAAATACCATGAATATTCAAAAACCGTTTTCTTTAAAAAGTGTGTTATTTAATTCTGTGCAATTGCGCCTCTACAACCCATTTTGGGGAACCCTGATCGGGATGGTGCAGGTTATCGCACATCCTCGGGCCTAGTAGAGCGAGATGCAGACCTTCACAAGGAGCATTCGATCTCAATGGAATTTTTAATACAATTTTTACGAAAAATGTGATTTCTATTTAATAAATAAATTCTATATTTATTATAAATATTAGATATATATAAATATTATAAAAATATCTACTTTAAATATATTATATATATTACATGTTTTCTAAATCAAAAGAATCACAAATTCCATGAAACTGCCATTCTAAATCAATACAATCTCAATATTACACTAAAATACCATATACATTGAAATCTAGGTTATATCCACTAGAATATTTCATCTTATAAAATTACAATTATGAAAACCCTAAAGACGATAATTAAATACTTGATGTGTAATTTGAGAATATATCAAAACTATTTTTCATAAAACCCCTCAAGTTATATTAATTTACAATAAGTATCCTAGTAAACATAGGTTTAAGCGGGACCAGTTATCTTGAGCCTCAGGGAGCCGGAGAATATGGGTGCTTGCCTATCTAAGGTAGGCAACCTAAAAACGGTGTTATCAACACGGTAATTGTCTTGGGAAAAGACACAAATCCTGCTGTCTATATATAGCAGTTACCGATAACATCAAGACTAATTCAGGACTTCAATTTCTTTTCAAAGTGTCTGACTCAGACAGAGTCTCCATCTAATATGAAATCAATCTGACTTGAATTCAATTCATGTATAACTACAATACAACATGAATCCATGAATATCATAATACAATCCACATCAACATGAACATGACTTGAACCGAACCATGGATATACTCTGTTTACATGACTATCCATTTATATCCATTCCGTTTACTGATATCATGGTTTCGGCAAGCCTTTCATTTATTACAAGACAAGACAAAACAATACAGTACAATCAATACAATCAATACTGTTTCCCCCAATCAGAGCAAAGCTCTGTTTGAATTTCAAAATTCAAAAGGTGAAGCAACGCTTCAGATCCCTTGCGCTGTGCGCAGAGCGCCACGTGTCAAAAGCAGACACGCCAGCGTAAGGAGCGCTGCGCCCAAGGCAGCGCACCACCAATCAGAGCAAGGCTCTGTTTTAAAATTTAAATAAATGAAGCAACGCTTCAAAACACTTGCGCTCTGCGCTGCGCGCCACGTGTCAAACACAGGCGCGCTAGCGCAGTTGCGCTGCGCGACAAGTGTCCAGCGCAGGCGCGCTAGCGCAGTTGCGCTGCGCTCTGCGCTGCGCGACACGTGTCAAGCACAGGTGCGCTAGCGCCAATTGCGCCTGCACTGTAATTTAAATAATAAATTATTAATTAACCAGAATTAAAATTCTAGAAAGATCTTTTTAATCTTATTAAAATAAGAAGATTATCTTCTGTAAAACAGAGGCCTTAGGATCAAAGATCCAACGGTGGGGAAATACCCCCAGATCAATCAGAGAAAAATCTCTGTAACTAACCTAACAAACCAATCGGCCCTATATAAAGGCACCTAGACTCCAAGTCTCACAGATACACACATACAGAAAAGAGAGAACTCTCTGAAAAATTTGAAAGGCAAGCCTTTGAAGAAAGAAAATCATCTTCTTCAAGGTAAAGAATTTGATTCTTGAAGAACAAAGATGAAAACACCTCACAAAAAGAAGAATTTCTTCTAAAAATATCAAAGATCTAAGAACAAGATCAAGATCTTCAATATAAAAAAAAGATCAAAAAAGATCCAATCATAAAAGACTAAAGAAGTAATTCACTTCATCCCTAGATCTTTTGATCTATATAAAGGCACAGCCTTTTGATGAGAACAAAACCATTGGTTCTTGAATCTTGAGGTAAAACCTCTTTCAGAGAACAAACAATTTGTTTTGTTCTTTGATCTTAATTTTATCAAGATGCGCTCTGCGCTATTGGACAGTGCCTTGCACTTTTGAAATGCGCCTTTGCGCTTATTGGATTGGCGCACTGCGCCAGAGCGCGCCACGTGTTAACCACAGAACAATCCACGCTTTGCGCTTCTAAAACAGAGTGTTGCGCTCTTGGATTGGCGCACTGCACCAGAGCACGCCACGTGTCAGCAGCGCAGCGCACTGCGCTAACAGAATTGCGCTCAGCAGAGCGCGACACGTGTCACCTCCACGTGCGCTAGCACCTTGCGCTCTTTAATTGGCGCAAAGCGCCTGACAGGCCACGTGGCGCACTATTAGACCACTAAATGCTATGCATTATTTAAAAGGGAGCAGAGCCCAAATAAAGGCCTAACAGGCCAAATATAAATTATATGCATTTAACTACAGAGCCCAATGCTATGCATTATAAAAGGGCCAAGCCCAAATAAAAGCTCAATAGCTAGAACAATAAAATTTTCAACCGAGCCCATATGCTCATAAACCTTCAAACAGACTTTAGCCCCAAATTGGACTATAAATCTCCCAACCAACATTGGTTCGAGTGTACATCTCTGAGCTCCTCTGATATATGTCGTTGTAATCCTTCAACGTCGTCAGAGAGGTGACGGGTCCCGGCGGCCATACATTCCATGGACCACCATGCCTCTAAACTGGAAAATCGACCGCAATGTCTCTAAACTAAACAATAGAGCCCAAATGCTCTCTTGTTGTATCTAAACGATCCCGTTAAGTCGATCTTAGTCTGAAAATTAGACTAACGTATCCTTAACAAACGTTTAAGTTGATCTTAGTCCAAAATAAGACTAACGTATCCTTAAACCAAAACCCCAAACCCAAATCTAAGAAAGTATGGATTTGGACTAATCCACGTCCTACGGGCGACAACATAAATTAGTCTCCGTATACAATTCACGGGCAACCACAAACAAAACAAACACCCACGACACGAAGTGACCATCTGGAGAAGGAGAAAGTTGTTACCGCGATGTGGTAGCGTAATTAACTGCAGGGGCTTGCGCCTGCAGAGAAGAGCGTCCCCACAATCAAAAACCCCTCGAACGAGGGGGAATCTGACGAAGTCTGCTACATCGGCCGCATCCGTTTAAACCTTCGACACATGGTGCCATAAATCAACTTGGCATCTTCGGAGAGGTGGACGGATGGCTCCAATTAGCATCTGCCCCGAATTTTAGGCAAGACGTTTATCGCGTCTCCGCCGCGTCATTCGGAGGGGAACAGATTCTGGCACGCCCGATGGGACCTCTTCCTTTTTCCACTCCACGCTTCGTGTGTCGTGTTCGCGAACGAATCGCGGTTTGCTGTGGTTTCCTGTGGATTCGAGGTACTTAGATTTGGTGTCTTGCTCCGTGCAGAAAATAGAAGATCGATGGTTTCAAACTGCACTAACTGCAACTGCAACTCTCACTCCATCCTTGCTGGAGGAGTGACTTACGGGCCCCAAGTGGCCTCCCTTTTCAAGATGCCAGTGGAGCGGGTAACTCAAGACACCAATAGACTATTCTTCGGGACTATGCTCCCACCGATGAGCTTCAATGCCCCATTGTCGTCGCAAGAAGCTCTAAAGAAGTCGGTATTCGATCGGCTTGCTACTACTGCGGCCCCTCTCAACGGGTCGCTCAACTCCACTGCCTCGGGTTTTAACAGACTAGGCTAGGGCTCCAACGGGCCCATGAAGAAGCCTGTAATACCAGAAGGCGTTATCCCGAAGCGGGTAGCCATCCCTGCTCCCAAAATCGCCAAGGCGGTTTCTCCTGCCAAAGGGTCGGTCTTCACAAGACTGACTATTTGTTTTCCCGTTCCAGGCGAAATCACCAGGGTTGTTTCCCCTACTCGGAAGTCCCCTTTTGATAGGTTGGCCATCCTCATTCAATGGACATCGGCCTTTAAAAGGCTGATAACAGCAAATTCTGACCAACACAGGGGGCATGAGGAGGTCACCCCTACTGCTAAACCAACTCTAATCGCACGACATGCTCGCCGTCGTCACTGGCGCAGGGTAAGGAAGGCTGGGGGCAACTCCCCGTCTGGGCTAACTCCGCCAGCTCCGATGGTGGAAATCGATGCTGCTGTTCCGACCGGGAATAGCTTTGAACCGCTAAGAAAGGTGCGCAAAAACTCGCCAACTGCTGTATTGAAAAGATCTCCTACACCTGTGGATAATGCCCCAAAGGTGAAGCTAGAGCAGCCCCCTCAACGGCTGTCATCTAAAATTTACAAAGTCTGGCATCAAATCCAAGACTCCGTACTGGATGAAGACTATCTCCACCGACAGAAAAAGATGAAGGTTCGGCAGGAGAAGGACTACTCTGTCAAGCCAGAAAAAGCAGCAGCTACTTGGGTGCCCACTACAACGGCCCCCTCAACTTCGACCGCTCATAAAAGAAGGAGGTCGGAGAAGATCCCTGCGTCTTTGGCAAATCGCAAAGACCCTGAATCTAAATGCCCCAAGTCTGGGGGCATGGTGATGCACATTGTCTATATGGCATCCGGGAAAGAGGATAGCCGCTCTTCGACGGGTCACCGACCGCTCACCCGATCTGTGACAAAAGCCCAGGAACAACAGCAGAAGCTTCAGGAAATGATGACTGCAATGGCCGCACTTACCGGGCCAAAAGAAAGCTCGAAGGCATCATCAGAACAGCGTCACGAACAAGAAATTGACGCTGACTTCCTACGCAGAGTCCTCGAAAAGAAGGACGGAGAAGCAGCAGAACAAGCTGCCAACATAAAACAAATGGCGCTTCTCTTCCAAGACATGGTAGGAATGATGTTACAGCCGGACCCTCCAGCTGAAGACCCTCCGATCATTATTGAAGATGATAGAAGGGAAACATCTAATCCTCTTCCGGCTCATTCGGCAGCCAAGGAGGAAACCATTTCCAAAGCTGCACTAGATGACTATATAGCTCAGCAGATACGAGTTCATCAGGCGAATGAAGCGGCTGGGCAAATTGTTAGAACCGGACGACCCTATCTGGGCTGGTATGACCAAATCAGTTACCCGCAGGGATATACGATCCCTAAGTTACATGTATATAAAGGGACGGGGCATCCACATCAGCATGTCACTCAATTCAGAGCCTTATGCGGCAACACTGGAGGCGACGACAAACTGTTGCTTCGCCAATTCTTCGGCAGCCTAGCAGAAACGGCTTTTGAATGGTATTCGGAGCTACCTAACGACTCAGTCAAAACATTTGCGGAGATGGAGTTACTGTTTACACAAAGATTTGCAAGCGCTAGTGAACGCACCCCGATAACGCCACTGATTAATGCCAGGGTGAAGCCAGGCGAAACGTGGGTCTAATACGCAATACGGTGGCGAAACTTATGGTCGAAGTGTGAACAACGCATCGAAGAAGCACCTGCGGTAGGCATGTTCGTGGGCACTCTTGATCCGCAAGTGACCATCTCACAATTCATGATGTTCTTCAAGCCAACTACTTTCCAGGCCTTGATCGACAAACTGGCCCAAATGGACCAGATGGGTCACAGACCGTCCCCTACAAAGCCAGACTCTCGAAATGAGAAAGAAAAAGGGAAAGCGATCGTCGTCGCCAATACTTAACAACAGCCGAGCAACTCAAAGCCG
Source organism: Agapanthus africanus (assembly GCA_030015575.1). Lineage (NCBI taxonomy): Eukaryota > Viridiplantae > Streptophyta > Magnoliopsida > Asparagales > Amaryllidaceae > Agapanthus > Agapanthus africanus. The sequence goes on from JASDDO010000004.1 coordinate 316,902,259, forward strand.
GTTGTTCGCCAAAACAACGTGCGTCCACGCCCATCCCTCGAGGGGAGACTGGGACGTCCTTACTCGTTTCCTCAGGATAAAACGAGGAGACTATTTGAGCTGGCAGTGCGCAACAGACTCATCAATTTGCCGAGTCCGAAATGTCCGTTGCAGCCAGGCGATGTCAACGATCCTAATTACTGCCCTTACCACCGAGCAGTAAGTCATCCGATCGAAGATTGCTTCGTCTTCAAAAACTGGGTTGAGGATCAATACCTACAAGGCAAGTTCGCGTTATCCAAAAACTGGAAGGTGAACCCGCCACAACCTCATGCTCCTAAAAAGATGGACACGTCGGGGGCATCGTGCTCTTTTGTCGAAGAGGCCCCATGTGAAGTGGCCTTTTCGGCCAAAACCAAAAAGATGCTGAATGATCTTCAGACATGCCCGACGATCAGATGGAAGAACCCGTTGGAACCTGAGATCATCAAAGGGATGCTGAAGCCGCGCCCAACTCCAAATATTGGTGGTGATAGCCAAAGCGTTCACACCCAGCCGTCGAAATCTTCGAAGAAGAAGAAGAAATCCAAGAAGCCCGTGAAGCCTGGCGACAAGCGCACGGACCTACAAAAGCAGATTGACGCACTGGAAGAGTATAACCAGAAGGCGCGGACTCCAATCATGCTCCAAGAATTCCTCAGCCACGTTCTTGAGGACGGAGATGATGGAGAAGAATCGTCGGACGAATCTGAGGATTACGTAGCAAGTTGCCATGTGATCTCTCATTCATCGCTAGACAATGAAGAGGATCCTTGCATAAAGAAACTGGGGGCAGAGCCTGAATCGGAACTTCTGGGGCCGTCAGATGAAATGATCGATGCATTCCTAAACGAAGCTCTCCTGAGAAGTAAAGCTGATCGGGAGCGTGAGATGGCCATATTTGAAAAGGCTAAACGCCGGCGACTGGACCAAAGGGTCGAAACACTCCCACCAGATCAAAGTACATCCGCCGCAAATGAAAGCAGGATCAAGACAAGGAAACGATTCGCCAAATCCATATCGATAGGGATGAGGTCGCCCCCTTTCAGAGAAAAATCTCCTGGTAGGATACATCTTGATGAAGAGGACGTGCATCCTAACTTCTGCTTATATCATCAGAAAATTGCACATCCTACTGAAGACTGCAACTCCTTTAAGTGTTGGTGGCAAGAATATGTCGCTCACAGGCAACACTTCAACAGGACAAAGCGTGAAGCTCGTAGACGGCGGAAAAATGCGACAGATGAGCGTATAAGAATTGCCGGCAATTGTCATAGAATTGATCCCGAGGGACCGCGAGTTCTCACATTCGGGAGCGACTCCGACAAAAAAGTAGCCCTCGGCCCTCTCTTCAAGGAATCCATCTCTAAAACGAAAGAATTGAGAAGTTGCGAGAACATTCAGCTGTGCAATCGCCTGCCACCCGGAAAGAATCCCGAACCCGCAAACAAGGGATCGAACGAAAAGGATAAAGGGAAGGAAAAAATGGCCTTCATCGCCAACGCTCAACAACAGTCAAGTGGCCCTAGACCGGTTGTTCGCCAAAATAAAAAGCGGCAACCCCTCTATGAAAAGTTAAAACGTCCTTACTCATTTCCCCGAGATGAAACAATGACGCTGCGAACTAGCGGTGCGCAACAGGCTTATCACTCTACCGGAGCTGAAACACCAGCTGCAACTGAATGAAGTCAACAATCCTAATTACTGCCCTTACCACCAAGTATTGGGCCATCCGATCGAAAACTGCTACGTTTTCAAAAACTGGGTTGAAGACCAATACCAACAGGGCAAGTTCGCGTTGTCCGAAAACTGGAAGGTAAGCCCGCCACAACCACATGCCCCGAGAAAGATGGATATGCCGGGGGCATCATGCTCATTCATAGGGAAAGCCCTATAGACCGAGAAGTCAGTAAACTAGAGATTCGCCTCAAATACGGCGACGGCGGACCGAAACGTCCTTAAACTAATGACGGACCATTATTTCCTAAAACTAGCTGTTGACCGAGATGTCATGAAGCTACGGCAGATCGCAGCATCCCGAAGCTGATTAAAAAATTAAAAAAAAATGGTATGTCCATAAGTAAAATGGGTACGGATGAAAACCCGAAAGGGCTCCGTGAATAAAAACAGCAGGACTCCCGGCGAGTGTTTGTGAAAACCCGAAAGGGCGCAACCTCGTTATATATATAAAAAAAAGAGAAAAAGAAAAGAATAAAAAAAAGAAAACGGTATGTCCATAAGCAAAATGGATACGGATGAAAACCCGAAAGGGCTCCGTGAGTAAAGACAGCAGGGCTACCGGCGAGTGTTTGTGAAAACCCGAAACGGCACGGCCTTATTAAAAGACACTTGCAGGGTCCTCTCGACCTTGTGAGGAGAAACCACCCGCGTGAGATCCTTACGACTCACAAGGGAGAAACACACTTAGGGATCCCCACGATTCCTAAGGAGAAAGTACACTTGCGAGATCCCCACGACTCGTAAGGAGAATTCTCTTATGGGACCCTCACGGCTCATAAGATTTGAAAGTCTTAAGTTACAAAGACCTGAACCTGTTCTTAAGCAACCCCCACAACCTCTGATATTGCCCTACAAGCGGCTCGATACTGACCCTTGTATACAATCCACGGGCGCGAATAAACATTTCCCTAACCTAGTCCCATCCGTGACTAGGGATATGTCCATATGATGAACAACCCTTGTAAGTCCTCTCGACTTATAAGGAGAAAACTCTCTTGTAAGATCCTTACGACTTACAAGAAGCCATGCACTTAGGGATCCTCATGATTCCTAAAGAGAAAATACACCTACGAGATCCTCACGACTTGTAGGGAGAAATACCTTTGTGAGACCCTTACGGCTCATGAAGTCAAAAGCCTTAGTTGACAGAATCCTAACCCTGTTTACTAAGCCACCTTTGTTCGACATCGAAAGAGGCAAATGATGATTCGCTCCTGGCCATATCCCAGTTGTAGCGATGCTGATGCTGAAATCGGTGTCTAATTTCAAGCTTGCGGCAGAAGGCCGGCAAGCCGTACATGCATACGAAATAGCCGAAATGATGGGGCAACTTGCAAACAAAATCAGCAAGTAAAAATGTATGCATGCGAAATAGCCGAAATGATTGGGCAACTCACAATAAAAAGCAGCGAGTAAAAATAAAAAGAATAGCCGAAATGATTGGGCACCGCGAAAAATAGCCGAAATGATTGGGCAATCGCGACCTTCGCGATATAAAAGCTGAAATGATAGAGCATCGCGGAAAGAAAAATATATAAAATGAAACTTTTGCCCTACAGGTGAGATCACATCGATCCCTGTATACAATCCAGGGGCACAAACAATGAAGGAATCACACTCCTCCCCCCCAAGCTCCATCAGAAAACGGAGCCAAGTCTCGACGGCCACGTCTATAGCCTGGAGACCCACAACAGCGTTCCTCTTCATTCCAGCAGGACTCAGACGCAACATCACCAAACGGAACTACGGCTTAGTCCCTAGTTCCAAACCTCGATGGTTCGCAGACAACCTAGAGATCATCTCGACATGCGTCTCATTACAACAGACGCAACGTCAACAACGGCGTTCCTTTGCAGTCCATCAGGATGCAGATGCAACGTCAACAAAAGACCTCACGATCCAAACAAAGCGGAGTGACGGCAAAATCCCAGCTCCACCTCAGCATTCGTCTCGTTATAGCAGACGCAATGTCAACAACGACGTTCCCTCGCAGTCCAACAGGATGCAGATGCAACGTCAACGAAAGACCCCATGGTCGAAACAAAGTGGAGTGATGGCAAAATCCCAGCTCCACCTCACAATCGCGGCATTCGTCTCGATACAACAGATGCAATGCCAGCAAACGAAGCGAAGGCCAAATTCCTAGCTTCAGGGTCTTGACGGCAACTCATATAAAACCTGAAAGACCATTGGAGATCATTTCACACCAGCACGGAGTGATCACCACCTCGACGTTCGTCTCGATACAGCAGACGAGATGTCACCACAGCGTTCTTACTCCAGCAGGATTCAGATGCGACAATCAAACAATGGAGCCACGGAAAAATCCCTAGTTCCAAACCTCGACGGTTCACCAGCAACCTAGAGACAACCGCGACATTCGTCTCGATACAGCAGACACAATGCCATCAAACGAAGCGAAGGCCAAATTCCTGGTTTCAGGGTCTTGACGGCAACTCATATAAAGTCGGAAAGACCATCGGGGATCATCCCACACCAGCGCGGAGTGGTTATGACTCATCGGGGCTCTCCAAAATGAGCCTAACCTCAAATAAAAAGCGGCATGGCAAAATTCCTAACGCTTGCTCTTCCGACGGTCAAACTGCCTAGGAGGATTGCTTGAAGACGTCTTGTCCAGCCCCCGAAAGGATCAGAGACACGACAGTCGCAAGGCTACTCGAATATCAAGGTTGCCTATCGAGGAATACATCAGCCGACGCGACGGTATGACGGACAAAATCCTAGTACCACAGACCCTAACGGACCTCTGTCGTAAAGAGCAGAGGTTAACTATGACGTTAGGATATTCTTGCGAGAAACGCTTGATTCGTCTCGACTCGTGAAGTAAAGCCTTAGGAAGCGAGGATTAAAAAAACTGTTTCCTAAGCATTGGGGCCCTGTAAGTCGGTTCAAAATGGACTCTTGCATACTATTCACGGGTCACACTCCCCGAAATCGAATCTCGACAAGGAGGGAAACAACCGCTTACGGGTCCTCTCGACTCGTAAGAGGGAAAATTCTCTTATAAGATCCTTATGACTTATAAGGGAAAACGCACTTAGGAATCCTCACGATTCCTAAAGAGAAAACGTACCTACGGGACCCTCCCATCCGGTAAGGAGAAAATACATTATGAGACCCTCACGGCTCATAAAGTTGAAAAGTCTTGGGTGACAGACCCTAACCCTGTTTTCTAAGCCATCGCCACTCTGCAAAAAGCCTAAGACCGACAGCTATACGCTATTCACAAACCACCCTTGCTAAAATCGCATGGCAAGCAGCACAGCAAAAAAAAAAGAGAGAGGAAAGCAGAAAGACGACATAAGACATTGCGAAAGAAATGTATCATTTATTCATGTATGCAGTTGGATACAAAATACATCATATGAAAGAATAAAAGAATAAATACATTTTATTCAAAAATTTACAAATGATACAAAATGATTCATGGAGAAGGAAGCGTTTTTAACAAATCCGCAAGTTGCTCTCGCACTTCCTTCAGCGCCTTCTCCTGATCGGCTGCCGCGGCCAACTCTGCTTCCACCTGGGCCCGCTGCTGCAAGTAGGATGAAAGTTGTTCTTCGACGGCTCGCTGAGCTGCTTCACGACCTTGGGCATTACGCTCAACGATATCGAGCTTCCGCTTCAATGTTAACCCGTCGGAGATACTTTGCAGGAGGCCCTCGAAGATAGCTTTCACCCGAGCAGCGTTCGCGTCAACCTCAGCACGCAGTCGAGCAGACTCGCTTGAGGTTTCTTTGCATTCCCTCAACTTTAGAGCCGCTTCTTGTTCAAGATGGCGGAAGTAAGAAGCGCGCTGCTCGATCCACGCCGCCCGTTGAGTGCTCGTGGCCAAAATCTCATAGGCAGGACGCATAAGCTCCAGCTGATGCAGGCAGGCCTCGATCTCTGTTCAGTTGATAAAACTGCACATTTGTATTACATTTTTCCTACCATTTTCATATTAAAGAAGGACTTTATTATAATATATCATACATATGAGGGTTTATGTGTAAAAATACTATTTTCCATGTGTTGATATATTATAATTAGCAGTTGGTAGAAAAATGTATGCAAATAAATTCATTGACCAAATCCTAGTAGAACAAGTCTACTAAAGATTATTTGAGTTATTGTGCAAAAGATTTCCAAGTGTGCAGAATTTTTCAAAGACTAGAATCAAGCAAATCAAGTTGTTGAAGAAGACTTGCCTAATTAAAGAAGCAAAACTTGGAGACCAAGTCTGGAAGCAACCGCGAAAAGATTTCCAAATTCTAAAGGTGCCAAGGATCGTCAAATATCACATAGAGACAGCTCCTGAAAAATGATGGACGGCCACGATCATCAAGCCGCGGATCCGCGGCAATAGCCCCTTTATGCCGCGGATCCGCCGCAGATATAGTGAGTTGGGAGTTGAGGATTTTTAGGGAAAATCTTTTCTACATTTTACCTAATATGGAAGCAAATGATTCTGGCTTTACACTATAAAAAGGCACCGAGAGCCTCTTGGAAAATTGATCAAGCTGAAAAGATCATGAAGTCCAAGACGCTCACGCATCCAGGCTGATCATCAACTGTTCGTCTACCTCCTTAGGAAAGATCGAGAAGCAACTAGTTTTGTAATCATTTTCTAAGGAATAAAGTGTAGATTGTTCAAGTTGATTAATAAAGGTAGTTATTTTATTTAATTCTTTTTGCATCTTACATTATGTTTTCCCTCTCTGTCTTTTCATCTTCTTCTCCCAACATGCACGAGTAATTCTCCACTTGTTAGGGTTCGTAGGATTAGGGTAGGCTAATGGATGATGAAAATAACTAAACCCTTTTTAAGTCCTATAAAGTTTAGGAACTTTATCAAAAGAATCATTAACATCCTAATCGGGCGCGCTAGCAATTCTTTGCTAGTTCCGACCGCGATTAGATATTAGATTAATGATTGTTTTGGTAAAGGCTAGATATGAACGGAGTTCCGTGTCGAGATAAGGGTTAAGAGTGGGATTTCTTTTCTCTCCAGAAACCCTAATCTACACGCATCACCGTCGTTCTAGTTCTAAATCTATTAATGGATAAAAAGGGTAATTTTTAATTAATCGTCCATAACTACTAAATCCTAACGAACCCTACAAGCCCCCTTATTATATTAACTACATCTTTAAAATAATCTAGATCTATATTTTACATTCTTGTTTAACGTAGATCTAGAAACCATTCTACAACAATTCTTTATCCCTCCTCTCTTTCTCAACACATCTAAAGTAAGAGTAAAGGATTCAACGTTTCCCAGAGGACGACCCGTACTCATCTCGGTCTAGCTACACGCGACACCGTTCTGATTGCGGTTAATTACTACAAACAAACACTTTTTCGTATCAATCAAATGGCGCCGTTACCGGGGATACGTGCGTAATTTTTTATTCTTACTATTTGTGTTGAATTCTTAGAATTCATATCATTATTAAAACAAAACTGCAAATTGCATATTTAACGATTTGTGTGTGAATTTTGCGAGGGAATCTGGAGTCACGGACTTGAGGAAACAGGAGATCTAGGGTTTCACACTTCTCTGGTATCTTTCTTAACTCTTTCTCTCTCCTCTAAAATCCAATAAAATCTATTTTCTGCAGGATTCTTTGCAAAATAGCGCCGCTCAAAAATCTTTTTGCAAAAGTTTTGTGATTGGTTTTGTTTTGCATATTTTAATACGGACTTTAAGGGGCAAAGACCAAATCAAGATTAGGTGGGGATTTCATCACCCTTCCTAAGCCCCCACAAATCACAAACCGAGCATCTGCATCAACCCTACAATAATTTAAAAAATATCTAGACCAAACTCTAAGGACTGTCGCGCTCATTAAGGACAGAGGAAGGTCGTGGGTAATCTATCGCTTATCCGCATTACTTTTGTAGTGCCTAGGCAAGTGTGTCTAAGGCGAGTGGTTACTTAATTAGGACCACTACTTTCGTAGTGGGGAGCCTCCCACTCACCTGGCACTTACCTGGCTACAAGAGTAGTAAAGAGGCGGTGGAGGATTGATCCTACTGCTTGTCCTTTGGAAGTCTAGGAGCGGTCTAGAGACTGGACCTAGGTGACCTTAGTTCTAGGGTTGCTTGTGCATTTTAGAGTGATTTGTCTTGAGTCCCACTTTTTTTCAAAACAAGCCAATTTTAAATCACACACACGCTGCCACTTGCACTAAACCCGCTTAGTGCATGCTTGGCTGGACACGGGATCCTAGTGCCCGTCTTGTCCGCGTTCCTTCTATCGACGCCGAAGTTGGTACTTCTTCATCTTCTTTTCCCCCACCGCACACGACCGAGATGGACGGTACTCCATCAGATTATAACACCACGCTGCCACCACCCGTAGGTGCGCAGAATCCACCGCGCATCTCTCTCCAAGAAAGATGATATCTTATCCGTGGTCCTCTTCCCACTTGTCTATCTCTTCCACCACCTAACGGGGATAATTTCGAAATTAAACCCCACTACATCAATCTGCTGCCCAAATTTCACGGGCTTGAATCGGAAGACGCATACGTTTTCATTACCAAATTCGAAAACGTATGCGCAATGATGGGTACTTCACAATTGACTTTAGATGCTATGCGCTTACGTCTTCTCCCATTCACACTGTGCGACTTGGCAGAAAAATGGCTTTACAATACTGCCGCACACTCTATCACTAATTGGGATGAATTCATAATAGCATTTCTTAAGAAGTTTTACCCAAACCATAAACTGCCCGTGTTAGAAGCGAGATCAACCAGTTCACCCAGCTTCCCAACGAACCATTTTGGAAGTGCTTTGAACGTTTCGAGGATTTGCTTGTCCAATGTCCTCATCATGGAATCAATAGATGGGATTTATGTCGGATTATATATGAGGGCATTAATCCAGCGACAAAGCAGATGCTTGAAACAATATGTTAATGCAATTTCATGTCTAAAGATGACAGTAAAGCTTAGAAGTATCTGGAAGATCTCGCTGAACACACTTTGCAATGGGAAAGCGTAAGACCACCTTCATCTAGGGGAGGTGTTCACCAGCTCGATGTTTCTATCGCAGTAAAAGCTGAAATGGCAGCGATACAGAAGAAACTCGACGCTATTGAGAACAGATTCTCATCATTCTCCCTAAATCAGGTCACGCTTCCTAAGACCGTCTGTGGTTGCTGTTCGGATCCTTCACACTTAACGGAAGAATGTCCTATGAATGCACCGTTTCAAGGTCACGAGCAAACTAATGCTGCTTTTCAGCAGCGACCTAGAAACGGCCCTTATTCTTCCACGTACAATCAAGGATGAAGGAATCATCCTAACTTTGCTTGGAATCAAAACCAACAAAGCAATTATCAAAGACCTCCTCCACAGCAACCATAACCACAGAATCAGCCCCGCTTTCAGTCACAGAATTTTCAAAATCCGGCCAACATTTCTACACCACAAGTGGCCGGTACTGACAACTCACTTGCACAAACTTTGGATATGTTCATGAAACAATCCATGCAAATTTCGGCTGAGATGTGAGGTCTTCTATTGATACCATAACGAAAAACTCCGCCTCCCAAGGTGAGAGTATTAAATCATTAGAAAACCAAATCGCACAGTTAAACGCCGCAATGAGTGCGAGAGAGAAAGGGAAACTCCCATCTCAACCCCTACCGAATCCTGGCCATTCACAAAATCATAATGTGAATGCCGTTACTACGTTGAGATCGGGGAGAGAGCTGAATAACCGTGTGGGTGAGCAGTTTGATTTTAATACCCCAGCTTCATCTTCTTCCTCCCCTAATTCGTCTAGTCTCCCACCTTCATCCGAGCCTATTCTCCGTTTTCCCCAAGGCTCGAACATTTCGCCAAATCTATCTAAGTCGATTCCCACTCCAATTTTGGGATCGAATCCGTCGCCACAGTCTTCTCCACAAACGTTGGACCCAAAACTTATTGATCAAGCACCTTATCCAAACAGGTTAAGGGGCAACAAACCAAGTCCACAAATGGAGAAGATTGTGGAAATTTTTAAGCAAGTTAATATAAACATTCCTCTCTTAGATGCTATTCAACAAGTTCCGTCATATGCGAAAATCCTAAAGGACTTGTGCACTAGGAAGAGAAAAGTTCAAGCACCTAAAAAGGTTTTCCTTGCGAGTAATGTGAGCACAGCTTTTACACAACAACTACCCAAGAAACGAAAGGACCCCGGAAGTCCTACAATTTCAATTTCTATTGGGGGTAAAAATATCAATCGTGCTCTACTCGATTTAGGTGCTAGTGTTAACTTGCTTCCGTATTCTGTTTATGAGCAATTAGGGATCGGAGAGTTAAAACCGACGCATTGCACTCTTCAGATGGCCGATCGATCTATCACCCAACCTAGGGGTGAGCTAGAGGATGTGTTAATCAAAGTCGGGGAATTCATATTTCCTGTGGACTTTATCGTTATTGATACACAACCTGTGGCAAACCTACGCAATCAAATCCCGGTGATACTCGGTCGACCCTTTTTGGCCACTTCCAACGCAGTAATCAATTGTAGAAACGGCTCTATGACCATATCCTTTGGAAAGAAGTCAATTGAGCTTAACATTTACAAGTTGGGAAGTGAACCCTCCGAACCATATGCTCATGTGTGTTCTGTCGAATTAATGGATGTTGACGGCAGCGAATATGATCAACCTCATAATTCTGACTCTTTTCATATGTTGTTGGTTGACACGGACTCTTCCACCAAGTTGTCCGGGTCAACATCTAACGCTGATAAGGAACTTTTTATAGAGTCTGACGATTACCCCATTTTTTCTGATGACATTATTTTTCGGGGTATCGATGAAAGCTTTGAGGAAATTTTCGCTGATGAACTCGCATTTTTACAAGACACGGGTGTTGAGATGAATCAACTCTAAGATGAAGAAATTGGACCTCCACCCCTTCTTTTGGACAATCATGATAATGCGAGTAATCCATCATTACTATCACTATGTCGTCTCTCCAAATTGAGACGCAATCCTTTTCCATTACACCTCTTATCTCCTCCCCACTTCTTCATGTCGAAAGGTGACATGTTCTTCCACCAACCTTGGTGCTTCATCGATAAATTTTTTGAATGGTTGGTGTTGACCTTCGGTCTTTGCAAAGCTTGGCATTGACCAATAACCTTACCCCCCTCGTGTGATTTTAAAAGATTAACATTGTTTAACTCAAGTTTGGGGGGGGGTATATTTTGGCTCTTGAAAGAAATGATTTTTACAAAATTGTGAGCCAAGAAATAAGTTGGGGGAGGAGTTCACTTGCATTATTTCTTGTCCCCTTTTTCCTCCCAAGTCTACAGGTTTTTGAGCTTAATGGATGACATCAGTGAGGACACTGCTGTGAACAGGTTTAGGGGAGGTTTGTGCTTATTTACACATCAATTTGCATCATACTTTGCATAAGCACAACATTTTCAAAAATTTCAAAAAAATTCTTTTATAACAAAAGAGTCGAAAGTGAAAAATTACATCCAAAAGATAGGAATAGTTTAAGAAAACCAAGAAAATTAGAAGTTTTCTTAAACGAACTAGTAATAAGTAGTTATGAGCTGTTGTCCCAAGGGTTAGTAAGATGAAGGAAGTCACTAATCTGAGGATAAAAATAAGTCTGAAAAATAGTTTCTATTCTGGAAGCCAAACATTTGAATATTGATACCCTACTATATGCACTTACACACGTCTTGAAACTCGGGATAGTAGAGGATACCTTGAAATGCTCTTGTCTAAAAGCCAAAGTATGAAGGAAATGAAAAAAATGAAGAAAATATAAAAATGGTGAAAAGAAAAAAATGAACACTGGTTTTGTATCGCCAAGGCAGCAATAAAAAAATATAGCGAGGGTGCCTCTTCACCTAGTGCCCTAATGCCAACTGGTCTGGGAGTCACTGCTAAGCCTTAGGTGGTGCAAGACGAGTAAAATATTATCATCTAATCAGCAAGCACATGAGTAATCAGTCGGTTAGTACCTCAAGAAGTATTAACGGTCGCATGAAAATGTGTGAGCAAATCTTAATATTCATTAAATTAAAAAGTACTGAGGTAGATGGATAAGAGTATGATAGCTTGAATTGAATTCTCCGAGTGTAGGGACGTCCATTTCACACACGTAGGGGTATATGATCAATATTTGGACGAAAGGTAGGAAGGAAGAATAAAGACGATGTTTTATTGAGGGATGATGTGATTTCTAACATTTTTTCATGACTATTAAGATAGGGCTTATGACAACTGAAAAGCTAGTTTAGTTGGAAACTCTTATTTTCAAAGTCTTTCTTTTATGGTTCTTATCTTTATATGTAAATTTCACCATCTCTCTTTTGTTATAGGATTTTGTGGGTGTAATCCGCTGAAAACCCTCAGGAGACAACACTCCTCCTACTAGGGACAACTAGAGGTTTAACGGCTTGTTGCATGTGCTCAGTGCAATCGTGTATGCCTACGAAAGTGTGCTTAGTTTTCTCCTTTCTTTTTCTCCTCTTGAATAAACTAGTTTGCTCGGGACGGTCAGATAAGTTTGGGGGTATTTGTTCAGTTGATAAAACTGCACATTTGTATTACATTTTTCCTACCATTTTCATATTAAAGAAGGACTTTATTATATATATCATACATATGAGGGTTTATGTGTAAAAATACTATTTTCCATGTGTTGATATATTATAATTAGCATTTGGTAGAAAAATGTATGCAAATAAATTCATTGACCAAATCCTAGTAGAACAAGTCTACTAAAGATTATTTGAGTTTTTGTGCAAAAGATTTCCAAGTGTGCAGAATTTTTCAAAGACTAGAATCAAGCAAATCAAGTTGTTGAAGAAGACTTGCCTAATTAAAGAAGCAAAACTTGGAGACCAAGTCTGGAAGCAACCGCGAAAAGATTTCCAAATTCTAAAGGTGCCAAGGATCGCCAAATGTCGCATAGAGACAGCTCCTGAAAAATGATGGACGGCCATGATCATCAAGCCGCGGATCCGCGACAATAGCCCCTTTATGCCGCGGATCCGCCGCAGATATAGTGAGTTGGGAGTTGAGGATTTTTGGGGAAAATCTTTTCTACATTTTACCTAATATGGAAGCAAATGATTCTGGCTTTACACTATAAAAAGGCACCGAGAGCCTCTTGGAAAATTGATCAAGCCGAAGAGATCACGAAGCCCCAGACGCTCACGCATCCAGGCTGATCATCAACTGTTCGTCTACCTCCTTAGGAAAGATCGAGAAGCAACTAGTTTTGTAATCATTTTCTAAGGAATAAAGTGTAGATTGTTCAAGTTGATTAATAAAGGTAGTTATTTTATTTAATTCTTTTTGCATCTTACATTATGTTTTCCCTCTCTGTCTTTTCATCTTCTTCTCCCAACATGCGCGAGTAATTCTCCGCTTGTTAGGGTTCGTAGGATTAGGGTAGGTTAATGGACGATGAAAATAACTAAACCCTTTTTAAGTCCTATAAAGTTTAGGAACTTTATCAAAAGAATCATTAACATCCTAATCGGGCGCGCTAGCAATTCTTTGCTAGTTCCGACCGCGATTAGAGATTAGATTAATGATTGTTTTGGTAAAGGCTAGATATGAACGGAGTTCCGTGTCGAGATAAGGGTTAAGAGTGGGATTCCTTTTCTCTTCAGAAACCCTAATCTACACGCATCACCGTCGTTCTAGTTCTAAATCTATTAATGGATAAAAAGGGTAACTTTTAATTAATCGTCCATAACTACTAAATTCTAACGAACCCTACAAGCCCCCTTATTATATTAACTACATCTTTAAAATAATCTAGATCTATATTTTACATTCTTGTTTAACGTAGATCTGGAAACCATTCTACAACAATTCTTTATCCCTCCTCTCTTTCTCAACACATCTAAAGTAAAAGTAAAAGGTTCCACGTTTCCCAGAGGACGACCCGTACTCATCTCGATCTAGCTACGTGCGACACGGTTATTGATTACGGTTAAACTATAAACAAACACTTTTTCGTATCAATCAATCTCCCTACAGTGATTAACCCAAGACTCGACGACGCCTTCATTGTGGAAATTTACAAACGTCGCCAGCATCGGATTAACCTCGGCAGCGAAATCTATGGCAGATGTGGGAGCTTCTGCGTCAAGCTCCTCGACGCATCCGCTCAGCATACTCAGACTCATCGCAGCACCCTTTGAGGATGGACGTCTGGAGAATGGACCTGCCGGCATCATAATGCGAGACTCGAAAGGGGCCGGAATCAGAACGACAGCTGCAAAACAAAGCACAATCAAATGATGGTTCAAGAAATATATAAAGGTCATCAATGACGGAATTTACTATACCAGCTGCAGCAGGTGGCAAAGCTGGGAGGACCGGTGGCGCAACTGATCTTACATCTCCTCCTTCGATCTGTAGCACTGCAATCAGGGCAAGGGAGAATCAGAAATAATTCCATTTTTGAAAAAAGAAAGGGCATTAATTGAAAACTATACTCACCAGCGCCACTGGAAGAAGCAAGCTCCGACGGGAAGGAGAAGTGTAGGTGTAGCACCTGGTACAGGTGATCAAAAAGCACTCCTGCAAGGACGCAATAGTACAACATCAGTACATAAATTATGCAGCCAAGATAAGACTGATAAGTCATAAATCCATACCTTCCAGCATTTGCGACGGTACGAGAGAGGGTAGAGTTGTGGCCACCGTCAGGGCGATAACTGACGGCGCTCCCTCGAGTAAAGGGGCATCAGCACTAGCCGCACCTGCGTTAGAAACAAGATAAGCCCTGTCAGGAAGGATTGCAGAATAAAAAGAAGGACGGTAACCCAAAATTTACCTGATGAGTCGCCAGCCGAAACGGCGGCGTCTCCCTCCTCCATTGGCATGGGTTCACCTCCTGTTGCCTCATCGCCAGACTCTACGGGAGCAATGCTCGCAAGGCCAGGAGACGGCGAAGGACCATAGGCAGGGAGAGCAATGATCGGAGCGGTACCCGACTCTTGAGAAAGAGCGGCCGGCTCGTCCTCGGCAATCATGACCGTCTCATCCGCTACCCCCTCAGGCTCAGTGGTCGCGGCCGTCTCGTCCACCGCTGCCATAGGTTCATCGGTCGTAGCCGCCCCATCCGCTGTTGCCCTAAGCTCGGTTGTAGCAGCCGTCTCATCTGCCGCTACCTCGCGCTCGGCAGTGGTGGCCGTCTCGGGCATAGTAGTCGTGACTGTCTCGTCAGCCACTAGCTCAGGCCCGGGGACTACGGCTGCACCGCCTACTGTCGCTTCGGGATCAGCTGCTACCTTCTCTACCGTCCCCTCAGGCTCGACGGTCATCGCCGCTCCTTCAGTAGGACTCGGCCCTGCAGGAAAAGATGTATGAGAACTGATAGTTTTACAACTTTTGCAACCAAGCCTCGAAAAGCACATTACCTGAGGAGGATTGACCGTTGGTTTCCCGAGCTGCACGCGCCGCCCGTCTATGAGCAGTAGACAAGGCGACCGGGGGCTCCTCGGAAGGAGTAGTAGCAGGAGGAACGGCGCTTGGGCCCGCTCCCACGGCCAAAGCAATGCTACGCTCCTTCGTTGCGCACCTCAAGCGCTTCCTCTCCTCCCGGGTCGTCACGACGGACCTCTTGGAATCCTCCTTCAGCAAGGCGGCGGCGTCCGCGTTCAGAGTTGCCTCCAGAGCCTTCAAGGCATCCATCATCGGCTTTTTGAGTTGGGTCTCTTGCGGCAATTCCGAAGAGGTCGGAACATCGGTAGCTGGCCCGGAGAGAATTCCCGCGTCAGTTTGCGAGATAGGTCTTGTGGTCCCTGCGATAAGACAAAGAGGGGGTCAGATTACTCATAAGAAATGGAAGCATAGGCATAGTAAACCGAAATGTACCAAGGCCTAAGGATGCTCTGAGTCGTTCCTCCTCCTGGAAAGTTTTGAGAGAAGCAGCGATAGCTTCTTCGGTAGAAATGCCTGTTAAAAGAAGGAAAAGCGTTAGTCAAAAAACAATGATAGAGGTACGATGCAATGACAAAAAATACAACTAGTGATTACCCGATTGCGCAAGTTTAGCCAACCACGCATCGCGCCTCGCCAATCGCTCTGAAGCTGCGATGGCGGCCGCCATATCAGTGTCGTCTGGTGGCATAAATAAGCCATCGTTAGTCCCGTACTCATCCAAGCCCTCGCTATAAGGAGCATGAGGTTCCTGACCAAACGCAACGTCAGCAGAGAGGATCGACTTCTTCTTCCTCTTCTGCGCGCGAACCCCGGGTGCACCCAAAATCAACTTACGTTTCGTGGGAACCTTAGGACGACGAGTCCCGATGTCCGAGCCCACGCCGGATTCAGGCGAAACCACATTCACCATCTCCACCGGAGCACGGGGCGCTGGGGGCACGTCTACGGTATCACGGGGCAATCCGCGCGGGGGGCTTAGCACACGCGGAGTCTCATCTCCAGCATCTCCTCTCAGCGGAGGAACGACATGGGTCCTTAGCCTTAGGGGGCTTTGCGATCGCTGGCGGGGGGCACACCCTTGCGGTCAATCAGCAGCCGCTTCTCTTCCCGGATAACAGCACCCATCGCATGCTGATACCAAGCCCCGTACACATTTAGGGCCCTTGGAACGCAACTTGGCTCGCTAATGAAGAAGTGGGAGCCCGTATTCAACCGCATAAAGTGGTGCAGCGCGCTCCGTATTCCCTCCCTTGTGGCCGCAGGCTCTTCCAAAAACGCCTCCAATGGGACCCCCTGGTTATAACTTAGTTGTTGGGCGAACCGATGGGGGATGTACCTCATGAAGAGCGCCATATCGTTTTGCCTGAACACCAGGAAGCCCGGCCGGATGGAATACAAGTGAAGAATCTCCCGGGCTTTCAATACGGAGGCCCCGTCCTTGAAACTACCACGCAACGCCAACACCGCCTTAGAAGTCCCCGGGCCGATGGTCATGACCTTGTCCGTGAAAGAGATGCCCGCTCCGACCGTGCGCGGACGAAGAAGCAACCCCCTAGCCTCCCACGGAGGTGGATTCAAAATAGAAGCGCCAATTAACCGCATGACTCTCGGGAGTCTGCACTTCTCGTAGAACGAGGGCCTCTTGTGAATACCAAAAACCCCGAGCACATGCATTTCCATCCATGAAGTAAAATAGTGCATCGGGAGATTGGCGGGTTGCACCCCGGTTCATTTGCGTCTGGCGCCACGCTAAGTCCATGGTACAGGTGGGCCAACCCGGCGATTCCAATTGACAACTGTATACTAGCCACCATCCGATGCGCTGGGTAGAAGACGGACGGCCTCATGTAGCACGAGTGCATGGGGAGCGCGAACCAGCACAGCCATAACCCCAGAAACCCGAGAAAGAAGGTCTCCTCGTCGATGCCCGGGGCGGCGATTTCCGATAAGGGCATGATCGCAGCATCGGGAAGGTAGAAACCCTTTTGGTCGTCCTCCAGTACTGGTCGATGATCTAAGCCAAAGCCGAAGGGGTCGTCAAGCTTAGCAAATTTTTTTCTCCGCTGCGATAGAGTTTCTGGGCGAAGAAAACGTGCAATGAAGTCTGCAAAGCTGACACCCCGGCCTCCAGATTCAAGAAAGAGGCTCTCATACATATTCAGCACCTTTACCAGGCTCGGAAACTGGTGCTGAATAGCATTCTCCGGTGTTAGGCCCATTACCAGCAGCTTGGTGGCGAAGACATATTCATCAGGAGGAAGTAGCTCTTCATAATGCTCCCCCCTCACCGGCAAACCGGAAATCTCAGCAAATTCTTCCAGGGGGATGGAGACTTCCCTGTCCGTCAGAAGAAAGGTATGGGTGGGGATGTTCCATTGTTCCACGAATGCCTTAACCCACCACGTCGTAGGAGCAGGGTACTCGAACAATGAGGCATAGACTGCGGGGTACAGACCAATCTTCATCAAATGCGTCTTCTTCGCTGACAAGATGTACCTGGCCCACTGCAAATACCCGGCCGATTGTCGAGGGGTCAATCCAATGTTATAGGGTTGTCCCTAAGGGCGCGACTCACCCTGGCATATGCGCCGCCCCAGAATATCCAATGCTGTCGGCGGCTGCACGGGAATGGCAACAATCGAAGGCTGAAGAAGATCCTTCGAATTCCAATTTACGACCTCCACGGCATACTTCACCGGGGGTACATCTACATATGGGATCGATGAGATCGGCTCTGACGGCGTCGCGCAAGAGAAGCTTCGGCGACCCTTGATAATTTTGCTATACCACCTACCCCACAGGTGAAGGTTCTTTTACTCAGGGCCGTAATCCTTGATAAGAGTAAGAACCTCCTGGTCCACTGGCGCCTCAGGAAATCCTCCCTCTGAGCGGAAGAACGGGAATGAAAGATCAGCAGACATGTTGCCTGCAAGAGAAAGCGAAATTCAGTTATCAGTATCAAAAGTTAATTTTAAAAAAAAAATCCAACGCTTGGTACTTTAAAATTCATACCACACCGCAACGCAGTGGAGAGGGGACCAAATGGGGACCCACAAAATCCAGATAACAATGCATCAGTTAATAAGACAGCCTCATCATTGGATGAGACTGTCAATTAATTAGGAGATCCTCAAAAGAATATTTTCATTAAATGAGAAATCCCTTGAGACAAGGAGAAAATATCCCTTTTCAGAGCAAAGCTCTGTCACAGAGTGACACTTGTCAAACTCTGGTCACAAGGGAATAAGATTCCTTAAAGAGCCTAGCTCTGTAATAATGATGGAAAAATCCATCAAAGGAAAAATTAATTCCTAAAAATTAAAGTTCTGGGATCTTAAAGATCCATGAAAAACTCTTAAGAGTTCATCATCAGAAGATCAAAAGCTCTATATTCTGTCAATGAGCAAAGCTCTATTCATGGGTTAAGAAACCCTGAAACAAATTCTTGAGAGCAAAGCTCTGTTTGTGAAACCCCAAAGGGGATTTCTTTAGATCAAAAGATCTATAAGAGTAAGGCTCTATTAATTAAAGTTGATTTAATTAAGTTTAAATTTTTACCTAAAATTTTTCTAGGGTTCTAACTCTGAAGTTCTTAAAAACAAGAGCAAGGCTCTGAAAATAAAATTCTTGAAGATGATAATCATCTGCTGAGGACCAAGGGTCCTATTTATAGGTGCTCAAGCTCCTCTTCAACTCCTGAATCGATCCAATGGTTCAGAGGTTGCCACCGCTGCACTCACGTGTGCACCACGTGAGCGCAACGGTGGGGGGCATTTGTTTCCCCCAATCAGAGCAAACCTCTGTTTGAATTTCAAAATTCAAAAGGTGAAGCAACGCTTCAGATCCCTTGCGCTGTCCGCAGAGCGCCACGTGTCAAAAGCAGACACGCCAGCGCAAGGAGCGCTGCGTCCAAGGCAGCGCACCACCAATCAGAGCAAGGATCTGTTTTAAAATTTAAATAAATAAAGCAACGCTTCAGAACACTTGGGCTCTACGCTGCGCGCCACGTGTCAAACAGTGGTGCGCTAGCGCAGTGGTGCGCTAGCTCAGTTGCGCTGCGCTCTGCGCTGCGCGCCACGTGTCAAACACAGACGCGCTAGCGCAGTTGCGCTGCGCTCTGCGCTGCGCGACACGTGTCAAGCGCAGGTGCGCTCGCGCCAATTGTTGGATATAGTGTCCTCAGAGTCAATTATTGGATCACAGGCACGTGATTGCAATGATTGAGGGAGGACCTATGCCGGTAGGACAATCTTACTCAAAGATGGTAGTATGCTATCTGATTTATCTTTATCATCGTGTACTGCTTCAGGTGACCTTACAGGTCACTATTGCACGTTGATAGAGCCCTTAGGATTCTTTCTTGACGGCCAGCAGTATGATGGCGATCATATACGTGGGAGCTGGGGTCTATAAGCACATCCTTAAAAGGTCCCTACTCGTGGGAGTTTTCGAGACAGGGCATCGATACTCTAGAGTAGACTAGTGTATACAGTCGAGACCCCGACGAAGGACGATGGCCGGTCTCACAAGCCACTGGTGTTAGTTGGTTTACCTAAGATGTATACAGGTGCTCATTGGGTTATGAGTACACCGGACATGACTCGCCAGGAACATGCTAGTTGGTATTATACCAGACGTCAGATAGAAGTTCCCAGGTGACATGTGTACAGGTTAGTTCATCGACCTGAGATCGTCATTTGTCTCGTGTGAGTTCCCACTGTACTTTGATTACTACCCTACCACGGCTCAAAGGAATCGTGCAAACAGGTTTTAGTTGGGTACAGTCCCGAGCCACATGGAGGTAGTGAGCGGATCGGCAGGGGTTCGTCTCTCCCGGTATTGGGGGTGAGGTCGCACTGTGTCTAGGAGAGCCATTACACAAAGCCCTCGGCCGAGGCAGGAGATTTACTGGTAGGTATTCCAGTAGTATCTCAGGGTGTTCTGGGCTACACTCCGACACGACTTGTACTGCTTTTGGGGGTCTAACTTTTACCAACCTCCTAGGCCCGCCATGCGATACTCATAGACGAACGGACAGGACTGTACGAATATTGTCACTGACAGGCTCAGTAGGGTGTCAGGATGAGTTCGCTCATCGACATCCCTTTTGGTCAATACTTGGTAGCCCGTTACGTACGGCTAATACCTCTGACGCGCTAGTGGTTAAATCCATAGCCAAAGTATTGACGAGTCTTTAGAGTCCCCCACAGACAGTTTCTCAAGTTTCGGGCGAAACGTTGTAGAGGCCGTATGATATATGGCAGGGTTCGATCTTATACGTGCGGTATTGCACGCATCATGATCGGACGGATCATACTAGTGGGTTTTGGTTTAAGCCGGATCCTAGTATTAGATTTGTTGGATTACTTTAGTCTCATCGCATTCGCATTCAGTCGGAATGCGGATGCAGGTATGTATATACAGGTGAGGGGTATCCTTGTGATCCGTCACGAGTTTACTTTAGATGTTGCCGGATCTTTTTGTTGGACCAAACATTTGGATTAATGTTTGGATAATGGAATTAGTGAGCTAGAATTCATCATGGAATGCATTAAATGTGACATAGACATGTATCATGACTCATGGTCTCTTTTTTAGCAAAAGTGTCACATTAATGGATTGATTTGTGATGATATGAGAGGAAGAGAGAGAGAGGGGCTGCCATGGGCATATGGTTAGCTCTCATATTATTTTTGATAACACTCTCACTCTCATTCAAACAAAAGAAAAGAAAAGAAAAAGAAAAGCTCTTGTTCTTCTTCTTCTTCCTCTAGCTCATTGCTTCCATCAATGGCAACACTTTAACCTCCATCCAAAGCCATGGATGCAAGAGACAAAGTGATCACAACATTCTCTACTTCACCTTGGGCACGTCGGCTAGCACACTTCGTGTCCGAGTTGCTTCGGATGAAGCGGGAGCCCGTAAAAAGACTTCTCGAAGTGGTGCCCTTTCTGACGAGGAGATGAAGATCGGAGATGCCGCGGGGAGATCGGGATGGTGGCCAAAGACCGAAGGACACGGATCACTTGGTATAGCATTCTATCCCTTCTCTAGATAGCTAGGTGTAGGTTAATGGTTACGATCCGAGTTTTTAGGATGTGGTAGTGCCGGTTTAAAGTCAAGAAAATTTTTCGTTTCCGCATTTTGGCCTCGGATAGACGACCGGGGCGCTACCGTAGTCCTACATGGTATCAGAGCCACGCCATTAACCTAGTCTATCTTGCTCTAACGTGTTTACAAGTTCGATCAAACGGATTTTCCGAAAACCCGATTTCAAATGTGCAGTTTCTGTCGAATTTTTCCTGTACTCTAAAAATTATTTGGTACATTGTAAAAATACGAGCAGGGTTTTATAGGAATTCTGAGAAAATTTGACTGCATGATCGTACGGCCTCGCCGCGGAACCGCGGCAATAACCCCCTTTCTGCCGCGGTTCCGCCGCCGTTCTGTGCCTTCACTGCTTCAAAATTTCTACAGTACTCCTTGACTTGAAAATGGGGTTTTTGGTATATTCTGTTTGGGCCCAGATTTATTTTGAGTGCTACAGTTGTGCTTGGGGCCCACTCCGGAAAATTTAGTCGATCGAAAATTTTAAACATGTTAGTTCACAGTATTTACATTATATCTGCGACCGTGAATGTCACTCAATCGGTAAATCCTGTCTAATTGCTATAGTCTTTTTAGACGGATTTGCGAACGTGACATTCACGTTGATGTTCTGTGTTGTGCTGTGATGTTGCGGATTTGTCGTGCGGATAGCCTGGTTGCAATGTTAGTACAGTTTGGTTTATTATGTACATTTGGTATTGCAGAGCGAGCTTCCGACATGTGGACTGCCGTTACTGCCTGTTTGTATATTATTCTTTTGGAGCACGACCGGGCTGAGGTCGATGTACCCGTTATATATTTTACTTTCTGTACTAGGATTACCCCGTGGAGGGGTGCACGAGTAGCCGGGTTCTAGAGGGCAACGGGCCCGCATCTCATGGCGTTGAGACGGAGGGGGCTTCACTCTAGAATTGGCAGGCTATTCGCCGCACTCGTAGGGGTACAGGTTGACCCAAGGAGGAGTGCCCAAGTTACCGGATTCTGTAAAGTGCTGGGTGGTCCATTCACGTTGCTGAAGGGGGCTGCCTCGCTTCACGTTTTGGCGGGTAACTTGCCGCGCCCGTAGGGGTCTAGGATTTCATTGCGCGGGCTATCCACACGACCAGGGGAACGTCGGGTTTCAGTAGCGGCTCTATGAAACCCTGGGATCCCAGATATCTGTATTGTTCTGTAATGCTTATTATATTTCTGTGATGTTGCATTTTATCACGCCTTGAGCGAATATTATATATTGATATATATACTGGTAGATGTTGTATATGTTTAACACCCGCGCTAGTCCAGTCCCCGCTCTGTCGTTAGTTAAGTAACCTAACGGGTGATGACGGGACCCAGTGGCGAATGCGGATGGCATATACGTACATCGTATTTTCGTTCTTTTGTGGTGTGATCAATTGATGGGACTGCATTGATTCGGATCAATGCAAGCTAAACAAACCTATTCTGATGTTGTTGGAACATTTTTCAAAAAAAGCTGTTATTGCAAGGACGTTTTCTTTTGTTTTGCACAGTGGTATTCGGTTATGAATATCCAGCACCTCAGTCGACGAGGCAAGGGTCGAGATCCCTTCACCGGGAGTGACCCCTTGGACAGAAGTTTGTGTCAGGGTAATAACTTCACTATAACCGATTGCCTCTTGCTTTGCATCGTGGTATTCATTTGGAATATCCTGCACCTCATTCTACAGGGAAAGAGCCGAGATCCCTTCACCGGGAGTGACCTCTTTAGCAAAAGGTTTTCGTCACTATATTTTTATAAAAAGCTATGCAGTTCCTTCAACGATATCAAGTTCATTACGTCAAAGGTTTTTCGCCAAAAATCAGCCGTAGCCCTCCGTCTTTTCTTACGGGTATTATTTAGTATTCATGCTGCGTTTGTTGACCTAGTCAAGACGTAGTGTTCGGTAGCTAAGTGGTACTTGTTTGTTGCATAAATGGGATTGGTTAAGACAGTCGTGTGGCCTTGTTGACCTAGTCAAGAGCACGTACGGGTGGGTTTAATGCAATCCAGAATAATGACGGGTTGAACTTGACTGGCGGTTTACGGTTTGTTGACCTAGTCAAGGTCATAAGCCGCTTGGGGAAAAAATCACATCGGGAGTTTCTAAAGAAACTGAAACTTGCTAGGCATGCGCATACCTTCTGGAGTGTGATAACATGAGTGGATTCCGTCACGTTATCATGCGATGATAGTTGGATCCCGATTCCCACTGATGAGTTGGTTTACTCCTCGGGAGATCCCGACTAATTCTTCTTTCAGGTTTGGAGGAGAATTTGAGGATACAGTGGGAGGTTTCCTGATTGGATAAATTGATAACCATTCTGATCTAGGTTAGAGTGCACGCTGTGTGTTTCTTTTCTCTCTCTCTTTGGCAGCGACCATGGCCCGACCCTTGACTATGACTCAATGACCAAGTTAACCGAACCTTCTTAAAACACTGGCTTTTGGATTGTCAGAGTTGCATGCCTCATTGCCACTCCTACTTTTACCCTTTTCTCCAGGACACCCCGTATTATTACGAACATCCACTTCCATTGGATAAAACCATCGTATGGTTATATACGAACTCGAAGGAATTTATTCGAGAATGGTTTCCGGTTCTGGAGAAAACGAATAGGACTATTCAGTTGTCTTTTCCTTTTACCTTCTCTCAGGTTGCGAGTGTTCCTTGGATTAGGACGGTACACCTATTACGCTTATTGGATAGTCTTCTTCCAAACCATAGGCAGGTGCCGAACGGTAGGGAATGAAGAAAACCAATTAGCCTAACGAAGGTGTACATAAGGTATTAAGTAAAGACAAATAAAGGGATTAGTAAGAGGGCAAAGTAAACTGCGACTGCTATTCACGACCAAACCAAGTATTTCTTCGCCAATCCTACATCACCTTTGTATTTCTCCAGGACACTCCATATCACTACGAAGATCCACAGTTTATTGGATACTCCATCGTATGGTTATATACGAACTCGAAGGAACTTGTTCCAGTTCGGGGATGGATTCTGGTTCAGGAGAAATAGGAATAAGGTTTATTCAGGTGTCTTTTTTCTTTACCTTCTCTCGGGTTGCGAGTGCTCCTAGGATTAGGACAGTACACCCATTATGCTTATTGGATAGTCTTCTTCCAAACCATAGGCTGGTGCCGAAAGGTAGGGAAGGAAAAAAACCATTTAGCCTAAAGGGGTGTACAGAAGGTAACGACCAAAGACATATAAATGGATTTGGAGAGGTGGCAAAGAAATATACGGTTGCAGTTGTGAATCTGGATAATGGAAGAGTCATTACTGGGAATACCCGCATACCCCTTCGAAACATTTACATGTTTCAGTTTCACTGTGTACTGTTAATAGAAGACTGATTTCCCAATTAGACACTTGCTCCAGGGTATGTATTTACCAGGTATGATTCTCACATCTGTATGGTTTTACAGATGATGAGTGGGAGTAAGTCATTGGGAATTAGGTGATCATCCTCACTATATCGGAATTCGTTGTAATTGGTGATATTTGAGGAAATCGCCTGGGTTGTTTGCCGGACGGCAAATATTTGGTTTTGAATATCCGTTGTTATGCACCAATTTCAAATTTATATATCTGTACGTCTATTTTTATAGAGTGAGATATACCTTCTTAAAATTATTTCTGTGACATTTACCTATATCAGTGGATGGTTAGGTAAGGAGCATTAAATAGCGGTGTAATTCTTCTTAACCATAAGTACAATTTTCAACCTACGACACATGGGGAATGAGTTATTAGACTCAGGGGACTTATACAGAGTATTGTATATCGTCCAGTGTCCATAAGGACATAGGGGTTGGTACTCGTACTATATTCTGTTTACTTGTAACTTCTCTAGTTATTAGACATGTGTTTCGTAGAAATGCAAGGTCTAAGTTTTGAGAAGTTATAGATATAAGAGTAAAGTAGAGAACCAGATGTTGCATGTATCGGGAATCTTCAAGGTGATCGAAGATGTAGATACTTGTGTATGGTATTCAGTTGATAGTAATGGTTTTGAGAAACTTGTTTCTCTTTCAGGTTACTCATATCTGGATGCATTCCTAAGTTGAGTAATGCTGATTGGCCTCTCTCCATTTAGTTGACATGCAGCTGCATGATTTGAATCTGGTTCCAATTAAATCGGTGCCTCTATTTCTATATTGGATATAGAATAGTTCATATCTTAACATTGTTAAGGTACGGGGAGTTTTCCGGCTTATGCTTAAAACCACTCTGGATAACTCAAGGCACGTTTCTGTAATGGCAGTTTGTGGGTTGACCCGGGCTATGACGAGGGTTGACTTTCTACTATCTGGAAGATCAATGGTGATATTGTTCTTGACTTGCCACAGTTTTAATAAAAATCGATTTTTTCAAAAAACAGTAGTGGGAGTATGGTAGAACTGGAAGTGATTCTAGAACCCCAAACGATTACTGAAAATTTGATAAGAACCTAAAGATTCAATCTGGTTTGACATTCCATTGGCCACTCCGCAGATATGGTGGGTAACCTCAGGCACCCGAGAGGTACTCCGGTAGCCTCAAGGACGGTGACAGGGAGGTTCTTGTTTTCCCAGACTTGCCATTGCTGTTGTTCCAGACTGTGAGACCCGGCAGGAGGATGAGTATAGCGTCGTTCTAAACTAGCTTTAGAAGTGTACGTGTATATGACTCTGCCAGAGGGTTGTCGTAGTCAGTGGGAGCAGCGGAAGCATAGTGGACAGGTAGCTTATGTCTATTTATATACTAAAGCAGATATAGCAGAGATAGATCATCTATTTCTGATGTGACAGTCATAGGTTTGACTTCATCAGAATAGGGGATGGATCAGTTAAGAAGGTAGTAGGGTGTGATATTCTGGTATTTGGATCACATGCACAGAGTAGGAAGTGAAATTCATATACTACGATCGGTTGTACTTTGGTTGTCACACAATGGTTTCTCCACAAAAGGATATGGACATTATATCAGATATTCTGGTTACTAGATCTATGGTTTTAGGTCTAGATTTGGGTAGTTTCCCAATCTGGGTACTTAGACATCATTCTAATGGTATTTTAGAATGGACGACTCCTGGCACGGTAGTGTACCTGCAGGTGATGGAGTAACCCTCTCTAAAGGTGTCTTATAGACTAATGAGGAGAGGGATGTGCATGATTGGCAGATCACTTGCTTAGGCAATTGAGTCAATCATGAGATGTCAAGTACCACACCAGATGTTGTTCTTGCTCGAGATGCAATAAGTTGATATTAATCCAATCCTGGAGAAACATTCGGAAGCAGTTTTAGAACATAAGTGAGTGTTCTACGGATATGATAACGACAGCCTCTTTTAGGAGACAGTTATCATTCCAGGCTTCCAAGGTGACCTGGATGAAAGAGTGACTGTCAAAGTTATAGTTTTCCCTCTGACGAGGGGCAGTATTTTGGACAAGTGGTTCAAGCGGATACTGAGGGAGGCATGGCGCAGGATACTGATTAAGTTCAGTTGACGATACAGTCTAAGAAGTTTGGATTTGGAGTTTATTTATGAGCTAGATCCCATCAGATATCCAGACACATTCTAAGACAGGTATTGCTCATTTCGGGAGATGGGTTTCTCCGTGAACTTGAGATAAAGAGAGACATAGAAAGCAACATCAGAACGGATCCACTCACTGAGGCTATTCCTCGAACGCAATAGTTTCGCAAACGAGCTTTGTGAAACTGATTAGTAGAGGAGTTGGGTGTTCGGTATCACACGGGCTGTGAGTATGCGACATCGCAATAATTAGCCTTGAGTGCAAGTGGGAGATTGTTGGATATAGTGCCCTCAGAGTCAATTATTGGATCACAGGTACGTGATTGCAATGATTGAGGGAGGACCTATGATGGTAGGACAGTCTTACTCAAAGATGGTAGTATGTTATCTGGTTTATCTTTATCATCGTGTACTGCTTCAGGTGACCTTATAGGTCACTATTGCACATTGATAGAGCCCTTAGGATTCTTGCTTGGCGGCCAGCAGTATGATGGCGATCATATACGTGGGAGCTGGGGTCTATAAGCACATCCTTAAAAGGTCCCTAGTCGTAGGAGTTTTCAAGACAGGGCATCGATACTCCAGAGTAGACTAGTGTATACAGTCGAGACCCCGACGAGGGGCGGTGGCCGGTCTCACAAGCCACTGGTGTCAGTTGGTTCACCTAAGATGTATACAGGTGCTCATTGGGTTATGAGTACACCGGACAGGACTCGCCGGGAACATGCTAGTTGGTATTATACCATACGTCAGATAGCAGTTCCCAGGTGACATGTGTACAGGTTAGTTCATCAACCTGAGATCATCATTTGTCTCGTGTGAGTTCCCAATATACTTTGATTACCCTACCACGGCTCAAAGGAGTCGTGCAAACAGGTTTTAGTTGGGTGCAGTCCCGAGCCACATGGAGACAGTGAGCGGATCGGTAGGGGTTCGTCTCTCCCGGTATTGGGGGTGAGGTCGCGCTGTGTCTAGGAAAGCCGTTACACAAAACCCTCGGCCGAGGCAGGAGATTTACCGGTAGGTATTCCAGTAGTATCTCAGGGTGTTCTGGGATACACTCCGACACGACTTGTACCGCTTTTGGGGGTCTGACTTTTCCCAACCCCCTAGGCCCGCCATGCGATACTCATAGACGAACGGACCGGACTGTACGAATATTGTCACTGACAGGCTCAGTAGGGTGTCAGGATGAGTTCGCTCATCGACCTCCCTTTTGGTCAATACTTGGTAGCCCATTACGTACGGCTAATACCTCTGACGCACTAGTGGTTAAATCCACAGCCAAAGTATTGACGAGTCTTTAAAGTCCCCCACAGACAGTTTCTCAAGTTTCGGGCGAAACGTTGTAGAGGCCGTATGATATATGGCAGGGTTCGATCTTATACGTTCGGCATTGCACGCATCATGATCGGACGGATCATACTAGTGGGTTTTGGTTTAAGCCGGATCCTAGTATTAGATTTGTTGGATTACTTTAGTCTCATCGCATTCGCATTCAGTCGGAATGCGGATGCAGGTATGTATATACAGGTGAGGGGTATCCTTGTGATCCGTCACGAGTTTACTTTAGATGTTGCCGGATCTTTTTGTTGGACCAAACATTTGGATTAATGTTTGGATAATGGAATTAGTGAGCTAGAATCCATCATGGAATGCATTAAATGTGACATAGACATGTATCATGACTCATGGTCTCTTTTTTAGCAAAAGTGTCACATTAATGGATTGATTTGTGATGATATGAGAGGAAGAGAGAGAGGGGGGCTGCCATGGGCATATGGTTAGCTCTCATATTATTTTTGATAACACTCTCACTCTCATTCAAACAAAAGAAAAGAAAAGAAAAAGAAAAGCTCTTGTTCTTCTTCTTCTTCCTCTAGCTCATTGCTTCCATCAATGGCAACACTTTAACCTCCATTCAAAGCCATGGATGCAAGAGACAAAGTGATCACAACATTCTCTACTTCACCTTGGGCACGTCGGCTAGCACACTTCGTGCCCAAGTTGCTTCGGATGAAGCGGGAGCCCGTAAAAAGACTTCTCGAAGTGGTGCCCTTTCCGACGAGGAGATGAAGATCGGAGATGCCGCGGGGAGATCGGGATGGTGGCCAAAGACAGAAGGACACGGATCGCTCGGTATAGCATTCTATCCCTTCTCTAGATAGCTAGGTGTAGGTTAATGGTTACGATCCGGGTTTTTAGGATGCGTTAGTGCCGGTTTAAAGTCAAGAAAATTTTTCGTTTCCGCATTTTGGCCTCGGATAGACGGCCGGGGCGCTACCGTAGTCCTACACCAATTGCACCAGCACTGTAATTTAAATAATAAATTATTAATTAACCAGAATTAAAATTCTAGAAAGATTTTTTTAATCTTATTAAAATAAGAAGATTATCTTCTGTAAAACAGAGGCCTTAGGATCAAAGATCCAACGGTGGGGAAATACCCCCAGATCAATCAGAGAAAGATCTCTGTAACTAACCTAACAAACCAATTGGCCTTATATAAAAGCCCCTAGACTCCAAGTCTCACAGATACACACATACAGAAAAGAGAGAACTCTCTGAAAAATTTGAAAGGCAGGCCTTTGAAGAAAGAAGATCATCTTCTTCAAGGTAAAGAATTTGATTCTTGAAGAACAGAGATGAAAACACCTCACAAAAAGAAGAATTTCTTCTAAAAAGATCTAAGAACAAGATCAAGATCTTCAATATAAAAAAAAAGAAAAAGATCAAAAAAAGATCCAATCATAAAAGATTAAAGAAGTAATTTACTTCATCCCTAGATCTTTTGATCAATATAAAGGCACAGCCTTTTGATGAGAACAGAACCATTGGTTCTTGAATCTTGAGGTAAAACCTCTTTCAGAGAACAAACAATTTGTTCTTTGATCTTAATTTGATCAAGATGTGCTCTGCGCTATTGGACAGTGCCTTGCACTTTTGAAATGCGCCTTTGCACTTATTGGATTGGCGCACTGCGCCAGAGTGCGCCACGTGTCAACCACAGAACAATCCGCGCTTTGCGCTTCTAAAACAGAGCGCTGCGCTCTTGGATTGGAGCACTGCACCAGAGCGTGCCACGTGTCAGCAGCGCAATAGCGCAGCGCACTGGCGCAGCATACTGTGCTAACGGACTTGCGCTCAGCAGAGCGCGACACGTGTCACCTCCACGTGCTCTAGCGCCTTGCGCTCTTTAATTGGCGCAAAGCGCCTGACAGGCCACGTGGCGCACTATTAGACCACTAAATGCTATGCATTATTTAAAAGGGGGCAGAGCCCAAATAAAGGCCTAACAGGCCAAATATAAATGCTATGCATTTAACTACAGAGCCCAATGCTATGCATTATAAAAGGGCCAAGCCCAAATAAAAGCTCAACGGCTAAACAATAAAATGTTCAACCGAGCCCATATGCTCATAAACCTTCAAACAGACTTTAGTCCCAAATTGGACTATAGATCTCCCAACCAACATTGGTTCGAGGGTACATCTCTGAGCTCCTCTGATATCTGTCGTTGTAATCCTTCAACGTCGTCAAAGAGGTGACGGGTCCCGACGGCCATACATTCCATGGACCACCATGCCTCTAAACTAGAAAATCGACCGCAATGTCTCTAAACTAAACAATAGAGCCCAAATGCTCTCTTATTGGATCTAAACGATCCCGTTAAGTCGATCTTAGTCTGAAAATTAGACTAACGTATCCTTAACAAACGTTTAAGTTGATGTTAGTCCAAAATAAGACTAACGTATCCTTAAACCAAAACCCCAAACCCAAATCTAAGAAAGTATGGATTTGGACTAATCCACGTCCTACGGGCGACAACATAAATTAGTCTCTGTATACAATTCACGGGCAACCACAAACAAAACAAACACCCACGACACGAAATGACCATCTGGAGAAGGAGAAAATTGTTACCGCGATGCGGTAGCGTAATTAACTGCAGGGGGTTACGCCTGCAGGGAAGAGCGTCCCCACAATCAAAAACCCCTCGAACGAGGGGGAATCTGACGAAGTCTGCTACATCGGCCGCATCCGTTTAAACCTTCGACACATGGTGCCATAAATCAACTTGGCATCTTCGAAGAGGTGGACGGATAGCTCCAATTAGCATCTGCCCCGAATTTCAGGCAAGACGTTTATCGCGTCTCCGCCGCGTCATTCGGAGGGAAACAAATACAATAAACATTACGAGGTTTATAAAGGGGTAGACTGGTACAGAACATGTTAAAAGTGGCACGAGGTGGTCACTAAAAGACGTAATTACATCTATGTCGTTGTTCCGTGGTATTATCGACAGAGCCTTATACTACGGGTTACCAAAGTCCACGGTGTAAGTTGGACTCCTCTCGTATACACAGGCATATTCTATACCAAGCTACAACAACTATGTTAGTATAATAAATATAACATATCTACTTCACATATTCTATTCTATGTATATTCTTCTCCTTCTTTCTTTAGGACGTATCGAGCAGTTGTTCGCTGACGATATTTCTATTTCTCTTCTTCTTTGGAATATTGTCAAGAGGATCCGACTCACTGGAGACCGAGCCTATTTTAGAAGACTTGGAGCAGTTCACTGAAGACCATGAGTTGTAGTCACTTGTACATATTTCTTTTCAGTTATGTTATTGTTTAAGCATTGCATTCCAGACTTGTATTTGCTTCCCAATATTGTATTGTAAAGAAAGGTTGAATAAATAAAAGTTAATGTTCGGTTACATCTATTGTCATTTTTCTTGTGTACATTCATTATATTGCTTAGATACACTTAGCATGTTGACTTCTGAGTAAATATGTAGCGGACATCGTCACGTCTCCTTACCCGTACATCGGGAAGCGGGGTGTGACAAACAGCTACCAAGCGAGTATTAGAATGACACCGTTTGCAGCGCTCTATGGAAGGAAGTGTCTTTCACCATTAAGTTGGGACAATATCGGAGATAGGGAACTCCTTGGACCTGAGATGATAGTGGCGATTGTAGATGTAGTTCGCACTATTATGGAACGAATGCGCATAGCCCAAGAACGACAGAAGCATTGGGCAGATGCAAAGCGCCGACACTTGGACTTCCAACCGGACGATCATATCTTTCTAAAGATCTCTCCAAACCATGGAGTGATTCATTTTGGAAAGAGGGGTAAGCTAAGTCCGAGGTGTTAGTGTTTATGCCCTAGAAGGCCATTACTGTATCATACTAGCTTGTATATTACTTAATGGAAGCTTGGGATATTCACATGTATATAACAGTCTTGCTAAACATGGTAGTATGCTACTTGGTTTTTCTATCTTAATATGTGAGTGTACGTATTGATAGAGCTCTTAGGATCTTGCTTGTCTACCAGCGTTGTGATGGCAGTCACACTAGTGGGGGCTGGGTAGTCTACACGCACATCCTTATTCAGGTCCCCGGTCGTTGGATTATCGAGACAGAGCATCGATACTCCGGAGTAGACTGGTGTGTACGCTTCTCATCCCAGTTGGGGAGATGGTCTGTCCCACAGCCATCAGTACGTCGTACTGGAGATAGTATACAGGTGCTCGTTAGGTTACGGGTACACCGGACAGGACTCACAGGGAACTGTTGGTTGGTTTGATACCAGTCGTCAGTGAACAGTTCCCAGGTGACATGAGTACAGCATAGTCCGCAGACTTGACACTGCTACTTCGCCTCGAGTGTGTCCCACTGTTCTTAGATTGCTACCCTACCACGGCTCAAAGGAGTCGTGCAAACAGGTAGCAGTTGGGTGCAGTCCCGAGCACTTGGAGGCAGTGGCGGTTAGACAGGATTCGTCCCTCCCGGTATTGGGAGTAGATATCGTGCTGTGTCAGAGAGCCATTACGCAAAGTCCCTGGCCAGGGCAAGCGAGATTTGCTGGTAGGTTCCAGCAGTTTCTCAGGGTGTAATGGGCTTTACTCCGACACGACTTATACCGCTATTAGGGGACTGACGCTTGCCGCCCCCCTAGGCCCGATATGCGATAGTCATGGACGAACGGACCGGACTGTATGGAGATTGTCACATCAGACTCAGTAGGAGTTCGGATGGGTTTACTCATCGACCTTCTTATCGACAACTACCTGGGGACCGTTACGTACAGCTAGTGCCGCTTGCGGTCTGTGGTTAAACCCACTGCCAGCGTAGTAGTCGAGTCTCTAGAGTCCCACACAGAGAGTTTCCTACTCCAGGCGAAACGATATAGAGGTTGCATGGTTTTGCGACAAAGGGTTCGGACGCATACGTGCGTTTACGCGCGTACGGCTTTCGGACAGTTTTTACCAGTCGGCTTTGGTTTAAGCCAGTTACTGGTATCCGGTTATTGGATTTTTACAGTCTAAAGTTTTTCCGTATTTTTACGGATCGGAGGGGCGTTCTCGTAATTACTCGAGAAGCTTCTAGAAGATGTGACTAAGGAGGTTTGTTTTGGAAAGAGAGTGAGTCATAGTGGTGATTCATTCACTTCATTAATGCACATTTATTGCTTAATGACTCATGTTAATGAATCATCACAAGATATTTTGTGAAGCATGCTTATTCATTTCCTTTATTGATTATTTGATAATAAGAATGCTTCATAATATTATGATACACTCTCTCTCTTCTCTCATTATCATATCACACATTCTCTCTCCTCAAGCTCTCATCTTCAAGATACTAACCTTAATCCTCATGTGTTGAGAACAAAGGTTTAGTTAGACTAAACAATCCATAACCTACACTCTATATCATCCTTTCATCTTTGATTAGCAATCAAAGTTGATTAGTTACCTCAAGTTAGAGGTTTAGCTTGGTGTTTTGCTCTCGGGTGGATCGTCTACTACCTAGAGAAGGTCGAGGAGAACAAAGGAGGACACAAAGACGAAGGACTAGTTTCGATCGGTATAATCCCTTTAACACTTTAGTTTAGTTTAGCTATGTGTTTGGTTATTGTTTGTTTAGCTTCGATTCAAGCGGTTAGTCGATGTTCGTTGTTTAAACTTGATTGTTTTTGAAAATTCCGCCTCCCCATAAGTACTGGGGTGAAGTACATCGACTTACAGTGGTATCAGAGCCTCGCTAAACAATAAATAACCTAGTTGCAAATTTGTACGAATTTCGAACGGAAAAACGAAGCCGGAAAACCCTAAAAATTGTAAGTTTCTGTCGAATTTAAAACGATGTCAGAAAATTTTTCAGGTGAGCTCAGAGTGCTTGACATGACACCAGAAGAACACCCAAGAAAAACAGTCGACTGAATCGACCAACTCGCCGCGGAACCGCGGCCTAAACCACTGAGTTGCCGCGCTTCCGCCGCCGAGTTGGCGAGTCAGCGGCCGATTTTTCTTCTGTTGCTTCTCTGTGTAATTTGGGGTTTTCTGGAATGTTTAATTATTGCTCAGGTTACTGTTTAACAGAGCAGATTTTGGAGCAATATTTATGTTGTTTATTCGATCGAATTGTACAGTATTTGCGTATTGGATTATATCTGTGATTGTTTAATGTGTTCGTAAACCTCCCCTAACTGCTAGTATGTCGGTTGGCAGGGGGTTGCACATTTCTGAAATGGTTATATCTGTTTGTGCATATAAACTGTATTGGACTGTTGTGGTGTATAGCCGGGGTTCGCAATGGGTTATTGTTTTAATTCATTTGTTGTAAATGTAATTTGTTGTAATATTATTTTCGCGGGGCACTTCCAGGTTGCGGTCGTAGCCACCGTTGTATTATTTCATTTTACTGTTTTTTTGCTCCTAGGACTGACCCAAGGTGGGGTACACAGACTGCCGGGTGGGTAGTTTGTCGTACCCGTAGGGGTCGAGGGTGGGGTAAACGGCTATTCATCACAACTGTGTAATCTGTCTTTTCTTGCAGGCTCAAAAGAAATACAGATTGCTTGCAAATCCAATATTGTTTATCTGTGTTCTGGAATGAATATCATTGCGTCAGACGAATGTAAAATATCTATATTATGATAGCTATTTAGACGTCACTTATGTTTTACACCCGCGCTAGCCCAGCCCCCGCTCTGTCGTTAGTTAAGTAACCTAACGAGTGATGACGGGACCCCGTGGCGAATGCGGATGGCATAAGAGGACGTTGTATTTTCGTTGTTTTCTGCAATGATAGGTTAATGATGGGACGCATTATCTATAATGCAAAGTAAAACAAACCAAAGTTTAAATCGTTGGAACAATTTAAAAGAAACCACTCGGTTATTTTTAAAAACAAGATATTTTTAAATGCGGAGCTTTAACCACTCCTTTTAAAAGCTATCAGGTTCCTTCGGTTATATCAAGTTCACTACGTTCACGGTTTCGCCAAAACCAGTCGTAGCCCTCCGTCATTTCTTATGGATAGTCAGTAGTATTCAAGCTATGTTTGTTGGCTTTCGTCAAGACATAGTGTTTGGTAGCTGCTGGGGTATTCATTTGTTACATAGATAGATGTGTTGGTTTGGGACAGTCGCATTACCTTGTTGGCTTTCGTCAAGGGTATATACGGGTGGGTTCAAATTAACAAGATAATGATGGGCAGAACTTGACATGTGACTTATGATTTGTTGGCTTTCGTCAAGGTCATAAGAGCATGGGGCAAAAACTTATATCGGGAATTTCTAAAGAAACTGAAATTTGCAAAGAGATGCATACCATTTGGAGTTTGATGAATGTTGGTAGGATTCCTTCAACATTATCATACGATGATATTTGGATCCCGATCCTACTGTGAGTATATGCTACTTATCAGGATATTCGTCGCTTAACGATCAATGCTATAAACCTAGTAGGTGTCCAGAAAAGTGTCAGCGGGGTTACGCCCCCAGAGAAAAGAGGTTACTTAATTAAGGAACTTCGCGAAAGCGTTGGAAAACCTCCCTCGAAGTATCGACACCGGCCTGGCTGAACGGTTAAGCAAGTATTGTACGGTGAGAATAGTCTTGGCTAATTCTTCTTTTATGGTTTGAGGAAGGATTCGAGAAACAGTGGGAGCCATCCAGTTTAGATAAACTAAAAACCACTCTAAACTTGCAAGAGCATCATGCTAAAGAGTTTTCTTCTCTCTCTCCTAATTGCAGCGACCCTGAAAATGACTGGACTTAAGTTAATTTTAGAGAAAAATATACTGACGGGGCCAAACTATAAAGATTGGCTGCGGAATGTCAAGATGGCTTTGACCTATGACAAACTGGGGTACGTCCTCACCGCTACGGCACCTGCTGTCCCTGGTCCCAAATCCAGTAATGCGGATAAGGAAATCCGCAAAACCTGGGATTTAGATTGCGCGAGAGCCAAGTGCATCGTGCTTGCCTCGATGAATAATGAACATCAGAGGAGGCACGAGGATATGTCCTTAGATGGCATATTTCTCCATACAAAGGAACTTTATGGAGAGCAATCTCGTATAGCAAGATACGAGACCTCAAAGAAATTGTTTCGAGCGAGGTTGGCTGTCGGGTCATCGGTAGGTGAACATGTCCTACAGATGATTGGCTATATAGAAGAGCTCGCAGACCTTGGGACGACTTTGGATAATGAGCTCTATACAGACCTTGTTCTCCAGTCCCTTCCTCCCACCTACGCCCAGTTTATCCTCAACTTCAATCATCAAGGAAAAGAAGTTGAACTTGCGGAACTCCTGAACATGTTAAGGAGTGCGGAGGGCACCTTGCAGAAGGCAAGGGAAACACCCGCTATGTTTGTTGGCGGTGCATCTTCTTCCGGGTCCAAGGCTAGGGCCAAAGGAAGGAAGAAGAAGGCCGCACCCAGACCTAGAGGAGGTGTTAGTAAGGTGGGAGGGAAGGGAAAGAAAAAGAAAGCAGTACCGATAGTTGGTCAGGATGAGTGCTTCCATTGTCACAGGAAAGGGCACTGGAAGAAGGATTGCAAGGCGTGGAACGCCAAGAACCAGGAACCGAAGCAAGCTGTGGCTTCGACTTCAGGTGTGTTTGTAATTGAGAATTGTCTGTCGATCAACTCTACTTCCTGGGTATTGGATACCGGGTCAGGATCTCATATTTGCAATTCATTGCAGGCACTGAGAAACCGTAGAGTGCTGAAGGAAGGTGATATGATCCTCAGGGTTGCTAACGGAGCTAGCGTGGGAGCTGCGTCCGTCGGGGATTATCACCTAGGATTGACAAGTGGACACATTTTGGTTTTACATAACTGTTATTTTGTACCCAGCTTAACGTGTAATATCATATCAGTTTCCTTGTTATCAAATAAAGGTTATGATTTCACGTTTGTAAGAGATGTTGTCAACATCCACCTTAATCATGGTTTGATTGGGTCCGGTACTCTAAATAACGGCATATATGTGTTAAACCAACTCCAAATTTTCAATGTCCAGAACACACTAAAAAGAAAGTCTCCAGATTTGAATAAAGCTTTCTTATGGCATTGTAGACTGGGTCACATCAATGAGAGAAGGTTGACTAAGTTGCATAGAGAAGGATATTTGGACACGTTCGAATATCAAACTTATGACACTTGTCAATCTTGTCTCAAAGGAAAGATGACAAAGACTCCATTCACTGGACAAGGAGTAAGAGCGAGCGAGCTCTTAGGACTCATACACAGTGATGTATGCGGTCCAATGTCTACACATGCGAGAGGTGGTTTTTCCTATTTCATTACTTTCACGGATGATTACTCAAGATACGGATTCATTTATCTGATGAAACATAAATCCGAGGCTTTTGAGAAATTCCAAGAGTATAAGAATGAAGTAGAAAACCAAACCGGCAAAAGTATAAAGACACTTAGATCTGATCGAGGTGGAGAATACTTGAGTGCCGAGTTCCTAGGTTACCTAAAAGAGAAAGGAATTCTCTCTCAGCTTACTCCTCCATACACTCCACAGCATAACGGTGTATCGGAGAGAAGGAATCGAACCCTATTGGATATGGTACGATCCATGATGAGTAATGCTGAGTTACCGCGATCTTTCTGGGGTTATGCGCTTGAATCAGCGGCATATCTTCTGAACAGAGCTCCTACCAAGACTGTGCCTACCACTCCATATCAGATGTGGACTGGGAAGAAACCCCATCTTCAGCATATGAAGATTTGGGGATGTCCAGCTTTTGTTAAAAAGCAGCATGTGGACAAGCTCGAGGCACGATCAGTAAAATGTATGTTTGTGGGATATCCAAAGAACTCCAAGGGATATTATTTCTATTACGCAGAGGAACAAAAGGTTTTTGTTTCTCGTAATGCCCATTTTCTGGAAAATCAGGTTTTAGAAAAGGAAATAAGTGGGAGCGAAATAGAACTGGAAGAAATTCCAGAACCACAAACTACTGCTGAAAGTTTGGTAGAACCAGAGGTTCAAGAAGAACAGAACATTCCCGCACCCCTCCGCAGAAGTAGTAGGCCGTCTCATCCGCCTGAGAGATACTACGGTTTTCTCATTGACGGGGATAGAGAGGATTGCATCATAAATGATGATGAACCTACTGACTTCAGGAAGGCCATCCAGAGCGACGACTCGGTACGATGGCTAGATGCAATGCGGACCGAAATGGAGTCCATGTACACCAACAAAGTATGGACTTTGGACTTTGCTCCAGATGGGGTAAAACCCATAGGATGCAAATGGATCTTCAAGAAAAAGATTGGTGTAGATGGACAGGTGGAAACCTATAAGGCTAGACTTGTTGTAAAGGGTTTTCGTCAAAGACCTGGTTTGGACTATGACGAAACTTTTTCTCCAGTGGCTATGCTCAAATCCATTCGGGTCCTTCTTGCTATTGCTGCCTTCCATGATTATGAAATCTGGCAGATGGACGTAAAGACGGCTTTTCTGAATGGAAATTTAGAAGAAAGCGTCTATATGGATCAGCCAGAGGGTTTCAATCAGAGTGGGAGCAGCGGGAAAGTATGCAAGCTGCTTAAGTCCATTTATGGACTAAAGCAGGCATCGCGGAGTTGGAACATCTGTTTTGATGAGACAGTCAAAGAATATGACTTTATCAAAAATCCAGATGAACCGTGCATATATAGTAAAGTTGTGGCCAGAAGTGTCGTATTCCTCGTCTTGTACGTGGATGACATTCTATTGATAGGAAATGACATTCCTATGCTACAATCTGTCAAAGGATTCTTGTCACACAGGTTCTCCATGAAAGACCTGGGTGATGCCTCTTACATTCTGGGGATCCGGATCTATCGTGATAGATCCAAGAGGATGTTGGGACTTTCGCAGTCCAGGTATATCGACACTGTACTGAAAAGATTCAGTATGGAAGATTCTAAGCGCGGTAATCTACCGGCTTGTCACGGAATCACCCTCTCCAAAGAGATGTCTCCCAAGACTGATTTGGAAAGGGAACGCATGTCTATTATACCCTACGCTTCTGCGGTAGGCTCTATAATGTATGCGATGTTGTGTACCAGACCAGATGTAGCTTACGCACTAAGCGTGGTAAGCCGGTATCAGTCAGACCCAGGGGAGAAACACTGGATAGCAGTAAAGAACATTCTCAAGTACCTGAGGAGGACTAAGGAGATGTTCTTGGTTTACGGCGGAAAAGACCTCAGGTTGGAGGCCTTTGCTGATTCCGGCTTCCAGAGTGATAAGGACGATTCCAAGTCCATGTCGGGTTATGTCTTTACCCTCAATGGAGGGGCGGTGTGCTGGAAGAGCTCCAAGCAGGACACCGTTGCTGACTCGACGATGGAAGCGGAGTATATAGCTGCTTGCGATGCCGCAAAAGAAGCAGTCTGGATGAAGAAGTTCCTAACAGAACTTCAGGTGGTTCCTACCATAGTTGATCCAATACCTCTGTATTGCGACAACAACGGAGCTATAGCTTTAGCGAAGGAACCAAGGTCCCATCAGAAGTCCAGACACATCTTGAGGCGGTATCACCTGATCAGGGAGATCATTGATCGTCAGGAGATCGAGGTTCGGAGAGTTGCTTCAGAAGAGAACATTGCTGATCCATTCACGAAGGCCCTTCCTCAGATTCAGTTCGAGAGGCTACTCGAGATCATTGGTCTGCGATATGCCAGTACATGGCCCTAGTGCAAGTGGGAGATTGTTAGTGTTTATGCCCTAGAAGGCCATTACTGTATCATACTAGCTTGTATATTACTTAATGGAAGCTTGGGATATTCACATGTATATAACAGTCTTGCTAAACATGGTAGTATGCTACTTGGTTTTTCTATCTTAATATGTGAGTGTACGTATTGATAGAGCTCTTAGGATCTTGCTTGTCTACCAGCGTTGTGATGGCAGTCACACTAGTGGGGGCTGGGTAGTCTACACGCACATCCTTATTCAGGTCCCCGGTCGTTGGATTATCGAGACAGAGCATCGATACTCCGGAGTAGACTGGTGTGTACGCTTCTCATCCCAGTTGGGGAGATGGTCTGTCCCACAGCCATCAGTACGTCGTACTGGAGATAGTATACAGGTGCTCGTTAGGTTACGGGTACACCGGACAGGACTCACAGGGAACTGTTGGTTGGTTTGATACCAGTCGTCAGTGAACAGTTCCCAGGTGACATGAGTACAGCATAGTCCGCAGACTTGACACTGCTACTTCGCCTCGAGTGTGTCCCACTGTTCTTAGATTGCTACCCTACCACGGCTCAAAGGAGTCGTGCAAACAGGTAGCAGTTGGGTGCAGTCCCGAGCACTTGGAGGCAGTGGCGGTTAGACAGGATTCGTCCCTCCCGGTATTGGGAGTAGATATCGTGCTGTGTCAGAGAGCCATTACGCAAAGTCCCTGGCCAGGGCAAGCGAGATTTGCTGGTAGGTTCCAGCAGTTTCTCAGGGTGTAATGGGCTTTACTCCGACACGACTTATACCGCTATTAGGGGACTGACGCTTGCCGCCCCCCTAGGCCCGATATGCGATAGTCATGGACGAACGGACCGGACTGTATGGAGATTGTCACATCAGACTCAGTAGGAGTTCGGATGGGTTTACTCATCGACCTTCTTATCGACAACTACCTGGGGACCGTTACGTACAGCTAGTGCCGCTTGCGGTCTGTGGTTAAACCCACTGCCAGCGTAGTAGTCGAGTCTCTAGAGTCCCACACAGAGAGTTTCCTACTCCAGGCGAAACGATATAGAGGTTGCATGGTTTTGCGACAAAGGGTTCGGACGCATACGTGCGTTTACGCGCGTACGGCTTTCGGACAGTTTTTACCAGTCGGCTTTGGTTTAAGCCAGTTACTGGTATCCGGTTATTGGATTTTTACAGTCTAAAGTTTTTCCGTATTTTTACGGATCGGAGGGGCGTTCTCGTAATTACTCGAGAAGCTTCTAGAAGATGTGACTAAGGAGGTTTGTTTTGGAAAGAGAGTGAGTCATAGTGGTGATTCATTCACTTCATTAATGCACATTTATTGCTTAATGACTCATGTTAATGAATCATCACAAGATATTTTGTGAAGCATGCTTATTCATTTCCTTTATTGATTATTTGATAATAAGAATGCTTCATAATATTATGATACACTCTCTCTCTTCTCTCATTATCATATCACACATTCTCTCTCCTCAAGCTCTCATCTTCAAGATACTAACCTTAATCCTCATGTGTTGAGAACAAAGGTTTAGTTAGACTAAACAATCCATAACCTACACTCTATATCATCCTTTCATCTTTGATTAGCAATCAAAGTTGATTAGTTACCTCAAGTTAGAGGTTTAGCTTGGTGTTTTGCTCTCGGGTGGATCGTCTACTACCTAGAGAAGGTCGAGGAGAACAAAGGAGGACACAAAGACGAAGGACTAGTTTCGATCGGTATAATCCCTTTAACACTTTAGTTTAGTTTAGCTATGTGTTTAGTTATTGTTTGTTTAGCTTCGATTCAAGCGGTTAGTCGATGTTCGTTGTTTAAACTTGATTGATTTTGAAAATTCCGCCTCCCCATAAGTACTGGGGTGAAGTACATCGACTTACACGAGGTATATTGGACCGTTCGACATACTCAAACGAGTCGGAGAAGTGGCATATCGTTTGGCACTTCCACCCTCATTGGAAGGAGTGCACAACGTATTCCATATATCCTAGCTCCGAAGGTATGTGAGTGACCCTAGCCATATCCTTGATCACTCCGAGCTCACTGTACAGACGGATATATCTTGTGAGTAACAACCCGTTGAAATCCTGGACATACAGGTAAAGTCACTTAGGAACAAGGAAGTAAAGTTGGTTCGAGTGATGTGGAGGAAAGACTCACCAGGAGAATCAACGTGGGAAAGAGAAGACGACATGCGTGCAAAATACCCTTTCTTATTTGCAAATTAGTCCTTAAATATTTGTAAATTTCGAGGACGAAATTTTTGTAAGGAGGGTAGAATGTAACGACTCTGTTTTTAATGTACAGAAATTTATTCAAAGTTAAAGTACTAAATGGAGTATTTGCAACTCTGAGTATGCTATAAATATTTAATTTGTTTAAGAACAACAAGAAACCACTTGTAGCTCATTGGTAAAGCATTGCACTGCTGTGACATAGCTCATGTGTTCGAATTCCATCTACCACATATTATTTTTAATGATTTTTCTTTTAAACTTTTTGGAAGCCTAAAAGTTTACACGCGCAATACACGTAAAAATGAAAAGTCACTAAAATCAAACATGTGGAAATTGTTATTTGAACAGCCAGGAACACGTGTCATCAATCCAAGCACCCCACCCCCAGCATCGACCGGCGAGATGAGCATTGAGACCAGCACCGCCGGGCCCCCCGTCTCAAATGCTTCAAAATTTTACCCTAACACCCCTTGGCCTCCCCCCACAACTCTTTTTCTGTTTGAATTTCCTGCAAATTAACAGAGGATTAAAATCACCCATTAATCCAATATTTAATGCATTTTAATTCTCATTTTTAATTCCTTAAACCCTAATTTTATCCTATAAATATCACCCCGCACCCTAGCCCTCTCTATTATGAAATCTATCATCAAAACTCTCAAATTTTTCCAAGTCAATTAAGTTGTATAAGTGGAGTTAGCCTTGTTAGGTCCACGTTACCACTCCCGGTACTTACGGGGTTGCGGAAACGGTAAAACAAAAATTTTCTGGACTTGGCAACATGGACCGTAAAAGCCGGATCTGTTCTAAACAACACACTAGCATCCTAACTAGAGATGTTATCTACTCGGTTAGGGGTTATACCTCAACTTGAACTCCTTCTCTTCTTGTTGTTCTTCTCTTCTTGTTGTTCTTCTCTTTGCATGCTCGATGGTTGATCCGGACTTTGGTCACCTCCGCGGCCTCCTTGAGTCGAAGACGATCCACCCGAGAGATGTACACCGAGCTCCACCTCGAGCCGAGGTAACTAGGGCAAAGAGATTGCTAATCTAGAAGCCCTAGGATGTGTAGAGAAGATGTATGGATGTGTTTGTCAAGTGGAATCCTTTTTCTCTCAACACATGAGATCAAAGGAAAAATCAAGAGGAGGAAGAAGGAGAAGCAACCATGGAAATGTTTCTCATTTCTTTTCTATGAGAGAGAATGAGAATTAGCAAATGAAAAGCTTAACCAAGAGAAAACACAACCATGGTTGCAATAATGCAAAAAACATTATCATTACTAATCCCATCAAGATAAAGGTGATGGCTACAAATGACATGACCATTATCATAACAAAAAGAAAAAGA
The DNA here is from genome assembly GCA_030015575.1 of Agapanthus africanus. NCBI lineage: Eukaryota > Viridiplantae > Streptophyta > Magnoliopsida > Asparagales > Amaryllidaceae > Agapanthus > Agapanthus africanus. The sequence goes on from JASDDO010000004.1 coordinate 316,945,708, forward strand.
AAACCAAAGAATACTTTAGATCTTTTAAGAAGATCCTAGTCAACTTTGGTCAAATGGTCAACAAAGTCAAGATGGTCAAATGGTCAATGTAATTAGCCATAACATAATTATCAATGAAAGGATTAGTAAATAATGTCCCCGGCTCATAATGGTTTTGACCAAACGAACTGTCAAAACCCTAATGAGCCCGCCTCAAAATGGTTTTGACCGAATCAACTGTCAAAACCCTAATGAGCCTGCCACATAGCGGTTTTGGCCGAACCAACTGCCAAAACCCTAATGAGGCACCTCCTCCTCCATCGCTCCGGAAAACTGTGCATACACACCTGCATCTGCATTCCGTAGAATGCGGATGCGCAGAAGACAAAACAAATCCATCCGTGCAATACTAGGATCTGGCTTAAACCAAAGCCCACTAGTATTGCCTGCCCGAACACCACACGCACACAAGTGTACGTAAGTGATCGCAGCCCTGCCGTAAAACCATACGGCCTCTACACGTTTCGCTCAGTGCAGGGAAACTCTCTGTGTGGGACTCTAAAGACTCGACACTACGCTGGCAGTGGGTTCAACCACAGACCGCAAGCGGCACTAGCTGTACATAACGGTCCCCAGGTAGATGTCGATAAGAAGGCCGATGAGGTAAACCCATCCGAACTCCTACTGAGTCTGTATGTGACAATCTCCGTACAGTCCGGTCTGTTCGTCTGATACATCGCATGGCAGGCCTAGGGGGGCGGTAAAAGTCAGTCCCCTAATAGCGGTATAAGTCGTGTCGGAGTGAAGCCCAATACACCCTGAGATAACACTAGAAACCTACCAGTATATCTCGCTTGCCCTGGCCAGGGACTACTTGTGTAATGGCTCTCCTAGACACAGCGCGATGTCAACCCCCAATACCGGGAGAGACGAATCCTGTCTAACCTTCACTGCCTCCAAGTGCTTCGGGACTGCTCCCAACTACTACCTGTTTGCGCGACTCAGTAGAGCCGTGGTAGGGTAGTAATCAAAGAACAGTGGGAACACACTCGAGGCGAAGTGACAGTGTCAAGTCAGCGGACTAAGCTGTACTCATGTCACCTGGGAACTGATAACTGACGATAGGTATAATACCAACCATCAGTTCCCGACGAGTCCTGTCCAGTGTACTCATAACCTAACGAGCACCCGCATACTATCTCAAGTACGACGTACTGACGGCTGTGGGACAGACCGTCTCCCGTGCTGGGATGAGAAGCGCATACGCTAGCCTACTCCGGAGTATCGATGCCCTGTCTCGATACTCCCACGACTAGGGACGTGTATAAGGATGTGCTTGTAGATTACCCAGCCCCCACGAGTGTGATCTCCATCACAACGCCGGTAATCAAGCAAAGATCCTAAGGGCTCTACTAATGCGTATAGGTGATATAATAAATAAACACACATGTACACATTAAAGCAGAGATAAACCAAGTAGCATACTACTATATTGAGCAAGATTGTCTGTACAACTGTGAATATCCCAAGCTTCCATCAAGTAATATACATACTAGTATGATACAGTAATGGCCTCTAGGGCATATACACTAACAATCTCCCACTTGCACTAAGGCCATGTACTGGCGTATCGAAGACCTATCATCTCGATCAGCCGCTCGAATTGAGTCTGGGGTAAAGCCTTCGTGAATGGGTCCGCAGTGTTGTCCTTTGTGTCCACTCTCCGCACCTCGATCTCCTGGCGATCAATGATCTCCCTGATCAGGTGATACCGCCTCAAGATGTGCCTGGATTTTTGATGGGACCTTGGTTCCTTCGCTAAAGCTATAGCCCCATTGTTATCGCAATACAAAGGTATTGGGTCATCAATGGACGGAACCACCTGAAGTTCACTAATGAACTTCTTTATCCAGACTGCCTCTTTTGCGGCATCGCTTGCAGCAATGTATTCAGCCTCCATCGTCGAGTCTGCGACGGTATCCTGCTTGGAACTCCTCCAACATACCGCCCCTCCGTTGAGGGTAAACACAAAATCCGAGACGGACTTGCTGTCATTTTTGTCACTCTGGAAGCTTGAATCGGTAAAGGACTCGACCCTGAGGTCTCCATTACCGTAAACCAGGAACATCTCCTTAGTCCTTCTCAGGTACTTGAGAATGTTCTTCACTGCTGTCCAGTGGTCCTCCCCTGGGTCTGACTGATACCGGCTTACCGCGCTCAGCGCGTAAGCTATATCTGGTCTTGTATATAGCATCGCATACATTATAGATCCTACCGCCGAAGCGTAGGGTATAGTGCTCATGCGAACCCTCTCCTCGTCAGTCTTAGGAGACATTTTCTTGGAGAGGGTAATTCTGTGAAATGCGGGTATGTTACCGCGCTTGGAATCCTCCATACTAAATCTCTTTAGTACGGTCTCTATGTACCTGGACTGCGAAAGTCCCAGTAATCTCTTGGATCTATCTCTATAGATCTTGATCCCCAGAATGTACGAGGCATCACCCAGGTCCTTCATGGAGAACCTTCGTGACAAAAATAGCTTGACCGATTGTAGCATAGGAATATCATTTCCTATCAAAAGAATGTCGTCCACGTACAAGACTAGGAATACGACAGTTCGTCCTACAATCTTCTTATAGACACAGGGTTCATCTTCGTTCTTGATGAAGTCAAATTCCTTGATTACCTCATCAAAACAGATGTTCCAGCTCCGCGATGCCTGCTTTAATCCATAAATGGATTTAAGCAACTTTCACACCTTTCCGCTGCTCCCACTGTCTATGAAACCTTCTGGTTGATCCATGTAAACGCACTCTTCCAAACAACCATTTAGAAAAGCCGTTTTAACATCCATCTGCCAGATTTCATAGTCATGGAATACAGCAATGGCAAGTAGGATCCGAATGGATTTGAGCATAGCCACCGGAGAAAAAGTTTCATCATAGTCCAAACCAGGTCTTTGACGAAAACCTTTTGCAACGAGCCTAGCCTTATAGGTTTCCACCTGCCCATCTACACCAATTTTCCTTTTGTAGATCCATTTGCATCCAACGGGTTTTACCCCAGGTGGAGCAATATCCAAGGTCCACACTTTATTGGCGTACATGGACTCCATTTCGGATTGCATTGCTTCCTGCCACTTATCAGAGTCCCTACTGATAATGGCCTGCCTGAAACTGGTAGGGTCATCTTCTTCCAAGATGAAATCCTCTCGATCCCCGTCAATGAGAAAACCGTAGTATCTCTCGGGCGGATGAGAAATCCTACCAGATCTGCGGAGTGGCTGAGGTTCGTTTGGGGTTATTGAATCTAGCGGTTCCTCCAAATTTTCAGTTACATTTTGTGGTCGCTAAATTTCTTCCGGTTCTACCGAACTCCCACTAGTTTCTTTTGCAAGAAACTCCCTTTCTAAAAAGGTAGCGTGGCGAGATACAAACACCTTCTGTTCCTCAGTGTGGTAGAACAGATATCCTAGTGAGTCTTTAGGATATCCCACAAATTTACACAGAACTGACCGTGCCTCTAGCTTGTCCGGTTTCTGTGTTTTCACATAGGCCGGACAACCCCATATCTTAATAAACTTAAGACATGGTTTCTTACTGCTCCATATTTCATACGGAGTTTTAGGCACAGATTTGGACGGAACTTGATTCAAAAGGTATGCCGCTGTCTGAAGCGCATGTCCCCAAAATGAAAGAGGCAACTCAGCACTACTCATCATGGAGCGAACCATATCCAGTAGGGTACGATTCCTCCGCTCCGAAACACCGTTGTGCTGTAGTGTATAAGGAGGAGTAAGCTGAGAGAGAATACCATTCTCTTTTAAGTAATCTAGGAATTTCGTGCTTAAGTACTCCCCTCCTCTATCAGACCGGAGGATCTTAATACTTTTGCCAATCTGGTTCTCTACTTCCTTTCTGAATTCCTTAAATTTCTCAAAAGCTTCAGATTTGTGTTTCATCAGATACACATATCCGAACCTAGAGAGATCGTCAGTGAATGTGATGAAGTACGAGAACCCACCCCTTGCATGTATAGACATCGGACCACATACATCACTATGTACGAGTCCCAAGAGCTCTGCTGCTCTTTCTCCATGTCCGGTAAACGGAGATTTGGTCATCTTCCCTTTGAGACAAGACTGACAAGTTTCATAAGATGAAAACTCGAACGCATCCAAGAGTCCATCTTTATGCAACTTACTCAGTCTTTTCTCTCCGATATGACCAAGTCTACAATGCCACAAGTAGGATTCATTCGTATCTGAATTCTTCCTCTTGCGTGTGTTTTGTATATTGAGAACTGTATTCTGATTTAGAACGTAGATACCATTACACAGTGTACCCTCTGCAACCAGTACCTTATGAAGGTAAATGTTCATGATATTCTTTTCAAGAACAAAGTTATATCCATCTTTATCGAGTAAAGAAACTGATATGATGTTGCAAACCATGGAGGGTACATAGTAGCAATCGTTCAAAATCATAGTCTTGCCATTTGGCAATACTAGGTGATATTCACCGACGGCTGCCGCATTAACTTGTGCTCCGTTCGCTACTCTGAGCGACATATCACCCGGTGCAACTTTCCTACTTTTTCTCAGTCCCTGCAATAAATTACAGATATGAGATCCTGATCCGGTATCAAGTACCCAGGAGGTAGGGCTAACCGTAAAACAGTTCTCAATTACAAGAACACCTGAAGTAGATGCAAAACCATGCTTCTTCTTCAACTGGGTATCCTGGAAATCCATACAATCCCCTTTCCCATACTCATACTCATGACTGTTGTCACAAGTTAGAGCTGAACCAACTTTCCCCAGTCCCGAATAAGAATTCGGATCGGTCAAGCGATACATTTTATTATCTTGATTAGGGCGTGAAAAGGTTGCTGCCTGGAGAGAATGAAAAGAAACACTCAGCGTATGCTCTTGCAAGATTAGATTGGTTTATTAATTTATCTAACCAGGATGTCTCCCACTGTTTACTCAAATTCTTCTTAAAACCTTTTTAAAAGAAGAACTAGCCGGGTTTTAATTCACGTCACAATACTTGCTTAACCTTTCAGCCAGGCTAGTGTCGGTACTTCGAGGGAGGTTTTCCAACGCTTTCGCGAAGTTCCTTAATTCAAGAACCTCTTTTCCCTGGGGGCGTAGCCCCGCTAACACCTTTCTAGACACCTACTAGGTTTATAGCATTGATCGTTAAGTGAAATAATCTCCCGAGAGTAATCCAACTCATCAGTGGGATCGGGATCCAACTGTCATTGTGTGATAACCTAGATGGAATCCACTCTAGTCACCACACTCCAGAAGGTATGCTAAATCTGCAAGTTTCAGTACTTTTGAAACTCCCGATGAGGTTTTTGCCCCTAGGACCCAAGTGACCTTGACGAATAATCAACAAATCAAAAGGTCCTAGTCAAGTTCAACCCGTCGTTATCCAGGACTGCATTAGACCCGCCCGCATGATCCTTGACGAATAATCAACAAAATCATGCGACCGTCCTAACCAATCGCATCTTTTAGTGCAACAGAGAATTATTACTCAGCTACCGTTCACTGTGTCTTGACGAATAATCAACAAACGCAGCACGAATACTAAGTATTAATTATCTGAAACGACGGAGGGCTACGGCTGGGTTTTTGGCGAAAAACCCGTTAACGTAATGAACTTGATATCGTTGAAGGAACGTGATACACCTTTTTGAAAATATAGTGGCGAAAACTTTTGCTAAAGAGGTCACTCCCTGTGAAGGGATCTCGGCTCTTTCCTTGTCGAATGAGGTGCGGGATATTCCAAACTGAATACCTCGATGCAAAGCAAGAATAATCGACTATAGTGAAGTTATTATCCTGACGCAAACTTTTGTCCAAGGGGTCACTCCCGATGAAGGGATCTCGGCCCTTGCCTCGTCGACTGAGGTGCTGGGCATTCATAACCGAATACCTCGATGCAAAACAAAAATTGAACGTCCTTGCAATAACAGCTTTTTGAAAAACTTGTTCCAACAACGTCTTTTAGGTTTATTTTCTTGCATTAGTTCTTTTAATGCGTCCCATCATTTAAATCCTACCATTGCAGAAAACAACCAAAATATGACGTACGCTTATGCCATTCGCATTCGCCACGGGGCCCCGTCATCACCCGTTAGGTTACTTAACTAACGACAGAGCGGGGGCTGGGCTAGCGCGGCTGAAAAACATAAGCAACGCCTAAATAGTTATTATATATAACAATATAGCAATGATAGCCAATCCAGATCACAGATGAACACTTTGGATATACTAGGAACCCGCGATTCGTTCGAGCCTGCAACGAAAAGCGGATTACACGGTCGCGATGAATAGCCAAAACCCCACCCAAGACCCCTACGGGTGCGGCAAACTACCCGCCAAGTACCCGAAGCGAAGCAACCTCCCTCAACGCCATGAGTAGGCCACTCGGCACTTCGAGATACCCGGTAGTTTGTGCACCCCCTACATGGGTCTATCCTAGGAGCAAAAACAGTAAAAAGAATTATACAATAACGGCTACAACCCCGACCCGGTTGTGCGGCCATACAAATAATATTACATCAATTTACAAATTTATTACATGAATGAAAGAAAAAGAAACTCTCATCTCACATCCACCCCGACTATTCATCCGCGACAATCCAACGAGTTCATAAACACAAACCATCATCAACACAGATCACAGATATGTATAACCCCCACTAATCGACGTATAGCGATTAGTAGACGTTCAATACACATAAACATCACAGATATAACCTTTATAGTCAAAGTATATTGAAGTTCGAAAAAAATACGGATTTATAGGCCCCCAAAAACAAATTTCTATTCTGGAAAATCTGGGCACATATAAACCATCTTAAAAATCCTAAAACCAAGTCAGAAATACACTGCACCAAAATCGACCCAGTGACTCACCAAGATGGCCGCGGTTCCGCGGCAATAGCTTGCTATTGCCGCGGAAACGCGGCTCTTTGGTCGAGTTGCTGGCTCGTTTTTGGTGGCTTTCTTCTAAAAACCCTGAGATGATTTTTGGAGTATGACAAATTTTGTTTTGACCAGAAAAATTTTTAACAGAAACTTAGGGTTTTCGTAACTCGGTTTTTCGATTTTTCCATTTCGAACTTCGATACACTTCACTACCTAGCTAGTTTATGTTTAGTTAGGCTCTGATACCACTGTTAGTACCACGTTACCACTCCCGGTACTTACGGGGTTGCGGAAACGGTAAAACAAAAATTTTCTGGACTTGGCAACATGGACCGTAAAAGCCGGATCTGTTCTAAACAACACACTAGCATCCTAACTAGAGATGTTATCTACTCGGTTAGGGGTTATACCTCAACTTGAACTCCTTCTCTTCTTGTTGTTCTTCTCTTCTTGTTATTCTTCTCTTTGCCTGCTCGATGGTTGATCCGGACTTTGGTCACCTCCGCGGCCTCCTTGAGTCGAAGACGATCCACCCGAGAGATGTACACCGAGCTCCACCTCGAGCCGAGGTAACTAGGGCAAAAAGATTGCTAATCTAGAAGCCCTAGGATGTGTAGAGAAGATGTATGGATGTGTTTGTCAAGTGGAATCCTTTTTCTCTCAACACATGAGATCAAAGGAAAAATCAAGAGGAGGAAGAAGGAGAAGCAACCATGGAAATGTTTCTCATTTCTTTTCTATGAGAGAGAATGAGAATTAGCAAATGAAAAGCTTAACCAAGAGAAAACACAACCATGGTTGCAATAATGCAAAAAACATTATCATTACTAATCCCATCAAGATAAAGGTGATGGCTACAAATGACATGACCATTATCATAACAAAAAGAAAAAGAAAACCAAAGAATACTTTAGATCTTTTAAGAAGATCCTAGTCAACTTTGGTCAAATGGTCAACAAAGTCAAGATGGTCAAATGGTCAATGTAATTAGCCATAACATAATTATCAATGAAAGGATTAGTAAATAATGTCCCCGGCTCATAATGGTTTTGACCAAACGAACTGTCAAAACCCTAATGAGCCCGCCTCAAAATGGTTTTGACCGAATCAACTGTCAAAACCCTAATGAGCCTGCCACATAGCGGTTTTGGCCGAACCAACTGCCAAAACCCTAATGAGGCACCTCCTCCTCCATCGCTCCGGAAAACTGTGCATACACACCTGCATCCGCATTCCGTAGAATGCGGATGCGCAGAAGACAAAACAAATCCATCCGTGCAATACTAGGATCTGGCTTAAACCAAAGCCCACTAGTATTGCCTGCCCGAACACCACACGCACACAAGTGTACGTAAGTGATCGCAGCCCTGCCGTAAAACCATACGGCCTCTACACGTTTCGCTCAGTGCAGGGAAACTCTCTGTGTGGGACTCTAAAGACTCGACACTACGCTGGCAGTGGGTTCAACCACAGACCGCAAGCGGCACTAGCTGTACGTAACGGTCCCCAGGTAGATGTCAATAAGAAGGCCGATGGGGTAAACCCATCCGAACTCCTACTGAGTCTGTATGTGACAATCTCCGTACAGTCCGGTCTGTTCGTCTGATACATCGCATGGCGGGCCTAGGGGGGTGGTAAAAGTCAGTCCCCTAATAGCGGTACAAGTCGTGTCGGAGTGAAGCCCAATACACCCTGAGATAACACTAGAAACCTACCAGTATATCTCGCTTGCCCTGGCCAGGGACTACTCGTGTAATGGCTCTCCTAGACACAGCGCGATGTCAACCCCCAATACCGGGAGAGACGAATCCTGTCTAACCTTCACTGCCTCCAAGTGCTTCGGGACTGCTCCCAACTACTACCTGTTTGCGCGACTCAGTAGAGCCGTGGTAGGGTAGTAATCAAAGAACAGTGGGAACACACTCGAGGCGAAGTGACAGTGTCAAGTCAGCGGACTAAGCTGTACTCATGTCACCTGGGAACTGATAACTGACGATAGGTATAATACCAACCATTAGTTCCCGACGAGTCCTGTCCAGTGTACTCGTAACCTAACGAGCACCCGCATACTATCTCAAGTACGACGTACTGACAGCTGTGGGGACAGACCATCTCCCGTGCTGGGATGAGAAGCGCATACGCTAGCCTACTCCGGAGTATCGATGCCCTGTCTCGATACTCCCACAACTAGGGACGTGTATAAGGATGTGCTTGTAGATTACCCAGCCCACACGAGTGTGATCGCCATCACAACGCCGGTAATCAAGCAAAGATCCTAAGGGCTCTACTAATGCGTATAGGTGATATAATAAATAAACACACATGTACACATTAAAACAGAGACAAACCAAGTAGCATACTACTATATTAAGCAAGATTGTCTGTACAACTGTGAATATCCCAAGCTTCCATCAAGTAATATACATACTAGTATGATACAGTAATGGCCTCTAGGGCATATACACTAACAAGCCTAAGGTCATCTTCCGGCGACGATTCGGAAAGAATCCGGCGACACCGTAACTCTACGAAGCTCTCAAACCCTTCCTCTACCTCCCCTATCTCTTTTCATTCAATAAGTCTCTTCTCTTCTTTTCACAAAAAGTTCTCTTTTCAAAACTCGTCGGAAGTGGAGTTAATCCGACGTCCATTCTAATTTATTTTAAAAAAACCAACTTTTCTTAATAACAAATCAACCGTTTCTGTATATATTGTTTAGCAACCATAAACCAACATTAAGAACAAGTTTCAATTTAAAATACTATGCTATGCAACTTTTATTTCATTTATACGGTTAAATACCACAAACTTTCTATTCGATATCTTTCATCATATTTGCTCATATTACTTTTAGAAAACTCACGAGGTAATGACATAGCTCATCAAAACACTCATCATGACATAGCACGATGGCTTTTGGAACAATATTTTGTGGGATAAATATAATTTTACAATAAAATACATTAAATTAATAAAACCATATTCTTTAAGATTGTTTTAATTAAATTCTTTGCAATTAAGCCTCTACAACCCATTTTGGGGAACCCGATTTTGATGGTACGGATTATCGGATATCCTTAGGACTCGTAGAGCGAGATGTAGATCTCCTCACGGAGCATCCGATCTCGATGGAATTTTTAATACAATTTTTAAGAAAACGTGATTTTCTATTTAATAAATAAATCTTATTTTTAATAATTATATATATATATATATATATATATATATTATCAAAACATCTATTTTACATTTATAATAAATTCCATGTTTTCTAAACAAAGAAATCCCAAATTTCATGAATATACCATCACAAATCCATACAATTCCAATTTACACTAAAATACCATATACTATTCAATCTAGATTTATAATCATTAGAATACTTCACTTTTAAAAATTACATCTATGAAAACCCAAAATACGATAAATAAATACTTGAGGTTTATTTTGAAAGTTTATCAAAACTATTTTTCATAAAAAAAACCCTCAAGTTTATTAATTTACAATAAGGACCCTAGTAAATATAGGTTTAAACGAAACCAATTCTCTTGAGTCTCAGGGAGCCGGAGAAAGTAGGTGCTTGCCTATTTAAGGTAGGAAACTAAAACGGAGTTATCAATGGTAAATGGCTTGGAAAAATTCATAAATCATGCCGTCCATATGCAGCAGTTACCGATAACTCCAAAACCTAATTCAGGAATCCAATTATGTTTAAGTGTCTGACTCAGACAGAGTCTTGGTCTAATCGGAAAACAATCTAAACATAAATACAATCCAAATATAACTCCAATACAACTTGAATCCATATACTGGAACTTGAAACATGAATACCTGAATACTATCAAATATCAACATGACTTGAATTGACCGAACCATGGATATACATTGACTTGATCACATGATTATCCGTTTACATGAGCAATTGATATCATCGTTTCGGAAAGTCTTTCAGCTATAAACAATACAATAAACATTACGGGTTTTTTTAAGAAGTAGATTAGTATGGAATGTGTTAAAAGTGGCACGATGATGGTCACTTTAATACTCCTAACCAGAATATCCGTTGTTGTTGTCACGTGGCTTAGCGGTTCCTTGTGCTCCGTATATCTTAGTCCATGGAATAGTTGGACTCCTCTCGTATACACTGGCATATTCTGTACCTAGCTACAAACAACAGCGTTAACATAACAATTATACATTATACCTGATATATTCCCTTTACCTGTTCAGTCTATATCTATCTCTCTCTGGGACTTACCGAGCGATTGTTCGCTGACGACATTCCTTTTCTATTCTTTCTTTGGAATGTTGTTAGGAGGACCCGACTCTCTGGAGATCGAGCCCAGCTCAGAAGACTTAGAGCAGTTCATCGAGGACCCAGAGCTCTAGTCACTTATATATATTTTTAATTTCAGTTCATACCATTGTTTATGCATTGCTTTCGACGTTGTATTTACTTTTCAGTTGTATTGTAAAGAATGTTTAATAAATAAAAGAGTTGATGTTCATTTACATCTCATGTCTTTCTTGTGTACATTTATTTTATATTGTTTATTTACGTTTAACATGTTTACTTCTGAGTAAATACGTCACGGGCCTAGTCACGTCTCCTTATCCGTACACCGGAAAGCAGGGCGTGGCAGTAAAGCCCCTCATCAGTGGGATCGGGATCCAACTATCATCGCGTGACAACTTAGATGGAAGCCACTCTAGTTACCACACTCCAGAAGGTATGCAACACTAGCAATTTTCCTATATATTTGAAACCCCCGATGTGATTTTTACCCATAATGACCTATAACATTGACGCTTGCCAACAAATCATAGGCCGCTAGTCAAGTTCAACCCGTTATTGTCCTAAATTAACTCGAACCTACCCACGCAAATCTTTGACACTTGCTAACAAAGCCGTGCGACTGTCTTGATCAATCGCATATCCATGCAACAGATAAATATCACTCATCTACCATTCACTATATCTTGACACTTGCCAACAAATATAGCACGAATAGTAGGTGCTACCCATCTGAAATGACGGAGGGCTACAGCTAGTTTTTGGCGAAAAAACCTTTAACGTAATGAACTTGATATCGTTGAAAGAACCGAGCAGTTTTGAAAAAGAGTGGTTTGGGCTCCGCTTTTGAAAACTAGTGGTTTTAAAGAAAACTGAGTAATCTATAGTAACATAAACTTTTGCTCAAGAGATCACTCCCCGTGAAGGGATCTAGGCTCTTGCCTCCTCGAATGAGGTGCGGGATATTCCTTATCGAATACCTCTATGCAAATCAAAAGAATACGACTATAGTTTTTTGAAAAATAGTTCCGACAATATCTTATTAGGATTATTTTCTTGCACTAATTAAAATTAATGCTGTCCCATCAATAAATACCTATCACACCAGAAAAGAACGAAAATAGAATGTACATATATACCATCCGCATTCACCACGGGGCCCTGTCATGCACCGTTAGGTTACTTAAGTAACGACATAGCGGGGCCTAGCGCGGATGCAAAACATATACACCATTTATATATATATATATATATATATATATATAACCATTCATCACAAGCATGATATAAGCAATATCACAGATAAGCAATAAGCAATATGGAATAGCGGGTAATCTAGGAGCCCATCGTTTCATTTGAGCTACAAATGAAACGAGACGTTCCCAAGTCATGTGGATAGCCTGTGCAATGCAGAACCAAGACCCCTACGAGTGCGGCAAGTTATCCGCCAATTATAGAAGTGAGGGAACCATCACTCAATGATATGAGTGGGCCACCGAGTACTTCATGGAATCCGGTAACTTGATCACTCCACCGTGGGTCATCCTAAAACCCCTACAAGTGCGGCGAATAGCCCGCCAATTCTAGAGCGAGGCGGCTCGAGCTCACCACTATGAGACGACCACCTAGTGCACTCTAGAACCCAGCTATTCGAGCACTTCTCTGTGAGTTTTTCCTGGTACAGAAATGAAATAATATACAATGGTGCTATCGATCTCAACCCCGCCATATCCTAATAAAAAAATATACAAACAGGCAGAAACGGCAGTCCATATGTCGGACGCTCGCCCCGCAATAATGAATATATAAATGAACTCAAAACTGTAGAACTAGCATCGCACAAAAGGCTATCCAACACGACAATCCGTCCAAACCATCATAGAGATAAACATCACAACAACAATATGTGTGTAACCCCTTCTAATGGATGTATAACGATTAGAAGACGTTCACAACACAGACACACACATCACTTACGCAAGTAACAAATGCCACGACATTAGAATTCCGTGCATAATTAGCAAACACATCAAGTTTTTCCAGAACCGAAAAACTGTGCACCAAAACACCAAAATTCCAATATTTTAAGCCAATCGGGAATCGAAACGAACTCGAAACTCGCTCGAACCTTCACAGGGGTGAAGTAAAAAAAATTAACATTCGCCCGAGGGACCTGGGGGGTACCACCCTTCCAGGGCCACCATGAGGTGGCCCTAAAGGGGTGGCAAACCCGAGCCTACCCTTTTGGGGTAGGGCTTCGGTCCCTGCCCCTATAGCCACCTCATAATGGTCTCGGGGGGTGGACCCGACCTCTGTCCCCCCGGGAAAACCCCGGGGTACCCATGCAACACCCCGGGGCTTCTCGGTCCAAACCGTGAGTCGCGGGGAGTGCAAACATCTTAAAACTTGAATTTTTGGGACTGTTTTTGTCGGCAGTTTTTGTGCAACAAAAACGGCGGAATTTAAGCATTAAAACAAGATAGTTAAGGGTTATGGAGTCATTCTGATACCATATTAGCTAATTGCGCTCACTCTACAAAGAAAGTAGAGAGGCAGAATGCACAAAAATCAAATTTTTAGCAAGCTCAATCAACAAAACCCCAAGTGATCAAACCATAACCCTAAATTAGCAACTACAAGGAGTTTAACTACTATAAAAAGGGGTTATACCTAAAAGATCAAGTCCTTCGGTCTTCAAAGCCCATCCTTTTTGTCACGCCTTGCTTCCCACTAGACGAGAAGCAAGAACGACAAGCCCGCTACGTATTCATACCGAGAAGCACATCTTCTCTATATAAATACGCTAAGCGTCTGGATTGTACAGGATAAATGTAAATTTACAAGAAATTTAAAATAAAATCAAGTCCAAAAACATTTATTATAAGTTCGTATAAATAACTAAATCGACAACATCAATTACAGACAATACGAATAGAATAAAGATAGTCCAAACGAATATACCGCAGAGAAAATAAAACTAAAAGTCGGTTTGTGAGGAGAAATAGATGATCTCCTGCTCACTGGGCTCACCTTCGTACTAAGCTTGGTCTCCTGCCCCAAATTCATCTGACGACATTCCCAAGAAAAGAAAACAAGAAAACAGGAATGCCGTAAGTGAACTAAAGTTCAGTAAGTTCCTCATTATAACAATATTTATACTTGAAAAATAAATATTAGTATGCAAAGGATTTAAAAGATGGTAATAAAGTTGAAATGTATAATTTAGGTTATAAAAGACATAGAAGTACACAACACATATAAAAGGTAAAAGGAAACATCAAAAAAAAACATGTTCTTAGAAATGCTTAATAACGAAGAATAATATCGACATGATGATATAGTTCAAGGATTTAAATTATAATCATAGAAAATAAGAGGGTTATAAAAAAATAGCAAGGCATGATGATCATTCATATGATGGCATATGTAAACAAGTACAATATGAATCCAGAAATGTATATACTAGCATGGGGCTGCATGTCATGAATAAATAGATATGGCAGTATCAATAGTATGTAAATCTCCTATTTTAACGCAAGCTAAAGCATAGTGTAACAACCCTAATTTTTCTATACACTTTGCTATACAATTTTTTTCAAAAATCCATAAAGGAGTATTTTAGCCTGAGCACAAGATATAGGTAATTATTTTGTTTTTAATTACAAGCTACAAGAACGTAATAACTCCATTTTTAGTGTACAAGAAATTACTTTAAATTTAATGTATACTAGGAGTATTTATTCTTTCTGCTATCATTTTAAGTAATTAAATACAACAATAATTACAAGAAGGAGCTTGTAGCTCATTGGTAATACCTTACACTGCTGAACCAACCCACCAGAGTTCAAATCCCATGCCCCACATTATTTTTGTATTTATTTTGTTTTAATTTCTTTTGGAAGTCAACAGTCAAAAGACCATAACTTCCAAAATATGTACTGGACAACAAAAGGTAAATATACCAAATTGTACCCCCGAAGTTTCCCCGGCCTCTGGTGGCCTGACTCAGCCTGACTCGGCGCCGCCGGCCGGCGACTTGGCCGACTCGGTCCGGTGCCGCCTGCCGGAATTGGCCGGACGGCCGAGTCACCAACAGAGAAAAGTTGGCCCTTGACCTGGTCCACCCTCCTGCACACTCTAAATGCTTGGATCGGTTGTCATTTGGCCAATAAATTCCTTTTAATTCTAGGTTTAATGACTTTTAATGATTTTTGTATTTTTTTTTATTAAAAACCCTAACCCTAGCCTAACCCTATATAAACACCCCTACCATCTACCCTCTCATCCTAAATTCCTAAGTCCACTCTCCCAAAATCTCAAGAGAACTTGGTACGTCGGAAAACGAGCGAAAGGCGAAGCGCTGACGAAATCGACGGCAATTTTCCGGTGATCGTGCTAGGAGCTCTCGACAACGTTTCGACGCGCCGGCAAACCCTCTACCTCCCTCTCACTCTCTAGCGTTGTCCAAACCCGTAAGTCTCTCTTTTCTACCTTTCTTTTCTTCCATTAAAATACGACTTTTCAAACCCGACGGAAATCGGAACAAACCGATTTCCGATTCGGTTTTCTATCAAATCTCACTTATCACCAATTCCATAATGCTTAAACATCTTCATGTTGACTGCTAATCACTCAAAAATTAATTTGAATAAGTTTTCACAGATGAAATGATAGCTTTTGTAATATACCGTATTTTTGCACTTAAATACCATCATGTTTAGTTTATCACATTTAACCCTTTAACATTACTATACCTTAAAGTGGATCACGAGATAAGGACCTACCTCCACACACACGCAAATACAACCCTAATTGATATCATCAAAACTTAGAATATGATAATACAAGATTTTACATTTAAATACCCTTTTCTTAATAAAACCTTTTCTAAAAGTTCTAAGTTTTAAACAATTTTAAAACAATATCTTTTAATAGGAAAATACGATATGTCGTGGACATCGATCGTTTATCTAAACCTGACTTTGTGGTGTCTAGGCAAGTGTGTCTAAGACGAGTGGTTACTTAATTAGGACCACTACTTGTAGTGGAGAGCCTCCCACTCACCTGGCACTTACCTGGCCACAATTGGCGGTGAAGAGGCGATTTGAGGCTTCTAATGACTTATCGTTTAGACCATTTAGAAATAGGTTAGTTGGCTTAGGAAACCCTAGAATCTAAAATACGGAAATTTACACCCTTTTTCAAATAAATACCTTATCTTTATAAAACCGTTTTCTAAATGATTAGTATTTATTAAATCTTTGCAAAGCGCCACTACAACTCACCTTTAGGGAACTCATTAGGGATAGTACAGTTTATCGTACACCCTCGGGCTTAGTAGTGCGAGATTCAGACCTCCGCAAGGAGCATTCGGTCTCGAAAGGTTTAAAATACGACATTTAAGAAAAAATGAGATTTTTGGAAAATAAAATATTTATTAAAAATTATTCTTGTATGAACATATGTATATTTATCATTTAAACACTTATTTTATTATAAAATAAAGTTTCCACCTTTTCCAAAAAAAATTACAAGATTAAAAGTTACATTAAAATACCATAAATTTCAAATAAATCAATATTACAAATTAATACCTTTATTTATGAAATTAGAATATTTTCACTAGAAATAAGACAAAATAAAATCACACTCATTATAATTATAAAGACGAATAATAAATACTTGAGGTGTATCTTGAAAACTATTCAAAATTATTTTTACATAAAACCCCCTCAAGTTTTATAAATTACAATAAGGACCCTAACAAATATAGAACTTCGACGTACATTTCTTTTAGTCTGACTCGGGTTTGAGTCTGATTATTTCTGACTTGAATATGATTCAAGTCAACCTATATTCTTTAATATTCCAACTCAATCTGAACACATGAATCCCAGAATCCAGTTAACAATCTATATAACTTGACTGAATCAAACCATGGATATACATCCATTATTCCGTTATTCTATTTACCTGATTATGCAGTTACACTCTGTTTACTGATATCATGGTTTTGATTAGTCATCCAACTTATACAATACAATACAATAATACAATCATAACACTACGGGGTTTAAGGGGTAGACTGGTACGGAATATGTTAAAGGTGGCACGAGGTGGTCACTTAAGACGTAATTACATCCATGCCGTTGTTCCGTGGTATTATCGACGGAGCCTTGTACTACAGGTTACCAAGGTCCCCGATGTAAGTGGGACTCCCCTCGTATACACTCACATCTTCTGTACCAGGCAACAAACAATAGCGTTAATACAATATTACAATATTATAATACAACATTAAAAGCTCTCTCTCTCTCTCTCTCTTACTTTCTGTCTATTTCTCCCTTATCTTTGGGACTTACCGAGCGACCTGTTCGCTGACGACATTCTATTTCTTTCTTCTTTGAATGTAGTCAGGTGTTTTGGAACCGTCAGAGATCGAGCCCACCGGTGAAGACTTGGATCAGTTCCACGAAGACCCTGAGCTCTAGACATTGTATCTTGTTCTATTCAGTATTTTCATTTCCTGTTATGCCATTGTTTAGGCATCGCTTTTATTCCAGATGTATTTACTTTTCATGCACTGTACAAAAGAATGTTATTAATAAAGTTGCTGTTATTTTCTATCTCTTGTCTCTTGTGATTTACCTTTATATTGCTTAGATGCGCTTAGCGTATTTACTTCACAGTAAATACGTAGCGGACCTCGTCGCGTCCCCTTCGCCGTACACCGGGAAGCGGGGCGTGACAGGTTTTGTTGGTGGCCCATGCAGGTCAGAGCTGTATGAATCCCTATCATGCAGTTCTGTTCTGCGTGAACAACCTAAGCAATATAACACAAGAACCAGCAACTAAAACATTCTTTACAATTCATATTCCTTTTATCTTATCATTTCATTTGAATCTGTCCTAACCCAAATTTTTCTTCAGGGTTATGGATTCCCCGAACAACACCGGCACTAATGTCAACAACACACCTCCACCACTATCTCTCACACCTGCCGTTCCTGCTCCACTCAACGAGCAAACGGTTCTGCATGAGGCAATCCGCAGCCTTCTAGAGGGACAGCAGCAGCTCTTAAGCCGTCCCGAGGCTGAAACACCTGGGTGAAGCAATTCAGAGCTTTACATCCCAAACAGTTCTCAGGAAAGGGGAGCCCACTGGAAGCTGAGGAATGGGCTCAAAGTTTCGAGGATGATCAGGCAGCAGCACAAGTGCCAGAAATAGCTTGGGTCCGAGTTGCAAAGCTGCAACTCACGGACAATGCACGGAACTGGTGGAAGGCGGAAGAAAGCAGTCTTGATCAGCCCATTGAATGGAAGATTTTTCGCGAAAAGTTCGACGCGAAGTACTTCCCTGTGACTGCCAGGTTTGCCATGGAGCAGCAGTTCATTCATCTACAACAGGGTTCAATGTGGGACAAATCAGTAGATGAGTACGACGCTGAATTCACTATGCTAAGACGATTCGCGGCACACTTGATACCGACGGACGGGATCAGAGCCCGTCGCTTTCAACAAGGTCTGGACACGGAAATCCAGTCTGCACTAGCCACAGGGAAATTTCCAACTCATGAAGATGCTCTGGAAGCTGCCCGCAGTTATGAAGCAGTGATAAAGGCAAGGGGCGGACCTCAGTCTGCAGGAGTGAAACGTCCTGCCACTCAAATGGCAGGAGGGTCCTCTTCAAGGCCAGCTGTTGAACTCAGAAGACTGGAAGAAGTTAAGGATCGGTCAAGACCCGATTTTTGCTTTTATTGCAAGAGAGAAGGACACTTGTGGAAGGACTGTAGGCGTGCAAAAGGCCTATTCTTGGTTTGTGGTGCTTCTAACCACGGAATTGGAAACTGTCCTTATAGACGCAACCCAGCACACACACCCGCCAACTACCCACAGCAGCCAGCTATCCAAGCTCCTGCAACTCGTCCTGCACTCCCAGCACCACCTCCACGTAGATTCCCTGCTCAGCCAAATTGCCAATTCCATCTGGCACTGAGAAACATGCCTCGAGTACAAGGGAATATGCCTCCAGCTAGGAGGAACGTGCCGAGACGGCAGGTATACAATTTGGCGGCCGTAGAAGCTGATACGGTTGGTCAGAATAATCCTGGTAATTCTCTTCAACCTTTTTCACACCCTTGCATCACTTTGTCATTCTTCACACACTCTCACCAAAAACTTTCTTGAATCTGTTACACTTTCCTTTTATAAATTTCGAGGACGAAATTTTTATAAGGAGGGTAGAATGTAACAACCCTAATTTTTCTATACACTTTTCTATACAAAATTTTTCAAAAATCCATAAAGGAGTATTTTAGCCTGAGCACAAGATATAGGTAATTATTTTGTTTTTAATTACAAGCTACAAGAATGTAATAACTCCATTTTTAGTGTATAAGAAATTACTTTAAATTTAATGTATACTAGGAGTATTTATTCTTGCTGCTATCATTTTAAGTAAATAAATACCACAATAATTACAAGAAGGAGCTTGTAGCTCATTGGTAATACCTTGCACTGCTGAACCAAACCACCAGAGTTCAAATCCCATGCCCCACATTATTTTTGTATTTATTTTGTTTTAATTTCTTTTGGAAGTCAACAGTCAAAAGGCCATAACTTCCAAAATATGTACTGGACAACAAAAAGTAAATATACCAAATTGTACCCCCGAAGTTTCCCCGGCCTCTGGTGGCCTGACTCGGCCCGACTCGGCGCCGCCGGCCGGCGATTCGGCCGACTCGGTCCGGCGCCGCCGGCCGGACTTGGCCGGACGACCGAGTCACCAACAGAGAAAAGTTGTCCCTTGACCTGGTCCACCCTCCTGCACACTCTAAATGCTTGGATCGGTTATCATTTGGCCAATAAATTCCTTTTAATCCTAGGTTTAATGATTTTTAATGATTTTTGTTTTTTTTTATTAAAAACCCTAACCTTATCCTATATAAACACCCCTAACCTCTACCCTCTCATCCTAAATTCCTAAGTCCACTCTTCCAAAATCTCAAGAGAACTTGGTACGTCGGAAAACGAGCGAAAGGCGAAGCGCTGACGAAATCGACGACGACTTTCCGGTGATCGTGCTAGGAGCTCTCGACGACGTTTCGACTCGCCGGCAAACCCTCTACCCCCCTCTCACTCTCTAGCGTTGTCCAAACCCGTAAGTCCCTCTTTTCTACCTTTCTTTTCTTCCATTAAAATACGACTTTTCAAACCCGACGGAAATCGGAACAAACCGATTTCCGATTCGGTTTTCTATCAAATCTCACTTATCACCAATTCCATAATGTTTAAACATCTTCATGTTGACTGCTAATCACTCAAAAATTAATTTGAATAAGTTTTCACACATGAAATGATAACTTTTGTAATATACCGTATTTTTGTACTTAAATACCATCATGTTTAGTTTATCACATTTAATCCTTTAACATTGCTATACCTTAAAGTAGATCACGAGGTAATGACCTACCTCCACACACACGCAAATACAACCCTAATTGATATCATCAAAACTTAGAATACAATAATACAAGATTTTACATTTAAATACCATTTTCTTAATAAAACCTTTTTCTAAAAGTTCTAAGTTTTAAACAATTTTAAAACAATATCTTTTAATAGGAAAATACGATATGTCGTGGACATCGATCGTTTATCTAAACCTGACTTTGTGGTGTCTAGGCAAGTGTGTCTAAGGCGAGTGGTTACTTAATTAGGACCACTACTTGTAGTGGAGAGCCTCTCACTCACCTGGCATTTACCTGGGCGCAATTGGCGGTGAAGAGGCGATTTGAGGCTTCTAATGACTTATCGTTTAGACCATTTAGAAATAGGTTAGTTGGCTTAGGAAACCCTAGAATCTAAAATACGGAAATTTACACCCTTTTTCAAATAAATACCTTATCTTTATAAAACCGTTTTCTAAATAATTAGTATTTATTAAAACTTTGCAAAGGGCCACTGCAACCCATCTTTGGAGAACTCGTTAGGGATAGTACGGTTTATCGTACACCCTCGGGCTTAGTAGTGCGAGATTCAGACCTCCGCAAGGAGCATTCGGTCTCGAAAGGTTTAAAATACGACATTTAAGAAAAAATGAGATTTTTGGAAAATAAAATATTTATTAAAAATTATTCTTGTATAAACATATGTATATTTATCATTTAAACACTTATTTTATTATAAAATAAAGTTTCCACCTTTTCCAAAAAAATTACAAGATTAAAAGTTACATTAAAATACCATGAATTTCAAATAAATCAATATTACAAATTAATACCTTTATTTATGAAATTAGGAAATTTTCACTAGAAATAAGACAAAATAAAATCACACTCATTATAATTATAAAGACGAATAATAAATACTTGAGGTGTATCTTGAAAACTATTCAAAATTATTTTTACATAAAACCCCCTCAAGTTTTATAAATTACAGACCCTAACAAATATAGAACTTCGACGTACATTTCTTTTAGTCTGACTCGGGTTTGAGTCTGATTATTTCTGACTTGAATATGATTCAAGTCAACCTATATTCTTTAATATTCCAACTCAATATGAACACATGAATCCCAGAATCCAGTTAACAATCTATATAACTTGACTGAATCAAACCATGGATATACATCCATTATTCCGTTATTCCATTTACCTGATTATGCAGTTACACTCTGTTTACTGATATCATGGTTTTGGTCAGTCATCCAACTTATACAATACAATACAATAATACAATCATAGCACTACGGGGTTTAAGGGGTAGACTGATACGGAATATGTTAAAGGTGGCACGATGTGGTCACTTAAGACGTAATTACATCCATACCGTTGTTCCGTGGTATTATCGACGGAGCCTTATACTACAGGTTACCAAGGTCCCCGGTGTAAGTGGGACTCCCCTCGTATACACTCGCATCTTCTGTACCAGGCTACAAACAACAGCGTTAATACAATATTACAATATTATAATACAACATTAAAAGCGCTCTCTCTCTCTCTTATTTTCTGTCTATTTCTCCCTTATCTTTGGGACTTACCGAGCGACCTGTTCACTGACGACATTCTATTTCTTTCTTCTTTGAATGTCGTCTGGTGTTTTGGACCCGTCAGAGATCGACCCCACAGGTGAAGACTTGGATCAGTTCCACGAAGACCCTGAGCTCTAGACATTGTACCTTGTTCTATTCAGTATTTTCATTTCCTGTTATGCCATTGTTTAGTCATCGCTTTTATTCCAGATGTATTTACTTTTCATGCATTGTACAAAAGAATGTTATTAATAAAGTTGCTGTTATTTTCTATCTCTTGTCTCTTGTGATTTACTTTTATATTGCTTAGATACGCTTAGCGTATTTACTTCACAGTAAATACGTAGCGGACCTCGTCGCGTCCCCTTCGCCGTACACCGGGAAGCGGGGCGTGACACATGGTATCCAACCAAGTCATAAATTAACTGGACGACGGATCCTTAACTCCCAACAACCACCGACACACACACACACACATATTGGTCATGACCATTTCTAACGTAAGTTAAGTTACGTATTCAACCCTTTTAAGAGTATAGGAATACATGAATACAGGAGTACACACACGAGGGTCCGAAAGAGCTGAACTACTCATCCTTAACTACCCCTAACACCCCCGGCAAGTATTAGTCACATTTTTTATAATTGAACACAGGTTCCAGTACATGATGGTGTAATATAAGAATACAGGAGTACATGTCTACATGAATACAGGAGTACTAGAATATGTGAATATATGAGTACTGAACTACATGAATATAAGTACTCAATCCATTTTTTAGTTGACACATGTTCAATGGTACACGGTTAAAGGAAATTAGTTCAAGTCACAAGAGTATTCACCGACCCAAGGCTATCATCTAGGGACAAGGAAACACGGGCCCGCTCATGTAATGAGACTCCAATCACCATAGGAGTATTCTCAGACCCAAGCCAATCATCCATGGGCCAAGAAATATGGGCCCATTCATGAGTTGGTCATGAGACTCCTGAGAATATAGGTCGAGTCCTAAATATAATTCTAAGTCTCCATGTATATATAACAAGCATGTAATAATAGTTCAGCTTCAGGCTAGAAATAAGCATAAGTTCGCATGCAGGAATCTATGGTTTTGGTTTAGAATTAGGAAATCTTATACAAGAGATAAATTATAGTTTAGAGAATCGTGTTAATAACGAGACAGATTTCTCCTCGATCGGGTTCCTAATAAGAGAGTTACGGAAGTTTCCATAATGTTGTGCAGAGCAGGCTAATGCAGATTTCAGAATTTGTACACTGATGGTATTTTGCATTTTTGAGAATTCTACGTTCAGTTTATGGTTTCCAAATTCAAACAAGAATTAAACATCACAGTGTTGTGAACGATTTCCCATAAAAAAATCCAGATTACGATAAACGGGCAGGGAATTATGTCTATTTTACTATAGCCATGCAAATAGTTTCTGCTGCAGTCCAGACTCGTCATATTTTGTTAAGGTTGTGTTTTCGTAGACTTAGGCAACATTTCAGGTAAATTAACCTAGAAATAAAATAATGTTAACTCTCTGTAGATATTATAGCAACTTGAGTTTGCTCAATTTGGACTTCAGAGTTGATAGTTATGATTATTTGAATTTCGAATTAAAACAGTTTCAGCGAATGAATAAAAATAAATTTTGCAACTCGAGTGAAACTACATACATACAATCACACCCGTGACATAAGGTGGATGGAATATTCACCCAACTAAAACAACAAATAAGAAAAGTATTGATTAAGAAGACATAAACTTTCAAACGAACAACAAAGATTGATAAGAATTATGTGTGTAGTTAAAATATTAAAATACTAGATTATGTATAACTAACACGACAACAACTATTGATTTACATATCTAGTTGTGATGTAACTAAGCACAAATAACATACAGATAAATTTGAATACTTAAAATATAAATGTTTAAAATAATAAGTTGTTATGTATTATGGATAACACAATTACATATTTGAAACACACTACTTATTTTAATAACAACAATCAATATATATTTTAATCATCAAAAAGTTTATTAATATGTAAATCTAACGAGAGAAATTCTAGATAATGCATGAACAAAAATAAAGAAAAATGATTTATAAGAATTATATACTATTTCAAGAAACATTAGATCCAACGGTTTAAAAATGTTTCCCTAAAATGATTTTAATGTAAAACTTACTAACATGAAAATTAAAATAATTTGTTTGTTAATCAAGGAAGCTATATATATATATATATATATATATATATATATATATATATATATAATGGGTATGAAGAATATAATTTCAACAGAAAGATAATCTAGAAAAAAAGTGTTAGGCATATATAATACTTATGAAAACACTACACTACAACCTATCAATTTGCGCCAGTTTTTAAGAAGGAAAATCAATGCGCATATGTGTTGAACAGACATCTAGGTGATCCAATGTGATATACCATGGATAAAAAGATTGGATGAATCTACAATTTAAAATTAAATATAAATTTTAAACAACCAAACAGATATCATTAGATAAAATGATTGTAGGTTAACCCCTCAGCCAAAATCACCATAAAACAAATAAAATCTATCACGTAAAATATTATGATAGACTATCAATTCAACCATAATAAATAAAGTCAACTAGATATATATAAAAAATATGATTTTTATATTTAAAACTATTTATTAACTATTTTTTTCTAACCAATAAGAATTAGCCAACATGATAGAAACGAAAGAGAAATGGAACTTACCTAATAATTTATTTCTATATTCCATATCATAATTAAACCTAAGAAATAGTATACACCTAGAAGACACAAAACAATACGAAAATATAGATAAAATTTAACGTCTGTAATTTATGTAAATATCATGATTTGATTTTAAAATAAAAAAGGATAGAAAATTTACTTCTAGAAAATCAACATCAAATAATATTTTATCTAGATCCATAAATCTTAATGAGTAAAAACACTTCTTTTATGTAAAACAATTTAAGGTTTGATAGAAGAAACATTATTTTTGTTTAAATATCAACTTTTAACATTTAAAAGAAATAAAAGTGAGAGAAGAACTTTCAATTAGGGAAGATCAATGATCTTCCCTGACGATGGAGATCGACGATGCATCGATCTAATCGAGACGATGAAAAGGATGCATAAAAGAGATTCTTCTCCGAAGATTTTCATTGCTCTAGATCTAGATTCTCTACAGAAGGTAGGAGCAAAATATTGATGGAGGCAAAGGAGGAGAAAAGATTTGGGGTTTGGGTAGGTTAGGGTTTATATGTAAAAATAACAATAAAAGATTTTAAGGATCAACGACTAAGATAACACAAGAGCTGACCTAACGGCTTAAAAGAAGATAAATAAATAAAAATTTCAATTAAAGACAAAAAAATTTATTCCTTTATCTGTTAAATAAATACAAAGAAAATATATTCTAAGAATAGTTTAAACAAGTTTTTAAATAATATAAGATCTAATAAAATCTTTTTCTTCAAACATTGATAAAAATTTCTATTTAAAAGAAATTCTTGAAACTTAAAATATTATTTTATATTTAAATTCGGAATTTATTTAAATATATTTTTTTCTTTTTATAAAAATTATTTGGAATATTTAAAAACATAAAAATATAAAAAAATCATAGAAAATTCGAATTTATTTATTTCCTCGCTTTGTAACAATATTTCTAAAAACAATTCTTTTTATAAATATTCCTTTTCAAATAAACATTAGAAAATTATTTCTTTTTAAATCTCTTTGTTCATTTAAAAATTATGCCAACCGTGTAAAAATCCATGAAATCTCTTTACATAATTTCTTTTTCGTTCAAAATTAAAAACAAAATTTTTACAAAATATTGGAAACATAAGGAACCTAACTCACAACTTATGAGATGACAATGCAAGACTATTAGTAATCTTGCATATAAATCACAAGAATATCAACACATACCTATTTGATTAAAAAAAAGATCTAATTACGAAAAGAATTTTAAAGGAAGAGAATATGAAATTTGTGGTTGTTACATTTCTTGTGCTCCTTGAGATCCTAGAAAAACTTGCCTGGAAGCCTTTTCAATTCTAGATGATCCACTCGAAAGAATATGGTTCAAGCTTGCACTTCACAAATGAAGTAACTAAATAAACAAGTTTGCTAGTCTAAGCCATTTAGGAGATGTAGAGATTGTTAATGGAGTTTATCTATCTCTAAAAACTCATGATTTTCAACACATGAGAGGGTTGAGATTGAAGAATAAGAAGAGAGCTTAAGAGGAAAGAGAATGAGCTCGTGAAAATAAGAACAAAGGGTGTGAAAAATATCATAACCATTTTGTTTTGATGAAAAGAATTTCATAATTAAAAAGGGCCACCATACTTGAATAGTAATGACAAATGAATATATAATTCATTTGCCTATTCCTCTATACACTCTTCATGCCATCTCGCATGCCATCTCATTTCTTATTTTTCAATAAATAGAAAAACATAAATGAGGTGTCTATCTTCTAGAAGCCATTCTTATATAAATACAAGAATACCAAACCGTATATACATATCCGTATTCGTACACAAATACAAATATCAAGAGATAGATAAATCTAATAACATGATACTAGAATTAAATCAATACGTGATTTAATATACTGGCTTAATCCTAAGCTCTCCAATATCACAAACCGCCCGATTAAATTTCGTGCAACTAGTACACGTATTTAATCAGAACTCTGCACGTATAAACATACGACCTCTATATCGTTTCGCTTGAACTAGGAAAACCTTATGTATGGAACTCTAAAAACTCGACAGTACGCTGGTAGTGGGTTTAACCATAAGTATGTCAGCGACACTAACTATACGTAATGCTATCCAGGTACCTGTCGAATAAAAGGCTGACGAACAAACTCATCCGAACCCCTACTAGGCCTATCCGTGACAATCTTCGTACAGTCCGGTCTCTTCGTCTAAGAATATCGCATACCGGGTTTAGGGGGTGGTAAACGTCAGATCCCTAATAACCCGATAATTCGTGTCGATGTGGCTCAGGACCGATCTGAGAAAGTACTGATTTAACCATCAGCGAATCTTAACTGTCTTGGCCAAGATTTTATGGTTCTGGCCAACCGAACACAGTACGATATTGACTCCCAATACCGGAAGAAATGAATCCCTGAAAATCGCTCACTTCCTCCATGTGGTTCGAGACTGTACCCAACCAAAACCTGTCTGCACGACTCAATAGAGCCGTGGTAGGGTAGTGATCTAAGTACAATGAGAACTCACACGAAACAAATGACGATTTTAGGTCTAAATACTAATCTATACTCATGTCGCCTGAGAACCATTGTCTGATGATAGGTATAATATCATCTAGAAGTTCTCGGCGGGTCCATCCAGTGTACTCATCCCTAGTAAGCACCTGTATTCAATCTTGGATGATCACACCAATGGCTGTGGGACTAACCACCACCCCTCGTCAGGGTCTAGAAACGTATACACAAGTCTACTATGGAATATCGATACCCGGTCTCGATACTCCTACGATTTGGGATATTTAAGGATGTGCTTATGGACTACCCAGCTCTCATAAGTATGATCGCCATCATAACGCTGGTAGTCAAGCAAAATCCTATAGGCTTTATCAACATATATCAGCCATATGTGATATCAAGTAAAACATATGCACATATTAAGATAAAGACAAACAAAAATAGTATACTACTGTATCGAGTCTTTATCAACATGTATAAGTAATACAAAGCAGCAAGAAAAACAAATACATATGTTCAGATAAAGACAACCCAAAAAGTATACTATATAACCGAGCAAGATTGTCTTGTATATACATTCCCCAGCATCCTATACAATATATGCCTCTAGGGCATACACATCCAACAAAATCGAGGGTTAGGGTTTCCGTTATCTTCTTTTTGAGAAGAGAGAGAGAGGGTTTTGTTTACGTGTGACAAAGAGAGAAGGGCTGGGTTTTTTTTTTGGGGATAACGAGTGTAAAATAAATTGTAATAAGATGTCCATACCAACAAGTGGAAATTAATAAGCGGCTCGACGGGTTCGGAAGATCGTTGGGCGGCGTGCGAAGCTCGGAGAGGAAAAGGTGCCGATCTGACGGTTGAGATATGTAGTGAGGGAACTTTTGCAATGGGGACCCTACTACACCGGAGCATTTCACCAATCATGCTTCAATTTTCAGGAACTATTCAAAAATAAGAAGATTGACTTCCAAGAGAAAAACAATCGGATGTTTACAAAAGGCACAGGGCTGGCAAGTACAGTCAAGAAAACAGAGGACAGTGAATTTACCAATGGATTCAAATCAGCATCCACGTCATACACCTCCAAAAAACACCCAAAAGTTCACCCAAAATTCACTGAGTGGGTCCCAGTTTGGGTTTTATTTGCAACTTGCGTGTCCAAGCCAGGGATTAATCTTAGGCCAAGCCCCAAGCCCCCTTCCACTTCAAAATTTCAAAAATCTCTCACACTCCCCGAGAAAACCCCCCTCCCCCCCGCACCCCCCCCTAAGAAAACACCATCTTTTTCCCGTTCAATTTTCAAAATTGGGGTTTTTTATCTACCCCTTACCTGCGATTGCTGACTCTTTTGCTATCTTTTTTGGTGTTTAGGGTTACTGATCTTGGATCTGGTGCTGAATCGTTGTGCTATCTCTTGGCAATCTGAAACCCTAGTTCTTGGGGAAATAAACTAGGGTTTGGAGATGGCAATTGAGGAGATGGAATGCAATGGGGAGGTGAAGCAGGAGAACTTGTCGTCGAGCGATTGTGTGATAACGTACACAAGGAGGACACGTTCGAGGAGAGGCGATAAGGGCAGTTCGGAACAGAATCAGGGCTTTTTTGTGAAGGAGGAGGTAAAAAGTTGTTTGCTTTTTGATCTTTATTGAATAAAGATTTTGATTCTATGCACTAGTTTGTAATTAGCTGGTCTTGAGATCATTTTCTACCAATAGTGCCATTAAATTGGTGCTCTTAGCTTGGATACTGTTTAGTTAAATGACATTAATAACAAAGGCCAACAAAAAATTTCAATGATGGGGAGTCATCTTTTTCCTCTTTTAATCTATTTGAACATGCGAAATACTAGGATGGCTCAGTAACACCCCTACAGCAACAAACACAAGTTGGGGGCATCAATAATCGATTGTAAACAGCAAAGGCCACAAAGGTATGTAAGCAGATGGTCCGCTACATCCCCTTGTCGACAAAGACATAATGGTCATACTTGATCAAACCTTTTGAAAAGATCTTTCCTCCTCACTCAAGCGAGGCCCATTGACATTACTATGATGACAAGATAGTAGGTGTATAAAATTTGCATAGTAGCAATACTGCTTGTTGCTTGGCAGGCTGAAATTCCTTGATAATCGCTATTTACTAAATTGAGAGAGCTTGATTTGTTACTTCGTGAATTCATGCATGTGGCAGTTTTATGTAGTATTAAATAGAATTTGCAAGTTTGGAGTTGCTAATATGAACAATAGCTCAATTTGCTCACCAAAATTATCTGATAAATTGTATATTAGCAATTGATTTTAAGACAAATACTGGTTGCTGCAGTTTAGAAACCTTTTTCAGTGCATCCGTCGTAGAAATCTACTCTTTTAGTGTATCTATCATTATTTGATCATCACACAGATATTAGTTGTCATATGTTTTCTCCTACTGATTGAATTGCATTCAACCTTTTGGCTCTCTTTGTATGGTGGATTTAGTAGGTCTAAGTACTTTGTTTTTCCTTCCTATACTTTCCCAACACCGAACAGTTCAGTTGATATAAACTTATGCCTCTTATGCCCATGGCCCTTCTTACATCCAAAATTTTGGTCACAAGCAATTCAATTCCTAGTAAAACATTCTATATTCGACCATTTTGTGGTCATTTTTTTTGCTTATGTCATACATAAAATTCCTTTAATACCGATTTTCCACACCTAAACATTTTTCAGGTAATGTGAGTATACTATGTGATATGCTTCCGTTCATGAACACCTATGCCCAATAAATGATTAAATATTATATACTTCTATTGGAGATTCTGATAATAGATTTCATGAAACAGTTGCACACATGGGTAAGTTACCACTTTTTACACGCATAGCAAAGAATGATGATGCTTCTTATATAACGGATTATTATGATACTTGATATTGGAGTATGTTCACAGACATATTAAATAGCAATACTCATTGACATACTTGATACAAAGCTGAAAAATTCTTTTTAATTGAGGAAGATCGCTATATTGTTGGATATCATCTTAAACGCAAGGACTGTAAAAC
Organism: Agapanthus africanus; assembly: GCA_030015575.1. Taxonomy (NCBI): domain Eukaryota; kingdom Viridiplantae; phylum Streptophyta; class Magnoliopsida; order Asparagales; family Amaryllidaceae; genus Agapanthus; species Agapanthus africanus. The sequence goes on from JASDDO010000004.1 coordinate 316,976,291, forward strand.
CAGAAGTAGATGAACTTTATATTCTGCCTGTATTATTTTTATATGCTTTATATTTACTATTTTAATTCAAATTTAAGTTGTAATATGATTCTGAACATTGACATGTAGAATGTAAGATCCTTATAATTTTTAGAAATGAAATTAGGATATAATTGTTTTTATATCTAATCTAACTGTTCAAATTTTAAAGAAATTTAAGATCCACAATGAAAATGTTTCAAAAATGTCAATTGTTTTAACCTAACTCTCCCCAAATTTTTTTTCCAAATAATTTCTAACATGTGCACACGTGCATCACATGTGTGAAAATATTTCTTCTTATAATCAGTTTATATGGGGACTGATTTTCTCAATCTCTGGTGTTCAGGTTTTTGATTTACCCATTAGTCAGGTTAAAGGTAAGGATTTCGGTTGGGAGCATGGAGACAAAATTAATGGAGGGTGTAAATGGAAATGTAAATACTGCAATGTTGTTGGACTCAGTGGTGGAGTCACTAGGCTTAAGAAACATCTTGCTGGTGGATGGCATGTGAAGTCATGCGAGAAGGTTCCAAAAGATGTTGCGAAAATGATGAATAATCACCTACTTGGTATGAAAAAGAAAAGATTCTCTAAAAGCAGGAAGAGGGAGAGGGAGCAGGATGATATTGATGAAACAAAGCCAAAATATCCTCATCTTGATGTATCTGTTGAAGAGGGTCCAGGACAAATTAGTTTGAACATGCAGGTGTTGAATGGCACTGAACAATCTGGAAGAACTGTCAAAAAATGTGAAGCAGATACTCAGCACTCGTGGGATTCTCACCCAGAATCAAATTTTGCAACCCACAATCTAAACACTGACAAGGATAAGGTAAATATCATAGTTTTGTTAACATACTTGTCTGATGTAATTATGTGGAAATTTGTATAGGAATTGTGTGACCACCAATGTGAGGTTTTGGTGAGGTTTGTTTAAAGGGACAAGATTAGAAAGAGTCAGACACCTAATCATACTGACAAGTAAAATCAGATGTATTGATCTTCAGAGGTGAGGGTCATGGACTTATATATTTGAAAGTGCAGGTGAGTGGTGCCTCTCAAAAGTCCAAGAAAACTACTAGAAGATACAAGACTACTAGTCGACGATTGAGGGCTTCTATAAGGTCAAGGATTGCCACTCGGCGTTCTAACACTGATAAAGCTAAGGTATAATGTAAGACCTAGATGATTAAACATTCTAGTTGTTTGCTCTAATGCTACCACACAAAATCAAATCATATACGTGATGCTGGCTTATTTTGTTTTTCTATATTTTGTTGTTTGTGTTTCTTTTGCATTTATTTGTCGATGATCCACATCATAGATGATTACAGATGTATAGTTTGCCCAGAAGAAACAAAGAAGTTGATTTGATTTTGTTGGTATTTCCGCTGGCAGTTCCTCTATTCTTCTCTTTTGTCAAGTATAATGGAGAATTGGAAAAGAAGTCAGGACCATTCGATATTTTCAGTTATATACTATAAGTAGTGTGTTTGCATGAAGGTTATATTTCCATATTGCACAAATGACACGACGCCCATATGCATCTGCACATTGTCATACTTGCAAAGACACCATTCTGGTTTATATTTATACTTCTTAGTTGGTGATATATTCAGGAATATAGATCTGACACATGCTTATCTTTGATTTATGTTAACAATCCATCTTGACCAACCAGTTACCTGGCGAAATGCCTAGATGCTGTTCAATAACACTTGCTGCTATTTTACTTATGAATGTCATATTTCCCATGTAGCTTGTTATAGCTAGTCCTATATATCTCAAGGAAATCTTCATTAGGCAAAAATACTACTATGCAATATCTTCCTGCAGTTAATATGTGATCCATAAGTACAGAGGAGCATTATGTACACTATGTGGTTCTTTTGCATTTCTGTTGGTTAATAAATATGGCACATTTATGACTTGTTTCCTCCTGCTGGTATCTTTGGTATTCACTGGTGTCAAAGTTAGTTGAAGAACCGGGATTTTGTCTTCTGTGTTACGATCTCACTACACTATATCTATATAGATTCCATGTCCATTTTCATTATGTATACTTTCATATGTGTTAGGCTATGGAGGAACCTCATGATAGAGTGCTACATAATGACACCTATGTGCAAGGTGACCTTGCTGGAACAGATAACCACTGTAGAAATGTGTTGCGACTAATGCTGCAAGTTCTAGATGTCTGTGAAAGTGGTGGTATCGAGTGCAGTATCTGTGATGCAGTGAAATTTTGGTCTCCTGACAATAATGATAAATCTAATATGGCTGATGTCCCCACTGACAATGCAGAACCAAAGGTACTACAAAATTCTTTTTGTAGATTGTTATCATCATTCGTTGACATTTAACTTTTGAATAGTTACTTAATCAGGTTAAATTCATTGTTAGCAGTACACACCTAAAAATCATTTTGAAGCGCTAGGTCAATCTACCTCAGCGGATGTTTCAGGAACTGGTGGATTCTATGATCTGAAAGATGAAATTGCTAACAAGAAGAAGTGCCAGGATGTTTTGTTTCATATTTTATGTTCAGAGAAATTTGTTTTGTTATGCAATTTACTTTGTGAAAATTTTCAAGGAATCAAAGTCGATAAATTATTTGACATCAATCAGCTCAACTCAAAGATGAAAAATGGGGTTTACGGACAGTCGCCAAGATTATTTAATCAGGATCTTCAACAGGTAGGCTTGCTTGCATCTTTGTCTAGAGATAATAGCACCCCTTATCTGCTCAGTCTCATTAGCAGTTCTTTGGTAATCTAGTTGCAATATGACGACGTCACGTCTGATATTGGAAATTGCTCTATCGCAAGTGCATTTGTACACACCATCTCATTAAATTAGCAGGTTTAGTTTTATTGAACTTTATATATGTAAATTAATTATTGTCTTCCATTTTTGTTTTCTTTTGCTAATAGATACATTTGTAGTGCACAATTTGGAATTTGTTCATTTGTTTCTCAACCCTTGGAAGTCGTCTTCGTTACTATTTGACTTGTATGATCATCTGAATATGTGATATACCAGTAGGCTGTAGCATCATATTCCTTACCTCAATTCCCCTGTTTCTCTCATTGCCCTTATTCTGATCATTCCATCTGGAGAACGATTACCCTCTTGTTGTACATTCTCTTGATTCTTCATTTTTCAGTTAAACAACCTTTAGACTCGTAAATGTTGACTAGGTTCATGCTTTATGAAGATTCCAGGAGTCTCATTGTTACTTTCAGCTTAATTTTCTTTGATGCTTTTCACATGACTATTCTTGTTTATGAGTGTCTAAAGAAATCAATGGCTTTTGCAATCCCGTCTTCTTGTTGATTGAATTTATTTTACTGGGATTTCTATGTTTTCTAGTGAACGTCATGTTTCTTTTTGGTCAGGTGCAACAGTTACAATTTGTGTTATGATTAGTAAATTCAATATTGGTGTGCTAGGTAGTGTGTAGGATGGTGTTGATTTTAGCAAAGCATGAGTTACAAATTTGGTTGCATCTTAGAGTCCTGGGCAAATATATTTCTGCTGCTTGTGATTTTGTTTTGGGAGTTGAGCTAAGCCGCTTGGTGGTTTCTGGTGTTGCAAAGAGTCCAGGGGCAGCTACCATTGATTACCTTTTGATTTATTAGGGATAAATTTAGTTTTATTGTCTATGTATATTATTTCTTTCTTTCTTATACATTCTGCAGATGTGGAGAAAACTTCAAAAAATTGGCGAAGAAATGGTTCTTCTTGCAAGTAGTCTTTCAAAAATGTCACATGATATTCATCGGAATCCGGTAAGAATCTTGGATCATTTCTTTCTGTCTGTTTATTCCTAATTCTACTTGGTTCATTAATAACCCGTAGTTTTTTTTATGTAATATACCTGCATGTTCTTCATCAAACTTATCTGAGTGTTTCATATAAATGTGCGTAGGCCGTAGACTTGGCGCCAGAAGCATGCGTGCAGAAATGTGAGGTAAGTGATGCTGTTCGATGCTAAGCAGATAAATACTCATAAAAAGATTTCTTTATGTTAATGCATAACCATTTCTCCGCTTCTTCAGCTGAACTCTCAGATTGATTCTGTGGCAAAAAACTCCAACATCTCAAATACCTTGGCACACTTCCCATCTTGTGAATCAGTTCCATCTCCCAAACCAGACCAAACCGAGACTTCCTATCTCTACAAAGTTTGCACTTGCAAGCAATGCGGGACTAAAACAGATGCTGAGCGAAGCCTTATCTGTGATGAATGCGAGGCTGTCTACCATTTCTCCTGTGTCGAGCCAGCTGTCCAAGAAATCCCCACACGAAGCTGGTACTGCGCTTCTTGCACTAAAGAAACGACGACACAGTCTTATCAACCACCACCTATAAAGAACAATACCCAAGAAGAAGGGTTGCACGGTGATACCTGTGTGGTTTGCGATAGGCTTGAAATCTCCGAAACCAAAGAGAACCTCATCGAGGCAGTTGTTGCTAACAATGGCTCGAGAGAGAGCTCGGTTTCTAGCATGGAGTCTGATGAGCCATTAGAACCGTCAAGGACTGCTTTGTCACGCTTATGTAAGCAATGTGGGACTTGCGAAGACGATGATAGAAGATTTTTGGTATGTGGGCATAGTCAGTGCCCTTACAAGTACTATCATGTCAGATGTTTGAAAACTAGTCGGATTGCGAGTTTTCAACAGAAAAATCAAGAGTGTTGGTACTGCCCTTCTTGCCTCTGCCGGGGCTGTTTTCGTGACCGAGATGATCAGTTGATCGTTTTATGCGATGGTTGTGATGAGGCTTACCATACATACTGCATGAAGCCGCCTCGGAATTCTGTACCTAAAGGTGCTTGGTATTGTTTACAGTGTAATGTGGCAAAGGCAAAAGAAGGGATGAGAAGATACGAGCAACTGGTGTTACAGCAGCATTTGAAGAAAGATGTTGGGCAACCTAATAGATCTATGGATGTTCTATTGAGTGCTGTTGACAAGTTGAGCTCAGAAGACAAGTTGGCAGCAGGAAGGAAAGAAGAGTAACAAGAATACATCGAATATTATCCCATGGTGCGGATTTTTTTCTTTTCTTTTTGAGTTTGCACTTGTCAAATTGCATTTCTTTTGATGATCATAGAGATATAGGGACAGTTCTCTAGTGTCAAATCCTCTTCTTAAATACCTGTAATGCTAAAATCTGCAGCTGATAGAAGATTTAAAGAAAGCGTAAAACAATGTATCCTTACTTGATTTTTTGGATAAAAAGGACATTAGAGAAGCAGATATTGCTTCATTAGAATCCTGAAAATTTTACTTAAAGATTACATATGATGTCCATGTACTTGTATTGTGATCTAGATGGGCTTACTTTATGGGCAGGAATGTTTGAATTTCTTTCAAGAGTTATCGTAATCTTTTTTTGGGAATAATAGGGTTATTGTTAGCGGGAATTGAATCTTAGATCTTTTGTTCAACTGTGAACAACCTTTACAACTAAGCTATAGTGTCATCAACCTATTAGTTTTGCTTTTGTATATTTGGTGAAAAGGTTATCACCATCATGTGGACTAATGTTTTGGCAAATGCACGTGGCATGGAAAAATTCATATCCCAAATCCCTTGCTACATAAATATACAATCATGGCTCTGCATTCATCACTTTTCCAACCATGCATTGGATACCTTTAAAAACCTCTCATCATCTCTCAACTGAAACAAGCCTCCAAAATTAAATCAGTAACAGGGGAATTGAAGTAAATCATGGGGTTGGGTGAGATTGAAGAAGCCAATATTGTGCAAAGGATTGGAGGGTTTTCATGTCGGATCTGTAGTGGGTCTGGGTGAAGTGGAGTAGGTCAGCCCATGTGAAGTCTGGGTACATCCTGGGCTCATCCCTGCTTACTAATTCCCCTGGGGGTCTCACAACCTTGTCCTCTCTTGGGCACACAAAGAATGCCAGGGATTTCCTCTCCCTTTGACTGTTCACAACTGCTCTGTGAAGGCAGCTCTTGTATCTCCCATTTGACAATGCCTGCATATGCCCACACAAACAAACATTAAGAATCATGGTACCCACAGTTGTTGAATGCAGCTACCTGGTTTCCATGGGGAAACCTAGATCGGATATAAGTGTTACCATATCGATATTAGGCAATTCTAGATGGATTCGAATACGGACGGAAGTGGAAATTATTATATGTATTTGGTAAAAGTCGGGCAAATACGGATATGAGAAATGAATTTTGAAAAGAAATATATACCCAATAAAGCCAAAAATTACTACTTTTGCTATTAGATACAGATGTTGAACAAATATAGGTGGTGGGCTACTGACGGATGTGGACACGGATCCGGATAGTCATTGGAAATGAAAATCACTATCAGGATAAAAAATCGGATACTAATACTAATTCAGATTATTCATATCCGTTTACAGCCTGGTCATGGATAATAATCGACTATAACCAACCAATGCAAATGCATTCTAATGTTAGTGGAAAAGATGTTTTCTAAATTATTATAGTTATATCTATGTTGTTGAATTTGTACTACATCCAAAATACAAATCATCTATTGGGAAGTGATGGTCTGAAAAAGAAAACAGAACTACATTATATCAAATTTACACTTCCCCCATGCATGTATCACTTTAAACACAAGGAAAAAATAAATAAATAAAGTTCCCAAAAGGCCTAGAACCATTGTTTACTAAAGAGATTGTTAATTCTTTGTGAATTTTCTTTATTAGTGTCAAGTTCTTCGAGATTTGTACTTGTATGTTTTTAACTATTGGAAATGCAAGCTTGAGTAGAAAATTATATATTAATGTTAGCTTATAGTATATTTAGCTGTAGTATTTTTAATTATTTGTCATACTGGATCATGATCTAGAGCCCAATTTCTTGGAGTTTACGGAATAACTCAGTTGTGTTGGCATTGCTCTAATATATGATGAAGAGTTAGCTTTAAAAATTGAGTTTAATCAGCCAACCCCACATGAATAAGATGGGGATTAAAGGATGTATTAATTAGTAAACTGCAGAACATTTAGTCATGTGCCAGCCAGAGTAATAATAATAATTAATATTTTGCCCCACTCAATAATATCCATGAAAAGATAAATGCATATGATTCCTTAATACTCTAATCTCTTCATTTCAAACTTAATTAAGGTGGTCTTCATAATGGCTGGTTGACTAGTTAAAGTTAAGAAAGTATTATGGCAAAAAGAAAAAAGAAATCAAATCCTTTACTTATATGATGTTAATCAAGAAAATAACAAAATGAAGTGAGTATGCATATATCATTTGAGACAAAAGAATACAAGTATGATAACATGTACACATGATTTTCATGTTGATATACTATCCAATGGATCGATTGCGATGAAACATGGTGCATCGGCCGGGGACAAATATTAAAATGACCAGGCCTCTACAAGAATAACGAGTTGTCTCAACTCTCAATCCGATATGGATGCTCCATAACAAGTGGATTAGATAAACTAGTTGTAATTTAATATTTACCCTCATTTGCTATATATCTTTTTTTAACTGCGGTCACTTTTTTCCCTTGCCGTTATAAGTTATACGAGGCTTTTATGGTTTGAATTACTCATGACCTCTCATTTTTGATAAAAAGGAAAGTGAGAAATGAGCGAAAATTAAGAAAAACTACCAAAACATGAGATGTAACTATTAATTAACTATCATAACCATATAAATCCATAGATGAGGAATATAAATAGAGAATAACGGAGGAAAGAGCTTCTAGGAGGCTTTTTGCGTCAGGAGCGGTAAAAAGTACGTCCTCCATCATTTTATTCCAGATCGGCACCTTCCAACTTAATCTTCATCCTTGAATTTTTCGATACACCAAATTTCATATGATTATAAAACCATTTCCCGTTGATTTAGCAATGTAAAAAGTTCTATTGTCGGTAAACCGTTGATTTTGCATCCACTAAATCAACGGAGAAAAGGTATTAGAATTATATGAAATTTGGTAGATGATGAAGATCAAAATGGCCGGTGCCGATCGTCGAATAAAATGATGTAAAACGTGATTTGTGCCGCGCAGCGCTTGTATCCTTTATTATTCTCGTATAAATAACTAGAAAGGCTAGAGAAGTCACTCTCCAAGCCCTCCAACTAAAGGACAAAAGAAGCCTATTTGGAAAACGACAAATCAAGCCATGCAATGGGGACCTTTCAGAAGATCACCACCATGTGTGCAAATCTTCAATGAGCTGATCATTTCCACACTCCTAATACAAACAAATCATGAATACAAATAACACCACAAACTAACCAACCTCACCATTAACTCCATTCCTTGTCCTCTTTCTCTACTCTCTAAGCTCTTTCTCATCCATGCAATTAACCATATATAGTTTATACTTTATACTATTTATACTTTATATATACTTGTATCAGCTGTTCCATCTTTTTATTAAACCAAAGTTTTAAGGAAACACTACGTGGTATTTGTGTTTATTCTGAATCGACTGACGCAGCAACATGCTTACTATGAGGTTTCTAGTAAGCATCGAAAAGAAAAAAAAATATTGAAAACTAGAAACTATATATTGCCATTTTTTTTATCATACCTACTCATATGATATATATTCCGACCGATAAGCATGCTTACCATGAATGTATCCCCGATGTTAATCACGAGCGCGCCAGGCACGGGTCGAATAGACCTCCACTTGTCGTTGACAAACACTTCGAGCCCATCGACATCGTCTTGTTTGAGGATCGTGAGCGAGGTCGGGTCACAATGTGGTCCGGTCCCGAGCGTGAGCTCGGGTTGTTGGCAAGGCGGATAGTAGTTGCATCTCATTATAGAGCTGCTGTCCTCAAAGAAGTCTCTATAGTGCAACCTATCTACTCCCAAGCTTATTGCTAGAAGCTCCATTATGGAGAGGGAGAGATTGTTCATGGCTTTGCAATATCTCTGGTACACTATCCTGAAAAAATGAGTCAAGTCAAGCAAACTCTTGTCATGTACTCGGACCTCTTTAGATAAGTTTTCATGGGGCATTTCATAAAATAAAAACTTGAGAGGGGACAAAAAAGGTTTGTCTGTTTACAATCTCAAGAGACATCCCTCTAGAACTATGCCATTTGTGTGGTTGGTGGGTGGGTGGACACTTGCTATAGGGGGGGCCACAATCCTATGAGTTTGTTTCTCTGTTTCTTATACCACACAAGTTGTGATATATGATGTCATAAATTTGAAGATGTCCTTATCTCAACTTTTTTTTAACAAATCAAATCCGTTAGCTTTAATATGTACATGTAGGAAATGAACTAATATTTAAAGATATAAAGCTTATTCTTCTAATATTGGTTACATTATCTAGAAGTCTCGAAAAGGAAAAAAGATAATTTCTAAGATGGCATTTTTTCAATATTAATGCAAGTGTGGGTGTAAGAACTTACCCCACTTGTTCAAACTCTTCACCTAAGGTGGAAGTGAAGTAGTCCACAACCTTAGGCTTATAGCAAGAGCTATCATGACCAAATGAAAGGGTTTCCTTCCAAGGCAATTTCGACACGAAGCGGTCTGAATGGGCTCCGGCATAGCCCCACATGCACCCGGGCTTCCTCTTAGCCCTTAGCTTGTGTTCAAGAGGGAGATGAAAGAACTCATCCATGCAAGCTAATGCATCCCTAACAAGATCTTGATCAATGCCATGGTTAGTCACTTGGAAGAAGCCGTGGCTCTCACATGCGGTCCTAATAAGCCCGGCCGCCATGCGTGTCGATGCATCATCGCGTTGTAAGAACCCTTTGAGGTCTACAATTGGAGCATGGAGCTCATCTATAGTGATTGATCTGTCATCACTAGGCCAGACAAACTGTCTGGGTATCTTAGCCTGGTATCTGAGCACAGTCGAGTCAAAAACGGCTCCGAGAGTGTGCGAAGCTTCTTTGTTGATATCTTTCTTAAAGTCTAACGGGGGATGAAGAAGGAGAGTAGTGGATCTAGAGTCCATGAGTGTGGATATGTGAGAGTAACCAAGAGAGGGGATAATGTGTGAGTTTTTTTAGGGTAAAGGGATGGGTATTTGTAAGGAAGGATATGCAAGAAGAGGACAAGGAAGAGATAAAAGAAAAGAGTATGGAGATGCCCCTTGATGTATGGACTTAAGGATTGGATGGTAGAGTAAGTTGATGCATTGGTAGCATCGAAGAGTATCTTGGCATATTTGATTAGGGTTTTTTTCTAGGGTAAATTGTCAAAAAGCCCCGACCGTTTCGGACCTTTGTAAAAAACCCTGGCCCAATTGTTGGAACCATAAGAAGTCCTAAAGAGGGTAAACACTCTTTGTTACCTTTTGTATACCGGTTGCCTGTAATATATATATCTACACAGTTGACTCTAATATCTAATTAGTTGCCTCATGCCTATAATATCTAAGCAGTTGGAGTTGGCTCTAATATTTAAGCAGCTGCCTGTAATATCCAAGGAGTTCGGAAATACAAGACATAAATGAAATAAAACTCAGAGGATTTTTCACAAAGATTTTGAACATTAAGTCTTTCCCAACAATTTCCAAAATTACAGGGGATTTTAGACAACCCTCAAATAGGCCGGGGAGCTTTTTGACAATTTAGCCTTTTTCTATATGTCCTTCCCAAAACTTGCTTGGGCCGTGAGTTTAAGAAATAGAAAATCACAATTTACTTATTTCTCTCTTAAGATCTTCTTTTTTTCTTTTCAAATTCATTTTATTCCATCCATCAGACTGCATAACCAAACCTAGACCTCACCTTTACGCTATGATGGTGGAAGAAATGTTGTTTTCATTGCTAATGAGTATTTCATCCGAAAATTAGCTCGTGAAAGAAATTTGAATAACTTACAAATTTAAATTTAAGGGCTGATATATGTTATATCAAATCTTTGAAGGTGGTATTTAGAAATAAGTTTTGAGGGTGATATATAGAAAGAAAAACTCATTTGATTATTGTGAGAGCCAACAGTTGAGACGAGTGAGGCCTGCTTCTATATTTTTTTTTGGTTTAAAGTTTTAAAACACTTGATGGGGCCACTTTGTTTTGCCACCAAAGAGGAATCCATTCTAGGTTTTGTTTCCTAGTAGCTCTTGCATGCCACAAGTTGCACATAATTTAGGTCCCATTTGCCTTTGTTAGGGACAAGTATAGATCGAAGGTAACAACTTATCTTACGTTTCTTTTTGCCTACAAATCAACTCCTAAATCCATGCAACTGTAAGGATTTGGGAGAAATGTGTCAATCTAGTCTACTCTATTTGGTGTTTACTTTTTCCTGTTGGTGATGAAATAGGAATATATTGAAAGGGTTGCGCAGGGACGGTTTCGTCCCTCCTACAAAAAACAGGGGACGGTTGTCGCCGTCCTCCATTTTTATATGGGGGACTGTTCTAAGCATCCCACCATGAAATGTCTAATGTCGGTTAAGGAGGTCTTTTTTGGACTTGTGTTTCGTATACTGATGAGGATCGGCCTATGGAGGCTCGATGCTTAGCATGATCTACTCTCTCTCTCTCTCTCTCTCTAGAGAAAATCACAAGATCAAAATCCTAAATAACCAGGGACGATGTATGATAGCGTCTTTTTAAGCATAAAAGCCGCAACTTTTCCTTTGCCAATAAGAAACCCTTTATTCAATAATCAAAATCAACCTCCAATGCAATAGTTCTCGTCCCTTTAAATAAGAGAATGGAATTCTTAACTAAACAGAAATAAATCTTAACTAAAAAATAAAAACAATAACTGAGGTCTACCTGACTGTGCGATGGTGATCAGTACTGCTTCATCGCGAGCCAGTTGCTCGGAAGCCACAAGGGCAGCTTGAAGATCAGTATCATCTGCAGGAGCAATAAATAGACCTTCATTGGTCCCGTACTCGCATAAGCCTTCGCTGTAAGGAGCATGGAGCTCCTGACCAAATACAATGTCCACAGAGAAGATCGATTTCTTCTTTTTCTGCGAGCGAGTGCCGGCAGCCGATAACACGAGCTTGCGCTTAGCGGGCAATTTTGGGCGACGAGTCTCGATCTCCGAACCTACCCCAGAATCTGAGGATGCTACAGCTGCCGTTTCTGTAGGAACACGGGGTAGAGGCTTATCAGAAAAAGCACGCGGGACAACAGCCACAGCAGGTTCTCTTAAGGTAGGACCAACAGCGGTCCGTTGCTTTAAAGGAATAGCTAGATTGTTGGCGGGGACCGCACCTTTGCAATCGAGCAAAAGCCGTCTTTCTTCCCTAATAACGGAGCCCATCGAATGCTGATACCATGCCACGTATGCATTCGAGATTCTCGGGACGCAACTCGCCTCACTAATAAAGAAAAGGGAGCCGGTGTTCAACCACATAAAATGGTGTAGTGCGTTGCGGATACCTTCTTCTGTGGCAGCTGGCTCAGCCAGGAAAGCCTCTAGCAGAACAACCCGATCGTAGCTCGATTGTTGAGCGAACCGGTGTGGGTTGTATCTTATAAACATCGCTGAATCATTCTGCCAGAACACCAAAAAAACCCGGCCTGATTGAGTACATGTGCAGAATCTCCCGGGCCTTCAATGTAGAAGCCCCGTCTTTAAAAGTGTCCCGCAGTGGCTACACCGTCTTAGTGGACTCTTTGCCGATAGTTAAAACCTTATCGACAAAGGTCATGCCATCTCCAACCATACGCGAACGAAGGACCAAACCCCGAGCCTCCCGCTGTGACGGATTTAAAACAGATGCGTCAACTAGGAGCATAATCCGAGGGAAGTTATAACTGTCATAGAAATGAGGCCGTTTGTGGGCTCCAAAAGCGCCAAGCACGTGCAACTCGATCCATGACATAAAATAGTGCAGCAGAAGAGTGACGGGCTATACTCCCGGCTGAGTGGTGACCGCCGCTAAGCTGAGGCCATGATACAGGTGTGCCAACCCTGCAATCCCGATGGCCACTCGAGTTCCCACAACCATGCGATGGGCTGGGTAAATGACTGATGGCCTCATATAACGAGGGTGCATCGAAAGCACGAACCAGTTTAACCATAAGCCGATGAACCCCAGCAAGAACGTCTTTTCATCGACGTCCGAAGCAGCAAGCTCCGCGAAAGGAACGACAGGGGCATCCGGAATAAAGAAGCTTTTTAAATCCGCCTCCACCGTCGACTGTTTATCCAAACCAAAACCAAACGGATCGTCGAGCTTGGCAAACAACGTAGCATGCTTCAATAAGACTTCCGGACGAAGAAAGCGAGCGATGAAGTCTGCGTAGCTGACTCTATGCCCTCCAGACTTTAGAAATAGACTTTCGTAGATATTCAACACCTTGATCAAACTTGAAAATCGGTGTTGAATGGCGTTCTCCGGGATAAGGCCCATTACAACTGATTTGGTGGCAAAGATGTACTCGTCAGGAGGAAGTAGCTCCTCGTAGTGTTCTCCCTTGACGGGTAAGCCGGAGATCCCCACGAACTCCTCCAAAGAGATTGAAACTTCCCGATCCGACAGAAGGAAGGTGTGGGTTGGAATATTCCATTGCTCCAGAAAAGCTTTGACCGACCATACATGAGGCGTGGAATATTGGAAGAGGGACACGTAAATTGCGGGGTACAACCTAAGCTTTAGCAACAGTGATTTCTTGGCCGACAGAATATAGCGAGCCCACTGCAAATACCCGGCTGGATGGCGAGGAGTCAAGCCTATCATGTACGGCTGTCCCCAAGCGCACAACTCGCCCTGACATATGCGTCGCCCCAGAGTATCTAGAGCCATCGGCAGCTGCACAGGTATCGAGCCCATAGAAGGATGGAGACGACCCTCTAAGGTCCAGTTGACCTCCTCTACGGCATAGTTCACTGGGGGTGAGTCGGCGTAGTGGATCGCTAAAATGGGCTCCGAAGGCATCGCACAAGAGAAGCTGTGTCGACCCCGGATGATTTGATTGTACCACGACCCCATAAATGAAGATTCTTTTGCTCTGGGTCGTGATCTTTAATCAGCGCAAAGACTTCCCTATCCACGGGCACGTCAGGGAATGCACTTTCCGAGAGAACAAACGGGAAAGAAGTGTCGAAAGACATAGTGCCTGCGCGGAAAAGAACAAAAGTTAGCCGTCAATGCTACAGTTCAAATTATGACACTTGGTATTTTAAATTTGTACCGCACTGCAATGCAGCGGAAGGGGACCAAGGGAGACCCACAAAATCAAGATGACGGCTCATCACTGACGAGACAGTCTCATCATTGATGAGACAACCACTCATTAAAAAAGAAATCCCTAGAATGATTCTCATTCACTGAGAAACCCCTCGGGCTAAGGAGTTAAACTCCCTTGAGAGCATCGCTCTGCAACAGAAATGACATCTGTCAGAATTAATGATGAAGGAAATAAAAATTTCCCTAAAAAAATTTTAAGAGCTAGGCTCTATGAAGACGATGGAGTAATCCATCAAAAACCCAAAAAAGCAAAGATTTTTAAAGAAGTTAAAAACTTCAGGATCTTTAAGATCTGTAAAGCGAACTCTGAGAGTTCTTTATTAATGGGTTAAGAAACCCTAAAAAGGATTTCTTTTTCTGATCCATGATCTAGAAAGAGCAAAGCTCTGGTTTTTAATTTATGGGTTGAGAAACCCTAAAAATATTTAAGATCTGTGATCTAAGTAGAGCAAACCTTTGTTAATGGGTTCAAATCTTACCAAAAAATTTGACAGAGTCTCAACTCTAAAGGAGTTTTCTGAGGCAGAGAGCTTGGCTTTGAAAAAGAATTAAATTCTCAAGAACAAGAAAGCAAAAAGATGAACAAGCAGTCATCCCAAGGGCCAAAGGCCCTATTTATAGACGCTGGAAGTCGATCCAACTTCCAAGTTGATCTAACGGTGGAAACGTTGCCACCGCTGCACTCACGTGTAAGCCACGTGAGCGCAACGGTGGGGAGGGGGCATTTGTTTCCCCCAATCATAGAGCAAACCTCTATTCAAAATTTGAAATTTGAAATGAGGCAGCGCCTCATAAGAGCGCTAGCGCCAAGAGCGTCAGCGCTAAGAGTCAAACATTCTGAGGCAGCGCTCACGTGCAAAGCACGAGAGCGCTAGCGTCAAGAGCGCCAGCGCTCACGTGCAAAGCATGAGAGCGCTAGCGCCAAGAGCGTCAGAGCTAAGAGTCAAAGACTCTGAGGCAGCGCTCACGTGCAAACCACGAGAGCGCTCGCACCAAGAGCGCCAGCGCTAAAAGACTCTGAGGCAGCACTCACGTGCAAAGCACGAGAGCGCTAGCGCCAAGTTCTCCAGCGTCAAGAGTCAAAGACTCTGAGGCAGCGCTCACGTGCAAAGCACGAGAGCGCCAGCGCCAGAACTAAAAGTTCTCAACCCTTAGATCAAAGATCCAACGAAGATGATAAATCATCAAATTACCAGAATAAAATTCTATTGAGGAAATACTCCTCAAAATCTTTCCAAACAGGAAAGATTGTGCCCTGTAAATCAGAGCACCGTTGGATCAAAGATCCAACGGTGATTAAAAATCACCAAGATACAGAATGAGTTCTGTATGGGAAAATATTTTCCCAATATTGTTAATAACAAGAAAATTATCTTCTGTAAAATTAAAGCCCTTGGATCAAAGATCCAACGGTGGGAAACATTCCCCAAATCAATCAGAGATCTCTCAATAAGAGATTTCCTTAACTGATTCAACAAGTCAGCCTCCCCTATATAAAGGACCCAAGATTTTAAGTCTTGCATACAGAAACCTCCCCATAAGTTCTCAAATCGAAAGAAGAAAAATGGAAGAACCCCCCATAAGTTTCCAGTTCTGAGAAAAGAAAAAGTGAAGAGCAGGCTCTAAAAAGAAGAACCTTTTTAAGGTCAAAAAAAGAAGAAGAGAGATCATAACATCTCCTCCATATTTGAGAGTTTAACTCTCGCATCAGAAGAATTTAGTTCTTTTTCTAGATCACAGATCTATAAGACCAAGTCTTTCACAAAAACAGAAGAGATCAAAGTCTCTCTTCATAAAAAGAAGAACTTAGTTCTTAGATCCATGAGACAAAGTCTCTCTTCATAAAAAGAAGAACTCGGTTCTTAGATCCATGCGACAAAGTCTCTTGTAAACCGAGAATTAATTTCCAGATTACAGAACTGATCAGAGCTGCCAAAGAAGCGCCTTAGCGCTCCAATTTAAAAGAAGCGCTTTCGCGCTCCAAATCTGGCGCTCAGCGCCAAGCGCTCCACATGCTCCTCACGTGGGCGCTATTTTATAAGAAGCGCTTTAGTGCTCCAAATCTGGCGCTCAGCACCAAGCGCTCCACGTGCTCCTCACGAGGGCGCCATTTTAAAAAGAAGCGCCTTAGCGCTCCAAGTCTGGCACTCAGCGCCAAGCGCTCCACGTGCTCCTCACGTAGGTGCTAAAGAATTACAAAGCGCTCTGTAAATAAGGCCCCAGCGCCACAAAATGTGTTCAACACTCAATAAAACACAAAAGGAAAAAGGAGTGTCAGAGCCCAAATCAATACTCAACATTATTTGAATAAAAGGGGCTGAGCCCAAATGAATGTTCAACATTCTACTCAAAATAAGTGGACCGAGTCCAAACAAGTGTTCAAACGCTTTATTCAAAAATGAGTGGACGAAGCCCAAGCTGGCCACAAGTCCCTAATTCAGATCAACTGAGCCCATGTGCTCACAATCTTCTTGATTGGTCTTAGTCTCAAACTTGACTGTAGATCTCCCAACCAACATTGGTTTAAGGGTACATCTCTTCACACCTCTGATATGTGTCGTAATTCTTCAACGTCTTCAGAGAGGTAGCGGGTCCCGACAACCAGAAACTCCATGGACTATAAGGTCCTTAAACTCATGGACTATGATGTCCTTAAACCCAATGGACCGCAACGTCCCTAAACTAAACTTTATGGACTATGATGTCCTTAAACTTTGGACCGCAACGTCCTTAAAGCTAAATTGCGGACCTCGACGTCCCTATAAACTAAAGAAAATCCTGTTGAGTAGATCTTAGTCTAAAATTAGACTAACGTATCCTCAACAGGCGTTTGAGTTAATCTTAATCTAAAACAAGATTAACGATCCTTAAACCAACCTAAACCCAAATCTAAGAATATACGGATTTGTACTAATCCACGCCCTACGGGCGACAACATAAATTAGTCTCCGTATACAATCCACGGGCAACCAAAAATAAAACAAATACACACGACACGAAGTGACCATCTGGAGAAAGAGAAAGTGGTTACCGCTATGCGGTAGTGTAATTAACTGCAGGGGCTTGTGCCTGCAGTGAAGAGCGTCCCCACAATCAAAAACCCCTCGTACACGAGGGGGAATCTGACGAAGTCTACTACAACGGACGCATCTGTCTAAAGCTCTAATATACGGTGCTATAAATCAACTTGGCATCTTCGAAAAAGTGGACCGATAAAACCAAATAGCATCTGCACTCAAATTCAGGAAAGACGTTTGTCTTCCCGGTTTTCGGCGGCGAACAGATTCTAATTTTACTTGAATGAAAATAAAAACTCTCATCTCACATAAAACCCCCGGCTATTCAAAACACGACGATCCAATATAACATATCACAACAACACATAACATCACATGTCATCAACGTAAGTAAATATGCGTATCACAATTGTCGTTGACATATAGCAACGAAAACGGCGATACACCACATATTACACTTACGGTCCCAGATTTCACAAAAAAGCCCAGATTACACATATAGCAACGAAAATGGTATTTTTGGTGTTGTTTGATTTGTCCCAGATTTCACTTTGTGTCATCTTTGCTTTGGGACAACTCAGGAGTATTAAAAACTCGAAACTTTTGCATCGTCGATATCTGTGATGTTGTATATGTGTTGCTGAACGTCATCTAATTGCTATATGCTCATTTAGACGGGGTTGCACACATTCTGGTGTTTCTTTCTTCTGCGGTTATATATATATATATATATATATATATATATATATATATATATATATATATATATCTGGTTATGGTTTGTGCGGATTGTCGTGATGGATAGCCTTGTGTTCAATCCTAGATGTATAGTTCATATTCGACTGAATATTGTTTATTACGGGGCGAGCATCCGACATGTGGACTGTCGTCACTGCCAATCTGTATATTCTTTTGTTGGGGCATGACTGGGTTGAGGTTGATGTCGCCATTGTATTTTTTCTGTACTAGGATTACCCCGAGGAGGAGTGCTCGAATAGCCGTGTTCTAGAGGGAAACGGATCCACATATTATGGCATTGAGATCGGGGGGCATTACTCTAGAATTGGTGGGCTATTCGCCGTGCTCGTAAGGGGTATAAGTTGACCCAAGAAGGGGTGCTCAAGTTACCGGATTCCGTGAAGTGCTGGGTGGCCCATTCACTTTGTTGATTGGGGTTGCCTCATTTCGGGGATTGCCGGGTAACTTGCTGCACTCGTAGGGGTCTAGGATCTTCATTGCACTGGCTATCCACACGACTCGAGAATGTCACGTTTCATTTATGGCTCAAATGAAACGTGGGGCTCCTAGATTATCTTCTATTCTATATTGTTGTTCGCATGCTTGTGATAATTTTATCTGCTGTGATGACTATTATCTTCCTGAGATGTTGATATATATATATGATATATATTTAGTAAATGCTTCTATATGTTTTTCATCCGCGCTAGTCCAGCCCACGCTCTACCGTTAGTTAAGTAACCTAACGGTGTATGACGGGACCCCGTAGTGAATGCTGATGGCATATAAAAAGCATGTTATTTTGGTTGTTCTTTTGTGGTTTAGAAACATAAAATGATGGGAACACATTATCGATATAATGCAAGGAAAAATAAACCTAAATGATGTTGTCGGAACCAATTTTAAAACTGCTCGGTTTTCTTCAAAACTCATGGTCGTATTCTTTTACTTTGTATAGAGGTATTCAGTTATGAATATCCCGTACCTCATTCTATGAGGGAAGAGCCTTGATCCTTTCATTAGGAGTTCGCTCTTAAGCAAAAGTTTATTTTATTAGTTTTAAAATGCGGAGCTTAAACCACTCCATTTCAATGTCACTCGAGTTCCTTCATCGATATCAAGTTCATTACGTTAAAAGTTTTTCGCCAAAAACCAGCCGTAGCCCTCCGTTATTTCAGATTAGTATTATATAGTATTCAAGCTAAGATGATGAATGTGTCAAGGCGTAGTGTACGGTAGCTCTGTAATGCTTTTCTGTCGCATGGATATATGGATTGGTTAGGACAGCCGTGTAACCATTTTGACTGTGTCATGGGTATTATGCGGATGGGTTTAATGTAATCAAGACAATGACGGGTTGAACTTGACTAGGACCCTTTGATATGTTGACTGTGTCAGGGTCACTTGGGTCCTAGGGACAAAAACCACATCAGGAGTTTCATATATACGGGAAATTTGCCAGGCATGCGCATACCTTCTGGAGTGTGGTGACTTGAGTGGATTTCGTCAAGTTATCACATGATGATAGTTGGGCCCCGATTCCCACTGATGAGTATGTATTACTCCTTGGGAGATTTCTTCACTTCATAATTAGCTAACCTATTAGGTTTCTGGAAAGTGTCAACGAGGTTATGCCTCTGCGGAAACGAGATTATTAATTGGGTCCGTGCGAAAGCACGGGAGACCTCCCTCGGAGTATTGATTTGATGTCAAAAACTATCTATTAACCGCAATCAAGAACGGCGTCGCATGAAGCTAGCCGGTGAGTACGGGTCGGTCCACAGGAAAGTTGTGAATCTCCTAATCGCGCTAACGAGTTAATTCCGAAGGGTGTTCGGATTGAATATTAAATCTAAAAACCTAATTAACCTAGGGCAATTGAATTAAAGATCTAATTATCTAACTAGGGCAGATAATAAATTTAACCTAGGACAAGGAATTAAATTTAACCTAGGGCAGAGAATGAAAATTACCTAGGGCAAGAATTGAAATTAATTACTTACTTTACAGATGACTCTCTCCAAACATCAACGCAGGGTTGTCAGATCTGAATTCATGAATTGAAAGGAGGCACCGATGCTCTCCATAAAGAATTCTGAATTTATTATTAAAAGGAGGCATAAGGTTTATAATCTTTAGAGTTCCTATTTATAGAGAATAGGAAACCCTAGGTTACATTTTGATCCGCATGTCTGCAATTACAAAAATACCCTTATGAAATCTTTTCAGAGCCGCCACAACATTTTGGTAAAAAATTCTCTGAGTAAGGGCTTCTTCTGGCCGCGGAACCGCAGCAATGGCAGGCTTGGGCCGCGGTTCCGCGGCCCTTTGGCAGTCTTGGGTGCTTAAACTTTAGGGTTTTGTTATGGGTCTTTTTGGGCTTCTGGTTCTTTGGTTCTTTTATCAATTGGGCCTCTACATTGGTTCCAGATCTTCAATGAACAATTTGCAATGGATTTTTAACCTTTCGCTTTGTATTCTTGGACCTTGAGTTGCTTTGTTAATTGTGAACTGTCCTTCGATGTAGGCTTGATCAAGAGTCTTCTGTTTGTTGGTTAAAGTCCACTTTTTGCATCGTCTTTTCATCATTTTCACTGTTTTCTGTCCAAGAACCTGTAATCTGTAACATGTAGCAGACATGCGTCAAAAACACCTGTTTATTTATAAAACGAATAAGAATGGGGAATATAATAATGCAATATTATGGTGTGAACAAATACCCCAAAACTTATCTTTTGCTCGTCCTCGAGCAAACTTATTTTTATTCACTAAAATCCTAACCGTACTTTCGCAGGGAAACGCGATTGCACTGAGCTCGTGCAACAAGCCGTTAAACCTCTAGGTGTCCCTAGTAGGAGGAGTGTTGTCTCCTGAGGGTTTTCAGCGGATACTACCCACAAAATCCTATCAATTTGGCTTTTCGACTTTAATTCTCCAATTAGGTTTTCCAACAAGGAATTCTATTATCGTCGACTCATAAATTATCCACCCATATTCTTCACACTTTCTCATCATCTAACTTAAGATTATATATGTTCTATAGACTTACTTAGCTTTCGGCATCTCTTAAGTTTTCCTTCTAGGGTTCCATCTCCACTTAGGAATTTTTATCAATTCTACTAAAGATATAAGTTCTATTCTTCAATCCTCTCTCTTATCTAAATCCCAATCACATACCCCTACGTGTGTGTATAAATCACCCCTACACTTGGAAATTCAAATCAAGCAATCATACCCTTTTCCGTTGTTCAAAGTACTAATTAGTTGGTGAATTTTTAATTGAATTTTGCTTACACATCCTTCATGCGACCGTTAATACTTCTTGAGATACCAACGACCGATTACAAGATGCGTTTGCACTTTAAAGCGTAATTCCCAGTCTTGCAACACCCAAGGTTTTTTAGCAGTGACTCCCAAACCAGTTGGTCTAAGGCACTAAGTGATGAAGCACCCTCGCTAAATATTTTTCTATTTTTGCAGCCTTAAGTAATCACAAAAACCAGTGTCCATTTTTTTTATTCTTTATTCACACTTATATATATTTTTTTCATTTTCATTGTACTAAGGACTTTAGACAAGAGCGTTTCAAGGCCTCTTCTACTATTCCAAGTTTCAAGGTATGTGATTGTGCAAATTGTAGGGTATACATTTTCAGAATCTAGACTTAAGCTAGGAACTATTTTTCAAACTTATACTCTAATAAGAACATCAATACTCTTCCTTTGTTTCGACTTAGCCCAAGAAATGAACCCAAAATTTGCCTATTTCTAAATAAACTACAAGGCATATACTTTCTACCGTTAAACTTTAAGGAAGGTTATTTTTAGGGTTTTTAATTTACTAAGTCTAAGATCTAGTTGTTCCTAGCCAGTTAACCCATTCATCAAACTCAAGTCAATTAGCCAAAATTGAATACATTAATTTTTATAATATTTGAAATTTTTCAAATTTTTATGGGTTTTCAAATAAATATGCAAATGCAAAAATATGTACAAATGAATGCGAAGGAAGAAGACGTACCGAGCATACCCCCAAACTTGAACTTGACAGTGTCCTCACTGTCATGCTAAACCAAGAGGGTCAAAATGCCGGTACTCCCCTGTTTATTTATTTATAATTTTTTTTATATTTTTAATGTTTTGAATTTTTTTATATTTTATTTTATAGAAAACAAAAAAAATATATGTACATATATACAACAAAGTTCCCCCCAAACTTAAGCTTGGCCTTACACAAGCCAAAGGTTAGCACCAACCATTCAAAAATCTTATCGTGGTAATGGTCGAGTTGGTGAAAGAATGGAGTGGAAAGAAAAGAGATGAGAATCACACGAGACCGTGTGGAAAGAAGAGTGGAATATGGTCTCGGTGGAGGAGAAGAATGACGAAAGAGAGAAAGAAGTGTTGCATGAACTTGAGGGTGTAAATCGAGTGAATAAATTAGCGCAATTTGGGATGACCGAAGTGTGAAAACTGATTGTGCTAATCTATCAACTCGTCGTGCAATGGGGTCAAATCCCTCAAGATTCGCAAGAAAACATGGGTACGCCAAACTTGGTATAGGAGATGAAAGCGTAACGGTCACTTGCACGGTCGGAACAATAGGAAGGACGAAAGGAAGTGAATTAAGGATAGTCTCATTCTCACCGTAGTAAACTGTCTCAAACTTAAAAGATTTCATCAATGGTTCGAAACTACTATAATCAACCGAGTCTGATGGTTCAACTAACCCATCTGAAAATGTAAAGGACTCGAACTCGGGCGGTGAGTCATCAACATCGTCCGAAAAAGTGAAACACTCGTAAGTGTTAACGTCTGTGAGAACTGTGTCAGATTCGAAAGAAAATTTTTCAAGCTCACAGTCTTCCAGCGTGGTCGGAACGATGGAAAGGAGGGAGGGTGATATAACAGTTAAAGGTTCAGGAGGCTGAATTGGAAAATCCGACACATCAAAGAAAAATGGTTCAACCTCAATATGATCCTTAAAACTCTCCTCAATACTATCCTTATAATTCTCCTCAAAATTCAACTCATCCATGCCATTATCATCAAAATCAAGACGCATATGAGATTCGGGAGAAACATTTAATAACTCGGGATGATGATTTGGACATAAAATATCAATCAAATCTACGGGTTCATCATCCAAAATATTCCCGGCGTCTAAATCCTCAATCAAGTGAAAATCAATTTTTTCTGACACCTCATCAAAAGCATGGATATGTATCGATTTAGGTTCTAGAGTGGAGGTGTAAAGGTCAAACGGATTATGTGCGGTTTCACTCGGGGTTCTTCACAATTTGGCAAATCAAGTACTACAAAGTCGCACAACTCATCATTTTGGACACATGTTTGAAAATTGGAGTTGTTGGATTCAATTGGGTAAGGGTAGGTTTGATTTGGAAATCCTCTCACATTCTCATTCTGTCCAACCGCCTCCTCATACATTGAAAAATTTGGAGCTAGCGGGAAACTAGCTACCGGTTCACTAGGTTGCATAAGGGCGGCCACGGACGCTTCCACATTCCTAGTCATTCTGTTTGTTGCTGCGATATACGCCTCCAACGACTCTTCTAAACTAGACTTGGGTGGTAAGGGGGTTTCGGTAAAAGATTCGAAATCGTGTGGATATGCAAAACTCCCAACAGGCTGTGTCGAGTCTTGTGAAGGTGGGAAGGTCGGGTAGGACTGGTAGGAAATGGGTGATTGGACAGGGGTAGGGTCAACATATGGATAAAAAGGTGAATAGTCGTGTGGATCCCTAGAACTAGATGAGTGGAGAGGGGTGAAAGATCGGCTGCGGGATTGAGCAATATGCTCAGCAATGGACATCGGCTTAGGAGTGATAGAAGGACTTGAAAAAGTGGTATCAACATATGGAGGTGGTGAATGTTGACTTGGTTGACACAAAGTGGGTTGAAAAGTCGAACTGTTTCTCCTAGACGCCTCTATTTGATCTTTCAAAGATATTTTAGGCAAGGAAGGATCGTCTTTAAATTGACCGAACAAATTGACGTACGATGCAAAATTAGGTTCGGGATACCAAAGTTCGGCAAGTGATTTATTATGTGGGGTACCCATGTTGTAAGAAGACAGGGTGAAAGAAAGAAAGTTGGGTGGTGGTGCAAGGATTTATTTGCGGCAAAAATTTTTTTTTTGCAAGTTTCTATAAAAGATTTGTCCTTTTTCCTTTTTCTTTATTTGGAATTTGTTGCAAAAAGATTGTTGATAAAAGATATGCAACAGAAAAATATTACTTGCAATCAATTTTTATTTTTAAGCGAGGCCCAAAAATCCTGCACAGGATTGTTATTTGGAAGGGAAAGATTTTTTAAGCGGATAAAAATCCTGCAGGCAAATCTACAGAGGATATATCAATATTTGCAGAAGAGAAAGAGCGGATCTTACAGAAAAAATTTTGCCAGATGATGCCACAAGATTGCCGCCCTTCCGCGGCCAAAGGGAGGTTAACACCGCGGTTCCGTGGTCCTCTGAACTACACGGATCCCCAGAAAAATTTTCATGTGTTGTCGTCTCAGAACCACCGCGGTTCCACGGTTGTAACCGGGAATAAGCCGCGGATGCACGGTCAGGGGGTAAGTTCAGGTGCTAAGATTTCTTCTGTGCTCTGGTTGGATACTCCTCTGTTGGTTCGGATCAGATGTTTTCTGTTTCTCCTTCTAAATATTTTCAGATCCGAATTTGTTCCTGCAAGATTCACACAACAAAGTACCCTTTCCAAAAAATAACAATTGATATATTTTTATAATTTTTGGATTTTTATGATTTTTTTTTAATTTTGATTGACCCGAAATTGCAAAAAGGAAATTTCTACGCCATCCCCGGCAATGGCGCCATTTGATCTGTATGTCAAAAACTTATCTATTACCGCAATCAAGAACGGTGTCGCATGAAGCTAGCCGGTGAGTACGGGTCGGTCCACATGGATGTTGTGAATTTCCTAGTCGCTCTTAAGAGTTAATTCCGATGGGTGTTCGGATTGATTATTAAATCTAAAAACCTAATTATTCTATCTTGGGCAATTGAATTAAAGATCTAACTATCTAACTAGGGCAGGAAATTAAATTTAATCTAGGACAGGAATTGAAATTACTTAGGGCAAGAAAATAAATAAATCTACTTACTTTACAGATGGCTCTCTCCAAACATTTACGCAGGGTTGTCAGATCTAAATAGATGAATTGAAAAGAGGTACCGACACTCTCCATAAAGAATTCTGAATTTATTATTAAAAGGAGGCATAAAGTTTACAATAATTTAGAGTTCCTATTTATAAAGGATAGGAAACCCTAGGTTACATTTGATTCGCATGTCTACAATTACAAAAATAGCCCTATAAACACCAGTCAACGCCGCCACAAAAAATATTATAAAAATATTTTCTCCTGACTGCACTACCTTGCCGCGGAACCGCGGCCCGAGGCCTGGTTTGGCCGCGGTTCCACGGTCAACCTAGAGAGTTGACTTGTGGGACTTCTTCTGCTGGCTTCTGATGACTTTTTATTTTTGTTTCTTCAGTACTTTTTTCATATTATTTTCTCGTTCTCTTCCAGATCTTTCCAGTGAACATTGTAGTGGACTTCTCACCATTCGCTTTTGTGTCGACGTCTTGAACCTTGCTTTGTGTACTGGTCTTTATGTAGGCTTGATCAAGAGTCTTCTATTTATTGGTCAAAGTCTCACTTTTACGTCGTCTTTTCATCGTTTTCACTATTTTCTGTCCAAGAACCTGTAACCTGTAATATGTAGCAGACATGCGTCAAAAGCACCTGTTTATTTATAAAAAGAATAAGAATGGGGAATATAATAATGCAATATTATGGTATGAACAAGTATCAACACTGGCCTTGCTGAACGGTTAGCGAACTTGTAAAGTGTAAATGATCCCAACCAGTTCTCCTTTTAGGGTTTGAAGGAGGAATCAAGGATATAGTGGGAGTCACCCTGATCAGATAAAGTGATAACCGATCTGATCTTGATAGAGTGCACGCTGAGTGTTTCTCTTCACTCTCTCTCTGGTACAGTGACCTATGACTTACTTTAAAAACTCATGAACCAATTTGACCGAACCTTTTTACACCCATGGCTTTGGTTTGTCTTGATTCACGACAAAGTCGTATATATCCTTGCCACTCCTACTTTACCCTTTGCATTTCTTTAGAATACGTCGTATCACTGCGATGATCTATATTGCTTGGAACGACCATCGTATAGTTACATATGAACTTGAAGAAGTTACTTCAGTCGAGGATGGCCACAGGTTCTGAAGAAATTGAATAAGATTATTCGGTTGTCTCTTCCCTTTACCTTCTCTCAGGTTGCGAGAGCTTCTTGTATTAGGAGAGTACACCTGTTACACTTATTGGATAGTCTTCTTCCAAAACTTAGGCTGGTGCCGAAAGGTAGGGAAGGAAGAAAACCAGTTAGCGCAGGGACGGTGTGCAGAAGGTAAGATGTAGAGACATAAAAAGGGATTGAAGTGGGGGCAAAGGAAATTGTGACTACTGTCATGAATCTGGATAATGGAAAAGGCATTACTAGGAATACCTAACCATCCCTTATGAAACATTTTCTTGTTTCAGTTTTTCAGTGTACATGTAATAGAGAACTGTTTTCCCAATCAATTCAGACTCCAGGGTATATATTTACCAGTTTTGGATCTCACATCTATACGGTGTTACAGATGAGGAGTAGGAGCAGAATATTGGAAAATGGGCAATTTGATCCTCAATATCGGAATTCGTTGTAATTGATGATATTGGATTAAATCGCTTGGTTTTTGCCTGATGGAAAATATTTGGTTTCGAATAACCGTTGTTATGCACCAAATTTTAAAATGAAATATCTGTACCTTTATTTTTATAAAGTGAGATATACATTTTGAAAATTGTGTTGTAAACATTAACTTTATCAGTTGAGAATAAGGTAAGGTGCATTGAATAACGCTGTAAGACATTCTTAACTAAGATACAGTTTTCAGCTTACAAAACACAGAATTTGAGTTAGTATACTCTTGGGACTTATACATGGAGATGTATGTTGTCCAGTGTCCTTCAAGACAAAGGGATTGATACTCTTATTTCATTCAGGATTACCTATGAGTTCTCTGGTTTTAGACACGCATTCGTAGTAATGCAAGGTCAAAGATTTTGAGAAGTTTATAGGTATAAGAATAAAGTGGAGAATCATATATAGATACTTATGCTAGGTATTCCATTATAGTAATATCGAGAACTTGATTTTCTCACGGGTTACTCATCCGTGGACGTGCTTCATGATAAGTAATATTGTATTAGCCCTTTTCCATTAGGTGATATGCACTGGAAACTGCTGCATGACATTTGAATCTGGTTCTATCTAAATTAGTGCCTTGATTCTATATGGACATAGAATGGTTGCATATCTTCAGATTGTTAAGATATGGAGTTATCTGGTTTCTGTCTAAAACCAGAATCCGGACAAACTCGAGGCACGTTTCGGTAATGGCGGTTTGTGGATTATCCCAAGCATTCGCTAGGATTTTATTTCTACCATTTTCAAGATCAATAGTTACATTGTTCTTGACTCGCCAACTTTTTTATAAAAGGATCATTTTGCAAAAAAAAACTAGTGGGAGTATGGTAGAATTGGAAGTGATTCCAGAACCACAAATGGTTACCGAAAATTTAGTAGGACCTAAGAATTCAATTAGAATTGACAAACCGTTAGCCACTCCGCAGATTTTAGTAGGTGACCTCAGACACCCGAGAGACACTTCGGTTTTCTCATAGACTGTGACAGGGAAGTCGGCATCATGGTGATGATGACCTTACTAGTTATCAGTAGGTCATAAGAAGTGGTAACATCCAGGTGACCATATACTTCATATCCAAGATAGACTCCACACATTTCAGCAAATTATGGATTTTGGATTTTGCTGGGTGCTCCTTAAGGGGTAAAACCCATTAGGAGCACGTAGATCTTTCGAGATCTGTGCAGGTAGAAAGGTACTGATCTAATAAGGCTAGACTTGTTGTAAAGAGTTTTCATCAAATACCCGTTGTGGATTGTGATGTGAATTTTATTACAGTTTCTATACTGAAATCCATATGGATATGACTTGACACTGCTATTCCCCCTACTTGTTATCAGCAGGTCACAGGAAGTGGTAAATTCCAAGTGACCAGATATTTCATACCCAAGATGGACTCCACGCACTTCAGCAAATCATGGATTTTGGACTTTGTTGGGTGCTCCTGAAGGGGTAAAACCCATTAGGAGCAAGTAGATCTTTTGAGATCTGTGCAGGTGGAAATGTGCTTACCTAATAAGGCTAAACTTGTTATAAAGGGTTTTCGTCAAATACCCGTTGTGGATTGTGATGTGACTTTTACTTCAGTGTCTATGCTAAAATCCATATAGATATGTCTTAGTGCTGATGCAGTTTATGGCTACGATATCTGGCAGGTGGGTGACTATAACGTCTTTCCGAATGAGATTTTGGAAGTGCGCGTGCATATGGCTCTGCCAGAGGGTTATCGTAGTCAGTGGGAACAGCGGAAGGTGTGCAAGTTGCTTATGTTTATTCGTAGACTAAAGCAAGGATAGCGGAGACAAATCATCTGTTTTGATGTAACAGTCAAGGTGATTGACTTCATCAAAACAAAAGGTGAACCTGGTAAAAAGGATGTAGGGAGTACTGTCCATATTTTAGATGACATACTCCAGATAGGAAGTGATATTCCTATGCTAAAATCGGTTAGATTTTGATTGTCACACAGTGTTTTCTCCACGTTGGATATGGATAGTATATCAGGAGTTCTGGTGACTAGATCTATGGTTTTAGATATAGATTTTGGAGGTTTCCTAAATCGGGTACTTACACAGCATTCTAAAAGTATTTTAGAATGGACAACTCCTAGCGTGGTAGTGTACGCGCAGGTGATAGAGTCACCCTCTCTAAAAGGATGATCTTTTGGGCTGATGAAGAGAGAGACTGGCATGAATGACATATCATTTGTTTAGACAATTGAGTCAATCATGCAAAGTCTTGTACAACACTAGATATTGTTGTTGCATTAGTTGCAACAAATAGATATTAATCCAATCCAAAAGAAACAAAGGGAAGCAATTAAGAACATAAGAGGATGTTCTTGGTATAGGATAACGGCAGCCTCCTCTTGGAGGCGGTTATCAGTTCAGGCTTCCAAGGTGACCTGAATGACAGAGATGCTGTCAGAGTTATCAGTTTATTCTCTTTCGAGGATCAGTATATTGGATAGTGTTCCAATAGAGATACTGAGATAATCATGGTGCAGGATGCTGGTTATAACTCAACAAAGGATAAAGCCTAAGAAGTTTGTTGGATAGGAGTTGTTCATTGATGAACTTGGTCCCATCAGGTATCCAGACAAATTCTTGATGCAGGGTATCGCTCAGATTGGGAGATTGTTCATTTCTGCAAAGTTGAGATATAGAGAGAAGAAGCTGAAACATTATAATAGATCCATCACTGAGGCTATTTCTCGAACACGAATGTTCCTCAAACGAGATTTGAGAAACTGATTAGTAGAGAAGTTGGGTATTCGGTAGCATACAAGCTTTGGATATGCGGTACTGCAATAATTAGCCTTAAGTCCAAGTGGGAGATTGTTAGATATAGTGCCCTCAAGGCAATTATTGTGGTTGCAGGCACGCGATTATGATAATTGAGGGAGGACCTATACATGTAGAACAATCTTACTCGAAATAATAGTATGCTATCTGGTTTGCCTTTATCATTGATGTGTACACGTTTTACTTGTTATTACTTATCGCTAATACATAATGATGAAGCCCATAGGATTCTTGCTTTACTACCAGCATTATGATGGCGATCATATACGTGAGAGCTGGGTGGTCTATAAGAACGTCCATAAATGTCCCTAGTCATAGGAGTATCGAGACTGGAAATCGATATTTCGGAGTAGACTAGTTTATATGTTTCGAGACCCCGACGAAGGGCGGTGGCCGTTCTCACAAGCCATTAGTATTATGTCACCTAAGATAGTATACAGGTGCTCACTGGATGTGAGTACACTAGACGGACTCGTCGAGAACTTCTAGATGGTATTATACCTATCGTCAGATAGAAGTTCTCAGGTGGCATGAGTACAGGTTAGTCCTTTGACCTGAAGTCGTCATTTGTCTCATGTGAGTTCCCACTGTACTTTGATTACTACCCTACCATGGCTCAAGGAGTCGTGCAAACTTATTTTAGTTGGGTACAGTCCAAGACACATGGAGGCAGAGGTCGACTGTTAGGGATTCGTCTCTCCTGGTATTAGAAGTCGATGTCGTGCTGTGTTCAGTTGGCTATCACCAGAAATCCATGGCCACGGTGGGCGAGATTTACTGATAGTTGATCAGTAGTATCTCAGTTGGTGATGAGGGTGACTCAGACATGATTTATCAGGTTAGTAGGGGTATGACGTTATCCACCCCTAGATCCGATATGCGATACACTTTGACAAAGAGACCGAATTGTACGGAGATTGTCACATTCAGGCTTAGTAGGGTAAGGACGCACTTGATTGTCGACCCCCTTCGACAAGTATCTGGGTAGCCGTTACGTACAGCTAGTGCCGCTGACGTGCTTATGGTTAAACTCACTGCCAGCGTATTCTCGAGTCTTTAGAGTCCCACACAGAGGGTTTTCGCGGTTCAAGCGACAGATGTAGGAGCTGTACGATGGTACATGCAGGAGGTCCGATTAAATACGTATACACGATACACGCACTTTAATCGGACAGTTGATAATACTAGCCGGCTTAGGATTAAGCCGGATTATTAAATCTGATTTTGATTTAATAATTTATATATGTATTTTGATACATATATTTTAGTATTATTGTTCACTATTAATTTTCTCTCTTTGGTGCTATCCGTATTTTTATACGGATACGCGTATATATAGTGATACATATACCAGGTGAAGTATTCCATATTTATACGGGAATGCTTCTAGAAGAAGGATACCTCATATTTAATTTTCTATTTAGAAAATTAAAAGGGAAATGAGGTGGCATGTGGAGTTATGAAGGATGGTGTGAACAATGTAGAGAGGCATGGCTTTGTTTTAAAATGATTATTTCATTTGGATGCAATATTGCATCATGGTTGATATTGGTATCCATTCTTTTCTATATGTGTTGACTTGATGAGATCTTCTTCATCTCATCTACCATGCTCCATGCTTCATCTTCTCCTTCTTCTTCTTCTTCTTGCTCCCATTTTTTGAGCAAGATTCTAAAGAGAAAATATAGTGGAGTATTCCTACATCACTGATCATCCAAACCTAGCAATTTTGGGTCATCGGTTTGTGCCTCCTCCGCGTTCCTTCAGGTGAATTGTCTCCGGCAAAGGGTGGTCGATGATCAAGCGTGATCCCGGCGGCTACAAGTTTGGAAGGGTCTTTCACAATTGGATGGACACGTGACTGTTTCCCCAATTGAGAGCAAAGCTCTATTCAAAATTCAAAATTTGAACTGCGCCAGGAGCGCCAGCGCTAAGAGTCAAAGACTCTGAGGCAGCGCCTCACCTGCAAAGCACGAGAGCGCTGAGCGCCAAGAGCACCAGCGCTGAAGAGTCGAAGACTCTGAGGTAGCGCCTCACGTGCAAAGAACGAGAGCGCTCGCGCAAGGAGCGCCAGCGCAAGGAGCGCCAGCGCTAAGAGTCAAAGACTCTGAGGCGGCGCCTCACGTGCAAAGCACGAGAGCGCAAAGCGCTAGAACTAAATGTTCTTCACCATTGGATCAAAGATCCAACTAAGATGAATAAATCATCAAATTACAGAATAAAATTCTGTTGAAGAAATACTCCTCAAATCTTTCCAAACAGGAAAGATTATGCTCTGTAAATCAGAGCACCGTTGAATCAAAGATCCAATGGTGATTAAAAATCACTAAGATACAGAATGAGTTCTGTATGGAAGAATATTTCTACAATCTTGTTAAAAATAAGAAAATTGTCTTCTGTAAAACAGAAGCCCTTGGATAAAAGATCCAACGGTGGGAAACATTCTCCAAATCAATCAAAGATCTCTCAATGAGAGATTTCCCTAACTGATTCAACAAATCAACCTCCACTATATAAAGGCCCCAAGACTTCAAGTCTTAAAAGGAGGAAACCCCCCCCTCCCCAAACTTGGAAAAATTTCGAAAAGAAGAGCAGGCTCTGAAAAGAAAAACTTCTTCAAGACAAATAAAACAGAGAGATCAAAACATCTCATAAAAGAAGAAGAACTTAGTTCTTTTCCAGATGATAGATTTATAAGACAGAGGTTTTTCACAAAAGAGATCATAGCATCTCATCATAAAAAGGGAGGAGAAGAATTTAATTCTATTCAGATCACAGATCCACAAAGACAAAGTCTTTCACAAATATAGAAGAGATTGTAACATCTCCTATAAAAATAAGAACCTTGTTCTTAGAGCCATGAGACAAAGTCTCTTATAAATGAGAACTTAATTCTCAGAGCACAAAATTAATCAAGAGCGCTCCGCACTCATTGGCTGGTGCTCTGCGCCAAGTGCGCCACGTGCTCCTTACGTATGTGCTATTTCACAAGGAGCGCTGTGCACTCATTGGCTAGCGCTCAAAGCCAAGTGTGCCACGTGCTCCTCACGTGGGTGCTACTTAATAAAGAGCGCTCTGCACTCATTGACTGGTGCTCAACGCCAAGCGCGCCACGTGCTCCTCACGTGTGTGCTATCTCACAGGAAGCGACTTAGTACTTTAAGTCGGCGCTCAGCGCCAAGCGCGCCATGTTCTCCTCACGTGTACGATGAGGGAACATAAACTGTTCCTTAAATAAAGCCCAAGAGCCATAATGAGTGCTCAACACTCAATAAAAGACAAAAAAGTGGTCAGAACCTAAACCAATGCTCAGCATTGTTAAATAAAAAAGGACTGAGCCTAATTAAATGTTCAACATTTTAACTAAGTGGGCCGAGCCTAAGTTGGCCACAGATTCCTAATTCAGATTAATTGAGCCCATACGCTCATAAATCTTTCTAATTGATCTTAGTCCCAAACTTGACTACAGATTTCCCAACCAACATTGGTTCAAGGGTACATCTCTTCATACCTCTGATATATGTCGTTGTAATTCCTCAACGTCTTCAGAGAGATGGAGGGTCCCAATAACCAATAACTTTTGGTGCATCCCCAAATGGTTGAACCAAAACCACATTGACTATGACATCTTTAAACTGGACTATGATATCTTTAAACTTTACAGACTATGATGTCTCTAAACTGACATGGACTATGATGTCCTTAAACCCATTGGACTGCAACGTCCCTAAACTAAAAAAATAGAGTCCAAATGCTCTTTTGTTGGATCTAAATGATCCTGTTAAGTAGATCTTAGTCTAAAATTAGACTAACATATCCTTAACAAACGTTTAAGTTGATCTTAGTCTCAAATGAGATTAACGATCCTTAAACCCAATCCAAACCCAAATTTAAGAAAATACGGATTTGGACTAATCCATGCCCTACGGGCGACAATATAATTTAGTCCCCATATACAATCCACGGGCAACCAAAAACAAAACAAACACACACGACACGAAGTGACCATCTGGAAAGGAGAAAGTGGTTACCGCGATGCGGTAGCGTAATTAACTGCAGGGGCTTGCGCCTGCAGGGAAGAGCGTCCCCACAATCAAAAACCCCTCACAATGAGGGGTAATCTAACGAAGTCTGCTACAACGGCCGCATACGTCTAAACCTCCGATACACGGTGCCATAAATCAACTTGGTATCTTCGGAGAGGTGGACGGATAAAACCAAATAGCATCTGTCCCCAAAATTCAGGCCGGACGTCCCTATATCCTGGTCGCGTTTTTTCGGCGGAGGACATATTCTGGTACGCCCGGTGGGACCATTTCCTCTTTCTACTCTACACTTCGTGTGTCGTGTTCGCGAACGAATCGCGGTTTAATATGGTTGCCCCTGGATTCGAGGTACTAAGATTTGCTGTCTTGCTCATATGCAGAGAAAATGGCTTCCAACTGCACCAGCTGCAACAACAACTCCCATTCCGTCCTCGCCGGAGGAGTGACCTATGGGCCCCAAGCGGCCTCCATCTTCGCCATCCCAGTGGAACAGGTGACTCAGGCAACCACTGGACTGTTCTTTGGGACCATGATCCCACCGGCAAGCTTCAGCGTCCCAATGCCGTCACAGGAAGCTCTGAAGAAGTCGGTCTTTGATCGGCTCACCACTACCGCGGCCCCTCTCAACGGGTCATTCAATTCCAGCGCCTCGGTCTTTAACAGACTAGGCCAAAGCTCAAATTGGCCCATGAAGAAGCCTGCAATACCCGAAGGGGTTATCCCAAAGCGGATAGCCATTCCGGCTCAAGTAGAGGAAATCGTCAAAGCGGCTTCTCCTGCTAAAGGATCAGTCTTTGCAAGACTGGCCGCTCCAACTCCCGCTTCAGGCAAAGTCACCAAGGCTGCCTCCCCTGCCCAAAAGTCAGTCTTCGACAGGCTGGACGTTCCTTCTCAACGGACGTCAGTCTTCGGCAGGTTGGCACCAACTGCAGTTTCTCATCAAAGCATGAAGCACGATGAAGCTACCCCGACAACGGAGGTGATCCAGGCCGCATGACATGCTCGACATTGCCACTGGCACCGAGTGAGGAAAGATGAGGGCATTTCCCCTTCTGGATTGACTCCGCCGGCTCCAACAGTAGAAGTCGATGCTGTTGTTCCAACTGGGAACAGCTTTGAACCACTCAGGAGGGTCCGCAAGAACTCTCCGACTGCCGTGCTGAAAAGATCTCCTCTACCCGTGGAGAACGCTACAAAGATAAAGCCAGAACAGCCCCCTCAGCGACCGCCCTCAAAATTCACAAGATCTGGCGAAGGATCCAAGACTCAGTAATTGACAAGGACCACTCCCGTTAATCCAAGAAAATAAATATTCAGCAAGAAGGGGACCATCCTTCCGCCACGCCATGAAAGGTGTCGTCTACACAGGTGCCTACATCAACAGCTCCCTCAACTTCAACCATCCACAAAAGAAGAAGGCCGGAGAAAATCCCCGGGTCCACGACAAAGCTCAGAGGCACTGGGTCCAAACGCCTCAAATCTGGGGGCATGGTAATGCACACCATCTACATGGCTTCCGAGAAGGAGGATAGCCGTATCTCTACGGATCATCGACCACTCACCCGATCTGTGACAAAAGCCCAGGAGCAACAACAAAAACTCCAGGAAATGCTAGCGAAGGTGGTCGTGCTCACCCGGCTAAAAGCAATCCCGGAGACATCGTCGGAGCAGCGCCAAGAACAGGAAACTGATGCCGAATTCCTCCGAAGAATGCTCGAGAGGAAAGACAAAGAGGCCGCGGAACAAACGGCCAACATAAAACAAATGACACTTTTATTCCAAGATATGGTCGGGATGATGATACATTCGGATCCTTCAGTTGAAGACCCTCTGATTATCCTTGAAGACGACAGAGAGGAGACATCGAACCCTCTTCCGGCTCTATCTGCAGCTAAAGAGGAGACCATCTCCCAAACCGCCCTGGATGACTATATCGCTCAACAGATACGAGCTCATCAGGCGACCGAAACGGCCGGCCAAATTGTTAAGACTGGACGACTCTATCCGGGTTGGTACGACCAAATAAAGTACCCGCCGGGGTATACGATCCCTAAATTCCATGTATATAAGGGGACGGGGAATCCACACCAACACATTGCTCAATTCAGAGCTCTGTGCGGCAACACCGGAGGTGACGATAAGCTACTGCTTCGCCAATTCATTGGCAGCTTGTCGGAGACAGCATTCGAGTGGTATTCCGAACTCCCGAATGACTCTGTCAAGACATTTGCAGAAATGGAGCTACTGTTTACATAGAGATTCGCAAGTGCTAGCAAGCGCGCCCCGATCACCGCACTAATTAACGTCAGGGTGAAGCCAGGAGAAACATGGGTTCAGTATGCGATACGGTGGCGGAATCTATGGCCGAAGTGTGAACAACGCATAGAAGAGTCTCCTGCAGTAGGCATGTTCATGGGTATCCTCGATCCGCAGGCGACCATATCCCAGTTCATGATGTTTTTCAAGCCGACTACTTTCCAGGCCTTGATTGACAAACTGGACCAAATGGATAAGATGGGCCATAGACCTTCTTCCTCGAAAATGGAGCCTCGAAACGAAAAGGGGAAGGGGAAAGCGACCTTCGTCGCCAATGCTCAATAACAGCCTAGTGGTCCAAAACCAGGTTATCGCCAAAGTGATAGACAACGACTCTTCAACGAGAGGCTAAAACGCCCTTATTCGTTTCCTCGGGATAAAACGAGAAGACTGTTCGAGTTGGCGGTGCGCAACAGGCTCATCACCCTACCGGATTCGAAACGCCTACTGCAGCCCAGTGATGTCAACAGTCCCAACTACTGCCCTTACCATCGAATAATGGGCCATCCAATCGAAGACTGCTTTGTCTTCAAAAATTGGATTGAGGACAAGTACCAGAAAGGCAAATTCGCGTTGTCTGAAAACTGGAGGGTAAACCCACCACAGCCACACGCTCCTAAAAAGGTGGACACGCCCGGGGCATCGTGCACTTTTATAGAAGAAGCTTCATGGGAGGTTGCTCTTTCAGCTAAAATGAAAAGAATGCTGAAGGATCTCCAAACATGCCCTGCGATTAGGTGGAAAAGTCCGCTGGAATCCGAGATCATTGAAGGAATGCTAAAACCGTGCCCAACGCCAAGAATTGGTAGCGATAATCAAAACGCCCATGCCCAGCCGTCAAGGTCTTCAAAGAAGAAGAAGAAGACCGAAAAGCTCATGAAGCCGGATGACAAGTGCACGGACCTGCAAAAACACATTGACGCGCCGGAGGAATACAACCAGAAGGCGCGAATCCCGGTCACACTCCAAGAGTTTCTCAACCACATCCTTGAAGACAGAGATGACAACAAAGATGAGGGAGAAGACTCGTCAGATGAACCTGAGAATTATGTGGCGAGCTGCTACGTGATCTCTCACTCGTCAACAGATAGTGAAGAAGCTCATGATGCAGAGAAATTGGGGGAAGATCCCGTACCGAAACCCTTAGAACAGTCTGACGAGATGATTTTTCTGCTGCTGAACGCAGCCCATCAGAGAAGCAAAGCCGATCGAGAGCACGAAATTGCCATATTCGAAAAAGCTAAACGCCGGCGACTGGACGAAAGGGTTAAAACGCTCCTACTAGATCAAAGCACATCCGCCACAAACAAAAGCAAACTTAAGACAAGGAAGCAGTTCGCCAAAGCCCTGTCGGTGGGAATGAAGTTGCTGCCTTTCAAAGAAGACACTTCAGAAAATATGTTCCCTGACGAACTAGATGCACATCCAAACTACTGCTTATACCATCGGAGGATCACACACCCTATAGAGGAATGCATGGCCTTTAAAAATTGGTGGCAGGGATATGTTTCTCATTGACAGCATTTCAAGTGGATGAAGTGCAAAACTCATCGAGAGCAGAGAAGCACGACAGAGGAACGCAAAATAACTGCCGGCGATTGTCACATGGTTAATTCCGAAGACTCGCAAGTCCTCACCTTCGGAAGAGATTTTGAGGAAGAAATAGCCCTTGGCCCTCTCTTCAAGAAATCCATCTCCGAAACAGAAGAGGTGAAGACCGATGAGAACATTCAACTGCGTAATCGCACGTTACCTGAAAAGAATCTCGGACCCACAAGCAAGGGAGCGAACAAAAAAGATAAGGGGGAAGAAAAAGTCCTTGAAGATATCGCCCTCAATGACCGAGTCGTCAAAGAGCTGCCAGCCAAGAACCTGCCAAAAAAAAACAAGATGGATTACAACGTTCTAGCACATCTGAGGAAGATACCCTCGCAGCTAAGCATTCTCGATGCCCATCTGCTATCTAAAGAGACGAGAGATTCGTTGATTAAGGTGTTACAGGACCCCGAGCAGTTTCAAGCCTTCCTTGCAGAAGAAAAGATGAAGGACGAACTGGATGAAGTGCACACTGCTGACATCACTTTTAGCGATGAAGATCTCCTCCTCGGGACGTGCAAGCACAACCGCCCCTTATATGTCACCGGGTACTGCCACGACATTAAGATAGGAAAGATTCTAGTTGACAATGGGTCCTTTGTCAACCTCTTAAATGTCAGAGTGCTAAAAGAAATTTGCATTAGCGTTCAGCACCTAGTTCGAGATAAAATTACCATATCCGGTTTTGACTCTCAGTCATCACGGACGCTCGGGTCAGTAATACTGACGTTACGCTTTGGGTCGCTCGTCACCGACATCAAGTTTCACGTCATTGACGCCAAGACATGCTACAACGCTTTGCTCGGCAGGCCCTGGTTACACGAATACAACATCATCCCTTCTACACAACATCAGTGTATGAAATACTTCAAAGATGGTCTCGAATATACCGTGACAGGGGAGCTGAACCCATTCTCCGTGAATGAAGTCTAAAAGTATGAAGATGCAAAGTATTTCTTACCATACTTTGAAGATATGGAAAGATGCCATAAGCCGGAGAATAAGCAAAAAGCTATCACTAATATTCCGGTCTTCGGGAGCGATACCGAAGAGGAAGAAGAGATAATCTGTTCGGGGCTACTCCAATACAACAAGCCCGGACCGTCTACCCCTATGTTGATCTTCGGCAGCGACTTCGAAGATGAGGTCAATGCAGTATTATCGGTCCGTCATCGGTGCAGGCCCTCACTGGAAATGATCAGAGTTTGCAGATCGCCATGATTCCGCGGCAGCACTTCAGAGAGCTTGATGCGCTTGAGACATATAGTGTGCAAGAGCTACGGACATTCTACGTCCCTCCCAGGAGAAAAGGTGAAAAAGGCAATCCTATTTTATCGATTCGTGGAGACTAAAGTCGGAAAAGAAATCTGGCATGGTGTCGATTCTACGCTTGACAGGCTCCAGCCCATCCGTCTGCCCAGATACTACACAGAAGGATTAAAAAGGCTGTTGAGACGCCAAGACATACCCTTCAAACAGACTGCGTGATAGGCTCAATTCTACAACAGGATTTGGAACGTCCCCGGAACTCAGTGAAAATTGCCTAACGGAAAAATAGAGACGATCGGGCTCGGATATGTCCAATCCAAGAAACGGGAGCGATTCCATGGCTGCTACGTTATACATGATTTCGATGAAGAAGAGATGCTCTGTTAAAAGACATTGCAATTGAACCAAAAAGAGCCTCTGCTGTAAAAATGCCAAGTCCGTCGTTTGAAGAACAGATGAACAACCTAATAAGGGAAGCGGGTCAAAGGGTCTGGGATGACCACAACCATGAAATGGCCATCTATAAGAAAGCCAGGACGCAGTGCCTCCTTCAACAGACTATGGAGAATGACGATGCCCTTCGTTGCCAGCCCGTCATATAGAAGACCGGACGCGGAGGCAAAAACAAACTAAAGAATGGAAAAAATGTCCGACAGCGGCAAAACGGGTCCAAGAAGCCACGCGATCGAGAATTGAGCAGCCAGGATCCGTCTCTTATAAATAAGATGGGTCGAGCATATTCTTTTCCCTAAGACAAGACAAGGAAGATATTTGATCTTGTCATGAAACATCAGATGATTACGCTCCCGGAGTCCAAACACCCCGAACAAGCAGACGAGGTCTCTCATCTGGATTATTGCTCCTATCACCGAGCGATAGGACATCCTCTTGAAGACTGCTTCACATTCAAAAACTGGGTAGAAGACCAGTATCAGCAAGGCAAGTTCGCTCTAT
The DNA here is from genome assembly GCA_030015575.1 of Agapanthus africanus. Classification (NCBI taxonomy): domain Eukaryota; kingdom Viridiplantae; phylum Streptophyta; class Magnoliopsida; order Asparagales; family Amaryllidaceae; genus Agapanthus; species Agapanthus africanus. The sequence continues at coordinate 317,016,058 of JASDDO010000004.1, forward strand.
CCAATAGTTGGAGGGTAATCCCACCACAGAAGCATGTTCCAAAAGCAACGTACATAGCGAGAGTAGAACCAGATCAACATCGGTCTTGGAAACGGTCTCGTACCTGTCACGTGATAACGCTGTCAGAAGAAGGAGTACGCGAGCATATGGATGATCTCTCCTGGTGCTTCGAAAATGAGGATGAAGATGAGTTGATCTCAGAACTTCCACCGGCGCCAAAAGAATTGGAAGATGGGATACATACTACTGCGGACAACCTAAGGAAAATAGATTTGGGGACGACAAATGACCTGAGTCCTACGTTCGTCAGTGAGCTGCTGTCCGAAGAACAGGTAGCTACGCTAAGAGACGTGCTTATGCAGTATAAAGACTGCTTCGCATGGAACTATTCCGAGATGTCGGGGCTAGATCCAGAGATATCTGTGTATAAATTGGCGATATCTCCGGACGTTAAGCCAGTCAATCAAGCACCAAGAAGAATGCGGCTCGAACTTGAAATGAGCATCAACGCTGAAGTCAAGAAGTTAATCGACTCTAGCTTCATCCAAGAAGTTCAGTACCCTAACTGGATCGCCAATATCGTCCCAGTGATGAAGAAGAATGGGACGGTGCGCATCTGCGTAGACTTTCGAGACCTCAACAAAGCTTGTTCGAAAGATGACTTTCCCGTACAGGTCACAGAGCTGATGATAGACAATACGTCCACTCACGAAGTCTTCTCCTTCATGGACGGCTCATCAGGGTACAATCAAATAAAGATGCATCCTGAAGACCGGAAGCATACCGCTTTTCGGACTCCTCTGGGCATATTTTGCTACAAAGTGATGCCTTTCGGTCTGAAGAACGCTGGCGCTACTTATCAGAGGGCCATGACGAAGATTTTTGATGACCTCATACATGAAATCGTTGAATTCTATATCGATGACCTCGCGGTGAAAAGCAAATCATATGAGGAACACTGGGAACATTTAAAAATAGTGTTCCAGCGTCTTCGGAAATACAATCTGAAGATGAACTCTCTCAAATGTGCGTTCGGAGTTTTCTCGGGCAAATTCCTAGGATTCATCGTACGACACAGGGGCATCGAAATAGACCCGTCAAATATCAAGGCGATTATGGAAATGCCTCCGCCAAGAACTCTCAAGCAACTGCGGTATCTCCAAGGAAAGCTCGCGTATATCCGGCAATTCATAGCCAATCTCTCCGGAAAGTGCCGCCCCTATAGCCATTTAATGAAGAAGGGGACACCGTTTGTCTGGGATCGCAAATGCTAAAGCGCACAGGACGAAATCAAGCAATACTTGCAGAATCTGCCAGTACTGACCGCTCCGGTCAAGGGAAAGCCTCTCATCCCGTTCACAAGAGCCCTTGAGGGTTCCTTAGGTGCGCTATGGGCAAAAGAAAACGACCAAGGGAAGGAGAGAGCCCTCTACTATTTGAGTCGAGTTCTCCTGGGATCAGAAAACAACTACTCCCCCATTGAAAAACACTGCCTGGCATTAATCTTCGCAATAACGAAGCTCAGACACTATGCGTTGGCGCATGAGGTCCATCTCATATAAAAAGTGGATCCTCTCAAATATCTGATGTCAAAAGCCATTCTAACAGGAAGGGTCGCTAAATGGGCCCTGCTCTTGATGGAGTTCTCGATAAAATACCGACCCTTCAAGGCAGTGAAAGGCCATGCCATCACCGACTTCCTCGCTGAGCATCCAATACTTGCCGATTCACCACTAAATTGCAAATTGCCAGACGAGCACGCATTTGACACGATCGACAAGGAGAGAGGAGAGAGTGATACCCGATGGGAACTCTACTTTGATGGGGCATCTTCCATGAAGAAGCAAAAGCACAGCTCCCCCATAATCAAATCTGGGATAGGCTTCATCTTCGTGACTCCACAAGGAGGGATAATGCGCTTTGCCTTTGCCTTAACAGAGTCGAGGACAAACAATGAAGCCGAATATGAAGTTTTGATAGCAGGTCTTGAGATCGCCGTCGACATGGGAATCGAAAACCTCCTCATATACGGAGACTCCTAGCTGGTCGTTAGCCAAGTAAACGGCGACTATCAAACGTGCAAACCAGAGTTGGTGAAATACGGCGAGAGAGTATAACAATTGCTGACTCAAATCCCTGCCTAAGCCCTGGAAAGCATACCGCGTGCAGAAAATAGAAAAGCGGATACGTTAGCCAAACTCGCTAAAGAACTGGTTGACGAAAACCTCGATGATGTAAGGATCGTTGTACAAAGTCGTCGGGTTCATGCACCAGCAGAAATATTTCTAAAATCGTCTGAAGAAAAGGAAGCGACCAAGCAAGCGGCCATACAAATAAAGGACTAGGAAAAGGCCAACGATTGGAGAGAAGTATTTATAGACTACTTCAAATCCCGTCTAACACCTGAAGATGCATCCTCAAGACATCAGCTCATGAAACGAGCTCTGTCTTTTGCCTTCGTCAATGATACGCTGTATAAGAGATCGTTTGACTCTCTATGACTGAGATGCCTGGGACCAGAAGAAGCAAGGAGAGTCATCCAAGAAACTCACGACAGACTTTGCGGTTCTCATCAACCCGGGCCAAAGATGAAGCTGAAGATCAAAAGAATGGGCTACTATTGGCCCACGATGATTCAGGATTGTTTCAAATATGCGAAACAATTCCACTCGTGCCAGATTCACGGGGAATTCATCCACCAGCATCCAAACCCGCTACACCCAACAGTAGCCAGCCGGCCGTTCGAAATATGGGGAACCGATATAATCGGGCCCATCGAACCAGCGTCATCCAAAGGACATCGGTTCATTTTGGCGACAACCGATTATTTCTCTAAGTGAGTAGAAGCAGTACCGCTAAGAGAGGTGAAGACGGAGAATATTCTCCATTTCTTCAAGACACATGTCATCTATCGGTTCGGCACTCCGCGACGGATTATCTCCGATAATGAACCAGCCTACAGGAGTCACAAAATCAGCCGCTTCGCACAGTAGCATAATATAGACTGGAGATACTCTTCGGTCTATAATCCCCGAGCTAATGGTCTAGCTGAGGCTTTCAACAAGGCCTTAACGAAGATCGTAAAGAAGACAGCGTCCATGTCACGACCCGAAATATTAGCTCGTGACCAGCACTTAAATCACGCGACGTCTAAAGGCGTAACGTAATTCAAGTAAGCCGAAACCCAGAAATCTAAACCTTTTTAAGAAAAGAAAAGAGCTGAAGTTTTGAAATAAAGGTATAAGAAAATCAAGTTTTCTCAATGCATAGAAAAGGGGCATAAAAATGCAAGTGAAAATTTCTAGTTTGAAAACATGTTTCGTCTTTTAAAAATTTGGACAACACCTCCTTTGTATTTTTTGATCCAAAACTACAAATACATAATGATATAAAAGGCATCCCCAAGCGGGAGCTAGCTCTTCGCCAAATGGCGGATCACAACCACACAAGACAATATATATAAGTATACGACGCCCAGCGGCGAAGGTCACCACAAAAGAAGAAGAATAAAGCGAGATATCAACCCAATACACGAACATAAAAGCCATCGCTCAAGTCTCGCAACTACAAGTCTCACTAAGTCTCACTACTTATACAAATACTAGTTTGATTTGATGGAGTTGACTAGATACAATGTGAAATAGTAAAAACAAGAGTGGGTACGATACAAATGTCCTACCTACCAAGCAAACCACCCAAAAGTAGTTATGTGCAGCGATGCCGCTACTGATCCGTGCGGTCAACCTGCAAGAACTGTGGCACAACGGGGGTGAGTTACCAACTCGTGAATAGAAAAACATCTATAAGTAGAAATCGAATAAACAACGACTCCTAGGTCAACTATATCATAAACGTAATACTATGATATCTAGGGCGACCGGGTCGGTATATGTGCCAACACTAATATCAATGTCAATCAGCATGTGGATATCATCCAACAATATAATCAATATATGTATGCATGTGGATATCGTCCAACCATATAATCAATGACACAACAATATCATGCATGTAAATATCATAAAAGCATGTGCATGAAAGTATGAGGATATAAATCAACGGGTGTCCCTCGCGACACATCAAAATCTTGGAATCTGGGTATCCAATATCGACACTCGAAAACATCATGAAATCCGTGTCCAGCATCGACACGTAAATCCTCATATCTTGGGCTCTGTCGGTTCGGATCGGCCCACATCATCTCTCGACTCCGGTCGGTATCCTCCGGATATCCGCCGAGCCCAAATACTATCACCGGTAGGCAGTGGTCCCTCTGCCAGGCTCACCGTCTACTTCACAACAGATCCGTTCTCGCCCCGGGAAACTATACCGGGTCCACCATGTACCCGCAAACGGAATCATCCAACTTCTCGAATCGGGTTTCACATGTCACACGTCTCAGAACCAAGAAAATGCATGGTGGACGCACTGAAATACCATATCAAGAGAAACTAGGTTTTTAAAACAATACATACTTTCTTTTGAAATAGCCACGGTTCTCAAATCCAGAAATCTGATGAAAACAGCATATCTCGATGCGTAAAATCATAAAGCATGATGTATGCAACATATGACAGAAATGTAAGCATATCCGTGTATCATGCAACATGAAACAGTGATGTGACAATATCAGTGTATCATGCGTCATATCGTAATGATGTGAACATAGCAAGGAGTCATATCATGATGCAGCAACTCTACTGTGTAGTAACATGGCAATTACCGATGATGAAGTGTGTGAGCCGGCAAATCTATGTAAGTGTAACATACGCATCATCGATAATGGTGCAGGTGTACTAGCACAGGTATAAGTAATGCAATGTGAATAACATGAATGCAACATAAGGTAAATCATCAGCTAAAAGCTATAAGGTATACATATCTAACATGATCGAGTCAGTGAATCTATCAATCGGCATCCAGCCTCACAACATCACGTACGGTATACTCCATCGTACGACATCCTCTAGTCAAGGGTATGGATCAAACCTCAATTCAAACTCATCACATACGGAAAATCATCGTACGGTGGCATTAAGCTATCAGGGATCCTATCAACCTATAAGACGAGGAGGGTACGGACCTAACGTATCGTACGGCTATCACTCGCGATTCATAACATATATAAATATATCTATATACCTATGTCCCAGGTCACATCCATAACAATCTCATATCATGGGACCGGCAAGGTATCAATCATCTCAATTGACTCGCATCCATATACCAACATATCATCATATCACATGTCAAATCGTATTCTCTTTTCATCGCATTTATATCTCACATAAGGTCAATTTACAAATACATTCTACCCTTACTATAAGCATAAGTATTTAATCTAACATACACACCCGAACCATACAAACAGTTTTTGAAAGATGCGAATCGTAGTTTTGAAAGTATGGGCTACGGTGTTTTTAAGGAAAAGATATCATTTGAAAATCCGTAACGTCCCTCAACGTATCTGTTTAAAAGAGGCATACGATTTTTCAATTTGGAAATAGGTATGGCTCGGATGACACATCAACGTCGACTATCTAGTCCTATAGTACCGTAAACGGCAATATCATCAAATATCATCCTTAAGTCCCGTCATCACATACTAGTCGTATCATATCGCTTCTAACTGTCCTTTACTTTCAAATATGGTTCTCTAACTACCTTTTAACTCTATCTAGTTTTCTATTAAAGGTTTCTTAACCATAATCTATATATAATTCGGTTTCCATCAAAGTGTGTGGGGGTGATATACGCCATCCACCCGACTTCCCCCGTAGATATAGATCTACTCACATTGATCCTTGCTTGCTGGAGTCGATGACGCCACGCTCATCCTCGGAATCCACGCGAAGGTACCTAAAATATCAACATAATCACAAATGCTATTAGAATCAAGTTCGAAAAACCGATACGTCACACGGATCGCCTATAGGTTAGAACCTATAACCCACGCATGCAAAACCAACCAATTATCCCTAGTTGTGATGTATAGACATCCAACAACCAAATACAATATCAAATACAAAAATCCAAATTTCAGAATACAGAAAACACGAAAACAGCAATATAGGAAAACCACTCCTAGATTTCACTCTAGGCCAAACCAAGAGATTTTGCATATAGGGTTTCTCTAGATGGAAGATATAGGAGCTACAGATCAAGTACGAGCCAAATCCAACCTACTCAGGCCGCAATTTGCGGCCATATTGCATCAATTTGCGGCCAGGAATTTGGGTATGGGGATAGGGTTTCAGTTGTAGCTTCCTAGGTTCCTGCATGACTCTTTGTGTTTGCTAAATAAATCCTAGTGCCCCATGGTGTTAGCAGATCTCTAAACAACCTCATAATTTTCACAAATTCCCGATATCGGGGTTTCTAGGTTTGGGGTTCTATCTCAGGTTTCAGTCCGTGAAACTAACTCTAGAGGGGTTATAAGGTCTCTACTAACCTCAATTTCATCTTTGGATTCAATTCCCACCCTAACCTCTTCTAGAAATTTCCAAAGTTCACATATCCACACTAAATCGATTCTAAACTTAAATTAGAATATAACAAACTAAAAACTAAACTAATTGGTAGAGATTATACCTCATAAATGCCACCAAGCAAAACCCTAGAAGTCCCAAGTCTTCAAAATCTAACTTTTCTTGGTCCAATGTGTAGAGGATGAAGTGGGGATTATCTTTTGTGAAGGAAGTATATGATTTTAGCAAGGTTTTTGAGATGGATTTTGGGGTTGAAGGTGGAGGGAGAAGAGGAAGAAGAGGAAGAAGAAGGGGAATAAAATGGTAGAGGAGAACAAATGAGGCAGCCCCCCCTCTCAATTATTCTCACTCTCTCTCTCCAAGCATGCTTACCTCTCATCATGATGTCCCCTCTCTCTCTCCTCAAGTCATCATGACACCTTTTTTCTTTCTTTTCTTTTCTCACCACAATAAAACCATAACATAAAACAACACAAATGAACATGTAACCAAATGAAATATGTCATGATGCACTAACCATGAAAATTGTAAAAACACGGATGTGGCTTAATCGCGATTAGCAGTGCACTAATCGGGTTTTATCCAAACTGCATATAATAAATTTTTAAAAAAAATGCCAAATCCTTTAAATATATTTTTAAATGAATAAATCATTTTAAATTTCCATTTATTTCACAATTATCGGTATATATTTATACCCTTTTTCGAAAACCCCAATTTCGTAAATCAGGCAGTTTTCGGGAAACATATTATTTTAATATTAAATTCTAAAAATAATATTTTATATTTTCTGAAATGTTACAGTCCAAAAATAAGAAGGACTGGCATGAAACTCTCTGGACGTATCGGACTACGTTCAAAATGGCCACAAACACAACGCCGTATGAATTGTTATTCGGCACTGAGGCAGTACTCCCCTTGGAGATAGAGCTACCCTCCCTACGAGTGGCGGTTCATTACGAGCTAACAGACGAAGAGAATGCACATCTTCGACTAGAGGAACTCGACGCCCTTGATGAAACCCGGCTCATGGCGCATCAAAACCTGGAGGCTTACAAAGCAAGGATGACACGCTCGTACGATAGATTGACTAGGCCGAGAACATTCCGCCAAGGCAAACTCGTGCTAGTCGTAAAAAGACCTATGATCCCTAATCGTGCCAAATGGGGGAAATTCGAGCCAAACTATGAGGGCCCGTATATCATAGACAAGGTCTACCAAGGTGGGGCTTACTTGCTCATGAATATGCATGGCGAAAGACCCTTTAGGCCAATAAATGGTTGGTTCTTGAAAAAATACTACGCCTGACCGAAACGTCTGTAAACTACTACGAACCGCAGCATCCTAAGGCGCAAAAAATATATATAAAAAAATGGTACGTCCATAAGCAAAATGGGCACGGATGAAAACCCGAAAAGGCTCCGTGAGTAAAAACAGTAGGGCTACCGGCAAGTTTGTGAAAACCCGAAAGGGCACTATCTCGTTAAAAGACACTTGCAGGCTCCTCTCGACCTTGCAAGGAGAAAATACCTGCGTGAGATCCTTATGACTCACAAAGGAGCAATACACTTAAGAATCCCCACGATTCCTAAGGAGAAGTTACACTTACGAGATTCTCACGACTCGTAAGGAGAATTCCCCTATGAGACCCTCACGGCTCATAGGATTCAAAAGCCTTAAGCTACAGGGATCTAAACCTGTTCTTAAGCCATCACATTTCCCAATAATGCCCTATAAGCGTTTCAATATTGACCCTTGTATACAATCCACGAGCACGAATAAACATTTCCCCAACAGAGTCCCACCAACGACGAGGGATATCCTCACATGGTGAACGACCCTTTTAGGTCCTCTCGATATACAAGGAGAAAACACTCTTGCAAGATATTTACGACTTATAAGAGAACATACACTTAATAATCCTCACGATTCTTAAGGAAAAACACACCTATGAGATCCTCATGACTCCTAGGGAGAAACAGCTTTATGAGAACCTTATGGCTTATGAAGTCAACAGCTTCACTCGACAGGATCTTAACCCTGTTTGCTAAGCCACCTTTGTTCGAACCGACAAAGGCAAATGATGATTCACTCCTGAAAATATCCCAGTTGTAGCGATACTGATGCCTAAATCGGTATCAAATTCCAAGTCCTTTCATGGCAAATGATGATTCGCTCCTGGCAACATTCCAGTCGCAACGATACTGATGCAAGATTGGGTATCAAACCTTGAGTTCCATACTAAAAAAAATAGCCGAAATGTTTGGGCAACTCGTAATAAAAATCAGCAAGTAAAATATATGCATGCAAAACTAGCCAAAATGATTGGGCAACTCGCAATAAAAAACAGTGAGTAAAAAAGGAAAAAAACAGCCGAAATGATTGGGCACCGTGAAAAATAGCCGAAATGATTGGGCAATCGCGACTTTCGCGATACAAAAAGCTGAAATGATGGAGCATCGTGGAAAGAAAATAAAAAAAAAATATATAAAATGAAACTTTTGCCCTGCGGGTAAGTCCATACTGACCCCTGTATACAATCCATGGGCATAAACGAAAAGGGAACCACTGTCCCGACAAACTCTATCAAAGGGAGAGTCAGATCTCGACGGAAACATCTACAGCCTAAAGATTGACAACGATGTGACGTCAACAATCGACCTCAGAGTTGAAACAAAGCGGAGCCATGGCAAAGTCCCTAGTTCCAAATCTCGACGGCCACATCTACAGCCTGGAGACCCACAACGGCGTTCCTCCTCATTCTAGCAATATATGGACGCGGCGCTACCAATTGGAGCCACGGCAAAGTCCCCAGTTCCGAGACTTTGCGGTTCACAGACAACCAAAAGTCAACCCTGACACTGTAGAAAACGACGAAAGTCAATCCTGACACCGTAGAGGCGAAAGTCAACCTCGACACCGTAGAAAACGGCGAAAGTCAACCCTTGACCTCCCCGTCGAAGCAACGCTTCGACTCGTGAACAAGTTAACTCACAACCACTTACAAGTCCTCTCGGCTTGTAAGGAAGAAAATTCTCTTGCGAGATCCTTACGACTCTCAAGAGAAAACACACTTAGGAATCCTCACGATTCCTAAGGAGAAAATACACCTACGAGATCCTCTCGACTCGTAGGGAGAAAAATCTTTATGAGACCCTCACGACTCATAAAGTTGAAAAGTTTTAGGCAGCAGACCCAAACCTATTTCCTAAGCCATCACTACCCTATGAAGAGTTCAAGATGAGTTGTTATTTACAGGCTACACTTACTAGAGTAACATGATAACAACACAGCAAAGAAAAGAAAGCGATATAAGATAAAACATGTCCTTTATTCATGAGTTCAATTGAATACAAGATACATCATATAAAAGAATAAAAAATTGAATGAATACATGTTATTCATGAATTATACAAGTTTCCATCAATACAAAAAATTACAAAGACAGGTATTAAGGAGGAGGCCTCTTCAATAAGTCGGCAAGCCGCTCGTGCACTCCTTTCAGCTCCTTCTCACAGTCAGCCACCGCTGCCAGCTCCGCTTCAATTCGTGCTCGTTGCTGCAAGCAGGATGAAAGCTTCGTATCGATTTCATGCTTAGCAGCTTCGAAACTTTGCGCAACCCGCTCGGTGGAGTCAAGCTTCTGCCTTAGCACCAACCCATCCAAGATACACCATTGGAGACTATCGAAAATAGCCTTCAGATGTGCAGCAGTCGCGTCGACCTCGGCGCGCAACCGAGCAGACTCGTTAGAAGCCGCCTCATGTTCTTTTTGTCGCAGGGTCACCTCTTGTTCAAAATGGCGAAGGAAAGGAACACTCTGCTCCATCTACGCAACCCGCTGGGAAGTTGAAGCTAACACCTCAGGAACAATACGCTTGAGCTCGATCTCGTGCAAGCAAGCCTCGATCTGTCTGCAATAGTAAACCCACGACCTGACGACGTCCTCGTCATAGAAGTTCATGAGTGTTGCCAGCATTGGATTAACCTGTATAGAAAAATTTGCAGCGGAGGTGAGGGCTTCAACATCAAGATCCTCGACGAACTCGCTCAACATTTGTCGGCTGTTCACGGCGCCTCGAGAAGATGTGAGTTTAACAAGAGGCCCTGCCGACATCGGAATGCGAGACTCGAAGGGAGCTGGAGCCGGTGTGATTGCTGCAGAATGAGTCACGGTTAAATGCCAACTCAGGAAATAAAGAAAACGCATAAAGGGTAAAGCCAATCATACCGGCTATAATAGGCGGTAGGACGGGGAGTGCAGAGAGCTTGGTTATTCTCTTGACCCGCGGCGCTATATCCAATATGAAGAATAGTTAGCAACATGGCTATCTGTAAGAGAAAAGAAAAGACGTCGGTTATAGATTATACTTACCGACATCATCAGGTAGGGCAATCTCTGGCTGGAATGAGAAATGCGGGTTCAGCACCTAATACAGGTGATAAAAAAGGACTCCTGCAAAGTTATGACGACATACTGTTAGTACAAGGAGAGTGATACCCACAATGATGTCGATGAATCATAAACCTATACCTTCCAGCATTTCAGAAGACATGGGAGAAGACGAGAGAACAACAACCGTCATTGCGGCGACCCGAGGTGCTTCAGAGGGCACAATTTCAGCAGCAGAAACATCACTAGGCCTAGCGACTTCTTCGCTCTCCTTCAGTGGGACGGTCTCGGTGCCCATGGCTTCGTCCCCTGATTCGACAAGGGCTGTCGTGACACTCGCGATGCCTGCCGACGCCAGAGAGCCACAAGGGGAGAGAGCAGCGGTTTGGGCAGTCCCAGACTCGCTGGAGAGAGTAGCTACTTCGGACTCCATGGTCGCCGTCACCTTGCCTACCATCTCATCGCCAAGACTTGGCCCTGGAGGATATGATATATAAGAATTTGAAGACCAAGTTCTAATAAAAAAATGGGCATTGCGTAGGATCCTCAGTTGCCTCCCGAGCCGCGCACGCAACCTATCTATGGGCAGTATACAAAGCAGCTGGGGTACCCTATGAAGTAATAGCGACAAAAGTAATGGTGCTTGAGCCTGCACCCGCAGCCAAGGTAGCATCACGCTCCCTCGCTGCGTGCTTCCTGCGCTTCTTTTCAGTTTGAGCAGTGAGGACCGACCTCCTCAAGACTTCGGACAAGGGGATGCCTTCGCCGTCATCTGACCGTATTTCTTCCTCCGGCACGGCTACTGCGTCCATCATCGTCTATTTTAGCGAAGACTCTTGCGCTGGCTTGAGGATAACCGTAGCCGTGATAGCCAGCTCTGACAAGACTACTGCGCCATCGCTTGGGATCGGTGCTACACCTGGAACAACTGGAGCCGAAGTATTCCCTGTAACAAGGTGAAATAAAGCGTCAGAGCATAGGTATAAAGCATGTGGGCGTAATCAAACGAAATAAGTTATACCCAAGCCACAAGAAACACGAAGCCTCTCTTCCTCCTCAAAAGTCCGGAGGGAAGCCGCTAAAGCCTCTTCAGCGGAGATGCCTGACAAAGAAGGATTTATTAATAAATGCATAATAAGAGAGAAGGAAAAATCTCACAACGATATGACTAGAGCATACCCGTCTCCACAAGCGACAACAACGCCACCTCTGTGCGAGCCTGTCGCTCGGAAGCCACAAGGGCGTCTTGAAGATCAGTATCATCCGCATGCTCGATAAATAGACCCTCGTTGGTCTCCTATTCACTCAAGCCCTCGCTATAGGGAGCATGGGGCTCCTGGCCGAGTACGACGTCGGCAGAAAACATCGACTTTTTCTTCTTCTGCGAACGAGCCCCGGCGGCCGACGATATGAGCTTACGCTTCACGGGCATTTTTGGGCGACGGGTCCCAATCTCCGTGCCAACTCCAGAGTCCGGAGATGCTATAGCTACCGTTTTAGGAACGCTGGGCTGTGGCTTTGAAGTAAAGGTGTGAAGGACCACAATCGTATTAGTCTTCCTTAATGAAGGACGAACGGAAATTCGTCGTTTTAAAGGGACGGATGGGTTACCGGCAGGGACTGCACCCTTGCGATCAAGCAGCAGCCGTCGTTCTTCCCTAATCACTGCACCCATCACGTGCTGGTACCACGCCACATATGCGTTCGAGGCATTCGGGACGTAGCTCGGCTCGCTGATAAGGAATATGGACCCGGTATTCAGGAGCATGAAGTGGTGCAGCGTAGTGCGAATGCCCTCTTCAGTGGCAGTCGGTTCAGCCAGAAAAGCTTCAAGGGGAACACCCTGGTTGTAACCTGACTGTTGGGCAAAGCGGTGCAGGTTGTACCTTATAAACAACGCCGACTCGTTCTGCCTGAATACTAAGAAGCCCGGCCTGATCGAGTACAAATGCAGGATCTCTCGAACCTTCAACGTGGAAACCCCGTCCTTGAAGGTGTCACACAGCGGCTGCACCGCCTTAGTTGACTCCTTGCCGATAGTCATGACCCTATCAACGAAGGTCATGCTGTCCCCAACCATGCGCGGGTGGAGGATCACTCCCCGAGCTTCTTGCGACGACGGGTCTGAAGCAGAGGCGTCGATTAGAGACATCACCCGGGGGAAATTGTAGCTATAATAGAAACGGGGAAGTTTGTGGATTCCAAAGGCTCCAAGCACGTGCAGCTCGATCCACGAAGTAAAATAGTGCAGCGGGAGATGCACAGGCTTTAATCCCGGCTGAGTAGTGGCCGCCGCTAAGCTCAAGCCATGATACAAATGAGCCAGCCCGGCAATCCCGACGGCAACCCGTGTTCCTTCAACTATCCGGTGAGCTGGGTAGAAAACGGACGGCCTCATATGACGAGGGTGCATGGGAAGTACGAACCAACTTAGCCATAGGCCGAGAAACCCCAAAAAGAATGTCTCTTCGTCGACGTCTGAAACTGCAAGCTCTGCGAAGGGGATGACTGGGGTATCCGGGAGAAAGAAATTCCTCTGATCCGCTTCCGCTGCCGGCTGTTTGTCCAAAACAAAGATGATGGATCGGCGAGCTTGGAAAATTTTGCGCCTTCTTTTGAAAGGACTTCGGGGTGGAGAAAGCGGGCAATAAAATCTGTGAAGCTGACGCCATGCCCCCCAGATTCTAAGAACAGGCACTCATAAATATTCAAACCTTGATTAAGCTTGGGAATCGGTGCTGAATGGCATTTTCCGGAGTCAGACCCATCACTACTGATCGGGTCGCAAAGACGTATTCGTCAGGGGGAAGTATTTCCTCGTAGTGTTCCCCTCTGACAGGTAGGCCTGAGATCTCCGCAAACTCCTCCAGGGAGATTGAAACCTCCCAATTCGATAGGAGAAAGGTGTGTGTCGGGATGCTCCTTTGCTCTAAGAAAGCTTTAATCCACCACACCGGAGATGACGGATACTGGAAAAGCAACGCATAGATAGCAGGGTACAGCCCGAGCTTCAATAACGCCGACTTTTTTACCGATAAGATGTACTGGGCCCACTGCAGGTATCCGGCTGAATGACGAGGAGTCAGGCCAATCATATACACCTGTCCCCATGGGCGCGACTCGCCCTGACATATGCGCCGCCCCAGAATATCTAAAGCCATCGGCGACTGCATAGGTATCGCGGCCATAGAGGGCTGAAGACGACCCTCTGAGGTCCAGTGGACCTCCTCTACAGCATAGTTAACCTGGGGTGAGTTGGCATAGTGAACAGCGGAGATTGGTTCTGAAGGCATTGCATAAGAGAAGCTGCGTCGACCCTGGATAATCTGGTTGTACCGCAACCCCCACAAATGAAGTGACTTCTGCTCCGGGTCATGATCCTTAATTAGTGCAAAAACTTCTCGATCTACGGGCGCGTCGGCGAAAGCGCTCTCTGGCGAACGAATGGGAAAGAAGTGTCGTAAGACATAGTACCTGCACAGGAAGAACGAGGGTTACCCGTCAATGCTACAGTCCAAAACTTAGTACTTGATACTTTAAGTTTGTACCACACTGCAATGCAGTGAAAATGGATCAAAGGGGACCCACAAAATCAAGATGACGGCTCATCATTGATGAGACGGTCAATCATTAAAAAGAAAATCTTCAAAAAAGATTCTCATTCAATGAGAGATTTCTCGGGTTAGAAGTTAACTCCTTTGAGAGCAACGCTCTGTTACAGAGGTCACCTCTGTCATTATGAGGGGAATAAAAAATTCCCCAAAATTTCTAAGAGCAATGCTCTGTCAACTTTAATGGGGAATAAAAATTCCCCAAAAATTCTAAGGGCCATACTCTGTGAGAACGATGGAGTAATCCATCAAAACCCTAAAAAGCAAAGCTTTTTACAAAGTAAAAATTCTGAGATCTTTAAGATCTACAAAATGAACTCTAAGAGTTCTTCATTAAAGGGTTAAGAAACCCTAAAAAAGAATGGTTTTTCTGATCTATGATCAAAGAAGAGCAAAACTCTGGTTTTTAATTAACGGGTTAAGAAACCCTAAGAATCTTTAGGATCTGTGAATCTAAGTAGAGCAAAGCTCTGTTAATGGGTTCAAATCTTACCAAATTTTTGGACAGAGTTTTAACTCTTAAGGAATTTCCTTTGGGCAGAGAGCTGTGCTCTGAAGAAGAACTAAATTCTTAAAAAAAAAAATAATAAGGGAAGAAGATGAACAGAAATCATCTCAGGGGCCAAAGGCCCTATTTATAGGTGTTGGAAGTCGATCCAACTTCCGAATTGATCCGACGGTGATAAAGCAGCCACCGCTGCACTCACGTGAAAGCCGTGTGAGCGCAACGGTGGGGGGGGGGCATTTGTTTCTCCAATTGAGAGCAAAGCTCTATTCAAAATTAAAAATTTGAACTGCGGCAGGAGCGCCAGCGCTAAGAGTCAAAGACTCTGAGGCAACGCCTCACGTGCAAAGCGCGAGAGCGCTGAGCGCCAAAAGCGCCAGCGCTGAAGAGTCAAAAATTCTGAGGTAGCGCCTCACGTGCAAAGCACGAGAGTGCTAGCGCCAGGAGCGTCAGCGCTAAGAGTCAAAGACTCTGAGGCAGCACCTCACGTGCAAAGCACGAGAGCGCCAAGCATTAGAACTAAATGTTCTCCACCATTGGATCAAAGATCCAACTAAGATGAATAAATCATCAAATTACAGAATAAAATTCTGTTGAAGAAATATTCCTCAAATCGTTCCAAACAGGAAAGATTTTGCTCTGTAAATCAGAGAACCGTTGGATCAAAGATCCAATGGTGATTAAAAATCACTAAGATACAGAATGTGTTCTGTATGGGAGAATATTTCTCCAATCTTGTTAAAAACAAGAAAATTGTCTTCTGTAAAACAGAAACCCTTGGATCAAAAATCCAACGGTGGGAAACATTGCCCAAATCAATCAGAGATCTTTCAATGAGAGATTTCCCTAACTGATTCAACAAATCAACCTCCACTATATAAAGGCCCCAAGACTTCAAGTCATAAAAGGAGGAACCCCCCCACAAACTTGGAAAAATTTCGAAAAGAAGAGCAAGCTCTGGAAAGAAGAACTTCTTCAAGGTAAATAAAACAGAGAGATCAAAGCATCTCATAAAAGAAGAAGAACTTGGTTTTTTTCTAGAACATAGATCTATAAGACAGAGGTCTTTCATAAAAGAGATCATAGCATCTCATCATAAAAAGGGGGAGAAGAACTTAATTCTCTTCAGATCACAGATCCACAAAGACAAAGTCTTTCATAAAAACAGAAGAGATTGTAACATCTCCTATAAAAATAAGAACCTTGTTCTTAGAGCCACGAGACAAAGTCTCTTATAAACGAGAACTTAATTCTCAGACCACAAAATTGATCAGGAGCGCTCCGCACTCATTGGCTGGCGCTCTGCGCCAAGCACGCCACGTACTCCTCACGTGTGCGCTATTTCACAAGGAGCGCTCTGCACTCATTGGCTGGCGCTCAGCGCCAAGCATGCCACGTGCTCCTCACGTGGGCGCTAGTTAATAAAGAGTGCTCTGCACTCATTGACTGGCACTCAGCGCCAAGCGTGCCACGGGTTCCTCACGTGTGCGCTATCTCACAGGAAGCTCCTTAGTGCTCTAAGTCTGGCACTCAGCGCCAAGCGCGCCATGTGCTCCTCACGTGTGCACTGAGGGAACATAAACTGTTCCTTAAATAAAACCCCCAGAGCCATAATGAGTGCTCAACACTCAATAAAAGACAAAAAGTGGTCAGAACCTAAACCAATGCTCAACATTGTTAAATAAAAAAGGACTGAGCCTAATTAAATGTTCAACATTTTAAGTGAGTGGGCCGAGCCCATGTTGGCCACAGATCCCTAATTCAGATTAATTGAGCCCATACGCTCATAAATCTTTTTAACTGATCTTAGTCTCAAACTTGACTACAGATCTCCCAACCAACATTGGTTCAGGGTACATCTCTTCATACCTCTGATATATGTCGTTGTAATTCCTCAATGTCTTCAGAGAGATGGAGGGTCCCAATAACCAATAACTTTTGGTGCATCCCCAAACGGTTGAACCAAAATCACATAGACTATGACGTCTTTAAACTAGACTATGATGTCTTTAAATTTTATAGACTATGATGTCTCTAAACTGACATGGACTATGATGTCCTTAAACCCATTGGACTGCAACGTCCCAAAACTAAAACAATAGAGTCCAAATGCTCTTTTGTTGGATCTAAATGATCCTGTTAAGTAGATCTTAGTCTAAAATTAGACTAACGTATTCTTAACAAACGTTTAAGTTGATCTCAGTCTCAAATGAGATTAACGATTCTTAAACCCAATCCAAACCCAAATCTAAGAAAATACGGATTTGGGCTAATCCTCGCCCTACGGGCGACAACATAATTTAGTCCTCGTATACAATCCACGGGCAATCAAAAACAAAACAAACACACACGACATGAAGTGACCATCTGGAGAAAGAGAAAGTGGTTACCGCGATGCGGTAGCGTAATTAATTGCAGGGGCTTGCGCCTGCAGGAAAGAGCGTCTCCACAATCAAAAACCCCTCACAATGAGGGGAAATCGGACGAAGTCTGCTACAACGGCCGCATCCGTCTAAACCTCCTTTACACGGTGCTATAAATCAACTTGGCATCTTCGGAGTGGTGGACGGATAAAACCAAATAGTATCTGCCCCCAAAATTCAGGCCGGACGTCTCTACGTCCTGGTCGCGTCTTTTCGGCGGAGGACAGCGACAAAGGTTGCATTTCTTAAACCTTGCATGTTTTAGATTTCTAGTTTATGGTGTTTGGTTCGAGTTCTTGGGTTCGGGCGTCCGGTGCCCCCGCAAAAAGATTTTGTTTTTTCTTCCGCCTCACCCACGGCCTTCACGGCGCGGACGCCGAATCCCAACAACTGCTGCACATGAACGGCATGATTTTTGTTTTTTCCAAGACAATTACCATTGATAACCCCATTTTAGTTTTCTACCTTAAATAGGTAAGCACCCACTTTCTCTGGCTCCCTGAGGCTCAAGAGAATTAGTTCCGTTTAAACCTATATTTACTAGGGTCTTTCTTGTAATTTAATATAACTTGAGGGATTTTTATGAAGAATATTGTTTAGTATACTTTCAAAATAAAGCTCAAGTATATTATTTATATTCTTTAGGGCTTTCATAGGTATGAATTTTAAAGAATGAGGTATATTGGTGAATATGTATATAACTTGAATAGTTCGAGGTATTTTAGTGTAAAATTTGACTTGTATTGATTCTTGATGGTATTTTCATGAAATTTATAATTCTTTTATTTTGTTTAGAAAACATGGAATTTAATAATATCTTAAAAATATGTGGTTTAATAATATTTTTATAATTATTAAAAATAAATTTTTATTATTAAATAGAAATCCTCGTTTTTCTTAAAAAATTGTATTAAAATTTCATCGAGATCGTATGCTCCGTAAGGAGATCTACATCTTGCTCTACAAGCTCAAGGATGTGCGATAATCCGCAACATCCAATAGCGGGTTTCCCAAAATGGGTTGTAAAGGCACAATCGCAAAGAATTAAGTAACACAATTTAAAGAAATCTGGTTTTTTTAATAGTTTAAGGTATTTTGATGAAAAGTCATATTTTACCACAAAAATATTGTTCAAGAGAATCGTGCTATGTCAAGATTTATGTATGTGAGAGGTGGGTCATTACCTCATGAGGTTTTCTAAGGTAATATTAAGCAAAACAATTAAAAGACATCGTATGTAAACTTCATGGTATTTAAACGTAAAAGCTAAATTAAAATTATTTAACATGGATTTTAGAGTGAAATTGGTTTCTAAATATTAGTTAAATGATTACAAGTAAGATATATATATGAGTACAAGTGATTCTTAAGAAGAATTGTGGTTTTCAAAGGTTTTAGAAACAAATATCATTATAACTCCACTTACCGACATGTTTTGAAAAAGAGAAGTTTTATAGTAGAAAGATAAGAAGAGATATGGGACTTACTTGCTAAAAGAATAGAGGGGAGGTAGAGGAAGAGAAGGGTAGCCTTCGTGTAGTCGCGGGGTCGCCGGAATCGTCTTGAATCCTCGCTGGAAATTGACCCAGGGCTAACTCCACTTGTACTCTTCTTAGACTTAGAAATTTTTGAGAATTTTGACAATAGATTTCAGAACGAAGAGAGGCTAGGGTATGGGGTTGTATTTATAAGGTTGAATTAGGGTTTTGGAATTGAAGAAATAATTAAAAAGCAATTAAAATTGGATTTAAAGATATATTTTAATTCTCTGTTAATTTTCAGGGAAATCAAACAGAATAGGAGTAGTGGGGTAGGCCAAGGGGTATTGTGTGCAAGACACGGGCATTTTTTCCATAGGGGGCCCGTCGGCGCCGGTTTGGGGATCGATCTCGCCGGCCACGTGTGGGGTTTGGGGGGTTGGATTGATGCCACGTGTTCATGCCAGTAAATATGATATTAAACACATGTTTGATTTTCTGTGAATTTTCATTTTATGTGCAGAGCACGTGTACATTTTTGGTCTTCCAAAAAGTTTAAGAGAAAAATTAGTAAAAATATATGTGGTTGATGGGATTCGAACACATGGGCTATGTCACAGCAGTGAAAGGCTTTACCAATGAGCTACAAATGTTTTCTTGCTGTTCTTAAACAGAAAAAAACTTTTAAAGTGGACTCAGGCTTGTAAACTACATTCTGTTCATTAACTTTAAAATCTTTGTACAATAAAATAGAGTCGTTACAGTTTGGTGAGTATATCAGCTAGTTGTGGTTTGGTCGGTATATATTCACGAATAATATTACCCTTTGATAGTGATCTCATAGAAAGTGATATCTAACATTTATGTGTTTGGTTCGACTATGTCGGTCATCGTTTTTGGTCATTTGGACTGTAATTGTGTTGTCACAAAGTGTTTGTATTTTAGAGACTAATTCCTTACAGTCTTCTAGGATATATTTAATATAAAGACTTTGTGCGCAACATGTTTCGGTGGTGTTCAGTCGAAAATATTGCAATCTTTAACAAAAAAATTTCCTCACCTTTCTAATCATCTAATAATGTTTGTTATAAATATAACACGTATTACAAGTTCATCTGGAAAATACCAAATACCACGTGTTATACATTATAATCAACATTTTTGAAGGAAATTGTGTGTTTATTATTTCACGCGTGATATTGTCTATCTCAACATTTTTCATTGAGATTTTGTGCAGAAAATTATTTCAGGACAAGATATCGGAATCGTAAATTCGCCGAAAAAATACAGGAAATCAAAGAGTTAAAATCTGGCAGAGATTCAGAAGAGATAAGAAGATTCCAGATATCACCTGAATACCCATAGACGAACACCCGAAGACACAAGAAGAATGAGGCAGTGATCTTACCAAACGGCCGCGGATCCATGGCCGAGTCAGGCCGATCCGCCGTAGATCCGCGGCCGAGTTGGGGGCTCCGGTGATGATACTTTTCCAGAAGCTTCATCTCAACTTCCTAGCTTGTTGAGAACGCTCCATTATAACAACCTTGTTCTGAAAACTTCCCTACAACAGCCTAGCTTCTTGAGAAAGCTTGATAACTACCTTATTCTAGAAGTTTCCCTACAACTACCTAGCTTCTAGTAGAAGAATGGTGAAGGGCTATAAAAAAGGACCTAAGCCTACATTAAAAAGGTTGTTGGTTGTTGATGGTAGTTGATTTCTAGTACACAATCCAAAACTAAATCCAATTAAAATCCAAATCAAGATCCAAATCAAGAATCGCTGAGAACAATATCGAGCGACAACATTCAAGATCCTTTACACAAAGCCGATCATCATCAAGAGCACGAGATCCTCGACAGGTCCAAGTATCACGGAGATTGAGCAAAGTGAAATTCGACGGAATAGTTACCTCTTCAAGGGAGAGATCGAGAGCAATTCTTGTAATCTCGGATTGAAGGAAAGTGTAATTAGAAGTTGAATAATAAAGGTGATCAATTGTTAATTCTCGTTTTCATTAAATTTTCGCATTATCAAATTTCTAATTTTTTATTCTTTTATTTTTATGATGCGTGAGTAAATCTCCGCTTGCTAAGGATTTGAAGGAATTCAGTAGATCAAATGGTGATAAAATACTATACGCATCTTAAGTCTTATGAGAATTATGAACTTTACGGGAAAAAAATCGTCAACGACCAAATTTAGAGTGAGATCACCGTTCTTGATAATTTCGTTGCAATTTGGGTTTAAATGAGTGATGATTTTCTTTGCTAAAGGCTAGATTTGAATGGTGATCAATGAAAAGACAAGGGATAGTGAAAGAGAAACCCTAGTTTCTTCAATAGATTCCTAATCTTCATTCATCCCCATCTTTCTAGCTATAATTCATCAATAGATAAGATGATTCATTTTTAGTATTCATCATTGCTACTAATTTCTATCAAATCCTACAACCTATTCTTCAATTTTCTTGATAACTAAAATTGATATTGGACACTTTCTTGATTACTAAATCTTAAACTCTTCCTTAATTCTCTTGAAATGATAAACTCAGTTAAATCTTGAAATCTCATTTTTCTTGAATTTCCTTTAATATTTTCTTTCGGCTCAACTAAAGCAAGAACGAATAAATACACGAATCTCAGTGGACGACCCATACTCATTAACGAACTACATCGACACCGTTATTGATTGCGGTTATAAATTCTTTGATTGTGATTATACTTTCATTTCAACCAATAGAAAACACTTATCAGCAAAATGGCGCCGTTACCGGGGATGCGTGCGTAATTTGTTCGTTCTTGCTATTTGAGTTGAAATATTGTTATTTCATCAAAAATTTGAATCAAAATCGCATCGTGTGCTTAACGATTAGTGTGTGTATTTTGCAAGAAAATCTGGAATCACTGCAGCAGGGAGAAAATTATTCAGATCATTTCATCTAGGACAAAGGAGCAAAGGGAGCAGCAGTATAAAATTTCGTTCAAAGAACGGTTCATACGACCGCAGAACCACAGCAGTTTTTAGGTATTGGCGGCGGAACCGCGGCAGCTTTGACGATTTAGGGCTCCAGATTTCTCTGGTATATTCTCTACTTTCTTATCTCTTCTCTGATCTGTCCAATAACAACTTTTCTGCAGGATTCTATGGAAAAATTCGCCGCTAAAAAAAAAATTTTGTTGTGTGTTTTGATATTGGTTGTTTTGCATATTTTAATACGGAAATTAAGAGGCAACGATTAGGTGTGCATTTCATTACCGTTCCTAAGCCCCAAAAATTACAAAACTAGCATCCGCATCACCCTTCATTAACTAAAAAATATCTAGACAAGACTCTAAGGACCGTCGCGCTCAATTAGAACAGAAGAAGGTCGTAGGCAATCTATTACTTATCCGCATTTCTTTTGTGGTGTCTAAGGCAAGTGTGTCTAAAGCAAGTGGTTGCTTAATTAGGCCCGCTACTTATGTAGCGGATATCTCCCACTTACTTGGCACTTACCTGGCCACAGGAGGGATAAAGAGGTAGTAGAGAATTTATCCTACGATTTGTCTTCTAGAAGTCTAGGAGCGGTCTAGTGACTTGACCTAGACAACCGTAGATCTAGGGTTGATTGTGCATTTTTTGTGTGATTTTTCAAAATCAGTCTTTTTCAAAAACAAACCAAAAACTAAAACAAACTACTTTCTCTAACTATTACAAATGCTGCCACTTGTGCTAAACCGCTTAGTGCATGCTCGGCTGGACACGGGATTCTAGTCCCTTCTTGTCCGCGTTCCTCCTATTGACTCCGAAATCGGTAATTCTACATATTCTTTCTCACCACACACCACATCCACCGAGATGTACGGATTTCCATCAAACCTTAATAACACCACTCTGCCACCGCCCGCAGGTACGCAGAACCCACCGCGCATCTCTCTCCAAGAGAGATGCTACCCTATTCGAGGTCCCCTCTCTACTTGTCTTTTCATTCCACCAGCCAATGGGGATAATTTCTAAATCAAACCACACTATATCAATCTTTTACCTAAATTTCACGGTCTCGAGTCTGAAGACGCATACGTTTTTATCACCAAATTCGAAAACGTATGTGCTATGATGGGCACTTCACAACTTTCTGTGGATGCTATGCGTTTACGTCTTCTCCCATTCACTTTGTGCGATTTAGCCGAAAAATGGCTTTATAACACAGCTGCACACTATATTTCAAACTGGGATGAATTCGTCATAGCATTCCTTAAGAAATTTTATCCCAATCATAAGACCACCCGTGTCCGTAGCGAAATCAATCAATTTACCTAGCTTCCCAATGAACAATTTTGGAAGTGTTTTGAACGATTCAAGGATCTGCTAGTCCAATGTCCTTATCACGGAATCCATAGATGAGATCTATGCCGAATCATATATGAGGGCATTAATCCAACACAAAGCAGATGCTTGAATTCATGTGTCAGGGCAATTTCATGTCTAAAGATGATGGTGAAGCTTGGAAATTTTTGGAAGATTTTGCTGAAAAAACTTTGCAATGAGAGAATGTTACTCAACCATCGTCTAGGGGAGGTATCGATCAACTTGATGTTTCTATAGCAGTCAAAACCGAAATGGCAGCAATGCAAAAGAAACTTGAAGCTATGGAACACAAATTTTTATTAGCCTCCCTAAACCCGGTAACAATCTCTAAAACCGTGTGTGGATGCTGTTCCGATCCATCACATTTGACGAAAGAATGCCCTTTGAATTCTCCGTTTCAAGGTCAAGAACACACTAATGCTGCTTTTTAGCAACGACCTAGAAACGATTTTTATTCTTCCACTTATAATCAAGGTTGGAGGAATCACCCTAACTTTGCTTGGAACCAACACCAAACTCAAAATATGGTTCCAAACCAAAATAACTTTCGAAGGGTCTCTCCATAACAACAGCAACCACTACAACTGAGTCAACACTCCTTTCAACCACAAAATTTTCAAAATCCAGCCAACACTTCTGCACCGTATAACAATTCTTTGCAATTGGCCGGTACCGATAATTCCTCTTCACTCGAACGAACCTTGGATTTGTTTATGAAATATTCCATGCAAGTGTCGGCTGATATAAGGTCTTCCATCGATGACATAAAGAAGAACTCCACCACCCATGGTGAGAGTATTAAATCGATAGAAACACAAATTGCACGATTAAATGCCGAAATGAGTGCTCGAGAGAAAGGGAAACTTCCATCTCAACCCCTACCGAATCCTGGGCATTCACAACACTACAACGTGAGTGCCATTACAACGTTGAGATCTGGAAGAGTGCCGAATAATCAAGTCGGTGAACAGATTGATAATGATGAAATAATCAATGACACCCCGGCTTCCACTTCCACTTCCACTTCTCACCCTAGTTTATCTTCTTCTGAGCCTATTCTTCATTTTCCTCAAGGCTTGAACCCTCAGCCCACTTCTTCTAGTCAACCAAAGATGATCCCTACTCCAATTCTGGGATCTGTTCTACCCACACGACCTTTTCCAATGTTGGACCCAGCTTTTATTGCTAAAGCTCCTTATCCGAATAGGTTAAGGGGAAACAAACCAAGTCCACAAATGGAGAAGATTATGGAAATGTTTAAACAGGTTAACATCAATATCCCTCTCGTATATGCTATACAACAAGTTCAGGCTTATGCGAAAATCCTTAAAGACTTGTGCACTAGGAAGAGGAAAACTCAACTGCCCAAAAAGATATTCATGACGAATAATGTTAGCACCGCTTTAACCCTACAATTACCAAAGAAACGTAAGGATCCTGGATGTCCTACAATATCTATTTCTATTGGGGGTAAAAATATTAACCGTGCTTTACTCGACCTTGGCGCTAGTGTTAACCTGCTTCCATACTCTGTCTACGAGCAGTTAGGGATTGGAGAGTTGAAACTAGCTCATTGTACTCTCCAGATGGCAGACCGATCTATCACCAAACCTAGGGGTGAGCTTGAGGATGTGTTAATAAAAGTCGAGGAATTTATATTCCCTGTGGACTTTATTGTTTTAGATACACAACCTATAGCAAACCCACGAAACCAAATTCCGGTGATTCTCGGTCGACCCTTCGTAGCCACTTCCAATGCTGTCATTAATTGTCGTAATGGTTCTATGAACCTATCCTTTGGGAAAATGATAATTGAGCTTAACATTTACAAGATAGGAAGTCAGCCATCTGAACCCTCTGCTCATATTCTTGATGTTTGTTCTGTCTATGAGATAGCTCCCGAAAGCTGCAAGGCTGATGAACTTTATTTTGATGATATCGACGACATTAGCACATCATTGTTTGAACTTTCCTAAGGTATGAAGGGTACTAAGTATATAGCACTTACAACCAAAAACATTGAAGTATTTAATATTGGATATTTTACCATAAAATAGTTCATATGGTGTTTTATTCAAATATTTTCTAATTATTACCCTATTTATTATGTAGCATGAAGTGTTAATTGTTTCAACCCATAGATATTTAGATAAATTATTTTCATCCAGCATGGTATGTGCTATTTCTTATCAGGAACGATTTTTTCTTTCAGCAATTCCAATTTATTGTGGAGTTTTGGCACACGAGAATTTATGTTTAAAACCTTTCTTATTATAGTATTCTTTGAATACTTGATTTTCAAATTCTCTACTATGATCACTTCTTAATTTTGATATTCTTAAGTTCGTTTCATTTTGAATTTGTTTAGAAAATATTTTAAAAGTATTAAAAGTTTCTTCTTTATTTCTTAAGAAGAAGACTCAAGTAAATTTTAAGTAATCATTTATAATTACATATGCATAAATTTTTTAACCTAAACTCACATTGCAACTAGGACCAAAAAGATTCATATGAAGCAACTGGAGTGGAGTGTCAGTTGTAATATTATTCTTAGATTTAAATGAAGTTTTAATTTGTTTTCCTGTTTGGTAGGAATCGCACAATTTATCTTTTATGAATTTTATATTGGGAATGCCTTTGACTATGTATTCTTTGTGATTTTGGATAAAATATCCATTGAGAAATGACCTAATCTCCTATGCCAAAACAAAGAGTGTATTTCATTGTTTATCATTAGACATTTAATATCAGGATTTTTAAAATCTTGGGTGTGTGTGTGTGTGTGTCTATATATATATATATATATATATATATAATGGTATCTTTTATCGGTTAAAACTATTTTATTATCATATAAGCAAATATCCTTTTCGAAAATAACGTTATATCCTTTGTTAAAAAATTGGTTTACACTAAATAGATTATGTTTTAGGTTCTCTACGTACAATACATTTTTTATAATAGTTGTATTAGATGTATTATTAAAGCAAATATCACCTTTACCGATGATCTTATCTTTGTTGTTGTCTCTAAAATTGACGTGCCACTTTCTTCTCTTGATAGTGTCTCGAAACTTTGAACGTTTCTAGGCATATGCCTCAAGCAATCGGTATCAAGGATCCATCGACGGTTACGTCTTTGGAAGTCCTGTAATACAGGAAGAAGAAATTGTTACTTTTGGGACCCGCATCATTTTAAGTTGATTTGAATTAGTTTTAGGAGTAAAGTGATACTTATACGTAGAATTGTTTTTAATATGACAATCTTGTGATATATATCCTAACATGCAACAATAGTCATATGTGAAGTTAATGTATTTATTACCATATTTATAATAATATTTACGTCTAAAAGGCTTGGTTTTAGGGACTAATTCTGAATATTTATCGTCATCTATACATTCTTTCTTACAATATTTTATGGATTTTTCTAACATAATATCTAAGTTATCTTTATTTTTGGTAAAATTCAAAAGCATTTTTTCTTTTAATTCTACTCTTCTTTTAAGATTGAATATTTCAAAATTTAAAGTTTTGTTGGTCTCATTTAATTTTTCTTTAGTTAAAGTTATGGTTTTTATTTTATCATTTAAAATTTCATTTTCTAACTTGATTTCTTTTAAGTCTTCTTGAGTTGATTTTCTAAATTATTCCTAGCAGATAAATTTTACTTTAAATTCTTATATTTAGTATTTATTTTATCGTAATTGTCTTCAAGATAATGACATGGACTTATTAAATTTATTTTACTAGGAGATTCTATATCAAAGTTATTGTTAATTATCTCTTCGTCTTGTACCATGAAGCACATGTTAACGACTTCTTCGACTTCTGAGTTACTAGAATCCGTATCGTCCCAAATAGCTTGAAACGAACGCTTTTCTGATTTCTTCTTTATCTTCCACTTATTCTTGTTGAGAGTAGGACACTCTGACTTCAAATGGCTTTTCTTATTGCATTCAAAACAATGCAAAATTTTATTAGTATTAAATTTTTTATTAGACTTATACATACATTTCTTCTCGGGAAATTTCCTGGACTTTAGATACTTCCTGAAGTGTCTAGCTATATTGGCCATTTCCTTATCGTCGCTGTCATCATCACTTGATTATTCCTTAGCTTTTGACTTGGTGGTTGCCTTTAGCGCGATATTTTTCTTTTGAGTGTTCTTTTCATGCTTTTGCTTAAGATCCCCTAATTACATCTCATAGGTCTTTAACTTTCTTTCAAGGGTGTTTACTTTCAATTTTGTCATGTCCTTAAATTCTTCGATGGCAGTGATCTTAGCTTGTTATGATATCGTGAGAGATCTTAGCAACTTGTAACACTTTTCTTTGTTATCGAATTTCTTTCCTAAATTGAAAAGTTCGGTAATGACATTGTTAAACCTAAAATACTTTGAGTCGATGGATTCATCATCTCTCAATTAAAATATTTCATACTCATGCATAAGACGGTTGATTTTACTCTCTTTAGTTTGACTGGTTTCCTTCATAGGCAGTTTGGAGAGTATTTCAAATCTCGTCTGCCATTTGACACATAAAAATTCTATTGAATTCTTCAAAATTCAATGAGCAATAAAACACATTCATTGCTTTGACATTTAATGTCAGCAATCTCTTGTAAGCATCTGATAAGGGATTTGTAATAGGATGGACGAAGGGTTTTTCTGTGATCTCTAGAACTTCTAGATCTATACATTGAAGGAAAACATTAATCTTAGTTTTTCAGAACTGATAGTTTGTACCATTGAATAGAGGAGGACGGTTAATGGTTTGTCCTTCCATTTGGTTTGCCATAAAATCAGAAACTCAAAGAGGTTAGTCTTACAAAGAGAGTAACTTTGTTCTGATACCAATTGAAAACTGTCTTAAAGGCTAATGAATAAGATTTTATGGAAAACACAAAGTAATTTTGCGAATATGGAAATTATGTAGAGGAATATAAAAAATACTAAATTATCACAATCACAGAAATAGTTACAGAAGTATAGAAAAGTAAATGGATATAGAGAATTGTTGTCGAGATTCACCAACCTAGTTGTTAATCCATGCCTGAGAAATCCTACTCACGATTCAATACACCATCCAATGACTCCTTACGGATGGAGAAACCTAGATCTTTTACCGAGACTCAGATCCAAAACTTTACACTTGCAGGATGTTAATACCTAGACAATTTCTGAGGCTCAAGTCCAAATCTTTACAATGCGAAGATCTTAGACATTTTTTCACTAGGTCGTGCAAAAAAAGATTTTACAATTTTTACAAACCAATTCTAACAATCCTAACGATCTCAAGGAGATAAATCAAAGTTTTGATTCAAGGAGATGAGAGATTGTATTTTTAGAGATTAACAAAATTTTATAAAACAAATCGAAGAAGTTTTTCAAAATTAAATAAACTTTAAAAACAATCACTTCTTCGAAAATATTAGAGATCTTTCTTTTTTAAAAGAATTGAAAAATCTAATAGTGATAGAAAGATCTCCTCTCTGAAAAGAATTAGTAAAAACTTGAGAGTAAAGAGTGACAGAGTTTTCACAAATAGTTGAGAGTAAAGGAAATGAAAATCGGGTGAAAGAAATTGTGAAAAACTCTTTAGAAACTTGTCCTATATAAGGAGTCAATGTGGATCAATTAGGAAAGTTATAATAACCGCCCCTAAATTATAGGATAGTTATTGGCCGTTTTTGGCCGTTGGAAATTCAAAAATCGCACCAAAATTCAAATTTTGAAAATTTATGAACTGTTATAGGCGTCTTAGGGACGTCTGATATTCAGACACAGGATAGAAAACTTAATTCTAATTGTTTGAGATCGACTCGACTCTTGAATCAAATAATTTAGAAAAGTCTTGAATATTTTCGATGTGCGACTTCTCCGTTTATTGACTTTAAATGCGTATTGAGTGCGTCCAAATTTTGTCGAACCTTTTATTGAGATGTCAGTTGCAATATTGAGTGTTCTTATACTTGAATAATATCAGCTGTATAGCACTTTGACTAATCTGAAATGATTAGTAGCATATACTATATTTGAATTACGGTTTTGTAAAATAATCAAAACACAAAGAGTTTCACATGTTAACATTTGTTTCAGTTTTTACTTTCCAGTATGCCATTGTTTAGACACTTTGGCCGTTATTGTATCTTTTGTTTCAAACATCGTATTTATACTTGAAAGTATAAATATAAATAAAGTTGTTGAAGTTTAATTCACTTGTTATTTTCTTGTTATGATATATTGTTTATAAACGCTTAACATCATCTCAAAATAAATACGTCGCGGGCCTCATAACGTGCTGTTATCGTCTTTTGGGAAACGGGATGTGATAATTTTTCTGGCTTGAGCTTGACGCTGATCGATCTAAGATTAACTTAACTAAACTACTTTTAGACTGTATATGAACTGGATGGATGTCACATGTTTGGTAGACGACACTCCTTTGACGGTCATCCTACTTTCACATGGATAGGTGATATACACTCATGCATAAAACTAGTTCGTCCTTTTAGATTGCTGACATGTATTCTCAATACGCATACTCATGATTAAAATAATTGACGTGAAATTTTGGGACATGGTGACCCCTATCTTATGTTCGTTATTTAGGAAGGAACTTACAACCTAATGGTTATAAATTATAATAAGATAATGTATCAATTACCTGATGTTTAAGATGGCTCTATAGTATTTTTTTTAAAATTTTAATAGAAATGATAGTTTTTCTGAACTTTCAGAAAACAAGAGCTAACTGCACAGTCTAATATCAACTTAAAATGTCACTTTGTCTCATCCAGATTAGATATCAATAACAAGATTTAGCTATCCATTGACATAAGTATCACTTCTCCATCACACATCTAAGAATGGAACAAACTATATAATAAAGAAATTATGCATATATAAGAAAAAAAAATAGGATAATACTAGGGAAGAGCTAATTACCAAATCTAGAGCAGACAATGTATGTCATATTTGTTCCTTGTGGATCATGTAAACAAAACATGTATGTTTTTATACACCCTGGACTGATGTAACACAGCCTGGACTATCCAATAACTTATAGTGCATATAATTAAATCACATTTCCCTCTAGTGTAGGATTTTATAGGAAATTAGGATGTTAAGGCAACACCTGCCAAACTGTGATCGGAAGAAGGGCATGCAAGATAGGCCCACAACAACATGCCAAGATGTTGGGTCGCACAATACTATCTATTCCTATCCTTGTGGGGCCAATCAACATAGTGATGTTGCAAGTATTGGGTATCTCCTGTGGAGCGGAAATCTAAGAGCGTTGTTTTAGATTATGTTGAAAAATATGTTGTGAAAAATAACATTAAAGTACGCAGCGGATGATCGATACGCATGAATCGGAATTAATGAAAAAGATCAAATAAAGGAACTATGCAAAAGTAATAAGTAATAAAAGAAAAAACACACCAAGTAAAGGACACAAGATATTATCCTGGTTCGGTTCTAATCCTGCAAACTGACGACGAATTGCTTTCACTATTTAAATTTCTGCCCTCCCTATATTACCCAAATACAAAATTCTCTCTTACAAACCTACCTCTACCTCTCTCTCTCTCTCTCTGCTCTGTTTGTAGCGGCAGCCTGCTTTGATTTCAATGTGGACTCTATTCATTCATGCCTAGGGATTGATTAATGAGTTTATATAGAGACTAAGATATAAGTTAGAGATAACGTTAGAATTTAAACTAGATTTAATTAGAATAAATAATTAAATCATATCCCATGCACTGCCTCATGCTCGTATGCTCGTAATCACAAGCTTATGCTTCACGTGCACTACTAGTTACTCCTGACCTTGGTTTCTCTTTTGGGCAAATAAATTTTAAATCAATATCAACAATCTCCATCTTAATTCAAAATTCGCAAAATCTCTACAGTTCCATGATAAAACTTGGAATTATTCAATTCGTCGTCTCTAATCTTTATCAAGCAACTAGGCAAATCAAGTCCAAGCAAAACTTAAACTTGGAAACTGGGACCACCTTCGTAAATGCGTCCCCCTAATTTTAATGGTACCGATCTTTGTGAGTGAAATAACTTTCTTCTCATTCTCCAAAACAAATCTTTCACCTCGATATGCTTAGTTCAAGAACTATAGCCTGATACTCCGCCAAGTGAATCGCGCTCTGACTATCGCAAAACACTTCCATGAAATCTTGCGGAACATCTATACCATCCATCAATCCACGCAAATATATGGCCTCCTTAACAGCCTCCGTAGCAGCTATCAACTCTGCCACTGTCATCGATAATGCGACAATAGACTATAACGTCGATTTTCATGACACTGCGCCAGTGCCCAATGTGAATACGTAACCTGCTGTAGATTTCCGTATGTCCTTATCACCAGCAAAATCCGAGTCACAATATTCCGTCACAATAAATCCATCCGTACTGCCTCTGCTGAATAACAAGCTGAACCTCATAGTACCCCTCAAGTACCTCAGATTCTACTTTACAACATGCCAATGCTCCTTTTCTGGATTAGCCATGTATCGGCTGAACATCCCTACTGCATGTGCAATGTCTGGATGCGTGCAAACTATCACAGGCATCAAATTGCCCATTGCACTCGCATATGGCACTCTAGACATATACTCCCTGTCCGTATTCGACCCTAATGATAACTTCGCCGAAAGCATGTAATGCGTGCTTAAAGGAGTAGACACGGGCTTTAATTTGCCTTCTCCATCCTATACCGAATAAGAACTTTCTCGATATACCGTTTCTGTCCCAGACGAAACTCACTACGCTTCCTCTCTCTGACAATCTCGATGCCAAGTATTTTCTTCGCGGCCCCCAAATCTTTCATCTCAAACACCTGACTCTACTGTTGTTTCAACCTGTTGATCTTTGATATACTGTGTGATGTTACCAACATATCGTCGACGTACAATAAAAGATAAATCTGGGGCCATCATCTAGTAGCCTCATATAAACGCACTGATTCTTAATATTCCTTGTGTACCCTATCGCCAACATAAATTGAGAAAATCGCTTGTACCAATGTCTCGGAGACTGCTTCAAACTATAAAGCGACTTCTTCAATTTGCAAATATAACCATCCTTATCATCGACTACGAACCCTTGGCTGATGCATATAAATATTCTCCTCTAGATCACCATGTAAGAAAGTAGTCTTGACATCAATCTGCTCTATCTCCATATCATAAACCGCAACCATGGATAACAAAACACGAATCAAAATATGTCGAACCACCGGAGAAAAGATCTCGTTGTACTCTTTACCCTTTCTCTGTGCAAAACCCTTAGCAACCAATCTCACCTTGTATCTAATGTCATATACCTCTAACGAACCCTCCATATCTTTAAAGACCCACTTGCAGCCGATCACGTGCTTTCCCTTTATTAGAGTAACTAAATCTCACGTATCGTTCTGATGAAGAGATTCCATCTCTTCCTCCATCGTAACTATCCAACTAGGAAAAATGGTAGACCGCACAACATCTCTGTAACTGGACGGTTCCTCGTGCTCAATAGTCAACGTATATGATGCTACGTCGTCGAAACCAACTGCAGTCATGTCGTCAAAACCAATTCTGACTGGTGGATGCCTAACTCGTGAAGATCTCCGCCCCTCTGTACTGGACCATCTGGCTCTGTCTGTACTGGACCATCTGGCTCTGTCGAACTCTCCGCCTCAATCTGAGTATCAATCACCTCATCTCTCCTATTATCCTGAAGCGGAATGTCGATCTCCACCTCGCTTGGTGGCGCAACCGTTCTCTCTTCACCATCTGATTGAGTCTGTTTTCTACGACCATTGCAGACTCATCGAATGTAACATGTCGTACGATTACTATCTTCTGGGTCTCAGGACACCACAGCCTGTACCCTTTGGTTTCACTTTTGTAGCCAACTAAGACACACTTTCTTGCTCTCGGCTCCAACTTATCTCTCCTTTGCTGAACATAAGCCGGGCACCCAACTATACGAAGCCGCTTGTAATTTTCAGCCTTCCCGGTTCACACTTCATCCAAAATTTTCTTATCTATCGCCGCCAATGGTGATCTATTGATGAAGTACACGATAATAGATAGGGTTTCAGCCCAAAATTCCTTAGGAAGCCTAGCTGTAAGCCGCAAACATCTAGTCTTCTCCTGTAGTGTATGATTCTTCCGCTCTGCAATGCCATTTGACAGAGAGTCTCTTGGAGTGGTATAATGGTGCACAATCTCTTCTGAATTACAGAAATCTACAAACTCATACGAAGTAAACTCTTCGCCGTTATCGGACTGAAGAACCTTTACGTGCCTATCAGTCTACTTCTCCACCCCGGCCTTCTACGTCTTAAACTTCTCGAAAGTTTCGGCCTTAGACTTGAGAACATACACCCAGGCATTTCTTGAAAAGTCATCAATGAAGGAAACGAAGTATCTGGCTCTACCTCGCTTAAGAACCAGTGCTGGACCCTAAACATCAGTGTGGACATAATCAAGAATACCCTTCGTATTATATACCGCTGAGCCGAAACTTCATCTTTGTCTGCTTTCTTTAAAAAACACTCCTCATAGAAATCAAAACTGCCAAAATCTTCATTTCCAAGTAGCTACCTCTTATGAAACACCTCAAAACCCGACTCCTCAATATGGCCCAACCGTAAGTGCTATAATTTAGCCGAATTTGAATCACCTGAATGAGTAAATACTACAGCAATATCATCTGTAACTGACTACCTTTCTAGAAAGTATAAGTTCCTCATATTCTTTCCTTTCATGACAATAAGAGACCCCTTATAAATCTTCATGGAACATACATCGATTACGTACTTGTAGTCAATCCCTGCCAAAGCAACTACAAAAATCAAACTCTTCTTCAGATTTGGCACATGTCTGACATCCGTTAAAATCCACACAACCCCATCAAGCATGCGTATCCGAACAGAACCAATCCCCTCGATCTTGCACACCACATTATTACCCATCAAGACTGAACCTCCATTAAGAGAATGAAACGTCGCAAACCAACTCCGATATGGAGTCATGTGGAAAAAACTCTCCGAATATAGCATCCATAGATCATATATGTTGTCGACTGTTCAAACTGATAATACAGAACAATCGCTGCCATCATCTGAATCATGTATGACAAAAGCGGTACTATAAGACTCTTTCTTAGTATACTCCTTGAACTTCCGATAGTTCCTATTCCAATGGATTTTCACCTTGCTATAATTGTACTTGTTATTAGTGCGATTCCCCGATTTAGATCTCGCTCTATTCTTGGAACCACCATGTGACCGCTTCTCAAAACGGTTTCTAGAAACCAACGCATCGTCTTGACTACCCTTATCACCTAATACCTTCTCCCTCAACACCTCGCTGCGTAAGTCCGCTTTAATATCTTTGTCGTATATCATCGATTTCACGAACTGGCTATATTCAGAATTCAAATAGCAAAGCAGGATCATAACTTGATCCTCGTCTTCAATCATCATCTCTACATTGAGTAAGTCCATAATGATTTGGTTGAGTTCATCCATGTTGTCTTTCATTGATATACTTTCCCTCATGTTCAATGTGTATAGACATTGCTTGACATAGAGACGATTTGTTAAAAATTTCTTCATGTATAAGGATTCTAACATGCTCCATAAACCTGCTACAGTTGTCTCTTGTGCAAGCTCGCATAGAACCTCATCAGCCAAGCTCAATTGCATCGAACTGAAAGCCTTATTCTCCATTTCTTCTTTCTGAATATATGTGGTCGTCGAAGGAATCTTCTCTTTTTCGAAAACTATCTTATGAACTCCTTATTGCTCTATACTCGCTGTCATCTTCAATCTCCATAAACTGAAATTGTTCCTTCCGGCAAACTTATCGATCTTATATTGTATAGAAGCCATCATCCCAATAATCCGAATTACCGTAACAAAAGCTCTAATACCACTTATTGTGAAAAATAGCACCAAAGTACATAGCGGATAATTGATACGCGTGAATCGGAACTAATGAAAAAGATCAAACACAGCAACTACGCAAAAGCAATAGGTAATAAAAGAAAAAAAACACCAACCAAAGGATACATGATATTATCCAGGTTTGGTGCACATTTGTAACACCCGAGCCCAGTAATACTATTTCAGAGACTGGTTGAGTGTTAGACATTGCTCATTTCAATTATCCTGCTTGTTTGGTGCTTTTTGCTAAATTTTAACCAGCTAAGTCATTTTGGCATATAACAAATTTTAACACCTAAAATGAAATTAAAAGTATCCATGTTGGCCTACTCGTCGCCACTAGTCGCGTGGTAGCGTCCGCGTGTCGAGATTTCATCCCGTTCGGCGAAACGGGCAAGTTTGGACGGCTACGCGCGCGTGCAAGTGTCCGACTTGGGGGCATGCATTTTAATCATTAAACACCTCTTTTCAAAATTTGGAACTCGCTTAAAATCCTATAATTTGAATTTGAAACATTTGGGCGCAACCCGGGCGCGATTTGGAAATGTTTCATTTTAGCGCCAAAATCCCAATTTAA
The DNA here is from genome assembly GCA_030015575.1 of Agapanthus africanus. Classification (NCBI taxonomy): domain Eukaryota; kingdom Viridiplantae; phylum Streptophyta; class Magnoliopsida; order Asparagales; family Amaryllidaceae; genus Agapanthus; species Agapanthus africanus. Next base: position 317,051,843 of record JASDDO010000004.1, read on the forward strand.
TTTAATATACTAAAACTATATATATATATCCATTTCTGTCAATATTAACCAACTAAATATTCACAAATCCCTTTTACTCTTTTCTGTTCTCGTGATCAGCCAATCACGAGGCAAATTTCTCGTGGGTCCCGCTTCTTAATCCTCTCTCTCTAAATTCCCTAACTCTCTCTCTCTCTAACTGTCTCTCTCTCTCCGTCATCCTATCTCTATCTCTCTCTCTCTCCTATAACTCTCTCTCTCTCTCTATTTTATATTTTCCCCCACGATCCTTCGTTCGCAGAAAACGAACGCGAGGAAACCCACGAACCCTACCGAACCCTAGCCATCTCGTCGTCGTCGCCGTCGCCGCCGTAGCCCCGCGCCGACGACGCCACCACCGTCATCCTCGCCTCCGCCTCCTCCTCTCCATCTCAGCACTGCTTTCTCCCCGCGCACTGCAGCCACTTGCAGCCTTCGCTGCGGTCGCGCGAGTCGCCGCCGGCGATCACCTGCGCCTCCAACCCACACCGTGCCGTGCTCCCCTCGCCTGAGTCCCCCTCTCCTCACCATCTCCTCTCTTTTCCTTGGTTGCCGAGCCTCCACCCTCGCAACAGTCACCGGCAGCACCTCGTCGTCGCCGCTCGCCGCCACCGCCGATCCCCTCGTCTCCATGTCCTCGTTTTCATCACCCCCACCTCCAGCACCTCTCTCCTTTCCCGACTCAATCTATCCCTGCACCCCATTTACACCGAGGCTAACCCTAACCGAAACCCTAGCATCCAACATCTCTTGCCGGAGTTCCGTCGACCCCGTCGTCATCCCTCTCCTCGTCTCTGCCACGGAACCCCACAACAGTAAGTTCTCCTGACCACTCCCCTTTCCTTTTTCCTTCTTTGGTCGATTCTTGCTTTGTTATGCGTTTTGCTAACTTCGTCGCCATTTTGACATTTTGCCGGATTCCGGCCGTGCCGACGTTTGGACCCGACTCTCCAGCGAAGTACTCTGGTCCGTGTGGTCCCGCTGTTCGCTGTTTGGACTCGATCCGTGGCCCGTGCATCCGTCTCGTGTTTTCCGCCGACGTTGCATTCGTGTTTTCCGGTTTGCGAAACCGTCGAGGCAAGATCTCTTGCTACATGCTACGTTAAACTAATTAAGTGTTTGACTCATAAAACTTGCTATATTAACTAAGTATTGTTACTTGTCTCATTGGACGAAATGTGATATGCATCATAATACTGCCATCTAAATCGTACTTTGCCACCATAACTTTAATAACAACTACCTGCTAATCATTTTACTATTTAGAGGATGATAGTCGTACACTTATATCTTCATTACCTGCCGTTATTAATATTGCGCTACACTGTGATTATTGCACCCCAAGGGTGCTCGAACCTGCTAGTATAATACAACTGCATCATATTCATGTACCATTGTGATTAAATGACTATTATTGCTGTTTACTTTAAATTCTTGCTGCTGTTACTTATTCTATTGTATACCTGTTGAGAGCACATACTCGATTACATTACATATTGACCCGACCCTGCTACACCTGACATATACATACATACCGATGCACCGGACATGGTACCCTATACATACCGACTCATTCTGTTGTACCATGACATGACCTGTTACCTGATCTCATGCCTAATGCCAACAAACCTGACTTGGGGTCCTCATGGACCATTCCTGTTGTCTATCCAGACAAACCTGCCTTTACCTGATCCTGTGTTGGCATTAGTCCTTGATTACTGAATACTTGACCTGACATATATAACTTGGGGGTATGGGGAAATCAAAGGTGAAACCGACTTGTAACTCAACAGTTCGATACCTGTTCTGATCAGTCTTACGGGCTTGGCCAGCCCCGGAGTGATGATGCTGACATCACTCGCCCATCCTGCTACCTATTACTGTCTAGCGGCACGTCTCGGATTCAGCCCCGAGAATCTTGACCGTGGTCCCGGGCACGCACGGGATACTATTGAGTTACATCGACGAGTCACCAATTGATTTCAAAGACTTTAGAATAGAAACCCGATAGAATAGTATAGTTACCCACTGCACACTACCCTGCACTGTTATTTCATAGTACTGCTTTATTCATGTTCATCCCTGCATTGCTTATTACCATGTTCATATTATATTACTGGTTGACGTGACGCGCTGACGTCTGGGTTTTGCATGGCCCAGATTCTTTACCACTGTCGCTGACCGAGCAGGAGTACTTCAGCCAGCAGGCTGATTTGGGAGTTCTGTAGTGGTTAGTTATTTATTGCATTTTATTTCCAGGTGGGATCCCGCATTATGGGACGTACCTTTCTATTATTGTATTGGATCATTTGCTTCCGCACTTATTTTACATTGACTCTTGTTATTATGGATTTGGACATGTGTTAGATAGTTTATTATCTTGTTCTTGATATCTCTACAGCCGTAATGTGACTGTGGATGGATACTTCCTACCCACAGGTAGCATGGTTGGCTATGTCACGTGCCCAATCTAGCGCACTCTGGGAAGCGGGGCGTGACATGGTTCTTTTGGTATCAGAGACATAGGTTAGTTGGGTTGATTCTTTGTAGTTGGGTATTGTACCCAATACACGAATCAGAATACCCGTGTTTAGGAAACATGTCCTGCCACCTTGACCGTTTTACCATTCTTGAATCACATTCTTCCGGATTATATCTTTTACGACGTGCAAACTTACTTTGCATGTCGACTCGGAAACCTGATTTCTTGTTATCCCTAGGACTTGGGCGACTTGGGTGGAGTTAAGTAATTGTGGCTATGATACCGCGGCATAGTTACAATGCGTTACTCTATTTAAGTATCTTGGAGTTCTAGCCTTGATCCACATTCAGAATCTATCATCATACTAATGTTGGGTGTTTTGAGTTCAGGATTATGACAGGTAAGAAGTTGAAGACGTACCGGAGGCATGTGAACAAAGCCGCCATGCTTGGAGAGATAAGAGGAATGCTGGAAATCAAAGAAACAGACCGAGCTGATCCAGCAGCAAGCGGACTTGTTTCAGGAAGGTTTGCAGATCGTTCTGCAGTCTGTGAACGAGGTTGGAACTAGACCAGTTGACCGAGTAGGGACTGTAGCAGATTTCAGACTTTTGGGTCCGTCTACTTTCACTGGTCTGGAGGAGCTGTTGCCAGCTAGCAGTGGCTAGTGACACGGAGAATTTGCTGATTGCGACACAGATTCCAGAGGACAAAGGAGTTGATGTGGTGCGCATTCAGCTAGTGGATGACGCTCGAGAGTGATGGCTTGTGGAGGAGACCCGTTTGCCCAAGCCAATCAGTTGGGCGGATTTCTCTAAAAGTTTCTTGGAGAAGTTCTTTCCGCGGACTGCGCGGAGGAAAGGGAAGAGAAATTTATCGGACTAAGGCAGAATGGAGCAACCGTAGACGTGCATGCAGCAGTTGCGGTAAGGAAGCAGTTCTGTCGGGCCAGTCGAGTGTAGGGCTAGGCCGACAAACAGTGTTCTTGCGGCAATGGAAGTTTATAATAGTGAAGAGCCGGTGGTTGTTCGCGATTTTATGGACGGGTTTGAAGATATATCGGGCTTACCGCCGAGGCGAAACGTGGAGTTCGCGATTGACCTTAGTCCTGGTGCAGTGGCCGTATCAAAATCTTATTATCCGATGGCACCAGTGGAATTGGAAGAAGTTAAGAAACAAGTTGGTGAATTACTTGAGAAGGGTGGATTCGAAGCAGCAACTCGCCTTGGGGAGCTCCGGTTCTTCTAGTAAAGAAGAAGGATGGCACGAGAAGGAGGTGCATCGATTATCGAGAATTGAACCGGGTGACTATTAAGGACAAGTACCCGATCCCTTGCATTGGAGAACTTTTGAGCAGCTTAGTGGCGCGAGAGTATTCTCGAAACTGGAATTGCGATCCGGATATCATCAGGTCTGAGTGAAAGCAGAATATATTTGCAAGACGACGTTTCGAACTCGGTATGGACATTACAAGTATCTAGTGATGCCCTTCGGAGTAACGAATGCGCCGGCAATATTCGTGGACTTGATGAACCGAATCTTTTCACCGATCTTGGACCAGTTTATTGTGGTATTCAAGGACGACATTCTGGTCTACTCGAGGAGTTTCGAGGAGCTTGCTGAGCATTTGAAGATCGCACTGCAGACGCTGAGACAGGAGAAATTGTATGCGAAGATGAGTAAGTGCGAATTCTGGCTGGAAGAAGTAAAGTTTCTGGAGCATGTTGTGTCGGGCGATGGAATCGCCGTCGATCCCGAAAAGATTGCAGCAGCTCGAGATTGGCCTATTCCAATAAGAAGTTTCCTTGGTTTGGCCGGGTACTACAGGAGATTCGTGGAGAACTTCGCTCGTTTGGCAGAGCCGTTAACCAAGCTTACGCGCAAGGCGGTACCGTTTGTTTGGACGGATGGATGTGCATTGGCCTTCGAGACGTTGAAGCAGAAGTTGATAACCGCCCCTATCCTGACCGTACCAGATAATTCAGGAGGACTGGTGATTCACAGCGACGCATCTGGAAAAGGATTGGGATGTGTTTTGATGCAGAATGGGAAGGTCGTAGCTTACGCATCAAGACAACTGAAGACTCATGAGAAGAATTATCCGACTCATGACTTGGAGCTTGCGGCCGTGATCTTCGCCTTGAAGATTTGGAGACACTACCTTTTGGGCGAGAGAGTCGAAGTTTTTACAGATCACAAGAGTTTGAAGTATGTGTTCACTCAGAAGGAGTTGAACATGAGGCAACGCAGATGGTTGGAGCTGATGGCCGACTACGACCTTGATCTTAAGTACCATCCGGGAAAGGTTAACGTCGTGCCGGATGCGCTTAGTCGGTTACCAGCAATTCAGGTGTTAACTACGCGGAGGGAGATCATTGCCGATTTTCGAAGATTTGACTTGGAGGTTGTGCTACCACATGCTACGGGACAGTTGATGAAATTGCAAATACAGTCGTCTTTAATTGAGAAAATTAAAGCAGCACAATCGCAGGATCCTAGACGGCAAAAGTTTCGAGAGCAGGTTGAAGCCGGACTACGAACAGATTTACTGGTCCACAAAGATGGTTCGTTGAGGTATGGTAGCCGTTTGTGTGTGCCAAAGGGGGATGTTCGTGAAGAGCTTATGAAGGAGGCACACAGTTCAGCTTATTCTATACATCTAGGAGATACAAGGATGTACCGAGATATTCGACAGCAATTCTGGTGGGAAGGCATGAAACGGGAGATTGCTCGCTTCGTGGCTAGGTGCTTGGTATGTCAGCAAGTCAAGGCTGAACACCAAAGGGTTGCTGGTTTATTGCAACCACTTCCGATTCCTCAGTGGAAGTGAGAACATATAACCATGGATTTCGTGACGGCTTTACCGCGGAGTCCAAAAGGCAACAATACAGTATGGGTGATCGTCGATAGGTTGACCAAGGCAGCTCACTTTATTTCTTTTCGGGTTGGTCAATCGATGGAGACTTTGGCAGAGCGGTACATGCAGGAGATTGTAAGATTGCATGGAGTACCGGTGAGCATCGTGTCCGATCGGGACACTCGGTTCTTGTCGCACTTCTGGAGGAGTTTACAGGAAAGTTGGGGGCTCGATTGAAGTTTAGCACAGCTTATCATCCTCAAACTGATGGTCAGTCGGAGAGAACGATCCAAACTCTTGAAGATATGTTGAGAGCATGCATGTTGGACTTCAAGGGTTCTTGGGAGGATCACCTACACCTAGTGGAGTTTTCGTACAACAATAGTTTCCAAGCGACTATTCAGATGGCTCCGTTTGAAGCGTTGTATGGTCGTAAGTGCCGTTCACCTGTTTGTTGGGATGATGTTGGTGAACGAAGGTTATTAGGACCAGATTTGGTAGTACAGACAGTCGAGAAGGTGAATACAATCAGGAAGCATATGAAGGTAGCCCAAGACAGACAGAAAGTTTGGCTGACGCGTCAAGAAGACCTCTAGAGTTCGCCGTGGGTGATTTGGTATTCTTGAAAATATCACCGACTAGAAGGGTGTTTCGCTTTGGGAGTCGGGGAAAGCTTAGTCCTCGATTCGTTGGACCCTTCGAGATATTGGAGCGTGTTGGAGAGGTAGCGTACCGTTTGGCGTTACCACAGTCCTTGGCAGGAGTGCACGATGTGTTTCATGTATCTCAACTACGGAGGTATGTTCGCGATGAAACTCACGTCTTGGATCATTCGGAGTTGACTGTACGGGAGGACCTAACTTTTGAGGAGCGACCAGTTGAAATCAAGGATCGAAGAGAAAGGGTTCTTAAGAACAAGGTTACCCCTCTTGTGCTAGTTTCTTGGGGTAATCGATCGCACGGAGAATCCACTTGGGAGCGAGAAGACGAGATCCGGCAGAAATTTCCTCACCTTTTCCTGTAGTTAGCTATCTTGTATTCTTGGAATTTCGAGGACGAAATTCTTTTTGTAGTTGGGTATGATGTAACACCCGAGCCCAGTAATACTATTTCTGAGACTGGTTGAGTGTTAGACATTGCTCATTTCAATTATCCTGCTTGTTTGGTGCTTTTTGCTAAATTTTAACCGGCTAAGTCATTTTGGCATATAACAAATTTTAACACCTAAAATGAAATTAAAAGTATCCATGTTGGCCTACTCGTCGCCACTAGTCGCGTGGTAGCGTCCGCGTGTCGAGATTTCATCCCGTTCGGCGAAACGGGCAAGTTTGGACGGCTACGCGCGCGTGCAAGTTTCCGACTTGGGGGCATGCATTTTAATCATTAAACACCTCTTTTCAAAATTTGGAACTCGCTTAAAATCCTATAATTTGAATTTGAAACATTTGGGCGCAACCCGGGCGCGATTTGGAAATGTTTCATTTTAGCGCCAAAATCCCAATTTAATTTAATATACTAAAACTATATATATATCCATTTCTGTCAATATTAACCAACTAAATATTCACAAATCCCTTTTACTCTTTTCTGTTCTCGTGATCAGCCAATCACGAGGCAAATTTCTCGTGGGTCCCGCCTCTTAATCCTCTCTCTCTAAATTCCCTAACTCTCTCTCTCTCTCTAACTGTCTCTCTCTCTCCGTCATCCTATCTCTATCTCTCTCTCTCTCCTATAACTCTCTCTCTCTCTCTATTTTATATTTTCCCCCACGATCCTTCGTTCGCAGAAAACGAACGCGAGGAAACCCACGAACCCTACCGAACCCTAGCCATCTCGTCGTCGTCGCCGTCGCCGCCGTAGCCCCGCGCCGACGACGCCACCACCGTCATCCTCGCCTCCGCCTCCTCCTCTCCATCTCAGCACTGCTTTCTCCCCGCGCACTGCAGCCACTTGCAGCCTTCGCTGCGGTCGCGCGAGTCGCCGCCGGCGATCACCTGCGCCTCCAACCCACACCGTGCCGTGCTCCCCTCGCCTGAGTCCCCCTCTCCTCACCATCTCCTCTCTTTTCCTTGGTTGCCGAGCCTCCACCCTCGCAACAGTCACCGGCAGCACCTCGTCGTCGCCGCTCGCCGCCACCGCCGATCCCCTCGTCTCCATGTCCTCGTTTTCATCACCCCCACCTCCAGCACCTCTCTCCTTTCCCGACTCAATCTATCCCTGCACCCCATTTACACCGAGGCTAACCCTAACCGAAACCCTAGCATCCAACATCTCTTGCCGGAGTTCCGTCGACCCCGTCGTCATCCCTCTCCTCGTCTCTGCCACGGAACCCCACAACAGTAAGTTCTCCTGACCACTCCCCTTTCCTTTTTCCTTCTTTGGTCGATTCTTGCTTTGTTATGCGTTTTGCTAACTTCGTCGCCATTTTGACATTTTGCCGGATTCCGGCCGTGCCGACGTTTGGACCCGACTCTCCAGCGAAGTACTCTGGTCCGTGTGGTCCCGCTGTTCGCTGTTTGGACTCGATCCGTGGCCCGTGCATCCGTCTCGTGTTTTCCGCCGACGTTGCATTCGTGTTTTCCGGTTTGCGAAACCGTCGAGGCAAGATCTCTTACTACATGCTACGTTAAACTAATTAAGTGTTTGACTCATAAAACTTGCTATATTAACTAAGTATTGTTACTTGTCTCATTGGACGAAATGTGATATGCATCATAATACTGCCATCTAAATCGTACTTTGCCACCATAACTTTAATAACAACTACCTGCTAATCATTTTACTATTTAGAGGATGATAGTCGTACACTTATATCTTCATTACCTGCCGTTATTAATATTGCGCTACACTGTGATTATTGCACCCCAAGGGTGCTCGAACCTGCTAGTATAATACAACTGCATCATATTCATGTACCATTGTGATTAAATGACTATTATTGCTGTTTACTTTAAATTCTTGCTGCTGTTACTTATTCTATTGTATACCTGTTGAGAGCACATACTCGATTACATTACATATTGACCCGACCCTGCTACACCTGACATATACATACATACCGATGCACCGGACATGGTACCCTATACATACCGACTCATTCTGTTGTACCATGACATGGCCTGTTACCTGATCTCATGCCTAATGCCAACAAACCTGACTTGGGGTCCTCATGGACCATTCCTGTTGTCTATCCAGACAAACCTGCCTTTACCTGATCCTGTGTTGGCATTAGTCCTTGATTACTGAATACCTGACCTGACATATATAACTTGGGGGTATGGGGAAATCAAAGGTGAAACCGACTTGTAACTCAACAGTTCGATACCTGTTCTGATCAGTCTTACGGGCTTGGCCAGCCCCGGAGTGATGATGCTGACATCACTCGCCCATCCTGCTACCTATTACTGTCTAGCGGCACGTCTCGGATTCAGCCCCGAGAATCTTGACCGTGGTCCCGGGCACGCACGGGATACTATTGAGTTACATCGACGAGTCACCAATTGATTTTAAAGACTTTAGAATAGAAACCCGATAGAACAGTATAGTTACCCACTGCACACTACCCTGCACTGTTATTTCATATTATTGTTTTATTCATGTTCATCCCTGCATTGCTTATTACCATGTTCATATTATATTACTGGTTGACGTGACGCGCTGACGTCTGGGTTTTGCATGGCCCAGATTCTTTACCACTGTCGCTGACCGAGCAGGAGTACTTCAGCCAGCAGGCTGATTTGGGAGTTCTGTAGTGGTTAGTTATTTATTGCATTTTATTTCCAGGTGGGATCCCGCATTATGGGACGTACCTTTCTATTATTGTATTGGATCATTTGCTTCCGCACTTATTTTACATTGACTCTTGTTATTATGGATTTGGACATGTGTTAGATAGTTTATTATCTTGTTCTTGATATCTCTACAGCCGTAATGTGACTGTGGATGGATACTTCCTACCCACAGGTAGCATGGTTGGCTATGTCACGTGCCCAATCTAGCGCACTCTGGGAAGCGGGGCGTGACAACATTTGCATCTAATCCTGCAAACCAACGACGAATTGCTTCCATTATTCTACGAAGAATTACGAAAGATAATTTCCGTCCTCTCGATCTTACCCAAATACAAAATTCTCTCTCTCTCTCTCTCTCTCAGTAACCGCCCAGACTTTGATTTCAATGTGGATTCTATTCACTCATGGCTAGGGATTAATTAATTAGTTTATATAGAGGCTAAGAGCTAAGTCAGAGACAATGTTAGAATTTAAACTATATTTAATTAGAATAACTAATTAATTCATATCCCATGCACTGCCTCATGCTCGAAATCACAAGCTCATGCTTCACCTGCACTACACGTCACTGGCGCCCACGGCTACAAAAACCACTTTAGGTCATGGTGATGTAGTCACGGTTCAAACCGTGACTAATTTTGAGTCACGGTCATAAATGATTTGGTCACGGTTGGAACCGTGACCAACTGCAAAATGTGGCGGGCCCCACACCCACTCATGATAAACCCCAATTTCCCTCACTTTTTCCCAATCGATCATTTCTCCCTCCAAAAAAACCTCCTACCCCTTTTCCACCGATCACCACCGCCCCTTTCCTCGATCACCACCGATCTGCTCGTCGATTACCGCCCCTGGCTTCCTCGCCTGCTCACCGCCTCGGGCCACCATCTCGATCGCTCGCTCACCACCTGGAGATCGCTCACCGCGCGCGTCGGTCGTTGCCACCGCGTCTGGAGCTCGTTCACCGCCTCTGCCTCTTTCATTAGCCGCATCACGCAAGTTTTTTCCATTTTAATTTTATTTTTTCTTCAAATTCTGTTTTTGATTATTTTAATTTTATGTTAGGGTTAGGGGCTTTGTGTATTGTTGTCCTAATTCCTGGATTTAATTTCAATTTTGTCTCAATTCCTAATTTTCTTTGTTTAGGGTTAGGGGTTAGGCTGGGTTAGGGGTTAGGCCGGGTTAGCGAGGGCAAGGGTTTGGGCTATGGTTTGGGTTGGGTTAGGGCTTAGGGGGCCGGGTTAGCTAGGGCTAGGGTCAGGGTTAAGGACATAGGCAAGGGTTAGGGTTAGGGGTAGCTAAGGTTAGTGTTAGGGTTAGGGATAGAGTTAAGTGCTAGGGTTAGGGTTCGGGAAAATAGGGTATTTTAGTAAAAAAACAACAATAATTGTTGGTAATTTAGTGAATAATAACAATAGTTAAGGGTATTTTAGTGAAATTTGTTGTAATTTAGTTAAGTTATGAATATGAACCGTGTAGTTAAATTTTTAAGGTGGTTAAATTTTTAAGAACAACAATATTTAAGGGTATTTTATTGAAATTCTTAGTAATATAGTTAATTTAAGGTAGTTTAGTGAAAAACCAAGAATATACATGCACACACGCGCGCACGCACACACACGCGCGCGCACATATACAAACATACACAAACCTTGATTCATCATCATTCTTCTTTACATTAAATTTTAGCAAATCCCACCAAATCTAAATCCAAAATCTTAAACTCGATTAAGAAAATTCTCATCTTTAAAAAAAATTACCCTAAATTTAGAACTTCAAAACCTTGTATTTGAAACCTAAACGTAAAACTAATTGAAATCAAATCCTAAACTAAGTGCATGATTTTCGATGATAATATGAAATTTTCATATTCTCATCGTAATTAATCATATGTGAAAATGAAAACGTGACTTAGTTCCCGTCTATCGGTTAACATACGTCCAGTGTTCGTCATTACATAAAACTACACGAAATTTGTTAAACACTGGACGTTATCGTTTGGTTTCTAACAACAGTCGCATAATCTATGTGACGTGAATTAATATTCAATCATATGATAACCGGTAGATTTGTCTCGTATGGCCAAGTTAGGAATGTATAAAGTAGACACTTGCATTCACTTGTGTTTTTTTTGTTTCGGGATATTTCGTCGGTACCTTTCCGCTGGTTCTCCGTGTACAATGATAGATTAGATGTTCGTTTCAATAGTGTTTCACTGCATTGAAACGATTATCTGTACTATTACAGTGTACTCGGAGAACAGCGGGGAAATGCTGCTAAAATTTTCTCGAAACAGATGAAAGCACAAGTGAATGTGTGTATGCTTTATACATTCTTAATGGGATAGGTGCCTTACCCTACAGCCATTACCATCGACATCCAATAAAGAACATTTAATAATATCATCATCTTTCTTGGAAGAAAAATCCAATTCTCTAGCTTTGAAATTAGAAGGAGAAAGTTCTCAATAGGAGTTTAAGGAGAGCCCAATCTAATAACAATTGAAACTAAATTTAATTAAGTCGTCAATTAAACCTAACACTACTGCTTCTTATTATCCGTCTATCGTATTTTTCACGAAATCTTAATTCCACGACTCTTATTTATAGGAACCTTGCTACGTTCCATTTTCTTCCAATATGGCATTCCCGTACCTCCATGATAAGAGTTGGATGTACGTCGACGTTTTCTCGAGAGCCACTGATTTTTCCTTAACGGTGTTTATTTTTTCACCTATTTTTCCTATGCACGTCTCGGGATACCGAAAGAGCATGAAATCTATTGTCTTTGTTATAAGTGTATGAACACGCGATTGCAAAAGAAATCGGATGTTAACTTACACATCATGAAAAACGGTTTCGTTAGAGATTACACTAAGTGGGATATTCACGGAGAAAAGAATGATGGAGGGCCAGTGCAAGAGAAGGAAAATGAATTCATTGAAGCGGAAACTGAAGAGTGGCAAGGGATAGTAGAAGAAGAGGAGGAAGAGGAGGAATGGCAGTTTGAAGAAGATGAAGCCGTCGAAGACGATGATGTTGTGTTCGTGCCGGTCGATGACATGGATGGGCTTATAAATGCCGCTGGACTTCCTTATGATACGGAAAGCACTGGACCCATGTTATTGGAGAAGTACAAGGCTTCCTCGAGAATCCCTCTATATCCAAATTACAAAGGGTTTTCGATACCATCTTTTTTCGTACGTCTCTTCCCGATCAAGTGCAAGAACAGATGAAGTGACCAGTCTTTCACTGATCTTCTAGCATTGCTGAAGGACGCTTTTCCCGACGGAAATGAAGTGCCACCGTATAACGCCCTAATTTTCAGAATACGGAAATATGGACTGAAACCGCCAGTGCTCCTAGATAAGGGGAAATCGCCTTACCATAGTCACACTTAAGGAGCTAAATTTGTACGATAATATCCAAGATAGAATATTAACATTATACTGCATAAATAACAAATAACACTGATGAATCCACGAGATAAAGATAGAGTCAATAAAAGATCCGAATAACAAAGTGTTCTGAATAAATGAAGTACAAGATCCATAAAGAAAGATACATTATTCCTAACGTCCCGCAAGGGACGGATGTTCTAATAGCAACTGAAATAAAATAGAAATAAACCTATAAATACTACTAATTTTCGGTAAACTCCTGATAGTCACTCTGATCCTGATCTGCCTGTGAATCGGTCTCTAAACCTGAGATGGCAAGTCGCAGGGATATAAGAAAATCCCAACATGTACTCAATAGTAATAGTGTGTATATGTGTGTGATAGCATGAATATGTGAGTGTAGTGAAGTCCGCGTGCACATGTAGATAAATATATGACAGTAATATGAAGTAAGCATATAAATATGTCAAGTCGGTTAAGTCATATTTTGGTTGGTCACTAAAAAGTAATCTATCCTATCGTGAGTTCAAGTGTGTATGTCAAGCTCTATAGGAGTATTCCCAACCTAAGAGTATGGTCCCATGGGCAAGGAAAACGGGCCCAACTGTGGAAATAACACTGACCATATAAAGCCCGGTACCGGCTGCATGAACAATGACCGATATAGCCTGGTACGAGCTGCTGCATGAACACTGACTATATAAAACCCGGTACCGGCTGATGAACAATGGCCGATATAGCCCGGTATGAGCTCTAATGACCGATATAGCCCGGTACGAGCTGCCGGCAATGGGATTCCTGAGATCCTTTCTGTTCCCGCCAAAATTTTGGCTCAAAACTTGCTCCCTTATAAAATAATAACAATAAAATAAAAATAAAAATAAAAGGGAAAACTTCACATGCAAAGAATGTAACAACTGTCTCAGCGCAAGTGCTAAGATTCAAAGACTCTGAGGCAGCGCTCACGTGTTAAAGCACGAGAGCGCGAGCAGCGCTAAGTGCTAAGAGTCAAAGACTCTGAGGCAGCGCCTCACGTGCAAAACACGAGAGCGCTAGCAGCGCTAAGAGTCAAAGACTCTGAGGCAGCGCGTCACGTGCAAGGCACGAAAGCGCTAGCGCTGAGAGTCAAATACTCCGAGACAGCGCTCACGTGCAAAGCACGAGAGCGCAAGCGCCAAGTGCACCAGCGCTAAGAGTCAAAGACTCTGAAGCAGCGTTCACATGCAAAGCATGAGAGCGCCAGCGCCAAGTGCGCCAGCGCCAAGTGCGCCAGCGCTAAGAGTCAATGACTCTGAAACAGCGCTCACGTGCAAAGCACGAGAGCGCCAAGCGCTAGAACTAAATGTTCTCCACCGTTGGATCAAAGATCCAACGGAGATGATAAATCTTCAAATTACCAGAATAAGATTCTGTTAAGGAAATACTCCTCAGAATCTTTCCAAACAAGAAAGATTGCGCTCTATAAATCAGAGCACCGTTGGATCAAAGATCCAATGGTGATTGAAAATCACCAAGATACAGAGTAATCTCTGTATGGGAAAATAATTTCCCAATCTTGTTAATAACAAGAAAGATGTTTTCTGTAAAACAGAAGCCATAGGATCAAAGATCCAACGGTGGGAAGTATCCCCAAATCAATTAGAGAAAGATTTCCTTAACTGATTCAACCAATCAGTCTCCCCTATATAAAGGACCCAATACTTCAAGTCTTGCATAGAAGAACCCCCCCACAAGCTTTGAGAAATTTCAAAAAAAAGAGCAAGCTCTGAGAAGAAGAACTTTTCTTCAAGGTAAAAACAGAGAGATAAAAAACATCTTATCAAGGAAGAAGAACATAGTTCTTTTTTAGATCATCGATCTATAAGACAGAGGTCTTTCAAAAAAAGAGATCGTAGTATCTCATCATAAAAGAGGGGGGAGAAGAATTTTATTCTCTTCAGATCATAGATCTACAAAGAAAAAGTCTTTCACAAAAGAAAATATGAGAGATTGTAACATCTCCTATAAACATAAGAACTTTGTTCTTAGAACCGTGAGACAAAGTCTCTTGTAAGCGAGAACTTATTTCTCAGATCACAAAATTGATCAGAAGCGCTCTGCGCTCATTGTCTGGCGCTCAGCGCCAAGCGCGCCACGTGCTCCTCACGTGTTCGCTACTTCATAAGAAGCGCCTTAGCTCTCCAAATCTGGTGACCAGCGCCAAGCGCGCCACGTGCTCCTCACGTGTGCGCTGCTTAACAGAAGCATTTGCGCTCTGACTGGTGCTCAGCGCCAAGCGCGCCACGTGCTCCTCACGTGTGCGCTACTTAACAGAAGCACTTGCGCTCTGACTGGCGCTCAGCGCCAAGCGCGCTACGTGCTCCTTACGTGTGCACTACTTAACAGAAGCGCTCTGTGCTCATTGACTGGCGCTCAGCGCCAAGAGTACCACGTGCTCCTCACTTTCGAACGACTCACACTCAAACTATCCCAACACCCCGCGTATTTATAACTAATATAGCAGTAAACTGAGTCACTAATTAGGAATGCTGACTGGACTGGAACATATAATATCATGTTAATTGTACGGAAATGGAACTTGTAACAGTATAGATTGTGTCATGGAATGCAATCTACATTCTATTTAGAAATCTCGTTTTAAGTAAGGAAACCGTAAATGTGAACAAGCATGGCATGTCAAGCAGTGATATTAATAGTCTCAAGTAGCATGTCAAGTATAGTCGATAGAATATAGTGTCAGTAATATAAACAAGAATTTACTTGAATTAAAAGCATCTCTATTTAACAAGATTAATAACGTAACATCGTTTTAAAGGGTTTTAATTCCAATTTAACAATTCTAACAGTTGTAATATTTAAACGGACAAGTGAACAAATATGATATTTGTAATTCCAATTAATGGGTGTGCTAAACTAGGGTTTTCATCATTTATATACGATAGCATAATCTGTCCGAATTGTTAAATATTAATAATATACATATATATATATATATATATATATATATATATATCAGGATAATTCTATTTTGTTTTTCAATATTAAATATAGGAAAATTGTTAGTAATATGATGGCCTAGAGACCATTACTGTACATGCGATGTATATTGTAGTGGATACTTGGACATATATGAGGAGGACTTTCTTGCTCGACATGATAGTATGCTATCTAGTTGCCCTTTATCTTAACATGTGCACTGATTGTCTCTATATTACATGTTGATAAAGCTCTTAGGATGAGTACTTGACTACTGAGATTATGATGTAGATCATACTAGTAGGGACATAGTAGTTGATAAGTACATCTTTCAAATTTTCCTAGTCGAGGGTGTATCGAGACAGGCCATCGATATACCAGAGTAGACAAGCGTATACGCTTCTCGACCCATATGATGGGCGATGGATGATCCCATATCCATTAGTGTTTGAC
The DNA here is from genome assembly GCA_030015575.1 of Agapanthus africanus. Classification (NCBI taxonomy): domain Eukaryota; kingdom Viridiplantae; phylum Streptophyta; class Magnoliopsida; order Asparagales; family Amaryllidaceae; genus Agapanthus; species Agapanthus africanus. The sequence continues at coordinate 317,067,819 of JASDDO010000004.1, forward strand.
ATAAGAGAAGGTATGCGGGTGATCAGTGGAGACTGGGTACACTGAACGGACTCGCCGAGAACTCCTAGATGGTATTGTACCTATCGTCGGATAGCGGTTCTCTGGTGACACTGGTACAGGTTAGTCTGTAGACCCGAGCTCGTCATAGAGTCTTGTGTGATTCCCATTGTGCTTTGATTTCCACCTTACCACGTTCAAGAGAACATGCAAAATGGTAGCTTTTGGGTACAGTCCTAAGTCACATGGAGACAATGAGTGATAGGAGTGGTTTCGTCTCTCCCGATATAGGGAGTTGATGTTGCGCTATGCTCGATTGGCCATAACATGAAATCCCTGGCCAGGGTTGCTGAGATCTACTGGTAAGTGTTATTAGTAGTTTCTTGACCTTGCATCGGCATGACCTATCAGGCTATTGGGGTCTGACGTTATACCACCCCCAGGCTGTGATATGCGACATATCAGACGATGAGACCGGACTGTACGGTAGTGTTACTAATTGGATTCACAGGAGTACGAACATGCTTGCTTGTTGATCTTCTGATCGCTCAATACCCGGGTGGTCGTTACGTTTGGCAGACCGCTTGCGGCTTGTGGGTGTTTGATATGATCATCACCTACTGTCGGCGTATTGACGAGTCTTTAGAGTCCTACACAGAGGTTTCCTGGCTCAAGCGAAATGGAGTAGGAGTGCATATGTGATATGTGCGGGACCGAGATTAATGCGAGTATGTGATACCGTATTCTATTCTCGCTATGTGTGACATGATTGGTTATATGTGATATAGCCGAGTTATCGGATCAAGCGTTGATTCGATAAGATGTTGCATTTGATATTAGTCGGTTATATGTGATATAGCCGGATTATTAAATCAAGAGTTGATTTGATAATTTAATGTATAATTATATATTTGATATATTATATTACATTAACTAATATTTAGCTCACTATTGATTTCTTTTCTCACATGATGTGCACATTGTATATATGTGATATGTATATTTGTGTACATGTATTGTGTCATGTTTGATGATACATACAAGATGGGTGTATGAGATTAATACCATGCTAGGGTTAAGCTAGGGTTTCTATTTATGTTAAGCTAATTCAAAAGAGATTGAGTTTGTCATGGTAAAGCTTTTGGATAAGCTTTGATAAAGTCAACTCTTTTGTCTAATTAAAGATATTTATCAAACCCAACCCTTAACCATAGTGTGTGATTTATTCTCTACATGAGTTAAGCATAATAGCTTTAACTCAACCATGGATGCAATAATTCATTTGGATGAATTATTCATGAGTTCTTCTTCTTCTTCTTCTTCTTCTTCTTCAAGCTCTATGAAAATCTTTCTAGCTTCAATGGAGGTATGAGATAAAATGTGAGAAAATGAATTCTAAAGTGAGCCCACTTCCTACTTCTTCATCCTCTACCACTTGCCATGTAGTAGAGTGTGTTTGCTTCACTAATTATATGATAAGTGAAGAAATAGCTTTGGTTAGTGTCTCCTCGACGTAGATCATCTTCGGCCTCGAAGACATCGAAGCAAGCACGTTCGTTTCTTCAAGGGATTCTCTCTAGAGTCCGGAGTTTGCAATCGCAACGAAGGGGACTACTACATGGAGCTATTTGAAGTGAAGGACCGGTCTACAAAGGTTGTATTCCTTGCTCACTATTACTTGCAAAGTGTTTGCATATGTTTTCCGTATTATTTCTAGTTAACGATTCATGGTTAGGGTTAGCTAGAACGGCAAATTTTTGAATTTGACATGGACGATGCCTCCCAAAACCTTACTGCCGTGCTAGGCAACCCTACAGTGGTATCAGATCCATACTAAAAATTTATACGGATTTTGTTAAGATTGCGAAACCGAAATACTCCGAAATCTACATCGTCAAAACCTGCTTGCTGTCGATTTTAAAAAGTTGTCGAAAAAATTTCAAACAAGTACAGAGTGATGTATGGGATATATCATGAACACACACAAAATTTCAGGGCATTTGGTGAAAATTGGGCCGACCCCATCCCCCCCATATCGGCCAAAACCGAGCCCCCCTCCTGAATTTTTGTCTATGTTCCAGTGGCTTGGTTTTGATGTTTCAGGTGTTGTTTGTTTTTGCTAATTTTGCATGTGATGTAATCTTACACTATAAACAATTCGGAGTGTTTCGTATTCGTAGTTTTAACATTGTTTCGGGTTATTCACATATTGTCTAGGCGAAGTTAAAAGGTTCGATCGAATGTCAAAAACCTATTTTTCCAAGTTTAACGTATTCGGAAAAACAAGCAAGTGATTCTGTGGACCCTCTAGAAGAACGAAACCTTAACTTGATTATGTAGCCGTCAAAACCGCCACTTGAACCCTAGGGTTTGTGGTAGTTTAGCGTTGTCACATGTGAGGCGTTGGTTTGACCCTTCTACGGCTGGTTCATAGGTACTGTGGCATCTTCTGGGTATTATTAAAACTGTGCTCAAGTGTTGAGCTGTCGGGAAATTGTAGGACTTTGATGAATCGATCGAAAGGTTTAACATCGTCCGGGTATCATGTGATGGGATACAATATTTGGATACCACAAGTAATTATGAGATAACTAATTTGAATGTTATAAATCTATCAATTTAGTCTCATTTGATCGGTTCCCACAGGATTTTGATGAGACCAAAAGTCCGTCGCAATCATGCAGTGTACGTGGATACTCACCGGGTAAACTTAATAGATAGCCACGCCCCATAGCCCCGACCAAGTGACTGTAGGAGAACCCCGTCGCCAAAAGCATCCGTTCGGGTGCTCGCGGCAGCGGTGTTCCACCTTAGTGCACTTCGTCGACGGTATCGGGGGTGCGGCCGTCTACTAAAGTTTCCAACGAGCATTCGATCAGGATATCGGGAATCTTGTTGAATTGCCCAACTTGATATTGAAAAGTGTTTTCGATATTGAGACTAAAATGCGGGGTTTATAATTGTTAGGCATGCGATGTCTAAGGAATTCATTTGGTTAGGCATGTGATGTCTAAGATGGTTGCGGATTCCAACTGTTGTAGTTTTTCACTTTCTTTTCTGCGACCGTAAGTGTAATATGTGGTGTATCATCAGTTTTGGTGCTATATGTCAACGACAATTGGGATATGCATATTTACTTACGTTGATGACATGCGATGTTATGTGTTGCTGTGATATGTTATATTGGATCGTCGTGTTTTGAATAGCCGGGGTTTTATGTGAGATGAGAGATTTTCATTTTCATTCATGTAAAATTTATTGTATGTAATATTCTTTTATTGGGGCACTTTCGGGTTGAGGATGCTGTCACCATTGTATATTGTTTACTTTTCTGCATTAGGATAGACCCAAGGCGGGGAGCACAAGTAACCGGGTTCTAGGGTCCAGTGGGAGACCATCTCGAGAAGTCGAGACCGAGTCTCCAACTCTAGAATTGGCAGGCTTACTTGCCGCTCTCGTAGGGGTCTAGGGATATGGGTTTGGCTATTCATCGCGACCGTGGAATCCGTATTTTATACTGGCTTGATATAAAACACGGAAATCCTAGTATATCCAATATTTCATATATGTTCTTCTGCTGCAATGTTCTGTGATGAGATCATATTACTGCCTGAGACGAATGTTTATATTATATATATGAGATATATATTATATATTGTTGATTTCGTTTCAAATGTGATGCTTGTGAAGCATAATAAATGGGACTTAATTAATGAGATTAATGAAATAAAAGAAACCTAAAGATGTTGTAGAAACTTGTTTTAAAAACTGGTAGCTTTAATTCTTGCTTTGCATAGAGGTATTCCTTGTAGAATATCCAGCACCTTATTCGATAAGGAAAGAGCCAAGATCCCTTCACCGGGAGTGACCTCTTTAGCAAAACTAGCAGATGCTACACACTCGGTTTATCTTTTGATTGCATCTATAGTTTTTGCTTTGCATAGTGATATTTGTGAAATATCCTGCACCTTATTCGATAAGGAAAGAGCCGAGATCCCTTCACCAGGAGTGACCTCTTTAGCAAAACTAGTAAAAGCCTCAAAAACACTCCTTTTCAAAAATCACTCGATTCTACAACAATATCAAGTTCATTACTCAAAAGGTTTTCTTAAAAACCTGTCGTAGCCCTCCGTCATTTTAGGAAGTAGAGTGCTTAGTATTCGTGCTGCATATGTCGACCATAGTTGAGCCGTAGTGTACGGTAGCTAAGTGATGTCTTCCTACACAGCATATAATGCGATTAATTAGGACAGTCATGTGATTACGTCGACCATAGTTGAGGGTCATGTGGGTGGGTCTAATTAATCATGAAATGATGGGTAGAACTTGACTAGTGCTTATGATATGTTGACCATAGTTAAGGTCAAAAGTACTAGGGGTAAAAACAATTATCCAAAGTTTCAAGTGTTGAAACTTGCAATGAGATTGCATACCTTCTATTTGATAGTTGGATCCCGATACCCACTGTGAGTAAGAGTTACTCATGGAAGAGTTTTACACATTACAATTAGCCGATCAAGTAGGTGTCTAGAAAGGTGTCAACGGGGTTACGTCCCTGGGAAAACGAGGTTTATTCTAATTAGGTCCGTGCGAAAGCATGGGGAACCTCCCTCAAAGTACCGGCACTGGCCTGGCTGAAAAATTGGTGAACTTGTAGGGTGTAATTAATCCCGGCTAGTCTTTCCTTTTAGGGTTTGAAGGAAGATTTGATTAAAACAGTGGGAGCCATCCTGATTAGATATATTAATAACCAATCTAATCTTGCAAGAGCATACGCTTAGTGTTTTCTTCTCTCTCTCTCCAGGTAGCGACCGTGTCACGCCTTAATCAAGATAATAATACGGATGTATTGACCGAACCTGCTTGTTATACTGAGCTGGGGAACATTGGACCCGCTCCAACTTATAATTTTATAAGACCGAGCAGCAAATAGGGGATTACCAGGATTCCCGTGCTGCCCAAACGAAGAAAGTGCATAATGATGCATCTTCTTCGGGTGTGTTCATTACAGAGAACTATTTCTTAGTATCCTTTACGTCCTGGGTATGAGATACCGAATCAGGATCCCAGATATGTAATCTGTCACATGGGCTACAGATAGGTAGAGAACTGAGAACGGGTGATAAGTTTCAAGAGTTAGAAACGGTACAAGTGTTGCAGCCAAGTTAATTGGCAATTATCACCCTTTATTACCGAATAAATTGATTCTGAACGAATGTTATTTGATACCGAACCAGATATACAACATCATATCAGTCTCTTTATTTTGTAAAGAAGGATATAATTTTATATTGTTGGATAATGTTTTGAACATTTCCTATATCAAGAGTTGATCAGTTCAGGCACGTTATCTAAAAGCATATACGTTCTAAATCAAACTACAGTTCTTAATGTACAGAACACACACAAGAGGAAGAGTTCAAAAATGAACGAATCCTTCTTGAGGCATTGTAGACTAGGTCATATCAATGCGACCAGACTAGCTGAAGTTACATATAGATGCATATTTAAATCTGTTTGAATTTACATCTTATGAAACTTGCCAATCATGTCACAAAGATAGAATGACCATAGCTCTGTTTATTGGAAACAGAGAAAGAGTTGTTGTACTCTTAGGATTGATACATGATGATGTATGAAAGTCCCCTGTTTACACATGCCAGGACCGGTTCTTTGTACTTTATTATATTCACTGATGGTCTCTCAAGATTCACATATGTGTTCCTATTGAAACACAAGTCTGAAACTTTTGAGAAATTCAAAGAATATAAGTTGGAAGTAGAGAACCAAAATGGGTATAAGTATTATGTCTTTTGATGAGATCAGGGAGGAGAATACAAGAGCACGGAGATCCTGGACTATTCTAAAGGAGAATGAGATTCTCTCTCAGCATTACTCCTCCGCATTCACCACAACACGTCGGTGTATCAGGGCGGAGCAATCACACCCTATTAGATATGGTGCGCTCTATGATGAGTACTACTGAGTTTCCTATTTCCTTTTGGGAGTTATGCACTTGAGAAGTTGCATACCTATTGAATTGAGTTCCAACCAAATCAGGTGCCTACCACTCCATATGCGATATGGTATGGGAAGAGCCCATCTCTTAAGTAAGTTAACATTTGGGGTTGTCCGGCCTATGTCAAAAACAAAATCCGTACAAGCTCAAGGCAATGCCAGTTCTGTGGAAGTTTGTTGGATATCCCAAGCATTAGCAACGGAATATCTTCTAATGCACCGAGGAACAAAAGGTGTTTTGTTTCTCAAGCATGCCACCTTTGTGAAAGGGTATTTCTTGTGAAGAAATTAATGGTCATGAGGTAGAACCGGAAGAAGTTCCAGCTATACAAACTGCAGCTGATGATTTGGTAGAACCAGAGGATTCAATAGCTCATAACGAACCTCAGCCTCTCCGCCGATCTAGTTGGGTTCCTCACCCACCTGAGAGATACTTCGGTTTCTCTATGAAAGTGGGAGCGAGGATTGCATCATGAGATGTTGACCCAACTATTTTCGAGCAGGCCATCAGGAGTGGGGACTCTGTGAGAATGGCTGGTTGCTATAAGATCTGAGATGGAATCTATGTACACCAACAAAGTATGGACTTTGGTTGCTTTATCTGAAGGGTTAAATCCCCATCAGAAGCAAGTATATCTTGAGAAGATCACTTGGTGTACATGGAAAAGTTGAGACTTTCAAAACTATGCTTAAGTCCATCCAGATCCTAGTTACCACTGCTACATACCATAACTACGATATCTGGCGGTTGGGTGTCATGACTGCTTTTCTAAATAATGATTTAGAAGAGAGCGTCTATAAGTACACAGGCAGAGGGCTTCGTAGACAGTGGGAGCAGCGGAAACGTGTGCAAGTTACTTTACGGGTTAAAGCAGGCATCGCAGAGTTGGAACATCTGTTTTGATGTGGTAGTCAAAGGGTTTGACTTCATCAAAATGGTAGATAAACCTTGTATAAATAAAAAGGTAGTAGAGAGTATGGTGATGATCCTCATATTGTACGTGGATGACATACTCTAGATAGGAAAGGAGTTTCCTATGCTGCGCTCGATCAATCTCCTCTTATCACCAGTATTCTCCATATAGGATCAAGGTGATACCTCCTAAATCCTGGGTTTTGGATTTATGGGATAGATCTAAGTGGATGATAGGAATCTCACTAGGTGTAGTAAGATAGTATCAATTGATCCTGGGCAGAATCACTGGAAAGGTTCCAGGGTGATTAGGACGACTGAATGTCAGTCACAGGCATTGTCTTTACCCTCAGTGGAGGGACGGTATGTTGGAAGAGTTCCAAGCTAGATGCCGTGACATACTAGACGATAAAGGCTGGATACATTGCTACCAAGGATGCTACCAAAGAAATAGTCTGGATGTATACTAGTTTATGAGATGAACTTCGTTCCTACCATTGTGTGACAATGGAGTTGTGGCTTAGGCCTAGGAACCCCTCGTCCCATCTGTGATCCACATATTCTTAAGCAGTATCACCTGATCATGGAGATGGTTGATCTCCAGGGAGATCCAGGTTTAAGTGAGTAGATATAGAGGACAACACGGCGGATCCACTCACAAAGGCCTATTCCCAGGAGAGACTATTATTGGATGGTTGAGTATGAGATACTTTAACCACTGCTGATTGTTGCGTATGAGATACTACAACAGATGGCCCTAGTGCAAGTGGGAGATTGTTAGTAATATGTATGCCCTAGAGGCCATTACTATACATGCGATGTATATTGTAGTGGATGCTTAGACATATACGATGAGGATTTTCTTGCTCGATATGATAGTATGCTATCTAGTTGCCCTTTATCTTAACATGTACACTGATTGTCTCTATATTACATGTTGATAAAGCCCTTAGGATGAATACTTGACTACTGGGATTATGATGTAGATCATACTAGTAGGGACAGAGTAGTCGATAAGTACGTCCTTCAAATGTTCCTAGTCGAGGGTGTATCGAGACAGGCCATCGATATACCAGAGTAGAATAGCGTATATGCTTCTCGACCCATATGATGGGCGATGGAATGATCCCATATCCATTGGTGTTTGACATCAGAGAAGGTATGCGGGTGCTCAGTGGAGACTGGGTACACTGGACTGACTCGCTGAGAACTCCTAGTTAGTATTGTACCTATCGTCGGATAGCAGTTCTCTGGTGACACTGGTACATGTTAGTTTGTAGACCCGAGATCGTCATAGAGTCTTGTGTGATTCCCACTGTGCTTTGATTTCCACCTTACCACTTTCAAGAGAACGTGCAAAACGGTAGCTTTTGGGTACAGTCCCGAGTCACATGGAGGCAATGAGCGATAGGAGTGGTTTCGTCTCTCCCGGTATAGGGAGTTGATGTTGCGCTATGCTCGATTGGCCATAACATGAAATCCCTGGCCAGGGTTGCTGAGATCTACTGGTAAGTGTTACCAGTAGTTTCTCGACCGTTATGGAGCTTGCATCGGCATGACTTATCAGGCTATTGGGGTTTGACGTTATACCATCCCAGGCTGTGATATGCGACATATCAGACGAAGAGACCGGACTGTATGGTAGTGTTACTGTTTAGATTCACAGGAGTATAAACATGCTTGCTTGTTGATCTTCTGATCGCTCAATACCCGGGTGGCCGTTACGTTTGGCAGACCGCTTGCAGCTTGTGGGTGTTTGATATGATCATCACCTACTGCCGGCATATTGACAAGTCTTTAGAGTCCTACTCAGAGGTTTCCTGGCTCAAGCGAAACGGAGTAGGAGCGCATATGTGATATGTGCGGGACCGAGATTAATGCGAGTATGTGATACCGCATTCTATTCTCGCTATGTGTGACATGATTGGTTATATGTGATATAGCCGAGTTATCGGATCAAGCGTTGATTCGATAAGATGTTACATTTGATACTAGTCAGTTATATGTGATATAGCCGGATTATTAAATCAAGAGTTGATTTGATAATTTAATGTATAATTATATATTTGATATATTATATTACATTAACTGATATTTAGCTCACTATTGATTTCCTTTCTCACATGATGTGCATATTTGTACATGTATTGTGTCATGTTTGATGATACATACAAGATGGGTGTATGAGATTAATACCATGCTAAGGTTAAGCTAGGGTTTCTATTTATGTTAAGCTAATTCAAAAGAGATTTTGTCGTGGTAAAGCTTGGACAAAAGCTTTTGGATAAGCTTTGATAAAGTTAACTCTTTTATCTAGTTAAAGATATTTATCAAACACAACCCTTAACCATAGTGTGCGGTTTATTCTCTACATGAGTTAAGCATGATAGCTTTAACTCAACCATGGGTGCAATAATTCATTTGGATGAATTATTCATGAGTTCTTCTTCTTCTTCTTCAAGCTCCATGAAAAGCTTTCTAACTTCAATGGAGGTATGAGATAAAATGTGAGAAAATAAATTCTAAAGTGAGCCCACTTCCTACTTCTTCATCCTCTACCACTTGCCATGTAGTAGAGTGTGTTTGCTTCACTAATTATATGATTAGTGAAGAAATAGCTTGGGTTAGTGTCTCCTCGACGTAGATCATCTTCGGCCTCGAAGACATAGAAGCAAGCACGTTTGTTTCTTCAGGAGATCCTCTCTAAAGTCCGGAGTTTATAATCGCAGCGAAGGGGACTACTACATGGAGCTATTTGAAGTGAAGGACCAGTCTACAAAAGTTGTATTCCTTGCTCACTATTACTTGCAAAGTGTTTGCATATGTTTTCCGTATTATTTCTAGTTAACGATTCATGGTTAGGGTTAGCTAGAACGACAAATTTTTGAATTTGGCATGGACGATGCCTCCTGAAACCCTGCTGCCGTGCTAGGAAACCCTACAAAAATAATAATATTATAAGCGATGCCGCATCGGTAAAAGGAATGGGCAAGAATACTTCCTTAAGACGGTTAAATACGACGACACGAAACGCAAACCAAACTCGATCGCTCGGTTAGAGAATCTCGATCCACGTTGCTCTCTGTTATGAAGTTGGGTACGGTTGGTGATGGGTGCTCAGCAACTTTTAAAGGAAGAAAATTTGAGATATGAATATATGTTTAGAATTCTTTATATTTATATAGTGGGGGGAGAGAGAGAGAAGGGGAGGGAAATATTCTGATTGGAGAGTGGGATTAAACTTTAGATAAAATATAGATGTATTATTTATATATTGGTGAAGGGTCTAAGACTCGGTAATCGACAAGGACTACTCCCGTCGATCCAAGAAAATGAAGATTCAGCAAGAGGGGGACCATCCCTCTGCTACGCCATGAAAGGTGTCGTCTACACAGATGCCTACATTGCCAGCTCCCTCAACTTCAATCATCCACAAAAGAAGAAGGCCGGAGAAGATTCCTGCGTCTTTGACGAATCGCAAGGACATTGAACCTAAACGCCCCAAGTCCGGGGGCATGGTAGTGCATACTGTTTATATGGCTTCCGGAAAAGAGGAAAGCCGTACTTCTAGGGCTCATCGACCGCTCACATGATCAGTGATGAAGGCTCAGGATCAACAACAGCAAAAGCTCCAAGAGATGCTGACAACTATGGCCGCGCTCACTGGGCCAAAAGCAAACCCTGAGGCATCGTCAGAGCAGCGCAGAGAGCAGGAAACCGATGCCGAATTCCTCCGAAGAATGCTTGAGAGGAAAGACAAAGAGGCCGCGGAACAAGCGGCCAACATAAAAAAAATGGCGCTTTTATTTCAAGACATGGTCGGCATGATGATCCAGCCGGATTCCCCAGTTGAAGACCCTCCAATAATCCTTGAAGACGACAGAGGGGAGACATCAAACCCTCTTCCGGCTCTATCAGCAGCCAAAGAGGAGACCATCTCCAAAGCCGCCCTTGACGACTATATAGCTCAACAGATATGAGCTCATCAGGCGAGCGAAGCGACTGGCCAAATCGTCAAGACTGGACGACCCTATCCGGGCTGGTACGATCAAATAAAATACCCGCCGGGATATACGATCCCTAAATTCCACGTGTACAAGGGGACATGAAATCCCCATCAGCACGTCGCTCAGTTCAGGGCTCTCTGCGGCAATACTGGGAGTGACGACAAACTGCTGCTTCGCCAGTTTGTTTGCAGCTTGTCGTAGACAGCATTCGAATGGTACTCCAAGCTCCCGAATGACTCTGTCAAGACGTTTGCAGAAATGGAGTTGCTATTCACCCAGCATTTCGCAAGCGCTAGTGAACGCACCCTGATCACGACATTGATCAATACCAGGGTAAAGCCAGGCGAAACCTGGGTTCAATACGCCATTCGATGGAGAAATCTATGGTCAAAATGTGAACAGCGCAAAGAGGAAGCTCCTGCCGTGGGCATGTTCGTAGGGAATCTCGACCCTCAGGCGACCATTTCTCAATTCATGATGTTCTTCAAGTCGACCACTTTCCAGCCCTTGATCGACAAATTGGCCCAAATGGACCAGATGGGCCATAGACCGTCTTTCTCGAAAATGGAGCCTCGAAACGAAAAGGGGAAGGGGAAAACGACATTCGTCGCCAATGCTCAATAGCAGCCAAGTGGTCCAAAACCAGCTGATCGCCAAAGTGATAGACAGTGATTCCTCAACGAAAAGTTAAGACGTCCTTACTCGTTTCCGTGGGAGAAAACAAAGAGACCATTCGAACTGGCGATACGCAACAGGCTCATCAATCTCCCGGATCCGAGACGACCATTGCATCCCGGTGATGTTAACAATCCCAATTATTGCCCCTACACTGAGTAGTAGGCCATCCAATCGAAAATTGTTTCGTCTTCAAAGGCTGGATTGAGGACCAATACCAACAGGGTAAATTCGCGCTGTCCGAGAATTGGAAAGTAAGCCCTCTCCAGCCGCACGCTCTTAAAAAGGTGGACACACCAGGGGCATCGTGCTCTTTCATAAAAGAAGCTCTATAGGAGGTCGCTCTTTCAGCCAAAACGAAAAGAATGCTGAAGGATCTTTAAACATGCCCGATGATCAGGTGGAAAAGTCCGCTGGAGCCCGAGATTATTGAGGGGATGCTGAAGCCGCGCCCAACGTTGAAAGTTGGTGATGGTGGACAAAACATTCAGGCCAAGCCTCCGAAGTCTTTAAAGAAAAGAAGAAGACCAAGAAGCCCGTCCAACCAGACGATAGCTATACAGGTCTACAGAAATACATCGATGCACTGGAAGAATATAACCAGAGGGAACGGACCCCAATCACATTGGACGAATTCTTTAAGCATGTTCTTGAGAATGAAGATGCTGACGTTGATGAAGGAGACGATTCTTCAGAAGGTCCTGAGGACTATGTGGCGAGCTGCCATATGATCTCTTACTCGATAAATGGTAAAGAAGCTCCTGATGCAGAGAAACTGGGGGCAGATCCCGAACCGGAACTCTTAGAACCGTCAGACAAGATGATTGACATGTTGTTGATCGAGGCCTGTCAAAAGAGCAAAACTGATCGATAGCGCAGAATGGCCATGTTTGAAAAAGCCAAACGTCGGCGGCTGGACAAAAGGGTTGAAGCACTCCAACCAGACCGAGGCATGCCTACGGAAGATAAAAGCAGGCTTAAGGCAAGGAAACGGTTCGTTAAAGCCATGTCAATGGGAATGAAGTTACCACATTTTAAGGGAGATATTCCTGGCAGCATACACCTTGACGAAACGGATGGACATCCAAACTACTGCTTGTACCATCGGAGGACCACGCACCCTACTGAAGAGTGCAATGCCTTTAAAAAACTGATGGCAGGGATATGTTGCCCATCGACAACACGTCAGGCGATTGAAGCGTAAGACTCGTCGGGAGCAAAGAAGCACGACCGATGAGCATAAAAGAACTGCTGGCAACTGTCACATGGTTGATAGCAAGGGATTGCAAGTTCTCACCTTCGGGAGCGATTCTGATGAAGAATAGCCCTCAGCCCTCTCTTCAAGGAATCCATCTTCGAAACATAAAAGATGAAGACCTGCGAGAACATTCAGCTGCATAATCGCACATTACCTAAAAAGAATCTCGGACCCACTAACAAGGGATCGAGCAAAAAAGATAAGGGGAAAGAAAAAGTCCCCGAAGATATCGCCCTCGATGATCGAGTGGTAGAAGAGCTGGCAGCCAAGGACCCGCCAAAGAAAAACAAGGTGGATTATTTCTGGCACACCTGAGGAAGATACCCCCGCAGCTAAGCATTCTCAATGCCCTTCTGCTATCTAAATAGGTGAGAGATTCTCTAATCAAGGTACTAAAAGAGCCCGACCAGTATCAGCAAGGCAGGTTTGCTCTATCCAGCAGTTGGAGGGTAACCCCGCCACAGAAGCTTGAACCGAAAGCTACATATACGGCGAAAGTAGAACCGGATCAACATCGGTCTTGGAAGCGATCTCGCACCTGTCACGCGATAACGCTGTCAGGAGAAGGAGTATGCGAAGATATGGCTGACCTCCCCTGGTGCTTCAAAAATGAAGATGAAGATGAGTTGATCTCAGAATTTCCACCTGCGCCAAAAGAGTTGGAAGATGGAATACATACTACTTCGGACAATCTAAAGAAAATTGACTTGGGGACGGCAAGTGACCCGCGGCCGACGTTCGTCAGTCAGCTATTGTCTAAAGAATAGGTGGCTACGCTAAAAGACGTGCTCATGCAGTATAAAGACTATTTCGCATGGAACTATTCCGAGATGTCAGGGCTAGATCCGGAAATAGCTGTGCATAAATTGGCGATATCTCCGGATGTCAAGCCAGTCATGCAAGCACCGAGAAGAATGCGGCTCGAACTTGAAATGAGCATCAACGCCGAGGTCAAGAAGCTAATTGACTCCGGCATCATCCGAGAACTGCAATACCCTGATTGGATTGCCAATATCGTCCCAGTGATGAAGAAAAATGGGACGGTGCGCATATGCGTGGACTTTCGCGATCTTAACAAAGCTTGCCCGAAGGATGATTTTCCTGTACCAGTTAGTGAGCTGATGATAGACAACACGTTCACTTACGAAGTTTTCTCCTTCATGGACGGCTCATCAGGGTACAATCAAATAAAGATGCATCCCGAAGACCAGAAGCATACCGCTTTCCGGACCCCTTTGGGCATATTCTGCTACAAAGTGATGCTTTTCGGTCTGAAGAACGCCGGCGCCACCTATCAGAGGGCCATGACAAAGATTTTCGATGACCTCATACATGAAATCATCGAATGCTATATCGACGACCTCGTGGTTAAGAGCAAATCGTACGAGGAGCATTGGGAGCATCTGAAGATCGTGTTCCAACGCCTTCGGAAATACAACCTGAATATGAACTCTCTGAAATGTGCATTCGGAGTTTCCTCAGGAAAATTCCTAGGATTCGTCGTACGATACCGGGGCATCGAAATGACCCGTCAAAGATCAAGGCGATTATGGAGATGCCTCCGCCGAGAACTCTCAAGCAACTGCGATCTTTCTAAGGAAAGCTTGCTTATATTCGGCGGTTCATAGCAAATCTCTCCGGCAAATCCCGCCAATACAGTCACCTAATGAAGAAGGGGACCCCTTTCGTCTGGGATCGCAAATTCCAAAGCGCATTAGACAAAATCAAGCAATACCTGCAGAGCCCGCCAGTATTGACTGCTCCAGTCAAGGGAAAGCCTCTTATCCTGTACACAACTGCCCTTGATGGTTCCTTAGGCGCACTGTGGGCACAGGAGAACGACCAAGGGAAAGAGAGAGCCCTCTACTATTTGAGTTGAGTTCTCCTGGGGGCAGAAAAAAACTACTCCCCTATCGAAAAACACTGCCTAGCGTTAATCTTCGCGATAACGAAGCTCCGGCACTATGCGTTGGCTCATGAGGTCCACCTCATATCAAAAGTGGATCCTCTCAAGTATTTAATGTCAAGAGCCATATTAACAGGACGACTCGCTAAATGGGCCCTGCTCTTTATGGAGTTCTCGATAACTTATCATCCGCTCAAGGCAGTGAAAGGCTAGGCCATCGCCGACTTCCTCGCTGAGCATCCGATACCTGCCGATTCACCCCTAAATTGCGAATTGCCAGATGAGCACGCGTTTGACACAATAAACGGGGAGAAAAGAGAGAGTGACACCCGATGGGAACTCTATTTCGACGGGGGATCTTCTATGAAGAAGCGACAACCCAGCACCCCTATAATCAAATCGGGGTAGGCCTTATCTTCGTGACTCCACAAGGAGGGATAATGCGCTTCGCCTTCTCCTTAACAGAGCCGAGGATGAACAATGAAGTCGAATATGAAGCTTTGATAGTAGGTCTTGAGGTTGCTATCGACATGGGAATCGAAAACCTCCTCATATACGGAGACTCCCAAAAGGTAGCTAGCCAAGTAAACGGCGACTATCAAACGTGCAAACCGGAGTTGGTAAAGTACGGCGAGAGAGTACAACAATTGCTGACTCAAATCCCTGCCTACGCCCTGGAAAGAATACCGCAGGTAGAAAATAGCAAAGCGGATCCATTAGCCAAACTCGCTAAAGAACTGGCTGACGAAAACCTCGATGACGTAAGGATCGTGGTACAAAAACGTCGGGTTCTTCCACCAATGGAAATATCCCCGGAGTCGTCTGAAGAAAAGGAAGCAACCAAGAAAACAACCTTACAAATAAAAGATCAGGAAAAGGCTAAGGATTGGAGAGAAGTCTTTATAGACTACTTCAAATCCCGACGAACACCTGAAGATGCATCCTCAAGACATCAGCTCATGAAACGAGCTTTGTCTTTCGCCTTCGTCAATGGTACTCTGTACAAGAGATGGTTCGACTCTCTATGGCTAAGATGCCTGGGCCCGAAAGAAGCAAATAGAGTCGTCCAAGAAACTCACGACGGACTCTGCGATTTTCATCAAGCCAGAGCAAAGATGAACCTGAAGATCAAAAGGATGGGCTACTATTGGCCCACGATGATCCAAGACTGTCTTGAATACGCGAAACAGTACCACTCATGCCAAATTCATGGGGACTTCATCCACCAGCATCCAAATCCGCTACACCCAACGATGGCTAGCTGGCCATTCGAAATGTGGGGAACTGACATAATCGGGCCCATCGAACCAGCATCGTTCAGAGGACATCAGTTCATATTGGCAACAACCGAATACTTCTCTAAGTGGGCAGAAGCCATACCACTAAGAGAAGTGAAGACGAAGAATATTCTCCACTTCTTCAAGACACGTCATCTATCGGTTCGGCACTCCGCGACGGATTATCTCTGATAACGAGCCAGCCTACAGAAGTCACAAAATCAGCCGCTTCGTACAGCAACATAATATAGACTGGAGAAACTCTTTGGTCTATAATCCCCGAGCTAACGGTTTAGCTGAGGCATTTAATAAGACCTTGACGAAGATCATAAAGAAGACGATGTTTAGAAATAGAAGAGATTAGTACGAGAGATTTCATGAAGCACTCTGGGCGTATCGGACTACGTTCAAAACGGCCACAAACACAACGCCGTGTGCATTGGTATTCGGCACCGAAGCAGTACTTCCCTTGGAGATAGAGCTACCCTCTCTACGAGTGGCAGTTCATTACGAGCTAACAGACGAGGAGAATGCTCATCTTCGGCTTGAGGAGCTCGACGCCCTCGATGAAACTCGGCTTATGGCCCAGCAAAACTTGGAGGCTTACAAAGCAAAAATGACGCGTTCATACGAGAGGTTGACTAGGCCGACAACATTTCGTCAAGGCGAACTCGTGCTAGTGGTCAAGAGACCTATGATCCCCAATCGTGCCAAATGGGGGAAATTCGAGCCGAACTATGAGGGCCCGTACATCATAGACAAAGTCTACCAAGGCGGGGCTTACTTGCTCATGAATATGCATGGCGAAAGACCCTTCAGGCCAATAAACGGCCGGTTCCTGAAAAAATACTACGCCTGATGAGTCACGGCCTAGGTCAATGATAGATAACGACGCCTATGTCTGCTCGCTATCTTCCCATGCCCAAACTCTATAAGTAGTATCCAGCGAAACCGTTGTCTCCAAAATGGCAACAATGGACCGAAACATCCCTAAACCAACGACTGAACAAAACGTTATTAAACTACTACAAACCGCAGCATCCTAGGGCTGAAGAAAAAAAAAACGGTACGTCCAGAAGCGAAATGGGCACGGATGAAAACCCGAAAGGGCTCCGTGAGTAAAAACAGCAGGGCTACCGGCGAGTTTTTTGAAAACCTGAAAGGGCGCATTCTCGTTAAAAGACACATGCAAGGTCCTCTGGACCTTGTAAGGAGAAAATACCTGCGTGAGATCCTTACGACTCATAAGGGAGCAACACACTTAGGGGTCCATATGATTCCTAAGGACAAGTTACACTTACGAGATCCGCACGACTCGTAAGGAGAATTCCCCTATGAGACCCTCACAGCTCATAGGATTCAAAAGCCTTAAGCTACAGGGATCTGAACCTGTTCTTAAGCCATCACATTCCACAGATTGCTCTACAAGTGGTTCAATACTGACCCTTGTATACAATCCATGGGCATAAATAAACGTTTCCCCCACCAAGTTCCACCAATGGCGCGAAATATCCTCATGTGGCGAACAACACTTGTAAGTCCTCTCGACTTATAAGGAGAAAACACTCTTGTAAGATCCTTATGACTTATGAGAGACCATGCACTTAAGAATCCTCATGATTCTTAAGAAGAAAACACACTTACGAGATCCTCATGACTCGTAAGGAGAAACATCTTTATGAGACCCTTACGGATCATAAAGTCAAAAGCCTTAGTCGACGAGATCTTAACCCAGTCTATTAAGCCACCTTTGTTCGAACCGACAAAGGCAAATAATAATTCTCTCCTGGCCATATCCCAGTTGTAGTAATGCTGATGCCTAAATCAGTATCAGATTCCAAATCGCAAATTCGCGGCAAAAAGTCAGCGAGCCATATATGCATATGAAAATAGCCGAAATGATTGGGCAACTCCCAATAAAAAGCAGCGAGTCAAAAGAAAAATAGCCGAAATGATTGGGTATCGTGGAAAAATAGCCGAAATGATTGGGCAATCACGACTTTCGCGATATAAAAAGCTGAAATGATAGAGCATCGCGGAAAGAAAGAAAAGAAAAGAAAGAATGAAACTTTTGCCCTGCAGGTGAGTCCATACTGACCCCTATATACAATCCATGGGCATAAACTAAAAGGGAACCAGGCATCCCAACAAACTCTGCCAAAAGGAAAGTCAGATCTCGACAGCAACATTTGCGTCCCAGAAGACCAATAACGGCGTTCCTCCTCATTCCAACAGGATACGGACGCGACACCACCAATCGGAGACACGGCAAAGTCCCTAATGCCAAGACTTTACGGTTCACGTCATCCAATGACCCCGTCGCGGAAATACATCATCAAATGACCCCATCGCGGAAATACGTCATCAAATGACCACATTGCGGAAATACGTCAGCCAATGACTCCGTCACAGTAACACGTTTGCAAATGACCCCATCTCGGAAATACGTCATCCAATGCCCCCGTCGCGGAAACACGTCAGCAAATGGCCCTGTCTCGGAAATACGTCATCCAATGACCCCGTCGCGGAAACATGTCAGCAAATGACCCCGTCTCGGAAACATGTCAGCCAATGACCCTGTCGTGGAAACACGTCAGCCAATGACCCTGTCGCGGAAACACGTCAGCAAATGACCCCGTCTCAGAAATACGTCACCCAATGACCTCGTCGCGGAAACACGTCAGCAAATGACCCCGTCACGGAAATACGTCAGCCAATGACCCCGTCGCAGAAACACGTCATCAAATGACCCCGTCTCGAAAATACGTCAGCCAATGACCCCGTCGTGGAAACACGTCAGCAAATGGCCCCGTCTCGGAAATATGTCATCCAATGACCCCGTCGCGGAAACACGTCAGCAAATGACCCCGTCTCGGAAATACGTCAGCCAATGACCCCGTCGCGGAAACACGTCATCAAATGACCCCGTCTTGGAAATACGTCAGCCAATGACCCCATCGCGGAAACACGTCAGCCAATGGCCCCATCGTGGAAACACGTCATCCAATGACTCCGTCGCGGAAACACGTCAGCAAATGACCCCGTCTCGAAAATACGTCATCCAATGACCCTATCGCGGAAATACGTCAGCCAATGACCCCATCGGGGAAACACGTCATCAAATGACCCCGTCTCGGAAATACGTCAGCCAATGATCCCGTTGTGTAAACACGTCAGCAAATGACCCCGTCTCGGAAATACGTCATCCAATGACCCCGTCGCGGAAATATGTCAGCCAATGACCCCGTCGCGGAAACATGTCAGCAAATGACCCTGTCTCGGTAATACGTCATCCAATGACCCCGTCGTGGAAATACGTCAGCCAATGACCCCGTCACGGAAACACGTCATCAAATGACCCTTCTCAGAAATACGTTAGCCAATGACCCCATTGCGGAAACACGTCAGCAAATGGCCCCGTCGCGGAAATACGTCATCCAATGACCCCGTCGCAGAAATACGTCATCAAATGACCCCGTCTCGGAAATACGTCATCCAATGACCCCGTCGCGGAAATACGTCAACCAATGACCTTCTCGTCGGAGCAGTGCTTCGACTCGGAAAAAGGCCAACTCATCAATCACATACAAGTCCTCTCGACTTGTAAGGGAGAAAATTCTCTTATAAGATCCTTACGACTCTCAAGGGAAAGCACACTTAGGAATCCTCACGATTCCTAAGGAGAAAATACACCTGCGGGATCATCTCGACCCGTAGGGAGAAAAGTCTTTATGAGACGCTCATGGCTCATAAAGTTGAAAAGTTTTGGGTGGCAGATCCTAACCCTGTCTCCTAAGCCATCGCCGCCCTACAAGAAGGTCAAGATGGACTATCTATGGTCTACATTCACCAAAGCTACATTCGTCGATGAAATAAAGAAGCTACTTATGGATTCTCACGATTCGTAAGGAAAAGTACCCGAGTGAGATCCTTACGACTCACGAGGGCGATGAACACTTAGAAATCCTCACGATTTCTAGGGAGAATATGCACCTGTGAGATCCTCTCGAATTATAGGGAGAAATAACCTTCTTGAGACCCTTACGGCTCATGAAGACGAAAAATGTCTTAGGCTACAAGGACTCTAAACTTGTCCCCTAAGCCTTCAATTCTATTGCCGTGCATAACTCTGCACTACTTTACCAACGTACATGCTTACGTGGGCAAAGTAGTAGGGGGCATTTATTCCCGCCAAAATTTTGGCTCAAAACTTGCTCCCTTGTAAAATAATAACAATAAAATAAAAATAAAAGGGAAAACTCCACATGCAAAGAATGTAACAACTGTCTCAGCGCAAGCACTAAGAGTCAAAGACTCTACGGCAGCGCTCACATACAAAGCACGAGAGTGCCAGCAGCGCCAGCGCTAAAAGTCAAAGAATTTGAGACAGCACTGTTGGGGTAAAAATTTACACCCTTGTTGACTAAGTTAAAGTCAAGGTCAACCCCAAGCCAGGTGGGCCCAAGCCCAGGTCAGGCGGGCCCATGCCCAAGCCGAGCCCGCGGCCAAGCCTCCCCATGCCAACAACAAAATCATGTTATAAATCATTTTTATGTAATTTTTTATGCATGAATGTAAACAAAATGGGCATAAAGCCAAATTTTTGTAAGCCCATGGCTTATGTGCAAAAAGAAATGGCACATGAGCCATGAGATAGGCAAAATGCCATTTTGAAAACCCCAAGGGGCTATATGTAAATATGTAAGCCTATAAAAGGCAACATGATGATGAATAAAATAACACTTTTTCATTCTCCCAAAAACTAGGGTTCTTTGTGCCTCCCGCTCCTTCTCCAAGGTTCTAAACCTTCCCATTTCTTTTGAATTAAATCAAGAGTTTTACTCTTTTTTCCCCAAAATTAAGTAGTTTTCCACCACAAAACCCACAAAGGGGAACTCAGATCTACCATCAGATCTCAGAAAGGAGAGATTTTTAAAACCTCACATCTCTTGATCTTCAAGATCCGACCAACAAGGGAAGAAGAAGGAGACCTATCTCCAGAAGCCCTACTTTGGGGAAGAACTAGGGCTCAAGGGGAGAAACCCTTCATCAGCTTCAAAACATCCTAGGAGTTTAACTCCATATATATATATAAAATAAATATTTCCTTTCTGAAGCATAGCTTTTGGTTCTGGGACTAAAAACCCATTTTTATCGCCGGCGCCCAAGCGCTCGAGCGCCAAGCGCCCACGTGCCGATACGTGGCGCGCTAGCGCTCGAGCGCAGAGCGCCCACGTGCCGACACGTGGCGCGCTGGCGCTCGAGCGTCCAGTGCTCAAGCGCAAAGCGCCCACTTGCCGACACGTGGCGCGCTTGCACTCCAGTGCCCAGCGTTCAAGCGCAAAGCGCCCACGTACCGACACGTAGTGCGCTTGCGCTCAAGCGTCCAGCGCAAGCGCAAAGCGCCCACATGCCGACAAGTGGCGCGCGTACGCTCCAGCGCCCTGCGCTCAAGCGCAAAGCGCCCACGTGCCGACAAGTGGCGCGCATGCGCTCCAGCGCCCTGCGCTCAAGCGCAAAGCGCCCACGTGCCGACACGTGGCGCGCTTGCGCTCCAGCGCCCTGGGCTCAAGCGCAAAGCACCCACGTGCCGACACGTGGCATGCTTGCGCTCAAGCGCCCAGCGCTCAAGCGCAAAGCGCCCACATGCCGACACGTGGCGTGCTTGCGCCTGAGCGCACATCACCTAAGCGCTCAGCGCTCAAGGCGCTGACCCCACGCATCCTTTGGATGCCCTTTCCTTTTCTTTTTTTTATATATATGTATATATAAATATTCACACACACACATACTCTACAACACTCTCCCTCCCAAAATTTTTTTGGGCTGGGGCGCTGCCCCGCACCGCGCAAGGGGGCTGCTAGCCCCCTTGACCCCCAGCTCGCTATCCGGGTAGCGGGACCCCCGTAAAAACTCTGTGTGGCCCCCGATATATCCAAAACCCCTTCAAAACACAACACTGCATATTGAGTTCGCATGGCTAGTTTAACCCGTCAATCGGAGGTTCCCTCACTCCAAATACGAGGGGTAATTAACGGCAGCTTAGTCTGCGGCTGCCGGAGATTCGGATCCCCAAAATCATTAAACCCCGGCCTATCCTAGGCAGGGGGAATCTGTAAGGCGCCTGACAAGCGCGCGCGTATTCCCATCTCAATGGGGTGACGAAAAACACCCTACAGATTCTGGCACGCCCGGTGGGACCTATCTCTCCTCCCATATTTCGGGTTAAACATTTATGCGAACTCAATCAATATACATATCTATATTTATACTAAAATAATTCCCTTCCATGCAGGTTTTCAAGCAATCACTTTTCAATAATGTCTCCAATGATCAGCTCAGCTCTCGACATGGCTCCTATCTCCTACACGATGAAGATGGACGCCAGGACAGTCCTCCCGGCCAGTCTCGGGCGACAATGGGAAGAGACGCCGCTACCATTCGGTTCTATTCTGTTCATGTCAGCTAACGCCATCCCAGCTCCTCAAGCCCCGGTGACAGACAAACCGGTCTCGAAAGGAAAAATGCCAAATGTGGTGGTCTCGAAGGCGCTCCAACTCAAACGCAAGTCGGTGTTTGAGCGGCTTTCCTTGGCCCCAGCCGGGGGAAAGGCCATCAACACCAACAAAGCAACAAGGCGTCTCGAGCAAGATCCGGCGGTGCCCCTGACAACTGCTCGATCGGGTGTCTTCTCTAAGCTCCCCGCTAATCGACTCACGGTGGCTTCCCAGGAAACAGATGCCCGCCAAGCCCTTAAGATTTGTTAGTTATATGTATGCCCTAGAGGCCATTACTGTACATAGGATGTATATTGTAGTGGATGCTGGGACATATATAGGGAGGACTTTCTTGCTCGACATGATAGTATGCTATCTGGTTGCTCTTTACCTTAACGTGTATACTGATTGTCTCTCTGTTACATGTTGGTAAAGCCCTTAGGATGTGTACTTGACTACCTGGACTATGATGCGGATCATACTAGTGGGGACATGGTAGTCCATAAGTACATCCTTGAAAGTCCCTAGTCGTGGGTGTATCGAGATGGGGCATCGATATACCAGAGTAGACTAGCGTGTACCTTCTCGACCCATACAGATGGGCGATGGATGATCCCATATCCATTGGTGTTTGACATCGGAGATGATATACGGGTGCTCAGTAGAGACTGGGTACACTGGACGGACTCGCCGAGAACTCCCAGATGGTAATATACCTTACGTCAGATGGCAGTTCTCTGGTGACACTGGTACAGAGTAGTCTGTTGACCCGAGATCGTCATAGAGTCTTGTGTGGTTCCCACTGTGCTTTGATTTCCATCTTACCACGTCCAAGAGGGCGTGCAAAACGGTGGTTTTTGGGTACAGTCCCGAGTCACATGGAGGCAATGAGCGATAGGAGGGGATTCGTCTCTCCCGGTATAGGGAGTTGATGTTGCACTGTGTTCGATTGGCTATAACAGGAAGTCCCTGGCCAGGGATGATCAGAGAATTGCTGGTAAGTGTTACCAGTAGTTTCTCGACCCGTTATGAGCCTCATATCGACACGACTTATCGAGCTATTGGGGTCTGACGTTTACCACCCCTAGGCAAGATATGCGACATATCAGACGATCAGACCGGACTGTACGGTAGTGTTACTGGTTGGATTCACAGGAGTGTGAGAGGGCTTGCTCGTCGATCTTCTGATCGCTCAATACCCGGGTGGCCGTTACGTTTAGCAGACCGCTTGCGGCTTGTGGATGTTTGATATGATCATCATCTGCTGCCGGCGTATTGACGAGTCTTTAGAGTCCTACACAGAGGTTTCCTGGCTCAAGCGAAATGAAATAGGAGCGCATATGAGATATGTGCGGGACCGAGAATAATACCAGTATCTGATACTGTATTCAATTCTCGCGATGTGACATTGATCGGTTATATGCGATATAGCCGGGTTATCGGATCAAGTGTTGATTCGATAAGTTGTTACTAATGATACCTGTCGGTTTTGTGCGACATGACCGGATCATTGAATCAAGTGTTGATTTAATGATTTAATGCATAATTATATATATTTGATATATTACTTTGCATTAACTAGTATCGGTTCACTTTAAGATGGATATTCTCACTCGGATGTGCGCATTATATATGTGATATGATTTTGTGCACTAGCTTGTATCATGTTTGATGATACATGCTTTTTGGTTAAGTATAAAGTGTTAAACCTTGGTTAATGAATAGGTTAGGGTTTATTATTTGTTATTCATTTATCTTATTTAATTATCCATTTCTTTATGATAAATGAATAAAAGAAAATGAAATGAAATGGTTGCTAATTTTGGATTCTAGTTGAAGCTTCTTGATCTTTTGACTAAGTGACCATTTTGTCTCTAGTTTGACCCTAACCATTCCTTTAACCATGATTGATTCTCTACACCTAACTATGGTTCAATTATGATAAGAATGAATTTCTTTTCTCATGATTATCATTCTTATCATAATATATTCTTCTTCTTCTTCCTTCAACTTAAGAAGAAAAACCTAGACTACATCAATGGTGGATTGATGATATGAGTGAGAAATTCATTTCTAAAGTCTACCCACTTCCTATTTCTTCATCCTCTACCTCTTGCCAAGTAGTAGAGTGTGTTTACTTCACAAGTTTCTTGACTTGGTGAAGTCGGAGCTTGATTTAGCGATGCCTCGACGTAGATCATCTTCGGCATGGACATCGACGACCTAGCTCGCTTATTCTCCGACGAAGCCGACTCTAGAGCCCGGATTCTTTTTGGACAGCGGAGACGACTTCGTTGCGGAGCTATGGAGGTGGAGCACCGGATCTACAAAGGTTGTATTTCCGATATCCCATTAGTTAAGTTGTTAACTAGTTCTTTTTCGCCTAGTTTTCTAGCAAACGATCTTGTTAGGGTTTGTAGGCACCGTTAAAATTTGAAAATGGCATGTTCGATGCCTTGTATAACCTCATTAGGGTGCCTAGGAACCTTTCACTGGTATCAGAGCCTAGCTAGAGCCTTAGGCAAAGTCCAGACGGAATTTGAAGTCCGAACGAACCCGAAACCCGATCACAATCATGCTCTCTGGACATTTTGTAAAATCTGGGATTTTTCCATATTAAAAATTCCCAAAAAATTCAGCAGGGAATTTAATGAGTTACTGTGAAGCACGTGATGATAAATCGACTAAGTGAGCGCGGAACCGCGGCCCCACCATGTTATTAGCGGCGGTTCCGCGGCCACACTGTAGATTTACAGTGCGTGCATTGCACAGTAATTCATGGTTTTTTGTGCTGAGTCTTCTGGAAATTTTTAATGTATTTTCAAGAGTTGAATTTTCTGGAGATTGTTTTGGGGATTCGGTGTTTCGATCGGGGTTTCAAATTTTGTCTGTGTGGCTTTCCAGATAAATTTCAGACTATGTTAAAAAGTTCGACCGGATATAAATACCCAATTTTTCCCCTGTCGGGAAATTTCCAAATGTTGGATTTTTCCGTAGTTTAACGACGTTCTAAGTAGTGCAAGTAACGCGATGGACCCTCTAGAAGACAACAAACCTTAACTCGATTATGTGACCGTCTTGAACTGCCCTTTGAACCTTCGGGTTTGGGGCAGTACGGCGTGCCACATGTGAGGCGTTGGCTTGACCCTTCTACGGCTGGACCGTTGGTACTGAGGCACGAACGGAGTGTTGTTAGACTTGTTTCATGTGTTGAGCTGTATCGGGAAAACTTGGGTGTTTGACTGTTCGATCGAAAAGTTTAACATTTTCTGTTTATCTGGAATGGGATACAATAATTGGAATTCACAATAGTTATATGATAACTGGATGAATGTTATAAACATAGCAATTTAGTCTCACTTGATCGGTTGCCACGGAATTTTGATGTGATCAAAAGTCCGTCGCAATCACGTAGCGTACACGGATACTCGCCGGATAAACTTAATAGACAGCCTCACTCCATAGCCCCGACCAAGTGACTGTAGGAGAACCCCGTCGCCGAAAGCATCCGTTCGGGTGCTCGCGGTAGCGGTGTTCCGCCTTGGTGCACTTCGTCGTCGGTATCGGGGGTGCGACCGTCTACTGAAGTTGCGCGAGCATCGAGCGATGTCTGAAGTTGCCGACTTGGTATCTGAAAAGCCGTCTTGGATTGAAAGAGTCGATAATGACTAATGCGGGGTTTATAATTGTTAGGCATGCGATGTCTAAGTAATTCATTTGGTCAGGCATGTGATGTCTGAGGTGATTGCGGATTCCAACTGTTGTAGTTTTACACTTTCTTTTCTGTGACCGTAAGTGTAATATGTGATATCGCCGGTTTCGTTGCTATATGTCAACGACAATTGGGATGCGCATATTTACTTACGTTGATGACATGTGATGTTATGTGTTGCTGGATATGTTATATTGGATCGTCGTGTTTGAATAGCCG
The DNA here is from genome assembly GCA_030015575.1 of Agapanthus africanus. Classification (NCBI taxonomy): domain Eukaryota; kingdom Viridiplantae; phylum Streptophyta; class Magnoliopsida; order Asparagales; family Amaryllidaceae; genus Agapanthus; species Agapanthus africanus. The sequence goes on from JASDDO010000004.1 coordinate 317,094,298, forward strand.
GGGTTTTTATGTGAGATGAGTGTTTTTCATTTTCATTCATGTAAAAACTTGTATGTAATATTCTTTTATTGGGGCGCTTCCAGGTAGCGGAAGTAGTCACCGTTTGTATATTATTTACTTTTCCGCACTAGGATAGACCCAAGGAGGAGGGCACAACTAACCGGGTTCTGGAGTCCAGTGGGAGACCAACTCGAGGAGTCGAGGTCAGGTCTCCTAACTCTTGAATTGGTAGGGTTGCTTGCCGCTCTCGTAGGGGTCTAGGGGTGTGGGTTTGGCTATTCATCACGACCGTGGAATCCGTGTTTTATACTGGCTCGTATTGAAAACACGGACGTCCTAGTATATCCAATATTTCATATGATTCTTCTGCTGCGATATCTGTGATGTGATCATGTGATGTTCTGTGATAGATACAGTATATAATATATATGATATATTATATAACCGTTACTTATGTTTTACACCCGCGCTAGCCCTGCCCCGCTCTGCCGTTAGTTACCTAACCTAACGGTGCACGAGGGGACATCGAGGCGAATGCGGATGGCATAAGTGTACGTCATATCTATCTGTGATGTTTAGGTACATAAATGATGGGACTTCATTAATGTGATTAATGAAATAAAAGAAACCTAAGATGTTGTAGAATCGCATTTCAAAAATAAAACAGGTAGCTACAGTTCTTGCTTTGCACAGAGGTATATGTGATATATCCTGCACCTTATTCGATAAGGAAAGGACCGAGATCCCTTCACCGGGAGTGACTCCTTTAGCAATAACTGGCAGATGCTACACACTCGGTTTGACTTTTGATTGCTTTTAACTGTTTTTGCTTTGCACAGTGATATATATGATATATCCCGCACCTCATTCGACGAGGAAAGGACCGACGATCCCTTCACCGGGAGTGACTCCTTTAGCAAAACTAGAAAAGCCTCAAAAGCACTCCATTTTAAAATCATTCGATCCTACAACTATATCAAGTTCAATACGCAATAGGTTTTCAGAAAAACCTGTCGTAGCCCTCCGTCATTTCAGATAAATCCTGTTTAGTATTCGTGCTGCGTTTGTTGACCTTGTCAAGGCGCAGTGTGCGGTAGCTAACCAGTATTTATCTGTTTATCCATATGATGCAGATTGGGTTAGGGTAGTCGTGCGGCCTTGTTGACCTTGTCAAGGGTCGTGCGGGTGGGTTTGATTCAATCAAGAAATGACGGGTTGAACTTGACTTGCGGTCTATGGTTTGTTGACCTTGTCAAGGTCATAGATCGTTCGGGGCAAAATATTATCGGGAATTTCAAGTGTTGAGATTTGCAATGAGATTGCATACCTTCTATGAGATAGTTGGATCCCGATACCCGCTGCGAGTAAGAGTTACTCCTGGGAGAGTTTTATACATTACAATTAGCCGATCAAGTAGGTGTCTAGAAAGGTGTCAACGGGGTTACGCCTCTGGGAAAGCGAGATTTACATTAATTAGGTTCGTGCGAAAGCACGGGGGACCTCCCTCAAAGTACCGACACTGGCCTGGCTGAAAGATCGACGAACTTGTAGTGTGTAATTAATCCCGGCTAGTCTTTCCTTTTAGGGTTTGAAGGAAGATTTGATAAAAAGCAGTGGGAGCCATCCTGATTAGATAAAATAAAACCAATCTATTCTTGCAAGAGCGCACGCTGAGTGTTTTCTTCTCTCTCTCTCCTGGTAGCGACCATATCACGCCTTAATCAAGATAATAAAACGGATTATTGACCGAACCCGCTTGTTATACTGAGCTGGGGAACGTTGGTCCCGCTCCAACTTATAATTGTTATAAGACAGAGCAGGAAATTGGGGATTACCAGAATTCCCGTGCCGCCCAAACGAAGAGAGTGCATGCTGATGCATCATCTTCGGGTGTGTTCATTATACAGAACTGTTTCTCAGTATCCTCCGCATCCTTGGTATTTGATACCGGATAAGGATCCCAGATATGTAAGATGTTACATAGGGCTACAAAAGGGTAGAATAACTGAGAACGGGTGATAAGTTTCATGAGGCAGAAAACGGGGCAAGAGTTGCAGCCAAGTCTGTCGGTCACTGTCACCCTGTATTACCAATACATTGATTCTGAATGAATGTTATTAGATACCGAACCTGATATACCAAATCATATCACTCTCTTTGTTAGCAAAGAAATGATATAATTTTGTATTGTTGGATAATGTTTTGAACATTTCCTATATCAAAAGTTGATCGAATCAGGCACGTTATCTAAAAGCATTGATGTTCTAAATCAAACTACAGTTCTTAGTATATGGAACACACACAAGAGGAAGAGTTCAGAATTGAACCATTCCTTCTTGAGGTATTGTAGACTAGGTCAGATCAATGTGACCCGACTAGCTAGAGTAACATAAAGATGCATATTTAAATTAGTTTGAATTTACATCTTGTGAAACTCGCCAGTCATGTCACAAAGATAAGATGACACCAGCTCTATTTATTGGAAACAGAGAAAGAGTTAGTGAACTCTTGGGATGATACATGTTGATGTATGTAGGTCCCCTGTCTACACATACCAGGATTGGTTCTTTATACTTCATTACGTTCTCTGATGATCTCTTTAGATTCAGACATATGTTCTTGTTGAAACACAAGTCCGAACCTTTTGAGATATTCACAGAATATAAGTTAGAAGTAGAGAACCAAAATACGGGTATAAGTATTATGTCCTATGATGAGATTAAGGAGGAGAATACTTGTGCATGGAATTCCTGGACTATTCTAAAGGAGAATGAGATTCTCTCTCAGCATTACTCCTCCGTATACACCATAGCACGATGGTATATCGGGGCGGAGCAGATACACCCTATTTGATATGGTGTGCTCTATGATGAGTAATACTGAGTTACCTTTTTCCTTAGGGGGTTATGCACTTATGAAGTTGCATACCTATTGAATTACGGTTCGAATCAAATCAAAGCCTACCATTTCATATGTGATATGGAAAGGGAAGAGCCCATATCTTAAGTTAGTTAAGATTTGGGGTTGTCCGGCCTATGTCTAAAAGCAAAATCCGGACAAGCTCGAGGCAAGGTCTGTTAAGTACAACTGGAAAGGTTCCAGCTATACAAATGACAGCAACTGATTTGGTAGAACCAAAGGATTCAGTAGAAACCAACGAACCTCAGCCTCTCCGCCGATCTAGTAGGGTTCCTCACCCACCTGAGAGATACTTCTGTTTCTCTATGACAGTGGGAGCGAGGATTGCATCATGAGATGATGACCCAACTAGTTTCGAGCTGGCCATCAAGAGTAGGGACTCTGTAAGAATGGCTGGATGCTTAGCGATCTGAGATAGAATCCTTATACACCAACAAAGTATGGACTTTGGTTGCTATATCTGAAGGGTTAAATCCCCATCAGGAGCAAGTATATCTTGAGAAGATTACTTGGTGTACATGGAAAAGTTGAGACTTTCAAAGCTAGACTTGTTAAAGGTTTGCATCATTGACCAGGTATGGATTATGTTGAAACCTTTTCTAAGGATCTATGCTTAAGTCCATCCAGATCCTACTTGCCACGGCTACATACCATGACTACGATATCTGGTGGTTGGGTGTCATGACAGCTCTTCTAAAATGATGTTTTGGAAGAGAGTGTCTATAAGTACACAGCCAGAGGGCCTCGTAGACAGTGGGAGCAGCGGAAACGTGTGCAAGATGTTTTATAAGATAAAGCAGGCATCGCGGAGTTGGAACGTCTGTTTTGATGCGTTAGTCAAAGAAGTTGACATCATCAAAATGGTAGATGAACCTTGTATATACAAAAAGGTAGTAGGGAGTATGGTGGTGATCCTCGTAGAGTACGTGGATGACATACTCTTGATAAGAAAGGAGTTTCTTATGCTACGCTCGATCAATCTCCGTTTATCACAAAGATTCTCCGTGTAGGATCAAAATGATACCTCCTAAATCCTGAGTTTTGGATCTATGAGATAGATCTAATTGGATGTTAGAACTCTCACTAGAAGTAGTGAGATGGTATCAATCGATCCTGGGGAGAATCACTGGAAGTGTTTCAGGGTGATAAAGACGACTGAATGTCAGTCGCAGGCATTGTCTTTACCCTCAGTAAAGGGACGGTATGTTGGAAGAGTTCCAAGCTAGATACCGTGACATACTAGACGATAAAGGCAGGATACATCGCTACTAAAGATGCTACCAAAGAAGCTGTTTGGGTGTATATTGGTTCATGAGATGAACTATGTTCCTCCCATTGTGTGACAATGGAGTTGTGGCTTTTGCCAAGGAACGTCCGTCCCATCAGTGATCCAGACTTATTCTATGGCAGTATCGCCTGATCATGGAGATGGTTGATCTCCAGGCTGATCGAGGTTAGGAGAGTAGACTCAGAGGACAACACGGCGGATCCACTCACGAAGGCCTATTCCCAGAGAGAGACTTTCATGGGATGGTTGAGTATGAGATACTACGACCACTGCTACAGATGGCCCTAGTGCAAGTGGGAGATTATTAGTTATATGTATGCCCTAGAGGCCATTACTGTACATAGGATGTATATTGTAGTGGATGCTGGGACATATATAGGGAGGACTTTCTTGCTCGACATGATAGTATGCTATCTGGTTGCTCTTTACCTTAACGTGTATACTGATTGTCTCTCTGTTACATGTTGGTAAAGCCATTAGGATGTGTACTTGACTACCTGGACTATGATGCGGATCATACTAGTGGGGACATGGTAGTCCATAAGTACATCCTTGAAAGTCCCTAGTCGTGGGTGTATCGAGATGGGGCATCGATATACCAGAGTAGACTAGCGTGTATCTTCTCGACCCATACAGATGGGCGATGGATGATCCCATATCCATTGGTGTTTGACATCGGAGATGATATACGGGTGCTCAGTAGAGACTGGGTACACTGGACGGACTCGCCGAGAACTCCCAGATGGTAATATACCTTACGTCAGATGGCAGTTCTCTGGTGACACTGGTACAGAGTAGTCTGTTGACCCGAGATCGTCATAGAGTCTTGTGTGGTTCCCACTGTGCTTTGATTTCCATCTTACCACGTCCAAGAGGGCGTGCAAAACGGTGGTTTTTGGGTACAGTCCCGAGTCACATGGAGGCAATGAGCGATAGGAGGGGATTCGTCTCTCCCGGTATAGGGAGTTGATGTTGCACTGTGTTCGATTGGCTATAACAGGAAGTCCCTGGCCAGGGATGATCAGAGAATTGCTGGTAAGTGTTACCAGTAGTTTCTCGACCCGTTATGAGCCTCATATCGACACGACTTATCGAGCTATTGGGGTCTGACGTTTACCACCCCTAGGCAAGATATGCGACATATCAGACGATCAGACCGGACTGTACGGTAGTGTTACTGGTTGGATTCACAGGAGTGTGAGAGGGCTTGCTCGTCGATCTTCTGATCGCTCAATACCCGGGTGGCCGTTACGTTTAGCAGACCGCTTGCGGCTTGTGGATGTTTGATATGATCATCATCTGCTGCCGGCGTATTGACGAGTCTTTAGAGTCCTACACAGAGGTTTCCTGGCTCAAGCGAAACGAAATAGGAGCGCATATGAGATATGTGCGGGACCGAGAATAATACCAGTATCTGATACTGTATTCGATTCTCGCGATGTGACATTGATCGGTTATATGCGATATAGCCGGGTTATCGGATCAAGTGTTGATTCGATAAGTTGTTACTAATGATACCTGTCGGTTTTGTGCGACATGACCGGATCATTGAATCAAGTGTTGATTTAATGATTTAATGCATAATTATATATATTTGATATATTACTTTGCATTAACTAGTATCGGTTCACTTTAAGATGGATATTCTCACTCGGATGTGCGCATTATATATGTGATATGATTTTGTGCACTAGCTTGTATCATGTTTGATGATACATGCTTTTTGGTTAAGTGTAAAGTGTTAAACCTTGGTTAATGAATAGGTTAGGGTTTATTATTTGTTATTCATTTATCTTATTTAATTATCCATTTCTTTATGATAAATGAATAAAAGAAAATGAAATGAAATGGTTGCTAATTTTGGATTCTAGTTGAAGCTTCTTGATCTTTTGACTAAGTGACCATTTTGTCTCTAGTTTGACCTTGACCATTCCTTTAACCATGATTGATTCTCTACACCTAACTATGGTTCAATTATGATAAGAATGAATTTCTTTTCTCATGATTATCATTCTTATCATAATATATTCTTCTTCTTCTTCCTTCAACTTAAGAAGAAAAACCTAGACTACATCAATGGTGGATTGATGATATGAGTGAGAAATCCATTTCTAAAGTCTACCCACTTCCTATTTCTTCATCCTCTACCTCTTGCCAAGTAGTAGAGTGTGTTTACTTCACAAGTTTCTTGACTTGGTGAAGTCGGAGCTTGATTTAGCGATGCCTCGACGTAGATCATCTTCGGCATGGACATCGACGACCTAGCTCGCTTATTCTCCGACGAAGCCGACTCTAGAGCCCGGATTCTTTTTGGACAGCGGAGACGACTTCGTTGCGGAGCTATGGAGGTGGAGCACCGGATCTACAAAGGTTGTATTTCCGATATCCCATTAGTTAAGTTGTTAACTAGTTCTTTTTCACCTAGTTTTCTAGCAAACGATCTTGTTAGGGTTTGTAGGCACTGTTAAAATTTGAAAATGGCATGTTCGATGCCTTGTATAACCTCATTAGGGTGCCTAGGAACCTTTCAAGATTGAGAAGCTAAGGAAGAAAAGGCTTAGATATAGAGCCAAAAAAGGGCTAGGGCTCCTGCGAGGATGAACATCATGAGGTTCGGGGAACAGGGTTACCCCGCCAAAGATGAGGGGATGGCTGAATGTGTTATCCACGCCGTCTACATGGTGGGCACGCGTCCCAGCGACAACCTGCGCAGCAAAAGCAAGGATGGGGCCACCACATCTCAGATCCAACCTGGTGTGAATATAGCTGTCACTTCTCAAGACCATCATCCTCTAGAGGGTGATGAAAATCCTCCCAGCGAGGCTGATAGGCAGAGAGAGCCCTCAGTTCATGAGGAGTCAGGCTCAGAAAGCGAAGATGAGCCAACTTTCTGTCCTAAGACCGCAAAGCAGCAACTTCTCCAAGAGCTCCGAAAACAGCTCAGAAGCAAAGACAAGGAGATGGCCAAGCTCTACTCAAAGATCGACGACTTGACAAATGTCGTCTTACGGCTTACGCCCCAACTTGCCTCTCAGCCACCCAATCAAGCGCAAGGCTCTGCTCATGAACCGGGAAATGGTGTCCCGAGACAGCCGACGCCTATTCCCTCAAATACAAAGGTAGGCGGACCGCACGAAAGCCAGTCGCATCCTATCTTAGGAAATGTCTTGGCTACCGATGACAGTAGCCCGCTAACTCAAGATCAAATCATGGATTTGGTTGCCAACAAAGTCAAAACATTGGTAGCCAAAGCCGAAGCGCAAAAAGATATCAGCAGCAGTGGAAGACCATGTCCTGCTCAGTATGATCTGGTAGAATTTCGTAGCGGCTATGTCATCCCTAAATTCGGAAGATTTGATGGGACGGGAAATGCGAATCAGCACATCGCCCACTTCAAAGCCTCATGCGGGAATACTGGGGGCAACGATGCACTTCTCCTCTGCCAGTTCGTTAATAGCTTGGCCGATGTTGCTTTCGACTGGTACGTGAGCATACCGGATGGCTCCGTTACTACTTTCGTCCAAATGGAATCTTTGTTTCGACAAAGGTTCATGAGCGTCAGCGATAAGATCACCATTGCCGAGCTCGTAAGGACCAGGCCCAAGAACAACGAAAGCAGCATGGATTTTATAACCAGATGGCGCAATCTCTCCGTCAAATGTGAACCGCCGATAGAGCAGGACCAATCTTTTAGTCTCCTCGTCAGAAATCTCAACAATTGGATGGCCCCGTTTCTATACACCGCGGGTCTCAAAACATTCCAAGAGCTGACCAGGAAAGTTCAGATGCTGGAGCGCTCAAAGCAGGAGTCATCCTCGGATTCCCAAAATAACAATAGGTCCTGGAGAAACCGAAAGGACGATAATCACAAAGGCGGAAACTTCGATGATTCTGAATTTTTCAACACTTCAGCTAACCGAAATAAGCAAGGGTTGAGAGGGCCTAATGCCAACCAGCCTCGGAAGCCATTGTTCGGAGAGGGAGGAGAATCTCCACTGAAAGAGAAGCTGGATAAGGTCTATTCCTTCAGAAGGGACAAAATCCGTAAAATATTCAAAGACGCCCTGAGGAACGGTCTACAGCTGCCAGAGTCAAAAAGACCGCAGGAAGCGATTATGACTGACGACCCCAAATACTGCCCCTATCACAGAGTAATAGGTCATGCCATTGAGGACCGCTTCGTCTTCAAAGATTGGGTCAAAAAACAATACAAGGCAGGAGAGATAGAACTGTCTAAAGGCGTGTTAGAAAACAGTCAATCTACGACCGCCGATTTCACACAAATGGAGACCGAAGCCTTTCGGGAACCTAACCCTCCCAGACACATGCAGGGCGAACCAAAGACTGATTGGCCTCAGGGACCGGCACCAGTGAGGGCACCTACTCTGATGGAGAGAAAGAAGAAGGTGTACTCCTTCAGGAGGGATGAGGTCCGCAATATATTCGAGGAAGCCTTGAACAACGGCCTGCAATTGCCTATTCCGAAGAGGCCACATGAAATGAATATGACCGGCAATCCCGTATACTGCCCATACTAAAGAGTGCTGAGTCATACCATTGAAGACTGCTGTGTTTTCAAAGATTGGGCAGGGGACCAATATAAGCTTGGAAGAACCTCACAATCCTCGGATGTATCGGCAAGCCACAGAGCTAGGTCATCAACACAGCTCCGCCAAGATCAAAGTTCAAGGAGCTGGGATAAGCAAAAAGGACCACCATGTCGTTAAACTGGGAACAATCGACCTCTAAGTCGTTAAACTGGGAATGTAAATATATATATATATATATATATATATGTATGTATGTATGTATGTATATATATGTAAATAAACAAAAAAAATGTGAAAATAAAAGAAAAATAAAGAAAATCCGAAATGATGGGGCAACTCGCAATAAAAATCAGCGAGTAAAAATAAAGATGAAAATAAAGCCGAAATGATGTGGCAACTCGCAATAAAAATCAGCGAGTAAAAATGAAGATGAAAATAAAGCCGAAATGATGGGTCAACCGCGAATAAAAAGACGAAATGATAGGACAATCGCGACCTTCAGGATAAGAAAAGCTGAAACGATAGAGCAATCGTGGTAAATAAAAAAAATATAATAAACAAAAAAAAAACGGCGAATGATGAGTCGCTCATGGTACCATATTCCAGTGCAGCGATGCAGACGCCAACCAAAATCCGATTTTCAAAAATCCCCCCAGCCCTACGGTTGGTCCCCAAGTTGACTACCGTATACAATCCACGGGCTCAAATAATCCTCGTCATACCCATGCCCCACCACAATCACCAGTTACACGGCTGGTCTCCGCCTTTGGAATTATGCTCCATTGAGAAGACCCACTCATGTGTCCTCACGATACATGAGGAGAACACCTTCGTGGGATCCTTATGACTCACGAAGGAAAAACACACTTAGGAGTGCCCATGACTCCTAAGGAGAAAGTACACCTATGAGATCCTTTCGACTCATAGGGAGAAAATGCTTTTATGGGACCCTTACGGCCCATAAAATTGAAAAGCCTTAGGTGATAGGGACCTAAACCTGTCACCTAAGCCACCGCCCCCAATCCCCAAGTGGCGAATGATGAGTCGCTCCTGATACCATATTCCAGTGCAGCGATGCAGACGCCAGCCAAATTCCAAATCGCATACCCCAATGGCGAATGATGAGTCGCTCCTGGTACCATATTCTAGTGCAGCGATGCAGACGCCAACAAAGTCCCGAAATTTTTCCGTCCCTACGATCTGGATCATACATCCTGCAAAACCGTATACAATCCACGGGCGTAATATAAAAAAATAAATAAATAAAAATAAAAAAGGCATGTCCACAAGAAAAATGAGCACGGATGAAAACCCGAAAGGGCACCGTGAGTAAAAATAGCAGGACTGCCGGTGAGTTTGTGAAAACCCGAAAGGGCGCACACTCGTAAAAAAGAGATGAAATGCACTCGCAAAGTCCTCTCGACTTTGTGAGGAGAAAATTCCCGCGTGAGATCCTTACGACTCACAAAGGAGCAACACCCTTAGGAGTCCCCACGACTCCTAAGGAGAAAATACACCTATGAGATCCTTTCGACTCGTAGGGAGAAAATGCTTTTATGGGACCCTTACGGCCCATAAAATTGAAAAGCCTTAGGTGATAGGGATCTAAACCTGTCTTCTAAGCCACCAATTTCCAAATCATTCCGGGGCAAATGATGAGTTGCTCCTGGCATTATTCTAGTGCAGCAATGCAGATGCCGACAAAAAACCAATCCCAAAATCCTCTCAAAGACAGATGATGATTCGCTCCTGGTACCATATTCCAGTATAGCGATGCTGATGTCAGCCTAAATCACAATCAATAAGTCAACTTCAACTCCGACACCGCAAAAAGCGGAGCAAAACAGAATCCAATCTCGACACCGCAAGAAGCGGAGCAAGTCAAGATCACCCCTGACACTGCAAGAAGCAGAGCAAGTAAAATCAAGCGTCGACCGTCTATGTCGCAAAAAGGGCAGTGCAGGCTCCCCACAAATCGGGAACCCAAATCTCTCCGGATCAGAGCGTCGACCGTCTATGTCGCAAAAAGGGCAGTGCAGGCTTCCCATAAATCGAGAACCAAATCGCTCCGGATTAGATAGTCAACCGTCTACGTCGCAAAAAGGGCATGCAGGCTTCGTCCAAAGCAGGAACCAGATCACTCCGGGCCAGGGAAAAGTCTACCACGGACACTCCGTCTCGGAGACGCGTCAAGCGTCGACTGTCTATGTCGCAAAAAGGGCAGTGCAGACTCCCCAAATCGGGAACCCAAATCGCTCCGGATCAGAGCGTCGACCGTCTATGTCGCAAAAAGGGCAGTGCAGGCTCCCCACAAATCGGGAACCCAAATCGCTCCGGATCAGAGTATCGACCGTCTATGTCGCAAAAAGGGCAGTGCAGGCTTCCCACAAATCGGGAACCAAATCGCTTCGGATCAGAGCGTCGACCGTCCATGTCGCAAAAAGGGCAGTACAGGCTTCCCACAAATCGGGAACCAAATCGCTCCGGATCAGAGCGTCGACCGTCCATGTCGCAAAAAGGGCAGTGTAGGCTCCCCACAAATCTGGGACCCAAATCGCTCCGGATTAGAGCGTTGACCGTCTACCTCGCAAAAAGGGCAGTGCAGGCTCCCCACAAATCGGGAACCCAAATCGCTCCGGATCAGAGCGTCGACCGTCTACGTCGCAAAAAGGGCAGTGTAGGCCCCCACAAATCGGGAACCCAAATCGCTTCGGATCAGAGCGTCGACCGTCTACGTCGCAAAAAGGGCAGTGCAGGCTCCTAAAATCGGGAACCCAAATCGCTCCGGATCAGAGCGTCGACCGTCTATGTCGCAAAAAGGGCAGTGCAGGCATCCCACAAATTAGGAACCCAAATCGCTCCGGATCAGAGCGTCGACCGGCCATGTCGCAAAAAGGGCAGTGCAGGCTCCCACAAATCGGGAACCCAAATCGCTCCGGATCAGAGCGTCGACCGTCTATGTCGCAAAAAGGGCAGTGCAAGCTCCCCACAAATCGGGAACCCAAATCGCTCCGGATCAGAGAGTCGACCGTCTACGTCGCAAAAAGGGCAGTGCAGGCTTCCCACAAATTGGGAACCCAAATCGCTCTAGATCAGAGCGTCGACAATCCATGTCGCAAAAAGGGCAGTGCAGGCTCCCCACAAATCGGGAACCCAAATCGCTCCGGATCAGAGCGTCGACCGTCTACGTCGCAAAAAGGGCAGTGCAGGCCCCCACAAATCAAGAACCCAAATCGCTCCGGATCAGAGCGTCGACCGTCTACGTCGCAAAAAGGGCAGTGCAGGCTCCCCAAATCGGGAACCCAAATCGCTCCGGATCAGAGCGTTGACCGTCCATGTCGAAAAAAGGGCAGTGCAGGCATCCCACAAATCGGGAACCCAAATCGCTCTGGATCAGAGCGTCGACCGTCCATGTCGCAAAAAGGGCAGTTCAGGCTCCCACAAATCGGGAACCCAAATCGCTCCGGATCAGAGCGTCGACCGTTTATGTCGCAAAAAGGGCAGTGCAGGCTCCCCACAAATCGGGAACCCAAATCGCTCCGGATCAGAGCGTCGACCGTCTACGTCGCAAAAAGGACAGTGCAGGCTTCCCATGAATCGGGAACCCAAATCGCTCTTGATCAGAGCGTCGACAGTCCATGTCGCAAAATGGGCAGTGCAGGCTACCTACAAAGCAGGAACCAGATCACTCCGGGCCAGGGAAAAGTCTACCACGGACACTCCGTCTCGGAGACGCGTCAGAACGTTGATCGTCTACGTCGCAAAAAGGGCAGTGCAGGCTCCCCACGAATCGGGAACCCAAATCTCTCCGGATCAGAGCGTTGACCGTCTACGTCGCAAAAAGGGCAGTGCAGGCTTCCCACAAATCGGGAACCCAAATCGCTCTGGATCAGAGCGTCGACCGTCCATGTCGCAAAACGGGCAGTGCAGGCTTCCTACAAAGCAGGAACCAGATCACTCCGGGCCAGGGAAAAGTCTACCACGGACACACCGTCTCGGAGACGCGTCAAGCGTCGACCGTCCATGTCATTAAAAGGGCAGGGCATCCCAAAAAACGAGAACCAAAGCAAGTCGCATCCACGCGAAAGAAGATCCATCAATTTCATGCACACGACCCACATATGTGGTGTGCATTTATTGATGGGGGGCACTTTGTTGGGGTAAAAATTTACACCCCTGTTGACTAAGTCAATGTCAAGGTCAACCCCAAGCCAGGTGGGCCCAAGCCCAGGTCAAGCAGGCCAATGCCCAAGCTGAGCCCGCGGCCAAGCCTCCCTATGCCAACAACAAAATCATGTAATAAATCATTTTTATGTAATTTTTTATGCATGAATGTAATCAAAATGGGCATAAAGCCAAATTTTTATAAGCCCATGGCTTATGTGCAAAAAGAAATGGCACATGAGCCATGGGATAGGCAAAATGCCATTTTGAAAAGCCCAAGGGGCTATATGTAAATATGTAAGCCTATAAAAGGCAACATGATGATGAATAAAATAACACTTTATCATTCCCCCAAAAACTAGGGTTCTTTGTGCCTCCTGCTCCTTCTCCAAGGTTCTAAACCTTCCCATTTCTTTTGAATTAAATCAAGAGTTTTACTCTTTCTTTCCCAAAATTAAGTAGTTTTCCACCACAAAACCCACAAAGGGGAACTCAGATCTACCATCAGATCTCAGACAGGAGAGATTTTTAAAACCTCACATCTCTTGATTTTCAAGATCCGGCCAACAAGGGAAGAAGAAGGAGACCTATCTCCAGAAGCCCCACTTTGGGGAAGAACTATGGCTCAAGGGGAGAAGCCCTTCATCAGCTTCAAAATATCTTAGGAGTTTAACTCCATATATATATAATAAATATTTCCTTTCTGAAGCATAGTTTCTGGTTCTGGGACTAAAAGCCCCCTTTTCTCGCCGGCGCCCAAGCACTCAAGCGCCAAGCGCCCACGTGCCGAGATGTGGCGCGCTAGCGCTCGAGCGCAGAGCGCCCACGTGCTGACAAGTGGAGCGCTGGCGCTCGAGCGCCCTGTGCTCAAGCGCAAAGTGCCCACATGCCGACACGTGGCGCGCTTACGCTCCAGCGCAAAGCGCCCACGTGCCGACACGTGGCGCGCTTGCGCTCCAGCGCCCTGCGCTCAAGCGCAAAACGCCCACGTGCCGACACGTGGCGCGCTTGCGCTCAAGCGCCCAGCGCTCAAGCGTAAAGCGCCCACATGTCAACACGTGGTGCGCTTGCTCTCCAGCGCCCTGCGCTCAAGAGCAAAGCGCCCACGTGCCGATACGTGGTGCGCTTGCGCTCAAGTGCTCAGCGCTCAAGCGCAAAGCGCCCACATGCCGACACGTGGCGCGCTAGCGCCTGAGCGTACAACACCTAAGCGCACAGCGCTCAAGGCGCTGACCCCACGCATCCTTTGGATGCCCTTTCCCTTTCTTTTTTATATATATGTATATATAAATACACACACACACACATACACACACATACTCTACAACACTCTCCCTCCCAAAAAAATTTTAGGCCGGGGCGCTGCCCCGCACCCCCAAGGGGGCTGCTAGCCCCCTTGACCCCCAGCCCGCTATCCGGGTAGCGGGACCCTCGTAAAAATTCTGCGTAGCCCCCGATATATCCAAAACCCCTTCAAAACACAACACTGCACATTGAGTTTGCATGACCAGTTTAACCCGTCAATCGGAGGTTCCCTCGCTCCAAATGCGAGGGGTAATTAACGGCAGCTTAGTCCGCGGCTGCCAGAGATTCGGATCCCCACAATCATTAAACCCCGGCCTACCCTAAGCAGGGGGAATCTGTAATGCGCCTGACAAGTGCGCACGTATTCCTATCTCAATGGGGTGATGAAAAACACCCTACAAGCGCCTCACGTGCAAAGCACGAGAGCGCTAGCAGCGCTAAGCGATAAGAGTCAAAGACTCTGAGGCAGCACCTCACATGCAAAGCACGAGAGAGCTTGTGCCAAGAGCGCCAGCGCTGAGAGTCAAAGACTCTAAGGCAGCGCTCACGTGTAAAGCACGAGAGCGCTCGCGCTAAGAGCGCTAGCGCTGAGAGTCAAAGACTCTAAAGCAGCACTCACGTGCAAAGCACGAGAGCGCTCGCGCCAAGTGCGCCTGCGCTAAGAGTCAAAGACTCTGAAACAACGCTCACGTGCAAAGCACGAGAGCGCCAAGAGCTAGAACTAAATGTTCTCCACCGTTGGATCAAAGATCCAACGGAGATAATAAATCATCAAATTACCAGAATAAGATTCTGTTAAGGAAATAGTCCTCAGAATCTTTCCAAAAAAGAAAGATTGTGCTCTGTAAATCAGAGCACCGTTGGATCAAAGATCCAATGGCGATTGAAAATCACCAAGATACATAGTAATCTCTGTATGGGAAAATAATTTCCCAATCTTGTTAATAACAAGAAAGATGTCTTCTGTAAAACAGAAGCCCTAGGATCAAAGATCCAACGGTGGGAAATATCCCCAAATCAATCAGAGAAAGATTTCCTTAACAGATTCAACAAATCAGCTTCCTCTATATAAAGGACCCAAGACTTCAAGTCTTGCACAGAAGAACCCCCTTACAAGCTTTGAGAAATTTCAAAGAAAAGAGCAAGCTCTGAGAAGAAGAACTTTTCTTCAAGGTAAAAACAGAAAGATAAAAAACATCTCATCAAGGAAGAAGAATATAGTTCTTGTTTAGATCATCGATCTATAAGACAGTCATCTTTCACAAAAAGAGATCATAGTATCTCATCATAAAAAAGGAGGGAGAAGAATTTCATTCTCTTCAGATCATAGATCTACAAAGACAAAGTCTTTCACAAAAGAAAATATGAGAGATTGTAACATCTCCTATAAAAATAAGAACTTTTTTCTTAGAACCATGAGACAAAGTCTCTTGTAAGCGAGAACTTATTTCTCAGATATCAAAATTGATCAGAAGCGCTCTGCGCTCATTGTCTAGCGCTCAGCGCCAAACATGCCACGTGCTCCTCACGTGTGCGCTATTTCATAAGAAGCGGCTTAGCGCTCCAAATCTGGTGACCGGCGCCAAGCGGGCCACGTGCTTCTCACGTGTGCGCTGCTTAACAGAAGCATTTGCGATCTGACTGGCGCTCAGCGCCAAGCGCGCCATGTGCTCATCACGTGTGCGCTACTTAACAGAAGCACTTGCGCTTAGCGCCAAGTGCGCCATGTGCTCCACACGTTTGCGCTACTTAACAGAAGCGCTCTGCGCTCATTGACTGGCACTCAGCGCCAAGCGCACCACGTGCTCCTCACGTTCGAACGACTCACACTCAAACTATCCCAACACCCCGCGTATTTATAACTAATATAGCAGTAAACTGAATCACTAATTAGGAATACTGACTGGACTGGAACATATAATATCATGTTAATTGTACGGAAATGGAACTTGTAACGGTATAGATTGTGTCATGGAATGTAATTCAACATTCTATTTAGAAATCTCGTTTTAAGTAAGGAAACCGTAAATGTGAACAAGCATGGCATGTCAAGCTGTGATATTAATAGTCTCAAGTAGCATGTCAAGTATAGTCGATAGAATATAGTGTCAGTAATATAAACAAGAATTTACATGAATTAGCAAGTATCTCTATTTAACAAGATTAATAACGTAACATCGTTTTAAAGGGGTTTATTCCAATTTAACAATTCTAACAGTTGTAATATTTAAACGGACAAGTGAACAAATATGATATTTATAATTCCAATTAATGGGTGTGCTAAACTAGGGTTTTCATCATTTATATACGATATCACAATCTGTCCGAATTGTTAAATATTCATAATATACATATATATCAGGATAATTCTATTTTGTTTTTCAATATTAAATATAGGAAAATAATAATATTATAAGCGATACCGCATCGGTAAAAGGAATGGGCAAGTGTACTTGCCTTAAGACGGTTAAATACGACGACACGAAACGCAAACCAAACATGATAACTCGGTTAGAGAATCTCGATCCACGTTGCTCGCTGTTCTGAAGTTGGGTACGGTTGGTGATGGGTGCTTGGCAACTTTTAAAGGAAGAAAATTTGAGAGATGAATATATGTTTAGAATTATATATATATATATATATATATATATATATATATATATATATATATATATATATATATATATATATAGGAGAGAGAGAGAGAGAGAAAAGGGGAGGGAAATATTCTGATTGGAGAGAGATTAAACTTAGATAAAATATAGATGTATTATTTATATATTGGTTAGGGTAAAATTAGTAGAAGAGAGAAAATATTTGTTAAACTAGATAAAACAATATATCACAAAACCCCATAAGAACTATTTGTTAAAGATTTTAAGGGATCTTCTCAATTATTTATCATAACCAAAACAATCTACCATATATCTATAATTACAAAAATATTGTTGACAATATATATATCGTATGTATATTAATTATTATAAATATAAATTAGCACACCAATAAACATTTTAAACAACCTAGATGATCTATATATAAATTAGCACATCTATCTATATATATATATAGGTGTAAAGTTTGTTATTATATAGGATAATAGGAAACATTTATATAAATATATATAGGGTTTTAAATAGATATGATTTATATAGATTAGTTTAAATGTGTATGATTAAAATATGTATAGATTTTTTTGGGGAGATAAAATATATTTGAAGAGAGAGTATAACAAAATATATAAGTTTAGGAAAATAATTATCATTACCCCTAATAGTTTAATTTGAAAGATTTAAAATATGATTTAAAGATTAAAAAATTATTAATAATATATTATAGTAGACAAAATATTGTACTAGAATATAAATAAGATATTATTAGATTTAGCAAAACAAAACTTTAAAAGTTAAATATCATATATATAGCTAACTTAGATAACCATAATATATTTGTTTACATATCTAATATTTGAAAATATATTAGATGCAAATTAAAATATGATATTAATAAATTATCAAATAACCTTAAATACTAAATATGTTTTGTTAAAACAACCATACTAATATTATTTATTTAGTTACAAAACTAATGTTAGACAAATAAATATTATATGTATAGAAATTTAAGATATTAATCAAATAGTAAACAAAAATAAATACTAATAATATAATTATTTAACAAACTTGAAAAACTATAATTATAACAAATTTAAAGCAACCATAATTATATGTTCTAGCTTAATTAGAAAGTATTAAACTCCAACTTAAAATAATAATAATAATAATAATAATAATAATAATAATAATAATAATAATATAACAAAACCCAATACATTCAAAAGAAAAAAGGAAAAAAATTTACCATCCGGCTGGAGTGTTACATACCGAGCTGGTATGAGGCGCAAAAGATAATCACAAATATCGGCCTAAAGTGTGAGAAGAAACATGCATACAAGAAATGACCGTGTTTTGTTCCGGAAAGAACACGTCGCATTCAAAATCTGCCCAGTGTGCGGGAAAACCGATTCAAGCCTAAGAAAATCTCCCGTTCAAGTGATGTGCCCGTGAAGATTCTTCGTCATTTTCCATTAATACTAAGGCTACAACGGTTATTTATGTGTGAGGTGACGACATCCGAAATGCTGTGATATCATATAGTGTCTCGTGAAGAGGGAAAAATGAGTCATCTAAGAGATTCGAAATCGTAGAAAGTTTTAGATAAAAAAACATCCTTCGTTCAGCATAGACCCTCATAACATGAGGCTGGGGATTGCGAGTTCGCGTCGAGCGTACTCACAGTACTTAGTCCGTTGTGGTGACTATATACAACCTACCGCCATGGAGGGCTATGACGCAGTCTTATTTTACATTGGTGCTTTTAATCGACGGTCTCTCATCTTCTAGGAAAAACATCGACATATACCTTCAACCCTTGATCAATAAGTTAAAATTGCTGTGGGAACCCGGTGTGAGAACCTATGACGCAGATGGTAAACAATTTTTTCAAATGTGTGCTACTTTGTTGTGGACGATTAATGAATTTCCTGCCTACGGCATGTTGTTTGGGTAGACAACTCAATGTAAGCTTACTTGCCCCGGTTGTCATATTTGTACGAGAAACGTACGCTTGAAGTTTAGAGGGAAAGAGTCGTTTATGGGTCACGCACGATTCTTGCCTATAACTCACAGATTCAGAAGGAATAAAGAAATGTTCAATGGAAAGATGGAGACCAGTATGCCACCTGAATCATTGTCCGGTAACGACATACTGCAACAATGGAGAGGTTATCAGAATATCACATTCGAAAAGAAACAGAACAAAGATGCAATGCCATGCCTATCTGGCTGGAAGAAGCTTAGTAGTTTATTCCAGCTTCCATGCTGGTCCGATTTACCGTTGCACCATAATTTAGATGTCATGCATATCGAGAAGGGCGTCTACGAGCACATCATCAATCTTCTGCTGTGTAAGGATGGAAAAACGAAGGACAATCTTAACTCCCATCGTGATTTGACGATTTTGGATGGTTTTTCCATTAGAAAAGAATTGCAATCTCGGTCTGTGGCTGGTAAATCGGGTTATTACGAGATCCCACCGGCAATCTATAACATGAATAAAAGGAAGAAGCGGCGGTTCTTGCTTGTGTTGAAAGAATTGAAAGTCCCCGACGGTTTTCATCAAACATTTCCAAACAGGTGCAGGTAGAAAATGGAAAAATCATAGGACTCAAGAGCCACAATTACCACATACTGATGCAGCATCTTCTTCCTTTATGCCTCAGAGTATCGGTAAAACCAGAAGTTGGTCTCGTGCTTAACGAATTTTGCACGTATTTCTGCCAATTGTGTTCCAAAAACGTAGACGCCAATGAGATAATAAAGCTTGAAAAAGAGATTCTTTTGATCCTCGCCAAGCTTGAAACTATCTTTCCACCTTTTTTTTTGACATTATTATTCACTTGTCCGTCTATCTGGCAACTGAGGTCAGGATTGGTGGTCCGGTCCATTACCGTTGGATGTATGCAATCGAGAGGTGTTATTGACGTTTATTATTCATCATTTAAATTGCAAAGAATTATCATGAATTATTAATTTATTTCATTTTCAACAGATATATATTAACTTTAAAAAACTATATCTGCAATAAGTATCCTCCTGAAGGTTTGATTGCTCAAGATTATCTCCTGGAAGAAGTCACGTGTTTCTATGCTCGTTTCCTGAATGACGATGTCAGGACGAAACTGAAAAAACCGCAAAGTATTCCTGATGGTCCAATTAGAGCAGGATGGCTAAAAAACATGTCTTACGAACTCGCGGCCAGTGTACATGCGTACATCTTGATAAACATCGATTGTTTTGCTAAATATGTAGAGTAATTATTTCATCATTTTAAACGTTCAAAATTAAATTTAATATAATTGATATAACTATATATTAACGAACAGAGCGCACAAAGATATACTCACGAGATCGAATCTTAGGACGCAGCCGAATGATAGGATCAAAGAAGAACAGATGCGCACTTTCGCCGCTTGGTCTATAAAAGAACTGAACGAACAATTGAATCATGGAGAACACATTGATAAAGAGGTCCACGACTTTTCAAACGGTCCAACGATTGCAGCTAGGTTTTACAACGGGCACGGGGTATCCCGATATAAATTTGAGGTAGAAAGTACGGAACGTATATGGCTATGTAAAATAGTGGCATCGCAACCGTCGAAGAGGATGGAAATCCCTACTACAATGTTCTTGAAGAAATTATAGCGGTCTCATACCAGCATACGATTGTCCTATTTCATATATTCCAATGCAGATGGTACGATACCAAGACCGACCAGGGTTTGAAGGTCGATCAATACAGTCTGATTTTGGTAATCACCAAACGGATGTTACCAAAATATGAAAGCTTTATCTTTCCCATAATGGCAACATAAATATTTTATTCTCGGGACTTGCAGAAGGTTGACTGGGATGTTGTTTGTCGTTGGAAACTGAGAGATTATTATAACGTGCCAACGTTGAATGGCTCTGAAGATGAGAGCGACGATGAAGATCTTGTAATAACATGTCTCACACCATCTATTGAACATACCAGGGATCCAAACTATTCTGCGTCGTCCATCCATACATTTGTAAGAAGTGACATCGGCCAATTGATTGTCACGGATCAAGATTTTGAGAATCCACCTAACGAATCTTCAGATAATATACGACATAAACATGTTAGGTAATGAAATTAAATTGAATTTTCTAAATTGTATAATGACTATAAGTAATGAAATAACGTTTATATATATGTAGGATTTGATCATGGGCGTAGGCAAAGGCACTAAACACCACAAGAGACAGCATCTATAGGACATTCTGAGTCGATTCACACCCGCCGACGAGACTATCCCAGGACCCTCAGCAGGCATGAGAGCTGCAGCAGCAGTGCCTATCCCTAGCAGCACTCCTCTATTACCGCCACATCACCCCTATTGCCCTCCTACTCATACCGCATCGCCCCCGACTGTCCCCCTATCCGTACTAGCGCTCCTCCTATTACCGCCACATCATCCTCCACAGCCTACCTACTCACATCGCATCATCCCCGACTGTCCCCTATCCTTACTGGCGCTCCCCATACTATTGCCAGATTACCCGCAGCGTCGCAGCCTCCCCTACCTCTACTAGTGCGTCAGCGGGTCCTCATACCCCCGTCACTTCTGTGCATGGTGCGTAGTTTACTCACTTAAAATTTGATACATCATTACAATATAAGTGGATATTGAATCATCTAACAGTTTATTGTTTGCAGATCCATATTCTACTCGCAGGATGGCGTCTAGCGCCGATTCTAGCGCCATGCCGAGGACGACAGGTATAATCGTTATGTCTTAAAGTTTTTAAATAACGATTGTAATTTAAATTTATCAAATTCTATATTCATATTCTAAATATTATAATAATGTGTATGTATATTTATTTTTTCGCAGGCTCGAGTGGTGTTAGGACGAGGGGCTCTACTGGGCTCGACTGCTGCAGGCCGCGGGCAGATGCTGGGCCATGGGATCTGATCTTTGACGCGATAGGTGTTCCTGTTGAAGAGCACGCGACCCAGTGGGGGGATTATGTTGGGCAGCCGGTCCGTACTTATTAAAAGTACCCGCTCCATATTCGGTGGAACAAGGCCCAAACCGAGCGTGCTACGCGGTTTTTTGGGTCGGAGGAGGTATGACATGCCCTTTCACGCATTTAAATTTCAATTATCGTTATATACATATACATATAATAATTTGTTTAATATATTTTAGTTTCAGTCCAGGAAGAACTACAGATTCGTTGGCGAGCTCGGCGAAGATGGCGTGTACAGGCCATTCGATATAGATCGTGCCCTCGCTCACTTTCTAGGTCGGTGTCAAATGATCAAGCGATATCGCCAATGGGAAGTGAAGAGTGAAATTTACCTTCCCTAGGCCACGATGACCGAGGATCAGCGGATGTACTTGATGAAGGTCATTGCGTTGAGAACCCGCAAGAGGATTGGCCGCTTCTTGTCTCCTATTTTAAGCGCGATTATGTGCAAGTATCAATTTAATTTTTAATATTTTAACAATATAACATGAAATCATATTCTAAAATATATTATAATCTTTATTTTTGCAGGACGATATCGGTTCGAAATAAGTAGAACCTGAATAATGGCGTGCGAGCATGCGCTATCCCGATCCAAGGGAAGCGCTCGCAGGACAATGCTCGGTGGCACTTGGTGAGTATTTCGACGCTTAATTTCATATGTTTTCTATATCGTTAATTAATTATTAAACTAAATCCTAATTTCATGACAGAGAAAGAAAGACCCCGTCAACTACAAAGAAGCCAAATGGTAGGCCGCGTTACATAAGGGCACGGACGCGTATATGGTAAGTTTCATATAATCAAGTTGATTACGTATTTTAAGTTAGCGCGCGCATAAACACACACATATTCTATACAAATCCAATTCCAGAAGCAGACAGACGCGTTGGGATTTAGCCCCGGTGAATCGATCACCGCCATTGTTCCTGTCCTTGATTCGATATCCGGTGGGCATCACGGTGGGTATGAGCGTGGGGTTGGTCCCGGGCCCCATCGATTTTTTGATAGACGTTCGACCACGCATGAGTACGCCGTGATCCAGACGCGGACGGATGCGGCAGCTTCGTCGCAGCAGGAGATCCAACGGCTCCGCGAGCATGTGGAGCAGCATCATCAAACATAGCAGGAGACGTGGCAGGAGCTTCAGGAGACGTGACAGGAGCTTCAGGAGATGTGTCACGGGCTGTAGGAGCTTAGTGCGAAGATCCGAGACATGAGGCAGTCGCACGCCATACGGACTGAGCTGAGCGCATTTTTTAGGCCACGGGACGATGGAGGTGGATCGTCGTCCCAACGGAGTTAGTTCTATTTTTTGATTTGTTGACACATACAATAGGACTTTAGTGAGTATTGATCATATTGGACGAATTTTTGACAAATACATTTTTAGATTTGTTGATTAGTGGAGTATTGATCATATTGATTGTATGTATTATGTTTGCATGCAATTCGGACCGTATTAATTTGGTTATCGTATATTAATTGCGTGAGATTTGAATATATTGCGTGAACGATAATTATATATTGATGCTTGTGAATAAAAATTATATATTGCTTGTGATTGATATTAACACGCGTGGGGCACGGAAAATTTAATTATTTTAAAAAAACAAAATAACTTGTCACGGTTGTAACCGTGATTAAATACATTTGTTAACGGTTACAACCGTGAACAAAAGACTGCTCCAGATACTGATATCTGGAGCAGTGTTATGGGTCATGGTTACAAGTTTTGTTCATGGTTGTAACCGTGAACCATAACTGGTTTTGTTCACGGTTAGAACTGTGAACAAAAATATGGGGCCCACATAGTAACTGATTTTTTTAACTTTTCACGTTTAGAAACGTTCACGGTTACACCCGTGCACTTCGTCTTTTGTTCACGGTCAGAACCGTGACCCATCCTTTGCTTACGCAGGTTTGGGTCACGGTTCTCTCACGGTTTAAACCGTGACCAAACCGACTTTTGTTCACGGTTTAAACCGTGAACAAATCCCTACCCTGTAGTAGTGAGCCTTGGTTTTTCTTTTGGGCCAACAAATTTAAATCAATTTCAACAAAAGGCTATCAGACGAATACTGAATCACACGAAAAGCACAACCACAATACAAAAGGCATAAGATTTACCCAGGTTTGATGCCACTAGCACCTAATCCTATAACCGCGACGAGAATTTCCACTACAAGAAAGAATTAAAAGAGATTACACCGAGCTCTTACCTCTTTAAATACAAAGAAATACACTCTCTCACAAAACCTCTCTTTATCCACGACCGCACTTGGTCGTTCTTTCCAACTCTAATAAAACATTAGTTTAATTAGAGAATTATGAATACCATAAAACCCTAAAGAAAGTTTTTAAATAGATGCTTGAAGTTAAATCCACATTAAACTAAAGATAAATATAAATTTAATCTAAAGATAAGATTTAATACCTCACTAATCCCGAATTTAAACAAAATTTCAGCTAGTGATGCCCTAATAGAATGAGCAAGCATTTTGTAGAACTTACTATACTCCATATAAAAGTCTAATCACCCTCTGTCATAACTAAAAACATTCCCCAAATTCTTAACAAAAGCTCCTTGTTCTCACATGTATGTGCCAACAAAAACCATTGTGTCCCTATGGAACCAGCTTGAGAACCTCACATGGTTCCCAAATGCACATCATTTGTCCCTTTTTGATTTTATGTCTTTAACTCAAGTATTTAATATTTTGTAACAGCAAATCATCTCTCCTTGGGAAGATGACTTGGCTTGGAAACAGATATTTAGCCTCTTTGGCAACTGTTCCTCTGTATTATCTTATGGCTGTGGGAGCGAGATACGCTTCTGTATGAGTACTCCAAAAGTGGGGCCCACAAGAAGAAGAATTTATTCTTTTTAATAAAAAACAACTCATAATGATTTGAGAGAGATAGGAGAGATTTGAGAGAGACCGGAGGCTGAGTATAAATTGACACGGTAGTATGTGTGTATGATAAGTATAAAGTGATATGGTAGTAAATTTCTTAAAAAGTCAACAATCCGTTGTTCTTTTAGACAATCCATACTGGCCTTACTAATCATCCTTTCCTAAGCTATGGATTCATTAATTTTCATGTCGTTTGGAAACTCGTAAAATTGGTTTTGCACAAATGATTTGGGCACCGAAATGGGAAGAGAAGTGCGGGATATGGGAAGAGAGAGGCAAATAAGTTGATCAGATGATAGTTGATTAATATTATTTATCAACATGTATCTTGAAAGAATTATGCTTAAACTTGCAATTAAAAGTGATCCAGGGTGCATGCCTATAAAGGCGTAGTTGGAGTTTATAGGTCTTAGGTAACATGATTTCATGATAGCATGTCACTCATGCATATTCGAATCTGTGTGAGGATCTCAAACAAGAGCGGAAGCGCAAAATTGAATTAGTAGCCTGCATGACACTAAGATTTGTATATCTGAGCAAAATAGTAGATCTCATGAAATCGTCAGACTATTGTTCCACTCTTCTTCTAATTACTGTGCGGGAATCGATCACAGTATGTCGAAAAGCCCCCTAATCCACAACGGTTGCTAAAGATTTTGAGGAAGACTAGAGAGCAAGGGAACCCTAAATCTCTGTCTCAATGCCTGCTTGATAGATGGATTGATTAGGCTTCTCAATTGATTGCAAACTCTATCCTCCGACCTCATATAAATAAGCAGAGAAGGCAAACATCGGATGGACGAAATCAAGCGGGACCTGAACCTTTAATGGGGTTCGGATTTACTCTGTAGTCGACCAAGGAGCCCGAGCCCGATTAGGGCTCGCTCGACTTGGTCGAGTCTCCTGACCCCTTAGACCCGCCCACTTGAATGAACGGGCTATTGGGCCGGGATCGCCAAGCCCAATGCGAAAAGAGTTAATATCATTCACTACAGTTCCTGCCGATAAAAGCATTGAATTGTTAGTGATATATGCCCTAGAGACTATTATTGCATCATACCGGTTTGTATATTACTCAATGAAAACTTGGGATATACACGGATATAGTAACAGTCTTGCTCGAAATGGTAGTATACTACCTGATTTGTTTCTACCTCAATATATGCATGCGTTTCTTTTAGAATATCGCTTATACATATTGGTAGAGCCCTTAGGATCTTTGCTTGATTACCAGCGTTCTGATGGCAGTCACACTAGTGGGGGCTGAGTAGTCTATAGGCACATCCTATACAGGTCCCTAGTCGAAGGATTATTGAGACAGGGCATCGATACTCCAGAGTAGACTAGTGTATACGCTTCTCATCTCAGCAGGGAAGATGGTCTGTCCAACAGCCATCAGTACGTCGTACTGGAGATAGCATGCATGTGCTCATTAAGTTATGAGTACACTGGACAGGACTCGTCGGGAACTGTTGGTGGGTATTATACCTATCGTCGGGTAGCAGTTCCCAGGTGACATGAGTACAGCTTAGTCCATCGACTTGACACTGCTACTTTATCTCGAGTGTGTTTCTACTGTACTTTGATTACTACCCTACCACGGCTCAAAGAAGTCGTGCAAACAGGTAGTAGTTGGGTGCAGTCCCGAAACACTTGAAGGTAGTGGCGGTTAGATAGGATTCGTCTCTCCCGGTGTTGGGGGTTGATATCGCGCTGTGTTCGGAAGGCTATTACACAAAATGTTAGTTGTATGTATACCCTAGAGGCCAGTATTGTACAGATGATGTATATTATATTGGATGCTTGGACATATATAGAGAGGACTTTCTTGCTCGATATGATAGTATGCTATCTGGTTGCTCTTTATCTTAACATGTATACTTGTATCTTGATACTGTCTTATAGTTACATGTTGGTAAAGCCGTTAGGATGTGTACTTGACTACCTGGACTATGATGCAGATCATACTAGTGGGGACAGAGTAGTTCATAAGTACATCCTTTAATGTTCCTAGTCGTAGGTGTATCGAGACAGGGCATCGATATACCAGACTAGACTAGCGTATACGCTTCTCGACCCATGAGATGGGCGATGGATGATCCCATATCCATTGGTGTTTGATATCAGAGATGGTATACGGGTGCTCAGTGGAGACTGGGTACACTGGACGGACTCGCCGAGAACTCCTAGATGGTATTATACCTCACGTCAGATGGCAGTTCTCTGGTGATACTTGTGCAGGTTAGTCTGTAGACCCGAGATCGTCATAGAGTCTTGTGTGATTCCCACTGTGCTTTGATTTCCACCTTACCACGTCCAAGAGGGCGTGCAAAACGGTGGTTTTTGGGTACAGTCCCGAGTCACATGGAGGCAATGAGCGATAGGAGGGGTTTCGTCTCTCCCGGTATTGGGGGTTGATGTTGCGCTGTGCTCGATTGGCCATAACAGGGAAGTCCCTGGCCATGGCTGATTTAGAGATTTACTGGTAAGTGTTACCAGTAGTTTCTCGACCCGTTATGAGCCTCACATCGGCACGACTTATCGGTTATTGGGGTCGGATGTTTACCACCTCTAGACTTGATATGCGACATATCAGACGAGAAGACCGGACTATACGAGAAGTGTTACCGTCAGGCTTTTACAGGAGTTGGAGCGGGCTTGCTTGCTGATCTTCTGATCGCTCAATACCCGGGTAGCCGTTACGTCCAGCTAGTACCGCTGACGGCTTGTGGGTGCTTGATATGATTATCACCTACTGCCGGCGTATTGACGAGTCTTTAGAGTCCTGCATAGAGGTTTTACTGGCTCAGGCAAAACGAAATAGGAGCACGTATGTAATATGTGCGGGACCGAGAATAATGCATGTATGTGATACCGTATTCTATTCTCGCGACTTTTTGTATCGGTCGGTTATATGAGATATAGCCGGGTTATTGAGTCAAGTGTTGATTCGATAAGACGATACATTGGATGTTAGTCGGTTATATGAGATATGACCGGATTATTAAGTCAAGTGTTGATTTAATAATTTAGTGTATAGTTGTATATATGATATACTAATTTACATTAACTAACATTTGTTCACTTAAGGATTTTTCTCACATGTGCACAACTTTAATATATATGTGATATATATTAAAATGTGTTTTTTTTGTATCATGGTTGTTGATACATCATTCATGGGTGTGCAAGACATACACCATTCTATTTTAAATGGTGGTTTATAATTATTTAAGGTAATTACAAATTAGTGGAGCTTTTGGCATAAGCATGAAGCTTGTAGAAGCTTGTGGATGCTTTGACAAAGTCCACTAACTTTGTTTTACTTTGGATTTTTATTAACCTAACCATTTTGGATTAGCCATGGTTATGTCTCTACATGAGTTAGTATATGATACTCACTCACCCATGGTTAGCTCACTTGACTTGATCATTATCCTCATCTTTTCTTTTGTTCATCTTATTCTTCTTTGTTCAAAAGAAAAGCTTGCTAGGGTTTTCAAAAGAGAGTGAAACATTGTGAGAAAATAAATTCTAAAGTGAAACCCACTTCCTATTTCTCCATCCTCTACTATACTAGCACTTTAGTTTAGGGTGTTTGCTTCACTAATTCTCTAGTTAGTGGAGTAGAAGCTTGAGTTGGTATTCACTCGACGTAGATCATCTTCGGCCTCGAAGACTTGAAGCAAGGACGCTTCTTTCGCCTCGTGAAGCCATGCAAGAGCCTGGGAGGACCATGATTGCAGCGAAGGGACTACAGCAAGGAGCTTTAGAAGTGAAGGACCGATCTACAAAGGTTGTATTTCGTATTCACTTAGTCGTAAATGTAGTTTACTTGCATGTGATACCCTAATAATCTAGCAAAGATCTTGTTTAGGGTTATTCGGCACGGCTAAAATTTTAACCGGGTATGGTTGATGCCTTGTTGTACCTTGTTAGAGTGCCTAGTAACCCTACAGTGGTATCAGAGCCTAGCTAGAGTATTAGGCGACGTGTTTACGAAGTTAAAACTCCGATCGAACTCCGAAACGACGAAACGACCCCCTCTCCGGACATTTTTTGAAAACTGTGATTTTTCTGTATTAAAAATACCTAAAAAAATAAGCAGGTAAATATAAACATTACTGTAGAAAACGAGCACCCAATCTGTACGGACCGCCGCGGAACCGCGGCCATACCTCTCTTGGGCTGCGGATCCGCAGCCGTACTGTAGCAATGGGCTTTTGTTTTTGTACAGTAATATCTATTTCTGTTAGTGTATCTTTCTGGGTATTTTTAATCTGACTCAAGTGTTGAGTGTTCTGGGGATTATTTTGTAATCGTTGATTCGATCGGAAAATTTAAATTCGTTATGTTTTCCGGATAATTTAGAAAGTATTAAAATGTTCGAACGAATATCATTAACTCATTTTTTCCCGGCACGAAAAACTTTCAAGTGTTGAATTTTTCTTGAGTTTAAATGTTTCGGAAAAACGTGCAAGTAACGTAATGGACCCTCTAGAAGAACACAAACCTTAACTCGATTATGTGACCGTCTGAACCGCCTCTAAACCTTAGGGTTTGGGGCAGTACGGCGTGCCACATGTGAGGCGTTGGCTTGACCCTTCTACGGCTGGACCATTGCTACTGTGACGTATTTTGGAATTTTTTGAACTCCGCTCAACTGTTGAGCTATTTAGGAAATCTTGGGTATTTGATTATTCGATCGGAAAGTTTAATACTGTCTATTTATCTAGAATGTGATACAATATGTGGAATTCATATAGTTAGGCATGAAATGCGAAGTATGTGATATTTCGGATTTATGATGTCTAAAGAGATTGTGAATTCCAAATGTTGTAGTTTTACACTTTCTTTTCTGTGACCGTAAGTGTAGTATGTAGTTGTATTGCCGTTTTTCGTTGCTATACATCAACGATGATCGGTGTATGCATACTTACTTACGTTGATGACATGTGATGTTATGTGTTGCTGGATATGTTATATTGGATCGTCGCGTTTTGAATAGCCGGGGGTTTTATGTGAGATGAGAGTTTTTATTTTCATTCATGTAAAATTAAATGTATGTAATATTGTTTTATTGGGGCACTTCCGGGATAAGGTTGCTGTCACCATTTGTATATTATTTACTTTTCCGCATTAGGTAGACCCAAGGAGGAGAGCACAAGTAACCGGGTTCTAGAGTCCAGTGGGAGACCAACTCGAGGAGTCGAGTCCGGGTCTCCTAACTCTAGAATTGGTAGGGTTGCTTGCCGCTCTCGTAGGGGTCTAGGGATGTGGGTTTGGCTATTCATCACGACCGTGGAATCCATGTTTTATAGAGGCTTGAAATAAAACACGGACGTCCTAGTATATCCAATGTTTCATATGTTTCTTCTGCTGCGATATCTGTGATGTGATCATTTGATATGTTGTGATAAATACTGTATATAGTATATATGATATATTATATAGACGTTACTTATGTTTTACACCCGCGATAGCCCTGCCCCGCTCTGCCGTTAGTTACCTAACCTAACGGTGCACGATGGGACATCGAGGCGAATGCGGATGGCATAAGTGTACGTCGTATTTATCTGTGATGTTTAGGTGACTTAAATGATGGGACTTCATTAATGTGATTAATGAAAGAAAAGAAACCTAAAAGATGTTGTAAAATCAAATTTTCAAAAAGGGTAGCTACAGTTTTTGCTTTGCATAGCGATATATATGATATATCCTGCACCTTATTTGACAAGGAAAGAGCCGAGATCCCTTCACCGGGAGTGACCTCTTTAGCAAAACTGGCAGATGCTACAACACTCGGTTTGGTTTTTGATTGCTTTTGGAGTTTTTTGCTTTGCATAGCGATATATATGATATATTCTGCACCTTATTCCATAAGGAAAGAGCCGAGATCCCTTCACCGGGAGTGACCTCTTTAGCAAAACTAATGAAAGACTCAAAATCACTCCATTTCAAAATTCACTCGATTCTACAACGATATCAAGTTCATTACACAATAGGTTTTCAGAAAAACCTGTCGTAGCCCTCCGTCATTTCAGATAAGTTGTATATAGTATTCGTGCTGCATTTGTTAGCTTTCGTCAAGGTGTAGTGTGCGGTAGCTATATGCTGCTTATTTGCTGCATATGATGCGATTGGATTAGGGTAGTCGTACGGCTTTGTTGGCTTTCGTCAAGGGTCGTGCGGATGGGTTTAATTCAGTCAAGAAATGTACGGGTTGAACTTAACTAGCGGGCTATGGTTTGTTGGCTTTCGTCAAGGTCATAGCACGTTAGGGGCAAAATATTATCGGGAATTTCAAGTGTTGAAATTTGCAATGAGATTGCATACCTTCTATAAGATAGTTGGATCCCGATACCCACTGCGAGTAATTGTTACTCCTGGGAGAGTTTTACACAGAACAATTAGCCGATCAAGTAGGTGTCCAGAAAGGTGTCAACGGGGTTACGCCTCTGGGAAAATGAGGTTTACTTTAATTAGGTCCGTGCGAAAGCACGGAGAACCTCCCTCAAAGTACCGACACTGGCCTAGCTGAAAGATTTACGAAATTGTAGGGTGTAATTAATCCCGGCTAGTCTTTCCTTTTAGGGTTTGAAGAAAGATTTGATAAAAACAGTGGGAGCCATCCTGATTAGATAAAATAATAACCAATCTGATCTTGCAAGAGCATACGCTAAAGTGTTTTTCTTCTCTCTCTTTCCAGGTAGCGACCATATCATGCCTTAATAAAGATAATAATATGGATGTATTGACCGAACCCGCATGTTATACTGTGCTGGGGAATGTTGGTTCCGTTCTTTCTTATAAAAGTTATAAGACTGAACATGATATAGGGGAATACCAGGATTCCCATACCACCCGAATGAAGAAAGTACATATTGATGCATTTTCTTCGGGTGTGTTCGTTACAGAGAACTGTTTCTCTATTTGCTCTACGTCCTGGGTATTAGATACCGGGTTAGGATCCCATATATGTAATCAGTTACATGGGCTTAGGAAAGGTAGAGAACTTGGAGAAGGTGATAAAGACATAAGGGTTGGAAATGGTGCAATTGTTGTAGCTAAAACCGTCGGGGAATATCACCTTGTATTGCCAACTGGTAATACATTGGTTCTGAACGAATGCTATTACATGCCGAACCTGATATGCAACATTATATCGGTTTCTTTGTTGAGTAAAGAAGGATATAATTTTGTATTACAGGATAATGTTATGAACATTTTTCTAAACCAAAAGTTGGTTGGATCAGGCACGATGTGCAATGGCATTTATGTTCTAAATCAATCAACAATTCTAAGCATAACAAACACATACAAGAGGAAGAGTTCAGAACTGAACGAATTCTTCTTGTGGCATTGTAGACTAGGTCACATCAATGCGACACGACTAGCTAAGTTGCATAAGGATGGATATTTGAATACGTTTGAATTTTCATCTTATGACACTTTCCAGTCATGTCTCAAAGGCAAGATGACCAAAAATCCGTTTACGGGACACGGAGAAAGAGTTACTGAACTCTTGGGACTGATACATAGTGATGTATGTGGTCCCATGTCTATACATGCCAGGGATGGTTCTTCGTACTTCATTACATTCACTGACGATCTCTCAAAATACGGACATATGTTCTTGATAAAACACAAGTCTGAAGATTTTGAGAAATTTAGAGAATATAAACAAGAAGTCGAGAACCAAACCGGGAAAAGTATTAAAATCCTTCGATCTGATCGAGGAGGTGAATACTTGAGCAGTGAATTCCTGAACTTCCTAAAAGAGAATGGGATTCTCTCTCAGCTGACTCCTCCATATACACCACAGCACAACGGTGTATCTGAACGGAGGAACCACACCCTATTAGATATGGTGAGCTCTATGATGAGCACAGCTGAGTTACCTATTTCCTTCTGAGGGTATGCGCTAGAGACAGCCATACATCTATTGAATATGGCCCTCATCAAATCTGTGCCTACCACTCCATATGAGATATAGAAAGTGAAGAGACCATGTCTTAATTATGTTAAGATATGGGGTTGTCCAGCCTATGTCAAACGACAAAATCCGGACAAACTCGAGGCACGGTCTGTTCTATGCAAATTTGTAGGATATCCCAAGAATTCACAAGGGTATATCTTCTACCACACTGAGGAACAAAGGGTGTTTGTTTCTCGGCATGCCACCTTTTTAGTAAAGGAATTTCTTGCAAAAGAGATTAGTGGTCATGAAGTAGAACTGGAAGAGGTTCCATCTACAAAAGTTGCAACAGAAGATCTGGTGGAACCAGAGGATTCGGTAGTTCCCGATGAACCCCAGCCACTCCGCCGATCTAGTAGGGTTCCTCACCCACCTAAGAGATACTACGGTTTTCTCATGTATGGTGGGAGCGAGGATTGCATCATGAAGGATGATGACCCAACTAGCTTCGAGCAGGCCATCACGAGTGGAGACTCAGTGAAATGGCTGGATGCAATGCGGTCTGAGATGGAATCCATGTACACCAATAAAGTATGGACTTTGGAAGATGCTCCTGAAGGGGTAAAACCCATTGGGAGCAAGTGGATCTTCACGAAAAAACTTGGTGTAGATGGGAAAGTGGAGACTTTCAAAGCTAGACTTGTTGCAAAGGGTTTTCGTCAAAGACCAGGTGTGGACTATGACGAAACCTTTTCTCCAGTGGCTATGCTTAAATCCATCCGGATCATGCTTGCCATCGCTGCATATCATGACTACGAAATCTGGCAAATGGATATTAAGACCGCCATTCTAAATGGTGATTTAGAAGAGAGCGTGTACATGACTCAGCCAGAGAGCTTCATAGCTAGTGGGAGCAGCGGGAAGGTGTGCAAGCTGCTTAAATCCATTTATGGATTAAAGCAAGCATCGCGGAGTTGGAACATCTGCTTTGACGTCGTTATCAAAGAGTTTGATTTCGTCAAAAACGTAGATGAACCTTGTATCTGTAGGGTTCCTAGGCACTCTCAAGAGGTCTTACAAGACATCAACCATGCCAATTTATAAAAATACGGTGCCGAGAAACCCTAGACTAGATCGTTGGCTAGATGTTTAGGCGATAAAAGAAATCTAGTTAACACTTAACTTTAAGTTAAACGGAAATACAACCTTTGTAGATCCGGTGCTCCACCTCCATAGCTCCGCAACGAAGTCTCCTCGCTGTCCAAGTCGAACCCCGGGCTCTAGCGTCGGCTTCATCGGAGAATGGACGGGCTAGGTCGTCGACGTCGTGCCGAAGATGATCTACGTCGAGGCATTGATTGGTTGAGATTCAGCGTGCTTGCGCTTTCTAAAAGATAGATCAAAAATATTTGTAACCGCAATCAAGAACGGCGTCGCTTTGCAGCTAGCCGGTGAGTACGGGTCGGTCCACAGGGATGTTGTGAATTTCCTAATCGCGCTAACGAGTTAATTCCGAAAGGTGTTCGGATTGATTATTAAATCTAAAAATTGAAGTTGTATGATACTAGGATTAGAAACTTGCTAGGATTAGGTTTAGAGAAAATTTAGTAAACAAAGATCTACATCTCTTTCCATTGCCTTTAATTAAAGATATCATATTAGTTTTATGGTAAATCTTAACAAAGGGGATTAGGATGATTGGGAAGGTTGATTCTTCCTCTAGATCCTTGTCCTTCCTTTTTTAATCTTTACCCTAATCTCCATGGAAAACCTTAAAATCCGGGCCTTTATACTACGGTATCACCGCTACCTCGAGGGATAGGGTGCCGTAGGGAGCGGAGTAAGAAGGTATGCATGGAGTTCTAATTTTCATAAAAGTTTGGCAACGAAAAGAGATGAGAGATCTTCATCTCTCAAATCCTTCCCTATTCCTAACCCTAACAAATGAGGAAACTACTCGCTCATTGAGGGGATGAAAAAAAACATGATTTTATTAAAGAGAGAAAACATCGATTGCAAGTTAATAAAAGCTAAACTAAATTAAACTAAGGCGAGAAAATAATTTACCTAGAGCAGATATGAAAAACTACAACTACTGCAAGGAAAATAACCTACTTACTGATGCATCTCTCCAATCATCAACGCAGGTTTGTCAAATCTGAATTCATGAATTGAAAAGAAACACCGATGCTCTCCAAAAGAATTCTAAAATTTATTAATGAAGGGAGGCATAAGAAATTACAATGATTTGGGCTTCTATTTATAGGAGATAGAAATCTTAGGTTACAATTGATTTGCATGTCTACATTTACCAAAATATCCTTAGGAAGACCTAGTCAAAGTAGACTTCAAGCTTTGGTAAAATTTTATGTCTCTTTAAAAGAAAGTATTGGGCCTTGGATCTTTGGGCTTCCTTATTATTTGGTTCTTTATTAAAATAGCTTCTATGTTTCTTCCAGATCTCCAGTGAATAATTGCGGTGGGCTTTTAACCGTTCGCTTTGTAATCTTGGACCTTGCATTGCCTTGTACTCTGTGAATTTTATCTTTGATGTAGGCTTGATCAAGAGTCTTCTATTTGTTGGTCAAAGTCCACTTTTTCATCGTCTTTACATCGTTTTCACTGTTTTCTGTCTAAGAACCTGTAACCTGTAACATGTAGCAGACATGCGTCAAAAGCACCTGTTTATCATTGTAAAATGCATAAGAATGGGGAATAGAAAATGCAATATTATGGTATGAACAAATACCCCCAAACTTATCTTTTGCTCGTCCTCGAGCAAACTTATTTTTTTATTCTCGATAAAAATCTAACCTAGCCGCACTTTCGCAGGGAAACGCGATTGCACTGAGCTCGTGCAACAAGCCGTTAAACCTCTAGGTGTCCCTAGTAGGAGGAGTGTTGTCTCCTGAGGGTTTTCAGCGGATACTACCCACAAAATCCTATCAATTCGGCCCATTAACTTTTGTTCTCCAATTAGGTTTTCTAACAAGGAATTCTATTATCTTTTGACTCGCAAATTATCCACCCATATTCTTCACACTTCCTCATCATTTAACTTAAGATTATATATATCATGCAGATCTACTTAGCTTTCGGCATTTCCTAAGTTTTCCTTTTAGGGTTCCATTTCCACTTAGGAATTTCTATCAACTCCATTAAAGATACAAGTTCTATTCTTCATTCCTCTCTCTTATCTAAATTCCAATCACATATCCCCACGTGTGTGTATAAATCACCTCTACACTTGGAAATTCAAATCAAGCAATCGTACTCTCGTCCTTTGTCCAAAGCACTTCTTAATAGGTGAATTTAAATGAAATTTGCTTACACATCCTTCATGCGACCGTTAATACTTCTTGAGGTACCAACGACCGATTACAAAATGCGTTTGCACTTTAAAGCATACTTCCTAGTCTTTGCAACACCCAAGGCTTTAGCAGTGACTCCCAAACCAGTTGGTCTAAGGCACTAGCTGATGAAGCACCCTCGCTAAGTATTTTTCTATTTTTGCAGCCTTAAGTAATCACAAAAACCAGTGTCCATTTTTTTTTTTATTCATTCACACTTTTTCATACTAAGGACTTTAGACAAGAGCATTTCAAGGTCTCTTCTACTATTCCAAGTTTCAAGGTGCGTGATTGTGCAAATTGTAGGGTATACATTTTCAGAATCTAGACTTAAGCTAGGAACTATTTTTCAAACTTATACTCTAATAAGAACATCAATACTCTTCCCTTGTTTCGACTTAGCCCAAGAAGTGAACCCAAAATTTGCCTATTTCTAAATAAACTACAAGGCATATACTTTCTACCATTAAACTTTAAGGAAGGTTATTTTTAGGGTTTTTAATTCACTAAGTCTAAGATCTAGTTGTTCCTAGCCAGTTAACCTATCTGTCAAACTCAAGTCAATTAGCTAAAATTGAATACATTAATTTTTATAATTTTTGAAATTTTTCAAATTTTTATGGGTTTTCAAATAAGCATGCAAATGCAAAAATATGTACAAATGAATGCGAAGGAAGAAGACGTACCGAGCATATCCCCAAACTTGAACTTGACAGTGTCCTCACTGTCATGCTAAACCAAGAGGGTCAAAATACCGGCACTCCCCTGTTTATTTATTTATAATTTTTTATATTTTTAATGTTTTGAATTTTTTTTTGAATTTTTTTTATAGAAAAGAAAACAAAAAATATATACATATATACAAAGATTCCCCCCAAACTTAAGCTTGGCCTTACACAAGCCAAAGGTTAGCACCAACCATTCAAAAATTCTATCGTGGTAATGGTAGAGTTGGTGAAAGAATGGAGTGGAAAGAAAAGAAATGAGAAGCACACGAGACCGTGTGGAGAGAAAGGGATAATATGGTCTCGGTGGAGGAGAATGGCGGAGGGGAAGAAGAAATGGTAGGGGTTCTACTTCTTCGAGTGAAGGTTGATTAATCACAAAATCCATATCATTTAAGAATGCGAGTTCGTCGGCGAAAATATCTTCGAAACTTTCCTCGAAGGTCCAATTGAAAATTATCGAACTCAAAATGTCGGATTGTGATTCATCAACACTCGATATCATTAAAGGAAGATTAGAAGAACCAAAGAAAGTGGGAATACGAATTTGAGGGTGTGGATGGAGCGTATAGATTAGCACAATTTGTAATGACCCATGTGTAAAAAGCGATTGTGCTAATCTATCAACCCGCGAAAAAATGAGATTAAACCCCTCAAGAGTCGTGAGCAAACATGGGTACGTCGAACTAGGTATTGGAGATGAAAGCGTAACGGTCTCTTGCACAGTCGAAACGATAGGAAGGACGGAAGGAAGTGAGTGAGGAAGGGTATCAGTTAAGGGTTTAGGAGGGTGTATTGGAAAATTCGACATATCAAACGAAAATGGTTCAACCTCAATATTATCCTCAGTATTATCCTCATAATTCTCCTCAATATTTGCCTTAACAATTTGCTTATCCATGCCAATATCATCAAAATCAAGACGCATATGAAGTTCGGGAGAAACATTTAATAACTCGGGATGATAATTTGAACATAAAATTTCAATTAAATTGACAGGTTCATCATCCGAAATATTCCCGGCGTCTATATCCTCAATCAAGTGAAAGTCAATTTCTTTAGACACCTCCTCAAAAGCATGGATGTTTATCAATGTAGGTTCTAGAGTGGAAGTGTAAAGGTCGAAAGGATTAAGTCTGGTTTCACTCGAAAGGGGTTCTTCACAATCTGGCAAATCAAACACTACAAAATCACACAACTCGCTTTTATTTTGAACTTGTGAATCATTTAGGACATTCGATGGAAAACTGGAGTTGTGGGCTTCAATTGGGTAAGGGTAGGTTTGATTTGAAAATCCTCTCTCATTCTCACTCTGTCCAACTGCCGCCTCATACATTGAAAAATTTGGAGCTAGCGGAAAACTAGCTACCGGTTCAGCAGGTTGCATAAGGGTGGCCACGGACGCTTCCACATTCCTAACCATTTTGTTTGTTACTGCGATATACGCCTCCAACGCCTCTTCCAAACTAGACTTTGGTGGTAAAGGGGTTTCGGCAAAAGATTCGAAATTGTTTGGATATGTGAAACTCCCAAAAGGCTGTGTAGAAGCGGTGTCTAGTGAAGGTGGAAAGGTCGGGTAGGACTGGTAGGAAGTGGGTGGTAGGACAGGGGTAGGGTCAACATGTGGATAAAAAGGTGAATAGTTGTGCGGATCCCTATAACTAGATGTGTGGAGAGGGGTGAAAGATCGGCTGCGAGATTGAGCAATATGCTCAGCAATGGACATCGGCTTAGGAGTGACAGAAGGACTTGAAAAAGTGGTATCAACATATGGAGGTGGTAAAGATTGACTTGGTTGACACAAAGTGGGTTGAAAAGTCGAATGGTTTCTCTTAGACGCCTCTATTTGATCTTTCAAAGATATTTTAGGCATGGAAGGATCGTCTTTAAATTGATCGAACAAATTGCCGAACGACGCAAAATTAGGTTCGGGATACCAAAGTTCGGCAAGTGATTTATTATGTGGGGTACCCATGTTAGAAGAAAGGGTGAAAGAAAGAAAGTTTGTTGGTGCAAGGATTTCCGAGCGACAAAAGTTGCAAGTCTTTTTTTTAAAAAAAATTTCCTTTTTCCCTTTTCTCTTTATTTGAGACTGTTTGCAGAAAAAATTTTCGATAAAGGGCTTAGACACAAATGTAATCAACCAGAAATGCACAATCAGACCTAGATCTAGGGTCACCTAGGTCTGCTAGACAGCTCCTAACTAGGGCTAGAAATAGGACCTCAAACCGCCTCTTCACCAACAAGTACGGCCAGGTAAGTGGGAAGGAACCACCACGACAGTGGGCCTAATTAAAAACCACTAGCCTAGACACCGCAAAATCAGTTAGGATAAACGGTCGATGACTATACTAGTCCTTTTCCTATTGAGCTCGACGTCCTTAGGGCTGAGTCTAGTATTTTTTTTAATTAATCGTGGTCGATGCAAATGCTTTAGGTGTTTTCTGGGGTCCTAGGAAGGGTGATGAAATCCCCACCCAATCTGAGTTGGTCAAAAGCCCCTTAAAATCCGATTAAAGATATGCAAAACAGTAAATCACATGCAATCAAATCTTTTTTTGTGAATTTCAAGGTTTGCAAGTTTTCTAATTAAAATTTTCCTTTTTCCACTTGCTTTTTATTTGGAAAGATATTTTTAGCAAAAAGATTAAGGATATGCAAATCAGAAAAGATCACTTGCAATCAATTATTATTTTAAGCACGCGCAAAGAATCCTGCACAAGATTTTTTTATTTGGAAGGGAAGATTTTTTAAAGCGCAATGAATTCTGCAGGAGATTTGACAAAAGATATATTTTAGGTTGTAGAGGGGGGAAAAAGAAAACAAACAGTAAAATTTTCGCGCGATGACGTCAGCATGACGCGGCGGTTCAGCGGCGGGAGCGCGCTTGCGCGGCGGAATAGCGGCGGTTCTGAGGCTTCAGGTCTCCAAAAAAATTGTGCTGTTCTAATTTTCCAACCTCTTGCTGTTCTGATGTATCTTTTTCTGTTTTGAACTCTGGATTTTTCCAGATCCGTCTCGATTGTAGATCCTGCAAAATTCAAACCAAAAATACCCTTCACAAAATACAAAGATGACAAATTTTTATATTTTTTTTGATTTCTCAGTTTTTATGATTTTTTAATTTTATATTAACCCGAAATTGCAAAAAGAAAATGACACGCCATCCCCGGCAACGGCGCCATTTGATTGGTTGAGATTCAGCGTGCTTGCGCTTTCTAAAAGATAGATCAAAAATATTTGTAACCGCAATCAAGAACGGCGTCGCTTTGCAGCTAGCCGGTGAGTACGGGTCGGTCCACAGGGATGTTGTGAATTTCCTAATCGCGCTAACGAGTTAATTCCGAAAGGTGTTCGGATTGATTATTAAATCTAAAAATTGAAGTTGTATGATACTAGGATTAGAAACTTGCTAGGATTAGGTTTAGTGAAAATTTAGTAAACAAAGATCTACATCTCTTTCCATTGCCTTTAATTAAAGATATCATATTAGTGTTATGGTAAATCTTAACAAAGGGGATTAGGATGATTGGGAAGGTTGATTCTTCCTCTAGATCCTTGTCCTTCCTTTCTTAATCTTTACCCTAACCTCCATGGAAAACCTTAAAATCCGGGCCTTTATACTACGGTATCACCGCTACCTCGAGGGATAGGGTGCCGTAGGGAGCGGAGTAAGAAGGTATGCATGGAGTTCTAATTTTCATAAAAGTTTGGCAACGAAAAGAGATGAGAGATCTTCATCTCTCAAATCCTTCCCTATTCCTAACCCTAACAAGTGAGGAAACTACTCGCTCATTGAGGGGATGAAAAAAAACATGATTTTATTAAAGAGAGAAAACATCGATTGCAAGTTAATAAAAGCTAAACTAAATTAAACTAAGGCGAGAAAATAATTTACCTAGAGCAGATATGAAAAACTACAACTACTGCAAGGAAAATAACCTACTTACTGATGCATCTCTCCAATCATCAACGCAGGTTTGTCAAATCTGAATTCATGAATTGAAAAGAAACACCGATGCTCTCCAAAAGAATTCTAAAATTTATTAATGAAGGGAGGCATAAGAAATTACAATGATTTGGGCTTCTATTTATAGGAGATAGAAATCTTAGGTTACAATTGATTTGCATGTCTACATTTACCAAAATATCCTTAGGAAGACCTAGTCAAAGTAGACTTCAAGCTTTGGTAAAATTTTATGTCTCGTTAAAAGAAAGTATTGGGCCTTGGATCTTTGGGCTTCCTTATTATTTGGTTCTTTATTAAAATAGCTTCTATGTTTCT
Source organism: Agapanthus africanus (assembly GCA_030015575.1). Classification (NCBI taxonomy): domain Eukaryota; kingdom Viridiplantae; phylum Streptophyta; class Magnoliopsida; order Asparagales; family Amaryllidaceae; genus Agapanthus; species Agapanthus africanus. The sequence continues at coordinate 317,135,339 of JASDDO010000004.1, forward strand.
TCTAGATCTCCAGTGAATAATTGCGGTGGGCTTTTAACCGTTCGCTTTGTAATCTTGGACCTTGCATTGCCTTGTACTCTGTGAATTTTATCTTTGATGTAGGCTTGATCAAGAGTCTTCTATTTGTTGGTCAAAGTCCACTTTTTCATCGTCTTTACATCGTTTTCACTGTTTTCTGTCTAAGAACCTGTAACCTGTAACATGTAGCAGACATGCGTCAAAAGCACCTGTTTATTATTGTAAAATGCATAAGAATGGGGAATAGAAAATGCAATATTATGGTATGAACAGGCATCGCTAGATCAAGCTCCAACTTCATCAAGTCTTGAAAACTTGTGAAGGAAACACACTCTACTACTTGGCAAGAGGTAGAGAATGAAGAAATAGGAAGTGGGTAGACTTTAGAATTGGATTTCTCACCCATTTCATCAATCCACCATTGATGAAGTCAAGCTTTTTCTTCATGAAGTGAAGAAGAAGAAGAAGCTATTGTTATGATAAGTTAATTTGAAAATAGAAAATAAAAGAATACTTATCATAATCAACCATGGTCAAGTGTAGAGAATTAACTAAGGTTAGATTAATGGTTAGGGTTAAAGATAAAGACAAAGTGGTCACTTTGGTCAAAGCTTCATGAAGCTTCAAAAAGCTTCATGAAAGAAAATAAAATAAAGAAACCATTTTGCTTTTCTTTTATGCTTTTATTAATATCCAAAATGAATAAACAAATAATTAAATGAAAAAGCAAAACCCTAATCATTAAGTTAACCATGGTTTAATTCTATACACTTAACCAAAAGGCATGTATCATCAAACATGATACAAGCAAGTGCACAAAATCATATCGCATATGCAATGCGCACATCCGAGTGAGAAAATCCATTTAAAGTGAACCGATACTAGTTAATGCAAAGTAATATATCAAATATATAATTATGCATTAAATCATTAAATCAACACTTGATTTAACGATCCGGTCATATCGCATATAACCGACTAATATCAACAGTAACAACTTATCGAATCAATACTTGATCCGATAACCCGGCTATATCACATATAACCGATCAATGTCACATATCGCGAGAATCGAATACAGTATCACATACTGGTATCATTCTCGGTCCCGCACATATCTCATATGCGCTCCTATTTCGTTTCGCTTGAGCCAGGAAACCTCTGTGTAGGACTCTAAAGACTCGTCAATACGCCGGCAACAGGTGATGATCATATCAAACACCCACAAGCCGCAAGCGGTCTGCTAAACGTAACGGCCACCCGGGTATTGAGCGATCAGAAGATCGACGAGCAAGCCCGCTCACACTCCAGTGAATCCAACCAGCAACACTTACCGTACAGTCCGGTCTGATCGTCTGATATGTCGCATATCTTGCCTAGGGGTGGTAAACGTCAGACCCCAATAGCTCGATAAGTCGTGTCGATATGAGGTCTATAACAATTCGATAAACTACTGGTAACACTTACCAGTAAATCTCAGCAACCCTGGCCAGGGATTTCCTGTTATAGCCAATCGAACACAGCGCAACATCAACTCTCTATACCGGGAGAGACGAATCCCCTCCTATCGCTCATTGCCTCCATGTGACTCGGGACTGTACCCAAAAACCACCGTTTTGCACGCCCTCATGGACGTGGTAAGATGGAAATCAAAGCACAGTGGGAACCACACAAGACTCTATGACGATCTCGGGTCAACAGACTACTCTGTACCAGTGTCACCAGAGAACTGCCATCTGACGTAAGGTATATTACCATCTGGGAGTTCTCGGCGAGTCCGTCCAGTGTACCCAGTCTCTACTGAGCACCCGTATATCATCTCCGATGTCAAACACCAATGGATATGGGATCATCCATCTCCCATCTGTATGGGTCGAGAAGCTACACGCTAGTCTACTCTGGTATATCGATGCCCCGTATCGATACACCCACGACTAGGGACTTTGAAGGATGTACTTATGGACTACCATGTCCCCACTAGTATGATCCGCATCATAGTCCAGGTAGTCAAGTACACATCCTAAGGGCTTTACCAACATGTAATAGAGAGGCAATCAGTATACACGTTAAGGTAAAGTGTAACCAGATAGCATACTATCATGTTGAGCAAGAAAGTCCTCCCTATATATGTCCCAGCATCCACTACAATATACATCCTATGTACAGTAATGGCCTCTAGGGCATACATATAACTAACAATCTCCCACTTGCACTAGGGCCATCTGTAGTAGTGGTCGAAGTATCTCATACTCAACCATCCCATAAATGTCTCTCTCTGGGAACAGGCCTTCGTGAGTGGATCCGCCGTGCTGTCCTCTGAGTCTACTCTCCTAACCTCGATCCCTTAGAGATCAACCATCTCCATGATCAAGTGATACTGCCTTAGAATATGTCTGGATCACTGATGGGACCTGCGTTCCTTGGCATAAGCCACAACTCCATTGTCACATAATGGGAGGAACATAGTTCATCTTATGAACCATTATACACCCAAACAGCCTCTTTGGTAGCATCTTAAGTAGCGATGTATCCTGCCTTTATCGTCTAGTATGTCACGGTATATAGCTTGGAACTCTTCCAACATACCGTCCCTTTACTGAGGGTAAAGACAATGCCTGCGACTGACATTCAGTCGTCTTTATCACCCTGGAACACTTCCAGTGATTCTCTCCAGGATCGATTGATACCTTCTCACTACAGCTAGTGAGTATCCTAACATCCATTTAGATCCATCTCATAGATCCAAAACCCAGGATTTAGTAGGTATCATCTTGATCCTATGTGGAGAATCATTGTGATAAACGGAGATTGATCGAGCGTAGCATATGAAACTCCTTCCCTATCAAGAGTATGTCATCCACGTACTCTACGAGGATCATTACCATGCTCCCTACTACCTTTTTGTATATACAAGGTTCATCTACCATTTTGATGATGTCAAACTGTTTGATTATTACATCAAAACAGACGTTCCAACTCCGCGATGCCTGCTTTATTATATAAAACATCTTGCACACGTTTCCGCTGCTCCCACTGTCTACGAGGCCCTCTTGCTGTGTACTTATAGACGCACTCTTCTAAAACATCATTTAGAAAAGCAGTCATGGCACCCAACCGCCAGATATCGTAGTTATGGTATGTAGCCGTAGCAAGTAGGACCTGGATGGACTTAAGCATAGCTACTGGAAAAGGTTTCATCATTATCCACGCCTGGTCGATGACGAAAACCTTTAACAAGTCTAGCTTTGAAAGTCTCAACTTTTCCATGTACACCAAGTAATCTTCTCAAGATATACTTGCTCCTGATGGGGATTTAACCCTTCAGATATAGCAACTAAAGTCCATACTTTGTTGGTGTAAAAGGATTCCATCTCAGATCGATAAACATCCAGCCATTCTCACAGAGTCTCACTCCTGATGGCCAGCTCGAAACTAGTTGGGTCATCATCTCATGATGTAATCCTTGCTCCCACTGTCATAGAGAAACCGAAGTATCTCTCAGGTGGGTGAGGAACCCTACTAGATCGGCGGAGAGGCTGAGGTTCGTTGGAATCTACTGAATCCTTTGGTTCTATCAAATCATGTGCTGTAGTTTGTATAGCTGGAACATTTCCAGTTCTACTTTACAGACCTCGCCTCGAGCTTGTCCGGATTTTGCTTTTAGACATAGGCCGGTCAACCCCAAATCTTAACTAACTTAAGATATGGGCTCTTCCCTTTCCATATCATATATGAAGTGGTAGGCAACTGATTTGATTGGAACCCTTATTCAATAGGTATGCAACTTCTCAAGTGCATAACTCCCAAAAAGGAAACATGTAACTCAGTAGTACTCATCACAGAGCACACCATATCATATAGGGTGCAATTGCTCCGCCCCGATATACCATCGTGCTATGGTGTATACGGAGGAGTAATGCTGAGAGAGAATCTCATTCTCCTTTAGAATAGTCCAGGATTTCCGTGCTCAAGTATTCTCCTCCCTGATCTCATCAAAGGACATAATACTTATACCCGTATTGGTTCTCTACTTCTAACTTATATTATGAGAATATCTCAAAAGGTTCGGACTTGTGTTTCAACAGGAACATATGTCTGAATCTAAAGAGATTATCAGAGAATGTAATGAAGTACAAAGAACCGGTCTTGGCATGTGTAGACAGGGGACCTTTATACATCAACATGTATCATCCCAAGAGTTACCAACTCTTTCTCTGTTTCCAATAAACGGAGCTATGGTCATCTTATCTTTGTGACATGACTGGCGAGTTTCACAAGATGTAAATTCAAACTAATTTAAATATGCATCTTCATGTAACTCTAGCTAGTCGGGTCACATTGATCTGACCTAGTCTACAATACCTCAAGAAGAATTCGTTCATTTCTGAACTCTTCCTCTTGTGTGTGTTCTGTATACTAATTACTATAGTTTGATTTAGAACATCAATGTTTTTAGATAACGTGCCTGAACCGATCAACTTTTGATACAGGAAATGTTCAAAACATTATCCATCAATACAAAATTATATCCTTTCTTTTCTAATAAAGAGAGTGATATGATTTGGTATATCAGGTTCGGTATCTAATAACATTCGTTCAGAATCAATGTATTGGTAATACAGGATGACAGTGACCAACAGACTTGGCTGCAACTCTTGCCCCGTTTTCTGTCTCATGAAACTTATCACCCGTTCTCAGTTTTTCTACCCTTTTGTAGCCCTATGTAACATATTACATATCTGGGATCCTGATCCGGTATCATATACCAAGGATACGGAAGATATTGAGAAATAGTTCTTTGTAATGAACACACCCGAAGATGATGCATCAGCATGCACTCTCTTCGTTTGGGCGGCACGGGAATTCTGGTAATCCCCAATATCCTGCTCTGTCTTATAACAATTATAAGTTGGAGCCGGACCAACGTTCCCCAGCTCAGTATAACAAGCGGGTTCGGTCAATAATCCGTATTATTATCTTGATTAAGGCGTGACATGGTCGCTACCAGGAGAGAGAGAGAAGAAAACACTCAGCGTGCGCTCTTGCAAGAATAGATTGGTTATTATTTTATCTAATCAGGATGGCTCCCACTGCTTTTTATCAAATCTTCCTTCAAACTCTAAAAGGAAAGACTAGCCGGGATTAATTACACACTACAAGTTCGCCAATCTTTCAGCCAGGCCAGTGTCGGTACTTTGAGGGAGGTCCCCCGTGCTTTCGCACGAACCTAATTAATGTAAACCTCGTTTTCCCAGAGGCGTAACCTCGTTAACACCTTTCTAGACACCTACTTGATCGGCTAATTGTAATGTATAAAACTCTCCCAGGAGTAACTCTTACTCGCAGCGGGTATCGGGATCCAACTATCTCATAGAAGGTATGCAATCTCATTGCAAATTTCAACACTTGAAATTCCCGATAATATTTTTCCCCTAGCGTCCTATGACCTTGACAGAGGTCAACAAACCATAGGCTGCTAGTCAAGTTCAACCCGTCATTTCTTGATTGAAGTAAACCCACCCGCACGACCCTTGACAGAGGTCAACAAGGTCGCACGACTACCCTAAATCAATCACATCATATGCTTATACAGATAAGCGCTAATCAGTTACCGCACACTACGCCTTGACAGAGGTCAACAAACGCAGCACGAATACTAACCAGTACTTATCTGAAATGACGGAGGGCTACGATAGGTTTTTCTGAAAACCTATTGCGTAATGAACTTGATATCGTTGTAGGATCGAATGATTTTGAAATGGAGTGTTTTTGAGGTTTTTCTAGTTTTGCTAAAGGAGTCACTCCCGGTGAAGGGATCGTCGGTCCTTTCCTCGTCGAATGAGGTGCGTGATATATCATATATATCACTGTGCAAAGCAGAAACTCTTAAAAGCAATCAAAAGACAAACCGAGTGTGTAGCATCTGCCAGTTATTGCTAAAGGAGTCACTCTCGGTGAAGGGATCTCAGTCCCTTCCTCATCGAATAAGGTGCAGGATATATCACATATACCGCTGTGCAAAGCAAGAACTGTAGCTTCCTGTTTTATTTTGAAATTCGATTCTACAACATCTTAGGTTTCTTTTATTTCATTAATCACATTAATGAAGTCCCATCATTTAAGTACCTAAACATCACAGATAAATACGACGTACACTTATGCCATCCGCATTTGCCTCGATGTCCCCTCGTGCACCGTTAGGTTAGGTAACTAACGGCAGAGCGGGGCAGGGCTAGCGCGGGTGTAAAACATAAGTAACGTCTATATAATATATCATATATACTATATACTGTATCTATCACAGAACATCACACGATCTCATCACAGATATCGCAGCAGAAGAATCATATGAAATATTGGATATACTAGGACGTCCGTGTTTTCAATACGAGCCAGTATAAAACACGGATTCCACGATCGTGATGAATAGCCAAACCCACACCCCTAGACCCCTACGAGAGCGGCAAGCAACCCTGCCAATTCTAGAGTTAGGAGACCCGGACTCGACTCCTCGAGTTGGTCTCCCTCTGGACTCCAGAACCCGGCTACTTGTGCCCTCCTCCTTGGGTCTATCCTAGTGCAGAAAAGTAAATAATATACAAAGGGTGACAACTTCCGCAACCTGGAAGTGCCCCAATAAAAGAATATTACATACAAGTTTTTTCATGAATGAAAATGAAAAACACTCATCTCACATAAACCCCCCCGGCTATTCAAACACGACGATCCAATATAACATATCCAGCAACACATAACATCACATGTCATCAACGTAAGTAAATATGTCCATCCCAATTGTCGTTGACATATAGCAACGAAACCGGCGATATCACATATTACACTTACGGTCACAGAAAAGAAAGTGTAAAACTACAACAGTTGGAATCCGCAACCACCTCAGACATCGCATGCCTGACCAAATGAATTACTTAGACATCGCATGCCTAATAATTATAAACCCCGCATTTTAGTCTCAAAATCGAAAACACTTTTCAATATCAAGTCGGGCAATTCAACAAGATTCCCGACATCCTGATCGAATGTTCGTCGCAAACTTTAGTAGACAGTCGCACCCCCGATACCGTCGACGAAGTGCACCAAGGCGGAACACCGCTGCCGCGAGCACCCGAACGGATGCTTTCGGCGACGGGGTTCTCCTACAGTCACTTGGTCGGGGCTATGGGGTGTAGCTGTCTATTAAGTTTACCCGGCGAGTATCCGCGTACGCTACGTGATTGCGACGGACTTTTGATCACATCAAAATTCCGTGGCAACCGATCAAGTGAGACTAAAGTGCTATGTTTATAACATTCATTCAGTTATCTCAAAACTATTTGTGAATTCCAATTATTGTATCCCATTCCGGATAAATAGAAAATGTCAAACTTTCCGATCGAACAATCGAACACCCAAGTTATCCCGGTACAGATCAACACATGAAACAAGTCTAAAAACATTCAGTTCGTGCCTCAGTACCAACGGTCCAGCCGTCGAAGGGTCAAGCCAACGCCTCACATGTGGCACGCCGTACTGCCCCAAACCCGAAGGTTCAAAGGGCAGTTCAAGACGGTCACATAATCGAGTTAAGGTTTGTTGTCTTTTAGAGGGTCCATCGCGTTACTTGCACTACTTAGAACGTCGTTAAACTACGGAAAGATCCAACACTTGGAAATTTCTCGACAGGGGAAAAATTGGGTATTTATATCCGGTCGAACCTTTTTTAACATATTCTAAAATTTATCCGGAAAGCCACACAGACAAAATTTGATAATCCGATCAAACATTCGAATCCCCAAAACAACCCTGAAAATTCAACTCTTGAAAAAATATTAAAAATTCCCAGAAAATCCAGCACTGTGAAAGAGGAATTACTGTGCAAATATGGGAAGGTGACGTCATCAGTTGGCCGCGGAACCGCCGCAGAAGGCATGCTTCTGCCGCGGTTCCGCCGCACTTTGGGGGAATCATGAGTACGGGCTTCACAGTAATTCTTCTAATTCCCTGCTGAGTTTTCTGCATATTTTTAATTCAGGAAAATCACAGAATTTGGAAAAAGTCCAGAGAGCTATTTTGGGTTTTAGTTTCGGGTTCGTTCGGACTTCAAATTCCGTCTGGACTTCGCCTAAGGCTCTAGCTAGGCTCTGGTACTACTGTAGGGTTCTTAGGCACTCTCAAGAGGTCTCACAAGGCATCAACCATGCCAATTTATAAAAATACGGTACCGAGAAACCCTAGACTAGATCGTTGGCTAGAAGTTTAGGCGATAAAAGAAATCTAGTTAACACTAAACTATAAGTTAAACGGAAATACAACCTTTGTAGATCCGGTGCTCCACCTCTATAGCTCCGCAAAGAAGTCTCCTCGCTGTCCAAGTCGAACCCCGGGCTCTAGCGTCGGCTTCATCGGAGAATGGACGGGCTAGGTCGTCGACGTCGTGCCGAAGATGATCTACGTCGAGGCATCGCTAGATCAAGCTCCAACTTCATCAAGTCTTGAAAACTTGTGAAGGAAACACACTCTACTACTTGGCAAGAGGTAGAGGATGAAGAAATAGGAAGTGGGTAGACTTTAGAATTGGATTTCTCACTCATTTCATCAATCCACCATTGATGAAGTCAAGCTTTTTCTTCATGAAGTGAAGAAGAAGAAGAAGCTATTGTTATGATAAGTTAATTTGAAAATAGAAAATAAAAGAATACTTATCATAATCAACCATGGTCAAGTGTAGAGAATTAACTAAGGTTAGATTAATGGTTAGGGTTAAAGATAAAGACAAAGTGGTCACTTTGGTCAAAGCTTCATGAGGCTTCAAAAAGCTTCATGAAAGAAAATAAAATAAAGAAACCATTTTGCTTTTCTTTTATGCTTTTATTAATATCCAAAATGAATAAACAAATAATTAAATGAAAAAGCAAAACCCTAATCATTAAGTTAACCATGGTTTAATTCTATACACTTAACCAAAAGGCATGTATCATCAAACATGATACAAGCAAGTGCACAAAATCATATCGCATATGCAATGCGCACATCCGAGTGAGAAAATCCATTTAAAGTGAACCGATACTAGTTAATGCAAAGTAATATATCAAATATATAATTATGCATTAAATCATTAAATCAACACTTGATTTAACGATCCGGTCATATCGCATATAACCGACTAATATCAACAGTGACAACTTATCGAATCAACACTTGATCCGATAACCCGGCTATATCACATATAACCGATCAATGTCACATATCGCGAGAATCGAATACAGTATCACATACTGGTATCATTCTCGGTCCCGCACATATCTCATATGCGCTCCTATTTCGTTTCACTTGAGCCAGGAAACCTCTGTGTAGGACTCTAAAGACTAGTCAATACGCCGGCAGCAGGTGATGATCATATCAAACACCCACAAGCCGCAAGCGGTCTTTTAAACGTAACGGCCACCCGGGTATTGAGCGATCAGAAGATCGACGAGCAAGCCCGCTCACACTCCAGTGAATCCAACCAGCAACACTTACCGTACAGTCCGGTCTGATCGTCTGATATGTCGCATATCTTGCCTAGGGGTGGTAAACGTCAGACCCCAATAGCTCGATAAGTCGTGTCGATATGAGGTCTATAACAATTCGAGAAACTACTGGTAACACTTACCAGTAAATCTCAGCAACCCTGGCCAGGGATTTCCTGTTATAGCCAATCGAACACAGCGCAACATCAACTCCCTATACCGGGAGAGACGAATCCCCTCCTATCGCTCATTGCCTCCATGTGACTCGGGACTGTACCCAAAAACCACCGTTTTGCACGCCCTCATGGACGTGGTAAGATGGAAATCAAAGCACAGTGGGAACCACACAAGACTCTATGACGACGGTCAACAGACTACTCTGTACCAGTGTCACCAGAGAACTGCCATCTGACGTAAGGTATATTACCATCTGGGAGTTCTCGGCGAGTCCGTCCAGTGTACCCAGTCTCTACTGAGCACCCGTATATCATCTCCGATGTCAAACACCAATGGATATGGGATTATCCATCGCCCATCTGTATTGGTCGAGAAGCTACACGCTAGTCTACTCTGGTATATCGATGCCCCGTCTCGATACACCCACGACTAGGGACTTTGAAGGATGTACTTATGGACTACCATGTCCCCACTAGTATGATCCGCATCATAGTCCAGGTAGTCAAGTACACATCCTAAGGGCTTTACCAACATGTAATAGAGAGGCAATCAGTATACACGTTAAGGTAAAGTGTAACCAGATAGCATACTATCATGTTGAGCAAGAAAGTCCTCCCTATATATGTCCCAGCATCCACTACAATATACATCCTATGTACAGTAATGGCCTCTAGGGCATACATATAACTAACAGTATCTACAAGAAGGTGGCAGAGAGTAAGGTTGTCTTCCTCGAATTGTATGTGGACGATATACTCTTGATAGGAAATGACATTCCTATGCTGCAATCGGTCAAGCTCTTCTTATCACAAAGATTCTCAATGAAAGATCTAGGTGATGCCTCCTGCATACTGGGAATTATGATCTACAGAGATAGATCTAAACGGATACTGGGATTGTCCCAATCCAGGTACATTGACACCATACTAAAGAGGTTTAATATGGAAGAATCCAAGCGTGGGAACTTACCCACAATCTCTAGACTCACTCTCTCCAAAGAGATGTCTCCCAAGACTGATTTGGAGAGAGCTCGCATGCAAGGGATACCCTATGCTTCGGCTGTAGGCTCTATCATGTACGCGATGCTATGTACCAGACCCGATGTAGCACACTCACTAAGTGTAGTGAGTAGGTATCAAGCTGATCCTGGAGAGAGTCACTGGACAGCTGTGAAGAGCATTCTCAAGTACTTACGAAGGACTAAAGAGATGCTCTTGGTGTATGGTAACGGAGAACTCCAAGTGGAGTCCTTTACTGATTCGAGCTTCCAGAGTGATAAGGACGACTCTAAGTCGCACTCGGGATTTGTTTTTACCCTTTACGGAAGGGCGGTTAGCTGGAAGAGTTCCAAGCAGGAAACCGTGGCAGACTCGACGCTGGAGGCTGAATACATCGCTGCCAACGATGCTGCCAAAGAGGCTGTCTGGATCAAGAAGTTCATTACTGAACTTGGAGTGGTTCCATCCATTGAGCATCCAATAACTTTGTATTGTGATAACAATGGAGCGGTGGCTTTAGCCAAGGAACCCAGGTCCCATCAGCGATCCAGGCATATTCTGAGGCGGTATCACCTGATCCGGGAGATAGTTGATCACCGGGAGATCGAGGTCAGGAGGGTTGACTTGAAGAATAACACAGCGGATCCACTCACGAAGGCCATTCCTCAGATACAGTTTGAGAGACTCTTCGGGATACTTGGTATGCGATACTACAGCAGCTGGCCCTAGTGCAAGTGGGAGATTGTTAGTTGTATGTATGCCCTAGAGGCCAGTATTGTACAGATGATGTATATTATATTGGATGCTTGGACATATATCGAGAGGACTTTCTTGCTCGATATGATAGTATGCTATTTGGTTGCTTTTTATCTTAACATGTATACTTGTCTCTTGATACTGTCTTATAGCTACATGTTAGCAAATCCCTTAGGATGTGTACTTGACTACCTGGACTATGATGCAGATCATACTAGTGGGGACAGAGTAGTCCATAAGTACATCCTTTAATGTTCCTAGTCGTAGGTGTATCGAGACATGGCATCGATATACCAGAGTAGACTAGCGTATACGCTTCTTGACCCATGAGATGGGCGATGAATGATCCCATATCCATTGGTGTTTGACATCAGAGATGGTATACGAGTGCTCAGTGGAGACTGGGTACACTGGACGGACTCGCCGAGAACTCCTAGATGGTATTATACCTCACGTCAGATGGAAGTTCTCTGGTGACACTTGTGCAGGTTAGACTGTAGACCCGAGATCGTCATAGAGTCTTGTGTGATTCCCACTGTGCTTTGATTTCCACCTTACTACGTCCAAGAAGGCGTGCAAAACGGTTGTTTTTGGGTAAAGTCCCGAGTCACATGGAGGCAATGAGCGATATGAAGGGTTTCGTCTCTCCCGATGTTGGGGGTTGATGTTGCGCTATGCTCGATTGGCCATAACAGGGAAGTCCCTGACCAGGGCTGATTTAGAGATTTACTGGTAAGTGTTACCAGTAGTTTCTCGACCCGTTATGAGCCTCACATCGGCACGACTTATCGGTTATTGGGGTTTGACGTTTACCACCCCTAGACTTGATATGCGGCATATCAGACGAGGAGACCGGACTGTACGAGAAGTGTTACCGTCAGGCTTTTACAGGAGTTGGAGCGGGCTTGCTTGCTGATCTTCTGATTGCTCAATACCTGGGTAGCCGTTACATCCAGCTAGTACCGCTGACGGCTTGTGGGTGCTTGATGTGATCATCACCTACTGCCGGCGTATTGACGAGTCTTTAGAGTCCTACATAGAGGTTTTACTGGCTCAGGAAAAACGAAATAGGAGCATGTATGTGATATGTGCGGGACCGAGAATAATGCGTGTATGTGATACCGTATTCTATTCTCGAGACTTTTTGTATCGGTCGGTTATATGAGATATAGCCGGGTTATCGAGTCAAGTGTTGATTCGATAAGACGATACATTGAATGTTAGTCGGTTATATGAGATATGGCCGGATTATTATGTCAAGTGTTGATTTAATAATTTAGTGTATAGTTGTATATATGATATACTAATTTACATTAACTAACATTTGTTCACTTAAGGATTTTTCTCACATGTGCACAACTTTAATATATATGTGATATATATTAAAATGTGTTTTCTTTTTGTATCATGGTTGTTGATACATCATTCATGGGTGTGCAAGACATACACTATTTTAAATGGTGGTTTATAATTATTTAAGGTAATTACAAATTAGTGGAGCTTTTGTCATAAGCATGAAGCTTGTAGAAGCTTGTGGATACTTTGACAAAGTCCACTAACTTTGTTTTACTTTGGATTTTTATTAACCTAACCATTTTGGATTAGCCATGGTTATGTCTCTACATGAGTTAGTATATGATACTCACTCACCCATGGTTAGCTCACTTGACTTGATCATTATCCTCATCTTTTCTTTTGTTCATCTTCTTCTTCTTTGTTCAAAAGAAAAGCTTGCTAGGGTTTTCAAAAGAGAGTGAAACATTGTGAGAAAATAAATTCTAAAGTGAACCCACTTCCTATTTCTCCATCCTATACTAGACTAGCACTTTAGTTTAGGGTGTTTGCTTCACTAATTCTCTAGTTAGTGAAGTAGAAGCTTGAGTTAGTATTCTCTCGACGTAGATCATCTTCGGCCTCGAAGACTTCAAGCAAGGACGCTTCTTTCGCCTCGTGAAGCCATGCAAGAGCCCGGGAGGACCATGATTGCAACGAAAGGACTACAACAAGGAGCTTTAGAAGTGAAGGACCGATCTACAAAGGTTGTATTTCGTATTCACTTAGTCGTAAATGTAGTTTACTTGCATGTGATACCCTAATAATCTAGCAAAGATCTTGTTTAGGGTTATTCGGCATGGCTAAAATTTTAACCGGGCATGGTTGATGCCTTGTAGTACCTTGTTAGAGTGCCTAGTAACCCTACACAAAATCCTTGGCCAAGGCAAGCGAGATTTACTGGTAGGTATTCCAGTAGTTTCTCAGGGTGTTTTGGGCTACACTCCGACATAACTTATTGCGCTATTAGGGGTCTGACGATTACCACTCCCTAGGCTCGATATACGATACTCTTAGACGAACAGACCTGACTGTACGAAGATTGTCACATACAGGCTCAGTAGGAGTTCGGATGAGTTAGCTCATCAGCCTTTTTATCGACACATACCTAGGTAGCTATTACGTGTAGCTAGTACCGCTTGCGGCTTGTGGTTAAACCCACTGCCAGCGTAGTGTCGAGTTTGTAGAGTCCCACACAGAGGGTTTTCCTGCACCGGGAAAAAGGTGTAGAGGCCGTATGGTTTTACGGCAGGGCTTCGATCACATACGTGTACTTGTGCACGTATGATGATCAGACGGATAATATTAGTGGGCTTTGGTTTAAGCCGGATCCTAGTGTTATATTGATGGATTATTTTCTTCTCATTGTATTTGTATTCTTCGGAATACGGATGCGGGTATGTATATACGGATGAAGGGCATTCTCGTAATTCCTTAGGAAAGCTTCTAGAAGGAGATGCCTCATTAGGGTTTCATTTTCTTTATGGATTTAAATTTAAATGAGGTAGAGGAAATGAGGTGGAAGTGGACAAAAGATGAAGCATGACTCACTCTCTTGACAAAAGAGACATTTTCAAGCATGCTAGATATTTGTGAGATATTTATCTCTCAATTATATGTTTGCTTGATTAATTCTTACTTGAGCCATTCATTTTCCAAGCTCATTCTTCACTAGCTTTTCCTCAAGTCGTGGCCGAGTTGGCTCATTTTTCCTCCGTGCTTCTTATTTTAGGTGTACAGTTTTCTTGTATATTTGGTTTCTACCCATGATGATCTGAGTGCTGGTTTGCATTTTGGGTAGACAAGGAAAATTGTTTTCGATCGCAATTCTAAGTTAATTGCTAATTGGGTTTTATCTGTGTTGTGATATATGTGCTGAGTATCTGCTAATCGATATACGTCAATTAGTAGGGGTTGTACATATATGTGATCTGTGATGTTGGATTGTATATGAACTTATTGGATCGTCGTGGATGAATAGCCGGGGATGTGAGATGAGGGTTTTTCATTTTTTCATCCGATGTAAATTGTAAAGTGATATAATATTCTTTTGCGGGGCACTTCCGGGTTGAGGTTGTAGCCACCGTTGTATTATTTTCTTTTACTATTTTCTGCTCCTAAGATAGACCCAAAGTGGGGTGCACAAACTACCGGGTACTTTGAAGTGTCGAGTGGTCTACTCACTTTAATGAGGGAGGTTGCTTCACTTTGGATATTTGGCGGGTAGTTTGCCGCACCCGTAGGGGTCTGGGGTGGGGTTTGTCTATTCATCACGACCGTGGAATCCTTCTTTCGTTACATGCTTAAACGAAACGCGAAATTCCTAGTATATCCAATATGTTCATCTGTGATCTGGAATGTCTTTTATTGCGTGGAACGAATGTTTATTATATATATGCTATTTAGTAGACGTTGCTTATGTTTTGCATCCGCGCTAGTCCAGCCCCCGCTCTGGCGTTAGTTAAGTAACCTAACGGTGTTAGACGGGGCCCAGTGGAGAATGCGGATGACATAAGTGGACGTGGTATTTTCGTCTTTTTCTGTGATGATAGGTGTAAATGATGGGACTGCATTATTAATGCAAAGCAAACAAACTAAAGCTGAATCGTTGGAACAAATTTTAAAACCACTCGGTTATTTTAAAACATGAGACTTTTAAATGTGGAGCTTAAACCACTACTTTTAAAAGCTATCAGGTTCCTTCGATTTTATCAAGTTCACTACGTTCACGGTTTCGCCAAAACCATTCGCAGCCCTCCGTCATTTCAGTTGAATATTCAGTAGTATTCAAGCTATGTATTTTGACATTCGCCAAGGCATAGTGCTTGTTAGCTGCTGGATATTCATCTGTAGCATAGATAGATCCATTAGTTTGGGATAGTCGTACTACTATTTTGGCCTTTGTCAAGGTTATGTATGGGTAGGTTGAAATTAACCTAGACAATGACGTGTAGAACTTGACATGTGACTTATGATATGTTGGCCTTCGTCAAGGTCATAAGAGCATGGGGCAAAAATCCACATCGAGAGTTTTTAAAGAAACTGAAACTTGCTAGTGCTGCATACTATTTGGAGTGTCATAATGTTGGTAGGATTCCTTCAGGATTATCACACAATGATATTTGGATCCCGATCCTACTGTGAGTATCCACACTCCTCAGGAGATTTTTCACTTAACGATCAATGCTATAAACTAAGTAGGTGTCTAGAACAGTGTTAGCGGGTCTACGCCTCCAGGAAAAAGAGGTTATTTAATTAAGGAACTTCGCGAAAGCGTCGTAAAACCTCCCTCGAAGTACCGACACTAGCCTGGCTGAAAGGTTAAGCAAGTATTGTATGGTGAGATTAATCCTGACTAATTCTTCTTTTATGGTTTGAAGAGAGATTCGAGAAACAGTGGGAGCCATCCTGTTTAGATAAACTAAAAACCAATATAAACTTGCAAGAGCATCATGCTGAGTGTTTTCTTCTCTCTCTCCTAATTGTAGTGACTGACCAGATTAGGTTACAGATAGATAATAAAATGACCGAGTTATACTATATTGACTGGCAAAGATTTGTCCAGATGTCCATTACCTATGGCAAGCTGGACCACCTCATTACTACTCAATCCCCCGCCATCCCAGGTCCAGTTTCCACCGTCACGGATGTTGATATCCGTAAGACAAGGGAAAAAGACTGTGCGAATGCCAAGTGCCCCATGTTGGCCTCAGTTGATGGTGTATACCACAGGTAGCACGAGAAGATGGACCTAGTTTCCATCTTCTTCCATAACAAAGTATTATATGGAGAGCAATCTCGTATCGCAAGATATGAGACCTCGAAAGAATTACTTCAAGCGAGCTTGGCTATCGGGTCATCTGTAGGGGATCACGTCCCTATAATGATTAGCTATATTAAAAGGTTCACGGACCTGGAGACCACTTTGGAGAACGAGTCATGTACTGACTTGATTCTACAGTTCCTACCTCCTACCTACGCTCAGGGGAGGAAAGTTATACTTCCAGTTGAGGGCACCCAGAAGGAAACCAGGGAGACACCCGCTCTGCTTATTGAGGAATCTTCCTCTTCTGGATCCAAGGCGAAAGCCAAGGGTAAGAAGAAGAAGGCCTCCACAAAGCTGATAGGCGGTGTCAGTAAGGTAGAAGGAAAGGGCATGGCAAAAGTTTTGGGGTTAATAGTAGGGAAGGAGGGATGTTCCTATTGTCACAGGAAAGGGCATTGGCAGAAGGGATGCAGGGCTTGGAAAGCCAGAATCCAGGATCCGAAGTATGTTGTGGCTTCGACTTCGGGTGTGTTTGTGATTGAAAACAGTCTGTCAATTAACTCTACTTCCTGGGTACTAGATACCGGATCAGGATCTCATATCTGTAATTTATTACAGGCTTTGAGAAACCGTAGAGTTATCAGGGCATGCGATATGACTCTCAGGGTTGCTAACAGAATGAGCGTGGACGCTGTATCCATAGGGAATATCACCTAGGATTGACAAGTGGGTAAATATTGATTCTACGTAACTATTTGTGTGTACCTAGTCTAGTTTGTAAGCAATGTGGTCCACATCCACCTAAATCAAAGTTTGATTGGGTCGGGTACACTAGAGGACAGCATATACGTGTTAAATCAAGCTCAGGTTTTCAACGTCCAGAACACACTTAAAAGAAAGTCTCCAGAATTAAATAAGACTTACTTATGGCATTATAGAATGGGTCATATCAATAAAACACGATTTTCGAAGTTATATAGAGAGGGATATTTGGATCCGTCCGAATATCAGTCTTATGCAACATGTCAATCTTGTCTCATAGGAAAGATGACAAAAACTCCGTTCACTGGACACGGAGTAAGAGCGAGCGAGCTCTTAGGACTCATACACAGCGACGTATGTAGTCCAATATCTACAGATGCACGAAGTGGTTATTCCTATTTCATTACTTTTATAATTTCTCTTGGTAAGGACATGTTTTCTTGATGAAGCATAAATCCGAGTCTTTTTGAGAAATTCCGGGAATAAAAGAATGAAGTGGAAATACAAACAGGCAAAATTATCAAGACACTGAGATTTGATCGATGTGGTGAATACTTAACTGCCGAGTTCCTTGATTACTTAAAAGGGAATGGAATTCTCTCTCAGCTTACTCCTCCATACACACCACAACACAACGGTGTATTGGAAAGGCGGAACCGAACCCTATTAGATATGGTTCGTTCCATGATGAGTAACGCTGAGTTACCGCAATCCTTCTGAGATTATGCACTAGAATCAGCTGCATATCTTTTGAATAAGGTTCCTACCAAGACTGTGCCTACCACACCATATCAGATATGGAGTGGGAAGAAACCCTATCTTCAGTATCTGAAGATATAGGGATGTCCAGCTTTTTTCTAAAAGCAGTATGCGGACAAGGTCGAGGCACGCTCAGTACTGTGTAGGTTTGTGGGATACCCAAAGAACTCCAGCGGGTATATTTTCTATTACGTAGAGGAACAAATGGTGTTTTGTTCCTTGTCATGCCCACATTTTAGAAAATCAATTTTTTGAAAAATGAACTAGTGGGAGCGCAATAGAACTGGAAGAAATTCCAGAACCACAAACTATTACTGAAAGTTTTGTAGAACCAGAGGTTTCAAAAGAACAAGACATCCTTGCGCCAATCCGCAGGACTAGTAGGCAGTCTCATCCGCCCGAGAGGTACTACAGTTTTCTCATAGATATGGATAGAGAGGATTGCATCATTGACAATGATGAGCCAAGTAGCTTCCAGTAGTCCATTCAGAGTGGCGACTCGGTAAAATGGCTGGATGCAATGTGGATCGAGATGGAGTCCATGTACGCCAACAAAGTATGCACTTTGAACATTGCTCCAGAAGGGGTAAAACCTGTAGGCTGCAAATGGATCTTCAGAAAGAAGATTGGTGTAGATGGACAGGTTGAAACTTATAAGGCTAGACTTGTTGCGAAAGGTTTTCGTCAAAAACCTGGTTTGGATTATGATGAAACCTTTTCTCCAGTGGCTATGCTCAAATCCATTTGGATCCTTCTTGCCATTGCTGCCTTCCAAGATTATGAGATCTGGCAGATGGACGTAAAGACGACTTTTCTAAATGGTAATTTAGATGAATGCGTCTATATGGATCAGCCAGAGGGTTTCATTTAGAGTGGGAGCAGCGGGAAAGTGTGCAAGTTGCTTGAGTCCATTTATGGACTAAAGCAGGCATTGTGGAGTTGGAACATCTGTTTTAATGAGACGGTCAAAAAATTCGACTTTATCAAAAATCCAGATGAACCATGCATTTATAGTAAGATTGTAGCAAGAATTGTGGAATTCCTCGTCTTGTACGTGGATGGCATTCTCTTAATAGGAAATGACATTCTTATGCTACAATCAGTCAAATGATTCTTGTCACAGAGGTTCTCCATGATTGACCTGGGTGATGCTAACTACATTCTGGAGATCCAGATCTATCGTGATAGATCAAAGAGGATGGTGAGACTTTCATAGTCAAGGTACATCAACACCATACTGAAAATATTTAGTATGGACGATTCAAAGCACGGTAGTCTACCAGCTTGTCACGGAATCACCCTCTCCAAGGAGATATCTCCCAATGACTGATTTGGAAAGGGCTCGCATGTTGATTATACCCTACGCTTCTGCGGTAGGCTCTATAATATATGCGATGTTGTGTACCAGACCAGATGTTGCTTACGCACTACCATAGTAAGCCGGTATCAGTCAAACCGAGGGGAGAAACAATAGATAGCAGTAAAGAACATTTTCAAAGTACCTGAGAAGGACTAAGGAGATGTTCTTGGTGTATGAAATAAAAGACCTCCAGATCGAGGCCTTTGCTGACTCCAGCTTCCAGAGTGATAAGGATGACTCCAAGTCCATGTCGGGTTATGTCTTTACCCTCAGTGGAGGGGCGGTCTGTGAAAGAGCTCCAAACAGGACACCGTTACAGAGTTGATGATGGAAACGAAGTAGATCGCTGCATGAGACACCGCAAAAGAGGCATTCTGGATGATGAAGTTCTTAACTGAGTTTCAGGTGGTTCCTTCCATTGTTGGTCCAATACTTTAGTATTGTGACAACAAACGACGCTATTGCTTTAGGAAAGGAACCCAGGTCCCATCAGAGATCCAGACATATCTTGAGGCGGTATCACCTGATCAGGGTGATCGTTGATCTCCAGGAGATCAAGATGAGAAGAGTAGATACGGAGAACAACACTGCAGATCCACTTACAGAGGCCATCCCTCAAACAGAGTTCGAGAGGTTATTTGAGATCTTAGGTCTGCGATATGCCAATATATGGCCTTAGTGCAGGCGGGAGATTGTTAGTGATATATGTCCTAGAGGCCATTATTGTATCATACTGGTTTGTATATTACTCAATGGAAGCTTGGGATATACACGGATATAGTAACAGTCTTGCTCAAAATGATAGTATGCTACCTGGTTTGTTTCTACCCTAATATGTGCATGTGTTTCTTTTAGCATATCGCTTATACATATTGGTAGAGCCCTTAAGATCTTTGCTTGATTACCAGCATTATGATGGCAGTCACACTAGTGGGGGCTGGGTAGTCTATAAGCACATCCTATACAGGTCCCTAGTCGTAGGATTATCGAGACAGGGCATCGATACTCCAGAGTAGACTAGTGTATACGCTTCTCATCCCAGCGGGGGAGATGGTCTGTCCCACAGCCATCAGTACGTCGTACTGGAGATAGTATGCAGGTGCTCATTAGGTTATGAGTACATTGGACATGACTCGTCAGGAATTGTTGGTGGGTATTATACCTGTCATCGGGTAGCAGTTTCCAGGTGACATGAGTACAACTTAGTCCGTTGACTTGATACTGCTACTTTGCCTCGAGTGTGTTTCCACTGTACTTTGATTACTACCCTACCACTGCTCAAAGGAGTCATGCAAACAGGTAGTAGTTAGGTGCAGTCCTGAAGCACTTAGAGGTAATGGCGGTTAGATAGGATTCATCTCTCCCGGTGTTGGGGGTTGATATCGCACTGTGTTTGGAAGGCCATTACACAAAGTTCTTAGCCAAGGCAAGCGAGATTTACTGGTAGGTATTCCAGTAGTTTCTCGGGGTGTTTTGGGCTACACTCCGACACGACTTACTGCGATATTAGGGGTCTGACGATTACCGCCACTAGGCCCGATATGCGATACTCTTAGACGAACAGACCGAACTGTATGGAGATTGTCACATACAGGCTTAGTAGATGTTCGGATGAGTTAGCTCATCGGCCTTCTTATCGACACATACCTGGATAGCCGTTACGTACAACTAGTACCGCTTGCGGTATAAACCCACTGCCAGCATAGTGTTGAGCCTTTAGAGTCCCACACAGAGGGTTTCCCTGCACCGGGAAAAAGGTGTAGAGGCCGTATGGTTTTACGGCAGGGCTTCGATCACTTATGTGTACTTGTGCACGTATGATGATTGGGCGGATAATACTAGTGAGCTTTGGTTTAAACCGGATCTTAGTATTATAATGATGTATTATTTTTATCTCATTGTATTTATATTCTTCGGAATACGGATGCGGGTATGTATATACGGATGAGGGGTATTCTCATAATTCTTCAGGAAAGTTTATAGAAGGAGATGCTTCATTAGGGTTTCATTTTCTTTATGGATTTAAATTTAAATGAGGTGGAGGAAATGAGGCGGAGGTGGAC
This sequence comes from Agapanthus africanus, assembly GCA_030015575.1. Classification (NCBI taxonomy): domain Eukaryota; kingdom Viridiplantae; phylum Streptophyta; class Magnoliopsida; order Asparagales; family Amaryllidaceae; genus Agapanthus; species Agapanthus africanus. The sequence continues at coordinate 317,156,839 of JASDDO010000004.1, forward strand.
AAAAGATGAAGCATGACTCACTCTCTTGCAAAAAGAGATATTTTCAAGCATGCTAGATATTTGTGAGATATTTTACTCTCAATTATATGTATGCTTGATTAATTCTCACTTGAGCCATTGTTTTTCCAAGCTCATTCTTCACTAGCTTATCCTCAAGTGCTCTTTTTCTTCCTCTAAACCCTAAAGCTTTCATGTATTGAGAATCCTAGGGTTTGAAGAGACAAATCAATTCATCTTCTCACTCTACACCACCTAAGACTTCTAGTTTAGCGAACTAGAAGCCATAGTTATCTCAGATTCGAGATAGGAGCTCGGACTATAGACTCTCGGATGGATTGTCTTTGACTCGAGGAGGCCGTCGAGGTTGCCCGATCTGTTTCGATCCTTAGAGCTGACGACGAGGTGGAGGACAGTGAAGAAGACCTGAAGGACTTAGTATCATAAGGTATAATACTTCTTTCTGAGTAGTTAACCTCTTACCAGTTAGCTAGTTAGGGTTTAGTATCGATCCTAGAGTTCAAGTTGGTGTTGCGAGATTTGAAAAATCATTTTTTGCATATTCCGCCATGCCGCGAACACGCGGGGGCGTGCAGTATCTATTTACATGAATACCAATAAGGGGGCTATCGATGTGTTGTTATTACTTACATATATTGTTGGTGCAACGACCGCCATCTCTACTTGCATCGACAAGTTTTCAGTGGTGCATCAAAGGTTGAACATAGTTTCTAGTATGCTATGCTGTACGAATTCATGGTCGAGGTCACAAATCCATATCAGATTCACTCAAACTCATCAAAATACTTGATGGAATCTTTTTGGCACATTCTAAACTAATTTTTGTATTCTAGAAGAATTCAACATGCAACTATAATTAAATTACTAACAATTTATGATAATAATGGGGCAAAAAGGCTCTCGTGCCGTAAAAAAGTACACTCCATTTCATTCGACGATTGGCACGATCCACCTTGATCTTCATCCTTTAATACGTCGATACACTAAATTTCATTTGATCCTAATGCCTTTTCAATGTTGATTTAGCAATGCAAAAAGTTCTATTGTCGGTAAACCTTTAATTTTGCACCTACTAAATCAACGATGAACAAGTGTTAGTTACACATGAAATTTGGTATATCAATATATTAGACGATAAAGATCAAGATGAACTGTGCCGATCTTCGAATAAAATGATGGAGGGTGTAGTTTTTTGATACCATCTAATAAAAAACGCCTCCTAGGGCCTCTTTCCTACATTATTCTCAACAATATATTGTAGTTTGAATTTTATTTTATTTTAATCTTTTGATTTCTTAATTTATTTTGTCAAAACTCAAGAAATGTGTTTTTCTATAGAAAAGAAGAAATTCAAGAAATACCTTCTTCTTATTTGCATATATATTTAAACAATAAAAAACTGGTGTATCCCATGAATCATATCCTTCAGTTTTGAAACAATTGCCAATTTGTGTATCCGACTTGTATCTATTTCCAAATCTGATAGAGGGTGGAATCTCCTTCAGATGTTGCCTCCCGTTGATTTACTGATGGTTGCGATAGGTGGCTGAGATTGGATCTGGAGGCTGTCGCTCCTGAAGCGTGTGGATCTCAATGGGTTGAGGTTATGGTTTCGGAGTTACCTGCAAGGAAGTCCCGGGATGGTTGCACCACCGAGGACCCTCCGACGATCAAGTTAGACTAGAGATCCGAGCAGAGTAACGGCTTAGTGGAGTAAAAATGGCTTACCTTGACCGTCTTAAAGAGGGGTTTAAGTAGTAGTGGCGGCAGGTGCAGCAGGCGCGAGAATCACGCTGGCCGTTACGCTCCCGACGTCACGCCCGCATGATGAGCGGGACCTCCAATTAATGGCGAGTCAGGCTCGTTAATGAGGGATCGTGGTGGCGTGGAACGTGGGATATGGCCGGTAGAGATCTCGCGCGTGGCGAGATTCGCGGGATAGCGGTTGCGCCTGCAAGCAGTGCTGTCGGTCGGTCGATGAGACCAAGGAAGATGGCCTCGGCGAGAGAGCTCACGGACGAGTGGAAGAGCCGAGGTATCTTGGTTCTGCGGTGGCTCGAAGTTGAGCTGTGAGGCCGAGGAGGCCGGTTATGCAGGGGGACTCGTAGTTGAGCTAGCGTTTGCTCGGTAGGACGAGCATAGGTATGGCCTGGTTAGCCACTGTAGGCCCTTTCTTGCATGCTCTGGGACACATCATCTGCCACGTGCCATGATCTGGGAGATCACCAATATCGAGCATCATCATTATCCCCACACTCTCGTCCCGACCAGCTGACGGGTCGGGTCTAGAGCGGTCTGCCGGGTCACCCGAGGTGAGCCCCATTTTCGAAGATATCGTTGGGCGTGTCCCCGGGCTATCCATTGTATCTTCTGGATGATGTCAGCGAATCAGGGCGAGATCTTCTGCATTAAAGATGGTGCGCAGGATCGTGTGCTCTTTGGTGAAGCGACGGGCCACGTGTCGGGCGCCGGTTGGCTGATGTGACGTGCCGCAGGCTTCTGGCTTCCGATGGGACGCTTCCAATATGCTTGCGACAGGTGGAGCGATTGTGGTCGTTGAGTGCAGCGAACTGTTTTGGCGGGAGTAGCCCGTCGCCGTTGGATAAGAACGCCGGCTGTATAAGTCGAGGGGAGGCATGATTCAGGGTCTCTCTCTCTCTTCATATTTTCTCATTCTGAGTCTTGTTAGCTCGGCGCTCTCCTCTTTAGGTCGGATCTCAGCATTTTCTCTTCTCGAGGATTCTTTCTCATCAGGTTAGACGTCTTGTTTTGAGGAGTTTGTAGATGTCGTAGGGGTAGATCCTAAGGATTCTTCCCCCGGGTTAGAGCCCCTTCCGGAAGTTGGGGTCAGATCCTCTTCCCGGGGTCGCGTGTCTGGGGAGGTTCCCGAAGCGGTGGCGGCGGACGTTCCTGGTGCATCGTCCTCGATATGATACGAAGACGAGCTTACTACTGCTCAGGCTCGTTTCCTTATTCCCCCGGCAACACGCTACGATTGGCCGAGGAAGGAGAGAGTGAAGATCAGGTGAGAGGTGGAGAGATCGCCTCGTACCTGGAAGCCCTTTGGGCCAGAATGTGCCTGCCTTTCTCTCCCGAGGTTGAAGCTGCGTTAAATTACTTCGGGTTAGCCCCGGGCCAGCTAGTGACGAACTCCCGGAGGATTCTCCTTGGGTTCCTGGTCCGGTTGAAGTTGCAAGCGATCCCCTTTAGTCTGTCCATCCTTGCCTTCTCCCTTGTTTACAAAAGTCACCCCGGAATTCGTGCGGGCGACCCGATGTGGGTTTATCTCTCCTTTAGGAAGCAGCGGGGGAGCGTAGCCGGGTCAGGAATTGTCGTCCTGCCTTCTTCCAACCATGATTGGAAGAAGAAGTTTTCCTTTGTCGGGCCGCCAGAGGGTGAGGACTGGCCCCTACCCGTCCAGTGGTCTAGGGATAGGTGTTGGCAGGGAAATCCTTCCAATGACCCCGACGCGGCGAGAGTGGCGGCGTGGGAGCCTATTCGCCGGGCTGACGTGCTGCTTTCTGAGCGGGCCCTTAGTTGGGCCGGGTTCAGCCCTACCCAGTTCGTCGGTAAGTCAGGAGCTTGTATTTGCTTTTACTCTATTTGGGTCGCTGATTCCACTATATCTTGTCTTATGCAGAAACCATGGATGCGGGCATCCTCCGAGCAGCTATGCGCAAGCCAAAGAAGGGGTCGAAGGCTGCAGGGGTCAGCTCTTCCCGTCAGGCGCCGGCCCCGGCTTCCCCAGTAGCCGTCCCGCTCCAGTGCTCGAGTACGGATCGCGCCCCGGAGCCCAGCCAGGCGCCGGGCAGAAAAAGGGCTCGGGAAGAGGACGCCCGAGCTTCGGAGGTGGAGACGAGCTCTCCGCCGTTGTCTCTCAAGATGTTCCCCTGAACCATTCCGCGGGCCCCGGCCTCTCCGATCTTGGTGGACGAGGGGGAGCTCCACTTTGAAGTGCCCTCTGGGCTTTCCGTCGCTGACAGCTTGCTGCACGACATGGAAAGGTCGGCCGGTGGCCGGGTCATTGGGGGGACGCTGAAGGGACAACTGGCGTCCATCGTCCAAGAGGACCTGTAGGTTAGCGCTCGTACATCGTCTCATTGTTTATGAGATTTGGTGCCCCTTTTCCTTTCTGACACCCTTCGATTTCTTCAGGTCCTCCAGCACGTCGCCATCGTCGCCCGGATGAAGGTGGAGGAGATAGCCCCGGCGATGCGAGCCGCGGGTGAGTTCTCCTCGCTGGGAGAGAGCTCGAAGCGGGAGATGGAGGCGGCGATGGCGAGGGTCACTGCCCTTGAGGGCGAGGTGGCCGTCGGGAGGCAGGAGACGGCGGCCGTGAAGAAGGAGGCGGTGGCAGCGAAGTAGGTGGTGGCGGCCTCAAAGCAAGAGGTGGCCAGGCTTCGCGAGGCCGCCGAGGCCAAGCTTCAGGGCTCCGAGGTGCTCGTCGGCACCATGAAGAAGTCAGTGAGCACCCTCCAAAAGGAGTTGGGGGCTACGGTAGAGGCGATGAAGAGAGCCGACCTCGGGGCGGCGCAGGCGGTAGAGAGCTTCCAGAATTTGGATCAGTTATACACCGTCTTAGCCTCGGCCACCACACTCATCTGGCACGAGGCTCTCGACGCCGTCAAGGCCCGGGTGCCGGATTTTGCTGATGAAGAGCTCCGTGCAGAATATCCCCGCGGGGATGACGAGCAGAGGGATGCCCCCGGGAGCACTGCCGGAGAAGGGACTCTCGGCTAGAGCGACGCCGAGGCTCCTGCGACGGACGCATTCCCTGTCATGGTGGACGTCGAGCTCGTCGACATCGCGGCCGGCCCTGGGGCCTGAAGCCCCTCGTCTTCTCTTTTTCTTTTCTTTTGTCGTATCGGGTATTTTGTTGGCCTTCAGGCATTTTTGTAAGGCTAAGGAGCCCACAGTACCCTTGTAAAAGCTTTGAATTTTTCAATAAAGATGCATTGTTTTTTGCAGTAGTGTTTGTGCTTGGACTTCTTTTTGTTGGTAGACACTTGTATCTGTACAGTACTGCTTTGATGGTCGGCATGTTCGCCGCCTAGCGATTGCTCGTCGACTTGAGTCTGATCATTTGCCGAGTGTGCGAGGATCGGCGGGAAGACGGTATCTCGATGGCCCCGAAGTCGAAGTGCAGATCACTAAGACGTTGGTAGGCCGGATGCCTTTTGTTGAGTTTATGCTCCTTAGTTGTCGGAGGGGCCGTGATTGGCCAACTAAGGATAGTGCCGAGCAGGGTAGCTGCTCGGTTCCTCTTGCCGTGGGCTTTGATCCTTAGCGCGGGTGGGACCATGAGAGGCCTGTTGAGGATGGCCAAGCAGGGTAGCTGCTCGGTGCCTCTCGGAAAGGGCTTTGATCCTTAGCTGCTGGAGGGCCCGTGAGAGGCCTGCTGAGGATGGCCGAGCAGGGTAGCTGCTCGGTGCGTCTTGGCGAGGGCTTTGATCCTTAGCTGTTGGAGGGGCCATGAGAGGCCTGCTGAGGATGGCCGAGTAGGGTAGTTGCTCGGTGCCTCTTGGCGAGGGCTTTGATCCTTAGCTGTTGGAGGGGCCGTAATTGGCCAACTAAGGATGGCCGAGCAGGGTAGCTACTCGGTGCCTCTTGGCGAGGGCTTTGATTCTTAGTTGTTGGAGGGGCCGTGAGAGGCCAACCAAGGATTGTGCCGAGCAGAGTAGCTGCTCGGTGCCTCTTGGCGAGGTCTTTGATCTTTAAGGATGCCCGAACGGGGTTGCCGCCCGATGCCTCTTGGCGAGGGCTCCGATCTCCGGCGTTCTGCCAGGGATAACCGAGCACGGGTCGTGCTAAGCGGTTGCCTCTTTCGAGGGCTTTTCATCCTTAGCACGGGAGGGACCGTCATTGGCCTACTAAGGATGCCCGGGTCGGGTTGCCGCCCGGTGCCTCTTGGCGAGGGTTTTGATCTCTGGTGTGTTGCCAGGGATAACCGAGCACGGTTCGTGCTAAGTATTTGCCTCTTGCGAGGGCTTTTGGGTCTTTAAGGATGGCCGAACAGGGTTGCTGCCCGGTGCCTCTTGGCGAGGGCTTTGATCCCTGGCGTCGTCGGTGTATGGAAGCTACCAGCCAGGGTAGCCGGGAAGGGTAGCTGCAGGGCTGCCTCTTTGTGAGGGCTTTGATCCCTGGCGTTGTGGGGTTGGGTAGCTACCAGCCAGGGATAGCCGGGAAGGGTAGCTGCAGGGCTGCCACTATGTGAGGGATTTGATCCCTGGCGTTGTAGGGTAGGGAAGCTACCAGCCAGGGATAGCCGGACAGGGCAGCTGCAGGGCTGCCTCTTTATGAGGGCTTTGATCCCTGACGTTGTGGGGTAGGGAAGCTACCAGGCAGGGATAGCCTAGCAGGGTGGCTGCAGGGCTGCCTCTCATGAGGGCTTTGATCCCTAGCGTTGTGGGGGTAGGGAAGCTACCAGCCAGGGATAGCCGAGCAGGGTGGCTGCAGGGCTGCCTCTTCGTGAGGGCTTTAATCCTTAGCGTCGTGGGGTAGGGAAGCTACCAGCCAGGGATGGCCGAACAGGGTTGCTGCCCGGTGCCTCTTCGTGAGGGCTTTGATCCCTGGAATTATGGGGTAGGGCAGCTACCAACCAGGGATAGCCTAGCAGGGTGGCTGCAGGGCTGCCTCTTCGTGAGGGCTTTGATCCCTGTCGTCGTGGGGTAGGGAAGCTACCGGCCAAGGATAGCCGAGCAGGGTTGCTGCCCGGTGCTTCTTCGTGAGGGCTTTGATCCCTGGCGTCGTGGGGTAGGGAAGCTACCAGCCAGGGATGGCTGAATAGGGTTGCTGCCCGGTGCCTCTTCATGAGGGCTTTGATCCCTGGTGTCGTGGGGTAGGGAAGCTACCAGGCAGGGATAGCTGAGCAGGGTAGTTGCAGGGCTGCCTCTTGTTGAGGGCTTAGATCCCTGGCGTTAGTGGGGAAACTACCAGACAGGGATATCCGAGCAGGGTAGCTGCTCGGCTGCCTCTTGTTGAGTGCTTAGCTCCATGAGGAAGGTCCGAGCAGTGAAGCTGCTCGGTTGCCTCTTGGCGAGGTTCTGTCCGACCTTCCCAAGGCGAGCACCGAGGAGTAGGATAGTCGTGGGGACACGTGTCATGAGGGCGCTGTGAAGGCGAAGCACCGCAGTCGCTTCGTTTTGGTTTCGCATGTGGAGGCGCGACGCTTGCCGCGTGGCGCCTGTGTTGCGGGTGAAACGGGCGACTGTTGGACTCCCAGGTGTCGTTGGCTATAAAACTGATGGGGTAATTGTTTGCTTCCTCCTCACACCCAAAACGAAAAAATCCAGGATTTCCCCTTCACCATCGAAGACATCATAAGATTCGAGGATGTCTACCTCTATGACCCATACTGCACTGAGGACATGGTGCAATTGGTAATAGGAAGGATCAAGGACCACTTCGGCCGATTTCTCTCCCGGCGGTCCTCCTTTCTTCGGCTGCTGATGTACTCTATCTGGAGGGCGTCGTCGGGGCTTTACAACCCCTTATCCGAAATGCTGTTCGATGAGGCCATAGGCAAGCTAAGGTCTCTGAGGCACTTCGGCCCGATCTCCATGAGCCAGCTAAACCGCTCGGAAGCGCTCGTCCGTGAGTGCTACCAGTTGAGGCTCGACACCGAAACTCGCTGGGGGATCGGAGGCAGAGGTTAGACGCTGCGAGGGCTCGGCTGGAGGAGATGTGCTCAGAGTACCACGAGCAGTGCTCTCTGCACCCTATTCCCTCGCTGTTGTAATTATTTTTTTTTCTCCTTCTTTTTGTGTACGGGTGAGGAGCCTACAGTACCTCTTGAGTGAATAAAATTCTTTTTCTTTTCTGCAATGCTCTATTGATCTCTTTATTATATAAACAAAAGATCTCAAGAAGTTAGTACAATGCTTTGAAAAGAAAATACAAGCTAGTAGATGCTTTTATTCATGTAGCTTGAGCCCTCCATACGTCGGTTGGTATCTATGCTCGGCATGGAGTACCGAGCTTCGGGGGCACCAGACGTATGCTCCGCTGACACTACTATGATCTGGCCGATGGTCTGCTCGGCTGGAGGGGGATGCTGCTCCTGCTCGCGGTCAGCTTGCCGCTTGTCCCTTAGGTACGCTGCGAAGTGCCCCGAATGGATGAGCTCTTCAATATAGTCTCGGAGTTGTTTGCAGCTCTTCGTTGAGTGGCCCAGCGACCTATGAAAGCCGCAGTAGGGGTCCCGAGTTCGCTTTGAGGCCGCGCATGGGATCGGGGGGAACTTGAAGAACCCTTCCCCCTTGGCCTCCTCAAGTAGCACTGTCTGGGAGACGTTAAGCGGCGTGTACTCTTGGAACTTTGGGGGTAGGGCTTTTATCATTCAGGTCCCCTTCTCTCATCCCTTACCCTCTTTCTTCTGGTCGGCTTGCTCTGCCCGGGGGAGGTTCGCGTTCACCTTGGATTCGAGTTGGACCTCGCGCTCGGTCCAGGCCTTTACCTTGGCCATGGTCTTAGGCTGCGCCAGTGCAAAAGAGCGTAACCACTCCTTGTGCCTAAGACCAGACCTCAGAGCCTTGATGAATGTTTCATTTCGGTGCTTTGGGACCTCGAGAAGGGTATTGTAGAAGCAGGTGATGTAGGACTTGAACGTCTCCTTTTCCCTGCTCTTGATCATGAAGAGGTGGTCGAATGTGCGCTTCTGCCGCCTGTTCCCGACGAAGTGGCCGAGGAATTGTGTGGCCAGCTCGTCAAAGGTTTAGATTGAGCACGGCTCGAGTCCTCGGAACCAGTCTCTCCTGGAGCGGATGAGAGTGGCAGGGAAAGCCCGACACTGGGCGGCATCGGAGCGGTCTTGGAAGCTCATTCCCACGGTGAATGCATCCAAGTGGTCCTTCAGGTCAGATTTGCCGTCGAAGAGGGAGACCTTTGGGGGCTTGTTGCGAGAGGAGACGTGGACGGCGAGCAGCTCCTCGGTAAACGGTTTTTTGAGTGAGTTGGTGGCATACTTAGCCCCATCGCTCGAACGGTGGCCTTCCTGATGCTGACTCTCGATCTTCTTCTCGAGGGCGTCGAGTCGGCCGTGGTACCTCGGCGACTCGGCGCATTCTGATCCCATGCCTCTTCTGTTGGAGGCCTGGGTCTGGCCTCGGCCGTGGTTTCTCTCAATGAGGTTCCTCAAATCCCCGGGTGAGGTGGCCCTTGAGCTGCCTTGACGAGCCCCGTCTCCACGGCCCCATCGGGGGAGGGCATGTCGGTTATGCCTGGTGACAGGCGAGCTGACTGACATTTCTTCAGGAGGGACAGGTGCGCGAAAGAACTCGGGGCGGAGTGCTCTAGCGACGGACCTAGGTGACGAGCTGTTGGGCGCCCAGCGGGTCGTAGAACATACTGGCCCGGGGGATCCTCGGCCGTGGGAGGCAGCGAGGCGGCAGTCGGCCGTGCCGACGCGGGCTTAGTCTTCTCTCCCCTAGTAGGGGTCCCGGTCCTGAGGCAGGGGATTGGCGACTTGGGGATTGGCGACTTGGGGATTTTGCCCCACCGTTTGGACGCGGACGAGCGCCTCCACGAAGGATGTGAGTCGGTCTATCCGGCCGGCGAGGGCGTTGATGGCATTCAGCAGAGGAGGTTCGTCATTGCCTCCCTTGAGAGGGAGGCGGCGGTTGGTGCTTGGATCGTCGTAATGATCGCTCTCCACTGGAATGAGATCGGAAGGAGAACTTTTGTTTTTGTGGAATCTAGCTTCCCACAGACGGTGCCAGCTGATGGAGGGTGGAATCTCCTTCAGATGTTGCCTCCTGTTGATCTGCTGATGGCTGCGATGGATGGCTGAGATTGGATCTAGAGGCTGTCGCTCCTGAAGCGTGTGCATCTCAATGGGTTGAGGTTGTGGTTGCCGAGTTACCTGCAAGGATGTCCCGAGGTGGTTGCACACCGAGGACCCTCCGACAATCAAGTTAGACTAGAGATCCGAACAGAGTAACGGCTTAGTAGTGTAAAAATGTCTTACCTTGACTGTCTGAAAGAGGGGTTTAAGTAGTGGTGGCAGCAGGTGAAGCAGGCGTGAGAATCACGCCGGCCGTTACGCTCCCGGCGTCACGCTCGCGTAATGAGTGGGACCTCCCATTAATGGAGAGACAGGCTCGTTAATGGGGGATCGTGGTGGCGTGGAACGTGGGATGTGGCCGGCGGAGATCTCGCGAATGGCGAGATTCACGAGATAGCGGTTATGCCTGCAAGCGGTGCTGTCGGTCGGTCAATGAGACAGAGGAAGATGGCCTCGGCGAGAGAGCTCGCGGACAAGCGGGAGAGCCGAGGTATCTTGGTTCTGCGGTGGCTCGGAGATGAGCTGTGAGGCCGAGGAGGCCGGTTATGCAGGGGGACTCGTAGGTGAGCTAGCATTTGCTCGGTAGGACGAGCATAGGTATGGCCTGGTTGGCCACTGTAGGCCCTTTCTTGTATGCTCTAGGACGCGTCATCTGCCACGTGTCATGATCTGGGAGATCACCGATATTGAGCATCATCAGAATCCATCCTACCAACTGATATACCAATGTTACATTTGCATCTATTAGGAAGAACCATTTTATAGTACTACCGTGTGATGCTGGAATGACGAGGGAGTGTAGAAAGTTATGAAGTGGAACATGAACAAAGGGGTAGGATCGATTGCTCTCTTCACAATCACACCAAAGACATCCGTCGATGTTGTCTAAGACTATAAAATCACACCACAGAACCGACGACCTATCTCTTCATTTTACGGAATCACACCAAGTAATAAAAGAGGAATTCAAGTATCGACGGAATCACCCCAAAGTACAAAGAGGATAAATGCACAAAAGGCAACATTTTATTAATTTATCAAAGTCTACCTTATTCATCACAAACATAGCTTTACATAAGACTTGAAAAACCCTTCAAGTCTTAGGTCAAATTGGATAATAAATATCATTTATTAAAGATGAAGAGACGAAGAGTCATATGCATTCTCCTAGATTCATCCATTTATTAAGGTTAATGCATTTAAGTCTAGTTCTTTGAACAGGAGGATGAGTGAATGAGTGGGAATATGTGTGAATGCTCCTGCATTATTCTCCCCGGTTTGGAAAGCTGACACCATCGAGTTCCTGACGTCATCTTCCGAGGTATTGAACGTTGGCGATTCTCCACAGCGGCTGGAAGTTCAATTTTATAAGCAAATTCTTTTTTTCGGCTAAGGATCTTGAATGAGCCATCGGCTCTCAGCTTACGGTTTGCATAACGACCAAGTAGACTTTGTTCCTTAAAATGATGAATCCACACCAAGTCGCTTCCTTTGAAAATTGTGGACTTTCGTTGCTTGTTTGTAGCTTTGTGGTTATTCTCGTTTTGATTGAAAATGCGAGCTTGAATGAGCTTGTGTAGTTTCTTGAATTGCTTGGCTCGACCTTTGATGTCACTATCGTTGATAAGAACGATGTCAAAGTAGACAACAATACATCGGCGAATATTAGAGATAAAGAGGTGATTTACAAGCTGCATGATAGTGCTCGGTGCATTTGAAAGGACAAATGTCATAGCCATCCATTCAGAAAGAGCATCTTTCTTCTTGAAAGAACTCTTCCATTCGTCGCCGAATCTCATCAAAATTTGATTGAAAATGCGAGCTTGAATGAGCTCGTTTAGTTTCTTGAATTGCTTGGCCTGACCTTTGATGTCACTATCGTTGATAAGAACGTTGTCAAAGTAGACAACAATACATCGGCGAATATTAGAGATAAAGAGGTGATTTACAAGCCGCATGATAGTGCTCGGTGCATTTGAAAGGCCAAATGCCATAGCCATCCATTCAGAAAGAGCATCTCTATTATTGAAAGAACTCTTCCATTCGTCGCCGAATATGATCAAAATTTGATGATAATCACTCTGAAGATCAAATTTTGAAAACATGGTTGCTGCATGAAGTTGCTTGGAGGCGAAAGCTTGAATTCGTTAATGTTCACCCTCTTTAGGAACCTCCAACGCTTGAACGCTGAAATAAATATGAGTTTAAAAAAAACAAAGTTATTTAGTGTTTTTAAAGTTATGTAGAAGATCCTGGGTTTGATACTTCCGACACCGCTAGCGTATATCATTAATTACAACGTATTGTCTCAGGAAGCACCTGGACGGGAAACCATGCTAGCTCGCTTCGAATTGCATCATTTTAGAGGGAAAAATTTAATATATAGTAGTAAGATAAATTAAAGACACAATTTTGAACATGAGAATGTATATTTTATTCATTTTGTTCGTGTTCATATATAACGTGAATGTTAGTTACATATAACTTTGCAAAAGAATGTAAAATTATATAGGATTCTCCTTTGATATTTTCATTTAAATATTTGGAGGTATTTCTGTGTTGACATGGTAGAAGTGGATGGGCACTGTCCTAATATGGGTACCGTATCACTGTAAGTGGGACACTCTGAGTGAAGTTCACACCACTTATTTTGAAGTACTGGCAACACTTCTTTTGAAGTGTAGATATCATTTCATTTGAGATGCAAGTGGAACACCCGAGGCGGGGACCACACCAGTCATTTATGAGTGGGACACTTTAGGTGGGGTCTACACTACTTTATTTGAAGTAGGAAACACTTCATTTGAAGTGTAAATGGGACACCTGGACGGGGTCCACATATATTAAGGAAACTGAGAAGTTTCCATTAGGGATGCTTATTTAAGGGCCTACCGAGGGATCGGGAGGGGGACTCGAAGCAGCTGGGAGGCCTAAATTGGGCCTGCCGATGGCTGCTTCAAGGCATATCAGAAAACTCTAATATGGAGTTTTCTTGGATGAAACTCATTTATTTGAGTTTTTTTTCCACATATTGAGAATGCATGGTATCATTCTTAGTAGTTTGTGCAACATGAATACATGGATTTGTGTGCATGTGTGAAAACATGACTTTTGAGTCATGTTTAAGTAATGAACACAGTGTTTTTGGCACTGCATTCACTGAAACATACATGTTTTGTATGTCTGTAAGGTGAATAGATATTCCTATTCTCAAGTGAGTTAAGAATATGGTTTTCCTATTCATGAAGATCTTGAAGCCATGATTTTTCATGCCTCAGGATATGAATGGAGTATTCCATTCAAATATATTTTTTATAGACATATCATGCACGACATGTTCATGTCTGAAAATGAACAGGGTTTGCCTATTCATAAATTTCCCTGAGACATGATTTTCATACCTTAGGGCATGAATGAAATATTCCATTCACACATGTCAGTTATAGACATGTCTGAAAAATAAATAGGGTTTTCCTATTCATATGTCAAAAGACATAATTTCTTATAAGTTAGGAATAAGATTTTCTTATTCACAGATATTCTGAGGACATGTTTTCATGTCTCAGAGATGAATTTGATTTTCCTATTCACATATGTTTTTACATAGAAAGACATGGGGGTTTTGATCTACGTCCTTCAAGAAATAGTTTTTTTTTATTTCTATTAAATATGCATGGAATATGGTGGTCTATTCCAAAAATATGCAGAATATTGGTTGGCCTATGTTCTTGGTTCAGTTCGTATTAGTCAAAAACACCTTTTTGTTCCGAGCTTCATCTTCTCTGCGAAAGCCATGGCCATATCTTTTTAAACACTTTTATTAAGAGTCAGAAACTTATATAAGTTTCCATCATTCTCTTTCTAGTCAGAGAGATAAAGAGAGATAGAGTGGCAGGGAGATAGAAAGGATGAAGGAATGGGGTTATCCCATTCCGTTTCCTCACCTTCTTTTTCTTTTCCCTCTGTCTTCTTTTTAAGAGAGAACTTTAGTAAGTTTTAGGGTTTTAAGGGAAAAAGGTTTTTTCTCGATCTTTGATCAGTTGCTCATAGGGGGGTATTTATACCCCTTTATGAGTGGGGGAGTAATGGTAACTACTCCCTCAATATCATGGGAAGTGGGAGGGGTGGAAATCCTCCCATTATCTCATGAAGAATAGATTAAATCTATTCTAAAGGAGGAGTTCCCGACCCTATTAGTGTCGGGACACCCTAATTAGGGACCTTCCGAGATCAGGAGGGGGCATACTGATAGGGGATGCCACTAATCAATTCAATTTTGAGTTGAGAGAAATCAGTTTTAAGTTGTGTAAAAGGGGACCTCCCAGGGAAGGGGGTCCCACTTGTGATGAACAAGTATTTAGCTTGTTCATTTTATCATAACCCCTATTTTTGTGCTTAGGTGATCAGGTTCTTGAACATCTGTTTAAAAACTTATACGAGTATTTTTAATATCTTGGGAGTTAAGATTTTAACTCTAATAAATGTCTCCAACAATGGATATGCACAGTTTGGTGCATATCTTATTGTTGTTAAAATATCTTAAACTAGATTTTTTAGTTCAAAACCGTCGGCCTAGAATTCAAAGAGAATTCTAGTGTTTCCTTAGGTCAAAGTTTTAGGAAGTTCTCTTTTGCATACAATAAATTGCATGCTGGTTTCTAAGGATTGTCATTAAGTGCCCTTCTCTACTATAAATTGAGGGAAAATGGTTTCCTTTTCCTCCACATTCTTCTTCTATCAAGAGAAAGAGAGAGAAAGAGAGAGAGAGAGAGAGAGAGAGAAGGAGATGGCTCATAACCCCGCATAATTCCTTGTAGAGATATCATCCCACCGGCTGCAGCTCGTCTCTTGGATGTCGGCTATCGCGACAATGAGTGCGAAACCATCGTAGCTCGTCTGGAGAGGCTTGTTGGATCGATCCTTTGCTTGCGCTCCCCTCTCTCTCATGTGATTTTTCTGGCAATCTTTGATGCCATTCCGGTTCTCCCTGTCATCATGACCTTTCGCGATTTGGATGATTCCGAGAACAAGGTAACATCAGTCAATGCAGCGGGTTTGATTAGTCGACGAATTCAAGACCATTCCCTTAGAATTTTGAGTCGCATCTATGCTCAGCGGGCTGGCATGTCGGTCTTTGCTAGCGGGTGTGGCGCCAATAGGTTGAACCAGTAGCCTAGGGAAGAGGGACATTTTGAGATGGCGATGATTGTTAGGATACATGCGTGTCAAGTTTAGTTTTAAATACCGCAATCAAGACGGTTTCGCTTGTAGCTAGCCGGTTGAGTACGGGTCGTCCGCAGGGAGATGGGAGTCTTTTTCAAAGTGTTTTAACGAGTTAAGTCCTGTTTTCAGATTTTGTTGTGGTTATCTAAGTGTTAAGTTGATATTTAAAGAGAGCTTGTTAGGGTTAGGATTAGGTTAGTTTGAGTTAGGAGTCTCCACATCTTTCGTTGCCCCTCTTAATATCGGTGTTACGGTAATCGGCAACAACGGGGATTAGCACGACTAGGAAGGAACTTGCGAGTATAAGCTAGGCTTTCCAACGCATAGTCCTTCCTTTTGGTGCTTGTCCGTCCGTTCTTGGCTCTTATCCATAACCTCCGGTTAATTCAACCACAACCGGTCTCACTACGGAATCACCGCTATCATGTAGGATAGGGTGCCGTAAGGAGCGGATTGTGGTTCAATTAGCGGGAGTCGATTTAAGTTGTTGGGCAAGGAAAGAGTGAGAGAGATTTCCTTCTCTCAAACTTCCCTTATCCTACCCTAACAAGTATAAAACTACTCACACTTCATGATAAGGAAAAACGAAACAAAACAAAAGAGGAAGATAGAAAGAAGGAGATTAGAAGAATACGACTAACTATTTGCGACCTCACCTTGGCGAGGATCGAGCGTAAGTATCATTGTCGTATGAATGATAAAGAAAAAGAGAGAAAAAAGAAACAACAAGAAAATAACAACAACTACTTAACAATTAAAATTACAACAAGTAAAGAAAGAGCAAGACAAGCATGATAATAAAATGATCTTCTTTATTTACCATTCCTCCCTCACAAAGCTCACTACAAGTTTAATGGAGAAGAGATGAGAAGAAGAAGAACATGTGAACTAAAACCTAGAAAAAGAAAATACAAGAATGGACCCTTTCCTTCACAAAGTTCTGGGTTATTTATAGGCCAAAAAATGAAAACCTAGGGCAACCACCAGAACCCACATGCAAAGACAAAAATACCCCTGGAAAAGTTTTTCCTGCGGCGCCAGAATGGCCGCGGAACCGCGGCCTAGACCCCCCTTTGGCCGCGGTTCCGCGGCCTTGTTGTGGAGTTGGGCTTTGGGCTTTTTGGTGGTGGCCTGGTCTGGTGTGTACTTCATTCTGGTATATGTATTTTCTCAAATTGTTTTCACGATTTTTCCAGAATTTCTGTTGATCAAAAGGTGGATCTTTTGTCAAGATTTGGAATGATTGCCTCGAGCTCCGCGTAGATCTCTTGGATCTTGTGCTACCATTGAGCCTTGTGCCTGAAAACGACATTGATTTGACATTTTGTCTTCCTAAACTGGTATCTGGCAGCATACGGATGAAGAGCGGAGACCGTGTTTTATCTGTGGTTGGCAGGAACCCGGATTTTGTCGTGTTTTCCATGAATTTCCCCGTTTTAGAACCGAGAACCTGTATCCTGCAATTGACTAGCAAACACGGCTCAAGAGTATCTACCGATATGCAATGTGATAAAAATTGGGCGGTATGAAAATGCAAAAATCTGATATGAACAAATACCCCCAAACTTATCATTTGCTCGTCCCGAGCAAATCCAATTTATTCACAAAAATTTCCTAACCTCACTTTCGCAGGGAACGCGATTGCACTGAGCATGTGCAACAAGCCGTTAAACCTCTAGGTGCCCCTAATAGGAGGAGTGTTGTCTCCTGAGGGTTTTCAGCGGATACTACCCACAAAATCCGGTCAAGTTGGTTTCATAAAATAACTAAGATTCAAACCCTAAAGTTTTGTTTCAGAAAATAACAATTCTATAATCCTAAGTCTAGACTATCGAACCTTTATTTTTCACACCTCGCTTCTTATTTAACTACAGATTTTATATGTCTTTACGTGTAGTGCAAATAGTGTCGTTAAGTTCCAGAAGGATCGATTAAAGTCATCATGTCGCACAATAAAGCCCAAAAAAAAAGGATCACATAAGTTTTATAACGAGTTAAGCATTTTTCAAGTTTCGTTTTCCAGTAAGGTTTCAACTTCAGAATTTCTATCTTCCTTAACAGGAAACTAAGTCGTATTTTTCACTCCACCTTTTTCTTGTTTTCATTTCATACACACCTCTGTGAACGTGCAATAGTCTTTATCATAGAATAAAACCTTCATATCTCCGTTAAATTTTTTATAAAAGCCTGTCTTTTATCAAGATTATTCTCACACAAAGAACCGTTAGGAATTTTAACTCGGAGAGAACACTTGCTTGACTTTGTTTTAAAACTGGACTTTCTAGGCTTCTTAGCGAGCTTTGGGCCAATGCACCCAAACCAGTTGGTTTTAGGGCATTAGGTGTAGAAACACCCCAGCGGACTTAATTACTCAAGTTACCTAGGTCCAAAAACAAAAGACAGTTTTGGCGTGAAAATCAGATGATTTAATACGAACGGAGATATAACCGGCAGTTCAAATATTTTTTTGGATAAAAGACGTGTTTAGTGAGTTTGGTGTGTAATCATTCCAATCAAGTTTTCGATGGGTTATTTTTCAGACTTAGCTCCAATTACGGCATCAATAACATTCCTTCATATTCGCTTTACTTCATAAACTATTCTTGACATTACTTATTTCAGAACAAACCTATTTGATCCTCAGAAAATCATTTATCTGTTTAAAAGTTTAAACATGAAAGACATGTCATCTAATTCCCAAAATTCACGACACGTGTAGTGTGATGTAAAGACTTATATCAGCTATAGTTAACTTCAAATGAGAGTTATCTTTCAGGTTTTCAAAATCCAAACATAAGATTTAGTTATTCCTATCTTTTCAAACAAAAACCGTCGAAATGTTGAATCAAAGTTCTTCCACAAGCTAACTTGACAAAAAAGTTTTTATATTTTTTAGAAAATTTTCAGATTTTTATGGATTTTATGGATATTAATATGCAGATACAAAATATACATATGAATGCGAAGGTAAGAAATGCGTACCGAGCGTACCCCCAAACATAAACTGGACAGTGTCCTCACTGTCGTAGCATGAAGAGAGCAGTTGGAAGGTTCAAAATTGTCGGTTAGTGACACACAAATTTTTATTTGTTTTTGTTTTTAAAGAAAAGAAAAAAGAATATACACAAATATCTACAAAATGGTTTGTACATACCCCCAAACTTATTTGGAACAGTGTCCTCTGTTTGTGGCTGGATAACCGAAGTTTGGAGGTAGGCAGAGGAAGATCATTCTGGGTAAACCGGCTCCTGTAAGAACAGGAGCTCCTCTGTTGGTTCGGCGCTAAAGTACGGTTTGCATCGGTGTCCATTTACCTTGAAGAGCGAACCGTCCTTTGGATTTTCCAAATCCACAGCGCCCTGCGGATACACATTCCGCACAAAATACAGCCCTTTCCAGCGAGATCGGAGCTTTCCTGGATGGAAGTGAAGTCGGGTGTCGTAAAGCAGTACCTGCTGACCAGGTATGAAGGTTTTGCGCAAAAGGTGTTTATCGTGAAACACCTTCGTTCGATTCTTAACGACAACCGCGTTATCGTAAGCCTCATCCCTAAGCTCGTTCAGTTCGTTCAACTGCAGCTTCCGATGGCTGCCCGCGTCCTCGATAGATAGATTCAGCTCCTTTATCGCCCAAAATGCGCGATGCTCGATTTCGACAGGTAGGTGGCAGGCTTTTCCGTACACAAGCCGATAGGGAGACATGCCAAGGTCGGTCTTATAAGCGGTTCTAAATGCCCAAAGGGCATCAGTGAGTTTCAGAGACCAATCCTTACGGTTCTTGGAAACCGTCTTCTCCAATATCTGCTTGATTTGCCGATTTGAAACTTCGGCCTGCCCGCAGGTTTGGGGGTGGTAGGGCGTAGAAAGCTTATGATTAATGGAGTATTTCCGCATCAAGGCTTCAAAAGTTTTATTGCAGAAATGACTTCCATTGTCGCTAATGATCGCTCGGGGGTGCCCAAACCGTGAGAAAATGTTTTCTTTAAGGAACCTAACGACAACCTTGTTAGTTCGGCTGGGCACAGCCTCGACCCATTTAGAGACGTAATCAACAGCTAGAAGGATGTACAAGTTCCCAAAAGAGCTGGGAAACGGCTCCATGAAGTCTATCCCCCAAACATCGAAAATCTCCACAACCAAGATCGGTTGGAGCGACATCTCGTTCCTCCGGGATATCCGGCCCATGTGTTAGCACCGGGAGCAAGTCTTGCAATAGTCGTGAGCGTCTTTGAAAAGTTGTGGCCAGTAGAAACCACATTGCAAGATTTTCTCAGCTGTCTTTCTGGGCCCAAAATGCCCGCCACACGCTTGATCGTGGCAAAATGACAGCACACTCTTGAATTCCTCATCAGGGACACACAGACGAATAATCTGGTCGGGACAGTACTTGAACAAGTAGGGTTCGTCCCAGTAAAAGTGTTTTACTTGGGATAAGAAGCGAAGTCTGTCCTGACTCGACCATTCGGTCGGTAGTAATCCCGTGGCTAAATAGTTCACAATATCTGCGAACCAGGGTTCGCAAGATACTGTCAAGAGCTGTTCATCCGGGAAAACGTCGTTGATTGGAATTGGAAGCGAAGGCGAAGAAGGAAGTCGTGAGAGATGGTCGGCAACTACGTTTTCACATCCTCGTTTGTCCTTAATGACAAGGTCAAACTCTTGAAGCAAGAGGATCCAACGTATTAACCGAGACTTGGCATCTTTCTTCGCAAAAAGATGGCGCAGAGCAGAGTGGTCCGTGTAGACAATGACTGGAGAGCCGATGAGGTAGGGCCTGAACTTTTCTAAAGCAAATACAACAGCTAAGAATTCCTTCTCAGTTGTTGTATAGTTAAGTTGGGCGTCGTTCAGGGTTCGGCTCGCGTAATAGATTACGTGCGGCATCTTGTTGATGTGCTGTCCAAGGACAGCACCGATGGCAAAGTCGGATGCATCGCACATAATCTCGAATGGGTGCGTCCAGTCAGGTGAAGAAAGAACGGGAGCAGAAGTGAGTGAGCGTTTTAGTGACTCGAATGCAGTCACACAGCTCGAGTTGAAGTCGAAAGGTGTATCCTTGGCCAGCAAAAGCGTCAAGGGCCTAGCAATCTTGCTAAAGTCCTTGATAAACCGTCTATAGAAACCGGCATGGCCAAGGAAGGCTCGGATATCTCTGACGCATCGGGGAGGAGGCAGATTGGAAATGACCTCAATCTTTGCTTTGTCAACCTCTATGCCATTTTGCGAGATGATATGTCCTAAGACAATACCTTCGCGCACCATGAAGTGGCATTTCTCCCAGTTCAAAGTGAGATTCTTGTCCTTACATCGGGTAAGGACAGCGTCAAGATGCAGCAAACACTCGTCAAAGGAGTCGCCGAAGATGGAGAAGTCATCCATGAAAATCTCCAGAAATTTTTCCACCATGTCCGAGAAAATTCCCATCATACACCGCTAGAAGGTAGCGGGCGCATTGCATAACCCAAAGGGCATGCGTCGATATGCAAACGTGCCGAAAGGACAAGTGAAAGTGGTCTTGTCCTGGTCTTTTTCGGCGATGGGAATTTGATTATAGCCAGAGTAGCCATCTAGAAAGCAATAGTACTCATGTCCGGCCAATCGTTCAAGCATTTGGTCAATGAAAGGTAGCGGAAAGTGGTTTTTCCGCGTTGCGGCGTTGAGTTTTCTGTAATCAATGCAAACTCGCCACCCAGTTTGGGTGCGAGTAGGGATTAACTCATTCGCCTCGTTGGTTATGACCGTGATGCCCGACTTCTTGGGGACAACGTGAATGGGGCTAACCCACTGGCTATCAGAGATAGGGTAAATGATACCACTATCTAGACATTTGACGATCTCCTTCTTCACAGCCTCCTTCATGACTGGATTAAGACGTCTTTGTGGATCCCGGGCTGGTTTGGCATCATCCATCAGATGAATGTGATGCTCAACGATCAGGGGACTAATCCCCTTGATGTCCGCCATGGACCAGCCAAAAGCTTGCCTGTTGCTGTGCACGACCGCGAGAAGGGCTTTCTCTTGCTCGGGAGCTAGAGAAGCCGAGATGATGACAGGGAGGGTCTCGTTCTCACCTAAGTAAGCGTACTTAAGGTGAGATGGCAACGGCTTGAGTCCGAGCGTTGGAGGTGAAATGATAGAAGGCAAGACTGGTGCAAAGGTCTCGAACTCAAAGGACTCCAGCAAAGGTTCAAAGCGAGTGTAGGCAACCGAGTTGGATGGTTCAGGTAACTCATTCGGAAAGTCGAAGGATTCAAACTCGGGTTGTGCGCAGCTAAGATCGTTCGAAAATGTGAAACACTCGTAGTCGTTATCGGGTGCAGAAACAGCAGCAGGTTCGAAGAGAAACGCACTAGTGGCGTCAAGATTATCGTGTTCAAACAGAAACTCCTCGAATTCACACTCTTCCGCGGTGATCTCCTGGATCGAGCAGACGTCTAATATATGAGCATTAGGTTCGGCGGGCTGATTCCCCAACCTAAAAATGTTGAGTTCAATCGTCATATTTCCAAAAGAGAGGTTCATCGAACCATTGCGACAATTGATCACAGCATTTGAGGTTGCGAGAAATGGGCGACCGAGTATCACCGGAATTTGATTCCGGGGGTTAGCTACAGGCTGTGTATCTAATATAATGAAGTCAACGGGGAATATGAAGTCCCCGACTCTTATCAACACATCCTCTAGCTCACCCCTAGGATGGGTGATCGATCGGTCGGCCATTTGGAGAGTGCAGTGTGTGGGTTTCAACTCTCCGACGCCTAATTGCTCGTATACTGAATACGGAAGCAAGTTAACACTGGCACCAAGATCTAATAGTGCGCGATTGATGTTCTTATCCCCAATGGTAATTGAAATCGTAGGACAGCCAGGGTCCTTCCGTTTTTGTGGTAAAGATTGGGTAAGGGCATCACTCACAGCACTAGCCAAGAAAACTTTCTTGGGTACCTGAGACTTCCTCTTTTTCGTGCACAAGTCCTTTAAGATTTTCGCGTAAGACGGGACTTGTTGGACAGCATCTAAAAGAGGAATGTTAATGTTAACTTGCTTAAATAACTCCAGAATCTTCTCCATTTGAGGATTTTGTTTATTAGATCTCAACCGGTTTGGAAATGGAACATTTTGAAAATTGGTTGAGTCTAATGCTGGAGGAGGAGATTGTGGAGTTGGAACGGATCCCAGAATAGGTGTTTTCGTGGAGTGAGAAGTGGGTCCGTTCAGAGAAGAAGAGGAAGGAGAGCCTTGTGAAGAGCGGAGAATAGGCTCAGAAGACGAAGAAGAAGAAGGAGAAGAAGAAGAAGAAGAAGAAGCAGCGGCCGGGGTGTCATCGTTGATCCGTTTGCCAATGTTGTTTTGCAGCATCCTCCCCGATCTCAGTGTAGTCACGGCACTCACATTATGGTTTTGTTGTTCAAGAGCAACATGTGCATTATGTGGGTGACCGGGATTTGGAAGTGGCTGGGACGGGAGCTTCCCCTTCTCTCGCTCGCTTAAGGCCGCGTTCAGCTGTGCAATCTGGGCCTCGATGGTTTTGATGCTTTGCCCGTGTGCGGCAGTGTGTTGCACTAAAGATTGAATCGAAGACTGGATGTTGGCGGTGGATTGAGTCGATTGTTTAACAAACGCCTCCAGACTTCGCTCGAGCGAGGAAACATTATCGTTGTTTGACGGAACAAAGTTGTTTGGTGGAAAAGAGTTGTTGGGTGCAAAGTTGTTCGTCTGGTTTTGGAAAGGTTGGGGTTGGAAGGGCTGCTGATATTGATGTTGAGTTTGTTGTGGCGCTTGTTGTTGCGGTGGAGGGGCCCTTTGGAAATTGTTGCCTTGGAATTGATTCTGATTCTGATTCTGATTCCAGGCGAAATTGGGGTGGTTCCTCCAACCGGGATTGTAGGTGGAAGAGTATGGATCATTCCTCGGTCTTTGCTGGAAGGCAGCATTAACCTGATCCTGTCCTTGTGAGGGTGGATTGTAAGGACACTCTTCGGTCAAGTGCGAAGGATCAGAACAACAAGCGCAGATGGTACGAAGGGGGAGAACATGGGTGGGGGCAGGAGCAGAAAATTTTCTCTCTATTGCTTCAAGCTTTCGTGTTATTGCAGCCATTTCAGCTTTCATCGCAATAGAGACATCAAGTTGGTGGATTCCTACCCTAGACTGACCGGTAGAAGTGGAGGTAGAAGAAGAAGAAGTCGGTCTGGTGCTCTCCCACTGTAGCGTTTGCTCCGCAAGATCGTCAAAGAACTGCCACGCTTTCTCGTTAGATTTCGATAGGAAGTGGCCCTGACAGATGGTTTCCAGCAACTGCTTCGTTGCTGGGTTCAGTCCCTCGTATAAGGTTTGGCAAAGTTGCCATTTCTCTATACCGTGGTGAGGACACTGAACAAGAAGGTCTTTGTACCGGTCAAAGCACTTCCAGAAGGGTTCAGAAGGAAGCTGGGAGAATTGGTTGATTTCATTTCGAATTCTTGCGGTCTTATGATTTGGATAGAATTTTTTCAGAAACGCTTTAACAAACTCGTCCCAGCTGGTGATTGAGTGGGAAGCGGTGCTATACAGCCATTTTTCAGCGAGATCGCATAAAGTGAACGGAATGACCCGTAGATGTATAGCATCGTCCGACAGCTGGGTGGTTTTCATCATGGTACAGACATTTTGAAATTTATTGATGAAGATATAGGCATCTTCAGATTCGAGCCCATGAAAACGTAGAAGCATGTTGATGAAATGGGGCTTAATTTCAAAGTTGTCCCCATTGGCCGGAGGAAGAGAAAGGCAGGTGGGAAGTGCAGAATGGGTGGGGTAGAAACGATCCTGGAGCGCGATTCGCTGCGGCGCTACAACATGCGGAGGTGGTGGGAGATTGGTCTCCGTAGGAGGTGGAGCCAATCCAGCGGTGGTCAAAGAGATGTTCGGATTAAATCCTGACATCGTGGAAGAAGAGGTTGGTGAAGGTGAAGGTGAAGGTGAAGGTGAAGATGTATGAACAGAATTCCGGTCAACGTCGGAGTTGGCCGGCAAAGAAAGGGGTGAAAGAGGAGTGGACGGAGTATCGACTTCGGAGTCTATCGCGTAGTCGGTCGCGACTAACGTAATGCGGACTAGACGGGCGCTAGTGTCCCGAGTCCAAGCGGACATACACTAAACGAGTTTAGTATAGTCAAAGCGAAGAAGGTGAGGGTAAGAAAACGTCAATGGAGAAAGGCGATGGGTGGTGGGTGAAAATGGATTTGGCGACAAAAGGGCAAGTTTTTATAAAAGTTTTTGATTTTTTTCTTTTTTTTTTTAGAAAGAGATTTACAGAAATATGTACGGAAATACGGCTTAAGCAATCACAAACAAGATATGCACAATCACACCTAGATCTAGGGTAACCTAGGTCTACTAGACCTGCTCCTGAACTTGATTATCGAAGTTAAACAATGTCGAGAAACGGGCTTAAAAATACACTGATCACGAGGCCAGGTAAGTGCAGAGATAAGGGGAGGTTGTCCAACGCTTTCGCGAAGTTCCTTAAGTAAATAACCCTTTCTCTTTCGGCGGTTGCGCCTTTAACACTTTCCTAGACACCCCGTAAACAATATACGGTTAAGCGAGGTTCTAAACACGGTTTATCTTCTCCTAATGAGCGCGAAGTCCTTAGGGCTGAAGTCTAGTATTTTTTTAATTTACAATGGACAATGCATATGCTTTAGTGATTTTTGGGGTCCTGGGAAGGGTGATGAAATCCCCACCCAATCTGGATTGGTTTCAAGCCCCTTAAGTCCGTATTAAAGAAATGCAAAACAGTAACAAATCAACTGCAAACAATTTTTATTTGCGGCGCAAAGAATCCTGCACAAGAACAGTTTATTGGAAGGGGGAGAAGAATTTGCGCAAAGAAAGCTGCAGAAAACACAATTCAGTGGAGTCCAGAGGAGTGGAGAGGAGCAGAGAGACTTACAGAGAGAAGATGGCACACTGACCCCACCAAGTGGCCGCGGTTCCACGGCAATAAGGCCCTAATGCCGCGGTTCCGCGGCGGAAATGAGGGGTTGATGCTTCATTTTTCTGGTGTGGGCTCTGTTTGGTGTCCTCTGCTTGTCTGGATGTGTGGAATTCTGATATGCTCACTGTATCTGCTCCAGATTTTTACAGTAGACCGGATGCTTCGTTTTTGTCCGTCGCGGTGTAGCCGCGAAATGTGGGTCTATCTTCCCACGTCTTTGGCACTGTACTTGAACTCCGTATTTTCAACGTCCTTGGCGTCGATCTTGAACTTCGTATTTTCCTGCACTCTTGCACAAAAACTAATTAAGAATAACAAGATGGTTTCTTTTACAAAGTATATTTTTTTTTCGTTTTTTTTATATACTTACAAATTAACCCGAAATTACACAAGGAAATAAACTACCGTCTCCCCGGCAACGGCGCCATGTGATTGTTAGGATACGTGCGTGTCAAGTTTAGTTTTAAATACCGCAATCAAGACGGTTTCGCTTGTAGCTAGCCGGTTGAGTACGGGTCGTCCGCAGGGAGATGGGAGTCTTTTTCAAAGTGTTTTAACGAGTTAAGTACTGTTTTCAGATTTTGTTGTGGTTATCTAAGTGTTAAGTTGATATTTAAAGAGAGCTTGTTAGGGTTAGGATTAGGTTAGTTTGAGTTAGGAGTCTCCACATCTTTCGTTGCCCCTCTTAATATCGGTGTTACGGTAATCGGCAACAACGGGGATTAGCACGACTAGGAAGGAACTTGCGAGTATAAGCTAGGCTTTCCAACGCATAGTCCTTCCTTTTGGTGCTTGTCCGTCCGTTCTTGGCTCTTATCCATAACCTTCGGTTAATTCAACCACAACCGGTCTCACTACGGAATCACCGCTATCATGTAGGATAGGGTGCCGTAAGGAGCGGATTGTGGTTCAATTAGCGGGAGTCGATTTAAGTTGTTGGGCAAGGAAAGAGTGAGAGAGATTTCCTTCTCTCAAACTTCCCTTATCCTACCCTAACAAGTATAAAACTACTCACACTTCATGATAAGGAAAAACGAAACAAAACAAAAGAGGAAGATAGAAAGAAGGAGATTAGAAGAATACGACTAACTATTTGCGACCTCACCTTGGCGAGGATCGAGCGTAAGTATCATTGTCGTATGAATGATAAAGAAAAAGAGAGAAAAAAGAAACAACAAGAAAATAACAACAACTACTTAACAATTAAAATTACAACAAGTAAAGAAAGAGCAAGATAAGCATGATAATAAAATGATCTTCTTTATTTACCATTCCTCCCTCACAAAGCTCACTACAAGTTTAATGGAGAAGAGATGAGAAGAAGAAGAACATGTGAACAAAAACCTAGAAAAAGAAAATACAAGAATGGACCCTTTCCTTCACAAAGTTCTGGGCTATTTATAGGCCAAAAAATGAAAACCTAGGGCAACCACCAGAACCCACATGCCAAGACAAAAATACCCCTGGAAAAGTTTTTCCTGCGGCGCCAGAATGGCCGCGGAACCGCGGCCTAGACCCCCCTTTGGCCGCGGTTCCGCGGCCTTGTTGTGGAGTTGGGCTTTGGGCTTTTTGGTGGTGGCCTGGTCTGGTGTGTACTTCATTCTGGTATATGTATTTTCTCAAATTGTTTTCACGATTTTTCCAGAATTTCTGTTGATCAAAAGGTGGATCTTTTGTCAAGATTTGGAATGATTGCCTCGAGCTCCGCGTAGATCTCTTGGATCTTGTGCTACCATTGAGCCTTGTGCCTGAAAACGACATTGATTTGACATTTTGTCTTCCTAAACTGGTATCTGGCAGCATACGGATGAAGAGCGGAGACCGTGTTTTATCTGTGGTTGGAAGGAACCCGGATTTTGTCGTATTTTCCATGAATTTCCCCGTTTTAGAACCGAGAACCTGTATTTTGCAATTGACTAGCAAACACGGCTCAAGAGTATCTACCGATATGCAATGTGATAAAAATTGGGCGGTATGAAAATGCAAAAATCTGATATGAACAGACGACTGAAGCCAAATATCAATTTGTCGAGCTGAATAACAAACTTGTGCATCCCTAACTTCCCGAAATGTAATTTAGCGAGCGAATGAATAAAATAAAAGAATTATTTTATTGTTGTGTTGATTTTTTAAATATTTTTTTGTATAAAAAAATATTTCTAGACATTTGTATCCAGATTTTAAGAACTAGAATTTCTAGTTTATGCCTCTCGGCCCAAGCAGTTGCTAGGCCAGGAAAAAGGCATGTGAGGGCCATGGGTGTACATGTGGCGGCGATCCAGCAATTTGCTGAATCGCCTCTTCCCCTCCCCTCTTATTTAAACAGAGGAGGGAAGAGAGAGAAAACTCATTGAGTATTCTAATTTTCTTCCAGCAGAATTCAAAGAATTTTAGGGTTTCGAAGATCATAATCTTGATCGATATCTTTGAGATCCGCACCGTCTCCTACATCATCAAGGTAGGTTTGATGTCCTTTCGGTTGTGAGACTTTGCCTCTTTGGACAAAGAGAAGTTTTTCAATTTCTCTGGCAACCTGTCATCGATCTCTTTTGAGATCGATTCGGCAGGGGTGACGAACCCCTATAGGTTCGTCCAGTTGATTAGGAACAAGGAGAAATCCTTGTTCTCAACATATGGAAATTGCTTTCGTTATTATAGAATTAGGGATTTTCCTAATTCTTTGAAGAGAGCTAGGGTTTCCCTGAGTTCTTTTCTAGCAAAATGGACAAGTCCAGGGGGGACTTTGTTGAAATTTCCTTGAAATTTCATTAAGAATTTTTTTGAAGGAGAATTCTTCGTCTCGGGAGGCCTCCTGATCGCTTGGGAGGGCTTCCCGGCTAAGGCTTTGCTTTTGTGTGCCATCGGGACCCCTCCTGACCCATGTTAACTTAATCGGGACCCCAGCTTTGGGTCACAGACTTAGCCAAATTTGGCTAAGTCTTGGGGATCACTTTGTGATCCAGAGGGCTTCTTGATGGGGCCTCTGCCCTATCAGCAGCCCTTCTGGCCCAAGCATTGCTTGGTCGGGATCCACAGTTTTGGGTCCAACACTTAGTCAAACTTAGCTATGTGTTTTCACACGTAGGATTACTTTGTAATTCCAATTGGAATCATATCTTGAAAATATTGAAATTAAATACAGATGTCTCAATAAACCAACCCCTCTTTTAGGGGGTTTAATTAACATTGAAACCCCTTTAACTTTGATTTAAGTAAGGTTTGTAGGCCTTTAGACAAAATTCCCTCATGTGTTTTGTGCATACGAGTTTTGATTTTGCGCTAACACATGAACCCTGAATTTGTGTTGCTAGAATGTCTTCCAGCAATGCTGCTGACACTAATCCCGCTCTTGAGAGAAACCCATCCCCTGTTCGGGACTATGGGGGGGGGTCATCCCGATGGAAACTTAGATGGTACCGGCTCAAGTTGAGGAATAGCTTTGCCTACTCCACGAGTATTGTAGCTCCCCCTCTCCTACAAAGCCAGTCGCCTATGAGGGCCATGGAGAAAGATGAGTTGGTTGACTATAACCCTTCGGATGATGAGAAAGTTAATTCGATAGAGGTTGGTTCCCAGCAAGCTCCTGCGACCCAGGGAACTATATCTGAACATGAACAATCGATGGATTAGGATTCCATTGCTTAGGCAGGCGTAGAAGGAGAGATCCTGATGGACACTGAGCTTATCGGGGGTGAGCCACTACCTACTTATCCTTATCTATGGGAGTGTAGCGCGGCTCTACTCCTCCGTGAACCTAGAGAAGATGTAGTGGAGGCTCATTACCGCAGGGTGGAGCTTTATTTACAGAAGAGGGCCAAGATTCGAAATCACTTGCTAGTGGGATGCCGACATGGGGATGTTTTTTTTGAGCGTCACCCCATTCTGAAGCTTTATGCGGTGCATGTTGCCGCAGGGCTCGATTTTTCTAGGATTTTTTAGATTTATGCCCTGAGGCGCATTTCTACCCTGCTCGGGTGGATGATAACGGTGTATTGCTGCAGCGTCGGGATTACAAGAACTATTTTCATGTGGTAGCTCCCCAGGATACACAATCCCATCGCTTCTTTCCGGAGTTGTTAGGGAATCTTATGGTATGCGGGGCACATGAACTTTGGCCTTTGATTTTTAAATTTTAGAATTTCTCCGGCTTTCTTTCGGGGTATATGGAGTGGGCCAAGCATATCTTGCATTTCGAATATGAGAATCTCCACTCAGCTGGCCTCTATGAAGACTGCTCATTTTTCTCGTATACCCGTGCCGCTGATTATTTGAGAGCCTTTCTCAAGAATTATGACACTCGGTCTAACACGGCGTACTCGATGATGGATGAAATAGGCATCACGTTGATGGATGTCTGAGATTTCTTTGGGTTAACGATTCTTGGGGAGATATATGATGAGTGTAATCTTCCTAAGGAGTTCTTGTGTGGGTAAGACCCTAGCTATCAGCGTTACGTCCACCCTTCTTGCGCGGACTTGTATAATGTTTTCTACAGCCTCGTATGTGGCAGTTCACAGTACCCGGTTAAGATGGTAAGGTTCAAGCTGTGGATCGAGCACTTCTTGGACTTAGGATCATTAGATCTTACGGGCGATTTCTTAAGTTTTCGGTTTCCTTTTCCCGATGGGAAAATCGCTCCCCTTAGTAGGAAGAAACGTGCCAAGAAAGGGCGCAAAGGCGACTCGTCTAGTGAAGCTGAAGTTGCTGGGATGAGTAAGGGGCGCGAGCCGCTTTCGAACAAGAATTACATACCGAAAGGGAATCCTTTCAGCGAAGAAGCCATGCATAAATTTTTCTCGAAGAAGGAGACAAGTCGGGAGACATTCCTGAGTGCCTTCATTGCACTTTAGCTGTACTATTTTTCTGTGCCATCTGAACTCGTTATGCGACCCGAAGTTTTCTTGATGGCCTCTCAGATGGCGTAAGGCACTAAGCATGGAGTGGGGGTGTACGTATATGCACAAATTCACAGAAGTATATGCACATTTTGAGTGCTAGTCGACCGGGGCTCATGGCTGTTTACACTCCCATGCAATATATTTACGCTTTCTTGGGGACACATATCCGGAGAATGTACGCGCCCAATACTCCCCCAGTTTTCCAAGATCACCTTTGGCCGAAAATACTCACCATTGCTTTCGCTACACTAGATAATGAGGGCGACTGTCGCATGAAACCGAGGGAGGCGTTTTGACAGCAGTCTTCTTTGCGATTGTTTTAGCATAGATGCGTCGGGAAAAATATTCCTCAATGACGTAGAGTTTACAGCGGACAAGGCGTCACTAAAAATCTTAAGCCTTTTAAAGCGTTCCACTACCTAGAATTCATGACTTCATTCAGGAATAGAATGATTCCATATAGGTGTAAAGGCAAGCCTAGCCTCGAGCCTTATTTTCTGAACCACCTTGGGTGTCAGTTGGGGCTAGACCGGCACATCCCTATTGAGTTCGCTCTCATCATAAGAACCCCTAATCTGGATCTCTTAGGTCAGTGCTGGAATGAGATCTCTTATTATCCTAGGGGTGTTCGCTTCCTTATAACCGTGTTTGGTCGCCGTGGCACCGTATCACACGACTATCTGTGGCCGTTGAGAACGAATTACCATGCCTATTTTTATTTTATGCTTGCCAATTTGATTTGGATGGGTAAGGATGTGGAGATCTGTCCCTAAGTTTTTCTCGTGGACGCTCGTGCTTTCCAGCAACGCCAGGCGGTGGGTCTTTTGGAGCCTGTTCTCGGGAAAGCGGAATTTGCTCAATCCAGCCATGTCCTTTCAGCCTATGACAAGATCATTTCCCATAACCAATCCTATCAAGAGAAGGTGAGGTCAGAGGCCCAAGAGTGTCAATGTCAATAGTTATGTGTTGACGTTAGTGCTGCTAAGCGAGTGCTATATGAGGGGCTTGAGGATGCCACTCAATAGTGGGGAGCAGACGATGTTCCTATTCCCCGCATCGTATATAAGCAAGTTGAGGCTCAGGCGGAGGCTGAGCAAGATGTAGCCCCGGTTGAAATTGGTATATATTCTTTTTTACTTATTTCTTGTATTTACATCAGGTCTTTAATTGCGCTATTAATTATGATGTTTTAATATGGTATTGCATAGGTAAGACTTTCGGACGAAACGGAGAGGGAACCTATCGCTAAGCCTATCCCTGTGCCGGGGTCTCCGCCATCCTCTAGTGAGTCTCATATTGGCCGGTTACGGAAGAAAATTGTAGTTACCCGATGACGGTCTTTAAAGGGGACGTCGCTCCCTAAAGTCAAGAAGCCATCTCACCGTTCTGATTTGAAGAAACGGGAGTCTGCATTTTTCGACGATATTTTGGGCATAAGTAAAGAGCGTGCTAGGGAGGAGAGGCCACCCCCAGCAAAGAAAACCCGGACAAAGGTTCCTGGATCTTCAGGTAGATCCATATCTTCAACGCTGCCAGAGCCTTCCGATGCCGCCAGTCGTAAGTATTCATCGGTTTGTTATATTTCATAAATTTTAGGGGCGTACTTAATGAGTCTGTCCATCTTGACCGATTCTTTCCTATTTGATACTTGTAGATTGTGAAAGGTTGACACGAGCCGGTACCCGAGCTCGAGTTGAGTAAGCCGAGGAGGCTGCTGGAGAAGGCTACATTTATGATAACGATCCTATCATTCTGTCCCCTGTGAGAGTCGAACAGACTAGAGGGGATGTAAGGATGGGTGGTACCTCTGTGGGTACCACCACCAAGAAGACTTATAAGGGCAACGGCCTGGCCTTCGTAGAGTTCAAGAAGAAGAAGAAGACTTCTACTTTAGCCCCATGGAAAAGCCTTGCGGTCATGACGCCGCCAGTTTCGTCAGAACGGCTGTCTATTGGTTATCAAGGCTCTCATCCGCCTTCATGACCTGCGGAGCTTGAGACGGATCCTGAGCTATAGGCAACTCTTCTTTTGTCCTGAGCTGAAATAAAGACGAAGAAGAGGGGAGATAGGCCATCATTGGCTTAAAGAGAGCAGGAGGCCTGAGATGTTGCTCAGGCTATTGCGTATTCGAAGGTGACACTTTCTGAAGAGCTGGGGGTACCTATAGGAGTGCTGAACTTGGGCGAGGAGACTAATTAGGTCTTTGTGCGACTGAAACCGAGGCAAAATCGAGCCATCTGAGTCCGAGTGGTGTTGGGACTAGTGTTTGCACGGATGCTGGCACTCATGTTGACGGAGCAGGCTTGAGCAGTGCTGATGCTACTGCTCCTAGTACACATGTCGACAAGCCGGGTTTCAGCGGCGTTGGCTCGAGTTCATCGGTGCCAGAGCCTTCTACGGGGAAGCTCTTGAGTGATGTTTCCCGCTCCCAGTAAGTACTTCTATTGCTGGGGTTGGTAGAGATGTTGGGTCGGTTCCATCCGATCCAGCGGTTGAAGCGTCCTTGTCGGCTATGGTTGCGTAGGAGTATGCAAATGAAATCCTTGAGACTAAGGTGTTGTTTAGGGAAACTGTTGAGCCTATGGAGACTGATGCTTAAGCTAGGGAAACTTTGACTACTAGCCCCCTCAAGGTCATTTGGCCACTTGTGCCGGTTCAACCAGAAGGTATGAATTGCTTCAAAATTAGACCTTTTTAGTCGAAATTTATATTTGTCGATTGATTCTCTTTTATTTGTTATTTTAGTCACCCTACCAGTAGACCTTGTAGGCGAGGATAATGAGAGTGTGGAAGCTGAGGTAGATCAATTAATGACACTTCTTCCTAGCCCGGAGATTCCAGCATACTCCCAGTTCATCTCCCAGGAGGGCTATCCGGGTGTTCTTAGTGCATTTATGTGGGCATAAATGCCTTCCTGCATTGGGCTAACTGCCGAGCCTAGAAGAGTTTATGGCGTATATGAGCCCTACCCTTACGACTGTGGCCAATTTAAGGATTGACACGGGTCTTCTTCGGACCCTGATAAAAGCAACCTTGATGGATCTCTGCTGGTTGCACCGGGCTGCTACCATATGCGAGCCCACTAAACCTGCCGCTGAGGAAGCTCCTTTTGCTGTTTTGGCTGTCAAGATGAAGGTTGCCCGGGATGCCAAAGAGAAGAATCTTAATGAGCACCAGCAGGTAACTGAGAATCAAACTCTCGCGCGGCATATTGTTTAGCAGTGGCAGGAGCTCATTCACTGGATCAGCACTCAGATCGAGGAGGCGCAGGAGAAACTTTCTAAGTCCTAAAGAATTGTGGAGACACTTACGGGCTCAGAATTGAGCCTTAAGGAGAAGGGGTTAGGCTACAACAAGAGCTCAACGAGGTAAACATGGAGCATGGTCGCCTGGCATAGAGGGTGTCTTCTCGTCAGCGGGCCGTTACTACCCTGACTATGACTCAGAAGGAGCGCATGCAGATCTTACAAGACCTAGCCAAATTCCATTTTAAGATGGTCTGATGTATGGAGTAATTTTTTTTCCTTTTTTTGTTTATCTTGTAATAAACTTAGCTATTAGCCTTTTGTTTAGAAATAGAAATAAAATTTTGTTTTATCTTTCATATCGATCTTGTTCATTGAATATGTTTGTTATATTCCTGTTTGCAATCTTTATGAATGACTGCTTGAGTTGACAAATATTTAGTTTACATCCTTTCCAGAAATAAATATTAGTTTAAATTCATTCTCGGACATAAAATATTAGTATAAAGTCTTTACAGACATTAGTTTAAAGTCGTTTCGGACATGAATATTAGTTTAAAGTCATCTCAGACATAAAATATTAGTTTAGAGTCTTTACAGACATTAGTTTAAAGTCATTTTGGACATGAAAAATAGTTTAAAGTCATCTCGGACATAAAATATTAGTGTAAAGTCTTTACAGACATTAGTTTAAAGTCATTTCGGACCTGAATATTAGTTTAAAGTCATATCGGAAATTAGTTTAAAGTCATTTCGGACATAAAAATTTAGTTTAATGTCTTTATAGACATTAGTTTAAAGTCATTTTGGACATAAATTATTAGTTTAGAGTCTTTACAAACATTAGTTTAAAGTCATTTTAGACATAAAATATTAGTTTATAGTCTTTACAGACATTAGTTTAAAGTTGTTCCGGACATGAATATTAGTTTAATGTCATCTCGGACATAAAATATTAGTTTAAAGTCTTTACAGTCGTTAGTTCAGACATGAATATTCGTTTAAAGTCATCTCGAACATAAAATATTAGTTTATTGTCTTTACAGACATTAGTTTAAAGTCGTTACGGACATAAAATATTAGTTTAAAGTGTTTACAGACATTAGTTTAAATTCGTTTCGGACATGAGTATCAGGCTAGGTCACTTAACGTTTTGAATTCAGCCTGTGAGCTATTGAGGCTCAGCCTGTGTAGTATTCGTATTTTAAGATTACTACTTGAGTGTGAGCACTCCAGTGTTATATGTTATCGTGAAACCTAGAGGGCAACTCCGAACAAGTATTTTTATAGTATACTTGTGCTCATCACTGGTACCTCTCTTTTATAGCTTATCCGCAATAAATTTTATGTTGCTACAAGCCTGAACAATAGTCTTTTGACGAGCGTCTAGAGGATAGATCTCAGACTTCTTCGGGCGTTTCCGTTTAGGATGTGTCCATAGCATGGATAGGATTGCCGGACCATTGAGGTAAAACTTTGGGAGTGTTTTCTTTTGGGATCAATCTCAGTCTTATCTTGGTGTTTACGCAATGTGGATATGTTACCGTGAGACTTGTTGAGATAGGAATTTGTTGTAGGTTTTCTTGTGGGATCAATCTCAGTCTTATCATTTGGTCTTGCTTATTTTATAAGCATATCCGCGGCGATTGTGGATAAAGTACGATGAACCCCCTTATAAGGGCTTACTCAATTTATACCGAGTCGGATCCAAAATACGATGAGCTGAGCCCCGACCTTATATGTCAGGGCTCTTGTGAGCATGGGCTGAGCCTCGACCTTATGCATGAAGGACCAAGGCTTGAGGAACAATCAAATAGGAGTTCCTTTGCCTTTATATATCAAGGTTCTTGTAACTTGATAGAAAAAGATGCCAAGAAGAAGATGAGCAACAGTAATGCGAAGGTGTTCAGCTCGATAAGTGGCAACCATGCAAGGCTTGCAGCTTGGCGAGCAGTCGGATATGTAGGTCCTTTGACCTATATATGGAAGCTCTTATCACCACTTGGTTGATAAGATGATTAAGGAGATTGTATGGCAGAAATGAAAGTATATCTGGCTTAATGGACAGCGACCGGATAAGGCATGAGAATCGATAAATAGCTGGGGAAGGAGTTATTTTGACCTTTACCTAGAGGTTCTTACTACCACATGATTGATGAGAAACTCGAGGAGATTGTATGGCAGAAGTGCCAAGATACCTGGCTTGATGAACGGCGGCCGGAAAAGACACGTGGCTCGATATATAGCCGAGAAGGGAGGTCTTTTGATCTGTACCTAGAGATTTTTACCACCATCTGGTTGATAAGAAGCTCAAGAAGATGATATGACAGAAGTGTCAAGATACCCTGCTTTATGAACGGCGTCCGGACAAGATGCGCGGCTCGATGAATAGCCGGGTGATATGTGTAATTTATTGCACATTTTTATATATGTATTTACCTTATTTTATCTATTTAATACCACTCAAGGTATGTTTTATGAATAAATGCAGATTATAGGTTTTCAAGTGCAAATATACGCAAATGATGAACTTATGTGTATTGGACATATAACAATTTAATGAAGAAACTGATACAAGAGTTGAGCCAAACAACCAAGCAGATAACCAAATGAGTTAACTCAGAAAGACAAGGCAGTAGACCAAAGTTGAAGCCAATTGAGCTTAATAAGCCAGCTTTTCGCCGACTTGGGCTAGCGATTCGCCTTCGTCTTGACGAGTTGTCACCTGAAATTTTACGTGCATCTCATGGTTTTAAAAATAAAAGTTTACATCTCTTGTAATTGGTCGGAGAGCCTATATATACCACGGTATTATTATTTAGGGTAATCTTCTTCTCTTTTAATTTGTAGCCATCTAGGGTTTGATGAGATCAAAAGTTTGTAAGTTGATTTCTTAATTTTTATGCAATGAATTTTCTTTTTCTTATTTTCTTTTATTCTTATACTATGAGTAGGTAATTTTCCATCTTGGGTTGGATGCTTCTTGATCTATGATTGGTGTTTGATTCTATTGTTATTATTCTTTTTCTATGATCTTAATGACGAATACTTTATGATAAAAATAAGATTTTAGTTTGCAGTTCTGATAAACTAGATAGACCGATGAGTGATTGACGACCATGCAGTTTATTTAGGGAAAGAATGCACATTGCTGATAAACCAGTTAATTTGATGAGTGATTGACAACCATGAAAGTTATCTAGGAAAGGTAATGTTCATATTTTTATTGTTTATATTCGATCTAATTAATTTAGGGTAAGATTAGACTCGCCGATAAAGTAAGGTAGACATTTGATTGACGACCATTGAGTTTACCGAATAGAAGGTTAGATCTAACTAGTTCGAAATTAATTAGAATTTAATCTTTAGATCTATTAGTTTCCTAATTGTTGATTGATAGGGTAATGCTAAGATCGTATGGATTATGCTTTCTATTAGATTGATAGTTTATTGCGATGAATGGATGCTTTATGCTTTTTAATAATTAATATGTAATTGATTTAAAGATGGAAAATCAAGAAAATGAAGATATTTATTTAAAACGCCATGATTAGAAAAGATGATCCTAAAGCCTAGACTTTTCTTTATTTTAGGTAGCTATTTAATTTTTCTATTTACTTTCCTTTAAAATATTGCTTTTAATTAGTATAGTTCTTTATTTCGAAGTTTTAATCTTTAATTCATTTAGACTAACTAGAGTTCTTATCCTCTCTGTGGATCAACCCACAAATGCTACATCGATTGACCGTGTATTTGCGGTATAAATTTAACACTAAGAAAATATCCCATCATTTTTTTGGCACCGTTGCCTGGGATGACGGTAGCAATTTTAGTTAGTTCTTTTTTGAATTAGTTTTCTTTATTTTATTCTGCTATTTTTGTTTTTTATTTCCGAAAATTTAGTACAAAGAGTGGATGATTTGGAGAGAGACAGAGCCCAGAGAAAAAACCCAGACTCAACGGCAAACAAAAGCTGGCGAAAATCTGGGCATACACGACGAATCGCTAGAATTTGGTCATCTCGGGAGTCATGCCTTCTCGCTGGAGTTTCTCTTTAAGTTTTCTTTTCAATTCCAAATTGGTTCAGGATGAAGTGTCAAGAATGCCAGCGTAACGAAGCAAATCCACAACATTTCAGCCTTCCAGCTTGCAGTGATTCTTGCTTCTAAATGCTTTGGTCGAGAATTTGGTTGCGGCTCGTTCACAGACAAATGTTAGATCTAGGTTGTAGGTTGTAAGTTTTCAACTCCTGTTTTAAGTAGTTTAATTTTAATTTAGTATTAATTTTAGTATTTCCTTTTCTGCATATTTAGTTTTAAAAGAAGAACATAATTTATTATATTCTTACTTTTCTGGTGCATGCAAGTTTGGGGCAGGGACGATAAAGACCGCTTATTTCGTTTTTATGAAATAAACACCATGGGTGACATTGATTCCACTGAACCTACACTTCAGGATAGATGCTATCCTCTTCATACCTCTTTACCATCCTGCATTCGGTTACCAACAATAACTAGTGACAACTTTGAAATTAAACTAGCTTTCATATTCTTTTCCCAAATTCCATGGCCTTGAATCTGAAGACGTCTATGTCTTTATTAGCGAATTTGAGGACCTTTACCAAAAGCTAAAATTGAAGCAATTAAATGCGGATGTGGTAAAACAGAAGTTAATACCGTTTTCCTTTTCTGATAAGGCCAAACTTTGGCCATATAACATCCCCACAAAAACTATTCACATATGGGAGGAATTTATTAAAACCCTTTTAAACAAATTTTACCCTCACTTTAAAACTGCCAAATTTAGGAACGAAATTAGATTGTTTCGACAAAGTATGGGGGAATCATTTTGGAAATATTTTGAAAGGTTTAAATACCTATTAATTAAATGTCCTTACTACGGGGATATCAATGTGGGAGATATGACAAATTGTGTATGAAGGGTTGGATTATAGCTCCAAGACCATGTTAGAATCCATGTGTCAAGGAGATTTTATGCAAAAAGACGAAAATGCTGCATGGAGTTTTTTTCGAAAATCTATCTGATAAAACCATGCAGTAGGAGAATGCTAATTAGAAGGAGACTACTACTTCCAAAGGAAAGATGCACATAGTAGAGACTTCCATTGGTAAGAAAGCTAAGTTAGTCGCAATCATGCGCAAACTTGAAATGATAGAAGTGACTACATCCTCCCTAGTTGATCAGGCTAGTTAAGCTTCTTGTCTAAATTTCCAAAGCTCCCAACAAATTTCTGATGAATGTCCTTTACTTTTTGGTCCTCAAGGTCAAGAGTTCGTTAATTCTGCATTCCAAAATCTTATAACAACCCATACTCTCAAACATATAATCAGGGTTGGAGGAGCCATCCTAACTTTTCTTGGAGTCAAAGCAAAAATAATAATTCCAATATAGGCCAACAATTCCAAAATCAAAAGGTAAGGTTCACAAAGAAACCTTTCTAACCAAACATACAATACACACCTCAAGGGGTTGGGAATGAGAGTGGGAGAGTTGTCAACCTTGAGAAGGGAATAGAAGCATTTATGAAAACTACCTGCTAAGCTATTTCAGCTAATGCTCAAACCTATTTAATCTAGAAAAGCGGTTGGCTGGTTTTAGGCAAGCATCCAGTCAAGTCGTAACTGCTAACTAACAAGCGATTGCGAGACTTGAAATGACAATGGGCCAAATAGCAGCGGCAGTCGGAGAGAGAGAGAGAGAAAGAGGCACCTTTCCTAGTCAACCTGTTATGAATCCCAAGGATGGTATGAATCGTGCTCAAGCAAATGCAATTACAACCTTGAGATCTGGAAAACAAGTTGATAACCAAGTGAGGATGCCTGAAGATTCTATTATGATACCAGCTAATGATGAACCATCCTATTTTGATTCAAATGTACAGCCAACATCCATTCCGAATCCTGCTCCTATATTCCAGTCTCCTTCTATTGATAGTTCTCTTGAGCCACAAGAACCTTTTCCTCATCGTTTGAAGGCCAAAAAGCACGCTGCATAAATGGAGAAGGTATTGGAGATGTTCAAGTAAGTCAAAGTGAGCATATCTCTGTTAGACGCAATTCAGCAAGTTCTTATCTATGCTAAGTTTCTTAAAGACCTTTGTACAAAGAAGAGGGAAACAAACGTGCCTAAGAAGGTATTCCTAGCTGGAAATATCTGTGACGTCTTGCATAATGCTATACCAATAAAGTATAAGGATCTCGGTTGTCCTATTATTTCATGCATTATAGGAGACAAGGTCATTAATAGGTCTTTACTTGAATTAGGTGCTAGTGTGAACCTCCTTCATTTTTTAGTTTATGAGCAATTACAGTTGGGTGAGCTTAAACCCACCAAAGTTACTTTGCAGTTGGCCGATCGCTCTATTAAGAATCTTAAGGGTGAGATAGAGAATGTGTTGATTAAGATAGATGAATTCATATTCCCTGCTGACTTTATTATTTTAGAAACACAACCAGTATCGAATCCTAGGAATCAAATTCCAGTGATTTTGATTTTAGGTCGACCATTCCTATCTACTTCTAATGTATTGATTAATTATCGAAATGGTTCAATGAAACTTTCTTTTTGAAACACGACA
This sequence comes from Agapanthus africanus, assembly GCA_030015575.1. Classification (NCBI taxonomy): domain Eukaryota; kingdom Viridiplantae; phylum Streptophyta; class Magnoliopsida; order Asparagales; family Amaryllidaceae; genus Agapanthus; species Agapanthus africanus. The sequence continues at coordinate 317,196,583 of JASDDO010000004.1, forward strand.
GTTGATTTAAATATCTTTAATCTAGGAAGCCAGCTAAGTAACTCTTATAAACAGCCCTTTGAAGTCAACGTAATCAATGAAGTTCCATATGAGGAGAAAGTTGACTTCGACGACTGCTATTTTGAGCAAACCATTGAGAAACTCTTTAAAGAAGAGATTGTTTACTTGGAGGAGTCTACTCCAATAGCGTACGTTGGAAAGCCCCCACTTAAGCCTTTATTCCTTGAGCCTAGATCTTTTTTGCTTCCATCAATTAAGGTGGCACCAAAATTTGAGCTCAAATCTCTTCCATCACACTTAAAATATGCCTACTTAGATGTGAATGAGATGCGCCCAATAATTATAGCAGTTGATCTTATTAAGGAGCAAGATGTAGCCTTGTTATCTATTCTTAAAGATAATAAGGAAGCTATTGGATAGACAATGGTGGATATCAAGGAAATTAGTCCAACAATTGTACAATATCGAATTCACTTGATAGACAATGCCAAAAACGCTAGAGATCCTCAACGAAAACTAAATCCTGTAATGAAGGAATCAGTGAGGAAGGACATTATTAAATGTCATGACAGCGGTATTATTTACCTTATTTCCGATAGTCTTGGGTTAGCCCTATTCATGTAGCACCTATGAAATATGGTATTACAGTTGTTGAAAACCACATAAATGAGCTTGTCCCTATCCTCACACAAACAAGTTGGCATATGTGCATTGATTATAGAAAGCTGAACGCCGCAACTAGCAAAGATCACTTTTCATTGCCATTTATTGATCAAATACTGGAAAGGTTAGCCAGTCATGAGTACTATTGCTTTCTAGATGGATACTCCGGCTATAACCAAATCCAAGTTTCTCCCGAAGACTAAGAGAAGACCATCTTTATGTCCCTTTTGGCACATTTCCATATCGGTGAATGCCATTTGGGTTATGTAATTCACCAGCCACTTTTTAACAGTTCATGATCAGTATATTTTCTAACATGGTGGATCACTATTTAGAGATCTTTATGGATGACTTTTTGGTTTTTGGTGATTCTTTTGCTGAGTGTTTACATCATTTGGAGCTAGTTCTCCAACGATGTAAATAGAAAAATTTAACATTAATTAGGAAAAATGCCATTTTATAGCCAACTAATGTATTGTGCTAGGCCACATTATTTCGAGCAAGGATATTGAGGTAGATAGAGCTAAAATAGATATAATTTCCAACCCAGCACTTCCTAAAACAGTCAAAGATATAAGGTCATTCTTTAGGCATGCGGAATTTTATATACGCTAAATTAAGGATTTTAGCAAGATTTCTAGACTATTAACCACTCTTCTTGCCATGGATGTGCCTTTTGAGTTTAATTCCGATTGCCTTCTTTTGAGCGATTGAAGAAGGAGGTTACTTCCCCTCCTATACTCCATGCTCCAGATTGGAGCTAGTCCTTTGAGATTATGCGTGACACATCTGATTTTGTGATTGGAGCTGTTTTAAGACAACGTTTTAATAAGATGCCACACGTGATCCATTACACGAGTAGGACTGTTAATGATGTACGGCTAAACTAATCGACAACTGAAAAAGAAATTTTAGCTGTTGTATTTGCGCTTGAAAAGTTTAGAGCCTATCTCAATGGTTTACACATCATGGTTTACACCGGCCATTCAGCACTTCGACGTCTTATTGCTAAAATAGATGCCAAAGCCTGACATATTCAATGGAACCTTTTACTATATGAATTTGATCTCGAGATAAAAGATGAAAAAGATCCAATAATGTAGGGGCCGATCATCCTTCTCGTCTTCCTAATGCGCCATCAAAAGAATTTCCTATCAACGACCATTTTCCTGACGAACAGCTTTATGTTGTTATGAGCGAACTATACTTCGCAGACATCGTCAATTTTCTCGTCACGAAAATGACACCTTCCGATTGGTCTAAGCAAGATAAGCACAAATTTCATTCCCAAGTGAAGCAATTTTAATGGGCCGAACCTTATTTGTTTAATTACTGTGCTGACCAAATTGTACGAAAGTGTGTCCCTAACAATGAATTTAGAATGGTTCTATCGTTTTTTCGTGATTAAACTTGTTGAGGACAGTTTGGGGCTAAAAAGACAGCAGAAAAAGTTTTACAATGTGGGTTTTATTGGCCCACACTTTTTAAAGATACTTATGAATATTGTAAAACTTGTGATCGTTGTCAACACATGGTAGAATCACTAAGACGAATATGATTCCTCTAGATTTTATTTTCATTGTTGAGATTTTTGATGTGTGGGGTAACGAATTTATGGGGCTGTTCCTAAATTCATTTGGGAACATCTATATTTTGTTGGCTGTCGACTATATGTCGAAATGGGTAGAAACTGTGGCTTGCAAAACCATTGACAACAAAGTTGTTGTCAACTTCTTGAAACATAATATCATATCACGGTTTGGCATACCACGATCCATTATTAGCGATAATGGGACCCATTTCTGCAATAGGTCGTTTGAATTTGTAATGAAAAGTTATTCTATACGCCACAAATTATCTACCCTATATCATCTTCAAATCAAAAAATTAAGCAAATATTGGAGAAAATGGTAAATAAAAACTTTAAAAGATTGGTGTACTAAGCTAGTAGATGCACTTTGGACTTATAAAACAACTTATAAAACCAATCTTGGAATGTCACCATATAGAATTATTTTTGGGAAGTATTGTCATCTACCGGTCAAGTTGGACCACCGTGCTATGTGGGCCATTAAAAAGTTAAATATGGACATAGATGAACCCGGTAAATATAGAAAGCTCCAATTAAACGAACTTGAGGAGATACAGAATGAGGTTTATGACAATGCCAAAATTATTAAAGAGAAAACTAAAATTTTTCATTATAAATCTATTATTAGGAAAACATTTCAAATTGGCCAAAAGTTTTTTCTTTATGATTCTATACAGCATTTATTCCCAGTTAAATTAAAATCTAGATGGACATGACCTTTTATCGTAAAAAAACGTTTTCACACATAGCGCAGTCGAATTAGAAAACCCTAATAATGGTAATTTTTTAAAAATTAATGGACAACATCTTAAATCATAATTAGAGGCTTTTTTTTGCAGATTTGGAGGAGGAGCTCATGGTTCTCCATGAGCCAGATTACTCGGCGTAAAAATCGTAACCTTCCTTTGTATATTATGTTATTTATATTAACATTATTTAACACCAACTTTTCTTTTCGCTTTATTTTTCAGGTTTTTGTTACTAATTTATATTTTGTAGGGTTTTATTTGCAAATTTGCCGTCTCTTTTATAAACCCTCCGAGCCCTTTTCCTTATTTCAGCCGTAACCCTTGAGCCCTAGGAGAGAGAAGAAGCGCCAGAAGAAATTTAGAGGCAAACCGCCGCAAAACTCCGGCGATTTGCCATCCTAACCTGACAATTAGCTGGCATTTTCTTGCCGTTTCCCCCCAGATCGCTGGCGAAGGTAAAATCCTTCTTCTATTCTCTGTTTTTGCTAAATTTTGAAGAGATGCCTTTGCACTTTAGTATGAATTTAGAAGTAAGCAGTGATGGTTTTCAAAAATTACTAGAGAGCAAAAACTAACCAAAGCATGGAAATTATCTAAAGACATGAACTTGCAACTAAAAGTAAAGCTAGGATAAAATGATCCAAGCTACAATCTTTGTAGCGCGTTCGCCTTCCATAGATTGAGTTTGAAGATGTTCTCTTTGGCCTAAGATGATCTACCTTGAGATTATATCAACACAAGCTATCACTTCACAAACTAAAGTGCTAGTGAAGTAACTATCTAAACTAATTTGCCAAATAGGTTTAGATAGATGATGTAGGAAATTTTGCTCTCCTTTTTCTTCTCTTTTCTTTTCTTTCTCACATGAATAATGAACTCAAGAGAGGGAATGAAGAAGATAAGTGATAAAAATGAGCTTAAAATTGTGATGAGAATTCAAGAGACTTAGCTATGGTTATCTATAAAGATAAAACAAGAACGAGTCACTAAAATATACACACATCTTCTAAATGACTCATTCTTTTTATCTTTAATATATAAATGATAAATCACTTGATTCTTATCTCAATTCTAATGTGATTTTCATACACCCATCTCCCATGTGTCATCACTCATGACACACACACACACACACACATATATATATATATATATTTATATTATATATAAATATATATTAAAGAGAGAAGAAGAAATAATAAAGAGAGCATGATATTAATACACACACATATATATACATACATACATATATTTATTTATTAAATCAGAACTTGATTTAATAATCCGGTTATATCATATATAATCTGACTAATATCAATAAACGCCCAATTATAATACATGTATCACATACACATGTATAATCGAACTCTTGCACGTATTCCTATACATGCCCTACATCGTTTCGCCTGTGCTGGGAAATCTCTGTGTGAGACTCTAAAGACTCATCAATACGCCGGTAGTAGGATATGATCATATCAAAATCCCACAAGCATGTCAGTGGTACTAGCTGCACGTAACAGCTACTCAGGTATTAAGCGAATAGGAAGATCGACAAGCTAGCTCGTCCGAAATCCAATAGAGCCTTTTAATGACAGTCTCCATACAGTTCGGCCTTTTCATCTGAGAGTGACGCATATCTAGTCTGGAGGGTGGTATCCGTCAGACCTCTAATAACTAATAAGTCATGCTAATCAGTAACTTATAATCACAATAGATACAACTGATAAATCTTATCAGTTTATCTCATCTGCCCTCGCCAGGGACTTATGGTTACATTCGATCAGGCACAGCACGACATCAACTCCCAATATCGGGAGAGACAAAACCTTCCGATTGATCATTGTCTCCATGTGTTTCGAGATTGTACCCAACTAAAACCTGTTTGCACGGCTCTTTAAATCCGTGGTAGGGTAACAATCAAAGCACAGTGGGAAACACACAAGACTCTATGACGATATCAGGTCTACAGACTACCCTGTACTTTTGCCACTAGAGAAATGCTATCTGACGGTAGATATAATACCATATAGGAGTTCTCGGCGAGTTCGTTCGGTGTACTCATTCTCCAATGAGCTCCTGTATACAATCTTTGGTATCTAACACCAATGTCTGTGGGAACAGAAATTGCCCCTATCGGGGTCAAGAAACATATACACTAGTCTACTCTGTAGTATCTATGCCTAGTCTCGATACTCCGGCTAGGAACATTTAAGGATGTGCTTATAGACTACTCATATCGCACTAATATGATCTCTATCATAATACTGATAGTCAAGCAAGGATTCTACGGGATTTATCAACATGCATCAATAATATATAATAGCAAGTAACACACACACACATACATACATACATACATACATACATACATACATATATACATACATACATGTTAAGATAAAGACAAACCAGATAGCATACTATCGTATCGAGCAAGACTGTTTTTTACATACATATGTCGAAACATCCACTATAATATATAATAACGGCCTTTAGGGCAGACATATCTAACAATCTTCTACTTGCACTAAGGCCAGTTATTGGCGTATCGCATATTCAACAACCCAAAATTTCACGCAAACCGTGCTTGGGGAATGACCTTCGTGAATGGATCCGCTGTGTTTTCTTTAGTATCTACCCTCCGCACCTCGATCTCCTGGTGATCAACGATCTTCCTGATTAGGTGATATCATCTCAAGATGTATCTGGATTGTTGATGGGACCGTGGTTCCTTAGCTAATGACATAGCTCCATTGTTGTCGCAATACAAGGGTATTGAACCAGCAATGGTCGGAACCACATCAATCTGTAAAATGAAATTCCGCATCCAGACTGTTTCTTTTGCAACATCGTTACTACTTAAGTACTTAGCCTCCATTGTCGAGTCTGTTACGTTATCCTATTTGGAACTCTTCTAACAGAATACCCCTCCGTTGAGGGTAAAAACATAACCCGAGATGGACTTGCTGTTATCTTTGTCACTTTGGAAGCTCAAATCGGTAAAGGCCTCCATTTGGAGGTCTCCATTATTATACACCAACACATTTTTAGTTCTTCTCAAGTCCTTAAGAATTTTCTTCACAGCTATCCAATATTTCTCCCCTGGGTTTGATTGATACCGGCTTACTATACTAAATGCATAAGCTATATCTGGTCTAGTACATAACATCGCATACATTATAGACTCGACTACCGAAGCATAGGGTATAATCCTCATGATAGCCCTTTCCTCATCAGTCTTGGGGGACATCTCTTTGGAGAGGGTGATTCCTAAACAATCCGGTAAATTACTACACTTGAAATCTTCCACAGAAGTCCTCTTTAATATGGTGTCAATATACCTAGATTGGGACAGTCCCAATAGCCTCTTAGATTTATCTTTATAGATCTTAATACCCACTATGTAGGAGATATCGTCCAGGTCTTTCATGGAGAATTTTGTGACAGAAAAAGTTTGACCGATTGTAGCATAGGAATATCATTTCCTATCAGGAGAATACCATTCACGTACAATACTAGGAATACCACAGTTCTCCCTACAATCTTTTTGTAAATACAAGGCTCATCCACATTTTGATAAAATCAAACTCTTTGATCACATAATCAAAGAAAATGTTCTATCTATATGATACCTGCTTTAATCCATAAATGAATTTAAGAAACTTTCACACTTTTCCGCTGCTCCCACTGTCAATGAAGCCCTCCAGCTGATCCATATAAACACACTCTTCTAAATCACCATTTAGAAAAGCGTAATGTCCATCTGCCAGATGTCATAGTCATGGAAGGCAGCAATGGAAAGTAGGATTCGAATGGATTTAATTATAGCCACTGGAGAAAAGGTTTCATCATAGTCCACACCTGACATTTGACGAAAACCTTTTGCAATAAGTCTAGCCTTATAAGTTTCCACTTATCCATCTACATCAATCTACTTTTTGAAGATCCACTTTCATCCAACGGGTTTTACCCCAGGAGGTGCAACGTTTAAAGTCCATAGTTTGTTGGTGTACATGGATTCAATTTCGGATCTCATGGCATCTAGCTGCTTCACCGAGTCCCTACTCATGATAACGTTTTGAAAACCAGTAGGCTCATCATCATTGATGATGAAATCCTCTCGATCCCCTTATATGAGAAAACTATAGTATCTCTCGGGCGTATGAGAATTTCTACTAGATTTGCGGAGTGGTTGAGGTTCGTCAGGTTCTACTTGAATATGTAGTTCAGCTAAATCTTCTGTTTCTGTTTGTGGTTCTGGAATTTCTTCCAGTTCTACCATGCTCCTACTAATTTTTTTTGCAAGGAATTCCCTTTCTAAAAACGTGGCATGACAAGAAACAAACACCTTTTGTTCCTCAGTGTGGTATAACAGATATCCCATCAAATGTTTTGGATATACCACAAATTTACACAATACTGATCGTATCTCGAGTTTTTCCAGTTTTTGTCTTTTAATATAGGCCGGAAAACCCTATATCTTAATAAAATTAAGGTATGGTTTCTTTCCTTTCCATATCTCATATGGAGTGGTAGGCATGGATTTGGTCAGAGCTCTATTCAGTAGATATATTGCTGTCTCCAGTGCATATTCCGAAAAGGAAAGCGGTAACATAGCAATACTCATCATAAAGCGAACCATATTCAATAGGATGCAATTTTTCCGCTCTGATACACCATTGTGCTGTGGTGTATACAGAGGAGTAAGCTGAGAGAGAATCCCATATATCACCATGTATGAGTAAAAGTAATCCCATACATCAACAAGAACACGTGTCCGAACCTTGGGAAATTATCGGTAAAAGTAATGAAGTAGGAATCTCTGCTTCTTGCATGTGTAGACATTGGCCCACATATGTCACGCCCTGCTTCCTAATGTACGGAAGCGGAGATGTGGCAGGCCCACAACGTATTTACTAAGAAATAAATACGTTAAGCGTAATTAAGCAATATATGTATAAAATGCACAAGAATTGACAAGAGATATAAAACGAACAACAATTTTTATTAACATTCATCTTTACATTACAACTGCTTTGAAAAGGAAAGATACAATAATATACAACAATGCCTAAATATTGGTATACAAACTAAAATAAGTACAAGATGAACTAGAAGTCCTGCTGGGCAGTGAACTGGTCCAATTCCTCTTGGCTCGGCTCGATCTCATGAGATTCCGGTCCTCCTGACGAACATTCCAAAGAGAGAAATAGATAGGAATGTCGTCAGCGAACTAGCGCTCGATAAGCCCCAAAAGAAAGAAAGAAATATAGCAAGTAATGAGAATTGAACTGGTAAGATGGATAGGTATAAGATTGCTATTCTAACGTAGTTATTTGTAGTTTGGTACAGAAGGTATTTGTGTATAAGAGAGAAGTCCATCTTACCCCGTGGACTATGGTAACATGTAGTACAGGCCCCGTCAAAACCCATGGGACAACGGCACGAGAGTTCAAGTAGGTGTCTTTTAGTGATCATCTCGTGCCACGCTATATATTCCGTACCAATCTACCCCGTTAACCCCGCGTAATGTTTTGTATAGATTATAAGGCTTGCCAAGACCATAGATATAAGTTGTTCAAGTAATAAGGTTCAGGATGTAAGCTTGTATTCATGTCAAGTTATAGCCATGGTTCAGTCAAGTCAAGTCTTGTATTCAGGTTTGATATTCAGGTTCATATTCAAGTATACATGTTAGAGTTTGGATTCATATTTGAATTGGATTCTGGTTTGAGTTTGTATTCAAGTTTGATTTAGACTCCGACTTGAGTCAGACACTTATAACTGATTTAGATCCTGAATTATGTTCGGGAATTATCGGTAACTGCTGCACATGGACGGCAGGATTTGTGTCTTTTTCCAAGACAATTACCATTGATAACACCGTTAAGTTTTTCTACCTTAAATAGACAAGCACTCACTTTCTCCGGTTCCCTGGGGCTCAAGAGAATTGATCCCGCTTAAACCTATATTTACTAAAGTCCTTAAATATATTTTTATATAACTCAAGGTGGTTTTATGAAAAATATTTTTAATATAGTTTTAAAATAACCTCGAGAAATTATTTATATTATTTAGGTTTTTCATGAATGTGAATTTTAAGGATTTGAGGTATTTTAATGATAATAGCTTAGCTTGGAAAGTTCAGGGTATTTTACTGTAAAGCTTGACTTTTGTTGATATCTTGATGGTATTTTGATAAAACTTGTAATTCTTTCATTTGAAAAAATATAAGGTTATTATATTTTGAAAATATATGGATTTGTAATATTTATATAATTATAAAAAAGTAATTTTTATTTAAGTAGAAAAATGCGTTTTTCTTAAAAACCGTATTAAAACCTTTCGAGATCGAATGATCCGTGAGGAGGTCTGCATTTCGCTCTACTAGCCCAAGAATGTGTGATAATCCGCACCATCCAATAGCGGGTCCCCTAAAAAGGGTTGTAGAAGCTTATTTGCAAAGGAATTCTAAAATACAATTCCAAAGAAAACCATTTTTTTTATAGTAAATGGTATTTTAATGTAATCTTGTATTTGAAACAAAAATATGTTCAAAGGGTATCATGCTATGGAAACCATGTGTGTATGTGAGAGGTGGGTCATTACCTCGTAAAGTTTTCTAAAGGTATGTTTAAGGAAAACAAATAAAAATAATATATACAAACTTCATGGTATTTTAATGTAAAAGTTAAATTAAAGTTATCTTACATGATATTTTTGATTAAAAGTTGGTTCTAAATATTGGTTTTATGTTAACAGGTATGGTGTAAGAATATGAATGAAGAATATGTAAGAAAAAGTGGAATTATAGAGTTTTTAGAAGAAGATGTCGGTATTAACTTTACTTCCGACATATGTTTTGAAAATGAACTTTTAAAGAAGAAGAAGAGGGATTGGGAGGGACTTACTAGCTAGTTAGGTTAAGAGTAGGTAGATGAAGGGAGGGTTCTCATCGTGGCATCGCGGGGTCGCCAAAACTTGCTTCGATCCTCGCCGGAACTTGATCGCTTGCTAACTCCTCTTCTACTCCTCTAGTACTTAAGAAATTTTAAGAATTTTGGCTATAATGTTCAGTATAATGTAGGGTTAGGGCATGGTAGTATTTATAGTGTGTAATTAGGGTTTTAGAATTAAAATGATGAATTAAAATGTTTTAAAATGATGATAAATGGGGAATTGAAAGGTCTCTGTTTGATTGCAGAGAAATCAACAGTGCAGGGGAGTTAGGGGTAGGGGAAGGGTTGTTAGTTATATGTATGCCCTAGAGGCCATTACTGTACATACGATGTATATTGTAGTGGATGCTAGGACATATATAGGGAGGACTTTCTTGCTCGACATGATAGTATGCTATCTGGTTGTACTTTATCTTAACATGTACTCTGATTGTCTCTATATTACATGTTGATAAAGCCCTTAGGATATGTACTCGACTACTGGGACAATGATGAGATCATACTAGTGGGGCCACGGTAGTCGACGAGTACATCCTATAACTGTTCCTAGTCGAGGGTGTATCGAGACAGGGCATCGATACACCAGAGTAGACTAGCGTATACGCATCTTGACCCATATGATGGGCGATGGATGATCCCATATCCATCGGTGTTTGACATCAAGGATGGTGTACGGGTGCTCAGTGGAGACTGGGTACACTGGACGGACTCGCCGAGAACTCCCAGATGGTATTATACCTCACGTCAGATGGCAGTTCTCCAGTGACACTGGTACAGAGTAGTCTGTTGACCCGAGATCGTCATAGAGTCTTGTGTGATTCCCACTGTGCTTTGATTTCCATCATACCACGTCCAAGAGGGCGTGCAAAAAGGTGGCTTTTGGGTACAGTCCCGAATCACATGGAGGCAATGAGCGATAGGAGGGGATTCGTCTCTCCCGGTATAGGGAGTTGATGTTGTGCTGTGTTCGATTGGCTATAACCGGAAATCCCTGGCCAGGGTTGTTGAGATTTACTAGTAAGTGTTATCAGTAGTTTCTCAAACTGTTATAGACCTTATATCGACACGACTTATCGAGCTACTGGGGTCTGACGTTTACCACCCCTAGGCGAGATATGCGACATATCAGACGACGAGAGCGGACTGTACGGGAGTGTTACTGTTTGGATTCATAAGAGAAGTTATAGGCTTGCTTGTTGATCTTCTGAGCTCTCAATACCTGGGTAGCTGTTATGTTTAGCTGACCGCTTGCAGCTTGTGGGTGATTGATATGATCATCACCTACTGCCGGCGTATTGACGATTCTTTAGAGTCCTACACAGAGGTTTCTTGACTCAGGCAAAACGGAGTAGGAGCACATATGTGATATGTGCGGGACCGAGGATAATGCGGTATGTGATATCGTATTGTATTCTCGCGATATTTGATATCAGCCGGGTCATCGGATCAAGAGTTGATTCGATGAATCGGTACGGATAAATATTAGTCGGTTATATGCGATATAGCCGGATTGTCGGATCAAGTGTTGATTCGATGATTTAATGTATAATAATATATATGATATATTAAAATACATTAACTAATATTAGCTCACTAAAAGATTCTTTTTCTCACTCGGATAATACATTGATATATATGCGATATATGTTAATTGTATTATTTTATTTGGTTACAATAAATATTATATATGTGATATATAATATTGTAACATGATATGATAAATAATGCAACATGTTTAGTAGAGATTAAACATGATTAGGGTTTGGATTAGGGTTAAGCTTTCTAGATGTTTCTAGAAGGTTTTGGTTTTGTTTTGTGAAAGATATTTGTAAGTGACTCATGCTTTAACCCAACCCAAACCCTAACCCTAGTTAATTCTCTACTTGGGTTTAGTCAACCATGGTTGCATTATTCATCATATTATTCATTTCCTATTCATCACAAAAGGATTCTAATCAGGTTCATCTTCTTCTTCCTTCATGCTTTCATGAAAAAGCTTTCTAGATTTTTCAAAGGTGATGAATAAATATGAGAAAAAGATAAATAAAGAGAGCAAAAATCCTACTTCATCATCCTCATCTTCCCTTGCCATTTAGATGAGGGTGTTCACATCATTTCATGAGTGTTAGCTTGTGTTAACGGAACTTTAAGGTAGATCATCTTAGTATCGAAGATCGGAAGCAAAGGTTGCATCTTTCTCTTCGTGGAACCTCTCGAGAGTCCGGATCCCGATGATCGCAGCGAAGGGACCACAACACGGAGCATATGAAGTGAAGGACCGGATCTACAAAGGTTGCAATCCCTCTCACTTAGTGTTAAAGTGTTTAGCATGCTTGTTTTCGCCTAATCTCTAGTTTAAAGATCCGTATTCGGGTTGTTCGGCACGGCTAAATTTTTAATCGGGCATGGTTGATGCCTCGTAGACCCTTGTGCGTGTGCCCAGCAACCCTACAGTGGTATCATAGCCAAGCTAGAGCTTTAGGCGAAGTCTAGACGAAGTTTAAAGTCCGATCGAACGCCGAAACCCCGACACGGAACCCTCTCTGTACATTTTTCAAAAATGTGGTTTTTTCTGAATTAAAAATTCTCATAATATTAAGCAGGAAAAACTAAGAATTACTGTGAAGTACGGACCTCTAACTCGAGAATTCGACCGCGGAACCGTGGCGAAACCATGGGTTTTGCGGCGGTTCCGCGGCCAAAATTTGGACTTAGTCCCTGAAATTTCATGTAATTATTTTTAGGCCCTTTCTTGTTAATTTTATCTGGGAATATTTTAATTCCACTCAAGTGTTGATTTTTCAAGGGTTGTATTGGGGAATCGTTGATTCGATCGGATAATTTAACTTTGTTTAGTTTGTCCGGATAGTTTTAGAAACTGTTAAAAAGTTCGGGCGGATATCGATAACTCACTTTTTCCCCTGTCGGAAATTTTTTCAAAAGTTGGATTTTTTTCTCGTGTTTAAGAACGTTCTAAGTCGTGCAAGTAACGCGGTGGACCCTCTAGAAGACAACAAACCTTAACTCGATTATGCGACCGTCTTGAACTTCCTTTTGAACCTTAGGGTTTGGGGCAGTACGGCGTGCCACATGTGAGGCGTTGGCTTGACCCTTCTATGGCTGGACCATTGGTACTGTGGCATGTGATGGATGTTTTTAAACTGATTTCAAGTGTTGAGATATATTGGGGAAATCTTGGGTGCTTGATGATTCGATCGGAAAGTTTAACTTTTTCTATTTATCTGGAATGTGATACAATAATTGGAATCCACAGGTAGTTATGAGATAACTGATTTGAATATTATAAACATAGCAGTTTAGTCTCAGATGATCGGTTGCCACGGAATTTTGATGCGATCAAAAGTCCGTCGCAATCACGTAGCGTACGCGGATACTCGCCGGGTAAACTTAATAGACAGCTGCGCCCCATAGCCCCGACCAAGTGACTGTAGGAGAACCCCGTCGCCGAAAGCATTCGTTCGGGTGCTCGCGGCAGCGGTGTTCCGCCTTAGTGCACTTCGTCGACGGCATCTGGGGGTGCGGCCGTCTACTAAAGTTTGCGACGAGCATTCGATCAGGACGTCGGGAATCTTGTTGAATTGCCCGACTTAATATTGAAAAGAGTTTTCGATAATGAGACTAAAATGCAGGGTTTATAATTGTTAGGCATGTGATGTCTAAGGAATTCATTTGGTTAGGCATGCGATGTCTAAGGAGGTTGCGGATTCCAACTGTTGTAGTTTTACACTTTCTTTTCTGTGACCGTAAGCGTAGTATATGGTGTATCGCCGGCTTCGTTGCTATACATCAACGACAATCGGGATACGCATACTTGCTTACGTTGATGATATGAGATATTATGTGTTGCTGTGATATGTTATATTGGATCGTCGCGTTTTGAATAGCCGGGGGTTTTATGTGAGATGAGAGTTTTTCTTTTTCATTCATGTAAAATTCATTTGTATGTAATATTCTTTTATTGGGGCACTTCCAGGTTTCGGAAGATGTCACCGTTGTATATTATTTACTTTTCCGCATTAGGTAGACCCAAGGCGGGGAGCACAAGTAACCGGGTTCTAGGGTCCAGTGGGAGACCATCTCGAGGAGTCGGGACCGGGTCTCCTAACCCTAGAATTGGCAGTGTTGCTTGCCGCTCTCGTAGGGGTCTAGGGATGTGGGTTTGGCTATTCATCGCGACCGTGGAATCCGTGTTTTATACAGGCTCGTATTGAAAACACGGACGTCCTAGTATATCCAATATTTCATATATATTCTTCTGCTGCATTATTCTGTGATGAGATCATATTACTGCCTGAGACGAATGTTTATATTATATATATGAGATATATGTTTTATTGCAGATTTCGTTTCAAATGTGATGCTTGCGAAGCATAATAAAATGGGACTTCATTAATGAGATTAATGAAATAAAAGAAATCTAAGATGTTGTAGAAACTTGTTTAAAAACTGGTAGCTCTAGTTCTTGCTTTGCATAGCGGTGTTCCTTGTAGAACATCCAGCACCTTATTCGATAAGGAAAGGACCGAGATCCCTTCACCGGGAGTGACTCCTTTAGCAATAACTGGCAGATGCTACAAACTCGGTTTGTCTTTTGATTGCTTCTATAGTTCTTGGTTTGCATAGTGATATTTGTGAAATATCCTGCACCTTATTCGATGAGCAAAGGGCCGACGATCCCTTCACCGGAAGTGACCCCTTTAGCAAAACTAGAAAAGCCTCAAAAACACTCCATTTAAAATCACTCGATTCTACGACGATATCAAGTTCATTACGCAATAGGTTTTCTTAAAAACCTGTCGTAACCCTCCGTCATTTTAGGAAGTAGAGTACTTAGTATTCGTGCTGTGTTTGTTGACCTTAGTTAAGGCACAGTGTACGGTAGCTAAGTGATGTCTTCCTATATAGCATATGATGCGATTAGTTAGGACAGTCATATGACTTTGTTGACCTTAGTTAAGGGTCATGTGGGTGGGTCTAATTAATCAAGAAATGATGAGTAGAACTTGACTAGTGCTTATGATTTGTTGACCATAGTTAAGGTCATAAGTCACTAGGGGTAAAATTTTATTGGGAATTTCAAGTGTTGAAATTTGCAATGAGATTGCATACCTTCTATGAGATAGTTGGATCCCGATACCCGCTGCGAGTAAGAGTTACTCCTGGGAAAGTTTTACACATTACTATTAGCCGATCAAGTAGGTGTCTAGAAAGGTGTTAACGGGGTTATGCCTCTGGGAAAACGAGGTTTACTTTAATTAGGTTCGTGCGAAAGTACGGGGGACCTCCCTCAAAGTCCCGATACTGGCCTGGCTGAAAGATTGGCGAACTTGTAGCGTGTAATTAATCCCGGCTAGTCTTTCCTTTTAGGGTTTGAAGGAAGATTTGATTAAAACAGTGGGAGACATCCTGATTAGATATATTAGATAACCAATCTAATCTTGCAAGAGCATACGCTGAGTGTTTTCTTCTCTCTCTCCAGGTAGCGACCATATCACGCCTTAATCAAGATAATAAAACGGATATATTGACCGAACCCGCTTATTATACTGAGCTGGGGAACGTTGGTCCCGCTCCAACTAATAATTGTTATAAGACAGAGCAGGAAATTGGGGAATACCAGATTTCCCATGCCGCCCAAACGAAGAAAGTGCATGTTGATGCATCATCTTCGGGTGTGTTCATTACAGAGAACTGTTTCTCAGTATCCTTTACGTCCTGGGTATGTGATACCGGATCAGGATCCTGCATATGTAATCTGTTACATGAGCTACAGAAAGGTAGAGAACTGAGAACGGGTGATAAGTTTCATGAGACAGAAAATGGTGCAAGTGTTACAGCCAAGTCTGTTGGTCACTATCACCCTGTATTACCAGAATACATTGATTCTGAACAAATGTTATTAGATACCGAACCTGATATACAAAATCATATCAGTCTCTTTAGAAGTAAAGAAATGATAAAATTTTGTATTGTTGGATAATGTTTTGAACATTTCCTATATCAAAAGTTGATCGGTTCAGGCACGTTATCTAAAAGCATTGATGTTCTAAATCAAACTACAGTTCTTTAGTATACGGAACAGACACAAGAGGAAGAGTTCAGAAATGAACGAATCCTTCTTGAGGCATTGTAGACTAGGTCATATCAATGCGACCCGACTAGCTGAAGTTACATTAAGATGCATATTTAAATTTGTTTGAATTTACATCTTGTGAAACTTGCCAGTCATGTCACAAAGATAAGATGACCACAGATCTGTTTATTGGAAACAGAGAAAGAGTTAGTGAACTCTTGGGATTGATACATGTTGATGTATGAAGGTCCCCTGTCTACACATGCCAGGACCGGTTCTTTGTACTTCATTATATTCACTGATGATCTTTCAAGATTCAGACATATGTTCCAGTTGAAACACAAGTCCGAACCTTTTGAGATATTCACGGAATATAAGTTAGAAGTAGAGAACCAAAATACGGGTATAAGTATTATATCCTTTGATGAGATCAAGGAGTAGAATACTTGGGCACGGAATTCCTGGACTATTCTAAAGGAGAATGAGATTCTCTCTCAGCATTACTCCTCCGTATACACCACATCACGTCGGTGTATCGGGGCGGAGTACTAGCACCCTATGTGATATGGTGTGCTCTATGATGAGTACTACTGAGTTTCCTATTTTCTTTTGGGAGTTATGCACTTGAGAAGCTGCATACCTATTGAATAGGGTTCAAATCAAATCAGCTGCCTACCACTTCATATGTGATATGGAAAGGGAAGAGCCCATATCTTAAGTTTGTTAAGATTTGGGGTTGTCCGGCCTATGTCTAAAAGCAAAATCCGGACAAGCTAGAGGTAAGGTCTGTCATGTAGAACTGGAAATGTTCCAGCTATACAAACTGCAGCTAATGATTTGGTAGAACCAAAGGATTCAATAGTTTCCAACGAACCTCAGCCTCTCCGCCGATCTAGTAGGGTTCCTCACCCACCTGAGAGATACTTCGGTTTCTCTATGACAGTGGGAGCGAGGATTGTATCATGAGATGATGACCCAACTAGTTTCGAGCTGGCCATCAGGAGTAGGACTCTGTAAGAATGGCTGGATGCTTAGCGATCTGAGATGGAATCCTTATAAACCAACAAAGTATGGACTTTGGTTGCTTTATCTGAAGGGTTAAATCCCCATCAGGAGCAAGTATATCTTGAGAAGATTACTTGGTGTACATGGAAAAGTTGAGACTTTCAAAGCTAGACTTGTTAAAGGTTTGCATCATAAACCAGGTATGGATTATGTTGAAACCTTTTCTAAGGAAATATGCTTAAGTCCATCCAGATCCTACTTGCCATGCCTACATACCATGACTACGATATCTGGTGGTTGGGTGTCATGACTGCTTTTCTAAATGATGTTTTAGAAAAGTGCGTTTATAAGTACACAGCCAGAGGGCTTCGTAGACAGTGGGAGCAGCGGAAACGTGTGCAAGATGTTTTATATGATAAAACAGGCATCGCGGAGTTGGAACATCTGTTTTGATGTAGTAGTCAAAGAGTTTGACTTCATCAAAATAGTAGATGAACCTTGTATATACAAAAAGGTAGTAAGGAGTATGGTGGTGATCCTCGCAGAGTACGTGGATGACATACTCTTGATAGGGAAGGAGTTTCCTATGCTACGCTTGGTCAATCTCCGCTTATCACAAGGATTCTCCATCTAGGATCAAAATGATACCTCCTAAATCCTGGTTTTTGGATCTATGAGATAGTTCTAATTGGATGTTAGGATACTCACTAGTTGTAGTGAGATGGTATCAATCGATCCTGGGGTGAATCACTGGAAAGGTTCCAGGGTGATAAGGACGACTGAATGTCAGTTGCAGGCATTGTCTATACCCTCAGTGGAGGGACGGTATGTTGGAAGAGTTCCAAACTAGATACCGTGACATACTAGACGATTAAAGGCAAGATACATCGTTACCAAGAATGCTACCAAAGAGCCAGTCTGGATAAATATAAGTTCATAAGATGAACTTCGTTCCTACCATTGTGTGACAATGGAGTTGTGGCTTTTGCCAAGGAACCCCCCGTCCCATCTGAAATCCAGATATAATTCTTAGGCAGTATCACCTGATCATGGAGATGGTTGATCTCCAGGGAGATCGAGGTTAGGAGAGTAGACACAGAGGACAACAGCGCGGATCCACTCACAAAGGCCTTTTTCCCAGTAGAGACTTTTATGGGATGGTTGAGTATGAGATACTTCAACCGCAGCTAATTGTTGGGTATGCGATACCATAACAGATGGCCCTAGTGCAAGTGGGAGATTGTTAGTTATATGTATGCCCTAGAGGCCATTACTGTACATACGATGTATATTGTAGTGGATACTAGGACATATATAGGGAGGACTTTCTTGCTCGACATGATAGTATGCTATCTGGTTGTACTTTATCTTAACATGTACTCTGATTGTCTCTATATTACATGTTGATAAAGCCCTTAGGATATGTACTCGACTACTGGGACTATGATGAGATCATACTAGTGGGGCCACGGTAGTCGACGAGTACACCCTATAACTGTTCCCAGTCGAGGGTGTATCGAGACAGGGCATCGATACACCAGAGTAGACTAGCGTATACGCATCTTGACCTATATGATGGGCGATGGATGATCCCATATCCATCGGTGTTTGACATCAAGGATGGTGTACGGGTGCTCAGTGGAGACTGGGTACACTGGACGGACTCGCCGAGAACTCCCAGATGGTATTATACCTCACGTCAGATGGCAGTTCTCCGGTGACACTGGTACAGAGTAGTCTTTTGACTCGAGATCATCATAGAGTCTTGTGTGATTCCTACTGTGCTTTGATTTCCATCATACCACATCCAACAGGGCGTGCAAAAAGGTGGCTTTTGGGTACAGTCCCGAATCACATGGAGGCAATGAGCGATAGGAGGGGATTCGTCTCTCCCGGTATAGGGAGTTGATGTTGTGCTGTGTTCGATTGGCTATAACCGGAAATCCCTGGCCAGGGTTGTTGAGATTTACTGGTAAGTGTTATCAGTAGTTTCTCGAACTGTTATAGACCTCATATCGACACGACTTATCGAGCTACTGGGGTCTGACGTTTACCACCCCTAGGCGAGATATGAGACATATCAGACGACGAGACCGGACTGTACGGGAGTGTTACTGTTTGGATTCACAGGAGAAGTTACAGGCTTGCTTGTTGATCTTCTGAGCGCTCAATACCTGGGTAGCTGTTACGTTTAGCTGACCGCTTGCAGCTTGTGGGTGATTGAAATGATCATCACCTACTGCCGGCGTATTGACGATTCTTTAGAGTCCTACACAGAGGTTTCTTGACTCAGGTAAAACGGAGTAGGAGCACATATGTGATATGTGCGGGACCGAGGATAATGCTGTATGTGATATCGTATTGTATTCTCGTGATATTTGATATCAGCCGGGTCATCGGATCAAGAGTTGATTCGATGAATCGGTACGGATAAATATTAGTCGGTTATATGCGATATAGCCGGATTGTCGGATCAAGTGTTGATTCGATAATTTAATGTATAATAATATATATGATATATTAAAAGACATTAACTAATATTAGCTCACTAAAAGATTCTTTTTCTCACTCGGATAATACATTGATATATATGCGATATATGTTAATTGTATTATTTTATTTGGTTACAATAAATATTATATATGTGATATATAATATTGTAACATGATATGATAAATAATGCAACATGTTTAGTAGAGATTAAACATGATTAGGGTTTGGATTAGGGTTAAGCTTTCTAGATGTTTCTAGAAGGTTTTGGTTTTGTTTTGTGAAAGATATTTGTAAGTGACTCATGCTTTAACCCAACCCAAACCCTAACCCTAGATAATTCTCTATATGGGTTTAGTCAACCATGGTTGCATTATTCATCATATTATTCATTTCCTATTCATCACAAAAGGATTCTAATCATGTTCATCTTCTTCTTCCTTCATGCTTTCATGAAAAAGCTTTCTAGATTTTTCAAAGGTGATGAATAAATATGAGAAAAAGATAAATAAAGAGAGCAATAATCCTACTTCATCATCCTCATCTTCCCTTGCCATTTAGATGAGGGTGTTCACATCATTTCATGAGTGTTAGCTTGTGTTAACGGAACTTTAAGGTAGATCATCTTAGTATCGAAGATCGGAAGCAAAGGTTGCATCTTTCTCTTTGTGGAACCTCTCGAGAGTCCGGATCCCGATGATCGCAGCGAAGGGACCACAACACGGAGCATATGAAGTGAAGGACCGGATCTACAAAGGTTGTAATCCCTCTCACTTCGTGTTAAAGTGTTTAGCATGCTTGTTTTCGCCTAATCTCTAGTTTAAAGATCCGTATTCGGGTTGTTCGGCACGGCTAAATTTTTAATCGGGCATGGTTGATGCCTCGTAGACCCTTGTGCGTGTGCCCAGCAACCCTACAGGGGTTGTGTGTGCAAAGCCCGGGCATCATTTGCCACGGTTCACCCGTCCCCGCCGGCCCTTTGAGACATTCCGCCGGTCGATTTGAGGGGTTGGGCCGGTGGATTCTTGCCACGTGTTCCTCTCTGTATTTAAATCATTATGCACATGTTTGATTTCTCTGTCTTTTCATTTTTGTGTGCATTGCACGTGTAGACTGTTGGAATTCCAAAAAGTTTAAAAAGAAAATCAAAAAATAATGTGTCTGATTGGATTCGAACACAAGGGTTACGTTACAGCAGTGCAAGGCTTTACCAGTGAGCTACAAGTTGCTTCTTGCTGCTCCTAAACAAAAATTAACTTATAACTTGTACTCAGGCTTGTAAACTCCTTTCTGTATATTAAATTGAAAATTTTCGTACAGTAAATTTAGAGTCATTACATTCTATCCTCCTTATAAAAATTTCGTTCTCAAAATTTACATTTACATAAGAACTAGTTTACAAATAAGTAAGGGTATCTTGCAGGCTTGTCTTCTTCTCATTCCCACGTTTATTCTCCTGGTGAATCTTTTCTCCACATCACTTGGACTAAATTTACTTCCTTGTTCCGTAATGTCTTTACCTTTCTGTACAGGATCTCAACGGGTTGTTGCTCACAAGTTAGGTCCGTTTGTACAGTGAGTTCGGAGTGATCAAGTATGTGGCTGGGGTCGCTCACGTTTCTTTATAGTTGGGATATGTGGAACACGTTATTCACTCCTTCTAATGTGGGTGGTAGTGCCTAACGGTATGCCATTTCTTCGACTCGTTCGACAATGTCGAACGGTCCTATGTATCTGGGACTGAGCTTACCCCTCTTGCCAAAGTGGATTACTCCTCTATTTGGAGAGATCTTTAAGAAAACATGATCTCCAGGTTGGAACTCCAGATGTTGCCGCTTTGCATCTGCCCAATGCTTCTGTCTGTCTTGGGTTATGCGCATTCTTTCCTTGATTGTGCGAACTACGTCCACAGTTGCCACGATCATCTCTAGTCCTAGGAGTTCACGATCTCCAACATTGTCCCAACTTAGTGGTGAACGATACTTTCTTCCGTAGAGAGCTGCAAATGGTGCTATTCCAATGCTTGCCTGATAGCTGTTGTTGTATGAAAACTCCACAAGATGTAGGTGATCTTCCCACGAAGCTTCGAAGTCTAACATACAAGCTCTTAGCATGTCCTCCAGAATCTGAATTGTTCGTTTAGACTGTCCGTACGTTTGTGGATGGTAAGCCGTGCTGAATTTCAGACTCGTTCCCAGGCTAGCTTGCAGACTCTACCAAAATTGTTATCGGAATCTGGTGTCACGATCGGAGACGATGTAAACTGGTACTCCATATAATCTCACAATCTTCTGCATGAGTTCATGGGTATCAATTTAGTACATTTGAAAGAGTTAAATCTAACTTTAGATTCATGCTCACCTCCATGTACTTTTTTGTTAACGTCTCAGTAGATTGGCCAACTCGAAAGGTAATAAAGTGAGCAAACTTGGTGAGTCGATCCACAATAACCCATACTATGTCGTTACCCTTCGTGCTGCAGGAAGGGCAGTCACGAAGTTCATGGTAATGTGCTGCCATTTCCATTTTGGGATTGGTAACAGCTGAAGTAGACCAGCAGTTCTGTGATGTTCAGCCTTCACTTGCTGACATACCAAACACTTGGCTATGCTTCTGGCTACTTCGCGCTTCATTCCATGCCACCAGTAGTGTTGCCGTAGATCCTTGTACATTTTTGTACCACTGGGGTGTATAGAATAAGGAGAGCTGTGAGCTTCTTTCATCAACTCTTCTTGAACTGAGTTGTTTGGTACACAATATCTACTTCCATATCTTAAGGATCCATCTTCGTGGATGATGAAATCAGTTCGAAGTCCATTTTCTACTTGTTCTCGGATCTTTTGTAGCGTGGCATCATTTGCTTGAGTTGCTTTGATCTGATTGACAATAGTAGACTGAACTTGTAAGTTCATCAAATACTAAGCGTTACCTGGCATAACTACTTCGATTGCTAATCTGTGCAATTCCTCCTGTAGCTTCTACTGAGCGGTGAGATTCTTTGCTAATGGCTGGCGGCTAAGTGTATCAGGAACTACATTCACCTTCCTAGGATGATATTGTAGGTTGATGTCGAAGTCCGCCATGAGTTCTAGCCATCTTCTCTGCTGCATGTTCAATTCCTTCTGAGTAAATTCATACTTTAGACTCTTGTGATCAGTGTATATATCCACTCGTTCACCTAAAAGATAGTGGTGCCAAATCTTAAGTGCAAAGATAACGGCTGCCAACGCACTCATGAACTTTTAGCTATCTCGACGCGAAAGCAACAACTTTTCTATGTTGATGTAGAACACATCCTAATCCCTTACCGGACGCATCACAATGTACGATGAATCCTCCAGATTGATCCGGTATTACAAGGATAGGAGCTGAAGTTAACCTTGACTTGAGTTCTACAAAAGCTTGTTCACATGCTTCTGACCACACGAATGCTTCATCTTTACATGTGAGCTTGGTCAGGGGTGTTGCAATCTTCGAGAACCCTTCAACGAATTTTCGGTAGTATCCTGCTAAACCCAAGAAACTTCGAATATCCTTCACTGTCTTTGGTGTCGGCCATTCGCTGACAGCTGACACCTTAGCTGGATCTACTAAGATTCTTTCGCCTGAAACGATATGTCTGAGAAATCCGACTTGATCTCGCCAAAATTTACACTTGCTGTACTTGGCATAGAGCTGATGTTTTCGCAATGTCTCCAGGACAATTCGTAATTTCCCGGCGTGTTCTTTCCGATTCTATAAATACACCAGGATGTCGTCGATGAAAATAACAACGAAACTGTCTAAGTACTCTCGGAAAACTTGGTTCATCAGATTCATGAATATAGCAGGTGCATTGGTCACTCCAAATGGCATCACGAGATATTTGTAATGACCATAGCGAGTCCTGAACGCCGTCTTCGGAATGCCAGACTCTTTGACCTTCACCTGATGATAACCCAAACGAAGATCTAGCTTTGAAAATACACAAGACTCACTTAGCTGAACGAAAATATCATCGATACGCGGTAGTGGATATTTGTTCTTAATCGTCACTTCGTTCAGAGCTCGGTAGTCTACACACATCCTGTATGAACCTTCTTCCTTCTTCACAAGCAAAACTGGAGATCTCCAACTTGAAGTACTGGGATGAATCCAACCTTTCTTCAGAAGTTCATCCAACTGAGTACGGATCTCCTTCTATCCTTCTAGACTTAACTGGTATGGAGCTTTGATCATCGGTTGTGCATCAGGTATTAAGTCAATGCTGAATTCAAGAGCTCGATCGGAAGGCAAACCTGTTATATCTTCAGGGAACACATCTTCGAACTCTCGAACTACATCTGGCTTTTCTTCTTCCGCCGGTAGAGTAAACACTTCTGCATTCTTTTGTTTGGCATGGAAGATTCCTGGCTCCAAAGTTCTATCTCCATTCTTGAACTAGAAGACTGGATGATCTGGTATATCAAATACTACCCTCCTTTGACAACAGTCAATTGTAGCATAGAAAACTCCCAGCCAGTCTAACCCCAACACAATGTCGAAATTTGGGATGTCCAGTACTTTGAAATTCGCCTAAAATTCTCGTCCGCAAACTACAACTGGACACTGATCAAATCCCATAGTTGCCTTCAATACTCAATTCCCGGAACCGACATTCTATCTTGAAATGAGTGGCTTCACGGGAATAGCATGTGTTCTCACAAATCGTTGTGACATGAAGCAGTATGACGCTCCAGTGTCGAACAGTGCGAGTGCATGAATGGTGGCTACTAGTATAATACCTAAGTTGTGTGAGGTTTGTTTAGGTACACGGAAAAATATAGAGATATACAAGGATTGAAAAGATGAATGAATTAGGAATTACCAGTGATAACTTGGCCAGTGGCTTCGGCTTCATCAACTGTCATTGTGAAAGCCTGACGTCGGGGTACATTCCTCCTTGCTGGAGGCATATTCCTCTGTCCCTGGGGCATGTTCCTCTGTGCCTGATGGAATCGACGAGGAGGCTGTGCAGGAGGTCCACATGGAGGTGGAGCAGGGAGAGCAGGACGAGGTGCAGGAGCCTGAATAGCTGGCCGCTGCGGAACTGTGATCGCGGGTCTAGGTGCTGGAGCTGGGTTGAGACGATATGTACAAGCTCCAATGACGTGCGTGGATGCACTACAAACTAAACACAGGCCATTTGCACGCATGCAGTCTTTCGCCCGGTGTCCATTCCTTTTGAAGTAGAAGCAAAAGTATGGACTAGGCCAGTTAAATGTTACTCCCGGTCTCCTGGGTGCAAAAGTTAGCCTGGAAGAGGCTCCTCCTGACATCTGAGTGGCAGACCGTTTCACACCGGCAGTCTGAGGTTTGCCCTTTTTCTTCACAACTGTCTCATAACGTCGGACAACCTTCAGAGCAAGATCATGAGTTGGGAAATCCCCTGTGGCGTGTGCATCTTGGATTTCCGGATCCAACCCTTGCTGAAATCTTCATGCCCGGATCTCAATAGTCATGATCAGGTGTGCCACGAACCTGTTACGGTCTTGTGTTAGAAGTGTAATATGTGATATCAGGAAATTGAATTTGAGACAATATCTTACCTGCTAAGCATGGTAAACTCAGCATCGTATTCATCCATGGATTTGCTCTACATCGAGCCTTGTTGTAAGTGGATGAATTGCTGTTCCATATCGAAACAGGCAGTCTCAGGGAAGTACTTCGCGTCGAACATATCGCGAAACGTATTCCATTCAATCGGTTGGGCGAGTCGGCTTTCTTCAGCCTTCCACCAGACTTTAGAGTTTCCTGTTAGTTGCAGCTTCGCAACTCTCACCGAAGCAATCTCTGGCACTTGTGCGGCTGCCAGGTCATCTTCGACAGACTGAGCCCATTCTTCTGCCTCCAATAGGCCCTCTTTTCCAGAGAAATGTTTCGGGTGCAGTGCCCGGATTGTTTGACTCCGGGTGTCTCGACCTTTGGACGGTGCATGAGGATAGCAGTCTGCTACTGCTGACCTTCCAAAAGGCTCTTGATTGCCTCAAGCAGTACCGTTTGCTCATTGATAGGAGCTGCAACGGTAGGTGGTGGTGGTAGAGTAGGTGGTGGGGTGTTTCTATTGACGTTGGTACTTGTGTTGTTGGGAGAATCCATGACCTTGATAGAAAAAGAAAGGTTAAGATAGATTCAAGGAATTTGAAATGTAAAGAATGTATAGTTACTGATTCTTATTATTTTTGTGATATATTGCTTAGGATTCCATGCATAACTGACCTGCATGGGCCACCAACAAAACCTGTCATGCCCCGCTTCCCAGTGTACGGAAGCGGAGACGTGGTGGGCCCGCAACGTATTTACTAAGAAATAAATACGTTAAACGTAATTAAGCAATATATGTATAAAATGCACAAGAATTGGCAAGAGATATAAAATGAACAGCAACTTTTATTAACATTCATCTTTACATTACAACTGCTTTGAAAAGGAAAGATACAATATATATAGCAATGCTTAAACATTAGTATACAAACTAAAATAAGTACAAGATGAACTAGAAGTCCTGCTAGGCAGTGAACTGGTCCAATTCCTCCTGGCTCGGCTCGATCTCCTGATAGTCCGGTCCTCCTAACGAACATTCCAAAGAGAGAAATTGATAGGAAGGTCGTCAGCGAACTAGCGTTCGGTAAGTACCAAAAGAAAGAAAGAAATATAGCAAGTAATGAGAATTGAACTGGTAAGATTGACAGGTATAAGATTGCTATTCTAACGTAGTTGTTTGTAGCTTGGTACAGAAGATATTTTTGTATACGAGAGAAGTCCATTTTACCTCGTTGACTATGGTAACATGTAGTACAATGCCCCGTCAAAACCCACGGGACAACGGCACGAGAGTTCATGTAGGTGTCTTTTAGTGATCATCTCATACCACGCTATACATTCCGTACCAATCTACCCCGTTAACCCCACGTAATATTTTGTATAGATTATAAGGCTTGCCGAGACCATGGATACAAGTTATTCAAGTAGTCAGGTTTAGGATGTAAGCTTGTAGTCATCTTAAGTTATAGCCATGGTTCGGTCAAGTCAAGTCTTGTATTCAGTTTGATATTCAGGTTCATATTCAAGTCTACATGTTAGAGTTTGGATTCATGTTTGAATTGGACTCTGGTTTGATTTAGACTCTGACTTGAGTCAGACACTTATAACTTATTTAGATCCTGAATTATGTTCGGGAGTTATCGGTAACTGCTGCACATGGACGGCAGGATTTGTGTTTTTTTCCAAGACAATTACCATTGATAACACCGTTAAGTTTTTCTACCTTAAATAGACATGCACTCACTTTCTCCGGTTCCCTGGGGCTCAAGAGAATTGTTCCTGCTTAAACCTATATTTACTAAAGTCCTTAGATATAGTTTTATATAACTCAAGGGGGTTTTATGAAAAATATTTTTAATATAGTTTCAAAATAATCTCGCGAAATTATTTATATTATTTAGGGTTTTCAGGAATGTGAATTTTAAGGATTTAAGGTATTTTAGTGATAATGGCTTAGCTTGGAAAGTTCAGGGTATTTTACTGTAAAGCTTGACTTTTGTTGATATCTTGATGGTATTTTGACAAAACTTGTAATTCTTTCATTTAAAAAAATAAGGTTATTATATTTTGAAAATATAAGGATTTGTAATATTTATATAATTATAAAAAATTAATTTTTATTTAAGTAGAAAATGCGTTTTTCTTAAAAACTGTATTAAAAACCTTTCGAGACCGAATGCTCCGTGAGGAGATCTGCATCTCGCTCTACAAGCTCAAGGATGTGCGATAATCCACACCATCGAATAGCGGGTCCTCTTAAAAGGGTTGTAGAGGTTTATTTGCAAAGGAATTCTAAAATACAATTCCAAAGAAAATCGTTTTTATAGTAAATGGTATTTTAACGTAATCTTGTATTCGTAACTAAAATATGTTCGAAGGGTATCGTGCTATGGAAACCATGTGTGTATGTGAGAGGTAGATCATTACCTCATGAAGTTTTCTAAAGGTATGTTTAAGCAAAACAAATAAAACTGATATATACAAACTTCATGGTATTTTAATGTAAAAGTTAAAATAAAGTTATCTTACATGATATTTTTGATTAAAAGTTGGTTCTAAACATTGGTTTTATGTTAACAAGTATGGTGTAGAAATATGAATGAAGAATATATAAGAAAATGTGGAATTATAGAGTTTTTAGAAGAAGATGTCGGTATTAACTCTACTTCCGACATATGTTTTGAAAATGAAATTTTATAGAAGAAGAAGAGGGATTGGGAGGGAATTACTAGCTAGTTAGGTTAAAAGAAGGTAGAAGAAGGGAGGGTTGTCGTCGTGGCGTCGCGGGGCCGCCGGAACATGATTCGATCCTCGCCGGAACTTGATCGCTTGCTAACTCCTCTTCTACTCCTCTTGTACTTGAGAAATTTTGAGAATTTTGGCTATAATTTTCAGAATGATGAAGGGCTAGAGCATGGGGTAGTATTTATAGTGTGGAATTAGGGTTATGGAATTGAAATGATGAATTAAAATGCATTAAAATGATGATAATGGGGAATTGAATGGTCTCTGTTTGATTACAGAGCAATCAAACAGTGCAGGGGAGTTAGGGGTAGGGGTAGGGGAAGGGTCATGTGTTCAAATCTCAGGCATCATTTCCATGGTACACCCGTCCCCGCTGTCCTTTTGAGGCATTCTGCCGGTCGATTTGAAGGGTTGGGCCGGTGGATTCTTGCCACGTGTTCCTTTTTGTATTTAAATAATTGTGCACATGTTTGATTTCTCTATCGTTTTATTTTTTGTGCATTGCACGTGTAAACTTTTGGGCTTCAAAAAAATTTAAAAAGAAAATCAGAAAAATAATGTGTCTGATAGGATTTGAACACAGGGGCTACGTCACAGCAACTACTACAATAAGGGGTTGCCCCTAAGGATAAAGCCATATGGGCAAAGCACTGCCCTTACGGATATATTCGTAGGGGCACAAAAATACACCGTAGGTGCAAAGGCCGCAGGTACAAGTGTTCGCCCTGAACATGCCTCTACGGAGTAATAATTTCCTCTACGGTTTTCGCCGTAGGGACATATTTCCCTACGGATTACACCGTAGGGATAAAATATTTATTTAATTAATTGGTTTATAAAATAAAATACTTGCCCCTCTGGATAACTCCAAAGGGGCAACGGACATGCCCCTACGGATTTCTTCGTAGGTCCAGCTATATGCCCCTTCGGGTTAATTCGTAGGTCCAGATAAAAGCCCTACGGATACATTCGTAAGGGAAAGTTTAACGCCTGTTACTGAGTCCATAGGGGCAAAATATCAGGTATCCTGATATTTTGTCTCTACGGATAACCGTGTAGGGGAAACCTTTGGACCTACGGATTAATTCGTAGGTGCAACATATGGCCCTACGGATTAATCCGTAGGGACAAAATATCAGGTTTTTTAAAAAAAATGGGCTTCTTCTGTTTTCCCCGCCCTTTGCGCAATAATATATACATCATATAACCAAATACCGCAATATTCATAATCAACATCTCACGCATAATATATAAGAGAAATAAACAAACAAAATACGATATCAATCTAAATCATTGTGAACACGCAAACAACACTAATATCGTCCAAAATATATACAATATGTATCATATATGTACATACATGCTTAAAATATAAAAAAGCTACCCTAGCTCGGTCCAGCTCCTCCACCTCTGATAAACACCATAATCTGACGCATCGGCTCCTCGGTGCAGCCCTGAGTCATCAAAAACTCGACCAATGAAGGAGCGGACTGTGCGGGAGTCTGAACGGGCTGTGGAGCTGC
The DNA here is from genome assembly GCA_030015575.1 of Agapanthus africanus. Taxonomy (NCBI): domain Eukaryota; kingdom Viridiplantae; phylum Streptophyta; class Magnoliopsida; order Asparagales; family Amaryllidaceae; genus Agapanthus; species Agapanthus africanus. The sequence continues at coordinate 317,225,964 of JASDDO010000004.1, forward strand.
AGGAGTGGTCTGCGCAACCGCAGCTGATGTAGTGGCTTGCGGAGCCATAGCCGAAGGAGATGCATGTGGATCTGCAGCCAAAGCAGCCTGTCGCATTTGTTCAATTTTGTGTGTAATAAACGAGTAAGAACCGTGTATTAGATTTTAGTCGAATTCGTATCATTATCAGGTTATTGCAAAACCCCAATCTAAGAATACTTAGAGACTTAGGACTCGTTTGGATATATAGTTTGGAAAACCGTAGTTTATTTTAATTAGACAGTTCTATGTAAGTATGATTAATCAAAGCTATGTCTACAACCAAATAAGCTCAGGCTACTAATATTGCATATGTTACTATCTATAATGTGATATAATATTTTACTATTAAGTAGTTTACGTACCAGCATATCCTTCAACTCATCGACGGTGGTGTTCAAGACGGCAACATCATGCTCTAGACGTCGCTCACGGGGGGTAGGGGAAGTAACCGTCGGAGTGGAGTCTAACCTCATATGGGCCCTGCTAGGACCCAGTCCCCGGCCTCTCTCCCAACCTCCATGGTGCCCTTCGTGTGCGGCGTCTAGGACTGTGGTCAGTAGCATCGGATCGGTCTGTCCAGTAAAATCAATCCCTAATGCCTCCGCCTGCTCCACCACCTGCTCCTACACCCACATTAACCATTAAAATATAAGTATATCATTTAAATTTGAACTTTTCAAAACAAAAATTTCAAACCTGTTATAATAAATATTAACACTTACGCAATACTCCTTGGTAGCGGTGTCGGGGAATCGAAGCTCGCCCATGGCGGGATCTGTCGAGGTGCCGTGGACGGCAAGATACGCGGTCAGCACGCTCGGTGTACCACCCTGCGCCAGGGTCTGAGCTCTCTACAATTCGCAAAAAAATTACATATATTATAAAATAAATCTTAATATTACATTATAAGAGAGTAGATCTATTATAATTTACCGATGCCTCCATGGCACGAGTAATATTCCTCCAGCCACCTGTATAAGTGGGGCGACCCCTCTTCACTGACTTCCTATTCTCTTTATTTTGATCGGCTTGTTTCTGCACAACACATTCAGATTTAGTTTTCTAATTAAGCAACACAAAAAATTAAATTATATACTAAACAATGAATTACATTTAAATTACAAGCCTGTTTGCGCTGAGAGTCGAAATATTGGCACAAGAGAGACCACGTATCTACGTCGACTCTCACAAAGGCCGGAGTATGTAGGAGAGCCGCTCTCTCTGCCTTGGGGGTTGTAGGGTTGCTAGGCACGCGCACAAGGGTCTACGAGGCATCAACCATGCCCGATTAAAAATTTAGCCGTGCCGAACAACCCGAATACGGAACTTTAAACTAGAGATTAGGCGAAAACAAGCATGCTAAACATTTTAACACTAAGTGAGAGGGATTACAACCTTTGTAGATCCGGTCCTTCACTTCATATGCTCCGTGTTGTGGTCCCTTCGCTGCGATCATCGGGTTCCGGGCTCTCGAGAGGTTACACGAAGAGAAAGACGCAACCTTTGCTTCCGATCTTCGATACTAAGATGATCTACCTCGAAGTTTCTTTAACACAAGCTAATACTCATGAAATGATGTGAACACCCTCATCTAAATGGCAAAGGAAGATGAGGATGATGAAGTAGGATTTTTGCTCTCTTTATTTATATTTTTCTCACATTTATCCATCACAAAATCAAAGCAAGAAACCATTTTCAAGCAAAGAAGAAGAAGGAAGAAGATGATGAATAATGAATATCCTTTTGTGATGAATAGGAAAATAATAATATGATAGAATTATGCAACCATGGTTCAAACAAACCCTTGTAGAGATTTTACTAGGGTTAAAGGTTTGGTTAGGCTTTTGGAAATATCTAGCATAATATCTTAACAAAGACAAAGAAAGAAAACATCTAGAATCTTCTAGAAAGCCTTAACCCTAATCAAACCCTAACCATGTTTAATCTCTACTAAACAAGTTGCATTATTTATCATATCATGTTACAATATTATATATCACATATACAATATTTATTGCAACAAAATAAAATAATACAATTAACATATATCGCATATATATCAATGTATTACCCGAGTGAGAAAAAGAATCTTTTAGTGAGCTAATATTAGTTAATGCAATTTAATATATCATATATATTATTATACATTAAATTATCGAATCAACACTTGATCCGACAATCCGGCTATATCGCATATAACCGGCTAATATTTATCCGTACCGATTCATCGAATCAACACTTGATCCGATGACCCGGCTGATATCAAATATCGCGAGAATATAATACGGTATCACATATCGCATTATCCTCGGTCCCGCACATATCACATATGTGCTCCTACTCCGTTTTGCCTGAGTCAAGAAACCTCTGTGTAGGACTCTAAAGAATCGTCAATACGCCGGCAGTAGGTGATGATCATATCAAACACCCACAAGCTGCAAGCGGTCAGCTAAACGTAACAGCTACCCAGGTATTGAGCGCTCAGAAGATCAACAAGCAAGCCTGTAACTTCTCCTGTGAATCCAAACAGTAACACTCCCGTACAGTCCGGTCTCGTCGTCTGATATGTCGCATATCTCGCCTAGGGGTGGTAAACGTCAGACCCCAGTAGCTCGATAAGTCGTGTCGATATGAGGTCTATAACAGTTCGAGAAACTACTGATAACACTTACCAGTAAATCTCAGCAACCCTAGCCAGGGATTTCCGGTTATAGCCAATCGAACACAGCACAACATCAACTCCCTATACCGGGAGAGACGAATCCCCTCCTATCGCTCATTGCCTCCATGTGATTCGGGACTGTACCCAAAAGCCACCTTTTTGCACGCCCTCTTGGACGTGGTATGATGGAAATCAAAGCACAGTGGGAACCACACAAGACTCTATGACGATCTCGGGTCAACAGACTACTCTGTACCAGTGTCATCGGAGAATTGCCATCTGACATATGGTATAATACCATCTGGGAGTTCTCGGCGAGTCCGTCCAGTGTACCCAGTCTCCACTGAGCACCCGTACACCATCCTTGATGTCAAACACCGATGGATATGGGATCATCCATCGCCCATCATATGGGTCAAGATGCGTATACGCTAGTCTACTCTGGTGCATCGATGCCCTGTCTCGATACACCCACGACTAGGAACAGTTATAGGATGTACTCGTCGACTACCGTGGCCCCACTAGCTAGTATGATCTCATCATAGTCCCAGTAGTCGAGTACATATCCTAAGGGCTTTATCAACATGTAATATAGAGACAATCGGAGTACATGTTAAGACAAAGTACAACCAGATAGCATACTATCATGTCGAGCAAGAAAGTCCTCCCTATATATGTCCAAGCATCCATTACAATATACATCGTATGTACAGTAATGGCCTCTAGGGCATACATATAACTAACAATCTCCCACTTGCACTAGGGCCATCTGTTATGGTATCGCATACCCAACAATTAGCTGCGGTTGAAGTATCACATACTCAACCATCCCATAAAAGTCTCTACTGGGAAAAAGGCCTTTGTGAGTGGATCCGCGCTGTTGTCCTCTGTGTCTACTCTCCTAACCTCGATCTCCCTCGAGATCAACCATCTCCATGATCAGGTGATACTGCCTAAGAATTATATCTGGATTTATGATGGGATGGTAGTTCCTTGGCTGAAGCCACAACTCCATTGTCACACAATGGTAGGAACGAAGTTCATCTTATGAACTTATATATATCCAGACTGCCTCTTTGGTAGCATCCTTTGTAACGATGTATCTTGCCTTTAATCGCCTAGTATGTCACGGTATCTAGCTTGGAACTCTTCCAACATACCGTCCCTCCACTAAGGGTATAGACAATGCCTGCGACTGACATTCAGTCGTCCTTATCACTCTGGAACCTTTCCAGTGATTCTCCCCAGGATCGATTGATACCATCTCACTACAACTAGTGAGTGTCCTAACATCCAATTAGATCTATCTCATAGACCCTAAACCTAGGATTTAGTAGGTATCACTTTGATCCTATATGGAGAATCCTTGTGATAAGCGGAGATTGACCGAGCGTAGCATAGGAAACTCCTTCCCTATCAAGAGTATGTCATCCACATACTCTACGAGGATCACCACCATACTCCCTACTACCTTTTTGTATATACAAGGTTCATCTACCATTTTGATGAAGTCAAACTCTTTGACTACCACATCAAAACAGATGTTCCAACTTCGCGATGCCTGTTTTATCATATAAAACATCTTGCACACGTTTCCGCTGCTCCCACTGTCTACGAAGCCCTCTGGCTGTGTACTTATAGACGCTCTTTTCTAAAACATCATTTAGAAAAGCAGTCATGACACCCAACCACCAGATATCGTAGTCATGGTATGTGGCCGTGGCAAGTAGGATCTGGATGGACTTAAGCATAGATCCTTAGAAAAGGTTTCAACATAATCCATACCTGGTCTATGATGCAAACCTTTAACAAGTCTAGCTTTGAAAGTCTCAACTTTTCCATGTACACCAAGTAATCTTCTCAAGATATACTTGCTCCTGATGGGGATTTAACCCTTCAGATAAAGCAACCAAAGTCCATACTTTGTTGGTGTATAAGGATTCCATCTCAGATCGTTAAGCATCCAGCCATTCTTACAGAGTCCCACTCCTGATGGCCAGCTCGAAACTAGTTGGGTCATCATCTCATGATGCAATCCTCGCTCCCACTGTCATAGAGAAACTAAAGTATCTCTCAGGTGGGTGAGGATCCGTACTAGATCGGCGGAGAGGCTGAGGTTCGTTGGAAACTATTGAATCCTTTGGTTCTACCAAATCATCAGCTGTAGTTTGTATAGCTGAAACCATTCCAGTTCTACATAACAGACCTTGCCTCGAGCTTGTCCGGATTTTGTTTTTAGACACAAGCCGGACAACCCCAAATCTTAACAAACTTAAGATATGGGCTCTTCCCTTTCCATATCATATATGAAGTGGTAGGCAACTGATTTGATTTGAACCCTATTCAATAGGTATGCAGCTTCTCAAGTGCATAACTCTCAAAAGGAAATAGGCAACTCAGTAGTACTCATCATAGAGCACACCATATCACATAGGGTGCTATTGCTCTGCCCCGATACACCGACGTGCTGTGGTGTATACGGAGGAGCAATGCTGAGAGAGAATCTTATTCTCCTTTAGAACAGTCCAGGAATTCCGTGCTCAAGTATTCTCCTCCTTGATCACATCAAAGGACATAATACTTTTACCCGTATTTTCGGTTCTCTACTTCTAACTCATATTCTGTGAATATCTCAAAAGGTTCGGACTTGTGTTTCAACAGGAACATCTGTCTGAATCTTGAGAGATTATCAGAGAATGTAATGAAGTACAAAGAACCGGTCTTGGCATGTGTAGACAGGGTACCTTTCATACATCAACATGTATCAATCCCAAAATTTCAGCAACTCTTTCTCTGTTTCCAACAAACAGAGCTGTGGTCATCTTATCTTTGTGACATTACAGGCAAGTTTCACAAGATGTAAATTCAAAATAATTTAAATATGCATCTATATGTAACTTCAGCCAGTCGGGTCGCATTGATATGACCTAGTCTACAATGCCTCAAGAAGGATTCGTTCATTTCTGAACTCTTCCTCTTGTGTGTGTTCCGTATACTAAGAACTGTAGTTTGATTTAGAACGTCAATGCTTTTAGATAACGTGCCTGAACCGATCAACTCTTGATATAGGAAATGTTCAAAACATTATCCAACAATACAAAATTATATCCTTTCTTTACTAATAAAGAGACCGATATGATTTTATATATCAGGTTCGGTATCTAATAACATTTGTTCAGAATCAATGTATTCTGGTAATACAGGGTGACAGTGACCAACAGACTTGGCTGCAACACTTGCACCGTTTTCTGTCTCATGAAACTTATCACCCGTTCTCAGTTCTTTACCTATCTGTAGCCTATGTAACAGATTACATATACGGGATCCTGATCCGGTATCACATACCCAGGACGTAAAGGATACTAAGAAACAGTTTTGTGTAATGAACACACCCGAAGATGATGCATCAACATGCACTTTCTTCGTTTGGGCGGCACGGGAATTCTGGTAATCCCCAATTTCCTGCTCTGTCCTATAACAATTATAAGTTGGAGCGGGACCAACGTTCCCCAGCTCAGTATAACAAGCGGGTTCGGTCAATATATCCGTTTTATTATCTTGATTAAGGCGTGATATGGTCGCTTTCTGGAGAGAGAGAGAAGAAAACACTCAGCGTATGCTCTTGCAAGATTAGATTGGTTATCTAATATATCTAATCAGGATGTCTCCCACTGTTTTAGTCAAATCTTCCTTCAAACCCAAAAAGGAAAGACTAGCCGGGATTAATTACACGCTACAAGTTCGCCAATCTTTCAGCCAGGCCAGTGTCGGTACTTTGAGGGAGGTCTCCCGTGCTCTCGCACGAACCTAATTACAGTAAACCTCGTTTTCCCAGAGGCGTAACCCCGTTAACACCTTTCTAGACACCTACTTGATCGGCTAATTGTAATGTGTAAAACTCTCCCAGGAGTAACTCTTACTCGCAGCGGGTATCGGGATCCAACTATCTTATAGAAGGTATGCAATCTCATTGCAAATTTCAACACATGAAATTCCCAATAATATTTTGCCCCAACCGATCTATGACCTTGACAAGGTCAACAAACCATAGACCGCAAGTCAAGTTCATCCCGTCATTTCCTGATTGAATTAAACCCACCCGCACGACCCTTGACAAGGTCAACAAAGTCGCACGACTACCCTAATCCAATCGCATCATATGCTTATGCAGATAAGCATAAATAGCCACCGCACACTACGCCTTGACAAGGTCAACAAACGCAGCACGAATACTATGAAGTACTTATCTGAAAAGACGGAGGGCTACGACGGGTTTTTCAGAAAACCCTTTGCGTAATGAACTTGATATTGTCGTAGAATCGAGTGATTTTAAATGGAGTGTTTTTGAGGCTTTTCTAGTTTTGCTAAAGGGGTCACTCCCGGTGAAGGGATCGTCGGCCCTTTCCTCATCGAATAAGGTGCAGGATATATCATATATACCGTTGTGCAAAGCAAGAACTATAGAAGCAATCAAAAGACAAACCGAGTTTGTAGCATCTGCCAGTCATTGCTAAAGGAGTCACTCCCGGTGAAGGGATCTCGGTCCTTTCCTTATCGAATAAGGTGCTGGATGTTCTACAAGGAACACCGCTATGCAAAGCAAGAACTGTAGCTACCAGTTTTTATAAACAAGTTTCTACAACATCTTAGGTTTCTTTTAATTTCATTAATCTCATTAATGAAGTCCCATTTTATTATGCTTCATAAGCATCTCTTTTAAAACGAAATCTGCAATATAACATATATCTCATATATATAATATAAACATTCGTCTCAGGCAGTAATATGATCTCATCACAGAACATTGCAGCAGAAGAACATATATGAAATATTGGATATACTAGGACGTCCGTGTTTTCAATACGAGCCTGTATAAAACACGGATTCCACGGTCGCGATGAATAGCCAAACCCACATCCCTAGACCCCTACGAGAGCGGCAAGTAACACTGCCAATTCTAGGGTTAGGAGACCCGGTCTCGACTCCTCGAGATGGTCTCCCACTGGACCCTAGAATCCGGTTACTTGTGCTCCCCGCCTTGGGTCTACCTAATGCGGAAAAGTAAATAATATACAACGGTGACATCTTCCGCTACCTGGAAGTGCCCCAATAAAAGAATATTACATACAAATGAATTTTACATGAATGAAAAAGAAAAAAACTTTCATCTCACATAAAACCCCCGGCTATTCAAACGCGACGATCCAATATAACATATCACAGCAACACATAATATCTCATATCATCAACGTAAGCAAGTATGCGTATCCCGATTGTCGTTGATATATAGCAACGAAGCCGGCGATACACCACATACTACGCTTACGGTCACAGAAAAGAAAGTGTAAAACTACAACAGTTGGAATCCGCAATCTCCTTAGACATCGAATGCCTACCCGTATGAATTCCTTAGACATCGCATGCCTAACAATTATAAACCCCGCATTTTAGTCTCTTTATCGAAAACTCTTTTCAATATCAAGTCGGGCAATTCAACAAGATTCCCGACGTCCTGATCGAATGCTCGTCGCAAACTTTAGTAGACGGCCGCACCCCCGATACCGTCGACGAAGTGCACCAAGGCGGAACACCGCTACCGGGAGCACCCGAACGGATGCTTTCGGCGACGGAGTTCTCCTACAGTCACTTGGTCGGGGCTATGGGGCGTAGCTGTCTATTAAGTTTACCCGGCGAGTATCCGCGTACGCTACGTGATTGCGATGGACTTTTGATCACATCAAAATTCCGTGGCAACCGATCATCTGAGACTAAACTGCTATGTTTATAATATTCAAATTAGTTATCTCATAACTACCTGTGGATTCCAATTATTGTATCACATTCCAGATAAATAGAAAAAGTTAAACTTTCCGATCGAATCATCAAGCACCCAAGATTTCCCCAATATATTTCAACACTTGAAAACAGTTTAAAAACATCCATTACATGCCACCGTACCAATGGTCCAGCCGTAGAAGGGTCAAGCCAACGCCTCACATGTGGCACGCCGTACTGCCCCAAACCCTAAGGTTCAAAAGGCAGTTCAAGACGGTCACATAATCGAGTTAAGGTTTGTTGTCTTCTAGAGGGTCCATCGCGTTACTTGCACGACTTAGAACGTTCTTAAACACGAGGAAAAATCCAACTTTTGAAAAATTTTCCGACAGGGGAAAAAGTGAGTTATTGATATCCGTTCGAACTTTTTAACAGTTTCTTAAATTTATCCGGAAAGCCAAAATAGACAAAGTTAAAAAATCCGATCGATTCATCGAGTCCCCAATACAACCCCAGAATACTCAACTGTAGAGTATACATTAAAATTACCCAGAAAAGACAGGGGTTAAGTATAAAGATTACTGTGCAAAAAGGAGTCAACGAATCAACAGTGCTGCCGCGGAACCGCCGCGCCACGTGGGCTTAGGCCGCGGTTCCGCTCCGTGATGACGGAGTTAGGTCTCCGTTTTTCACAGTTTTTCATAAAAAACCCTGCTTGATTTTCTGGATATTTTTAATATTGAAAAATCCCAGTTTTTGAAAAATGGACAGAGAGCATGGCTAAAATGGGGTTTCGGGTTCGTTCGGATTTCAAACGTCGTCTAGACTTCGCCTAAAACTCTAGCTTGGCTTTGATACCACTGTAGGGTTGCTAGGCACGCGCACAAGGGTCTACGAGGCATCAACCATGCCCGATTAAAAATTTAGCCGTGCCGAACAACCCGAATACGGAACTTTAAACTAGAGATTAGGCGAAAACAAGCATGCTAAACATTTTAACACTAAGTGAGAGGGATTACAACCTTTGTAGATCCGGTCCTTCACTTCATATGCTCCGTGTTGTGGTCCCTTCGCTGCGATCATCGGGTTCCAGGCTCTCGAGAGGTTCCACGAAGAGAAAGACGCAACCTTTGCTTCCGATCTTCGATACTAAGATGATCTACCTCGAAGTTTCTTTAACACAAGCTAATACTCATGAAATGATGTGAACACCCTCATCTAAATGGCAAAGGAAGATGAGGATGATGAAGTAGGATTTTTGCTCTCTTTATTTATATTTTTCTCACATTTATCCATCACAAAATCAAAGCAAGAAACCATTTTCAAGCAAAGAAGAAGAAGGAAGAAGATGATGAATAATGAATATCCTTTTGTGATGAATAGGAAAATAATAATATGATAGAATTATGCAACCATGGTTCAAACTAACCCTTGTAGAGATTTTACTAGGGTTAAAGGTTTGGTTAGGGTTTTGGAAATATCTAGCATAATATCTTAACAAAGACAAAGAAGGAAAACATCTAGAATCTTCTAGAAAGCCTTAACCCTAATCAAACCCTAACCATGTTTAATCTCTACTAAACAAGTTGCATTATTTATCATATCATGTTACAATATTATATATCACATATACAATATTTATTGCAATAAAATAAAATAATACAATTAACATATATCGCATATATATCAATGTATTACCCGAGTGAGAAAAAGAATCTTTTAGTGAGCTAATATTAGTTAATGCAATTTAATATATCATATATATTATTATACATTAAATTATCGAATCAACACTTGATCCGACAATCCGGCTATATCGCATATAACCGGCTAATATTTATCCGTACCGATTCATCGAATCAACACTTGATCCGATGACCCGGCTGATATCAAATATCGCGAGAATATAATACGGTATCACATATCGCATTATCCTCGGTCCCGCACATATCACATATGTGCTCCTACTCCGTTTTGCCTGAGTCAAGAAACCTCTGTGTAGGACTCTAAAGAATCGTCAATACGCCGGCAGTAGGTGATGATCATATCAAACACCCACAAGCTGCAAGCGGTCAGCTAAACGTAACAGCTACCCAGGTATTGAGCGCTCAGAAGATCAACAAGCAAGCCTGTAACTTCTCCTGTGAATCCAAACAGTAACACTCCCGTACAGTCCGGTCTCGTCGTCTGATATGTCGCATATCTCGCCTAGGGGTGGTAAACGTCAGACCCCAGTAGCTCGATAAGTCATGTCGATATGAGGTCTATAACAGTTCGAGAAACTACTGATAACACTTACCAGTAAATCTCAGCAACCCTGGCCAGGGATTTCCGGTTATAGCCAATCGAACACAGCACAACATCAACTCCCTATACCGGGAGAGACGAATCCCCTCCTATCGCTCATTGCCTCCATGTGATTCGGGACTGTACCCAAAAGCCACCTTTTTGCACGCCCTCTTGGACGTGGTATGATGGAAATCAAAGCACAGTGGGAACCACACAAGACTCTATGACGATCTCGGGTCAACAGACTACTCTATACCAGTGTCACCGGAGAACTGCCATCTGACGTATGGTATAATACCATCTGGGAGTTCTCGGCGAGTCCGTCCAGTGTACCCAGTCTCCACTGAGCACCCGTACACCATCCTTGATGTCAAACACCGATGGATATGGGATCATCCATCGCCCATCATATGGGTCAAGATGCGTATACGCTAGTCTACTCTGGTGCATCGATGCCCTGTCTCGATACACCCATGACTAGGAACAGTTATAGGATGTACTCGTCGACTACTGTGGCCCCACTAGCTAGTATGATCTCATCATAGTCCCAGTAGTCGAGTACATATCCTAAGGGCTTTATCAACATGTAATATAGAGACAATCGGAGTACATGTTAAGACAAAGTACAACCAGATAGCATACTATCATGTCGAGCAAGAAAGTCCTCCCTATATATGTCCAAGCATCCATTACAATATACATCGTATGTACAGTAATGGCCTCTAGGGCATACATATAACTAACAGGGGTCGCTATCCACAGGGAATAGCAGTCGATCTTCAGCTCGTTCCTATTGTATCGGACCTTTGATTGCATGTTCTTCATCAGGCCATGGTACAGAGCGTGAAGATCGAGCACTCTCTCAGGGTGATCAGGGTCGGGTACAGGCTGAAAGTCGTAATCCAACTGCAAATACAAAAAATAATGTTATTAAATTGCAAGTGTTAAATAATAATAAATATATTGGATAAGTCAAATGAAAATATATATTAATACCTGAGCCTGATCCCAGAAATGGGCAAATGAGCGCCGGTGCTGGTCACCCCACTCAACGTAAAGTGGATACTTCTTCACGAGGCGGCTCTCATCCCCCATATACCGGCTGAAACTCTCGGCATAATCGCTGGTATAGCGATAATCAGGGGTAAAGAAGTGGGGGAATACTGCCTCCCCCCAGCTCTGTCGGGCCTCAACCCGTGGGACTGATTCGGGCCTCGAGTCCCCCTCTCGAGATGGGGCTGCCCTGCATCTACATGAAATATCAAGACAATCAATATTAAGACAAAGTGGTATTAAGAAATCTAGGTTTAACGAAAATTGAAGTGTGATATATACTTACGGCGGCAGAAGCACGAGCCTGGGTCCGGGCAGCAGCACGAGCGGGACGATAGTTCCTCTGGTGAGGAACAGCCGATGACCCGGACGTGGACGCATCCCCTCCAACTAGAAAATAAGCATCAATAAAATTACATGAAGTTCATGTTTATTCTTAAAGGATATGTAAAATGAAAAAATATTTTATATTTATTCATACTAACCTGCAGACTGAGCGGAGGGTACGGAAGTGGCGGGAGTGGCCCCTGCTCCCGACGTGGACGCACCACCTATAATTAGATAATCAAATATTGACTATATAAGTAATTGCAAAAAGAATGTTTATTTTAATAATATAACATTCTAAATCAACATGCATACACTATATGATATATAAACATACCCGCAGGTGCGGTGGTGACCTCTGCCTGAGATGGGGAGACACCACCTACAGCTAGACAATTAAAAAATAATTATCTAAGTACGTAAGAGAAAAAAGAATGTATGTATATTTATGATATAGCATTCTAAATCAATATGCATGCACTATAGGATATATAAACATACCTGGAGATGCGGGAGTGGCCTCTACCCCTGATGTGGACTCACCACCAATAGCTAAACAATCAAACATTGACTATATAAGTAATTTTGACATAAATATGCATGTATATTTATAATATTACATTCAAAATGAATGTGCGTGCAATATACCTGGAGGTGTGGCAAAGTCCACATGGAAGGAGGCATCCGAAGGGGTCTCCGATCGGGGTGCAAGACCGGCCCTCTGAAGTTCCCTACGCAGCTCTCCGGGCAGCAGAACCGCTCTGCCTCTGCCTTTACCTCTGCCGGTGCCGCGGCTGGTGCTCCTGCCGCCCCTCGCTGCTCCCGTCATCATCATAAAATCTAGACAAGAGTACAATCATTATATATGCATGCTATATATGTATAGATCGTAACATGTGAAGTAATAATATAACATTACAGATAACCTTTTTCGTTTCGTGGACGCATTAGATATATCTACTTGGATTTCATCATCGATATCATTTCTAACCCACGTAACTTCATGATCAGCCGAAGACAACCCGTCTTTTGAAACAGACGGTCGGAGCACTCTAAGTCTTCTCTCTTCTTCATCCTCATCACTATCCTCGAATTCTGGGACATCGTAAACATCCCTGGGTTTCCAACGGCAGACGACACTCCATCCCGGATCCTTCAAACACTGTGAGTAGTATACTTGGAAAGCTTGGTTCGGAATGATAAACGGATTGTCCTGACCGTAAAATCAAAGTGTGTTCACACTGGTCAATCCATATTCATCTTTCCAAGTCCCGAGATTGTTTCTCCACTTATCCATATCGGTTCGTGTATCGTACCAAGTACACTGAAATATATAAAATGGTTCTGATCGTCCGGGATATTGTATGCCAAGTATGCAATTTAAGTATCCATAATAAATCACACCATCCGATCCTACCGTCACAATCCCACTATTCTGAGTGGTTCGAGATTTTTCTATATCCTTAACTTCGAATTTGTATCCAAGGACACCGAATCCTTTATAATATGCAACCTCCATACTAAGAAACTGAGCTAAACATATTGAATCACTCTCTAATGATGCCGACAAGTTCGGATCGTAGATCTAACAAAACAAATTTTACGATAAATACATAACGATATAAGTTTAGATTAAGACTGGTAGCAATAATATATTGTTCGAACAACTTACATGATCTGCAACCCAATCGCAAAAATTATCCTGATGATATTTTTCCAATCGTTCATCATTCCAATCAGGATGCCCCTCACGTAGCTCGTTAAAATGAATTCTGTTCTCAACAATAAATTATGACATTAATATTATATCATTTTATACACACACAGACACAAATATAACAATTAATCCAAAAAACTTACTCTCTAATTTCTTCAAGACATGCGCTATTGAGGAGGATAAACTGATATATTCTCTTAATAAACATAGTATCTATTCTCTTATAATCAGGTTTACCACATGGGCCGTCCTGAATTCTTCAAGGCCGGTTAAGTTTCGTCTCAATATTCTCGTCCAGATAGCGGGAACAAAATGTGGTTGCTCCATCTAGAAGATAACTTTGCATGATAGAACCCTCTGGTCGATTTCTATTGCGTATATACTTTTTTAGAGTGTAGAGTTACCAAAAGAAAAATATGTTAAATAAATAAATACGGGCATATAGGACAACAATAATTTTACAAAGTGCGCGAAACGAAAAATTCCACGTACCTTTCGACGGGATATATCCATCGATATTGTACCGGTCCAGCAAACTTAGCCTCAGTTGCAAGATGAACCGTCGGGTGTATTATGATATCGAATAATGACGGTGGGAAAATACGCTCAAACTTACAAAGTATCAACGAAATAGAATTTTCTAGTTTCTCCAGCGTCACAACATCCAGGATTTTAGCGCATAATTCTCTAAAAAAGCAACATAGGTTATTGATTACTAGACCAACCGATTGGGGAAGGGAAGTCCTGAGGGCTAATGAGAGAAGGTGCTCCATAATAACATGGTGATCTTGACTTTTAAGCCCATCGATCTTGCCTTTCATAATTTTTATCTTCTTGCTAAATGATCCTGAGAAACCTGTGGGAACTTTCAAATCATGCAACATCTGCAGGAATATTTTCTTCTCCGGTTGTGACATATGATACGCGGCAGTGGGAAGTACAAACTTTCTTGGTTTATCCGCTATCGGTTTAGGATGCAATTCACTTCTAATTTCCCAGTCGTGAAGATCCATCCGAGCATGGAGGCTGTCTTTTGATTTTCCGTCTTTACAAAGAAGCAAGTTGAGTACGCCCCCGGATACTCCCTTCTCTATGTGCATGACGTCTAGACAATGACGCACTAAATTTATTGACCAGTACGGAAGCTCGAAGAAAATGCTAACTTGTTCCAGAATGGTGGTTTGACCTGTTTTGTTGGATCTATCCCGAAAGTCACATTATTGTAACCATCCCATTTAGCAGTCACGTCCTCTCCGGACAATGGTACTGGAGGTAGGAAACGTCGATGGCCGCAATAATAAACCTTCCTGCTAAAATTCAAAAGTTTCGATGTTGTTTGTTGATGGCAATAAGGAAATGCTTTATGACCTTGTACGGACCAACCTGATAGCATTCCATACGCAGAAAAGTCATTAATTGTCCATATTAAAGCCGCACGCAGTTTGAAGGTTGTATCTGTGTTTGCATCATAAGTTTCTACACCATCAATGAATAAAGATTTTAACTCATCGATCAGAGGTCGAAGATAGACGTCGATATTGTTTCCCGGTGAGTTTGGTCCGTCGATAAGAAGAGACATCATAAAGTATGATTGATCCATAGCCAACCAAAGCGACAGATTATAAACTATCATTACAACGGGTCATGTGTTGTGGCTTCCAGCCATATAGTTGAATGGGCAGAAGCCATCACTAGCGAGTCCGAGCCTGACATTGCGAGGATCACTACTGAATATTTCGTGCCTCCTATCGAAATCCTTTCATACCGGTGAATCTCTTGGATGTCTCATTTTTCCATCTTCACTTGGAGGAGCACGGTGATGCCAAATCATTGCCTCGGCTGTTTTCTTGCACTTGAGCAGCCTCTGTGTTATGAGAAAGTATCGTGCTATCTTGACAGGTATATCGGGCTTCTTATCAGAATCTTTCGGCCTATACCTGGCCTCTTCGCATGTTGGACACTCTTTCAAATCTGAATTCTCTTTCCGGTACAACACGCAATTTTTGGGACATGCTTGAATCTTCTCATATTTCAGACCCAAATCAAACATCATCTTCTGGGCTCCGTACCAGCTGTCGGGCACGTTATTTCCCGGGGGCATATAATCTTACAAGAACTTTAGAAGCATTGTGAATGACTTGTTGCTCCATCCATTTAGGCACTTAATCTGGAAAAGTTGGACGAACCATGAGAGGGTGGAATACTCTGCATTCTCATAAATTAGTTTTCTAGTATCATTCATGGACTTTTCATACTTATCCGCATGCGGTCCTTGACCGGAAGGAATGTCATCTTCGGTACGAATAAATTCACCTAGGGCAGCCTCTACCATATCCTCCATTTCTTCTCCTGGAAAGAAGTTACCATCTTCTTCTTCTGCCGCATTACCGTCTTCTCCTTCTTCTTCTGCCGCATTACTGTTTTCTTCTCCTTCCCCGTGATATAGCCATGTTGTATAGAGTCTAGTAAAACCATGTTTAACGATATGAAGCTCTGCGAATTCTACCTTCTGCCAGTACTTATTCTCACATCTATTGCACGGGCAGAGAATCTTCTCTGACACGATCTTATTATGTGTGCGTGCAAATTCAATGAAAGCAGCAACTTCTGCGATAAACTTAGGTTGCATATGTTGTTGCCAATCCACATACATCTGGTCTTTAACTCTAATGTACTCATGGGCCATGTTAGACTGTATAATATATAAATTGTAGTTTATGATGACTATATTGAGAAATCTTAGAACGGGATGGTTACTGACAAAGGAGAAAATCCGTGTATGTGCTTTGTGTGTGCGTTTGTCTATGAAAAGAATAAATTATCGATAAACAAAGTTAGATCTGAGGATACCCAAGTATGAGTTGTATTCTGTATATATGTGTTTTAATTTATGATTTCGCTTAAATGTAGGGTTGTTAGTGTGTATGTTTGTTGTGTTTTCATGTTGTATATGTGTGTTTCGGCTGTCGGCGGTAAGGCTTATATCCCATTAAGAATATATAGAGCAGACACTCATTCGCTTGTGCTTTCAACCGTTTCGAGTAAATTTCGGCAGCACCTCCCCGCTGTTCTCCGAGTACACTGTAATCGAATAGATAATCATTTTAAAGCTGTGAAACAACATTGAAATGAACATCTAATCTATCTTTGTACATAGAGAACCAGCGGAAAAGTACCGACGAAATAACTCGAAACGAATGAAAACACAATTGAATGCAGGTGTTTGGTTTATACATTCCTAACTTGTCCACACTGGAAAAATCTATCGGTTATCATACGATTGAATCTTCTCGTCATATAGACTACACGACGATTGTTAGTACCGAACTATACCGTCCGATATTTAACAACCTTCGTATAGTTCTATGTCACGACGAACATCGAACGTATGTTAACCGATAGACGATGACTAAGTCATACTTTGATTTTCACATATGAGTATCGATGAGAATATGAAAGTTTCATATTATCATCGAGTATCATATATTGGTTTTAACTTGAACATTTAACTGAATAGGTTTTACGTTTACGTTTCGTTATTAAGGGTTCGAAGTTTCAAGTTCAGGCTAAATTTTTCTTACGTTTAAGGTAAAATTGTACGTTTACGTTATCATCGAGTATCCGACTGAAGAAACTAGTGCACCCTAAACCCTAACCCTAATTAACCTAATTAACCCCAATTAACCCTAATCGTCACCCTAACACAAATTATCCATAATTAACCCAAACTTAACCCAATTAACCCAAATTAACCTAATTAACCCAAATTAACCCTAATCAACACCCTAACCCTTCAAATTATCACTAATTAACCCAATTAACCCTAATCAACACCCTAACACAAATACACTCTATTTACCTAATTAACCCAAATTAACCCTAGCTTCTAACCCTAACCCTGAACCGAACCCTAACCCTAAACTGAACCCTAACCCTAACTAATTAACCCTAACCCTAACCCTAACATGAACTGAACCGAACCATAACCCTAAACTGAACCCTAACCCTAACCCTAATCCTGAACCGAACCCTAACCCTATACTGAACCCTAACCTTAACCTTACCTAATCAACCCAAACCCTAGACCAAACCCTAACTCTAAGCCCTAGTAGCAACCCAATAATCAACAATAACACAAATAAATGCATAATAAGAAGTTAAAAAATGAAATTTACTAACCTTAACCCGACGATTCTACTGTCCCGACGACGCAAGGGGGGATCGGCGACGAGAGAGTTCTTACCGTCGATGAGAAAGTCAACGATGATGTCAGCGACGACGAGGCGCGTGCGGGAGTGCGGTGGCGACGAGGCGCGTGCGGGAGACGAGTGAGAGCGAGGAAATTTTGGGAACGAGGAAATTTCTGGGCTTTATTTTTTTTATAAATAATCCATTTATGCCCCTATGGATTAATCCGTAGGGCCTTCTTTTACGGCTCCGTAGGGCCAAATAACAAATTACGTTTTAATATTTTTAAATTAATCTGTAGGGCACCGTAGGGGCAACCGTGTGGAGCTACGGATTAATCCGAAAGGGCAATAAAAAGTTGCCCCTACGGATTCCTGTAGCCGTAGGGGCAACCCCTTATTGTAGTAGTGAGCAGTGCAAGGATTTACCAGTGAGTTACAAGTGGTTTCTTGCTGTTCTTAAACAAAAATTAACTTATAATTTATACTCAGGCTTGTAAACTCCTTTCTATACATTAAATTGAAAATTTTCGTACAGTAAATTTAGAGTCGTTACAACATACATCACTATATATGAGTCCCAAAAGCTCGATAGCTCTTTCTCCATGTCCAGAAAATGGAGTTTTAGTCATCTTTCATTTTAGACAAGATTGACAAGTTTCATAAAATTGATATTCAAACGGATCTAAATACCCATTTTTATGTGATTTAGTCAGTCTTGTTTTATTTATATGACCAAATCTACGATGCCATAGGAAAGTTTCATTTATATCTGAGGACTTTCTTTTATTGGTGTGTTGAATGTTGAAAACCGTGTGCTGATTTAGAACATATATATCATTATTTAATGTACCAGACCCAATCAACACTTGATTAAGGTGAATGTTCATAACATTGCTTTCTAATGCGAAACTATATCCTTCTTTATCTAATAAAGAAACTGATATAATATTACACATCATAATAGGTACATAATAACATTTTTTCAAAACCAAATTATTGCCACTTAACAATCCAAGATGATATTCTTTAACAGCTATGGCGTCAACGCTTGCACTGTTTCCAACCCTGAGGGTCATATCATCTATCTTCAAAAACCTGCTACTTCTCAACCCCTGTAAACAATTACAGATGTGAGAACCCGATCCGGTATCTAATACTCAGGAATCAGAGTTTATGGAAAACAGTTCTCTATTACAAACACAACTGAAGCTGAAGCATTCTTATGCTTCTTGTCCTTATGGCTGGAAATATATGGCATGTAGTTTCTCTTCCAATGCTCTTTCTGTTGGCTATAGTGCCCTCAAGTTAATTATTGAATCGCAGGCACGCGATTGTGATGATTGAGGGAGGATCTATACCGGTAGAACTGTCTTTCTCGATATGATAGTATACTATCTGGTTTGACTTTATCATCATGTACAGCATTAGGTGGAGTTACAGATCATTATTACATGTTGATAGAGCCCATGGGATTTTTGCTTCACTAACAGAATTATGACGGCGATCATATACGTGGGAGCTGGATGGTCTATAAGCATATCCTTAAATGTCCCTAGTCGTGGGAGTATCGAGACTGGGAATCAGTACTCCATAGTAGACTAGTGTTTGCTTATCGAGACCCCAACGAGGGGCGGTGGCCGGTTTCACAAGCCATTGGTGTCAGTTTGTTCACCTAAGATAGTATACAAGTGCTCATTGGGTTATGAGTACACTGGACGGATTCGCCGGGAACATGCTAGTTGGTATTATACCTATTGTCAGATGGCAGTTCTCAGGTGACATGTATGCATGTTAGTCTGTCGATCTGAGATCGTCATTTGTCTCGCGCGAGTTACCACTATGCTTTGATTACTACCCTACCACGGCTCAAAGGAGTCGTGTAAACAGGTTTTAGTTGGGTACAGTACCGAGCCACATGCAGGCAGTGAGCGGATCGTCGGGGATTCGTCTCTACCGGTCTTGGAGGTTGATGTCGCGCAGTGCACGGGTGGCCATCACCAGAAATACTTGGCCAAGGTAGTCGAGAATTACTGATCTAGGATCGGTAGTTTCTCAGGCGGTGATGGGTTTCATGCCGACACTAATTGTCGCGTTATTAAGGGTCTGACTTCATCCACTCCCTAGACTCGATATGCGATACTCTTAGATGAACAGACCAGACTGTACGGAGATTGTTTCTGTCAGGCTCAGTAGGGGTACAGATGAGTTTTCTCGTCGGCCTTCCTTTCGCTCAATACCTGGGTAGCCGTTACGTATAGCTAGAGCCGCTGACGTGCTTGTGGTTAAACCCACTGCCAGCGTATTGACGAGTCTTTAGAGTCCCACACAGAGGGTTTTCATGGTTCAGACGATATGGTATAGATGACGTATGTTGGTACATACAGGTGTCCGATTAAATATGTGTATAGGCTGCACAGACATTAATCTGATGGTTGATAATACTAGCGGCTTAGGATTAAGCCGGATTATTAAATCAGGTTTTGATTTAATAATTTATATATGTATATATATATATATATATATATATGTATTCTAGTACTATTGTTCACTATTCATTTTCTCTCTTGGTTATTCGTATTTTTGTACGAATACGCATATATGTATTTCGATACATGTATTGGGTTGTGTTCCGTATTTATATCGAATAGCTTCTAGAAGATGGCCACCTCATTATTTGATTTTCATTTTAGAAAATCAATTTGGGAAATGAGGTAGAAGGTGAGTTGGCATGAGCATGGGCTTGGCATGTAGAGATGCATGGCACACATTTATTTATTGTAAAAATGAGGAGATATTTTCATGGTTGAAATTATTGTGGCCATATATTTCTTTACATGCCATGCTTGTTTTTCTACACTTGAGAATTCACTTGATTTTATCATTCTCTTCTCTCTTGAGAGACTTAGCTATTTATCCATGGTTTTTCATTCCACTGTTTTCCTCACCCCTCATTCTTCTTCTTGAGTTGCTCTTTGGAGCATTTTGATGAGAGAAAAATTATAGTGAGATAATCTAACACCTCCACTCTCCATTGCTAGCAACCTTGGAGCATCGGTTGCTTTGCTAGGCAAGGCTGAAGCTTGCGCCGTTTCCCTCTGGTGGATCATCGTAGATGTAGGAACACCAGCAACCAAATTTGATCCGCGACCACTAGGAGCTTGGGATGATGGTTGAAGACCCGAAGGACTTGGTTCATTTAGTATAACCATTCCTAACTTTTTATATTGCTTTCTAGTTTAGGGTAGATCCGGGCATCGGGTTGTGGTAGCGCCAGTTTAGAATTTTTTTCCGCATCTTGCCACGGATTGATGGCCGGGGCGCTGCCGTAACCCAACTTGGTATCCGAGCCAACCCGTATACCCATTACTAGCAGTTTAGACAATGTTAAAGTATCGAAACCGAAACAACTCCGAAACAATACCCCGTATATTCCAAGTTCTGTCGATTTTTCAGAGTCTTCAAAAATAATTTTAAACAGTTGCAGAAGGCTATTTTTGAGGTAACTAGAACACCCTACAAAAACGAGCACCATTGTGAGATTGCTTAAAAAATGGGTGTGGCCGGTTTTTTAAGTGAGTTGGGACTTGAATTTTGTAGGGTTTTCTAGTCTCTCGAATATTGGTTCATTGGTATTGTTTGTTTTGCCCAGTTTGGATATAGTGTTATCTTTTGTTCAGGGGCAATTCAGGGTGTTTCGAAATCGATATTTTGAACACTGTTTAAATGATTTCAGTACATACATTACTATCTGCGACCGTGAATGTCATTAGAGCGGTACAACTCGTCTAATTGCTATATGTCCTTTTAGACGAGTTTGCGAACGTGACATTCACGTTGATGTTCTGTGTTGTGGCTAGATCGTCGTAGTGGATAGCCAGTGGTTCAATGCTAGTACAGTTTAGTTTCATTTGTACATTTGATATTGTGGGGTGAGCGTCCAACATGTAGACTGCCGTCACTGCCAGTTTGTATATTATTTGTTTGGGGCACGACCGGGTTGAGGTTGATGTCACCTTTGTATATATTATTTTCTTTTCTGTACTAGGATGACCCCGCGGTGGAGTGCATGAATAGCCGGGTTCTAGAGGGCAATGGGTCCGCAACTCATGGCGTTGAGACGGAGGGCACCTTACTCTAGAATTGGCGGGCTATTCGCCGCACTCGTAGGGGGTATAGGTTGACTCACGGAGGGGCGCTCAAGTTACCAGATTTTTTGAAGTGCTGGGTGTCCCATTCATGTTGTTGATTAGGGTTGCATCACTTCTGGGATTGGCGAGTAACTTGCCGCACTCGTAGGGGTCTAGGTTTTCATTGCAGAGGCTATCCACACGACAGGGAACATCGGGTCTCATTTGCGGCTCAAGTGAAACGTGAGGCTCTAGGATTTTCCACCACTTTGTGTTGCTTGGCTGTGATTCTGAGATGTTACTTTATATCATGCCTGGGACGATTATTATATATATTTATATATATACTAGTAGATGTTGTATATGTTTTGCACCCACGCTAGTCTAGCCCCCGCTCTGTCGTTAGTTAAGTAACTTAATGGGTGATGACGGGGACCGGTGGCGAATCCGGATGGCATATACGTACATTATATTTTCGTTCTTTTATCTGGTGTGATATGTTAATTGATGGGACTGCGTTGATTCTAATCAATGCAAGGAAAGCAAACATATATATATATATATATATATATATATATATATGATGTTGTTGGAACCAAGTTTTTAAAAACAGACATTACAGATGTTTCCTTTTGCTTTGCACAGTGATATTCGATTAGGAATATCCTGCACCTCATTCGACGAGGCAAGCGCCAAGATCCCTTCATTGGGAGTGACCCCTTGAGCAAAAGTTTGCGTAAGCATAATAACTTGACTATAGTCGATTCTTTTGCTTTGCATCGTTGTATTCAGTTTGGGATATCCTGCACCTCATTCGATGAGGAAAGAGCCGAGATCCCTTCACCGGGAGTGACCTCTTTAGCTAAAGTTTGCGCTACTATATATTTGTAAAACCACTTAGATTTCTTCAACGATATCAAGTTCATTATGCTAAAGGTTTTTCGCCAAAAACCAGCCGTAGCCCTCCGTCATTTCGGATTGGTAGTGCTTAGTATTCTTGCTGCACATTTCGATCTTTAGTCGAGGCGTTGTGTTCGGTAGCTATGTAATGTTTTTCCGTCGCATGGATATGTGGATTGGTTAGGATAGTCGTGCGATCATTTAGATTTTTAGTCAAGGCTCGTATGGGTGGGTCTAATGCAATCATGAAAATGACGAGTAGAACTTGACTAGGACCTTTTAATATTTTGATCTTTGATCAAGGTCACTTGGGTCTTAGGGGTAAAAATCTCATTGGGAGTTTCAAACATACATGAAACTTGCCACGCTTGCGCATACCTTCTGGAGTGTGGTAACTTGAGTGGATTCCATCAAGTTATCTTGCGATGATAGTTGGATCCCGATTCCCACAGATGAGTAGGATTACTCCTCGGGTGATTTTGGATGATCCCGACTAATTCTCCTTTTGGGTTTGGAGGAGAATTTGAGGAAATGGTGGGAGGCATCCTGATTAGATAAAGTGATTAACCATTCTGATCTAGGTTAGAGTGCACGCTGAGTGTTTCTTTTCTCTCTCTCTGGCAGCGACCATGGCCCAACCCTAGACTAAAACTCATGAACCAAGTTAATCGAACCTTCTTAAAACACTTTGGCTTTTGGATTGTCATTTAGTCGCATAAATCATTGCCACTTCTATATCACCTTTGCGTTTCTCCAGAACACCCCGTATTACTACGAAGATCCACATCTATTGGATAATCCATCGAATAGTTACATACGAACTCGAAGGAACTTGTTCTTTATTCGAGGATGGATTCTGGTTCTGGAGAGATTGAATAGGATTATTCGGTTGTCTTTTCCCCTTAACTTCTCTCAGGTTGCGAGAGCTTCTAGGATTAGGAGAGTACACCTATTGCGCTTATTGGATAGTCTTCTTCCAAACCATAGGCAGGTGCCGAAAGGTGGGTGATTTGTTGATATTTTAGAGTTGTGTTTGTAGTAACCGCAATTAATAACGGTGTCGCGTGTAGCTAGACCGAGATGAGTACGGGTCGTCCTTAGGGAAACGTTGAATCTTTTAATCTTACTTTAGACATGTTGAAAAAGGGGAAGAATAAAGAATGGTGAAGAATGGTTGTAGATTCAAGATCCACGCCAACCACGGATGCATGATATAGATCTAGGTTAACTACGGATGCAGGTTTTGTATTAGAAGGGGGCTTGTAGGGTTCGTTAAGATTTAGTAGTCATGGATAATTAATTAAAGATTACACCTTTTATCCTTTAATAGATTTAAAACTAGATCGATAGTGATGCATATAGATTAGGGTTTCTGGGGGGAAAAAGGGTTCCCACTCTTATCCCCTATCTTGACATGGATCTCCGTTCATGTCTAGCCTTTAAAAAACAATCGTTAATCTAATCTCTAATCGCAGTCGTGGCTCCCAATGAATTGGTAGCGCGCCCGATTAGGATGTTAATGATTCTTTTTATAAAGTTTATAAACTTTATAGGACGTAAAATGAGTTTAAGGATCTTCATCATCCATTAATCTACCCTAATCCAACGAACCCTAACAAGCGGAGAATTACTCGCGCATGTTGGGAAAATAAAAGATAGAAAGAGAAATCATATTGAAAACTACAGAAAATAAAATGATATAAGAAAACAACCACCTTTATTAATCAACAAGATCAAGTACACTTTGTTCCTTTAGAAAATGATTACAAAACCCTAGTTTGCTTCTCGATCTCTTCTTAAGGAGGTAGATGAACTGTCGATGATCAACCAGGATTCTTGAGCCGTCGTGGACTTCGTGATCGCGTCGGTTTGATGATTTTTCCAAGAAGCCCTCGGTCTTTATTTATAGTCACAGAGCCAGAACCCTAGTTTTCTAATATGGTAACTAGTTGTTACGATCCTAACTCCAAAATCCAGAGTCCTAGATCTTCAAAGATGCAGCGGAACCGCGGCCATTAGGTGGTTTTGCCGTGGATCCGCGGTAGGGTAGAGGAGTCTTCTCTTCAAAAATCTTGTGGCCTCTTCTGGTGACACATGTAGACTATTTTGATATCTGGAATCTGAAAATCTTCTCTAAGTCTCTGCCAGAATTGATTTCTTCGATTTACTTTAAGATTTCGGCAGGTTTGATCCCGCCACTTCGGATTTCCTTGATTTCAGTCCTGATATAATTTCTGCACAATAACTCAATAAATAATGTTAGTAGAATTTTGTTTTTATTGAGATATTATCTTAACCATTTGACATGATATTATAGTTTTAGATGAATTGGTCAAAGATATTTGATAAGGTAAGCATATTTAAATGGACTAAATATTATATAGATATTATATGCTTACATTTTCCTTCATAATGTTAATTATAATATATAAACACATGAAAATAGTATTTTTACAGATAAACCCTCATATGTATTATATTTATAATAAACCCCTTTTATTATATAAAAATAGTAAGGAAAATGTCATATCAAATGCACAATATTTTCAACTTAACAGTAGGGAATGAAGAAAACCAATTAGCCTAAGTGTGGTGCACAGAAGGTAATAAGTAAAGACATAGAAAGAGATTAGAATAAGGGCAAAGGAAATTGCGACTACTATCATTCATGACAAAAATGCATATACCCCTGCCACTCCCATATCCACTTTGGTTTTCTCCAGAACACTTCGTATCACTATGAATGTCCATAATGCTTAGATACGTCATCGTATAGTTACATACGAACTCGAAGGAACTTGTTCCAGATTCAAGGATGGTTTCCGGTTCAGGAGAAATAGAATAAGGATTATTCAGTTGTCTTTTCTCTTTACCTTCACTCAGGTTGCGAGGGCTCCCGGTGTAAGAAGAGTACACATATTACGCTTATTGGATAGTCTTCTTCTAAACCTTAAGCTGGTGCCGAAGGGTAGGGAAGGAAGAAAACCAATTAGCCTAAAGGTGGTGTACAGAAGGTAATAAGTAAAGACATAATAAAGGGATTGGAGTGAGGGCACGGAACTATACGGTCACAGTCATGAATCAGGATAGTGGAAGAGGCATTACCCGGATACCCGGATACCTCTTCGAAACATTTTAATGTTTTAGTTTCCCTGTGCAGTGTTAATTGAAAACTGATTTCCCAATTAGATTCTGACTCCAGGGTATGTATTTACCAGCTTTGATTCTCACATCTGTATAATGTTACAGATGATGGGTGGGAGTAGAATATTAGGAATTAGGTGATTATATCCTCATTATATCGGAATTCGTTGTAATTGGTGATATTTGAGAAAATCACCTGGGTTTTTGCCTAACGGCAAATATTTGGTTTTGAATATCCGATTGTTATGCACCAATTTCAAACTGATATATCTGTACGTTTATTTTATAAAGTGAGATATAAATTTTTGATATTATGTCTATGACATTTACCTATATCAGTTGGTGATTAGGTATGGTGCATTCAACAATGGTGTAATTCTTCTTAACCATAATACAGTTTTCAACCTACGACACACAGGGTTTGAGTTATTGAACTCAGGGGATTTGTACAAAGTACTGTATGTTTTTCGGTGTCCATTAGACAAAGGGGTTGGTACTCATACTATATTCTGATTACTCATGACTTCTCTAGTTTTAGACAAATATTTCATTGAAATACAAGGTCCGGATTTTGAGAAGTTATAAGTATAAGAATAAAGTTGAGAACCATGTGTTGCAAGTATCAGGATTCTTCAAAGTGGTCGAAGATGTAGATAATTGTGTAAGGTATTCCGTTGTAAGTAATGGTTTTGAGAACTTGCTTCTCTTTCTGGTTACTCATATGTGGATGCTTTCCTAGATGAGTAATGCTGCTTGGCCTCATTCCACTTAGTTGACATGCACTGAAGATAGCTGCATGATTTGAATATGGTTCCAATTAAATTAGTGTCTCTGTTTCTATATTGTATATTGAATGGTTCATATCTTAACGATGTTAAGGTATATGAAGTTGTCCAGCTTATGCTTAAAACCAGACTCTCGATAAACTCAAGGCATGTTTCAGTAATCCTCTACTCTTTTTAGCGAAAGAGGTCCGTATGCTGAGCTTCCCGGTAGTTTGTGGGTTATCCCGGGCTTTGACGAGGGTTAATTTTCTACCATCAGGAAGATCAATATTTATATTGTTCTTGACTCGCCATCACTTTTAGTAAAAATGGATTCTTTTCAGAAAACATTAGTGGGAGTATGGTAGAACTGGAAATGATTCCAGAACCACTAACGATCACTGAAAATTTAATAGAACATGAGAATTCAATTGGTTTCGACGATCCATTAGCCACTCCGCTGATTTGGTGGGTAACCTCAGGCGCCCGAGAGGTACTTCGGTCTTCTCAGAAACGGTGACAGGGAGGTTCTTATTTACCCAGACTTGCCATTGTTGCTGTTCTAGACTATGAGATCCGGCAGGAGAATGAGTATAACATCGTTCTGAACCAGCTTTAGAAGCGCACGTGTATATGACTGTGCCAGAGGGTTGTTGTAATCAATGGGAGCAGCGGAAGCATAGTGGACAAGTAGCTTATGTCTATTTATAGACTAAAGTAGGTATAGCGGAAATTGATCATCTATTTTGATGGGACAATCATAGGTTTTGACTTCATCAGAATATGAGATGGATCTGGTAAGAAGGTAGTAGAGAGTGATGTCCAGGTATTTGGATGACATGCACTTGATAGGAAGTGAAATTCATATACTATGATCGGTTATACTGTGGTTGTCACAAAGTTGTTTCTCCACATAGGATATGGATATAATATCAGGGATTATGGTGACTAGATCTATGGTTTTAGATCTAAATTTGGCAAGTGTCCCAATTAGGGTACTTGACAATAATCTAAAGGTATTTTAGAATGGATGACTCCTGGCTTGGTGGTGTACTTGCAGGTGATAGAGTTACCCTCTCTAAAGGATGTCTTTCAGACTAAAAGGGGAGAGGGATTTGCATGATTGGCATATCACTTGCTTAGGCAATTGAGTCAATCATGAGATGTCAAGTACAACACCAGATATTGCTTTTGCACTAGCCGCAATAAACATATATTAATCCAATCCTGGAGAAACATTGGGAAGCAGTTATGAACATATATGGATGTTGTTCGGATATGGTAACGGCGGCCTCTTACGGGAGACGGTTATCATTTCAGGCTTCCAAGGTGACCTGGATGACATAGTGACTGTCAGAGTTATAGTTTTCCCTCTTCTGAGGAGTAGTATGTTGGATGGGTGGTCCAAAGGGATACTGAGGCAGGCATGGCGCAGCATACTGATTAAATTCAGTGGATGATACAGTCTAAGAAGTTTGATGGATTTGGAGTTCATTTGTGAACTGGGTCCCATCAGATATCCAAACGAATTCTAAGACAGATATTGCTCATTTCGGGAAATAGTCCTTCTCCGTAAAGTTGAGATATAGAGAGATAAAGATAGAAACACTGGAGCGGATCTACTCACTGAGGCTATTTCTCGAACGCAATAGTTTCGCAAACGGGCTTTGCGAGACTGATTAGTAGAGAAGTTGGGTGTTCGGTATCACACGGGCTATAAGTATGCGACACCGTAATAATTAGCCTTAAATGCAAGTGGGAGATTGTTGGCTATAGTGTCGTCAAGTTAATTATTGAATCGCAGGCACGCGATTGTGATGATTGAGGGAGGACCTATACTGGTAGAACAGTCTTATTCAAGATGATAGTATGCTATCTGGTTTGTCTTTATCATCATGTACAACATTAGGTGGAGTTACAGATCACTATTACATGTTGATAGAGCCCATATGATTCTTTCTTGACTCCCAGTATTATGACGGTGATCATATACGTCGGAGCACGGCGACAGGGAGGTTCTTGTTTACTCAGTACTCCAGAGTAATCTAGTGTATGCTTATCGAGACCCCGACGAGGGGCGGTGGCCGGTCTCACAAGCCATTGGTGTCAGTTTGTTCACCTAAGATAGTATACAGGTGCTCATTGGGTTATAAGTACACTGGACGGATTCGCCGGGAACATGCTAGTTGTTATTATACCTATTGTTAAATGGCAGTTCCCAGACGACATGTGTACAGGTTAGTCTGTCGACCCGAGATCGTCATTTTTCTCGTGTGAGTTCCTACTATGCTTTGATTACTACCTTACCATGGCTCAAAGGAGTCGTGCAAACAGATTTTTGTTGGGTACAGTCCCGAGCCACATGGAGGCAGTGAGCGGATCGTCGGGGATTCGTCTCTCCCTGTATTGGGGGTTGATGTCGCGCAGTGCACGGGTGGCCATCACAAGAAATCCTTGGCCAAGGTAGTCGAGAATTACTGATCTAGGATCGGTAGTTTCTCAGGTGGTAATGGGTTTCATACAGACACTAAATGTCGCGTTATTAGGGGTCTGACTTCATCCACCACCTAGACTCGATATGCGATACTCTTAGAAGAACATACCAGACTGTACGGAGATTGTGTTAGTTATATGTATGCCCTAGAGGCCATTACTGTACATTGGATGTATATTGTAGTGGATGCTGGGACATATATAGGGAGGACTTTCTTGCTCGACATGATAGTATGCTATCTGGTTACTCTTTGCCTTAACGTGTACACAGATTGTCTCTCTATTACATGTTGGTAAAGCCCTTAGGATGTGTACTTGACTACCTGGACTATGATGTGGATCATACTAGTGGGGACATGGTAGTCCATAAGTACATCCTTGAAAGTCCCTAGTCGTGGGTGTATCGAGATGGGGCATCGATATACCAGAGTAGACTAGCGTGTACCTTCTCGACCCATACAGATAGGCGATGGATGATCCCATATCCATTGGTGTTTGACATCAGAGATGATATACGGGTGCTCAGTAGAGACTGGGTACACTGGACGGACTCGCCGAGAACTCCCAGATGGTATTATACCTTACGTCAGATGGCAGTTCTCTGGTGACACTGGTACAGAGTAGTCTGTTGACCCGAGATCGTCATAGAGTCTTGTGTGGTTCCCACTGTTCTTTGATTTCCACCTTACCACGTCCAAGAGGGCGTGCAAAACGGTGGTTTTTGGGTACAGTCCCGAGTCACATGGAGGCAATGAGCGATAGGAGGGGATTCGTCTCTCCCGGTATAGGGAGTTGATGTTGCGCTGCGTTCGATTGGCTATAACCGGAAATCCCTGGCCAGGGTTGCTGAGATTTACTGGTAAGTGTTACCAGTAGTTTCTCGAACTGTTATAGACCTCATATCGACACGACTTATCGATCTATTGGGGTCTGACGTTTACCACCCCTAGGCGAGATATGATACATATCAGACGATCAGACCGGACTGTACGGTAGTGTTACTGGTTGGATTCACTGGAGTGTGAGCGGGCTTGCTCGTCGATCTTCTGATCGCTCAATACCCGGGTGTTCGTTACGTTTAGCAGACCGCTTGCGGCTTGTGGGTGCTTGATACGATCATCATCTGCTGCCGGCGTATTGACGAGTCTTTAGAGTCCTACATAGAGGTTTCCTGGCTCAAGCGAAACGAAATAGGAGCGCATATGAGATATGTGCGGGACCGAGAATGATACCAGTATGTGATACTGTATTCGATTCTCGCGATATGTGACATTGATCGGTTATATGCGATATAGCCAGGTTATCGGATCAAGTGTTGATTCGATAAGTTGTTACTGTTGATATTAGTCGGTTATATATACGATATGACCGGATCATTGAATCAAGTGTTGATTTAATGCATAATTATATATTTGATATATTACTTTGCATTAACTAGTATCGGTTCACTTTAAAAGGATTTTCTCACTTGATTGTATCATGTTTGATGATGCAAGATTGCTAGGGTTTGTGCAAAGAGTTTAACCTTGGTTAAGTAAATGGTTAGGGTTTTATTTCTTATTCATTCATTCATATATCTATTTATTTTTGATTAAAAGAAATGAGAAATGAAAGCATAAGGGTTGCTTTCATTCATGATGCTTTTTGAAGCTTCATGCAATTTTGACCAAAGTGACTCTTTTGTCTTCATCTCCTAAACCCTAACCATTCATTTAACCTTAGTTATTTCTCTACACATTACCATGGTTAATATTATGATAAGAATCATTTTATTATTCTTTTCATAACACTTATCATAATATTCATCATATTCTTGCTTCTTCTTCTTCTTCTTCACTTGAAGAAAAAGCTTGTCTACATTAATGGCAAGTTGAGCATATAAGTGAGAAATCCAATTCTAAAGTGAACCCACCTCCTATTTTTTCATCCTCTACTTCTTGCCAAGTAGTATAGGGTGTTTCCTTCACAAGTTTTCTTGACTTGGTGAAGTTGGAGCTTGATCTAGTGATGCCTCGACGTAGATCATCTTCGGCATCGTCGTCGATGACCTAGCCCGCTTTTTCTCCGATGAAGCCGACGCTAGAGCCCAAGATCTGATTTGTACAGCGAGGAGACTTCATCGCGGAGCCATGGAGGTGGAGAACCGGATCTACAAAGGTTGTATTTCCGTTTACCATTTAGTTAAGTTGTTAACTAGTTTCTTTTTCGCCTAAAATTCTAGCCAACGGTCCGTATTAGGGTTTCTCGGCACCGTTAAAATTGTAAATTGGCATGGTTGATGCCTTGTGAGACCTCCTTGGTATGCCTAGGAACCCTACAGTGGTATCAGAGCCTAGCTAGAGCCTTAGGCGATGAGTAGACGAAGTTTGAAATCCAAACGAACCCGAAACCCTAATACAATAGCCTTCTCTGTACTTTTTTCAAAAAATGGGTTTTTTCCAGATTAAAAATATGCAGAAAAATCAGCAGGTGATTTTAAGGGTTACTGTGAAATTCGTGTTCCTAACTCCATCAAACTGCCGCGGTTCCGCGGCACGAGCATGGCTCGTGCGGAGGTTCCGCGGCCGTACGACCACCTTATTTAATATATTTTACACAGTAACTCCTAATATATAGTTCTGGATTTTCTAGGAATTTTTAATTTTTATTCAAGAGTTGAATTTTCTGGGGTTGTTTTGGGGATTCGTATATTCGATTGGATTATCAAACTTTGTCTATGTGTTTTTCCGGGTAATTTTTGAATATGTTAAAAAGTTCGACCGGATATAAATACCCAATTTTTCCCCTGTCGGGAAATTTCCAAGTGTTGGATTTTTCCGTAGTTTAACGACGTTCTAAGTAGTGCAAGTAACGCGAAGGACCCTTTAGAAGACAACAAACCTTAACTCGATTATGTGACCATCTTGAACTGCCCTTTGAACCTTCGGGTTTGGGGCAGTACGGCGTGCCACATGTGAGGCGTTGGCTTGACCCTTCTACGGCTGGACCGTTGGTATTGAGGCACGAACTGAATGTTGTTAGACTTATTTCATGTGTTGGACTGTATCGGGAAAACTTGGGTGTTTGGATGTTCGATCGGAAAGTTTAACATTTTCTATTTTATTCGGAATGTGATACAATAATTGGAATTCACAATAAGTTATGAGATAACTAAATGAATGTTATAAACATAGCAGTTTAGTCTCACTTGATCGGTTGCCACGGAATTTTGATGTGATCAAAAGTCCGTCGCAATCACGTAGCGTACGCGGATACTCGCCGGATAAACTTAATAGACAGCCTCACTCCATAGCCCCGACCAAGTGACTGTAGGAGAACCCCGTCGCCGAAAGCATCCGTTCGGGTGCTCCCGGTAGCGGTGTTCCGCCTTGGTGCACTTCGTCGACGGTATCGGGGGTGCGACCGTCTACTAAAGTTTACGGCGAGCATTCGATCAGTATTTCGGGAATCTTGTTGAATTGTCCGACTTGATATTGAAAAGAGTTTTCGATATAGAGACTAAAATGCGGTGTTTATAATTGTTAGACATGTGATGTCTAAGGAATTCATTTGGTCAGGCATGCGATGTATGAGGTGGTTGCGGATTCCAACTGTTGTAGTTTTACACTTTCTTTTCTGTGACCGTAAGTGTAATATGTGATATCGCCGGTTTCGTTGCTATATGTCAACGACAATTGGGATGGACATATTTACTTACGTTGATGACATGTGATGTTATGTGTTGCTGGATATGTTATATTGGATCGTCGTGTTTGAATAGCCGGGATTTTTATGTAAGATGAGTGTTTTTCATTTTCATTCATGTAAAAACTTGTATGTAATATTCTTTTATTGGGGCACTTCCAGGTTGCGGAAGCTGTCACCTTTTGTATATTATTTACTTTTCCGCACTAGGATAGACCCAAGGAGGAAGGCATAAGTAACCGGGTTCTGGAGTCCAGTGGGAGACTAACTCGAGGAGTCGAGTCCGGGTCTCCTAACTCTAGAATTAGTAGGGTTGCTTGCCGCTCTCGTAGGGGTCTAGGGATGTGGGTTTGGCTATTCATCACGACCGTGGAATCCGTGTTTTATACTGGCTCGTATTGAAAACACGGACGTCCTAGTATATCCAATATTTCATATGTTTCTTCTGCTGCGATATCTGTGATGTGATCATGTGATGTTCTGTGATAGATACAGTATATAGTATATATGATATATTATATAGACGTTACTTATGTTTTACACCCGCGCTAGCCCTGCCCCGCTCTGTCGTTAGTTACCTAACCTAACGGTGCACGAGGGGACATCGAGGCGAATGCGGATGGCATAAGTGTACGTCGTATTTATCTGTGATGTTTAGGTACTTAAATGATGGGACTTAATTAATATGATTAATGAAAGAAAAGAAACCTAAGATGTTGTAGAATCGAATTTCAAAAATAAAACAGGTAGCTACAGTTCTTGCTTTGCACAGCGGTATATATGATATATCCTGCACCTTATTCGATAAGGAAAGGACCGAGATCCCTTCACCGGGAGTGACTCCTTTAGCAATAACTGGCAGATGCTACAACCCTCGGTTTGTCTTTTGTTTGCTTTTAAGAGTTTTTTGCTTTGCACAGTGATATATATGATATATCCCGCACCTCATTCGACGAGGAAAGGACCGACGATCCCTTCACCGGGAGTGACTCCTTTAGCAAAACTAGAAAAGCCTCAAAAACACTCCATTTTAAAAATCATTTGATTCTACAACGATATCAAGTTCATTACGCAATAGGTTTTCAGAAAAACCTGTCATAGCCCTCCGTCATTTCAGATAAGTACTAGTTAGTATTCGTGCTGCGGTTGTTTGGCATGCGTTAAGGCGTAGTGTCCGGTAGCTAACTAGTGCTTATCTGCTAGCATACGATGCGATTGGATTAGGGTATTCGTACGGCGTTGTTTGGCATGCGTCAAGGGTCGTGCGGGTGGGTTTAATTCAATCAAGAAATGTACGGGTTGAACTTGACTAGCGGACTATGGGTTGTTTGGCATGCGTCAAGGTCATAGCACGTTAGGGGAAAAATATTATCGGGAATTTCAAGTGTTGAAATTTGCAATGAGATTGCAAACCATCTATGAGATAGTTGGATCCCGATACCCGCTGCGAGTAAGAGTTACTCATGGGAGAGTTTTATACATTACAATTAGCCGATCAAGTAGGTGTCTAGAAAGGTGTTAACGAGGTTACGCCTCCGGGAAAACGAGGTTTACATTAATTAGGTTCGTGCGAAAGCACGGGAGACCTCCCTCAAAGTACCGACACTGGCCTGGGTGAAAGATTGACGAACTTGTAGTGTGTAATTAATCCCGGCTAGTCTTTCCTTTTAGGGTTTGAAGGAAGATTTGATAAAAAGCAGTGGGAGCCATCCTGATTAGATAAAATAAAATCAATCTATTCTTGCAAGAGCGCATGCTGAGTGTTTTCTTCTCTCTCTCTCCAGGTTGCGACCATATCACGCCATAATCAAGATAATAATACGGATTATTGACCGAACCCTCTTGTTATACTGAGCTGGGGAACGTTGGTCCCGCTCCAACTTATAATTGTTATAAGACAGAGCAGGAAATAGGGGAATACCAGATTTCCCGTGCCGCCCAAACGAAGAAAATGCATATGATGCATCATCTTCGGCTGTGTTCGTTACAAAGAACTGTTTCTCAGTATCCTCTACGTCCTGGGTATTTGATACCGGATCAGGATCCCAGATATGTAATCTGTTACATAGGGCTACAGATAGGTAGAGAACTGAGAACGGGTGATAAGTTTCATGAGACAGAAAATGGGGCAAGTGTTGCAGCCAAGTCTGTTGGTCACTGTCACCCTGTATTACCAATACATTGATTCTGAACGAATGTTATTAGATACCGAACCTGATATACAAAATCATATCACTCTCTTTATTAGTAAAGAAATGATAAAATTTTGTATTGTTGGATAATGTTTTGAACATTTCCTATTTCAAAAGTTGATCGGTTCAGGCACGTTATCTAAAAGCATTGATGTTCTAAATCAAACTACAGTTCTTAGTATACGGAACACACACAAGAGGAAGAGTTCAGAAATGAACGAATCCTTCTTGAGGTATTGTAGACTAGGTCAGATCAATGTGACCGACTAGCTAGAGTTACATAAAGATGCATATTTAAATTAGTTTGAATTTACATCTTGTGAAACTCGCCAGTCATGTCACAAAGATAAGATGACCATATCTCTGTTTACTTGAAACAGAGAAAGAGTTAGTGAACTCTTGGGATGATACATGTTGATGTATGTAGGTCCCCTGTCTACACATGCCAGGACTGGTTCTTTATACTTCATTACATTCTCTGATAATCTCTTTAGATTCAAACATATGTTCTTGTTGAAACACAAGTCCGAACCTTTTGAGATATTCACAGAATATAAGTTAGAAGTAGAAAACCATAATACGGGTATAAGTATTATGTCCTATGATGAGATCAAGGAGGAGAATACTTGAGCACGGAATTCCTGAACTATTCTAAAGGAGAATGATATTCTCTCTCAGCATTACTCCTCCGTATACACCATTGCACGATGGTATGTCGGGGCGGAGCAGATACACCCTATTTGATATGGTGTGCTCTATGATGAGTACTACTGAGTTACCTTTTTCCTTTGGGGAGTTATGCGCTTGAGTAGCTGCATACCTATTGAATAGGGTTCCAATCAAATCAGTTGCCTACCACTCCATATGAGATATGGTATGGGAAGTGCCCATTTCTTAAGTTAGTTAAGATTTGGGGTTGTCCGGCCTATGTCTAAAAACAACATCCGGACAAGCTCGAGGCAAGGTCTGTAATGTAGAACTGGAAAGGTTCCAGCTATACAAACTGCAGCTGATGATTTGATAGAACCAAAGGATTTAGTAGATTCCAACGAACCTCAGCCTCTCCGCCGATCTAGTAGGGTTCCTCACCCACCTGAGAGATACTTCTGTTTCTCTATGACAGTGGGAGCGAGGATTGCATTATGAGATGATGACTCAACTAGCTTCGAGCTGGCCATCAGGAGTAAGACTCTGTAAGAATGGCTGGATGCTTAGCGATCTAAGATAGAATCCATGTACACCAACAAAGTATGGACTTTGGTTGCTATATCTGAAGGGTTAAATCCCCATCAGGAGCAAGTATATCTTGAGAAGATTACTTGGTGTAGATGGAAAAGTTGAGACTTTCAAAGCTGGACTTGTTAAAGGTTTGCATCATTGACCAGGCATGGATTATGTTGAAACCTTTTTTCTAAGGAGCTATGCTTAAGTCCATCCAGATCCTACTTGTCACGGCTACATACCATGACTACGATATCTGGTGGTTGGGTGTCATGACTGCTTTTCTAAATGATGTTTTAGAAGAGTGCGTCTATAAGTACACAGCCAGAGGGCTTCGTAGACAGTGGGAGCAGCGGAAACGTGTGCAAGATACTTTATAAGATAAAGCAGGCATCGCGGAGTTGGAACGTCTGTTTTGATGAAGTGGTCAAAGAGTTTAACATCATCAAAATGGTAGATGAACCTTGTATAAACAAAGAGGTAGTAGGGAGTATGGTGACGATCCTCGTAGAGTACGTGGATGACATACTCTTGATAGAGAAAGAGTTTCCTATGCTACGCTCGATCAATCTCCGCTTATCACAATGATTCTCCACATAGGATCAAAGTGATACCAACTAAATCCTGGGTTTTGGATCTATGAGATGGATCTAAATGGATGTTAGAATACTCACTAGCTGTAGTGAGATAGTATCAATCGATCCTGGGGAGAATCACTGGAAGTGTTCCAGGGTGATAAAGATGACTGAATGTCAGTCACAGGCATTGTCTTTACCCTCAGTAAAGGGACGGTATGTTGGAAGAGTTCCAAGCTAGATACCGTGACATACTAGACGATAAAGGCAACATACATCGCTACTTAAGATACTACCATAGAGGCTGTTTGGGTGTATATAGGTTCATGAGATGAACTACGTTCCTCCCATTGTGTGACAATGGAGTTGTGGCTTATGCCAAGGAACGTCCGTCCCATCAGTGATCTAGACATATTCTAAGGCAGTATCACCTGATCATGGAGATATTTGATCTCCATGGTGATTGAGGTTAGGAGAGCAGACTCAGAGGATAACACGGCGGATCCACTCACGAAGGCCTATTCCCAGAGAGAGACTTTTATGGGATGGTTGAGTATGATATACTTCAACCACTGCTATCAGATGACCCTAGTTCAAGTGGGAGATTGTTAGTTATATGTATGCCCTAGAGGCCATTACTGTACATTGGATGTATATTTTAGTGGATGCTGGGACATATATAGAGAGGACTTTCTTGCTCGACATGATAGTATGCTATCTGGTTACTCTTTACCTTAACGTATACACAGATTGTCTCTCTATTACATGTTGGTAAAGCCCTTAGGATGTGTACTTGACTACCTGGACTATGATGTGGATCATACTAGTGGGGACATGGTAGTCCATAAGTACATCCTTGAAAGTCCCTAGTCGTGGGTGTATCGAGATGGGGCATCGATATACCAGAGTAGACTAGCGTGTACCTTCTCGACCCATACAGATGGGCGATGGATGATCCCATATCCATTGGTGTTTGACATCAGAGATGATATACGGGTGCTCAGTAGAGACTGGGTACACTGGACGGACTCGCCGAGAACTCCTAGATGGTATTATACCTTACGTCAGATGGCAGTTCTCTGGTGACACTGGTACAGAGTAGTCTGTTGACCCGAGATCGTCATAGAGTCTTGTGTGGTTCCCACTGTGCTTTGATTTCCACCTTACCACGTCCAAGAGGGCGTGCAAAATGGTGGTTTTTGGGTACAGTCCCGAGTCACATGGAGGCAATGAGCGATAGGAGGGGATTCGTCTCTCCCGGTATAGGGAGTTGATGTTGCGCTGCGTTCGATTGGCTATAACCGGAAATCCCTGGCCAGGGTTGCTGAGATTTACTGGTAAGTGTTACCAGTAGTTTCTCGAACTGTTATAGACCTCATATCGACACGACTTATCGAGCTATTGGGGTCTGACGTTTACCAGCCCTAGGCGAGATATGCGACATATCAGACGATCAGACCGGACTGTACGGTAGTGTTACTGGTTGGATTCACTGGAGTGTGAGCGGGATTTCTCGTCGATCTTCTGATCGCTCAATACCCGGGTGGCCGTTACGTTTAGCAGACCGCTTGCGGCTTGTGGGTGCTTGATATGATCATCATCTGCTGCCGGCGTATTGATGAGTCTTTAGAGTCCTACATAGAGGTTTCCTGGCTCAAGCGAAACGAAATAGGAGCGCATATGAGATATGTACGGAACCGAGAATGATACCAGTATATGATACTGTATTCGATTCTCGCGATATGTGACATTGATCGGTTATATGCGATATAGCCGGGTTATCGGATCAAGTGTTGATTCGATAAGTTGTTACTGTTGATATTAGTCGGTTATATATACGATATGACCGGATCATTGAATCAAGTGTTGATTTAATGATTTAATGCATAATTATATATTTGATATATTACTTTGCATTAACTAGTATCGGTTCACTTTAAAAGGATTTTCTCACTTGATTGTATTATGTTTAATGATGTAAGATTGCTAGGGTTTGTGCAAAGAGTTAAACCTTGGTTAAGTAAATGGTTTGGGTTTTATTTCTTATTCATTCATTCATATATCTATTTATTTTGGATTAAAAGAAATGAGAAATGAAAGCATAAGGGTTGCTTTCATTCATGATGCTTCTTGAAGCTTCATGCAACTTTGACCAAAGTGACTCTTTTGTCTTCATCTCCTAAACCCTAACCATTCATTTAACCTTAGTTATT
Organism: Agapanthus africanus; assembly: GCA_030015575.1. Taxonomy (NCBI): domain Eukaryota; kingdom Viridiplantae; phylum Streptophyta; class Magnoliopsida; order Asparagales; family Amaryllidaceae; genus Agapanthus; species Agapanthus africanus. Next base: position 317,265,311 of record JASDDO010000004.1, read on the forward strand.
TCTCTACACATTACCATGGTTAATATTATGATAAGAATCATTTTATTATTCTTTTCATAACACTTATCATAATATTCATCATATTCTTGCTTCTTCTTCTTCTTCTTCACTTGAAGAAAAAGCTTGTCTACATTAATGGCAAGTTGAGCATATAAGTGAGAAATCCAATTCTAAAGTGAACCCACCTCCTATTTCTTCATCCTCTACTTCTTGCCAAGTAGTATAGGGTGTTTCCTTCACAAGTTTTCTTGACTTGGTGAAGTTGGAGCTTAATCTAGCGATGCCTCGACGTAGATCATCTTCGGCATCGTCGTCGATGACCTAGCCCGCTTTTTCTCCGATCAAGCCGACGCTAGAGCCCAAGATCCGATTTGTACAGCGAGGAAACTTCATCGCGGATCCATGGAGGTGGAGAACCGGATCTACAAAGGTTGTATTTCCGTTTACCATTTAGTTAAGTTGTTAACTAGTTTCTTTTTCGCCTAAAATTCTAGCCAACGGTCCGTATTAGGGTTTCTCGGCACCGTTAAAATTGTAAATTGTCATGGTTGATGCCTTGTGAGACCTCCTTGGTGTGCCTAGGAACCCTACAGATTGTCACTGTCAGGCTCAGTAGGGGTACGGATGAGTTTGCTTGTCGGCCTTCCTTTCGCTCAATACCTGGGTAGCTGTTACGTACAGCTAGTGCCGCTGACATGCTTGTGGTTAAACCCATTGCCAGCATATTGACGAGTCTTTAGAGTCCTACACAGAGTGTTTTCACGGTTCAGGCGATATGGTGTAGATGACGTATGTTAGTACATACAGGTGTCCGATTAAATATATGTACAGGCTGCACAGACTTTAATCGGGCGGTTGATAATACTAGCGACTTAGGATTAAGCCGGATTATTAAATCAAGTTTTGATTTAATAATTTATATATGTATGTATGTATGTATTCTAGTATTATTGTTCACTATTCATTTTCTCTCTTGGCTATTCGTATTTTTGTACGAATATGCATATATGTATTTCGATATGTGTATCGGGTTGTATTCCGTATTTATATGGAATAGCTTCTAGAAGATGGCCACCTCATTATTTGATTTTAATTTTAGAAAATCAATTTGGGAAATGAGGTGGAGGGTGAGTTGGCATGAGCATGGGCTTGGTATGTAGAGAGGCATGGCACACATTTGTTTATTGTAAAAATGAGTAGATATTTTCAGTGTTGAAATTATTGTGGCCACATATTTCTTTCCATGCCATGCTTGTTTTTCTACACTTGAGAATTCACTTGATTTTCTCATTCTCTTCTCTCTTGAAAGACTTAGCTATTTTTCCATGGTTGTTCCTTCCATTATTTTCCTCACCCCTCATTCTTCTTCTTGAGTTTCTCTTTGGAGCATTTTGATGAGAGAAAAATTATAGTGAGATAATCCTACACCTCCACTCACCATTGCTAGCAATCTTGGAGTGTCGGTTGCCTTGCTTGGCAAGGCTGAAGCTTGTGTCATTTCTCTTGGGTGGATCATCGTAGATGGAGGAAGACCGGCAACCAAATTCGATCCACGACCACTATGAGCTTGGGATGATGGTTGAAGACCCGAAGGACTTGGTTCATTCGGTATAACCATTCCTAACTCTTTATATTGCTTGCTAGTTTAAGGTTTAGGGTAGATCCGGGCATCGGGTTGTGGTAGCGCCATTTTAGAAAATTTTTGTTCCGCATTTGGCCACGGATTGATGGCCGGTGCGCTGCCGTAACCCAACACTTTCTTATAATAATAATAGCACTTTCCTTTCTTTGATACCACGGCCTCAGCTTTGTCCTTTCCGTTCACCTTTTGGACACCACCTATCGGTTTGGTAGGGGTCTTCTTCCTCTTTCTCTTGGCCTCATCCTTGGGCTTGGATGAATAAGATTCCCCAACAACAAGAGCGAATTTATTTTCCCTTTTCAAGGTGCTTTCAGCTACCCTCAACATATTGAGCAGCTTAGAAAGATCAGTTTCCATCCCGTGCATATTGAAATTCAGCACGAACTGAGCAAAGGTGTGGGGAAGGGACTGTAGAATTAAGTCGATGTATAACTCATTCTCCAACACACATCCCACGTTTGCGAGTTCTTCAATAAGAATTATCATCTTAAGGGTGTGTTCTCTCATAGATAATCCGACATCCATCCTCAACTGAAACAATTTCTTTGAGGTCTCGTACCATGAGATACGAGAGTGCTCTCCATACAACTGTTTGCAATGGAGGAATACTGACTGTATATCCATATTCTCATGCTGCTTCTGAAGAGCACATTGCACTTGGATTCTGCGCAGTTTAGGTTCCACGTTTTACGGACTTCGATGTCCGCAACCGTGAAATCCGAACCCGGGGTCTAGGATAGTTTAGCGGTTATGACATATGCCACCTTGTCTTAAGTGAGGTTATTGTTGACATTTCTCAGCCAGTCCTTATAATTCGTTCCGGTCAATGCAATTTTTTCTAATAAAAGCTTAAGTCCCGTAATGGTCGCTGCCTGTTAGAGAGAGAGAGAGAGAAAAGAAACACTTTAGCACGGATGGTCTTGCAAGATTAGAATGGTTTATTATCTTATCTAATCAGGATGGCTCCGACTGTTTTTATCAAATACTCCTTGAAACCTTAAAAGAAAATATAGCCGGGATTAATTGCACCCTACAAGTTCACTAATCATTCAGCTGGGCCAGTCTTGGTACTGCGAAGGAGGTTCCCCGTGCTTTCACACGGACCTAATTAAAATAAATCTCGTTTCCACAGAGGCGTTGCCTCATTACAACCTTTCTAGACACCTACTTGATTAGCTAATTGTAAAGTGAAAAACTCTCCCAGGAGTAATACTTACTCATAGTGGAAATCGGGACCCAACTATCACATAGAAAGTATGCAATCTCATTGCAAGTTTCAACACTTGAAACGACCGATATTATTTCTTACCCCTAACAACCTATGACCTTGACGGTTGCCAACAAACTATAGGTCGCTAGTCAAGTTCTACCCGTCATTTCTTGATTGATTCGAACCCACCCGCACATACCCTTGACGGATGCCAAAAAAGTTATGTGAGTTTCCCTACCAATCGCATCTTATGCTACACATAAGTATCATTTTGCTACCGTTCACTATTCCTTGACGAATGCCGAAACACATAGCACGAATACTAAATGTTATCTATCTAAAATGACGGAGGGCTACGGCTGGTTTTGACGAAAAGCTTTAATGTAATGAACTTGATATTGTTGTCGAACTTAGTGATTTTGAAAAGGAGTGGCTTAGGCTCCACATTTGAAATGATTGCTTTTTCACGAAAAAACTGTAAGTCGATGTCGCGCACCCCACGGGTTCGCGGGGAGGCGGAATATGCAAAAAACGATTTTTACAAGCTTCGTAACACCGACTAAACTCCAGGATGTTTACTTGAACCTTAACTAACTAAACTAAAAGAGGTTTAACTACTATGAAGAAAGTTATACCTCATAATATCAAGTCCTTCGGGTCTTCTTGTTCTCCTCCTTGGCTCCTCGAAGTGTACGGATCGTGCTTGATCGTCGGCCACCTCAAGTCAAAGGCGACCCACTCGATAGTGTGTACTTTGAGCTCCTACCTCTAATCTGAGGTAACTAAGGTACCTAGTATGCTAATATAAGTAGCCTAAAATATGTAGAGAGTGATTATGGATTGATTAGTCTCAAGAACCCTAGGTTTCTCAACTTATAAGACAATTAGGGTTTGAGAAAGAAGAAGAGGGCTTGGAGGAGAGAGAGTGTTGAGGATAGAATGATATGAAGATGGATATCATTGACAACTATGAAGCAAAACAATAATTCAACAATAGTAATAACATAATGCACCATGCCACAATAGTCATCCATGAGTCATCAAGTAGCCATACTTCATTTATTGTAAAACAACACCTCATCCTCTACCTCATTAACCATTTAACAAAATGGTTTAAACAACAAATGAGGTGTTTTCTTCTAGAAGCACTCTTGCATAAATTACAAGAATACCCCTCACCGTATATACATACCCGTATCCGTATTCCGAAAAATACGAATACAAAGAGACGAAATAATCCAATAATCTAATACTGGGATCCGTCTTAAACCAAAGCCCACTAGTATTATCCATCCGAATCATGGTCCGTGCACAAGTACACGTATATGATTGAACCCTGCCGTAAAACCATACAGCCTCTATGTCATTTCGCCCGAAGCAGGTAAACCCTCTGTGTAGGACTCTAAAGACTCGACAATACGCTGGCAGTGGGTTTAACCATAAGCACGTCAGCGGTACTAGCTGCACGTAATGGCTACCCAGGTATCTGTCGATAAGAAGGCCGATGAGCAAACTCATCCGATCTCCTATTGAGCCTATCTGTGACAATCTCCGTATAGTCCGGTCTGTTCGTCTAAGAGTATCACATATCGGGCCTAGGGCGGTAACCGTCAGACCCCTAATAGCGCAATAAGTCGTGCCGGAGTAGAGCCCAAAACATCCTGAGAAACTACTGGAGTACTTACCAGTAAATCTCGCTTGCCCTGGCTAGGGACTTTGTGTAATGGCTTTCCTAACACAGCGCGACATCAACCCTTAATACCGAGAGAGACGAATCCTATCTAACCGCTACTTCCTCCAAGTGCTTTGGGACTACACCCAACTACTACCTGTTTGCACGACTCCTTTGAGCTGTGGTTGAGTAGTAATATAAGAACAGTGGGAACACACTTGAGGCAAAGTAGCGATGTCAAGTCAACGGACTAAGTTGTACTCATATCACCTGAGGAACTGCTACCTGATGATAGGTATAATACCAACCGGCAGTTCCCCACGAGTCATGTCCAGTGTAATTCATAACCTAATAAGCACCTGTACACTATCTCCAGTACTAATGGCAGTGGGACAGACCATCTCTTCTGCTGGGATGAGAAGCGTATACACTAGTCTACTCTGGAGTATCGATGCTTCCTCTTGATAATCCTGTGACTAGGGACCTGTATAACGTTGTGCTTATAAGCTATCCAGCCCCACTAATGTGACTGCCATCACAACGCTGGTAGTCAAGCAAAGATCCTAAGGGCTCTATCAATATGTATTAGCGATACGCTAAAAGAAACATATACACATATTAAGATAGAATCAAACCAAGTAGCATACTTCCATATTGAGCAAGACTGGTATTATATCTGTGTATATCCCAAGCTTACAAAATGTAATATACAAAATAGTACTATACAATAATGGCTTCTAGGGCATATATCACTAACAATCTCCCACTTGCACTAAGGCCATGTATTGGCATATCGCAGACCTTTCATCTCGATCAGCCTCTCGAACTGCGTCTGAGGGATGGCCTTTATGAGTGGATGTGTAGTGTTGTTCTCCGTGTCAACTCTCCGCACCTCGATCTCCCGGCGATCAACGATCTCTCTGATCAGCTGGTACTGCCTCAAGATATGTTTGGACTTCTAATGGGACCTGGGTTCCTTCTCTGATGATATAACCCTATTGTTGTCACAATACAGAGGTATTGGATCAATAATTGACGTAACCACTTGAAGTTCGGTTACGAACTTCCTCATCCAGAATGCTTCTTTTTTGGCGTCACAAGCTGCGATATACTCCGCTTCCATCGTCGAGTCAGCAACGGTGTCCTGCTTGGAGCTCTTCCAATAGACCGCCCCTCCATTGAGGGTAAAGACATAACCTGACATGGACTTGGAGTCATCCTTGTCACTCTGGAAGTTGGAGTCAGCAAATGCCTTGATCTGGAGGTCCTTTCCGCCGTACACCAAGAACATCTCCTTAGTTCTTCTCAGGTACTTGAGAATGTTCTTTACTGCTATCCAGTGCTTCTCCCATAGGTTTGACTGGTACCTGCTTACAACGCTCAGTGCATAAGCTATATCTGGTCTGGTACACAATATCGCATACATTATAGAGCCTAGCGCAGAAGTGTAGGATATAATAGACATGCGATCCTTTTCCAAATCAGTCTTAGGAGACATCTCTTTGGAGATGGTGATTCCGTGACAAGCCGGTAGATTACCTCGCTTTGAATCTTCCATACTAAATCTTTTTAGTATGGTGTTGATGTACCTGGACTGTGAAAGTCCCAATATCCTCTTAGATCTATCACGATAGATCTAGATCCCCAGAATGTAGGAGACATCACACTGTTCTTTTATGGAGAACCTTTATGACAAGAATCCTTTGACTGATTGTAGAATAGGAATGTTATTTCCTATCAGGATAATTTCATCCACGTACAAGACGAGGAATACCACAGCTCCCGCTACAATCTTACTATAGATGCATGGTTGATCTGAATTTTTGATAAAGTCGAATTCTTTGACCGTCTCATCAAAACAGATGTTTCAACTCCGTGATGCCTGCTTTAATCCATAAATGGATTTAAGCAAATTGCACACTCTTCCGCTGCTCCCACTCTTTATGAAACCCTCCGGCTGATCCATATAGACACACTCTTCCAAATTTCCATTTAGAAAATCTGTATTTACGTTCATCTGCCAAATTTCATAATTGTGGAAGGCAGCAATGGCAAGAAGGATCCGAATGGATTTAAGCATAGACACTGGAGAAAAGGTTTCATCATAATCCAAACCAGGTCTTTGACAAAAACCTTTTGCAACAAGTCTAACCTTATAGGTTTCAACCGTCCATCTACACCAATCTTCTTTCTGAAGATCCATTTACAGCCTATGAGTTTTACCCCTTCTGGAGCAATGTCCAAAGTCCATACATTGTTGGTGTACATGGACTCCATTTCGGTCCGCATTGCATCCAGCCATTTTACCGATTCTCTGCTCTGAATGGCTTGCTGGAAGCTAGTTGGCTCATCATCATCGATGATGCAATCCTCTCTATACCCGTCTATGAGAAAACTGTAGTAGCTCTCGGGCGGATGAGACTGCCTACTAGTCCTACGGAGTGGCGCGGGGATATTCGGTTCTTTCGAAACTTCTGGTTCCACCAAGCTTTCAGTAATAGCTTGTAGTCTGGAATTTCTTCCAGTTCTATTGCGCTCCCACTTATCTCTTTTTTTTAAAAATAGAGTTTCCAAAAAGTGGGCATGCAGAGAAACAAAACCTTTTGTTCCTCTGCGTAATAGAAAAGATACCCCCTGGAGTTCTTTGGGTATCCCACAAACTTACACAGTACTGAGCGTGCCTCGAGCTTGTCCGCATGCTGCTTTTTTTACAAAAGCTGAACATCCTCATATTTTCAGATACTGAAGATAGAGTTTCTTTCCACTCCACATCTGATATGGTGTGGTAGGCACAGTCTTGGTAGGAACCTTGTTCAAAAGATATGCAGCTGATTCTAGCGCATAGCCCCAGAAGGATTGCAACAACTCAGCATTACTCATCATGGAATGTACTATATCCAATAAGGTTCGGTTCCGCCTTTCCGATACATCGTTGTGTTGGTGTGTATGGAGGAGTAAGCTGAGAGAGAATTCCATTCTCTTTTAAGCAATCCAGAAATTCGACACTTATGTATTCGCCATCTCGATCAGATCTAAGTGTCTTGATAGTTTTGCCGGTTTGTTTTTCCACTTCATTCTTATATTCCCGGAATTTCTCAAAGGCCTCGGATTTAAGTTCCATCAAGAATACATGTCCATACATTGAGAAATCATCCGTAAAAGTAATGAAATAGGAATAACGACATATTGCATGTGTAGACATTGGACCACACACGCCGCTGTGTATTAGTCCCAAGAGCTCGCTCGCTCTTACTCTGTGTCCAGTGAGCGGAGTCTTTGTCATCTTTCCTTTGAGATATGATTGATAAGTTGTATAAGACTGATATTCAAACGGATCCAAATATCCCTCTTATGTAACTTTGTCAACCATGTTTCATTGATGTGACCCAGTCTACAATGCCATAAGAAAGCAAGATTTAATTCTGGAGACTTTCTTTTAAGTGTGTTCTGGACGTTGAAAACTTGGTGTTGATTAAATACGTATATACCGTTGTTTAGTGTACTCGACCCAATCAAACCATGATTAAAGTGGATGTTAACAATATCGCTTACAAACGTGAAATCATAACCTTCTTTTGATAACAACGATACTGATATGATATTACACGTTAAACTAGGCACACAAAAACAGTTGCGCAAAACCAAAATATGTCCACTCGTCAATCCTAAGTGATTTTCCTCTACGGACATAGCATCAACGCTTGCTCCGTTAGCAACCCTGAGGTTCATATTACCCACCTTCAAAACTCTACGGTTTCTCAGTGCCTGCAATGAATTACAGATATGAGATCCGGATCCGGTATCCAATACCCAGGAAGTCGAGTTGATTGACAGAAAGTTTTCAATCACGAACACACCTGAAGCCGAAGCCATAACTTGCTTCGAATCCTAGTTCTGGGCTTTCCAGGCCCTGCAGTCCTTTTTCCAATGGCCCTTTTTGTGACAGACGAAGCATTCTTCATTTCCTACCATCGGCCCCGATACTCTTGTCCTGCCCTTTCCCTCTACCTTATAGACCCTTCCTCTCGACTTCGTGGGGGCCTTCTTCTTCATCCCCTTGGCTTTCTCTTTAGATCTTGAAGAGGAAGATTCTCCAATAAGCAGAGCGGGTGTCTCCCTAGATTTCTGTAGGATACCCTTTGCGCTCCTCAACATGTTAAGGAGTTCTGGAAGTGTAACTTGCTTCGCTTGAATATTAAAATTCAAGATGAACTGGGCATACGTAGATGGGAGGGAATGTAGAATTAAGTCCGTGTACAACTCTTTCTCCAACGTGGTCCCCAGGTCCGCGAGCTCCTTAATATAGCTGATCATCTTAAGGACGTGGGTCCCTACAGATGACCCGATAGCCAACCTCGCTTGAAATAATTTCTTCGAGGTCTCGTATCTTGCGATACAAGATTGCTCTCCATATAAATCTTTGGTATGGAGGAAGATGGAAGCAAGGTCCATCTTCTCGTACCGCTTCTGGTGTTCATTATCCATAGAGGCCAGCATGAGGCACTTGGCTTTGACACTGTCAATTTCCCAGGTCTTATGTCAATATCCGCGATGCTGGAATCTGGACCTGGGACGGTGAGGGCTTTAGAAGTAAGGAGATAGCCCGGCTTGTCATAAGTTATAGCCATCTGGACATTCCAGATCCAATCTTTATAGTTTGGCCCCGTCAATATATTTTTATCTAATAGTAACTTAAGGCCAGCTATCTTGGTCGATGCAATTAGGAGAGAGAGAAGAAACACTTAGCATGATGCTCTTGCAAGTTTAGATTGGTTTTAAGTTTATCTAAACATGATTACTCCCACCGTTTCTCGAATCCTTCCTCAAACCATAAAAGAAGAATTAGTCAGGATTAATCTTGTTGGATATAGTGCCCTCATAGTCAATTATTGGATCGCAGGCACGTGATTGCAATAATTGAGGGAGGACCTATACCGGTAGGACGGTCTTACTCGAGAGGTTTGTATACTATCTGGTTTGTCTTTATCATCGTGTACATGCTTTAGGTGACATTGTAGTTCACTATTACACGTTGATAGAGAATAGTATGCTACCATGGTTTATCTTTATCATCGTGTACTACTTTAGGTGACCTTATAAGTCACTGTTACACGTTGATAGAGCCCTTAGGATTCTTGCTTGACTGCCAGCAGTATGATGGTGATCATATACGTGGGAGCTAGGGTCTATAAGCACATCCTTAAAAGGTCCCTAGTCGAAGGAGTTTCGAGACCGGGCATCAATACTCCATTAGTAGACCAGTGTATACAGTCGAGACCCCGACGAGGGGCGGTGGCCGGTCTCACAAGCCATTGGTGTCAGTTGGTTCACCTAAGATGTATACAGGTGCTCATTGGGTTATGAGTACACCGGACAGGACTCGCCGGGAACATGCTAGTTGGTATTATACCTGACGTCAGATAGCAGTTCCCTGGTGACATGTGTACATGCTATTTCATCGACCTGAGATCGTCATTTGTCTCGTGTGAGTTCCCACTGTGCTTTGATTACTACCCTACCACGGCTCAAAGGAGTCGTGCAAACAGGTTTTAGTTGGGTACAGTCCCGAGCCATATGGAGGCAGTGAGCGGATCGGCAGGGGTTTCGTCTCTCCCGGTATTGGGGGTGAGATCGCGTTGTGTCTAGGAGAGCCATTACACGAAGTCCTTGGACAAGGAAGGAGATTTACTGGTAGGTATTCCAGCAGTATCTCAGGTTGTTCTGGGCTACACTCCGACACGACTTGTACCGCTTTTGGGGGTCTAACTTTTACCAACCCCTTAGGCCCGACATGCGATGCTCATAAAAGAACGGACTGGACTGTACGGATATTGTCACTGACAGGCTCTGTAGGGTGTCAGGATGAGTTCGATCATCGACTTCCCTTTTGGTCAATACCTGGTAGCCCGTTATGTACGGCTAGTACCTCTGACGTGCTAGTGGTTAAATCCACTGCCAAAGTATTGACGAGTCTTTAGAGTCCCCCACAAACAGTTTCTCAAGTATCGGGCGAAACGTTGTATAGGCCATATGATATATGGCAGGGTTCGATCATATACGTACAATAGTGCACGAATCATGATCGGGCGGATCATACTAGTGGGCTTTAGTTTAAGCCAGATCCTAGTATTAGATTTGTTGGATTACTTTAGTCTCATCGCATTCGCATTCGGTCGGAATGCGGATGCAGGTATGTATATACAGGTGAGGGGTATCCTTGTGATCCGTCACGAGTTTACTTTAGATGTTGTCGTATCTTTTTATTGTTGCAAACATTTGGATTAATGTTTGCATATGGAAATTATGAGCTAGAAATCATCATTTATAGCATTAATGGTGACACATGCACAAGTGATGACTCATGGTCTCTTTCTTTATGCATGTGTCACATTTAGTGATGGATTTGAGTCTTGATATGATAAGGGGAGAGAGAGGGGCTGCCATGATATGGTGTTAGCTCTTGTATTTTTCATGCTTGCTCTCACTCTCATTATCATACAACTCAAGAAAGAAAAGGCCTCCTCCTTCTTCTTATTCCTCTAGCTCAAAACTTCCATCAATGGCTTCATCTCTAACCTCCATCCATACACTCTCATGTGATGAGAATCAATGGATGCTAGAGACAAAGTGATCACACACATTCTCTACTTCACCTTGGACACGTCGGCTAGTGAACTTCGTGCCCGAGTTGCTTCGGATGAAGCGGGAGCCCGTAAAAAGACTCGAAGATGTAGTGCCCTTTCCGACGAGGAGATCGAGACCGGAGATGCCGCGAGGAGCTTGGGATGGTGGCCAAAGACCGAAGGACACGGATTGATCGGTATAGCCTTTCTATCCCTTCTCTAGTTGCTAGTTTGTAGGTTAATGGTTCGATCCGGGGTTTAAGCATACGATAGCGCCGGTTTCTAGTTTAGAAAAGTTTTCGTTTCCGTATTTTGGCCTCGGAAAGACGGCCGGGGCGCTACCGTAGACTTACAAATCTCACCCTACAATTCTTGCTTAACCTTTCGGCCAGGCTAGTTTTGGTACTTCGGGGGAGGTTTTCCAACACTTTCGCGAAGTTTCTTAATTACATAATCTCTTTTCCTTGGAGATGTAGCCCCGCTAACACCGTTCTATATACCTACTTGGTTTATAGCATTGATTGTTTAGTGAAAAATCTCCCGAGGAGTAGCAGATACTCACAGTAGGATCGGGATCCAAATATCATCTTGTGACATCCTGGAAGGAATCCTACTAAAATCATCACACTCTAAATGGTATGCAACACTAGCAAATTTCAATTTCCTTAGAAACTCCAGATGTGGATTTTTACCCTAAGCTCTTATGACCTTGACGAAGGCCAACTTATCATAAATCGCAAGTCAAGTTCTACCCGCCATTTTCCAGGTTAATTTGAACCCACCCGTACATACCTTTGACGAAGACCAAAATAGTAGTACGACTGTCCCAAACCAACGCATCTATCTATGCTACACATGAATACCCAGTAGCTACCAATTACTATGCCTTGGCGAATGTCAAAATACATAGCTTGAATATTACTGAATACCCATATGAAATGACGGAGGGCTACGAATGGTTTTGGCAAAATCGTGAACGTAATGAACTTGATATAATCGAAGGAACCATGATAGCCTTTAAAAGAGTGGTTTAGGCTCCGCATTTAAAAGTTGCTTTTTGAAGAAAACCGAGTTGTTTTGAAACTGTTCCAAAGATTCAACTTCGGTTTGTTTTCTTTGCATTAATCAATTAATGTTGTCCCATCATTTAATCCTATCATTGCAGAAAGAAACGAAAATACAACGTACGCTTATGCTATCCGCATTCGCCATGGGGCCCCGTCATGCACCATTAGGTTACTTTTCTAACGGTAGAGCGGGGGCTGGACTAGCGGGTGCAAAATATAAGCAACGTCTATTATATATCATATATATATAAATCCATTCATCTCACGCAATAATAGGCATTCCAGATCACAGATGAACATATTGGATATACTAGGAATTCCGCGTTTCGTTTAAGCCTATAACGAAAGATGAATTCCACGGTCGTGATGAATAGCCAAACCCCACCCTAGACCCCTACGGGTACGGCAAACTACCCGCCAAATTTTCGAAGTGAAGCAACCTCCCTCAGTAAAATGAGTAAGCCACTCGGCACTTCAAGAACCCAGTAATTTGTCCATCCCACCTTGGGTCTATCGTAGGTGCAAAAAAAGTAAAAGTAATAATATAACGGTAGTTACAACCTCAACCCGGATGTGCCCCACAAAATAATATTACACCACTTTACAAATTTAGAAGAATAAAAGAAAAAAGTTCTTCTCAAATCCCTGGGCTATTCATCCACGACGATCCAATACTCCATATCCACAAACCACAATCACAGATCACAGATATGTGCAACCCCCACTAATTGACGTATAGCGATTAGAAGACGTTTAGCATCATATATCCAAACATAGAAAACCTGATTAGCCAAGTAACTTAAGAATTTCGATCGAATATATTTTCCGTGCCTACCCCATATACAAACCAGCACACAAACAATACTGGGTAGAAACCAAATATACCAGAAATCAAAATTCCACAAAATAGACCCATAGAACAAAATCGGTCCAACTCGGCCTTGACTCGGCCGCGGAACCGCGGCGAAACGCACGGTTTCTCCGCCCTTCCGCGGTGGTCTTGGCGAGTTAACGACTCGTTTTTCTTCTATGTTCCTAGAATACCCTGCTTGTATTTTTAAGGCTACTGAAATTATTTTTAGACCAGTTTTGAAAAATGACATCAAGCTAGGTTTTTGAAGTTGTGATTTCGGGTTTTTCCGACGATCGATATTCTAACTACTTGCTAACTATCTAGTTAAGGTTTAGTAGGCTCTGATACCACTGTAAGTCGATGTCGCGCACACCGCAGATTCGCGGGGAGGCGGAATATGCAAAAAACGATTTTTACAAGTTTCGCAACACCGACTAAACTCTAGGATGTTTACTTAAACCTTAACTAACTAACCTAAAAGAGGTTTAACTACTTTGAACAAAGTTATACCTCCTAGTATTAAGTCCTTTGGGTCTTCTTGTTCTCCTCCTTGGCTCCTCGAAGTGTACGGATCGCGCTTGATCGTCGGCCTCCTCAAGTCAAAGACGATCCACCCGAGAGTGTGTACTTTGAGCTCCTACCTCTAATATAAGGTAAATATGGTACCTAGTATGCTAATCTTAGTAGCCTAGAAGATGTAGAAAGCGATTATTGATTGATTAGTCTCAATAACCCTAGGTTTCTCAACTCATGAGACAATTAGGGTTTGAGGAAGAAGAAGAGAGCTTGGAGGAGAGAGAATGTTGAGGATAGAATGATATGAAGATAGCTAACTTTGATAACTATGAAGCAAAACGATAATTAAAAAATAATAATAACATAATGCACCATGCCTCAATAGTCATCCATGAGTCACCAAGTAGCCATGCTTCATTTATTGTAAATCAACACCTCATCCTCTACCTCATTAACCATTTAAAAAAATGGTTTAAACAACAAATGATGTGTCTTCTTCTAGAAGATCTCTCGCATAAATTACAAGAATACCCCTCACCGTATATACATACCCGTATCCATATTCCGAAAAATACGAATACAAAGAGACGAAAATAATCCAATAATCTAATATTGGGATTCGGCTTAAACCAAAATCCACTAGTATTATCCGTCTGAATCATGATCCATGCACAAGTACACGTATATGATCGAACTCTGCAGTAAAACCATACGACCTCTATATCGTTTCGCCCGAAGCATGGAAACCCTCTGTGTGGGACTCTAAAAACTTGACTGTACGCTAGCAGTGGGTTTAACCACAAGCACGTCAGCGGTACTAGCTGCACGTAACGGCTACCCAGGTATCTGTCGATAAGAAGGCCGATGAGCAAACTCATCCGATCTTCTACTGAGCCTATCCGTGACAATCTCCATACAGTCCGGTCTATTCGTCTAAGAGTATCGCATATCGGGCCTAGGGGGCGGTAACCATCAGACCCTTAATTGTGCAATAAGTCATGCAGGAGTAGAGCCCAAAACATCCTGAGAAACTACTAGAGTACGTACCAGTAAATCTCGCTTGCCCTAGCTAGGGAATTTGTGCAATGGCTTTCCTAACACGGCGCGATATCAACCCCTAATACTGGGAGAGACGAATCATATCTAACCGCTACTGCCTCCAAGTGCTTTGGGACTGCACACAACTACTACATGTTTGCACGACTCCTTTAAACCGTGGTAGGGTACTAATCTAAGAACAGCGGGCACACACTGAAGACGAAGTAGCGATATCAAGTCAACGTACTAAGCTGTACTCATGTCACCTGGGAACTGCTACCTGACGATAGGTATAATACCAACCAGCATTTCCCCATGAGTCCTGTCCAGTGTAACTCATAACCCAATAAGCACCAGTATACTATCTTCAGTACGACATACTAATGACTGTGGGATAGACCATCTCTTCTGCTGGGATGAAAAGCGTATACACTAGTCTACCCTGGAGTATCGATGCCTCCTCTTGATAATCCTACGACTAGGGACCTGTATAACAATATGCTTATAAGCTACCCAGCCCCACTAGTGTAACTGCCATCACAACGCTGGTAGTCAAGCAAAGATCCTAAGGGCTCTATCAATATGTATTAGCGATACGTTAAAAGAAACATAAAAACATATTAAGATAGAATCAAACCAAGTAGCATACTATTATATTGAGCAAGACTGTTATTATATCCATGTATATCCTAAGCTTCCAAAATGTAGTATATAAAATAGTAATATACAATAATGACCTCTAGGGCATATATCTCTAACAAAAGACGAGTAGATTTCAAATTTGGTTCATACAACATCAAATCAGATTTATTTCTTTTCATTAATCCAATTAATGATGTCCTGTTGGATATATGTATGCCCTAGAGGCCATTATGAGATAGTGTATGTACTGATATGTATATAAATATATATATTCGGGGGACAGTCTTGCTCGATATGATAGTATGCTATCTGGTTTTACTTTATCATATGTTCACTTGATCAAGTTTATATTCATTTGGTGCATGTTGATAAAGCCCTAAGGATATTGGCTTGACTACTGGCATTATGATGTGGATCATACTAGTGGGACATCTGTAGTTTATAAGCATATCCTTGAAATGTTCCTAGTCGTAGGTATATCGAGACAGGGCATCGATATTCCAGTTTAGACTAGCGTATACCATTCTTGTTCCATATGATGGGCGATGGATGATCCCATATCCGTCTGGTGTGTTGACACCGAAGATAGTATACGGGTGCTCAGTGAGACTGGGTACACTGAACGGACTCACCGAGAACTCCTATATGGTATTATATCATACGTCGGATAGCAGTTCTCAGGTGACACTGGTACATGTTAGTCTGTAGACCCGAGATCGTCAGAGAGTCTTGTGTGTCCTCCCACTGTACTTTGATCTCCACCCTACTGCGGCTCTACTGAGTCGTACAAACAGGTGGATTTTGGGTATAGTCTCGAGGCATGTGGACGCAGTGAGCGATAGGAGGGGTTTCGTCTCTCCCGGTATTGGGGGTTGATGCTGTGCTGTGCACGATTGGCTATAACGGGAAGTCCCTGGCCAGGGCTGCTGAGAGATTACTGATAAGTGTTATCAGTAAGTTTCTCGATCTGTTATAGACCATATACCGGCATGACTTATTGGGTTATTGGGGTCGACGATTCCCTCCCTAGACTCGATATGCAGCATATCTGACGAAGAGACCGGACTGTACGGTTAGTGTTGCCGGATGGATTGACAGGAGTTTTGACAGGTTCGCTTGTTCTTATTCTGATCGCTCAATACCCGGATGGCCGTTACGTTTAGCTGACCGCTTGCGGCTTGTAGGTGTTTGATATGATCATCATCTACTGCTGGCGTATTGACGAGTCTTAGAGTCCCACATAGAAGTTTCTCGGCTCTGGCGAAACGAAGTGGTGCATGATTGAAATGATTTTCCGATTGTGTCGTGTTTTTGAGAAAATAGATTTTAGAAATCACAACCAAAAATATTTTGACCGCAATCAATAACGGTGTCGGATGTAGCGCGTTAGTAAGTGCGGATCGTCCACAGGGAAAGTGAGTTCCGTTCAATTCTTGAATTAGATGAGTTGAAAATTTAAGCAAAAGAAAAGAAAACAATTCATGATTTGTAATTGTAGATCAAAAAGTAAGAAAAATCTAGATCTAAAAGAAACATTAAAGAGCAAGAATAGGGATGAGAGATAATTTCCAACCAACAATCAAGACTAGAAGTATGGCTCGTAGGAGTAGATCGGATCTATAGATGTGATGAGATCTAAAGATTACTAATTCTTATCCATTAATGAATTGATACTAGATCGATGCGAATTCATCGAGGGTTAAGGATCTTTGCGAGAAAATTAGGGATTCCGCAACTCATCCTTTGTCCTTTCTATGGATCGCATTCAAATTCTAGCTTCTAATCAATCGAATGTTTAATAGTTGTTCCCTAGTTTCGAGTGAACATGATCAAGAAAGCATCATCTCGAAGCTAGGTTATTAATCATTTGATTAACTAGAATTTCCAAACATTATAGGATTTAAGAATTGTAAAAATATCTAAATCATCATCATCTAAAGATCGTCACAACTCCTACACGAGCGGAGATTACTCAAACATCATGATCACAAACACAATCACAAATTGAGATCTAATCATTATGCTTGAATTAAAAGAGAAGCAAGAATATAGAAAATTCACCTTTATTTATCGACAAATTTCGTTACAACTCTCTTGAATTTACAAAAGGAAGGAACTAGATCGTCGATTTCGGCTTCGCTCGGCTCCTTGAGTCGCGGATCGGCGTGGATCTCTTGCTCCGTTGGAAATCCGGCGTCGCTTGCTAAAGGTTGAAGGCTCTCTTGCTCAAATTGATCTCGGGATCTTGATCTTGATTTTGAATTGGAGATGGGAATTGAATTTGGCACAATCTTTTGTCACTAAACTTGTGGGTAGAAGATGGTGATAATTCTTGAACAATTTTGCAACCTTGATCTAAGCTCCTTTTTATAGACCTCTTGATTTAGAATTGAAATTTGAATTCCCCCCACAAGTTAGTTATCAAATAATTTAAATTTCCCTCCAAAAAGTTAGTTAAGCTTTAAATTTTGAATTTCCCTCCAAGAGTTTGTTAAGCCGAAATTTGAATTTCCCTCCAAGAGTTTGTTAAGCCGAAATTTGAATTTCCCTCCAAAAAGTTAGTTAAGCCTAAAATTTGAATTTGAATTTTCCCTCCAAAATGAACTACCTCATTTGAATTTGAATTTTCCCTCCAAAATGAACTACCTCATTTGAATTTTCCCTCCAAAATGAGGTTGTTAGAAAGAATCTTCTAGAAGAAGTTTGTTGGAGGGAATATTCTAGAATGAGGTTGTTACAAGGAGGCTTCTAGAAGAAGGTTGTTATAAGGAGGTTTCTAGAAGAAATTTGTTGGAGAGAATATTCTAGAATGAGGAATATTCTTGGGTAAGGTTGTTAGGCCGAGCCTTCTAGATGAAGCCACGTGGCATTCTGGAGTATTCTGGAAGCATTAGCCGTTACATAGGACACGTGGAGAAAATCTGCTGCGCTGCTGACGTCATACCACCGCGGATCCGCGGCGACAAAGGGGTTTGGGCTGTGGATCCGCGGTCCTTTGAGGGCCTTGGGGCTTGAGTTTTCTGGTACATACTTGGGCTGAGTTTTGGGCATGTTTTTGATATGTTGATTTTCCAATTGAGTCCCTGATCTCTGCCAGATCTCCAGCCTTTGAGTTGGCGTATTTTATCAGCACTGTTTCACAATTTTAGCTCGGTTTCTGGAATTTCCTGCACAATTTCTCGGGACAAGAGTTGCGCAATACAAGGATTATGCGATGCCATGATAAACACACAATTTCCCTAAAAGTGCCGGTTTTAAAGTCTAACACATGCAATCTGGTATTTCAGTGATGTTTTGCTAATATGTGCAATATGAATACCGAACACTTCTAGATGAGTGCAAATGATAGGGAAATTGTCGTGTTAAAAATGCAGTATTTTCGACTGATCAGTGCACATATGAGATATGTGCGGAGCCTCGATTAAATACTAGTATAAGATACTGTATTTTAATCGGGCATTTAATATTAGTCGGGTCATATAAGATATGACCAATTTATTAAATCAAGTGTTGATTTAATATAGGCTTTTATATTATTTATTTAAATCCTTTTCTTCTTGTGGATACATGCATGTATATGTACATGATGAGATACATACATACATACATACATACATACATACATACATACATGAAAAGTATCATGGTTGATGATACAAAGAGGATGGCAATATAAGAATCATATTGTAGATAAAATAATATATGGATATTTTCAATAAAGATTAAAGGCAAAAGAAAAGATTAATTAGTCATTTCTTCTACACTTTTCTACACATTTCCATGGTTGAATTTAACTCAACCATGGTTTCTTTTCCTTTTGCTTTTAACCTAAATTGAAATATCTAGATATTATATTTAACTATAGTTATGGTTATGATAAGATATCTCTCTCTCTCTCATTTTCAATTATCATTATCATTTTCACTCCAAAAAAAAAAAGAGAGAGCCATCTTCTTCCTCAAAACCCTAGCTCTCTTTTAAATGTTAAAATAGAGTTAGAGAAAGAAAAGAAAAGGTATTAAATAAGAATAGCAACCACTTCATCATCCTACACAACCTTAGCTATCTTGTGTAGGGTGTTGTGCTTCAAGTTTTTCAAAGATCGAAGGAAGCATCAAGCTTAGAGCAAAGTGCTTCGGGTGGATCGTCGTGGACGAGGAGTTGATCAAGCGAACCTTTTCAAAGCCAAGGAGTCTTCCAAAGAGGTCTACAAAGGTTGTAGTCTCATCACTTAGTATAACTTAACTCTTAATTGTTGATACTATTAATAGTTACCTCATATATTCTAGTTCGATTCTTTGTATAGTTTGCTTAACACCTCAAAATTTTATTGTTATAGCATGTATGATGCTTCTAAACCCTAATAGAGGTGTTAAGAAAACCCTACAGTGGTATCAGAGCCAAGCTAGAGCTTTGTGGTAACCTAGACGACGTTGAAAACATCGAACGGACGAAAAACGACACCCGGGGGGTGCTCTCTGGAAATTTTTTAAAAACCTGGAATTTTTCAAATTAAAAATATGTAAAAAATTAAGCAGGGAAATATATGGGCTCACCAGAAAAACGATCCCCTAAATCGACTATACGGCCGCGGAACCGCGGCCCAAAGAGGCTTGTTGCGGCGGTTCCGCGGTGGTATAGTTGATTCATGGGCCGTATTTTCTTGTGCTGGCCCATATATGTTTTCTGATGTTACTGGTATTTTTAGAATCTGCTCAGGTATTGAGCTTCCAGAGCAGTCTGTGGTTGTTTCAATCGTTTAATCGGATGTTCCAACGTCGCTTAATTTAATAGTATGTGATACAATAATTGAAATCTACAAATTTGTTTGTTGCGTGTAAATCTAGCAGTTCGGTCTCGGGATAAACGGAAATCTTGTTGAATTATCCGGTTTGTTTTGAAAAGGTGTTTTCTTGAATGAGACCCAAATGCGAGCTTTACATTATTTAGGCATGAAATCTTGTATATGTGATATTCCGGATTTGTGTTGTCTAAAGGCAGTTAAAGATTTCAATTGTTGTATTTTTCCATTTTATTTCTCTGTGACCGTAAGTGTAGTATGTATTACCGGTTTTCGTTGCTATACATCAATGACGATCGGTGTATGCATACTTACTTACGTTGATGATATTTGATATTATATGTCGATGAGATTTGATATGCAGGATTGTCGCAATGAATAGCCGTGGGTTTTCTTTTTTATGTGAGATGAGAGTATTCTTTTAATTCATGTAAAATTAAATTGTATGTAATATTCTTTTATTTGGGGCACTTCCGGGGTGAGGTTGTTGTCACCTGTGTTGTATATTATTTACTTTTCCGCATTAGGATAGACCCAAGGTGGAGGGCACAAGTGACCGGGTTCTTGGGTTCAGTGGGAGGCCATCTCGAGGAGTCGAGACCGGGTCTCCTAAACTCCAGAATTGGTAGGGTCGCTTGCCGCTCTCGTAGGGGTCTAGGGGAGTGGGCTTGGCTATTCATTGCGACCGTGGAATCCGTATTTTTTATTGCTGGCTAAATATAAAATACGAACCTCCTAGATATCCTTTATGTGCTTCTGCTGCTTTTATTATCTGATGTGATCTTTTAATGCATATCTGAGACGAATGAAATATTATATATATATGATATATATATTAGACGTTACTTATGTTTTTCACCCGCACTAGCCCCGTCCCGGTATGCCGTTAGTTAAGTAACCTAACGGTGCATATCAGGACACTGTGACGAATGCGAGTGGCATAAGTGTACGTTATATTTTCGTTTCTTTCTGTAATGGCTTAGGATTTAAATGATGGGTCTACATTAATGAGATTAATGTAAAAGATAAATGAACCTAAAAAGATGTTGTAGAATCAGATTTGAAACACACTCGGCCTTTTTTGTAAAAAAAAAAAGCAAGTTTCAAAATGCGGAGCTTAAGCCACTCCTTTTAAACCCATTAGATTCTACAACGATATCAAGTTCAAAGCGTCAAAAGTTTTCTTAAAAACTATCCGCAACCCTCCGTCATTTTAGGAAGTAGAGTACTTAGTATTCGTGCTGCGTATTTTGACTTTAGTTAAGACGCAGTGTACGGTAGCTGAGTGATGTCTTCCTACACTGCATATGATGCAGATTAGTTAGGACATTCATATGATTATGTTGACTTTAGTTAAGGGTCATATGAGTGTGTCTAGTTAATCACGAAATGACGGGAAGAACTTGACTAGCACTTATGATATGTTGACTTTAGTTAAGGTCATAAGTACTAGGGGTAAAAATAATATCGGGAATTTCAAGAGTTGAAAATTACAATGAGATTGTATATCTTCTATATGATAGTAGGATCCCGATCCTACTGCGAGCAAATGTTGCTCCCGGGAGAATTTTGCACTTTACAATTAGCTGACTCGGTAGGTGTCTAGAAAGGTGCTAAACGGGGCTACGCCTCTGGGAAGACGAGGTTTACTTTAATTAGGTCCGTGCGAAAGCACGGGGAACCTCCCTCGATTACCGGCACTGGACTGGCTGAGAGGTTGGCGAAGTTGTAGAATGTAATTAATCCCGGCTAGTTTTCTTTTTAAAAGGTTTTAAAGAAAATTTGATAAAAACAGTGGGAGATATCGATTAGACAAGATAATAACCAATCTGATCTTTACAAGAGCTTTCGCTAAGTGTATTCTTTTCTCTCTCCTAATGGCAGATACCCATGACAGGACTTAAGCTTTTATTAGATAAAAACAAGCTGAATGGGACCAACTATAAAGACTGGCTGAGGAATTTAAACATAGCCTTGACTTATGATAAAGTATCATATGTCCTTACAGCTCCAGCCTTGCCCCCCTAGGTCCTAAATCTTCAGTTGCGGATAGGGAAATCCTCAAGACATGGGACGCTGACTGTGCCACGGCAAAATGCCTCGCGCTTGCATCGATGGATAACACACATCAAAAGCAGCACGAGAATATGGACGTACAAGCCATATTCCTCCATACAAAAGAGTTGTATGGAGAGCAATCCCGCGTATTACGATACGAAGCGTCTAAGAAACTATTTCAGATGCGCATGACCGCTGGCACAGCAGTAGGAGACCATGTTCTGAAAATGATAGCTCTCATAGAAGAGCTTGAGGACCTTGGGTGGACAATGGACAATGAACAGTATACAGATATTATTCTGCAGTCTCTCCCCTCCACCTTTGCTCAGTTCATCGTTAACTTCAACATGCACAACATGGAGAAGGAACTGCCTGAACTCCTTAATATGTTAAGGAGTGCAGAGAGCACACTGAAGTCAGTGAAGACTCCCGTTATGAGTGTTGGGCAATCCTCCTCCTCTTACCCAAAGGCTAAAGCCAAGGGAAAGATGAAGAAGAAACCCACCAAACCTAAGGGTGGAGTCAAAAAGGTGAAGGGAAAAGGCAAGTCCAAGGTTGGGGCATCAGAGAAAGGTGAATGTTTCCATTGCAAGAAGACGGGACACTGGAAGAGGAACTGTATTGAGTACCTAGCACTCAAGAAGAAGCATGGTGATGCTTCAGCTTCAGGTGTGTTCGTAATTGAAAACTGTTTTTCTAGTAACTCTGCTTCCTGGGTATTGGATACCGGTTCGGGTTCTCATATTTGCAATTCTGTGCAGGCGTTGAGAAATAGCAGAGTTCTGAAGATAGGTGATCATACTCTCCAAGTTGGAAATGGTTCCAATGTAAATGCAGTTTCAGTAGGAGAGTATCACCTAGGTTTGCCTTCGGGTTGTATATTGGTTTTGAACCCGTATTATTTTGTACCAAGTATGCTTTGTAATATTATATCTGTTTCCTTGTTAGACAATGAAGGGTATCATTTTGCTATGCAACACAATGTTATGAACATTAGACTGAATCAAGAGTTGATTGGTTGTGGTACATTAAATAACGGGATATACGTCCTTAATCAACACACAGTTTTCAACGTACAACACAAAAATAAAAGAAAATTTTCAGAAATAAATGAAGCTTTTCTTTGGCATTGTAGACTTTTTTATATTAATGAAACAAGACTAAATAAGCTTCATAAAGATGGATATTTAAATTCATTTGAGTATAAATCTTATGCAACTTGCCAGTCTTGTATCAAAGGTAAAATGACCGAAACCCCGTTTACAGGACACGGAGAAAGAGCTACTGAGCTCCTAGGCCTCATACATAGTGATGTATGCGGACCAATGTCTACACATGCAAGAGGCGGTTTTTCATACTTCATAACTTTTACTGATGATTTCTCAAGATTTGGTCATGTATATTTGATAAAACATAAATCTGAAGCTTTCGAGAAATTCAAGGAGTATAAACATGAAGTAGAAAACCAAACAAGAAAGAGTATCAAGATACTTCGATCAGATCGAGGTGGAGAGTACTTAAGTACTGAGTTCTTAGACTTCCTAAAAGAGAATGGGATTCTCTCTCAGCTCACTCCACCTTACACACCACAGCACAACGGTGTGTCAGAACGAAGGAACCGTACCCTATTAGATATAGTACGATCCATGATGAGTGATGCTGAGTTACCTCTCTCGTTTTAGGGGCATGCATTGGAAACAACAGCTTTTCTGTTAAACAAAGTTCCAACCAAGACCGTGTCTACCACTCCATATGAGATATGGCATGGGAAGAAACCATCTCTTAAAAGAGTTAAGATTTGGGGTTGTCCGGCTTTTGTTAAAAAGCAGAATCCAGAAAAACTCGAGACACGATCAGTCAAATGTATATTTGTAGGATATCCTAAACATTCGTTTGGGTATCTTTTTTACCACAAAGAGGAACAAAAAGTGTTTGTTTCTCAGTATGCCACCTTTTTAGAAGATGAGATTTTTTCAAACAATACAAATGGCAATGTGGTAGATCTAGAAGAAGTTCTAGAAACACAAGTTACAAATGACAACTTGGCTGAACCTGAAGTTATAACAGAATCTAATGAACCTCAGCCACTCCGTAGATCTGGTAGGATTTCTCGCCCACCGGAGAGATACTACGGTTTTCTCGTTGATGGTGATAGAGAAGATTGCATCATGGATGATGATGATCCTGCCAGCTTTCATCAGGCTATCACGAGTGGTGACTCTGTGAATTGGCTGGATGCCATGAGATCCGAAATGGAGTCCATGTACACCAACAAAGTATGGACTTTGGAAGATGTACCCTCCGGGATAAAACCTGTGGGATGCAAATGGATCTTTAAAAGAAAGATCGGTGTAGATGGACAGGTAGAGACCTATAAGGCAAGGTTGGTAGTGAAAGGTTTTCGTCAAAGACCAGGTTTGGACTATGACGAGACTTTCTCTCCGGTAGCCATGCTTAAATCCATTCGGATCCTACTTGTTATTGCTGCTCACTAGGACTATGAAATCTGGCAGATGGACGTTAAAACTGCATTCCTAAATGGTGATTTAGAGGAATGCATTTATATGGATCAGCCAGAGGGATTCATTGATAGTGGGAGCAGCGGTAAAGCATGTAAGCTACTTAAATCCATTTATGGATTAAAGCAGGCATCACGGAGTTGGAACATCTGTTTTGATGATGTTATCAAAGAGTTTGATTTCATCAAAAATCCAGATGAACCTTGTGTTTATAAGAAGACTGTAGGAAGAAATGTCGCAATCCTCGTATTGTACGTAGATGACATACTTCTGATAGAAAATGACATTCCTATGCTACAGTCGGTCAAATCATTCTTATCACAAAGGTTCTCCATGAAGGACCTGGGAGATGCCACATACATATTGGGTATACGGATCTATAGGGATAGATCCAAACGGTTATTGGGATTGTCCCAAACCAAGTACATAAACACCATCCTAAAGAGATTTAGTATGGAAGACTCCAAGCGGGGTGCCTTACCCGCTTGCCACGGAGTCACTCTCTCAAAAGACGATTGCCCAAAGTCTGATATAGAGAGAGCTCACATGAGCATTATTCCCTATGCTTCGGCAGTAGGATCGATAATGTATGCAATGTTATGTACACGCCCTGATGTTGCTTATGCACTTAGTGTAGTAAGCAGGTATCAATCTAACCCAGGGGAGAATCACTGGATTGCTGTAAAGAACATTCTTAAGTACTTGCGAAGGACTAAAGAATTGTTCTTGATATATGGTAATGGGGATCTCCAAATGAAGGCCTTTACCGATTCGAGCTTCCAGAGTGACAAGGATGACAGCAAGTCTATCTCAGGGTTTGCATTTACCCTCAATGGAGGGACGGTGAGTTGGAAGAGTTCCAAACAGGATACCGTTGCAGACTCAACGATGGAAGCTGAATATATTGCTGCAAATGATGCTGCTAAGGAAGCCGTCTGGATGAGAAAGTTCATCGCGGAGCTAGGAGTAGTTCCAACCATTATTGATCCAATATCTCTGTATTGTGACAATAATGGGGCTATGGCGTTGGCCAAAGAGCCCAGGTCCCATCAGAAGTCCAGACACATCCTGAGGCGATATCATGTGATCCGGGAGATAGTTGGTCGCCGCGAGATCGAGATTAAGAGAGTAGACACAAAGAACAACGCTGCGGATCCATTCACCAAGGCCCTCCCTCAGCCACAGCATGAGCGACTTTTTGAGATGTTGGGTATGAGATATGCCAATAATTAGCCTTAGTGCAAGTGGGAAATTGTTGGATATATATATGCCCTAGAGGCCATTATGAGATAGTGTATGTACTGATATGTATATAAATATATATATTCGGGGGACAGTCTTGCTCGATATGATAGTATGCTATCTGGTATTACTTTATCTTATGTTCACTTGATCATGTTTATATTCATTTGGTGCATGTTGATAAAGCCCTAAGGATATTGGCTTGACTACTGGCATTATGATGTGGATCATACTAGTGGGACATCTGTAGTTTATAAGCATATCCTTAAAATGTTCCTAGTCGTAGGTATATCGAGACAGGGCATCGATATTCCAGTTTAGACTAGCGTATACCATTCTTGTTCCATATGATGGGCGATGGATGATCCCATATCCGTCTGGTGTGTTGACACCGAAGATAGTATACGGGTGCTCAGTGAGACTGGGTACACTGAACGGACTCACCGAGAACTCCTATATGGTATGATATCATACGTCGGATAGCAGTTCTCAGGTGACACTGGTACAGGTTAGTCTGTAGACCCGAGATCGTCATAGAGTCTTGTGCGTCCTCCCACTGTACTTTGATCTCCACCCTACTGCGGCTCTACTGAGTCGTACAAACAGGTGGATTTTGGGTATAGTCTCGAGGCATGTGGAGGCAGTGAGCGATAGGAGGGGTTTCGTTTCTCCCGGTATTGGGGGTTGGTGCTGTGCTGTGCACGATTGGCTATAACGGGAAGTCCCTGGCCAGGGTTGCTGAGATATTACTGATAAGTGTTATCAGTAAGTTTCTCGATCTATTATAGACCATATACCGGCATGACTTATTGAGTTATTGGGGTCGACGATTCCATCCCTAGACTCGATATGCAGCATATCTGACGAAGAGACCGGACTGTACGGTTAGTGTTGCCGGATGGATTGACAGGAGTTTTGACAGGTTCGCTTGTTCTTATTATGATCGCTCAATACCCGGGTGGACGTTACGTTTAGCTGACCGCTTGCGGCTTGTAGGTGTTTGATATGATCATCATCTACTGCTGGCGTATTGACGAGTCTTAGAGTCCCACATAGAAGTTTCTCGGCTCTGGCGAAACAAAGTGGTGTGCTTATGAGATATGTGCGGAGCCTCGATTAAATACTAGTATATGATACTGTATTTTAATCGGGCATTTAATATTAGTCGGGTCATATAAGATATGACCAATTTATTAAATCAAGTGTTGATTTAATATAGGCTTTTATATTATTTATTTAAATCCTTTTCTTCTTGTGGATACATGCATGTATATGTACATGATGATGTACATACATACATACATACATACATACATGAAAAGTATCATGGTTGATGATACAAAGAGGATGGCAATATAAGAATCATATTGTAGATAAAATAATATATGGATATTTTCAATAAAGATTAAAGGCAAAAGAAAAGATTAATGAGTCATTTCTTCTATACTTTTCTACACATTTCCATGGTTGAATTTAACTCAACCATGGTTTCTTTTCCTTTTGCCTTTAACCTAAATTGAAATATGTAGATATTATATTTAACTATAGTTATGGTTATGATAAGATATCTCTCTCTCTCTCTCATTTTCAATTATCATTATCATTTTCACTCCAAAAAGAAAAGAGAGAGCCATCTTCTTCCTCAAAACCCTAGCTCTGTTTTAAATGTTAAAATAGAGTTAGAGAAAGAAAAGAAAATGTATTAAATAAGAATAGCAACCACTTCATCATCCTACACAACCTTAGCTATCTTGTGTAGGGTGTTGTGCTTCAAGTTTTTCAAAGATCGAAGGAAGCATCAAGCTTAGAGCAAAGTGCTTCGGGTGGATCGTCGTGGACGAGGAGTTGATCAAGCGAATCTTTTCAAAGCCAATGAGTCTTCCAAAGAGCTCTACAAAGGTTGTAGTCTCATCACTTAGTATAACTTAACTCTTAATTGTTGATACTATTAATAGTTACCTCATATATTCTAGTTCGATTCTTTGTATAGTTTGCTTAGCACCTCAAAATTTTATTGTTATAGCATGTATGATGCTTCTAAACCCTAATAGAGGTGTTAAGAAAACCCTACATGTCCTATCATTTAACTCTATCACACCAGAAACAACGAAAATAAAATGCACATTTATGCCATCCGTATTCACTACGGGGCCCCGGGTCTTCACCGTAAGGTTACTTAACTTACGACGGGGCGGTGGCAGGGCTAGCGCGGATGCAAAACATAAATAGTGTATATATATAAGCATTCATATCAGGCATAATATAAAGGTATTACGGCAGCAGAAGCAATAAAAGATAGGAATAGAGGATATACTGGGAAGTACGCTTTTCGTGTTAGTCGCTAACGAAAATACGGATTCTACAGTGGTCCGAATAGCCTATGTGTGAATATTCAAGACTACTACGAGTGCGGAAAGCTACTCACAAAGTAATCGAAGTGAGGCAAACCGCCTCAATGAAATGATTGGATTACCCGACACTTTGAATACTCGGTATTTTGTGCACTCCTCCTTCGGTCAATCCTAGATACTGAAATGTAAAAATATACAAAAATGGCGGCGGCGACCTCAACCCGGTATGCTATAATAAAAGAATATACATCCAAAATGATTGCATAAATTTACATTGAACAAATATCTAGTTTCACACGGGGCGATTCTGTTGGCTATAGTGCCCTCAAGGCAGTTAATATAGACGCAGACTTGTGATTATGATGATTGAGTGAGGACCTATACTGATAGTGTTAGTTATATGTATGCCCTAGAGGCCATTACTGTACATTGGATGTATATTGTAGTGGATGCTGGGAAATATATAGGTAGGACTTTCTTGCTCGACATGATAGTACGTTATCTGGTTGCTTTTTATCTTAACGTGTATACTTTCTGTCTCTCTGTTACATGTTGATAAAGCCCTTAGGACGTGTACTCGACTTCCAGGACTGTGATGCAGATCATACTAGCGGGGCCTGGGTAGTCCATAAGTACATCCTTCAAAGTCCCTAGTCGTGGGTGTATCGAGACGGGGCATCGATATACCAGAGTAGACTAGCGTATACCTTCTCGACCCATACAGATGGGCGATGGATGATCCCATATCCATTGGTGTTTGACAACGGAGATGATATACGGGTGCTCAGTGGAGACTGGGTACACTGGACGGACTCGCCGAGAACTCCCAGATGGTATTATACCTTACGTCAGATGGCAGTTCTCTGGTGACACTGGTACAGAGTAGTCTGTTGACCCGAGATCGTCATAGAGTCTTGTGTGGTTCCCACTGTGCTTTGATTTTCACCTTACCACGTCCAAGAGGGCGTGCAAAACGGTGGTTTTTGGGTACAGTCCCGAGTCACATGCAGGCAATGAGCGATAGGAGGGGATTCGTCTCTCCCGGTATAGGGAGTTGATGTTGCGCTGTGTTCGATTGGCTATAACCGGAAATCCCTGGCCAGGGTTGCTGAGATTTACTGGTAAGTGTTACCAGTAGTTTCTCGAACTGTTATAGACCTCATATCGACACGACTTATCGAGCTATTGGGGTATGAAGTTTTACCACCCCTAGGAGAGATATGCGACATATCTGACGACGAGACCGGACTGTACGGTAAGTGTTACTAGTTAGATTCACAGGAGGGTGAGCGGGCTTGCTCGTCGATCTTCTCTTCGCTCAATACCCGGGTGGCCGTTACGTTTAGCAGACCGCTTGCGGCTTGTGGGTGCTTGATATGATCATCATCTGCTGCCGGCGTATTGACGAGTCTTTAGAGTCCTACACAGAGGTTTCCTGGCTCAAGCGAAACGAAATAGGAGCACATATGAGATGTGTACGGGACCGAGAATGATACCAGTATGTGATACTGTATTCGTTTCTCGCGATATGTGACATTGATCGGTTATATGCGATATAGCCGGGTTATCGGATCAAGTGTTGATTCGATAAGTTGTTACTGTTGATATTAGCCGGTTATATGCGACATGACCGGATCATTAAATCAAGTGTTGATTTAATGATTTATTGCATAATTATATATTTGATATATTACTTTGCATTAACTAGTATCGGTTCACTTTAAATGGATTTTCTCACTTGATGTGCACATTGTATATGTGATATACTTTTGTGCACATGATTGTATCATGTTTGATGATACATGCTTTTTGGTTAAGTGTAAAGAATTAAACCATGATTATGTTGGAAATTAGGGTTTTGTTTTTTCCATAATTTATTTATTTGTTTATTTATTTTGGAAAATAAATGGCATAAAGAAATGAAATGGTGGCTTATTTTGGACTTGCATGTTGAAGCTTCATGAAGCTTTGACTAAGTCACCATTTTGTCTCATGCTTAACCCTAACCACTCCACTTAACCCTAGTTGATTCTCTACACTTCACCATGGTTAGATTATGATAAGGATTCCTTTTATTTTCTATTTGGAATATTATCATAAAAGATAATCTTCATCTTCTTCTTCTTCTTCACTTGAAGAAAACCTTTCTTCATCAATGGTGATTGATGAAAATGAGTGAGAAATCCAATTCTAAAGTCTACCCACTTCCTATTTCTTCATCCTCTACCTCTTGCCAAGTAGTAGAGTGTGTTTTCTTCACAAGTTTCTTGACTCGGTGAAGTTGGAGCTTGATCTAGTGATGCCTCGACGTAGATCATCTTCGGCACGAAGTCGACGACCTTGCCCGCTCATTTCTCCGATGAAGCCGACGCTAGAGCCCGGGATTCCATTTGGACAGCGAGGAGAGTTCATTGCGGAGCTATGGAGGTGGAGGACCGGATCTACAAAGCTTTTATTTCCGTTCTCATAGTTAAAATAGTTAACTAGTTTGTTTTATCGCCTAATTATTCTAGCCAACGGTCCGTATTAGGGTTTTTCGGCACCGTTAAAATTGTAAATTGGCATGGTTGATGCCTTGTGAGACCTCCTTGGAGTGCCTAGGAACCCTACAGTGGTATCAGAGCCTAGCTAGAGCCTTAGGCGAAGTCTATACGACGTTTGAAATCCGAACGAACCCGTAACCCATTTCTCAAAATGCTCTCTGTCCAATTTTTAAAAATCTGGATTTTTCAATATTAAAAATATGCAGAAAAATAAGCAGGGTTTTATTTGAATTACTGTGAAATACGAGGGTCTAATTCGAATTTTCCACCGCGGAACTGCGGCATAAGCCTGCACATGCGGCGGTTCCGCGGCCGTACTGTCTCCTTGCCCAATGATTTCTGCACAGTAATTCATACAATTTAATGCTTTGATTTCTGGGTATTTTTATTCTGATTCTACAGTTGAGTATTCTGGGGTTGTATTGGGAATCGATGATTCGATCGGATTATCAGATTTTGTCTATGTGGCTTTCCGGATAAATTTTAGAATATGTTAAAAAGTTCGACCGGATATAAATACCCAATTTTTCCCCTGTCGGGAAATTTCCAAGTGTTGGATTTTTCCGTAGTTTAAAGACGTTCTAAGTAGTGCAAGTAACTCGATGGACCCTTTAGAAGACAACAAACCTTAACTCGATTATGTGACCGTCTTGAACTGCCCTTTGAACCTTCGGGTTTGGGGTAGTACGGCGTGCCACATGTGAGGCGTTGGCTTGACCCTTCTACGGCTGGACCGTTGGTACTGAGGCACGAACTGAATGTTTTTAGACTTGTTTCATGCGTTGATCTGTATCGGGAAAACTTGGGTGTTTGAATGTTCGATCGGAAAGTTTAACATTTTCTAATTATCTGGAATGTGATACAATAATTGGAATTCACAAATAGTTATGAGATAACTAAATGAATGTTATAAACATAGCAGTTTAGTCTCACTTGATCGGTTGCCACGGAATTTTGATGCGATCAAAAGTCCGTCGCAATCACGTAGCGTACGCGGATACTCGCCGGGTAAACTTAATAGACAGCCTCACTCCATATCCCCGACCAAGTGACTGTAGGAGAACCCCGTCGCCGAAAGCATCCGTTCGGGTGCTCGCGGCAGCGGTGTTCAGCCTTGGTGCACTTCGTCGACGGTATCGGGGGTGCGGCCGTCTACTAAAGTTTGCGACGAGTATTCGATCAGCATGTCGGGAATCTTGTTGAATTACCCGACTTGATATTGAAAAGTGTTTTCGATAATGAGACTAAAATGCGGGGTTTATAATTGTTAGGCATGCGATTTCTAAGTAATTCATTTGGTCAGGCATGCGATGTCTGAAGAGATTGCGGATTCCAACTGTTGTAGTTTTACACTTTCTTTTCTGTGACCGTAAGTGTAATATGTGATATCGCCGGTTTCGTTGCTATATGTCAACGACAATTGGGATGCGCATATTTACTTACGTTGATGACATGTGATGTTATGTGTTGCTGGATATGTTATATTGGATCGTCGTGTTTGAATAGCCGGGGTTTTTTTTTATGTGAGATGAGTGTTTTTCATTTTCATTCATGTAAAAACTTGTATGTAATATTCTTTTATTGGGGCACTTCCAGGTTGCGGAAGTAGTCACCGTTTGTATATTATTTACTTTTCCGCACTAGGATAGACCCAAGGAGGGGAGCACAAGTAACCGGGTTCTGGAGTCCAGTGGGAGACCAACTCGAGGAGTCGAGTCCGGGTCTCCTAACTCCAGAATTGGTAGGGTTGCTTGCCGCTCTCGTAGGGGTCTAGGGGTGTGGGTTTGGCTATTCATCACGACCGTGGAATCCGTGTTTTATACTGGCTCGTATTGAAAACACGGACGTCCTAGTATATCCAATATTTCAAATGATTCTTCTGCTGCGATATCTGTGATGTGATCATGTGATGTTCTATGATAGATACAGTATATAGTATATATGATATATTATATAGACGTTACTTATGTTTTACACCCGCGCTAGCCCTGCCCCGCTCTGTCGTTAGTTACCTAACCTAACGGTGCACGAGGGGACATCGAAGCGAATGCGGATGGCATAAGTGTACGTCGTATTTATCTGTGATGTTTAGGTACTTAAATGATGGGACTTCATTAATGAGATTAATGAAATAAAAAGAAACCTAAGATGTTGTAGAATTGAATTTCAAAATAAAACAGGTAGCTACAGTTCTTGCTTTGCACAGCGGTATATATGATATATCCTGCACCTTATTCGATGAGGAAAGGACCGAGATCCCTTCACCGGGAGTGACTCCTTTAGCAATAACTGGCAGATACTACACACTCGGTTTGTCTTTTGATTGCTTTTAAGAGTTTTTGCTTTGCACAGTGATATATATGATATATCCCGCACCTCATTCGACGAGGAAAGGACCGACGATCCCTTCACCGGGAGTGACTCCTTTAGCAAAACTAGAAAAGCCTCAAAAACACTCCATTTCAAAATTCATTTGATTCTACAACGATATCAAGTTCATTACGCAATAGGTTTTCAGAAAAACCTGTCATAGCCCTCCGTCATTTCAGATAAGTACTAGTTAGTATTCGTGCTGCGGTTGTTTGGCATGCGTCAAGGCGTAGTGTACGGTAGTTAACTAGTGCTTATCTGCTAGCATATGATGCGATTGGATTAGGGTATTCGTACGGCGTTGTTTGGCATGCGTCAAGGGTCGTGCGGGTGGGTTTAATTCAATCAAGAAATGTACGGGTTGAACTTGACTAGCGGACTATGGGTTGTTTGGCATGCGTCAAGGTCATAGCACGCTAGGGGCAAAATATTATTGGGAATTTCAAGTGTTGAAATTTGCAATGAGATTGCATACCTTCTATGAAATAGTTGGATCCCGATACCCGCTGCGAGTAAGAGTTACTCCTGGAAGAATTTTACACATTACAATTAGCCGATCAAGTAGGTGTCTAGAAAGGTGTTAACGAGGTTACGCCTCTGGGAAAATGAGGTTTACATTAATTAGGTTCGTGCGAAAGCACGGGGCACCTCCCTCAAAGTACCGACACTGGCCTGGCTGAAAGATTGGCGAACTTGTAGTATGTAATTAATCCCGGCTGGTCTTTCCTTTTAGGGTTTGAAGGAAGATTTGATAAAAAGCAGTGGGAGCCATCCTGATTAGATAAAATAATAACCAATCTATTCTTGCAAGAGCACACGCTGAGTGTTTTCTTATCTCTCTCTCCTGGTAGCGACCATGTCACGCCTTAATCAAGATAATAAAACGGATTATTGACCGAACCCGCTTGTTATACTGAGCTGGGGAACGTTGGTCCCGCTCCAACTTATAATTGTTATAAGACAGAGCTGGAAATTGGGAAATACCAGAATTCCCGTGCCGCCCAAACGAAGAAAGTGCATGAGATGCATCATCTTCGGGTGTGTTCATTATAAAGAACTGTTTCTCAGTATCCTCTGAATCCTGGGTATTTGATACCGGATCAGGATCCCAGATATGTAATCTGATACATAGGGCTACAAAAAGGAAGAAAAACTGAGAACGGGTGATAAGTTTCATGAGACAGAAAACGGGGCAAGAGTTGCAGCCAAGTCTGTTGGTCGCTGTCACCCTGTATTACCAGAATACATTGATTCTGAACAAATGTTATTAGATACCGAACCTGATATACAAAATCATATCAGTCTCTTTATCAGTAAAGAAATGATAAAATTTTGTATTGTTGGATAATGTTTTGAACATTTCATATATCAAGAGTTGATCGGTTAAGGCACGTTATCTAAAAGCATTAAAGTTCTAAATCAAACTACAGTTCTTAGTATACAGAACACACACAAGAGGAAGAGTTCAGAAATGAACGAATTCTTCTTGAGGCATTGTAGACTAGGTCATATCAATGCGACCCGACTGGCTGTAGTTACATTTAGATGTATATTTAAATCAGTTTGAATTTACATCTTGTGAAACTCGCCAGTCATGTCACAAAGATAAGATGACCACAGCTCTGTTTATAGGAAACAGAGAAGGAGTTAGTTAAACTCTTGGGATTATACATGTTGATGTATGTAGGTCCCCTGTCTACACATGCCAAGACTGGTTCTTTGTACTTCATTACATTCTCTGATGATCTTTCGAGATTCA
Organism: Agapanthus africanus; assembly: GCA_030015575.1. Taxonomy (NCBI): domain Eukaryota; kingdom Viridiplantae; phylum Streptophyta; class Magnoliopsida; order Asparagales; family Amaryllidaceae; genus Agapanthus; species Agapanthus africanus. The sequence goes on from JASDDO010000004.1 coordinate 317,300,217, forward strand.
GACCTATGTTCCTGTTGAAACACAAGTCCGAACCTTTTGAGATATTCACAGAATATAAGTTAGAAGTAGAGAACCAAAATACGGGTAAAAGTATTATGTCCTTTGATGTGATCAAGGAGGAGAATACTTGAGCACGGAAATCCTGGACTATTTTAAAGGAGAATGAGATTCTCTCTCAGAATTACTCCTCCGTATACACCGTAGCACGATGGTATATCGGGGCGGAGCAATCACACCCTATATGATAAGGTGTGCTCTATGATGAGTACTACTGAGTTACCTTTTTCCTTTTGGGAGTTATGCGCTTGAGAAGCTGCATACCTATTGAATAGGGTTCCAATCAAATCAGTTGCCTACCACTTCATATGTGATATAGAAAGGGAAGAGCCCATATCTTATGTTCCTTAAGATTTGGGGTTGTCCGGCCTATGTCTAAAAAGCAAAATCCGGACAAGCTCGAGGCAAGGTCAGTTATGTACAACTGGAAAGGTTCCAGCTATGCAAAATACAGCAGATGATTTGGTACAACCATAGGATTCAATAGTAACCAACGAACCTCAGCCTCTCCGCCGATCTAGTAGGGTTCCTCACCCACCTGAGAGTTGCTTCGGTTTCTCGATGACAGTGGGAGCGAGGATTGCATCATGAGATGATGACCCAACTAGCTTCGAGCTGGCCATCAGGAGTAAGACTCTGTAAGAATGGCTGGATGCTTAGTGATCTGAGATGGAATCCTTATACACCAACAAAGTATGGACTTTGGTTGCTATATCTGAAGGGTTAAATCCCCATCAGGAGCAAGTATATCTTGAGAAGATTACTTGGTGTAGATGGAAAAGTTGAGACTTTCAAAGCTAGACTTGTTAAAGGTTTTAGTCATCGACCAGGCGTGGACAATGATGAAACCTTTTTCCAGTGGCTATGCTTAAGTCCATCCAGATCCTACTTGCCACGGCTACATACCATGACTACGATATCTGGTGGTTGGGTGTCATGACAACTCTTCTAAAATGATGTTTTGGAAGAGAGCGTCTGTAAGTACACAGCCAGAGGGCTTCGTAAACAGTGGAAGCAGCGGAAACGTGAGCAAGATGTTTTATGTGATGAAGCAGGCATCGCGGAGTTGGAACGTCTGTTTTGATGAAGGAGTCAAAGAGTTTGACATCATCAAAATGGTAGATGAACCTTGTATAAACAAAAAGGTAGTAGGGAGTATGGTGGTGATCCTCGTAGAGTACGTGGATGACATACTCTTGATAAGAAAAGAGTTTCTTATGCTACGCTCGGTCAATCTCCGCATATCACTAGGATTCTCCATATAGGATCAAAGTGATACCTACTAAATCCTGGATTTTGGATCTATGAGATAGATCTAATTGGATGTTAGAATACTTACTAGTTATAGTGAGATGGTATCAATTGATCCTGTGGAGAATCACTGGAATTGTTCCAGAGTGATGCGAACGACTGAATGTCAATCACAGGCATTGTCTTTACCCTCAGTAAAGGGACGGTATGTTGGAAGAGTTCCAAGCTAAATACCGTGGCATACTAGATGATAAAGGCACGATACATCGCTACTAATGATGCTACCAAAGAGGCTGTTTGGGGGTATATTGGTTCATAAGATGAACTAGGTTCCTACCATTGTAGGACAATGGAAGTGTGGCTTTGGCCAAGGAACCATGGTCCCATCAGTGACCCAGACATATTCTGAGGCAGCATCACCTGATCATGGAGATAGTTGATCTCCAGGGTGATCGAGGTTAGGAGAGTAGACTCAGAGGACAACACGGCGGATCCACTCACGAAGGCCTTTTCCCAAAGAGAGACTTTTAGGGGATGGTTGAGTATTAGATACTACAACCACTGCTACAGATGGCCCTAGTGCAAGTGGGAGATTGTTAGTTATATGTATGCCCTAGAGGCCATTACTGTACATTGGATGTATATTGTAGTGGATGCTGGGACATATATAGGTAGGACTTTCTTGCTCGACATGATAGTACGCTATCTGGTTGCTCTTTATCTTAACGTGTATACTTTCTGTCTCTCTGTTACATGTTGATAAAGCCCTTAGGACGTGTACTCGACTTCCAGGACTGTGATACAGATCATACTAGCGGGGCCTGGGTAGTCCATAAGTACATCCTTCAAAGTCCCTAGTCGTGGGTGTATCGAGACGGGGCATCGATATACCAGAGTAGACTAGCGTATACCTTCTCGACCCAAACAGATGGGCGATGGATGATCTCATATCCATTGGTGTTTGACATCGGAGATGATATACGGGTGCTCAGTGGAGACTGGGTACACTGGACGGACTCGCCGAGAACTCCCAGATGGTATTATACCTTACGTCAGATGGCAGTTCTCTGGTGACACTGGTACAGAGTAGTCTGTTGACCCGAGATCGTCATAGAGTCTTGTGTGGTTCCCACTGTGCTTTGATTTCCACCTTACCACGTCCAAGAGGGCGTGCAAAACGGTGGTTTTTGGGAACAGTCCCGAGTCACATGGAGGCAATGAGCGATAGGAGGGGATTCGTCTCTCCCGGTATAGGGAGTTGATGTTGCGCTGTGTTCGATTGGCTATAACCGGAAATCCCTGGCCAGGGTTGCTGAGATTTACTGGTAAGTGTTACCAGTAGTTTCTTGAACTGTTATAGACCTCATATCGACACGACTTATCGAGCTATTGGGGTCTGACGTTTTACCACCCCTAGGCGAGATATGCGACATATCTGACGACGAGACCGGACTGTACGGTAAGTGTTACTGGTTGGATTCACAGGAGGGTGAGCGGGCTTACTCGTCGATCTTCTCTTCGCTCAATACCCGGGTTGCCGTTACGTTTAGCAGACCGCTTGCGGCTTGTGGGTGCTTGATATGATCATCATCTGCTGCCGGCGTATTGACGAGTCTTTAGAGTCCTACACAGAGGTTTCCTGGCTCAAGCGAAACGAAATAGGAGCACATATGAGATGTGTGCGGGACCGAGAATGATACCAGTATGTGATACTGTATTCGTTTCTCGCGATATGTGACATTGATCGGTTATATGCGATATAGCCGGGTTATCGTATCAAGTGTTGATTCGATAAGTTGTTACTGTTGATATTAGCCGATTATATGCGACATGACCGGATCATTAAATCAAGTGTTGATTTAATGATTTATTGCATAATTATATATTTGATATATTACTTTGCATTAACTAGTATCGGTTCACTTTAAATGGATTTTCTCACTTGATGTGCACATTGTATATGTGATATACTTTTGTGCACATGATTGTATCATGTTTGATGATACATGCTTTTTGGTTAAGTGTAAAGAATTAAACCATGGTTATGTTGGAAATTAGGGTTTTGTTTTTTCCATAATTTATTTATTTGTTTATTTATTTTGGAAAATAAATGGCATAAAGAAATGAAATGGTGGCTTATTTTGGACTTGCATGTTGAAGCTTCATGAAGCTTTGACTAAGTCACCATTTTGTCTCATGCTTAACCCTAACCACTCCACTTAACCCTAGTTGATTCTCTACACTTCACCATGGTTAGATTATGATAAGGATTCCTTTTATTTTCTATTTGGAATATTATCATAAAAGATAATCTTCATCTTCTTCTTCTTCTTCACTTGAAGAAAACCTTTCTTCATCAATGGTGATTGATGAAAATGAGTGAGAAATCCAATTCTAAAGTCTACCCACTTCCTATTTCTTCATTCTCTACCTCTTGCCAAGTAGTAGAGTGTGTTTTCTTCACAAGTTTCTTGACTCGGTGAAGTTGGAGATTGATCTAGTGATGCCTCGACGTAGATCATCTTCGGCACGAAGCCGACGACCTTGCCCGCTCATTTCTCCGATGAAGCCGACGCTAGAGCCCGGGATTCCATTTGGACAGCGAGGAGAGTTCATTGCGGAGCTATGGAGGTAGAGGACCGGATCTACAAAGCTTTTATTTCCGTTCTCATAGTTAAAATAGTTAACTAGTTTGTTTTATCGCCTAATTATTCTAGCCAACGGTCCGTATTAGGGTTTCTCGGCACCGTTAAAATTGTAAATTGGCATGGTTGATGCCTTGTGAGACCTCCTTGGAGTGCCTAGGAACCCTACAGATAGAACAGCCTTACTTGAGATGATGGTATGCTATCTGGTTTGTCTTTATCATCATGTACATGTTGATAGAGCCCATAGGATTCTTGCTTGACTGCCAGCATTATGACGGCGATCATATATTTGGGAGCTGGGGTCTATAAGCACATCCTTAAATGTCCCTAGTCGTTGGAGTATCGAGACTGGGCATCCATACTCCAGTGTAGACTAGTGTATACTGATCGATACCCCGATGAGGGGCGGTGGCCAGGTCTCACAAGCCATTAGTGTTAGTTTGTTTACCTAAGATAGTATACAGGTGCTCATTGGGTTATGAGTACACTGGACGGACCCGCCGGGAACCTGCTTGTTGGTATTATACCTATTGTCAGATATCAGTTCCCAGGTGACATGTGTACAGGTTAGTCTGTCGACCTGATATCGTCATTTGTCTCGTGTGAGTTCCTACTGTGCTTTGATTACTACCCTACCACGGCTCAAAGGAGTCATGCAAACAGGTTTTAGTTGAGTACGGTCCCGAGCCACATAGAGGCAGTGATCGGATCGTCGGGGATTCGTCTTTCCCGATATTGGGGGTTGATGTCGCGTTGTGTACGGATGGCCATCACCAAAAATCCGTGGCCACGGTGGACGAAAATTACCGATTCAGGATCGATAGTTTCTCAGTTGGTGATGGGTTTCATACCGACACTAAATGTCGCATTGTTAGGGGTCTGACATTATCCACCACCTTAGACTTGATATGCGATACTCTTAGACGAAAAGACTGGACTGTACGGATATTGTCACTGTCAGGCTCAGTAGGGGTTCTGCATGAGTTTGATCATCGGCCTCCCTTTCGCTCAATACCTGGGTAGCCGTTACGTACAGCTAGTGCCGCTGACGTGCTTGTGGTTAAACCTACTGCCAGCGTATTGACGAGTCTTTAGAGTCCTACACAGAGGGTTTCCCGGGTTCTGGAAAAATGTTGTAGTAGCCATATTGGATACGTGCAGGGTTCCGATCGATTGATGTACATTGTACTCGGGTTTTCGATTGGACAGTTGATAATACTAGCCGGCTCGGTTTTGAGCCGGATTATTAAATCAGGTATTGATTTAATAATTTATGTATATGTATTTCGGTACGTATATTCTAGTATTATATTCTTTGTGTTATTCTATCTCTTTGGGTATTCGTATTTCAGTATGAATGCAGATATATTTATAGTAGAATGTAATGTGTATTTTTTACCGGATAACATTCTAGAAGGTGCCACCCCATTTCTTGATTTGAACATTTTATTAAATGGATAAATGAGGTGGATATTTGCTTAAGGAGGTATGGTGACAACCATGCTTGCAATAGTGAACACAAATGAATTGATAATTCATTTGTGTTCACTATTCAAGCATGTTGGGATTTAAAAATTGGAAAAATGATTTTAAGAAAACCTAGCATGCTATTTTTTCTCTTTCATGGTTGAGTTCATTTTTGCAAGCTTGATGGTTTTGTTCACTTAGTTTTTCTTGAGCTCCTCCCTCACCATTAGCCTCACCTCCTCTAGCTTTCTTGTTTTGCTTACACCTTCAAGATTTGAGATAGATAACACTAAGATCCTACACACTACATCCTAGGCTATCTAGGGTAGCATCCTAGAGACCCTAGTTGCTCCATTTGTATCATGTTGTGGAGCTAGAGCCGGCGTTACATCCCTCGGGTGGATCATCGGAGATGGAGGAAGACCGGCAACCAAACTTCATCAAGGGAACGCTAGGAGCTTGGAATGAAGACCGAAGGACACGGATCAACACGGTATAACAATTCTAACTCTTAGTTTAAATTGCTAGTATAGGGTTTAAGGTCGATCCGGGATTCGGGTAATGGTAGCGCTAGTTTAGAAATTTTTGTTCCGCATTTTGGCCGCGTTTTGATGGCCAGGGCGCTGCCGTAACCCTTCATGGTATCATAGCCACCCTTTAAACCCTTAGCTAGCTAGTTTAGATAATGTCAAAGTATCGAAATCGAAACAGTCCCGAAACGATGCACTGCAGATTGTGTTCTCTGTCGGTTTTCAAAGTGTTCAAAAAATTTTGCAAACAAGTGCAGAAGACTTCTTGAGTGACCAGAAGACCACACCCCAAAAACGAGCCCACATCGCCGGAATTGGGCCGAGCACATGTGAGGAAAATCCGAGGAGGCCGTCCTGGGGTGGGGTTTTGACTTCATTTTTTAGGTGTGGTTTGGTCTCCAGAAACTTGGTGCAGTGGTATTGTTTATTTTGCCCATTTTGGATTTTTTGTTATCTGTTGTTCGGGGGCAATTCGGGATGTTTCAAAATCGATAAATTAGCACTGTTTTAATGTTTATATCGGTACATACATTATTATCTGCGACCGTGAATGTCATTTAATCGGTACAACACGTCTAATTGCTATATGTCTTTTAGACGGGTTTGCGAACGTGACATTCACGTTGATGTTCTGTGTTGTGCTGTGATGTTAGTTGGATCGTCGTGGTGGATAGCTATGGTGCAATGTTAGTACAGTTTTATTTCATTTGTACATTTGATATTGCGGGGCGAGCGTCCGACATGTGGACTGCCGTCACTGCCAGTTCGTAAATTATTCTTTTGGGGCACGATCGGGTTGAGATCGATGTCAACCTTGTATATTATTTTCTTTTCTGTACTAAGACTACCCCACGGTGGAGTGCACGAATAGCCAGGTTCTAGAGGTCAACGGGTCCGCATCTCATGGCGTTGAGACGGAGGGGACCTTACTCTAGAATTGGCGGCTATTCGCCGCACTCGTAGGGGGTATAGGCTGACCCAGGAGGGGTGCTCAAGTTACCGGATTCCGTGAAGTGCTGGGTGGCCCATTCACGTTGTTGAAGGGGGCTGCCTCGCTTCTGGTTTTGCGGGTAACTTGCCGCGCTTGTAGGGGTCTAGGTTTTCATTGCACTGGCTATCCACACGACAGAGAACGTCGGGTCTCACTTGCGGCTCAAGTGAAACACGGGGCTCCAGATTATCCACCATTATGTGTTACTTTTGTGATGTTTTCTGTGATGTTGCTTATATCATGCCTGGGACGATTGTTATATATTTATATATATACTAGTAGATGTTGTATATGTTTTGCACCCGCGCTAGTCCAGTCCCCGCTCTGTCGTTAGTTAAGTAACCTAACGGGTGATGATGAGACCCAGTGGCGAATGCTGATGGCATATACGTACATTTTATTTTCGTTCTTTTCTGGTATGATTAATTGATGGGACTGCATTGATTCTTATCAATACAAGGATAAAACAAACCTATATATGATGTTGTTGGAACCAAGATTTTAAAAACTGACATTACAGACGTTCTCTTTTGCTTTGCATAGTGGTATTTAGTTTGGAATATCCTGCACCTCATTCGACGAGGCAAGGGCCAAGATCCCTTCATCGGGAGTGAACCCTTGAGTAAAAGTTTGCATCATCGTAATAACTTTACTATAGTCGATTTCTTGTGCTTTGCACAGTGGTATTCAGTTTTGAATATCCTGCACCTCATTCGATGAGGCAAGGGCCGAGATCCCTTCATCGGGAGTGACCCCTTGAGTAAAAGTTTACGTCAACGTAATAACTTCACTATAGTCGATTACTTTTTCTTTGCATCTTGGTATTCAGCTTGGAATATACTGCACCTCATTCGATCAGGAAAGAGCCGAGATCCCTTCACCGGGAGTGACCTCTTTAGCAAAAGTTTTCACCACTATATATTTGTAAAACCAATTCGGTTCCTTCAACGATATCAAGTTCATTACGTTAAAGGTTTTTCGCCAAAAACCAGCCGTATCCCTCCGTCATTTCAGACTAGTATTGCTTAGTATTCGTGCTACGTATGTCGTGCATTAGCCGAGGCGTAGTGTTCGGTAGCTATGTAGTGCTTTTCTATTGCAGAGATAATGCGATTGGTTAGGACAGTCGTATCATCATTTTGATCTTTAGTCAAGGCTCATACGGGCGGGTCTAATGCAGTCAAGATAATGAAGGGTAGAACTTGACTATGACCTTTTGACATTTTGATCTTTAGTCAAGGTCACTTGGGTCCTAGGGGTAAAAATCACATCGGGAGTTTCAAACATACAGGAAACTTGCCAGGCATGTGCATACCTTCTGAAGTGTGATGACTTGAGTGGCTTCCATCAAGTTATCATGCGATGATAGTTGGAACCCGATTCCTACTGATGAGTAGCATTACTCCTCGGGTGATTCCGACTAATTCTCCTTTTGAGTTTGTGGGAGAATTCAAGGAAACAGTGGGAGCCATCCAGATTAGATAAAATGATTAACCATTCTGATCTAGGTTAGAGTGCACGCTGAGTGTTTCTTTTCTCTCTCTCTGGATGCGACTATAACCCGACCTTTGACCGAAACTCATGAAACCAAGTTGACCGAACCTTCTTAAAACACTTTAGCTTTTGGAATATCACGGTGTCGTATATATCATTGCCACTTCTATATCACCTTTGCTTTTCTCCAGAACACCTCGGATCACTACGAACATCCGCTTCCGTTGGATAAATCCAACGTATAGTAACATACGAACTCGAAAGAACTTTTTCGAGGATGGATTCTGTGTAACAACCGAGCCCAATGCTACTAGTTTCTGTTACCGTACGAATGGTGTATGGTATTTTATTTCATTGATCCTACTTGACTGTTGTTAGTTATAAATTTTACCCGACAATTCATTTCTGCATATAACAATTTAAGGCATCGAAAATAAAATTAAAAATATTCGTCATGGCATGCTTGACACCCCTAACCCTGTTGTAGTGTCCGTGTATCGTGTTCTCGTCCCGTTCAGTGAAACGGGCGAGTTTGGACGGCTACGCGCACGTACATGTGTCCGTTTTGGGGGTATGCTTTTTGATCGTAAAATACTTCATTTTAAATTTTGGATCCCGCCTAAAATTTTCTTATTTCAATTTCAAATTTTTGGACCCGATCCGGGCGCAATTTGGAAATATTTTACATTCGCGCCAAATCCTAATTTCTAATTTTTTTATACCGTCGAATTTAAATCTTTACCCATATAATATATTTTCCTATTTTCTTAAATCTTTGAAAAGATTTCTTTTCCTAACTGAAACCCCACATATATTTCCTTCTTTTCTTATTTTTATCCCAGCCAATCCCCTTCATCCTTTCATCCCGGGGGCCCCACCTTCTCTCTCTCTCTCTCGTTTTTTCCTTTCTCTTTCTCTCTCTCTCTCCTCCCTATTCATTCACAAAAATCCAAAATCATATCTCCTCACTGTTACTCTCTCCCTCCCTCTCTCCTCTCGCGAGAATCTATCTCTCTCTCTCTCTCCCCGTCTCTTTCTCCCTCTCTTCTATAAATATATTCCCTCTTCCTCCTTATATTTTTCTTTCCACTGAACGAACCCAACCAACGAGCAACCCTAGCCGCCTTCTTTTCCCTCGCGGTGACCCTCGCAATGACGCCCTCACCGCCGTTCCTCGCCGCTGCTCGCCCTCGTCACTCCCACCACCTCTTCTTCCTCCTTCATTAACTCCCCGAGCACCCTGCACGAGAGGCTGCACCCCCTGCACACGCCTGCACCTCGTGGGATCGCCGCCGGCAATCTCGATCCGTCCCCCCGGCCTCATGCATCCCTCGGTGAGTGTCTTCTTCTCCTCTCCTTTCTTCTTCTTTCTTCTCTGCTCATGGTTTCTCGATCTGTAGTTTCTGTCGCCGTCGTCGTAGGCCGACCGCCGGAGCTCCGTCGACATGATCGGCGACCACAACTTCCCCACAGATCCTCGTGAGCATCCCCTTCTCTGTCCTCCTTCTCTTCTTCTTTATTTTCTTTTCTTTTCTTGTTTGCATTCTTGATTGTTCACTGTTTTTGTGTCTCGCAGGAATCCGGCCATGCCGGCGACGTGTCTCGACGATCCAGAAAGATACCCTGACCTGTGTGGTTCCACTGTTCGTCGTTTGGGTTCATTCCGTGAACCGTGCGCCCGTCGCGAGTTTTCCCCGCCGACGTTTAACGTTCTGTTTTCCCGATTCGCGACCCGTCGAGGCAAGTACCCCTTGCTACATGCTAAATAATATTTACATATACATTGATGACACCCTAAACCTGCAGTTTAGCTTTAGTACGATAATTTCGCATTTTCGTGTTCAATGTTGTTATATATCATTTTATCTTCCAAACTTGAAACCTACCGTTTGCAATTACTGTATTAAACCTAATAATCACATTTACATGTTTTAATCACACTTTCACTATTGACGTAGCCTATGGCACTTTCTCTATAGTTTTACTTCATTCGAACACTTGTGTACATTTAACCTGTATTAGCTGTGATTTCATCCATTGAACCTATATATATATATATATATATATATATATATATATATATATATATATATCATTGCATCCATAAAATTCTTAAACTTGTTAACATGATTTAACGGCCATAAATGTCATGCTGTATTCTTATAACGTTAGAATCACCCCTGAAACACAACTGATAACTATGCTGCTAATTAATTGAAGCTTCTTTATTGTTTAATTCGTTGCTTAGATTTATGTTGTTGATAACCATGCTTGATTATGTAACTGAGTATGAGCACACCCATGATTTCGTTTACATCTTGACCTGACTTGCTACATACCTATTGATTGACCCGACATGGTACCGTATACTGCTCGACTTGACCTGTTGTACCATAACCTGACCCGTTACCTGATCTTGTGTCTAACGCCAACAGACCTGACATGTAGTCCTCATGGACCGTTCCTGCTGTCTATCCAGACAAACCTGTTTACCTGATCCTGTGTTGGCGTTAGTTCTTGATTACTGAATACTTGACTTGACATACACATAACTTGGGGGTATGGGGAAATCAAAGGTGAAACCTGACTTGTAACTCAACAGTTCGCTACTTGTTCTGATCAGTTTTAAAGGCTAGGCCAGCCTTGGAATGATGCTGCTGACATCATTCATCTGTACATATTCCTGTTTAGTGCCTAGCGGCATGTCTCGGTTTCAGCCCGAGAATCTGGGCCGTAGTCCCGGGTATGCACGGGATACTATTGAGTTACATCGATGATTCACCAATTTGATTTCAAAGACTTTAGAACAGAAAACCTGATAGAATAGTTCAGTTTACCCACTGCACACTACCTTGCACTGCCCTGATTTATATCACTGTTACACCTGCTTTTCATTCATGTTTATATTGCATTGCCTGTCACCCTGTTTATATGTTATTACTTGATGACATGACGCGCTGACGTCTGGGTTTTTCATGGCCCAGATTCTGTACCGCTGTTGCAGTCCGAGCAGGAGTACTTCAGCCAACAGGCTGAGCTGTGAGTGTCAGCAGTAGTTAGTTTTTCCTTCCTGCATTTTTATTCCTGATGTGAGCCCGCATTATGGGACATACATTCCGGTTATTTTGTATTGGATCTTTCGCTTCCGCATTTTATTATTCTTGACTCATGTTATCTTGGATTATGGATATGTTTTAGATAGTTTTATTTTGTTCTTGATATCTCTACAGCCGTAATGTGACTGTGGATGGATACTTCCTACCCACAGGTAGCATGGTTGGCTATGTCACGTGCCCATTTTAGCGTACTCTAGGAAGCGGGGCGTGACATGGTTCTTTTGGTATCTGAGCCATAGGTTAGTCGGGTTGATTCTTTTGTAGTTAGGTATTGTACCCAATACACGAATCAGGAAACCCGTGTATTGGAAACATGTCCTGCCACATTGCCGTTTTACCATTCTTGAATCAAATTCTTCCTGATTATATCTTTTACGATGTGCAAACTTCATTTGCATATCGACTCGAAAACCTGATTCCTTGTTATCTCTAGGACTTAGGCGACTTGGGTGGAGTTATGTAATTGTGGCTATGATACCGCGGCATAGTTACAATGCGGTACTCTATTTAAGTAACTTGGAGTTCTAGCCTTGATCTATATTTTGAATCTATCATCATGCTAATGTTGGGTGTTTTGATTTCAGGAATATAGCAGATAAGAATTTGAAGACGTACCAAAGGCGTGTGGACGAAGCCGCCATGCTTGGAGTGATAAGGGGAATGCTGGAGAATCAAAAGAGACAGACCGAGCTGATCCAGCAGCAAGCGGAATCGTTTCAGGAAGGTTTGCAGATCGTTCAGCAGTCTGAGAACAATGTTGGAGCTAAACCAGTTGGCCGAGTAGGGACCGTGGCAGATTTCAGGCGTTTGGGTCCGTCTGCATTTACTGGTTTGGAGGAGCCGTTGCCAGCGGAGCAGTAGCTAGTTGACACAGAGAACTTGCTTGTTGCGGCACAGATTCCAGATGAGAAAAGAGTTGATGTGGTACGCATTCAGTTAGTGGACTACGCCCGAGAATGGTGGCTTGTGGAGGAGACCCGCTTGCCCAAGCCGATCAAGTGGGCGGATTTTTCAAAGAGTTTCCTAGAGAAGTTCTTCCCGCGGACCGCACGGGAGGAAATGGAAGAGAAGTTCATCGGGCTAAAGCAGAATGGAGCACCCGTAGATGTGCATGCAGCAGAATAGACAAGACTCAGCAGATTCGCTAGACCTTTAGTTGCCAACGATGCAGACAGGGCACGGAGGTTCATGCGCAGCTTGGACGTGGACATCCAGAGGCAGATTGTCTCCCTGGGTTTGACCACTTTCTCACAAGTACTTGCGGCAGCCCGTGAGCAGCAGAGTTTATCTGGGATGAAGCGGAGTTTGCAGCAGACAACAGTTGCGGTAAGGAAGCCAGCATTTGTACCAAACCGAGCTCATGGTCGCAGAGGTATTCCAGTGGACCGTCGAGGCGTAGCACCCATGAAGAAGCCTGTTGTCATCGATCGAAGAAAGAACCTGACTTGTTACTACCGCAATTTACCTGGCCACGTGCAAAAGGATCGTCGAAGGAGGCTGGGACTCTGTTTGGTTTGTGGAGCGGCAGATCACGCTGTTAGTGCTTGTCCGTCGAAGCTTCGTACGGGGGATGATTTTCAGAAGCCTCCGCAGAGATCGTTCCAGGGACAGAAACAGCTGACTCAAGGACCTAATCAGGCTCGAGCTTTTACCTTGACAGCTGAAGAAGCTAAGGCGTCAGGAGAAGTTGTTTCAGGTACTTTACTCGTTCATGGTTTTCCCGCATTGGCGTTATTTGATTCTGGTGCATCCCATTATTTTATGTCATCCATGTTTATAACTACACACTCGATTACCTGCACGACCCTGTCTAGTTTCTGGGACATATACACTGGGAATGGGAAAATCATAGCTAGTAGGGAATGTAAAGATTGTGCAGTTGTTGTTTGCGGACGGGAGCTTTTTGCAGATTTCTTGGTAATTGATACGGGCAGCTATGAAGTCGTCTTGGGAATGGATTTTCTTGGCACTTTCTACGCTCACATTGATTGTAGGGCAAAGAAAGTAATTTTCCAGATTCCCGAACATCCCGAGTTTACCTTCACTGGAGGAAGCAGTTCTGTCGGGCCAGTCGAGTTTAGGGCTAGGCCGACAAATAATATTCTTGCATCAATGGAAGTTGATAAAAGTGAAGAGCCAGCTGTTGTTCGCGATTTTATGGACGTGTTTGAAGATATATCGGGTTTACCGCCAAAGCGAGACGTGGAGTTCGCAATTGATCTTATTCCTGGTGCAGCACCAGTATCCAAAGCGTATTATCCAATGGCACCAGTAGAGTTGGAAGAAGTCAAGAAATAGGTTGCCGAATTGCTTGAAAAGGGTTGGATTCGAAGCAGTAACTAGCCTTGGGGAGCTCCAGTTCTTCTAGTCAAGAAGAAGGATGGCACAAGAAGGATGTGCATCGACTATCGAGAATTAAACCGGGTGACTATTAAGAACAAGTACCCGATCCCTCGCATTGGAGAACTTTTTGAGCAGCTTAGTGGCGCGAGGGTATTCTCGAAGCTGGATTTGCGATCCGGATATCATCAGGTCCGAGTGAAAGCAGAAGATATTTGCAAGACGGCGTTTCGAACTCGGTATGGACATTACGAGTACTTAGTGATGCCCTTCGGAGTAACGAATGCACCGGCAATATTCATGGACTTGATGAACCGAATCTTTTCACCATTCTTGGACCAGTTTATTGTGGTATTCATTGACGATATTCTAGTTTACTCAAAGAGTTTTGAAGAGCATGCTGAACATTTGAAGGTCGCACTGCAGACGTTGAGACATGAGAAGTTATTTGCGAAGATGAGTAAGTGCGAGTTTTGGCTAGAGGAAGTAAAGTTTTTGGGGCATGTTGTGTCTAGCGATGGAATCGCCGTCGATCCCGAAAAGATTGCAGCAGTTCGTGATTGGCCAATTCCAAAGAATGTTGCGGAGATAAGAAGCTTTCTTGGACTCACCGGATATTACAGAAGATTTGTGGAGAACTTTGCTCGTCTGGCGGAGCCGTTGACCAAGCTTACGAGCAAGGAGGTACCTTTTGTATGGATGGATAAATGTGCGTTAGCTTTTGAGACGTTGAAGCTGAAGTTGATAACCGCCTTTATTCTGACCGTGCCAGACAATTCCGGAGGATTGGTGATTCACAGCGAAGCATCTGGGAAAGGATTGGGATGTGTTTTGATGTAGCATGGGAAGGTTGTAGCGTACGCATCGAGATAGTTGAAGACCTATGAGAATAATTACCCAACTCATGACTTAGAGCTTGTGGCTGTGATTTTCGCCTTGAAGATTTGGAGACACTACCTTTTGGGCGAAAGGGTCGAAGTTTTTACTGATCATAAGAGCTTGAAGTATGTGTTCACGCAGAAGGAGCTTAATATGAGGCAACGTAGATGGTTGGAGCTGATGGCTGACTACGATCTTGATCTTAAGTACCATCCGGGGAAGGTTAATGTCGTGCCAGATACGCTTAGTCGGTTACCAGCAATTCAGGTGCTAACTACGCAGAAGGAGCTCGTTGAAGATTTTCGAAGATTTGACTTGGAGGTTGTGCTACCGCATTCTACGGGACAGTTGATGAAGCTGCAAGTACATTCATCGTTGATCGAGAATATTAAAGCATCACAATCGCAGGATCCTAGACTGCAAAAGTTTCGAGAACAGGTTGAAGCCGGACTACGAACAGATTTATTGATCCACGAAGATGGTTCGTTGAGGTATGGTAGCCGTTTGTGTGTACCAAAGGGAGATACTCGTGAAGAACTTATGAAAGAGGCACACAGTTCAGCTTATTTTGTACATCCAGGAGGCACAAAGATGTACCGAGATATTCGATAGCATTTCTGGTGGGAAGGCAGGAAACGGGAGATTGCTCGCTTTGTGGCAAAGTGCTTGGTGTGTCAGCAAGTTAAGGCTGAACATCAAAGAGTTGCTGGTTTATTGCAACCACTTCCGATTCCTCAGTGGAAGTGGGAACATATAACCATGGATTTCGTGACGGCATTACCGCGGAGTCCAAAAGGCAACAATAAAGTATGGGTGATTGTTGATCGATTGACCAAGGCAGCCCACTTTATTCCTTTTCTGGTTGGTCAATCAACAGAGACTTTGGCGGAGCGGTATATGCAGGAGATTATAAGATTGCATGGAGTACCGGTAAGCAACGTGTCCGATCGGGACACTCGGTTCTTATCACACTTTTGGCGGAGTTTACAGGAAAGTTTGAGGACTCGATTGAAGTTTAGCACAGCTTATCATCCTCAAACTGATGGTCAGTCGGAGAGAACGATCCAAACTCTTGAAGATATGTTGAGAGCATGCATATTGGACTTCAAGGGTTCTTGGGAGGATCATCTACATTTGGTGCAGTTTTCTTACAACAACAGTTTTTAGGCAACTATCCAGATGGCCCCATTTGAAGCTTTGTATGGTCGCAAATGCCGTTTACCTGTTTGCTGGGACAATGTCGGTGAACGAAGATTATTGGGACCAGATTTGGTTGTGCAGACAGTTGAGAAGGTTAACACTATCGTAAATCATATGAAGGCAACTCAAGACAGACAGAAGAGTTGGGCAGATACGTCGAGAAGACCTCTAGAGTTCACCATGGGTGATTTGGTATTCTTGAAGATATCACCGACTAGAGGGGTGATTCGTTTTGGAAGTCGAGGAAAGCTCAGTCCTCGATTCGTTGGACCCTTTGAGATCTTGGAGCGTGTTGGTGAGGTAGCGTATCGTTTGGCGTTACCGCAGTCCTTGGTGAATGTGCATGATGTGTTTCACGTATCTCAACTCCGTAAGTATGTTCGTGATGAAACGCATGCATTGGATCATTCGGAGCTGACGGTATGAGAAGACTTGACCTTCGAGGAGCGACCGGTTGAAATTGTGGATCGAAGGGAAAAGGTTCTTAAGAACAAGGTGATCCCTCTTGTGCTTGTTTCTTGGGGTAATCGCTTGCATGGAGAGTCCACTTGGGAACGGGAAGATGAAATCCGGCAGAAGTTTCCTCATCTTTTCTTGTAGTTATTTGTCGTCTATCTTTGTATTCTTGGAATTTCGAGGACGAAATTCTTTTTGTAGTTGGGTATAATGTAACAACCGAGCCCAATGCTACTAGTTTCTGTTACCGTACGAATGGTGTATGGTATTTTATTTCATTGATCCTACTTGATTGTTGTTAGTTATAAATTTTACCCGACAATTCATTTCTTCATATACCAATTTAAGGCATCGAAAATAAAATTAAAAATATTCGTCATGGCATGCTTGACACCCCTAACCTTGTTGTAGCGTCCGTGCATCGTGTTCTCGTCCCGTTCAGTGAAACGGGCGAGTTTGGACGGTTACGCGCACGTACGTGTGTCCATTTTGGGGGTATGCTTTTTGATCGTAAAATACTTCATTTTAAATATTGGATCCCGCCTAAAATTTTCTTATTTCAATTTCAAATTTTTGGTCCCGATCCGGGCGCAATTTGGAAATATTTTACATTCGCGCCAAATCCTAATTTCTAATTTTTTTTGTACCGTCGAATTTAAATCTTTACCCATATAATATATTTTCCTATTTTCTTAAATCTTTGAAAAGATTTATTTTCCTAACTGAAACCCCACATATATTTCCTTCTTTTCTTATTTTTATCCCAGCCAATCCCCTTCATCCTTTCACCCCGGGGGCCCCACCTTCTCTCTCTCTCTCTCTCTCTCGCTTTTTCCTTTCTCTTTCTCTCTCTCTCCTCCCTATTCATTCACAAAAATCCAAAATCATATCTCCTCACTGTTACTCTCTCCCTCTCTCTCTCCTCTCGCGAGATTTCTTTCTCCTCTCTCGAGAATCACTCTCTCTCCCCGTCTCTCACTCTCTCTCTCCCCGTCTCTTTCTCCCTCTCTCCTATAAATATATTCCCTCTTCCTCCTTATATTTTTCTTTGCACTGAACGAACCCAACCTCGCGAGCAACCCTAGCCGCCTTCCTTTCCCTCGCGGTGACCCTCGCAACGACGCCCTCACCGCCGTTCCTCGCCGCTGCTCGCCCTCGTCACTCCCACCACCTCTTCTTCCTCCTTCATCAACTCCTCGAGCACCCTGCACGAGAGGCTGCACCCCCTGCACATGCCTGCACCTCGTGGGATCGCCGCCGGCGATCTCGATCCGTCCCCCCGGCCTCGTGCATCCCTCGGTGAGTGTCTTCTTCTCCTTCTCCTCTTCTCCTTTCTTCTTCTTTCTTCTCTGCTCATGGTTTCTCGATCTGTAGTTTCTGTCGCCGTCGTCGTAGGCTGAGCGCCGGAGCTCCGTCGACGTGATCGGCGACCACAACCTCCTCACAGATCCTCGTGAGCATCCCCTTCTCTGTCCTCCTTCCCTTCTTCTTTATTTTATTTTCTTTTCTTGTTTGCATTCTTGATTGTTCACTGTTTTTGTGTCTCGCCGGAATCCGGACATGCCGGCGACGTGTCTCGACGATCCAACAAGATACCCTGACCTGTGTGGTTCTACTGTTCGTCGTTTGGGTTCATTCCGTAAACCGTGCGCCCGCCGTGAGTTTTCCCCGCCGACGTTTAACGTTCCGTTTTCCCGATTCGCGAACCGTTGAGGCAAGTACCCCTTGCTACATGCTAAATAATATTTACATATATATTGATGACACCCTAAACCTGCAGTTTAACTTTAGTATGATAATTTCCCATTTTCGTTTTCAATGTTGTTATATATCATTTTATCTTCCAAACTTGAAACCTACCGTTTGCAATTACTGTATTAAACCTAATAATCACATTTACATATTTTAATCACACTTTCACTATTGACGTAGCCTATGGCACTTTCTTTATAGTTTTACTTCATTCGAACACTCGTGTACATTTAACCTGTATTAGCTGTGATTTCATCCATTGAACCTATATATATATATATATATATATATATATATATATATATATATATATATATATATATCATTGCATCCATAAAATTCATAAACTTGTTAACATGATTTAACGGCCATAAATGTCATGCTGTATTCTTATAACGTTAGAATCACCTCTGAAACACAACTGATAACTATGCTGCTAATTAATTGAAGCTTCTTTATTGTTTAATTCGTTGCTTAGATTTATGTTGTTGATAACCATGCTTGATTATGTAACTGAGTATGAGCACACCCATGATATCGTTTACATCTTGACCTGACTTGCTACATACCTATTGATTGACCCGACATGGTACCGTATACTGCTCGACTTGACCTGTTGTACCATAACCTGAACCGTTACCTGATCTTGTGTCTAACGCCAACAGACCTGACATGTAGTCCTCATGGACCGTTCCTGCTGCCTATCCAGACAAACCTGTTTACCTGATCCTGTGTTTGCGTTAGTTCTTGATTACTGAATACTTGACTTGACATACACATAACTTGGGGGTATGGGGAAATCAAAAGCGAAACCTGACTTGTAACTCAACAGTTCTCTACTTGTTCTGATCAGTTTTAGAGGCTAGGCCAGCCTTGGAATGATGCTGCTGACATCATTCATCTGTACATATTCCTGTTTAGTGCCTAGCGGCATGTCTCGGTTTCAGCCCGAGAATCTGGGCTGTGGTCCTGGGTATGCACGGGATATTATTGAGTTACATCGATGATTCACCAATTTGATTTCAAAGACTTTAGAACAGAAAACCAGATAGAACAGTTTAGTTTACCCACTGCACACTACCTTGCACTGCCCTGATTTATATCACTGTAACACCTGCTTTTCATTCATGTTTATATTGCATTGCCTGTTACCCGGTTTATATGTTATTACTTGATGACATGACGCGCTGACGTCTGGGTTTTGCATGGCCCAGATTCTTCTGTACCGCTGTTGCAGTCCGAGCAGGAGTACTTCAGCCAACAGGCTGAGCTGTGAGTGTCAGCAGTAGTTAGTTTTTCCTTCCTGCATTTTTATTCCTGATGTGAGTCCGCATTATGGGACATACATTCCAGTTATTTTTTATTGGATCTTTCGCTTCCGCATTTTATTATTCTTGACTCATGTTATCATGGATTATGGACATGTTTTAGATAGTTTTATTTTGTTCTTGATATCTCTACAGCCGTAATGTGACTGTGGATGGATACTTCCTACCCACAGGTAGCATGGTTGGCTATGTCACGTGCCCATTTTAGCGTACTCTGTGACATTCTGGTTCTGGAGAGATTGAATAGAATTATTCGGTTGTCTTTTCTCTTTACCTTATCTCAGGTTGTGAGGGCTCCTAGGATTAGGAGAGGGTACACCTATTGAGCTTATTGGATAGTCTTCCTCCAGACCATAGGCAGGTGCCGAACGGTAGGGAAGGAAGAAAACCAATAAGCTTAACTGTGGTGTACAGAAGGTAATAAGTAAAGACATATAAAGGGATTAGAATAATGGCAAAGAAAATTGCGACTGCTATCATTCATGACGAAACCGTATATAACCTTGCCACTCCTACATCCACTTTGTATTTCTCTAGAACACTCCGTATCACTACGGATATCCATTTCCATTGGATATGCCATCGTATAGTTACATACGAACTCGAAGGAATTCATTCCAGATTCGGGGATGGTTTCCGGTTCAAGAGAAATTGGATAGGATTATTCAGGTGTCTTTTCTCTTTACCTTCTCTCAGGTTGCGAGGGATCCTAGGATTAGGAGAGTACGCCGATTACTCTTATTGGATAGTCTTCTTACAAACCTTAGGCTGGTGCCGAAGGGTAGGGATGGAAGAAAACCAATTAGCCTAAAGAAGGCGTACAGAAGGTAATAAGTAAAGACATAATAAATGGATTGGAGTGAGGGCATGTAAGTATATGGTTACTGTCATGATTCAGGATAATGGAAGAGGCGTTATTAGGAATACCAGTTAACCCTTTTTGAAACATTTTCATGTTTCAGTTTCACTGTGCAATGTTAATTGAAAACTGTTTTCCTAATTGGAATCTAACTCCAGGGTATGTATTTATCAGATCAGTTTCTCACATCTGTATGTTATTACAGATGGTGAGTGGGAGTAAGATATTGGGAATTGGGTGATTAGATCCTCATTATATCGGAATTCGTAGTAATTGGTTATATTTGATGAAATCATCTGGTTTTTGCCGGACAACAAATATTTGGTTTTGAATATCCGTTGTTATGCACCAATTTCAAACTGATATATCTGTACGTTTATTTTATAAAGTGAGATATAACTTTTTGATATTATGTTTGTGACATTTACCTATATCAGTTGGTGATTAGGTAAGGTGCATTCAACAGCGGTGTAATTCTTCTTAACCATAAAACAGTTTTTCCAACCTACGGCGCACATGGTTTGAGTTATTAACTCAGGGGACTTGTACAAAATATTGTATGTTGTCCAGTGTCCATTAGGACAATGGGGTTGGTACTCATACTATATTCTATTTACTTGTGACTTCTCAGTTCTGGACAAGTATTTCATTGAAATGCAAAGTCCAGATATTGAGAAGTTATATGTATGAGAATAAAGTACAGAACCATTTGTTGGAAGTATCAGAATTCTTCGAGGAAGTCTAAGATGTAGTTACTTGTGTTTGGTATTCCATTGATAGTAATGGTTTTGAGAACTTATTTCTCTTTTAGGTTACTCATATATGGATGCACTCCTAGTTGAGTAATGCTGAATAGCCTCCTTCCATTTGGTTGATATGCACTGGAGACAGCTGCATGATTTGAATCTGGTTCCAATTAAATTAGTGCTTTTGTTTCTATATTGGATATATATAGAATTAATTTATATCTTAACGATGTTAAGGTATAGGGAGTTGTTCGACTGATCCTTAAAACTAGAATCCGGATAAACTCGAAGCACGTTTCAGTAATGGCTATTTGTGGGTTATCCCGGACTTTGACGAGGGTTAACTTTCTACCATCAGGAAGATCAATATTTATATTGTTCTTGACTCGCCACTGTTTTAGTAAAATGGATTTTTTCAGAAAAACAGAAGTGGGAGTATGGTAGAACTGGAAGCGATTCCCGAACCACAAACGATCACTGAAGATTTAATAGAACCTAAGGATTCAATTGGATTTGACGTTCCATTAGCTACTATGCAGATTTGGTGAATAACCTCAGGCACCCGAGTGGTACTTCGGTCTTCTCAGAGATGGTGACAGGGATGTTCTTGTTTACCCAGACTTGCCATTGCTGCTGTTCTAGACTATAAGACCCGTCATGGGGATGAGTATAGCGTGGTTCTAAACTAGCTTTAGAAGTGCACGTGTATATGACTCTGCTAGAGGGTTGTTGTAGTCAGTGGGAGCAGCGGAAGCATAGAGGTCAAGTAGCTTATGTTTATTTATAGACTAAAGCAAGTATATCGGAAATAGATCATCTGGTTTTTGATGTGACGGTCATAGGTTTTGACTTCATCAGAATGGGAGATGGATCTGGTAAAAAGGTAGTAGGGAGTGATGTCCAGGTATTGGGATGACATGCACTTGATAGGAAGAGATATTCCCACACTACGATCGGTTATACTGTGGTTGTCATAATGTTGTCTCTCCACATAGGATATGGATATAATATCAAGTTTTCTGGTTACTAGATCTATGGTTTTAGATCTAGATTTGGGAAGTAACCTAATCAGGGTACTTTGACATTATTCTAAAGGTATTTTAGAATAGATGACTCCTGACATGGTGGTGTTCCTGCAGGTGATGGAGTCACCCTCTCTAAAGATGTCTTACAGACTAAAGGGGAGAGGGATCTGAATGATTAGCATATCACTTGCTTATGCAATTGAGTTAATCATGAAATGTCAAGTACCACGCCAGATATTGCTTTTGCACCAGATACAATAAGCAGATATATTAATCCAATCCTGGAGAAACATTGGGAAGCAGTTATTGAACATACGTGAATGTTCTAGGGAAATGATTACGACACCCTCCTTCGGGAGACGATTATCATTTCAGCTTTCCAAGGTGACCTGGATGACATAGTGACTGTCAGAGTTATAGTTTTCCCTCTTTTGAGAGACAGTCTGTTGGACAGCTGGTCCAAGCGGATACTGAGGAATGGCATGGCGCAGAATACTGATTAAATTCAGTAGACGATACAATCTAAGAAGTTTGCCGGATTTGGAGTTCATTTACGAACTTGGTCCCATCTGATATCCAGACAAATTGTAAGACAGGTATTGCTCATTTTGGGAGATAGCTTTCTCTTTTAAGTTGAGATATAGAGAGATACAGAAAGAAATATTGGAGCGGATCCACTCATTGAGGCTATTTCTCGAACGCAACCATTTCCGCAAACGGGATTTGCGAAACTGATTAGTAGAGAAGTTGGGTGTTCGGTATCATACGGGCTGCGAGTATACAACATCGTAATAATTGGCCTTAAGTGCAAGTGGGAGATTGTTGGGTATAGTGCCTTCGAGGCAATTATCATAGTCGCGGACTTGTGATTATGATGATTGAGTGAGGACCTATACCGATAGAAAAGTCTTACTTGAGATGATAGTATGCTATCTGGTTTGTCTTTATCATCATGTGCATGTTGATAGAGCCCATAGGATTCTTGCTTGACTGCCAGCATTATGATGGCGATCATATATGTGGGAGCTGGGGTCTAAAAGCACATCCTTAAATGTCCTAGTCGTGGGAGTATAAAGACTGGGCATTGATACTCCAGTGTAGACTAGCGTATACTGATCGAGACCCTGACGAGGGGCGGTAGCCAGGTCTCACAAGACATTGGTGTTAGTTTTTTCATCTAAGACAGTATACAAGTACTCATTGGGTTATGAGTACACTGGATGGACTCGCCGGGAACCTACTAGTTGGTATTATACCTATTGTCAGATAGCAGTTCACAGGTGACATGTGTACAGGTTAGTCTGTTGACCTGAGATCGTCATTTGTCTCGTGTGAGTTTCCACTGTGCTTTGATTACTATCCTACCATGGCTCAAAGGAGTCGTGTAAACAGGTTTTAGTTGGGTACAGTCCCGAGCCACATGGAGGCAGTGATCGGATCGTCGGGGATTCATCTCTCCCGGTATTGGTGGTTGATGTCGCGTTGTGTATGGATGGCCATCACCAAAAATCCGTGGCCACTGTGGACGAAAATTACCGATCTAGGATCGATAGTTTCTCAGGTGGTGATGGGTTTCATACCGACACTAAATATTGCGTTGTTAGGGGTCTGACTTTATCCACCCCCTTAGACTCGATATGCGATACTCTCAGACGAACAGACCGGACTGTACGGATATTGTCACTATCAGGCTCAGTAGAGGTTCTGCATGAGTTTGCTCGTCGGCCTCCCTTTCGCTCAATACCTGGGTAGCCGTTACGTACAGTTAGTGCCGCTGACGTGCTTATGGTTAAACCCACTTCCAGCGTATTGATGAGTCTTTAGAGTCCCACACAGAGGGTTTCCCTGGTTCTGTAGAAATTATGTAGTAGCCCTATTGGATACGTGCAGGGTTCCGATCGATTGATGTATATTGTACTCGGGTTTTCGATTGGACAGTTGATAATACTAGCCGGCACGGTTTTGAGCCGGATTATTAAATCAAGTATTTATTTAATAATTTACGTATATGTATTTCGGTACGTATATTCTAGTATTATATTTTTTGTGTTATTCTATCTCTTTGGGTATTCTTATTTCGGTAAGAATGCAGATATATTTACAGTGGAATGTAATCCGTATTTTTTACCGGATAACATTCTAGAAGGTGCCACCTCATTTGTTGATTTGACCATTTTATTAAATGGATAAATGAGGTGGATATTAGCTTAAGGAGGTATGGTGATAACCATGCTTGCAATAGTGCACACAAATGAATTGATAATTCATTTGTGTTCACTATTCAAGCATGGTGGGATTTAAAAATTGGAAAAATGATTTTTAACAAAACCTAGCATGCTATTTTTTCTCTTTCATGGTTGAGTTCATTTTTACAAGCAAGAAGGTTTTGTTCACTTGGTTTTTCTTGAGCTCCTCCCTCACCATTAGCCTCACCTCCTCTAGTTTTCTTGTTTTGCTTACACATTTAAGATTTGAGATAGATAACACTAAGATCATACACACTACATCCTAGGCTCTCTAGGGTAGCATCCTAGAGACCCTAGTTGCTCCATTTGCATCATGTTGTGGAGCTAGAGCCGGAGTTAAATCTCTCGGGTGGATCATCGGAGATGGAGGAAGACCGGCAACCAAACTTCATCAAGGGACCGCTAGGAGCTTGGAATGAAGACCGAAGGACACGGATCAACTTGGTATGACCATTCTAACTCTTAGTTTAAATTTCTAGTATAGGGTTTAAGGTCGATCCGGGATTCGGGTAATGGTAGCGCCTGTTTAGAAATTTTTGTTCCGTATTTTGGCCGCGTTTTGATGGCCGGGGCGCTGCCGTAACCCTTCAGATTCGTCACAGCGATCAAACTAAACCAACATCTGAAAAGCACAACATCATCGCAACTATATAATGCGCAACCCTAACTAATTGATATATATAGCAATTTGCGACATTTACCAACACATTAACATAATGCGGAACAACCACGAATTTATGATTTCGATCACAAAACTTTCCTAACATCCAAACATGATCACATCAAAATATGGAATGAAACAAAGTATACCAGAAATCCTATTTCTAAACATTGAAGCCACTAAGGGAAGATGAACCCATAATTTAACAAATTAGCCGTCGGGAGCGGTTTTTTAGGCGGTTTTCTGTATGAATTGTGGGCCAGTATTCCTTCCATGTTATACTCATAAGGTTTATAACACACTGGTATTTTTTAAAAAATTTCAGGTTAAGTTTTAAAAACAACAGTAGTTTCAAAATTAGGAAATAAAATACAGAAAACTTTCGTGATTGAAACTATAAATTCATCCAAGTTCAAGTCTTTAGCTGGCTCTGATACCATGAAGAGAAGACTTGGTACTCTAGTATGAATTTAGAAGAAAGTAGTGATGGTTTTCAAACATTACTAGAGAGCAAAAACTAACCAAAGCATGGAAACTATCTAAAGACATGAACTTGCAACTAAAAAGTAAAGCTAGGGTAAAAAGATCAAAACTACAACTTTTGTAGCGCGTTCTTCTTCTTATTCTTGAACTCTAAGTGAGATCCTTGAATCCTAGATCGAGCTTGAAGATGATCTCTTTGGCCTAAGATGATCCACCTTGAGATTACACCGACACAAGCTATCACTTTACAAACTAATGTGTTAGTGAAGTAACTATCTAAACTAATTTGCCAAATAGGTTTAGATATGTAAGTCGATGTCGCACACTCCACAGGGTTTGTAGAGAGATGAAATTTACAAAAAACAAATTTAAAGCAAGCAACATCGACTAAACTTCCAAGATCTACCATAAGCCCTAGCTAGCTAAACTAACAATTGTCCTAAACTACTATGAAGTGATTTATACCTTTGTGTTCAAGTCCTTCGGGTCTTCTTATCCTCTTCTTAAGCTCCTCGTTTGTATGGATCGAGCTTGGTTATCAGCCTCCTCATGTCGAAGAAGATCCACCCAAGTGTCTATGGTTCAAGCTCTAACTTCTAAATTGAGGTAACTAAATTACCTAGTTTGCTAATCTATCTAGCTTAGATGATGTAGAGAGTTAATTGGACTAATTTATCTCAATCACCCTAGGATTCTCAACACATGAAAGTGTTTAGGGTTTGAGGAAGAAGAAGAGAGAAAAGGAGGAAAGAGAGTGTCAAGTAAAGAATGAGATTGAAGAATGGCTAAGTGCTGATAACTATGAAGCATATCTTTTCAATAATAATAATAACAATAATACGACCATGCTTAAATAGTCATCCAAAGTGAATGAGTCATCCAAAGTTGCCATGCTTCAACCATGCTCTAATAACACATCATTTCTTCATCTCATTACCTATTTGAGTAAATGGATTAATCAAAAATGAGGTGTCTTCTTCTAGAAGCACTCTTGTGAAAATATAAGAATACCCCTAATCATATATACATACCTGTATTAGTACCACGAGTACCAAGAGATGAAAATAATCCAATATTATATTACTAGAACGCGGCTTAATCCTAAGCTCACTAGTATTATCCATCCGATCAAAAATACGTGTAGCTAGTACACGCATATGATCGAAACACTGCACGTAAAACCATACGGTCTCTACATCGTTTCACCTGAACCAGGAAAACCCTCTGTGTGGAACTCTAAAGACTCGACCGTACGCTGGCAGTGGGTTTAACCACAAGCACGTCAGTGGAACTAGCTGTACGTAACGGCTACCCAGGTATCTGTTGAAAAGAAGGCCGACGAGAAAACTCGTCCGAACTCCTACTGAGCATGTCCATGAAAATCTCCGTACAGTCTGGTCTGATCGTCTGAGAGTATCGCATGCCGGATCTTGGGGGTGGAAAACCTCAGATCCCTAATAACCTGACAAGTCGTGCCGATATGGCTCAAGACCATCCGAGATCTACTGATCTATCTATTTGTAATTCTTAATCTGCCCTGGCCAAGGACTTATGGTGTTGGCCAATGGAACACAGTGCGATATCGACTCCCTGTAACGGGAGAACGAATCCCCAACAATCGCTCACTGCCTCTATGTGGCTTGGGACTGTACCCAACTAAAACTTGTTTGCACGACTCAGTAAAGCCGTGGTAGGATAGTAATCAAAGCACAATAGGAACTCACAGGAGTCAAATGACGACCTCAGGTCGACAGACTATCTGTACTCATATCACCTGAGAACTGTTATCCGACGATAGGTATAATACCATCTAGCCAGTTCTCGGCGAGTCCGTCCAGTGTACTCACCCCCAGTGAGCACCTGTATATAATCTTAGGTGCATCACACCAATGGCTGCTGGACCAACCATCGTCCCTCGTTAGGGTCTAGAAATGTATACACTAGTCTACTCTGGAGTATCGATGACCAGTCTCGATACTCTCACGACTAAGGACATTTAAGGATGTGCTTATCGACTACCCAGCTCCCACAAGTATGATTTCCTTCATAATGCTGGTAGTCAACCAAGAATCCTAAGGGCTTTATCAAATGTATAAGTGATATATAATAACAATTAAAACATATCACATGTTAAGATAAAGGAAAACCAAATAGCATACTATCATATTGAGTAAGATTATCCTATACATATATATCCCTAGCATCTTATACAATGAAGGCCTCTAGGGCATACATATCCAACAATCTCCCACTTGCACTAAGGCCTGTTATTGACGTATTGAGTACCCAACGTCTGCACTAGAGCCAGTTGTTGGCGTACCGCATACCCAACACCTCGAACAGTCTCTCGAACTGGACTTGAGGGATGGTCTTGGTGAATGGATCTGTCATGTTGTCCTTTGTATCTACTCTCCGCACCTCGATCTCCCGGCGATCCACGATCACCCTGATTAGTTGATACCGCCTCAAGATATGTCTATATTTCTGATAGGACTGTGTTTCCTTTGCCAAAGCCATGGCTCCATTGTTATCTCAATACAAAGGTATTGGATCGGTAATGGATGGAACCACTTGAAGTTCAGAAACCAACTTCCTCATTCAGATTGCCTCTTTTGCGGCATCGTTAGCAACGATGTACTCAGCCTCCATCGTCGAGTCTGCTATGGTGTCCTGTTTGGAGCTCTTCCAACAGATCGCCCCTCCGTTGAGGGTAAACACATAACCCGAGACGGATTTAGAGTTATCTTTGTCACTTTGGATGCCAGAGTAGGTAAAAGCCTCGATCTGGAGATCCCCATTACCGTACACCAAGAATATCTCTTTGGTCCTTCTCAGGTACTTAAGAATGTTCTTTACTGCTATCCAATGTTTCTCGCTTAGGTTGGACTGATACCTACTTACGACGCTGAGTGTGTAAGCTATAACTGGTCTGGTACATAACATCGCATACATTATCGACTCTACCGCCGAAGCATTGGGTACTATGCTCATGCGAGCTCTCTCCTTATCAGTCTTGGGAAACATCTCTTTGGAGAGGGTGATTCCATGACAAGTGGGTAAATTACCGCGCTTGGGATCTTCCATACTAAACTTCCTTAATACGGTGTCTATATACCTTGACTGTGAAAGTCCCAGCATTCTTTTAGATCTGCACGATAGATCTTAATCCCCAGAATGTACAAGGCATCACCCAGGTCATTCATATAGAACTTCTGTGACAAGAATAGTTTGGTCGATTATAGCATAATAATATCATTTCCTATCAGGAGAATGTCATCTACGTATAAAATGAGGAATACCACAGTTCTTCCTACAATCTTATTATAATTACAAGGTTTGTATGCATTTTTGATAAAGTTGAATTCCTTGACCGTCTCATCAAAGCAGATGTTCCAACTCCGCAATGCCTGCTTTAATCCATAAATGGATTTAAGCAACTTGCACACCTTTCCGCTGCTCCCACTGTCCATGAAATCCTCCGATTGATCCATGTAAACACACTCTTCTAAACTTCCATTTAGAAAAGCAGTTTAAACATCCATCTGCCAGATGTCATAGTCATGAAAGGCAGCGATGGTAAGTAGGATCCGAATGGATTTAAGCATAGCTACTGGTGAAAAAATTTCGTCATAGTCCAATCCTGATCTTTGGCGAAAACCTATAGCAACAAGTCTAACTTTGTAGGGTTCTACCTGTCCATCTACACCAATTTTCTTTTTGAAGATCCATTTGCATCCAATGGGTTTTACACTAGGAGGAGAAACATCCAAAGTCCATACTTTATTAGTGTACATGGATTCCATCTCGGATCTCATAGCATCCAACCACTTCACCGAGTCTCTACTCGTGATGGCTTGTTGAAAACTAGTCGGCTCATCATCATCAATGATGCAATCCTCTCGATCGCTGTCTACAAGAAAACCGTAGTATCTCTCGGGCGGATGAGACTACCTACTAGATCTGCGGAGTGACATAGGTACGTCCGGTTCTATAGAAACTTCATGTTCTGCTAAGTCTTCAGTAATAGTTTGTGGTTCTGGAATTTCTTCCAGCTCTATTGCTCTCCCACTAATTTCTTTTTCAAGAAATTGAGTTTCCATAAAGCGGGCATGATGAGAAACAAAAACCTTTTGCTCCTCAGCGTAATAGAAATAATACCCCCTAGAATTCTTGTGGTATCCCATAAACTTACACAATACTGAACGTGTCTCGAGCTTGTCTGGATGAACCTTTTTGACAAAAGCAGGACAACCCCATATCTTAAGATACTTAAGACAGGGTTTCTTCCCACTCCACATTTCATATGGAGTGGAAGGCACAAACTTTTAGAACCTTATTCAATAGGTATGCAGCAGATTCTAGTGCATAACCCCAGAAGGATTGCGGCAACTCAGCATTACTCATCATGGAACGCACCATATCAAGCAAGGTGCGATTCCGTCTTTCTGATACACCGTTGTATTGTAGTGTGTATGGAGGAGTAAGCTGAGAGAGAATTTCATTCTCTTTTAGATATTTCAGGAACTCAACACTTAAGTATTCACCACCCCGATCAGATCGGAGTATCTTGATACTTTTGCCGGTTTTCTTTTCCGCTTCATTCTTATACTTCTGGAATTTCTCAAAGGCCTCGGATTTATGCTTCATCAAGAATACATGTCCATACCTTGAGAAATCATTGGTAAAAGTAATGAAGTAGGAATAGCCACTTCTTGCAGGCGTAGACATTGGCTCACACATGTCGCTGTTTATGAGTCCCAGGAGCTCAGTGACTCTTTCTCCGTGTTAAGTGAACGGAGTTTTGGTCATCCTTCCTCTGATACATGATTGACAAGTTGCATATGATTGATATTCAAATGAATCTAAATATACATCTTTATGTAACTTAGTAAATCATGTTTCATTGATATAACCAAGTCTACAATACCATAAGAAAGCTTGATTTGATTCTGGAGCCTTTCTTTTGAGCGTGTTTTGGACGTTGAAAACTTTTTGTTGATTGAGAACATATATTCCATTATTCAGTGTACCCGACCCAATCATTTCATGGTTTAGATGAATGTTTATGTCATTGCTTTCAAGTGCAAAATTATAACTTTCATTAGGTAACAAAGATACAGATATAATAGTACACATCATACTGGGTACACAAAAGTAGTTATGCAATAATAAAATATGTCCACTCGCCAATCCTAGGTGATATTATTCCACTGCAACAAAATCTATACTGGTTTCTTTGCCAACCCTGAGGGTCATACCACCTTTCCTCAAAACTCTATGGCTTCTCAACGCCTGCAAAGAATTACAAATGTGAGATCTTGATCCGGTATCCAATACCCAGGTTGTAGAGTTAATAGAGAAACTGTTTTCAATCATGAACGCACTGAAACCGAAGCCACAACCTGCTTCTTGTCCTGATTCTTGTCTTTTAAAGCACGGCAATTTTTCTTCCAATGTTCTTTCTTGTCACAATAGAAGCACTCTTCCCTTGTGGCTGATCCCCCGATCTTTTCCTTTCCCTTACCCTGCACCTTCTGCACACCTCCTCTCGGTTTGGTGGGGGCCTTCTTCTTCTTCCCCTTGGCCTTAGTCTTGGATTTAGCGGAAGAAGATTCCCTAATAAACAAAGCGGGTGTTTCCTTGGATTTCTTCAAGGTGCCCTTTGCCACCCTCAACATGTAGAGGAACTCAGAAAGTGAAACCTCCAGCTTTTGCATATTGAAATTTAATATGAATTGGGCATAGGTGGAAGGAAGGGAATGTAGAATTAGTTCAGTATACAACTCATTCTCCAGTGTAGTTCCCAGGTTCGCGAGCTCTTCAATGAGATTAATCATCTTCAGGACGTGGTCCCCAACAGATGATCTAACAGCCAATCTCGCTTGAAACAATTTCTTCAAGGTCTCGTATCTTGCGATACGGGATTGCTCTCTATATAAATCTTTGGTATGGAGAAAGATGGAAGCAATGTTTATCTTCTCGTGCCGCCTCTGATGTTCCTTATCTATGGAGGCCAGCACGAGGCACTTGGCTTTCGTGCAATCTTGATCCTACATCATACGGACCTCAATGTCCGCGACCGAGGATGTTGGACCTAGAACAGGGGGCTTTTGCCGTGAGGACGTATGCAACCTTATCATAAGTAAGGGCCATATGGACGTTCCTCAGCCAGACTTTATAGTTTGGCCCAGTTTGTTTTTATCTAGTATAAGCTTAAGTCCCATCATGGTCGCTGCAATTAGGAGAGAGAGAAAGGAAACGCTCAACATATTCTCTTGCAAGTTTAGATTGGTTATTAGTTTATCTAAACAGGATGACTCCTACTGTTTCCTCAAATTCCCCTTTAAATCCTAAAAGAAGAATTAGTCAGGATTAATTGCACCCTACAAGTTCGCTTATCTTTCGGCCAGGCTAGTGTTGGTACTTCGGAGGGAGGTTCCCCGTGCTTTTGCATGGACCAAATTAAAAAACCTCGTTTTCCTCGAGGAATAGCCCCGTTAACACCATTCTAGACACCTACATGATTAGCTAATTGCAAAGTGAAAAATTCTCCTGAAGAGCAGCAGATACTCACAGTAGGATCAGGACACAACTATCATTGTGTGATAATTTTGAAGGAAGCCTACCAAAACTACCACACTCTAGAAGGTATCCACTAGCAATTTTCCTTTATGTTTGAAACTCTTGATGTGGTTTTTGCCCCAAGCGATTATAACCTTTGACGAATGTCAAAAAATCATAAGTCACAAGTCAAGTTCAACTCCTCATTATCCAGATTAATCTAGACATATTCGTACAAGCCCTTGATGAAGGCCAAAACAGTAGTATACCTGTCCTAGATTAATGCATCTATTTATGCTACAGATAAGCACCCACTAGCTGCCAAACACTATACATTGGCGAAGGTCAAAACATATAGCATGAATACTAGTAGATACCTATCTGAAATGACGGAGGGCTACGACTAGTTTTGGCGAAAACCGTTAACGTAATGAACTTGATATAGTCGAAGGAATCGGATACCTTTTGGAAATGAGTGGTTTAAGCTCTGCTTTTAAAAGTTGTTTTTGAAGAAAACCGGGTGTGTTTGCAATTGTTCTAACGACATCAGATTTTAGGTTTATTACTTTGCATTAAGTGAGATTATTTTGGTCCCATCAATTAACCTTATCACACTATAAAAAAGAACGAAAATAGAATGTACGTATATGCCACCCGCATTCGCTACGGGACCCCGTCATGCACCGTTACATTACCTAACTAACAGCACAGCGGGGGCTGGACTAGAGCGGATGCAAAACATATACAACATATATATATATATATATATATGCATCATCACAGGTACGATAAGAAACACAGGCAAATATAAGCATCACAGAGAATGGAAAAATGGATCAACTAGGAACATTTGCATTTCAAGGAGCCACCTATGAAACACGGTCCTCCACAGTCGTGTGAATAGCCAAGTGTGAATCATCCTAGACTCCTACGAGTGCGTAAGCTACCCGCCAATCCTAAAATTGGGTGACCCGGGTCTCGACTCCTCGAGATGGCCACCCACGGAATCCTAGAACCTGGTAGCTTCTGCATTCCTCCTTGTGTCAATTCTAGATGTGGAAATGAAAAGTAATATACAGCCGGTGACTACATCCTCAAGCCGGATGCGCTCCAATAAAAGAATATACATGAATTATTACATGAATTACAAAGAATCCACTCACATCTCACATCTAGATTCACACCGGGCCATTCACACGACGATCCATGAAACTATTCGCATTCGAACATCACAAGATATGTAAAATCCCTTCTAATCGACGTATAAAGATTAGAAGAAATTTAAGAACACATATACACATCAATAAAGCAAGTAAAGAAAACCATGATGTTAGAATTCCACTCACAATTAGCGAACTAAACTAATTTTTCAAGACTTGTAAAACTGTCCACTAAAGTCACTAAAAATTTTGTTTTAAGCCATTCCGGGAGTCGAACCAAACTCGAAACCCCTCCGAATCTTTGTGGAGGTGCAGGGGCTAAAATTAAATGTCGATCTGGTGGCCATAGGGGGGTTCCCACCCCCAGGGCCCACCATGAGGTGGCCCCCAAAGGGACGCAGACCCGAGAGCACTTTTTTAAGGTGCTCTCGGGTCACCACGCCCTAAGGCCTCCTTATGGTGGTCTTGGGGGGTGGGCCCAGCCTTTGGTCCCCTCGAGGTATCCCTGGGGTTCCCATACTTCATCCTGCAGCTTCTCGGTTTAAACCGTGAGCCTGCGGGGTGTGCAAACATCTCAAAATTCCAATTTTAGGGACTGTTTTTGTCGACAGTTTGTGCGCGATAAAAACGACGGATTTCAAACATCGTGATGAGCTATCTAAGGCTTATGGAGTGGCTTTGATAACATGTACGTCGATGTTGCACACTCCATATGGTTTGTATAAAGGCGAAATTTACAAAAGACAATTTTAAAGCAAGCAACATCGACTAAACTTCCAAGATCTACCATAAGCCTTAGCTAGCTAAACTAACAAAGGTTCTAAACTACTATGAAGTGATTTATACCTTTGTGTTCAAGTCCTTCGAGTCTTCTTATCCTCTTCTTAAGCTCCTCGTTTGTATGGATCGAGCTTGGTTATCGGCCTCCTCGTGTCGAAGAAGATCCACCCGAGAGTCTATAGTTCAAGCTTTAACCTCTAAATTGAGGTAACTAAATTACCTTGTTTGCTAATCTAGCTAGCTTAGATGATGTAGAGAGTTAATTGGACTAATTTATCTCAATCACTCTATGATTCTCAACATATGAGATTATTTAGGGTTTGAGGAAAAAGAAGAGAGCAAAGGAGGAAAGAGAGTGTTAAGTGAAGAATGAGATTGAAGAATGGCTAAGTGTTGATAACTATGAAGCATATCCTTTCAATAATAATAATAACAATAATACAACCATGCTTCAATAGTCATCCAAAGCGAATGAGTCATCCAAAGTAGCCATGCTTCAACCATACTCTAATAACTCCTCATTTCTTCACCTCATTATCCATTTGAATAAATGGATTAATCACAAATTAGGTGTCTTCTTCTAGAAGCACTCTTGTGAAAATACAAGAATACCCCTCACCGTATATACATACCCATATTCGTACGATGAATACCAAGAGATGAAAATAATCCAATATTATAATACTAGAATGCGGCTTAATCCTAAGCCTGTTAGTATTATCCGTCCGATTAAAAATACATGTAGCTAGTACACGTATATGATCGAAACCCTGCACGTAAAACCATACGGTCTCTATATCGTTTCGCCCGAACCAGGGAAACCCTCTGTGTGGGACTCTAAAGACTTGATGGTACTCTGGTAGTGGGTTTAACCACAAGCACATCAGTGGCACTAGCTATATGTAACGGCTACACAGTTATCTATCAAAAAGAAGGCCGACGAGCAAACTCGTCCGAACTCCTACTGAGCCTGTCCAATCTCCATACAGTCCGGTCTGGTCGTCTGAGAGTATCGCATGCTGGATCTAGGGGATGGAAAATGTCAGACCCCTAAAAACCTGACAAGTCATGACGATATGGCTCAAGACCATCCGAGAATCTACCGATCTATTTATCAGTAATTCTCAATCCGCACTGACCAGGGATTTATGGTGTTGGCCAACTGAACACAGCGCGATATCGACTCCCTATAATGGGATAGAAGAATCCCCAACAATCGCTCACTGCCTCCATGTGGCTTGGGACTGTACCTAACTAAAACATGTTTGCACGACTCAATAGAGCTGTGGTAGGGTAGTAATCAAAGCACAGTGGGAACTCACACGAGACAAATGACGACCTCAGGTCGACAGAAAATCTGTACTCATGTCACCTGAGAACTGCTATCTGACGATAGGTATAATATCATCTAGCCAGTTCTCGGGGAGTCTGTCCTGTGTACTAACCCCAATGAGCATTTGTATACAATTTTAGGTGCATCACACCAATGGTCGCGGGACCAACCATTGCCCCTCATCAGGATCTAGAAATGTATACACTAGCCTACTCTGGAGTATTGATGACCAGTCTCGATACTCCCATGACTAGGGATATTTAAGGATGTGCTTATCGACTACCCAGCTCCCACAAGTATGATTGCCATCATAACACTGGTTTTCAAGTAAGGATCCTAAGGGCATTATCAACATTTATAAGCGATATGTAATAACAATTAAAACATATCACAAGTTAAGATAAAAGAAAACCAAATAGCATACTATCATATCGAGAAAGCTTGTCCTGTGCATATATATTCCTAGCATCCTATATAATGAAAGCCTCTAAGGCATACATATCCAACAAGATAGATGATGTAGGAAATTTTGCTCTCTCTTTTCTTCTCTTTTCTTTTCTTTCTCACATGAATAATGAACTCAAGAGAGGGAATGAAGAAGATAAGTGTTAAGAATGAGCTTGGAATTGTAATGAGAATGCAATAGATTTAACCATGGTTATCTGTAAAGATAAAACAAGAATGAGTCACCAAAATCTACACACTTTTTCTAAATGACTTATTCTTTTTATCTTTCATATATAAATGATAAATCTCTTAATTCTTATCTCAATTCTAATATGCTTCCCATACACCAAACTCCTATGTATCATCATACATGACACACACATTTATTTGTATCATATATAAATATATATTAAAGACAAGAAGAAATAATAAAGAGAGCATGATATTAATATATATAACAATATATATATTTAATTATTAAATCAACACTTGATTTAATAATCTGGTTATATCATATATAATCCGCCTAATATCAATAAAGGCCTGATTATAATACGTGTATCACATACATGTGTGTAATAGAACTACTGCACCTATCCCCATACGTGCCCTATATCGTTTCGCCTGTGCTGGGAAAGCTCTGTGTGGGACACTAAATACTCGTCAATATACTGGTAATAGGATATGATCATATCAAAATCCCATAAGCATGTCAGCGGTACTAGCTACACGTAACGGCTACCTAGGTATTAAGCGAATAGGAAGATCGACAGGCTAGCTCATCCGAAATCCAACAGAGCCTTATAATGACAGTCTCCGTACAGTCCGGTCTTTTCATCTGAGAGTGTCGCATATCAAGTCTGGAGGGTAGTATCCATCAGACCACTAATAACTGATAAGTTGTGACAATTAGTAACCTGTAACCACAATAGTTACAACTGATAACTTTTATCAGTTTATCTCGTCCGCCCTAGACATGGACTTAGGGTTACAGTTGATTGGGCACAACACGACATCAACTCCCAATATCGAAACCTTCCCAATCGCTGATTATCTCCATGTGTTTCGGGACTGTACCCAACTAAAACCTGTTTGCATGGCTCTTTAAATCTGTGGTGGGGTAACAATCAAAGCACGGTGAGAAATACACAAGACTCTATGACGATCTCAGGTCTTCAGATTACCCTGTACTCATATCACTAGAGAACTGCTATCTTACAGTAGATATAATACCATATAGGAGTTATCAGTGAGTCCGTTCGGTGTACTCATTCTCTAATGAGCACCTGTATACAACCTTTAGTGTCTAACACCAATGTCTATGGGAACAGACATTACCCTGATCGGGGACAAGAAACCTATACACTAGTCTACTCTGGAGTATCGATGCCCAGTCTCGATACTCCCATGACTACGAACATTTAAGAATGTGCTTATAGACTACTCAGGTCCCACTAGTATGATCTCTATCATAATTCTGGTAGTCAAGTAAAGATCCTACGGGTTTTATCAATATGCATCAATAATATGTAATAGCAAGTAAAACACACGCACACACAAATGTTAAGAAAATACAAACAAGATAGCATACTATCATATCGAGCAAAACTGTTCTGTATATACATATGTTGAAGCATCCACTATAATATACAATAATGGCTTCTAGGGCATACATATCTAACAAATTTTTGGGTTAAATCGATCCGTTAGTTATGGTTATGCTAAAAATGGTGATGGAGCGCAATTTCATTAATATTTTGGGTACACCGCCATATGGCGATTACTTTTTAAATGCGATTATGATTAGAGGGTAGGAATTTTTGTTGTATAACCATGAATTCATCGCCATCCATGCTCTAGTCTATGAATTTTACATGAGTATTTTTTATTACAATGAAGAGCACGGTGTCATTTATGTAAATTGGTGTAATGATATTTGAACGATTGACACCAACACCATCACTACCATCATGAGCATACATGCTTCAAAAGGCATGTATGAGCCTCTTGATACCACTGCTTATCTCCCCCTTATGGGAGTGAATTGCGAAGGGGATGAGGATGCGGGTATTATCTCTCGGACTACTTTTAAGAACGTGCATGCTTTCTGTAGGATATTACACCGTAACGTACTAGGCACCATACACTCCACTGCTATTTCTAGATATGCTTTGCACATCATTCACTGCGTGATGATTAAAGAATATCGATTTTGTATGTGTCGGCAATTGATTAAACAATCATAGGAACAAGGCTTCAAGATAAACTGCATTATCCTTTACTTGTACTTGTGACACATATCTTCCATATTTTGTTAGGAGAGCACGCTTTTTCCTTGTACGCGCAAAATTCTGAACACACTTAAATTCAGATTGAAAAGATTACCAAATCATATAGAGATTGTATAGGTATTTAGAAGGAGAGTGTTTTACGAGAGCATGTGATGATGATGATGTAGGAGAGGGGACCTCTGCAGGACCATCGCTTTCACAGCCTCAGCCGCCGCCCGTTGGCCATAATCCGTTGTGGGACGAACTCGCGCTACGTACCGAACGTTCTTTTATGAAGAAAGTGTGGAAGGCTCTCACAACTATTGGGTAAGTGCAAGAGCGGCAAAACAATTAGCCCATCTAGAACGATAAAGAGATGCGGCGCTTAGGCGTTGCTCTAGTGATAGTAGTCGACGGGGTAGAGTATAGTGAGGACACTATCAAAATTAAGTGTGTGTGTGGGGGGGGGGGTGGTTTGCAAAGTTATTTCTTTTTTATTTTTCAGTTTTCATTTTTTTCCTTTTTAGGTTTCTTTTTATTTTTGATTTTTCTTTCTTTTCTTTTTAGTAATCCTTTTTTATAAAAATGAATTTCCAAAATAAAAAAAAGGTTTTGAATCAAGCTTGTAATAGGTTGACTTGAACTTTGAAATCCGAAAAGTTAAGTGATACGAAGAAAACATATTGAATCTAAGGAAAGGACGAAATTTGAAAAATAACCCTTTATCTTGAATTCAGATTTAGAAAATATATACCCTACAATATGCACGAGTACGAATCTTGAATGTTTGAGATAGTAGAGGATATCTAGAAAATATCTTTGCCGAAATATCTAAGTAAAAGAAAAGATGTGCATAGTAGGCAGTCTAAACTACTGAAGGGTGCCAAACTAAAAACAGGTATATTATAAAATAAGTTGTTTCGTAGGTTACTAAGGACATATGAGCACTCATGCCCTTGGGGTGTTTCGTCACCTATTGTCCTAAAACCAACTAGTTTTTGTGTCATTGCTGAAACTCATAAAGAGATAACTTAACAAAAATAGGCATCATAAAACTCACACACTAAGTAATCGGTTGGTTGGTGCCTCATGAAGTATTAATGATCACACTGAAAGGTGTTGTGTGTGTGTATGGTAATAAAATAAAATACGAGGATATAAAGCATTGATACTATATATTGAATTGATTTCTCGAGCTTAAGGATATTTTACACACACACGTAGGGGTCACTACTACTATTCTCCGCCGAAAGACGCGACCGGAACGTTGGGATGTCCGGCCTGAAATTCGAGGGCAGATGCTAATTGGTGCTATCCGTCCACCTCTCCGAAGATGCCAAGTTGATTTATGGAACCATGTATCGAAGGTTTAAACGGATGCGGCAGATGTAGCAGACTTCGTCAGATTCCCCCTCATTGAGGGGTTTTTGATTGTGGGGACGCTCTTCCCTGCAGGTGCAAACCCCTGCAGTTAATTACGCTACCGCATCACGGTAACCACTTTCACCTTCTCCAGATGGTCACTTCTTATCGTGTGTGTTTGTTTTTGTTTTTGGTTGCCCGTGGTTGTATACGGTGACTAATTTATGTTGTCGCCCGTAGGGCGTGGATTAGTCCAAATCCGTATTTTCTTATATTTGGGTTTGGATTGGGTTTAAGGATCGTTAATCTCATTTGAGACTAAGATCAACTTAAACATTTATTAAGGATACGTTAGTCTAATTTTAGACTAAGATCTACTTAACAGGATCATTTAGATCCAACAAGAGAGCATTTGGGCTCTTTAAGTTTAAGGACATCATAGTCCATGGAGTTTAAAGACATCATAGTCCAGTTTAGAGACATTATAGTCTGTAAAGTTTAAGGACGCCATAGTCTATTGAGTTTAAGGACATCATAGTCCATGGAATGTCTGGTTGTCGGGACCCGTCACCTCTTTGAAGACGTTGAAGCATTACAACAACAAATATCAGAGGAGTGAAGAGATGTACCCTTGAACCAATATTGGTTGAGAGATCTGTAGTCCAATTTGGGACTAAGATCAAAGATTTATGAGCATATGAGCTCAATTAATCTAAGTTAGGGATCTGTGGCCAATTTGGGCTCGGCCCACTCAGTTAAAATGTTGAACATTTAACAATGCTAAGCATTGGTTTGGATTCTGACAGCCTTTTTATCTTTTATTTAATGCTGAGCATTCATTATAGCTATAGTCTTTTATTTAAAGAACAGTTTATGTTCTCTTAGCGTGCACGTGAGGAGCACGTAGCGCGCTTGGCGATGAGTGCCGGTCAAAGAGCGTAAAGCGCTTCTGTTTAAGTAGCGCACACGTGGGGAGCACGTGACGCGCTTGGCGGTGAGTGCCAGTCAAAGAGCGCAAAGCGCTTCTGTTAAGTAGCGCACACGTGAGGAGCACGTGGCGCGCTTGGCGATGAGCGCCAGTCAAAGAGCGTAAAGCGCTTATGTTAAGTAGCGCATACGTGAGGAGCACGTGGCGCGCTTGGCGATGAGCGCCGGTCAATGAGCGCAGAGCGCTTCTGTTAAGTAGCGCACACATGAGGAGCACGTGGCACACTTGGCGCTATGCGCCAGACAATGAGTGCAGAGCGCTTCTTGTGAAATTTGGAGCGCTAAGGCTCTGCAACGCTATGCGTTAGTTTTGGAGCGCTGAAGCGCTTCTTTTGATTGGAGCGCTAGGGCTCTTTTTAGGTAGCTTTGCACCCTGAGAACTAAATTCTCTCTCTTATAAGATACTTTGTCTCATGGATCTTAGAACAAAGTTCTTATTTTTTTATAGGATTTGTTTCAATCTCTTATGTTTTTGGTGAAAGGCTCTGCCTTTATGGATCTATGATCCTAAGAGAATTGAATTATTCTCCCCCTTTTTATAATGAGATATTATGATCTTTTTTGTGAAAGACAATTTGTCTTATAGATCTATGATCTGAAGAAGATTAGGTTCTTCCCTTTATTTTTTATGATGATATAGCTTGATCAATTTTTGTGGAAGACCTTGGTCTTATAGATCTACGTAAATTCTTCTTTTTATATGAGATGATTTCATCTCTCTGTTCTTTTTTTTACCTTGAAGAAAATCTTCTTCTTCTGAGAACTTGCTCTTTTTCTTTGAAATTTCTCAAAGTTTAGGGGGGGTTTCCTCTATATGAGACTTGAAGACTTGGGGCCTTTATATAGGATCGGCTGATTTGTTGACTCGGTTGAAGAGATCTTTTTCTCTAATTGATTTGGAGATGTTTCCCCCGTTGGATCTTTGATCTAAGGACTTCTGATTTATAGAAGGCAATCTTCTTGTTTTTAACAAGATTGGAAAATCTTTTCCCATACAGAATTTATTCTGTATTTTGGTGATTTTTAATCACCATTGGATCATTGGTCCAATGGAGCTCTGATTTTCAGAGCATAATCTTTCCTGTTTGGAAAGATTCTGAGGAATGTTTCCTTAACAGAATTTTATTCTGGTCAATTGATGATTTTTAATCATGTTCGTTAGATCTTTGATCCAAGGGCTGAGAACATTTTGTTTTATCGCTAGCGTTCACGTGCTTTTCACGTGGTGCGCTGCTTAGAGTGCAGCGCTCTTAGCGCCAGCGCACTACGTGCTTTGCACGTTGTGTGCTACTTAGAGTGCAGCACACTTGGCGCTGCTGTGAAGCACTGCTTCATTTCAAATTTTGAAATTTGAACAGAGTTTTGCTCTGATGGGGAAACAACTACAATAAGGGGTTGCTCCTACGGATTAATCCGTAGGTCCCCAAGGTTGCCCCTACGGTACCCTACAGATTAATTTCAAAATATTAAAACGTAATTTGTTATTTGGCCCTATGAAGCCGGAAAAGAAGGCCCTACACATTAATCCATAGGGACATATATGGATTATTTATAAAAAAAATAAAGCCCAGAAGTTTCCTCGTTCCTAAAATTTCCTCGCTCGATCACTCGTCTCCCGCGCGCGCCTCATCGCCACCGCACTCCCGCGCACGCCTCGTCATCGCCGACATCATCGTCGACTTTCTCGTCGACGTTAGGAACCCTCTCATCGCCAATCTCCCCCTTATGTCGTCGGGACAATAGAATCGACGGAAAAAGGTTAGTAAATTTCATTTTTTAACTTATAATTATGCATTTATTTGTGTTATTGTTGATTATTGTGTTGCTACTAGGGCATAGAGTTAGGGTTCGGTATAAGGTTTGGGTTAATTAATTAGGGTTAGGGTTAGGGCTCAGTGTAGAGTTAGGTTCGGTTCAGGAATAGGGTTAAGGTTAGGGTTCAGTTTAGGGTTAGGGTTGAGTTCGGTTCAGTTCAGGTTAGGGTTAGGGTTAGAGTTCAGTTTAGGGTTAGGGTTAGTGGCTAGGGTTAATTTGGGTTAGTTAGGTAAAATAGAGTGTATTTGTGTTATGGTGTTGATTAGGGTTAATTAGTGATAATTTGAAGGGTTAGAGTGTTGATTAGGGTTAATTTGGGTTAATTAGGTTAGTTTGGGTTAATTAGGGATAATTTGTGTTAGGGTGACGATTTGGGTTAATTGGGATTAATTTGGTTAATTTGGGTTAATTAGGGTTAGGGTTTAGGGTGCACTAGTTTCTTCAGTAGGATACTCGATGGTAACGTAAACGTACAATTTTACCGTAAACGCAAGAAAAGTTACCCTAAACTTGAAACTTCGAACCCTTAATAACGAAACGTAAATGTAAAACCTATTCATGTTAAATGTTCAAGTTAAAACCAATATATGATACTCGATGATAATATGAAACTTTCATATTCTCATCGATACTCATATTTGAAAATCAAAGCATGACTTAGTCCCCGTCTATCAGTTAACATACGTTCGATGTTCGTCGTCACATAGAACTATACGAAGGTCGTTAAATATCGGACGGTATAGTTCAGTACTAACAACCGTCGTGTAGTCTATTTGATGAGAAGATTCAATCTTATGATAACCGATAGATTTGTTCATTGTGGACAAGTTAGGAATGTATAAAGTAAACACCTGTATTCACTTGTGTTTTCATTCATTTCGAGTTATTTCGTCTGTACTTTTCCGCTGGTTCTCTGTGTACAAAGATAGATTAGTTGTTCATTTCAACGTTGTTTCATAGTTTTGAAATGATTATCTATTCTATTACAGTGTATTCGGAGAACAGCGGGGAGGTGCTGCCGAAATTTACTTGAAACGGTTGAAAGCACGAGCGAATGAGTATCTGCTCTATATATTCTTAATGGGATAGAAGCCTTACCCCCGACAGCCGAAACACACACATACAACA
Organism: Agapanthus africanus; assembly: GCA_030015575.1. Lineage (NCBI taxonomy): Eukaryota > Viridiplantae > Streptophyta > Magnoliopsida > Asparagales > Amaryllidaceae > Agapanthus > Agapanthus africanus. The sequence goes on from JASDDO010000004.1 coordinate 317,343,589, forward strand.
CGAATACACAACAAACGCACACACAGCACATACACACTAACAAACCTACACTGAAGCGAAATCATAAATTGAAAAACACATATACAGAATACAACTCATACTTGGGTATCCTCAAATCTAACTTTGTTTATTGATAATTTATTCTTTTCAACGACAAACACACACACACAAAGCACATACACGGATTTTCTCCTTTGCCAGTAACCATTCCGTTCTAAGATTTCTTAATATAGTCATCATAACCTACAATTTATATGTTATATAGTCTAACATGACCCATGAGTACATCAGAGTTAATGACTGGATGTATGTGGATTGGCAAAAACGTATGCAACCTAAGTTTGTCGTAGGAGTTGCTGCTTTCATTGAATTTGCACGCGCACATAATAAGATCGTGTTAGAGAAGATTCTCTGCCCGTGCGATAGATGTGGGAATAAGTACTGGTAAAAGGTAGAATTCGCAGAGCTTTATATCGTTAAACATGGTTTTACTAGACTTTATACAACTTGGCTACATTACGGGGAAGGAGAAGAATATAGTAATGCGACAGAAGAAGAAGGAGAAGACGATAATGCGGCAGAAGAAGAAGACAGTAACTTCTTTTCAGAAGAAGAAATGGAGGATATGGTAGAGGCTGCCCTAGGTGAATCTATTCGTACCGAAGATGAAATTCCTTCGGGTCAAGGACCGCGTGAGGATAAGTATGAAAAGTTCATGAATGATGCTAGAAAACCAATTTATGAGAATGCAAAGTATTCCACCCTCTCATGGTTCATCTAACTTTTCCAGATTAAGTGCCTAAATGAATGGAGCAACAAATCATTCACAATACTTCTGAAGTTCTTGAAAGATTCTATGCCCCCGAGAAATAACATGCCCGACAGCTGGTACGAAGCCCAGAAGATGATGTCTGATTTGGGTCTGAAGTGTGCGAAGATTCAATTATGTCCCAAAAATTGCGTGTTGTATCGGAAAGAGAATTCAGATTTCAAAGAGTGTCCAACATGCGGAGAGGCCAGGTATAAGCATAAAGATTCTGATAAGAAGCCCGATATACCTGTCAAGATAGCACGATACTTTCCCATAACACAGAGGCTGCAAAGGCTATTCAGGTGCAAGAAAACAGCCGAGGCAATGATTTGGCATCACCGTGCTCCTCCAAATGAAGATGGAAAAATGAGTCATCCAAGAGATTCACCGGCATGGAAGGATTTCGATAGGAGGCACAAAATATTCAGTAGCGATCCTCGCAATGTCAGGCTCAGACTCGCTAGTGATGACTTCTGCCTATTCAACTATATGGCTGGAAGCCACAGCACATAGCCCATTGTAATGATAGTTTATAATCTGTCGTCTTGGTTGGCTATGGATCAATCATACTTTATGATGCCTTTCTTATCGATGGACCAAACTCACGGGGAAACAATATCGACGTCTATCTCCGACCTCTGATCGATGAGTTAAAATCTTTATTCATTGATGGTGTAGAGACTTACGATGCAAACAAAAATACAACCTTCATACTGCGTGCGGCTTTAATGTGGACAATTAATGACTTTCCTGCGTATGGAATGCTATCAGGTTGATCCGTACAAGATCACAAAGCATGTCCTTATTGCCATCAACATACAACATCGAAATTCATGAATTTTAGCAGGAAGGTTTGTTATTGCGTCCATCGACGTTTCCTGCTTCTAGACCATCCATACAGGTGAGACGCTATTCACATTGATGGTCATCAGGAGATTCTTGGACCTCTAGCCCCATTGTCCAGTGAGGACGTGACTGCTCAGTGGGATGGTTATAATAATGTGACCTTCGAGATAGATCCGACAAAACAGGTCAAACCACCATTCTGGAACAAGTTAAGCATTTTCTTCGAGCTTCCGTACTGGTCAACAAATTTAGTGCGTCATTTTCTGGACATCATGCACATAGAGAAGGGAGTATCTTAGTATGTACTCAACTTGCTACTTTGTAAAGACGGAAAATCGAAAGACAACCTTCATGCTCGGATGGATCTTCAGGACTGAGAAATTAGAAGTGAACTGCATCATAAACCGATAGCGGGTAAACCAGGCAAGTTTTTACTTCCTAATGCCGCGTATCATATGTCACAACTGGATAAGAAAAGATTCCTGCAGGTGTTGCATGATTTTAAAATTCCCACAGGTTTCTCAGGATCATTTAGCAAGAAAATAAAATTTGTGAAATGCAAGATCGATGGGCTGAAAAGTCATGATCACCATGTTATTATAGAGCACCTTCTCCCATTAGCCTTCAGGACTTCCCTTCCCCAATCGATTGGTCTAGTAATCAATGACCTATATTGCTTCTTTAGAGAATTATGCGCTAAAACCCTGGATTTTGTGACGCTAGAGAAACTAGAAAATTCTATTTCGTTGATATTTTGCAAGTTTGAGCGTATTTTCCCACCGTCATTCTTCGATATCATAATACACCCGACGGTTCATCTTGCAACTGAGGCTAAGTATCGATGGATATATCCCATCGAAAGGTACGTAGAACTTTTCGTTTCGCGCAATTTGTAAAATTATTGTTGTCCTATATGCCCGTATTTATTTATTTAACATATTTTTCTTTAGGTACATCTACACTTTAAAAAAGTATATACGCAATAGAAATCGACCAGAGGGTTCTATCATACAAGGTTATCTTCTAGATGAAGCAACCACATTTTATTCCCGCTATCTGGACGAGAACATTGAGACGAAACTTAACTGGCCTCGAAGAATTCAGGACGGGCCATATGGTAAAGCTGATTTTAAGAGAGTAGACACTATGTTTATCAATAAGATATATCGGTTTATCCTCCTCAATAGCGCATGTCTTGAAGAAATTAGAGAGTAAGTTTTTTTTGGATTAATTTTTATATTTGTGTTTGTGTGTGTATGAAATGATATAATATTAATGTCATAATTTATTGTTGAGAAAAAAATTCATTTTAACGAGGTACGTGAGGGGCATCCTGATTGGAATGATGAACGATTGGAAAAATATCATCAGGATAATTTTTGCGATTAGGTTGCAGATCATGTAAGTTCGAATAATATGTTATTGCTACCAGTCATAATCTAAACTTATATCGTTATGTATTTGTCGTAAAATTTGTTTTGTCAGATCCACGATCCGAACTTGTCTGCATCATTAGAGAGTGATTCAAGATGTTTAGCTCAGTTTCCTAGTATGGAGGTTGCATATTATAAAGAATTTGGTGTCCTTGGATACAAATTCAAAGTTAAGGACATAGAAATATCTTGAACCACTCAGAATAGTGGGATTGCGACGGTAGGATCGGATGGTGTGATTTATTATGGATACTTAAATTGCATACTTGGCATCCAATATCCCAGACGATCAGAACTGTTTTATATATTTTAGTGTACTTGGTACGATACACGAACCGATACGGATAAGTGGAGAAACAATATCGGGACTTGGAAAGATGAATGTGGATTGACCAGTATGAACACACTTCGATTTTATGGTCAGGACGATCCGTTTATCTTTCCGAACCAAGTATTCCAAGTATACTACTCACAGTGTCAGAAGCATCCTTATACCGTTGGAAACTCAGGGATGTTTACGATGTCCCAGAATTCGAGGACAGCGATGAGGATGAAGAAGAGAAAAGACTTAGAGTGCTCCGATCGTCTATTTCAAAAGACAGGTTGTCTTCGGCTGATCATGAAGTTACGTGGGTTAGAAATGATATCGATGATGAAATCCAAGTAGATATGTCTAATGCATCAACGAAACGAAAAAGGTTATCAGTAATGTTATATTATTACTTCACATTTTATGATCTATACATATATAGCATGCATATAGAATGATTATACTCTTGTCTAGATTTGATGACGATGACGGAAGCAGCGAGGGGAGGCAGGAGCACCAGTCGCGGCACAGGCAGAGGCAGAGGCAGAGGCAGACGCAGAGCGGTTCTGCTCTCGGAGAGCTGCGTAGGGAGCTTAAGAGGGCCGGTTTTGCACCCCGACCGGAGACCCCTTCGGATGCCTCCTTCTGTGTGGACTTTGCCACACCTCCAGGTATATTGCATGCATATTCATTTTGAATGTAATATTATAGATATACATGCATATTTATGTCAAAATTACTTATATAGTCAATGTTTGATTGTATAGCTGTTGGCGGTGCGTCCACATCAGAGGCAGAGGCTATTCCCGCACCTCCAGGTATATTTATATATCCTATAGCGCATGCATATTGATTTAGAATGCTATATCATAAATATACATACATTCTTTTTGCTTTTATGTACTTAGATAATCATTTTTTAATTGTCTAACTGTAGGTGGTGCCTCCACATCTCGGGCAGAGGCCACCACCGCACCTGCGGGTATGTTTATATATCCTATAGTGTATGCATGTTGATTTAGAATGTTATATTATTGATATACATATTATTTTTGCAATTACTTATATAGTCAATTTTTGATTGTCTAATTATAGGTGGTGCGTCCACGTCTGGTGAAGGGGCTACTCCCGCCACTTCCATACCCTCCGCTCAGTCTGCAGGTTAGTGTTCAGACCATAATATTGCATTTTCTATCCCCCTATTCTTATCCATTTTATAAATAAACAGGTACTCTTGACGCACGTTTGTTGCATGTTACAGGATACAGGCTCTTGGAGCAAATACAGTGAAAAAGATTAAAGTTGATACAGAAAAGGGACTTTTGACCAAAAAGTAGACGGATCCTAATCAAGTCTAGTCGAAGAACAGTGCAAGGTCCAAAATGTCAAGTGAATGGTTAAAAGATCGCTACAAGTATACACTGAAACATCTGGAGGAGAATAAGAAGCCCAACAGAGAAAATACATATGGAAATAGGAAGCCCAAGAAGCCAAGAAAAAGCCCAAAAATTACAGAGTCCTAACTCCTCAACTTGGCCGCGGAACTGCGGCCAAACCCAGCCTGGCGCCGCGATTCCGCGGCCATATAGAGCGCACGTCGGTGGATTTTTGTCGTGTCGGTGCGTCGGTGCGGGTGTTGGGATTTTTAGGGGTCAAATCTGTAATTTCATGTCTACGAGAGTCTGTAACCCTAGTTGTCATGTTTTCCTATAAATTGTATTCCCAGATATGTAAAAACCTATGCCTCTTTTTAATCAATAAAATTCAGAATTGCTGGGAGTTATTCATATCTGTTCTCTATTGTTTGGAGGGAGCCATCGAATTAGTAAGTAATTTCATTCCTTTAATTAAAATGTTTTTTCATCCCCTAATGAGCGAGTAGTCTCCTCGCTTGTTAGGGTTAGCCTTAGGGAAAGGGTTGAGAGATGAGATCTCTCACCCCTTTCAATGCCACCTTCACCTAATGAATTAGAACTCCTTGCATACGCGCACAACCGCTCCCTACGGCACCCTACCCTTCGAGGTAACGATGAACCGTAGTATAAAGGGCCGGTTGCGCGTGTTTTCCATGGGGGTTAGGGTAATTATCAAGATAGGAAGGATACGAATCTAGAGGAAGAAACATCTTCCCAAAAGATTCGGATTCACTTTATTGATAATTACCGTAACATCTAATAGATCTAAATAAAAGAAGGCATTGAAAGCGGTGAGAAAAACGTTAATCTCCAAAACTTCCCATAAACCTAACCCTAGCAAGACTCTTAATTAGATTAATTTGATCCAGTTTTTATAGATTTTTATAAACCAACCAAAACGACATTTTGAATCAACTCGTTAAAACACATAAAAGAAATTTACCCGTCTCTGTGGATCGACCCGTACTCACTGGCTAGCTGCGAAGCGACGCCGTTCCTGATTGCGGTAAATACAAGTTTTCATACTAATCAGTTAGTATTAATAAATATAAAATATTTTTTTATTTTACATATCCTTTAAGAATAAATATCAACTTCATGTAATTTTATCGATCTTTATTTTCTAGTTGGAGGGGATGCGTCCATGTCCGGGTCAGAGGCTGTTCCTCACCGGAGGAACTATCGTCCTGCTCGTGTTGCTGTCCGAGCCCGGGCTCATGCTTATGTCACCGGAGGTATATATCGCACTTCAATTTTCGTTAAACCTTGATTTCTTAATACCACTTTGTTTTAATATTAATTGTCTTGATATTTCTTGTAGATGCACGGCAGCGCCATCCCGAGAGGGGGACTCGAGGCCCGAATCAATCCCACAGGCTGAGGCCCGACAGAGCTAAGGGGGAGGAAGCATTCCCCCTCTTCTTTACCGCTGATTATCGCTATACCGGCGATTATGCCGAGAGGTTCGGCTGGTATATAGGAGATGAGAGCCGCCTCGTGATTAAGTATCCACTTCACGTTGAGTTGGGCGATCAGCATCGACGCTCATTTGCCCTCTTCTGGGATCTGGCTCGGTTATTAACACTTGCAGTTTAATAACATTTTTTTGTATTTGTAGTTGGATTACGACTTTCAACCTGTACCCGACCCTTATCACCCTTAGAGAGTGCTCGATCTTCACGCTCTGTACCATGGCCTGATGAAGAACATGCAATCAAGGTCTGATACAATAGGAACGAGCTGAAGATGGACTGCTATTCCCTGTGGATGACGACCCCCGAGGCAGAGAGAGCGGCTCTCCTACATTCTCCGGCCTTTGTGAGAGTCGACGTAGATATATGGCCTCTCTTGTGCCAATATTTCGACTCTCAGCGCAAACAGATTTGTAATTTAAATGTAATTCATTGTTTAGTATATAATTTATTTTTTTTGTGATGCTTAATTAGAAAACTAAATCTGGATGTGTTGTGCAGAAACATGCCAATCAAAATAAAGAGAACAGGAAGTCGGCGAAGAGGGGTCGCCCCACTTATACAGCTGGCTTGAAGAATATTACTCGTGCCATAGAGGCATCGGTAAATTACAATAGATCTACTCTGATAAAATATAATATTAAGAGTTATGTTATAATATATGTAAATTTTTTGCGAATTGCAGAGAGCTCAGACCCTGGCGCATGGTGGTACACCGAGCATGCTGACCGCGTATCTTACTGTCCACGGCACCTCGACAAATCTCTCCATGGGCGAGCTTCGATTCCCCGACACTACTACCCAGGACTATTGCGTAAGTGTTAATATTTATTCTAATATGTTTGAAATTTTTGTTTTAAAAAGTTCAAATTTAAATGATACACTTAAATTTTAATGGTTAATGTGGGTGTAGGAGCGGGTGTTGGAGCAGGCGGAGGCATCGAGGATCGATATTACTGGACAGAACGATCCGATGCTGCTGACCCCAGTTCTAGATGCCGCACACGGAGGGCTCCATAGAGGTTGGGAGAGAGGCCGAGGACCGGGTCTTAGTAGGGCCCATATGAGCTTGGACTCCACTCCGGCGGTTACTTCCCCTACTCCCCGTGAGCGACATCTGGAGCATGATGTTGCCGCCTTGAAGACCACCGTCGAGGAGTTTAAGGAGGTGTTGGTACGTATACAACTTAATAATAAAATATTATATCATATTTTAGATAGTAACATATGCAATATTAATAGCATGGTCTTATTTGGTTGTAGACTTAGCTTTGATTAATCATATTTACATAAAACTGTCTAATTAAAATAAACTACGGTTTTCCAAACTAGATATCCAAACGAGGCCTAAGTATTCTTAGATTGGGATTTCGCAATAACCTGATAATGATACGAATTCGACTAAAATCTAATACACAGTTCTTACTCATTTATTACACACAAAATTGAACAGATGCGACAGGCTGCTTCGGCTGCGGCTCTATATGCATCTCCTTCGGCTGTGGCTCTGTAAGCCACTACCTCGGCTGCGGTTGCGCAGACCACTCTTGCAGCTCCACAGCCCTCTCACACCGCCGCACAGTCCGCTCCTTCATTGGTCGTGTTTTTGATGACTTAGGGCTGCACCGAGGAGCAGATGTGTCAGATTACGGCGTTTATCAGAGCTGGGGTAGCTGGACCGAGCTTGGGTAGCTTTTTTTTTATATGTTTTAAGCATGTATGTACTTATATGATACATATTGTATATATTTTGGACGATATTGGTGTTGTTTGCGTGTTCACGATGATTTTGATTGATATCGTATTTTGTTTGTTTATTTCTTTTATATATTATGTGTGGGATGTTGATTATGAATACTGCGGTATTTAGTTATATGATGTATATATTATTGTGCACAGGGCGGGGAAAAAACAGGAAGCCCATTTAAAAAAAAACCCTGATATTTTATCCCTACGGATGCCATCTGTTACCCCTATGGATTAATTCGTAGGTCCAACGTTTGCCCCTACACAGTTAGCCGTAGGGGCAAAATATCAGGATACCTCATATTTTTCCCCAATGGACTCAGTAACAGGCGTTAAACTTTTCCCTACGCATGTATCCATAGGGGCTTCCATCTGAACCTACAGAGAACACCGTAGGGGCATGTTCAGGCCCTACGACGTTACCGTACGGGCAAGTATTTTATTTTATAAACCAATAAATTAAATAAATATTTTGTCCAGTTGGACCTACGAATAAATCCGTAGGGGCTTCTATCTGGACCAACGAAGAACTCCGAAGGGGCATATTAAGGCCCTACGACTTTATCCGTAGGGGCAAGTATTTTATTTTATAAACTAATAAATTAAATAAATATTTTGTCCCTACGGTGTAAGCCGTAGGAAAATGTGTCCCTACGGACTAATGTGTAGGGGCAATTATTTCTCCGTAAGGATATGTTCAGAGCGAAGACTTGCATCTGCGGCCATTGCACCTACGGTGTATTTTTTTGCCCCTACGAATATATCCGTAGGGGCAGTGCTTTACCCCTACGGATTTATCTGTAGGGGAAACCCCTTATTGTAGTAGTGGGTGTAGGATCTATATTTGAGGGAAAGATGGGAGTGAAGATTAGGATCAAGTTCTATTGAGGGAGAATAGAATTTTCGGAATTGAAATGATACTTTAGGATAATAGCTTATTAAAACTGAAAAACTAGCGAAATTCTACAATTTTCTATTTTCATTTTCTTTGTTTATAGTTTTTCATTTTCTTTATTTTTATTTTTTTCTTTTATTTATGTTTTCTTTTACTTTTTAGGATTTTGTGGGTAGTATCCACTTAAAACCCTCACAAGACAACACTCATCCACTTGGGTAACCTTATGGCTTAACGGCTTGTTGTATGTACTAAGTGCAATTGCAACGCCTGTGAAAAGGAGCACATTATGTAGAACTTAGGTAGTTTTTATTTTTCTTATTTTTTAGTTTTTGATTTGCTCGAGAACTAGCAAAAGGTAAGTGTGGGGTATTTGATAAGTGTAATTTATTGTATATTTTTATATTCAAATTTACCTTATTTTATCTATTTAATACTACTCAAGATATATTTTATGAATAAATGCAGATTATAAGTTCTCAAGTGCAAAAATACAGAAAAGATGAACTTATGTGTGTTGGACGTAAAAGAATTTAATGAAGAAACTGATATAAGAGTCGGGCCAAAGAACCAAGGAGATAGTGAAATGAGTCAAATTAGAGAGACAAGGCAGTAGACCAAAGCTGAAGCCAATTGGGTTTAATAAGTCGGGGTTTCGCCGCCTTTGGCCGGCGATTCGCCGCCATCTTGACGAGTTGTCCCCTAAAATTTTATGTTCATCTCGTGGTTTTAAAAATAAAAGTTTCCATCTGTTGTAATCGACCAGAGAGCCTATATATACTATAGTATTATTATTTCGGGTAATCTTCTTCGCTTTTAGTTAATAGCCGTCTAGGGTTTAAGGAGATAAAAAGTTTGCAAGTTAATTTCTTAAATTTTATGCAATGATTTTTCTTTTTCTTTTTTGCTTTTATTTTTATGCTATGAGTAGGTAATTTTCTATCTGGGTTTGGATGATTCTTGATCTATTATTGGTGTTTGATTCTATTGTTCTAATTCTTTTTCTATGATCTTAATGACGATTATTTTATGATAAAAATAAATTCTTTGTATGCAATTTTGATAAACTAGATAGATCAATGAGTGATTGATGACTATAAGGTTTATTTAGTAAAAGAATACGCATTGCTGATAAACTATTTAATTTGATAAGTGATTGACAACCATGAAAGTTATTTAGGAAAGTTAAAGTTCGTATTTTTATTATTTATGTTCGATCTAATTAATCTAGTGTTAGATTAGACTCGCCGATAAAGCAAGTTAGGCCTTTGATTGACTACCATTGAGTTTACCGAGCAGAAAGTTAGATCTAACTAGTTCTTAATTAATTAGAATTTAATATTTAGATTTATTATTTGCCTAATTGTTGATTGATAGGATAATGCTAAGATCGTATAGATTATGCTTTATATTAGATTGAAAGTTTATTGCGATGAATGTTTTCTTTATGCTTTTTAATAATTGATAGTTAATTAATTTAAAGATGGAAAATCAAGAAAAGGAAGACATTTATTTAGAACACCATGATTAGACAAGATAATTCTAAATCCTAACCTTTTCTCTATTTTAAGAATATATTTAATTTTTTTTATTTACTTTCTTTTAAAATATTTCTTTTAATCAGTATAGTTCTTTATTTCAACCTTTTAATTTTTAATTCGATTAGACTAACTAGAGTTCCCTTCCTCTTTATGAATCGACCCACAAGTGTTATATCTATTGACCGTGCACTTGAGGTATAAATTTAAGACTAAGAAAATATCCTATCATCGGGAAGGGAGGCCCTTTGACCTATACCTAGAGATTTTTACCACTATTTGGTTGATAAGAAATTTAAGGAGACTGTGTGTATTAAATGCCAAGATAACCGGCATGATGAGTGGCGGCTGGACAAGGCACGCGGTTCGTTGAATTGCCGAGAAGGGAGGTCATTTGACCTTTACCTAGAGAATCTTATCACCATCTAGTTGATGAGAAGCTCAAGGAGATTGTATGGCAGAAGTGCCAAGATATCTGGCTTGATGAACGACGGCCGGACAAGGCGGATGTTTTGATGAATAGCCGGAAATGGAGGTCCTTTGACCTGTATCTAGAGGTTCTTATCACCATCTGGTTGATAAGAAGCTCAAAGAGATTGTATGGTAGAGATACCAAGATGTTCAACTCAACGAGCAGTGGCCAAGCAAGGCGCGCAGCTCAGCCAATGACATGAGGTCTTCTTGGCTCAAGCCTTGGCGAACAAGGATGCCAAGAAAAAGATGAGGAGCAATATTGCAAGAATCTTTCAAGTGTTTACAACATGACTTTTGTCTTCTTTGGGCCAACATAGGGACCTAGGCATAGTATTTTTTTAAATATCTACCATTAATGGGTGACATAGGCTGTTCCCTATGTACATCCATCAGCTTGTATGAACCGCTACCGAAGACGGTTTCTATCATGTAAGGACCTTCCCAATTTGGCTCCAATTTTTGTTTAGCTTTTCGATTTGGGATTATTTGTCGCCGTAGAACCAAGACCAATTCGCTTGCAGTGAATGATCTTAGTCTAACTAATTTGTTGTACGTACGTGACATCCTTGCTCTATAGAGTTCTAGGTTATGCCGGGCTTTAAGCCGAACATCATCTAACGTTTCAAGTTCTTTGAGCTTTAGTGCGGTGTTTTCATCTGTTGTCAATCCTTTGTGGATTGCGACTCGAAGGGATAGTATCTCAATTTCGAGAGGGAGCACAACTTTTGTCCTAAATACTAACTGGTATGGAGTAGATTTCATAGGAGTCTTGTATGTGGTTTGATAGGCCCACAGTGCTTTTGTTATTTTGTTGTGCCAGACCCTTTTATTTTTTAGAACTATCTGTTTTAGTAGTTGGTCAAAGTCTTGTTGAAGGCTTCTGCTAGACCATTGACACTAGGGTTATATATGGTAGAGTAGTGCCAGCCAACTTTATGGTTTCTGGTGAACTTTATAATTTTGTTGCTTCTATAGGTATGTCCGTTATCTGATATGATATATCTTGGTATGCCAAACCTATATAACACATTGCTTTAGAAAAAAATGGCGATGGTTTTCGCTGTAATTTCCTTAAAACTTGAAGTTTCAGACCATCTAGAGAAATAATCAGTGACCGCTAGAATGAACCTGTGTCCGGTTGATGATGGAGGTTCAATTAGGCCGGCAATATCCATTCCCCAAATCTTGAAGGGCCATGAAGCCACAGTAGGATGTAGTGAATTTGGATGCATGTGAATGAAGTTATTCTGTATTTGGCATATATGGCATTTTCTTGTATGTTCTATGCAATCTTGTGCCATGTTTGTCTAATAATAACCCATTCTTTTGATTTTGATATTCATTTTGGGACCCGCTTGATAGACTCTAAAAATACCGGAATGAACTTCTTCCATTATCTAAGCCGTCTCGTCTGAGGACAAGGATCGTAAAAGGAGTGTAACACCTTAGAACGATCGTACGATATTTAATTGAATAAAGTTATATTAATTTATATTCTGGTTTTTATGACTTAGATTATATTACCATGGGTTTATTCTAGGTTATTCTCAATAGGTCATTGTGTTTATTGGATTGGTAAATATTTTTATTGATAAAAGCTATGTGTGGTTTTGAGATTAAATCTTATTTTACCTTGCCTTCATCCCTATTCCTATTTGATATAGAATTTCATGTAAATACCCGGCTCATGTTTTAACCTATACTATTTAAAACACCATGCATATTTTGTAAACCATATTCTCCACATTATTTCTCTCAAACAAAAACCGAAACCATAGCCTCCTCTTCCATCATCAAAACCAAGACCCTACTCTAGACCCGATTTACATCTTGCGTCACCATTATCATCTGATAATCAACGTCGACATCACCATCAGCATCATCGTCATGTTCTTCTTCTTCCTTGCTGCAGCAATGTGATTCTTGTTTTGGTTGCATCTCTCGGCTGCATCTCCATCCAAGGAAGAGCATTTAAACGGAGATCTTTCGCCGTTTCCATGTTCATGAGATCATCATCGACAAAAGTATCAAATACTTGTTTCATGCTAAAGAACGATTGGATCTTACTTATTATAATAGAATAGATTTGTAGATTTAAATAAGTACGCATCTTTATTTGATTCTTGTTTTTAGTATTTATATGCTTGTATGACAATATTCAGATCTTGTTGTATGCTTTGATTAATTGATTTATTCTGACGTTAAAACCTAAAGATATCATATTTACGATGAACTAGGTTAAAACCCAAATCTATACATATTGCGCATTGTAAATCCTAAAGTTGTCATCTTTGTGATAAACCAGTTAACATATATTTCAATATAGGGTTTCATATGATTCATATTTATTGCATTTATCGAATTCAAATAGAAAACTTAAATATGACCGTTTCAAAGCAAGAGGCCTTGAGCCGGCTCACCATAACCTCGAGCCGTCTCATAGAAACGGAGTGAAATATGTATGGCACATTGTGAGTCGTCTTAAATATATTGAGCTGTCTTTAGATAGGAGTCGAGCCAGTTCAAGATTGTCATGAGCCATCTCTTACAACCAGAGAGGAAACATTAATCCTAAAGCACTTGTGAGAAGTCTCAAACCCTTGTGAGCCGTCTCCACACACACGAGCTGTCTTAAGCATTCACAAGCTGTCTCAATCTGATATGCTAAATTGCTTTACACACATGAGATATGTGATCTGATTGTTACCAGATATGATTATGATGTAATATTTAATATGTTTTTGCTATTCTTAACCGTGCTAGTATAATGATTGATTTTATGTATCTATGTTATCCTGTTATTGATATTGTCCTGCTATTGTTATCATCTTAACTATACTGTAATGTAAAGTTTACCCAAATGCTAATGATTCCATGATATTGACTTAACCTGACCTGATTATTTTGATTGACACGACATGTACTTGATTGTTCCAGTATTAGCATTAGGTAAGTATTATATCAATACCTGACATGAAACATGAAACCTAGGGAAAATAGGAAATCAAAAGTGGTTTATTGCTAAAGACTGATCAGTTGATACATGCTATGGGGTCCGGAATGATGAGCTAACATCATTCTTATAGATATTGACATTGTTTTACTTCCTAGCGGCACGTCTCGGATTCAGCCCTGAGAGTCATGACACCGTGGTCCTGGGCACGCACTGAATAATATTTAGTTACAAGGAAGATTTTTCTCATTGATTTCAAATACTTATAGAATAGATAACTTAGCGACATGGACACTTAGGATCCACATGACATGTTTGTATTACCATATCTTACTTGTTATATTGCCTGTCATGACACCGTGGTCCTGGGCACGCACCGGATAATATTTAGTTACAAGGAAGATTTTTCTCATTGATTTCAAATACTTATAGAATAGATAACTTAGCGACATGGACACTTAGGATCCACATGACATGTTTGTATTGACATGGACACTTATGATCCACATTAAAGGGAATGATGAGCTAACATCATTCTTATAGATATTGACATTGTTTTACTGCCTAGCGGCACATCTCGGATTCAGCCCCGAGAGTCATGACACCGTGGTCCTGGGCACGCACCGGATAATATTTAGTTACAAGGAAGATTTTTCTCATTGATTTCAAATACTTATAGAATAGATAACTTAGTGACATGGACACTTAGGATCTACATGATATGTTTGTATTACCATATCTTGCTTGTTATATTTCCTGTTACTGCTATTGATTATTGTTTACTCACCCGACATCAGTTTCGTATATCAATATAATACAACCCGTTCCGGTTAACCTTATTATTATATTATCTATGGCACTCTGACTTATAGGTTTTGCATGGCCCAGATCCTTTGACATTAGAACCGCAGGATAAGGAGTACTTTGAGAAGACAGCCGAGCAGTGAGGCGTGTTCTCTTTTATCAAGTTATTATGGTTTTAGGTTTCTTTCCATTACCGAACTATTTATTGGATTTTTCTTTTGTTAGCCCATAAAGGATAAGTATTGTTTTGTTCTTATTTATCCTTGGATCTGTTAAGGCTTGTTATTCCAATTTGCTTCCGCTATTGATTCCTATTATCGTTTATTGTGGCATTGGACATATATTAGTATTATATATATATATATATATATATTCGTGTTGCTTGATTATTGCATGACAGCCTTAATGTGACTTTGGAAGGATGATTTCTTATCGTAGATAGCATGACCGACCGAGTTACGTCCCGTATTTTATATATTTTGGGAAGTGGGGCATGACAAGGTTTTTTTGGTATTAAAACTTAGGTTCAAGATTATCTAGGCATGGGTTCAATTTGTAGTTGGGTATTCGACCCAATTCATTGACCGTAAACCCTGTAAACTATAGGAACATGTCTTGCCACATTGTTTCCTGTCAATCAAATTCTTGAATCCTTATCATTATTAAATCTTTTTTCCGTTGCTAACCTTGTCCTTCGCCCTTAACTTCAGAATTATGGCTACAAGGAACCAATCCATTCCATCTACTGACAGTGCCGCGCTCCCTAGGGTCATGCAAGGCTTGCTGGAGAATTAGCAACGCCAGACGGATTTGATCCAGCAGCAGACTAAGGTATTTCTGGAAGGCTTGAGGACGGCCCAACATAATGTTACCTCTGCCGTTGAGAGGGAGGCAGGTTCCAGGCATGGTCCAAGTGAGGGTACAATTGCTGATTTTTGGAAGCTTAGCCCGAAAAACTTTATGAGATTGGATGAAGCACTTCTGGAAGAGCAGCGGCTCATGGATACGGAGAATCTTTTGATTGCTGCTTAGATTCCTGATGAGAAGAGAGTGGATGTGATACGCATCCAGCTGGTTGACTATGCTCCTGAATGGTGGCTTGTCGAGGAGACCCGTTTGACGAAGCCGATCAGCTGGGCGTAAGTCTACGGTAGCACCCCGGCCGTCAATCCGAGGTCAAACGCGGAACAAAAACTTTTTTCAAAACCGGCGCTATCATAGTCTTTCACCCGGATCGAACCATTAACACAAACTAGCTAACTAGAATGATGATAGAAAGGCTATACCGATCGATCCGTGTCCTTCGGTCTTTAGCCACCATCGCTAGCTCCTCGTGGCATCTCCGATCTCCGGTCTCCTCGTCGGAAGGGCAACACGTCAAGAAGTCTTTTTACGGGCTCCCGCTTCAAACCGAAGCAACTCGGACATGAAGTTTGCTAGCCGACATGTCCAAGGTGATGTAGAGAATGTGTGTGATAAGTTTTTCTCAAGCATCCATTGATTCTCAACACATGAGAGTGTATGGATGGAGGTTGAAGATGGAGCCATGGTGGAAATGGTGAGCTAGAGGAAGAAGAAGAAGAAGAGGCATTTGTTATTATTGTGATGAGATGAAAGTGAGAGCACTAGAATAATTCCCAAGAGCAAGCCCAAGCCATAGTGCTGTCCACTCTCTCTCCTCCTCTCATTTCACTACAACAATCAATCACAAATGTGACATTTGCACAAGAAATAAGACCATGAGTCACCAATGAAGCAGATGTCTCATTTAATGCACAAAATCATCACCCCCACTCACAATTTCCACCATCTAAACATTAACCCAAATATTTAGTCCAACAAAAAGATATGGCAACATCTAAAGTAAACTCGTGATGGATCACAAGGATACCCCTCACCTGTATATACATACCTGCATCCGCATTCTGACCGAATGCAAATGCGATGAGACTAAAGTGATCCAACAAATCTAATACTAGAATCCAGCTTAAACCAAAGCCCACTAGTATCATCCGTCCGATCATGATCCGTGCACAAATGCATGTATATGATCGAACCCTGCCATAATACCATACAGCATCTACAACGTTTCGCCCGAACCTTGGGAAAACTACCTGTGGGGGATTCTAAAGACTCGTCAATGCACTGGTTGTGGATTTAACCACTAGCACGTCAGTGGTACTAGCTGTACGTAACGGACGCCCAGGTATTCACCAAAAGGGAGGCCGATGAGCGAACTCATCATGAAACCCTACTGAGCCTGTCAGTGACAATATCCATATAGTCCGGTCCGTTCGTCTATAAGTATCGCATATCGGGCCTAGGGGGTCGGTTAACACCAGACCCTCAAAAGCGGTATAAGTCATGTCGGAGTGTGGCCCAGAACACCCTGAGATACTACTGGAATACCTACCAGTAAATCTCCTGCGTTGGCCAAAGACTTCGTGTAATGGCTCTCCTAGACACAGCGCGATCTCACCCCCAATACCGGGAGAGACGAAACCCCTGCCGATCCGCTCACTGCCTCCATGTGGCTCGGGACTGTACCCAACTAAAACCTGTTTGCACGACTCCTTTGAGCCGTGGTAGGGTAGTAATCAAAGCACAGTGGGAACTCACACGAGACAAATGACGATCTCAGGTCGATAGACTAACCTGTACACATGTCACCAGGGAACTGCTATTTAACGCTAGGTATATTACCAACTAGCAGGTTCCCGGCGAGTCCTGTCCGGTGTACTCATAACCCAATAAGCACCTGTATACATCTTAGGTGAACCAACTGACACCAAAGGCTTGTGAGACCGGCCACCGCTCCTCGTCGGGGTCTCGACTGTATACACTAGTCTACTCCGGAGTATCGATGCCCTGTCTCGAAAACTCCCACGACTAGGGACCATTTTTAAGGATGTGCTTATAGACTACCCAACTCTCACGTATATGATCGCTATCATACTGCTGGTAGTCAAGCAAGAATCCTAAGCACTCTATCAACGTGTAATAGTGATCTGTAATATCACCTAAAAGATGTACGCGATGACAAAGACAAACAAGATAGCATATTATCATCTTAAGTAAGACCGTCCTACCGGCATAGGTCCTCCCTCAATCATTGCAATCACGTGCCTGCGATCCAATAATTTACTTTGAGGGCACTATATCCAACAATCTCCCACTTGCACTCAAGGCTAATTATTGCGATGTCGCATACTCACAGCACGTGTGATACCGAACACCCAACTCCTCTACTGATCAGTTTCACAAAGCCCGTTTGTGAAACTATTGCGTTCGAGGAATAGCCTCAGCGAGTGGATCCGCCTTGATGTTTCTTTCTATGTCTCTCTTTATCTCAAGTTCACGGAGGACATCACCCGAAATGAGCAATACCTGTCTTAGAATATGTCTGGATATCTGATAGGACCTAGTTCATAAATGAACTCCAAATCCAAACTTCTTAGACTGTATCGTCAACTGAACTTAATCAGTATCCTGCGCCATGCCTCCCTCAGTATCCGCTTGGACCTCCTGTCCAAACTGTTGCCCCTCGTCCGAGGGAAAACTATAACTCTGATAGTCACTCTATCATCCAGGTCACCTTGGAAGCCTAAAATGATAACCGTCTCCCGAAGGAGGCTGTCGTTATCATATTCCTAGAACATCCACTTATGTTCTAAAACTGCTTCTGAACGTTTCTCCAGGATTGGATTAATATCTGAACTTATTGCAGCTAGTGCAAAACAACATCTGGTGTAGTACTTGACATCTCATGATTGACTTAATTGCCTAAGCAAGTGATATGCCAATCATACACATCCCCCTCCTCTTTAGTCTGTAAGGAACCTTTAGAGAGGGTGACTCCATCACCTGCAGGTACACCACCATGCCAGAAGTCGTCCATTCTAAATACCTTTAGAATACTGTCTAAGTACCCAAATTGGGACACTACCTAAATCCAGATCTAAAACCATAGATCTAGTAACTCGAATGTCTGATATAATATCTATATACTGTGTGGAGAAACTACTGTGTGACAACCACAGTATAACCGATCGTAGTATAGGAATTTCACTTCCTACTCTGTGTATGTCATCCATATACCAGGACATCACACCCTACTACCTTCTTAACAGATCCGTCCCCTATTCTGTTGAAGTCAAAGCCCATGACTGTCACATCAAAAATAGACGATCTATCTCCGCTATATCTGCTTTAGTCTATAAATAGACATAAGCAACTTGTCCACTATACTTCCGCTGCTCCTACTGACTACAACAACCCTCTGGCAGAGTCATATACATGTGCACTTCTAAAGCTAGTTTAGAACGACGCTATACTCATCCTCCTGCCGGGTCTCATAGTCTGGAACAGCAGTAATGGAAAGTCTTGGTAAATAAGAACCTCCCTGTCATCGTCCTTAAGGCTACTAGAGTATCTCTCGGGTTCTTGAGGTTACCCTCCATATCTGCGGAGTGGCTAATGGAATGTCAATCCAGATTGAATCTTTAGGTCCTATTAAATTTTGAGTAATCGTTTGCGGTTCTGGAATCACTCCCAGTTCTACCATACTCCCACTACTGTTTTCTGAAAAAGTCCATTTTACTAAAACTGTGGTGAGTCAAGAACAATATCACTATTGATCTTCCTGATGGTTGAAAGTCAACCCTCGTCATAGCCCAGGTCAACCCACAAACAGCCATTACAGAAACGTGCCTTGAGTTATCTAGAGTCTGGTTTTAAGCATAAGCCGGACAACTCCATATACCTTAACATCGTTTAAGATATGATCCATTCTATATCTAATATAGAAACAGAGGCACATATTTAATTGGAACCAGATTCAAATCATACAGCTGTCTCCAGTGCATATCAACTAAATGGAGAGAGACCGATCAGCATTACTCAACTTAGGAGTGCATCCAAACATGAGTAACCTGAAAGAGAAACAAGTTCCTCAAAATCATTACTATCAACTGAATACCAAACACAAGTATCTATATCTTCGATCACCTTGAAGAATCCTGTTACTTGCAACACCTGATTCTCTACTTTATTCTTATACCTATAACTTCTCAATACTTAGACCTTGTATTTTTACGAAACACTTGTCTAAAAACTAGAGAAGTCATAAGTAAACAGAATATAGTACGGGGACCAACCCCTCTGTCCTTATGGACACCGAAAAATATACAATACTATGTATAAGTCCCCTGAGTTTAATAACTCAAACCCTGTGCGTCGTAGGTTGAAAACCGTACTATGGTTAAGAAGAATTACACCGCTGTCTAATACTCCTTACTTAACCATCCACTGATATAGGTAAATGTCATGGACATAATTTCAAAAAGTTATATCTTACTTTATAAAATAAACGTACAGTTATATCAATCTGAAATTGGTGCATAACAATGGATATTCAAAACCAAATATTTGCCGTCCGGCAAAAACGTAGGCGATTTCCTCAAATATCACTAATTACAACGAATTCCGATATAATGAGGATGATCACCTAATTCCCAATAAGTTACTCCCACTCCTCATCTGTAAAACCATACAGATGTAAGAATCAAACCTGGTAAATACATACCCTGGAGCAAGTTCCATTTAGGAAATTAGTTTTCTATTAACAATGCACAGTGAAACTGAAACATAAAAATATTTCGAAGGAGTATCCGGGTACTCCTAGTAATGCCTCTTTCATTATCAGATTCACAACTGTAACCGTATATTTCTTTTCCATCTCTCCAAATCCGTTAATTTGTCTTTAGTTGTTACCTTCTGTACACCATCGTTATGCTAAATGGTTTTCTTCCTTCCCTACCGTTCGACACCAGCCTATGGTTTGGAAGAAGACTATCCAATAAGCATAATAGGTGTACTCTCCTAATCTTAGGAGTACTCGCAATCTGAGAGAAGGTAATGATAAAAGACAACTGAATAAACCTTATTTCTATTTCTCCTGAACCAGAATCCATCCTCGAACTGGAACAAGTTCCGTCGAGTTCGTATATAACCATACGATGGAGTATCCAATAACTGTGGATCTTCATAGTGACACGGGGTGTTCTGGAGAAATACAAAGGTGAAGTAGGAGTGGCGATGAAAATACGTGGTTTGGTCATGAATGATAGCAGTTGCAATTTACTTTGCCCTTTTTCTGATCCCTTTATTTGTCTTTACTTAATACCTTCTGTACACCACACTTAGGTAATTGGTTTTCTTCATTCCCTATCTTTCGGCACCAGCCTATGGTTTGGAAGAAGACTATCCAATAAGTGTAATAGGTGTACCCTTCTCCTAATCATAGGAGCTCTCACAACCTGAGAGAAGGTAAAGTGAAAAGACAACTGAATACTCCTATTCAATCTCTCGAGAACCAGAATCCATCCTCGAATCTGGAACAAGTTCCTTCGAGTTCATATATAACCATACGATGGATTTATCCAATGGAAGTGGATGTTCGTAATAATACGGGGTGTTCTTGAGAAATGCAAAAGGTAAAAGAAGGAGTGGTAATGATATATGCAACTCAGACAATCCAAAAGCCAGTATTTTAAGAAGGCTCGGTTAACTTGGTCACTGAGTCATAGTCTAAGGTCGGGCCATGGTCGCTGCCAAAGAGAGAGAGAAAAGAAACACTCTGCTTGCACTCTAACTTAGATCAAAATGGTTATCAATTTATCTATTTAGGATGTCTCCCACTGTAATCTCAAATTCTCCTCCAAACCTGAAAGAAGAATTAGTCGGGATCACCCGAGGAGTAAACCAACTCATCAGTGGGAATCGGGATCCAACTATCATCGCATGATAACGTGATGGAATCCACTCACGTTATCACACTCCAGAAGGTATGCGGATATCTGGCAAGTTTCCTGTATATTTGAAACTCCCGATGTGATTTTTACCCCATGCTCTTATGACCTTGACGAAGGTCAACAAATCATGAGTCACATGTCAAGTTCTACCCGTCATTGTCCAGGTTAATTTGAACCCACTCGTACAAGACCTTGATGAAGGTCAACAAGGCGGTACGACTGTCCCAAACCAACGCATCTATCTATGCAACAGAAAGGTAACAAGCAGTTACCATTCACTGTGCCTTGACGAAGGTCAACAAACATAGCATGAATACTAAGTGCTACTCATCTGAAATGACGGAGGGATACGAATCGTTTTTGGCGAAAAACCTTTAACGTAATGAACTTGATATCATTGAAAGAACCGGATAGCTTTTTATAAAAATATAGTGGCGAAAACCTTTGCTAAAGAGGTCACTCCCGGTGAAGGGATCTCGGCTCTTTCCCCATAGAATGAGGTGCAGGATATTCCAAACTGAATATCACGATGCAAAGCAAAAAGCAATCGACTATAGTGAAGTTATTACCCTGACACAAACCTCTGCCCAAGGGGTCACTCCCGGTGAAGGGATCTCGGCCCTTGCCTTGTCGAATGAGGTGCTGGATATTCATAACCGAATACCACTGTGCAAAACAAAAGAGAACGTCCTTGTAATAACAGATTTTTGAAAAATGTTCCAACAACATCAAACAGGTTTGTTTTGCTTGCATTGATCCGAATCAATACAGCCCCATCAATTGATCACACCAAAAAGAACGAAAATATGATGTACGTATATGCCATCCGCATTCGCCACTGGGTCCCGTCATCACCCGTTAGGTTACTTAACTAACGACAGAGCAGGGACTGGACTAGCGCGGCTGTAAAACATATACAATATCTACTAGTATATATATAACAATATATAATAATCGCTCCAGGCGTGATAAATTAAACATCACAGAAAAGTAATAAGCATCACAGAACAATACAGGTAATCTGGGAGCCTCGGGTTTCCTTTGAGCCGCAACTGAAACCCGACGTTTCCCTGGTCGTGTGGATAGCTTGTGCAATGAAAACCTAGGCCCCTACGGGCGCAACAAGTTACCCGTTAAAACCTGAAGCGAGGCATCCCCCTTCAGCAAAGTGAATGGACCACCCAACACTTCACGGAATCTGGTAACTTGAGTACCCCTCCTTGGGTCAACCTGTACCCCCTACGAATGCGGCGAATAGCCCGCCAATTCTAGAGTGAAGCCTCCTCCGTCTCGAAACAATGAGATGTAGGCCCGTTGCCCTCTATAACCCGGCTATTCGTGCACTCCACCGCAGGGTAATCCTAGTACAGGAAAGAAAATATGTACAACGGTGACATCGACCTCAACCCGGTCGTGCCCCAAAAGAATAATATACAAACAGGCAGTGACGGCAATCCACATGTCGGACGCTCGCCCCGCAATATCAAATGCATAAATAAAACTAAACTGTACTAACATTGCACCAACCTATCCACCACGACAAATCCGCAACATTACAGCACAACACAGAACATCAACTTGAATGTCACGTTCGCAAATCCGTCTAAAAGAGCTATAGCAATTAGACAAGATTTACCGCTCGAATGACATTCACGGTCGCAGATAGTAATGCAAGTACCGTGAACTAACATATTTAAAATTTCGATCGACAAAATTTCTCGTAGCAGGCCCCAAGTACAAATCTAGCACTCAAAATAATCTGGGCCAAAACTAAATTTTCCAGAAACCATAATTCCAAGAGAAAGACCACCAGAAGAAAAATGAAGCTCTGAGCACACATTCCCGCCGTGGATCCGCAGCAAAAATGCCAGTGATGCCACGGTTCTGCGGCGTAATGATTGGATCGTGCGTTCAAATTTCTACAGGGGTCTTAGAAAAGCCTGCATGATTTTCTGAAACACCTAAAATAATTTTTCGACGACTTTTAAAATTCGGCAGAAACTCAGAAAATGAAAATGTGGTTTCGGAAATTTTGATCGATCGATATTTTAAACATGTTAGAACAAGCTAGTAAAGGTTAATAGCGTGGCTCTGATACCATATAAGTCTACGGTAGCGCCCCGGCCGTCAATCCGAGGCCAAACGCGGAACAAAAACTTTTTTCAAAACTGGCGCTATCGTAGTCTTCCATCCGGATCGAACTATTAACACAAACTAGCTAACTAGAAAGATGATAGAAAGGCTATACCGATCGATCCGTGTCCTTCGGTCTTTAGCCACCATCCCTAGCTCCTCGCGACATCTCCGATCTCCGGTCTCCTCGTCGGAAGGGCACCACGTCAAGAAGTCTTTTTACGGGCTCCTGCTTCAAACCGAAGCAACTCGGACATGAAGTTTGCTAGCCGACATGTCCAAGGTGATGAAGAGAATGTGTGTGATAACTTTGTCTCAAGTATCCATTGATTCTCAACACATGAGAGTGTATTGATGGAGGTTGAAGATGAAGACATGGTGGAAATGGTGAGCTCAACGTCTTTCTATACGATCTTCTTGCCCCAGGGTACTGTACCGGGTCCACCATATACCCGTAGACGGTGCCTCCTCTTTCCTTGAATCGGGTATACACATAACTCAGAACCGAGAAAACTCATGGTGGACGCCACACATTATATCAAGAGAAACCGCGTTTTTAAAACAATTATAAGTTTTCAAAAATGTACCTGTGGTTTCTTAGATCCAGAAATCTCATAAAAACCGAAATTTCATAAGCATGAACCAATAATGAGACAATGAGTACAGGCACAGAACAAATCCGTAATGCACAACCAGTGTGTTTATATGAGTGTGGCATCTTACTAGGTATGAAAATGTAATAACTGAACTAATTAGTGTGATATGAATACTAAATAATAGCTAAAAAGCTATAGGTTACTAGGTTATAAGATGAAGTAATGATTTCTAATGTATACGTGGCATGGCAATTATCGATGATGAGTGTGTGAGCCGGCGAGTATGTGTGCATGCAACATACGCATCATCGGAAATGGTGCGTGTGTCCTAACAAACGATGTCATATAATATAAAGAAAAGAGTGTATATGCACACCGCAAAAAGAGAATAATACGAGTATAACAGAGAAATAAAAGAGTAAACGCAATAGTATAAAATACATAACTACTTATGAGCCATATATTTATAGTTTAAAGTAGTACGAATTGTTGTTTTTAGAAAATTAGGGGCTATGGTGTTTTTGAGAAAAAGATAGCATTTGAAAATTCGTAGCGTCTCTTTAGGGTTGTCATTTAGAAATGCATAACGATTCGCTAGTTTTGAAAATAGGTATGGCTCTAATTATATTTTAATATCTACTTAAGTGAATATAAAACAATAATTTTCCGAGTCGATACATCCATAAGTCGACGATCCAGCTTCATAGTATCACGTGCGGTATAATCCATCGTACGACATCATCACGTCAACAGTGTGGATTAATCATCATGTATATATATTACGTATGGTATAATCCATCGTACGGCATCATCACGTCAAGAGTACGGATCAATCATCATGTATATCATATCACGTACGGTATAATCCATCGTACGACATCATCAAATCAAGTGTGTGTGGCTTAATCATCATATACATCAAATCACGTATGGTATAATCCATCGTACGATATCATCAAATCAAGTGCGCGGGTCTATGGTCATGTACATCCTATCTTCTCATCTAGTCACATATCATCACACGTTATATCATCTCAAATCGTATTATGAACATATATATCATCTAGTCCTTATATAATATAATATATCATATCGTATCATGTCGTTTCACCTCATGCCATACACTATAGCCTCGTGACATCATGTCCGGTCTAATCGACTCATATCATTCTAACATGTGATATCCTCATCTCGTGATGTTATATCGAAGTTATCCTCAAATTTATATGTATATATATATATACATGTATATATATACACACCTATACATACACACACACACACATACACATACACATATATACACATATACATATACACATATATCTATACACACACACACGTATCAGTGTGTGTATACAACATATATACTACATATACATATACACATATATCTATACACACACACACGTATCAGTGTGTGTATACAACATATACATATACATATACATACACACACATATACATACACACACACGTATCAGTGTGTGTATACAACATATATACCATATATACATATACATATACATATACATATATACACACACACACATATATATATATACACATATACACATATAAATATATACATATATACACATGTACACACACACACATATATATAAACACACACGTATTAGTGTATGTATACAACATATATACCAATGGCTCAAGGCTAAGAACATAAGAACTAAGGACAGACCTCCCTACGAGTACTCTTACTATCGCCTATAGTCTCCTAGAACTATATTAGCTAAGTATACATATCTAACATATATATATATTTAACTATATATAGGTACTCTAATATTACGGTTGCGGGGGTGCTATACGCCATCCACCCGACTTCCCCCTGTAAGTCGATGTCGCACACCCCACACACTTGTGGGAAGGCGGAATTTACAAAAAATGATTTTTAAACTTTGCAACACTGACATTAACTCCATAATCTTAACAGAAACCTTAACTAATTATACTACTTGGAGGTTTAACTACTCGGTAAGAGTTTTATACCTCATTGATTCTTGTCCTTCGGGTCTTCTTCTCATCCACTCCTTGAGCTCCTCGAAGATACGGATCGTGCTTGATCGTCGGCCTCCTCGTGTCGAAGATGATCCACCCGAGAGTCTATACCTCAAGCTCCAAGCTCTAAACCGAGATAACTAAGGTACCTAGTTCACTAAGGTAGGTAGCTTAAAAGATATAGAGTTTCTAATGGAGTATTTAATCTCAAGAGACCTGATGGTTCACAACTCATATGAGGGATTTAGGTCTTGAGGAAGAAGGAGAGAAAAATTGGAGAGAGAAAGAAAATTTGCAAATGAACAAGTGAAGTCTCAAGTGAAGAATGGCTCATACACTTTCTCACCTCAAGCATGCAATATTTTCCAATTGAAAATATCAACCATGCTTGAATAGTGAGTCCAAACCAATAAACAAAACCATAAACCATGCTTCACTCCTTGCCTCAAATATCTCCAATTTCCATATCATTAATCTATTTCCAAAAATAAATAAATCCAAATAATGAGGTGTCCCCTTTTAGAAGCATCTCTTGTGAAATTACAAGAATTCCCTCACATTATATACATACCCGTATTCGTATTCCGAAAAATATGAATACTATGAAATAATAATAATCCAATAATATAATACTAGAATCCGGCTTAAACCAAAGCCTACTTGTATTATCCGTCCGAACAACATCCGTGTAGCCAGTACACGTATATGATCTGAACCCTGCCGTGAAACCATACGGCCTCTACGCCCGAAGCAGGGAAACCCTTTGTGTGGGACTCTAAAGACTCGACAGTACGCTGGCAGTGGGTTTAACCACAAGTCCGTCAGCGGTACTAGCTACACGTAATAGCTATCCAGGTATCTGTCGATAAAAAGGCCGATGAGCAAACTCATCCGATCTCTTACTGAGTCTATCTGTAACAATATCCATACAGTCCGGTCTGTTCTTCTAAAAGTATCGCATATCAGGCCTAGGGGGTGGTAACTGTCAGACCCCCAATAGCGCAATAAGTCGCGCCGGAGTTGAGCCCAATACATCCTGAGAAACTACTATAGTACCTACCAGTAAATCTCGATTACCCTAACCAGGTACTTCGTATAATGGCTTTCCGAACACAGCGCGATATCAACCACTAATACCGGGAGAGACGAATCATATCTAACCACTACTGCCTCCCAGTGCTTCGGGACTGCACCCAACCACTACCTGTTTGCACGACTCATTTGAGCCGTGGTAGGGTAATGATCAAAGTACAGTGGGAACACACTCGAGAAGAATAGTGATGACAAGTCAGTGAACTAAGCTATACTAATGACACCCGGGAACTGATAACTGATGATAGGTATAATACCAACCAGCAGTTCCCCAGTGAGTCCGTCCAGTGTAACTCATAACCCAATGAGCACCTATATACTATCTCCGGTATGACATAGCAATGGCTGTGGGACAGGCCATCTCCCCTGCTACGATGAGAAGAGTATACACTAGTCTACTCTGGAGTATCGATGCCCTGTCTCGATAATCCTATGACTAGGGACCAGTATAAGGATGTGCTTATAGACTACCCAGCCCCCACTAGTGTGACTGCCATCACAATGCTGGTAGTCAAGCAAACATCCTAAGGGCTCTATCAGTATGTATTAGCGATATGCTAAAAGAAACATATACACATATTGAGATAGAATCAAACTAAGTAGCATACTACCATATTGAGAAAGACTGTTATTATATTTGTGTATATTCCAAGCTTCAAAAATGTAATATACAATCCAGTACTATACAATAATGGCCTCTAGGTCATATATCACTAACAATCTCCCACTTGCACTAAGGCCATATATTGGCATATCGCAGACCTATCATCTCGAATAGCCTCTCGAACTGCGTCTTAGGGATGGCCTTTATCAGTGGATCTGCAGTGTTGTTCTCCGTCTCTACTCTTTGCATCTCGATCTCCTGGCGATCAACGATCTCCCTGATCAGATGAAACCGCCTCAAGATATTCTGGACTTCTGATGGGACCTGGGTTCCTTCGCTAAAGCTATAGCCCCGTTGTCATCACAATACATAGGTATTAGATCATCAATGGACGGAACCACCTGAAGCTCTGTAATGAACTTCCTTATCCAGATTGCTTCTTTTGCGGAGTCACACGCAGCAATATACTCCGCTTCCATCGTCGAGTCAGCAACGGTGTCCTGCTTGGAGCTTTTCCAACAGACCGCCCTTCCATTGAGGGTAAACACATAGCCCGACATGGGCTTTGATTCATCCTTGTCACTCTGAAAGTTGGAGTCAGCTAATGCCTCGATTTGGAGGTCTTTGCTGCCGTACACCAAGAACATCTTCTTAGTCCTTCTCAGGTACTTGAGAATGTTCTTAACTGCTGTCCAGCGCTTCTCTCCAGGGTTTGACTGGTACCTGCTTACCACGCTCAGTGCGTAAGCAACATCTAGTCTGGTACACAACATCGCATACATTATAGAACCTACCGCAGAAGCGTAGGGTATAATACTCAGGCGATCCCTTTCCAAATCAGTCTTGGAAGACATCTCTTTGGAGAGGGTGATTCCGTGACAAGCCGGTAGATTACCGTGCTTTGAATCTTCCATACTAAATCTTTTCAGTATGGTGTCGATGTACCTGGACTGTGAAAGTCCCAACATCCTCTTAGATCTATCATGATAGATCTAGATCCCCAGAATGTAGGAGACATCACCCAGGTCTCTCATTGAGAACCTTTGTGACAAAAATCCTTTGACTGATTGTAGCATATGAATGTCATTTCCTATCAAGAGTATGTCATCCACGTACAAGACGAGGAATACCACAATTCTCGCTACAATCTTACTATAAATACATGATTCATATGGATTTTTAATAAAGTCAAATTCTTTGACCGTTTCATCAAAACAGATGTTCCAACTCCGCGATGCCTGCTGTAATCCAAAAATGGACTTAAGCAACTTGCACACTCTTCCTCTGCTCCCACTCTCTATGAATCCCTCCGGCTGATCCATATAAACACACTATTCCAAATTTCCATTCAGAAAAGGGGTCTTTACGTCCATCTGCCAAATTTCATAATCGTGGAAGGCAGCAATGGCAAGTAGAATCCGAATGGATTTGAGCATAGCCACCTGAGAAAAGGTTTCATCGTAGTCCAAACCAGGTCTTTGACGAAAACCTTTTGCAACTAGTATAGCCTTATAGGTTTCAACCTGTCCATCTACACTAATCTTTTTTCTGAAGGTCCGTTTGCAGCCTGCGGGTTTTACCTCTTCTGGAGCAATGTCCAAAGTCCATACTTTGTTGGTGTACATGGAATCCATTTCGGTCCGCATTGTTGGGATTCGGTACCCACGCCGTGGAAGGCGCGGCCGAGGCAGAAGCGAAAACAAAAACATTTTGCGAGCACTGGACGCGCAAACCCAAGAATTCGATCCAAACACCCTAAACTAGAAATCTAAACATACAACGTTTGAGAAATACAACTTTTGTCGCGTGTCCACCCAATTATTGAAGACCCCTCCAAGCTCGTAGCCGCCGGGATCACTCTTGAGAATCGACCACCCTTTCGAAGACGATCCACCTGAGGGAACGCGGAGGAGGCTCTAACCGACGATCCAAGCTCGTTAGGTTTGGATGGTCGGTGCTGTAGGAATACTCCACTTAATTTTTCTCTCTTGTACCATGCTCAAAGTGAGAGCAAGAAGAAGAAGGAGAAGAGCTAGAGGAGAGCATGAAGCATGCTAGGAGAAGATGAAGAAAATCATCAAGTCTAAAGTAAAAAAGGAATGGCTACAAAAAATATCAACAATGTGCAGTAGTGCACACAAATGAAAATAATCATTTAAAAACATAGCCATGCTTCACTTTACACCTCATGTCCACCTCATTTCCCTTTTATTTTTCTAAATAGAAAAATAAATATGAGGTGTTCTTCTTCTAGAAGCATTCCCGTATAAATACAGAATATTTCATCTGGTATATGTATCGTTACATATACACGTATTCGTATAAAAATATGGATAGCACCAAAGAGAGAAAATAAATAGTGAACAATAATACCAAAATATATGTATCAAAATACATATATAAATTATTAAATCAAAACATGATTTAATAATCCGGCTTAATCCTAAACCGGCTAGTATTATCAACCGTCAGATTAAAGTCCGTGTATCGTTTAAACGTATTTAATCGGAACCCTAGACGTACCATCGTACGGCTCCTACATCTGTCGCCTGAACCGGAAAAATCCTCTGTGTGGGACTCTAAAGACTCGACAATACAGTGGCAGTGGGTTTAACCAAAAGTACGTCAGCGGCACTATCTGTACGTAACAGCTACCCAGGTAGTTGTCGATAGGGGAGTCAACAATCAAGTGTGTCCTTACCCTACTGATCCTGAATATGACAATCTCCATACAATCTGGTCTCTTCGTCAAAGAGTATTGCATATCGGGTCTAGGGGGTGGATAACGCCAGACCTCTACTAACCCGATAAGTCGTGTCTGAGTCTAGCTCATCACCAACTGAGATACTACTGATCAACTATCAGTAAATCACCCCTATAGTGGCCACGGATTTTTTGTGATAGCCAACAGAACACAGCGCGACATCAACTCTTAATACCAGGGGGGACGAATCCCTGACTGTCGACCACTGCCTCCATGTGGCTTGGGACTGTACCCAACTAAAACCTGTTTGCCCGACTCCTTTGAGCCGTGGTAGGGTAGTAATCAAAGTACAGTGGGAACTCACACGGGAAAAATGATGATTTCAGGTCAAAGGACTAACCTGTACTCATGCCACCTGAGAACTTCTATCTGACGATAGGTATAATACCATCTAGAAATTTTCGGCGAGTCCGTCCAGTGTACTCACCTCCAGTGAGCACCTGTATACTATCTTAGGTGACATAACACCAATGGGTTGTGAGACTGGCCACTGCCCCTCATGGGGGTCTCGAAATGTATACACTAGTCTACTCCGAAATATCGATGCCCAGTCTCGATACTTCCACGACCAGAGACTTGTAAGGATGTGCTTATAGACCACTCGGCTCTCACGTATATGATCGCCATCATAATACTGGTAGTCATGCAAGAATCCTACGGGCTTCATCATTATGTATTAGCGACACATAATAACAAGTAAAATGTGTACACATCAATGATAAAGACAAACTAGATATCATACTATCATTTCGAGTAAGATTGTTCTACATGTATAGGTCCTCCCTCAATTATCATAATTGCGTGCCTGCAATTACAATAATTGCCTTGAGGGTACTATATCCAACAATCTCCCACTTGAACTTAAAGCTAATTATTGCGGTATCGCGTAGCCACAGCTCATGTGGTACCGAATACCCAACTTCTCTACTAATCAGTTTCGCAAACTACGTTTGTGAAACTTAATGTGTTCGAGAAATAGACTTAGTGAGTGGACCCGCTATATTGTTCCAACTTCATCTATCTATATCTCAACTTTACGGAGATCAACGATCTCCCAAACTGAGCGATACCCCGCCTCAAGAATTTGTCTAGATACCTGATGGGATTAAGTTCATCAATGAACAACTCCTATCCAACAAACTTCTTGGGCTGTATCCTCTGTTGAATTATAACCGGCATCCTGCATCATGATTACCTCAGTATCCTTATTGGAACACTATCCAATATAATGATCCTCAGAAGATGCTAAACTCAAAACTTGACATCATCTCTGTCATCCAGGTCACCTTGGAAGCCTTAACCGATAAACGCCTCCCAGAGGAGGCTGCCGTTATCCTATACCAAGAACATCCTCTTATATTCTTTACTGCTTCCCTTTGTTTCTCGAGGATTGGATTAATATATGCTTGTTGCATCTAGTGCAAAAGCAATATATGGTGTTGTACAAGATTTTGCATGATTGACTCAATTGCCTATGCAAATGATGTGTCATTTATGCCTGCCCCTCTCTTCATCAGTCCAAAAAGACATCCTTTTAGAGAGGGTGACTCCATCACCTGCGGGCACACTACCACACCAGGAGTCGTCCATTCTAAAATACTCTTAGAATGATGTCTAAGTACCCGATTTGGGAAACTTTCTAAATTTATATCTAAAACCATAGATCTAGTCACCAGAACTCCTGATATACTATCCATATCCAACGTGGAGAAAACACTGTGTGGCAACAAAATCTGACCGATTTTAGTATAGGAACATCACTTCCTATTTGGAGTATGTCATCTAAAACATGTACAACACTCTCTACATCCTTCTTACTAGGTTCACCTTTGTTTTGACGAAGTCAATCACCTTAACTGTCACATCAATAATAGATGATCCATCTCCACTATCCTTGCTTTAGTCTACGAATAGACATAAGCATCTTGCACACATTCCGCTGCTCCCACTGACTACGATAACCCTCTGGCAGAGTCATATATAGGTGCACTTCTAAAATCCTATTTGGAAAGACGTTATAGTCACCCACCTGCCAGATATCATAGCCATGAACTGCATCAGCGCCAAAACATATCCATATAGACTTCAGCATATACACTGATGTAAAAGTCACATCACAATCCACAACGGGTATTTGATGAAAACTCTTTACAACAAGTCTAGCCTTATTAGGTTAGCATCTTTTCATCTGCACAAATCTTGAAAGATCTACTTGATCCTAATGGGTTTTACCCGTTCAGGAGCACCCAACAAAGTCTAAAATCCATGATTTGCTGAAGTGTGTGGAGTCCATCTTAGGTATGAAATATCTTGTCACCTGGAAGTTACTACTTCCTATGACCAGCTGATAACAAGTAGGGAGAATAGCAGTGTCAAGTCATATCCATATGGACTTCAGCATAGACACTGTAGTAAAAGTTATATCATAATCCACAACGGGTATTTGATGAAAACTCTTTACAACAAGTCTAGCTTTATTAGCTTAGTACCTTTCCAGCTGCACAGATCTCAAAATATCTACCTGTTCCTAATAGGATTTACCCCGTTCAGGAGCACCCAATAAAATCCAAATCCATAATTTGCTAAAGTGCGTGATGAACCTACTCGCATTCTTGTTATTGATAAGAAGATTATGGAAATTTTTAAGCAAGTTAACAAAAATATTCCTCTCCTAGATACTATTCAACAAGTTCCGTCTTATGCGAAAATTCTAAAGGACTTGTGAACTAGGAAGAAAATAATTCAAGTACCTAAAAAAGTTTTCTTAGCGAGTAATGTGAGCACCGCGTTTACCCAACAGTTTGTTGGAGATAGTGCCCTCATAGTCAATTATTGGATCGCAGGTACGTGATTGCAATGATTGCGGTGGACATATCCCGGTAGGACAGTCTTACTCGAAATGATAGTATGCTATCTGGTTTGCCTTTATCAGTCGTGTACATGTTCAGGTGACTGATTGCATGTTACACTTTGATAGAGCCCTTAGGATCTTGCTTTACTACCAACAGTATGATGGCGATCATATACGTGAGAGTTGGGTAGTTTATATGCATATCCTTAATTGTGGTCCGTAGTCGTGGGAGTTTCGAGACAGGGCATCGATACTCCAGAGTAGACTAGTGTGTACAGTTGAGACCCCGACGAGGGACGGTGGCCGGTCTCACAAGCCACTGGTGTCAGTTGGATCACCTAAGATGTATACAGGTGCTCATTGGGTTATGAGTACACCGGACAGGACTCGCCGGGAATCTGCTAGTTAGTATTATATCTACCGTCAGATAGCAGTTCCCTGGTGACATGTGTACAGGTTAGTTCATCGACCTGAGGTCGTCATTTGTCTCGTGTGATTTCCCACTGTGCTTTGATTTCTACCCTACCACGGCTCAAAGGAGTCGTGCAAACAGGTAGTTTTTGGGTACAGTCCCGAGCCATATGGAGGCACGTGAGCGGATCGGCAGGGGATTCGTCTCTCCCGGTATTGGGGGCGAGGTCGTGCTGTGTCTAGGAGAGCCATTACACAAATCCATGGCCATGGTAGGAGATTTACTGGGAGGTACTCCAGTAGTATCTCAGGGTGTATTGAGGCTTCACTCCGACACGACTTATACTGCTATTGGGGGTCTGACGTTACTAGCCCCCTAGGCGGATATGCGATACTCATTAACGAACGGACCGGACTGTATATACATTGTCACTGTTAGGCTCAGTAGGGTTTCTGGATGAGTTCACTCATCGGCCTCCCTTGAGTGTGCTCATCAGCCTCCCTTGAAGTCAGTCCGTGGGCAGCCGTTACGCATTGCTAGTGCCGCTGACGGTTTGTGGTTAAACCCACTGCCAGGGTACTGACGAGTCATTAGAGTCCCCCACAGACAGTTTCCCAAGTTCGGGCGAAACGTTGTAGAGGCCGTATGGTTTTATGGCAGGGTTCGGAAAATGCACGTGCGTTTACGCACGTGTCAGTTTTCGGGCAGATGATACTGGTCGGCTTTGGTTTAAGCCGGATCCGAGTATTATATTGAGTAGGTATAATATCTTTGTCTCAGTTGCATTTGTATTCGGTCGTAATACAAATGCGGGTATATTTATACAGTTTCGGGGTTATCCTGAAAGTCGTTTCAGGATCACTTTTGGAAGTTGCCAGTTTCCAGTTTTCTATCAGCCGTCTTTTAACATTCGGTTAAAGACGGATTTATCTTTTCTTGAGATGAGTGTGGAAGCTTCTAGAAGGTTCTAGAAGAGGTGACTAGGATTAATTAGTGTTGAGTTTTCATTGGTTACATTTAATGGTTCATTAATGCATGATGACTAGGTTTGTGAATCATGCATTATCATTAAAGCTTTTTGTTTACTTAAGGATATTTTCTTCTTGATCTTTTGAAGTGAGAAGCTTTCTTAAGGTCACCACTTGCTCCTACACTCACCCTCCTCCTTCATATATGAATGGATGGCCTCCTCTCTCATTCACTCTCTCTTGAGTTTTCATTTTGCTAGAAAAGATTATGATAGGTTTTATCGGTGTATGGAATTTCACAGTCCATTTCATTCCATCACCCGATTCCTTCGGCAACTTCATTAACCGATCGTCCACGGATTTGGACGAAGTGAGACAAAGTCATCTACTCATTCTCTACATCATTCTTGGTCGTCTCTTTTAGCAAACTTGACGATCGAGTTGCCTCGAGTCAGAGGCGGGAGCCCGTTTAAAGAATCGGTGATGTGGTGCCACCTCGACGAGGATAACGGAGATCGACGAGATCGGAGCAGCCGCAACGGAGCGTGGGATGATGGTTGAAGAACGAAGGACTCGGATCGTTCGGTACAATCTTTCTACACTCTTGACAGTTTGTTAGTTTAGCAATAATGGCAGATCCGGGTTAAAGTATACGATAGCGCCAGTTTAAAAGTTTTGTTCCGCATTTTGGCGTCTGTAGACTGCCGGGGCGCTAGCGTAGACTTACAGTGGTATCAGAGCCTCACCATTTTGCTATGCTAACTTATGCTAACGCGTTTAAAACATCGATCCGACCGAAAATCGAAAACTGCAAAAATCCAAGACGACAGTTTCTGTTGATTTTAAACGGTGTCAAAATTGAATTCTGGATGTCTTAAAAATTCGTGCAGGCTTTTCTAAGAACCACGACGAAATTTGGGGTAATGATTCCTCCAAGGAGCCGCGGAAACGCGGCCAAACCCATGGTTTGGCCACGCATCCGCGGCCAATTGGGGAGTTCATGCTTCCAAATTTTTCCAGTGGGTTCTTCTTTGGATTTTGGGGTTTTTGGTAAACATCGTTTTGGCCCAGGTTTTGTTACTGTTCACCAGTAAGCAGTGGGGCCCACTTTTTGATATTTGGTCTTTGGTCGATCGAAATTTAAACACGTTAGTTTACAGTGCTTACATTATATCTCCGACCGGGAATGTCATTTGATCGGTAAACCGCGTCTGATTGCTATAGTTCTTTTAGACGGGTTTGCGAACGTGACATTCGCGTTGATGTTCTGTGTTGTGCTGTGATGTTGCGGATTTGTCGTGGTGGATAGCAGTGTGCAATGATAGTACAGTTTGAGTTTATTTGTACATTTGATATTGCGGGGCGAGCGTCCAACTTGTGGACAGCCGTCACTGCCTGTTGTATAATATTATTTTGGGGCACGACCAGGTTGCGGTCGATGTACCTGTTGTACTATTTTTCATTACTGTACTAGGTTTTACCCCGCGACGGAGTGCACGGATAGCCGGGTTCGGGAAAGCAACAGGTCCGCATCTCATGGCTTTGAGAGGCAGAGGGGCCCCACTTCAGAATTGGCAGACTATTCGCCGCACTCGTAGGGGGTACAGGTTGACCCAAGGAGGGGTGCCCAAGATTACCGGATTCCGTGAAGTGCCGAGTGTTCCATTCACTATGCTGTGGGGACTGCCTCGCTTCAGGTTTTGGCGGGTAACTTGCCGCACCCGTAGGGGTCTAGGTTTCATTGCATAAGCTATCCACACGACAGGGGAACGTCGAGTTTCAGCAGCGGCTCTGTGAAACTCGGGGATCCCAGATTATCTGTATTGTTCTGTGATGCTTATTACTTTTCTGTAATGTTGCATATTATCACGCCTGGAG
Organism: Agapanthus africanus; assembly: GCA_030015575.1. Lineage (NCBI taxonomy): Eukaryota > Viridiplantae > Streptophyta > Magnoliopsida > Asparagales > Amaryllidaceae > Agapanthus > Agapanthus africanus. Next base: position 317,380,418 of record JASDDO010000004.1, read on the forward strand.
CGATTATTGTATATTGGTTTATATACTATTAGATGTTGTATATGTTTTACACCCGCGCTAGTCCAGTCCCCGCTCTGTCGTTAGTTAAGTAACCTAACGGGTGATGACGGGACCCAGTGACGAATGCGGATGGCATATACGTACATTTTATTTTCGTTCTTTTCTGGTGTGATTATTTGATGGGACTGCGTTGATTCTGATCAATGCAAAGGAAAACAAACCTGTTTGAGTTGTTGGAACAATTTTAAAAAGGTGTTATTACAAAGACGTTTCTTTTTGTTATGCATAGCGGTATTCGGTGTGAATATCCAGCACCTCATTCGACGAGGCAAGGGCTGATATCCCTTCACCGGGAAAGACCCCTTGGACAGAAGTTTGCGTCAGAGTAATAACTTCACTATAGTCGATTACATATTGCTTTGCATAGCGGTATTCAGTGGAATATCCTGCACCTCATTCCACGAGGAAAGAGCCGAGATCCCTTCACCGGGAATGACCTCTTTAGCAAAAGGTTTTCGCCACTATATTTTTATAAAAAGCTATCAGGTTCCTTCAGCGATATCAAGTTCACTACGCTAAAGGTTTTTCGCCAAAAACCAGTCGTAGCCCTCCGTCGTTTCTTATGGATGGTCAGTGGTATTCAAGCTATGTTTGTTGGCATACGTCAAGGCATAGTGTTTGGTAGCTGCTGGGTATTTATTTGTTGCATAGATAGATGAGTTGGTTTGGGACAGTCGTATTACCTTGTTGGCATACGTCAAGGGTATGTACGGGTGGGTTCAAATTAACAAGATAATGACGGGCAGAACTTGACATGTGACTTATGATTTGTTGACATACGCCAAGGTCATAAGAGCATGGGGCAAGAAAATGATATCGGGAGTTTCTAAAGAAACTGAAACTTGCCAAGTATGCGCATACCTTCTGGAGTATGAATAACGTGGATGCATTCCATCACGTTAACATGCGATGAGAGTTGGATCCCGATTCCCACTGATGAGTTGGTTTACTCTTCGGGTGATCCCGATTGATTCTTCTTTAGGTTTGGAGGAGAATTTGACAGGACAGTGGGAGGTTTCCGGATTAGATAAAGTGATGACCATTCTGATCTAGGTTAGAGTGCACGCAGAGTGTTTCTTTTCTCTCTCTCTCTTTGGCAGCGACCTTTGACCGACCCTAGACTATGACTCAGTGACCAGGTTGACCGAACCTTCTTAAAATACTGGCTTTTGGATTGTCTGAGTTGCATAAGTCATTGCCACTCCTTCTTTTACCCTTTGAATTTCTCAGAACACCCGTATTACTACGGATATCCACTTCCATTGGATAGATCCATCATATGGTTATATACGAACTCGAAGGGACTTCTTCGGGGATGGATCCAGGTTCAGGAGAAATAGAATTGGTTTATTCAGTTGTCTTTTATTATCACCTTGTCTCAGGTTGCGAGAGCTCCTTGGTTTAGGAGAGTACACCTATTACGCCTATTGGATAGTCTTATTCCAAACCATAGGCTGGTGCCGAAAGGTAGGGAATGAAGAAAACCAATTAGCCTAAGTAGGGTGTGCAGAAGGTAATATGTAAAGACAAAATAAAGGGATTAGAAAGAGGGCAAAGTAAATTGCGACTGATATCATTCACGACCAAAACCGCGTACTTCATCGCCACTCCTATTTCACCTTTAAAAGGAATAAGGTATTATTCAGTTGTCTTTTACCATCACCTTCTCTCGAGATGCGAGTACTCCTTGGTTTAGGAGGGTACACCTATTATGCTTACTGGATAGTCTTCTTCCAAACCATAGGCTGGTGCCGAACGGTAGGGAAGGAAGAAAACCATTTAGCCTAACGATGGTGTACAGAAGGTAACGACTAAAGACAAATAAAGGGATTTGGAGAGATGGCAATAAAATATACGGTTGAAGTCATGAATTGGATTATGGAAGAGGCATTGCTATGAATACCAGGATACCCCTACGAAACATTTTCATGTTTCAGTGCATTGTTAAAAGAAAAACTGTTTTTCCCGATTAGACACTTACTCCAAGGGTATGTATTTACCAGGTTTCATTCTCATATCTGTATGGTTTTACAGATGATGAGTGGGAGTAAGATATTGGGAATTAGGTGATCATCCTCATTATATCGGAATTCGTTGTAATTGGTGATATTTGAGGAAATCGCCAGGGTACAGTTTTCTACCTACGACGCACAGGTTTTGAGTTGTTTAACTCAGCGGACTTATACAGAGTATTGTATGTTGTCCAAGTGTCCATCAGGACAAAGGGGTAGGTCCTCGTACTATGTTCTGTTTACTTATAACTTCTCTAGTATTTAGACAAGTGTTTCGTAGAAATACAAGGTCTAAGTTTTGAGAAGTTGTGGGTATAAGAATAAAGTGGAGAACCAGGTGTTACAAGTATCGGGATTCTTCAAAGAGATCGAAGATGTAGATTCTTGTGATTGGTATTCAGATGATAGTGATAGTTTTGAGAAACGTGTTTCTCTTTCAGGTTACTCATAATTGGATGGATTCCTAAGTTGAGTAATGCTGATTAGCCTCTTTCAATTAAGTTGATATGCACTGGAGACAGCTGCATGGATTGAATATGGTTCCAATTAAATAAGTGTCAAAGTTTCTATATTGGATATAGAATGGATCGTACCTTAAAAGATGTTAAGGTATGGGGAGTTGTCCAGCTTATGATTAAAACCAGACTCTGGATAACTCAGGGCACGTTTCTGTAATGGCTGTTTGTGGGTTGACCCTGGCTATGACGAGGGTTGATATTCTACCATTTGGAAGATCAATAGTGATATTGTTCTTGACTCGCCACAGTTTTAGTAAAATGGATCTTTTTCAGAAAACAGTAGTGGGAGTATGGTAGAACTGGAAGTGATTCCAGAACCGCGAACGATTACGGAAAATTTAATAGGACCTATACATTCAATCAGGTTTGACATTCCAATAGCCACTCCGCAGGTATGGTAGGTAACCTCAGACGCCCGAGGGGTACTTCGGTAGCCTCAGAGACGGTGACAGGGAGGTTCTTATCTACACAGACTTGACACTACGGTTGTTCCAGGTTATGAGACCCGGTAGGAGGGTTGTCGTACTCAGTGGGAGCATCGGAAGCATAGTGGGCAAGTAGCTTATATCTATTTATAGACTTGAGCAGTTATAGTGGAGATAGATCATCTAATTTTGATGTGACAGTCATGGGTTTGACTTCAATCAGAATAGGGGATGGATCAGTTAAGAAGGTAGTAGGGTGTGATGTCATGGTATCTGGATGACATACACAGAGTAGGAAGTAAAATTCCTATACTACGATCGGTTGTACTGTGGTCGTCACACAGTTGTTTCTCCAGACAGGATATGGATATAATATTTGACATTCTGGTTTCTAGATCTATGGCTTTAGATCTGGATTTGGGTAGTTTCCCAATGTGGGTACTTTGACAGATATTCTAATGGTTTTTGGAATAGTTGACTCCTAGCATGGTGGTGTACCTGCAGGTGATGGAGTCACCCTCTCTAAAGGTGTCTTACAGACTAAAGTGGAGAGGGATGTGCATGATTGGCAGATCACATGCTTAGGCAATTGAGTCAATCATGAGATGTCAAGTACCGCACCAAATGTTGTTTTTGCACTAGATGCAATAAGTTTGTATTAATCAAATCCTGGAGAAACATAAGGAAGCAGTTTTAGAACATTGGTACATGTTCTACGGATTTGATAACGGCAGCCTCTTTCGGGAGACGGTTATCATTCCAGGCTTCAAAGGTGACATGGATGACAGAGTGATTGTCAGAGTTTTTAGTTTTCCCTCTGACGAGGGACAGTATTATGGACAGGTGGTCCAAGAGGATACTGTGGGAAGCAAGGTGCCCGATACTGATTAGGTTCAGTGATCGATTCAGTCTAAGAAGTTTGGATATGGAGTTCATTTATGAACTAAGGTCCCATCAGATATCCAGACATGTTCTAAGACAGGTACTACTCAATTCGGGAGATGGCTTTCTCCACGAACTTGAGATTAAGAGAGATACAGAAAGAAACTTCTAGGCGGATCCACTCACCGAGGCTATTTCTCGAACACAATAGTTTTATAAACGGGCTTTGTGAAACTGATTAGTAGAGGAGTTGGATGTTCGGTTTCACACGGGCTGTGAGTAGTCGACATCGCAATATTAGCCTTGAGTGCAAGTGGGAGATTGTTGGAGATAGTGCCCTCATAGTCAATTATTGGATCGCAGGTACGTGATTGCAATGATTGCGGAGGACCTATCCCGGTAGGACAGTCTTACTCGAAATGATAGTATGCTATCTGGTTTGCCTTTATCAGTCGTGTACATGTTCAGGTGACTGATTGCATGTTACACTTTGATAGAGCCCTTAGGATCTTGCTTTACTACCAACAGTATGATGGCGATCATATACGTGAGAGTTGGGTAGTTTATATGCATATCCTTAATTGTGGTCCCTAGTCGTGGGAGTTTCGAGACATGGCATCGATACTCCGGAGTAGACTAGTGTGTACAGTCGAGACCCCGACGAGGGGCGGTGGCCGGTCTCACAAACCACTGGTGTCAGTTGGATCACCTAAGATGTATACAGGTGCTCATTGGGTTATGAGTACACCGGACAGGACTCGCCGGGAATCTACTAGTTAGTATTATATCTACCGTCAGATAGCAGTTCCCTGGTGACATGTGTACAGGTTAGTTCATCGACGTGAGGTCGTCATTTGTCTCGTGTGAGTTCCCACTGTGCTTTGATTTCTACCCTACCACGGCTCAAAGGAGTCGTGCAAACAGGTAGTTTTTGGGTACAGTCCCGAGCCATATGGAGGCACGTGAGCGGATCGGCAGGGGATTCGTCTCTCCCGGTGTTGGGGGCGAGGTCGTGCTGTGTCTAGGAGAGCCATTACACAAATCCATGGCCATGGTAGGAGATTTACTGGTAGGTACTCCAGTAGTATCTCAGGGTGTATTGAGACTTCACTCCGACACGACTTATACTGCTATTGGGGGTCTGACGTTACTAGCCCCCTAGGCGGATATGCGATACTCATTGACGAACGGATCGGACTGTATATACATTGTCACTGTTAGGCTCAGTAGGGTTTCTGGATGAGTTCACTCATCGGCCTCCCTTGAGTGTGCTCATCAGCCTCCCTTGAGGTCAGTCCGTGGGCAGCCGTTACGCATTGCTAGTGCCGCTGACGGTTTGTGGTTAAACCCACTGCCAGGGTACTGACGAGTCATTAGAGTCCCCCACAGACAGTTTCCCAAGTTCGGGCGAAACGTTGTAGAGGCCGTATGGTTTTATGGCAGGGTTCGGAAAATGCACGTGCGTTTACGCACGTGTCAGTTTTCGGGCAGATGATACTGGTCGTCTTTGGTTTAAGACGGATCCGAGTATTATATTGAGTAGGTATAATATCTTTGTCTCAGTTGCATTTGTATTCGGTCGTAATACAAATGCGGGTATATTTATACAGTTTCGGGGTTATCCTGAAAGTCGTTTCAGGATCACTTTTGGAAGTTGCCAGTTTCCAGTTTTCTATCAGCCGTCTTTTAACATTCGGTTAAAGACGGATTTATCTTTTCTTGAGATGAGTGTGGAAGCTTCTAGAAGGTTCTAGAAGAGGTGACTAGGATTAATTAGTGTTGAGTTTTCATTGGTTACATTTAATGGTTCATTAATGCATAATGACTAGGTTTGTGAATCATGCATTATCATTAAAGCTTTTTGTTTACTTAAGGATATTTTCTTCTTGATCTTTTGAAGTGAGAAGCTTTCTTAAGGTCACCACTTGCTCCTACACTCACCCTCCTCCTTCATATATGAATGGATGGCCTCCTCTCTCATTCACTCTCTCTTGAGTTTTCATTTTGCTAGAAAAGATTATGATAGGTTTTATCGGTGTATGGAATTTCACAGTCCATTTCATTCCATCACCCGATTCCTTCGGCAACTTCATTAACCGATCGTCCACGGATTTGGAAGAAGTGAGACAAAGTCATCTACTCATTCTCTACATCATTCTTGGTCGTCTCTTTTAGCAAACTTGACGATCGAGTTGCCTCGAGTCAGAGGCGGGAGCCCGTTTAAAGAATCGGTGATGTGGTGCCACCTCGACGAGGATAACGGAGATCGACGAGATCGGAGCAGCCGCAACGGAGCGTGGGATGATGGTTGAAGAACGAAGGACTCGGATCGTTCGGTACAATCTTTCTACACTCTTTACAGTTTGTTAGTTTAGCAATAATGGCAGATCCGGGTTAAAGTATACGATAGCGCCAGTTTAAAAGTTTTGTTCCGCATTTTGGCGTCTGTAGACTGCCGGGGCGCTAGCGTAGACTTACACAGTTACCCAAGAAATGAACGGACCCCGGAAGTCCTACCATATCTATTTCTATTGGGGGTAAAACTATCAATCGTGCTCTACTCGATTTAGGTGCTAGTGTTAACTTGCTTCCGTATTCTGTGTATGCGCAATTAGGGATCGGAGAGTTAAAACTGGCGCACTGCACTCTCTAAATGGCAGATTGATCTATCACCCAACCTAGGGGTGAGCTAGAGGATATGTTAATCAAAGTCGGGGAATTTATATTCCCTATGGACTTTATCGTTATAGATACACTGCCTGTAGCAAACCCCCGAAACCAAATTCCGGTGATTTTAGGTTGACCTTTTCTTGCGACTTCCAACACAATAATCAATTGTCGAAACGGCTCTATGACCCTATCCTTCGGGAAGATATCAATTGAGCTTAATATTTACAAGTTGGGAAGTGAACCCTCCGAACCCTATGCTCAAGTATGTTCTATCGAAAGGATGGATTCCGACAGCAGCGAATTTGAAAAGATTCACGATACTTATCTCGACTCCACTATTACGTTGTTGTTTGACCCTGCTATTTATTATGCACATAAGGACCCTGCTATCGAGCTGTCCGGGTCAACATTTAACGCTAAAAATGAGCCGTTTATGGAGTCCGAGTATCATCCCGTTCTTTCCGATGAGATTATTATTCGGGATATCGATGAAAGCTTTGAAGAAATCTTCGCTGAAGAACTCGCATTCTTAGAAAACACGGGAGTTATGATGAATCAACCCCAACACAAAGAAATTGAACCGCCACCCTTTCTTCTTATCAATAACAAGAATGCGAGTAGTCCACCACCATTGTTTCGTCTCTATAACCTGAGACGTAAACCCGTTCTATTCCACCTCTTATCCCCTCCCCATTTCTTCACGTCTATAAGTGACATGATCTTCTACCAAACAGAGCGTTACATCAATAAAATATTTGAATGGTTGGTGTTGACTTTTGGTCTTTGTAAGACTTTATATTGACCAATGACTTTATATGGACCAATAACTTTAACTCCCCCTCATAATTTAAAATGCTTGAAACTATTTTACTTAAGTTTGGGGGGAGAAATCATTTGGCTCTTGAACAAAAAGAAATTTTTTATGAAATTGTGAGCCAAAAATAAGTTTTGGGGAGGATTTCTCTGTTATTATTTCTTGTCCCCTTTAATAACTTTTCCTCCCAAGTCTACAAGTTTTTTAAGCTTAACAGATAACATCAGTGAGGACACTGCTGCAAACAGGTTTGGAGGAGGTTTGTGCTTATTCACGCATTATTTTGCATTATCATAAAATTAAGCACAAATTTTTTTTGATAATGAAAGTTTGAAAGTGAAAAATTACATATGAAAGATAGGAATAATTTGAGAAAAGCAAGAAAATTAGATGTTTTCTTAAACGAAGCTAGTAATAAGTAGTTATGAGCCATTGTCCCAATGGTTAGTAAAATGAAGGAAATTACTAATCTGAGGATAAAAATAAGTCTGAAAATAGTCCCTATTCTTGAGTCCAAACATTTGAACGTTGATACCCTACTATACATACTTGCACACATCTTGAAACTTGGGATAGTAGAGGACACCTTGAAATGCTTTTGTTTAAAAGCCTTAGTATGGAAAATAAAATAAAATAAAATAAAAATTTTAAGTGATGAAGAAAAAAAATGAACACTGTTTTCGTAATTACTTAAGGCAGCATAAAAAATATAGCGAGGGTGCTTTATCACCTAGTGCCTTAGACCAACTGGTTTGGGAGCCACTGCTAAGCCTTAGATGTTGCAAGATGAGGAATTACCCATAAATAAGCGAGCACGTTTGGTAATCAGTCGGTTAGTACCTCAAGAAATATTAACGGTCGCATGAAAAATGTGTGAGCAATTTCATCGAAAATATTCACCGACTATAAAGTACTTTAGAAGATGGACAAGAGTATGATAGCTTGAATTGAATTCTCTAAGTGTAATGATATCTCTTACACACACGTAGGGGTATATGATCGATGTTTGGAAGAAAGATAGGGAGGAAGAATAAAGGCGATGTTTTATTGAGGGATGGTGTGATTTCTAACATTTTTTCATGACCATTAAGATAGGGCTTATGGCAACTAAAAAGGTAGTGTAGTTGGAAACTCTTATTTTCAAGTTCTTTCTTTTATAATTCTTATCTTTGTATGTAATTTTCATTTTATTTCTTTTATTATAGAATTTTGTGGGTGTAATCCGCTGAAAACTCTCAGGAGACAACACTCCTCCTACTAGGGACACCTAGAGGTTTAACGGCTTATTGCACGTGCTCAGTGCAATCGTGTTGCCAACAAAAGTGTGCTACTTAGGTTTTTCTTTTTCTCCTTCTCTTGAAATAAATAGTTTGCTCGGGACGATCAAAGTTAAGTTTGGGGGTATTTGTTCTGGCAAAAATATCGCACGTTTGATATAACATTTTCCTTACTTTTCTTAAATATCTAAAGGTGTTTATTATAAATATAGAACATATTTGGGGTTTTTCTTAAAAATACCGTTTACCATATGTTTATATATTATAATTACCATTATGAAGGAAAATATATACATATAATATATATATAATATTTTTATTATGCATATCATATCAAATATTCTAATCAAGATTCTTTAAAAGATATAACATCATACAAATGGTTATAATAATATCTCTATAACAAACATTACTAACATTATTTATGGAGATATTGTGAAAGATTTAGCTCAGGTCAGGGAATCGGGATATCGAGATGTCGGGAATTAAAAATCTGCCGATGAATTTTAATTAAAATCAAAGAATCAATATTGGCAGAGACTTAGAGAAGATATGAAGATTCCAAATATCTAGAAGATCTCTACGTGTTAATGTATAGCCACTGAAGAAATCACAAACCCTAATCCCGCTTCCGCGGCTAAAAGGCCATATGTGCGGCGGATCCGCGACCATCTGGTGGCCGTTGGATCTGAGATTTTCCAGGGGTGATCGTGATTGCATATCTTAACCTCTGAGATCTAGGGTTTATGCTTCCAGGGCTATATAAAGGACCGAGGGCTAAACATAGAAATCATCACCTAGCGAATCACTGTCAAAGAATAAGTGATCCACAACAGGTCCATGATTCGACATGATAAGGCAACGTGAGATTCGACGGAACATCTACTTCCTACGAGGTAGAGATCGAGAGCAACTTCTTCTTCCTCTCGTAATCTAAACTCGAAGAATTGTACTTGTGAAGTTGATTAATAAAGGTAGATCATTAGGTTAATTGTTTAGTATTTAATTTCTGCATTATGATCTCATTCTCTATTCGTTTTTCTTCTATCTCCATCATGCGCGAATAATTCTTCGCTTGATAGGGTTCGTAGGATTAGGATAGAACAATGGATGAGAAAATATTTTAAGTTCTTTTAAGTCTTATGAAGTTTATAAACTTTAGCAAAAGAATTGTTAACATCCTTATCGGGTGCGCCATCAATTTATTGATAGTCTTGACCACGATTTGATATCAGATTAACAATTGTTTTGTTAAGAGCTTGACATGAATAGAGATCAATAAAGGGACAAGGGTCAATAGTGGGGAAACCATAGTTTCTTCCAAGAACCCTAATCCTCATTTATCACTATCAATCTAGTTTTAAATCTATCAAAAGATAAAATGAGTCATCTTTATTAGTCATCCATGACTACTAAATCCTAACGAACCCTACAAGCCTTCTTCTGATGCATTCTATGTCTGTATTTAATAGATCTTAAAACCATAAATTCTACATCCGTATTTCGACGTAGATTTAGAAACTATTCACCCTATTCTTTTATTATAGTCAACTCGTCTAAAGCAAGATTAAAAGTTCCACGCATCCCTGCGGGCAATCCTTACTCATCACGGCTAGCTACATGCGACACCGTTATTGATTGCGGTTACTACTATACACTCTTTCACAGAATCAATCAAGTTCATCATGGGTATGAAATACCTGGTCACCTGGAAGCTACCACTTCCTATGATCTACTGATAACTCGTAGGTTCATCATCACCATGATGTTGACCTCCCTGTCACCGTCTATGAGAAAACAGAAGTATCACTTGGGGGTCTGAGGTCACCTACTAAAATCCACGGAGTGGCTAACTGTTTGTCAAGTCCAATTGAATTCTTAGGTTCTACTAAATTTTCGGTAACCGTTTGTGGTTATGGAATCACTTCCAATTCTACCATACTCCCACTAGTTTCTTTTGCAAAAAGACCCTTTTATAAAATAGTGGTGAGTCAAGAACAATGTAACCATTGACCTTGAAAATGGTAGGAAAAAAATCCGAGAGAATGCATGGGATAATCCACAAACCGCCATTACCAAAGCGTGTCTCGAGTTTGTATGGATTCCGCTTTTAGACAAAAAATCGGATAACTCCATATCTTAACAACCTGAAGCTATGTAACCATTCTATATCCATATAGAATCAATGCACTAATTTAGATGGAACCAGATTCAAAAGTCATGCAGCATTTTCCAGTGCATATTACCTAATGGAAAAAAGCCAATGCAGCATTACTTATCTTGGAGCGCGTCTAAGGATGAGTAACCTGTGAGAGAATCAAGATCTCGATATTACTATAATAAAATACCTAGCATAAGTATCTACATCTTCGATCATCTCGAAGAATCCCGATACTTCCAACGTATAATTCTCTACTTTATTCATATGCCTATAAACTTCTCAAAATCTTTGGATCTTGCATTACTACAAATGCGTGTCTAAAACTAGAGAACTCATAGGTAATCCTGAATGAAGTAAGAGTACCAACCCCTTTGTCCTAAAGGACACTGGAAAACATACATTTTCATGTATAAATCCCAAGAGTATACCAACTCAAATTTTGTGTTTTGTAAATTGAAAACTGTATCTTGATTAAGAATGCCTTACACCGTTATTCAATGCACCTTACCTTATCCTCAACTGATAAAGGTAAATGTTTACAGCACAATTTTCAAAATGTATATCTAACTTTATAAAAATAAAGGTACATATATTTCATTTTAAAATTTGGTGCATAACAACAGTTATTTGATACCAAATATTTGCCGTCAGGAAAAAACCAGGCGATTTAATCCAATGTCACCAATTACAACGAAATCTGATATTGAGGATCAAATTGCCCATTTCCCAATATTCTGCTTCTACTCATCATCTGTAACACCGTACATATGTGAGATCCAAAACTGGTAAATACATACCCTGGAGTCAAAATTGATTGGGAAAACAGTTCTCTTTTACAATTACATAGAAATCCTGAAACATGAAAATGTTTCATCGGGGATGGTCAAGTATTTCTAGTAATGCCTTTTCCATTATCCAGATTCATGACAATAGTTGGAATTTCATTTTCCCTCACATCAATCCCATTTATATGTCTCTACTTCTTACCTTCTGCACACCGTTCCTGCGCTAACTGGTTTTCTTCCATCCCTGCCTTTCGGCACCAGCCTAAGGTTTGGAAGAAGACTATCCAATAAGCGTAACAGGTGTACTCTCCTAATCAAGCAGCTCTCGTAACCTGAGAGAAGGTAAAGGGAAGAGACAATCGAATAATCCTATTCAGTTTCTTCAGAACCTATGTCCATCCTCGACTGAAATATCTTTTTCGAGTTCATATGTAATTATATGATGGTCGTTTCATGCAATGTGGATCATCATAGGGATATGATGTGTTCTGAAAAAATGCAAAGGGTAAAGTAGGAGCGGCAGGGATATATACGACTTTGTCGAGAATCAAGACAATCCAAAGCCAAAGTGTATAAGAAGGTGCGGTCAAATTGGTTCATGAGTTTTTAAGGTAAGTCATGGGTCGCTTTAACAGAGAGAGAGAAAAGAAACACTCAGCGTGCAATCTATCAAGATCAGATTGGTTATCATTTTATCTGATCAGGATGGCTCCCACCGTTTCCTCGAATTCTCCTTTAAACCCTAAAAGAAGAACTAGTCGGGATCATTTAAGTGAAAAATCACCCGAGGAGTAATACATACTCATTAGTGGGAATCGAGACCCAACTATCATCATGTGATAACCTGACGGAATCCACTCAAGTCACCACACTCCAGAAGGTATGCGCATGCCTGGCAAGTTTCCTGTATGTTTGAAACTCCCGATATAGTTTTTTCTCCTAGGACCCAAGTGACCTTGACAAAGTCAACATATCAAAGGGTCCTAGTCAAGTTCAACCCGTCATTATCTTGATTGCATTAAACCCACCCGCATAATACCCTTGACACAGTCAAAATGGTTACACGGCTGTCCTAACCAATCCATATATCCATGCGACAGAAAAGCATTACAGAGCTACTGTACACTACGCCTTGACACAGTAAACATACGTAGCATGAATACTAAGTAATACTAATCTGAAATGACGGAGGGCTACGGCTAGTTTTTGGCGAAAAACGTTTAACATAATGAACTTGATATCGTTGAAGGAACTCGAATGGCGTTGAAATGGAGTGGTTTAAGCTTCGCATTTTAAAACTAGTAACATAAACTTTTGCTTAAGAGTGAACTCCTAATGAACGGATCAAGGATCTTCCCTCATAGAATGAGATGCGGGATATTCCTAACTGAATACCTCTATGCAAAGTAATAGAATACGACTATGAGTTTTGAAGAAAACCGAGTAGTTTTAAAATTGGTTCCGACAACATCATTTAGGTTTATTTTTCCTTGCATTATTTCGATAATGTGTTACCATCATTTTATGTTTCCAAGTTATAAAAGAAACAACCAAAATAATATGCTTTTTATATGCCATCCGCATTCGCCACGGGGCCCCGTCATACACCGTTAGGTTACTTAACTAATGGCAGAGCGGGGGATGGACTAACACGGATGCAAAACATATAGAAGCATCTACTAAATATAATATATATATATATCAACATCGCAGGCAGATAATAATCATCACAAGTAAGCGAACAACAATATGGAATAGCGGATAATCTAGGAGCCCAGCGTTTCATTTGAGTCATAAATAAGACGTGACATTTCCCGGTCGTGTGGATAGCCAGTGCAATGAAGATCTTAGACCCCTACGAGTGCGGCAAGTTACTCGCCAATCCCTGAAGTGAGGCAATCCCAATCAGCAAAGTGATTGGGCCACCCAACACATCACGGAATCTGGTAACTTGAGCACCCCTCCGTGGGTACCTATACCCCCTACGAGTGCGCCAAATAGCCCGCCAATTCTAGAGTAAGGCCCCCCGGTCTCAATGCCATGAGATATGGGCCCGTTACCCTCTAGAACCCGGCTATTCAATCACTCCACCGCACGGTAATCCTAGTACAGAAAAGAAAATATATATACAAGTGTGCAACCACGTCTAAATGAACATGTAGCAATTAGACGACGTTCAGCAACACATATACAACATCACAGATACCGACGAAGCAAAACTCCCGAGTTTGTAAAACTCCCGAGTTTGTAAAACTCCCGAGTTTTCCTAAAGCTAAGATGACACAAATAGAAATCTGAGACAAATCAAACAACACCAAAAATACCAATCTACAAAACCCATCACACAGCATGAAAAGGAGCTCCAAAAGCGAACAGTAAAAAGGTGAGGCCGGCCAAAACACCATTCTCGCCGGCCCAATCATGATGAAATCCGCTCGTTTTCATTGTGTGTGACTATCTAGTCTAGAGTAAGCTTCTGCACTTGCTTAAAAAAAATTTAGCGACCAAAAATATTTCGAACAGAAACTGGGTTTTTAAAATGGAGTTTTCTGTTTTGAAACTTGAAGAATTGTAAAACACTAGTTTATGGTGTTTAGGTGGCTCTGATACCATGTTGGGATCTGTCACCCGCGCCGCGGAAGGCGCGGCCGAGGCGGAAGTGAAAACAAAAGCCATGCCTTTCTACAATGTTTGCACCATTCTTCACATTACACCTCATGTCCACCTCTTTTCCCTTTTATTTTTCTAAATAGAAAAATAAATATGAGATGTTCTTCTTCTAGAAGTATTCCCGTATAAATACGGAATATTTCACCCAGTATATGTATCGCTACATATATGTATATCCGTATAAAAATACGGATAGCACCAAAGAGAGAAAATAAATAATGAACAATAATACTAAAATATAAGTATCAAAATACATATATAAATTATTAAATCAAAACCTGATTTAATAATCCGGCTTAATCCTAAGCCGGCTAGTATTATCAACCGTCCGATTAAAGTCCGTGTATCGCGTACACGTATTTAATCGGACCCCTGCACGTACCATCGTACGGCTCCTACATCTGTCACCTGAACCGGGAAAACCCACTATGTGGGACTCTAAAAACTCGACAATACGCTGGCAGTGGGTTTAACCACAAGCATGTCAGCGGCACTAGTTGTACGTAACACCTACCTAGGTAGTTGTCGAAAGGGGGGTCAACAATCAAGTGTGTCCTTACCCTACTGAGCCTGAATATGAGAATCTCCGTACAATCCGGTCTCCTCGTCAAATAGTATCGCATATCGGGTCTAGGGGGTGGATAACGTCAGACCCTGACTAACCCGATAAGTCATGTCTGAGTCTAGCTTATCACCAACTGAGATACTACTGATCAACTATCAGTAAATCTCCCCCTACCGTGGCCACGGATTTTTGGTGATAGTCAACCGAACACAGCGCGACATCGACTCCTAATACCAGGAGAGACGAATCCCTGACAGTTGACTACTGCCTCCATATGGCTCGAGACTGTACCCAACTAAAACTTGTTTGCATGACTCCTTTGAGCCGTAGTAGGGTAGTAATCAAAGTACGGTGGGAACTCATACGAGACAAATGACGACTTCAGGTTAAAGGACTAACCTGTACTCATGCCACCTGAGAACTTTCATCTGACGATAGGTATAATACCATATAGAAATTCTTGGCGAGTCTGTCCGGTGTACTCACCTCCAGTGAGCACCTGTATACTATTTTAGATGACATAACACCAATAGCTTGTGAGACCGGCCACTGCCCCCTCGTCAGGGTCTCGAAACATATACACTAGTCTACTCCGGAATATCGATGCCTAGTCTCGACAGTCCCACGACTAGGGACATTTAGGGATGTGCTTATAGACCACCCAACTCTCACGTATATGATCGCCATCATAATGTTGGTAGTCAAGCAAGAATCCTACAGGCTTCATTATTATGTATTAGTGACACGTAATAACAAGTAAAACGTATACACGTCAATAATAAAGACAAACCAGATAGCATACTATAATTTCGAGTAAGATTGTTCTACCTGTATAGGTCCTCTCTCAATTACCATAATCGCGTGCTTGCAATTACAATAATTGCCTTGAGGGCACTATATCCAACACGCATTGCATCCAACCATTTTACCGAGTTTCTGCTCTGAATGGCTTGCTGGAAACTAGTTTGCTCATCTTCGTTGATGATGCAATCCTCTCTATCCCCGTCTATGAGAAAACTGTAGTATCTCTTGGGCGGATGAGACTTCCTACTAGTCCTGCGAAGTGGCGTAGGAATGTCCGGTTCCTTTGAAACTTCTGGTTCCACCATGCTTTCAGTAATAGGTTGTGGTTCTGGAATTTCTTCTCGTTCTATTGTGCTCCCACTTATTTCTTTTTCAAGAAATTGAGTCTCCAAAAAGTGGACTTGCTGAGGAAAAAAAGACATTTTGTTCCTCCGCGTAATAGAAAAGATACCCCCTGGAGTTCTTTGGGTATCCTACAAACTTACACAGTACTGAGCGTGCCTCGAGCTTGTCCGCATGCTGCTTTTTTACAAAAGCTGGATATCCCCATATCTTTAGATACTTAAGATAGGGTTTCTTCCCACTCCACATTTCATATGGTGTGGTAGGCACAGACTTAGTAGGAACCTTGTTCAAAAGGTATGCAGCAAATTCCAGTGCATAACACCAGATGGATCGCGGTAACTCAGCATTACTCATCATAGAACGTACCGTATCCAATAAGGTGCGGTTCCTCCTTTCCGATACACCGTTGTGTGGAGGTGTGTATGAAGGAGTAAGCTGAGATAGAATTCCATTCTCTTTTAGATAATCCAGGAACTCGGCACTTAAGTACTCAACACCTCGATCAGATCTAAGTGTCTTGATACTTTTGCCTGTTTTTTTCCACTTCATTCTTATATTCCTGGAATTTCTCAAAGGCCTCGGATTTATGTTTCATCAAGAATACATGTCCATATCTTGAGAAGTCATCCGTAAAAGTAATGAAGTAGGAATAACCACTTCTTGCATGTGTAGACATTAGACCACACACGTCGCTGTGTATGAGTCCTAAGAGGTCGCTTGCTCTTACCCCTTTTCCAGTGAACGGAGTCTTTGTCATCTTTCCTTTAAGACATGATTGACAAGTTGCATAAGACATATATTCAAACGGATCTAAGTATCCCCCTTTATGTAACTTCGTCAACCGTGTTTCAGAGATGTGACCCAGTCTACAATGCCATAAGAAAGCCTGATTTAATTCTGAAGACTTTCTTTTAAGTGTGTTCTGGACATTGAAAACCTGAGCTTGATTTAATATGTATATACCGTTGTCTAGTGTACCTGACCCAATCAAACCATGATTAAGGTGGATGTGGACGACATAGCTTACAAATGTAAAATCATAACCTTCTTTAGATAGTAAAGATACAGAAATGAAATTACATATTAAACTATGTACACAAAAACATTTACGCAAAACCAAAATCTGCCCACTTGTCAATCCTAGGTGATATTCCCTTACGGATACAACATCCACGCTCATTCCGTTAGCAACCATGAGAGTCATATCACCTGCCTTGATAACTCTATGGTTTCTCAGAGCCTGCAATGAATTACATATATGAGATCCTGATCCGGTATCTAGTACCCAGGAAGTAGGGTTAATTGACAGACAGTTTTCAATCATAAACACACCTGAAGCCAAGGCCACAACGTGCTTTGAATTCTAGTTTCTGGCATTCCAAGCCCTGCAGTCCTTCTTCTAATGGCATTTCCCATGACAATAGAAACATTCCTCCCTTCGTACTGTCAGTCCCGAAACTTTTGTCTTGCCCTTTCCCTATACCTTACTGACACCGCCTTTCAGCTTAGTAGAGGCCTTCTTCTTCTTTCCCTTGGCTTTCGCCTTGGATCTAGAAGAGGAAGATTCCCTAATAAGCAGAGCGGGTGTCTTCCTGGTTTTCTGTAGGGTGCCTTCTGCACTCCTCAATATGTTAAGGATTTCTGGAAGTGAAACTTCTTTACCCTAAATATTGAAATTCAAGATAAACTGGGCATAGGTAGAAGGGGGACTGTAGAATCAAGTCTGTATATAACTCATTCTCCAACGTAGTCCTAAGGTCCGCGAGCTCTTCAATGTAGCTAATCATCTTAAAGACGTGGTCCCCTACAGATGACCCGACAGCCAATCTCGCCTAAAATAATTTCTTCGAGGTCTCATATCTTGCGATACGAGATTGCTCTCCATATAAATCCTTGGTATGGAGGAAGATGGAAGCTAAGTCCATCTTCTCGTGCCGTCTCTGGTGTTTATTATCCATTAAGGCCAACACGAGGCACTTGGCTCTTGCACTGTCTATTTCTTATGTCTTACGGATTTCAACATCCGCGACGGTGGAATCTGGACCAGGAACGGCGGGGACTTTGGTAGTAAGGAGGTAGCTCAGCATGTCATAGGTAATGGCCATGAAGATTCCTTAGCCAATTTTTATAGTTTAGCCCCGTCAATTTATTTTTATCCAACAGTAACTTAAGCCCACTCATTTTGGTTGCTGCTGTCAGGAGAGCGAGAAGAAAACACTCAGCATGATACTCTTGCAAATTTAGATTTGTTATTAGTTTATCTAAATAGGATGGCTCCCACTGTTTCTCGAATCCTCCTTCAAACCATAAAAGAAGAATTAGTCAGGATTAAACTCACCCTAAAATTCTTGCTTAACCTTTCGGCCAGGCTAGTGTTGGTACTTCGAGGGAGGTTTTCCAATGCTTTCGCGAAGTTCTTTAATTACATAATCTCTTTTCCCTAGTAGCGTAGCCCAGCTAACACCGTTTTAGGCACCTACTTGGTTTATAGCATTGATTGTTTAGTGAAAAAATCTCCCGAAAAGTAACAAAACTCATGGTGGGATCGGGATCCAACTATCATTGTATGACAACTTTGAAGGAATCCTACCAAAATCATCACACTCCAGATGGTATGCAAAACTAGCAAGTTTTCTTTTCTTTTGAAACTCCTGATGTGGATTTTTGCCACAAGCTCTTATGACCTTGACGAATGCCAACATATCATAAGACGTAAGTCAAGTTCTACCCGTCATTGTCCAGGTAAATTTGAACCCATTCATACAAACCCTTGACGGAGGACAAAATAGCTGTACGAGTGTCCCAAATCAACATAACTATCTATGCTACAGATGAATACCCAGCAACTACCAATCACTATGCCTTGGCGAAGGTCAAAATACATAGCTTGAATACTACTGAATACCCATCTGAAATGATGGAGGGTTACGGCTGGTTTTGGCGAAACCGTTAACGTAATGAACTTGATATAGTCGAAGGAACCATGATAGCTTTAAAAGGAGTGGTTTAGGCTCCGGAATTAAAAGTTGTTTTTCAAGAAAACCGAGTTGTTTTGAAATTGTTCTAACGATTTAACTTTGGTTTGTTTTCTTTACATTAATCAATATTAATTCGGTCCCATCATTTAACCCTATCATTGCAAAAAGAAACGAAAATAGAACATACGCTTATACCATCCGCATTCGCCACGGGGCCCCGTCATGCACCGTTAGGTTACTTAATTAACGTCAGAGCGAGGGCTGGACTAGCGCGGGTGCAAAACATAAGCAACGTTTATTATATACTACATATATATATATATACACACACACACACACATTCGTCTCACGCAATAATAGGCATTCCAGATCACAGCAACACAAATGAATATATTGGATATACTAGAATTTCCGTATTTCGTTTTAGCCTATAATGAAAGACGGATTCTACAGTCGTGATGAATAGCCAAACCCCACCCTAGACCCCAACGGGTGCGGCAAACTACCCGCCAAATTCCCGAAGTGAAGCAATCTCCCTCAATGAAATGAGTAGACCACTCGGCACATCAAGAACCCGGTATTTTGTGCACCTCACCTTGGGTCTATTCTAAGTGCAAGAAAAAGTAAATGACATAATACAACGGTGGCTACAACCTCAACCCGGATGTGCCCCGCAAAAATAATATTACATCAATTACAAATTTACATGAATGAAAGAAAAGAACACTCTTCTCACATCCCCCCGGCTATTCATCCACGATGATCCAATAATTCATATACACAAATCAACAGGATACAGATATGTGCAACTCCCACTAATTGACATATAGCAATTAGCAGACGTTTAGCAACACATATACAAACACAGAATCACAGATTAGCCAAGAACTTAGAATTTTGATCGATTATCAATATTCGTGTCTACCCCATGCACAAACCAGTACACAAACAAATCTGGGTAGAAAACACACAAGCCAAAAATCATAATTTCAAACACCTGAACCCCAGAAAAAATTGCGAGCAAATCGGCCCCACCTCGGCGGCGGATCCGCTGCCAAATAGCATGTTTGGCCGCGGTTCCGCGGTCTAGTTAGGGGATTAGGTTCTCAAAATTTTTTCTCGTTCATAAAAATGCCTGCATGTATTTTTAAGCTCACTGAAAAGATTTTTCGAGCAGTTTTGAAAATCGACGGCAAGCATGTTTGAAAATTTGATTTCGGGCAATTTTTCGTCGATCGAAGTTCTAATCACTTGCTAATAAGCTAGTTAAGGTTTAGTAGTCTCTGATACCATTGTAAGTCGATGTCTCACATCTCACGCACTTGTGGGGAGGCGGAATTTACAAAAAACGATTTTTATACTTTACAACACCGACTTTAACTCCAGGATCTTAATAGAAACCTTAACTAGCTATACTACTTGGAGGTTTAACTATTCGGTAAGAGTTTTATACCTCATTGATTCTTGTCCTTCGGGTCTTCTTCTCCTCCTCTCCTTGAGCTCCACGAATATCCGGATCGCCCTTGATCGTCGACCTCCTCGTGTCGAAGATGATCCACCCGAGAGTCTATACCTCAAGCTCTAACCTCTAAAGCGAGGTAACTAAGGTACCTAGTTCGCTAAGTTAGGTAGCTTAGAAGATGTAGAGTTTCTAATGGAGTATTTAATCTCAAGAGACCTAATGGTTCATAACTCATGTGAGGGATTTAGATCTTGAGGAAGAAGGAGAGAGAAAGAAAATTTGCAAATGAACAAGTGAAGTCTTAAGTGAAGAATGGCTCATACACTTTCTCACCGCAAGCATGCAATAATTTCCAATTGAAAATATCAACCATGCTTGAATAGTGAGTCCAAACCAATAAACAACACCATAAGCCATGTTTCACTCCATGCCTCAAATATCTCCAATTTCCACCTCATTAATCTATTTCAAAAAATAGATAAATCCAAATAATGAGGTGTCCCTATCTAGAAGTATCTCTTGTGAAATTACAAGAATGCCCTTACCGTATATACATACCCGTATTCGTATTCCGAAAAATACGAATACAATGAGATACTAATAATCTAATAATATGATACAAGAATCCGGCTTAAACCAAAGCCCAGTGGTATTATCCGTCCGAACAACATCCGTGTAGCCAGTACACGTATATGATCGGAACCCTGCCGTAAAACCATACGGGCTCTACATCGTTTCGCCCGAAGCAGGGAAACTCTCTATGTGGGACACTAAAGACTCGACAGTACGCTGGCAATGGGTTTTACCATAAGTCTGTCAGCGATACTAGCTGCACGTAACGGCTACCCAGGTATCTGTCGATTAGAAAGCTGATGAGCAAACTCATCCGATCTCCTACTGAGTCTATCTGGGACAATCTCCGTACAGTCCGGTCTGTTCGTCTAAGAGTATCGCATATCGGGCCTAAGAGGGTGGTAACCGTCAGACCCCTAATATCGCAATAAGTCGTGCCGGTGTAAAGCCCAATACACCCTGAGAAACTACTGGAGTACCTACCAGTAAATCTTGCTTTCCCTGGCCAGAGATTTTGTGTAATGGCTTTCCGAACACAGCGCAATATCAATCCCCAATACCGGGAGAGACGAATCCTATCTAACCACTCTTGCCTCGCAGTGCTTCGGGACTGCATCCAACCACTACCTGTTTGCATGACTCATTTGAGCCATGGTAGGGTAGTGATCTATGTACAATAGGAACACACTCGAGACTAACAGTGATGTCAAGTCAGCGGACTAACCTGTACTCATGCCATCCGAGAACTGCTAACTAACAATAAGTATAATACCAACTAGCAGTTCCCCCGTGTGTCCGTCCAGTGTAACTCATAACCCAATGAGTAGAGTATACTATCTTTGGTATGACATACCAATGGCTGTGGGACAGGCCATCTCCCCTGCTGGGATGAGAAGCGTACACACTAGTCTACTCTGGAGTATCGATACCCAGTCTCGATAATCCTATGACTAGGGACTAGTATAAGGACGTGCTTATAGACTACCCAGCCCCCACTAATGTGATTGCCATCACAACATTGGTAGTCAAGAAAAGATCCTAAGGTCTCTATCAATATGTATTAGCGATATGCTAAAAGAAACATATACACATATTGAGATAGAATCAAACCAAGTAGCATACTACCATATTAAGAAAGATTGTTATTATATCTGTGTATATCCCAAGAATTCAAAATGTAATATACAATCCAGTACTATACAATAATGGCCTCTAGGGTATATATCACTAACACCTCCGTAGATATACATCTACTCACTTACTATCCTCACTCTAGCCGAAGTCGATGAACGTCTTGTCCTCCTTCGTTCCCCCGGAAGTCCATGCGAATGCACCTACAATTAAAGCATATTGTATCGAAATCAAAATAAATCCGAAAACCGATACGGCAAGTGAAACGCACATAGGTTATAACCTATGGTCCACGCATACAAGAACAACCAAACAACTCCCGACATTGACGTGCAAATGTCAAACGACCGAGTCAAAACTTCAAATACCAAAAATCTAGTTTTCAAAAGTCGCAAAACGAAATCAGCAACTTGGAAAAACAATGCCAAATTTTACCCTAGGTGAAATTAGGACATTCTACATATTGGATTGGCCTAGTTATAAGATGATTGAGCTATGGACCAAACCTGGGACCCATAGCCCTAGATCAGGCCGCAAATTATGGCCTATAAGGTCATTTTGGCAGCCAAGTGTAGGAGTTGGGGATTCGGGTTTCAAGGGTAGCTTCCTAAGTGCCTGCACATCTTTCTGTATATACAATTTATTTTTCAGAGCTCTCGAGTCATTCCAGATTCTATTTGATCATCACAATTTAACAAAAACCCGATATCGGAAAATTCCAAGTTCATTTTTGAAACTTCTAAACTCCAATTTGGCCAAGGATTCTATTTCTAATAGGTATGTGGTCACTAACTAAGCCTCAATTACATCTCCACAACTCAAAACATCCTCTAAATATCATCCAAGAATTTTCTAAGATCACTAAACATAACTTGTTTAACTCTAAACAAGCATGGGAGGTTAGGAAACATAAACACTTAACTAAAAGTGATGGAATTACCTTCCAAGAGCAACTCAAGAAAATTCTAAGATGGCTAAATGAGCTCAAGACTAGAAATTGATCCCACCGTAATACTTGTAGTGATGTGAGGAACATTATTTGTGAAGGGAATATGAGATTTTGATGAAATTTTGGAAGGGTTGTATGGTGGTAAAAAGGGTGGTGGAGTTAAAGAAAATGGAGGAGGAGATGAGGAAGTGGGAGATGAAGAAATGAAGAAGAGATGAAGAAAAGACAAGGAGAGTGTAGAACCTTCCCACTCCCTCTCTCTCTCTCTCTCAACCATGCTTCCATGTCCCCTCCCTTATATATATATATATATATATATATATATATATTTATATATTTATTCTTATCTTATCTTTTTCTTTTTCTCATTTTCTTAAATACAACATTAAAACCATGATAAATAAAGAAAGAAAACATGCATATAACATGTCATGTACACAAGCATGGTTAATAAATTAAAATATGGTTTAGTATAGTAATTAGTAAAATACCATTTAAATTTAAATATGGTTTAGTATAGTAATTAGTAAAATACTATTTAAATTTAAACTTAAACTTTTATGGAAAATAAATATATATATAAATTTGTAAAATGCCCAAATCAATCAAATGCTTCCATAACTGATAATTCATTTTAAAATTCCAATTATTTTTCCAAATTGTATGTATATAATTATACCATTCCATTAAAACTAATTTCCATACTTTTATAATATTCATAAAATTTATTATCTTATTATTTAAATTCCATAAATAATATTTTATATTTCTGAAATGTTACAGACAACCTGGTATATTTAATGATCAAGGAGGAACACGAAGAGCCTTAAGGATTGTACTTCAGACATTGCAGCAAGAGGAGATGTATGACAAGTTGAGTAAGTGCGAGTTTTGGTTCGATGAAGTAAAGTTCTTGGGTCATGTCATATCAGGAGATGGCATAACAGTGGATCTAGAAAATATTACGGTAGTTTGAGATTGGCCGATTCCGAAGACAGTACCAGAAATTCGAAGTTTTCTCGGACTCGCTGGTTACTATCGAAGGTCATGCAAGATTTCGCTCGAATAGCAGAGCTATTGACCAAGCCGACTCGAAAGGAGGAACCATTTGTTTCGTTCGGGAAATGCACGTGAGCTTTTGACTTGTTGGAGTATAAGCTAACAACCGCTCCAATCTTAACTGTACCGAATGTTTCTAGAGGGTTAGTTATTCACAGTAACGAATCGGAAAAAGGTTTGGGCTGTGTGTTGATGCAGCATGGATGTGTGATAGCTTACACGTCAAGACAATTGAAGATACATAAGAAGAATTATCCGACACACAACTTGGAGTTAGCTACAGTGATATTAACGTTAAAATTATGGAAACACTACTTATCAGGCGAGAAGGTCGAGATATTCACCGATTATAAAAGCCTAAAATACTTGTTCACTCAGAAGGAGCTCAATATAAGACAACAAAGATGGTTAGAGCTAACGGATGATTATTGTAACACTTTAAAAATCGTGTAGGTTAATTGTTTGATAATTAGTAATACAACCCGTGTTTTCAGTAAAACCTAGTTATAATTATTTTTCCACATAAACACAATTATACCTATTTTAATTATGTAATTGCTTGCATGAGTGTTTAACTAGTGCTTAATTAATTGCTAGTTTGCTTAATTATTTTCCTAATTTATTTATTTTAAATATTATTTTAATCATGCACTTACACACAAAATTAGTGTTAATTACAAATTAATATGGGTTAATACATTTTTGTGCACCATGATACAACTAAACAAAAAAATGTAACATGTTGTTTTAACAATGTTTGACCATGGTTCTAGGTTTTATATAAAACTTAAATATAAAATAAAAGAAAATGAAAAGTGAAAAGACAATTGAGGTAAGGTGCATATTAATGAGGTATGGGTGAATCTTGACTTGAACACACCCTCTCACTCTCTCTTCCCCTCCTCACAAACCGCAGCCCCTATCCCCAAGCTCGACCAGCAGCCTCTCCCCCATTTACTGTTAGGAATATGTATGCCCTAGAGGCCATTATTGATGATATAGTGGATGTTTGGACATATATATAAAGGACTTTCTTGCTCGACATGATAGTATGCTATCAGGTTACATTTATCTTAATATGTAGACTGGTATTTATACTGTCTGTCTCTTACATGTTGATAAAGTCTTTAGGATATGTACTTGACTGCCAGGACTATGATGAGATCATACTAGTGGGGCTAAGGTGGTCCAAAAGTACATTCTTTAATCAGTTTCTGGTCGAGGGAATATTGAGACTAGGGCATCGATATTCCAGAGTAGACTAGTGTATATGTTGGATATAGTGCCCTCAAAGTCAATTATTAGATCGCAGGTACGTGATTACAATGATTGAGGCAAGACCTATACCGATATGACTGTCTTGATCGAGATGATAGTATGCTATCTGATTTGTCTTTATCATAGTTTACATGCTTTAGTTCGCTATTGCATGTTCACAGAGCCTATAGGATTCTTTCTTGACTTCCAGCAGTATGATGGCGATCATATGCGTGGGAGCTGGAGTCTATAAGCACATCCTTAAAGTGTCCCTAGTCGTGTGAGTTTCGAGACAGGGCATCGATACTCTAGAGTAGACTAGTGTATACAGTCGAGACCCCGACGAGGGGTGGTGGCCGGTCTCACAAGCCATTGGTGTAAGTAGGTTCACCTAAGATGTATACAGGTGCTCATTAGGTTATGAGTACATCGGACAGGACTCGCCGGGAACATGCTAGTTAGTATTATACATATCGTCAGATAGCAGTTCCCTGGTGACATGTGTACAGGTTAGTTTGTCGACCTGAGATCGTCATTTGTCTCGTGTGAGTTCCCACTGTGCTTTGATTCCTACCCTACCACGCTCAAAGGAGATGTGCAAACAGGTATTTTTTGGGTATAGTCCCGAGCCACATGGAGGCAGTTAGCGGATCGTCGGGGATTCGTCTCTCCCGGTATTAGGGGTTGATGTCGCACAATGCATGGGTGGCCATCACTAGAAATCCTCGGCCGAGGTAGTGGAGAATTACTGATTTGGATCAGTAGTTTCTTAGGAGGTGATGGGCTTCATGCCGACACGAATTATCGCGTTATTAGGGGTCTGACTTTATCCACTCCCTAGACTCGATATGCGATACTCTTTAGAAGAACGGACCGGACTGTATGTATATTGTCACTGTTAGGCTCTGTAGGGTTTATGGATGAGTTCGCTCGTCAGCTTCCCTTCCAATCAATACATTGGCAACCGTTACGTACAGCTCATACCTCTGACGGGCTAGTGGTTATTCCCAGTGCCAGTGTGTTGATGAGTCATTAGAGTCCCCCACAGAAGTTTCCCAAGTTCGGGCGAAACGTTGTAGCCGTATGGGATTATGGCAAGGTTCGGAAAATGCACGTGCGTTTTCGCACGTGTCATATTTCGGGCAGATAATACTGGTGGGCTTTGGTTTAAGCCGGATCCGAGTATTATACTGTGTAGATATAATATCTTTGTCTCAGTTGCATTTGTATTCGGTCGTAATACAAATGCGGGTATGTTTATACCGATACGGGGTTATCCTGAAATTAGTTTCAGGATCACTTTTGGAAGTTGACAGTTTCCAGTTTTCTATCGGCCATATTTAACATTCGGTTAAATGCGGATTTATCTTTTTTCTTGGGTGAGTCATGAGGGTGAGTAATGCTTCTAGAAGGTTCTAGAAGTGGTGATAAGGCTTATAACTCATTAGCTTGCATTTGATGTTTTGGTGAGGTGTTTTGATGATTCATTAGTGCATTATTGATAATGCAAGATGGATAATGACTCATTCTCACTCATTCATTATTATGGTCACCTCCTTCTCTCTCCTACACTTACCCCTCCTCCTATTTATTGGCCGGCCCCTCTCTCATGAGAATGGCTAAGTTGTTTTGGGAAAAGAATATGATAGATTTGTTTATGGAAATTAGTATACTTCGTTTCTCATTTCATTTCGATCCAAAAGACAACTTCATTAACCGTTCGTCCATAGCTTTGGGCGTAGCGAGACAAAGTGTTCTACTCATTCTCTACATCAATCTTGGTCATCTCTTTTAGCAAACTTGATAACCGAGTTGCCTCGGTTCAGAGGCGGGAGCCCGTTTAAAGATCCGTCGACGTGGTGCCACCTGGACGAGAAGACTGGAGATTCAGGAGATCGGAGCAGCCGCAACAAAGCGTGGGATGATGGTTGAAGACCGAAGGACTCGGATCGTTCGGTATAACATTTCTACCCACTTTGTAGTTTGTTAGTTTAGCTTTAATGGCAGCCGGGTTATAGTACGCGATAGCGCCAGTTGTAAAAGTTTTTGTTCCGCATTTGACGTCCGTTAGACGGCCGGGGCGCTACCGCGGACTTACAGTGGTATCAGAGCCTCACCATTAAGCTTTACTAACTTGTGCTAACGCGTTTAAAATATCGATTGAACGGATTTTCGAAAACCGCAAATTCAAGGGTTATAGTTTCTGTCGATTTTAAACAGTGTCTAAAAATTATTTTGCACATCTCAGAAAGTTGAGCAGGGTTTTTTAAGAAAACTGCAAAAAGTTGGTCACGTGATCCTACAGTATCGCCGCGGATCCGTGGCAACATTGTAGTAACAGTGATCCAAATTTTTGCAGTAGCTTATTCATAGGAAATTGTGGTTTTTGGTAATATTTTGTTGGGCCCAGATTTTGTTACTGTACCGCAGATGTACGTGGGGCCCACTTCGGGAAATTTAGTCGATCGAAATTTTAAACTTGTTAGTTTACAGTATTTACATTATATCTCCGACCGGGAATGTCGTTTGAGCGGTAAACCGCGTCTAATTGCTATAGTTCTTTTAGACGGGTTTGCGAACGTGACATTCGCGTTGATGTTCTGTGTTGTGCTGTGATGTTGCGGATATGTCGTGGTGGATAGCAGTGTGCAATGGTAGTGTTGTTTGGATTTATTTGTACATTTGATATTGCGGGGTAAGCGTCCAACATGTGGACTGCCGTCACTGCCTGTTTGTATAATATTCTTTTGGGGCACGACCGGGATGAGGTCGATGTACCCGTTGTATATATTTTCTTTTCTGTACTAGGATTACCCCGTGAAGGAGTGCACGGATAGCCGGGTTCTGGAGGGCAACGGGTCCGTATCTCATGGCTTTGAGAGGCAGAGGGACCTCACTCTAGAATTGGCAGACTATTCGCCGCACTCGTAGGGGGTACAGGTTGACCCAAGGAGGGGTGCTCAGGTTACCGGATTCCGTGAAGTGCGGGGTGGTCCATTCACTATGCTGTAGGGGGTTACCTCGCTTCAGGTTTTTGGCGGGTAACTTGCCGCAATCGTAGGGGTCTAGGTTTCATTGCACAGGCTATCCACACGACCAGGGAAACGTCGGGTTTCAGTAGCGGCTCTGTGAAACCCGGGGATCCCAGATTATCTGTATTGTTCTGTGATGCTTATTACTTTTCTGTAATGTTGCATATTATCACGCCAGGAGCGATTATTGTATATTGGTATAAATACTATTAGATGTTGTATATGTTTTACACCCGCGCTAGTCCAGTCCCCGCTCTGTCGTTAGTTAAGTAACCTAACGGGTGATGACGGGACCCAGTGGCGAATGCAGATGGCATATACGTACATTATATTTTCGTTCTTTTCTGGTGTGATTGATTAATGGGACCGCGTTGATTCTTATCAATGCAAGAAAAACAAACCTATATTTGATGTTGTTGGAACAAATTTTAAAAGGTGTTATTACAAAGATGTTTCCTTTTGTTTTGCATAGCGGTATTCAGTTAGAATATCCTGCACCTCATTCGACGAGGCAAGGGCCGAGATCCCGTCACCGGGAGTGACCCCTTGGGCAGAAGTTTGTGTCAGTGTAATAACTTTACTATAGTCGATTACAAGTTGCTTTGCATCGTGGAATTCAGTTTGAATATCCTGTACCTCATTCCACGAGGAAAGAGACGAGATCCTTTCACCGGGAGCGACCACTTTAGCAAAAGGTTTTCGTCACTATATTTTTATAAAAAGCTATCAGGTTCCTTCAACGAGATCAAGTTCATTACGTTAAAGGTTTTTCGCCGAAAACCAGCCGTAGCCCTCCGTCATTTCTTATGGATAGTCAGTAGTATTCAAGCTATGTTTATTGGCCAAAGTCAAGGCATAGTGCTTCGTAGCTGCTGAATATTCATCTGTTGCATAGATAGATGTGTTGGTTTGGGACAGTCGTTCTGCCTTGTTGGCCAAAGTCAAGGGCATGTGCGGGTGGGTTCAAATTAATATGGATAATGACGGGTAGAACTTGACATGTGACTTATGATTTGTTGGCCAAAGTCAAGATCATAAGAGCATGAGGCAAAAATAACATCGGGAGTTTCAAACATAAAGAAACTTGCCAAGTATGCGCATACCTTCTCGAGTGTGATAACTTGAGTGGCTTCTATCAAGTTATCATGCAATGATAGTTGGATCCCGATTCTCACTGATGAGTTGGTTTACTCTTCGGGTGATCCCGACTAATTCTTCTTTCAGGTTTGGAGGAGAATTTGAGATTACAGTGGGAGGTTTCCTGATTAGATAAAGTGATAACCATTCTGATCTAGGTTAGAGTGCACGCAGAGTGTTTCTTATCTCTCTCTCTCTCTTTGGCAGCGATCTTTGACCGACCCTAGACTATGACTCAGTGACCAAGCTGACCGAACCTTCTTAAAATACTGGCTTTTGGATTGTCCAAGTTGCATAAGTCATTGCTGCTCTTTTTTTTACCCTTTGCATTTCTCAGAACACCCCGTATTACTACGGATATCCACTTCCATTGGATAGATCCATCGTATGGTTATATACGAACTCGTAGGGACTTCTTCGAGGATGGATCCAGGTTCAGGAGATATTGAATTGGTTTATTCAGTCGTCTTTTATTATCACCTTCTCTCAGGTTGCAAGGGCTCCTTAGTATAGGAGAGTACACCTATTACGCTTTTTGGATAGTCTTCTTCCAAACCATAGGCAGGTGCCGAAAGGTAGGGAATGAAGAAAACCAATTAGCCTAAGTAAGGTGTGCAGAAGGTAATAGCCAAAGACAAAATAAAGGGATTAGAAAGAGGGCAAAGTAAATTGCGATTGATATCATTCACGACCAAAACACGTACTTCATCGCCACTCCTTTTTCACCTTTGCTTTTTTCCCCAGTTCGGGAGAAATAGAATGAGGTATTATTCAGTTGTCTTTTATCATCACCTTCTCTCAAGTTGCGAGTACTCCTTGGTTTAGGAGAGTACACCTATTATGCTTACTGGATAGTTTTCTTCCAAACCATAGGCTGGTGCTGAACGATAGGGAAGGAAGAAAACCATTTAGCCTAACGATGGTGTACAGAAGGTAAAGACTAAAGACAAATAAAGGGATTTGGAGAGATGGCAAAGAAATATATGGTTATAGTCATGAATTGGTTTATGGAAGAGGCATTACAAAGAATACCAGGATACCCCTACGAAACATTTTCATGTTTCAGTGCATTGTTAAAGGAAAGATGTTTTCCCGATTAGATACTTACTCCAGGGTATGTATTTACCAAGTTTCATTCTCATATCTGTATGGTTTTACAGATGATGAGTGGGAGTAAGTTATTAGGAATTAGGTGATCATCCTCATTATATCGGAATTCGTTGTAATTGGTGATATTTGAGGAAATCGCCTGGGTACAGTTTTCAACCTACGATGCACAGGTTTTGAATTATTCAATTCAATGGACTTATACAGAGTATCGTATGTTGTCCAGTGTCCGTCAGGACAAAGGGGTAGGTCCTCGTACTATGTTCTGTTTACTTGTGACTTCTCTAGTTTTTAGACAGGTGTTTCGTAGAAATAAAATGTCTAAGTATTGAAAAGTTGTGGGTATAAGAATAAAGTAAAGAACCAGGTGTCGCAAGTATCGGGATTCTTCAAAGAGATAGAAGATATAGATTCTTGTGATTGGTATTCAGTTGATAGTAACGGTTTTGAGAAACTTGTTTCTCTTTTAGGTTACTCATAATTAGAAGGATTCCTAAGTTGAATAATGTTGATTAGCCTCTCTCCATTAAGTTGATATGCACTGGAGACAGCTGCATGGTTTGAATCTGGTTCCAATTAAATTAGTGCCTCTATTTCTATATTGTATATAGAATGGTTCATATCTTAACGATGTTAAGGTAAGGGGAGTTGTCCAGCTTATGCCTAAAACCAGACACTGGATAACTCGAGGCACGTTTCTGTAATGGCAGTTTGTGGGTTGACCCTGGCTTTGACGAGGGTTGACATTTCTACCATCTGGAAGATCAATAGTGATATTGTTCTTGACTCGCCACAGTTTTATTAAAATGGACTTTTTCAGAAAACACTAGTGGGAGTATGGTAGAACTGGAAGTGATTCCAGAACCACAAACGATTACGGAAAATTTAATAGAACTTATATATTCTATCAGGTTTGACATTCCAATATCCACTCCGCAGATATGTTGGGTAACCTTAGACACTCGAGAGGTACTTCGGTAGCCTCAAGGACGATGACAGGGAGGTTCTTGTTTACCCAGACTTGACACTACGGTTGTTCAAGGCTATGAGACCCGGCAGGAGGATAAGTATAGCGTCGTTCTAAACTAGCTTTAGAAGTGGACGTATATATTATTCTGCCAGAGGGTTGTCGTAGTCAGTGGGAGCAGCGGAAGCATGGTGGACAAGTAGTTTATGTCTATTTATAGGCTTGAGCAAATATAGCGGAGATAAGATCATCTAATTTTGATGTAACAGTCATGGCTTTGACTTCATCAGAATAGGGGATGGATCTGTTAAGAAGGTAGTAGAGTGTGATGTCCTGGTGTTTGGATGACATACACAGGGTAGGAAGTAAAATTCATATACTACGATCGGTTGTACTTTGGTCGTCACACAGTTGTTTCTCCACAAAGGACATGGATATAATATAAGACAATCTGGTTACTAGATCTATGGTTTTAGATCTAGAATTGGGTAGTTTCCCAATCTGGGTACTTTGACAGTATTCTAATAGTATTTTAGAATAGATGACTCCTGGCATGGTGGTGTACCTGCAGATGATGGAGTCACCCTCTCTAAAGGTGTCTTACAGACTAAATAGGAGAGGGATGTGCATGATTGGCAGATCACTTGCTTAGGCAATTGGGTCAATCATGAAATGTCAAATACCACACCAGATGTTGTTTATGCGCTAGATGCGATAAGTTTATATTAATCCAATCCTGAAGAAACATAAGGAAGCAGTCATAAAACACAAGTGAATGTTCTACGGATTTGATGACGGCAGCCTCCTTAGGGTGACGGTTATCATTCCAGGCTTCCAAGGTGACATGGATGACAGAGTGATTGTTAGAGTTATAGTTTTCCCTCTGACGAGGGACAGTATTATGGACAGGTGGTCCAAGAGGATACTGTGGGTGGCATGGTGCGCGATACTGATTAGGTTCAGTTATCAATACAGTCTTAGAAGTTTGGATTTAGAGCTCATTTATGAACTAGGTCCCACCAGATGTCCAGACATATTCTAAGACACCTATTACTCGATTCGGGAGATGGCTTTCTCCGCGAACTTGAGATTAAGAGAGACATAGAAAGAAACATCAGGGCGGATCCACTCACTATGGCTATTTCTCGAACATAAGAGTTTTACAAACTAGCTTTGTGAAACTGATTAGTAGAAGAGTTGGGTGTTCGGTATCACACGGGCTGTGAGTATGCGACATCGCAATAATTAGCCTTAAGTGGAAGTGGGAGATTGTTGGATATAGTGTCCTCAAAGTCAATTATTGGATCGCAGGTACGCGATTACAATGATTGAGGCAGGACCTATACCGATATAACAGTCTTGCTCGAGATGATAGTATGCTATCTGGTTTGTCTTTATCATAGTTTACATGCTATTGTTCGCTATTGCTTGTTGATAGAGCCATAGGATTCTTACTTGACTGCCAGCAGTATGATGGCGATCATATACGTGGGAGCTGGAGTCTATAAACACATCCTTAAAGTGTCCCTAGTCGTGGGAGTTTCGAGACAGGGCATCGATACTCCAGAGTAGACTAGTGTATACAGTCGAGACCCCGACAAGGGGCGGTGGCCGGTCTCACAAGCCATTGGTGTAAGTAGGTTCACCTAAGATGTATACAGGTGCTCATTGGGTTATGAGTACACAGGACATGACTCGCCAGGAACATGCTAGTTGGTATTATACATATCGTTAGATAGCAGTTCCCTGGTGACATGTGTACAGGTTAGTTTGTCGACCTGAGATCGTCATTTGTCTCGTGTGAGTTCCCACTGTGCTTTGATTCCTACCCTACCACGCTCAAAGGAGACGTGCAAACAGGTATTTTTTGGGTACAGTCCCAAGCCACATGGAGGCAGTGAGCGGATCTTCGGGGATTCGTCTCTCCCGGTATTGGGGGTTGATGTCGCACAGTGCACGGGTGGCCATCACTAGAAATCCTCGGCCGAGATAGTGGAGAATTACTGATTTGGATCAGTAGTTTCTCAGGAGGTGATGGGCTTCATGCCGACACGAATTATCGCGTTATTAGGGGTCTGAATTTATCCACCGCCCTAGACTCGATATGCGATACTCTTTAGACGAACGGACCGGACTGTATGTATATTGTCTCTGTTAGGCCCTGTATGGTTTATGGATGAGTTTGCTCGTCAGCTTCCCTTCCAATCAATACATAAACAACCGTTACGTACAGCTCATACCTCTGACGGGCTAGTGGTTATACCCAGTGCCAGTGTGTTGATGAGTCATTAGAGTCCCCTACAGAAGTTTCCCAAGTTCGGGCGAAACGTTGTAGAGGCCGTATGAGATTATGGCAAGGTTCGGAAAATGCACGTGCGTTTTCGCACGTGTCATATTTTGGGCAGATAATACTGGTGGGCTTTGGTTTAAGCCGGATCCGAGTATTATACTGTGTAGATATAATATCTTTGTCTCAGTTGCATTTGTATTCGGTCGTAATACAAATGCGGGTATGTTTATACTGATACGGGGTTATCCTGAAATTCGTTTCAGGATCACTTTTGGAAGTTGCCAGTTTCCAGTTTTCTATCGGTCGTATTTAACATTCGGTTAAATACGGATTTATCTTTTCTTCTTGGGTGAGTCATGAGGGTGAGTCATGCTTCTAGAAGGTTCTAGAAGTGGTGATAAGGCTTATGACTCATTAGCTTGCATTTAATGTTTTGGTGTGGTGTTTTGATGATTCATTAGTGCATTAATGATAATGCAAGGTGGATAATGACTCATTCTCACTCATTCATTGTTATGGTCACCTCCCTCTCTCTCCTACACTCACCCCTCCTCCTATTTATTGGCCGGCCCCTCTCTCATGAGAATGGCTAAGTTGTTTTGGGAAAAGAATATGATAGATTTGTTTATGGAAATTAGTATACTCCGTTTCTCATTTCATTTCGATCCAAAAGGAAACTTCATTAACCGTTCGTCCATAGCTTTCGACGTAGCGAGACAAAGTGTTCTACTCATTCTCTACATCAATCTTGGTCATCTCTTTTAGCAAACTTGATGACCGAGTTGCCTCGGTTCAGAGGCGGGAGCCCGTTTAAAGATCCGTCGACGTGGTGCCAACTGGACGAGAAGACTGGAGATTCAGGAGATCGGAGCAGCCGCAACAAAGCGTGGGATGATGGTTGATGACCGAAGGACTCGGATCGTTCGGTATAACATTTCTACCCACTTTGTAGTTTGTTAGTTTAGCTTTAATGGCAGATCCGGGTTATAGTACGCGATAGCGCCAGTTGTAAAAGTTTTTGTTCCGCATTTGGCGTCTGTTAGACGGCCGGAGCGCTACCGTGGACTTACAGTATACGTTTCTTGTCGTTTAGAGGGCGCTGGCTGATCCCACAGCCATTAGTTTGTGACATCAAAGATTATACACAGGTGCTCATTAGAGAATGGATACACCGAACGGACTCGCCGAGGACTCCTATGAGGTAGTATACCTATCGTCAGATAGCAGTCCTCTGGTGACACTAGTACAGGTTAGTCTGTAGACCCGAAATCATCATAGAGTCTTGTGCGGCTCCCACTGTGCTTTGATTTCTTCCCTACCACGCTCAAAGGAGACGTGCAAACAGGTTGATTTTGGATACAGTCCCGAGTCGTATGGAGGCAATGAGCGATAGGAGGGGTTTCGTCTCTCCTGGTATTGGGGGTTGATATTGCGCTATGCTCGATTGGCTATAACTGGAAGTCCCAGGACAAGGATGCTTATGAGATTTACTCATAAGTGTTATCAGTAGTTCCTGGAACCGTTATGGGGCAAACATCGGCATGGCTTATCATGCTACTGGGTCTGACGTTTTCCACCCATAGACATGATATGCGACGTATCAGACGAAGAGACCGGATGGTACGGAAGTGTTACTGATAGGCTTCATGGAGAATATGGACAAGCTTGCTTGTTGATCTTCATATTGCTTAATACCCGGGTAGCCGTTACGTCCAGCTAGTACCGCAGACGGCTTGTGGGTGACTTATGTGATCATCACCTACTGCTGGCGTATTGACGAGTCTTTAGAGTCCCACACAAAAGTTCCCTGGTTCAAGCGACACGAAGTAGGATACATATGTGATATGTGTGTGGGCCTGATTAAATATGTGTATGTGATACAGTATTGTAATCTGGCAGTTATCTGTTATCGGTTCGGTTATATGTGATATAACCAAATTGTCGAATCAAGTGTTGATTTGATAATGTGATATTCAGATAAATGATATTAGTGGGTCATATGTGATATAACCGGATTATTAAATCAAGTGTTGATTTAATAATGTGATATATATTAAATGTGATATAATTATATCTTAACTAATATCATTAGCTCACTAAATATTTTCTTATATGTATTAATATATATATATATATATATATATAATATAAATATATATATGTAGCATGCCATGATTTTTATTTTTGAGAAAAATTGAAAATGAAGTGGAAAATGAGAGTATGGTTGCAAGCATAGGCTTTATATTTGTTTATTCATCTTGACTTACTATTGAAGCATGACACCATATTTTATTTGTGGATATTTGTATGCTTCAATGAGTGAGGTCAAGGGGTTAGATTCATTCTAAGCTCATTCTCAACACTTAGCCATTATATTTGAGTTTCTCTCATGGTTGCTCTATATCTTCTCTTCCTCCTCAATGTCATGGTTCAAGTTTCAACCCTCACATGTGATGTGAACCATGAAGATTGAACACAAACTTGTGAGCTTTAAATATCCCCTACTTCACCATCCTACACTTGACTAGCGATCGAGTGTAGAGTGTTTCCTACGCTAAAGAGTTTAGTGTAATGGTAGCTTGAGTTGGAGGGACTTCACATGGATCATCTTCGGCATGAAGGTCATCGGAGGAAGCTCATCCAAATCCTCAAGAGGAGCCTAGTGGAGTCGCGGGACTACTACACGGAGCTTGTGAAGTGAAGGACTTGATCTTCAAGGGTATAGCCTTCTTTCACATAGCTAGTTTTGTGATGATATCAATCTAAACCCTAATATTCTAGCAAAGGTCTTGTATAGTCTAACTTAGCACCTAATAAAAATTAAAATTGGGCATGCTCAATGCTACTAAAACCTCATGGTGGTGCTAGGGTCGACTTTCATAGTATCAGTGCCAAGCTAGAACATTAAGGTAAACTATCATAGCTTGTAGCTACGTTAGAAATCCATCGTTTTTCTTGCGCAAAAACTGCCGATAAAAACAGTTTCCAAAATGATGCTTGGACATATATATAGAGGACTTTCTTGCTCGACATGATAGTATGCTATCAGGTTACCTTTATCTTAACATGTAGACTGGTATTTATATTGTCTGTCTCTTACATGTTGATAAAGCCCTTAGGATATGTACTTGACTACCCGGACTATGATGAGATCATACTTGTGGGGCTAGGGTGGTCCAAAAGTACATCCTTTAATCAGTTCCTAGTCGATGGAATATCGAGACCAGGGCATCAATATTCCAGAGTAGACTAGTGTGTACGTTTCTTGTACCTTAGAGGGCGATGGCTGATCCCACAACTATTGATGTATGACATCAAAGATTGTACACAGGTGCTCATTAGAGAATGGGTACACCGAACGGACTCGCCGAGGACTCCTATGTGGTAGTATACCTATCGTCGGATAGATGTCCTCTGGTAATACTGGTACAGGTTAGTCTGTAGACCCGAGATCGTCATAGAGTCTTGTGCGGCTCCCACTGTGCTTTGATTTCTTCCCTACCACGCACAAAGGAGACGTACAAACAGGTGGATTTTGGGTATAGTCCCGAGTCGCATAGAGGCAATGAGCGATAGGAGGGGTTTCTTCTCTTCCGGTATTGGGGGTTGATATTGCACTATGCTCGATTGGCTATAACTGGAAGTTCCTGGCCAGGGTTGCTTATAAGATTTACTGATAAGTGTTATCAGTAGTTTCTCGAACGGTTATAGGCCAGACATCGGCATGACTTATCACGTTACTGGGGTCTGATGTTTACCACCCCTAGACATGATATGCGACATATGAGACGAAGAGACCGGACTGTACAGTAGTGTTACTGATATGCTTCATGGTGACTATGGACAAGTTTGCTTGTTGATCTTCATATCGCTCAATACCCGGGTAGCCGTTATGTCCAGCTAGTACCGCTGACGGCTTGTGGGTGACTGATGTGATCATCACCTACTGCTGGCGTATTGACGAGTCTTTAGAGTCCCACATAGAAGTTCCCTTATTCAAGCGAAACGAAGTAGGACATATATGTGATATGTGTGTGGGCCTGATTAAATACGTGTATGTGATACAGTATTGTAATCTGGCAGTTATCTGTTATCGGTTCGGTTACATGTGATATAACCAGATTGTCGAATCAAGTGTTGATTTGATAATGTGATATTCAGATAAATGCTATTAATGGGTCATATGTGATATAACCGGATTATTAAATCAAGTGCTGATTTAATAATGTGATATTTATTATATGTGATATAATTATATCTTAACTAATATCATTAGCTCACCAAATATTTTCTTATATGTATTAATATATATATATATATATATATAATATAAATATATATATGTAGCATGCCATGATTTTTATTTTTGAGAAAAATAGAAATGAGGTGGAAAATGAGAGTATGGTTGCAAGCATAGGCTTTATATTTGTTTATTCATCTTGACTTACTATTTAAGCATGACACCATATTTTATTTGTGGATATTTATATTCTTCAATGAGTGAGGTCAAGCGGTTAGATTCATTCTAAGATCATTCTCAATACTTAGCCATTATATTTGAGTTGCTCTCATAGTTGCTCTCTAGCTTCTTCTTCTTCCTCAATGTCATGGTTCAAGTTTCAACCCTCATATGTGATGTGAACCATGAAGCTTGAGCACAAACTTGTGAGGTTTAAACATGCCCTACTTTACCAACCTACACTTGACTAGCGACCGAGTGTAGCGTGTTTCCTACGCTAAAGAGTTTAGTGTAGAGGTAGCTTGAGTTGGAAGGACTTCGCGTGGATCAGCTTCGGCACGAAGCTCATCGAAGGAAGCTCGTCCAAATCCTCAAGAGGAGCCTAGTGGAGTCGTGGGACTACTACATGGAGCATGTGAAGTGAAGGACTTAATCTTCAAGGGTATAACCTTCTTTCACTTAGCTAGTTTTGTGATGATATCAAACTAAACCCTAATATTCTAGCAAAGATCTTGTATAGTCTAACTTAGCACCTAATAAAAATAAAAATTTGGCATGCTTGATGCTACTAAAACCTCATGGTGGTGCTAGGGTCGACTTTCATGGTACCAGAGCCAAGATAGAAAATTAGGGTAGACTATCATAGCTTGTAGCGACGTTAGAAATCCATCGTTTTTCTTGCGCAAAAACTGCCGATAAAAACAGTTTTCAAAATGGTGTTTTGAGTTGTTTGCACACCCCGCGGGCTCACGGTTTGAACCAAGAAGCCGCGGGGTAGAGCGTGCGCATCTCGGGGATACCCCGGGAGGACCAGAGGCCGGACCCACACCCCAAGACCACCACAAGGTGGCTTTAGGGGTGGGTGACCCGAGAGCACCCCAACTGGGTGTCTCGGGTCTGCTTTCCCGTAGGGACCGCTTCGAGGTGGCCTATGGGGGTGGGTATTCCCCCCGAGGCCCCCTATTCGATAGTTAATTTTGGGATCTTCGCCTCCGCGAAGATTCGGGCGGGTTTCGAGTTCGTTTCGACTCCCGGAATTGCTTAAAACGACGGATTTTGGAACTTTAGCTCACTAGATTTTTCATGTCTTGGAAAAATTGGTTTAGATGGCTAGTTGGGTGCAAAATTCTAATGTTACGGTTACTTTACAATCTTTGTGATGTGTGATACAATTATTAGGATCCGAATTAATTAGTTTTATGAAAACTAGTTAGTATATTGTAAACCTAGCCGTTTAGTCTCAATTGATCGATTGCCACGAAGTTTTGGTTCGGATCAAATCTCCGTCGCAATTGCGTACTGTACGCGATCACTAAGTCGTGAATCTTGTTGAATTATCCCACAACCAATTGAAAAGAATTTTCAATTTGAGACTAAAATGCAAGTTTTATAAGTTAGGCATGAAATCCGAAATATGAGATATTCCGGGTATATGATGTCTAAGGATATTGCGGATTCTAATTATTGTAGTTTTCTGTTTTTTTTTCTGCGACCGTAAGTGTAATATGTGGGGTATCCCAATCTCGTTGCTATATGTAAACAAGTTTTAGGGATATGCATATTTGCTTACGTTGATGATATGTGATATTATGTGTTGCTATTGATATAATTTATTGAATCGTC
The DNA here is from genome assembly GCA_030015575.1 of Agapanthus africanus. NCBI lineage: Eukaryota > Viridiplantae > Streptophyta > Magnoliopsida > Asparagales > Amaryllidaceae > Agapanthus > Agapanthus africanus. The sequence continues at coordinate 317,420,430 of JASDDO010000004.1, forward strand.
GTGAAAGAATAGCCGAGGGGTTCTATGTGAGATTAGAGTTTTTATTTTCATTCATATAAAATCTGTATGTAATATTCTTTTATTGGGGCACTTCCGGGTTGAGGATGATGTCACCACTGTTGTATATTATTTACTTTTCCGCATTAGGATAGACCCAAGGTGGGGAGCATAAGTAACCGGGTTCTAGAGTCCAATGGGAGACCATCTCAAGGAGTTGAGACCGGGTATCCTAACTCTAGAATTGGTACGGTTACTTGCTGCTCTCGTAGGGGTCTATGGGATGTGGGTTTGGCTATTCATCATGACTGTGGAATCCATGTTTTACATTACTGGCTAAATTTAAAACACGGAAATCCTAGTATATCAATATTTCATATATTGCTTCTGCTGCTTGATTCTGTGATGTTGATCATATAACTGAGTGAGACGAATGCAATATTATATATATATGATATATAATAAACATTGCTTATGTTTTGCACCCGCGCTAGTCCAGCCCCCGCTCTACTGGTAGTTAAGTAACCTAACGCTGCATGACGGGGCCCAGTGGCGAATACGGATGGCATAAGCGTACGTTCTATTTTCGTTTCACTTTTCAGTAATGTTTAGAAAATATTAAATGATGGGACTTCATTAATGAGATTAATGGAAATAAAGAAACCAAAATATGTTGTAGAATCAAATTTTAAAAAAGGGTAGCTCTAGTTTTTGCTTTGCATAGTGGTATTTCTTGATGAATATCCAGCACCTCATTCGATGAGGAAAGATCCGAGATCCCTTCACCGGGAGTGACCTCTTTAGCGAAGCTAGAAAATGCTACAACTCAATCGGTTTTGGTTTTGATTATCTTCTCTAGTTATTGCATTGCATAGTGATATTCTTGAATATCCCGCACCTCATTCGATGAGGAAAGAGCCGAGATCCCTTCACCGGGAGTGACCTCTTTAGCGAAGCTAGAAAAGCCTCAAAAACACTCCTTTTCAAAATCATTAGATTCTACAACGATATCAAGTTCATTACGCTCATGGTTTTCTTAAAAACCTGCGTAGCCCTCCGTCATTTCAGATAAGTGCTATTTTAGTAGTCATGCTACGTTTGTTTACTATGTTAAGGCGTAGTGTGAGACAGCTAATTAGTTCTTATCTGTAACCATATGATGCAGTTGGATTAGGACAGTCGTACGACTTTGTTGACTATGTTAAGGGTCGTGCAGGTGGGTTTAATCCAATCATGAAATGACGGGTTGGACCTGACTAGTGCTTATGATTTGTTGACTATGTTAAGGTTATAAGTGGCTAGGCGTAAATAATTTATCGGGAATTTCAAGTGTTGAAATTTGCAGTGAGATTGCATACCTTCTATATGATAGTTGGATCCCGATACCCACTGCGACTAAGAGTTACTCCCTGGAGAATTTTGCACTTTACAATTAGCTAATCCAGTAGGTGTCAACGGGGTTATGCCTCTAGGAAAACGAGATTTATTTTAATTAGGTCCGTGCGAAAGCACGGGGAACCTCCCTCGGAGTACCGATACCTGCCTGGCCGAATGATTGGCGAACCTGTAGGGTGTAATTAATCCTGGCTAATCTTACCTTTTATGGTTTGAAGGAAGATTTGATAAAAACAGTGGGAGCCATTCTGATTAGATAAGATAATAACCAATCTAATCTTGCAAAGAGTGCACGCAAAGTGATTATCTTTCACTCTCTCCTGGTAGCGACCAATGAAATGCCTTAATCAAGATAGTAATATGGATGTATTGACCGAACCTACTTATTATACTAGGCTAGGTTACGCTCTATTTTATGATTGTCATAAGTCTGAGCAAGGAATAGGGGAATATTCGGATTCCCACGGCACCCAAACGAAGAATAAGCATGTTGATGCATTGTCTTGGGATGTGTTAAAGAACTATTTCTCAGTTTGCTCTACGTCCTGGGTATTGGATACTGAATCAGTATCCCACACATGTAATTTTTTACATGGGCTATAGAAAGGTGGAGAACTGGGAAAGGGTGATATGTCTCTAGTAGTAGAGATGATGCAATTTTTGTAGCCAACGCAGTTGGCAAATATCACCTAGTGTTACCAAGTAGTAATACAATAATTCTGAGCGACTGTTATATCATACCAATAATATTGTGACTAAATCAAGTGTTGATTGGGTAAGCTATGTTGTATAACAGTGTACACGTTCTGAATCAAACTACAGTTCTAAACGTACACAACACACACAAGAGGAACAGTTCAGAAATGAACGAAGTCTTCTTTAGGCATTGTAGACTAGGTCATATCGATGAAACAAGACTAGCTAAAGTTCCATAAGGATGTATATTTGAATCTGTTCGAATTTACATCTTATGAAACTTGTCAGTCATGTCTCAAAGACCAAGGTAACCAAATCTTCGTTTACTGGAAACAGAGAAAGAGCTACTGAACTCATGGACAGATACATGATGATGTATGCGGTCCTATGTCTACACATGTCAGAGATGGTTCCACGTACTTTATTACATTCACCGATGTTCTCTCAAGATACGGACATGTGTTCTTCTTGAAACACAAAACTGAATCTTTTGAGAATCTTTAAGAATATCAAGGAAGATAAGTACGAAGTAGAGAATTAGATGGATAAAGGTATTCAAATCCTTCGATATGATTGGGGGAAGAATACTGGAGCACGGAATTCCGAGACTATTCAAAAGAGAATGAGATTCTCTCTCAGTTTACTCTTCCGTATACATCACAGCACAACGGTATATCGGGGTGGAGGAATCACACCCTTTGAGATATGGTGTGCTCTATGATGAGTACTGCTGAGTTGCCTATTTCCTTTCAGGGACATGCACTTGAGAAGATGCATACCTATTGAATAGAGTTCCGATCAAATCCGTTGCCTACCACTCCATATGAGATATGGAATTGAAAGAGACCATCTCTTAAACGAGTTAAGATATGGGGTTGTCCGGCCTATGTTGAAAAGCAAAATCTGGACAAGCTCGAGGCAAGGTCAGTTCTGTGCAAGTTTATAGGATATCCCAAACGTTCGCGAGGGTATATCTTCTACCACACTGAGGAACAAAAGGTGTTTTGTTTCTCGACATGCCACATTTTTAGATTTCTTGTGGAAGAAATTAGTGGAGATGAGGTAGAACTAGAAGAATTTCCAGCAAAGCAAACTTTAACTGATGATTTGGTGGAACCAGAGGATTCAATTGTCCCCGACGAAGCACAGCCACTCGGCAGATCTAGTTGGGTTCCTCATCCACCTGAGAGATACTACGGTTTTCTCGTACACTATGGGAGCGAGGATTGCATCATAGAGATGATGACCCAACTTGTTTCGAGCAGACCATCACAAGTGGAGACTATGTGAAATGGCTGGATGCTATGCGATCTGAGATGGAATCCATGTACACCAACAAAGTATTGACTTTGGATGTTGCTCCTGAAGGGGTAACACCCATCGGGAATAAAAGGATCTTTGAGAAAGATAATTTGGTGTAGATGGAAAAGTTGTGACTTTCAAAACTATGCTTAAGTCCATCAGGATCCTACTTGTCATTGCTGCATACTATGACTACTAAATCTGGCAGACTGCACGTCAAAACCGCTTTTCTAAATGGTGATTTAGAAGAGAGCGTATATGACACTGCCAGAGGGCTTCGTAGAAAGTGGGAGCAGCGGAAGCATGTGCAAGCTGCTTAAATCCATCTACGGGTTAAAGCAAGGCATCGCGGAGATGGAACATCTGTTTTAATGAAGCTGTCAAATAGTTTGACTTCATCAAAAAGGTAATTGAATCATGTATAAATAAGAAGGTTGTAGAGAGTATGGTTGTCTTCCTCGTATTGTACGTGAATGACATACTCTTGATAGGAAATGATGTTCCTATTCTACACTCGTTCACGCTCCTCTTATCACACAGGTTTTCCATGAAAGATCTAACTGATGCCTCCTACATCCTGGGGATATAGATCTATAGAGATAGATCTAATTTGGGATTGTCCCAATCCATGTACATAAAAACCATGCTAAAGGGGTTTAGTATGGATGATTCTAAGCGTGGTAATGTACCCGCTTGTTTAAGAATCACTCTCTCCAAAGAGATGTCTCTCGAGACTGATTTGGAGGGGCCCGCATGCAAGAAATGCCCTATGCTTTGGCAGACGGGTCAATCATGTATGTGATGTTATGTACCAGACCAGATGTAGATTACACACTAGGTGTAGTGAATAAGTATCGAAAAGATCTTTGGAAAAACCACTGGACAGCTGAAGAACATTCCTAAGTGCTTGAGAAGGACTAAAGAGATGTTCTTGGTGTAAGGTAACGGTGAACTCCAGATGGAGTCCTTTGCCGATTCGAGCTTCCAGAGTGATAAGGACGACTGAAAGTCAGTTTCGGGTTTTTTCTTCACCCTCAGTGGAGGGACGGTATGTTGGAAGGGTTCCAAGCTATATACTGTAGCAAACTCGTTAATAGAGGCTAATTACATCGCTACCGACGATGCTGCAAAGAGGTTGTCTGGATGAAAAAGTTAATGTGATGAACTTGGTTCCTACCATTGAGCATCCAACACCTGTGTATTGTGATGGCAATAGAGTTATGGCTTTGGCCTAGGAACCCCGATCCAGTCAGCGACCCAGACATATTCTTAGACAGTATCACCTGATCAGGGAGATATTTGTACTCCGGAAAATCGAGGTCAGGAAAGTTGACACAGAAGATAACACAGCGGATCCACTCACCAAGGCCATTCCCCAGAAGATATTCGAGAGACTTTTGGAACATTGGGTATGAGATACTGCAACAACTGGCCTTAGTGCAAGTGGGAGATTGTTAGGAATATGTATGCCCTAGAGGCCATTATTGATGATATAGTGGATGCTTGGACATATATATAGAGGACTTTCTTGCTCGACATGATAGTATGCTATCAGGTTACCTTTATCTTAACATGTAGACTGGTATTTATATTGTCTGTCTCTTACATGTTGATAAAGCCCTTAGGATATGTACTTGACTACCCGGTATGATGAGATCATACTTGTGGGGCTAGGTTGGTCCAAAAGTACATCCTTTAATCAGTTCCAAGTCGATGGAATATCGAGACTAGGGCATCGATATTCCAGAGTAGACTAGTGTGTACGTTTCTTGTACCTTAGAGGGCGATGGCTGATCCCACAGCTATTGATGTATGACATCAAAGATTGTACACAGGTGCTCATTAGAGAATGGGGACACCGAACGGACTCGCCGATGACTCCTATGTGGTAGTATACCTATCGTCAGATAGAAGTCCTCTGGTAACACTGGTACAGGTTAGTCTGTAGACCCGAGATCGTCATAGAGTCTGTGCGGCTCCCACTGTGCTTTGATTTCTTCCCTACCACCGTCAAAGGAGACGTACAAACAGGTGATTTTGGGTACAGTCCCGAGTCCGATGGAGGCAATGAGCGATAGAGGGGTTTCTTCTCTCCGGTATTAGGGGTTGATATTGCACTATGCTCGATTGGCTATAACTGGAAGTTCCTGGCCAGGGTTGCTTATGAGATTTACTGATAAGTGTTATCAGTAGTTTCTCGAACGGTTATAGGCCAGACATCGGCATGACTTATCAGCTTACTGGGGTCTGATGTTTACCACCCTAGACATGATATGCGACATATCAGATAAAGAGACCGAACTGTACTGTAGTGTTACTGATATGCTTCATTATGACTATGGACAAGCTTGCTTGTTGATCTTCATATCGCTCAATACCCGGGTAGCCGTTACGTCCAGCTAGTACCGCTGAACGGCTTGTGGGTGACTAATGTGATCATCACCTACTGCTGCGTATTGACGAGTCTTTAGAGTCCACATAGAAGTTCCTTATTCAAGCGAAATGAAGTAGGACATATATGTGATATGTGTGTGGGCCTGATTAAATACGTGTATGTGATACAGTATTGTAATCTGGCAGTTATCTGTTATCGGTTCGGTTATATGTGATATAACCAGATTGTCGAATCAAGTGTTGATTTGATAATGTGATATTCAGATAAATGCTATTAGTGGATCATATGTGATATAACCGGATTATTAAATCAAGTGTTGATTTAATAATGTGATATATATTATATGGATATAATTATATCTTAACTAATATCATTAGCTCACTAAATATTTTCTTATATGTATTAATATATATATATATATATATATAATATAAATATATATATGTAGCATGCCATGATTTTTATTTTTGAGAAAATAGAAATGAGGTGGAAAATGAGAGTATGGTTGCAAGCATAGGCTTTATATTTGTTTATTCATCTTGACTTACTATTGAAGCATGACACCATATTTTATTTGTGGATATTTGTATGCTTCAATGAGTGAGGTCAAGGGGTTAGATTCATTCTAAGCTCATTCTCAACTCTTAGCCATTATATTTGAGTTTTCTTTATGGTTGCTCTCTAGCTTCTCTTCCTCCTCAATGTCATGGTTCAAGTTTCAACCCTCACATGTGATGTGAACCATGAAGATTGAACACAAACTTGTAAGCTTTAAATATCCCCTACTTCACCATCCTACACTTGACTAGCGATTGAGTGTAGAGTGTTTCCTACGCTAAAGAGTTTAGTGTAGTGGTAGCTTGAGTTGGAGGGACTTCACGGTGGTCATCTTCGGCATGAGGTCATCGGAGGAAGCTCATCCAAATCCTCAAGAGGAGCCTAGTGGAGTCGCGAGACTACTACACGGAGCTTGTGAAGTGAAGACTTAATCTTCAAGGGTATAGCCTTCTTTCACATAGCTAGTTTTGTTATGATATCAATCTAAACCCTAATATTCTAGTAAAGATCTTGTATAGTCTAACTTATCACCTAATAAAAATTAAAATTGGGCATGCTGTATGTTACAAAACCTCATGGTGGTGCTAGGGTCGACTTTCATGGTATCAGAGCCAAGCTAGAACATTAGGGTAGACTATCATAGCTTGTAGCCAGCTTAGAAATCCGCCGTTTTGTCGTGCAAAAACTACCGATAAAAACAGTTTCCAAAATGGTGTTTTGAGTTGTTTTCACACCCCGCGGCTCACGGTTTGAACCGAGAAGCTGCGGGGTGGAGAGTGCGCACCCCGGGGACACCTCGGGGAGACCAGAGCCGACGCCACACCCCAAGACTCCCCTTGGGGGTAGGTGACCGAGAGCACCCTAACAGGGTGCTCTCGGGTGTGCCTTCCCCTAGGGGACACTTCGAGGTGGCCTTCGTGGGTTGGTACCCCCCAGGCCTCCCATTCGATAGTTAATTTTAGGATCTTCGCCTCCGCGAAGATTCGGGCGGGTTTTGAGTTCGTTTCGACTCCCGGATTGGCTTAAAAAGACCGTTTTGGAACTTTAGCTCACTAGATTTTTCATGTTATGAAATTAATTAGTATATTTAAACCTAGCCATTTAGTCTCAATTGATCTCTTGTCACGATGTTTTGATACGGATCAAAACACCGTCGCAATTGAGTATTGTACGCGATCACTAAGTCGGAAATCTTGTTGAATTACCCGGCAACCAATTGAAAAGAATTTCAATTTAAGACTAAAATACAAGTTTTATAAGTTAGGCATGAAATCCGGAATATGGGATATTCCGGGTTTATGAAGTCTAAGGATATTGCGGATTCTAATTATTGTAGTTTCTGTTTTCTTTTCTGCGACCGTAAGTGTAATATGTGCGGTATCCCAATCTCGTTGCTATATGTCAACAAGTTTTAGGGATACGCATATTTACTTAGCTTGATGATATGTGATATCATGTGTTGCTGCTTATATGATTTATTGGATCGTCTTGAAAAAATAGCCGGTGGGTTCTATGTGAGATGAGAGTTTTTATTTCATTCATGTAAAATCAGTATGTAATATCTTTTATTGGGGCACTTCCGGGTTGAGGATGATGTCAACACTGTTGTATATTATTTACTTTTCTGCATTAGGATAGACCCAAGGTGGGCAACACAAGCAACCGGGTTCTAGAGTCAGTGGGAGACCATCTCAAGGAGTTGAGACCGGGTCTCTAACTCTAGAATTGGTAGGGTTACATGCTGCTCTCGTAGGGGTCTATGGGATGTGGTTTGGCTATTCATCACAACTGCGAATCCGTGTTTTACATTACTGCTAAATTTAAAACACGGAAATCCTAGTATATCTAATATTTCATATATTGTTTCTGCTGCTTGATTCTGTGATGGTGATCATATAACCGCGTTAGACGAATGTAATATTATATATATGATATATAATAAACGTTGCTTATGTTTTGCACCCGCGCTAGTCCAACCCCCACTCTGCAGTAGTTAAGTAACCTAAGCGTACATGACGGGGCCCGAGGCGAATACGGATGGCATAAACGTACGTTCTATTTTCGTTTCACTTTTCTGTAATGTTTAGGAAACATTAAATGATGGGACTTCATTAATAAGATTAATGAAAAGAAAGAACCAAAAGAAGTTGTAGAATCAAATTTTCGAATAGGGTAGCTCTAGTTTTTGCTTTGCATAGTGGTATTTCTTAATCAATATCCAGCACCTCATTCGATGAGGAAAGAGCCGAGATCTTTCACGTGAGTGACCTCTTTAGCGAAGCTAGCAAATGTTACAACTCACTCGGTTTTGTTTTTGATTATCTTCTCTAGTTATTTCTTTGCATAGTGATATTCTTGAATATCCTGCACTCATTCGATAAGGAAAGAGCCGAGATCCTTGACCGGAGTGACCTCTTTAGCGAAGCTAGAAAAGCCTCAAAAACACTCCTTTTCAAAATCATTATATTCTACAATATCAAGTTCATTACGCTCATGTTTTTCTTAAAAAGCTTCGTAGCCCTCCGTCATTTCAGATAAGTGCTATTTTAGTATTCGTGCTACGTTTGTTGACTATGTTAAGGGCTAGTGTGCGGTAGCTAATTAGTGCTTATCTGTAACCATATGATGTGGTGATTAGGGTAGTCGTACGACTTTATTGACTATGTTAAAGGTCGTGCGGGTGGGTTTAATCCAATCATGAAATGACGGGTTGAACCTGACTAGTGCTTATGATTTGTTGACTATGTTAAGGTCATAAGTGGCTAAGGGTAAAAAACATTATCGGGAATTTCAAATGTTGAAATTTGCAATGAGATTGCATACCGTCTATATGATAGTTGGATCGGATACCTACTGCGAGTAAGAGTTACTCTGGGAGAATTTGCACTTTACAATTAACTAATCCAGTAAGTGTCAAGGGGGTTATGCCTCTAGGGAAACGAGATTTATTTTAATTAGGTCCTTGCGAAAGCACGGGAACCTCCTCGGCAGTACCGATACCTGCTGGCCGAACCATTGGAGAACCTGTAGGTGTAATTAATCCGGCTAATCTTACCTTTTATGGTTTGAAGGAAGATTTAATAAAATAGTGGGAGCCATCCTGATTAGATAAGATAATAACCAATCAAATCTTGCAAAGAGCGCACGCAAAGTGATTATCCTTCTCTCTCTCCTGGTAGCGACCAATGAAATGCCTTAATCAAGATAATAATATGGATTATTGACCGAACCTACTTATTATAATGGGCTAGGTTCCGCTGATCTTATGATGTCATAAGTCTGAGCAAGGAATAGGGGAATATCCGGATTTCCATGCCACCCAAATGAAGAATAAGCATATTGATGCATTGTCTGGGTATTGGATACCGGATCAGGATCCCACACATGTAATTTATTACATGGCTATAGAAAGGTGGAGAACTTGGAAAGGGGTGATATGTCTCTAGTAGTACAGATGTGCAATGTTGCAGCCAAAGCAGTTGGCAAATATCACCTAGTGTTACAACTGGTAATACAATGATTCTGAGCGACTGTTATATAATACCAATAAAATTATGACTAAATCAAGAGTTGATTGGTAAGGTATGTTGTATAACAGTGTACACGTTCTGAATCAAACTACAGTTATAAACGTACACAACACACACAGAGGAACAGTTCAGAAATGAACGAAGTCTTCTTTAGGCATTGCAGACTAGGTCATATCGATGAAACAAGACTAGCTAAAGTTCCATAAGGATGCATATTTGAAACTGTTTCGAATTTACATCTTATGAAACTTTTCAGTTATGTCTCAAAGACCATGGTTATCAAATCTCCGTTACTGGAAACAGAGAAAGAGCTATTGAACTCTTGGACAGATACATGGTGATGTATGCGGTCTATGTCTACACATGCCAGGGATGTTCCGCGTACTTTATTACATCTCGAATGTTCTCTCAAGATACGGACAGTTTTCTTGTTGAAACACAAAACTGAATCTTTGAGAATATCAAGGAAGATAAGTATGAAGTGGAGAACCGAATGGGTAAAGGTATTCAAATCCTTCGATATGATCGGGGAGAAGAATACTGGAGCACGGAATTCCGAGACTATTCAAAGAGAATGAGATCTCTCCCAGTTTACCCTCCGTATACACACAGCAAACGGTATATCAGGGTGGAGGAAATGCTCCGAGCTTGTGTTTTAGATTTCTGGTGGCAACTGGGATCGCCATTTGCCCTTGATAGAGTTTTCCTACAGTAACAGCTTGCAGAGACGATTCAGATGGCACCCTTCGAGGCGTTATATGGAGGAGATGTCGATCTCCAGTTTGTTGGACAGAGCTCAGTGAGAGCAGTATTTTGGGAGCCAGGTTGTGCATGAGACGACAGAGAAGATCCAGTTGATTCGGATAAGATGAGCGGCCCAGAGCAGACAAAAATCTTATGCTGATTGACGTCGGCGCAACTTGAGTTTGCAGTAGGCAATCATGTTTTCTGGCGGTTTCTCCAATGACGGGCGTGATAAGATTCAGAAGAAAGGGAAGCTTAGTCCCAGATACGTGGGTCCCTTCGAGATTCTCGAGCGAGCGGTACAGTTGCTTATCTTGGCTCTTCCACCCAGCTTTCCAGATGTTCACCCCGTGTATCATGTATCGATGATCCGCAAGTACCTTCATGACCCCTCTCTCGCGATTCAGCATCAGAAGATCCAGCTGGAGCGCGATCTTTCTTCACCGAGGAGCCGGTCAGTTCTTTGATCGATAGGTGAAGAAGCTGAGATCAAAGGTCTTACCGTCCGTAAAGGTTCTTTTGCGTAGCCCGAGCAGTGAAGAGGTCACCTGGGAAGCCGAGGATGAGATGAGGAAGAAATATCCCATCTCTTCGAAGGTACACGTTGTTAGATTTTAAATACGAGGACCGAATTTCATTAGGGGGAAGATTGTAACGCTTTAAAATCGTTAGGTTAATTGTTTGATAATTAGTAATATAACCCGTGTTTCTGTAAAATCTAATTATAATTATTTTTCCACATTAAACACAATTATATCTATTTTATTATGTTAATTGCTTGCATGAGTGTTTTACTAGTGCTTAATTATTGCTAGTTTACTTAATTATTTCTTATTTATTTATTTTAATATTATTTTAATCATACACTTACACACTAAATAGTATTAATTACAAATTAATATGGGTTAATACATTTTGTGCACCATGACACAACTAAACACAAAATGTAACATGTTGTTTTAAAAGTTTGACATGGTTCTAGGTTTTTTATACAACTTATATATAAATAAAAGAAAATGAAAAGTGGAAAAGATAATTGAGATAGATGCATATTAATGAGGTGTGGGTGAATCTTGACTTGAACACACCCTCCCTCTCTATCCTCCCTCCTCGCAAACCGCAGCCTCCCTTTCCCCAAGCTCGCCAGCAGCCCCTCCCCCTTTTACTTCTTCTTCTTCATTTGAAAACCCCATAAAAACTCACTCAAAAATCCAAAAATACAACCCTAATTCCTATTAAAATTATCACAAAATTCCTTGTTCAAATCTTAGCATGGTTCTTGGCTTAAGTCTCCATTTTGGTTAGTAAGTTTGGATCTCTTTCCAAACCATCTTGAGGTATAAACCTATCTAATTGTTACTTTGTTAATTATTGCCTTAATCTAAATTTTATTAGGTATTAATTGGGTTTTAATTGCAAGATAGAGTTTAAAGAGAAGGGTTTGGGTTAAAGTTAAGGTTTTATCATTTAATTAAGGTAGCTAAGTGTAGTTAATATCTAATGGCTTTATCAAATCTAATCTAGTTGTTAACTTGCTAATGTTTACTTTTAAGTTGTCCTAATTAAGTGTTTATGCAATTAATTGCATATTCAGTGTGTAAAGTGAGATTAAAATTAGCTAATGTTTGTATGGCTTGATTAGGATATTAAGTGTAATTTATGACTAATAGCTTGCTAATCATCTAGTTTTGCACTAAAATTGCTTAATGTTGCTTAGTAGGTTTTAAAAGAAATAGGTTTTAGTTAGTTTGAGGTTGTGATGACTACAACCTATTTTCCAAAAATTTTAGTGTGATGTGAATACGCGATTAGTACGATTAGATCTAGGATTGGTGTTTGCTACACATAGCAACCCTAGCTGTGGTTTGTGGCGATGTCGTGCGCGTTTTGTGCACCAAGTGCATGCGCGTCTAGCTAGTGTGCATTGATTGCTTTTTATCGTTTTGTGTCCACGTCTATTTAAATTTCTAAACTCATATATACTATTTGTGCGGTTATAGGATCGATCGCGGAGACGTCGGACGCGACAAGGAAGAGCAAGACGGTGATTGGATTCGATTAGGCCAGACGCTTCCTGTGAGTAGATCTAACACCTAGGCGGAATCGTCTGTATGACGTTAAGCACCATGGCGTTATTCTTTAAAAATAACACTCTTATGTGCAAACAATTGATATTGCATGATTACCATTTGTACATCTTATTATTTGTTGCATGCTGTCATGTCATTAATAAGACACGACACTATTACTAACGGTTCATATTGCACGAGCACTGATTATATCCCCCCCACACCGTTAGTAATTGCATGTCATACACACTATAGAATTGCCATGATAAATATGTGTAGTACCACATTCATTATTGGTAGATGGACAATGATTCTTGTGCTAGTAGCCATCATGATTTGCATCATACTTACATTGCTAAAATGAGTTAATCTCATATGACGTTTTCATGAGATTCTGTTTTCGTGGATTTGGGAACCGCAAGGTACGTTTTAAAAAAAATTGGAAATATTTGTAATAGTGTGTTTTTCCCTTGATATGATATTTCGTATCCACCATGAGTTTTCTCGGTCTGAGTTGTGTTTTCGAGACCCGATTCGAGACTGGAGGAACCGTCTACGGGTAAATGGTGGACCGGTAAGGTACCCCGGCCAAGAACGGTTTTATGGGATGATGATGCCGCGGCAGGGGAGTACTACCTACCGATGATTGTACGGAAACTTGAAGGATATCCGAGATACCGTCCAGAGTCATGAGACGAGATGATTGAGGGCCGATCGGTGGACGGCGCCTGAGACTTTGGGATTTCGGGGTGTCGATGATGGACACCAGATTTACTTTGATGCTGATTTTGATATGGCTTTGTTTTATCTACACTCAGGACTTTTATGACATACTCGGTACATGTAGTTGTTGTACCTCGATGCAGTACTTGGTTTGGATATTGATGTGTACATCTCATAGTATTGTGCATCTGCTATCTATGACCGCGCGCACGCTGCGCGCACACACACACACACACATATATATATAGGATGTTTGTTTCATTCATACTTGCGAGTACCTGTATGATGTTATTTACTACTCACAAGTTGGCAACTCACCCCCGTTGTGCGACAGTGCCTTGCAGGACCGACCTCAGAGTAGTCGCGGCAGGACCCCTTATTTCCTCTACTTCTGCGGATACCGTTATTTTTGGCCGGTAACTTTTGGTGTAGGTGGGTTTTGTTGCAGTATCCGCATTTCACTGTGTATCTTATTGACATAGTCCTCTCCGTCTACCACTTTTACATTGTATATATGCCCTAGAGCGTGACAGTGAGATTTGTATATTTTGTTTTCTAAAGTCGGTCAGCTGAGGACCCTTGGTGCTTTCTTATTTTCTTCTTTTAGATGTTTATTTCATACTATTATGATGTTCTTGCATGTGGTTGTGATTGCGCTATTGGAGAGGATGCTGCTCCCCTGGAGTGCCCTTTTATTAGCTTATATTTATTCATGTGTTGTACCCGTTGGGACCAGTATTTACAAAGGAAACTTTACCGAAATTTTTGGAAAACTTGATGCTTTTAAAATGTTAATGTGACTTTAGTTTATACAATATATTTTTTAAAACAGTATTTCTTCACTCTATTTACTTAAAGGGTTTAGATTTCTGGGCTTTGCTTACTAGATATGCTACGCCTCTAGACATTGCGTGATTTCCAGTGCAGTCGTTCACACATTCGGGCGTGACAAAGTGGTATTAAGCGTTAGGTTTTACCTTTTTGAGTGTAGGATGACCCTTGGTATGATGAGTAAGCGACTTAAGAAGAGTGACGTAGTGTGTGTAAGTTCCGTGGCATACTTACGATACGGTACTCGCCTAAGTGACCTTAGGATATATTTGCTTGTATTTCCT